>OX369308.1:28837195-31425204 GCA_947284805.1 Coleophora flavipennella
ATAATTTTTTTATAAGCCATGAAAATAAAAAAACCATTTCGAGATATTTTTATTTAAAGCCATATTTTTTCATTTTCCACTCGAAAAAGTAAAAGATTGCGTAAAAAAATCGGAAAAGGACAATAACCTTCATTTGACCCCTATGACGTCACGAGTTTACAATAAAACCTTATTTCACCACTTAACGGAACGTGCACTCTTACTTGTCATATCAATTACGGACCTTGCATTTGAGGACGAGCTTTCGTCGAGCACTGAAAAAGGCACTATTTATTTATCATCCACCAAAAACTACGTTTGAAACAATCAAATATTATTAGAACGTCATTCAAATTAAATACTTAAATGGGTAAGATATTCATTAGAGGTCCAATTTTTATTGTGGTTCTAAAAAACATTTAAACTCTGAAGGCCTTGTCCATACATAGATTATGATGTTTGATGACAAGTAAATTTTGACTTTGACGTTTCGTTGTTGGCTTTGTGATAGTTTCGTTTCGGAAAAGGCAAAGGTTACTAAGACCATACAGCCAGGTCTGACGTATTTAGGCTTCCTTAGCTGTTGGATTTGTAATGCTAGTGCCGGTGCAATGAAAAAACAACAAAATAAAACTACGAATGCGTCTACCACAAATCCCGCCAAAAAACCTTTGGGAATGATTGACTTGAGTGACTTGACAGTTGACGTCAAGGCCTATTCATTTCATCGTCATAGAAATAGGGCTGTTCGTTTCATAGTAATGTGAACCGATGACGTCATCAAGGTTTCAAAATTTAAAAAAATATTTAAAAATATCTAGAGGCTTAAAAAATGAAATATTCAAATTAGTTTTTCAAAATGGTCTAAACCATCAGAAAAAAAATTAAAAAAAATACATTTTTTTTTAAATACCCAATTGGGTAAAAGTATTTATTTATTTGATTAGTGTACGTACTAAAATATTTATTTTTCATTTTTCGCTTTTTATTTCCGTTCTTTTTTATTGATATAAAGGCTTTCTCATAGTCCACAAACGCCAAGCATATAGTGGCTGATTGTACTCTTCAGTCTTCTGTATAATTGCGTGATCGAATCAGAAACGTGGAGATCCGCAGGAGAACCAAAGTTACCGACATAGCTCACAGAATCGCTAAACTGAAGTGGCAGTGGGCAGGGCACATAGCTCGTAGAACAGATGGCCGATGGGGCAGTAAAGTTCTCGAGTGGCGACGGCGCACCGGAGAACGTAGCGTAGACAGGACTCCCACGCGGTGGACCGACGACCTAGTGAAGATCGCGGGAAGCCGATGGATGCGGGCAGCGCAGGACCGGTCGTCGTGGAAATCCTTGGGAGAGGAATTTGTCTAGCAGTGGAAGATTTTCAGCTGATATGATGAAGTTAAAGATATTTCTCGAAAAATTAAGGATGTTTGGAAATATACAATGACCTTTCGTGGGACAGGATATTTTCAGGATAGTTCAAATATTTCTGAGCAGTGATGAATTTCAATAAATTATGAACACTCAAAGTTGCTTTTAATATCTGAACATCTCATTTGTTGTAATTATCTGATCAGCAGATTTTTCAATATGTTCTTCACATACAATGACGTGAGGTCCTTTTTCTAAATGCTATATTTGGAAAAATCTGCTGCTCAGATATTTATGACAAATTAGATGTTCAGATATTAATAAAAGTCTAGTCTAGTGTACATAATTTATTGAAATTCAACACTGCTCAGAAACATTTGAACACCTCGCCTGCTAAGATATATGGCGACTGTACCTACGAGTACAACAATGGCCAAATACGGGCTGAGGATGATGATCGTCGGGTACATTTACCATATTATTTTACTGCTACCAACATAACTCTAACCACATTATCCATTGTCTGTGCGCCTTTAAAAACCCCTCTAAAGGTTGGAGATTCTTGTGCTGTTCGTGCGGATGGTGGCGCATCGGGAGCCGGGTCGTTCCTTTCCCTCTAATATGGTTGAGAGGAGGAGCTGACTCTCGCGTTTTACTCGTGACCGGGTGCTGTCCGTGCTTGTCAAAGGCGTTCATGACATTCAATAATTTTGATGTACCTTTATCTTCTCGTGTCATATTGTTTTCATGTTCTAATGACATTATTATGATTTTTTATATCACGGATTGTATTTTGACGTAATTAACTAATGATTGTTTATTTCTTGATTTTTTACAAATGAAATTATGTAATCACTATTTTATGACTATCAGAAAGAGTGTAATTTGCACCAATTTTTAATAAATATCTTGAATCTTGAATCTACACTGGAAGTTGTTGACGAATATGTATACCTGGGACAAACAGTCCAGCTAGTTAGGTCCAACTTCAAGAAAGAGATCAATCGACGAATCCAACTCGTCTGGGTAGCATTCGGGAAGCTTCGCAATATCTTCACGTCCCAAATACCGCAGTGTCTTAAGGCTAAGGTCTTTGACCAGTGTGTGTTGCCAGTGATGACGTACGGAACTGGGACATAGTCGCTTACTATGGGCCTCATAAGAAGGCTCAATGTCAACCAAAGTGCAATGGAGCGAGCTATGCTCGGAGTTGCTTCAACTTACTGAAAATAAAAAGAAATGCACTGTAGTATCAGTACAGGAACTAACAATAATATTAGTTAATTTCATACTTTGTTTGCATTTAATTAAAACTTGACTAATTTCACGCTTGATAAATTATGAAATGCAGATGAATTTCATGTTCACATTGAAGTTGTGTTTTCCCATTATTTATTTTTAAAATGTTAGCATTGGTTAACGTATAGGTAGAGGGAAATCTGAGGGAGTTGGCCTTCGTTTCTTTGGGGACCTGTTCTGCAGACTTAACAATATTTTTATCAGTTAATATTCTTCAAATGAAATTAAAGTTCGATTAGTTCCAGAATAAAATTAAACTAGTCCATAAAAAATATGACCAGGAGAGCTAGCCTCAGGGTGAGATGTTCTTTCAGTGCAAACTTTTACTTTTGTTTTGGTTGTATTTTCCTGTACTTTTCGCATCATCAAGCTCTCTTCATTTCCTTTCTTTGCACAGAAGGAACTCGAATTATCTAATTCCGCGCAACTTTCCACAATTGAATTATTTTATATATGAACTAGCTGTTTCCCGCGGCTTCGCCCGCTCAGATTTCGGTGAAAAATTTTCTATACCTATTCTCAGACCTACCAATTATACACAGAAAATTTCATGGAATCTGTCCAGCCGTTTCGGAGGAGTATGGCAACTAACACTGTGACACGAGAATTTTGTATTTATGTCAGTTCTTAATCGGTTGCTTCTAGTAACAGTTTCATCTATTACCATTACAGTATCCTTTTCATTGTTACTGTTGTAATCAGCAATCTTAATTTCTTGTTTGAAGCTTCAACCAAAATAAGAATTTTTTTTTGTCGAAGGAAATGGTTGTTTTTTTGCTATTAGTAATATTACTTTCGAAAAAATATGGCTATCTATCTCTACTGTCCGGAATAGATGGCTCTATTAGCCCCACTATTTCAATAAATTGAACAGCCATGATGTGCATACTATCTCGCGAAGCCTTCACCATCTGGAGTAGACGGGCGTACAAACACAATAAACATTGAACTACTCAGTGTCTTCTTCTTCTTCTTGGTCGTATCCTCATGACTGAGGGACGTGATCATCGTGGGCTGCTATCGCCACCACAGCTCTCCAGGCCGCTCGATCTTGTGCGCAGTGTATGTTGGCCTGAAGGGTCATACCGGTAATTGCCTTTACCGCGTCAGCCTATCGCATAGGAATTCATCCTCGCCTTCTTTTTTCTTCCATACGGCCTGTGATAATAAGCTTTTTCAAGCTGTCCGATCCACTGCTGGCCGTATGTCTGAAGAATTTAAGGACTCTTTGTATACAAATAGTGGAAAGCCTTGTCTTTATGTTAAGCTCATCGAGGATAGACTCATTTGTACGGCGTTCAGAAAATGATATATGGAGCATTCTGCGCCAGCTTTCACAGGCATATAGGAAAATTGAGAAAACGAGAAGAAGAAAAGCGAAAATCAACTTTGGCTACGTGGTTTGATCGGAGCACTGAGAGCTTGTAGTTTGTGACCAAGCGCTCAATTCTTTCCTTCTTTCATTACAGTAAATGTTGTAGTGTTTTAGTTATAAAATCCGGGTGGAGCTGTGTCGGGAAATACGACCGTTGATTTAACGTGAAACGTCTTATGTTTAGTACTAATTACCTACTTTGTCTTATAATTTTAAAACAATTAAAATCTTAAGCAGATTACCTAACTTGTTACTAACGCCATACATATTTATAGTACGTTAGTACTAATAACATATTACTTAGTTATTAGTGTTGTATTTTTTTAATGGGCACCATCTCCCCTAAAATTATCCTAGAAAAAAAAAGTTTTACTTCCCGTTGCGTAGTGCCTACTTGGCACTACTAGTACCTAGTAGTTTTTTCTCTCCCATGACACTACCGGTACCCTGGGTGGGGAAACAAACGGCGTATCTGAGTTCAGCGAGCGAAGCGAGCATTAATAGGTTAACGAACCTAGCGAGGTTTGATGATTATACTCTCGCCTTGCGAATCGGGTAGCGGTTCTGACAGTTACGAAATAAGGTTAGACCACGATACTAGTGTAGTGTCAAGAGAGAGAAAAAATACCTTTGGCACTGCTAACAGTGCCAAAATATTTTACCACGGGAGAACAATAAAAATAAATATAATTAACTTAGCAAGATCAAAACGTCCTGCCTGAAATCATTGTTGTTTATTTCAGATTTATATTTCTTTAAGTTGCATGTTGCTGCAAGTGACACATTCCTTGAAAATTCGCTCGGAAGACAATAGTTTGGGAAAATCAAAAGGCTTCCGTAGAGTCTTGGAAAACTCAGCTGGTCCAACAATGTATTTGGCGAACGAACAAGAGCCGGAACCGAAATCAGTGCGCGATATCCTAACTCAACAGCTGCAAGAGCACGAGAGGACGAGTCATAAGAAGCGCAACCATCTGCGCTCCATAGTTACACAGTTGCCGGACAAGCCGCAACTCTATGTCAACACCGAGCACGCGCTGCTCGTTGAGAAGGAGCTCCAGGACACAAAGGCTAGGCAAAGTTCTATGCTTTTAGAAACAGCGTACGTGCAGAATAAAGGGCCGAACGACTTTCTGGTACTAAAGGATAAAGAGATAGATCCTTTTGTGACAATTGTACCTAACGACATTTTCTACCAACCTGGGACTAAGGTTTGTGTAAACTGGCTAGACGAGTGCAGCATAGAAGGGATCAGGGCACGGTTGCTTCACCGTGTCAGGTCACCTTAATAGAAGTGGAGAGTAGCAATATTCAGTCACTATAATTTCTATCTATTCTATCTTATTTCTATCAACTTACATTCTATTATTTATCATTCACGAGATCTATCTTGTTAAAAGTGGCAATTATTACGTCTTCAACTAATTTTCCTTTGACAACTTACCAATTTAACAAGACTAAAAGACCTCTCTTAAAGAGTGGTCTCTTCATACAAATCAGTCAAGACATAGGACAACTATTGTATGGAAAATCCTAATTTACGAGATTTTATATGGGTTATTCAATAAAAGTCGTTCAGTAAACACTGAATATGGTATAAGCCTGTTTTACATAACACGGTTGTTTTTATTTTTATTGAAAATTGTAAATTTCTAGAATTTTGCTTTATATTTCCTGAAAAATGTAATGAATAATTATATGATTTTCATGATAGATTAATTTATTTTAGAGTTTCAGGCTTTGAAGGATTTTTTCCGAGTAATTATTCAAAAACGTTGTAGTAAAAATAAAAATAGGATAATGTTATAAAGTCCTTTCCTATTAATTTGATACTTGTAAACAAAGATTTTGATTTATCAGTGTTCCTTTTTTTTCCTCTGTGCCACAAAACTTTATGGCACTTTTTTTAGACTAAATTTTAGTGTAATTGTTATAATTTTTTTTAAATAGTTTTACTAGTAGGATGATGGATCAATAATTCTACAATGGTGGCAATATTTAAGCTTAAAAACAAAATGAAGGAAACTTACATATTAATATTGGATATGGCCGGTTAGATTTCCCGCTAAGGCAAGCGATTTAAAAAAAATCGTTACTTACGTTTCTATTCATTTTTTATCCGCCAACAGAAAGGGTTATGAATCTAAGAGGCACAGAACACTATTAATCTACGCTTACAGGCCACATGTAAGTTGGTTGGCGGATATAAAGCTGTAATTAGTAAATACTGAATCGATGTAAGAAAATGATGCATCCCTGAATTCCTCTTGATCTACATTGTGTCGTAGACAACCTACCTACATAAATTGAAAATTTTAAAATAAAAAAATAAGCAAATCGGAGAAAATTCTACGTGTTCTAAGTACATGCAATTATTAAAAAAATGGGCGTAAATATAAAGTAACTACAAAAAAAAAATACATTGAATTATTCTTGAAATCTACATAGCACTATGCAAAGAGTATTATTTTATTTGCTAAAGTTACTATAGTGTTCTCTGTTTCGCAGGCATATTGTGTGATTCGTCATTATTTAAAGGGTCAGGAAATTTATAAAATTGCGAGGGGGGACTGTTAAATCAATTAAACCTGACTAAATCTAACATCGCTCGCTTCGCTCGCTCATTTACAATTTTCTGTGCGGAATTTTTACAATTTGTCTGGCCCGGCATTTTAAAATTTGCGTACAGAATTTTACAATTTGCGTGACCGTTTATAAATGGACGAATTCTTATAAATTGCCTGACTAATTGTAAAATGACTAATCAAATATTCGCTTGCTCATTTTACAATCGGCGTACAGCATTTTACATGTTGCCTGACCGTTTATATACGGACGAATTATACAATTTTCCTGACCGTTTGTAAAATGACTAATCATATAATTTGCCTGCCACATATGCATTACAAATATTCATGATCAAATAAAAAGAGATCTGAGTTTTTCCTGATTAAGAAGTTTCTATTCATGCATTTATGGAGCTTTTACGTATTAACCCATTCATTCAGTAACCTGAAAAAGCCTTTACTTTAATTCAAAATACGAGTACAGACTTAAATAATATACCTAGGGCCCTCCCCTTATATAATATAGCATATCTCTGCCTAGGGCACAGTATATAAGGTCTAACAAAAGTAGCTGAAACTATTTTAACTGGTGCGTCTACCCATGAAACTGAACAACTTTCCCCATGGAACCCATAGTCAAATCTCAAAAAAAAATGTAACTTCCCATACTAAGTTGGCTGATCAGCTGATCGAGTTAGTATGGGAGAGCCAATTTTTTTTTGCGATTTGACTGTGGGTTCCATGGGGAAAGTTGTTCAGTTTCATGGGTAGAAGCACCAGTTAAAATAGTTTCAGCTAATTTTGTTACACCTTATATAAATAAGGTGTAACAAAATTAGCTGAAACTATTTTAACTGGTGCTTCTACCCATTAAACTGAACAACTTTCCCCATGGAACCCATATTCATATCGCAAAAAAATATTTGGCTCTCCCATAATAACTCGATCAGCTGATCAGCCAACTTAGTATGGGTAGTTCAATTTTTTTTTGAGATTTGATTATGGGTTTCATGGCGAAAGTTGTTTAGTTTCATGGTTAGAAGCACCAGTTAAAATAGTTTCAGCTAATTTTGCTAGACCTTATATATGTATACAGGGTGATTTGTAATGTCACGTATTCCCGTTAAGGGGTGATAGATAAGGTCAAAAGCAATCAATTTTGTCCTATAATGTGCTATCCGAAAGTTAACCGTTTTCGAGTTATTTCAAATTTACTTTTTTTATTTTAAATTCCGGTTTCAGATGGTTAAAATTTGAATAAAAAAAAACTACGTGCCTGATTTTGAGTTTCTTGCTATCATCGTATAGCGGACATTCCAATAGTTCATAATAAGTGATAAAATCTTGAAAAGCTTCAAACGTTTTCAAATTACGCTTTTTAAATTTATCAGTTTCCTATTTTTTTCAATTTTTTTCGATAATAAAGGCAATTTTCTGTAAAAAATCTCCTAGTAATTAAATGTGCAAAGTACTTTAATAACATCTTTAACTAACTAGCTTTCATTAGAGGTATTAAACTTAGTAGTATCTCAAGTACAAGAGAAAAAACGTTGAGACCCACAGAGGCCGGATTTTTAAAAGGAATTTTTATTACCTGTTTTAAGTAGGTAAGTCCTTACTGTCCTCAAAGGATTTGCATTTCATGGAATTTCTTTTTATTTATGGCAATCGGCTCGAATAGGGAGCGAGAGAGAAGAGCTGACTTAGTGAAGGAGTGAGTGAGAGAGAGAGAGAGAGCTGTTATTATTAATTGTAGCTACGCCGCCGCCGTCCCCACACGCCAAGCGAAAATTAGGTTTAGTTGGTATCAACTACTTCGTACGCGCACACGTATTACGCACTAATTATCATTTACTAGCATTTTTGAGTTAACTTCGAGTTTTTGTTGGTTTATTATCATGGCAGACGCAGAAGATCCGCCAGGACCTTGGCATCCCGAGCACGGACGTACTTTTACAAATGAAGAATACGCAGACATAATGTTCTGTTATGGATATTGTAACGGAGATTCTGCAGCTGCATTATTATGTGTGGGGTCACATGAAAGCCCTGGTTTACGATGTGTCGCCCGTACCAACGCGCGATGAATTAATTAGGAGAATAATCAGTGCAGCTGACCAAATTAAAAGCAGCTTATCAACTAGAGTCACCAAAAGTGAATTACGTAAGAGAATGCGGGTGTGTATTCGTAACAGGGGATTACAATTTGAGCAGAATTTGTGAACTAATAAAAGAGTTTAATTAAAATAAAAGCCTTTTATTTATCGTACGTAATTATTTTTCGAACATTAATTTCTTTACCTACTCATCATTTTTTTTTAATTTCTGTCTTTGTACTTGGAGTTATTTGTAACTTTTTACCTCAAATGAAAGCTAGTTAGTTAGAGATGTTATTAACGTACTTTGCACATTTAATTACTAGGAGATTTTTTACAGAAAATTGCCTTTATTATCGAAAAAAATTGAAAAAAATAGGAAACTGATAAATTTAAAAAGCGTAATTTGAAAACGTTTGAAGCTTTTCAAGATTTTATCACTTATTATGAACTATTGGAATGTCCGCTATACGACGATAGCAAGAAACTCAAAATCAGGCACGTAGTTTTTTTAAATTCAAATTTTAACCATCTGAAACCGGAATTTAAAATAAAAAAAGTAAATTTGAAATAACTCGAAAACGGTTAACTTTCGGATAGCACATTATAGGACAAAATTGATTGCTTTTGACCTTATCTATCACCCCTTAACGGGAATACGTGACATTACAAATCAACCTGTATACTGCAATAGGGTTAGTGGCAATCCAAAGAGGAGATAACGACGATATATTCCTATTGTCTGTCAACACATGTTGTAATTACTAGTTTTTGTCCGCAGTTTCGTCCGTGTGTACATACTTTTTATGACTGTGTTTATGGGTGTGTAATGCGCGAGCCGCAAGAGGCTTGCGAGCGTAGATATCAATTTTCTCTAGATCCTTCCTCAGGAAATATGACGGGATATTTAAATTTGTAGATTATTTACTCCCCACTGTCTAAACTATCTCTGTGCAAAAAATCACGTCAACTGTTGCTCCGTTACGACTGCGTGCGAATGCATGGATCTGAATTTTTCTAGAAAACTACGATGATCTATGTCACTTCCTACCCTCTCACATGTCTCTGTAAAATAATTACGTCAACCTGTTGCTCCATTGCAATGTGTATGGAATCAAATAAATAAAAGTTTTAATTTATTACCCTAGGAACTATGTCGGGTTATGCTATTTTCCCGGCATAAATAGTAGCCTGTTTAACTAACTCAGTGGAAAAAATCACGTCAATCTGTTTATCCGTTGCGACGTGCTCGAGTATGAAAATAAGATTTCACTAGATCCCTCAGGAACTACATCGGGCTATTCTTACTATGTAGTATGTTCTTTTATGTTAAATGTCCATTTCCACCCTTTTCACAATTTTTGTGCAAAAAATCATGTCAATTCGATATCACTTGCGCGAGAGTAGAATTTAGCTTTCTCAAGATATGTTATGTAGTTATCAGTGACACATTCCATCTCTTTACCTCTGTGAAAAAAAACACGTCAACTCGTTGCTTCGTTGCGACGTACGCGAGTGTGAAATGTGCTTTCTCCGGAAACCTTGGGAACTAAATCCTACTTTGCTAATTAGTGGTCTATAACACTTCCCACCTCTTAATTATATCTGTGTAAATAATTACGTCAATCCGTTGTTTCGTTGCGATCCCGCATTATGGCATACCTAGAAGATAATGACCTCCTTCATGATCGACAATACGGATTTCGCCTAAGTCAATCCACTGGAGATCTTCTAGTGTATGCTACGCATATATGGGGCGGGTGAGGCCATCGAGAATCATGGTGAAGCTCTCGATGTGTTTCTAGAAATCTTGAAGGCTTTTGATAGGGTCAGGCAGCCAGCCTTATTGGCAAGCTTGCTTATTATGGTTTTCCAGTGGGTTTGTGTAACGGCTAGTTTATTTCCTGAAATGGTCGATTCGAGTGGTCATTGATGGCTGCTCCTCAGACCTCTTGGCTATTGATGCCGGAGTACCTCAGGGATCTGTTCTTTCTGCAACACTACCTACTATAAGTAAATAAACACTGCGTCTGGTCAGTTCCTTTATGGAGTATTCTTGAAATGCGCAGACTGGCACTCCTCTGACGTCTTGGCGCAGTATCGAGTCCCAAAGGCGGCAGTTAGGTCATCAGAAATGAGTACAGCGGTACGGCTAATAGTAAGATGCTAGATTGAGCCAAGAGATTGATCTTCTTCTTGATCTGCTCCTTGATCTTCTCCTTGATCCTGAATTCAACAACCGCGTATTAGGGCGTGAAAGACTCCACAGAGAAAGAAGGTCGCCCGCCACAACGTTTAGCGCATTTATAGGAGATAGGTACCCAATATTGAGTGTGGCGGTATTACTTTATTATACTACATTCAGAGGCAGAGTAACAAATAATTACAAAATACTAACTAGAAAAGACGTAAATAGGTAAGAACAAAAGTTATTGCAATGACGCAGCAAGTAAGCGTCCATTCTTAAAAAGGTATCGGATAATACTTTGTCTTCCTATAGCACAAAGTTTACAAATTAAATCATAGGCATTGATTGGCAAAAGTCGTAACAATGAATCTAGGATTATAAAATATTAGAAACACATAGGTATAGGTACTAAACAATAGGCAATAGCTACGGCAAGAAAAAGGTTATAATGGATATCCACACTTACCCAAAAGAGGGGATCAGTAACACAAAATAAATTTAAAGTATTTTTATAGTAAGGAAAGTATTTAATTAGCTAATTGCGAATTAAGAGCGACGAGAGAATTTAGTGTTTGTCGATTCGCAACAGACATGAACGGCGACACCCGATCGGCGAGTGGAACCTAGCAGAAGACCGGTTTCCGGTAAGGCGCGATAGGGATGAGGGCTTGTCGATTGACGTTATTTTGTAACAGTAACAAAAAATGAAGTTTGTTACAACAAAATAACGCTACACTGTCCAGTGCTCGAACTAACAGCGCCGCTATTTCTGAGAAAGACCATGATAGAGCGAATAAACCTATCACTTCAGGCAGTATCTGATTGGGGTGATTCCAACCTCGTAAGGTTTGATGGCTCTAAGACACAGGCATGTCCTTTTTCGGCCATAATGAGTCATTTTACCTTGACTACTCACTCTCCGGAATTAATCGATTTAGATATCTGATCACTTGGAGCTTTTCGGTGTGGATTTAACACCCAATCTTTTCGGTCATTAGATTGAGTCCAAGGCAAAAGTTGCGGCAATGAAGCTGGGAATTATCCCTTATGTGAGACGGTACTTCATACCTGAACAGCTGCTTACCTTATATCAAGCACAGGTACGCTCATGTATGGAGTACTGTTTAGACTTATGTGATGGGTCAGCCCGTTATCAACTATCTATACCCCGTGAAAACGCCATCGACCGACGCGCTAGTAAACAACAAGCTCTAAAGCCTTGAGCATGGCCAAAGTTGCCTGTCTATCGGTATTCTATCGAATTCATTTCAGAGAGTCTGCACAAGAGAATGACAACCTCATTCCCTCGGCTCCATTCCACCTTCGATCAACGAGACGCAACGAGGGGTTGCACCTCTTTGTTGTTGATGTTCCACCTTTCCACACGAAGCATTAAGCTTCCTAATTTATTATACGCACAGCGAAGGAGTGGAACTCCTTGTCTGCGTTTCCAGATTCCTATAATTTGGAGATCTTCAAGGAAAGAGTGAATAGGCATTACTTGAGTTTGCATGTACCATGCTCGACTGCATCGTCACTTCCGTTCAGATGAGTTGCAGTCAAAGTCACTCAAAATTTATATTTAAAAAATCAACAAAAAAAGAGCGTTTGGGGTTTACGGGACAAAAAGAAGATTTTGTCATTTTGCACCTCGTCAAATATCTCTGTGCAAAAAACATTGATCCCTTGCTTCGTTGTTATGTGAAAGGAGAAAAACAAACTAACAAACAAATAAACAAATATATTTTCACATTTATAATATTGTTCATCATCATCATAATCATATCAGCTGAAGGACGTCCAATGCTAGACATAGGCCTCCCTTGGATAAATAAACTACCCAAGAGGCCTCCCCAAGGATTTCCACGACGACCGGTTCTGCGCTACCCGCTTCCAGCCGCTTCCCGCGACCTTCACCTGGTCATCGGTCCACCGAGTGGGCCTGCCTTAGCTACGTTTTTCGGTGAGCGGTAGCCACTTGAGAACTTTACTGCCCTAACGAACATCTGTTCAACGAGCTATGTGCCTCGCCAACTGCCACTTAAATTAAGCAATTCTGAGAGCTATATCGGTCATTTTTATTCTCCTGCGGATCTCCTCGTTTCTGATTCGATCCCGCAGAGAGACTCCTAGCATAGCACGCTCTATTACCCTTCTTATGGGGCCATAGTAAGCCACCATATTTCAGTTCCGTATGTCATCACTGGCAACACACACTGATCGAACACCTTGGCCTAAAACACTGCAGTATTTGTGACGAGAAGATATTGCAAAGCTTCCCGAACGCTGTCCATCCGAGTTAGATTCGATGATTGCTCTTGAAGTTGGACCTACCTAACTGGACTTTTTATCCAAGGTACATATATAAAGCAACAACTTCGAGTGTAGAGCCTCCAACTTTCAGGAGTAGGGGCGACACGGGCGTTTGACATAATTTTCCTCTTGTCCATATTCATCCTAAGACCTACTTGTTGAGAGGCTCTACTAAGGTCATCGAGCATTGTGCCTAAAGCGTTCATAGTCTCAGCCATGACCACGATGTCGTCAGCGAATCGAAGGGGGGTGATGTACTCGCCGTTGATATTGACGCCGAGTCCACCCCAGTCCAAAACGTTAAGAACATTTTCCAGGGCGGTGGTGAACAGATTCGGAGATATGACGTCTTTCTATCTCACACCTCGCTACAGCTGGATAGGTTCCGAGTTTTTCTTATTGTTCTAAAGCAGTTTGAGAGCCATTCTAATCTTGTACAGGCTGACGTCCGGGATATCTTCGGTATAGTGTCGGGTTAGTCTGGCTCTTGGGTATTTAGCAAGATCGCTGACAGGCAGACGTATGGTCGTGTACAATTGTCCGTAGAACTTATCAACTTCGTCCAGCAACTTAGTCTTAGACGATATGATTCTGCCATCCTCAGTCTTCAGCTTGGTCAGTTGGCTTTGTTCAACAGACAGATTTCTCGCGAACACTTTTCAGCCTTTGTTGTGCTCAATTGCCTCTTATTACAATTGCAAATCAATGAAAATCGCGAGTTAGGGACTTAGGATCTGCCTGTTTAGTTGTCGATACTGAGTAGCGTCTTCAGGGGACTGCAAAACTAATCTGCGTCTTTCTTCCATGAGGTTGCTGGTGAAGTCCGAGATTTTTTTGGTTCTGTCCTAGGCATTCAAAGCGATTGTTCATCTCGAGCTGAAAGCTTTCGGAGTTTTCGAGCTAGACAGGACCTGATCGAAGCGTAGACTTCATCAGTCGACATCTTTCTAACTTGGTTTTTAGATTCAATGTGCCTCTTACCATCCGGTGATCGGCTCCTGTTTTGACTGAATTGATCACAGAGACATCATTGAATATTTTTGCCTTCTTGTCGTCAAGATGAAGTCAATCTTATTTTTGTTACGCCATTGGGATGCAACCATGTCCACTTTCGCTGTTTAGACTTCTTGAAGAAGGAGTTCATCATAAGCCCTCCCTCTCCATAAAGCCGGCCAGCAGCTGGCCACGTGCATTCCTCTCTGCATATAGGAATTGCCTCTCTCTTAGCTCACCATCACTTCGTTTGCCCAGTTTCGCGTTACTCTCTGCATATACGAATTGCCCCTCTCTTAGCTCACCATCACTTCGTTTGCCCAGTTTCGCTTAAAGTCCTTCATAACAACGGTGTATTGGGTCTGGGAGCTATTAAGCTCTAGAGATATCCTCATAAAATATCTCTACTTCGTCGTCTGAGTGTTATGAATATATAAATATCTGTATGACCTTCAGCAAATACCGTTTGGTGATTCTAAGTATAAGCACAGATTACTAATTAGTTACTACGTAACAGATACTTCACTCAGTAGTAAATTTCCAATACCTACTGCTATAATAGCCTACTCCATCGCGTCAGCAACCGCAGTGCTGGCTTCACACCGCACGATCGCAGGGCTGCCTCTTCGATAAAATTAAATTAACATAACTTTTTGTGTCTATGTATTGAGAACTGTGAATATGTTTTGACTTATAGGTGGTAGTTTAAAATTGTATCATTTATATATATATAATGGACCGATTTTTATGAAATTTTGTGTGCATATCGGGTAGGCCTGAGAATAGGTTCTTATCTATTTTTCTTACCCCTACGCGGGCGAAGCCGCGGGCAACATATATTTTTTTTTTATAAATTGGTTTTTATATTTTTAAAACGTTTATTTCAACAACTTCTAGCAACTTTAGACCTATGGTCTCCGTACAAGTTTTAGTTTGTATAGTGATATCATCATTCATCATTACAGCTCATATGCGTCCCCACCGAGGGGCTCGAGCCTACCCTGAATCAGGGCGATTAGGCCTTAGTCGACCACGCAGGCCCAGTGCGGATTGGTCGACTTCACACACAACCTTCGAGTTTCTTCGCAGGCGTGTGCAGGTTTCCTCACGATGTTTTCCTTCACCGTTAAAGCAATCGGTAAGTATGTACGTAAGTTTTTGAAAAACTCATTGGTACATTGGCCGTCCAGATTTGAACCCGGTACCTCTGGTTAGATGGACCGAGTCGTTACCGGTTGAGCCACCGACGCTTTTTGAGCCACCGACGCTTTTATATGTGATATACAATCGAAATAACAAAAAAAAATTTTTTTTAAGAAAAAGTCATATCTCCGGAGTACATACTCCAGGACCTATCATTTTTTTAATTTTTTAACACGCAATTTGTATTTTCTCTAAAATTGAGATCACGGTTCTTAAGAGCGCTTTGCTCTATCTCTTATAATTTAGAAATTCCTCATTGAAAAAATTCACCATGTATATTTTTTACAAATCGCATAAAACCGAATCACAAGCACAGATTACTAAATAGTTATGTCAAAAGTTTTTGTGTGCGCTAACAGCACGACAAGTTGAGACAGGTCGCCGCGCCTGCGACTCACATATTATCACAATTTTATTTTAATAAAAATAGCTTTTTAAACGTTGTTAAAATAGTGTATAAGGTAAGTATGACGTTTCTATGTAACAAAAAAATGAAAATCTGTGTCTGAAAGGCAAGCTAATGCCACAGTGTAATAAAGAGTACTAGCTATTGCTTAGTATACCTAGTATTAAAAATAATTTTAAAACGACAAAAAATAGTCATAGTTTATCACTTACCTTTCTTCATTGACAGGTAAATGGAAAACATTTAGGTGTTTATCTCTTCTTTTGCTTGATTTGCACCCATCTACAGCACATAAGGCACCAGACGGCATCGTAGGTACGCGTACGAACGAACAAAACGATTTAAATTAAACTACGTGCGTGCGCTTCGTTTGTGAAAACCGCACTGAATTGGGTCCGCAAACGGCCCGAGAACGCTCGGCCGGGCGGTAGGTAATTATAGCTCGCAAGTACATGGAGTGACGGAGGCCTGGTATAAGCACAGATTACTAATTAGTTGTATAAGGTACGCTAGCCTCGTTGTTTTTTATTGTGTTTATCATTGGGGGTGTTGCCATAATCGCCACGCTTGGAAGGCAGGTTGGCGATCGTAGTGTTGTTGCAGGTCGACTGCAAGTCGCGGAAAGGACGCTGCTGCCTATTCTCCGATTTAAGTCCCTTAGTCGACTCTTACGACACCTATTTGAAGAGAAAGGATGGCCTTATTCTAAGCCGGGAGCCATACGGAAAATATTGTTTACTCAGTTTTGTTTTGGAATTCAGCAAAAAATCACGTGATAGCGCGGTGATTTTTTGCGTGTGTTAATAGAGTTAATTAACACCGATCGATTTGATTCATAAAAAGTGTCATTTATACAATATTTCCCGATAAAAGTAACCAAAAAGTGTACTAAAAATATTAAAAATCTCAGCTATTTAATCGCCTCCTTGGCGTAATGGTTAATCTATTAGCTGCACATCAAGAAGTCCCAGGTTCAGCAGAGTCTAACTTTGTAAGGCTCGGTTTGGTTTATGGAAGGGCATTTTCAGTGTAGGTAACCAGCGCCAGTTAGTACTGTGGGTTAGTACAGTTCAGGGTTGGCACGTTTAAAACACTTGTTTGAAACGTCATTTTTTTCACAGAAGTGAGTACTAGACACATACCTGGTAAATAAATATTCAGACATATTAAGGCAACCCTAAGAGTTACGCCATTGATAGGGAGAAAATTTTAGGTGAATATTATCATGCCTCTATAAAAGTTGGAGAAAAAGTCTTTCCGTCAGTATAGATGGGTGTTTTTATTGAAATGGCACCCATGTGATGTTACGTATATGGACGTGTGGAAGGAGGAACATTGTAAGGTTTATGAGATCGATCAGTACGTGCAACATCTGAATTCTGAATATGTTCTGTTCGTCGTAGATACCTACAGTAAATATTGTGTATTGAAATATGAAAATTACCATTGTTATAAAAACACAAACATTTCAACATTTATAACATCTTTAATTTTCTGTTAGTTATTTGTTCACTTAACAGCAAAAGTATTACACAGTTGTTCGTGATTGTGTTGAATCAAGAATATAATAGTTGAACTAGAATGTAATCTGTACAGTATCCTTTAATTATTCTTCAGTAATTTCAGTCACTTCGCTTACTTAACATTACCTATGTCACAAAATGACTTACTAAGCACATACAGAAAAACTGTTCAAATAGTTATTGGACGTAACATATTAAGTTTTTGTAACATTCAATCAAGGAAAATATAATTTCTTAATTACATTAGATACATAATAGTAAAATAAGGTTAAATGCCACCGCAATTGAAACCAAAAATAGAAATATTTTAGATAAGAGATGATATACGTTACGGGTAATGCTAGAAGGAGTAAATCTAGATTTACTCGGATATACCTACTTCGGGTGTACCTTTCATACTTCTTGGGCTCCGCGTCAGTGGCCGGAGAAGCACTAGAACCAATATTGCTTAAAAGTAGTGATTTGTAACTTTACCATAATGTGCAATTCGCGGCAAATTCTAGGGGTGTCAATAAATCGACTTAGTTGATGTATAATATGAACCGCCTCTTTATTACTTCTATATCTATACTGGAATTTGTTTTCTATTTTCTACTTGACATCTGTTGTATAGTCACTTTGTTCATAGTCGTTACGTTATCCAAATCAGATAAGAAAAAAAATGGAAATGTAATATAATGTGAACATAAAAAGGTAAATAATATATTAAAATGGCAAACAGGTAGTATAATGACTTGTTAGAATAATAATAAAATAAGGCGGCTATAAAAAAAACCCTTAGTACCAACCCTGAAAGTGCCGCGAATCACGAATCGCACAATGGTTACCGTTCTCTGCTTATAAGTTATATCTATGATTCTAGGTTTTAGATAACAAATAATTTAGATCTGGCTGTTCGCCAGCCACTGCCATGTCACGCTCGCTTCTCTCGCTCAGCTCACGCGTTGTCTGTCATGTCAAACCTACATTACTCGTCACTTCGCTTCTCGCTACAACATTACCCAGCTAGCGTTAGGTAAACTAAAATGTACATGGGTGAAGCCCGAACTACCCAAGGAACATTGGTAATTGTGGTATGTCCGAATAAATCTAAATGTAGCCGCATTTCCGGCTATATCCGTAACAGACATAAGTAAATAAAAAAATAAAAAATCATCATCTCATTTATTAACAATATCGCCTTACCTAATATTATATTCGTTGTACCTATCATATAAAGTAAAGAGAAGGAACGTGCATAAGTTTTAAAAAAATCCCGAAAATAATGGCAGTGATAAAATATTATAAATAAAAAAATTAAGGAGTTATTTAATTATTTTTGGCACATTACATAATATGAATTTAATGTTTTTAAGAACCTAGGAAAGAATAATTGTAGGATTTAAATGAATCTATATGCTTATCATAACATTTTATTGACTAATTAAAATACAATTTATTTAATCATATATGGCACCAAACACTGCTCTGGTGAGCACCCAAAGTTACCTACCAGTGTATATAATTCCATTCCATACGTCTAAGTATCTACCTAAATAATTGCAGCGAGAATATAGGTACTTATCGATACCTACCAATCTTTAATAGTAACGGATAAACGGTTTTCTGCATATAAATAGTTTTTCAGTTATCTATAATTTTAGGCTAGCTGTATTGTCTGAGATGGTATAATATATATTTATATCAAATTAACAATCAACTCAACTACGAAATCGGTTTCCACAAAGTTATAGAAAAGAAATCGCGATAAAAGATAATTAATAGATTAATGTTATTACTTACTAATACATAACATAATTTATACATAGGTAACTAATAGGTAGTGTTTATACATAATAAAATAATCAAATCTAAATAATTGACTTATTGTAGTAGTATCTAGTTGTTCTTACAAGTAAGAAGGTATATGCTGGCTCGAACACTTCAGTAAAGTTGAAAGCCGATGGGTTTCCAGTCTCGTCTTTTATGTGTAAGATCTCGCGCTGAAAACCAAAATTTGTTTACAGTTTGATGTGGAAAGACCATCGGATTTTTCTACAATAGACTAAACAATAAGTAGGTTCTTTTGTATACCTATAGTACAAGAAGACAACGATGACATTGTAAAGAAGGATATCACAGACTGCGGATGCATGCTACATGGCAGTGTGATAGAGAAAGATTCAGTATACTTTTCACTGGTTGTTTCTAAGCGTGGCTGATTTTAGTGATACGGATAACACATACATAACAATAAAAAATCGTTAGGTATATAGGCTGGCAAATTGAGATTACACAGGGCAGCTGCAACAATACTTACTTAGGAGACTAGCCCTAACTTTTGGGGTATTTTAATTCTGCAATCACAGATTTTGAAAAAAAAATACAATCAGCAAGCAAACGGGAAATTTACAAGAAAATAAATAAAAAAACTGTTTCTTAGAAGGATCAAAAATCTCTAACAGACCAACTAAGGTTAGAGTAACTGAAATTACAAAAATCTTTTCCCGTATATTTAATATGAAAAATCTAATGTTCTTCTGTAATGATACCAATTGGTCTTATTCGTGATGTGGATCAAAAGATACAATAACTCCAACGAAGCTTTGAAACCCAGAAATACCCAACCCAGAAATTGCGAAAACTTCTCCCATGGAAAGTGTATGAGAAAGGTTTTTTTGCGATTTCTTACTGTTTGTAAATTATTCTAACTTGGTTCTATAGTCTTGGCATCATTAGAGATTAGATTTTTTTTTTGTATTAACTCGTAACTTATGTGAAAAGATGTTTGCGATATCAGTACTCTAATCTTAGTTGGTCTGGTAGAGGCTTTTGATACTTATAAGAAACAGGATCGGTTGGTGTATTATTTAAAACTTTTTGTGTTAATTGCTCGTTTTTTTTTTGCCGACTATAGAAAAATTTTCAAATCTGAGAATGCAGATTTAAAATACTCCAAAAGTTAGGGTTAATCTCCGAAGTACTTTTTCTTGTGGCTATAATACTTCTGGTAACTGTCCTGTGTGTCTTATCTTAACTTTTATACCAGTAAATGTCGTGCTGATATCATAGAATTGACCATTTCATGAAATGATTGGCCAGATCATGATATCGTCGAATTTCATTAAATCTTCAATATCCGCTTCCCACATCATGATCTAGTCTGGCTAGATCAATGAATGAATCAGCGTTTGACTATAAGAACAGCTAAACGCACGGCTACTTCATGATATGGTCAAACATTAGTGATCTGATGACGGTGACATATCATGGCGGCAGATAAAACAGCTGATAATATTGAAGATAAAAGTGAAGTGAAATGTCGTTACGACACGTTGAATGAACAAAGTGAACGATAATAGGTTCGTTAGGTTTGATGATGGTACGAGTACTATCGAAGAGCTCCCCCTTGGGTGGCGGCAGAATGCATTGTGAGGTAAGGTTAAGTTCGTTTCATGATCTGGTCAACCATTTCATGAAATCGTCGTGCATTTCATCACTTGGCCAAACGTGGACTAAAATATCATTAAATGGTGACGTTTAAATGATATGGTCAGTTTTAGTTGACGATTTCACTAAATTTGACGATTTGTAATAAAATGGTTGACCATTTCATGAAATCGTAAATTTTATGACATTGATAAGACGCACAAATAATTACATACATCAAAAAGTTTAAGCAACACGCATTAAATTTTTATTAATTTTATTTAAGTATTTAATTTCGAATACTGTAATTATTACAAATATTAAAGAGAAATGTTACAGTTATTTTTGAGTTTTAAGCTACCAATTGAATTTACGATCTTTTTTAAATGATAAGATTTTTCCAAAATGTTGGTTAAATGGGTTTTGCAAAGGAACAGCAATACAGAATTTGACGATCACGTTTGTTTATTATATATCTGCATTGGTTATTCGCAGAATTTGATGTCAGAACCGGTCGTCGTGGAAATCCTTGGGGGAGGCCTTTGTCCAGCAGTGGACGATTTGTTGATGATGATGATGATGTCCTCTCGGTTTCAGTAGAATTTTAGCAGATCAGGCCCCTAACTGTTATACCACTGGAATCTCGCATCAAGGATATTTAGGACTCGTCACAAGCGCTTGTTTCATATATTTTCGATGGGATTTAGACCGGGCGACTGCGATAGCCATGGTAAAATTCGGATGTTCTTACACAAAAGAACCATGTTCACTGCCCAAGGCATCTTAAGGATACTGAAAGCAAACGGTACGTAATCTAAACCGATGTCCACCGAGCCGTCACAAAAAACCTGTGTCCCAGCTTGGGAAAAACTTTAAGTACAAACAAATGGGGTTGGTTAGTCAAACCTAAATTAAATAATGAGAAATATAAAATTTTAGAGGGCGTATATTTTAGGTAAATATAAGTTAGAGCCGTTATAACTGAACACGTGTTTATTATTTTTTCATGTTATCAAAATGATCAAACCAGTAATTAACTAGCAATTTGCATGAACTAATCGCGTTACAGAAGTTAGGGCTTTAGTCACTTTTTAGTACTTTAGATGAAAATTTCTCTCAATAGGTTGAGGTAGCGCAGCTAAAAAAAATACGTGTCTTTCATTTTAGACTACTCTCGAACATATTATATCATTATTAATCAAACCGGAGTCAGACAGTTGGGTACCTTTCCCTGTCAGTATTAACGTTCCCTTGGAAAATCTAATTGGTAAACATTTTGGAAAAATCTTTTCACTTTAAAATTATCGAAGAAAAAAAAGGTAGTTTGCTTTGCATAATAAATATTTAAAAAAATATTGTCAACTGAGCCCGCGGGCTAAACGGGATGTGGGCCCAGATTACTATAGAAGGCATTTTAGTGTTAGAATTGCATAAAAAAACATAAAACAAGAATATATCGAAATTAGAATTAGCGTTTTTGATGTATGTATTTACAATGATTTGCCCTCATAACGTGTTTGGTTTCATACTTACATTCGTTGTTCACATCCAAGTGAATGTCGCATAGTATAAATTAGATATATTTAAATGATATAGTGCATCAAAAGCACAAATAGGACAGTACGATTAATAAATAAAGGCTAATATGTAGACAACTTTTAGATTTAGAATTGAATTGGTATAGTGGAGGTGGTGACTCAAACACCTCGATCTCTTCAAAAAAAGGATAGACATCAGAAAACATGGAGCTAAGAAGGTCCCAGGTAGCGTGAAAGAAGGAAAAATACAGTTATTATTATACATGCTCATATACCTAGTCCTATATATTCGTTTTACCAATCTGTTTTTGAATTTAGATTTCATATGTACGTTTTTCCGACGCAAGAAGAAAGGGAAGGAAAACATCGTAAGTAAACCTGCACGCGCCTGCGATAAAACTCGAAGGTTGTGTGTGGACTTGTAAAGTCGACACCAACCCGTACTGGGCCCGCGTGGTCCACTAAGGCCCGATCGCCCTAATTCATGGTATGCTCGATCCCCTCAGTGGTGGGGACGTATATGAGCTTATATGATAAACGATAGGTACTTTAGTTCATTATTGTTGTTTTCATAATATTAGGTTAGGATTATGATAGGTAAGTACCTAAAGTAAAAGTACTATACTAAATCGACTTAGTTCTAGACATATAGGTGAAGGAATGTAAATATATAAAAAAATAAATAAATAAATCTAAAGTATCCTAAGATCAAAATACATATTAATATACTGAAAAATATGTGGCTTATGAATCAAAACTTGATACCGATAATTAGTCCCAAAACTACAAATTTGGCAAATTTGTAACCTGTGGGCTTGGTTGTTTGCCATTTAAACCAGATTTTCTTGTGTGGATTCCTCTAGACCACTTTAACCACATTTATACTAACATTGTATACAGCAGATAAAGATACTTTAAGGAGTTACTCTGTATCCAGTTTATAATACAGGAAAAATAAAAAAAGAACATCTTAAGAGGATTGTGAAGCTGCGATTTTTTGTACAAATGGCGGCGTTAGAGATTTTCACCTGTCAAATTTTAACCGATTTTGACCAATTTTTTATCGGCTATCATTCAGAACAAAATCTAGGTTTATAGATTTTCGTTTTTTCAATAAACTTAATAAGTTGAATTCTATTGTCGTTCACGTGTTATCATACAAAACTAATTTCGGCTATTATTTTTAATCAATAATTTAAAAAAACGTAACCTAAAAACCTGGCTTTTGTCCTGACTGACAACTTATAAAAAATTGGTCAAAATTGGTTAACTTTTAAGAGGTGAAAATCGCTTTCGCCGTTTGTATCACAAAAAAAGGTGAATTCCCGCCTGTTCATTGACCTGTTAGGCATAAAAAACCGGTATTGTGGGCGGAATCGTAGGTATTTTAATCGTAGGTAGGTGTTTTCTCGGTTTGCATATGATAGTGAATTTATTTTAAGATGTAGTCTATACTCAATACTGAGTGACCCCTTAAAATTTTTCACTCGTGATTTTTAACATCCTGTTTAACATAAAACGGAACTCACTCTCTGCAGCGCTGCGTGTTGCGTCCGGACAGCGCCACGGCCCCGAGGTCGAGCCCGCGGCCCGTGTCCATCAGCTCTACCTGCTCAATGCAGCCCGTGAAGCCGGGATACCGATGCGTGTTCCATTTATCCGGTATGCCACCTGTCACATTTATGGTCTTTGTAGTTAAATATCAAGGAGCTTACATTCTACACAAGTCCCAGAGATTTTTCATTAAAAACCCTGGAATACCTAATGAAGCGATTTTTAGCTACATATTCGTTCTTTTTATGTGCCGTATTTTGTGGGATGTACTTGCTCATGAATCTTTTGGTGACGTTTCTATTTTAATATTGACAAAAGAGGAAAACATGTTTTTTTGACGGATTGTCATCGCGCTGTTAGGAAAATCTTATTTTTTTTGTTTTGTTTAAAATAAATTTTCATTTTTTTGGAGTAATTATGACCAAATTATGAGAGTGTCTGTGCTATTAGTCATCGATTATATTATTTTACCTTTCCACCTACTTCTTCAACAATTAGGTTTAACACCAAAACTTTTCGTATTTCTAGCAGTCTGTTTTCTTAATGATTTTTATTGTACTTTAACCAGATTTTACACTGCTTATCTGTTGGACGCATCAAAGAGTTCTCGATTGGTTCATAAAACGTCAGTGTTTAGAACCTGAATGCAAGGATACAATTTTTGTTACCCACTTATAGTACATTTTAGGACCCTGTTATTTTTTGTTTTAATTAGGTACCGTTGTAAAGTTTTATACTTGATCCATTGACAACTCCAATACAAAAAGACTGGATGGCAATTTTAGATAAGAAGTACCAGCGCTCATAGGAAATTACTATTAGGTACTATCCTACTTTGGTGCCAGATGACCATGTGTGATTTGTCCCAGAATATTTATTTATTTTTATTTATTAATTACTAAGAAATCGCTGAAATTGAGTATAAAAAATTGCGGTTACCATCCTTACTGGCTAACATACAAAAATTGCTTAAAAAATTATTCAGGGACAAGTATACAATTTACTATTACATGATGATAAGGACATGAATGTCTTTTTTGACATCGTTTTTGGTATGTATTCGACAGAATTCTTTAAGGCTTCCAGCAGCGAGACCGAATTCATTTTGTTTTTATTTTTTCTTTCTTTGACCTACTTTTTAGATTTTTCTTCTTTTTTTGATATTTTTGGTTTTTATTCGATATTTTTGCATCGCCTTAACTGTCTTCTTCTGTACTATCCTTTTATATATTATCTTTTTTCGCTGTCTGAAATAATCAAGTATTGCAAAAAAGAAATAAATGGAAAAATTACGAAAAAAATTCGGCTGCGCTACTGAAAACCTTAAACAATTCCCTCAAATACCTAAAGCGATGCAAAAAAGTAGAAAAAAACTTAAAATAGAAAAAAGTTGGCGGCGTCCAATGCCCTCGACTACTTTCCAGGCGCATTCATGTACCTACTAGTCATGATGTAGTAGGGTGACAACCAGAAGTATGTCATTTTTTAGAGTTATTCTTTGCGATTTTTTGAGATACTTCTCTTCGCTATCAGACTTTGTATTTTGGGAACTTCTTTCACATTCGTTCTCGGTACGACGAGCAGCAGACAGTGCGTTCAAAAATAAAAGTAGTTTTATTTGACAGGTAAGTAAATTAGATTTGAGATAGGATAAGAGAACTGGAGGTACCTAATTGAAATTAAAGTTTTTTTATTGCCACTCTGTTATTTAAAAAAGTCTGAACAATGTTGCCATAGTCGTCACTGGCTAGAGTACCTAGTATTTTTTCATAACAATAACGTGTCCGGTCTCAATCTCGTTGCATAAAATTCTGCAAATAATTATTTTTGTAGGTAGTTGAAACTTACCGATATAAATACTAGAATCAGCGTTCATGCGGCTCGTCAGGCCATTTGTCATGCTCTGCCTCGTCTGTCCGTCCACAGATAACAATACAGTGTTGTTCGCGTAAATGTGTATGACCGCCTGCAGAAAAAGACACTTTGTTAACTTAACAAATTAAATGGTGTCATGCGCTCAAACTTCACAGTGTTTTAACATTGAAAATGTTTTTTCGCTTGCTCCCGTACCTTTTTCAGCGAAAGTATGACATGTCGATTACTCTGAAAGTATTTGGGTATCGTAATGATGTAATAAAACAACAATTTTAAGACAAAATTTGTTTTTTAAATTTGAAAAGAAAGCAATTGAAAATGTGATCTTTTTTTCTCGACTGTAGTCATCAAAAGGACCATATCTTAAAAACAAATTAATATAATTGAAAAAAAAACACCTAGATGTATGATGTCAGTCTACATTTTAAATGCAATAAAAATGAAATTGGTTAGTAAGTAAGGGTGGGTAGTGGGTACTTTATGTAGAGTGCTCGGGCGTACAGCGCCTCAGTGCGTTAGTATGTTTGCGAACTCGATTTATTTATGTACAAATGACTGTCTGTTTATAATTTATTTTTAAATAAAAAAAAAATTAAAAATATAAAAAAGATATTCAAGAAAAAAATAAATTTCGCCTGAGTTCATTTTCAATGTACATGAAGGTCATGTAATACAGGAGACAGTGATTTGTTTTTCAAACAAAATTTTTTAGAAATAGATGTTTAAATCTGCATTTCGATGACAACTGCACACAACATAATATAATAATAAATTGTTCATAGATGGATGCTTTTTGATGACGATTATATAACTTTCGATTCGTCACACCAGGTATAGGGCATGGTTTGACACGGAGTAGTAGACGAACTGGGCACTTGGTAAATACGACCTTCATAGAATACGAAGGTATGTTTAAAATAATATATTCTGTACTAGCTTTTTGACACGCTTGCGTGAACATAGTTTTTCGACTGTCTTCGAGGGCGCGTGGAAAGTCAGTTTTCTCTAGATCCTTCTGGAACTATGTCGGCGACTATGCTAATTAGTAGTGTGTGTCACTTTCCAACCCCACCAATATCTCTGTGCAAAATAACACGTCAATCCTTCGCTTCATTGCGACGTGACAGAAATTAACAAAAAAGAGAGAGAGTTAACAGCCATCCCGTGGGAACCACTTAAAAAATCGACCTATATGTTAATCCAGGTCTTAATCTATTTACCTAAAATTTTTCATCCAGATCCTTTTAGCGGTTCTAGCATGATTGTATAACAAACATCCATCCATCCATCCTAACTTATAAAAGTATTTATTATACAGAATGTAATAAAATTGATGTAGGTCCCATTAACTGGGGCTTCTACTCATCGTTTTAAACAACTTTGTTCTATGACTTTACTCAAATCGTAAAAAATATTTTAACTCTTCATACAAATCGATCAGCTGATCGGCCAATTTTTGTATGGAGACTTCAATTTTTTTTGAGAATCCACTATGGGTTCCTTGATGGGGAAAGTTGTTCAGTTTGATGAGAAAAAACCCCATTTAACGGGACCTACACCAATTTTGTTACACCCTGTATATAGTGTAGGATCAAATGTTGAAATTAGACGCTCCAAATTAGTTATAATGTTTTTACGTTGGAGCGATTTTATTAAAATTGGACAGTAATAGCTTCACCGCGCTGTTTTAATTAGAATCCCACAAAACTAAATATTATTAATATGTATATACTTCGTATGTTCCTCTTACCGCATGCCGATTGCCGTCGTTCACAAAGATGTTTTCAAAGGATAAGGTGGAAGTACCACTGCCTAAGTCCCAGTCAAACACCACTATTCCTTGATCCACTGTAAGTAAAAAAAAAATAGATTATGTTATCAGTTTTGGATTGTTTCTGATTCAATAAGATCAGTATCAAAGTAAATGATTACTCAAGTATACTTTCAACGAAATAAATTTAATCTTCGAGAACCGACCTCGCAGCAGCATGTAGTCGCCATAGCTGACAGGCGCGGAGGCCTCTTGTTGGTAGATAAGCACGCCGTCGCTGGTGGTGTGGAACGCCAGCGCGATCACCACGGGTTCAGAGCGCAGGTTCTCGTAGCGCAGCAGCTCGGCCGGAAGCTCGAGGTACCCGGTGCCATTGAAGGCGACACTCTTTTGTAGCCTCAGCGCTGGCGAAATATGATTTTAATAGGAATTATAAAACACAATAAATTAATTAATATAAAAATAGTTAAAATAACATAAATAAACATTTTTGTTTTTAGGTCGTCCTGTCCACTATTAATGTATTTATGTATCTTTTGATTCACTGATGGGGGGGTTACGCATTGCCACACTCGAAGGCTGGTTGACCATCGCTGTGTGGTGGCATATTTGGCAGAAAGGACGCTGCTGCCAATCCTCTGATTTTGATCTCTATATTCACGCCTCTTACGCTAACCTCAAGAAGAGCAGCACGCGCAGCGCAGGACCGGTCGGTGTGGGATCATAATGGCACCCTATCTCCAGCAGTGGACGTTTTTTGTCTAATAAGAGGATGAAAGTAGATTTAGCTTGTCTTTTCATCATTCTTGATTTTATTATTTAGTTTAATTACCGCCGATGTGAAATCATTCAATTTTAGCTGTGTTTAGTATGTGGAATCAACATTATTAATACTCACGCATCTGACAGTTAATGCCTGCATAGTTGAGGGGACACTCGCACGCGTAATTCAAGCTCGAGGAGCTGTCAGGCTTGCAGGTGCCTCCGTTGCGGCAGGGAGTGGCCGCGCAAGGGTTGCCGGTAGGCCGGCGTGGCGACTGGAAGGCCAGCGTTCGTTCGCAGTAAACGCCCGTGTATCCTGGTTGGCAAAAACAGGTGGTCGCCTCAGGTGATATGCAGTAGCCGCCGTTGCTACACCCGTTGCAGCTGAAGATGTCGGTCTAAAATAAATATAATTGAAAACATAAAATTATGATCATCAGAGCTTAAAGGTAACACAAACTTAGATCAGATATAACAGAACTAGATCCCTGGTTTCATACAAAAAAGAACTATGAAACACGTCCGGAAAGTTGTTTGTCAGGAAAAAAGGATAGAAAATATTCAAATAGCTTTGCTAGACAGAGAGGGAGAATCGCGAAAGTACACCTCCGTGAACAAAGGTGACTAGGTTCGGACACTTTTGATTGTGTGATCCTGAATCTCGTTCTTTTAGGTATATATGATCTAAGTAAAAACACAAAAGAGAAAACGACTCTTATTCGATTCTATTAGAGACCACTCACTTAAGACTACTTCATTTTGCTCGTCAAAATATGTGGGAAACTGAAAATGTTTCAACATCTTTGGACTGAATATTTGATAAAAAAAACTTCAGAAAATATTCTTTCAATATGAATGAAGAACAATCTGAGTCAAAAGTAAAGTAGGTAGTTAAAAACGGCGTTCTCAGTGACGTCCAAAAATGTCTCTTCTATTTAGAACTTGACTGCGCACGCACTCAGACATTATTTCTTTGTAAAGGTGTAACAAAGTTTGGTGTAAGATTTATTATTAACTGTAGTTAGTATTAAACAAATTTTCCCAAGAAACACATAAAATTAAAAACTTTCTTTAGGAGAATTGTCCATGGGTTTTTTCGGAAATTTGATAGGCCAGCGTTCTTTTGTAAAAAGTTTGTTTATGCATGGGCCAACTACTGGATAAGTGAATTTACTGCCGCACAGTATGTTATCGGACTCCCTCTTTTATTACAAAAATTGATAGTTCTAATCATCTAAAATACTAAAGTAGAACTCCCGAGCTGCAAATATTCTTAGATACTTATAAAAAATTAAATTTGATTAATTTTCATCCAGAAAATAATTTAAAAAATCCTACTCTAGAGTCTATATACTACAGGCTTTTTATTTAACCGAGATCCAGATTTTTCATCATATAGGTGGTTACTCCTGATTACTTAATCCTGATTTCAAATTTGTTTAGTCTAAAACACGTCGGATTGTCGCACAACTTACGGACAAGTAGAAACCAGAAAAATGTGATAAATAATACTTCTGTAGCCAACTGATGTATATTCCAGAAATTGTTATGGGTGTTAAAATATATAATGCGTTGCCCAATGACATTAAAGATTTGCCTTTTACATCCTTTCTTGTACAATTAAAGCGCTGGTTAAAACATAAAAAATATTATTCTATAACAGAATTAGGTATTGAATTCGAAATAACAATAATTTATGACCATTTCTTGAATTTAATTAATAATTGTGATTTTTTTTATTTCATTTATTATTTCTTTGTTCTGATTTTTATGTAAAGTTGATATGTGTGATATAATGTAATTTAAGTGTGCAATGTTTTTAAATGACTACGATTTCCAATATTTTGATAAAATACTTACTTTATTGTTATTGTATAAATGTGCTGATCTTTGTTTTTAAAACATCTTATTTGTACTACATTTATTGCAATAAAGGAAATGAATTAAATTGAATACTTTGTGAAATTATTTTACAAAATTTGAAATGTTTAAATAATTACCCTACCTTCTTGACTGACCTGATTTTATTATAATAAATACTCGTAGTAAATGAGGAGATGTTTATTTAAGTGTAAATAAGTTTTCCGGATATACGACGGATCGACTAAGAAAAAACGTTGAAAACGTATTATTTAAAAAATAAATATCTTAAGTATTAAGAAAGTTACAAGGCTTCTAATACTTCTTAAACGTGAAGCTTAAAAGTACTTTTGAACTATATATTTTTCACGTATTTAAATTATTTTTTGTTTCAGTAAAGGAATTATTTTATGTTATAAGTAATTTGGATGAAAATTATAAAAGTTATAAAAAACATCTTAGTAAATAAGTGTATATTTGCCACTCAGAAGTTCTACTCTAGCATTCTAAATGGTTAGAACTACTTAATTTTTTGTAATACAAAAAGAGTGTCCGAAAAAAGGGCTCCGTAGCATACTGTGGTGAGGTTACTGACGAGTTTTCGGTACATAGTTTTTGCACTATAGGCACGGAGTTTTCGTAATGGCAGTAATATAGTCTCACCAAAGAAGAATAAGGAGTACCTGTCATAGAGCAATTGCTCTGTGGTATCCTTTGATATAGAAAACTCTGTTACTTTTACTACTCTAATAGTAACTCTCAGGGACTACTATTATGTACGAGTATAGAAATTCTTTGGACTTTTTACCCTCCATTCTCATCCTTCTGTTACCACAGAAGAGCGATACAGCTTTTAATACTAATATGTTATACTGTAGCTCTACAAGATACAGGACTGCTATAAAAATGCGAATATAATCACTTCAGGGATATCAGGAATATCTCCACGCCCGTTGTTGTTGGTGCACTCTTGTACGTTAGCAGATAGTATAGCAGCATTCACTATGTCGACGTGATCTCCGTATACCGTTACCTGAAGAAAAAAACCCTTATTAAAAAAAATGTAGAAAATAAATAACAGAAATATAATAATTACAAATTGAATAAGTATTATATAATAAGTGAATAATATTGACATCACTGATACGGTAAGTACCAAATCAGCATAGCGTTTCTATTTCATTTTTTCTTATAGGTAACATGATGGCTTACGTCCTTGATGCATCCGTTAAAGCCTCCGGAAACGGCCGTGTTGTTGTTGAGGACAATAGAATCGTCAACACCGCCGACAAACATTGGCGTCTCCAGGTGAAGTTCCTAAGAAATACAAAATAAGTAAATAGTAACTGCATACTTTTTAAAAGTAAGCTAATAAGCATTTGACCATCGAAATTTGACTTAACAAGCTCACCGTTCGCGGCAAAAAAGTAACTATATATTTTTAGAAGTAAGCTATAGGTAACAATCTTAATTTTACTTAACACAGCTCACCGTTCGAGGCAAAACGAGGTTTTCTTCCAACGGCGTGCCCGAGTTGATTCTGAGTGACACAACTCCGCCTACACGAGAAATGTCTATGTTGGTCCACTCGTTGGCGGGTAGAGTTCTCTTAGCTGTTAGTACTACCGGTGGCCAATCTGTAAAGTTAAATTGGAGGAGTTAGAATCAAAAGCCATTCAAGCTATTCCTAGAGGTGTAAAGTTTGGTTTCACTCTCTTTTTATTGTGAAATCGATTCATCGATTGAATCGATTTAGTGCCTGTAAAACAAATTTAACCGACACCTAACATTATTATGACCTGTGTACATTTTTGGTTATAAAATTATAACATAATAATATGCTAATTTTAAAACAATTTTTATAGTTACCAACTGAGTATATTAAAAACCATAAAATCTCACCATCACCAAGGTTGTATCTGAACTCGAGCCTGCCGTCCCTGACAGCGAGGGAGATGAAGCCGCCGTACCCACGGGCGGACTCCGCGCAGTACATAATGATACCGTCAGTGACTGGCGCCGTGGCCTTCACCTTCATGGACATCTTGAACACACGGGATGTCATAGGCGCTTTGATGGCGAGGTAGGTGCTGCCCGTAAAAGCGGGGTACTCTATTGACTGCTTTATTTCGCAGCTGCAGGAAGAAAGGTGTCACTTATTTTGGGAAAATGTTGAGGAGAGACGAGATATTCAAATCAAATGGAGATCAAGACGCTTTGATAGTGAATGTCAAACGAAATTAAATTTGTAGACGAGTTGGAGCTGCATATAAACTTTTGCTCTCAATTGATCTGTCTCGAGTGTTGTTGATGAGTTTATGAATTCTCTGCTAACAGAGTTGTGTCTTATAACGCAATAAATTAAGGTCATTATTCATTCATCGATTTTGGAGAACACTAGATCAGTTAGTCCATTCGCTTCACACCAGCAGGTCGCGGGTTCGATTTCCGGCGGGGTCTTACTTTGTAAGACTCGGTATGGTTGGTGGTAAGGCATTTTCTAAGACAGCCTGGTTAGATAACATCATCTTATCTTGCCGCAAAACATCAATGTTAACAGCATCATTTCCACAAGATTGAAAAGTACAATGAGTTCAACAGGAAATTCAAGATTAAATTCGCTAAAAGTTATATATCAGCCGCACCTTCTATGTTCTACGTGAATTAGACAGTAGGTTCATCAAGTCATCGTCATTAGTATTGTACTGATCTTCGGCCCTGCAAGTGCACATCCAGCTGTCTCAAGTAATTTTGGGTGAATCATTGCATGATCAAGCTGGATTTGTTAGCGACTCACGCTTAATGCCTTGCCTGGGGAGCTCGATTGTGAAAATAAATTGTAGCCATAAAATTTTGTTTTTCCATTAGTGGTTCTGATGACAAATACTAACTTGTTTCCAGTGAAGGTGACGGGGCAGGCACACTTATAGCCATCGACGGTGTTGGAGCACTTGCCGGTCCCGCAAAGGCCGGGGCGACACGCCTCGCCGCGCCGTTCGCAGTTCAGCCCCGCGAAGTCGGCCGTGCATAGGCACGTGTACCCTCGTTCGTTGCGCGCTTCCTGAACACCACCAATGAGCTCATTTATTTCATAAATATTTTGTTACCATTCCTGGAACTTAAGGGGTCAAGTCCAAGAGGCCAAGTGGTACAGACTGATTGCAAGATTTACAGACCTCATAGCCAAGCCTTAGGGTCGAGCTGACAGTGATCAAAAGCCTTAGTGTCCCCACTGTCAGTGTACTGTTCTCTTCCTTAATAAGTAAGTAGTTTATTGGAATATTAGGTGTTCACCTATGAAATGCCGATTGTATAAAAAAGTTTAAAAATGAAAATTAATATTAAGAACAATAGTTATTAAAAAAAATATCTTAAAACAGCATTAGACTATTAGAAATTAAAAAGTGGTAAACATATGACTACTGTTTAGATATTTTGAGAGCACGGTGACTTTAACCCCATGAAGTCGAGTTTTTTCACCTGAAAAAATCGCCTTTATTGAGGCCAAAAATACACATTTTTAATTTTAAAGCTCTAGAGTTATTGCAGCAGTTTCTTCGTTACTAATGTCCCATTTGGGAATACCCTGCATAAGATTTCTTCACTTTCAGGAAAATTAAAGAAAATTAACTGGTCTAGAAAATTGCCACACCTGACCACTAAGAAAATGCCTATGTTCCATTCAATGGTACATAGCTCAGGGGATTGTAACATGAAAGACATGCCACTAGATACCAATAAAAAACCATAAGTAGTGTCACCATAAGGTCAACAATAAAAAACAATAACTTTTTTGATCTTCAATAAAAATTGGCATTGAGCTTCAAAAACTAAATCGGCAATTTCATAATGTTTATATACAGAATAATAGCTTACAAAATAAACAAATTATGGTACTTATTTAAGTTACATCTTAGTTGTAGCTTTGTAATTATACTCTAACTCTCCCAATAGGATTCCCTGTGTCGGGAGAGTCAGTCTCTTCCCAGTAATAATAATGTAAAGCTACAAATAAAGGAAAGGTCACAAAAAAATTTAGTTTAAAAAAAAGTTATAATAATACACGGAACAAAAAATACAAGACAAAACCTTTTTAGTACCAGACTCCAATGGTGAAACGGTAAGGTATACACAAAATTCATACTGAACTATACCAATACTCTCCGGTTTTTTAAATAATTTTCTTATTTCCTCGTGTCGGTAATCAACAAAAAAATACATTCTAAATTATTAAAAACTACAACGTAATTTTAGGTACGAATTTAGAAGCCCTCGATAAAAGTTAAGAAGACTTATCGTACGTACCTGGCAAACACCGTTGTTGTGACAAACGTTGGGAGAGCAGGAGTCACAGTCAGTCACATAGTGCTTCTCAAGACTGTCAAGCATTATGTTCTTCTCCTCTCTACCGACTATTAGAAGACTGACGCAACCCATGAACCTACAGAAACGAAAATTAGGAAAAATGTAAATGAAGAGTAATCTTTATACATACCAACTATTGTAAAAAATTTGAATGGCTAAACTAAGTTACTGTTCTCGGGTAGGTTTTTTCAATGTTTGTTAAGTCTGATATTACTGAAATACTTGACTACAGTGTTTTTACCCTGGAGCGCCCGCTAATTCTTGCGGTAGCTGGTCGTGATCGGGCACGCCTCCGATGTACAGGGGCTGGTAAAGCTCTAGCAGCCCGAACGAGCCTGGCGTCTCCTTGGTAAATGGGCCAGTGTTGTCCACGTCCATGGTCACTGGAAGATACGTTAGGATGAAATAAACAAAAAAAACTTTTAAAATCGTTGTTTTTTTTTTATTTAGTCGGCACTTTGTGCATACTGTTTCGTTCATTTTTAGGGTTCCGTAGTGAAACCAAGAAATACATAAAAAGCAGACAAAGTCTCTGGCAACAGCTAATCTTCAATGGCCCCTGTCCCGCTCCCACCGCATTTCACCTTCAATCTATTCCCTTTGTATTCGGACTAATGCAAAAACCATATCTCGTTGATTTGATTACAAAACAAAATACAAAACACTCAATCATCTAGCACCATTAAACCTGAATGGTTTGTCTAGGTGCCACAGTCGTCTGCATGCTAACATATTATTGACAGTTAACTGAGCGCAAAATTGTTTTTACCGCACATGTACTTTTACTTTAGGTAACTTGAACAAAGAGTAGCGACTCGGCGTAAAAAGTTACGAAACATTAAAAACTTTTGATCTTACCTTTCTTTTTATTCTTTGTGGCACTATGGGCCGTAATTACGGCAGTCTGGTGTTGCACTGAGTATCACCTGCTGCGGTCACGCACGTACGGAGCATTCCATTGTATTGGTAGGTAAGTTTCTTTAGTTTAGGTCCTGGTGAAACGGATGGTGTGACAGATCATTTCCCCGGAGCCCGTCTCGAGGAGGAACTCAGGAAATCCTTCTATTAGTTGCAGAGCTAGATGTACCCTTAGTGTTAGACCTGATGTAGCAGATTATATAGGTACCAGGCGTTAAGCTGCAGTGGGTAGTCACCTCTGATGATCATTGACCTGGAGCCGGTCTAGAGGAGAAACTCAGAAATTCCTTCAACTAGCTATAGGGCTACTTGTACCTTTAGTATTAGTCCTGGTGATGCGAATGGTGTGCCAGGTGTTGAGCTGCAGTGGGCGGTCACCTTTGACGCTCATTGGCCCAGAGCCTGTCTCGAGAAGGAACTCCGGAATTCCGTCTACCAGCTGTAGGGCTACATATTTGCCTGTCCTTCCTTGATTTTGGCTGTTGTATAGTATGAGACCGTTCTCTTCTAAGGAAAAAAAATCTCGATTAGGATATCCTAAAAACGTAAAAACCAATAAAGAACACAAAAAAGGGACCACTCGCGGAGGTTAAACTAAATATCATGAGAGATAGTCATCATCATCCGGGTCAATAACCAATTATGAGTTTCTACCACAGAGTATTTTATTTACTGGGACGTAGATAGCTTAGTATATCATAGGAAAGCTATCATATTCATATATCATATTCTATAAGGAGCAAGTCCGAATTGACAGACGTTGTACTCGTAGGTTTGTAGCCAACCCTCAGGTAAGAAGGTAGATGATTGACCTTTAGGCTTGAACGAGATCTCGATGTCAAACTGCTTGTAGACGTCCTTGAGTGAGGGCAGCGAGAGCCAGCTGTTGCCGCCGAACTGTGGCACGACGCCGCTGACGCGCAGGATCGCGCGCGCCTCCACGTCCGCGCGCGCGTTCATCACGCGGCACACGTACGTGCCCGCGTCCTCCTCCGTCACGCGCTCCAGGTGCAGGTTCGACTAAAGAGCGTCACATAAATTAATAATTCAAATAAAACATTGTTTATTTCATCATCCACTTTACATAATAATTACAGTTTCTGAATACTTCTTTTAAACAATGTTAACTCCTTGTGTCAGAAGTATTTGCTCTTCTTTAGAAAAATACATAAATAACATTTTCTACCTGGTAATATTTTTTATACACAATAAACTGTTCAATAAATAAATAAATAGGTAAGTTGTTATATACTCTCGCGAGCGCGCGCGCGTTAGTGTATGTGTGTGTGTGTGTGTGTGTGTGTGTGCGCCCGTCCGCATTTTAGTGAAGGCATCACTTCTCTATCTTGACGATTTCAATCAAGTACTAGAACCATCTCGGTTAATCCAGCTTTTTGGCCAAGAATGAGTTGGATCACGCGCGCACACATACAAACCGCGCGATGTACCATTTTATGAAGACAACCTACTATTCTTTCCTTTTACTATGGTTACGTTAGTACTATTATATATACTGTGCTATTTTAGTACCCATTGGTCTGAGAAAAATTGTGTTTGTGAGGTTCACCAACGAATGAAATTCATACTTGCGATTTACTCACAAATGATTGGAGCCATTGAATTGTATTGTATTACGAACAAGTTTAAACTAGTTATTTGGTTACGAATAAGGAAGTATATATTTGGTCATGCAACATGGATTCGTGAAAGTTATTATATTTTAATTGTTCAATTTTTGTATGAATTAAAAATTAATAAACAAAATTGTAGAGAAAATTGTGAAGTTAGTATATCTTCCATAAAGTCTTTATTCGCTGTCACGTCTTTTGTGTGACAGTGACTTTGATGTTGTTGTATTTTTCATTATAAAAATATAAGTACTTCCAGCTCAAATAAACTTTTATTGTGAACGTTTTATAAACCTTTAATAAAAGTTAAGTGCGGGCTGCCGTACAGTTTATTTCGCCAATGGCTATCCATATTTCTCCAATGGCTATCCACCGTCGACAACAAATATAGTAATAGTCACAAAAAAAACTCAATAGTGGTAATAATCCTGTATTATTCCATACTTAGGTCAACAGGACCCCACTTTTTTGCCCCCGACGCAAAAAAGTGGTATTATAAGTTTGAAACCTATGCCTGCCTATCTGTCTGTTTGTCTGTGTATCTTTCTGTCGGATTGTAGTTGTTCCTGAACGAGTTCACAGATTTTAATGCGATTTTAGGGTTCCGTAGTCAAACTAGGAACCCTTATAGTTTCGCCACGTCTGTATGTTTGTCACAGCCGTTTTTCTCAAAGACTATTACTGCTATAGAACCTGAAATTTTGTATGGATATGTATCATTGAATACGTCTTTTAAAACTGTTGAGGGTTTGCTAAGATAATTTTTCCGACAAATGATCCATTGAGTAAATCTGAAGTGTTAAAGTTATAATTTTTGTTAAAGTTGCATATTCCCCACCCTTTACCAGTTATGAAATCTAAAAGTGTTGCAATTAGTATTCATATAACCAATTTAAAAGTAAAATTATCACGACCAAGTAGGTTATATCTTAGTTTAGGGGTCATAGTCGACCAACTAAAGATGTGTTAGTAAGATGTATTAAAAGTTCAAAATGTTCTAACTTTGTTTTTTTTAAATATAAATTTATTTACTGAAAAGATTACGGAATCCTACGTAAATAGGAATGGTCTATGTTCTTATGTCATTTCTATTTATTGTAGTGTGCGTGCGTATAGCACGTGCCTACTGGCGCGCACACATTCAGACCGCGCGATGTACCATTGTTAAAGAAAACCTACTATTCTTTCCTTTTACAATGGTACTACTATGTAATAGACAAACATAAACAATAACGACGTGCAAAGTTTCATCAAAATTGTAAGAACCGTTTTGAGAAAAAAAATAACAGCTTTTGTTGTATGACAACTACTCTTCAGTTTGACAGTACGAAGAAACTTTTGATAATCCCTTAATTAGGTCCAAATCGGACTAAAGATGTAGCCTCCAGAACTAAGCGTGAGGGACGGACGCCCAGATGCGCGCACGGACGGACGCAATTGAGATGTTTGGTTTTTCGGTATGTGTAAATGATAGGTAGTTAAAGAACACATTTTTACGAAAATCTAAAATCTTTTTTCGCGGTAACAACACATCCTCTACCCTACGTACGTAAGTACCGTACTACGGGGTCGAGAAAGTAAAAAGAGCGCCTAGGATTGGCACTTACTTCATCAGACCTCAGTTCTGAAGGCAGCGGTGTATATTCCCTTCGCCATACAATCTGCACTGGTTGCTCTAGGTTGTGTTTGCAAGGCAGGTCCACCATATCGCCTAGCTTAGCTGTGTATACGGCGTCCTGGGGGTTCCCAGTGTTAGCTGCAATGGAAGTCATAGCTTAAAAAATGTTTTTAAAACAGGACAAAATACAGATTTTAAATGTTTCGATGGATTATTAGGGTACCTGGTAAGACCTCGAGACTGAAATCAGCGTATGAAGAGTGACCGTATGGATCTGTTCCAGTACATCTGTATAGTCCGGCATCAGATTGCTCCACTCCACGAATGTACAGCATTGTCCCATCTCCGTAAGTCTACAGACACATTACATGTTATAAAAATTATTATACACTATGTATTGACATTTAAATATACTTAATAATATCGAACCTGGATAAGTGAAAGCTCAAGGGACCGCGATCTGTTTTTCTCTTATAGAGGTTTCTCACTAACCCGAGTTTCTAGCTTACAGAGTTACAGGAGGAATCTGTCTCACTTATAGAGGTCTATAAAAATACGGTATATTTATATATACGGCATATTTATTGAAATAATAGCTAAACATAAATGTTTTATCTACATGATCTTATAACAACATTTACTTGAAAAAATCTGTTAATTTCTTTTGCGTTTCTGTATTTATATTTTGTGTATGTTTTTCAAGATCGTAAATTTTATCTATTTTTATAGTAGGTGGATTTTGCTACGCCAAACTCATTCTGTATTTGGTTTCGTAATTTGCCAGATTCAAAAGCAGTCACAATTTTTAGTTTATCACTTAAAGACAACATATTGAGTTTTCGTTTAGACATTGTGAGGAAGTACATGACCTTTCTTCGGCACTGCTTTTATGAACTGACTGTAATAAGCTTGACAAACAAGTCAATACGCACATTTGGCTTTCTGAATAGAATATGAGTTCCATGTTCCACGAAAAATAATAAAATAATAAAGACTTACTAGAACTATAGAAAACAATAACAGACGCACACCTGGTCATTTGAATGAAATAAGAGTCCCTTGAAATTTAAGGATGAGTCATGCATTCAATCTGATGCAGGATTCATTTCGGAGAGTGTTTCCTGGAGCTTCACGACCTCATTCCCCCCTCTCCATTTCATCATCGGACGACCAGGCGCGGAGAGCGGTTCCACCCCTTTGTCGTCAATGTTCCACCTTTTCGCAAGAAGCGTTTTGCTTCTTCGTTCATCATGAGAACGGCCAAGGAGTGGAATTCCCTTCCAGCGTCTGTATTCCCCGATTCGGGTAATTTAGGAATCTTCAAGACGAGAGTGAATAGGCACTATTTGAGCTTGCGTGTTACATCCTCGGCTGCATCGGCACTTACCATCAGGTGAGGTGCTGCCAAACGCACTCAAATTTTTAATTTAAAAAAATGCATAAAATAACAAAAGTTAACTGTCGCTTAGAGGTATAGGCAAGTAGCAATCTCACTTAAAGAGGTTCACGCATGAAAAATGACTGTCACACAGGTTTTATGTTTCTCACTTATAGAAGCTTTAGAAGGGCAAAAGGACGGGTCGTGGCAAATACTCTCATTATTAGATTTTTGCTCGCTTACCCAGTTCTCACTTACTCAGGTTCGACGTAAATGAAAAGTAATCTAAATGAAATACAATTTTACGTTTATAGTAAAAGTTGTTCGTGTTATAAAAGATTAAAAAATAAATTGGCTATTAGTGTTAATTAAGTTACCTAATTTTTTTTATTTTATTTTTTATTATTGTAGGTACTATTTTAGTAAAGAAAGAGAGAAGACAGTAAAGTTCATACATTACTGGATTTTGTCCGTGGCTTCGCCCGCGTGGACATAGTTTTTATGACTATCTTTGAGGGTGAGTGGTGTGCAAGCTGCAAGCAGCTCAATAGCGTCAACATAAGTTTTCTAAACATCCCTCAGAAGCTATATTGGTCTATTCTGATTAGCAGTAAATAACTTCAATCCGTTGCTCCGTTGCGACGCCGAAATGCGCGACCGTGGAAATGAGTTTTCCATCTCTTTAAAAACTATGTCAGGATGCGCTAATTAGTAAATTATGTCATTTCCCACCTCCTCAACCATCTCTGTGCAAAAATAACACCAATCCATTGTTCCGTTGCGATTTTAAAGAAATTAACCATAAAAGAGTATTTTTTCAGTTCCCTCGGAACAGAAACTGCATCATCGACTTTATCTTTTTTTACGGGATAAAAAGTAGCCTATGTCTTTTCAAGTGGCACAGGCTACCTGCGTGCCAAATTTCATCAAAATCGGTCTAGTTGTTGAACAAACACATTTTGACACTTATTATATAAGTAAGGATGCTAGCTTTTTTCCGCGGCTTCGCCCGCGTAGTCAGAGTTTTTATGATTGCCATCGATGGTGCGTGGTACGCCAGTCGCTGCGGCTCGCGAGGAGCGTGGAAATGAGTGTTCTCTAGATCCCTCGGGGACTTGTCGGGCTATGGTAAACAGGAGTCATGCTACGTCCATAACTTCCAGTCACTTCCTAGCCCCCCGCTATCTCCGTAAAAAATATCACGTCTATCCGTCGCTCCATTGTGACATGCACGAGCGTGTAAATGAGTTTTTAACCAACTTCAAAAAAGGAGTTTAATACTAAGGTACGATTATCATTGTCTGATTTTGGTCAGTTTTTTATTAACTTTTAAAATGTAAAAAGTGGTTATAGTGAAATAACTACAATAGTTGGACATAATTATAGTATCGCGAAGTTTTTTGTAAATATTGATATGTTCTCTAATATTGTAGAACATTTCATTGTTCTATCATCAATAGTTTCCGTAGCGTATGCGATGAAATAAATTTTTAAGCAAATTTTTTTACACCTTGGTTCACGTTACTGAAGTTTTATCAAGGACCCCTTTTTTCTAATAATAAATATAGCCTATGTTACTCAGCGGTAATGTAGCATTCTAATGGTGAAAGAATTTTTAAAATCGGTACAGTTGCTTTTGAGTTTATTCATTATAAACATACACACAGACACAAAAATACAAATCTTTCCTCTTTTTAATATTAGTGTAGATTATTTCATAATTTTGAATTTCTTTTGGAAGTATTTTTTAACTTTTATTTTGTCTCCTTCAGGTACTAAGTCGGGCTATGCTAAATCACTTCCTACTCCCTCTGCTATCTTTGTGCAAATCAAATCGGCCAAGCCATGTCATACATAAAATTTAATTTCTTTATGCGCCATCTATCGTCGAGTAGCCAAACTGCTTTGCACTGCATGCATTGGTTCTTCTATTCAGTTTTATTTTTAATACGGATCAATTTGTATTTACGCGTGAAATTGAAATAAATAATGGTATATAATAAACAAAAACATTTGCATTGGCCCAAACGTTTTACAAAATTTATTTGCATGCATTTTCTTTACGCAAGCGCCATTTGTTGTCGACTTGCCAAACTAGATAACTAACTATTCGACTTTCCAGGCATGATTTTTTGGTTCTCCTATTCGACCTGAGATGGCGCTCTATAGGTATGGATTGTGGTAGTATGATGTTGATTATGGTACCTATGGGCAAATAATAAAGACTATTATTACTACGTACGGTCAGGGTCACTTTGTAAATTTATATTTGTAACATACCTATTAATTTAAGTACATACATTAAAGAAAAATCCATTCAAATCAGTTCGGCCTATTTTACATGATGCCTTCACGCTTAATGTATGTACTTATATTATAGATTTACCTTTATTTACTGTTATTTTCTTATGAAAAAAAGAAAAAAAACAGATGTGGATGCGGGCAGCGCAGGACCGGTCGTCGTAGAAATCCTTGGGGGAGGCCTTTGTCCAGTAGTGGACGTCTTTCGGCTGATATGATGACTGTTATTTTACTGTTTCATTAACTTAACCCTTTCCACTCACCGTAGTCTCCACGTACTGCCTCTGCTGATTGTTGCCGTATCGTTCCCAGTTGACACTAACAGCCCTAGACAAAGGTCTGCAAAGGATGTCCACGTTCTCACCGACCCTGAACCGGTTGCGTGGTTGGTCGATGGTCACGAGCGCCTCCGTTGGCTCTCCAGGACCTGGCGCGTACAGATCGTTTAGTATCAAAGGTTCTATTTAAAAATTATCAAAAATAAGGTTCTGTTGTTGTTTAATATAAGACTTTGAAGTGTAAAGCTTTAAACGGGTTATTTTGTTTAAGAAAAAAATGGCATTAATAATTCTCTTAAATTTCTTTTAAATGAAAAGGTACATTGTACAAAACTGACCGTATCGCTAAACAGCGATTTGTACAAAATGTCCAAACTTTACATTGCGATTTTGGCAAAATTTTGATAAGTCCGCCTTTGTGCATATTTCTATGATGTATCTATAATAGTAAATTTTGTTGTACAATAAAGAATTTTACAAACAAACAAAATTTAAAAATTATTTTTTTAAGTTCCATGAGAAGAAACACGACATGAGAGGTTTTGGGTTCATAACATTTACAAACCACTTTGTACAAAAATGGGCAATAGAGGAAACAAGTTTTGAAATTTAGAAATCCTCTCATTTAAATTTATTCACGTTACAACCAAAGAATACGAATACTTTGACTAAAATGAAGAGATATTAATATGTACTAAACATTATAAATCTTGTAGTAAATAAGGTTTCAAAACACTACCTAACTGTACCTATCTACTCGACTTAACTTCTTTCTTTCCTGAATGATTATTATTATAGACAGTGATCACTGAGTTAAAAAAAATCGCTTTGAGGGAAATCCAATGTTTTTGGCTGTGACATTAGACATACCAGTCGAACCACGCAGTAGGACCACGGGCAACAAACTCATTAAATACACAATAAAGCATAGTCCACAAATTTTTATAGAGCTTAAATATCTTTAGGATTGACCGTGCATTACATACCTGATTCTTCTTACCTACATTCTACATATTGATAAAAACGATACACATGCATTATGATTTAAACCACTGATTATTTTTTTAACTCCATTATTTGTACTGGTTAATATAAAACATCTCACAACATGCAGACAACATGCAGACAACATGCACTGATTTAAATCAACAATTCTTATTAATTTAAATAATACACTTTTGTATAAAGTAACATAAGGTTAGTCGATTTTAATTAAAAATTAACACACAAAAAGAACAACAAGCTATTATGTAATTAATAAAACATACAAACGAAAACAACTCCGCATATTTTGTTCGAGAACTTAATTTCAGTCGTCATCATATCAGCTAAAAAACGTCCACTGCTGGACAAAGGCCAATTTCAGTGGTATCGGCCAAAAATTTGGTGATAAAGGTAAGAAATACGTTTTGCAGTCTGAAATAAACATTTAAATTTGAATTCCCGTAGTTATGATTTATGTAGTAACCACTAAGTATAGAACTTGGCACTTATTTAGATCTCTGCTTTTCTGTATCGAACCCTAATTTAAATTTACGTTTTTGGTTGTATATCTTTGATTTTAGTAATGTAATAATATTTACCTCTTCCTTTATTCAAGTAATATACAGATATACATATTTTTATTCATAACACATTATTTACAACCCAGGTGGTGATACGGAAACCTTGTCTTGCGAGGCCAGCTAGCACTTGGCCGAATTTTTAATTTTTCCTTTGTATACGCTCAATAACATACCGCGATGCCAAATTTCAAGTTTCTAAGTCACCTAGAAGGTCTAAGTTCTAGGTCTAAAATGGTCAATGCAATGTAAAATAACCCACGGCTGGTATCGCCATATTCCTTTATGAACTTTTTTGATACACTACCGTGTGTCTAGATCTTGTATTGGTAATGTGGATCAAAAGTGTGTCATGGGTCAGAAGTCAAATAATTTCCAGTTTTGGACTTACCTATGGCCTATTTATAAGTTGGGTCCGGTGGAGACTCGATCTGTGGAGTCACAACAGCTAGAGCCTATGTGTTTTGTGGTTTCACATAAATGGCCGATAGTACGAACTTTCATTATTTAAAGTCAATTTTGACCCTAGTCTTTCTAAGTGTCGTATCGATTTGAAATATAGGTATGTCATTCGGATGACAATATAATAAGGTACCATCGAGCTGACTGGAGTCGATGGGTAGGCATTTCAAAACGAGATAATGTACCCTAGTCGTAATTTTGTTGGAATTGTTTTGAGATGTGCTTGGCACATTTAGCACATGGGTCTAGCTGCTACCGTTGTTCAGGTCAGGTGTCCATTAGATCCTATTTATAGATGACAATTTATAATATAGGCCAAAGTCCAAAACTGTTTGATTTATTTTAGCAACAATATCAGCTATTATTGCTAAAATCTTGAATAAATTACCCCCGTTCACGTTTGACCATATAAGTGTAAGTCATAATGGCCGTTTTGAAGAGTGATATTGGCGATGCCCTACGAATTAAAAACCGCGGTTAGTCTGCACAGAAAGCGGCACTACAATATATGAATACCGCGTTAGGCCGATTGTCCACCACCGCCATTACCGAGCCGTTACCGATCACGAGATTATTTCGGACCGATTTTAATATAAAGTGACGGCGATCGTGTGTCCACCGCAACCGATTTCGGTGGTTCAGTTTGTTCTAGCTGTGTCGTTGTCGGTAAATAATCTCGGGCCGATTTCAAGCGGTCGCGCCGAGCTATACGAAATATCTGCTGCGGCCGGGTTGACAACCCTCGGGTGACGGGCGTGCAGTGGACAGGCGGCCATAGCCTTTCCATACACACTGCAATCGTAAAACCGTGCGCCCCGCGCAGGCAGCAGCTCCCGTATGTGATGCGTCTCACAATAACTAATTACATTTACATTATCAAATTTTCAGCCAGTTCCGCCAAAAGTATGTTATTGTAAATAACCAAATATTAAAATTAATTAATAACCAAATATTAAAATTAATTAAAATTACTTTGAAACACATGAATGCGCCTATGTAAAATGAGGCACCCAATCTTATTTTGTAATGGGGACAACACACATTGCACTCGGACAAGACTCCCTGACACCTTACTCTCTCAGAATTACCGTCAAGTGTTGTATAATAATCCGACATCGTATCCGATAGACGCTTGTCCCTCAGGGGACAACTTTCTTCGTCGCTATTGTCCCGACAATCACTGTGCCCGTCACAAAGGAACTCCGCCGGAATGCAATTATAGACATCATAGCAACGGAACTCGCTATCCAAGCACTTAACTCCTTTTTGAACAACAAAAAAGGTTAAACGTACATAATCCTAAATATTCGAGGGCACTTAATTGGCAAAAAGTTAAAGAAAGATAAATAGGTGAGAAAATATTAGCTTTGCTACAAACATTCAAAAGCAATAGGAAATAAATATTTGTTAATAACGGATTTCAAAAGAAATCGTGTAAACAGGTATGGACTAGAAAAATCTGAAATTTTAAAGTTAATAAACATACTACCTCGCCCATGCCTAAGTTAGAAATGGTTAGAACTTGTACTGAAAGCGAAGAGAAAAATGATACAAATCGATAAAGGATCTACATAGAAGATTGAAATGGACATTTTGTGGCTCTCACTGACCCTCTATGTGTAGGTTGATGTAATTGCTAGTTTGGCGTCCGTACTCGTCTTCTATGAGACAGACGTAACGGCCGCTGTCGGACTTTTGTGCAAGTTTGATGAATAGGGAGCCGTCGTGCTTCTGGCGTACGGAGCGCGGGACGGCGCGGCCGTTCTTGGTCCAGCGTATGCGCAACCCGGGCCGGCTGACGTTGCAGCTGAGGTGCACGGCTGCACCCGCGTGCGCCCACTGCTCGTTGTCATGCGATTCCAATGGGTCGCGATCGGCCTCTTCAATGAATTATTATTAACATGCAATCAACTTAATCAAAACAAGCGCAAAGTCGAATGTGAATTGCCAATCAAGCTATTATTGTGAGCTCATTTCATTAAAGAGTAGCACCTACACTAAAGTTAGATTTATTTAATGTCTGACATGAAAAATGCAGATTAATGTAGGGGTGAAGGTGGCCTACAAATTTTCCTTCAATCGATTTCTGCAGTAATTGTAGGTATTCCTAGGTGTACTCGCATAGTGAGCTTGCTAGAGTCATTCGGCTCAAGAGAAATCAAGGTATTTATATTATACTTTTAGAGAACTCCGTTTCTTTACAAAATTATATTTTAATTAGCGGATGCCCTCAACTTCGTTCCCACTTTATTCAATTTAAAAAAAAAATATTTAATGCAATGATCATCCATACAATCCTCTTGCGAAACTTTCTACCCGCTGAAAAAAGGCAATACTTGACGCGTGCTCTTATCCCGAATGACTCTACATCTACTTATAATTGCAAAAGAACTTGGCTTTACATTGTGCGAACTGTACATTAATAAATTTGTGCCACAACATGTACTTATTTGTACAATAGGTACCACTTCAGCTCAAGAGCTCAAGACCTATCCGGGGTCTAATGTTTATACGTTTGCTTTACAGTGTGTACCATGATCTCAGATTATTTTACATACCACTAACGATGACTTCAGCGACAGCAGACGTATTAGCGTATCTGGTCATCGCCAAACATTCATACTCTCCAGCATCTTCGACCTCAATTTGGTGGAATATCAAACTTTCGTTTCTTATTTCGACGCGACTGAAAAATTGAAAAATGTAAGTACCTACATTCGTAATTTAGTCTGATAAATTAAACCACTGAAGCAATATTAGACACTATGAAATAATCAAAGCGCAGCACGATACCTCGACATACGCCTATTGACCGCTCTCCATGTGATCATCTCGATGTCATCACCTTCAACGATGCACCGCACTGTGGGCGAGTTGCCGGGGTGCACGGTCTGTGTCTTGGGCTGCAGGGTGATCCGCGGAGCCGCCACGACCTGCAGCCGCACTGTAGCCACCTGGCGTATCTCGTTCGTATACGTATCGACCACTTTGCACTCGTAATCGCCAGAGTCGTATTTTGTGGCCTATAAATAACACCAACATAGTTGAACGAGCGAAGGGAGTTTTCAGCCTACTGGAACAATCCAGCGTTTGTATTTGTGTATAAATGTTAGAACTTCATGAAATTGGGTTGGCGAATTAATGACAGAAACATAATTTTTAAGTTAGACCATGAGCCAAATCGGTCACGGTATTGCCGAAATATATTTTTGTTTGGTTGTGAATGTTGAAACTAGATGGCGGTGTATAGATCCTACAACTCGCAAGCGTTACTGAGCGTCCCTGTATTTTTCAAAAACGAGTACATTGCGAGCTCACAGTTCGGGGCGAACTACTAGTAAAATAATGGAATAAACTCAAAGATAATGCTCTAGAGGAATTCATTAGGTCCCAAAAATACAATTTTCTTACGTAATATATTTTGGACTACCTTGTAAATGCGCAGGCTTGTTCCATCTTGGATAGCGTTCGTTTGCAGTGGTCTGTAACCTCCTCTGTCCCATTTCACTTGATTACCCTCGGCAACATCACACCTACAAAGAAGTAATGAGTCACATCATTTTGACATTCTTCTGTAATTATCTGAATTAAGTAGTTATTTATATATTTTAACAGTGGCGGTGGCGTAACAGGTAAGGCCTCTATAGCTCCTGTCCAGGAGGTCATGGTTCGTATCCTGCCACGTATTCGATGTCATAGATACGTTAATCCGACGCTCTTATGGTGAAGGAAAATATCGTGAAGAAATCTGCACACGCCTGCGAAGAAACTCGAAGGTTGTGTGTGAAGTCCACCAACCCGCACTGGGCTCGCGTGGTCGACATGCATGATCGCCCTAATTTAGAGTAGGCTCGAGCCCTTCGGTGGGGACTTAATGAGCTGATATGATGATATATATTAAACCAATTAGAATGTGGATAGATTTCTTACAGAAGTACTGGGTCGCCACCTTCAAACGCTGTCAAGCTGCTTGGTTCGTTACTGTCCGGGTTACCGTCCTCTGAAATGTGACGAGGATTTTTTCTTTCTTTAAGAAGTAAAAATGGATGTCATTGAAACTCTAGATATCTCGTATATCTTACAGATTTTTAATTATGACATTGTCAAGTTTTAACGCAGTTTACGTCTTAATCAAGTTTGCCACAATTAACGTCTTTAAATTTCGGAATTTGCTTACGGTTGGGAAAGCCGCCGTCACCAATTAAGTTGACTCGGATCTCGAAGGGGCTCTCGAGGATGCCGGCAGGCGAGCTAGCGGAGCAGAGGTAGCTGCCCTCGTACTGCTCGGTGGCCGCGGGAACGCGCATCACCGCCATCCCGCGAGCCGGGGGCACCACCTCCCGCTGCTCGTTCGCTATAAACAATTTAATTGTTAAAGCCTATCGAAATGTTTATGAACTAAGTAATACATCTTTATATTTTTATACATTGTGAAATATCATTAGCAATTTTTACGTTCGAGTGACGAAGGAATGGAAGGTTGTGTGATCGTTGCAAAAACCGACCACGAGATTATGAATTAAATGTACTCTATATCACCTGGGTAGATACCAAAAAGTGTTTTCGAAAAAATATATTGTGGATAAGTATCGACTTGTAGAGAAACTGTTGGACCGATTTTGATACAACTTTGCACACAGATATTTGAAATTATTTCCTAGGAGTTTATTAAGGGTACCTCCCATACCAAAAAGTTTTTCTCTCTCAAAAAACGGACCTAAGGATGCTTTTCAAATTTTTGTCACTAATAAAACTAATTAATACCTAAAATATACATTATATACATATATACTATAGTATATCAAGGAAACCTCTAAAAATAGTACCGAATACGCGCCCAGAGACTTATTGTTGACAATAAGCTTGTCAAAATCAAGCTTCAGAGCCTGTCTTTTGTTATTCTATCGAATTAATTCGGAGAGTGTGCGTAAGAACTACACGACCTCATTCCCCTAGCTCCATTCCACCTTCCGTCAACGAGATGCAGTGACAGGCTCCGCCCCTTGTTAGATGATATTTTGCCTATTCGCACGAAGTGTTACGCTTTTTCATTTATTAAGCTGACAGCGCAGCGATGGAGTGGAACTCTTTGCCGGCGTCTTTGTTTTCCTGACTCTTACAATTTGGGGATCCTCAAGGCGAGAGTGAATAGACATTATTTGAGTTTTCGTGTACCATCCTCGAGTGCATTGTCTCTTTCTATCAGGTAAGATTTAGTCAAACGCATTCAAATTATCAATAATAATAAAAAACCTGTCATACAAAAAGAAACTATTTGTCAAATTAATAATATTAAGAAAACAAGTTATAGTCTATAATTGATCATTTAGTATAGAAATCAAAAGTATTTTTTCTTTGATTGTATCGTATTTTTTTGGGGAATATAATTCAGTTTCATAAAAACTTTGGTTTAAAATTGGTGCCAATTATTCCGATTTATCCCAGTGTTACAGAACTAAATACTGTCATTTAAAGTAAGTCTGACAAGGGATATGAATGGTTAGCTATTTAAGTAGGTACGAGTAAGAACGTGTTCGCATGTTCCGCAATACCTAGGCTGTTTGATAAGTACCCGTTTACTAAATATATTAATATCACTGGCCGAAAATAAGTATACCAACTTTTTAAGCCATTTTTCAGAGGCGGAAAAAGAAAAAAAAATGCATTCTTTTGTTTTTTTCTCATTTGACAGCGATTTAGTGAAAGCGTGAACTTAAAATTGTTAAAATGGAGAAAGAACAGTATCGGTCTGTAATTAGATTCTTGTTTTTGGAAGGAAAAACATGTGATGAAATAAAAGTAAGAATGCAAGCGGTTTACCATGAATGTGCTCCTTCTATGACAACCGTCAGATATTGGTATAACGAGTTTAAGCGGGGGAGAACAACCGTCTTTGATGAGGATCGCCCAGGCCGGCCAATTGAGGTGACTACAGACGATATGGTTAAGAAAATTGAAAATATCGTTTTAGCCGACCGCCGAATTAAACTTCGAGAAATCGTTGATGGTGTAAACGTTTCAATCGAGAGGGTACAACACATATTAGAAGAAAAATTGGGTATGAAGAAAGTATCGGCGAGGTGGGTGCCGCGTTTACTCACGGAGGAGCAAAAACGGAACCGACTGACTACTTCGGAGCAGTGTTTGGCCGTGTTCAAACGTAACCCGAAGGAGTTTCTGAGTCGTTTCGTAACCGTGGACGAAACGTGGGTTCACCACTACACCCCGGAAATGAAAGAGCAGTCGAAGCAGTGGATTTTACCGGGTGAACCTGCTCCAAAGAAAGCAAAAACCGTCCCATCGGCTGGAAAGGTCATGGCGACTGTTTTTTGGGATTCGCAGGGTATTATACATATTGACTACTTAGAAAAGGGGAAAACGATAACAGGGCAGTGCTATGCAAATTTATTGGATGAATTTGACGCCGTCTTAAAGGACAAACGACCCCATTTAAAAAAGAAAAAAGTACTGTTTCATCGCGACAACGCCCCGGCTCATTCGTCCATAGTTGTGACGGCTAAATTAGCACAGTTACGCTACGAACTATTGCCTCACCCCCCGTATTCTCCAGATTTGGCCCATGCGATTTCTTTTTGTTTCCCAACCTAAAAAAATGGCTCGGTGGTAAGCGATTTGGATCAAATGACGAAGTCATTGCCGCCACAGAGGCCTATTTTAATGACTTTCCAAAATCATACTTTTAGGATGGTTTATTGAAGCTTGAGTATAGGTGGAACAAGTGTATAGAGCTAAAAGGTGACTACGTAGAAAAATAAATGCATATATACAAAAAAAAATGTTTTTTTTGCCATAAACGGGTACTTATCAAACAGCCCTCGTATAACAACAAATACTTAAGTATTGAGTGGCTCAGAAAAGTAGTGCATGTCTCGCAGTAAAAAGAAAATTCCAAAATATTAAGATTACTATGTACATATTACAGGGCTCGTCTTTGCCTACTTGCGGTGCCGTGCCCTTCCCTAACATTCCTAGGGATCACGGCTTTTTCTATCTTACTGCGAAATGCACTACGGTCAATTACAGGTAGGTACCATCTTTTGTTAATCTTGGTTAGATAATGATATTGATGATTACACATTACTCAAGTTGATTGAAAACAAAAATATTTTGTGATTGCAAACTTACATTTTATAGACACCATGGGCTCAGGATATCCACTGGCCCTACATTCTATATTTATGGGATCTCCCTTTTGAACTTCAATGAATTCGCTGGGGGTAATGGTGATCTCAGGTGGAGACCTGACCTTGACGATGACGCTGGCAGTGTCCGAGCCTGCGACGTTGGTTGCAGAACACGAGTACTCCCCTTCGTCGTTGACTTCGATACTTTCGAACCTGTGTTAAATAAAAAATACGGCGTCATTTCATTGACTTGCCACATAGAAAGTTAAGAAATAATGTTTTAAAATTCCGATATAGCGGTGTACGAACTTGAGTACATTGTACGGCTGAATTTCGGCATGGGACCCAAGTGGTCGGCCGCCGGCGCCACTCCACGTGATGTCAGGGTCGGGCACGCCTTGGACAACTTGACAATGAAGCTCGAACGGATTTCCCAAGGTCACTGCCTGTTCGCCCGGTGGCCAAATTTCCACTTTAGGTGGTTCACGTCCTAAATTCAACATTTATATTAAAGTATTTTTGTAAAATATAAATTGAAAAGAAATGTTTTCTGGTACAACTCACTTTCTATCTCGATAGAAATGTAAATGCTTTTAATAGGAACTCCATCGACTAAACCCTCACATAGATAGTATCCTTCATCACTATCTTGAGCATTGTAAATTATAAGGCTATTGTCTCGTTGGCTTGTTCCAGGTCCAAATTCACCTTGAGGCTGAAAAGGTGATTTATCGGATTTATCATATCTGTGTGAATTTGCATTTAAATAAAACTGAATTCTCATCCAACTCACCTTTGACCACTTGATAGTTGGCAATGGATATCCTGTAGGATTACAGTCTACTGTACTACTACCTCCAGTTGGTATCTTAACACGTTCAACATTAACTTCTATATTAGAAGTCTTGGGAGGAGTGACCAGTGGCGTGATAGTGACTAGTACAGGCACAGGAGGCGCATCGGAAGATGCACTTTGACACACGTAAATGCCCTGGTTCTCGGGGCGAGCGATGTCTATGTATAAAACACCATTGTCTGACCGCACGTTGGATAATAATGGTGTTCTGTCTTGTCTGCGTTAAAAAGTTGAATATTATGTTGATATAACATCTTGCACAAACTAATAAATGTATAGTATTTGATTAAAATTACTTTCTCGTATCTTACCTGAACCAATCTATAGATCCAGCAGGTACATTAGCGGTACCGGTACAAACGAGGCGGGTGCTAGAACCTTCATTGATCGTAGAGGATGCTGGCGATACTGTAAGTTTATCATCTTTGTTTGTTGGCCAAATTGGTTTTCTGCGGACGGTCACGATAGCTATGTTGTCTGTCGAACCTGCTGCGTTGCTCGCGATGCATCTAAAATAACATTTAAAGTAAGATTCTTAGAATCACCTCATCATCGCCTCGCACCAATAATTGATAATTTATGATCTTCGTTACCTATATTCTCCTGAGTCTTCTTCCTTCACATTCTGTATAACGAAGGACGATTCATAGATCTCAGCGGATCTCGGCAATGGACGGTTCAAAGAACGCTGCCAGGTGATACTAGGCAGTGGATTTCCGGTGGCGAGACATCTCAAATTGATCGTGTCTCCTTCAAAGTACTCATTTACGGCCGGTTCTATCGTCACGCTTGGAATACTCTGATTATTATCTGAAAGGACGGTAAGAAATCTAATGAACAACTACCTCTCCGTGGTTAGCTTAAGATGTGAAATATATGGATGTTTTAAGTCACGTCGAAGTTTAGTTTTCGATTTACTTTTTTCACTAGTGGGTAACACCACAGAAAAAACAATATTGTGTACTAATCAGTATCAAGTACTTACTTTTCGCGTAAAATACCCAATCAGGTACCACTATTCCGTTTTGTTAGCAAAAAATGTAATACAAAAAAATTAGGAACAATTATTTAAAATCAGAAATCTAAATAACATACAATAATACATTTAAAATAGATTAGTGGAAAATCGCATGTAATATACAAACAGTAGCAACATTATTACCATCTACTTTGAGAGTGGCGACTGCCTGTCCTGTTGAGTAGCCGTCATGGGTCTGACACACATAAGTTCCACTGTCAGAAAACTGCACGTTGGTGATGATCAGAGTTCCGGTTCTGGCATCAACCTGGCTTCTGCCAGTTGGTAGGTACCCATTCTTCTTGGTCCAAGTAACCGGGAGATGACCAGGAGTGATTCGACTCTGGGCCATGCAAGTGAAGTTGACACTTTTGCCTACTTCCTGGATCTTTAAAGTTGGACTTGTGATCCTGACAAATACGGTGGTTTCAGGTAGCTGCGGCCTTTCGGCAGGCTTCTCGGTTGTTGCTGAACTTCCCTCTAAAAGTTGTTTAATTCGACGTAAGAAAACTTAGGTTAAAAATTCCTATTCGATTAGATATACTGGTTATAATATTGTAGGTAGTATAAGTACACATTACTCGTTGTTAAAACAACAGATAGATAGAGCGAAGTACCTATTCATAATACATTATTAATAACCTACCTACTATCTACATGCGGCGGGGGGCGCAAAGAATCCCGGCATCCACGCGGTAGACCGACGACCTGGTGAAGATCGCGGGAAGCCGATGGATGCGGGCAGCACAGGACCGGTCGTCGTGGAAATCCTTGGGGAGGCCTTTTTCTAGCAGTGGACGTTTTTCGGCTGATCATTGTATTTCACTAGCTTAATATAGCGACTAAGCCCGCGATATAAAGTTTTATTTTGATTTGTTTCTACCTTCAAAACATTTGTGCACTCCCTTTAGCATTATCTTATGACTTTTTTCTGCCAACAATGGTTGTCCGGAGGAGGTCGACTTAGCGTTAAGATCATCTTTATACACTCAATTTTATTTGTTATAACGGTTTTCTGGTGTGCAGTACAGAAATTATACCTACAAGATTCTCCACACAAAGTATGCAAATTGACTGAAATTATTGTCAATTATTGAGTATTTATAAGGCGCCTGAGGCGCCCGTAAAAAAGTAACAGCGCGCAGCGTCGCGTTGACAGCGGTACTCAGTGAGTCAGTGAGTCAGCAATCAGTCAATTAGTCAGTGATGACTATAAATCTTGTGTTTATTAGTACGAGCAAGCAAATTTTCTTGTCCCGATTGTATAGATAGATCCCTTGTGGAAAGTTTACGAGTTTCATGATCAGAATCCACCATTTGGCACTTTTCAGCAAAACAAAGTCGCCCTGTATATTTTCTGATTTTCTTTGTCAACTCAGTGTGAAGTTGATAGGCATGAGAACCGGGCTTAATTGAGTCAAGAGAAGAGTTAGCGGATGTAACGAGTTGTTACCTAAAGTGCTGCAATCTAGTCCCGTGTAAGGAGGCAGGCAGTTGCAAACAACTTCGTTGTAGCGTCCCAACTGACAGCTGTGCCCGTTGCAGTTGCATCGAGAGCAGCGATCGTACTGATCCCTGTAGTATCCTTGGATGCATGTCTCGCAACTTGTGCCTGAGTAGCCTTCAGGGCACATACAGATCTAGTAAAAAGAAGTTAGTGATTACCCTAATATTTAATAATTCAACACATTTACATGTATTTTCGTAAATTTTCTATCATTTTTTTATGGCATAAAGGATAGGTATCAGAATCTAAAGATGATACAAAAGTCATACAAACCTCAACACCTTTAGCAGCTGGTGAGCTAGGATCATAGTTTTCAGTAGCAGTGTCCATGGATACGTCAGCGATGGCAGTGGACAAGATGTTTGGAACAAGTGTAGCTCTTACTAGCACTCTTCTGAGATTCTTTAGAACCGACATGAAGTCACTGCGTCTTGCAGGGTTAGCAGTGTTCAAGACGAACCACCCGTCTTCTTGAAGCGGAACTTGATAGCTCTGAAATTAATTATTAGAGGAGCAAGTAGTTTATGGAATTGTTGCATCGTGAGGGGTATTAAAACCTAACATTAAAACACTTGTGTTCTAACACCCAGTTATGTTAGTAAAACACGAGTATGAGTTCAAAAAGCCAAGGCTCGGTTTTAAAATTTATATACGCTTTTTTATACCCAGTTATGTGCAGTTTCATACAAACCTTTATCTAATCTCATACGAGTACATTGGGATTGAACCTACTAATTAAAAAAACAAAGTTAAAATAATAAGAAAAAAAATCCGTATTTAAAAAAAAACAGTACCTACAACAAATTGTATAAAGCCCAGCACATCACCGCACATGCGCTAAAGCGGGCGCTGTCACAGATAGGTAAAAAAATAACGGAGGAAAAAAGCTCGATGGGTAAAAACTACAGTATTTTTTTTTTCAATACAGTTGCTCGAAAAGTGGTGCTCTATATGCCAGTCAAGTGTGCGCAAAATAGATTTTACCACACACGTGCTTTTACTTTACCACTTTTTTTTAATTTTTAGCTCGCAGCAACAACAAGACAATAATTCTAGCATATAAAGAATATAATAATCAAAGATACAGAATCTTCTTTAAGATTTGATAGCAGAATTTTTAAAGAGATTGGTTGTTATTCAGTGAGGTTTGTACATAACGTTAGCTGAATAGATTCTCTTTGGCTTATATCTTTGTTAAGAAAAGAGAATAAATATGAATGAAGCGCACAGGTAACACCAGGGAATATGTCATCTTTTGCAGGAGGTTTTAATGCTTATAATAATATAATTTAAAAAATATTATCCCAAGCCTTATTGTAGTCTATTTATGATGATATTACAAAAAAACTTACGCATGCGTACGTGATCTAGCTAATATATGGCGCAATTTTTGTAAAACTGAATTGAGATGTTGTAGTTGTGAAAACGAATAAATTAATAGTTAATATATGTGTAATAAAAAATATACTTATGTGTATGTATAAGAAAAACAACAAAGTGAGATTTCTCCCCGGACATTTAAAATGAGCCAAGTCGCGTAAAATGAACTTTGGTTGCTGAAACCTTGATAGGTATGTATCCATGTATTTTGTTTTGCTGTAACAGTCGTTTTTTATTTTACCTGTTTTCTCACAACTGTATTGAAAAACTTCATATGATTACACCCATTGTAAAAAAAATAACAAACTTGTGATGATGGTTAACCCTCGCCTGCAGCTCGGGCTCACAAATGTCACTCGTTTGTTATTGACCTTTGTACCACCCTTGTATCATAAATAACTATTGTATTGCTATAAAAATGGCGCGGCCCGCATATGCGTTCCATTAGAAGAAAATAATTGATGGACTCTCCTTGATGATATTAACTTCTTGGAGTTGTCCTGCATCGTAACGGTAAAATAGTTATTAATGCCACTATCCAGTAATGAGAGCATTGTAACATGAGTGCTAGTTTGTGCCAAGAAGCGAAGCTGAGTGGTACAATAGGCAGCATGAGTGTTACAATGGCTAATTGCGTGCAGTGGCATACCTACAATACTTTATCTACAACCATGAAATAATTAAAAATGAAATTTTAAACCGTCAAAAATTCATTCATACAGCCTAATCACACGCGATGTTTAGCAATGGCGCAGGTACGCGCGCTTTTTCAAATGGCCTTGGCGTTTTGCACAACATACATTGAAATTTTGTCATAATCATATATTGAATTTTTGCGCCAAAGCCATAAAAATATTTGAAAAGTTTCATTGCAGTACAGTTGTCTCGTTTTGAAATGATCATTTTAAAACGACTTGTAGCAATTAATACTTTTGTGATATTATTTGAGGTTGTGTATTAAGCAAATTATTAAATGGGAATAAGTAATATGTTTTTTTTAAAATTTCGATATGTTGTTTAATAAAGTATGTCAATATAATCTCGTTTTGAAGTTTATAATTTAAATTTAACGATATGAGAGTAGATAAAACATGTTTACAATTGTTAAAAGTACCTACTTATATGTAATAACTAGCAGAGGAGGTTCTCCTTTACATACCAATTCTTCATTAGATATAAATCGCGATGGGTTGCTCCAATAGACAGCGATGTCGTCACCATAAAGCACTACGTCAGTGCCAGGTACCGATTCTGCGCCATAATTCGGTGAAGTGAAGACTTGAGTCAACAATAACTTTCCCCCGTAGGATTTCACTCTGTTTCCTGAAATTTTTAGGGCATATGCTTGTAGTAGATAAAGAAAGATTTTGCTCTTATGGGCAGCAAATCAAAGAACGATAATAGTAGATTGTTTACCTAGGAAGCAAACAACTATTTAAAAGGAGAGAGTGTTTTTTGAATCCAGAGCAGAGCAGAGGATTCTGAAGTTGAACCCTGAGCGCAGCGATCTTGTCTTAGGCAGCGAGGGATTTAAAGTAGGTACGTCACTCGAATTTAAAATAGTGTTACTTCCCAAGTGGACTCACTACTTTTTATCACTCTCTAATAAAATCTCTGAGAAAATAAGTAAGTAACAACTTATGAATGAGACTTGTACGCTTATTTATTAACATAGGTACAGTTAGGATCACTAAGACAAAACATACGAACACATTTTGTAAAAAGGATTTCGTTACTCTAGCATTTTTCCAATTATTATATTATGCTTTCATATATTTTTCAGAGGATTTGATTTTTATTGTACAATATCATCATCATCATATCAGCCGAAGGAAGTCCACTGCTGGACATAGGCCTCCCCCAAGGATCTCCACGACGACCGGTTCTGCGCTGCCCGCATCCAGCGGCTACAATATAGTTTGTACAATATAGTTTCTAGAAAAGTTGTACTATATGTGCCAGTTTACTGCGTGTAAAATTGATTTTACCGCACACGTGCTATTAACTTTGTCACTTTTTTATTTACGACATATTCTAGTAAATAAAAAATATAGTAACCAATTATACAGAATCATGCTTGAGACATTTGAAAGATAATTTTAAAAGAGATAGGTTGTTTCTCCGAGAGGTTACATAACGCTAGTTCGTTTAATTATCTTTAGCTTATATCTTTGTGAAGAAAATGGAATAAATACCACGGTAGTATGTGCCAAGAAGGAGATAAATTGATGACGCATGATGCGCATAGGTTATACCAAGGAATATGTCATCATTTCCATGGAGGTTTTAATGCTTATAATATTATCCTAAGCCTTTTTGTAATCTATTCATCGTAATACTAAGAAAAAACATACATGTATGTGTGCCTAGTTATAATAAGGCGCGATTTTCGTAAAACTGAATTGAGTTGTTTTATTTGTGAATACGAATAAAATAATAAATAATGAATGTAGATATGTCTTATACTTATGTGTACGTATAGGAAAAAAAGTGAGATTACTCCCCCGAATATTTAAAATGAGCCACAAATCGCGTAAAATAAACTTTGGGTACCGAAACCTTGATAGGTACTCGTATGTAACCATGAATTTTGTTTTCTGTAACTGTCATTTTATTTTACCTGCTATCTCACAACTGTATTTTAAAACGTCATGGGTGTAAAAGGTACTTAAATGGCAAATTCGTAACTATTGTTAACCCTCGTCTGCGGATCAAGCTTACAAATGTCACTCGTTTGTTATTTACCTTTTTACCACCCTTGTATCATAAAAAAACTATTGCATCACATTTTTTGCGTTCGATACAACATTATCTGGAGGAGTAAATATAATATATTCATTATCATTGCTTGAGAGAGGCACATTCATTATTCATAAAAGTATCAACAAAAATCCAAAGTAAACAATTACGAAAGCGGAATGCATTTCGTTTTTTGCTTAGTTTTTCACAAACTTGAGATGAGATGAGATGTTGTCAAGGGTTTACCAATTGTGAATAAAAAAAAATATTTTTATTTGGTCTGCTCGCGGGCACTGAGCATATAATCATCTGCGGTTATCTCGCGGGTTATTTTAATACAGCCGGGCCAATCACGTTATGACTGTCGCACGAACCGAGACTCGAGAGGGACACAGCTTTATGGCTATATGAATGTTGTATGTACATACATTCCTGTCTTGCGTATACATTTGATCCTCTCAGTCGTAACGTGAATGGCCACTTGAGCATACTTGTCCGTGGATATATGTACATACATTCCTGTCTTGCGTATACATGTGATCCTCTCAGTCGTAACGTGAATGGCCACTTGAGCATACTTGTCCGTGATCGATCTCTGGTGATTGGAACATTTACTAACAATATCCAAATTCCAAGGTTAATTAACTTTTCCTATTTATGGATCTAGAAGCTATTTTGGTCCCTGTTTACAAAGATCCAAACAACTCTTTTTTAATGGATGTGATAAAAAGAGCGTCGGTGGCGTAACGGCTGGGGCCACCGCCTCCTGTCCGGGAGGTCGTGGTTCGAATCCTGCCACGTACCAATGTGATTTCGAATTTAGATTTCATATGTACGTTTATGGTGAAGGAAAACATCGTGAGGAAACCTTCACACGCCTGCGCAGAAATTCGAAGGTTGTGTGTGAAGTCAACCAACCCGCACTGGGCCCGCGTGGTCGGCTAAGGCCCGATCGCTCTAATTCAGGGTAGGTTCGAGCCCCTTGGTGGGGACGTATATGAGCAGGTATGATGATGATAAAAAGAAACATTTGTATATATATTATATCTATAGATAGGTACATTAGTCTTGAATGTCCTTTTTATAAATAGTCTAAAGAAAATTACAATCGTCAACATAAAAAGAATCAGCAGGAATAAGATAATAAATAAAATAATAATAATTAAGTTAATTCAAAGTATTTCAACTAAAATTTAACATTGGTAGCAATTGATTTACCTGGGAACTCAGGCAGTGACCAGTAGAGTTCGCCATCGGGCGGGAATGGGAACACGTATCGCAGCTCGCTCTCGTTCGGCGCCGGCACGAACTGGTCGCTCACTGTGCGATCACCCTGCAGATCTGTCAGGCTATACCCGCCGTAATTATCCCCGAAGATCGGAGCGGCCATAGGAATTCTGGAGTAATGGCTTGCCTGCAAAATAGAGGAGGACAGCTTAGCTTAAATGCAACCTACTTACGAGAATTTCACTTTTTTGTATAATTTCTTACCTCGTGACATTCGGAGGTAACTCCTGAACAGTAGCAGGACAGACAACCAAGCGGGTTGTCGCTGTCAAGGCCGAAGGTGCCAGGTCGGCAGCGATCACAATATTCACCCTCTACGTTCTGTTTGCAGTCACAGAAGCCAGATATACACGGCGATGCTTCACCGCGGGCATCACAACTAAGGACAGAATTTGACAAAGTATATAGGTAATATGCCATGATCCAAGTGATTGAAATTGAATCGATTTAGGTACAAACATGTTTATGAAAAAAAAATCTAGCTTGACGACAAAACGACTGAACGGATTAACATAAAATTTGGTACATAGATGAAATATGAATATAATAGGAATTGCTATAGGAGATCGTCCATTAATCACGTGAGGCTCGAAGGAGGGGGAAGGGGTTCGGAAAAAGTCATGAAGTATCACAAGGGGGAGGGGCTTTGTTGCGAGATATCAAGTGTATTTAGTTTTTCGCTAAACGCGTGATTTCTAAACCGAAAACGATTTCCTCGCCCGCCGCGACAACCGCCCGGTTCGACTTGCCTTATACAATTTTAAGATACATTGTACCAGAAAAATACACGCGATTTTGAGCCTGGGGGGAGGGGCTAGTCTTAAACCTCACCACGTATCACCAGGGGGGAGGGGAGAGTTAAAAAGTTGCTAAAAACGTCAGGTGATTAATGTAGCCCTAGGGTCCGAGGGACCGGGGACAATTGAGCCACGGGATGATTGATCTAGAGCCTCGGTCCCTGTGCATAAAATTTGTGCATAGCTTTGAAAAGAACCGAAAAACGTCTAGTCTGCGCCGCTAGCATCGAGCTACGTGGTTATGTGCTAAGGCATTAGAATTTTTTTCGACCCCTAAGGTATTTTTATTTTACGCATGTTTATTTTCTTACGCGACTGAAATCGCGGGTCGGCCAGTAAATTTGTGAAATAACGACTTACTTAACAGATTTTTACTGGCAGTTCTGTTAATGAAACTATACAACTTTTCCCCATAAGTCCACTGAGGTATTGAACAGTTAAAAAAATGGGCTCGTCATTAGTTATCAAGGGATCGCTTTGTAAAGCTGGCTTTATTAATAGAAGTTTTTTTAGCCAAAGCTCCAAAAATAACAATTTCGTAACGTTAACGACCTTTTGTCTTCGTGTTGTGAACCTGAACTGATCGTTTTTTTTTAAATTCTAATTCTTATTGGCCAGTTAATACAGGACTTTATACAGGGTAGAAATAAAACGACCGACAAACTGACAAATGTTTTTTGTATGGCAGCCCTATAATGAGTGCACCCCAACCTTATGTTCCTTATACACAATCGTTTTATGTGCAGTTAAAAAATCTAATCATTTATAATATCGACAACCTTATTGTGTTGTGTGTTTAGTGGGCGCCGCGTCACTCACCCCGGGCGGCGGCGTAACTCAAGGGAGTGCCCTCGCCTCAAATATTCGACATACTACGAATGAAAAAACCCACGCTAAAATGAACTTACCCACAGCTTACACCACTCCCAGGTGTGGTGTTTGAACCATAGAATGGCACGCACATCTTGTTTTCGTTTCTCACGTAACCATCTCTACATAATTCACAGTTTTCGCCAGCGGTGTTATCCCTGCATTCCTGGAGAACAAAAAATGATATTAAAAGAGTAGTCATACTTAATTCAAAATTAAATGATTAAATTATATAGATAGACGATAGATACTCACAAAGCAAACACCAGTTTCTGGATGACACATGTTAGAGTGGCCTGAACAATTGCATGGTGCACAGTGTTCTAAGTACAAACCGCTTGAACTTCTGCAAACAAGAAAACATTACAATATTATGAATGGTATAAGTTGAAGTTGCATTGAGCAGGCCATATAGCACGAAGATCCGATAATCGATGGGGAAGAAAGGTTCTCTAGTTGCGATCACGGACCGGAAGATGTTGTGTTGGATGGCCCTCGGTCAGATGGGCCGATGATCTAGTAAGGCTCGAAAGGTGCCGCTGGACGCATGTGGCTTGAATGAAACCTTGCTAAGTAGAAATCTACATATTAGTGGACGTCTTCTGGCTAAAACGATAAATGGCTTACGGGTTTCTTGTAGCTATTTTTAGTGTTACTAACCTAGTGTAACCAGGAGCGCAGTCCTCACAGGAAGTGCCGATGTATCCGGTGGGACAGACACACTGCTCCACGTGCAGGGCTTGAGGACCGTCGCCACCAGGTTCAGCGGTCTCGATGCTGGCGCTCTCGATTGATGCCGGCTGAGTGTTGGGCGCGTAAGTAGCCTTCACCAATACAGCCTTAACGTCAGCTAAGGCTAGCAGGAAATGCTCGCGAGATATTTCTTTACCATCAGACCTGCAACAAACATGATTAGAAGCAGCCTTTGACAAATCCAGAAATTCTGGAAGGTTGCAAAATAGAATAAAAATACTCGCCTATGCCAGCCCTTTTCTAGGAATTGTACAGTGCCGTTTAGAAAACCATCTGACGTTGGATTGAAATCACCGAAGTAGTGGAATGTTAAGTGATTTTCCTGAAGAAAGAAATGTAAGAATTCGATTTTAAATATTACGAGGTACCTAATCTAAATTAAGTAAATAAAAAAAAAACATACGTTGATAAGTTGCACATCGGCAGCACGATTCCAGGTATTTTTGCTCGGTACGAAACGGAGAGTATATTGCAAGTATCCTCCATATGATGTCACTTTGTCACCAGAGAAGCTGTAAATATGAAAATTTCAACACAAAATCTTCTCATGACGTTATAGTACTTATGGTGTAATAAGCAATGAAAGTGGCCAAGCACTTGTCGAACCAAGCGCAAAGTAGGGTCCCGTAGTCTTGTCAAAAAATAATGTATGTTTAAAAAAATGACCAAGTTGGAGTGGGACTCGCGTAAAGTAGGGTCCCGTAGTCTTGTCAAAAAATAATATATATTTAAAAAAATGGCCAAGTTGGAGTGGGACTCGCGTAAAGTAGGGTCCCGTAGTCTTGTCAAAAAATAATGTATATTAAAAAAATTGCCAAGTTGGAGTGGGACTCGCGTAAAGTAGGGTTCCGTAGTATTTTCAAAAATAATGTATATTTAAAAAAATGGCCAAGTTGGAGTGGGACTCGCGTAAAGTAGGGTTCCGTAGTATTTTCAAAAAACGTGAGAGCGTAAAGTCATTATTGGTTACCAACCAACTGAATTTTGTGTCGCCGGAGACATGGTGGCCGGTAAGTACTTAATTAGCGCGCGCAAATACATGAAGACACAGAGGCCTGGTAATAGTCGATCAACTTAAGATGTGCAGTTAGATTTGAAAAAAATTATAGATTTTCCATACAATATATTCCATTACCAACTGCAAATATAAGTTGTAGTTCAAAAAATAAAATTATTTTTTAATAGACTACGGAACCCTACATTGCGCGAGTCCGACTCGCACTTGACTAGTTTTTTCTCGATCCTTGTAACTTAGAGGTCTTTAAGATGAGAATGAAGAAAGAGGACAGCTTAAGTTTTCTTGTACCGTTCTAACTTTTTGGGTGAAATTCTGTACCACACTCGAAATTTTATATAAATTAAAGCATAACAGACCTTTGAGGCAGACTCCAATAGTAAATCACCGGTGTGGCTCCATCAACCTCGTTCAATGCGATGGCGTTTCTAGTCAGTGCAGGCCTGAGGCTAGTTTCCACAGGAGCGTTGTACTTCATAGAGTAGTCGGGGCCCAAAGAAGCGCTACTGTAGACCTTCACTTGATCGACGATCTGGGGCGTATTGAAGCGCACATATGTTGTTTTCCGACGAAGACTACTGCTCGTACACTGATGCGATACTCCAGAACAGAAGCAAAGCGCACAGCCGTGTCTGTAATTACATTTATTTCTCAAACATACGCGGAAATATACTTACCTTTCATAAAAATAACACATCAACATGTACGTAAAGAGAGTTTCCTTCTCATCCATATTTATTTAAAAAAAACACCAAATACGAATTTGCATATAACTTTACTGGAAATTTTATATTTAGCAAACTAAATACTAAATTTTAAAAAAATACTTACAATGGCGGCTGTAACACAGACAGTAGCTGTTCTGTAATGCAACCGGGTTCGTATATATAAATGATTACAAACACGACTACACCCCAGATATTTAGAAGCTGTTTGTACTGTGATCGACTTCGAAAAATTTTTTTTAATAAAAGCGTCTGCAATACAGAACAGTTTAGCAGTACAACGCCGAGGAGTAAAATTGAGCGAGCGAAGCGAGCGATGATAGATTCAGTCAGGTTTGATTGATTTTACTGTCGAAGAGCCTCGCGAAGCTTTCCTTCCTGCTCCCTCCCCTTCAGTCAGCTCAGAGAAAGGGGTGGTTGGAAAGGAGGATGGGAAGGTCCCCAGTCCCCTCCTCTCCACTCTACACCCCTTACCACCACTCCCCACTCCTACTCCCGCTTCACGAGGCTCTTCGACGTATAATTAATCAAAATTTACCGAACCTATCATCGTTCGCTTCGCTCGCGGAACTTGTAGAAATAAATGCTTATAGACTATGGGTGTCTGTGTTGAATCCGCCTTTGCGTTGACTGTAGAAATTCAGCTGCACTACAGACCTCTGTGTTGTAGCTGGGTTTGGACAGATTTTTTTTTGCTTAAGCCATCCGTGATGTAATGCAGCACAGACTAAGGGTATCTGTGTTGCAGCCGCCTTTGTATATACACTACCCGGATGCTTATTATTTTAATAAATAAATGCATTTTCTTCTTCTGTCTTCAGGATATTTTAAACTCGGTCAGTTGGAAACCATAAAACTAGAAAAGGGAAAGTATAAGCTACCTGAAGTCAGGTGAAAGGTAAAAGGACTCGTTCTTGCACTGATCGCAGTAGCGTCCCTGCACCTGGTCTTTGCACTGGCACTCGTCTAAAGGCAATTCTCGAAGTGTACCAACAGAGCTGCATTTGTTATCTTGTTTACGTTCACACCACCCACCGGCTATTAATGGGTTGCCCATGTAGTTCTCGTCACAGTATTCACAAGTTTCACCAGCGTACCTATAAAATAACAGTCACAATCACAAAATAACATTGATATTTTAGATTTTAGGAAAAACTAAACAAAAGGTATTTACCCTTGTTGACAATCACAAATAACACGACCGCTGGGTCCAAGAGAGCAAGTTCTCGCAAATTGGTTCTCCGGGTTGGTAAGAGGACACGGGCAGGGCAAACAGCCACTGTATAGGTCTCCGTAGGTCCCAGGAGGACAAGGTTTCTGCTCCCGAACGCAGTTGCCAAGCCAAGGTCCTGAACTTACTCGGGTATAGCCTGAAGCACATTTCTGTAAAATAATACAAGTAAAATTTACATGAGACACTTTTATACTTCCGTTTTCTCGCCAAATTAAAAATGAAAACATTTTGAAGACTTACTTGACAAGACAGTCCTTCATAACCAGGAGGACAGGTACACTCTTCTACCAGGTTAGCAGCACCGAGACCTACGTCGATGTGCTGAGCAGATTCCAAAGCGAAATCAGTAATATTTACGCCAGCATTGTTCAAATCAGCCCGAAGCAGAATCATTTCGACTTTGTCTAAACTACAATGAAATTGTACACATTTTTAAAAGAAAGATCTTGTAAAGGTATAGTGAAAAGGTTTAGTCTGTACAAAAAGATACTTACGCCATCATGATATCTTCTCGGGTAGCCGGCACTAGTCCACTGGGTCCAGCCTTTTGCCAGCTGTCCGGCGTCAGGCGCGCCTCGATGTAAGCCTCGCGTGACTTGTCCCCGCGACTGTAGTGAACTAGGCTCTGGTATTTACCCTGAGGGTAAAATATGGGACCCTATTGTTTTACATCGTCATTGAAAATACCTAACTCATTTGTAAAAGTTACTGACTTTGAAGAGACAATAAGATACACCACTATTAACTAGTCTAAACACGATCCTTACTAATATTATAAAAGTGAAAATGTGTTTGTTTGTTTGTTACTTTTTAACGCCTTAATGTCTCAACCAATCTTACGAGATATGAAATGGAGGTAGCCTGTGTCACGAGGAAGGACATAGGTTACTTTTTATCCCATGAAAATTCCATAGTTCTCTACAGTTCCTGAAGGAACTGAAAAAAGGTCCTTTTTTGGTTGATTTATTTAAAATCGCAACGGAGCAACGGATTATTGTGATGTTTTGCATAGAGATCTTTGAGGGGGTGGTAATGACATAGACTACTAATAAACATAACCCTAGAAAGTTCTCAAAGGATCTAGGGAAACTCATTTCCAGGCTCGCGAACTTCGGCGTCGCAACGGAACAACAGATTGACGCGATTTTTTTGCATAGAAATAGTTGAAGGGGACTGCTAATCAGAATAGCCCGATATAGTTCTCGAGGGATCTAAACTCCTGCCTACGCTCGCGAGCCGCCCACTCATCTTTAAAAACAGTCATAATAAGGCAAAAGCTAGATAAACATTTGAAATGATTGCTAAGGTCAAATCTGTGCGATGGCGGAAACAGTTTTTACTATTTTCTTCTGATTTCAGGTGGTTAAGGTTAGCACCTAACTTACCTTTTAAGGAATCAATAAGTACCTTAATTATTATGGTTGGCATAGAATCGTCCGATCCATATCTGGGCGAGTGCGGAATTATCCTGTACTTGATGTGACCGCCATATGAGGTGAGCTGGTTGTTGTTGTACGTCTCCGGGAGTGTCAGGTACGGGTGCGCGCTGGAACCGTATGACCAGTCCGATCCAAAGTTTTCTAGTTTTGTTACCTAAAACAAAAGAAAAGTTAGTATTTGTTTTTATACATAACCAAAAATAAATGTTTAATTGCACTTACTGCAGCTCCGTTTCTCAGCGGCTGGTAGTAATACTGATCGGTGATGGGTTGAGAATCAAGCGTGGCTTCACCGTTGTAGCCAATCGTGACACCCATGAGCCTTGTCCCACCTTCTCCAAGAGGAGTTGGCATGTTGTAGATGAACAAGTCTGCACTGTGACACTGGCTTGACTCTCCGAAACAGAAGCATCGGATGCATTCGGATTCTGATCGAGCATCACTGAAAAAAAAAAAATGCGGTTACTGATTTAACATTAATTAAATAGGATTCGTTGCATCACGCACAAAAAAAGCGTAGCTTTGGAGTTCATTATTTCGTAAATGCTGCTTAGAAACCTTTAATTTATTTGAGTTACACCAAGGAATGATTCATCTTTCCAAGGAGGTTTTAATGCTCACAATAACTTTATCCCAATCCTTATTGTGATCTTTTTATGGTAATATTAAAAAAAAACTTACGCATGCGTACGTGTGCCTTTTTTTAATTAAATATGGCGCAATTTTCGTGAAGCTGAATTGAGTTGTTTCCGTTGTGAATACAAATAAAATTACGAATAGTTTATATATTATGTGTAATAAAAATATATTAAACAAAGTGAGATTACTCCCCGGACCCTTAAAATGAGCCACAAGTAGCGTAAAATGAACTTTGGTTGCCGAAACCTTGATAGGTATGTACCTATGTATTTTTTCTGTCGCAGTCGTTTTTTATTTTACCTGTTTTTTCACAACTGTATTTAAAAATGTCGTATGATCCTTGGGTATAAAAGGAAATGACAAACTCGTGACGATGGTAAATCCTCGCCTGCGGCTCGGGCTCACAAATGTCATTCGTTTGGTATTTACCTTTTTACGACCCTTGTATCATAAATAACTATTATAAGTCCCGTTTGTTTTTGACGCTAGATTGGAATACTGAAAAAATTGTATCTACTCTCATATCGTGAAATTGTAAACTTCAAAACGAGTTTATATTGTATAAACACCATACCGAAATTTAATAAAAGAATCATATTATACTGATTTTTTCTCTAACAAAATAATGTTATAATTTTTTACCATTACGATACGGGACAAACTCAAGAAGCTAATATTAGCAAAGAGATTCCATCAATTATACAACAATATATTTTCTTTTAATGGAACATATGCGTGCCGTTTCTTTAACATTACAAAAACGTTTTGATTTTATTTTTTACATGCGTGTGACAGCGCCCGTTTTACCGCATGCGCAGTAATTGCATGAGCAGATTTTGGCACTATCATACGTTTTGTTGTGCTGAATTTCGTGATTATTCTACTCTTTCAACTTTGATTTTTATTTAATAAGTTCAATCCCAATGTATGGGATTAGATAAAGTAGTGTATAAAACTGCACATAACTAGATATTAAAAAAATCGTATGATACTATTAAAAACCTGGCCAAGGCACAGTTTTTATCGTGTTTAATACCGCTCATTATGCAACAATTTCATGAACTACTATTTCATATGGCTACCCTAAAAAAATGCGACATTACTTCAATTTAAATTTCGGCTCATGTTTACATCAGTATGTTTAATTATAGTGGCATGACAGAGAAAATTGAGTGTGACATACGGTCAGATAGACAAACAAATATGACGAAATTACAAGGACGAAATTACATTTCTGATCCGGAACCCCGAAAACCTTCTTCCAATGCTTACCTGTTGAAAAATCCAGTTGGACAAATTTGAGTCCTGTTCACATACACGATTGAGTCAGGCGCAGCGAACGTGGTACCTTTGTTGTTGATAGCTTCACAGGAGTACGCTCCACTGTCTTCGGGCTTCAAAACCAGAGCAATAAATTATTATTCCTATACAAATTTACACACAGTCATGTGCCTCTAACTAGAATAATAATATGGATGTTTACAAATTCAGATAAAGAACAAGAAATGTGAGTCAATCACATTAAGACCACTAAGATATAATATTTAAATTGAAATATCGAGTACAATTAGTTTCATCAGAAAATTATGTAGCATGTCATTGTTACCTGAATGTTGGGACAAGTTAGCGTGCCCACACCATCCTGGCTAGTCGAGGTACACTTAGAAGGTACATGTCCCCAATTTAGTCGCCACGAAATCAAAGGAGTCGGTACCCCGACGGCCTCACAGACTAGGGTTAGAGTGTCGCCTGGGTTCAATCTGATGTTCGATGGCTGAGGTGGTTTAGTAACGTGGACGGGAGCTAAAAAGACAATATATTTTGTTTTTTGTGTAATTGAGGAATAAAAGTAAGGTATACATTCATTAATATGCTAAATTACCGCATCCAATTTCATCGGAACCATCAACGCAATCGCTCTGTCCGTCGCAATGGAAACTTTTGGGTATACATTGGTCGCTTCTCGCGCACTTGAACTCTATTGGCAAGCACAGTTGGCGAGGGTCCTTCACCCCACAGTTTTCCTCATCTGATCCATCACCACAGTCATCCTCCGAATCGCAAAGCCATGTTTTCAACACGCATTTACGGTTTCGGCATTGATACTGATTTGGTTCACACATTCCGTTGTGGTCTGAAATTTTTGCAGTAAGAATTAAGTTTCAGAATTATAAAAAATATTTATTCATCATCATATCACTGGACAGTCGTCCACTGCTGAAAATAAGCCTCTCCAAGAATTTCCACATCAGCGACCCACCCTTGCACTTCCCGCGCATCTAGCTGCTTCTTGCTACTTTCATCGGGTCGTCGTTTCACCGAGCTGATGTCTGCCTCAAAAAACCTTCTGTTTTACGAGCTCTTTGCCGCCCACGCTATTGAAGTTAAGCGATTCTGTGAGCCATGCCATTTATCTTGGTTCTTCTACTCTTGTATTCTCCTCATTTCTAATTCTATTTTGTCCTATGGGTGACCTTTCCGATTTCTTATGAGGGTACATAGTGAGCGAACATGTCTCAGTCCCTTATTTGATCACTGATAACACACACTTGTCGAAAACTAAAATTTTGAGACACTGCGGTATTAAAGACGTGAAGATACCTACAGTGAGGCTTCTATAAAACTTTGAATTGGAAAAATTTGGATGTGACGGTCGATTTTGTTTGAAAAAAACTTATCACATTGGATAAAAATTACTCTTACTGCAAGTCTCTTCATCGGAACCATCAGTACAATCCGCTTTGCCATCGCAGACCGCTGACTTCGATATGCACTCTCCGTTGCCACAAGTAGCCTGATAAGGTAAACAAACTGCGAATGGTGGAGCGTGGGTAACAGCTGTAAAAATTCAGTTTATTAAGTTCTTTATAGAATTAAAGGATACATCAAGAATGTCATGAAAATGATCCAGTTCCAGTTTATAAATAGGTTACTTACGCGATTTTTCCACAATGAGCTCTACTCTTACTTCTCCTCCAGGGTATCCTAGAAATCTTGGTGCTTGACAAATGTAAACACCGCTATCGGAAAGCTGAAATAATCCAGTAATGTAAGTGAGTGAAGGGTATTTTATGTATTCTTAAAAAAATTCTGCCAAAGCTGAGTAGATTGTAATTGTGACCGCTGACTCCAAAGCTTATGTTCATACGTTGGCAAGCTGAATAGAACTTACGGAAACTCTGTTCATCTCAAGACGGCCATGCTTGTCACTGGAGCCAGGCTTGAGAGGGCGACCGCCTTCGCGCACCCAGCGCACGGGCGCGCGTTGTGGACCCTCGTCTCGGCATTGGAATACCACGTCTCCACCTACACCGAACGGCTTGTTTAATGTGTGCTCGATCAGCTGAGTGATTCAAATTTAAGTGCGATTCACTAAGTTTTTTTATTTTTACTTATACATTGATTTTTTTTTTGGATCTAATTGTAATATATAAGTACTTATTTCATTATAATTTTATGCTAGTTGCCTTTTTATTAGTAAACTAGGGATTGACTCGAGGTAATTTGAAATTTCTTATTGCCTGAGTGCGTATCTTTGAGAGATTGTAGTACAACCTTAAGCAATTTGTAAGTTATTAACTAGAATCTTAGAGAATTGCACCAAACTGGCGACTTGAGATGCTTAATGAACTGATACCAATTGCCAAACTCAATTAGGAGCTGGCAAGAGTCGAATTTTCATGAATGATTTCTCCGCTGGGCATAATGCAACATTCCATGTCCAGGCTGTTATAATAATCATTCATTGCTAGTGTCAGTCCGTTGAATCTTAGAGCAAAATGCCCCGAGCTTTTGTCACTTATATACCCTCATGCATTGAAAACGTATGTCTAATATAAATAACACATCTAAGATAAAATAGCAAAGTAATAAAGAACTTACACAGACATAACTATATTAAAGACCTCTTTTGGAAATATAAACTATGGCTTCCATTCTTAATCTGCAACTTAGATAAACCGAGACATTTTTATGCCGAATTCTTATTCCATACAGGGTTGGCCAACCAGCTGACTTAATTGTGTGAAGTTAAGATCAAGAAAATATTCGAAAAGTCACTATGGGTTATAAGTTTTAATGAGTAACAAGCCCTAGTTCAAGTTTCCGGGTGAAGTCTTTTAACAAATTCAACACTGTAATTTTTTTTTGTTACTGTAAACCCATATAAACTATTAAAAAAGGTAATACGTATGAAAAACGTAATACACAATAATTTAAAATAGTTATCCTCTAAAAATTACGGAGATTTTTTAATCCATGAGTGTGCTAAGGTTATAGGTAAATGAGCCCAGTTAAATAATAATAATAAAAATAAGTATAACCATGCATACGTTAAACAGTAGATTATGATACAAGTGAGATATGTTGGTCATTATACACGAAGCTCCAATGAAGCCGAGAGTAGATACAATGATTAATGATAATGACCAATATTCACATGTGTCATATGACGTTTTTCAACACACTTTCTAGGGAAAAAATAATACAATTCCCTATACAAAAAACTATGCTGAGACCGTTGTGTTCAATAAGAGTAGATCGTGTTTACATACTCTATGTATATGCATAAATATCAAAACACTATCAAAATAATTTATAATATTCTTACAATGACCTTTTCACATTAAAATTTGTGCGCGGATTTATATACATGCTTAGGACCTCTGGTTATAAACTGAATGTTTTTATTTATAATATAAATTCATGTGGATTAGCTGATTTGATAATAGAATATAATTTGATGGAATGAAATGTTTATTTGTCATATTTTCATTACACAGTTTATTAAAGCACAAAAAGTCCAACAATTTTTAGACACAAAATATTTTTGCCTTTATAAATTACTTGTGTGGAAAAAGTATTGTGGTTGCATGTAATAACCAGCATTATAAACCTAAATGCGATGGAATAAGAGTCACTTACGGGCAATTGTGTTAATTGTTGTATCTACGTGGAATATGAGTAATTTTACGGATAAGTGTGTTGAAAAATGTAATATTCTTATTGTGTCTACCTAGGTAAGTAAATCAAATATCGTACTTGTGTATACTTAAATGCATCACATTGCTTTTATTATAAAAGCAAAAAATTAAAGAAGGTAGATACAATAAGAAATTATTCTTATTATTAATCATATGAATTAATATTGATTTATTGATTACCAATTTTTTATTAAAATCCCCGATACATATGCCATCTTGAAATGAAATGTGAAAATAAATCAAATAAAAATCATATATTTGTTAAAATTATTTGCGAAATAAATTGCTTGCTGTAAAATGAAATTAAAACCATTATTACAATGAGAACTAGCAAGATTTTTAATAATAAATGCCCGAAATGCACTCAATGGTACCCAAAGTTAAGGCACACACTGACTCACCAACTTGGTATCGAACTGTTCCACCACCATGAAAGAAATAACACAATTTATTAATCAAAAACATGAGGGACATAATTCACATAAACTATGTAAAAATATTATTGTTTTAGCGCAAACTATAGCTCCTTCCTTAAATGCACCAACACCTCTTGGTAAGCGTATAACTGTTATATCAAAATGTTTTCTTGTACATAGTACGTACATACAAAGCTCTTAAATAATTAAATTATTTAAACATGAAACTGACAAATTTGTTCCTCTACTTTGCTGATTTCCCAAAAAATATTTTGGCCTTTTTTACCTACAAATGGTAAGCCATTTTCATTATATCGATCAGCTGTTAACCCAAGTTTGTATAAAATTTCATAAACAATGTTGAACAATATTGTATTCAGTTTTATGATTAGATTTACCACATAAGAGGCTTGCAGTAGATATCAGTTACACTGTTTATGCACCTAAATATTTTTATTTTTAGTTATAGTCACTTTTATACTAAACTAGACCGTTTTTAACTTAATATGTCATTTAATGTTTTACGAAAACTGAGTAATTATGCAAATTGGTAGATAAAAATAATAAACAACTCACTTACATAATATTTTCTCTATTAATTTAAACACCAGCTGGAAACTCACCGTCTTTATCGTCCCAAAGTCTAGCATTTAGGCTGCTAGTAATTTAAATCTTGAACTTATAAACGATGCTTACCTTTATCCTCAACCTTTTGTTGGTTTGTACAAATATTTACAAAATATTATGATTCTAGGTACAAATTCCTAAGCAAAACTGATTTGGGGCAGGATAGTTATGATATGAGTTATTACACAATACGCAAATATGTATTTAGATCAGATAACTGCTTAGCAAATTGAAATAATGCTAATAGGTATGTAATTTAATTTAGAAAGATGAAAGCTACTTTGGAGACATCTTTTACCCCACTGCTTAAGAAGGTGCATTCGTATGACTACATGTGTGTGTGTTGTGTGTGCGCGTGTGTGTGTGTGTGTGTGTGTCGGTACCTTTCCTGCAAGGCTTTTATCTTTTTATAGCCCTGTTACGAAGAGCCTTAACAGTTATAATATAGCGTATGTTAGAGTTTTCTGCATCTGTGTTTTTAATATCGATATTGATAATTCAAAAGCTCAAGTTAATGACACTACTAACAATCAGAATATTCAAAAACTTACCGTTGCGCACTGCCTGGGCGTCGGGGTATGTCTTCAGATTTAACGCAACCGGACCTGAAGATAAACCATATGTTAATGCACATAAGCGGCTTAAACTTTTACGGATATATTTATGGAAATATTGAGTACTTCATAATAATTATAAGCTTTACTAATAAAGTAATGTATTGTCGTTGGTTAATAAGTTATTAAATCCTTACGGAAATGATTCAAATAACAAGTTGCATAAAATTTTGATTAGCTAACACATCTTTTATTTATTTATTAAATCAAAGGTTTAATCACAAACAGAAAACCTTCTGTGGTTTTATTTTAACGTTGAAAATTAGTACTTTTATTTACAAACAAGTTGGTTATGTTTAGATAATTATTTTGCACGAACATTTAGTTACGATCGAAAAGTTTGAACATTCTTGGTTATTCATTAGGTACGTTAGACACATAGCACCATGTACCAAGCTGTGGTGATCTGACAAGCTTCCTTACTGTCTGGCGGACAGTCGAACTCGTCGCTGCTGTCGTAAACACAGTCAACGTGGCCGTCGCAGCGAAGAGCCTTATTAATGCAAGGCCCATTTTCACACCGCCACTCATTTCTGTTGCATATATCTAAAATACCATGTAAATCTAATGTAAATCTAAGAGTATAAGTTGTCTACTTAGTAGCGACGACAGGGCCAACAAAAGGGTATAGTTAGTAAATCTACTCATAGATAGATAGAAAAGTAATAGGTAAGTAGGTATCTACACAATTTATGCCTGTTAAAATTCCGATATTTATCCAAGGTTCGGGGAAGTCCCCCCTGTTCCCCCTCCTCTGAATAATGCGACTAGTTACGTCCGTGCGTTATAGGTAGAGGGGATGTTTTATATATTGATAAATTACTGGCAATGACAATGTTACTATTTTCATTGTTTATTAACAAATTTAAAGCTTTATAGCTTATACATATTATTATTAATTTATTACTTTATATTTACATTGCTATTTTCTGACATTGTAAATTAATTATTATGTTTATTGCGGTTTGTTACTATTGTAGTTACCTACTGATATGTATTTCGCATATGGTAATTGAAATTACTAATTATTGTTTTTTTTTATCTGTAAGTATTTTTAAAATGTGATTTTTAATATTTAATTTATAAATTTTTGTAAATCGATGTGGATTATGCATTAACAGCTAAGTTAATCCAACTGTATAGGCAGCTTTGACGTGAAACATCTTTCATTTGACTTTTTGATACCTACGGAGAGTAATCCCGCTGAAATCAATTTTACTATTTTAGTGTTGTATTGAACTTGCTTATTGTAAACTATAGCGAATAAAGACATAAATTATATACCTAATTATTAAACAAGAAGAAAAATTACTGTTACATATAAAATAAATTTATTTCGAATTCGTAGTATCCGCAGTCAGCTTTGAAAGAAAATTTGATTGTTAGCAGTTTTAGCGACGAACAACGTTTGATCTCTAGACTGATTTTATCTTACACGGTATATAGTTCAAATTCAGACTATGACGAAAAATTAATAGCGAACTTATAACAAATCTGTCAGCTATTTTATGAAATATAACATTGATATATCTTTAAATTTGGGTAAAATAAAAAAAGACAGATTTCAGTTTACATGGCAACAGTAGGTTGTATTCATTATCATCATCATATCAGCTCATATACGTCCCCACCGAGGAGCTCGAGTCTACTCTGAATTAGGGCGATCGGGCCTTGGTCGACTTCACACACAACCTAAAAATAGGTGGTATAAACCTAAATAAATTAAAAGTAAAACTACATTATAAAAAAAAAATACATTTCACCCAAAATAGGGTCTGAACTGAAATGGGGGGGGCAAAAATTTAGAAAAGGAGTTAATAAACACATTAATTTTTTTTTATTTTGCACCCTATAGTTTTTGAAAGACTACGAAATATCCGAAAAAAAATAAAAATAAATCACACTAATATAGAATTTACAGGAAAATTATTGAGAAAATCTGGACATATATAGTTTTTGAGATATTTATCAAAAACTATAAAACTTTTAAAAGCAGTCCTTCTCTTCCTCCTCCTCCTCCTATTTTGCTGTACCTAAAAGGGTTCATAATGCGATCTATACGTATTAAAAATTTTCTAATCCCTACTAATCCCTACTAATATTATAAATGCGAAAGTAACTCTGTCTGTCTGTTACGCTTTCCCGCAAAAACTACTGAACGGATTTGGCTGAAATTTGGTAGGTAGACAGATTAGGACCTGGATTAAGACATAGGCTACTATTTACCACGCTCGCGAGCCGCTTGCGGCTCGCGCACTGCGCACCCTCGAAAAGTCGTAGAAACGTGGTCCACGCGGGTGAAGCCGCGGGAAACAGCTAGTTAAATATAAATGTGGAATGCAAATAAATATTTTGAGCATTGAGTACTAAACAGGCACACCCCGGGCACTGCTTACAACGGTCGTGAAACGAAATTTCTAAAAACAAATGACGGAGCAAACAAAATCACGGTAAATTTTTCATACGTTCGAGAACCAAACTGTAACCAATCTGTATCAATCGGGTGACGAGGGGGTGAGTTCGGAATCTAGAGAGCGGCTGGGAGCGTCCATACTGTATGTTTGTACTAATATATATACTTTGATACAGGTGTACAAAAAAATTTCCACAACTTAAACTGAGGTTTCTACTTACCAAGCTCAATATCTTTAATAAGAAGTCAATTTAAAAAAAAGTTTTGAATTTAGTTACTTAGCTGGCTAAAAAGTATTTTTAAATTAGTTGACGAAAATGTTGTCAAATTCAAAATTCTTCTTAAAGTATATTTTATTGTGGCTAACAGCCAAACCGGATCGGTTCGTAATGACCACGTTTATGGTCAGTTAACCATAGTAACGGCGCGACCACGCGAGTCGTACTGAGCAAGCCACGTTCATCTCCTGGTACCTGTTGCTATCAGTAGATGGCAGCCTTACAAGCGACTTAAAAGTTACGATATATGAAAATATGAATAAATAAATAATATAAAATACAGATTTACTAGGTTGATCAATAAGTTCTTGGAATAGGACGTTTATCGTTATGCGTTCTATTTTTTTTCGAATCTTTAATACGTTAGTAGCTAAGGTCAGAAAAAACTAAATTAAAATATTTTTTTAGACATCACATTTGACGGGAATTTTGATTCTTATGCAAAATGGATAAACTCAAACTTCGTGGTGTTATCAAATATTTCTGTCAGAATTTTTTTCTCTACTAAAAGTATTTTTGAAGGACTGCAGTGTACTTTGGCATACAATGCTCCATCTTATTCTTCGGTAGCATACTGGCGCGCTGAATTTAAACGCAATAGCCTGCAATAACGACACTCGCTCCGGGCGGCCAACAAGCGCTAAATCAACGCTACTCAAGAAAACGTTAAAAAAATCGAAAAAATTGTTATGGCGCAGATCAACGTGTGACCATCCGTTATTTAGGTGAGATTCTAAAGCATTCAGTTTATTTTAATTTATACCTTAAAATTTTAGAAAATTCGATGTTATCAGACTCCCAAAAAAAGCAAGAGTTGACATTTCAAAGCTAAATTTAGCAATGATTGAAGAAGATCCAGATTGTTTTTGCGCTCGTTTCGTAACCGTCGATGAAACGTGAGTACACTTTTTTGATCCGGAGACGAAAAACCAAAGCAAAGGTTGTAAAAGGCCGTCTTCTCCGCCAATCAAGAGATTCAAGGTGTCTGATGCGTCCGCTGGAAAGATAATGGCATCTGTCTTCTGGGATGCGGAAAGTATAGTAATGATTAACTATTTAAATAAAGAATATCGCCCGCCATATTCTCCGGACCTAGCTCCGAGTGATATTCACCTTTTTGGTCACCTGAAAAAGCACTTGCGTGGTATAAAATTCGCCTGTGACGATGATGTGATGTATGCTGTAGACTGTAGAGGCCTTTTTCGAGTCCCAGGAATAAGCCCTTTTTTCCAGGGAACCAACTTTCGCTATTATAAAGGCGATTACGTTGAAAAATAAATACAATTTACATAAACTTATGCTAGACTTTCATTGCGTTTCCAAGAACTTATAAATCAACCTAGTATGTTGCTTAAAATTTGTAGACGATCTACGGAAACATACAGCAGTATGCATGTACTGCCTTTCGATTTTTTACTGGTTTGCGTTTATTATGAGAACGTATAAACCATTGTAACCTAACCCCAGGAACGCTGGAAAGTTACTGTAATCTAAAACCATTTTATATACATATATAATGCGTTGGTGAAAAAAAAAACAATAACTAATTACCAAAGCTCTCGATTTTTTTTTTATTTCGTGTGTTTTTATTGTCATTTTAAAATAAATACTTTATTTAACTTGCAATTTTCCTATGTTGTCCGACTAGTCTAGTAAATCTTGCAATCGATTTTAAAGTGACTTCTAGGGGTCCGATATAGGTCCGATTGAGCTGAAACTTGGAATGAAACCGTATTCCCAGTGACAGTCAATCACAGAAATCGGAATAATATCAATCTTTTTGGTATTGAAGTTGAACTGATGATGAACTACGAAGGTGGAATCAAGGGCACAGGGTCCTCTTTTGTCTTCAATTAAATCATAGGAAATACTGTAATCTCAGCCCAGGTTTTACTTATTTGGAATAAAGCCTTAACTTTTTTTCTCATTTGGCACACTAAGCATAAAAACTATTTTCAAATAATATTACATTACTGCAGCGGCCAGCTAAAGAGGCATTGATGGACGAACATGTAAATCCGGGCCGAGGCGAAGCCAAAGCACACATACGTGAGTTCATCAATGCCCAGTTGTGGCCAAATAATGCGCGGAAATACAAATTACAATAATTACTTTTCAAAATCAATGACACACAACGAACAACAATATTTTTTCACGCGACAAATTGTTCATTTGTTTTTTTTTTTAATAAACAGCGTTCTATTTGCAAGTCAGTTCGAAATTTTAATAAAACCGTTGATAAGTTACCTCCTTGGTTGCCATGTTTCGGAGTAAAATATAGTTCCATTTTTAAATTACACGACAGATATGAGTTTACATAGTAATTTATTTGGCCGCTAAACAAGACAGATATAGATTTTCATATAACTTTTGCCGACTGCTGCTCGCATGTATTTGACCAGTACAGAAATTTCGATTTATCTCGAAGAAGGTTGTCAAAATAATGCTCAAATTTCCAAGCATGTTTGAGAAAAGGCTTGTACCTAAAAGTTTATCGGTTTTTCGAAATGAGCTTATTTTGTCTATTGTTCATGTTTGCATTGTGGTCCCCTGACAAATTAGTCATTACATATAAATAACTGTACCTATAATATTAAGTGTGATTTAAAAAACCGAAAACCCCAAAATCTTTGTAAATTAGTCACTGCTATAAACATATTATAAAATTTATATGGTCTAACAAAGAGGTGTTGCAATACTACAATGTGGGTTTATAATTGTCAAACTCAACAACTTTTGTCATACAACTTTGCTGTAATTGCAAGAAAATTACGGCATTTTCATACAAATTGATCAGCTGATTTGCCAACTTTGTATGGGAAATCCAATGTTCAGATGATTTGTCAACTTTGTATGGGAAATCCAATGTTCAGATGATTTGCCAACTTTGTATGGGAAATCCATTGATCAGCTGATTTGTCAACTTTGTATGGGAAATCTCAAGATCAGCTGATTTGCTATTTTTGTATTGGAAACATAATGATTAGCTGATTTGCCAACTACGTATGTGAAATCCAATGATTAACTGTTTTGTCAAATTTTTATGGGAAGTCCAAAAACTTCACTTTTATCAATGTTGTAGAACAAACGTTCTTCAGTGTTACGAGTAGAAGTCAACATTTAAGTATTGCCACACGTGTTTGTCACCCTCTTTTGTATTGTAGACTTTTGGTTTTTTGAGTTTTTTGCTCCTTTTCTTTACTTATGTCATCTTTGTTTCAACTAACTCACCTTGGTTTTCAACTCCAGGTCTGCTAGGAAAGGGAGTGATGATAGGAGGAATGGTTGTGGGCTGTGGGTAATTCGGTTGATAAGTGATTGGCGGGAATGTCGGGCGGTAGGGACGCTGGGAAGGGGTTGGGAGAGGGGTATATGCCGTGGTAGTAGGCCAAAAAGGCTGAACCGTCGGACAGTCCAATTCGTCAGAACTATCGTCACAGTCAGGGAAGCCATCACAGTGCTGTCGCGCTTCTATGCACTGACCGGAAGAACATCTCCAGCTGTAGTAGTCACATGTTTCTGCCGGACCTAAAAATTATAAAAAAGTAAGTATCGTTTTATTCCGTACAAATATGCAATTAAGTATTATTATTAGTTATTTTACACCTCAAATACCATGCACCGTACAGTATCTATGTCTACAAAAATATATGTGAATATTGAGAAAACTACAAAAAAATATAAGCTGTGATACATCTTATAAACTTACAGTTAAAATCATGAAGGAAAAAAAATGTTTGCAGCGCCACTCATTTTTTTTCCTTAATGATAAAAACTTATTTCGAACTATCTACCAAAAACTTCGGCAAAAATAATAGAAACCATGCATGAGCATATCAAATAATTCTGGTGCTTTTTTTTTCTTTCAATTAAGGTACTCTTTCTTTTAATTAACGTAAGAGTACCTGGATAGTCAGAATTTCGGCTGTTCGGACTACACTACCAGTATATATAACACTTTTAATTGCAGTTTATTTCTGCCTCATCTTTTTTTTCATAATATGGACTTTGGAAAACATTAAGAGTAGGTAACTTCCAATACAAAATTCAAAAATAGGTATGCCAAAGGACAAAAAAGCTACTTTCAATGGAATAAAAGTGGGGTCAATCGAACTACCCTAAAAAAAGCTCAAAAGGTGACGACACCCGGTTGGAACGAAGTTCCTTTTCGCTATATACTATCTTTATTTAAACAGAGTGTAACAAAATTGGTGTAGGAACCGTTAACTGGGACATCTACTCATCGTACTGAATAACTTTTCCCAAGAAACCCAGTCAAATAAAAAAAATCGACGCTCCATACAATAATGTTTAAAATCGGTCTAGCATTCGGTTCACTTTTTTGCGATTTCAGCAAACTTGTAAAACAAAAGTTGTTCAGTTTGATGAGTAGATGTCCCAGTTAACGGAACCTACATCAATTTTGTTACATCCTGTAAAATTCTTATGTACATGTGTATGTCACTGAACTTTTCCTAAACAGCTGGACCGATTTTGATGTTTTTTTGTGTGTGTTTAAGTTGGTCTCTGGATAGTTTAGATTCATGGACCTGGTAGGTGTAGGTAAGGAATAAAATTGAAGTTCTGAAAACAATTTTAAAATGAGCTTGTTGTAAAATTACTGATTTTAATACTAAGTTTACAGTTTAATTAAGCGACAACTTTTTAATAAAATACTAAACTTAAATACTGTCTAACCGAAAATTAATGTTCTGCTATTAAAAACTTCAGTATGGTGGAGGTCAAGTTGGGTGCTGGTTAAGAAGCGAGAAGCGAATCGACAAAGGTTTGACATGACCTGGGTCGCGGATCTGAGTTGAGCGAGCGAAGCGTGCAATAATAGTGTCATTGTGTTTGATGATGATATTGTCGAAGAAGATCTGACTGGTCGCCCAGTACAGTAAAAAGTCATTAACTACTTATTGTTTTTGGAACTTACAGTATTTCATTCGGTAGCTGTAGCATAATTTATTAGCACAAAGGTTTTCAGTAACTTAGTATTTAAATCGGTAATATTCAACTATCTCATTTTTAATTTACTTTTTGGAGATTTGGTCTAATTTTCGGAGGTTTTATTACTATTTCATAGCAGGCAAGCCAACGTTCGGACAGGACAACGTCTGTCCGGTCCGCTAGTGTATTAATTTTTCACCCACAAACACACACACACACACACACACACACACAGGCACCCTATGACAGCGTTTGTCGTTTTTCGTCTGTTTTTCGTGAGGGTCGAAATTTCTAAATTTTCAGCCTAGTTTTCATTCGCCAAGTGTCTGTGTAACGTGCGACAAGGAACTACGTTCCAAAAATTAGGTCTATAAAAGTATAGTCAACATTCCAAAAATCTGTTTACATGAATTCGTTTGGTGTACCGGAATTGTAACAGTTTTGTTCGTCGGAGAAGTCCGAACAGTCATAGAAATTGTCGCAGCGACGTGCGTGCGGAATGCACCGCCCGTCGTAGCACGTGAACTCTGAGTCGCGGCACGGCTGCGTGGGCGCAGTGCTGCGCGTCGAGCGCGCGAACCACGCTGCACATTATCCAGTTAACAGTCTTAATCCCATGGCGTGGGCTCAACGAGCAAATGTCAGAGAAACATTCACAATTCTTGGTTATATGTTTAACGTTTACAAACTATGGCATTTGTCAGTTCAGTATGAGATTGCTACTACTAGCCCAATATTAAAATGTTTTTAGTGCAAATCTACAGTACGTGTGAGATTTAAGCGCATTGTGCTTTACTTACAATTATATTGTGTACGAGTTAAGAAAAAATGTGCTAAGAAGATAGATCAGTTTTAGTGCTCATTACTTAACAGTAAGCGTGACTGAAATTGGCATCTATATTTTGTGATTATGCAGTATGTTATTACTTTTCCAACATTTTGATACCTGCCATCTTAAAATGTAATATTATATCATCATATCAGCTTATATACCTACATCCGCACAGTGGGGCTCGAGCCTACCCTGAATAAGGGCGATCGGGCCTTAGTCGACCACGCGGGCCCAGCGCGGGTTAGTCGACATCACACACAACCTTCGAGTATCATCGCATGTGTGTCCAGGTTTCCTCACGATGTTTTCCTTCACCGTAAGAGCGTCGGACAAACGTAAATATGAAATAGAAATTCGAAAACACATTGGTAGGTATGTGGCAGGATTCGAACCTCCCGGAGGTAGCGGCCCTAGCCGTTACGCCACCGACGCTCTTAATAATATATAATTGTGCTTAATTAAAGAAGTAGTTAATTTTTCCAAAAACTTACTGCAATTCTCTTCGTCAGAGCTATCATTACAGTCGGCGCGCTCATCACATTGGAATGCCTTGTTGATGCAGGTACCGTCGCGACACTGGAATTCAGTTTCTTCACAACCTGTCAATAAATTATAAAAGAAAAAGTTTTAATGAAGTATAATAAACGAATGAATACACACACATTGGTACGTGGTAGGATTCAAACCACGACCTCCTGGACAGGAGGTAGCGGCCTAGTGCTGAGATGTATTTATGACGACGCTGCCGTGAATAAGCTAAGCAGATATGTACAGAACCATCCAACTGCATCGAGAGTTGAGCCTACGCAACCTTATCCCTATCTTCTCTACAATATAACAAGGACCACTACACTGGAAAGCTCTTGGTATTTATATGGGAAGCACATCTCTCACCAGATTTTTTAAATAAGTTTCATAGAATAGACAAGGACTGCGAGTTGAGGCCTATTGAAAGGACATACAAGGAGTACATTTTTTAGCCCCAAAGATAAGATGTCAATGGTATGTAAATTGAAGCTCTCTATAAAATAGAGATCAGGATAGAATCCGAAATGAAAGTAAACAACATTATTCAAGAAACAATCCCTTTAGCCACCATGGCAACTTTAGACTCAGTTTTATTCCCAATATTTAATCTCTAGACATAGCGAGTTCTCTCGAATAGAAACAGCGTTAATACTAAATACTGCTGTCGAGAGACAAAAGAGTGAGTAGAAGTTAAGTGGTTTTCTGAAAAACTGACTTCAGGATTTTTAAGAAAATACACCTGTATCTCTTACCTATAGTAAAATGTCATTTTTGTACATAGATGTTTAAAATTACTTGCACAGGGCTATTTTTTAAGATTTAATATTTTCGAAGTATTAGGATATGACCATACAAAATATATATTATTTTCTCAAAAATGGCACTGAGGATGTTTTCTAAATTTTCGTCATCAATTACATTGTCACCGAAATATGCCATATTATGATATATATCTGGAAAAACTGATGGGTACTCGTACCTATCATACAAAAAAACTATATTTGTCTTTACGCATTCGAGAACACTCAATAACATTAATAATGTCTATAAATGCTACTACCTAGAAAAACTCTAAAAGATAACTTTATTTTTATATAATAGATAAAAAAAAGTTACTAACTCCCATAAAAACTCAAAAATATTAGACGCTGCTTTTGTTCTAAAAAATTTTTGAAATACCAAATTGTGACGTCTAAGTTTTTCAGCGATTACATGATTTAAGTTGTTATTTTCATGAATTAAATATTTAAAATTGATGGAAGTTAAGCTAGGTTAAGTTTTTCTTTATTTCAGTAAGAGGGCGAGTCTAAGGAGAAGGGAGCGGACGGAGTGCGCCGACAGCCAGCCCCATCTAGTCACTGGATCTTCAATCATTCATTCAACAAAATTTAGGAGGGAAATCCAATATCTTTGATTCATTCCATCTCCGCCATCGACACAGCCACCGACCGCCGCTCATCTTATTTCAATGTTATTTATTATAAACAATTAAGTTTTCTTGTGCTTCTTTTGATTTTTAATAAAACTAATAAAAAAACAAATTGTGTGTGTTGTGTACCGTCATTTTAAATCGCTCCAATAGGGCTATTAAATTAATATTATTTCTTAATTTACTTTATAAGACGAATGCAAAAAAAGTTAAATTTTACAAGCATAAGCAAAGTAGCAAATGTTAAATCATTTTAAAAACTTGCCTTTCTCATGAGGCACGGTTATATTGCAGTCCCTCTCATCGCTGTAGTCCGAGCACTCGGGTATGCCGTTGCATCTCTGAGCTTCATTGAGGCATTCCCCATTTTTACATCTGTTGGCAAACAAAATAAATTTTGGGTTACCACTACCGAGGCCCGAAGAACACACCCAACCAAAATCGCCAGCTAAAATACGCAATAACTTCGCTCGCAAAGCAAGCATCGCCTTAAATGCTAACAATAACTTTCGCTCGCATTAGATTTACAACAATACAGTTAATTATATAATGCCAATTAGATGTCCTCATTGCAGAAGCGAAAATAAATATTATGAAACTATTTACTCGTCTATTCATAAGGTGTTTGCAAAACATTGCAAACTATATTTACAGAAGTAACTTTATAATTATCCGTTATAACGATAACAAAATCAAAGCAAAGCTATTTGAGTGCTACCTGAAATCATTGGGCCTATCACAGTTGTCGCAGTTTTGTTCGTCGCTGCCATCGCTGCAGTCGGGGCTGCCGTTGCAGATCAACTGGTCATCCAGGCACCTCCCGTCGCATCGTTGGGTGCACTCTTTAAATACAACATTAGTCAATTATCTATGAATTCGTATAAAAACAATAAGCCGAGAGAAAATGCGTTATTTAAGATTACAGAGTTTCTCGAGATGATCAATAATTATTACCGGTACTTAATTAAAACACATTTAAAAAGCAAAATTAAATTTAAAGACATGTCTTATTAAATTCGCATCAAGCAAGTTAATCACACGTGTCGGCATAAACTGTTCGCTTTTTCTTCATAAATATGTAGGCTATAGGTATTATTTTAGAGAACTATAAAAGACACCAATTGTGGATTAAAAAAGGATGGAATACTTACCACAAATAAGTTTTGAAATAAGGTATAATTAATTACCTACGAGTACTTAGTTTAAAGTGTCAAACATGAAGTTACACATTAAATTTTATTGTTTCGAATAAGAATGCTTGTATCTTATTCGAAGAACTGTCTACCGGCAACTACCGGCCAGTACAAGCTAGTACCTATCTACTGCGATTTGTCATTTAAATTCTGACTTTCTATTCTAAGACCCGCAACAGATAGCAATACTAAAATATAAGCCGATTACGTTGGCTGGTCTAATCAGTTGAGTAGTTTAAATTCTTGGACATAATTTTCATGAGAATTTGTTGTCGTAGAATAAATGGAAACAACAATTTTCATTTTCACATCAATCCTGAACTTACTATGAAGCATTCTTATTCGAACAGGGCACGTACGACCATAAAGTACTTTTGCGTGTAACATGCAGCGCTAGTTACCGTCGTCAGAGTCGCAGTTCTGTTCGTCCTCGCCTCCGTCGCAGTCCTCCTGCCCGTCGCAGGCCCTGCCGCAGCTGTTGCGTGAGCCCGGAGGACATGTGAAGCTGCCGGCGGGGCACGGTAGCGGCACAGCGTCTGTAACGTCGCACAAGCTGTGGTTAGTTCCCGATTCTTTCAGATTTGGAACGTCCACTCGGTGACTTATGCCGTAATTCCTGCATATCTCACACTCGAAAGTCAACTTTTCTGAATGACCACTTTCTAATTGCCCAGTGTAGTTCTGTTGTAGATATTTGTGTTTTGAGCGATGTATAGGAAGTAAAGTCAACAGGGAGAAACATCATTTACCATTTATATAGCCTACTAGCCTTTGTGCTCAACTTCGCCCGCGTGGAAATCACTTTTGCCCACGACTTTGTTCCCTCTTTTTTTATATTGAATGGGATTTTTGAAAAATCCGGCCTTATTTCTTGTCTACATCAATGAAGACAATTTACGTGCAAAATTTTAGCTTCAGCTGGGGTCAAGGGTTTCGCTTGGCATTCATAAGTCAGTCAGCCGATAAATGAGTCAGAACTTTTCCATTTACCTGTATATAGATATACTGATAAATTCTTAGTAACAAAATGCTTGAAAAGCTTAGTAAATTTTTAAATCACATACTTGTATCCGAAACACAAATGGGTGTTTCATAAAGTTTCGAATTTTATGATAAATTCTCGAATTCACAAAATTTTATAAAGTACGGTTTGCGCAAGTACCATCACGTAAAATTTTATCTGTGTATAGAGCTGAGTTGAAATGGCTTCCAATCTGCCATCGGAGGGATGTTCATATCCTGTCCACCCTCTCTCATTGTCTTTTTAAACTCTTATTCCTCTTCCCCCTTATTCTTATTTCCCCATTGAACTCCCAGAGACCAGCCGTGTCATACAGCGAAGTCCTTCTTTTCACAATCCTACCCACACGTCATCTCGCTACGGTAGCTCCTACACTGAACATGCAGTAAGGCTGTGGACCTCCCCTCCCTTGTGACATAGTCTATCATTCAATGTTTTCAAAAGAAAGAACATTACATTTCTACATAGACATATTACGATATTACATTAATGTGACATAAAATTAATAAACAGGTATTATATGTAAGTAGTAAGTTTATTTATACATATGTACTAGAGGGTTCGCGGCTAGCAGAAAATACACCTAAACCTTCCTCGTAAATCACTCCGTCAATTTGGTGAAACCGTACAAAAATCCGTTAGATAGTTTTTGAGGTTATCGCGTGCACACAAACGGACATACACGACTGGTGGATTTGTTTTTAATATGTATAGGATATAATTGTTTTATATACTTAGGTGTAATATTAGGTACTGTTATTTTGTTATTTTTCTCCTTTAATTTTTTTTATTTAATTTATTCCCAATAGTATGTGTGGTTGGTGACAAGGAATCAATAAATGTCTTATGTCTTATATAATAGTGTGGATTATATAGTTTATATTGTTCATATAATATGTACCTAATATTTTGTTATCTGAGTAACGTAACCCTCAGATCTCGTCTATATAATTAATTAAATAAATCCAAAATTATAGGACAGGTATCTCGCGGCCCCTGTTGTTCAAAAACAAAAATATAATAATGATAGCAGACTAATCGCAACATTACGTACCACAGTTTTTTTCGTCTGTCCCATCTGGACGGCAGTGTTTAACACCGTCGCACCTGAGCGCGAGGCTAATACAAGTGCCGTCGGGGCATTTGAACTCGTCCCTACAGGGACAGTTGCTCTCGTCAGATCCGTCCACGCATTCGACGGTCCCATTGCAGTAGGAGTCAGCTTGCACGCATTGTCCACTCGAGCACTTATATTGAGAAGCCATGCATACAACGCCTGCCGTAAGAGGTATGCACAAACCATAACCATTAATTAATAAGAAGCATGAACACTAGCTGGAGATTTATATTTTTTGACAATCACAATACAGTTGTGATGCTCGAAATAAAGTCTCCAACTAGTGTAACGTTATGCCGTGCTAATAGGTTTCCTTAATATTTATCAAGACAGTGAACATTAATTAATTGAGAAGGTACCTATGTGAATTTCTGTTTATGCGGGAACAAGTATTGGTTGTGATGGCCTAAATAGTAAGCAAGCGCTCGCACGAACGTAATGCTAAATAAATGTTTAGACGAAAAATCAATTTAATAAGGTCCACAAAATTGTATTGATGCAAAGAAAACAACAGAAAAAATAGGTGCGAGGCAAAAAAAATCTAATGCTCAGAAGAAGACATATTTAGCTACTACTGTTATTGGAGTTGCCTCCACCATATTGAGTGCAAAAATTTTAAAGGATCAAATTAATAGGAGGCAATTTCAAATAACTAATAAAATAATGTTAATATTGTGAAGGGTCAAACCATAAGTGCAATGTCGTTCATCAGAACCATCCTGACAATCATGCGTTCTGTCACAATGCTTATATTCAGGAATGCAGTAGCCATTGTCACACTTGAAGTCGCCATCACCACATGCTGTTCGGAAAAAAAGGTGAATTCTAAAGAAATTATTTGGCTAAAAAATTAGGGTTATTTGAAACAAAAATTACAATGATGCAATTTTTATACAAAAGAAAGTAAAGATAAAAGGTTTGAAGAAGGTAAAAAGAATAAAAAAAGAAGAAGAATGAACATCGAAGTCGAAATACAATTCATAAAGAAATAAAGAATTATGAAAGAACGAAATATTTGAAGACAGAAACAACGATACAATAAAACAGCGAAAATAAGAATGCAAATAATGTACTGACGTGCAATATGGCCATTAGGTAAATTTGGACACTGTTCTATAACTTCGAACTTTTAAAAATATACAATAGATGACACTGTATGTTTGAACTGCATGGCTAGTTGTTTACCACATCCAGGCAGGGTCGCTTTATCAAGTATATGGTAAGTAAAGTATGTCATACACAGCTGACGGCTTACTGCAATTAATAATATTTTTTAAACGAGTTTTCTTGTTCAAAATTAAATTTAAAAGCTTTATTATTGAACTGTTAAGTAGCGCTTATTTAATTCATGTATATGTAAATTATGTTGACTCTTATTGCTGAAAAAACACAGCCAGTTAAGTTTGTTTTCGAAACCGAAAAATTATGTGACCATATTTTCTCTTAGGTTAAGTAAATACAGCTATTTGGTACTATTTTAAAAAACGTTACCTAATCCTAAGAAATTGTGTATCGAGAGTTCCTAGTTTACTTTATTATTCATCATCATCATCATCATATCAGCCGAAGAACGTAGACCTCCCCCAAGGAGTTTCACGACCACCGGTTCTCCGCTGCCACTCGAGAACTTTATTGCCTCAACGGCCATCTGATTTACGAGCAATGTGCCCCGCCTACAATTCTGAGAGCTATGCTAGTTACTTTGGTTCTCCTACGGATCTTCTCGTTTCTGATTCGATCACGCAGAGAAACACCGAGCATAGCATGCTCAATTGCACTTTGGGTGACCTTGAACCTTCTTATGAGGCCCTTAGTAAGCTAAAATGTCTCAGTGCCGTATGTCATCACTGGTAACACACAGTGGTCAAAGACCTTGGTCTGAAGACATTGCAGTATTTAGGACGTGAACATATTCCTAAGCTTCCGCAACACTGCCCAGCCGCGTTGGATTCGACGATTGATCTCTTCCTTGAAGTTAGACCTACCTAACTGGAATGTTTGTCCCAGGTACACATATTCGACAACAACTTCGAGTGTAGAGCCTCCAACCTTTAGATGAGTGGGTGTTACACGAACATTTGACATAATTTTCGGCTTTTCCATGTTCAATATCTATATATGTTAATGTTAAATATCTATATATGTACGTATTTAAACGTATATAAGTATTTATATCAGTCTCTGATTCCCATTACACAGGGAATCCTACTTTGGGGCCAGATGACCATGTGTGATTTGTCCCAGAATATTTATTTATTTTATTTATATTTATTTATTCTAAGACTTACTTGTTAAGAGGCTTTACTGAGGCCATCGAGCATTGTGCCTAAGTCGTCCATAGTCTCAGTCACGACCACAATATCGTCAGCGAATCGAAGGAGGGTGATGTACTCACCGTTGTTATGATGCCGAGCCTAACCCAGTTCAAAAGCTTAAAAAACATCTTCCAGGGCGACGGTAAACAGTTTCGGAGATATGAAATCTCCCTGTCTCACCCATCGCTGCAGCTGGATAGGTTCCGAGTTTTGATTCTGGTGGTGAACCGACATGGTGCCGTTTTCATACAAACAATTCAGTAGGTACCTCGATATATCGATAGTCAATTTAGCACCGCTGGAGAGACTGTAAAACAACCCAAGGCTTTCTCATAGTTCACGAACGCTAAGCATAGTGGCTGCTTGTACTCTTTGGTCTTCTGTATAATCTGCCGCAGCGTGTGTATGTGGTCTATGGTACTAAATCCTTTTCGGAAACCGGCTTATTCGGGAGACTGGAAGTCGTTAAACCTGCGTAAGAGACGATTCGTGATGACTCTCGAAAACAACTTGTAGACATGACTCAGAAGTGAGATGGGCCTGTAGCTCTTCAGCAGGGTATTGTCACCCTCTCTGAAGAAAAGTACGACCACAGTTCTGTACCATGTCTTATGCGTTTGTTTCTCGATTATGTCGGAATAAAATAATTTCTGAAGAGCTGTAAGTGCCGGTGTTTCACCTGTTTTCAGAAGCTCAGTCGCAATTCTATCAGCACATGGTGCTTTATTGTTCTTGAGCTGTTTGAGAGCCATTCTAATCTCGCAAGGGCTGACGTCCGGGATATCTTCGGTATAGTGTCAGGTTAATCTGGCTCTTGGATTTTTAGCCAGATCGCTGACAGGCAGACGTGTGGTCGTGTACATTTGTCCGTAGAACTTCTCAACTTCTTCCAACAACTCAGTATTAGACGATATGATTCTGCCATCTTCAGTCTTCAGCTTGGTCAGTTGGCTTTGTCCAACAGACAGATTTCTCGCGAACACTTTTGAGCCTTTGTTGTTCTCAATCGCCTCTTTAATACAATTTGTATTATACTGGTAAAAATCGCGAGTCAGGGACTTAGAGATCTGTCTGTTTAGTTGTAGATACTGAGTAGCGTCTTCAGAGGACTGCAAAACCAATCTGCGTCTTTTTCTCATTAGGTTGCTGGTGAAATCAGAGATTTTTTTGGTTCTGTTTGAACGGCGAATTTTCAAAATCTTAGACCCGACAGTTTGGACAATTTTCACGAACCTGTCATTATAATCGTCTACATTATAGCAATGTACAAGGCATTCAAAGCTATTGTTTAACTCGAGCCGAAAGCTCTCCGGGTTTTGGAGCTGGATAGGAGCTGGTCAAAGCGTAGATTTCATCAGTCGACATCTTTTTAGTTTGGTTTTTAGATTCAATGTGCCTCGTACCATCCGGTGATCGCTTCCTGTTTTGACTAAATTGATCACAAAGACATCATTGAATATTTGCTTCCTTTTCGACAAGATAAAGTCAATCTCATGCTTCGTTACGACATTGGGATGCAACCATGTCCACTTCAGCTATTTAGGCTTTTTGAAGAAGGAGTTCATCATAACGAGGCCCTCCTTCTCCATAAAGTCGGCCAGTAGCTTACCACGTGCACTCCTCTCTCCATTTCCAAATTGAACCACTCTTAGCTCACCATCTTTTCGTTTGCCCAGTTTCGCGTTAAAGTCCCCCATAACAACGGTGTAGGAGCACAGTTATGTAAATCTCTAGAGATATCCTCATATAGGATCTCCACTTCGTCGTCGGAGTGTTCCACGGTCGGTGCGTATACCAGTATGACCTTCAGCGAATACCCTTTGGTGATTCTGAGTATAAGGTACGCTACCTTCGTCTAAACACTTTCGATCCGGACGACATTGTTAATGAGGGACTTGTGGACAACAAACCTGTCACGACCCTGGGAGAGTTGGTCGCCCTCTTGGAAATAGAGCAGGTTTCCGCATTTAAGGATTAAAGTGTCCTTCTCCCTCACTTCGGACTTCACACAATCCTACGATATCCCATCGTAACCTGCTCAACTCTTTCTCGAGTTCTGTCAGCTTCACGTTGGTCTTCAGTGTCCGCGTGTTGTTTGTTGCCAGGGCCAGAGTTCTTTTGGTTTGGAAGCCTGGTATCTGCCGGGGATTCTTCACACCCCATGCCCTGCCATTACCTTGACCGCTACCAGAGCTAGGAATAGCGGGGCCACCGGGGACTACGGGCCATTTTTTGTTGTGACGATCATTAGGGGGGTGTTGCCGTAATCGCTATACTTTGCAGGCGGGTTGGCGATCGCAGTTTTGTTGCAGGTCGACTGCAAGTCGCGAAAAGGACGTTGCTGCCCATCCTTGGGTTTAAGTCCATTAGTCGACTTTTACGACACCTAATGGCAAGAGATAGCATGGCCCTATTCTAAGCCGGGAGTCATACGGCCAATTATATTTATTATTTATTCCCGGCGAACTTCGTACCACCTTACACTACACTACCCTACCCTACACTACACTACACTACACTACACTACACTACCCTACCCTACACTACACTACCCTACCCTACACTACACTACAGTACACTAAACTACACTACAATAAGAACCTTCTCCTGACAATAACGAACTCGACATATATATAGAATTTATATACAATTTATAGAAGTCAATTTTTTGGGCCCAAGAATCTGTAAGTACAGTTTATTGGTGATATTTACACTCTAAATAAATAATTACGTTATTAAGTAATTGGACGAAAGATAAGGCGAAAGTGAAACCGGAATCATGAAATCGATATAAAAATGCTCTTCAATAGACCACATACATACGCTGCGGCAGATTACACAGAAGATTGAAGAGTGCATTCAGCCACTATGCTTGGCGTTTGTGGACTATGAGAAAGCGGTGTATAAGAAACCTCGGCGGTGCTACAGTGTCTTCAGCGGTGCAAAATTGACTATCGATATATCGAGTAGTTGAAGTGTCTGTATAAAAAGGCCACCATGTCGATTCCCCTCCAGGACCAGAACTCGAAACCTATCCAGTTGCAGCGAGGGGTTAGACAAGGAGACGTTATATCTCCGAAACGGTTCACCTCCACCCTGGAAGATGTTTTCAAGCTTCTGGACTGGGGGGACTCGGCATCTATATTAACGGCGAGTACATTACCCACCTCCGATTCGCTGAAGATATCGTGGTCATGGCTGAGACTATGGAAGACCTAAGCACAATACTCGATGGCCTCAGTAAAGTCTCTCAACAAGTGGGTCTTAACATGAACATGATTAAGACGAAAATAGTGTTAAATGTCCGTGTCGCAACCACCCCTCTAAAGGTTGGAGACTCTACACTGGAAGTTGTTGACGAATATGTATACCTGGGACAAACAGTCCAGCTAGATTAGTCCAAGTTCAAGAAAGAGATCCAACTCGGCTAATGGGCAGCGTTCGGGAAGCTTCGCAATATCTTTACGTCCCAGATATACCGCAGTGTCATAAGACCAATGTCTTCGACCAGTGTGTATTGCCAGTGATGACATACGGAACTGAGACATGGTTGCTTACTATGGGCCTCATAAGAAGGCTCAAGGTCACCCAAAGGGCAATGGGGTGTCCTATGCTCGGAGTTTATCTGTGTGTTAAAACAGAAACGAGAAGATCCGTAGGAGAACCAAAGTAACTGACATAGCTCTCGGAATTGCTAAACTTAATTCATAGCTTGTAGAAAAGATGGCCGTTGGGGTAGTAAAGTTCTCGAGTGGCGACCGCGCACAGAAAAACGTAGCAAAGACTCCCACTCGGTGGACCGATGACCTGGTGAACGTTGCGAGAAGCGGTTGAATGCGCGCAGCGCAGAACCGGTCGTTGTGGAAATCCTTGGGTGAGGCCTATGTCCAGCAGTGGACGTCCTCCGGCTGATATGATGATTTAAAATAGTTTTAGGCTCAACCATAGTTACGAGTATCATTGGCCATTGCTGTCACTGTCTAAATCTGTTCTTCCCGTATTACGAATTTTATTGTATATTATAAGAAATATAATAATATTACAAAAATGGCATCAGCAAGTAGTGGCAGTGCGTATGCCAAAAAACCAATGTTTCAACTGTGCAGTAAGATTTCAACGCAATATGGGATGACAATTGCTGTCAGAAACAACTGAAGATGTGCGCCTACTTGTATTGTATTTTAATTAATATCTCAATATTCCCTTTAGATGAGTTACAAATAATATTACCACTGTAATCTAGAAAATATAAGGAACAAATCGACATGAGTTTCATTACTATATGCTGCACGTTTCTTTATGTTTCTGGTGGGCCTATGTCTCATTTAAAAAAAATGTCTTCTTTATGTAGGTACTGTTTTTGTCAATATTATGATGGCCCAGGTGGCCATATTACACATCCATACTTCAGATATAGAAAATCGAAGGAGAAATATAAGATGAAAACCTGAAAATAGAATAGAAGATCATAATGCAAAACGAGGCCTGTTCAAGTTTATGAACTTACGACAATTGTGTTCATCGGAATAGTCTCCAGACGGACAGTCGTATCGCCGATTGCACCTACGGCTTTCGGGTATCAACTTTCCTGATGCGCATCTAAAGTATCCACTCACTGTAATCATACATGCAAAGCTGGAATATTTTTTGGAATAAAAGGATGTTTTGATGAATAGAAGAATTTTCTCCTATTTGCGCCATGAAAAATGGACCCAGACCATGTGAGCGACCTTTCTTAAGTAGATATAAATTTAAAAATAGGTTTTATACTATATATTAGTTTAGAAGATTATGGAAAATGAATTGTATTCTAGTGCTGTCCAAAATATACTTAATTCGAACAAAAGCTGTATATTGCACAAGAACAGATATTGCGCTAGTGCACTGGGTGATGTTACGTGATCAGTATCATTAAACTTAGTTATATTATCTACACTGGTTATTTTATCTCACCATAGCAGTTCCTCTCGTCCGACCTGTCAGAGGGACAGTCAACGCGGCCGTCGCACCGTTTGCTGCGTTTAATGCAACTGCCATGATCACACTGCCACTGATCGAGGCTGCATGCTTTTGAAATTGATAAATGTTAGTAAAAGCTATGAAAAGTTTATAGAAGAGTAAGGCCTGGTTCAAATTTCGCAACATTCACGATTCACATCTATTGTGCTGTACAGTTTAGGGTCATTATTTTACTTTTTAAAACGGAAATATAACCGCTACTGACCATAGGCTTATGCGGACTTAATTAACAGTGGACGTGTTCATCATTATGATTCGAATTAAGAACCAGAAAAGAGGATCTAGTAGAATACATACGGCATCCACTCTCATCGTTTCCGTCGTGTGGACAGTCTCTGAAGCCATCACACCTGAGCAAAACAGATATGCAGGTTCCGTCACCACAGCGGAACCTGCCACTGTCCTTACAAACGTGGTGGCTTGACCAATTGAACCTTGTGAATACTAACCGTTTTACATCCCAACCACGCAGCGTGCACACAAAGTTTGTAAACAGCTTATAAATATGGTCGCATACTGGCCATATAAACTTTTAATTGTTATTGATAACGTGGAAAGTTAATAAAAAAACGTACTGCAGTTTTCTTCGTCCGAGTTATCACGGCAGTTGCTGATATTATCGCAACGTTTTCTTGACTCTATACAAACGCCGTTTGACACGCAACGGAACTCATCTTCTCTGCAATCTAAAATTAAATGTGATTGAGAAAATAGAATCACGGGATTAACAAGAAGCTTAAATGTGTTCTGCAAAAGCCAGGGTAGTATTTATTAACTATTGTAAATATTACGATGTCCTAAAAGTCACTCAAAAGCTCCTGTTTATTTTTTGTCTTGAATATCAATTATAAATATTAGGTTTATGATAAAATTTTTGATCAATCAAGAAACGAAAAAAGACAAAATTAATAGTTAATTGTTCATTAACCTGGGAAAAGCCAATGTTTTTATCAAAAAACCATTATAAAATTAGTTCATTACCCGTGTTCATTACTAGTCTTATCGCCAGAAGTTATGTAACTAGGAGCGAAGCAACAAGCTGCTATGGTGTACCCTAGAACCAAACTGAACCAACTAAAAAGTTTGTAGTGTTTGACATTGATTTTTTTGAAAACCTAACCAGTCTAGGTTATTGACATTGATTTTATTACAGAACTCATGCGATCAAGGTTTTTGATAAAAAAAAACTGGGTTTCCTCAGGCTAATATTGTCTTCTTCCGGTTCTTAGACCTTAGGTTTTTTTATCAATAAAAAAACATATAGTTGGTTTATTAACTACATTATAAAAATATATTCACCGCAGTTTTCTTCATCCTCCTGTGTTGGACAGTCCACAATGCGATTACAACGATGACTGCCTTCAATGCACTTTCCGTTATTGCATCGGAAGTCGCCTAGCCCACAATATTCTGTAAATAAAAGAAATATACTTATTAGTAGGTGGGTTCTTTCCGTATCTTCTACTTGCAAAATGGTCACTGATTTTGGTAAGAATTTGTTTTTTCTTTGACAGGCTCACTTATGACCTTTTGTAGAGCGTTTTGTTAAAGTCTGACTTAATAACTTACACCAGTAGTCATTTATTGTATCAAAAATTGTCCCTTTGTATATATATATATGGGTCTGTACTTTATTTAGTACTTAGATAGGTATCTGATTAGAAATAAATCATAAAAATTATTAAAATATCATAAACATAAGCTATGACGCAGTCTATAGTAAAGTTAAGATCTAAAGAAATCATGCACCTTATGTACATGTTAAGAACAGAGCTGCAGATAACGACATCTGCAGATTTTTGTAAGAAAACCTTCGGAGAGATAACGCCTTTTTAGCTTAGGAAGTAGAATTAGTCGGTCGGTTTCTGTGTGCTTTCAGAGAAGCTCTTCCGTAAGCTTTAAGGTACAGTTACATTACACGAGAGGGCGCTAGTTCTAAGTATTCTGTAATAATCAATATTCTTACGTTAATTCAACCTAAATTATTTTACACGTTTTTTTAATTAAAATCCCAATATATCAAATCATATTTTAAGTTTTAAGCTAAGAACGTAGACGAGAAGTCAGAAACAAAATACGGCTTGTAGTATTACCAGTCTCTTGCTACAGATGTCACTTAATGTTCTTTCAAATTTTTAGAACATTCTTTGACGTATCGAAACTAAGCTTATCCTACAGTCGAATTCCACGAAGTTTTCTAAAGTTAGTAAAACTAACTAAACAAACCGTAGTCTTGCTCGAATTAGCGCTCTTATATATCTTTGAATACGTATATCAAATTTTAAATATCTGATTGAATTTGGTTAATTTATTATAACTTTTAGTTAATTCACTACTGATAATACTGTTACATATTGTAAATTATTGAGGGCAGGAATTTACATCAAAATAACTTATAATTTAGTGTTCCTTCTTAAAATTCTTTTCTGGTATCATGATTAAGATCTTTTACTCCTATTTAGAATGTGTTGTGTGATAGATAGATGAACCGCATTGTGTGATCACGTTCCAGCAGTCACGGCGATGCGTTCCCATAAGAACGAGCAGACTATAAAAGAAATAGCTGTCGTTCCAGGAAAAAATCGCGACCTTTTTTCTTAAACAAAAACATTTTCAAAAACACCTTTTCGTATTTATTATTCAGCTGCTGCTTCACAGTCGGGTCTAGTACGTGATATACTTATCTCTGTATACTAAATAGGTGAGTATTAAGTTGAGAGACAAGGTAGTGGGAAGTATAGCCAAGTTTGCCTGCTTTATGTGGACCATAACGCGAAGTGTTTGATAGTCTTCGCCGTGCCTCAACGGCTCAAAATTTCGGACAAAACTTTTTAAGATAGCTGGTTATTCCAGACACGCTTTCGGTGCGCGGCGGCTATCCCACGGCTCCAGTAGCTGCCAGGCCAGGCCGACTGCAAAATACCTGTGACACTACGCCACAGATTTCCGTTGAATAATACAATTAACACATAAATATTATAGTAGAGTTGCCAAATGAACCTTTAAATGAAAATTTCAATTAATAAACAAGTTACTTGACGGCTAACTAAATACGGTACCCGTACTAGTAAAAACCCCCGACAAAAAGTTGTGAAATTATTAGTAATTAGTTGAAGTAAAGTAAATCAGTTGTATTCTGTTATGTTGTGAATTTATTAGTTATAAGTTGAAGTAAAGTAAATCAGTTGTATTCTGTTATGTTGTGAATTTATTAGTTATAAGTTGAAGTAAAGTAAATCAGTTGTATTCTGTTATGTTGTGAATTTATTAGTTATAAGTTGAAGTAAAGTAAATCAGTTGTATTCTGTTATGTTGTAAAATTATTATTAATTAGTTGAAGTAATAGTTATTAATAGTTGATAGTTATTATTAATCAGTTGTATTCTGTTTTTTTTATTTTATTTACTTAGCGGTCGCCCTACGCGGCGACTCTTGGATTACAATATTACTACTTAAATTAAACTCAAAGAGCCAATATATATATATATTACTTTTAAGAGGTTGTCGGAGGTTTTTTAATTTAATTTTTTTATTGAGCTTTTCAAACTTTTCATACCTATTACATACAATCGAAAATCTATCCCTACATTCACAAAAATTGTTTCCGGGACGAAACACGACATTGCGACACGAAATTTTGAATCGATCAAACCTGTGGAAGTTGCTCACCTCCCTTGTTTGAAGCTGCAATTAAATGTGTCATAACTGTAAACTTCAAATCAATTGGACATGTGGAAGGTTTTCACTTTTTTTACCTCTGCCTCAGCATATTCCAGGAGATGCTGCCATACTATATCTAACATCTACTCATTAAGACTATTCTAATAAGCCCAAACACGATATACTTCTACTATAAATTGTTGAGGAGTTGGGTATTCTGCCGATGCCAGGAGATGCTGCAGAATCAGGTCAAGGTTACCATGTTCTAAGTAACACCTATTCATTGAGACTATTCAAATGAGCCCAAATACGATGCCTCTGCTGTAAGTGGGTGAGGAGTTGGGTATCCTGCAGATTCCAGGAGATGCTGCAGCATCAGGTCAAGGTAACCATGGTTTTGCAATATTATTAAAGTGACAGGGCACTAAATGTTGAATCGATCAGACCTGTATAAGTTGCCTACATTCCTTCATCACCTAGATAAAAGCTAAAGATCCTCAAACGGCTAAACAGATCTTTATCAATTATAGCTAAGAATCACCGCCAGGAAACTTGCTTTCACTTAAAAAAACACATTAAAATTACTATATCCGTTCGAAAGCTACGATGTGGCATGAAGACAGACAGACACACACACACATAGACATTGGCGTCCAACTTATAACGCCCCTCTTTTTGCGCCGGAGGTTAAACAATATATTTAAACGTCGCTGTGATCTAATATGGGTGTAACATGAAAGTGTTTTAATACTTTAAGGTAGGCTTGTACTCACCAAACTGAACAACTTTTGTTCTACAACTTTGCTGAAGTCACGAATTTTGTTTTTATTTTTCATACATATCTGTTATCTGAGTGGCCGGTTTTGTATACGAAGTTAAATATTTTTTTTTGCTAATTGATCTTAGGTTTCTTGGAGAAAGTTGTTCAATTAGACACCACCACACCTTGATGTTACACCCTGTATAATAACAACATAATTCGCGGGGGATGCAGTCACACAAAAGATGGGATGAACTCTAAATGTTAACTTTTCGTTAACTGTGTCAATGACTTCATTTGTTGTTTCATGAGCTTTAATAAAACTTCTGATGGCTATACGTTAATAATACCTTTTTGTTGCACTAAACACTAGTGTTCTACTGAAATCGTGAAACAGCATTTAGTTTAAATAGTATTTGAAATATATTTATATCAAGGCATTGTAGTACTGTTTCTATCTAGTCACGATTCTTGGGTATTTGATCTTCTAATAACAATAACTAGTTGGTATAAGTCCTACTTTGCCACTCGACAAGTTAGCGCCTAATGTTATTATCGCAGCGTTTGAAGATTTTATAGGGTGACGTAAACCTACAACAATTTAGGCCGACTATGCAGGGCTTGAAAGGCTAGCCAAGTACATTAATAATATTCTTGCAGATTTATTATCAATGCTTTAAAGTTATTGTAGCTTATTGCAATGTTTCAACAAAATCGAGTACGAGTGTCTTTATCATAAACATGTTCGTATATTATCGTATGACGCAAATGGAGACATATTCAATCTTCCGCTTCAACAGCATGTGTATTGTTCAGCGCAGAGCCCCGAAAATTAAGTTTTGCTGCCGCGCATGTACGGTAACAATATTTTATTAAAAGCTTTCTGCAGCACGGATGGTTTTGGTTACGAAGACGATGCTACATGGGTCTACTTGTCTATCGCCAATTCATCGGCAATTTTATGCTTTGTACAGGGTGTTAAAAAAATATCTTAATAAATCACGGTAGGCATGGTATGGTAGATAGCGCACTGCATCTTATTGTGATTCTCTCTTCATCTATTACGATACTAAACTTAAATTAAAACAAGATGTAAAAAAACCGGTCATGTGTAAATCGTACTCGCGCTGAGTTAATCCGAACTGAATATAAAAGAAAAATATGTCTGTTGCTCTCGTTGGTGTCTTTTAGAATAAATCATTGTTGTATAGTTCGTTCGCTCATTTAACCGCATCTTTGACGGCTCCCGACAAACACTGTCAAAGGCGCCGCCCGTCGCGCGCGCAGCCGCTCGGCGGGCATCACGATTGAATTCAGAACGGTACCTTAGACAGAGTTAAATGAAAATGCGGTTAAATGAGCGAACGAACTTTACTTTTTTAATCGTCCTGTTTATGTAACAGATATATAAGATTAGGTAAAAAATATATATTAAATAAACATAAATAAAATCCTTGTATTCAAATTAAAAATTAATAATGTATGTCAACTAGTCGAATTATGTTCCTACATGAACCGGGGAAGCTCTAAAACTTCTATATTCGAATGTATAATTTGCAAATGTTATTCAGGCAAACCTTATGATTATCGCCAAACTACTAACGAACTAAACAATTACTCGTAATATTACCATGATCGATGTCGATCAATATTCATAGATGAGACCCTGGAAAAATAAAAACGTGCCAAGTAAACATTTACTTTAAGGCCTTAAGATGGGACAAATGATAATAAACGATTCAAATTATTGAAAAACTGTGTAAAGCTATCACTATGGAAAAATTAATAATACTAGCTGTCTCGGCGAATTTCGTACCACCTTACACTACACTACTCTACACAACCCTACCCTACCCAACACTGCACTACACTACAGTACACTACACTATCCTACACTGCCCTACCCTACATACGAGTAGAAACCTTCTCTTGATAATAACGAACTCAACAAAACAAAAATTGCGAAATTGGTTCAGCCGTTCAGGCGTGATGCGATGACCAGAAGAAATAGGGGTTCATTTTTATATACAGGCTGAGATTTTTTTAAGATAACCTATCAAGATTTTTTTATTTTTTAAAACGCCATTTTTATTTTCTCTAAAATTGAGATCACGGTTCCTAAGAGCGTTTTTCTCTATCTCTCTTAGTTTATAATTTCCCCATACTGAACCCTAAAAAAATTCATCCTAGACTAGCTGTCCTGGCGAACTTCGTACCACCTTACACTACACTACCCTACCCTACCCTACCCTACACTAACCCTACACTACCCTTCACTACCCTGCACTACCCTGCACTACCCTACACTACACTACCCTACAAAATAACCTTCTGACAATAACGAACTCAACAAAAAAGAAATAGCGAAATCGGTCTAGCCGTTCATGCGCGGCGTGATGCGATGACCAGAAGAAATAGGGGTTCATTTTTATACATACTGCGCTGTTGTTACAAAAGAGTTTTACTATCGTGCAGTAAATACTTTTTGAAGTCTACTAAGAAGTTTTCAATCTTTTCCCTCAATTTGTTTTGTTTTGACAGCCTTTGGAAGCGAGAGTGTCGTTCGGTTTTACAAAAATGGAAAGAGAACAATATCGTTCAGTGATTAGATTCTGGTTTTTGGAAGGTAAAACGCGCAGCGAAATTAAAGAGCGCTTGGATACTGTGTACGGTGACTCTTCTCCTTCGATGGCGACCGTCAAAAATTGGTTCAACGAGTTTGCTCGTGGCCGCACGTCGGTTTTTGATGAGCCACGCCCAGGTGCACCGAAATCGGCTACTACGGAGGAAAACGTTAAAAAAATCCACGATCTCGTGTTGGCAGACCGGCGATTAAAGATTAGCGAGATAGCTGAGACTATAGGCATCGCAGAAGGGACAGTGCAACATATTCTTGACGAAGAACTGGGTATGAAAAAGTTATCGGCGCGATGGGTGCCGCGTTTGCTCACACCAGACAACAAGTGCAACCGTGAGACCACATCGGTGACATGTTTGGCGCTGTTTCAACGCAATCAGGCGGAGTTCTTGCGTCGTTTTGTGACCGTCGACGAAACATGGGTTCACTGGTACACACCAGAGACCAAGGAACAGTCGAAACAGTGGACTTTACCCGGCGAACGAGCTCCAAAGAAGGCGAAGACTGTTCAATCGGCCGGAAAGGTGATGGCCAGTGTTTTTTGGGACTCACAAGGTGTGATCTACATCCATTACTTCGAGAAAGGTAAAACAATCACGGGGCTCTACTATTCCGACTTATTGGGCCGATTCGACGCCGAATTGAAAAAAAAACGGCCCTATTTGGCAAAGAAAAAAGTGCTGTTCCATCACGACAACGCGCCAGCTCACACCTCCGCCGTCGTCATGGTCAAATTGGTCGAATTGCTGCCCCATCCACCGTATTCTCCAGATTTGGCTCCCTGTGACTTCTTCTTGTTCCGAAATCTGAAAAAGTCACTCGCCGGCAAAAGATTTGGGTCGAATGATGAGGTCATCGCCACTACAGAGACCTATTTTGAAGACCTCGGGAAATCGTATTTTTTGGACGGATTAAAAAAGTTCGAGCATCGCTGGGCCAAGTGTATTGAATTGAAAGGAGACTATGTCGAAAAAAAAATCTCTACTTTCTTAAAGTTTTCGTTTTTCTTTTGTAGGCTAAATATTTGTTGAATTGCCCTCGTATATAGATATAATTAAAGTTTTTAAAAATCGATTTAATTGAATATAATTTTAAAAATATTACCACTTTTAATGTAAAAAAATATACTGTAGACCCTGTTTTTGGCATTATTTAATTGCAATATTTCTCGAAAATAAATAGTTAATGTTGAATGAAACCAACACACAAAAATCGGTGACTTTATCACCTTTCATTTTAATTGAAAATATTTTTTAAAACTTTTTTGAAAGTGATGAAAAGTAATAAAAACATGTAAAAATCGAGAAGTGGGCGTTCGGGTTCAACGTATAAGCCGCGTTGAAGCATGCATTGATTTGAACTTAAAATAAATAGACTTACGTTCGATATTAATTTAACACGTCTCAACCTACTCGGATTGAGTTATCTTAAAGCCTTAAGTACGCATATTAAAATGTTTTCAAGCTCCTGTACTGGAGTTTACATCGCCCACCTTCGATCCGCTGACGATATCGTTGTCATGGTTAAGACCCTGTAAGACCTAAGTACGATGCTCGATAGCCGATAGGGTATGTCAACTAGAAAAAAATCACCCCCTCTTTTCATGTAGGGGAGATACCCTAAGATTTTTTTATCAAGACTTTATTTTACAACTTTGTCGGCGTGATTAATATGTATGTATACCCGTGCCAAATTACAGTTTTCTAGGACTAATAGTATCTGACTCTGTGCTAAGCCGAGGACAGACGGACAGACAGACATGTCGAAACTATAAGGGTTCCTTGTTGACTTCGGAACCCTAAAAAATATATTTTTTTATTTGGAGCACCCTTTTGTATAAAAATTAATACTAAGAAATATTAGGTTGCGTGATTTTTTTGACGCGAGTGTACCTACATATAAATTGGCCTAAAACATTTTACATCACTGTTGAAAAATAACTAGAACGGATGGTTTCTATAGCATCATCACCGTATCAGCCAAAAGACGTCCACTGCTGGACAAAGACCTCCCCCAAGGATTTCCACGACGACCGGACCTGCGCTGCCCGCGACTTTCACCAGATCGTCGGTTCACTATATGGGAGGCCTGCCCATGCTACGTCTTTCAATACGCGGTCGCCACTCGAGAGCTTGACTACCCCAACGGTTTAGAGAAACCGTATAGAGATACGTATTATATATTTCTCTTTCTGTTAGTTTGTATTAGTTATTTTTACTAAATTTTCAATGTCTACAAAACGATAAATGTAATTTTTACTTAGAGCGATAATGTTGCAGGTTAAACAAAGCAGTTACCGTATAATTATTAAAATTGATTTGAAAATTTGTAAAATTGTCCCCGAAGTAACAATTCATTTAAATGTAAATAGTATCACAGTAGTCAGTGAAGGTACTTGTAGGTCCCTGGCAAGGTGGAATCGGCAAATAAATTAAATCGTAATAATAAGAAGTGGCCAGGCCGCACCAGGCACCGAGCTCGCCTTATTACCGAATTGTCCCCCGTTCGTTCGTGGGGGGGACGGACGCTGCCTTACTCGCTTATGAACTAAACCAGCACTGCTATAACCTTACTATGATGGTTGAATTCGACAAGATTGATTATACAATAGTGAAGTTGGTAACTAGACAGTTTAACTGTACATATTTATAATCGCATGCTATCATTGGGACCTTGAAAAAAAAAACGTGTGGCACTCGGGGACTGCCGCAGTAAAGCTATTGCATAGCATTTTTTATCAACTTATGCAATTATAATTATTTATTTATTTTTTATTTATGCAGTAAAAAAAGGGGAGTGTTAGGTTTTATTTTCGTTACGGAATTTCTTGATTCGGTCGCTGCGCTCAAAGCCCGCGATAAAAGCTATGCAATAGCTTAATAAAAAAACCGGTAGGTGAACCGGGTACTTAAACTACATGAGCCTCAACATGAGGTAGCGTTGAAAATGCTGGTATTTATTATACGAGTATCGTAAGCATACATTAAACTTTTAGATTAAATTCAAATGGATGGAAGTTAGTAGTCGTAGGCTATTCGCAACCGATGTATAGAAGGCAAGTGTATTAATTTTGTAATAATTTTAAGGGTTCGTTACGACATAACGGGACCCTAATAGTTAGCCTTCGCTGTCTATCCGTCCGTCTGTCTGTCCAACATTTAAAAAGCTGTATCCTTTGAACTGTAACAGGTAGCCAGATGTTTTTTTTTTTACAGAATATGTGTTATTACGGGGATTTACTAACAATTAAACGGCTCATATACGTTCCCACTAAGGGGCACATTTAAACGAGCCCCTTAGTGGGAACGTATATGAACCGATTAATTGTTAGTAAATCCCCGTAATAACACATATTCTGTAAAAAAAACCATCTGGCTACCTATTACAGTTCAAAGGATACAGCTTTTTAAATGTTAGCCTATCCTGAATTAGGGTGATCGGGCCTTAGTAGACCATGCGGGCCCAGTGCGGGTTGGTCGACTTCACACACAATCTGCGATAATAATAATAATTGATATAAAAGAATGTAAAAAATAGAGCGCCGGTAGTGTAATTGCAAGGGCCGCTATCTCCTGTCCGGGAGGTCGTAGTTCGAATTCTGCGTTTTCGAATTTCAATTTCATATGTACGTTTATCTGACGCTCTTATGGTGAAGGAAAACATCTTGAGGAAACCTGCACACGCCTGTTAAGAAACTCAAAGCTATGAAGTCGAACAACTCGCACTGAGCCCGCGTGGTCGACTAAGGCCCAATCGCCCTAATTCAGGGTAGGCTCGAGCCCCTCGGTCCCCACTATTTTCACTATGTCCCCACATATATGAGATGATATGATGATAAAAAATTAGGGTCCCTATACAAGAAACGTGTTTTTATAGGTTTTTTGTTTTTATTCTATCGTAAATGCTGTAATACATACAAACGCAAAACTTGTGTGATTATAGTACTAATCCTTAAATAAAATAACAAAAAACTAGACGTGTGAGACACGTACTCACGAGGCCGAACTGAATAAAAAATCTTCGACGATGATTTTTTTTAATGAGTAGGAATCATTGTCGCACGCGAGTGGAGAAGTATATAATGGTACGGAACCCTCGATGCGCGAGTCCGACTCGCACTTGGCCAGTTTTTAAAGACCAATACGTAGGTATGTAGTCTTTTTTGAACTGTACGTGTATGGTATGTTAAAGCAAAGTCGTAGACATGATCCCGTGGGAATATTTATTTTTTTGCCCCCGTTTGTATTCGGCAGGCGCACGGCAGGTTGGCAGCACGCTTGACATCGACTATGAATGTTCATGCGGCGATCTATTTAAATCCCCATTGATTTACGTTCGATTTCGCACATTCGTTGCTGATATTTGTATGAGATGAGCAAAGGGTAGATCGGTAGCTATTTTATAAAAGACGGTATCCTTGTATCTATTTTCGTTCACCTGAGATATAATATAATCATCATCATCATTACAGCTCATATACGTCCCCACCGAGGGGCTCGAGCCTACCCTGAATCAGGGCGACTAGGCCTTAGTCAACCACGCGGGCCCAGTGCGGGTTGGTCGACTTCACACACAACCTTCGAGTTTCTTCGCAGGCGTGTTGCAGGTTTCCTCACGATGTTTTCCTTCACCGTTAAAGCAATCGGTAAGTATGTACGTAAGTTTTTGATATATAATAAATAAATATTAATAAAATAAATATATCAACGGCGAGTACATATACCACCTCCAATTCGCTGACGATATCGTGGTCATGGCTGAGACTATGGAAGACCTAAGCACAATGCTCGATGGCCTCAGTAAAGTCTCTCAACAAGTGGGCCTTAAAATGAACATGGACAAGACAAAGTAATGTTAAATGTCCGTGTCGCACCCACCCCTCTAAAGGTTGGAGACTCTACACTAGAAGTTGTTGACGAATATGTATACCTGGGACAAACAGTGCAGCTAGGCAGGTCCAACTTCAAGAAAGAGGTCAATCGACGAATCCAACTCGGCTGGGCAGCGTTCGGGAAGCTTCGCAATATCTTCACGTCCCAAATACCGCAGTCTCAACACTAAGGTCTTTGACCAGTGTGTGTTGCCAGTGATGACTTACGGAACTGAGAAATGGTCGCTTACTATGGGCCTCATAAGAAGGCTCAAGGTCACCCAAAGGGCAATGGAGCGTGCTATGCTCGGAGTTTCTCTGCGTGATCGAATCAGAAACGAGGAGATCCGCAGGAGTACTAAAGTAACCGCCATAGCTCACAGAATCGCTAAACTGAAGTGGCAGTGGGCAGGGCACAAAGCTCGTAGAACAGATGGCCGATGGGGCAGTAAAGTTCTCGAGTGGCGACCGCCCACCGGAAAACGTAGCGTAGGGAGGCCTCCCACGCGGTGGTCCGATGACCTGGTGAAGATCGCGGGAAGCCGATGGATGCAGGCAGCGCAGGACCGGTCGTCGTGGAAATCCTTGGGGGAGGCCTTTGTCCAGCAGTGGAAGATTTGTGGCTGACATGATGATGATGAATAAAATAAATATTTTACTTAAACTGTACTGCTCTATAGGTATATTCATAGGTTTTATGATATGTTCAACCTCACACAACACTACACTACCCTAAGCTACCCTACGCTACCCCACCCTACCCTACATTACACTACACTACCATACCCTACCCTACCCTACCCTTACACTGCCCTACACTACCCTACATTACCTTACGCCACCCTAACCTACATAAGAACCTTCTCCTGACAATAACGATCTCAACAAAAAAAGAATTAGCGAAATCGGTCCAGCCGTTCACGCGTGATGCGTTGACCAGTAATATTCGGTTCGTTTTTATATTTATATATACCTATTCTCAGACCTACCGAATATACACAGAAAATTTCATGGGAATCGGTCCAGACGTTTCCGAGTAGTATGGCAACTTACACTGTGGCACGAGGATTTTATATATATGGATAGATAAGAATTTTATTTATTTTAGATTTTTTCTAGACTAGCGTGTAGAAAAAATTATAAAAGTACACATTTTAACTATTTCCGTTTATATGTAAGTATCAGTTTATTCATATTCATGTTTGAATTACATCTCAGATTAATCGCAGAGTCCAAATGTAGACACAAATATTTATAGTGATAAAGTGATACAATTTATAGTGATAAAGCGGTACAATTTTTAATGGCTTTTGAAGTCTGTGATTAATCTGTGATGTAATTTATACGTAAATATGATACCTATCTTATCCTTACTGATAATTATGCGCGGTTAGTTAGGTAATGAATTTTGTAAAGATCGCGAATCTATATGTTTTTCTCGGCTTTTATAATTCTTTATTATACAAGGGAGAAGATGTCTTAATATGGCCAGTCCGGGATCACATGTTTATTTACGCGTCGTTAGCGAAAACGGACACAATGGCAATTGATAAAATATGCAAAATGTGATGCGTAGTCGCCGCAGTCATAATCCTATTAGCGGAGCTTTAAAGGAATATCAAAAGATTAAATAAAACTTTTTTATTTTACGTCCGAGCCAAGCAACGTTAGTGATATTTGTATTTTTTAAATTACATAACATTTAAATACGATCTATATATGTCACCGTAAGATTGTAAATTACGTTAGATTATAATCTAACGCGATTTATCTCGCAAGATTGTGAACTGTAACATATTGTTTACAATTTCACTAGTGCCATTGTAATCTCTTTATTGACATTACAATAAAACTAAGCGAAGTGAAAAACACTAAATAAATGCGATGTTAGGTTCGGCCAGGTTTGATTGATTTAACAGCAGCTTGATTGATTTAACCCCTGGGTAGCAGAATGCTTCGCAGCAGAAGAAATCATCGGTTTTATTCGGAGGTACAAGAATAAGCCGTGAAACTGATTCACAATTTGCCGTTATATTATAATCTAACTAGTGAGATTGTAATAACCCGGTTTTCACAATAACCCCGTGACATATATATCATCGTTTGGCGTACTATAGTACTTGTTTTTTATGGTGCTCATGTTTTTTTTATACGACTACCCAAAAAGGAGGTTATGTTTATAAGCAGCTCGGGTTTTTAATTATGCTTTCCTGCCATCTCAGTCAAAATGTTCTTCTTTCCCGGGTCTGCTGAAAGAAGTTTCTTTAGAAATAAGTTGTACCCTTTGTGTGACCTTACTTTATAAAATGTGTTATTTAAGTTTCCTGTGTACAATAAACTATAAAATAAATAAATCCATGCGCAAAGAGTATGGTGCTCGAATTGCCTTAATTTTTAATGTATTAAACATATGGCGTTTTCATATTTTTCCTATGAATTGCTGGGTTATGTACCGGATAGTATTTACGTTGTAATGTCTCTTAGTTCTTAGGTGTAGGACTGTGCTCGCTTTGTAATGCTTCTTAGTTCTTAGGCATAGCATGGTGCTCGCGTGTAGGTCTATTCTAAAAATTCTGTTCATCAAGTGTATGGTGCTCGCGTTGATGTCTTTTGTTGAGTTGATTCAGTTTCGTTTGGCGCAGCAGGGTGGCGTAGCATCATTGTATTTCTTATGCTACATGAACATTTTTATCCCGGGTATATGTACCTACTGTTGTAGCATAAATCAAAATTGTATATAAAATAGATCATTTGTATTAGGATATTTATATTTGAAATGGCACATTAACTATGTCCTGCTATTATGTTAATACGGAGAGCACATCAGCGGTTAATCTTTCGTAACCCACTAAGACGGTCGCTGCAAAGAGTGGAATGGCAGAGAATTTTCCTGGTATTACCATTACAATGAGTCACATCGTCTCTTGGTTAAAACGAAGCTATATGTAGCTGCGAGTTCAGACTTTACAAATAATTATAAAGTACCGGGGTGTACCAACAACATGATTATTGTCCTTCGGGTTTATAAATATAAAAAAATACAAATTCCACCTTTTTTTCTTGTTAGCTGTTAGTACAAACCATTCCTAATTTTTCGTCGTAGGTATAATTTCGCAAGTTTTAGCTTCATCCAGAGTTACAAGACATAAGACTAGTATAAAACGCGAACATTAAACACATATCTATTTGGATTTTAAACATCACTTAAATATCGTATCCATGCTCTACACAATAGTAGCTACAAAACGATTTAGACTTTTTTCAGTTATTTAAAATTGGCAAGCCCTTGGCATCATCTCATTGATGGTAAGATTTTTGAAGGGCAGATAAATGTATGTGCTACTACAACGGTACAAATATATATTATTTAAATATCTAATTTATGTAGTATCTGCTTAGTCCCTGTGACGAAAATATTAATTTTGAACCAGCTCAGCGGTCCGATTTTATTGAAAAATGCACCGCTTTGTCATAAAGAACGGCAAGTGTGTCACAAAGAGGACTATGAATATTCAACAGACTCATCTCATCATATCAATTGCCTTGTGATTCCCGTAGTGATCAGAGAAGGCGAATATTAAGAATAAGAATTAATTAGGTAATTAAAGAACTAAAACAAAAAAATAAGAATTAATTACTTACTCTTCAACATCAATTTTGCTTAGGTGTCCATGAAATAAGATCGCGACATAATCTTGTAATAATAAAAAATCGTTCCTGAGCGTGTCAGACCATACATACTGTAGGGTTCCTGTGACACATAACGACTTGGACTAGCTATATCTTGGGAACGAAACTCATGATAAAACTGTATTGTTATAAAAGACTACTGGATTTAAAAAAGACCAATTTAACGATACAGACAAATATAAAGAATATAGGGTGTTTGATGACGGGGAGCACACAGTTTTTTTCATGCCCCTTTAATTTTTATGAGAGGCACCCTTGATTCTTTTTCTTTTTTTTTGACAAAACAATCTCATTTTTTATTTTGTGTTATGAGTATAAACATGTGCGTTTAATTTTTTTTAAAACCTAAACACTTTTAGATACTTACAAACTTTAATTTGTTAAGAATTTTTATTTTTTCCGTATTCTGCTCCGCAAAACTTTTCATACCATAGGGGTGAATAAAAAAACCAAACAGCTAACCAAATAATATCAAAATGAAACCCCTATGATAATTTGGTCGTAGTTTTTAAGTTTATCGCGTTAGACAGACAGACGCGGCGAAGGGCTTTGATAACAAAGCAGTTTTTAGAAAATGCATATCTACAATTTTGGATTTGAAAATTATATAGATAAGGGTGTAAGATGGATGGTGAGGTATGTGGTATGTCATTCATGGCAAGGGAAGTACACCAAAAGGTTTTTTTAAATTTATTTAGCACCCAAAATATTACCAAATTACCCATGTGTTACCACCCAATTATTAACTAAACTACCCAAGTATCCAATGTTTAACCGCCACATAATAAATATGTTTCCTAATAAAGTATAGAATTTTTAGGTCAGCTTTTGTTTCAGTGTACCAATAATCCATGGCACGAATTATCTATCAGCTGGCCATTCATGGGTCATGCATTATCGGGTCGAGCAATATTGGGGCTCCATAATGCATGTTTCCAAATTCAAAAAAGGCGGGTACCGTATTTCTTACGATTGTATTGAAAACAATAGACAATCCTTGATTTCACCTCCTAAGTTCATCATCAGATATACTTTAACATCAAAAGGGTTCTTTAATATTAGGTCCTTATATATGAAATCGGCGTTTTGTCGAACTGGCCACTTTGATCATAAACATTTGGTGTTTGGTTAGGAATTCCAAATTCAAATTTATTTCATATTTAGGCTTGTGTATTTGGGTTTCGATTTTAATGATTCATTTGTTTTCGCGCCATTTGATTATTCTTAGACATCGTTCTCTTTACAATATGGAAAACTTAAAATATCGCGTTGTTTACAAACACAATTTCCACCGAGGTACCAGTATTGCTGCGGAAACAGCTCGAAGGATTAATGCTGTGTATGGGGAAGGTACTATAAAAGAAAACACTGTACGTTTTTGGATTCAACGTTGCCGTTCTGGAAATTTTGACCTACAGAATATACCCCGTGGACGGCCGGAGACCCGTAGTTGACAATGAAGAATTAAAAGTGATCGTGGAAGCGGCTTCATCGCAAACCACGTCAGAGTTAGCAGCAAGCTTCGGTGTTAGAGATAAAACAATTTTAATTCACTTGGAACCAATTGGAAAAGTGAAAAAGCTCGAAAAATGGGTACCGCATGAATTAAGTGAAGCAAACCAACAAACACGCGTCGAGTGCTGAGTTACATTACTTAATCGTCACAATAACGAGGGGATTTTGAATCGTATCGTTACTTGTGATGAAAAATGGATCCTATACGATAATCGAAAATGCTCATGAAATGGTTGAACCCAATAGAACCAGCAAAGTCTTACCCCAATCGAAAGTTGACTAAGAAAAAGGTACTAGTGAGTGTCTGGTGGACCAGTGCTAGTGTCATCCACTACAGCTTCCTAAGATCTGGCCAGACGATTACAGCAGAGCTGTATTGTCAACAACTGCAAACCATGATGGTAAAGCTAGCCGTTAAACAACCAAGACTGGTACATTTCTCGTGCCTATTGCTGCTTCAGGACATTTCCAGATCACACACTGCACAAGAGACGGTCGTTATATTAGTAGAGCTGCGATTGGAATGTGTCCGACACCAACTTGCTCCAATTGATTACCACTTTTTTTTTGGAATTTGGACAATTTCTTGCAAGAAAATAAATTAAATTCCGGTGAGGCAGTCCAAACCGCCTTAAAAGGTTTTATTGATTCTAGCTCCCACATTTTTTTCAGCAAAGAATCAATGAACTATGTCCCTAAAAAACGGCGAAAGTGCATTGATAACAATGGTACATACTTTCATTGATTGAATATAAAATTTCATAAAAAAAAACGTTTCGCTTCTTCCATATATAACGCCAACTTCATAGGTAAAGACCTAATATTATATTACCACCGGGAATAAGGCTTTATAAAAAAATTCAACGCAATAGGCCCTGGAAGTCGCTCTAAAATGAATTGCAAGATTTGAACCTTACAAATAAATTAATGAAAAAACAAGGAAAAAAAAGATTTGTCAATGTAAAATTGTATATGACTATAAAGTAATATGTACCTAAAATACATAAATTACAAAAAGTGACACTGACGGAGATTGCCGGCACTGTGGCAACTAAGGGTGCAATAACAAAATAATTATTATGTTTTGCGGGAGATTGGGGAGCGGACCGCAAGCGACTGATTGTGCTCCTCCCCCGGACACTGTTACAGCGCTAAACGCAATTTAGAGCGACCAAAGATTATCCATTATACTGCCCTACGCTACGAGCGGCGCGTTGATTGTGCTGCAAATACCGAAAATTAATCAATATAGCCGTTTTAGAAATAGATTTTAGTATTTTAGATAGACCTGGGAATAAGGGATGGAAGAAGAAGAAGAAGATATCAATAGATCTTGACGCTTGACATGAATTTGGAAAAAAAACTATGCTTGATATTTTATTTACTTAAATTACAAATAAAATGAAATTTAACTACATGCAAAAAAAGTGAAAACAAATCCACAGAACTAAATACGAGGAATAAATTTGTCTGAATCAAATAAGGACTACTAAACCGCTTTTAGTTAGACCTTCATGTGGGTAGGTATATTATGATTAATGAAAGTGTGAATATGACTAATAATCATTTATAGGATATCATATCAGCTCACATGCGTCCCCACCGAGGGGCTCTAGTCTACTCTGAATTAGAACGATCGATCTAACACGCGGGCCCAGTACGGGTTGGTCGACTTCACTCACAGTCACAATCTTCAAGTTTCTTCGCAGGCGTGTGCATGTTTCCTCACGATGTTTTCTTACACCGTAAGAGTGTTGAGTCAGATAAATGTACATATGAAATCTAAATTCGAAAATACATAAGTACGTGGCAGGATTCGAACCACGATCTCCCAGACAAGAGCTAGTGGGCCTAGCTGTATGCCCAACGGTCTTATTAAACTAACAACTTACAGTACACTACCCTACCCTACCCTACACTACACTACAGTACACTACACTATCCTACCCCGCCCTACCCTATCCTACATAAGAACCTTCTCCTGACAATAACGAACTCAACAAAAAAAGAATAAGTGAAATCGGTCCAGCCGTTCACGCGTGATCCGATGACCAGAAGAAATAGGGGTTCATTATGTAGATTGATAAGCCTTTGACATTATCTCACCTAGTTGTAACGGAAGACCTCTGATGGTGAGGATTAACATGATGGCTCGCATCAAGTTCGCTATATGCACAAAAGATGTTCATCTTCTTCTTCTTATCGTGTCAATGGCAAACTATACTTTATTGGCCCAGAACTCGGCTACAAGTATACCGCGTTCTGAAGCGTTAAGGAGGTCCTCCCGCGTGCACGCTAGGCAAAATAATTTTTGAATCATTGTCTGAGGAGACACACCACACTTGCAGCAATTTTTGGCAGCATCTTTGCTACGTCCTAACTGTGTCAGGAGCCTGTTTAAAGACTTGCAGACCGGCCACTGCAATTCGTGTCCGGGAAGCAGTTGTTCTGCAAGTGTTATAAATGCATCAAGCGCATGTTACTTCTTCCATAGATGTATCTAGCTTTCCAGACGCTTCCACTAAGAGCTAAACTGTTACGCCTTTTAAGCCTTTTATATACAGAGCTACACGTGTGCATAGAGTTTCTCGTGTTAGTTCCTAGCTTAAGTTCTCGACCGAGCTTGCCATAGACCGGCGAACTTCTGGTGGTGCGATCCCAACTAGTGGGTAAAGCATTTTCACTGGAATTGGCTTGAGTCAACCAGTAATTAACCGGCAAGTGGTATTCAATGCTACGTCCACTAGCTTGGAGTGAGCAGAGAGTCACTTCCTTTCCCAGGTCCAATAGTTTAGAAATACCAGGGACACGTTTTTAACGACTTTGACGAGCTATATCTTGGGGATGTGCATTCCTGTCTGACTAAAATGAAAGAAAGAAAAAAAAAGAGACAAAAGAGAGAGAGTAAAGAGTAATTTGAGTTTGAGTTAAAATATGTTATCAGAAATAACTACTTCATTGAATTTTGTTTTATGTGTTTTGTATGTTATATTTATTATGCTGCCTTTACTTGTAGGTATTGGAAGAACCTTAAAAAATGTTTTAACAAAAGGACCCCATTTTTAATCTAGCGTTATAATTTAAAATGTAATGACAAAATTTTCTAATTGTGGATTTTACATATGAGAAAGTGCATTAAAACAACTTTTTCTTGTCAGAATGGGTGGGGTTTAAAAACATTTATAGGAGAGCAAATCAGCTCAAAACAAATCATTCTGTGATATCAGCATCAAGGAAAACGTATCTAATGTTCCAAAGTCAAAAATACCTGACTTTCTCAATAACCACTTCCTAACGATTACTAATAATCTCCTTCTACAAAGTGAACCTAACAAAGCACTGATATTTCTAAAAAAACACCTTAGCTCGCTTAGAGACATACCGATATTGACACTGACGTTAGTCACGTGCGACAGGATTAACCGCCTATTCCAGTCAATGTTGCGTACGCTCTGAAGAGCACCCGTGTATGTTCAGTGTACAAAGGCAATGGTGACAAGGCGAGTGTTGATAGTCACCGACCCATAACGATAGTACCAAATGTCTCAAAAATTATTGAATCTATAATATCGAGTGTAATAATGTCACAACTTGAACGGAACCAGTTGATTAAGAAACGCTGTATGCGTATAGACAGAGAAGATTAACTACCACAGCCGTGCACCAAGTCATAGACTCTTTACTCACCAACATTGATGGTAAACAGAAAACAGCTGGTATCTTCTGCGACCTTAGTAAAGCGTTCGTTGTGATTCAAAATGATTTACTTTTAAGTAAATCATTTTGAATAACCGACAAATGGCCTGAACTTCTTACATCTTTTTTACATAGTAGGCAGCAGAATGTGGAAGTAACAGTTAACGGAAAAAAAAATTAAGATCTGATACTGGTAGTGTTACTGTTGATACTCCCCATGGCTCAGTCCTAGGAAACACTCTATTTTTATTATTTATCTTTGATCTATCATCCCATATTTTAGAGGGAACGCTCGTACTCTTCGCTGACGACACCACTATGGTGGTCTAAGCACAAACTTATGATGAGCTAAACGAGAAAATAAATGCAATTTATTCGCAACTCACAGAGTGGTTCTCGTCAAATGGCCTTATATTGAATAATATGAAATAAAATCTTGTATTGTTTAGTGCTAGGCCAATAGAAACACATATACAAATTAACAGTTCGGTGCCTCTGACCAACAAATGTGGTTTCTTAGGATTTATGTTGGACTCCAACTTGAACTGGAAGCAGCACGAGCAGGCACTTTGTGACAGACTCAGTGGAGCAGCGTATGCTTAGAGAAAACTGCGGCCACTTGTGACTCCAGAGATTCTTAGGCAGGCATCTTATGGGGTAACTCAACAGACTCGGATTTGTCCCGCAGAAGAGAGCAATAAGGACATTATTAGGAACACATGCCGGGAGCAGTTCAAAAGACTACGCATTATGCCATTGTACTCTTTGTACTTGTACGAGCTGTTAATGTACGTCCTGCGAAACATATGTACCTTTGATCGACGCACCACACGAGAAAGCAACTTGCGGAATACAGGCCGGCTCCTAGCGGTTCAGCGGCGAACCGCCCTCGCAACGAAAAACCCGCGCGTGATCTGTCCATCGTTGTACGAGAGCGACCACCCGCAGTCATCAAAAAAATTAAATTAAAAATTTAAAAAACCCCCGACAAAAACCTCTAAAAAGTAAACAATAATATGTATTGACCCTTTGAGTTTAATTTAAGTAGTAATATTTTGATCCAAGAGTCGTCGCGTAGGGGGACCGCTAAGTTGTGAAGTTATTACTAATTAGTTGTAGTAAAGTAAATCAGTTGTATTCTGTTTTTATTTTATTTACTTAGCGGTCCCCCTACGCGACGACTCTTGGATCAAAATATTACTACTTAAATTAAACTCAAAGGGTCAATACATATTATTGTTTACTTTTTAGAGGTTTTTGTCGGGGGTTTTTTAAATTTTTAATTTAATTTTTATTTCGTGCTTTTTAAACTTTACATAACTATTACATACAATCGAAACTCTACCCCCACATTCATACAAATAGTTTCCGGGACGAAACACGATACTGCGACACAAAATCTAGCCTATTTTGAATCGATCAAGCCTGTGGAAGTTGCTCACCTCCCTTGTTTGAAGCTGCAATTAAATGTGTTATAACTCTAAACTTCAAATCCATGGACCCATGGAGGTTTTTTACTTTTTTAACCGCTGCTTCAGCAGATTCCAGGAGATGCTGCAGCATCAGGTCAAGGTTACCATATTATATCTAACACCTATTCATAGAGACTATTCTAATAATTTCTATTCTAATTCTATTTAAAAGTGTGTGTAACACCTATTTGAAATAAATTGTTTTGAATATTTTTTTTGAGCCCAAACACGATACTTCTACTGAAAGTTTTTGAGGAGTTGGGTATTCTGTAGATTCTAGGAGATGCTGCATCAACAGTTCAAGGTTATCATGGTTTTGCAATATTTTTACATTAACAGGGCACCAAATTTTGAATCGATCAGACCTGTATAAGTTGCCCAGATCCCTTAGTCACCTAGATAAGAACTGATAACCCTCAAACGGCTGAACAGATCTTTATCGATTATAGCTAAGAACCACCGCAAGGAAACTTGTTTCACGTAAAAAAAACCGCATCAAAATCGGTCCATCCGTTCGAGAGTTGCGATGCCACAGACAAACAGACACAAACACACAGAAATTGGCGTCAAACTTATAACACCCCTCTTTTTGCGTCGGGGGTTTATATAAGAAATCAAAGCGAAGGTTTATTTCAATAATATTTAGTTCACAGTTAGTCATAGTTTCAGGTACGTAGGTATGTCAAAAATTTAACGGATTTTAACAACATCAGCTCACCGTGTTGCCACCATTGCATTGTATGCAGAATCAAATACTGATCAAAACGAGTCCAAACACGACATATCTGCTATTAATTTTTTAAGAGTGTACTAGTGTGCTGGATATCCTGGCCGCAGCATCAACTCACCGTGTTGCCACCATTGCATTGTATGCATAATCAAATACTGATCAAAACGAGTCCAAACACGACATATCTGCTATTATTTTTTTAAGAGTGTGCTAGTGTTCTGGATATCCTGGCCGCAGCATCAGCTCACCGTGTTGCCACCATTGCATTGTATGCAGAATCAAATACTGATCAAAACGAGTCCAAACACGACATATCTGCTATTATTTTTTTAAGAGTGTACTAGTGTGCTGGATATCCTGGCCGCAGCATCAGCTCACCGTGTTGCCACCATTGCATTGTATGCAGAATCAAATACTGATCAAAACGAGTCCAAACACGACATATCTGCTATTATTTTTTTAAGAGTGTGCTAGTGTTCTGGATATCCTGGCTGCAGCATCAGACCAAGAGTTCCATAATCCTGCATAGTTATTAAGCATACATGAGTGTTTCAAGTTTTTGGTCACATGTATGTTTGAAAGTAAAGTAAATACACATTAAGAGTCTAAGAACCCTACCGCAGCTAACAAAAGAGCTGATGACCTTGAAACGGCTGAACCGATTTTGATAAAACGTATCTAAGAACCATCGCCAAAAAACCTGCTTCTAAATAAAAAAAACCGCATCCAAATCGGTTAACCCGTTTGAGAGCTACGGTGCCACAGACAGACACACAGACAGACACACAGACACACACACAGACACACACACAGACACACACACACACATAGCGGTCAAACTTATAACACCCCTCTTTTTTGCGTCGGGGGTTAAAAATGAAAACAATGACGAAACGTTTACGCTCCAATTAAAGAACTTCTTGTTGGATAATGAATTTTATACCTTTGAACGAGCAGTTCTTGTATATATAGATATATATAATCTGATCTTGGAAACGGCTCCAACGATTTGCTTGAAAATTGGTATACGGGGTTTTTTGGGGGTGAAAAATCGATCTAGATAGGTTTCAATTCTGGCAAATGTCTAGAAAACTCCGAGCATTACTACTAGTACTAAATTAAAATGACATACAGACTGTATCTAATATTTTACATATAAGTTGACGTTTAATTTATGTTTAAACTTTGTACTTTTGAGTTGCAATATTTAACTTTACTTTTATTTTATTAAATTTGATATTTTTGTATCATTTCTTTATTTTGTCTAGTCATATTATTCTATGACATTTTTTAAAAACTGTAAACTTGACATTGACAATAAGAAATAAATCTAATCTAATGTAATCTATTTTTTTCATATCTATAGTTATTTTGTTCAAACTTTCAGTCCCACAGTTAAAAGAAAAAACCTTTAAGCCGCTGCCTGGACAGGAAAAATATTTTAGGAAAAAATAAGAAGTGTTTTTTTAAAGGGTTTTTTCACGATTCGAACGAAAACTATATCCACGAGGGCAAAGCCACGGAAAACAGCTAGTATGTATATTAATTACATAAGATTAATGTTATAAAGGGGTAATGTTAGTAAGTAAGTTGAGTTGTAAAAGGTAATCTCCGAAACGATTGTACTTTCTTATACATTTATCTGGTGAGTTGCAGTCAAACGCACTAAAAGAAGATCTCGAGTCGCTACGCAATTCGCAACGCGCATCCTCGTTATCTTTGCGGGTAAAGCCGCGTGCAACTGATCGTGATATCTAAATGCAGAAATAAATATTATGTTATTAAAAAAAAAATAAGAAGCATAATTAATTCGCATTTTGTGATACAGAAAAACTATGTAAGTTCTCCTGAAAACAATAGGTACTTTTAACTGGTCGTTACTGTGATCTAATTCAAAGAAATTGAAAACAAAATACCTACCAGGCGTTCCAGCTGTTCTGGTGTATAAACGTACGAGTAAATGATCGCCTGGCCTCATCTTTATGGTCCAATTTAATGGACAGAAATTATGCAATAGCCATGACCTATATGTGTGGACTCTTTTCAGATACATATACAATGTAATTTTTTGCCATTTAGGCCGGGTATGATTTGGGCAGCGGCACAAACTGACAAAACCACTGGCTGATTGTTTAAAGTTGAAATATTATCGATGTGCGTATTTGTTCAAAGTTTTATTTTAGCACACATGAACTTGACTCCTCACCACACAATAAGCGCGTTTTTAGGGTTCAGAAGTCAACAAGGAGCCCTTATAGTTTCACCATGTCTATCTTTCCGTCTGTCCTCGGCTTAGCTCAGATACTATTAATACTAGAAAGTTGTAATTTGGCATGGTTCTAAATATTAATCACGCCGAAAAAGTTGTACAATAAAAGGTTGAAAAAAAAAGGGTAAGGGTCTTTCAAAACAACTGAGGGTTTGTTAATACCATTTTGGATTCAGGGATCGGTTTGCGAAATATTACGTTTTAAAATGTTAGTTTTTGTTCGAGTCAAGTGTGTGTGTGTGTGTGTCCTTCAAGCTAAATCGCTATTTCAGGACATCTAAAAAAAAATATGTAAATAGTAGGACATTTAATAAATTTAAAAGGAAATCTATCAGGGCTAAGTAGGATTTCTTAGTTTAAGAGTAATAGTCGACCAACTTAAGGTGTGCAGTTGGATTTGTCAATTGTTCATAGATTTTCCATACAAAATGTTCTATTACCAACTGTAAATATAGCTCTTTACCTATGTAATTGCCAATTGTATAAAAAAGTTTAAAGATGAAAATTAATATTAAGAACAATAGATATTAAAACAAAATTTATTTTCAAAATAGCATTAGACTATTAGAAAATATATGGTGGTAAATATATGCCTATTGTTTAGATATTTTGAGAGCTCGGTGACCTTATCCGAATAAAGTCGGGTTTTTTCACCTGAAAAAAATCGCCTTCATTGAGGCAAAATACTACTTTTTGATTCTAAATCCCTGGAGTTAATGCAGCAGTTTCTTCGATACTAATGTCATATTTGGGAATACCCCGCATATAATTTCGTTACTTTCAGGAAAATTTAAGAAAATTAACTAGTCTAAAAAATTGTCCAATCTGACCACTGAGAAAACGCCTTTGTTCTATTCAATGGTACATAGCTCAAGGGATTGGAACATGAAAGACAAGCTACTAGTTAATAATAAAATACCATCAGTAGTGTCACCATAAGGTCAATAATAAAAAACAATAACTTTTTTTATTTTTAATAAAAATTGGCATCGGACTTCAAAAACTGAATCCGCAATTTCATAGGTAAAAACCTATTTATTTTTTTAAATAAACATTTATTTTTTGAAAAGACTTCGAAATCCTTCTTTGCGCGAGGCCGACTCGCACTTGACCGGTTTTTTATTTTATGTCCGGTACACCGAAGAAGCATCTACGAATTGGGCTATGAAAATGTAAATCATGCGTTAGGGCTTGTACGAGTACTAAATTCGCGTAACATCTGATGCTCAATATTTTAGGCAAAGATGCACAACAGTAGTACCTACGAATATGCGCACTTCAGGAGCGAGTAAGACCGAGCGCTGAGAAGAGCAGCTACTTGTGTGACGTTATAAGTACAAATGAAAGTCGTTAGTTTAATTAGGACTCAGCAAGTGACATTGCCGGATGACATGGAAAATGTCAGATTAATCATCATCATATCAACCGAAAGACGTCAACTTCTGGACAAAGGCCTCCCCCAAGGATTTCCACGACGACCGGTCCTGCGCTGCTGCCCACATCCAGCGGCCTTCTACGACCCTCACCAGGTCGTCGGTCCACCATGTGGGAGGCCTTAATGCCCCGACGGCCATCTCTTCTACGAGCTAGTGCCCTGCTCACTTCAGTTTATCGATTCTGTGAGCTATGTCGGTTACTTTGGTTCTCCTACGGATATCTTAGGTTCTGATTCGATTAGAAAATGATAAATGTTAGATTGATGTCACTAAAGTAGCGCATCTTTGACCAACATGTTGAGCAATAATGTTGCGCGTCAATAGGGGATCGGACTGTTAGTCATTTGAGTAACTTTTTATGATCTGTAAAAAATATATTTTTTTTTGTTCTAAAAATGTTTGAAATACCCACTAGTGGCGTCATAGATTGTTAGCGTCATTGACAAACTTATTTTGTGAATTTGATCAATTAAAAATTGAAGACGTGATGGAAAAACAAAAAAGTAAGGGTTTTCGAAACTTCAAGAGGAGAGCAATTTAGGAAATCATATTTCAGAATTTATTTTTGATGCAGTCCGATCCCCTATTATTGTCTAATTAATACGAGGCTTGCGTTTTTAAACACAACATATTATTTGAGTTTACTCTATTAGAATTGATTCATATGAGCGCGACATGAAAAATATATGTATGTGGAGTGAAATCCAGTGTTGATCGGTAACGCGTTACTAAATGTGATACTAACTTTTAGTGTCATTACAGTCACGAAGGGTAAAGAAAACGGCCATGCCACCTAATGCGAGCCCGGAGGCGGAGCTCTGTGTAGGAGCTTCGCGTAGGGCGAAGCCCGGAGCGCGCCCTGCGGGGCCGATGGCCGAGCTCCGCGTATACTTTTTTCATGTAAGTAGGTACATGACTGTTACTTACGTGATATCCGCTGGAGCTGGGCCTGGACGCAGCCCGCCGCCAGCAGCAGGAGGATTGCCCCCCGATGTATTCTCATTTTAATTGTTGTAGTCGCATTTATTTCCTCTTGGTTTGCTGTTCAAATGGCTAAACTGCTACACAACACAATGTTATTATATCCGAAGATATTTGCAACATTTTCCAATTTTAAAAGAAGTCACGACAATCCTCACAACTTTGTAAATAATTCATCGTTCAATCAAATTCACTATTCAATCAATGCCTAAAGAAACCAATGGGTACTAGCAATATTTTGCACCGCGCTGTTTTGTTTAGATTTAGGAAATTAAGGTTGTCACACACGGGAGCAATACTATAGGATATCTTTAACGCAACACATATTTTACAATATCGCTCTTCATAGAAATCAATGAGAATACACACATGGGGCAGTTAATATATATTTCATCGTCATCTATCTGCAGATACCGAGCGATACCGCGCGCTACCGCGCGTGCTCGCGCTATATCGCAAAGCTCACAGATATTTATCGTAATATAAATACAGCATGATTAAAAAGAGTTTTTAACCGCCTACGTGGCGTAATGGTTAGTCCATTTATATTTATATTTTACACCAGGAGGTCGCAGGTTCGATTCTCGGCGAGGTCAACTTTATAAGACTCGGTTTGGTTGGTGCATGTTTGTTTGCATGTTCATAGCCCGCCTGACTGTCTACAACCATCTTATCTAAGTGTTGCTGCCAAACAACTTTTTTTTATTCACAATTGGTAAGCCCTTGGCATCATCCCATCTGATGGTAAGTGACGATGATGCCGAAGATGGAAGTGGGTTTACCAAGATTCCCCACACAATAGAGAACTGGCTATCTTATCTTTAAGCCGGAACACATTAATGTTGTTAACACTGATGTTTGGCGGCAAGACTTAGATAAGATGGTGGTAGCTAGCCAGGCGGGCTATGAAAATGCCCTACTACCACCAACCAAACCGAGTCTTACAAAGAACCCGCGGCCTTCTGGTGTAAAGCGAATGGACTAACCATTACGCCACGGAGGCTGTTAACAGCATTGATGTGTTCCGGCTTGAAGATAAAATAGCCAGATCCCCCATTGCGTTGGGGAATCTTGGTAAGCCCGCTTCCATCTTCGGCATCATCGTGACTATGTCAAAGTCGGTTTCGTCCTCTGACAAACTGTCTAGTAAGTCCAATAGCAACATACGCGAACTCATTTTCTTAATCACTCTGTATAAAACGTTTTTGGTAAAGCTCATTCAAAGACTCGTAACAGAATGTTGGGTTTTCATATATTATAGTATAGCTTCCGCGTGTGATACCTCGCCATGCTATATTTTTTTTATCTTAATATACTCGCAGATACACGCAGATAAAATATCATAGTATAGCTCCCGTGTGTGACAGCTTCAAAACATGCAACGTTCCAGAAAGTTAGAAAAGCTATCTCATGTGGAAATTACCCAGGAACGAAGGGTATAGAGGCAAGTAGTTATTCATTTTTATATTGAAGGAAGAATGTGTTTGCGATAGTGAAATTAAAATTGTTCACATGTAAAACTTTTCTACGTGCTCATCTGTGACGGCGCTTTTCGTTGCTAGTAAATATTCGCACATTAACTTGTTTCTGTTTTTTTTTAATCTCGCAGATAAAATACTATAGTATAGCGCCCGTGAGTGACAACTTTAATAAAGTTTAAAACTTGCAACTTTCCAGAAAGTTACAAAAGCTATCTCATGTGGAAATTACCCAGTAACGAAGGGCATAGAGTCGAGTAGTTATTCGTTTTTATATTGAAGGAAGAATGCGTTTGCTATAGTGGAATTAAAATTGTTCAGATGTAAAACTATTCTACGTGCTCTTCTGTGACGGGGCTTTTCGTTGCTAGTAAATATTGGCACATTACCTTGTTTCTGTTTTTTTTATCTCGCAGATACTCGCAGATAAAATATTATAGTGTAGCGCCCGTGAGTGCGTTTAAAACATGCAACGTTCCAGAAAGTTACAAAAGCTATCTCATGTGAAAATTACCCAGTAACGAAGGGCATAGAGGCGAGTAGTTATTCGTTTTTATATTGAAGGGAGAATGCGTTTGCGATAGTGGAATTAAAATTGTTCAGATATAAAACTATTTTACGTGCTCTACTGTGTCGGCGCTTTTCATTGCAAGCAAATATTCGCACATTAACTTGTTTCTGTTTTTTTATATCTGACAACAAGTGCATCGTTCGTTTGTTGTCGTGTGAATCAGCGTCGTTAGTCTCTGTCAGGCTCCGATTAGGTACGCACGCATGACTTCACTCACTCAGCCCATCTGTTATTCTACATTATTTGATAATAACTCTCATATAATGTATGAGTTACTGGTGAGAAAAAGTTTCCATACAAACGTAGTTCCGCTTTAATATAAAAACTACATGCCGGAATTAATCCAAACTTTGAGAATACATTGAGTAGACACCATATCGATGTTTGTAATTAGTTTTCGATGTTCCAACTGGATGGAAACTTTCGTTCCAAAATTGATTTAAGCCTTTTTAAGCCTTAAGATTAAGATTTACTACGATGAAAACTAATTACTCAATATATTTTCAAATTTTGGATTCAATGCGGCATGTAGTTTTTATATTAAGGCAGAACTACGCTTGTACGGAAACTCGAGCTTCCTGGGGACCCTTAAGTAGTTAGTTATAAGTAGTTACTTAGCAATGATATTAATTTGTTACCTAAACCTATTCAATTTCAAAATATGTAATATGCCGGAGAAAGTCAATACGTCTATATTTCGTTATGTACAAAAGTAATTGTCATTGTTAAAAAAAGTAAAGTTTATTTTTTAGGAAAATGATACAGGTCATTTAAGGAACTAATTTAATAACTAATCAGAGGTTTTTGTTAGATGAAGACGTGTGATTTTTATGACAGTGAATTTTAAATGTTAAAAAGTGATGAGGTCACACGCCCAAACAGTATTAATACAGCCACAATATTAATTTAAATTGACAATTATTATATGAAATGAACTAACTAAATATTGTTAATTTACTTTTTACTGTATTAAATATCTCCAAATGCTTTTTTTATATTTTCAAACTTTAAAAAATTGAATAATACCAATAATTGGTAACTAATTATTAGTTCTCTGTCAGAGGTACACCATTTACCTCTAACTTTTTCTCTTATCGTGTGGCACAATTAACCGTGCTATCTACTCGTAAAGTATAGACGACGGCGGTTGCACTTAGCATCACCCGCGGTCAAGTGTAGGGCATTTAGATTTACAACTACGAACGTGTACAACGCGACCTTTATACACATCTGGAAACAGATGTGCAAGTTTCCTCACGATGTTTTCCTTCACCGTTAAAGCAATCGATAATATATGTACGTAAGTTTCGAAAAACCCATTGATATATTGGCTGTCCGGATTTGAACCCGGCACCTCTGGTTAAGAGAATCGAGTCGTTACCGATTGAGTCACCGACGACGCTAAACCTTTAACTCGAGAGTGCAACATAGAGGTACAGAAAGCGCATCGTGTGACGTAAAGCGATATATTAATAATAGCACTAAAAACTCTGAGTGATTTACTATCGACAAGTTGACGCTATGGCCCGCCAACATGAGAAACAGATGTAAAAGAATGCTAGGACACGTTTATGGAATACGATAATAGAAGTTTTATAAATAGGGTATTTTATTTAGGTAGGAAACTAAGTAATAGGTTTCCGTTGGCACTCTTCAGGCACGAAACCCAAAAAAGGCTAATCAACATGTACTTGTACCCCTACAACCGGTATTTTTGCTTCGATTAATTGGATTTTTTTTAATTCGATGATTTTTTAACTAATTTGAAATTTAAAATTTGAGACCAAAGTCCTAAGACTTTTTAATTCACAGAAGTCCGGTTAATTTTCACAATCGGAATAGTAAAAAAAGTCTCATTAGTTCGGTCAACCGGACTGTGAACCGTACTACTGGGAACAGACAAATTATAAGTCCTCTTAACAGGTCACACCACTAAACGGTACTTTTTTGGGTTCCGTGAATTCAATTAAAAAAACCCTTATAAGGTCACTTATATGTCTGTCCGTCCGTGGTGCCGACTATCTACGGGATGAAAAAAAAATGGTATTTATGAGTATTTATTATTAATATAAGTATTTATAATGTACTAAAGAGTTTCATGGCCCAATCACGGACGTATATAGCGTAAATGAACGAATTTCGATTTTAGGTAAATTTTGGGAGACAATTTAGTTTAAAATGCATAGTTAAACGGATATTAGGGAAACTACTAGAAAATCAAGCATCCTTATATCCGAAACTACTGACTTTATATTAAAAAAAATTCGAGCGAGACCTAAAGTACTTGCATATGATGTGTAACATGTGACAAAATACTTTATAAAAGGACGGCAAAGATACGGCAGACTAGGCTGTATGGTCATAGATACCTTTGCCTTTTCCGCACTTTTAAAGCCTGAAAAAAGGACGGCAAAAATACGGCAGACTAGGCTGTATGGTCATAGATACCTTTGCCTTTTCCGCACTTTTAAAGCCTGAAAAAAGGACGGCAAAAATACGGCAGACTAGGCTGTATGGTCATAGATACCTTTGCCTTTTCCGCGCTTTTAAAGCCTGAAAAAACGCGACTTCCTGTTACAATGGGACACATTTCCGTCCCATTTCACGAAATCACTCCCACAAATTGCAGGAAAGCGAGAGCAAAGATGTTACACATCAAAAAATAGGTAATTATAGTCTACAGGAAAATTTCATTGTAATCCTAAGTCTTAACATAATGGTACGGAATCCTCTCTACACAAGTTCGACTCTTACTTCACTGGTTTTTTTTACCATAAAATATAGAAACCGCAAAAAGATACCCGGTTTAAATTTAACCCAAAACTTGTGCATTACATTAGTATGCAGCACTATTGTCAGTAAAAAATGTGGATCTTCACAATAAAACTTACATTTAATGATGTAATCATGGTGTAATTCAGTCACGGTTGATAAGGATTTTATTCTTATCGGCTAGATAAAATGCCACTTAATAGGCTAGAGATTTTGTCTTCTCGTACGTAATATTATTATTAATTTATTATGTAACATTTTATAACAGCTACTTTTTCTTTGTTTTTTTTTAGAAGATGGAGTAACTGACATTTGGATATTAGATGCTAATCTACTAATTTCCTTCTGTAGTTGTCAGTTGCCTTATGGAAAAATCGGCCAAGTGCGAGTCGGACTCGCGCACGAAGGGTTCCGCACCATTATCTATAATAAATGACGTAAGTATTAAACAAAAATACTTACTAGATCTCTTTCAAACCAATTTTCGGTGGAAGTTTGCATGGTAATGAACATCATATATTTTTTTTGTTTTATTATTCTCTTATTTTAAAAGTTACAGGGGGGGGAGGAGGGCACACATTTTACCACTTTGGAAGTGTCTCTCGCGCAAACTATTCAGTTTAGAAAAATATATATCAGAGACCTCAATATCATTTTTGCAGACCTATCCATAGATACTCCACACGTAGGAGTTTGTTAAAAAAACATTTTGGAGTTTCAGTTCTAAGTATGGGGAACCCCCAAAATTTATTGTTTTTTTTCTATTTTTGTGTGAAAATCTTAATGCGGTTTACAGAAAATGTCTACTTACCAAGTTTCAACAGTATAGTTCTTATATTTTCGGAAAAAATTGGCTGTGACATACGGACGGACAGACAGACAGACATGACGAATCCATAAGCGTCCCTTTTTTGCCATTTGGCTACGGAACCCTAAAAATCTGCTAATTAAACTACATACATTTTATCCACTACAATCTCTAGTTGTAGAATGCTCGATGCTGGCGACCCTTTTGCTCTTTGTCACTTTACTCCGTCTTCCAAAAAAAACTAACTTTATGTTCATTAATTCATTAATTCATTCATATCAACTCATGTACGTTCCCAACGAGGGGCTCGATCGCCTTCCCTGAATTACGGCGATCGGGCCTTAGTCGACCACGCGGGCCCAGTGCGGGTTGATCGACTTCACACACAACCTGCGAGTTTCTTCGCAGGCGTGTGCAGGTTTCCTCACGATGTTTTCCTTCACCGTAAAAGCGTCGAATATACGTACATATGAAATCTATATTCGAAATCACATTGGTACGTGGTAGGTTCGAACCACGACCTCCCGGACAGGAGGCGGCGGCCCTAGCCATTACGCCACCGACGCTCACGACGTACTTTATGTAAGTGTACATAAAAATGTAAATGAAAGAAAGGAAATCCAATGAAGCTAATATTATTTGAACTTCTAAGAAGAAGAGATGCGTGTTACATCCTCGGCAGCATCGGCACTACTTCCTATCAGGTGAGGTGCAGCCATTAAATACTCGATATTTAACAGAAAAACGAACAAGTGCGACTCGGCGTCACACAAACAGGGTTCCGTACCAAAACTTTAAATAGCAATTTTATTAGATTTTCCTGTAATCTATGCATTCAACCACAAATACTGTGAATTTTTTCAAGTTTTTTTTTGTACTTGAGTAAATAACTGTAAATGAGCGAGCGAAGCGAGCGATATTAGGTTTTGTCAGTTTTGATTGATTATACAGACAAAGAGCCTCGCGAAGCGAGGCCCCCAATGGGTAACAGAAAAAGGCGTGTTAAAAAGGTGACGAGTTACGAAAGTGTCAAGTTTGAAAAAGAGACCAGTTAAAAAAACTAGTCTCTTTTTCAAACTTGACACTTTCCTAACTCGTCACCATATTATTGATTGATGATTTCTTCTTCAGCGAAGAATTCTGCTGCCCATCGGGGGGAGCTCGCTCCATCGCCAATTAGGTGACCCATAGTAAGCGACCATGTATCAGTTTCGTATGTCATTGTGTGACGAGTTAGGAAAGTGAGAAGATAGAAAAAGGTCAAGTTTAAGAAAATGACGAAGGCGCACTGAGCGATTTATTTCTCGAAATGACACTCAGCTAGTTTATATTTATTTTTTTATGGCGTCTAACTGTGTATTGAAAGAAACTTATTCAACATTTTTCGTTAAGATTTACCCTAAATGTAATATTAAGCTATACTTATAGCAAAGCAAAAAAAAGGAAAAAGCGTCGGTGGCTCAACCGGTAACGACTCCGTCAATCTAACCAGAGGCACTGGGTTCAAATCTGGACGGCCAAAGTACCAATGAGTTTTTCAAAAACTTACGTACATATACTTACCGATTGCTTTAACGGTGAAGGAAAACATCGTGAGGAAACCTGCACAACCGACGAACCCGCGCTTGGCCCGCGTGGTCGACTAAGGCCTAATCGCCCTGATTCAGGGTAGGCTCGAGACCCTCGGTGGGGACGTATATGAGCTGATATAATAATAATACTTATAGAAAACACTTACTACGAAAATAGTTACGTACTAATTGTATAATTGTAAAAAATTCACGGAAGATTCAGTTCATAGTCGCACAACACACGCGAGCGGTGCCGTACGACATTACACGGAAAGTGCATTCGTTGCAACATTATTTCAATCAATTATATCATCCATCACGGAAGGCGATAGATTGTTATGAGGACCGAAATAATCTTGGCAATATATTTTATTTAAGAATTATTTTGGGAAAATTACACATTTTCAGGTGTTTATTAGTATACGTTCGTTGAATAGGTCTCATATAATCGGAAACGCTGAAAACGTTAAAAAACCTACTTCAATCGCAACCACTATATAAAATATTGGTGCATTTTTTGGGTTTTGTTAATTCCTTACCAATTTTTATAAAGTTTATAAGGGATCAATCTGGCAGTATTATCGAATTAAAAGGAATAATGAAAATCTGTTTAAAATGTAACAAAAATAAAAAAAAAACATTTAGGCGAATTAAAAACCTCCTCATTTTTGAGGTCGATTGAAAATGAACCAAATGTCTATTGAAACGTTTTTTTTTATTAAATTTTCATTAATGTTTCACCTTCATACGCAAAAAGCGTTTTGCTTCATCGTTCATCATGCGAAAGAAGTGCATTTCCCCCTCTGTGTCCCCCGTCTATCTTTTAAAGTTTAAAATTTAAACTATGGTACCTTAAATTTGAAAAATAATACAAAAACTAGATTTACTAATACACGATAGTGAAAACTATATTAATCAAGAGAAAAAAAAACTACCTCTCTCCGTTACAAGTTAAGGTAATTTTCAACTACTCAAAAAAAAACTACCCCTCTCCCTTACATGTTAAGGTAATTTTCAACTACTCACACTCTTGTATGTTACATCTGCAGTAATTCTTTTTGTACGCACAGCATATTAAAAAACCGGCCAAGTGCGAGTCGGACTCGCGCAAAGCAGGATTCCGTAATCTTTTAAAAAAAAATGTTTGTTTTGAAAAACAAAATTATATTTGCATTAGGTAGTTGAACATTTTGTGTGGAAAATCGATGAACTTTTTACAAATCCAACTGCACATCTAAATTTTGTCGACTATTACTCCTAAACTAAAAAAACCTACTTTGCCTTGATGGTTTTTTTTATTTAAATTAATTATATTTACTACTATTTACATTTTTTTCTAGATGTCCTGAAATAGCGGTTTGGTAAAAACGTGTTAATAAAAGAAATATTTCATTGAAAAATACCGATAGTTCATAAATACAAAGGGGTGCATAAATTTTTTTGGGAGTCAATAATAACGATGTTTAATAATATCGATGTGAATATTTGTTCAAAGTTTTATTATAGCATGACTCCTCACCACTGAATAAGCGCGTTTTTAGGGTTCCGTTGTCAAGAAGGAACCCTTATAGTTAAGCGATGTCTGTCTGTCTGTTCACGGCTTAGCTTAGAGACTATTAGTACTAGAAAATTGTAAATTGGCATGGGTATAAATATTAATTACGCTGACAGAGTCGTACAAATTTGGAAAAAAATATTATGGTACCAAATGGGGTGCATTTTTTTCGTTGACGTACCTTATCATGTGGGGTATCGTTGAATTGGTCTTTTAAAACTACTGAAGGTTTGTATGCTAGCGATAGTAGGTTCTTGGTGGAACACTGAACTGAACATATTTAGGTTTTTTCTTGCACTATTCCACAATTAATGTAAATAAAACAAAATTTGTTTATACTGCAACCGGTTTCGTGATCATCTTCAGGCAGTAGACCACGATCACACAGAAGATGATCACGAAACCGGTTGCAGTATAAACAAATTTTATTTACATTAATTGTGGAATATAGTGCAAGAAAAAACCTAAATATGTACTGAAGGTTTGCTTAAACCATTTTTCCTTTCAGGGATCGGTTTGCAAATCATTAAGCTTTAAAGTGCCCCCCCCCCCCCTCTAAATGTAATAATCAATTTTAACGGAAAACTATCACGGCTAAGGATTTCTGAGTTTAGGAGTAAAACTCGACTAACTTAAGATGTGCCGTTTGATTGGTAAAAAGTTAATAGATTTTCTATACAAAATGTTCTATTACCAACTGCAAATATAACTTTGTTTTTTAAAATATATATTATTATTTTTAACCCTACTTTTTGTGAGTCCGACTCGCACTTGGCCGATTTTTTCTAGTTATGAAGTAATGACCGCGAAAAGACACTAACTAGCCTGGCATGTACTTGACTGGTTAAAGATAGATCGTTATTGCATTTGTTTATATGTAATGTGTATGTCCTTTTGAATGCCTTCTTATTAATCAGAGATGTTAATTAATAACAAGAGAATTTATATGACAAAATCTAAATATTGATTGTTTTCTGCGCGCGAGGTCCAATTCAGTTATTTTTGAGTTTCTTATCGTTGCTTCAATACAATTTTGCGAATTATTAAGAGGGGTTGAGAATTTTTCAAAGTTGATTTTTACTTTTTTTCACTATTTAGTTGTAGGTACCAATGACTAGAAAAAAATACAATTAGTCATAAGTTAATTAAACTCTTATCACATCATAAGCTTTAATTATACTAACGTATTTATTATAACAGCTCATGTACGTCCCCACCGAGGGGCTCGAGCCTACCCTGAATCAGGGCCTTAGTCGGCCACGCGGGCCCAGTGCGGGTTGGTCGACTTTACACACAACCTTCGAGTTTCTTCGCAGGCGTGTGCAGGTTTTCTCACGATGTTTTCCTTCACCGTTAAAGCAATCGGTAAGTATATGTACGTAAGTTTTTGAAACACTCATTGGTACATTGGCCGTCCAAATTTGAACCCGGTACCTCTGGTTAGATGGACCGAGTCGTTACCGGTTGAGCCACCGACGCTTTTATAACTAACGTATACATTAATTCAATTAACTTAATCTATCAAACTTTCGATACCATGCCTACGCTTTTTGTATTATTAGTTTATTAAATTTGATATTATCACGAAATAATTTGACGTAAATACATATCAATAAACTAATGTGAGAATTTGTACTATTTAGCTCTCGATTGAATTTTATCGCAGTCGAGGTAAGCGACCGACACTCTCACAATATTTTAGATAAAGAAAATATTATACAGTGTATAACAAAACCGGTTAAGGACCCCATTAACTTGTAATCTTTATACGGAACCACTGTCAACAAGAGACCTATAATCAATTTTCAAAAAAATACAGACCAGTTTCTGTGCTGCCAGTTCTTAGTTAAAGTGTTTTAAAAGATTATGCTTAACCAAATGCTACAATATTTTACAGAAAACAAACTACTGCTTAACCAACAATTTGGTTTCACTAAAGGTCGATCAACAACCGATGCAGGAGTAGCACTTATTCGCAACATATATGATGCCTTCGAGGAATCGCAGAGTACAATTGGAGTATTTTGTGATTTATCTAAGGCATTTGATTGTGTTGAACACCAAACATTACTTATGAAATTAAAGCATTATGGTGTAGAGTGTAGAGGATGGGGCTCTCAGTCTTTTAAATTCGTATTCAGACAACAGAACACAAAAAGTACAAGTGAATGGCATGAACTCATCTGGATCTAGAGTGAAAATGGGTATGCCCCAGGGTTCCATATTAGGGTCTTTTCTTTTCCTTGTATACGTAAATTATTTGCCTTTTATAGTGCAACATCTGTCAAATATTGTGTTGTTTGCGGATGATACTTCTCTTATTTTTAAAGTGGTCAGGAAAGAAAACAAAATTGACGAGGTATACAACACTCTTTCAAAGGCACTGAACAGTTTCACTGTAAATAACTTATTATTAAATGCTAAGAAAACACATTGTATAAAATTTTGAAAAAGGTTAACAAGAGTGTAATATTAGACAGTAATAAATTAGAATTTGTAAATACTACGGTGTTCCTTGGTATAACTTTGGATGTTTCACTTCAATTGGGACCACACATTGAAACTTTAGCGGGAAGGCTTAGTTCAGCTGCTTATGCCGTTAAGAAAATAAGACAGTTAACGGATGTGGGTGCTGAGAGACTAGTGTAATTAAGTACTTCCATAGTATAATGTCTTATGGCATCTTACGGTGGGGACATGCGGCTGATATATATTGCGCGGATAGCTCTTTTCTGCAGGATGAAAATAGTTTTCATCCTGCAGAAAAGAGCTATCCGCGCAATCTATCAGATGCGATCACGTGAGTCGTTACAGCATAAGTTCAAAGAAATCAATATTTTAAGTAAGACTTTGCATTTTTTTCCTAAAAAATTTGAATTTAAGAATGTAAATAAAATAGATATAGCCTTTTTGAGACTGAGTAAGGTTAAAAAGTCATTTGAGGGGCAGTGTATGTATAAAATTCCAGAAAATGTAACTAATGTAAGTAATTTATTCTCTGACAAACTCAGAAAATAAATTCAAGACTCATGTCAAAAAATGCTTGTGCTCTAGAGGATATTATAAAATAATAGATTATGTAAATGACAAAAATATTTATGTTGATTCTATAACAAATACTATTACCTAAGACTGTAATCTGAATCATGACATTATTTGTAATATACAATAATATTTTTTTGACTATTTAAAAGTGTGTGTAAACACCTATTTAAAATAAATTATTTTGATTTGATTTGATTTGACTCTTCATACACATTGATTAGCTGATGGATATGATTTAAAAAAAAATGGCATTGTTCAAAACTGTTAAGGTATTTAGATTTTATACTATTTTATGTAACTAATTTAGACTTACACGTCACTGAAAACCTACACGTAATTTTTTTAATTTACTATAGCTATCGGTTTTTGAGAAAATAGATAACCTACCCTTAATTATTTATTTGTATTTTGGAATTTCTTTTTTTTTATTCGCTTTATATGCTACGGCGGCAATGGCAATAATGTGCAATTAAATACTCATTTATTTCGTAACATAAATATTTGCCCGGTTGGGGATTGAACTCAAGAGCCTCGACCCAGCAGGCAGAAGCTGACCACTGGACCATCGCAAGACTTAGATAAGATGGTGGTAGCTAGCTAGGCGGACTTGGAAAATGTCCTACCACCAACCAAACAGAGTAACTAGTATCTCATCTGTGACAGAGTCTTGGTGTAAAGCGAGTGGACTGACCACTACGTCACGGAGGGCGGTTAAATTGTCATAGCATGGTATTTTAAAATGAAAAATAAATCTGATTGATGCGACGATCAGCAATCACAGTGTAATGCAGCAGTTTCGTAAGTATGTTTGCCTCTATATTTAGCAAATAGGTCGTAGGAAAATTACCATTAACGTAATGTTATCCAACCATGTAAAAATAATCAAATAGATTGCCTTAATACGTCATGTCATTTAAGGGGGTGTCTTCACCTTGGCTACGCAAAAACATGTCCTGCCAACGACTTTTGCCAAGAATTAAAATATACCACTTTTCTGCCAATCCCCAGGTCATACAGCCCCTTTGATTCTAACTATTAACAGTTTAATTAGATTCTCTTTGTTAAAATCTTGCTGGCCATACTGTAAGAATTGTTGCACGTACTTTTTGGATTTAGCGAAGTCTTAATCGATTCATTTAAAACTAAGTGAGATAAGAAAACTACCACAGAGAAGCAAAAGAGATCCCCCTTAAGTTATTTGAACAAGCGAGTCCAAAGTTGGTAGAGGTACCATTGTTCATCGAAAAGTTCTTTGTCATTCTACTATTAGATATAGACATGCATTTTTGTTAAAGCTCTTTTGAAGACATTTGTGTTTGCATCGTTAAACGCAATAAATTGTATTATTATTAACTTATATTATTGATTTAGAAAATTAAAAGTAGTCTTTTTTTCACAATTAGTAAGCTCTTGGCATCGGATTTGCCAACAAATAATAAAAGTAACAAATAGTAAAAAAAGGAGGGGTCCAGATACAAGATTCGTATTTTTTATAAATATTTTTGGTGTTGTTCTTTGTGAAAATGGTACTACATAAAAGAAACGCCAAACTACAATATACAGAACACAAATATATTGTGATTGTAAGGAACCTTCGATGCGCGAGCCCGCCTTTTTTTATTTTTTTTGTACTAAAATATCGTAGGTAATACCTACTTGGTAATAGTTAAGTGCTGTGTGATCCAACCATTAAACCAAAAAATAATAAAAACCGACCAGGCGTGAGTCATACTTGCTTACCGCAAGATCCTGAACTAAATAAAGAAAAATATATGTTTAGTAGTAGGTCTTGTTGATATGTTGAAATTAATATCTTTTCGAACTCGTTTATGTCTTTAAGGTTCAATAGGTAAACAAAGTTGTGATGGTACGGAACACTTGGTGCTTGAGTCCAACACACGCTGGGTAGGTAATTAATTAGGTACGCATGGTAAGATATTGATGTGATAATGTCACACATAATAATAATAAGAATTTTCATAGCAAAATTCCCCTGCAAAATTACTGTATACCATCATTAAATGAAATGCAAGCCAATATCTGATAGAACAGACGCCTGCTGTCAATAGCCATTGTTTCCATAAATTGTTATGAATGTGCGACAGTCGATACGATACTACACTACCCAGGTGGCCTTGACAAAAAATGGAAATCCTGAATTAAAATTAAAGTACATTGTTTACCGCGGGCAGAAAGTAATTCATATCCAACGAGGATATGTTTGTAGTCCAAAAGTTAGGAAGGAACTCGCACTTGTTTCCGAGTGTGTGCTAAGTGGCGTAATAACGCAGATGTCCATAAAGAAGAAGAAAGTGTTTATAGCACAAAAAAAAATGTGTACGTGCCATGTGCGGTGTTGGTCCTTTCCAAACATGTGGACCACTATTCCCTAAGCTGGGTGGGTATTCTTACTCTTACAAATGTTTACATATTGGAATACTGTAAATTCATCAAAACACACGAAAAATTATTTAAAATGGCAATATCTGTAAATCCTAGAAACACTAGAAAACCGAATAGACTCGTACTTGATCATATCCCTAGGACAACATTGTGTCAAAACCATTGTTATAACATGTGTGTAAAAATCTTTAATAACATTCCTCATGACATCAAAGTAGGTATTGCTGAACAAACAAATGACTAGAAAATTGGAAGCATGGCTCATGAATTTTATCTTTTATTCTGTAAGAGATTTTCTTAATGTAAAATCTTAACTAGTTTACTATTTGCATGCTGTGCAGTCAGCTGAATAGAGAAACGATTTATTGCAAAACATCATAATGTAACCTATTTCAATGTAAATAAATAATCATTTCATTTCATTTCAGTTTGTCAATACAGTTGAGAGACACCGGGAAAAATATAAAGGGCAGTAACAGAAAAACTAATTACATGGGACCTGTCCAGTTTCTTGCAACCAAAGTTCATTTTTTAGGGATTGGAGGCTTATTTTATATATCCGGCGGAGTGAACTCACTTTATTTTATGCATCAATTGCAGATCATTATTTGAAGCTCGCATTCACAAGTAAAAAAACGCAAATACAAAAAACTTTTACGAAAATGGCGCCTCATTTTAACTAGGCATTATGTAGTTACGTACAAATACATCTTATTGTAAAAACATGCAACCTCTTCGTTGTAACCTGAACGCTTGACGCACGCATGCACCATAGGCTACGACGGGTAATTATACTGTCTCCTTTTTTGATTTTAAACTTCTTTCAAATTTCAGAAAAAGGAAGTTTGTGAATTAGTGAAGAAATAAAAAAGTAGTAATTGCATCGTTAGAACTATCTTATCCAGGGGTGTCATGGAGAAGGATCAGAGGCGCCATGAAATACTATTGACAAAGTAGTCAACAAATACCTACTCGATTTCTTCTATAAGACTGTAAGACTTACCTACATACTGCTAGCATTAAAATATTTTTTTCGTAAAACGTAAAATAATAAAAACGGTTTATCTGCAGACTGCAGAGCCCTACTATTTTTATTTAGTACGAGTAAATGATTGAATTAAAAAAATAATTTAAGTAATTGTTATCTTTATTTCATAAATATGTAGAATTGCTTCCATAGCATTAAGCACATTACTTTATGTAAGTAATTGTTTCATAAATGTTTATGATTTTTAATAGAACAAGTGTTTCAATTTACTTTTATACTAATTTGCAAAAAAAATACGTTTTTTGTATTCTATACAAAATTTGTTGGATCCCCTTTTTAAAACGCTTGTCCCGCATCTAGAATCATGATTTCCCGCAAATTCGTATTTTAAAGTTGGCAAGCCTACTTAGAACTCAGATAAGTACAAAATGCGTAGGCTGAACTGGACGCATTAAACTAACAAACAATTCTACATTCATATAAACAAGGGCTTTTGTGATTCATACCTACTATGAAACTGATTCAAAAAGTCTCTCTCTCGCATTTCCTTCATTTAACTTATGCTGTCGCGCATATTGTGACACAGGATAGTTTATTGAATAAAGCTGGAACGATTGACCTAAAGTACTTTAGTAAAGCAGCTTAGCATTATGACTGATTAGTGGTTATTGGATCGTTTTTCGTCAAAATACTCCGTGACAATTATTTTTTAACTACTGGAGTTAAGTGAGTAGTTGAAATGCAAAATGTGATTTTTTCAAAGGACTGTAAAAATCAAATTCAGCAAAAATTCAACAATTAGGAAGGATGAAAAAGGGCCAAATATAGTTATATTCACTTTAATATAGTTTATACATTCATTCATATCAGCTCATATATACGTCGACACCGAGGGGCTCGAGCCTACCCTGAATTAGGGCGATCGGGCCTTAGTTGACCACGCGGGCCGAGTGCGGGTTGGTCAACATATATAAGGTCTAAAAAAATTAGCTGAAACTATTTTAACTAGTGCTTCTGCCCATGAAACTGAACAAATTTCCCCATGGAACCCATAGTCAAATCTCAAAAAAAAATTTGGCTCCCCCATACTAACTCGAACAGCTGATCAGCCAACTTAGTATGGGAAGTTCAAATTTTTTTTTGAGATTTGACTATGGGTTTCATGGGGAAAGTTGTTCAGTTTCATGGGTAGAAGCACCAGTTAAAATAGTTTCAGCTAATTTTGTTAGACCTTACATATTTTTTTATTATTAAATTATTCCATTGGAAGTGTATACCTATCTCAATGTGTTTTAAAATTTAATATTTATTACATACTTTGAAATAGGTAGGTAAAGTACCTATCTATAATCTATAATATAATAAAACTGTAACGGGGCTGTGTCTGTACATGAAATATTTTTGGAAAATAATAACTGTGGTGGACATTACTAACGATACAGAGGCCAAAACAACAACTTTTGGAATTTTTGTCTGTCTGTCTGTCTGTCTGTCTGTCTGTATGTTCGCGCATCACGCAAAAACTACCGGGCCGATTTTGATGAAATTTTGTATGGTGGTTCCTTATAGCCCGGGTTAACATATAGGATACTTTTTATCCCAGAAAATTCAAGAGTTCCCGTGGGAAAATCAAAAGTTTTCATTAATAGAATGGCTCACCACGCAAATGTGGCTTGACCTATTACAATCAAATTTTACACGTTGATACCCTTATCGCGAACTAAAACTGGGACATTGTGAATCCCAAAAAAATTAGGGTTCCTACAGGAATGCAAAAAATTGTATCTTTAGAATGACTCAACGTAACAATATGAAACCTTTACATTGGGATGGGGTGTTTTTGACCATCATTGTATAGTCGGGTATTCTTTATCCCGGAAAACTAAAGAGGTCCCGTGGGAAATTATCTATCGATACTTACAATAATATCACTAGAGTACTTTTTTCTATATATTAGCTACACATACCAAACATTATAATAATAGTAGCAGAATGTCAATAGATTGCACTGCAGGGATAATAAAACGCGCTTAAGATGTATTAAAACATTAAAATATTATTTCATACTTTTGAGTGGATTTCTTTTATGTATTTTTCAGCATACGCTACTTTAAACTCTGGACCTATGGTACGATAGCGATGAGTATCATAGACAAACAGAGAGGTATTTTTTTACAGATCCAATCGTGTAAAAAAAAAAGAGTTTAGCATCTTTTAACAGGAGGCACAGATATGGGAACTCTTCTGACGGCGACTATTTGCGTGTGGCAGTTGCTCTCCGCCTGCAATATCAATATCTGTGAACCTCATCAATGTATTTGCGGGTCCACGGCGGAGGCAATTGGCCATCACTCACTGAGTTGCAGTCCTGTTTGTGAAGATTCCCACGTCACCAATTCCTTAACGACCTCACTTGGAGGGCACTGGTCTCGGCCAGATGGAATTGATTCCAGACAGAATGGAATATTCCATCTTTGATGCAGCCGCCGGCCGGGCTTTAGTCGATCTGATGGCAAAAGGCCAGAGGGTTTAAACAGGTGCTATGGCAGAGAGGAACGCGTCTGCTTTGGGAAGCCAGTTTTTCTGCCTCACTCCTCATCCGTACGGTACTGCTGCTCAATTTGCGGTGAGAAATAAGTACTCGGTCTTGGAGGCAAATTACTGTTTTGTGCCGCTGGTCTGTGAGACAACCGGCTGCTGAACCCTCAGAGGCCTTTGCCTTCACAAAGGAGATTGGCCTTCGCCTTCGAGAGAGGAGATGTGACGTGAGGTCCTACCTGCTGCTAAGGTTGTCTATTGCCATCCAGCGCGGCAACGAGAAGTGCGTCTTGGGTTCCTTTCGAGCTGATACGACTCGAGGATTTGACCCATATTAATATTGTTAGGAAATTTTATTACTAGATTGATACCTATAATGATTTGAATTAGTTTTTTATAATATAGGTATGTGTTATTTCATCATATCAGTTTATATACGTCCCCACCAAGGGGCTCGACCTGCCCTGAGTTAGGGCGATCTGGCCTTAGACGATCACGCGGGTCCATTGCGGGTTGATTGACTTCACACATAAGCTTCGAATTTCTTCGCAGGCGTGTGCAGGTTTCCTCACGATGTTTTTCTCACCGTAAGAGCGTTGGATAAACGTACATACCAGTATGAAATCGATATTCGTATAGATATAAGTAAGTGGCAGGATTCGAACCACGGCCTTCCGGACAGGAGGTAGTGGCCCTAACCGTTTTGCCACCGACGCTCTATATTTTATTTAAGATTTAGAAATCCTTACTTAATATTATAAATGTGAAAATGCGTTTGTTTGTTTGTTACCTATTCACACTTCAACACCTCTACCAATCTTGATGAAATTTGGCATGCAGGTAGCCTGTATCACTGGGAATGAAATAGTCAACCTTTTATCTGTGGAAATTATCATAGCCCGATGCAGTTACTGAGGAAACTAAAACAATACTCTTTGTTCGTTTTATTTAAAATCGTAACGAAAAAATGGATTGGTGTGATTTTTAGCACAGAGATGAGGTGGAAAATGATATAATTTACTAATAAGAATATCCTGACACAGTTCCCGAGGGATCTGGGGACAACTGTTTTCTACGCTCGCGCACGTCGGTGGCACGTTAAAGTGATTTTTTGTATTGAATTTGTTGAGGGGGTGGGAAGTGACAAAGACAGCTAATCCGAATAGCCCGATACAGTTCCTGAGGTACCTGGAGAAAACTCATGTCCACGCTTGCGAGGTGATTGAGGCTGGCGCACCACTCACCCTCAAAAAGAGTCATAAAAGCTATGTCCACGTGGGCGAAGCCGCGGGCAAAAGCTAGTTCATAATATAATGGTGTTGGTGTGTACATTTTTACCGATTATCATGGACGATTCCATGTACCCACCCTATGTTCCACATGATTCCACCCTATGAATTAATAGCAAATTTCCATACGACCAGAAAATAATGTAAGTAACTACATACAAGAGCGTCGGTGGCGTTATGGCAAGGGCCGCTACCTCCTGTCCGGGAGGTCGTGGTTCGAAACCTGCCACGTACCAATGTGTTTTCGAATTTCGATTTCATATGCACGTTTATCCGACGCTCTTACGGTGAAGGAAAACGTCGCGAGGAAACCTGCACACGCCTGCGCAGAAACTCGAAGGTTGTGTGTGAAGTTGACCAACCCGCACTGGGTCCGCGTGGTCGACTAAGGCCCAATCGCCCTAATTCAGGGTAGGCTCGAGCCCCTCGGTGGGGACGTAATATTAGCTGAGGATGAAATATACATACATGCCAGTCAAAATCATAGCCCTCCTTTTTGTTTTGCTGTAGTCGGGTAAAAATTTAGGTAAATTGATAATTTCTTAACTCAATCCTTTAATTTGCCCTCTGATGTACGCGTACGTAGGGAAAGCGCGAGATATACTTATTAATTTTTAATATTCAGGTACGTACTTGTCATAAATGTATTTATTAATTAAAAGCTTTTATTTAACTTACAACGTTTGTATGTATGTATGTATGTTTGTTTAGTTCAAATCTTGTGATCGATTTTAGAGCGACTTCCAGTGGTCCGATTGAGCTGGAATTTGGAATGAAGCCGTATTTCCGGTTTCTTTTGATATTTTGAAGTTGATCTGATGATGAACTTTGGAGGTGGAATCAAGGTCCTAGAATCGTCTTTTATTTTTCAATCTTAACAACTAGACTTGAGTGTGATCACCTTTTTTTTTGAATGTGGATCCGTCTTTATTATATTTGTTTGTGCATTTGGCTTTTAGAGCATAAAAATTATTTCATAGCTTGTTGAAGCTTGGTTCTCGTTTCAATCTTGTGGTATTATTTTAAAAACTTCAGGTTACATTAGAGCCATAGATAGATATTTCGAGAAGAATTTGATACCCTACCTTCGCATACCCACAGTTGTTGTGCGACCGCAACAGTTTCTGTAATCAAATACTAAGAACACTTGATAAACGAGCTCGTCTTCGCTTGAACTGAACGTACCTATGTCTTCAAGATAACAATGTGCCTAACTGTAACTATCTTCAGCCTCTCTTTGATACACGACACAATTAATATTATACAGGCTGTAACAATATTTATGACACGGCATACGGAAGTGAGACATGGTCGCTTACTATGGGCTCAAGGTCACCCAAAGAGCAATGGAGCGTGCTGTGCTCGGAGTTTCGCTGCGTGATCGAATCGGAAACGAGAAGATTCGTAGGAGAACCAAAGTAACCGACATAGAAAAACTTAAGTGGCAGTGGGCAGGGTAGCTCGTAGAACAGATGACCCTTGGAAAGTTCTCGGGTGGCGACCGCTTACCGGAAGATGTAGCGTAGGAAGGCCTCCCACTTGGTGGACCGACGACCTGGTGAAGGTCGTGGAAAGCCGCTGGATAAGGACAGTGCAGGACCGGTCGTTGTGGATATCCTATAGGGGAGGCTTTTTTCCAGCAGTGGATGTCTTTCGGCTGATATTGATGACGATAATGTAGCAAAATTGGTGTTCACTGGGGCTTTTAATTATCACACTGACCAATTTTTACCAAGAGACACATCATAGTCGATTTAAAAACATTTTTTTTGATTTCCCATGAAAAATTAAACAGCTGGTCGATTTTTAATAAGAATTCTTTTTTATTTTGCGAATTGGCAGAATTTTCTGCGAATTGTCTAGTTGGTGTAATTCCACCTTATAAGTAAAGCTTCAAAGACACAGGCGGTCATGATTAGGGTTATTCCAACCTCGTAGGTCCAACACCTCTAAGACACAGGTTCCACAAAAAAGAGTCCCTTTACCAAGGTTTCCACGGCTTTTTGCCTATCCGCACAAAGTGCTATTGCTTCCTCATTTGTTATGAGGACAGCGATGGAGTGGAATTCCTTGCCTGCGTCAGGTTTCCTGGTTCTTACAATTTGGAGGCCTTCAAGGCGAGAGTGAAATAGTAAATAGGCATTATTTGAGTTTGCGTGTAACATCCTCGACTGCATCGTCACTTTATGTATTATGCGTGTTGCAGGCAAACACACTTTGATATTAATTTAAAAAAAAAACTATAAGGGTTTTGGGGTTGTTCAGTATTACGAGCGCCAGTTAACGGGACTTACAACAATTATGTCACACCATGTATAGGTACGAACTACTTAAGAGCATACCTATAGGATTTACGAAGGAACTGACTGTTGGCACAGATGAGATACTAGTTACTTCCTGTTGGTCAGTAAACATAAGACCCTTTTAAGAGCAGAGAGAGAGTTTTGATTTTTTTAACCTCTTTGAGTTGATAGTACCTATTGACTTTATAAGCATATTTATTACACATTTACCAGGAAAATCTATTTTTTCGGATATAATTACTAAAATAACATCGAAACTTAAAATGTATTTGTACTTTTTAGGGTTCCGTGCCCAAAGGGTAAAATCGGGATCCTATTACTAAGACTCCGCTGTCCGTCCGTCTGTCTGTCTTTCCGTCTGTCACCAGGCTGTATTTCATGAACCGTGATAGCTAGACAGGATGATGTATTTCTGTTGCCGCTATAACAACAAATACTAAAATTAAGAATAAAATAGTCTCCATAAAAAACGTGTTTTTTAAACGAGAAAAAACTAGCGCCATCTAGTATGATGGTACGGAACCTTTTGTGCGTGGTTCTGACTTAATTATCCTATAATAGCTTATTCGTCTTAACCGCTTTTTAGTAAATTCCTTAATATTGAACGTAACTACATAAATTGACGGGGGATGTAATATTTCGAACTGTAATATTAACCGATCGGCCGTCTAGTAGTCTAGTCTTGTAGTATCGTAGGTTTAAATCTAACTTGCTGTCCAACATTATTGCTGGCGCAGGAATGAACCTTTAGGTGTGTGCTCTTGCTTATATTGTATTACACCAAAAAAGGGTATATGAGTACAAAAAAATTGTCTGTGATGTAATCTCTCCAAATCTGTTTCCAGGATCGTAAGTGAGCGTGGGACGCCGGGGCAGGCATAGTTTACCGTGTCAATGAGATGATAAGTGTATTTATACAATGCGTCGTGACCTGCGCACGAGTTTATCTTGTCAAGGGTCCTCTAGGGCCATACTGTTCACTGATAACCACGTATAATTTGTGTAATAATCGAGAAAAACAAAATTTAAACTGCGTAAGTTGCTATGGTAACTTACTAACATTAAAATTATGAAAGTTAAGATGTTTCACTGTTTGCTTGAGTATCACGGCAAAACGGCTAGACGTATTATAATAAATATAATGTGCAATAACGATAAAATATGACCATAGGTAATTTCGTCCATATAGGGAGGGAGTATAATCCATTATTAACTCTTTATAAGATTAATAGATCTGATAATGATCGAACAATGATTGCGGAAAAACTTAATCATTGCAAAATGGCTGAACTGATTTAAACCGAATTTGGAATTAAACAGTAACTGCTAGTGATTTATAAATTCTTAGGCTACATAGATTGAGGATAACTGCCTACCTTAAATTATTTTTTACAAATTTACCTAACGAAATAATTTTAGTCGTATCGTTTAAAATTTATTATGTACCGATATCCAAACAAATACGGACAAAACTCCTTAAAATTAACTGCCTTCTGAAGTAAGCTGTTGGTGCCTATCTAAAGCGAGATCGTATTCTATCACAAACATTACATTGACACATCAAAGACTCGTCTTAATGTAGGCGGCGGTAAAACAACAATTCGTTTTCTATACAATGTTCTTACAATGTTATTTCTTGCAAAATAGACTGCTAATTTGGTTGTAACTACCTACTAACTTATATCTATAGTGAAATAGACTTAAGCTCTTGGCAGAAAAGAAGTAGTGTTAAGTTACACTACAGCTTACCTAACGCACACAGTCCGTGCCGTGCTATTCCATAGGTTTTTTTTTCGTATGAGCTTTGATAAATATTTAATCTCTGATTGAACTACATTCTTATAATATTTATACTAAGTGCTTTACAAGTTTATCAGTGTGGACAGAGTGGGCAGAAGTATAGATTCGTCGCCGGCGGCGGCGGTGGACGCGCGATGCAGCGAGTGTTGGCAATGGCACCGCCTGCGCCCGCGCCCACGCCGCGCCGCCGACCAGCAACTCACCCAACTGATTTATGATTAACTATCTCACGATCTATCTTGAGCCGCATTACGATTTTGTACCAATATATCAAACTGTGCTCTTCGAAAATACACTTACAGACCTCAACATAAGTCTTTTTGCCTTATGTGTTTACTAGTATACACGTAAGCTACTTGTTACAGAATTATAATTGACAGAAACACAAAGCTGGTTCAATGTTTATTTGTTTTTTTTTTACTGTAGAAAAGTGAAAATGATTGTAAGTGGCATTCAGTTACATAGGGTTGTTAACCCGACCGTATTACCGTTAGGCTGGACAAGGCGCCGGCGGCAGCATAATGAGTTGTTCAGCGCGCCTGCGCACCGAGCGGAGAGCGGCTCTTGCAGTTCAATAGATACGTGCATTCACATCCTCCCTTTAATCCCATTTACTTTGCGGCCTTTAAGTTTGTTAAAACTATCTACTCAATAATGTTGATGTTCTAGCATCCTACGCATCGCTCGCGTTCTCGCACACACGAACAGTTAATTGTTTGGGCCTGCCCAAGCGATAGATGCTAGAGCAGCCTGAGTTGTTTTAGTTTTAGATAAAGAATCTTGTGATATTCTAAAAAGTGTATAGGAATGACCGCAATTACATTACTTATGTATGATTTTACAATTTTATAGGCACAAAGAAAATAGTTTTTCAATCCAGTCAGTCATCTTGTTTGTTTTTTATACCACTTAAAACATATTAAATGTCATGGCCCAAATGGCCATGTTATTGCTTCGCGGGACATTTTAATTTACTTTACGTTTCCTTTTATACTGTATCCTTGTAGTATGCAGTTGTATTTAATGTTGTGTGAAGGGTTCTTGTGTTGGGCAAAGCGAGCTGTACGAGTGCGTATCGAAAATCAAACGCTGAAACAGGAGCGCGGGCTTAATGTTATTGCTCCTCTTTGTTTGTACCACTTAGATCCCGGCACAGACATCCCACCGCACCAACCACCCGACCCGCCGGCACAGGCCACCAGTACAATAGGAATCTTTATCAAACTACTCGTACATAATGACTCCGTATCACTAGAATCTTAAGTTGCACCATTTTAAATTGGAATTTGTTATAGTAATATGAAAATAATATTCAAAGAAAAATCATTTGCAAGTTTTATCGTGTAGTGTAGTTACAATTTTATAAAATGTAAAATTTTATCCTAAAAGATGTAGGTATACTTTCGCTAATTTCAAATATATTTTTTCACAGGTATTGTAGGTATATAATAAAGAATAATGATGGGTTTATCGGCCTGTCATTATCGGACTGTAAATTCATGGGTCGTGTGTTGTCAGGTTGGGCATTATTAAGAGGTATGATTCTATTAAAAACAAAAGATGATCCTGGGTGGGATTCGAGTTCTCGACCTCGATTCGACCTCCAAAGTTCACCATCATATCAATTTCAAAATACCAAAATGATCTATAGTCACCGGTATATATGGCTTCTTATCGCAGCTCAATTGGACCTATGGAAGTTGCTATGAAGTCGATTGATATAATTGAACCGTATTAATAAATACGTTGTGAAGTAGAATAAAAGCTCCTAATAAAAATAATTGATGATATATATATGGTTATTGTTAAATTTGAATCTATTGACTTTTTGTAAACTTATTACGTTTGTTGTTTGCTTTATATAATTAATAGTTAATAAAAAAAATATTAAGACCCGTTACTGGGGCTTGTACTCATCATACTGATAAGTTTCCCTAAGAGATCCATAGTCAATTCGCACGTTTCCCAAAAGACCCATAGTCAATTCGCAACTTTCCCAAGAGACCCATAGTAAATTCGCAACTTTCCCAAGAGACCCATAGTAAATTCGCAACTTTCCCAAGAGACCCATAGTAAATTCACACTTTTCTCAAGATTCGAAAAGACATTTTTGAACTTTTTATAATCGGTCAGCTATTGACCAATTTTGTGCATTTTATATGGAGGTTTTTTTTTCCTTGACCATGGGTTCATGGTTCCATAGCTGCTATATCAATTTTGTTGCACCCTGTTATCAATTTAACTAACTAGCAATGAATAACTCCATCGTAACTTAAAAGCGTCAATGCATAATATTGCTTAATGCTTTCAAGCAAACAAACAGATTATGTTTGATGAATATTAGGAAAAAGCGTAATATTTAATATAGATTGTACAGCCATCTGTGCATACAGGAATAAACAAAACCGCAACATAAAGAGTTGTATTAGATGTGATAAAAAATTACAAATAATTTGGGTGTGTATGAAAGGTACCATAATCAAACTTTCTCTGGAACTATCCAATGAAGTAGGCCTTATTAAATCCTTGTATTCCCAGTTTTATCAAAATCTTTAGAACAATTTTTAAATTAAATTAACAAACAACCTGGATTTATATGAAATGTGCCTTAATCAGATTTTTCCCGGAATAACGAACGTATAAAGTTATTCATTCAAATCGTTAGCCATTTTGGAAAAAATAATAAATAAAGAGTGTTTTTTTTACTACAACATATAGAAACACAGCACACACACATTTTTATTTATTTTGTTTTTTAGACTGTATTAGAGTAAGACAATTGATCCCCATCAAAATTTTCAACAACTTGATTTATTTTGCCATCACAATACATTCGTCATTTCTTCGTCGCTTGGTAAAAATATTTAATGTACTACAAATTTATCCTTTCCTGCTATGAAAATTATTTTTTAAAAAGAGAAATATCTTTTTTACATATCCTTACTTATATTTTAAACGCGAAACTTTGTATGTACTGATATATGTATGGATGTTTGTTACTCTTTGACGCAAAAACTACTGAATGGATCGGGATAAAACTTGGCACACATATAGGTTAGGTCCGAGAATAGCAAATAGGCTACTTTTTATCTCGGGAAAACGTCTTGTTCCCACGGGAAAATCGAAAACAACTCGGGCGTAGCCGCGGGCGGACAGCTAGTTGACAATATAGTTTTTTTTTAAGGATCAGTATGGGTATATTCTAAACTATAAGCGATAGATAAAAACGCTTTTAGGAACCGTATATGTACATCAATTTTTTTAGAAATCTTTCGGCGCACAATTGAACCTATATTTTTTAATACGGAATGCAAATACAAACCGAAAATATACATTAGGACATTTTGACCTAAACCGTCACGTTGCTGAGATATTTTGAGAAATAGAGAGGAAAATTATTGTTATGATTAGTGTTTAACTACATACACATAGTACCATAAAACATGTTCCAACCCTTTTAATTGACGACAGTTGAAAAACCTTTGGCATCTTCAGAGCTTCCTATGTAACCAAAGAAGTTTTTGTTTTTTATGACGAAGACCCGGTATGGTCTTATTAATCCTTATTTTTGTTCAACAGTCTATATCATAAATTTTACCCGACTGCTTCAGAAGGAGGGTTATGTTTTTCGAGTGTATGTATGTAGATTTCTATGTTCCCCGGCTACAGCCTAAGCGGCTTGAAGAATTTTAACGTATGAGGATGAGGTATCGTCTTCGGCCGCGTACGCAACCAGAGCTTCGTAAGTATCATTAGATTTGTCTTGATAGCGCGATCAGCAATGGTGGATTTTTGCCGCCAAATGCTGTTTCTAAAAAAAATTTTCTTAAAGACCTATCGAGTGGGGTATCAAAATAAAGGATTTTTAAAAATTGATTACAAAAATATATACAACTTATATGTTTAAATGCGATTTGGAATGGTAAATACTAAATTATATAAATTATTTGTGAAAGAAAGACATAACCTCTCAACTGTCAAGCTGCTAATTACCCCCCACCTCGCTACAAAAAACCCGACTGCATAAAATTAAACTTTAAAAAGATGTAAACAAGATGACCTATTCCGTCTCCAATCCGACACCCCGCAAGTACACCCTAAGCCGAGAACCGTGCCCATTGGCTAGAGTTGTCCCTAAACTTATTTTGCACAGAGTAACATTCATAGTCAGTCACCCTCTCTCTAATTGAAGTAGTAAAGACTATCTCCTGCACAATCTTATAACTACATATGTCATGCAGTCGAAGGCAATATATCTTTATTATATATAAAGATACTAAGACAAAGACTTAGACTTCCTAGATATGACATTCTTTAATTTACAATAAAGACATATTGCCTCCGACTGCATGACATTGTTGTGAGATTGAGCAGGAGATGGTCTTTACTGCTTCTGTTGGCGAGAGGGCGCCTATGAATGTTACTCTCTGCAAAATAAGTTTAAGGACAACTAGCCAATCGGCATGGATCTCGGCTTAGGGTGTACTTGCAGGGTGTCCTTATTGGAGACCGAATATAGGTCATAAATCTGTTTCCATCTTTTTAAAGTTCACTTTTTACGCAGTCAGGTTTTTTGCAGAAAGCTGAAAGTAATATGAACCTGCTTAAAATTTCGTTCAATACAAAGAAATTCTAATAAAAGTGTGATAAAAACAAAACGTACCTACTCGTACATTCTAGATTTAAAAAAAGTTCAAGAGTGTATAGTTTTAGAATCAATTCATGTATTCAAAGATATAGATCACTGATTTAAACCGAATAACTATACCAAAATAACTTCAAAAACATTTCTATCCTGAAACGGAGGATGACTATACATTATACACCGCACCGATACGTAACATTTAAAAAAATCTATAGTTTTAATGACCTACTAATACTAATTCTTTTTTTTGCTATAAGAATTAATTTTCACCAAATTTAAGGGAAGATGGTTAAAAAAAAATTCAGCATCTTCAGAGATTGTTTTTTATGGCTGCGGCAAGGTATGGTCTTACTTTTGTACAGCAGTCTATAAAATAGTTTTTTTGCTTAAAATAATATGAAACCCGCTTGAATTGAGTTCAGTTCAATGAAATTAAAAAAAAATGTGTGATAAAACTGATAAAACAAGACATATCTACGTTCATGATTTAAAAAAAAAAACATTTGACACTTGAAAACGTTAAGTATCTACTAATGTATTTAATTGCAGATCACTGATTGAAACCGCATAACAACCAAAAATTAATTTAAATACCTTTCTATCCCGAAACATAGGATAACTACTAACTTTTACATTAAACACTGCACCGGTACCTAACTACGAATTCTCTAGTTAACGCTATGCGCGCATAATTCAATTACTTGTTGAAAAGGTTTCAGATTTTATAGCGGGCAGTTTGTTGAACAATCAACAATATAGACTCTGCTGCAGACGTTAGATGAATATTTGAGAAATCGCCTTTTCAAGTGGAATCTGATATGAGTCATGTAGGTAATCGAGTCTGGGGACGAAGCAACTATTTAACTAGTTTTAAGCAGTTTCTGTATAATTATAAATCATGTCACTATTCTTAAAATTACAAAATTCAATTACTTTATATATAGTATGTAAAAGAATAAGTACGCGAGTTCAAAATATGATATGGGTCTGGATAACAAACAACGTATGTAGGTACGTAGTTACCGCTGTTACTGAAAACTTACTTAAAGTTGTATGTGTTTCTTGGATCATATTTTTTGTAAAGGGCCTTAAAATTACATAACTTTATTATTGTTCCCACCGGGCGCCGGCGTTTAATCTTCTATTAGGTAAAAAGTAAGTTTTAATAATTTAGGCAATAAGTGAATTCAAAACATTATTTCCCACAGAACCCTAAACTTTTATTCAAGCTGCACACATATTATCGTTGCAAATTTGTTGAAAGTTGAAATTCTATTTTTTTTTAATTCAGAATTTCAAATTCAAGAAGTTAAAATTTAGAGCTTTTAATCTAACTTGACTTACTCTGGAAAAAGTTTTTTGTCATTAAATCTTTGGTAACTGGGCGCGTTTGATGTTATAAGACTTAGTTAAGAATTTGTTCGGTTGAGTAGATTGTCGAGACTATCAACTTCATGCATTGGAAAATGTCACAAAACTTACGGAGCTAAGCAGGGACACACTTTATGGCCCACGGCGGCGTGCGATTCAGCGCGCGACCCGACACCAACTGTCTCACACACAGCACAGCTCGCTGCCTCGGCGGGAACACTGCTCAGTGTGGCATTAGTGTATGTATCAGGGTGCCTTGATGCTCCAGCCTTCAATATAATGTTCTAGTATCTACCGGTCAAAGGACTGCATACCTTTCTTTCAGGAATATCCGCAGGAGCTTGATCTTCATTGCAACTAACCACCACAACTAGCAGAAACAATATGACATGTCATACCTAATCTAAGAGATAATATGACTTCACTCAGTTTACTGAAGATTACAGAATGTCAACAAAATTACAGTGGATAGTTACACAACGTTTTTAAAAATCATGTCAGAGAGTCGTTTTCTGTACCTACTATCAAATTTTCTTTCGTTTTTGTCACCTATTATATGAATTTCAAGTGGGTCCTTGTAAAATACAAGATTTAAATGAAGATCTACCAACTGAAAATATTATTTTAATAGGTACAACATAAAAAAAATTGGCCGCCGGGCATAAACTTCTATTTATAGGCATACAATTGATAAACCAATGAGACTAAATGCACGGCAGTTTTCTGATTGACGCGGCAGGCTTCCATATTCTATATTAACCCTCAGTGCGAACTTGCACAGCAGCGCTGCACATACTTTTACCCGAAAACTTAGAGACAACAATGCGTCAGAACTACTTAAAGCGGCTAAAGATTTCTTTCATGGCTCAAAGTAGGCAGGTTTATTCATAAAGAAAATCGTATGAATATTATTATTTTTTCGTAGAAAATCGCGAACAAAAAATGGCCGTGGTATTGGGACCTAACTTTAACGAATTTCGCCAGAACAACCAATAAAGCCACTTCATATGACATAACTTCAAAATTAGTTAGTTATTTTCTACTTGCAAAGTTTGATAAAATCGTTAAAGCCATTTTTAAAATTAAGAATTTTTACTGCGTCCGTTAAGTAAAATAAGTGGGCGCACGCGGCGGGCGCCCGCCTAGCCTGCTTGTTTCGAAAAATAGTATGGGCAGCGCGAGCGCTAGCGATTTTTTTCTTATCTGTGGACAGCGCTAACGGGCGCGGGCGCGTGTGATGGGTTTACTATTTTTCATAACAAACACGCGAGGCGGGCAATTTGTGCCTAGCCTGCTTGTTTCGAAAAAAAGTATGGGCAGCGCGAGCGCTAGCGAATTTTTTCTTATCTGTGGACAGCGCTAACGGGCGCGGGCGCGTGTGATGGGTTTACTATTTTTCATAACAAACACGCGAGGCGGGCAATTTGTGCCTAGCCTGCTTGTTTCGAAAAAAAGTATGGGCAGCGCGAGCGCTAGCGAATTTTTTCTTATCTGTGGACAGCGCTAACGGGCGCGGGCGCGTGTGATGGGTTTACTATTTTTCATAACAAACACGCGAGGCGGGCAATTTGTTGTCGTATGGAAGCTTAATTAGTAACCCAGCCATCCATCGACAAATTATTTCCAAAATTTGATATCAGACTATTGGTTTAGCTGCTAGAGAATGCGCGACGGACGGAAAGACCGTCGTTTTTAGAAAATATATTTTTAAGGGTTCCGTACCTACCTCAACAGGAAAAAGGAACCCTTATAGAATCACGTCTTTCTGTCTGTCTATCTATATTTCTGTCCATCTATCTGTCAATTCAGGAACGCGAAGACGTATCAAGTCAAAATTAATATCAAACACTAACGTCTACGGTCCCTTGTACTTGTACGACAGCCTGCACTACACTTTCTCGACGGTTTTTTTTTAATTTATTTATTTTCATACAAAAATGAAAATTTTTATTTAATTATTTTGATTATTTCATGTTGTATGACCTAATATATACTTATTTGTAACCAAATATATACTTATTCGTAGTACATCACAATTCAATAGCTCCAAAACTATTTATGAGTAAATTGCAAGTTTCAATTTCAACTGTAGGAGAATCATACAAACACGATTTTTCCCAGAACAATGGGTATTACTATGTAATAGACTAAAATAAGCAACTACGATGTGCAAAGTTTCATCAAAATCGTTTGAGCCCTTTGTGAGAAAAGAAATTCAGTTTTTGTTGCATGACAGCTACTATTTGGTTTGACGGTACGGAGAAACTTTTGATAATCCCAATGATATAATTTAAAACTCTTAAGTTCCAAATTTGGTCCCAATCGGACTAATTCAGTGCCAAGCGTGACGGACGGACGCACGCACAGACGGACGGAATTGAGATGTTCAGTTTTTCGGTATATGTTAATGATATAAAACACATTTTCACGAAAATTGGAAACTGTTTTTCACATTTACAATTCTTTCTCTACTCTACGTACGTATTCGTATTATAATTTGATTACCATTTAAGTACTTGCTTTTGATTTTTTAATGTGATATTGACGATTTGGATACTATTTTCTGTAGTGTCAGTATTTCTATAAAATAAATGAAATGAAATGAAATACCGTACTACGGGGTCACAAAAGTAAAAATCAAGTTTTTTAATCAACACAATAAAAAAAACCCGGCCAAGTGCGAATCGGACTAGTACTCCGAGGGTTCCGTACCACCACACCTCTCCACACAACTAAATAGTATAATGACAATGACACCTTTTCACATTACAAACAAAAGACATCAACGCGAGCGACAAAAAATTGTTTTCTTTTGTCATTCAGTTTGACTCCTTACACGAGTACCACTCACACTTGGCTGATTTTTATTATTTTTTGTTTTACATCAGTATTCGTACTATATCACACCAAGTTTCACGCTAGTATGTATTATCGTTTTTACGGTAGAGCTAAATCAAAATTATCAAAGTACTTCTAAACATCTTTTAAAAAACACGTCTGTTGTATGTATTTTTTACTTTTTCGAATTTTTTTGTATTTGTTGTTATAGCGGCAACAGACATACATATTCTGTGAAAATTTAAACTTTGTACCTATTAGTTAGGTATTAGTTCATAAAATACAGAAATGACAGACGGACAGACAGCGGAGGCTTATTAATAGGGTCCCGTTGGTCGCCCGGTGTACGCAACCCTAAAAACGAACGTTAAGCGGTTTATTTTGACACCTACGAGTAAATTAAAGCCTCTAAGGGTACTTCCCGTCGACCAAGAATCGTAAAATTTGGCAAGAAGCTAGGTCTCACAGCACAAGTAAAGTAATACATCTGAATTCATTTAGAATGTATAAGTGCTCTGAATTTTTACTTTCGAGCATCGAACGCAACGAGCAAGCAAACGTAAGTACCTACTACCTACCTATTGCCGTCGTGATTTTTTTTTTCTCATATTATCCAAAATCTATTCTATACCACTGATATGAACAAAACGCCTCACGCTTTTACTAGCAGTTAAACCAATGGTCCGATTGACATCAAATTCTAAAATAAGAGCTTTATGATAATTTGTCAAGGATTCTGAGCGGCTTCTGACTGGGTTTCCATTTATTAGTAGCTACCATGCATGGCATTTTGTTGTAACAAAAAAATGCAATAACCTCAAAATAGTTCTAACAATAATAAATCGCATGTCGTAACTGTTGTTAATTTACTAATGTACTAATTGTACTTTTCTTTCTTATCGTGTGGCACAATTAACCGTGCTATCCAAGGGATCGACGGCGTTTGCCCGGTGTTGCTCTTAGCATCACCTGCGATCACGTATAGATTCACACCTACGGACGTGTGCAACGCGACCTTCATACACATGGAATCAGTTTCGATGTTTTCCTTCACCGTTAAAGCTCTTGGTAAGTTTAAGTACATAAGTTTCGAAAAAGTCATAGGTACATTGGCCGTCCGGATTAGAAGTCGGGATCTCTGGTTAGGAGGACCGAGTCGTTACCGGTTGAGCCACTGACCTTTAATAATTGTACCAATTGATTTTTTTCCACTTATTGTGCTGGAAAAAATCGTTGGAAGGTAGCTGCTACATTTAAAACGAAAAAACCAAATTCTCAAAAACGTCTGTAAAGATTTTGATGAAATAGAAAATTATTACTATTGTGTGCTATTAAGTGACAGTATTGGTTATTCTGTCAAAATTCGTTAAAGGCAAACCTTCATATCATGGCAAGTTTCTTTATGAATCAATCCTCTTCTTAATTACATAATAAAAAAATTGTTCGCATCGAATACTACTTCCTTTTTTAATAGTTTCGACATGCTCTTGATTATCCAATTATACGATATGTAAGTGCAGCACTGCTGTTCAATTTAATAAATACGTATCAGTAATCAGGATCTCAGAGTACTTGGCTGTATTTATGGCTAGGCGAAGAAACTGACCTGGGGATGCAGAAGTCAAAAATTAAATTGAATGCAGTAAATAAAAAAATATATAGAAACGCGTGACACTTTTTAAAGTTTACCACATCCCTTGAAGATATTACTTGGCCGTCTATTTAAGAGACTAGAAATTTAATAACAGATTATAAAGCTATAAATTTGGTATTTGAATCATAATCGTGCATAGACGTAACTATAATTGTTACAGAACATTTCACATTGTAACCAAGACCTACCTCGTCTCTTTTAAATGTCAAATAACATGACAAATGTCATACGTCGAATGTCCAAACTTTTAACGTCATTGCGTAGTTCCCGAGGATCTGGACAGCTTTTAATTTTCTACCTTTGCGGATCGCTCGCGTTCTCGCATAGCACACCCTCTCAGACAGTCATAAAATATGTCCATGCGGGCGAAACCGTGGGCAAAGCTAATATTTAATGTGATCATCAATTTAGTTCATAGTTGACGTCACTTTTTCAGTAACACGAACAATTTCAGAACAAAATGTAGTTTTTCACAGTTGATAAAAAGTAACTCAATTGACTATAAGTGAAAGATTGTATTATGTTTCTTCAGAAAAGCTTATAAGAGCTTATTCACAAAATCATTCCCCATACAAACTTTAAAATTACTATTTCACGAAAATGGACTTTAATGAAACTTAAGACACATTAGCAAGTCACAAAATTCTAGTGTGTGGATTAATTATATTAAAAAAAGTGTTTTCACTAAATAACAGAAAATTAAGGTTTTTATAGTAATCTTAAAATTCGCTAATCTTTTTAATAAATTAAGTATTTCGAAAATGTAATCTATCCACAGACTAGAATTTTGTGACTTGCTTTTGTGAATAGAGTTTCCTTAGAATCGGCCAATCCATTTTTAAGAAATAGTAATATTACATTTGTATGTGGAAAGATATTGTGAATGTTATAGTGCAAAAGCAGTGAGCCGGCTGCTATGTGCTAGTGCTAGTGGAACACATTTTGTACGGATTCATAATTATTATGTCTTCGGTGTCAAGATCAGTAGGTACACTAGTGAACTAAAAACGACACCGCTGGTGAATCATTTGTCTGTAATAAATAGTTTACCCGGAATTTTGGTATATTTCCTAGTTACTCGCCCTAAAAAGATAGTGTCAATTTCCAAACGCAGTTTTTTCAAGATTATAAAGAAGAAGATTGTAATAGGTAGATACTTAGATAAATTAAAACAAATATTCTGTTCTCTGTACTCGTCGAGGCGAGAGTAAAGCGTCTAAGTAACAAAATGTGTACACTATCTGTAGCAAGAGCTCGAGGGTCGCTCTTTAAGTAACATTAATCGACGTGTCATCGCGTTGGCCACCAGGCCTTTGCCGCGCGTAGCCACCACTCGTTACAATTGAATCTTTATATCCACAGAGGTAATAACCTATTCGGTATTAACAAAGGAAACCTGCACACGCCTGCGAAGAAACTCGAAGGTTGTGTGTGAAGTCGACCAACCCGCACTGGGCCCGCGTGGTCGACTAAGGCCTAATCGCCCTGATTCAGGGTAGGCTCGAGCCCCTCGGTGGGGACGTATATGAGCTGATATAATAATAATAATAATAATTAACAAAGGTAAAAAAAATGCAGCACAAAATGTTGGTACTAAAAAAAATCCAATAAAGTGCAAGTTCGAAAAGCACTACGAGGGTTTCGTAGCAACCGCATTAAGTCCGTGTGACATACAACTGTCAAAAAAAATCACTGTGTTTCATGTTGAACAATAAATAATTTGCGCAAGCGAAATTAAGCGGTCGTAGCTCACATTGCGATTTGCGTGATTGGTTCGATCGCGTAAGTTAACTGACCTGAAGCACGGTCATTACCTGGATAGGTTTGACTGTTAATGTCCTTTTTCTGGACTGTTTTTTTGATTGCTATCACAAGGTGGCAGTTGTTAAGCGAGGCATTGATTGGAACAGTTGTCTCTGTTTTTTATTTAGGTACGTCTAAAGAGTAAAGAAAATAAACACACTTTTGTACTTTTTCATTGTTTTTCGTTTCAATTAAAAACTACAATTGATTTTAAAAAATCCAACTGGTATATTGAAGTGAGTGTTTAGACTAATCGACTAAGAAAATTTTGAGGTTTAAATCGGTCTTTTTGGAATTTCCGTTTCGAATTTATTGTACTTAATTTTTGTATAGGTATTATAATGATTGATCGAAAAAAAATGGTCTCGTTCCAAAAATAGTAAAATAAATCAATTAAGAATATTATTGATTTGTTCAATTTATTTTTATTAATCAATGAAATGAATTAAGCATTTGTGATCAATAATAACTATAAGAATTAATTATAAAATTTAAAAAACCAACTGCATAAAAATTAAACCCTATTTTTGGCCAGTCGGTTAAAAATGTATCCTATGTGACTCACAGGATTAAAACAGATCTAACGACACCTCACTCTCCATAATTCATCAAGCCATCAAATAGCTTTTTTTGCGAGGGGTTCGCTTTGACTTTTTAGTGTGGAACTGTTTTATGATTGTAGGTAGGATTTCAAGTGCAGTGTCAGCTTGCCAGAGCTGAGGTGATGAGCACTGAGCATGCGTGGGACTTCTTACATCATTTTAAACAAGAATGCAGAATATGTGGGTGACCATGTCGAAAGATGAAAGAGGACGAGATAAGAATTAATCTCGATCCTTTTATTACTTGCTGCAACAATTAGGCAAAACAACCATCTATGTAGGCCTTCATTTTAAAGCAGACTTAAATAAATAACTGAATTGTTTGTTAATTTGTGTGATTAACGTTATTGGTTTGATGAAGTTTAATGTTGTCGTAAAGTGGAAAAAATATCTGAATAAGGAGTGAGAATCCTTTTGGAGAGGCCTTTGTCCTGCAGTAAATATCTTTCGGCTGATAAAAAAATATACGTTTTCCGTTTTATTTTACTTCTTGACAACGCAGAGGAAATCAATAATTATCTTTTTTGTACCTAACAATAATCTCTGGTTGCCTAGTGACGGGAATGTTAGGCCAATGACGTGGCAAGGTCGTGCGTGTCATCAAAAGTTACACATTTTTCTATGTTTTGTTATCATTATTTGACTTGTAAGTAGGTACTCATGATGGTAAGAATACAGATGTAACAAAATAATTGGTGTATGACCCTTTAAGGCCTTAAGATGGGTCAAATGACAATATTAAATTCAAATTATTGTAAGACTCTGTAAAGCTATCACCATGGAAAAAATATAAAACACTTGTACTTAAAGTAATAAAAAATCGATTAAATTGAATAAAATATTACCACTTTTGATGTAAAAAATATGCTTTAAACCCTGTTTTTGGCATTAATTGCAAAATACATCGAAAACAAATAGTTAATGTTGAATGAAACCAACACACAAAAATCAGTGACTTTAAGATCTTTCATTTTAATTGAACACATTTTTTTTAAACTTATTTGAAAGTGATGAAAAGTAATGAAAACATGTAAAAATCGAGAATTAGGCGTTCGGTTTCAACGTAACAGCCTCGTTGAAGCCCGCATTGAATTGAACTTAAAATGAAAAGGCTTACGTTCGATATTATTTTAACACGTATCAACCTGCTGGGATTGAGTAATCTTAAAGTCTTAACTGGGGGTTCTACTCATCATACTGAACAACTTTTCATAAAGAAACCATAGAAAATCCTCAAATAAAATTGGACCATACAAAAATACCATACAAGCTAAAGACCATACAGGCTGATCGATTTGTATGAAGAGTTATTTTTTTGTGATTTCAGCAAAGCCGTAGAACAACAGTTGTTCAGTATAATGAGTAAACCAATTTTGTCACACCAAGATTTACGCAAATAACTGAGTATCTAAATGACTGAGTGACTTTGTAACGCTGTCAAAATTAATTTATAACGCAAATATTTTGGCTTTGAAAAGATTATAGTTGCAATCAGAAAGATTTTAACAGGTGCCTTAGGTACCTAGTATCAGCCAAAGAGCGAAGGAAAAGAAGGACGAGTATCAGCTGTTAAAAGAGGTTGAGAAGTTCTAATGACAACTATACGACCTGTCAGTAAAATTACTTAAGACCTAAGAGCACCTATTTGAGCACTAGGGGTGAGGCAGAGCGACGTTATACGTCATATCTCCAATAAAAGCTATTCGCTGCTGCCCTGGAACATGTTCTAGCTTCTGAATGGGGGTCAATTTCAACGGAGATTACATCACCCACCTTCGATTTGCTGACGATATCGTGTTTATGGCTGAGACCCTGAAAGACTTACACATAAGTAATGCTCGATAGCCTCAGAAGAGCCTCTCAACAAGTGGGTCTTAAAATGGATAATGACAAGACGAAAATAACTTTGATTGCCTAATATGTATTCAACTAAAAACGTAACTACGTTTTTGTAGGGGGGCGCTAGAAATCACTTCTCATAAGTACAAAAAAACTTCAGTAGCTTCGTAGATTAAAGATAAAGGATAAGTAGATTAAGGATACTATAAAATAGTAGATTCTATAAATGACTAGGATATATGGATAAGTATCAGTCCTTTAACAAATACCATAACCTGAGACAGTAATCAGAAATATGACTTTATTTGTAATAGACATTATATAAGGTTTTTTGACAATTTAAAAGTGTGTGTAAACAACAATTTATTAAAAAATAATAATTTTGGAATGTGCTTCAATTCTTTAAGTATTGGAGTAAGTAGTACTATTGGGAAATGTCCTGCTTAGTCACTTTTGGGCTAAATGACCAAGCAGTAGAGGCTAAACGGGAATAAGCGCGGCACGACTTCGCCGACAGTACCTGTACCTTAGTAATGATTGTGTTATTAATGGATTGTTAATTTTATTACCTGACTGGCCAAAGAAGGATAATGTTTCCCTGGGGTATTTATGTATGTATGTTCTTTAGCTGAGCCTGAATGTAGCCTTAACGGCTTGATGGATTTTGGAGTGCGAGGCGTCGGTCGATAGATTCGTCGTGATCTTGTGAGTGACTTATAAATTTTTACTTGACTGCTCAAAAAAGAGAAGTAATGTATTAAGCAGTCGGGATTTAAATTTTTAATCAAATTGGTAAGGTTATTTATTTATTTATTTATATTTGCTCTTTATATAATTTTCTTCTAAATCTTGGCTATACAAGAATAGATTTTAAGAGGTGAGCCCTATTAATAGGTGAGTTCCTTGAAACTTATAGATTTTCTATGTTTAACGCAGGCAAATAGTCACTGGCAACAACATTATCGCCGATGAATAGTATCTCATCAGGACTAATTTTCAATGCACAAACTGTATAATCCAAAATAATGAAGTATTCAAAAAGGGTTGATTTAAAATTGTGGTATGTACAATCAACCCTTTACTACATTTTCATGTTTTTTGCTGTGTTCCACAATTAATATAAATAAAACACAATATCTGTTTTATGCAGCCGGATGCAGTTGAAAATTCATTCAGTCTTTTTTTCATATTAGGAAGAGTGCAAGAAAAATGTTTGTAGTTAATACTTTTGATTGTAGGTTGTTGGTGGAACAATATATCACACATTTTGGTATATATCTGGAATTAGTGTAGATGTATACCAATATGTGGGAGAATGTTTATATTAATCTGAATCATGACATTATTTGTAATAACTGTAATTTTTTATTTTTTTTTGTTTTGACTATTTAAAAGTGTGTGTAAACACCTATTTGAAATAAATTGTTTTTGATTTTGATTTTGTGTTCCATCAAGAACCTACTATCGCCAGTATATAATAATCCTTTATTTGATTCCGTACCTGAACAGTAGTACCAAGTGAACTTTAATAGTGGTTTGCCCTAAGCTGTGCTTGCGCGATTTAGGATCCGTCCAGCGACTTCTAGTGGTGTTTCAACATTCACAACCCCCTACCTATATCTGGGCAACCTCTTGATCTTTTTTTCATAAATACATACCTAATGTATATATAGGGTGACTTTTATTTAGTTCTTGATAGCAAACGATATGAATGTACTCGTGATTACAAACAACTTTCCTAAAAGAAACTATATGTTAAATATGAAAAAAATGTTTTGGTGTTTTATACATTTTGTCGATTTGATAATTTCGTATCGAGGAACATAATTTTTTTTCTGATTTAACAAATTGTTTTATTGGAAAAGTTGTTTGTAATCACGAGTACATGCGTATTATCTTTTGTTATCTAGAACTAATTAAAAGTCACCCTGTATATGTTAAAGTAACCAAAGTAACCGACATAGCTCACAGAATCGCTAAACTTAAGTGACAATGGGCAGGGCACATAGCTCGTAGAACAGACGTCCGTTGGAGGAGTAAAGATCTCGAGTGGCCGGAACACGTAGCGTAGGCAGGCCTCCCCACACGGTGGAATGACGACCTGGGGATGGTAGCGGGAAGCCGATGGATCCGGGCAGCGCAGAACCGGTCGTTGTGGAAATCCTTGGGGGAGGCCTTTGTCCAGCAGTGGACGTCTTTCGGCTGACATGATGATGATATGTTAGGGGTGGTACGGGACCCTCGGTGTGCGACACCGAAAAATCGCGCTGAATAACAATCGGTCAGATCTGGATATTATCCAGCCTTTAAGATTTGAGGTCAAACCAACTGTCAGAATTGGGAATGATGACTGCATCAAAAATAAATTATGAACAATTGATCACCATATTGCCTCCCTACTAAAATTTATAATCAACTAGCTTTTTCCCGCGAATTCGCCCGCGTGGACATCGTTTTTATGACTGTCTTTAAAGACCTTAATGACTTAAGTATTGCGACTATAAATTGAAATGTAAGCTATCCTATCTTTCAAGTTGGGTCGATTTGCACACGGTATGCAAATCAAATTTAAAACCGGTTCAGTAGTTTAGGAGTCCATCGCGGACAAACAACGTGACACATAATTTTTATATATAAAAGATCATATTATATGCCCGCGACTTCGCCCGCGTGGAGGTTTTGAGTAACGATATTTACACATTAGTAAAACAGAGAAGAGAAAACAGAAATAAACGAATAATACTTAAAGATAAAAGAAAAATTGAGAGCAAGAAAAAAAAGAAAAACAACAAATAGGAAAGTGAGTGACCACACTGAATATAATAAACAAACTACAGTAGAGATATAGTTTACTCGTGAAAGTGAAGAATAGAAAAAAAAACAGAAAAAACGGAAAATTATATGAATGGGTGTTTACTTCTATAATGCCTCTTTATAAACAATATTTCCATTTTATGTTCTGGGGCATATAGACCAATAAATTTCCAGCATCACTGGCGCGGGATAGCGCCACATAATGTTTCCCGTGCGAGAAGCAGCTGGTGGTGAAGTCCACGCCCGCGGTGCGCTGCGTCTGCCCTTGCGCCTTGTATTAACGTGTGCAATTTTATTGCAATAGATCTAGCAACATTTGCGTGGTGAGTCGTTCTAGAAATGCATACTTTTGATTTTCTCACGGGAACACTTGAATTTTCCGGGATAAAAAATATCGTATATGTTAACCCGGGCTATAAGGAACCACAATGCCCCAGTTTTAGTTCGCGATATAAGGTATTAACGTGTACAATTTTATTGCAATAGGTCTAGCAACATTTGCGTGGTGAGTCATTCTAGAAATGCTTGTTTTTGATTTTCCCACGGGAACTCTAGAATTTTCCGGGATAAAAAGTATCCTTTAAGTTAGCCCGGGCTATAAGGAACCATAATGTCCCTGTTTTAGTTCGCGATATAAGGTATCAACGTGTAAAATATAATTGCAATATGTCTAGAAACATTTGCGTGGTGAGCCATTCTAGAAATGCATACTTTGGTTTTCCCACGGGAACTCTTGAATTTTCCGGGAAAAAGTATCCTAACCGGGTTATAAGGAACCACAGACAGACAGACGAAAATTCCAAAAGTTGTTGTTTGGGCCTCTATAATTATCGATGGTAATGTCCAAAAACATTACATGTATAATTTACATAACAATAAATATTACACGGCCCCGTTACAGTTTTATTACAAACTTTTATTTAACTTGCAATGTATGTATGATTGTTTAGGTGGAATCTGGAGACTAAATTTTCTTCTTATTATTCAACCGATTAAGCTGAAATTTTGTAGACACGTTCAGTTTGGATGACAATGCATGGTTAACTGTGTAACGTCATTCTAAATCCAACATGGCGGCGCACCCAAGATGGCGGACTAGTTATGTTTAATGCACTCCTACAATGTGGGTAACAAATAAAAGGGTTTGCTGAGAAGAATACGAAATAATTGAATAATTTCAATCAAACAAAAGCTTGTACAGTTTTAGGTCTTTCGAAAATTATTATATGTATAGATTGTATAACCACGCTATGCACACTTTCAGACGGAGCATTCACCGTCTGTCGTAGTCGGGCATACACAAATCAACAATAAACATTACACTTACTTAGTAAAGAATACTGTAAATTAAACCAGACTTGATGAAAATTTTCAAAAAAAATACGGTTCGTATGGGAGGTACTTTACTCCGATTTTTCCTGCAATAATTATGTATCCAGGGCAGTAGGCCTTATTGAGTCATAGTTATTCACAAAGTTTCATTATGTCCGGCGTAGCGCGAACGGTATCCTGGCAGAGCACTGGGACTCGCCGCTGATGGCGCGCTGGGCGCGGTTGCATGCTCCCTTCGCAGTCGCGCTTCGTCGCCTCTAGCCGCTCGACAATTTTAATTTTCGTTAATCTTTATTTCTATTAATGTTATGTAATTTTGTTAATAATATGATAATTTGAATGGATATTTTTACTAACATAGTTTTTAAGTGGTTGAACTAACAACTCTATGGATTTTTAAATCTGAAATAAGAATTGATTTGACTTGATTCGATTAAAAGACTTACTTCGATTAAAAAGCGTCGGTAGCTCAACCGGTAACGACTCGGTCCATCTAACCAGAGGTACCGGGTTCAAATCTGGACGGCCAATGTACCAATGAGTTTTACGTACATATCATTACCGATTGCTTTAACGGTGAAGGAAAACATCGTGAGGAAACCTGCACAGGCCTGCAAAGAAACTCGAAGGTTGTGTGTGAAGTCGACCAACCCGCACTGGGCCCGCGTGGTCGACTAAGGCTTAATCGCCCTGATTCAGGGTAGGCTCGAGCCCCTCAGTGGGGACGTATATGAGCTGATATAATAATAATAAAAAAGACTTAGGGCCATTTTTGAGGAAAAGTAACAAACTCCCTGGATTTGTATGGGAGGTACCATATCCGATTTTTCTTGGAATGACAAACTACTGCGTGGAATTCCCTTCCGGCGTCTGTATTCCCCGATTCTTACAATTTAGGAATCTTCAAGACGAGAGTGAATAGGCACTATTTGAGCTTGCGTGTCACATCCTCGGCTGCATCGGCACTTACCATCAGGTGAGGTGCAGCCAAACGTACTCAAATTTTTAATAAAAATTAAAAAAAATAAAAAAAAAATAAAAAAAATAGGCCATATAAATTTATAGTAAAGTACTGAGTTTCATCAAAATCGTTGCAGCCATATATATTTTTACTATGGTGGCAATCCTAAAAAATCTATATAAGAGAAATTTGAAAATAAAAACGGTTAGAGGTATAAAAATAATATTGCCCTAACCCAAATTTTACCAAAATCCGTCCAGTGGTTATAAAGCTAGAGCACCGGACGGATATACAGACACACAGCACACACTTAAACACATATAGACACACATGTTTATGTTTTGTATTTTTTAGTTTTTAGACCCTATTAATGTAAGACAGGTAACCCCTATCAAATTCCATTTTTTCTTTGATTTTTTTTTTGCCATCACAATACCTTTTTCACTCCTTCGTCACTCGAAAGTATAAACCTTACTCGCTTTATTTTCTATGAAGTCTTCAATTTTTAATTCATAAAAAATACAAAATAAGTTCACAATTGATGCTGATAAACTATTGACGTCACTTCTCGGTAGTTCAAACATATCTAGAACAAAATGTTGTTTTTGACGATAGAACGTAACCCAAGGGACTAGCTAGCAGCAGACATCATCGCTATTGACTGTATCTACTATCCAAAACAAAACAAAAAAAAGCACGGCGAGTAAAATATTTAACATTAGCTCACCGAATGGTAAGTGACGATGACTTCCGATGACGCCGAAAATGGAAGCGGACTTACCAAGATTTCCCAACGCAATGGTAAAACTGGCTATCTCATCTTTAAGCCGGAACACATCAATGCTGTTAACATTGATGCTCGGCGGCAAGATTAAGATAAGATGGTGGTAGCAAGGCGGGCTTAGAAAATGCCGTTCCACCGACCAAACCGAGTGATACAAAATTAGATTCCGCCGGTAATCGAAGCCGCGACATCCTGATGTGAAGTTAAAAGATTTAGCCATTAAGCCATGAAGGCGGTTAAAATCATTTAAATACTAAAAATATATTACAAAGCACCCTCCTTTTTTGTAAATTATTCTATTGTAATCGGTTCTTAACATGAGCATTTTTTAAATTATTGTATTGTCATCGGTTCTTAATATGAGAATTTTTAAATTACTGTATTGTCATCGGTTCTCAAATTGAGTATTTTTTAAATTATTCTATTGTCATCGGTTCTTAACATGAGCATTTTTTAAATTATTGTATTGTCATCAATTCTTAAAAGCAGGCTCCCAAAATAAGTGAATTTTTGCTAGAATATTTTGAGTCAGCCGCAAGTTTACTGAACGTGAAAACTACACATTCGATTCTTTGAACCTTTTTGTTTGGTACGGCTAGAACAAAAACACGATTTATTGGTTTTCGCTAGATACGTTTTATTTTGTAATTTTGAGTTTATATTGTTTGAGAGATAATTAGATTTTTCTCGTACATTACATAAGTTAGGCGCATGAAGTAAAAACCGACAGTAAGGGAATAAAGTTATTGATATAACGCCTAAGACGAAATTTTCCTACAATGTTTGCTAAGCTCACAATAAACGAAAATGTGCATTTACGCCTGAAGTAAAGGAGGTAAGTCGCGTTAAGACACACACGCGAAATTCAACTATAAATCTGGTTCCATAATAGACTCTAACAATAATTTTCACTTTAAAACTTATTATTTCGCAAACCGATCCCTGTATTGAAAAATGGTTTTAGCAAATCCGCAGTAGTTTTGAAAGACCTTTTCAACAATACCCAACACGATAGGATACGTCAACGAAAAAAAGTTCATCCCCTCTCTACATGTAGGGGAGGGTACACTAAAAAAACTTTTTTAAGATTTTATTGTACCACTTTGTCGGCGTGATTAATACGTATAGTATGTCAAAATTACAGCTTATTAGTACTAATAGTCTTTGAGCTAAGCCGCTAAAGACAGACAGACATGGCGAAATTATAAGGCTTCCTTGTTGACTTTGGAACCGTAAAATCGAAATTCGTCTAGCTAGGCACTGACTTACGCATTATTCTCTAGATCACCATTCATGCTGCATCACCGTTTATCGTATGCATTAAAAGTATAGCAGGTATGGGTATGTGTAATGTGTGCAAGTGAAAAAGGGGGCTGCATTTTGCACATTGCACGTTTACTGTCTTACATGCTCGCTATACTAAGCTATAGCGCTTCCGTGAACTAAAACTTTAAATACATTTTGTAACGGGTGCATGAGAGTACTGGAAATCCTCGTTTTGATTTTAGTTCATTCAGGAGCATTTCGTTACACTCAGTAAAGTGCATATAGGTTAAGATTAAGCTCTTCAAACGGGGCGTTCCTCTTCTATGACATTTGATTTAGGGATTCAAACCACAAACTTATAGAATAAAGGGCTATTTTTAATTAACCAAAAACCTCTCGGCAAACAACTGAACAACTAACTTTTGCACTGCAAAATTACTGGAATTGAAAAATAAATTGTAAATATCCTCAAACAAACACGATTATCGATATAGAAATAAAACAAAACATAACTATTATAAAACGTAAATAATTTCGGAAAATCTACTATGTTTTATACAAGCTTTTGTTCGAAAATAATTTTAATTATTTCGTCTTATTCTTAGGAAACCGTTTCATTTGATATCCATATAATGGGGGCGCATAAAAAATAACTGGTCCGCCATATTGGATTAAGAATGGCGTAACCAAGCAATTGTCATCCAAACTAAACGTGTATGCAAAACTTCAGCTCAATCGGAAACCAGAAAGTGGGTCAAACTTAACTTGCAAATTCTGAAGCAGAAAACTTACGTACATAAATAAGCACATTACAAGTTAAATACAAGCTTATATTTTTTAACACAATAATAAACTGGTAAAAAAAATTAAGAAAAGGATGGAGATATTAAAACAATATAGACGAACAAACTTCCGCGTACAGCAGGCCATTTAAAGTCATAATAATTTACAGAGTTCCATCAAAACCGTTAGATCTATTTCTGGGTAAAATAATAAGTTTTTTTAAAAAAAATAAGAAAAAGGCTGGAAATATTAAAACAATATTTGACTCACTGACGTGCTATTTTTTTATTTTATAGTTTATTTATTTGACTCTATGAGTGTAAGACGATCGATCCCTATTTAATACATCTATTCCTATATCAAAAACTAAAGTTTGATTTATTGCCATAACAAAAAATACGTAAATATCTAGAATACCTGAAAGAGTCTATATTAAAACAAAATGTTAACCGGGTTTATTCTACATACAAAACTGAACAACTATTGTTCTACAACCTTTGAGAAATCGCAAAAAAATGGACATACAAAATTAGCTGCTTTGCTGATTGACATAAAATTTGGGTCTCTTTTAAAAAATTGTGTGATAACTAGAAGCTCCAGTTGATGGCTCCTACATAAATTTAGTAACATCCTGTATAAGCACCAACCTACATCAGTTTAGCGAATCGGTGTGACCCGCCCGAGTTACACGTTAGTGGAAGTGCCGTCGTTAAAGCAGAGCTGCGTCCAGGTACACACTGAGGCGCAGTACAAGACTGTTCAGTCAGTGACGATTTTGAAAAGCTCCTCCGGATTGTTCGACACATCTACGTTAGAGGTAGGAATTTAGATCATTCTATAGGTACGTAATTCCTGTTTTCATATTATCTTGTTAGTGGGTTTTTATTTAGGTTTAAAAATAAGGCCTACGCTACATAGATTTAGTTGAATCGTTTTACGTTTATTAAAATTTACGGGCCAAGTGTGAGTCTGACTCGCGTATAGAGGGTTCTATACGCGCTTTGTAATTCAGTGAGTTAGAGTTTTCATTTAGTTTCAAACGGACGCACAGACACACATGATTCATTATGATTAATTTAGGTTTTCCGATAATTTTTATGTGAGGCTCTAAAATCTGTAGATTTCTGATAAATTTTTGACTTAGTAATTTTGGAGATAAGGGGGAGGATGCGCAATGCCAATTTTCTTTAGTATGTTATTTTACACTTTACATTCTAAAACTATACTACAGTACATTTGTAATCCTCATAACATGCTCTTTCATTTGACATGTCACATGATAACTTATTATTATAATATACTTTATTTGCACTATACGGTCGCGATTGGATCAGAAAACTCTATATACATAGCAAATTTTATCTTTTTTTATTTCCGGACGGAGAGACGGACATATTGGTGATCTTATAAGGATTATTTTTTTTATCGGATGTATAGAGACGGCAAAATGCGAGTTAGACCCGCACACCGAGTGTTCCATATCACCACACCTCTCCGCACTAGTATCTTCAACAATGATATATAATAATTTTAATAAAAATAACTCAACGTGAGCGACATTAAAAGGTGTTTTTTATATTAAATTCGGGATCCTTAGCGCGAGTACTACTACGGTTTTCTTATTGTTTATTTCATTTTAGGGTTTGTAAGATAATCACACTAGGCTGTATTAACGTTTTTACGACAGAGCCAAAATGAAAAACCTTAAAAATCACGTTTATTGTATGTATGGTACCCCCTAACTTTTTTTACTTCTATGTTTTTGTTATTTGTTAGTAAATCCGCGTAATCCAAGAATATTTCTGAAAGCTGTTATTATATTAGTTATTACGGTTCAAAAGATACAGCCTTTTAAATGTCTGACGGGAAGACAGATAGATAAACAGCGTAGGCATAGCAATAGAGTCCCGTTGGCACCTTTCAACCTTACAGAACCCTAAAAATGCTTCATCTATTTCAACAAAGTATGTTGTGCACTTGCAGAGTTTGTATTTCTGTAGTTTGTATATTTAATTATGTGAAATGAATACTTTCAGCCAATATGCATACTTAACTACTGTTAGGGTTCTTGCAACATACAAGTATAGTGATACTGCGAGGGACATGATTACCGGCGCATGGCCTGACAGACATAGTTTAAACAAAAAGTGAAATAGTAAGTCGGAACTATGTCATAAAATGTGTTAAACGAGGGCACCGCACGCAACGAGGAGCCCGGACCGACCGCGCGCCCGCCGCGCCGCCAACGCCCGCGCCTCAGCGCTGGAAATCAGAGACGGCCTAGTCTAAAAATAATAGTACGTAGTACACCAAACTTTGAGAAACACATTTTTTATACTTACGGTATATATAGGGTGCAACATAAAGATGTAGTGATACTTTAAGGTGGCCTTGTATTCATCAAACTGAACAACTTTTGTTCTACAACTTTGCTGAAAGAAAACGCGAAATTTCTTTTGGGTTTTGTCATAAAAATCGGGTCAGCTAATTGGCTAGATTTGTATGAAAAATCAAAAAAAAAATCGCGATTTCAGCAAAGTTGTAAAACAAAAGTTGTTCAGCTTGTTAAGTACAAACCCACCTTAAAGTATCACTGCACCTTTATGTTACACCCTGTATAAGAACAAAATTTTGTATTTAAATTTAAATTATTGTACAAATACAATAATTACGTAAGGTAGGTATTTAAATATGTAGGCCTTTGTCCAGCAGTGGTCATATGATGATAATTTCTTAAACATCACCTGTACAAAATAAATTAAATTAATAAAGTTAGCTAAATTTATATTTTACTAGCTGTCCCGGCGAACTTCGTTCAACCTTACACTACACTACACTACCCTAACCTACACTACATTACCCTACCCTACCCTACAATACCCTAACCTACACTACATTACCCTACCCTACCCTACACTACCCTACCCTACCCTACCTTACACTACCGTACCCTACACTACCCTACCCTACCCTACCCTAAAAACACTACACTACACTACCCTACCCTACACTACACTATACTACCCTACCCTACCCTATACTACACTACCCAACCCTACCCTACCCTACCCTACACTACCCTACCCTACACTACACTACCCTACCCTACACTACCCTACACTACACTACACTACCCAACCCTATCCTACCCTACACTAACCTACACTGCCCTACACCTACACTACACTACCCTACCCTAAAACCAATTATATTTTGACTGATGTTTTTTTTTATTTAATTCCGAGCATTTTCATATTTATTCACCTTTTAAACCTTCTCTGGACTTCCACAAATGATTTAATACCAAAATTAGTCAAATCGGTCCAGCCGTTCTCGAGTTTTAGCGAGACGAACGAACGGCAATTCATTTTTATATATATAGATAGAAGATAGATAGAAGATAGAAGATAACAAAGACAATAAAGCAAATAAAGTCTTTTTAGTAGAAATTGGACTGTGCCTTAATTAATTCTAGATGTCGGTATACAAATCAAGGGGTTAGTTGAGCTAGACAAAGTTTACGAAGATATACAGTAGAGGTTATAAATCAGGTGTGCAAGCGACACTCGAGTGATAACGTCTGCGATCGGAGCATCGTAGCGTCGACGCGACGATGCGACGCGACGCGACGCGACGGAAGCTTCTAGTCGTGTCGAGTCGCTTATGGGTCGTACGGCCGCATGTGACCGCACGTTGCGACAAGGGGCGCGCGCGGCGCGACTGTCGGGTCAATGTTCAGCATGTGAGAAAAGGAACGTAAGTATAGTGCGTGCCACTAAAGATGAGACTTGAAACACCACTTAAAGCATTAAAAATATAAAGTAGGCAGATGATTTACGACGTGTACACCTGTATGTCAGAAGAAGCAAAGGATTATGGATATCTATATTTATGGATAACTTTTTCTTACACTTCCTACTTTGTCTTTGTAATGTTTTACGTGGTGTTTCAAGTCTCATCTTTGGACAACGCATTATACTTACTCTATTTTTGGCAACTACAAAGACTAATATACTGGAGCTCTGTAATATTAAGTTACAAGATAAACTCGAAATATTTACTCTGGTTTTCCATTAATAAAACAAAAAAATGAGAATATACCAATACCAAAGGTATACGCGTTTGCTTCAAATATAAAAAAATAAGTAATAATGAAACTGATATCAGTAAATATCAGTCAAGTAGGCCCATGACCAGACGGTGTCACAATTATCAACGTTTCTCAACAATATTCGTCCTCCAACGTAGGGTTATCTTAGTTCATCCCAACAATGACCAGAATATGCTTATCGGTACTTAACGTTAGCTAGGTATGGCCAATTTAATAATATCCCATTACCGTTGAGAGAGACATCGGTTGTGGGTAACTTGGAAAATGAATTTGGGCACGCGATGCTCCCTACATTCAATTTAATAGACAAACTTATTTTACGTCAGCTAAGTTACTTGTTCACGAACGTCATAGAACTAGAGACAGGAAGCGGTTTTATATAAGCTCAACCCAATCAATGACTAAAGTACTTATTGCTTTGAACGCCGTTGTACATACCCTCAACCGAAACCACGAACGTCATAGAACTAGAGACAGAAAACGGTTTTATATAAGCTCACCCAATAAATGACTACTTATTGCTTGGACCGCCAGTGTACATGTAAATACCCTGAACCGAAAGCACAAACGTTATAGAACTAGAGACAGGAAGTGGTTTTATATAAGCTCAACCCTATAAATGACTACTTATTGCTTGGACCGCCAGTGTACATGTAAATACCCTGAACCGAAAGCACAAACGTTATAGAACTAGAGACAGGAAGTGGTTTTATATAAGCTCAACCCTATAAATGACTACTTATTGCTTGGACCGCCGGTGTACATTTAATACCCCGAACCGAAAGCACGAACATCATAGAACTAGAGAGACGGGAAGCGGTTTTATATAAGCTCAACCTTATAAATGACTACTTATCGCTTAGATCGCCGGTGTAGGTATACCCTGAACCGTAAGCACAGTTACGTTAGTACTAATACATATACTTTGGCACAGTATAATAAAGAGTAAGTAAGGAACAGTAAGTACTTGAATTTTTCAATAGTTAAATTTTCAGTAATTTCTTTTGTTTATTTTTATTTCAAGGAAGAGCAGGACTAAAGGTGCTTTCCCAGACTTAGGCGTAACTTGGTAAAACAATTAAGTAAAAATAATATATAGCTGGTCTGATATAGGTACCAGCTAGGGTTGCTCTTAAACTAATGCTGACGTGTTCGTGTAATTAAATACGTCTGCTATTGTTATCTGAATTGGGATAGATAGTTTACTTACCTACTTGAATTAGTTTAAACATTTAATATTTTTTATTTAAGATTTGTTAAATATCTACAAATGGTAAGCCCTTGGTATCATGTAATCTGAGGTAAGTGACGATGATGCCGAACATGAAAGCGGACATACCATTATTGCCAGTTCCCCATTAAATAATGTAATGGGGAACTGGCAGTCTTCCGGAACACATCAATGATATTAACATTTATGTTTGGCGACAAGACTTAGATAAGATGGTGGTAGCTAGCCAAGCGGGCTTAGAAAATTCCATTCCAACAACCAAGTGGAGTCATACAAAGTTAGACTGTACCGGGAATCGAACCCGCGACCTCTTGATGTGAAGTTAATGGACTTGACCATTAGGCCACGTAGGCGATCAAACGGAGCGGTTTTTTTTTTCAGGTAAAAAGGAACACTAAAGTTTATTACCTAAGTTTTGTGCGAATCAAATACTTTGTAAAGTGCGCGGTTTGATACAACTAGAGCAAAAGCAGATAGCACAGTTCAGTAAAGATATTTTAAACATGCAATTATAATGATGCTACCCAAGCCTCGCGACGTCGTCGTAGCTTCTTCGTAGGTCGCTCGGCACGCGAGCCAGAGCGGAGGACATGAATATATCGGCAGTATGAATGAATTTACAACGTTACGAATTTATTTTTATTCATTTATCTCGTAATGTTACACAATCAAAAAAAATAGGTCAAGGTCTTTTGATTTTTAAGCTCAATGGTTATCAATCATTGTAGTAGGTACCTACTATTTACTTTTTTTTAACAATACAACACGTAATATTGGTATTTTTTTTTCACATTATAATTATCAATATACCTACTTGTTTCTTAGTAAAATATATCATATCGATACAATCGATAACTTTCCGCACTAAAGAGTTAAACTCTAACTAAACGGTACGCCCTGGGGAATGACAGCATTATTATGGAAATTAAGCTCTATATAAACCATTGCAACTTAATCTCTAATCCAAAAAAATCTTTTTTTAGGGTTCCGGAGTCAAAATTAAGGCTTATAATTTAATCATATCCGTCCACAGTGTCCGTCTGTCTGTTGATATCTATATCACAGTAAATGTATACAGTAACTATTAGATCGTAGATGCATTTGGTTTGTAGGGCCGTAAACAAATCTATGATTCTTACTTTCAACCTCGACAGAACAAATTAACACAAGTATCTACTTATCTTCCTTACAAAAAACTATTATTTAATTCATCTTATCCGCTCTTAAACATCACTGGAGGGGCTTGAGCCTATCCTGAATTAGGACGATCGGGCCTTAGTCGACCACGCGGGTCCAGTGCGTGTTGGTCGACTTCACACACAACCTTCGAGTTTCTTCACAGACATTGTGTAGGTTTCCTCATGATGTTTTTCTTCGTCGTAAAATCGAAATTCGAAAACACATTGGTACGTGGCTGGATTCAAACCATGACCACCCGAACAGGACCTACGCTAACCGCTACCGACGCTCTTATTCTTTGTTTCAACTAGTAAATAATACTACTAATAATAACCATAACCCTTTATCCACTGTTGCACACTACTCGTAAGTACCTACCGATCTCGTTCACGTTCTCCACATTCTGCGTAGTCTCCTCTTCATTGTTAAATTAACGTAAGCTATCTTTAAGTAATTGAATCAAATGTTTTTTTATTATTAAATACTAAAAGGTTTTTCAATAGTAGTTGAAAAATTGATACGAATAACGAAAAATAAAAACTATACATTCACGAAAAGGGTCATAAAGGCACAGTTTGGATATATTCTGAATATTTTGATACCTACATAAGTGTTTGTTTTTTTTCTAAAGAACGTAAGTACAGAAAATAACCGAACCATAGGTTCTTATTTATGATGCTCTCTATACCTCAGAACATGTTAAGACTTAGGATGTTTTAACTTTACTAACGAAAGACTGCCTCACGGCATATTTGAGGTGGAAAGGCACAAAAGTGCAATAAGGCGAAGTGGGGCTCCCCCCCCTCGCCGTCGCACTCATCAGGAGCGGCACTGCAAAACCTTGACACCCATTTTTTAAAACATCTCTCGCTTGAAAGTATGGAACAAAGAACATAAAACAAACAAGTTTTTTAAATAACCAATAAACACTCTCAATGACAACTAGGCTTGAACATGATGGATGACATACATACTCTACCAACAATAATCTAATAAAAGTGCGCCTATAGTCCAAACAGTTATAAACGTTTGGTAATATTTGTTAATTAGGATTCTGTCATCAACTTCAACTAATATAACAGCTATATTGGTCCAAGGTCATCAATAACAAATTTTGCTATCCCTGGGAAAAACTGGTCTCTTTTAGGAAAATCTACTAATGTAGGGCCATCATATGATGAGTTAATGACCGCTAAGACATGACAGTATTTCACTATTTTATTTATTTTCAGGTTGTCGCAATAAAAAATATGCTTCCTTTTGCTTGTATTTTTAAAAAACTGAATGTAAAAAAAATAATTGCGTAAAGCCATCAACATAGAATGGCCGCATTATAGAAAAGTCAAACAAGAAACCGTAAAATACGTAACAAATTCTGATAAAAAGAAAGAAAGCTTGTTTTCTAAATAAATCACCACCGTGAGTAATGAAGGCAACACTTTATAACTTATTCGTGCTTATGCGTTTTTTACAGCAGTGCGTCAGCTCAGCCTAGCGACAACGTCTCAAACAATTAACACCTCACACGCCTCACTATAATCTGGAAATGTTTAAAAACGAACGGGTTGCGTGTTGTAGTATCACTCTGAATTTGAATTAGTTGATTCTGATTTTGAAATTTTAGAATTTGAAAAAATCTTATAAATGGGCGAAAGTCTTACTATTTAAGCAACAATTGGAAACGCTAAACACGTTAAAAACCGACTTCCGTCGATACAACTTAGTACATTTTTTTATTATTAGTTTTAGTTTATGCTAAAAAAGTTCTATTAACGATTTTTCTAAAATTTATATTTATTAAGTTGGTATCATACCCTATTGAATAAAAAAATAATCAAGAAAATCGGTTCACAATCTGCGAAGATATCGCGTAACAAACACACAAAAAAACATATATAGTCGAATTGAGAACCTCCTCCTTTTTGGAAGTTGGTTAAAAATCAATCCATGAAGTCCCCACTAATGGGACAGGAGTCTGTTACTTGATTTGGGAAAGTTAATATTCGTTAAAAATATAATATAATCGAGAAAGTTAATATAATATTCTTACTCAACATCCGGGGGCAAAGACCGGATCGGTGGAGGTTGGATGGCTAGTTCCGGACTCCACTGTCAGAAGTTTTCAAGCCGCTTATAGGGCTCAGTGATAAAAAGCGAGCGAGCCTTACAGTAAAGTCGCATATGATGTGTGACATCTGACATAAGTTAAAAACGTACTGGCCTTCTGGTCTCCGGCCTTACATTAAGCGGCATGGCCATGTTTCCTTAGCCTCTGTGACAGAAAAAAAATGCATTTCCTGTTACGCACTTCCGTCCCATATCACGAAATAACTCCCTCAGATTGCAGGAAAGCAAGAGAAAAGATGTTACACATCAACAACCGCACTAACAGTTAAACGATTTTTTACAAGCGGCTTGCGAACGTGAAAAAAAGTAGCCTATGTGTTAATCCAGGTCCTAATCTGTCTACCTACCATATTTCAGCCAGATCCGTTCAATAGTTTTTGCGTCAAGAAGTAACAAATATACCCACTCACACACTCACAAAACTTTCACCTTTACTCGTATAATATTAGTGTATTAATTACAATTAGCCTTTGGGAAGCCGCGGTCGCCCGCGTGGACATCGTTTTTATGACTGTCTTTGAGGGTGAGCGGTACGCGAGACGCGGCTCGCGAGCGTGGGTGTAAGTTTTCTCCAGGTCCCTCAGGAACTATATCAGGCTATTCTGATTAGCTGTCTATGTCATTTCCCACCCCCTCAACCAATTCTATACAAAAAATCACTTCTATCTATTGCTCCGTTGCGACGCCGACGTGCGCGAGTGTGGAAATAAGTTTTGCCCAGATCCTTTGGGAATTATGTAACGATATGCTGATCAGTTAATTATGTCATTTCCCATCCCTCTACCGTCTTTGTGCAAAAAAATTACAACAATCCATTGTTCCGTTGCAATGTTAAAGAAATTAAACTAAACAAGAGTATTTTTTCAGCTCCCTCAGGAACTGCATCGGGCTTTGTTATTTTCATGGGATAATAGTAGCCTTTCTAGTTACACAGACTACCTGCATGCCAAATTTTATGACGATAGGTAGAGGCATTAAAGCGTTAACAGGTAACAAACAAACACATTTTCACATTACTCGTACATAATGAGCAAGTTATAGGGTGCGCTTTGGGTGCGCTAGACATACCTCTACCATTGAGTCACCTAGGTGCAATGAAACGCTTAAAGCAGAACACAGTCATAAATCTAAAGTAGTGAATCTCTACAAAGACAATTAAAGATGATTCCCAAGAATGTGTTGCGGCATAACACTCAATTTGTACTTGTTAAGGCAACAAATTGATGAGGCGCCCTCGCCGCCCGCCCGCCCGCTCACCTAAGGATGCATCTTCACTGTGAGACAATAATAAACTACCTATGAACAAAGTATATATATTAGTACTCGTACTAACATACAGTATGGACACTCCCTGCCGCTCTTCAGATTGCGACCTCATCCCCTCTTCACCCATATTAATAAAGATTGGTTACAGTTCGGTTTTCAAACGTATGGGTTTTCGCCGTCATTTGTTTGTTCCGTCATTTGTTTTTAGAAATGTCATTTCACGACCATTTGTATGCAGTGTCCGGGGTGTGCTATGAATGAGGGTCTTGGCTTAGTAAAACGATAATTTACATGAATAACGCAAATCGTTGAGCGAAGCGCGTGATCAAATTCTTTGTTCTCAGTAGTTCTGTCGAGTGTTTCCGTTGATAGAACTTTAAAGGAATCCTTTTCTTTTACATCTCCTTACAAATCTTATAATTGTCAGTGAAAGCGTTTATAAAGATATTCCATTTAGTTGTAAGTGAAAGTTTCAGAAACATTTTCCCAAATAATCTTTGTGACAATAGTCGCTCATTCCTCCTAACATGTACAAACGCGGCCTTAGCGTTGGAAGTGGGCAACGCGAAGGAACTACGGTAGATTGACGGGTACCTCGTTTTATCATCAAAACACAATGAGTTGTTTGACGCTACATTTAAGTAAATCGGAACATTGACTGACACATAATTACATTAACTTTTGGTAAGTCATGCATGATTTAAGTAAGTTGTTCTTATTTAATATTTATTTAATAACCTAGTTATTTCACATCAAATGATACAAAAGAGAATGGTGGCAAAAAAACTAAATAATCCGAAAACATTTGAAATTGTGTTGTCAAATGATAGTTCAGATATAAAACGGTAAAAATGAAATTGGTTTTATTGCAAAGTGCGTCTCAGACCGATTTTGTTGGGTTCAAGAGTCAAGAGTCTTTTCAAGTTCTCGGGATACCCTAAATCACTTTCCTAGGAATAGTTTATAAATACTAGTGACACGTTTTTAACGACTTTGACGAGCTTTATCTTCGGGACTACGGGTGCCTTTCACTTGTATGGGAGCAGGATAAATAACATTTTTAAATGCGGAGAGAGTTTTAGAGGGCAAGATCCTATTTGGGTCGCTGAATCAGCAAAGTAATATTTATTCGTTATTATTTAGATAGTTATTTAACTGCAATTTTCTAACTAAACGATGCACTATCTGCTAAAGTTGCATTTATAATTAATAGATCGTAAATAATAAGAAATAGGTCACCATAATACAGTGAATCCTAGTTTGGGGCCGGATGGTCATATGTGATTTGTCCCTAAATACTTATTTGAATATCAACGAGTGCTAAACTCATCATAATTCAAAGTAAAGCTGTTTCGGCCATAGCTGATGCAGTAAACTGTTTTTACAATGAATGTTCCAGTTATTAGGTCACCCGCAGCCGATCGAATATCAACAACAAACGATTTTTTTTAATATGTTTATTTGAAAAACAAAACCATTAATTTAAAAGGCAAAATAAAATGGCGGCTTTAGCTGTGATAGTTTTGTTTATAAATTGATTATATGCCCTACTATTTATATTTTTTCAGATGTCCTGAAATAGTGGTTTAGCTGGCAGGGGGGAATCGACTCTTACAAAAATTTACAAAAAATGAGACACTGGTCAAATACCTAGTCTTGAGACACTGCGGTATTTGGACGTCATTAATATGAGTATTTAAACGCCTTAGACTTGAAGAATTTTTACATAATTAAGTTTTTGATGGGATTAACTTAAATAAAATTGGATTTCCTTTGATTCGCGATGTTCTAATTTTAATTATGTTTCTTAGTTGCGTAATCTTACCGACACGAGTGTGAAGTTCGTAGCCAGATATATTACAGTTCTAAATATAATAAAACAAATTCATTAAATTGCTACATTTTCATTTATACACCGTTGAATGAAAAGTGCACGAACTTTACACCGCCCTACCTACTTACAGTTGGACCATTGTGTGGAGTAACTAATTAGTATCTATAGAGATAACAATTTGATTAAGCAATTGTTTTGCTGTTTATAAACAAAACGTGACCTAAATTATTTCGTAGATTTGCCTTCAATACTATGTATACGCAATAATTTTCACTGCATCTTAGAATAAACATTATTTTTCTTAATCGTTAACTGTTCTTAAGAATACCATTGATAATCATGATAATTTGATTATAATGAAGTGACAAGGTTGTAATTTATATCATACTAGCTTTCCATCGTTTTAGCTTTTGATTACAAGCGGTATATTACTGTGTTAGTTAGTTTGAGACAAATCTTGGAAGCTTATTTAGTACCACTTCCTAATTTCCGAATGAGCTGAAATTTTGCATACTGCATTTAGAGCATAATGCATGATAAGCTAAGTAACGTGATTCTAAACTCAATATAACGGATTCCCAAATATGGAGGGCCTGTAAAATTTCAATGCGATCGGTGCACAAACGAAAATGTACTTTTTTATCCTTAATTGGTAAGCCCTTGACATTATCTCACCTGATGGTAAGTGACGAAGACGCCAAAGATGAAAGCGGGCTTACCAAGATTGATTGTAACCAATATGCAGTCCGATTCGATGGTGCAAACCAAATTTTGAATTTATATTATAATTAATGAAAACCACCATGATTATTATTAATATAACGAGTGTATTCCCTCTTTGTTGCTACACATTAATGTTTTGACTGTAAACTGTAATAATATTACAAAGGAAAAGGTTCGAAGTAAACATAGGGTAGATACAGCGTAAGTACACTTTTTTGAACGAGGTCAATGAGTTCTCAGTGACTACTGAAACAATCCGGCGTTTGTATGTATTATAAATGTTTGTTCGACGATAACTCGAGAGTTGTTGATCGGAATGTCGTGAAAGGTAGACGAATTAATGAGATAAAAAGAAATTTTAGCTTCGTAGAAAATGAGCCAAAGCGGTTAAGGGGTTGCCGAAATATAGGGGGTTGTGAATGTTGAAACACCACTAGATGGCGCTAGACGGATCTTACATCGCGCATGTGTTAGTGAGCGTACCTATACAGTAGGGCCTCGATAATCCGAACGCAAAATTTATATCCTGTTCGGATCTACGCAGCGCTCGGATTATAGTATGTAGACATTTTAAAAGGTATTTTAGCAATAAACCCAATTTTTTTTTACTATATAAAAATAAGTCGGGTTTTCCTTCCTGACGCTATAACTCCAGAACGCACGAACCGATTTGGCTAATTCTTTTTTTGTCGAGTTCGTTATTGTCAGGAGAAGGTTCTTATGTAGGGTAGTGTAGGGTAGGGTAGTGTAGTGTAGGGTAGGGTAGGGTAGGGTAGTGTAGGGTAGGTTAGTGTAGGGTAGTGTAGGGTAGGTTAGTGTAGTGTAGGGTAGTGTAGGGTAGTGTAGGGTAGTGTAGTGTAGTGTATGTAGGGTAGGGTAGGGTAGTGTAGTGTAGGGTAGGCTAGGGTAGTGTAGTGTAGTGTAGGGTAGAGTAGTGTAGGGTAGGGTAGTGTAGGCTAGGGTAGTGTAGTGTAGTGTAGTGTAGGGTTAGGGTAGGGTAGGGTAGGGCAGTGTAATGTAATGTAAGGCGGTACGTAGTTCGCCGGGACAGCTAGTTATTATATAAAACTATGTTTTAATCATTAGAAACTGATAAAAGATACAATTAAAGGATAATGACATTACATTGTTGAAGTTGGTTGTTACTTTTTTGAAGAATAGTACATTGACGGCTAGTATTTAGCGACATATACACAACAAAATGGCGGAAGTGCGCGCGGAGCGGTGGTCAAGTACGATACGCGCCGCGTCTAAAAAGGTTGATTCGGCACTAAAATACGAGCGTGGCATGGACCGGGGGTCGTTCGGATTAGCTTGGGTTCGTATTATCGAGGCCTTACTTTATTTTTTTAAAACGAGTACACTGTGAGTTCACAGTATGGGGCAAGCCACAGTTACATTGAATAATTTAATTGAACTAGATTTTGTTATTGTTGCCAATATTTTTTTATAAATTACGCATAAGGCCACAAGGTCTTGCTTGCCATGAATAGTAAAGGTATCCTGTCTCGTTGAAAAATTGTTAAACAGGTTCATTGCCATCATGGATACGGACAAAATTAGATGTGTAAAATGTCGTGTGTGCCTGCCCAGATGATTTTTGGTCAAAGTAAGCTCAAATGAGAAAAAAACGAGCCTTTAATGCCCGTAACATGAAATCGGAATGAGATCAATTTAAAAGTGAGCTGTAGTACTGTTAGTTATAAGAGTTGACTCCATCATAAAATAGTAATTAATTGCGAGAAATTACTGATTGCGATCTGGCTGCATCTAGTCAGCCAGGTTCATACTATGCCGCAAGCGTTGAGTGTACGCACAGATTAGATCTTCTTGAATTAGCGTACCCGTATTTGTTATCCAAAATAAGCCTATGACATTATCTCACCTGATGATAACCAAATGACTTACCTACCAAGATTCCCCTACACAATGTGGAATATAAACTGGCTATCTTAACGCCATATCGGAACACATCAATGCTGTTAAAACTGATACTTTTTTGGCAAGGTCTAAAGATAAGATTGTGGTAGCTAGGTAATTTCAATATACATAATACTTATCGTATACTCGACAAGCCAAATATAGTGACGATTTCAGCTGCACTTAACATAATTTCCTTATTTTAAAGTCGGTAATCTAGGTTTAGATATTCCTTAAACAGTACGAAAACAAATTACAGTACAGTATTTTATAAAATCATAGGCGTCATAGATGGAGGAGTAAAACTATGAAACTTATTCCTTAAGTTCTATGTTTTCCGACAATACTTAGTAATTAAATTATTAATGCGATACAAGAAAATTAAATCAGAAAGTTAAACAAGCACCATTAAGTAATTCAATCTCAATTGATTATGGCATAAACAAAATCATCTTGATATCTAATGCACTTGCTCATACGCATCTACGAGTTGTTCTCAATAACTCCTTTATAACCAGTGCGTTACCCTCTCGCCACAAGAGGCGGGCTTATACGTATCGCTAGCATATTTATATCGTTGATAGATTCTTCCTTATCAATAGGGATAGCTTAGTAATGAGAGGTAAAGGAATTTCCGAGTGCTTTCTTCGAAATGAAAAGGATAGAATAGAGAAAACAAATAAATAGAACTAGCTATGTTCCGTACTAGGAGACATGATGCTTCAAACCCATTACATCCCCACTGCTGGACGCGGGTCTCTTCCCAACCCTGGTAAGGTTAGGCCACAACGCGGGGGCCAAGTGCAGTGCATGTTTTAGGGCTAGTGGCAAACCCTACAGTGATAATTTTTCAAGACTTGCTTAACGAATTCCATCTAATGGTTGCTACCGTCACTAAAGGCTTAACGTGACTTGCGAGGCTTTTAGTGTATTATGCTTTACAGTACAATAACTAGGTGATTATAGTTATTCAGTGGCAACCGTGCATCGGAAGACGTAGCGTAGAGAGACCTCTATTTGGTAGACCGACGACCGAGTAAGGTCTCGAAAAGCCGCTGAATGCTGACAGCACAGGACCGGTCGTTATGGAAATTATTGGGGCCCTTTGTCTAGTAGTGAATTTATTTTTATTTTTAGATAAATACATGTGAAATTCTATTCGTGTCGTTCTTGTCACGTTAGTACGGGGAGAACTCACCTATTCGAACAATGCATTAAAGTTAAAGGAACCCTTAAAGTTTCACCATATCCTTCTATCTGTCTAGCTGTCTGTCCGTAGGTATGTCACAACAGTTTTTCTCAAAGACTATACAGCTTTGAAGCTGAAATTATTTATAATTATACAAATCTTTAACCCTTATTAAGTTATTGAATAAAGTCTGAAAAAAATATTTGTAGAAGTGACTTTTCTTCACTTGATCGGGTGTGGATTGTTGAATAGATCTTTCAAAATTATTGAGGGTTTGCTACGATCATTTTTGCCATAAGTGATTTGCTTACTAAATATAATATTTTAAATTGGTGATTTTTATGAAAGTTACATTTTTCAACCCCTTAACAGCTAAACCAAATCAGCAAATCTTAAAAATTATAAGAAATATAAGGATAGAATATAATTAAAAGGAAAATTAATACAGCCAAGTAGGCTTTCTCAGTTTAGAAATAATAGTAGCTAAACTTAAGATATGCTATTCGATTAGATTCTTCATACAAAATGTTTTATGTTAACTTCAAAAATAACAGTTTTTTTTTAAATATACATTTATAAAAAAATACAGAACCCTACTTTGCTCGTGGACCAACACGCACTTGCCGACTTTTTCGATATTACTACCGAAGCAGATGCACTATCCACGCTGCAGGAATGCAACTAAGAAAATGTCACCGTATAGGTTTATTGTAGGTACTTATTAAATAAAGTATACATCAACCTCAAATTAAAAGACCATAACGATTCATTTTCTTCTGTCATCTCATCTCTCATGGTCAATTAACCTATTTGTTTAATGCACCAAATTATGAGCGTCAATTGCGCGCGCGCATCCCACAGGCCATCGGCCATCGCGTCGGCATCCGTGCACTTAGAGGCACATTACGATAAACAGTGCACTTCAGTAGATCAAGTAGTCTTAATTTACTGACGAGGCACTAACTCGCGAGTTCAGAAATTAATTAAACAGAAATAGATACACTTGAAACACTTCTATCATTAGAAGCTGAGTACCTATTTGATTAATTTTCATTTGATTTTGAGAGGTGAGACAAAGTTCGATTTTTGACATCTAATGGTCTCGCAAAAATAAAAACATTTTGATAAAATTTCGTTTCTTAACAAATGCATCAATACCAACTATAAACTAGCAGAAGAAAGCAGAAAGGACCTACCACAATGCGTGTACATTAAAAAAGGAACTCAGGCAATTTTTTTTCTCAAATAGGTATGTTCTTAAATTTACTTTTGTTCAAAAACCAATTATTTATTTATACATATTGTACATCAATAAATCGATTGCATTTAATGGAGTATTTCAATTGAAATATCTCTTAAGTTACTTAAATAATTTCATCGTCATCATCATCATGTCAGCCGAAAAACGTCCACTACTGGAAAAAAAGGCCTCCCCAAAGGATTTCCACGACGACCGGTCTTGTGCTGCTCGCATCCATCGGCTTTCCACGATCTTCACCAGGTCGTTGGTCCACCGCATAGGAGGCCTGCCTACGTTACGTTTTCCAGCGCGCGGTTTCCACTCGAGAACTTTACTACTCCAACGGCCAACGGTTCTACGAGCTATGTACCCTGCCCACTGCCACTTCAGTTTAGCGATTCTGTGAGCTATATGTCGGTTACTTTGATTCTCCTGCGGATCTCCTAGTTTTTATGAACTGCGACGCTGAACGTCCGCGCGCTCAATACATAATATAATTTTCATTTATGCTATATTGTTTATTTCATCCTACAGTTTACAAAATAATTAACAGTTATTGAATACTTCTTTTAAGCAACAATGTTAATAGCTGCTTGTGTCAGAAGTTTTCGCTCTTCTTTACCAAAATAGATGGATTACATAGATATAAGATACTCTAACACTAAGACAGATGAAAAATTTAAATTACGCTAATATAATGAAGGCGCGCGCCCGCGTCTGTTTGTGTGTGTATATGAGTTGAGGATGTTTTTAATATATATGCGTGTGTGTGTGTTAAAATAAAAATAAAATTATTTAAGATATTTAAGAAATAATAAAATTTAAACGAAAAAAAGGTAATGTGAAATTTATTTATATACGTAGAAAATGATTAATTTAAATAAATAAAGATTAAATAAATTGAAAGGTATATAAACATCTGTCATTAGACAATTATTCACATTCACATTTGTGTCGTATAGTGGCACGGTATCAGCAGCGAGACCGAGGACAAAAAGTTTTTTTTTTAAATAAAGTAACATAGCCCGCCCGAGTTCATTTTTAATGTACCTCGAAGGTCATGTTATGTACAGTACTGTGAAATTTCAAGGTTAAAAAGCAGCGAGTTGTGTCCAATAGAATCGCAAATTATCTACTCTCATATTGTAAAACTCGATTTATAAACTTCAAAACGAGTTTATATTGACATACTTTATGAATAACATACCGAAATTTTATAATAGAATCATATAATAATTATTTTTCTCTAACAAAAATAATGTTAAAAATGTATTTTTTTACCATTACGATACAGGACAAATCCAAGAAGTTAATATCACCATGGAGATTCCATCAATCACTTTTCTTCTAATTGAACGCTTATATACGTGGGGTGCGCCATTTTTATAGAATTACAAAAAATATGTATGTCTGTGACAGCACCCGCTTTAGCGCATGCGCGTTGATGTGCTGGGTTTTGGTGCTATCATACATTTTGTTATACTGAATTTCGATTAAAAAAAACTCTTAGTCTTTTAACTTTGATCTTTGATTTAGTAGGTTCAATCCCAATCTTGGACGAATAAATCCCGATGTATGAGATTATATAAAGTATAACTAGGTATTAGAACACCCGTATGATACTACTCAAAACTCGAACTCATACTCGTGCTTTAATACCCCTTATTATACAACCGTTTCATAAACAACTATTTCGACACAGTTGCTTATAAAGTGGTACTTTATGAGCACGTTTACTGTGCGATTAAATTTACCGCATACGTTTTGTTCGACGAGAAGACATACAGCACACAGTATACTTTCATAGTACAAATTTAAAATATTCTGATCTGTGATACTTACCGCAGCCTGCTTCGTCGACACCATCTTCGCAGTCCCGTTGTCCGTCGCAGCGCTTGTTCATCAGCACGCAGCGGGTTTGATCGCACCGGATTGAGTCGCTAGGGCACACTGAAACAATACTTTTGGTCAGATTCTCACTGTCATCATTTCAGCTGGACGATTTAACTATTGTTAGACTCGGACTACAAGCATCCGGAATCTCCTCGGTCCGAGAAAAATCCGAGTACATAAGACATGCTATCGACTCACGCGGTCCGTTTTGAACTCACAGAGCTAGAGCGTGGCACAGTAATAATAAATATACCTACTTACATATGTTTCCAAAATATTACGCACATGATTATATTATACCTACCTTTATATTTCGAAAGGGGGTGCAAATAAATAAATACTAGCTTTTGGCTGCAGCTTCACCCTCGTGGACATCGCTTTTGCCTGCGACTATGTATATACCAAAAATATTCTTGGACATGTGAGCTCAAGCGCCACGTTGCTGAGATATTTTCAGTTAGAGATTGTTCCACGTTAGGCGCCAATTTAATGGAGTTGCCACCTTTGCAACCAGCTCGTATAGGGTAGCTGCATTGACAGCGTTGAGATCTTGTCATTTTTCCTTTATTTTGCCCGTGTTAATCTATAAACATGCAACTCTTCTTCTTCTACTACTTCGTAACCCCAGGGATTGAGGATTGTGAACATCATGAAAATGCAACTAAACTCAATTAAACTGTATATAAAGTTCAAACTCTCATTGAAATACAATAAGAAGTTTTATCGAGATTTTGTATTAAACTAGCTTACCTCCCGCGTTTTCTTTTTTATTTTACTCAAAATATCTCGTTAACGTCACGCTTATGGTAAAAATGGCCTTGTAAATTTTCGGTATATGTTTGCATCCCTTTTCGAAATATATATATATATATCATATAAATACGTATATTCGTGTGCGAAAGATTTCGGAACAAAATCTATATACATGTATGGTTAATATGCCTCAGGAGGTCGTACCCATTTACTCAGTCGGCCGCTAGCACTTGCGTTGAATACAGCACCTCTTTGTTGCAAAACTTTTTATTTGAAATATAAGCGTCCGAAACGAAGTTTTTTTAATGTCTCGAGGTTATGTTCATGCAACAACAAATGTTGAAAGGCACCGCCCACTTGTACCGAAAAATAAGGTACCGGGTCTCTGGACTAACACGAGTGAGCCGGATGCATTCGAGTAAGTCATCGTAGTTAACGCAGGAAAAAATAAGATGATTCCTTTAGCGGCGTATTAAATCTTGGGCCTTTTTAGCAGGTTTGTGAGATTTGGGATGCTTGTAGTCCAAGCTTTAGCCTCTCTCATTGACCTCTGCTCGATTCTTAGCCACTCACAGTAAGAGGCTTTCTGCAAGCTTTACAGGATCATCAGTACATCTAGCGCGCGGGCCGTCCTGCACTAATCGATCGCCATCTATAATCAGTTCTATGAGCTACTGCTTCCCGCTTCAACTTGTTGATTATGTGTGCTATGTATATTATTTTTAGTTTTACTACAGATCTGCTTGGTTTGTGTACTCAAATCTTCAAAAAAATACACAAAATATATTTTTTTACAGTTTAACTTCCAGTTACTGGCGTTTAGCTTGAAAGGGAAGTAAAAATTCTGACGATTTAGGAAAGTATCAATTTTTAAGAAGAACAAGTTTAAGAAAATTACGAAGTTGCACTGAGGCTTAAATCTTTCAGCTCATAGGCCCAACTAACCATACCTAAAGACAGCTACGTATGGAATTTATAAGATAATTAGGTAGGTAAGTAAGAACATTTTGATTTTATTTAAGCTGAACATCTTAATTTTTTTGAAGTAGACAGCTTTAACGAATTCTTAGGTGACCACTATTAGTTAAAATATTTAGAATAGGCAAGGTACGAGGCATATTTACTAGGATAAACTTTACCTGTTACAAAATACTGGTCACACCGTTTCTAATACAGGATACTGTAAAAAGACTGCTCCCAAAAACTTACAATATGGGGCTTAACCTACTCATGGAACTGAACAAGTTTTCTAAAGGAACCCGTAGTAAATTCATATTTTTTTGCAGTAATTTTTTGGTGATTACTTATACAATCATTACTTATACAAGGAGCTCATAAAACTGAACAAACTTTCCCAAGGAATCCTTGAGAAAGGTTGTTTAGTTTTATGAGGCAAAGCCCCATTTTAAGTTTCCGGCAGCGTTCTTTTTACACCCCGTAGGTATGTTATTGTTAGTGCTCAACTACTACATTACAAACTTCTTAAATTCTAAAAGTACTTCCTTACCAGTTTCATAAATATCAGAAGGTGTAGTAAATTCACTATCGATGCCATTTTGGCTGTGTGTCTCATCCGCACTTCCTCCTCTGTCGTCCGTTCTCCACGGGGACCCTTGAGGTAAAAAAAAAATAATAAAAATGAAACAAAAAATAAAAAATAAAAAACAAGGAGATAACTTTAATTAATATATTAGCGGCTGAAAACAGGCAAATTAAAAACAAAGTAAAAACTCAAAAAATATTTACAGAATGAAGGCAGGGTCGGCGCCAGCGTCTCCGGCTCCTGCTCACGATTCGCTGCGGTGGTAGTCGGTGGGTTCAGATTACGATTCCAGTTATCTTAGATAAGTAGAAACAAAAAGTAAAATAAATTAAATAGAAAAAAAATCAAAGATACATGCTTGAATATAATAAAAATGCATGCCCTGATTTTAAATTATCATCCACTCCAAACCACTGAACTTAAACTATAATTTAGACAAGTATATGTGTTTTAACTTTTGTGACGTTGGTAACCGATATGAAATTGTTGAACAATTACACAACACAAAATCTTCAATTTTTCGACCTCCTCTCACCATGCACCAGGACCGTTAAGCTCAGTCAGAGGGCCTCACCCCTACTCCGTGAAGCACGAGTAGGTACTTTTTGTTTGAATATTATACGTGTGTAGGGCTTCATTTCAACAATGAAATATATTAACGAATAATAATATCTTACAATTAGCCTGCGATTGTTAAACTTGAAACATAAGAAACATTTCCGTTTCTGGTAGTCATTAAATCATGTCGTAAAACAAACCTTGACCGTCCCCTTCCCTTTTTGTAGAAGGACCGTAACACCAGTCCTCCAACCACAAATAAAGTAATAAATAAACAACCCCTAAAAAATAAATTTAAATATAGTCAAAACTTTTCTCTTTAGTTAGTACTTACTCTTAACTACAACAATTAAAATGTGTTTTAGCATATCTGATAATTCCTATTTCTGTCCTCTATAACAGATGTAGCAGGCCAGCTAGCAAAATTAATTCGTGTCTGGTATTTATTTTAAAATTTGGTATTGTAAAAGTAATGGGTTCACTAGGGATTTTTGGTCTTCTCAAAATATATCAAAATAACAGGGAAATAGTAGATACCAGACGGACAGTTCTCCTCGTCTGTGCCATCAAAGCATTCCTTGAGGCCGTTGCATCGGTAGGCTGCGGGCACACAGCGTCCGTCACATTTGAACTGGTCGGCAGCGCAATCCGGTGCCAGGTTGTAGCCTACACAAGTGAAATACAAAGAGTACAACAAAAAAATATAACAAAAAGAAATCAAAAAGCAATTAAAAAGCAATAAAACAGAAATAAAAAATATACCCAACAGAAATGTGAACGATCTTCTACCCTCTAATTCAATTCAATTCAATATATTTATTCAAAACAGGTGCAAATTTCACCCTTTCTGATAGACATAAAATTACAATAACAATGTCATTTGTGAAGAATCAAAATAAAACAATAATTAGTTAATAACGTCAAAATTCAATCCTTGATATAAACCAGATTATGTCATTAGAACATGAAAACAATATGACACGAAGAGTTATACATAAAAAAGAAATCATTGAATGCATTTAACAAGAGTAGGCTAGTTCACACGGATAGCACCCGGTCACGAGTATAACGCGAGAGTCAGCCATCGCTCCCATCAACCATATTAGAGGGAAAGGAACGACCCGGCTCCCGATGCGCCACCATCCGCACGAACATTTAAGCGAGCATGCACCATTCATGTCAATGCTAAGATAAAAATATTTATTAAAAGAAGTACTAGACTTGTCATGCTTCCACATCAATTCTTAGGTTGGTCATCATTTTATTACTATTAAACATGATTAGTAGTGTTGATAGAAGAAACACTGCCTACCCATACATTTTAGTCATTTAAATATTCGGATTACTTATAATAACCTTTTCTACAAAGAGTTCTTTTGATACAATATTTTAACTGTTTTTCTGACAAATTTAACACATGATCCGGTAATTAGTTATACATGAGTGAGTATTGGCCCACAAAGGATTTATTGATTTTGCTAAGTCTGGTATAAGTTAGTTGAAGTTTATTCCTATTCCGAAGATTTCGACTGTGCCTGTCACTATTCAGTGAAAAGAGATGCAGAGTTTTACGTACATATATTATATTTTCATCAATGTACTGACACGCGAAAGTCATTATATTAATATCTTTGAACTTATCTCGGAGCGACTCATGAGAACGACTAACTAAAGGTAACATTATGTGTAATAAACGGAATCCTGCTTACCAAAGATAATACAAAGCTGTAAATCATAGACTTAGAATTATCCTAAATTTATGCTTTTACCCTAAGTTTATCCTGTGAACATCAAATACCTGGTTAAATGACATTCCTCCTAACAAACCGTCACAGAACGTAATGTGGTCTATACGCTTCAGGTACAAGTAGGTATTGAAAATCTTTTAAAGTTTGCCTGATGTGTTAAGCCACCCACCCGCCCCCCATTGTCACCTAAGAGTAGGTTAGTGATGAATGATGATGACGATGCCGAAGGATGCTATCCATATGTTGTCGGTAATACCAACCGGATGGCTTATACTCGTGACCGGGTGCTGCCCGTGTGAACTGGCCTACTCTTGTCAAAGGCATTAATGACATTCAATGATTTTTATGTACAACTTTTCGTGTCATATTGTTGTCATGTTCTAATGACATAATCTGATTTATTTCAAGGATTGAATTCATGGCGTTATTAACTAATGATAGTTTATTTCTTGATTTATCACAAATGACATTATGTTTATTATTATTTTATGACTATCAAAAAGAGTGTAATTTGCTCCTATTTTTAATAAATACCTTGAATTTTGGATCATATCAATTTGGTGGAAATTCTTTGGTGGTATAACTAGCCAGATGAGCTTAGAAACTGGAAACCCACCTACAAAAACCTATAAACCTACAAATACCTTTGTTAGACGTTTGTAAGACAACATTAATTTATCAGCAAACCTGGGTCAATGACGGTAGCGTTGAACTCGTCGAGGCTAACCGCTACGGAGCCCAGCATGCGCCGCTGCCTGATGTGGTCCACAAGCATCTCTTTTATGTGATCAGTGTCATCGTACCCGGTGGTAACAATGTCCAGCGTTACTTTGCACGAGAAGTTGTCCAATATTCTGGACCTGGAAAGATTAGTATGCTAATCAAGGCTTCTTTTTTTCTTTTACTCGACTACGGAAAAGCCAACAGGAAGGGTTATGTATCTCATAGGCTATTATGTATAAATATGTCGGGAAATTTAGTAGGTACATCTCACAGCCTAAAATACAGAACCTATTTAAATAAATGGGGTGTTCCTGCCTGGCTTCCTCTTGGATAGGATACTTTCAAAATATAAGAAGGCGCGTTAATTTAATAAATTTCAGAAAACTTGATAAAAATCTAGGTGTTTGTGTATAAAATTTTTTCGGTCTTAATTCACTTAAAACTTATTTTCATATCTTAGATGTGAAATTCTACGGACCGAATATTATTAATGAAATAGATAGATTAGTTATATTTAGAGTTTATTTTAAAATATTACAATATATCATTAACAATCTAATTTAAAACTCAATCCAAGTAATTATACATCCTTAGTATTGGGTACTAATATATATACTGTGGTAATGGCTAAGCAGGGCTACCATAGTACGTAGTAATATACGAATATCACAGCCGACTATGGTAGTGTATATTTTCATATGCAAGCAAGGTGATATTATCCACAAAGGTGTTAGGTGTTAGTTAGGCAATTTTTTTACTGCGGTATCTACGCTACAAACTGAACAGCATTCCCCGAGAGACAAAGTTGGCTAATCATCTTAATTCCGATCGATTTTTAAGAGAAGTACAAAAAAAAATTCTAATTTGATTCTATGCTCCTACCAATAAATTCTGACAGTTTTACAGTAAAAAAATTGCCATCATGTTCTTATGACGTGCGGTATCAAAGTTCCGACCGACGACGTTCAGGATTGGGTATACTTCCGCGCCGTTGGAAATACATATTGTGCAGATTTCTACCATGATATATAACCAGAAGTGCAGATTTCTAGCATGATATAGAACCAAGTATACTATACTAGTGATGAGACAGACAAACTTTTTGTCAAAAGAGACCATAAAACCATAAGAAATTTCACGGCGGGGGGCAAAAATGCACTTTTAAAGTTAGAAACTTACACTTAAAAAGACAAATTTAACTTTTATTTTCAGGTCCTGCCATTGTTTATAGATCTTTAACCTGATTTTGATTTATTTGTGTAGCTTTCTTTTAATCTTACTGATTTATTTTCATTTGGCGACGATATATTTTCTAGTTTTATATTTATATTTTCGAGAGCCATACACTCACTCCTACTTTAGAAAAATAGGTTGGCGGGCCCGATTGAAGACCTTCGCGGGCCGGAGTTGGCCCAACCCTGTACTAGTGAAACTATGTTCTGGTCGTTGCCGACTCATAGTCACACCAGATTATTACACCAGTATGACAAACAGGATATTTTTTTTCTCGTTTGTCACACTACTTATTTTACCACACCATCTTTACCATAAAGAAAAAATATCCTGTTCGTCAGACTGGTATGACTACGACTTGGCAACAGTTCTGGTTTACCCTTACCCTTGTGAATAAAAAAAAACGGTCACGAATCTAATACTCACTGTATCCTGACGAGGCTGGCCCTCTGGGTACCGGGGAGCGTGTCGAACAGCTCGTTGACGGCATCAGCCAGTGACTTAGAGAACGTCTGGAACTGCTTGGAGTCCCGGTTGGAGTACTCAGAATGGTACGGTTGAATCACAACGAAGGTCACGCGCAGGGTTTCTGAAAATTTAGATCGGTGGTTTCTTGTTAGTTTGGTACAAGAGCGCAAAAAAATCTGAGACCAGACTGCCAATACAAAATCAGAGAAGATTGTCAACTATCGTATCTTTCACACTTTTATCTGCATTCGGGGCGTGGTACATGAAAATTCGCTACGCCAGGCCTTACAGCGGGATTTGAGGGTAGTCGGTAAGGGTAGTATCCGGATTAGTTGGTGGTAAGCTTCATCATCATCATATCAGCCGACGGACGTCCACTGCTGGACATAGGCCTCCCCCAAGGCTTTCCATAACGACCGGTTCTGCGCTGTCCGCATCCAGCGGCTTCCCGCGACCTTCACCAGGTCATCGGTCCACCGAGTGGAAGGCCTACCCACGCTACGTTTTCCGGTGCGCGGTTGCCACTCGAGAACTTTACTTCCCCAATGGCCATCTGTTCTACGAGCTATGTGCCCCGCCCTTTGGCCTTTGGGTGTCCTTGAGCCTTCTTATGAGGTCCATAGTAAGCGACCATGTCTCAGTTCCGTATGTCATCACTGGCAACACACACTGCGGTATTTGGGACGTAAAGATATTGTAAATCTTCCCGAACGCTGCCCAGCCGAGTTGGATTCGTCGATTGATCTCTTTTTCGAAGTTGGACCTACCTGACTGGACTGTTTGTTCCAGGTACACATATTCGGTAACAACTTCGATTGTAGAGCCTCCAACCTTCAGAGGAGTAGGTATGACACGGTAAACTTAGATCATATACAAAAGAACGAGATTAACGGTCTCGCGGGAATAGTGTCCGATCATAAAGTCACCTTTTATGTGATCTTTTAGATGTTCTCTCCCGGTTCTCCCTCTCTGTCCAACATAGCTTTTTGAATATTTCTATACCTTGCCTCCTATAAAACAATTGTCTGGATGTTTTGTAAGTTTTTGTATGAAACCAAGCATCTAGTTTTTTTTAAGGTGAGATAAGGTGGTAGGCAATAGGTCTATTATATAATACCTATAAGAGTCAATAAGCTAATTATCAAAGTAATTCAGTTTTTTTTATCCACAATTGGTAAGCCCTTATCATCACTTCTCCTGATGGTGACTATGCCAAAGATGAAAGCAGGCTTACCAAACCAAAATTACCTAACGAAATAGGGAACAGGCTATTCTACCTATCTTCGAGCCGGAACACAACAATGCTGTTAAATATTGATGTTTGGCGGCAAGACATAGTTAAGATGGAGGTAGCTACTAGCTAGCCATGCGGGCTTATAAAATGCCCTTCCACAACCAAACCGAATCTTACAAAGTTAGACTCCGACGGGAATTGAACCTGCGACCTCCTGATATGAAGCTATTAGACTTAACCATTACGCCACGAAGGCGGTAAATGTTTTGATGATGATTTAAACAGAATTCAAACAAAACAGAATTGTTCCTACGGGGCCATCCGGACCGATTCTCGTTTGAAGAAGGCCCCACCCAATGTTCCAAAAATGGAGTCAATATCGCATTTAGTCTAATTGTATGGATCAATGCTATGTGACAATACTCACTTTCTTTCGGCTCGGATTCTCTTTCTCTGCCCGGTAAACCCGAACCATCGTTGTCCCTGTCCTCATCCTTGTCAAACCTGTAATTTACGGAGTTAGGGGTTAAAAATGTTTTAACTGTTTTCTCTGAGGGGAATATTAGATCAGCAAAGTAAAAATGGAGGGAAAAACTACATCAAAGGGCCTGAGGAATAAGTGACAGATAATCAGACTTGTAGGGGAGGCACTCACTTTTAGTTTAACCTCCTTCTCCTTTAATAGTATTATTTGTTTTAGTGGTTCCCTAGTATTATGCAAATAAATGAAATCAGGAAGAAATACTGTTAAAGGGGACAGAGAGAATTCACACGAATAAAGCCTGTCCTTCGACCAAATATAATGGACCGGCCCTATCCATAAATTAATCTCATAAATAATGTGTCAAATAAAACGCAAACACTCACACCACTATGGTCAACCGAGTCATGTTTAAATATAAACAATGACAGAGATAGAGATACGTTCTCGGAATGTAGGAATGAGATAATAAATTTCACTCATTTCGACCTTCAACCCACTTGGAGAATACTGATAGACTGAGACGAAATGAGAGAATGCGCCCATTCTGTCGGCATCAAAACCGCTGTTAGCGTAGGCCAGTCCATAGCTGGTACATTGGTCAGAGCCTATCATTTAAAAAAAAACCACAAAATAATGAGGTACCTACGTATCCATAAAATGTTATAAAACAGGTGGATTATCATTAATTTTTATTTTATTTAATTGGAAAGTTAGTTTTTTAATAGTGAAATCCCCGTTAGAAACCATTCAGTGGAACAGTAACAGAGAACTCTTCTTTATATAAATGTATGTTAAGGCCAAAAGATGGTTCAAATGACAATATTCAATTCAAATTATTGAAAGACTGTGTAAAGCTATCAACATGAAAAAAATATGTAATATACTTAAAGTAATAAAAAATCTATTTATTTGAATACAATTTTAAAAATATTACCACTTTTGATGTAAAAAAATATACTGTAGACCCTGTTTTTGGCATTAATTGCAAAATTTCTCGAAAAAAAAAAGTTAATGTTGAATGAAACCAACACACAAAAATCGGTGACTTTAAGACCTTTCATTTTAATTGAATACATTTTTTTTAAACTTATTTGAAAGTGATGAAAAGTAATAAAGTAAAAATCGAGAATTGGGCGTTCGGTTTCAACGTAACAGCCGCGTTCAAGCTCGCATTGATTTGAACTTAAAATGATTAGACTTATGTATGATATTATTTAAACACGTTTCAACCTGCTCACATTGAGTGCTCTTAGGGCCTTAACAACTCATGAAGTCCCCACTGCTGGACAACGAGTCTCTTTCCAAAACCGGGAAGAATAGGCCATACTCCACAAACAAAATATTTAAAAGTTACAAAATGTTTATTCAAAGTTAGTGCAAAATACACTCTTTCTGAAATACATAATGTCATTTGTGAAATATAAAAAAATAAACAATCATTAGTTTATAACGTCAAAATACAATCATTGATATAAAAACAAAGTATTAAATTAGAACAAGAAAACAGTATGGCATGAGAAGTTATACATTAAAATCATTTAATGTCATTAATGCCTTTGACAAGACTTGGCCAGTTAACACGGACAGGACCCGGTCACGAGTATAACGCGAGTGTCAGCCATCGTTTTCCTCAACCATATTAGAGGGAAAAAGGAACGACCCGGCTCCCGAGGACTAAGCCCGGATTACTGGCACCTTATGGCAACTTCGAGTGTCAGAAGTTGTTCAAGCCGCCTACAAGCCATCTAACACGGCTTAACGACTGTCATCTAGTAATATCAACCGGTACTAATGGCATAGCTTGTCTTGAAAAGAATTGAAACGGTCGTGAAAATGCCACGTATCTAAGTAATGACCGTGCTTCAGGTTAGTTAACCGGCGTGATCGACGCACTGAACTACAAGCTCCTCTTTATATGATACACAGGAGAAATAGAAAAGACACGTAATTATTCATATTCTTTAGTATATTAGCTTAATTGGCATCTTACCCGTTTTCTTCGTCTGGCAGCTGGTCCTCTGTGACGCTTCCGAAGTCACTGTCGGGACTTTGGGTAGATGTTGATGAACCTCCTGAAAAGTTAAAAAAAAAACATGATACTCTGTTTTTTTTTGTTTTATTAGTTTTATTCTTGGGTTCTATCATATTTTGTTTTCAAGTGTTTCACTTTTCGTCTGATCCAGAACACTTTGCCTACCGCGGCCGCGATATAGTTCAGTCAAGGAAAGTCAGATATTGGCAAATAAATGCAAGAAATCGTGTAATCTGGGTTAATATTTTAAGTGGTAGAGGGGTAATTCCCAGGTATTACATATTAAAGTCCCCATTTGGGGGCCTCAAGCTTTGGAAGGAAGGATGATAAGGAGGATCTTTTTTTGTTTTTTCTTTATTATTTCGAAAACTAAGTGTATTAGTAGAAAGAATGTTGTGTCAATATTAAACTGATTATTTTTTTCTGAATAAAATGAACGCTGTCTTACTATTCCAGAACGGGAGGAACTTTCAGGCGACGAGTGACTGATACCAACGTTCGAGCTTCTTCCTACATATTCAGTCGTGAGCGGTGCTACTTGTATGTCATCACTCATCATCATCATATCAGCCGAAGGACGTCCTCTGCTGGACATAGGCCTCCCCCAAGGATTTCCAGTTCATCGGTCCACCGAGTGGGAGGCCTGCCTATGCTACGTTTTACTTGTATGTATCGAGGGAAAAAGCTTACGCAGTCAGGACAACAATAAAAACCGGCCAAGTGCGAGTCGGACTCGCGCAAAGTAGGGTTCCGTAGTCTTTTAAAGAAATAAATGTATATTTTTCAAATTTTACACTTGGCTATTATGTAAAATCTATTAGATTTTTAAAAATCCAACTGCACATCTTTAGTTGGACGACTATTACTTCTAAACTAAGAAAGCCTACTTGTAAGTGATAGTTTTCCTTTTAAATGATTGTATTTCCCACAATTTTTAATTTTTTCAGATGTCCTGAAGTAGCGGCGTAGTTGGTAGGGGGGAGTATACTTGACCCTACGAAAAATTAACACTTAAAAGCTCAGTGTATCGTAAACGGATCCCTAAATCAAAAAAAAGGTTTTTTCAAATACTCAGTAGTTTTAAAAGACGTATTTAAAGATACCCCACATGATAGGCTACGTCACCAAAAAAAAATAACCCTCTCTTTACATGAAGAGGAGTACGTTAAAAAATTTTTTTTCAAGAATTAATTTTACTATTATGTCAGCGAATTGAATATGTACGACCATGCTAAATTACAGCTTTCTAGTCTTTGAGCTAAGCCGCGGAAAGACGGACGGACAGACATGGCGAAACTATAAGAGTTCCTTGATGACCACGGAACCCTAAAATATCTTGAAATTACATTATCAGTAATGACTCATCGTAACTGACATAGTTTTAAAGCAAATTGTGAACATTAAATCGTTAAAAACTTTGTTTATAATAATGCTACAGCAATAAAAGTCGTATCATTTTAAAATAATGTATGGATTGATATAGAAACTGTAAATCTGGGAAAGATCCTACAATCTGCGGCAAGTAAAAGTTAAAGATTTAAAGATGGCGTCACGAAAAACCAGCTCTGAATCAGAACCGCACACATAGGGTTCCGTAACATTATACTAGATGGCGCTAGTTTCTTACCGTTGCCATAAAAAATTGTATGGAGACCCTCTTATTTTTTCAATTTTTCTAATTTTTAGTATTTGTTGTTATAGCGGCAACAGAAATACATCATCTGTGAAAATATCAATTGTCTAGCTATCACGGTTCATGAAATACAGCCTGGTGACAGACGGACAGATAGATAGGTGGACAGCGTAGTCTAAGACTAGTCTAGACTAGTAGTTTTAATAGGGTCCCTTTTTTAAAAATCCGAAGCCACATAATATAATTATTATGGGGTGTATTGGGCAGACAATGTCTGGGTCTGGTCTGAAGGAAGTGCTACCTTTAGTGCAACAAATAGTAGACTAAATTTATTTATTTATTTTAAATGTTACCTTACTGGCCATGCATTTCGTGCGGTTCGATGGCATTTTCTTGCGCAAGCAGTTTTATTATACCGACATATCCTACAGCTAGCCAGTGTCTCGGAGGAGAAAAAAAAAACTAGCCTTTCATCATATCAGCTCATATATGTCCCCACCGAGGGGCTCGAGCCTACGAGAATTAGGGCGATCGGGCCTTAGTCACACACGCAGGGCAAGTGCGGGTTGGTCGACTTCACACACAATCTTCGCGTTTCTTATTTATTATTTCTATTTCTCACGATGTTTTCCTTCACCGCAAGAGCGTCGAATAAACGTATATATGAAAAAGAATTGAGCGTTGCTGGCGCAACGGTTAGGGCCGCTACCTCCACGGTCCGAAAGGTCGTGGTTCGAATCCTGACACGTACCAATGTGTTTTCGAATTACTAGCCTTTGAACAAAATAAAATACTTAACATCACAAAGTACAGGATGTAATCATGAACCAAACTTTAGGGAACTATTCAACTTTCTTCTTGAGGAAAGTTGTTCAGATTCAAGTGGAGTATATTCTTTATTACCTGGTGAAGGTCGCGGGAAGCCGCTGGATGCGGGCAGCGCAGAACCGGTCGTCGTGGAGATCCTTGGGGGAGGCCTATGTCCAGCAGTGGACTTCCTTCGGCTGATATGATGATGATGATGTTCTTAAACTTTGGTTTACGATTTCAATTACAGCCTGTGTGGAGAGGTTTCTTCCTTGTCATCCATTTTGAATAAATTCAAGTATAAGGTAAGGCTTATCGAGAAGAGTGGACCTACTACTGCGCTATAGATCCAGTAATTTAGCATGGTCACCTTGATAAAAAGTTAATAGATTATCTGTCGTTCGCGCTGATGTCTTTTGTTTACAATGAATAAGCATCATTGATAAACTTGTGTGGAGAGGTGTTGTGTTACGGAACCCTCGGTGCGCGGGTCCAACTTACACTTGGTCAGTTTTGTATGTAAGTTTTTAAAGTACCTATCCCAAAGTTAACTTAAAATAAATTGTATAGCCACGATGTGCATACTTTCATGCGAAGCCTTCACCGTCTGTCGATGTCGGGCGTACACAAATCATATCAACATTGCACTTGCTTAGTAGCAAAGGTATATTAGACTTGTTAAAAAAATTTAGTTGCTTTCTGAGTTATTTTATTCCGAGTTTTTTCTGGAATAATGAAGTACCCAGTGCAGTTGAACTCATTAATTCCTAGTTATTCACAAAGTTTCATTAAAATCGTTGTAGCCATTTTTGAGAAAAAGTTACTAAAAACCTGGATTTTTATGGGAGGTAGGTACTGTAGAGATCGTATGTCTCTACATATATGCACTTCCAACCTCTTTGCTTAGTTTCTGTATAGAGATCGTATGTCTCTATATATATGCACTTCCAACCTCTTTGCTTAAATCGAATTTAGAATATTAGTTTAAATTTGATTTTGTAAGTCATTCGAAAGCTTTTTGAAACAATAGATATGAATTCGATGGCTGACCGTGAGCCAGGACAGAGGTCCATTTTTCAATAAATATATTTTTATTATCCGCGCGTTTGGGCTGAGTTCCCTAAAGTCATGGCATGAAAATGAGAGGAATCAATGAAGCTATAATAATCAGTCAGCTGACAGAGCCTTCTACCTTTTTTTACGTATTGAATAAATGATCATCTCTGATGATCTTTTGATACGTAACTGAAACTTTCCTTTTAGTATAGTGAACCATCAGTTACACCCCCGGCGTCCCGTTGACGACGTCACATTTGGTGGAGGTGCGAAACCCTAAAAAAAATGCGAAAAGTGATGCATATCTAAAGAATCGCGTATAATTTTTGTTAAAGGGTCTAAGGGAAACCCACACAAGAAATTCGGGCTGCAATCATTTTATTTTCAGAAAAAAACAAGAATTTGAAAACGGAAGAAAAAACTGGAAAGGTCAATCTGGAAAGCTGAGTCGAACAAACAATAACTGGGTTCCGTATAGTGTTTTATTATTTTCTTAGTAATATTTAAAAAATGGCAGCGAAATTCAGTGGTTTAGGAGAAGATGTGGAAGACTTTTTTAGACAATATGACACGATAACGTTAGTAGAAGGGTATGATGAAAAAAAGAAAATAGCAGCTCTTTCACTTTACCTAAGCGGTCCGGCCCTAGCTCTCTATAAAACAATCACACCAGCTGTTACGAACTTTGTGGAGATAGAAAATGTATTTAAGAAAGAGTTCAAAACCAATATTTCATACTTGGATCTCTTTTTTAACCGTAGTCAAATGCCGGATGAGGATCTCATCACTTTTTATTTTGCACTAGACCATTTAGCATCAAAAGTATGCATTGATGAGCAGACATTCATCATGCATTATTTAAGGAAATTGAACCCCAAATATAAAGAAAAACTAGCCATGCGTATTTAAAACTCTAAAGAAGAGCTGAAAGCAGCTGTTAATCAATATAGGGCTATCTATGAAAATTATGTGCCCAAGGATATAAATTTACCTTTCCCCAAGCAAGCGGTTATTGCACATACTAGTATGTCAAATGTGCAAGGGGGCGATGGTAATGGTTATCAGAGACCTCAAGTGCAATCTCCGTCAGGTTCGCAGGATCCACGACTACACACCTCACAAGGTTTGAGAGATACCGTACCACGAACACCTTATCAAGCATCTCCGCAAGGTAGATCACCGCAAAATTTCTCAACAACTCGTCAGTTTGGATCACCATGGAGACGCAACACAGGGTATAATCGTGCGGAAACGCCGCGTAACACGGGCAACTTTCCCACACATAATTATAATTTAAGGAGCGCAGCACGGCGAGAGGATGACAGACATCAACGACGACAATCTGGAAACCGAGGGGAAAACTACGGCAGGCGACAGTAGATGGGACCATACTGTCAGCCCTAACAAATAGGGTTCCACAAGAAAAATCTGCTTGTGTACAGGAGACATCTAGTGAGGAGGTATAACCAGTGTTTCCTATTAAAGTAGATAATATTTATGTAAATGTATTGTTAGATACGGGGGCTAGCATCAGTTGTATTGATCGTGATATGTGTAAAAAATTAAATTTGAATATAGACAATTCATTTTCAAGAATAATCAGGGGAATAGGTGGAAATATTTTAAAAGTAATTGGTCAAACAAATATGTTTTTCAAAATTGAAAAACAAGATTTTCAATTTCAACTAGTAGTAATTGAACATATGTCTTGTAATTTAATTTTTGGAAGAGACTTATTATTATATGTTTCCCTAAGTTGAATTTGATGGTCAGTCTTCTTGGTAATAAAGAAAGAAAATTGACAACCTTGGATGTCATTTCATATCAAACGTTGTCACGTCAGGATTATGTATATTTTGTAAATAATATGAATAAAAAAATAGGTTCTGAACTTATTTATGAGACAGAATGCGAAGGGACTAAAATTTGTCCAAAATTATCTGCGCATCAACGTGAAGAAGTAAAGTGTTTATTGAATAACTTCTCGGATAGGTTAGCGTTTAGTAAAGATCAATTGGGAAGATGTAGTGTATTACCAGTGGACGTGTGTACAACAGATGAGATTCTAGTGCGATGTCCGCCATAAAGGGTGTCCCCAGCGCAACGGGAGATTATAGATGCTCAAGTACAAGAAATGCTGGAGTTAGGGGTCATACGGGAATCAAATAGTAGCTATGCCTCTCCTGTAGTTTTGGTAAAAAAACCTGATGTTTCGTGGCGTTTTTGTGTTGATTATAGGAAGCTTAATAAGAAAATTTTAGCGGACCAATATCCAATTCCTATCATAGATGATGATAGGTTATTGGCAGACAGTCTTAGGGGAGGGAAAACACAAAACAGCATTTATAACGCCATCAGGGTTGTATGAATTCAATGTACTTCCGGTCTGAAGACAAGTCAAGCTGTGTTCCAAAGGATGATGGATAGAGTAATAGGGGATATGAGGTACAAAAATGCTATTATTTACGTAGACAATGTCATAGACGTCATGTGTAAAAATATTAGAGAATTTCAATTATGTTATTTGCTGTAAATATTTAAAGGATAGTTATTTCTATTTTTTTAAAAAAAATATTCAAATAAAAATTAAAATAAATAAATGCATAAGAAAAAAAATATTAAAAAAATATAATAAAATATATAAGATATTAAAAGATGTAAAAATAAAATAAAAATAAATATTGAGGTGTTATATTAGTTAGTATAGAAAGTATTAAAGGAAAATTTCACGCTTATTGGTTGAGAATTTTCAAGTAGGTAATATTATAGTTTCTTGTTAGTGAGTGTTAGGTCATGGTGAATGTAATAATGAGGATATAATTATTTTGCTAATACTGTAATATTTTGTTTCATGTGTCAAAATCTTTTGAGAATATGGCGAATTGGCTGACCATTGAAATGACCGGCTGTGGGCATTCAGCACCAAGCAGTCCCACTTCTAGAGGGGAGGAGAGAACTGACAAGCAGTATCCTTCCAGGAACAGGCAGCATAATTGCCAGGATGTTGGCAAGCCGATAGCTGACCTGACCAGTTTGAAGAGGAGAGGAGATCCAATAATCTTAAATTTGAATTTTGAATGTCTTGCTCTGATTTGGAGTTTATTCCCCTGGTGCTTGGCTATGGTTCGTATTGCAAAATTTCTTTGAGCCTAATACATTGATTTCTGGCGGATCTCAGTTGATAATTGATTTCTCCTCTGACATCTGGTATTGATTTCGAAATATTGGTGCTTAGAAAAATTTTTATTTGAATCTGAGATGACCACAGATTATCCGGGAACTTTTATGGTCAGACCAATAAATATTTTTTATCTCGTAATTAATACCACTTTTAAGATAGTCTTTGCATGGTTTAAACTTTTATAGGCCACAGATAGTATGGTCATTAATTATTTTTGTTTGATTTTTGTTAAAGGTGGTTTAAGCGACTTAAAGAAAATATTTTTGGGATAGTTGAGTTAAGTCAGGTGTAGGGAATCAGGCTAGGAGGTAGGTACTGTAGAGATCGTATGTCTCTACATATATGCACTTCCAACCTCTTTGCTTAGTTTCTGTATAGAGATCGTATGTCTCTATATATATGCACTTCCAACCTCTTTGCTTAAATCGAATTTAGAATATTAGTTTAAATTTGATTTTGTAAGTCATTCCAAAGCTTTTTGAAACAATAGATTGAGATTCGATGGCTGACCGTGAGCCAGGACAGAGGTCCATTTTTCAATAAGTATATTTTTATTATCTGCGCGTCTGGGCTGAGTTCCCTAAAGTCATGGCAAGAAAGTGAGAGGAATCAATGAAGCTATAATAATCAGTCAGCCGACAGAGCCTTCTACCCTTTTTTTTACGTATTGAATAAATGATCATCTCTGATGATCTTTTGATACGTATCTGAAACTTTCCTTTTAGTATAGTGAACCAGTTACACCCCCGGCGTCCCGTTGACGACGTCACAGTACCTTATTCCGATTTAATTTAATTTATATAAAGAATAAGACTAGCGTCGGTGGCACAACCGGTAACGACTCGGTCCATCTAACCAGAGGCACCGGGTTCAAATCTGGACGGCCAATGTACCAATGAGTTTTTTAAAAACTTATGTACATACTTACCGATTGCTTTAACGGTGAAGGAAAACATCGTGAGGAAACCTGCACACGCCTGCCAGGAAACTCGAAGGTTGTGTGTGAAGTCGACCAACCCGCACTGGGCCCGCGTGGTCGACTAAGGCCTAATCGCCCTGATTCAGGGTAGGCTCGAGCCCCTCGGTGGGGACGTATATGAGCTGTAATGATGATGAAAGAATAAGGACAAAAGGGCAACAATCTAAAAAGTCAATAGTGCTGCTGGAAGTGTTGATCGTTATTTTTTTTTAAATCGAAGGGAAAATGTTTATAAACAAGTGGTATAAATACTTACCAAACCAACCGAACGGATCTGGGAAATCTAATCGCTTTAGGCGGCGCAACGCACTACCAGCAAGTGTATCTGTGTCTTTAACTTCCAGGAACTCGTTAGAGCCATCTTCTTCGCCTTCCCAATACAGGTCCCCAGATGTCACCTAGAATTAAAAAAGAAAATTTGTTTCATACAATAAATGTATAATAAATAATCTAATATTATTAATTACAAGCTTTTTCTCGCGTGGGCATCGTTTTTATGACTGTCTGAGGGTGAGTGGTGTACGAGCCGCAAGGTATGGGCTATGCTTATTAGTAGTCTATGTCATTTTCGACCCCCTCAAACATATCTGTGCAAAAAATCACAAAAATTCGTTGTTCCTTTGTGATGTTAAATAAAACAGACCAAGTGCGAGTTGAACTCGCGTGAAGAGGGTTCCGAACAATGTCAAAGACAAATATAAAATATCACATTTGAAATCCTCACAGTAAGACGCGAGTATTTTTTTTATTTGAGTGTGTTTGGCTGCTCTTCACCTGATAGTAAGTGCCGATGCAGCCGAGGATGTAACACGCAAGCTCAAATATTCACTCTCGTCTTGAATATTCCTAAATTATACGAATCGGAGAAAGGGCGGAAGGGAATTCCACCCCCTGGCCGTTCGCATGATGAACGAAGAAGCAAAACGCTTCTTGCGTAAAGGTGGAACATTGACGACAAAGGCATGGAACCGCCCTCCGCGCCTGGTCGTCCGATGATGAAATGGAGAGGGGAATAAGGTCGTGAAGCTCCAGGGCACACTCTTCGAAATTAATCCTGTAGATCATCGATAGACAGGTGACTTTGTGGCGATGCTCGAGGCTTTAGAGCCTGTTTTATACAAGTTCCTCGTCGCCAATGAGTCTCCTAGCGCGTCGGTCGACAGAATCCAAGGCATCCAGCTGGTAACCGTCCCGTACATATCGACACTATTGGGGGCTTGCTTGCACGTAGCTGTGAAGAACACCGATATGATGAGACGAGAAGAATTCTACTTAAGGGGTTTAAGGGATCTTAAACTAATCTAATCTAACATATTGTAATAGCCATAATGATCCAATAACTAATGATATATTACGCGATCCTACGGTGACATATAGCTATGACGATTGTTACCAATCGTCAGGGGCTGACTAGCTCAGGCTGAAATTTCTAATAAAAAATTGTAAACTTCGTTTTACTTTCTAACTTGTTTTATTTACTTTTGGTTTCAATTCACTTTTCTTTATATTAGCTCTGCGGACTGGCTTATTATTGATTAGGTTATCTATCTATCTATAATCTATAATATAATAAAACTGTAACGGGGCCGTGTCTGTACATGAAATATTTTTGGAAAATAATAACTGTGGTAGACATTACTAACGATACAGAGGCCAAAACAACAACTTTTGGAATTTTTGTCTGTCTGTCTGTCTGTCTGTCTGTATGTTCGCGCATCACGCAAAAACTACCAGGCCGATTTTGATGAAATTTTGTATGGTGGTTCCTTATAGCCCGGGTTAACATATAGGATACTTTTTATCCCAGAAAATTCAAGAGTTCCCGTGGGAAAATCAAAAGTATTCACTTATAGAGTGGCTCGCCACGCAAATGTGGCTTGACCTATTACAATCAAATTTTACACGTTGATACCCTTATCGCGAACTAAAACTGGGACATTGTGAATCCCAAAAAAATTAGGGTTCCTACAGGAATGCAAAAAATTGTATCTTTAGAATGACTCAACGTAACAATATGAAACCTTTACATTGGGATGAGGTGTTTTGACCATCATTGTAAGTCGGGTATTCTTTATTCCGGAAAACTAAAGAGGTCCCGTGGGAAATTATCTATCGATACATACAATAATAACAATAGAGTACTTTTTTCTATATATTAGCTACACATACCAAACATTATAATCATAGTAGCAGAATGTCAATAGATGGCACTGCAGGGATAATAAAACGCGCTTAAGTTGTATTAAAACATTAAAATAATATTTCATACTTTTGAGTGGATTTCTTTTATGTATTTTTCAGCATCGCTACTTTAAACTCTGGAACTATGGTACGTAGCGATGTGTTTCATAGACGAACAGAGAGGTATTTTTTTACAGATCCCAATCATGTAAAAAAATAAAAACACATAAATCGAGTTTAACATCTTTTAACAGGAGGCACAGATATGGGAACTCTTCTGACGGCGACTATTTGCGTGTGGCAGTTGCTCTCCGCCTGCAATATCAATATCTGTGAATCTCATCAATGTATTTGCGGGTCCTCGGTGGTGGCAATTGGCCATCACTCACTGAGTTGCAGTCGTGTTTGTGAAGATTACCACGTCACCAATTCCTTAATGACCTCACTCGGAGGGCACTGGTCTTGGCCAGATGGATAATTCCACCTTTGATGTAGCCGCCTGCCGGGCTTTAGTCGATCTGATGGCAAAACTTTTTCTGCCTCACTCCTCACCCGTACGGTGCTGCTCAATTTGCGGTGAGAAAGAAGCATAATAAGTACTCGGTCTTGGAGGCAAATTACTGCTTTGTGCCGCTGGTCTGTGAGACAACCGGCTGCTGAACCCTCAGAGGCATTTGCCTTCACAAAGAAGATTGGCCTTCGCCTTCGAGAGAGGAAATGTGACGTGAGGTCCTACCTGCTGCTAAGGTTGTCTATTGCCATCCAGCGAGGCAACGAGAAGTGCGTCTTGGGCTCCTTTGGAGCTGATACGACTCGAGGATTTGACCCATATTAATATTGTTAGGAAATTTTATTACTAGATTGATACCTAATATTTCATCATATCAGTTTATATACGTCCCCACCAAGGGGCTCGACCTGCCCTGAGTTAGGGCGATCTGGCCTTAGACGATCACGCGAGCCCATTGCGGGTTGATTGACTTCACACATAAGCTTCGAATTTCTTCGCAGGCGTGTGCAGGTTTCCTCACGATGTTTTTCTCACCGTAAGAGCGTCGGATAAACGTACGTACCAGTATGAAATCGATATTCGTATAGATATTGGTAAGTGGCAGGATTCGAACCACGGCCTTCCGGACAGGAGGTAGTGACCCTAACCGTTTTGCCACCGACGCTCTATATTTTATTTAAGATTTAGAAATCCTTACTTTTATTATATTATAAATGTGAAAATGTGTTTGTTTGTTTGTTACCTATTCACACTTCAACACCTCTACCAATCTTGATGAAATTTGGCATGCAGGTAGCCTGTATCACTGGGAATGAAATAGTCAACCTTTTATCTGTGGAAATTATCATAGTCCGATGCAGTTCCTGAGGAAACTAAAACTATACTCTATGTTCGTTTTATTTAAAATCATAATGAAAAAATGGATTGGTGTGATTTTTAGCACAGAGATGAGGTGGAAAATGATATAATTTACTAATAAGTATATCCTGACATAGTTCCCGTGGGATCTGGGGACAACTGTTTTCTACGCTCGCGCACGTCGGTGGCGTCGCAACGGAGCAACGGATTAAAGTGATTTTTTGTATAGAATTTGTTGAGGGGGTGGGAAGTGACAAAGACTGCTAATCCGAATAGCCCGATACAGTTCCTGAGGTACCTGGTGAAAACTCATGTCCACGCTTGCGAGCTGATTGCGGCTCGCGCACCACTCACCCTCAAAAAGAGTCATAACAGCTATGTCCACGTGGGCGAAGCCGCGGGCAAAAGCTAGTAATTAATAAAAAATTAAAAGATGTAGTTGTTCTGGCAAAATCGGTATGTTTCCAATAGAAATATCTAGACTTCTGTCCTAAGCGAAGATTGAATCCAGAATGTCTCCAGAAGGTTCGTGACAAATTATTTTCACAAAAATATGAAATTTTAAACTTACGTTAAAAGTGACGCGCGGTTAGAACAACTATACAAAGGAGGTGCGATAAGTGAGTGTAGAGATACCAGGATCTCTACAGTACACTGTACATATCACGGAAACAAAGGTAAATTTAAAACATATAAGTAAGAAAAAATGTATGAAATGTTAAACTAAAAAGATAAATGCTAGTTATGTATTGAGGGTATATAGTCGTAGCTTCGACCTATGTGAGACAGTTAAGAGGGCTTAGTGATTGGGCCGACACCAGAGAAGGCCGCGAGACTCCGCCCAGATAACGATTTTATTTTGGCAACTGCCACATCGTTACAATTACACCTTAGCGTAACATTTTCAGGATTTGTTTAGTTTAATGCTAACAAAATTGATGTGTTAAGGCTTGAAGATAAAGTTCCCCATTGCATTGGGGAGTCTTGGTAAGCCCGCTTGTATATTCGACATTATCGTCACTTACCATCAGGTGAGATGATGCCAAGGGCTTACCAATTGCGAATTGAAAAAAAAAGTTCTGTGCGATTTTTTAACTTACTACATTTATTTTTTATTAAAGAATATTATGAAGATTTAGTCAAAGATGATACATGATAAGTAAATAGCTGTCCGCTTAATAAACAAGGAAGCGTAGGTACCGCTCCGTGTGGATAGGCAGAATAAAATCACAACAAAGAGGTGTTATGGGAACATTTCCGTCCATTTACTTATTTTGGATTTTGGATTACTTACAAAGGGGGTTTAAATTTTTGTTGAGACTGGCATAGTAATTGTTTCAAAACAGCATCGCACAGCTAAACCTGTATATTTCAATTCAGGACATTTAGACAAACAAAATATGTCATTTATTTAGTATTATGTCTTAAAACGTCACGTTACGGAAATAGTTGGACTTGAGAAATAAAATGAAAATATTAATTATTTCGAATTATCCTGCCGTTTCATACGCAATTAACGCAGTGTCTCCGTATTGTGACGTTTTATGACATTGAGCTAATTGAATTATATTGTTTGTCTATATGTTCCATATCCAAATGTACAGGTTTCATCGTGCGCTGCAATTTTGACAAAAGTTATAAAATCGACTAAGTATGCCAATAATTTGTAAACCACTTTCCTAATAAAGCAATGAATTTACTAACGAAAAATCGACTACGAACGGTGTCCCGTCGCTTAATGGAAGAGCAGTGTTAAAGCACACCCTGGACACTTCATACAACGGACCAGAACTGACATTTCAAAAAAGGAATGACGGAACAAACTGTATCAATCTGGGTGACGAGGGGGTGAGGTCGCAATCTAGAGAGCGGCAGGGAGTGTCCATACTGTATGTTAGTACTAATATATATATATATATATATATATATATTTCAAATTAATATCTTCTTTCAAATTTTTTTATTACATTTTCATAAGTAAATTTAGTGTTTTCTATGTTTCCTCTTTAACAGTTGTAAATAATTGTCGTGAAAAAAAAGTTTCCTTATTTTCCCTCAAATCTTATGTTCTATACAGGATGTAACGATATTGGTATAGTACCTACCTGTTAACTAGGGCTCCTACGCATCATACTCAATCATACAATTTTGCCAATTCTCGATAAAAATAACGCTCCAAAATGCACAAAATTCGTCAATCAGCTGATCGATTTGTATGAAGAGTTCAAAATGTTTTTTTTGAGGTTGTTTAGTATGAGGAGTAAGAAACCTCAGTTAAAGGCGCTTATTACTAATTTTATTTCACTGTGTATAACTGATACAAAATGGCCAAGTGCGTGTCGGACCACACTTAAAGTAGAGTTCCCTAGTCTCTTCGCAAAATGTAAAAATCATTAAACTTTTGACGAATGCATCTGACATTTTAAGTTGGTCTACTAATTATTACTCCTAAACTAAGAAAGCCTACTTGGCCGTACTTATTTTCCTTATAAATATATTATAATAATGCTCTACTGTTTTTCATAATTTTCAGATTTCTCGAAACAGCAGTTAAACTGGTATGGGGGAGGAAACGTAACTTTGACAAACCACTTAAAAATTAAATTTACGAATATTAATTAAACGAATCATATATCGAAAAACATATCTTTGCAAACCCTCAGTGGTTTTGAGATACCCATTCAAAGATATTGAACACGAAAGGGTATGTGAACAAAAAAAAACACCCCACTTACATACAATTTTAAAAAACTGTTTTACAGATTTTTTCCATAAAATTATAGGGGTCACAGATTTGTATAACTATTTAAGCTTTACAGCTGTAACAGTCGCTGTGACAGACCGACAGACAGACTGACTCGTTTGACTACGGAACCCTAAAAATATTGCCAGAAAAATCCGACCATCCGTCACGTTTTTCCAAGCGGCTTAACCAATGGTCCGATGGATATTAAATAGAGTTTTGCTATAACTTGTCCACGGATTCTGGCGGCCTGCCTGGATTACCAATAAAGGGTAGCTTCTATACAAAAATCTTATGGAAATTTTCAAGTAGTAGTAACTTTATATACTAATCAAGTGGAAATTTTGTTTATTCTTGCATTATTTGCTAAAGCGTCAGTGGCTCAACCGGTAACGACTCAGTCCTTCTAACCAGAGGTTCCGGGTTCAAATCTGGACGGCCAATGTACCAATGAGTTTTTCAAAACTTAAGTACGTATATTTACCGATTGCTTTGACGGTGAAGGAAAACATCGTCAGGAAACCTACACACGCCTGCGAAGAAACTCGAAGGTTGTGTGTGAAGTCGATCAACCCGCACTGGGCCCGCGTGGTCGACTAAGGCCTAATCGCCCTAATTCAGGGTAGGCTCGAGCCCCTCGGTGGGGACGTATATGAGCTGATATGAATGAATGAATTTGCTAAAGGCAGGCTCTCATATCGCGCCTATTTCTTGTTTGCGATTCTTATTGTCCCTTGCTTACTTTAAGCTGTAAAAAAAACCGATTAGCAGAATAACTATTGTAGTGTAGGGTAGTGTAGGGTAGTGTAGTGTAGTGTAGTGCAGTCTAGTGTAGCGTAGTGTTTGTCTAACGTAGCGTAGCGTAGTGTAGTGTAAGGTGGTACGAAGTTCGCCGGAACAGCAAGTAATTTAATAATATTTGACTCCGTGGTAATGCATTTAACCGGTAGGGTTCTAAAACCTTAGACCGATAACCAATTTACATTAGGGGGCAAAGCAACGCGTAGTACAGCCTTAAATTTGATGCACGCAGCTTCGCGTGAACGTGCGTTTTCAAGTAAAAAAACCTTTCGATAGTCACTGGCTAACGTTTGATCGATGCGAGCAACTACGATGAGATGCGATTCGCCAGACAATTTTTTTTTTAGGATTCCGTAGGTTTCAATTTCTTCATTAAGTAGTAATTGATTAATTTATCAGTTTTATTGAAGATGTTCCCGGCTTAGCAGCATGAACATCATTTTAGATAATATTTAGGTAGCTATTTTGTTTGTTTACAAGCACACATTCCTTGTATTGACTCTCAACAATTATCCAAAAATTGTTAATCAATCATCGTGGGCTGATTTGTCTTACTTTTGATTTTTTATGTATTTCAGAGAGCGTCGGTGGCGTAAAGGCTAGGGGCGCCGCCTCCAGTCCGGGAGGTCGTGGTTCGAATCCTGCCACGTACCAATATGATTTCGAATATAGATTTTATTTATACGTTCGCCATAATTTAGGGTAGGCTCGAGCCCCTCGGTGTGGACGTATATGAGCTGATATGATGATATGATGTAAGTTTATCCAACGCTCTAATGGTGAAGGAAAACATCGTGAGGAAACCTGCACACGCCTGTGGAGAAACTCGCAGGTTGTGTGTGAAGTCGACCAACCCGCACTGGGCCCACGTGGTCGCCCAAGGCCCGATCTCCGTAATTCAGGGTAGGCTCGAGCCCCTCGGTGGGGACGTATATGAGCTGATATCATAATGTATTTCAAAACCCACAGGGATATAAAAAATCGTCGCGAAAGGAAGTATTTGATCAACATTTAAACTACCACTTTTAAGTTTTAAATTTTTGAAATACTAATTCCCGCAAAGATTTGCCCGTAGCTGACCGTTGTACTTTTCAACAACTTTCCCAAATTGCCTACAAAAGTCATGGCTGCCGAATAAATCGGCTCGAGCCTCAATTAGTGGCTCTGCCGGCTCGAGGGGGATCTCTTCGCAATTTGAGTTAGTCCCCTAGATCCGGACGATGGCGGCGGCGGCAGTGGCGGCGCACGCGACTTGCAAGCTAAGTACGGTGTCAATATGGCTCTGCACTCTTCGGCTGTTACGTGGGGTATAACTTACATCCGACGTGTTTTATGGAGAAGTTGGAGAACCATGTGACAGGTTACTTGTGAGGGGGATAATTTTTAATTTTGGTCCAGTTTTTAGGGTTCCGTATCAAGGGTACCAACGGGACCCCATTACCACTACCCTGGGACCCTTCATACAACGGGCCAGAAATGACATTTCAAAAAAAAATGACGGAACAAACAAAATGGCGGCGAAATCCTATACGTTTGACAACCTAACTGTAACCAATCTATATCAATCTGGGAGACGAGGGGGTAAAGTCGCAATCTAGAGAACGGCAGGGAGTGTCCATACTGTACGTTAGTACTAATATATATATACTTTGCTATTGCTAAGCCTCTGCTATCCGTCCGTCCGTCCGTATGTCTGCCTGCGGGCTGTATTTCATGGAACGTAATTGGTAGATGGTTAAAATTGTCACAGAGTGTGTATTCCTGTTGGCGCTATAACAGAAAATAATAAAAATTAAACAAACAAGTATCGTGTTTTTTTAAATCTTGTACGATGATACGGAACCCTTGGTGTGCCATTCCATCTAGCAGTTGGTCGGTTTCTTTTAATAAATAACCGAGTTGGGCCTCATAAGAAGGCTCAAGGTCACCCAAAGGGCAATGGAGCGTGCTATGTTTGGAGTTTCTCTACGTGATCGAATCAGAAACGAGAAGATCTGTAGGAGAACCAAAGAAACCGACATAACTCTAAGAATTACTAAACTAAAGTGGCAGTGGGCGGGGCACATAGCTCGTAGAACAGATGGCCATTGGGGAATTAAATTCGAATAGCAACCGCGCACCGGAAAACGTAGCGTAGGCATGCCTCCCACTCGGTGCACCGATGACCTGGTGAAGGTCGCGGGAAGCCGCTGGATGCGGGCAGCGCAGGACCGATCGTCGTGGAAATCCTTGGGGGAGGCCTATGTCCAGCAGTGGACGTCCTTCAGCTGATATGATGATGATGATAACTCGAGTAATTAATTATACACTCGAATAATAATTAATCAAGATTTTTTGAGAAGAATGTACGTTAATTTGCATAATACAGGCTACAGTAAAAAAACAAATACATACTTGTATCACAGTGCATTTTAGAAATAAGTCAGGTAATCGTAAGGTATCACTAACAAAAGCGGTTTGTTACCTCATTACAATTTGTTAAATATTACACACAAAACATTTATGATATATAAAAGGCTTTCATTTGATGTTGACCTCTTGTCTATTTTTGAACGCCGTATAGACTTCACATGTGCCGCTTTATTTAACTTTGTGAGGTTAACAGTTGCAATTTCAAATACCTGACTAAAATAACAGTCCGCAAATAGCCGGTTTAACTTTAGCGGATAAACGCATAACAATCGCTGACGTAGCGATGGCATAAACAGCGACCACTAAAACTGTGATGCTTTCGAAGCTAACCAATAGAAGTGTCAATATTAGCTACTTGGGATACTTCTTAACTGAAAAGTTACATACACAGGTTTTTGCTCGAGAAATCTCGATTTCAAAAAGACTCGAGAAATTCGCCTTGGTTCGAGACAAGAAAATAATACCGCGCCTCGAGAATTCTCGAGGCACTAATTCAGAGTACTCTAAGTAGTTTTTCCAAGTAAAATCGTTTAAAAAAAATTAACGACTGATATTTGCCATAAACAAACGTATATTTTAACTCTTAGGTATCTCTTCTTATTAGTAAAGTACTAGATTTGATTATTGTAATGTTTATGAAGGAAAATTTTTATGTTTTTATCTCAATCAGCTATTAAAGCTACTTAATACCATGATTGAAGGTTTACTACGTACTGTTAGTACAACCTTCTAGAATTTAGTAGATTAAGCCTTTAGAAAGTTTTTTGTGTTTCTGGATGTTTATTTATGACACGTAGACAGACGCCGATTTTTAATTTGAACTCTTAGTTAACTGTTCCTATTAGTATTTTAAGATTTGATTATTGTGAATTGTGATATTTGTGTAAGAAGATTTTTATGTTGGGTCTCAAAGCTAAAGCTAATATTTACTAGCTTGATTGATTAAACGATATTGTATTCTCACCTACTATATAGAAATCAGAAGAGTATATAATTAGTAGATACATAGCTCGATCCTTAACTTTTTTTGTTTTTCGATGATTAAACCGCAGATTTTTAGTCAGTTAGTTCTCTGCTACCAATCTTGATTTTATAATCAAATAATAATAAAACATAAATAGCACAATTTAATAATTGTATTGGTAGATTTATATGATTTAGTGCAATTAAAATTCGTTGATTCCTAAATTTTTTTGAGCTATTTCTTTAAATTTTAACACCACTATACATTTTCTTTGAAAGCCTCGAGACTCGAGAAGACTCGAGAATTTGGCCTCGAAAATTATCATGCCTCGAGAATGGAAATAGTTCGAGATATCAGAAACCCAAATAGACACACAAATACACACACACACACACGCGCGCGCACACACACACACACATGCAATCTCATTCTCATTGTAGTGTATTTTGTTTAATAATCTGATTAGTTGACTAGCATCCCCAACACAGGAAATCCTATTGAGGTTTATAAAGAGCTCGTACTTATTTTAAAGTACCATTGTAATATTTATGTCATTAAAAGACTTATTACTCTTACAAAATGTATAACGGCCAAGTTACTATTGGCACGTTTTTCTTTGACCAGCAGTGGACGAATTTCGGCTGATATGATGATAATGAATGATGATGATGATTCAAAGCCTCCGCTTTACAGCGATTTAAAGCGACGACTTTCTGGAGGATTTGGATTGGCAGTGACGCCGAATAATTAAGTTGTAAAATAAAACATAACTATATATTTATGTTTTATTTTACAAATTAATTATTACTTAAATTTTTCAATATAATTTCTCAACTTACTTGTAGTACGGGAAGTCCAAACATGTTTTCGTGTTATATAGAGTACAATAGTTGTTTAGTTTTATGGTTAGAAATCTACCTCAGAAATGTTCTCCATTTTGTTTAACATCCTGTTCCCTTTGTATACGAATATACTAAAAAAGCTTAGATACCTATATAAACAGTTTGAATGAAGTGTTGTTGAAAGAGTATTTGCTGTTTATGCAGATGTTCCTTAAAAATTCGGTTAAGATTTCTTTTTTAAACTGTACATCTGCGAGCGGGTGTGTAACTAATATCTTATGGTGAAAGATTGTAACCATGTCTGATTTTATACTATAAACTCAAGTACATATACAGGTGTAACAAAATTGGTGTAGGTCCCGTTAACTGGGGCTTCTACTCATCATACTAAACAACTTTTGTTCTACGACTTTGCTGAAAACGCAAAAACAAATTTTTACTCTTCATACAAATCGATCAGCTGATTGACCAATTTGTGCATTTTAGTATGGAGGGTCTAATTTTTTTGCGACTTGACTTATGTTGTTCAGTATGATGAGTTAAACTCACAGTTAACGGTTCCTACACCAATTTTATTACATCCTGTATATCATTGTATATAATATGTACTAGCTTTTGCCCGCGGCTTCGCCCGCGTGGACATCGTTTTAACAACTATCTTTGAAGGTGAGTGGTGTGCTAGCAGCAAGCGGCTCGCGAACGTGGACATGACTTTTCTCCGGATCCCTCAAGACCTATATCGGACTATTCTGATTAGCAGTCTATGTCACTTTCCACCCCCTCCCTCAACGAATTCTATTCAAAAAAATCACTTCAATCTGTTGCTCCGCTGCGACGCCGACGTGCGCGAGCGAGGAAATGAGTTTTCCCAGATCCCTCGGGAACTATGTGAGGATATGCTAATTGTTAAATTATGACATGTCCCACCCCCTCAACTATATCTGTACTAAAAATCACAACAATCCATTGTTCCGTTGTTATGTTAATGAAATTAACCAAAAAAAGAGTATTTTTTCAGTTGCCTCAGGAAAGCGTACATCGGACTATGCTATTTTCACGGAATAAAAAGTTGCCTGTCTTTTCCAGTGACGCAGGTTACCTGCATACCAAATTTCATAATGATTGGTCGAGGTATTGAAGCGTGAAAAGGGAACAATGAAACAATCAAATACATTTTCACATTTATAATATTGTTAAGGACACTTCCCTACGTGTGTCTGTCACTGACTGAACTCCTAAACGGCTGGACCTATTATGATGATTTTTTTTGTGTTGTTCCTGGATAGTTTATATTCACAATTGGGACCCGGTAGTCGGCGCTGCGGTCGATTTTTTAATTGTTTTGAAATATTTTTTACTAGCAAGCAAGCTAACGTTCGGGCAGGACAACGTCTGTCGGATCGCTTGTTTGATTATAAACAAGCTTTTGCCCGCGGCTTCATTCGCGTGAAGATATTGGTTTCTATGACTGTCTCCGAGGCGGCTCGCAAGCGTGGAAATTAAGTTTTCTCTAGATCCCTCGGGTACTATGTCGGGCTATGCTAAATAGAGTCACGTAATGTGTGTCACTTTCCAACCCCTAGATAGTTATCTAATGGCACATCAATTCTTCGTTTCAATGCGACGTGACAGAAATTAACAACAAAAGGGAGTGAGTTAACAGCTATCGCACCGAGGACCACTTAGGAAATCGAGACAAAAAGTAGGTCCTAATCTGTCTACCTACCAAATTTCATCCAGATCTGTTTAACTGTGGTCGTAAACAGTCGGGTTTCATTTTTTTTTACTTTAATTTTTTTCCATTGATTTTTGTACTCAGAGTACAACGCCGCACCGCCTCACTACCCGCTACCTGCGTGTCGGCCGTTTGATTGTAGCGCACCTTAGTAGTGCGCGTACAATGAGATCATTTGCTAAGAAATTGTTCAAAACCTTTCTTTTGATAATGATATGATTACCTAAATCCTTACTTATATTATAAATGTGAAAAAGGGGTTGGTTTAATTGTTGGTTTGTTTGTTTGTTACCTTTTCACGCTTTATCACCTTGACCAATCTTGTTAAAATTTGGCACGCGGGTAGCCTGTGTCACGAGGAAGGATAGCATAGTCCGATGCAGTTCCTGAGGGAATTGAAAAAAATACGGAACAATGGATTGTGATTTTTTGCACAGAGATGGTTGAGGGGGTGAGAAATGACACAATTTACTAAGCATATCCTAACAGTCATGTCCAAGCTCGCATCACTCACGCTCAATGATAGTCATAAAAACGATATCCACGCGGGCGAAGCCGCGGGCAAAAGATAGAAAATATATATTTTTAGTTGTATAATTCACCTATAAAATCCGCCATGTTGGCTTTTTTAAATGCTATTTATCCTATCACACGCAAAGTGATGACACAAATCCAAAGATTGTCAAAATCGGTTTAGTTGTTTATGGAATACGAGGGAACAGTTGGACATACACACGTACATACAAACAATCATAGACTATCAAAAACATAAACCATATTTTTCCATAGTCGAGAAAAAACAGTCAAAACCCTGCCGGAAAACACATAGTGTAGGTTTTCATCTTCAACCAATATAACAGCTACTATACTCGTATATTGGTCAAAGGTTTCCGCAGTTAATACCAGTTAGGTCAAAAACGTCACAATAAGTTCATCATATCAGCTGAAAGACGTTCACTGCTGGACTCCCCCAAGGATTTCCACGACGACCGGTCCTGCGCTTCCCGAATCATAAGTTACCCAAAATAAATTCGAGAGTTATTATAAATTATACAGATTTTAAATTCCCACCAAGCCTTACTAGTACGGGGGATAAGAAAGAAAACAGTTTATAAGTGTAAGATAGGGGTTGATCTGACAAAAGGAGATGTTACTCTACTTTGTATATAAAGATTTATACAAAATGGGATGTAATAAAAAGGCCTTACCTTTTTTGTTATACCTACCCCAAAATTATAATGTACTTATTATATGTACGAGAAACGTCACCATGTAAAAGTGTGTTTCTTTGTTGGTTTGTCCTTCTTTCACATCGCAACGGAGCAACACATCAACGTGGTTTTTCGACAGAGTTAGTTAAAAAAGTGATAAGTGACTTATACTACTTTTTATTCCCTGAAAAAAGATTATTGCGTCACAATTCCCGAGGATCTAGAAATAATCTCATTTCCACACCTGCGCACGTCGCAATGAAGTGACTGATTGACGTGTTTTCTGTAGAGATAGTTGAAGGATGGGAATTGACGTGAACTACTAATTAAAATAGCCCGACAAACAAAATTATCTAGGGATACCTATAAAAAAATTCGAGCGAGACCTACAGTACTCGCATATGATGTGTAACATGTGACAAAATACTTTATAAAAGGACGGCAAAGATACGGCAGACTAGGCTGTATGGTCATAGATACCTTTGCCTTTTCCGCGCTTTTAAAGCCTGAAAAAACGCGACTCCCTGTTACACATTTCCGTCACATGGGACACTTTTCCGTCCCATTTCACGAAATCACTCTCACAAATTGCAGGAAAGCGAGAGCAAAGAAGTAACAGACAGATCGACGTGATTTTTTGCAGAGATAGTTGAGGGGGTGAGAAGTGACGTAAACTTCTAATTAACAGCAACCGACATATAATAGTTTTTGAAGGATACCTATGGAGAAAAGTGATTTCCACTCACGCGCACGTCGTAACGAAGCAACGGATTGACTTGATTTTTTTTTGGCCGAAAAAGATTAAGAGGCTGCAAAATTAAATAGACTACTAATTTGCATAGACCTACACAGTTTCCGAGGCACAGTTTCCGAGGGATCAGAAGAAAACTTATTTCCAACCTCAAAGACAGTAATAAAAAAGACGTCCACAGGGGCAAAGCCGCGTGCAAAAGCTAGGATTTTCTTAGAAGTTACTTATATTGCAAATAAAAACCAGTACACCTGATAAAGATATGTAACTAAGCTTATGCTGTCTGTCTGTCTATCTGTCCGATATTTAAAATACTTACATTTAACATACGACATTTAACATACCTACTTCAAGTAAAAATAATGTCAGCTTTTAAAAAGTTTCCAGGCAAATAATGTCGTAGGCCGCTAGTTTGAAAAAAACTTGTTCTAAAAAATCCAAACTTAAACTTTAAATTTCAACTTGAAGTGGATAGTTTTTGTCATTGTATTCATATGAGACCCGCAATTTACTAGATGAGAACCTTAATATTATATCAATTATTTATTATATTTATTATTTCCCAATAAATAATAAAATTTAAAAAGAAAAAACAAGTACAAGATACTCGGTAATTAAAGTTTTTTTTTTGTTGTTTTGTAAAACCGTAATATAAACAAGCGTCAAAGTTAGTCTGATTATAGTACGTCCCTAAAATAAAACAACAACCAATAAAATCCGGTCAAGTTTGAGTCTTGCTCGCGCTAAGGATCCCGAACTTAATCAAAATTAAAAAATATTTTTCTGTTGCTATCGTTGATATCTTTTGATTGAAATGAAACAAATATCATTATTGTACTCGAGCGGTGTGTTGATACGGCACCCTCGGCGCGCTAGTCTGACTCGCACTTAGCCGGTGCTTTTTTTCTAATTACTACAACACCCAGTAAAAGTTAATCGTCTAAGAATTTTATATCCCAAATTCGGTGAGAGCATTACTAATAATACAGAAGGGCTTCCCGCCCAGAGATGGTGTTACCTCATTAATATCTAGTTTAATGAAGGCGTGCCCCGTCTAATTGTTTTCTCAATTAGTGGCGCAAACGCAGGGCAACGCAGAATGAAATTGCCGTGTTTACCAACAACTGGACGACTTTGATACGCAAGTTGATTTATTTGTACGTTCGACATAGACAAAGTATATATACTAGTACTAACATACAGTATGGACACTCCTGGCGCTCTCTACATTGCGACCTCACCCTCTCGTCACCCATATTGATACATATTGGTGACAGTTTGGTTGTCGAACGTATAGGATTTCGCCGCTATTTTGTTTGTTACGTCATTCCTTTTCTTCAATGTCATTTCGGGCCCGTTGTATGAAGTATCCAGGGTGTGATATAAAGGAGCTTTGGAGGAAACTCTTCATGTGTTAAATGTGGCCTCATTATCTTAACCTATAGTCACATGCTGAATATTGCAGTAGATTCTATGAACTAAAAGTAGATTCTTACTCTAGAATCCTTTTGATTGACCTATTGGTCCAGTGGCAGCGCTCCAGGTTTGGGTGTGTTTGGATGTGTTTTTTAAACGTATATTACGTATATCGGTCTCTGGTTCCTAGTTTGGGACCAGATGCGACCGTGTGTGATTTGTTCACGTAAATATACATACTAACTTTTGCCAGCGGCTTCGCTCGCGTGAACATAGTTTCCATGACTGTCTTCGAGGGAGCGAGCTGCAAGCGGCTCGCAAGCGTGGAAACCAGCTATACGTTAATCCACGTCCTTATCTGTCTATCTACCAAATTTCAGCCAGATACGTTCAGTAGTTTTTGTGTGAAAGAGTAACAAACATACATACAAACTTTCGCGTTTATAATATTAGTAGTATTATCATATTATTATTATATTATATTTAGTGAAACATCTCTTTCACTTTTTTTTTATAAAATAAAATCTATCTTCCAAACGCTATACTGAATTAATAACGATAATTATGTTAAAGCCAACAGTAAGCGACGCATTGGAAATTATGGTCGCAGCAGGATATCGATTTTTCTCAGCAATTACAAGACATGTGCAAGTAATATTTTGTAACCTGATTCTTATTTCCATTACTTCATTTTTTCAATTGCAGAAACACTAAAAAAACAAAAAAAAAGTAATAAACTAAAAAAACTCGCTCCAAGAGCAGGCTCCCAAAATTAGTGCATTTTTGCCAAAGTAGAGTCGGCCGCAAGCTTTGTGAATGTAAAAACTACACAGCTGATTCTTTGAAGCTTCTACAAAAACACGATTTATTGGTTTTTACTCGATACTTATTATTTTGTAAAACTATGTAGTTTTAAGAGATTATTGGATTTTTCTCCTACATTACTTAAGTTAGGCGCGTAAAATAAATACCGACGGTAAAAAATATAGGTATTGATAAAACGGCTAAGTCGAAATTTTCCTAGGATGTTTACTAAGCTCGCAATAAAAGAAAATTTGCATTTACGACCGAAGTAAAGGACGTAGATCGCGTAAAGACACTCACTCAAAATTCAACTGCAAAGCTGATTTCATAAGGTTAAATATCAAGTTGTTCGCCAGTGCTACGCTGGGATCCTGCTCTTTATGGCAAACCAAAGTACCTAATTCACCTTTTTTTTTGTATCTCATTGGTTCTTAATATACGTATACTAGCTTTTGTCCGCGCCTTCGCCTAATTGGCTCGTAAGCGTAGACATGAGCTATCTCCAGATCCCTCGGGAACTATATCGGGCTATTCTGATTAGAGGTCTATGTCACTTCCCACTCCCTCAATCTATTTTATACAAAAAAATCACTTCAATCCGTCGCTGCGTTGCGACGGAACGTGCACGAACGTGGAAATGATAGTATATGAGTTTTTCAGTTTCCTCAAAAACTTCATCGGACTATACTACTTTCAGGGGATAAAAAGTAGTCTTTGTCCTTCCTTGTGACACAGGCTACCCGCATGCAAAATTTCATCAAGATTGGTCAAGGTGTTCAATCTGCAGGATACTTTCCGCTTACTGACAGCAGAGGTATCGTGTTTGGGCTGCTTGGAATAGTCTCAATGAATAGGTATAACATGGTAAACTTGACCTAATGCTGCAGCATCTCCTGGAAACTGCAGGATACGTCCTCGCCAACTTACAGCAGAGGTATCGTGTTTGGGCTCATTGAAATAGTATCAATGAATAGGTGTTAGATAGAACGGTAACTTTGACCTGATGCTGCAGCATCTCCTGGAATTTGCAGGATACCCAACTCCTCGCCAACTAACAGCAGAGGTATCGTGTTTGAGCTGTGTAAATTTTGAAAAGGTATCAAACGAACAAACTCATTTTCACATTTATAATATTAGTAAGGATGCAAATTTTCGCTTTAATCCGACTTCTATGAAGTGAGTGAAAAGGTTCCGTTACAGAATACAGGTGAATCTAACACAAAGCGTTAAAAAAGTCACAAAAATAACAAAGAACATTAACTATTACTACGATATTATCTACTTACATTTTTGATATTATGATGTCAGTACAATGATAATAAGCTTCATCATATTCACATTTCAATTTTTCAAGACACATTACTCCACTAATGAAACAATCAAAACAAAAAGGGTCTGAGGTTAAACCACGGTGGGTTAAACTAGCTTTTACGTTATCGGATACTGCATAATATATTTCGTAATGATTGAATGAAACACGCGGGGGTTAATAATTATACATATACCTAGGTCACACCCCGGACACTGCATACAAACGGTCGTGAAATTACATTTCTAAAAACAAATGACGGAGCAAATAAAATCACGGCGAAATTCAATACGTTCGAGAACCAAACTGTTACCAATCTGTATCAACCTGGGTGACGAGAGAGTGAGGTACAGATCTAGAGAGCGGCAGGATGTGTCCATACTGTATGTTAGTAGGTACTAATATACTTTGCCTAGGTACATAAAATTTAACAACCAATAAACGTCCCTACTGCTAAGGCACGGATTTCTTTCAAATTGGGAAAGATTAGACCATACTCCGCTCACATGATAGTGGCAATTGGCAAACCCCACGGTCAGAAGTTTTCCAAGCCGTTCAGGCGTCTAACATGGCTTAACGACTGCCATCTAGTGATAGCAACCGGCACCAACGGCCCAATGTGCCTTGCGAAGCACTGAAACGGTCCATAAAAATGCCACTAAAGTCGACGCCATAATTCGAGAGACAAGTTTGACAAGTAAGTGACAGATAAAGGGTTACCAGGGTTAGACGAAATTAAATAGTGATGTGGCCGATATCGATAAACAGTATCGACTCGACTATATGGTTTGTTAAGTTGGAATTTTTGATCAAATTCGGGAATATCGTTGTTGCAATTGGCGTTTTTCGTAGTAAAACGCCATCCTCAGTATAGATTACTCAAACACAAACTTGTTCCACAAAATCAATAAGTTTCGACAACCGGTTTCGCTTAGAGCCTGTGATTGAGATCTATACTCGGGAATATAATGGGGGGTTTAAAATTTGATATTTCTAAAAAAGCACAAACATGTCAAGGTCATATTATGACCTATGCCGCGTTCCAAAACACGAGAATTTCGTTCACAATAAGTTCAAAATAATTGTTTCGGGACGCGGCTTAGATTGCATAATATTAACTTAATAGTTATTTATAAGTCTATTTCTAGCTCAAAGTTTATGGTTTCACCTGACTTCAAAAAAGGTTGTTTTTTATTTTAATTCGTATGTTTATTGTGTACCGAGAGACGTGGAATCTGCCTGGCTTTGTAATATTGACAGTTTAAAAATCCGTTGCCATGCCGTCCGGTCGGTGGAGATCGTGCTTTCAAAGATACTACTAATGCTGCTGGCTACCTGCATCCTGCATACTTCACGCCGTCGACGGACTAGCTGATTAATTCTGCCTTAAGAGTTGTATGAAACATTTCCCGGCATCATTTAATAATAAATTTTCTCAGTAACTCAATCTACTCCGTACTGCCATTCCAATCTCAATCAGTACTATTGTTGTACACAACACAAGTGTCAACCCTATCAAAAGTTCACGCACACCTATAAACATTTACGGACAGGTTTAAACCGTTAAAATAAAGGTTTAATCCCATATTTTAACCTTATTTATTTATTATTACGAAATCTATCGCACTATAGTTCACATTCACAAGTACGCACCGCGTTTTGTTTATCTTCAGCTACCTACATACTGCACACTTTGTCCGCATCGTCGTCGCGCCGCCGCCGACCGACTAGCTACATAAATTCTGGCTCAAGAATTGTATGAAATATTTCCCGGCATCATTTAATAATAAATTTTCTTAGTATCTCAATCTACTCCGTACTCCTATTTCCATCTCAATCAGTAATATTACACAAGTGTCAACCCTATCAAGGTTAGAAAGAGATGCAATTTGTAATTGCATGCATCTTGTCACTTTGTATGGAGTGTCGTAGTGCTACCTTGGTTATCGCACTTGATGCCGGCCATAATGTCATTCGCTCAAATATACGTATAGTGGTGAGGCCAATCAAAACAAACGACTTTAATAATCATTGTTGGGTAGTATTTGCACTTCTTATGTTTATGTCTTACATTGTAATGTAAAATATTAAATTAATTTGATTATTTCACCGTAACTAATGGATAAATAGCACTGGTATCCAAAGCCGTATTTTTTAAATATCGATACGAACAGCACTACCCTAATTATGGCAACACTTGTGCAAAACGAATTGTCAAAGTTGTCTCTCGAATTATGGCGTCGACTTTAAGAATCAAACCCATACAGGTAATGACCGTGCTTCAGGTCAGTTAACCTGCGTGATCGTACATAAAAATCGTATGTTAAATACATATAAAGTAGTTATACACATGCCTAAAAATGTACCTTTAATTAGTCACAAATAATAAAATTGAAATTTACCGAATGTCTGTACATTAAAAATATAAACAAAAACCGGCCAAGTGCGGGTCGGACTCGCAAAAAGCAGGGTTCTGTAGTCTTTTAAAAAAAAAAATGTATTTCTTAAAGAACAAAATTATGTTTACAGTTTGTAAATAGAACATTTTATATGGAAAATCTATGAACTTTTTACTTATCCATCTGCACACCTTATGTTGATCGACTATTACTAAATAAATAAATAAATATTGATTTATTTTACAGGCAAGTTCCACTATTTTTTTTCAGATGTGCTGAAATAGCGGTTTAGCTTTCAGAGAGGAAGGGACACTTAACTCTAACAAAAAGAGCAATTTAAAGGTTAATTTTTCGCAAGCCGATCCCTGAATAGAAGTGGTTTTAACGAACCCTCAGTACTTTTGAAAGATCTATTCCACGATACTCCACAAGAAAGGGTACGTCAACGAAAAAAAATATCCCCGTTTACATTTACCGAAGGTACGCTAAAAAAATTATTCAAGTTTTTATTGTACCACTTTGTCGCCCTTACGTAATTAAAATGTACACCTATGCCAAATTACAGCTTACTAGAACCACACCCCAGACACTGCATACAAATAGTCGTGAAATGACATTTCTAAAAACAAATGACGGAGCAAACAAAATTACGGCGAAATTCCATACGTTCAAGAACCAAACTGTAATCAATCTGTATCAATATGGGTGACGAGGGGGTGAGGTCGCAATCTAGAGAGCGGCAGGGAGTATCCAATGTCCATACTGTATGTTAGTACTAATATATATATATATACTTTGTTCATACCACCTATATTTGTATACTGTGCTTGTACATATAGTTTCTGAGTGAAGCCGCGGACAGAAGGACCAGACATGACGAAACTTTTATGAATCTAAGAGACTTAAATTTCTAAACAGGTCGTCAGAAATGGTTACGACCGTACAAATTCTATTATTATCCTTCGGAATTCCTTCGGAGTAGGGAAGGGTCAAATATTAATTTAACATAACATAGATATTACGGCGGTGGCGTGAACTGTCTTAAGCGCGATCTTAAAAGCTGACAGCGCCATCTATCCCCGCTTCAGTGATTCAGCACGCCAGCTTCGGCGTGCGCGACAATTATACGACGGTTCTGTTCGCGCGAAAATTCGCGTATATTACCTACTTAATTCGCGGTGCGTACGGTTTAAAGTTAACGTGTGTATCGGTAACTAATTAGTAATCTGTGGTATCGGAGTCTCTGTGAATCTATTAAGATGGATGATGCTTAAGATAAAAGCGGGCTTACCTAGATTTCCTAACGCAAATGGGAGCTGGCTATCTTATCTTCAAGCCGGAACAAATCAAAACTGTTAACATTGATATTTAGCGGCAAGATTTAGACTAGATCGTGGTAGCTACCCAGGCGGGCTTAGAAAATGCCCTTCCTAACCTAACCAAGTCTTACAGAGTTACACTCCGCCGGGAATCGTACCCGCGACCTTCTGATATGAAGCTAACAAAACTAAGATAAACATAATGAAACCTCGCGGGAAGTAGATGGGTCCGGGACACGCCGGACAGGTCGTTGTGGAAATCCTTTTGGTGCCTTGGTGCAGGCCTTTGCTCAGCAGTGAATGTCTTTGGCTGTGGTGCAGTGGTCAGTTTCTACCCGCTGGTTCGGGGGTCGTAGGGTCGATCCCCACCCAGGGCAAACATTCGTGTGACGTTTTGTTTGCTCTGTGTGTGGGTGCGGAATAGGTAGAGGGCAGAGGATGTCCCAAAATGGTTGAATCAAATATGTAGATATGAGAGATAGCTTGGCCAGGGACCTACCAGATAAGCTAAAATGACTTTAACAGAAATAACACAGTTTGTAAGGAAGCTTCCTTTATTAATGGGCTTCCTTAAAAACTGTGTCATTTCTGTAAAAGTCATTTTAGCTTATCTGGTAGGTCCCTGGCCAAGCTATCTCTCATATCTATTTGATTAAACCATTTTGGGACACTATCCCTTGGATAGTACGGTTAATTGCGCCATACGATAAGAGAGAGACTACAAAGTTAAGTTTATCCTTTAATGCGACTTGTTTTCTGTAAATATACAACAAATATATTGCGGAACACTAGGTGCGCGAGCGCGACTCGCACTTGGATATTTCATTTTTAATTTAGAAGATTTTTTTTGCGCACGACCGGCGCAGCCTTTGTCCAGCACTGGAGGTCTTAAGGATGATGACGCTATAAGATTATTTCTTTTCCAGCGGTATCGCCAAGGTGAATGTAGTTTCTTTGACTGTATTCGAGGGAGTGCGGTTCGATTCAATTCAATTCAATTTATTATTCAAAATAGGTGCAAATTAATTACACTCGTTAGACGGCCGAAGGGGTTCTGATAGTCATAAAATAATAATAACAATGTCATTTGTGAAGAATCAAGAAATAAACAATAATTAGTTAATAACATCAAAATAAAATCCTTGATATAGACCAGATTATGTCATTAGAACATGAAAACAATATGACACGAAAATTTATATACATAAAAATCATTGAAAGCATTTAACAAGAGTAGGGCAGTTCGCAGCTCATATACGTATAATAATAGGGCAGTTCCCACGGACAGCACCCGGTCACGAATATAACGCGAGAGTCAGCCATCGCTCCCATCAACCATATTAGAGAGAAAGGAACGACCCGGCTCCCGATGCGCCACCACGGTGCGCGAGTAAAGAGCGTTTTTTAAATCCTCGGAAACTAGTTTATTTCATACGAGCAGTTGCCCGCGGATTTGCCCGCGTAGATATCGAGGGCCCGATCTAAATATAGGTTAAGTGATTTTTAGGGTTCCGTACCTCAAAAGGAAAAAAACGAAACCCTTATAGGATCACTTTGTTGTCTGTCCGTCTGTCTGTCAAGACCCTTTATCTCGGGAACGCGTGGAGGTATCGAGTTGAAAGTAAAACCATATATTTCGTTCTATTGTCCCTTGAAGCTGTAAAAAAATAAAACTTTTAAGTTAACGTAAAAAAAGATATGGCCGTCTATGCCGCAAAAAACGTATATTTCGACACTCTCAAGGTATTCAAAATTCATAGGGTATTTCCCGTTGATCGAGAACTATAAAATAATACCCTTATACTACAAGTATAGGGGAAAATGTAAAAACTATACATTTGTAATTAAATCATAAAAAATATAGTCTTTATTTAAAGTACGTAATCATAACCATAAGCAAGGAAAGGCGGTCCAAATTTTGAATTGAGTTAACCGTGTCATGTGGGGTATCGTATGAAAGCGCTTCATTGACACAAGCTTAAACAGATTTTCCTTTTTTTTTTTGATGTATAGTTTTCGATTTATGACGAAGAATAAAACAAAAAAATATTTTCCCTTTTTTATATGTACTGTATAGTATAGTAACCTAACAGTTTGCACTTTTGATGTGTAACATCTTTGCTCTCGCTTTCCTGCAATTTGTGGGAGTGATTTCGTGAAATGGGACGGAAATGTGTAACATGGGACGGAAATGTGTAACAGGAAGTCGCGAAAGCGCGCGCAATTCGATCTAACGAATGAGCTTTGCTCTCGCTTTCCTGCAATTTGTGGGAGTGATTTCGTGAAATGGGACGGAAATGTGTAACAGTGATTTCGTGAAATGGGACGGAAATGTGTAACAGGAAGTCGCGAAAGCGCGCGCTATTCGATCTGACGAATGAGCGCGCGGTGGTAGAGTTGACCGTCAGATAGTACCAATGCTCTCGCTTTCCTGCAATTTGTGGGAGTGATTTCGTGAAATGGGACGGAAATGTGTAACAGGAAATGCGAACGTTTTTTATTTAATTCTCGAAAACTAAGGTTGTCATAGCCATGCCGCCTAGTGTGACGTATTTTGTCACATGTTAAACATCATATGCGAGTACTGTAGGTCTCGCTCGTTTTTTTTTATGATTTGTACATATTGTACCTACAAATTTGTACGGAACCCTCGGTGGGCGAGTCCGACTTGCATTTTTCCGGTTTTTTTTTTAAATACGATTAATTTCGGAAATTATCTATCACATCCAATCTTACATTTTATTTATTTTAATTTTTACCTCTTTATAATATGTTTTTGAATAGATTACCCAAAATCGCCAAGAGTATCAGGAGGACCGACCCCAGATAGGGAAAAAACGACGGGTTGCACTCCGGGAGTGCCGGCAGAAGTGAAAACTTGAATATTAACGTTTTGCATTTTTGATATTTTGGAATGGTCAGGGAATAATTTTGCACGAATTGCTTTGATTATCAGTATAAAATTACTATCATTTATGTGGTAGAATACAATATTTATTTATTGCGCTATCGTACACAAACATGACAATTTAAATTACATTAAAAAGTTTATATCTCAGAAAAATCAACAAAAAATCAACTCCATCCATCTTACGAATTTTCGATCGTGTCCTGACGCGAGTTTAACATTTTTTACCCATTACAAAAAAAGTGCACAACGCCGCTAAAGAAGTTTTCACTTCAAAAACCAAGGGGTTGATTGATAAGATCCCGTACACATTCGTCACTTTTCGACTAAGTTCCTAATGTACGAATGTGTACGGGATCATTGATAATAAAACATTTTTAATTAAAGTTATTATATTTTCATAAAATTTGTATAAATGGATATGATTCATTCAACCTGAGGTGAAACAGAATGTTAAACTGTTTGTTTAGACTGTAATATTTTTTTGAAATAATATTATCAGATAGAAAAATGTGTGAATCATTTTTTTTATTACTAAGCTTTTATTATTATTCAAAATGTTTATTTGTTTGTTCGGGTCAAATCTTATAATAGATTTTAGAGCGACTTCTAGAAGTCCGATTGAGATAAAATTTGGTATTAAAGGCTTATTCTTCTTATATTCTTATTTATATAAAAATAGATTCTTTTGGTATTTTGAAGTTCAGCTGTGAACTGTGAAGGTGGAATCAAGGGCCCAGGATCATCTATTGTTTTCAATAAAATTATAGGACTTTTGGACTTGGACTTTTTGGAATCAAGCATTTACTTTACATTCTCATGGCATACTGAACAAAAAAGTATGTATTTCCAAATTTTTTATTTTAATTTTAATGTTTTTGCATGAAGGTACGTACCCAAAAGCTTTTGGGTTTACGCTTTTTATTATTAATAATTTTTAGGGTTCCGTACACGACCAACGGGACCCTATTACTAAGCCTCCGCTGTCTGTCCGTCTTTCAGCGGGCTGTATTTCACAAACCGTAATAGGTAGACAGTTGAAATTTTCACAGAATGTGTATTTTTATTGCCGCTATAACATCAAATAATTAAAGTTTGAAAACTTAGAAAAATGGTCTCTATATAAAAATCATGTAGAAGTTTTTTTTTTTTTTTTATTAAAAATTTGAGTGCGTTTGACTGCAACTCACCGTTTGACTTTTTGATTTTGCACTAACGTGAAAACGGTAATACATAAAAACGTGAAACCTGGTGTAAACGTAGTAATAATACTAAAATGAAAAAAAAAAAGACCGCCCAAGTATGAGTCGTACTCTCGCTAAGGAGTCCGAACTGAATGACTAATAAAAGCATATTTTTGTCGCTCGTTTATATCTTTAATGTGAATAGGTAGCATTGTAATGGTAAACAAAGAATATGGCAAAATCTACAAAACGAAGTCGCAGGCACCAACTAGTAATAAATATTATTATTATAATACCTAAGTACTGGATACCGAAACCCGAGTGACCAGTCCTCTTGTCACATAGAGCACGCTAGAGGGACCTAGGCAACAACAAGCGGTCATCAGTTTCTTTGAATCGCCTTGCTGACGTCATTTATTAGTCTATAATCCTCACTCAGTCAGTGCTCAGACTGGCATGGCAGTTCATAAATAATTAGTGTTCTTTACTGACTTAATCAAAAGCGTATAATGTCCGTGCCTCGAGCCGTACGCAGTTTAAAAATATTGTTGTGTATGAGTATGTGACTCTTAGATCATTAGAATAGTTAACAGGGTTACTGGTAATTCGATACGTTCCCTTTAAAGGGACAAATTACAGGTCATTTGCAATAAAAAAGTCATACAATACAGAGGTCGAAAATCAACGGGCTTTTTTAATAAGGGCCAATTTTACTTTTTGAATTTTAAATGAAAATTCAATTTCTTGTGTTCATCATGATTGTGTTAAAAATATATATTTGTATGGGATTTGATGCGCCGCGCCTCTTGTAACAGAAATCTTTTTTTTTTATTAGTAATTTCATTTTTTAAACTTTTATATCTTGTTCGAAAGCTGATAAAATAAGGAATTTTTGTATCATATTTCTCACGCTTACTGTTTACGCTTACAAAATCATGATGAATACAGTAAAATTAGTTTTTCATCATCATCATCATATCATCAGAAGGACGTCCACTGCTGGAAATAGGCCTCCCCAAGGATTTCAACGATGACCGGTTCTGCGCTGCCCAAATCTAGCGGCTTTCCGCGACCTTCACCAGGTCATCGTTCCACAGAGTGAGAGGCCTGCCTACGCTACGTTTTCCGGTGCGCAGTTGCCACTCGAGAACTGTATTGCCCCAACGCCCATCTGTTCAACGAGCTATATGCCCCGCCCACTGCCACTTAAGTTTAGCAATTCTGATAGCTATGACGGTTACTTTGGCTACACAGAGAAACTCCGAGCATAGCACGCTCCATTCACTTTGGGTGCCCTTAGGGCCTTCTTATGAGGCCCATGTAAGCGACCATGTCTCAGTTTCGTATCTCATTACTGGCTACACACACTGGTCGATGACCTTGGTCTTAAGCCACTGCGGTATTTAGGACGTGAAGATATTGCGAAGCTTCCCTAAGCTGCCCAGCTGCCAGCTGTAGTTTAAAGAGAATGCGTCGAATTACCAGTACGTTTTCTTTGATTTCTACGAGGAGAGGACCGAAATATGTAAAAAATATAGTTGCTGCGTTTATGTTTCCCCTATACTCGACATGTGGTTAGGTACAGGGATATGCTATTTACAATGTGTTCGCTGGGAAATTTAAATTTTCAATGGTAATAAAAAACAAGTATTTTGAATAGAAAAAAATATTTAATAGTATGAATAAAAATCTTAATTATGCGGGTTACATTTATAAAGATGATGCGGTCTAAACTAAATGCTTGCCATGTGTTTTCGATTTCAAATTGGATATTTTTTTTGAGATCACTGATTGTTCGCGGCTGGTTTGCAGAAACTCTTGATTTTAGGTAGCCCATAAGAAATAATCACGTGGAGTGATATCCGATAACCTGGGGGGCCAGATTTATTCTCCAAACCGGGATATCAATTTCGGCTGAATAAGCGCCCTAACCACGGTCATGGTTTCTCTGGCGGTACTGTTCATGTGATTTTGTAAAAACGTGAATTCTTTTCAGTCATCTTGACGTAACATTGAGAATTCACGGTGACTGAGATGCCATTAAAGATTTCAAAAAAATACGGCCCAATTATGACAGCTTCCCTATCTCGTTGCATATTTTCTTGGGAATCGGTCCCATTTATTTTATATTTATTGCTGATTCAGTTTCTGTAAATATAGTTAGCCACTTCTTAATCAAATTTACACTCGGGGCGGCCCCGCAACGGATATTGTATTGAGAACAAAATTTATGCCTGCATTTTGCTTACGATTTGCCACTCGTCAAAATATGCTTTGATTAAAAAAGAACTATATGTATAAGGTGACTAAGCAACCATATGTATAAGGTTACTCTGTGTAAGCAACCCACACTTACGACACATCAAGCGAGCCCCCTCCTTGCCTCCGTGCATTAGCTGCCGCCTCTTAAGAGTTTTCAAATATGAACTTTCCCAGTGGACATTCTGTATAAGGGAAGATAGATAAGTTACATGCAAGAGAAGCAAATAAAAAAGAGTCAATTAGCGTCTCTTTTCTTAGTAACATTTGGTAGCATTAAGTGCAACGGAAGCAGTGTTGCCAGATACACTGTAATTACAGCAGATCTACCGTATTTTCACACGATTTACTACTATTAAATATACACTGTACAGTAATTTTAGTATTATAATAGTATGTAATCTACTATTACATACTATTATAATACTAAAATTACTGTACAGTGTATATTTTCATCTAAGACTTTTAATTTTTTATACAAATATACCTATTTATTTTGCAAACTACAATATTACAATGCAACAAACCATTTGACGTAACAGCACAAGTTGTATTAATTTTAAACCAACTGAGAAAATGATAAAATCATTTAATTCGGGGATCTACAAAAAGATTGATAAGTGGTTGGTTAGTCAACTATAAAGTGTATTTTCATTAAAATTTAAGCAATAAAAGTGTCTTGATATCCACTGTAAAAATCGCTGTATTTTTTTTTACTTTTGCTGTAAATTTGTTTCAAACACTGTATTTTTTCGCACCAAACACTGTAATATCAGTTTCCTCATCTGGCAACACTGAAAGGAAGCGAAATAACTATAAAATGGGTTCGATTTTTCTTCATAACCCATCTAAGGTAACAAATCGCTGGTTCGGTACTTAATCACCTACATTTTATCATTGTGTTAATATCAAGAGCTGCACATCCTCCATGTGCAGAACTTTTACATGTGATGTGGCCTACTGACCTATTACTGAATTACTGAGAATAAAACAAGACTGTGAGAAACTATTCAATTTACTGCAAAATTTCTGTTCATTTCGTTGAATAAACATGTGTTTGCTATGTGAATGTTATTATTCTTGATGTCCCTCGTGTGATGTCACCGACTAGTTCTTATTAAGCAACGTCCCGGGGCTGTCAACGACATGCATAGAAGCGCGAGCCGCGAGCGGGTCGGGCGGGAATCGTGATGCGTCGCGCGCGGCACTCGCTCGGCGGGCACAGCAAATGTAATTTAGTTACTGAGGAACGCAAAGAGTTAGGTAGGTATCTTGATATTAAATTACATGCTCTGATATAGGCGATTGATACTGTAGCTATTGTAATAGGTATCTCTTAGTCTATGGTGCATCCACTTAATTATAGGTTTTCTTTGGATGCATCTAGGGCAAAATACGATAAATAGGTACGGTACATATTATGTATTATGTTAGTCCGCTGTCCTGGACATCTAGAATCTTTCGTGATTCTGATATAAGTATCTTAAAATTGAATTTTAAATTATTATCGTTAACAATCTATAACCAAAGTATATATTATATTTAGTACTAACATACAGTATGGACACTCCCTGCCGCTCTCTAGATTGCGACCTCACGCCCTCGTCACCCAGATTGATACAGATTGGTTACAGTTTGGTTGTCAAACGTATTAGGATTTCGCAGCAATTTTTTTTTCCGTCGTTCGTTTTTTGTAATGTCATTTCTGGCCCGTGGTATAAAGTGTCCAGGGTGTGCCATACCATAACCGTCCTCACTGCTGGGGCATGGTTCTGTTGCCAAACTTAGGAAGGTTAGGCCCTATCCACACACGGGTGCCAAGTCCAGGTTGGTGGAGGTTGTAATCCTTTTGTCCTTTCCTTGGTAGCGACACAACTGGAGCACTGACGACGCGACGACGACGCGACGTGTCGTAGGAGCCGAAGCTAACTTAACACAATGTTGTGTCATTTTCATGTATTTGTACGGATTCTAGCAATTCAATTTCGATTTCCTTTTACAACACAAAGTTCAACGCTAACACGGTATGATACGCCTATTTGTATTTATATAGTTACTATATTGAACTGTAATTTTGATTTGTTAGCTTTTGGTAGACACTACGTATAGATTATATGAGTACTCGCACTTCAAAATAAAGTACCTAATTAATTACTCAAATGCCCGTCGAGAAATGATCAACTGTTATTGTAACCGCCCAGAAAGTAATTTTAACTGCCACTTTAGGATTAAATAAATGTCCAAATTCTATTCTTGGATTTCTTGGCCACGTGTTACTTCTACACCGTATTTTGGAACCAACGGTAAGGAACCACCTACTTATTGTGTTGAAGTTCAGTTTAACCGCGCAACCAATTAAAATACAGCACCAAAAATTTGTTCTCGAGTCAGTCTCGATGAATGATATTTTGTTTTTTTATTATATTTTATTTATTTGGGAATTCAACAACTGCAATAAAAATCTAATACACATGAAAAACAGAAAGCTAATTATATGGCGGATATGACGGAAAAAATAATGTTTTCAACAAATTACCATATGAAATTACGGCTAATATAAAACAGGGTAGCTGAGTTTTAAAAGTAATTGATCATTTACATTTAACATAAAGAATTTTACTTTCACCTTTCATTTACTCTCTATAGCATAGCCGTAATCACCCTTTTAACAACTACTTACGAGTACATTGGTACAGCAGCAGCGTTCAGAAACGTAGATTCATACATTAATGATCAATCAAGCGAGACCATCGCCACCGCGGATTTCGTCGCTTTTGACGAGGCGATGATGGCATTATTAATGATTAGGGTAACCGACATCGATTTATATAAACTCTAGTATAACAAGTAAGTATTGCAATATAGGAACTTTATTATAAAGTAGACCAATTTTTCAATCGACTTCAAAAAGGAGGAGGTTCTCAATTCGACTGTATGGTTTTTTTTTTGTATGTTTGTTACGCGATATCTCCGCCGATTGTGAACCGATTTTCAAAAATCTTTTTTTATTTGAAAGAGTATACTCGCGAGGGGGTCCCATTGTCACCAAGTCAGGATCTGAAGGAAGGTACAACTCCTTAATGGTTAGGTGTCAGCAATGCCATCGAATCTAAAACATTTGATACGTAAGTAGCTGTATGCTGATACCGACATCAAAAATAAATTTGAGGTCCCTTATTTAATTCCTACCCACCTTTGATTTCGTTAATGTTGGTTAATGTCGTGTATCTAAGTATAATAATATTATTTCATACTTTTGAGCGAAATTCATTTTGAAGTCGGTTTTTAAGTTTTTTAAACTTTTATTTTTTCTTCCTTGGTATCGCCTTCTGAGTCGTCGATTATTTATTACAAAAGATATCGTATGCCTGGGCAAAATGAAAGTATATTTTTTACAAGCTTTTATTTAACTTTCAATGTAAGTTGCCCGCCTCGAACCTGGTCAAAACCCCCTTACTGGTTTCCGATTGAGCTGAATTTTTACATATGTACACGTTAAGTTTGGATGACAATGCATGGTGACGTCATTCTTAATCCAACATGGCAGACTTTCAAAGATTGCGGACCAGTTATTATATGCATCTCCATATATGGGTATCTATAAAATATAAAGGTTTGCTGAGAAGAATACAAAATAAATAAAATTATTTTATGTGCGCTCGAATACCATTAATCTCGGTCGCAATAAAACACTATTTTTACTACTATTATTACCTTTTTTTATACATACTTTATTTGGTGTTTTTTTTTTGGTTTCTTGTGCAGAATAAAACTCCAGACCTCCACAGGAGGTCGCGGGTTCGATTCCCGGCGGGGTCAATTGTAAGACTTGGTTTGGTTGGTGGTAGGGCATTTTCTAAGCCCGCCTGGCTAGCAAATATAAATATCACAAACGTGTTCATCAGATTGATTTTTATCCGAGTTAGTTACAAATTACTTGAAAGATTTGTTACCTATATCTGTTACCGGGATACTGTCAAAACCGCGATATTACAATCTCAGTACACTAAATTCAGTTAGATTATAATATGACGGTAAATTATTGTCAATCGGTTTACAATTTCACGGCCCATTCTTGTATCTCCGAATAAAACCGATGATTTCTTCTTCTGCTAAGCATTATGTTACCTTCGCGAGGCTCTTTGACTGTTAAATCAATCAAACCTCAACGAACCTAACATCGCTCGCTTCGCTCGCTCATTTATTTAATGTTATTCACTTCGCTTAGTGTTATTGTTACGTCACTAGTGTGATTACAAAGTAGTGAAATTGTAAGCAGTATGATATGGTTCACAATCTTTCGACTGTTCACAATCTCGCGAGATAGATCCCGTTAGAATATATCATAATTAGATCACAAACGTAGAAAAATGTCACAAACATGGTAATTTATCGCAAACATGGATATGTCACCGCAAAATTGTAAAAACCGTTTGATTATAAACTAATGGTTTTTACGTCTACGTTTCTGATCTAATTATGAAAAATTTATGAAAATTAAGACATGTCTGTGATTTTTGTTCAATTGACCGTGTTTATGGTCATAAAAAAACAGGGGGAAAAATAAGAGCGAAACCGCGGGGCGGGTCGCTATAACAAAATACAATCACGAGCGTCAAAACCCAACACCCCCCTTTGCCTTTGCAATACTCCAAAATTTAATAAAGATATTGCTTTTATTTAATAATTGTCTTTAGGTGAAGAAAACATTGTGAGGAGACCTACACACGCCTGCGAAGAAATTCGAACGTTGTGTGTGAAGTCGACTAACCTGCACTGGGCCCGCATAGTTGACTAAGGCCCGATCGCCCTAATTCAGGGTACCCTCAAGCCTCTTTGTTCCAACGCTCCCTACAGACCTTCATTTGCCTTCATTCAGTAGCAACTTAATATAAATCAGGTGTTTGTTACATTCAAGTTTTTTCAACGTCGAGAAGGGTTATCTCTATTGTACTCGTAGTATAGTCTACTTGCAGCTTGCAGTGCACGATTCTAGTGAATTGCTTTATCGGTATGAAATCCGAGATTGTTTATAATTACAGTAGACAATTACTAATTATTCTGCTTTTATGATTAAGAAGACAAAATGTGTATTTATGAATGATGATAAATACTAGTCAGTGTTTCTAATTTTATGTGTGTCAGATTAGTATGCAAGAAAAACCACCGGTGTTGTAATAAGTATCATTGTCATAGTTTTGTGGAGAGGTGCGGTGGTACGAAACTAAGGGTTGCCAACTTTTTCTTAAGGAAGTAGAGCATTTCTGATTTCAGAGAATCTAAATAAAGAGCATACACATTAATAAAAAAGGGTATCATATAATCAAATTTAAATTTGTATTTTTAAGTGTTTTTCTACTTTTTATTATTTTTATTAGACTCCAAACATCTTTATTCTAATAAATATCAGGAGCTCATTTTTTATCAATTTCAATGAAAATACCAGAGTTACAAAATACCAATATTGCGCCAGAATAAAAAAATGGTTCATTTGGTTCTAACTGACTGATAATTGAAGTGACATATGAATATTACATTTCCAACAAATTGTCATTGACATTACTTAGACGTGACTGATTGTGGTTGCGTTCAGAAACTCACAAGTTTTATGGCTTTGGGTACCAGTATATTAAGTTCAGTAAAAAGAAAGTCATTTTTTATATTAAATATTAATTGGATATAACTTTGTGCCAAAAAAGTCAGTATATGTAAAAAAGAGTATTTTAGCGTACTCCATTCATGTTAAAGATCACAAATTATAAAGTACACCTACACAAAATAGAGTACAATACTCTATTTTAGAGTACGGTTGGCAACCCTTAGCAAGCAATACGGAACCCTTAGAGAGCAAGTCCAAATCGCACTTAAAACTAATAGATCAACAACTAAAAGTTTATTATTTATTTTGTTTTAATTATTTGGTGTTACGATGACATTAATTTCAAGTGCTTATTAGGTTTTTATCCCATCTGTAAGTGTATAGTTACCTACTAACTTAGCCCTGTGCTTGTGTGTAAAGTAATGGTATCTCATCTGTGGTAGTGCTCTGTAAGTGAGGCGCGCGCGTCACTCAGGTTGACTCATGGTTTGCGCAGAATCATCGCATTGAGGGTACTGTACTCACAGAACATCCTGAGTCCTATAAGACTGATTTCTCAAGCCTGTGTTTTGAACAATTTTATTCCAATTTTCATTTTGTTTTTGTTATTGACTGCACTGTTTTTATGTTTTTATTATTTATTTTTGAACCTTCTTTTGTTTACTGTATGTATTAATATCTACTATGTCATTTGTATGTAAGGCTACGAGAAATAAACGATTTATCGTTGTATCTATCTATTTATTCCCAAATATTTCTTCTCTTCTTCTTCATTGTATTTTATTTATAGTCTTAAAATTTTTAATAACTGCAACAATTTTAACGAGTGCTTCCAGTGTAAAATTGTGCTCTTAGATTTATTTATGTTTTTAAATCAACGAAAATTTTTAATTCCAATGTTCAAAAAATAAGGTAAGTATTTTTTAATGAATATACTCTATTTGAATTTTTTTTATTGTTAATCACTTGTAATTTTTTTATCATTTTTTTAATGAAATAAAGTGATAACGTCACAGGCCTAAATACTATGAAAAAAACCGCCCTAGTACTAATTTCTCTAGTAAGACTTTTAAATGAATTTAATGATTTTGTGTCTTTAAATTACTTTTAAGGGTTTCGTACCTCGAAAGGTATTTTCAGTATTAAATCATTATATCTCCAATTTTTTTTTAATTTACATGCCTTATAAAAACTAAATAATGCCAAATAAGCAAATATTTTTTTACGTAAGATATAATCTTTGCATGATTGAGCTATACATATAATATGCTAATTTAGAAGTTGACAAAGCTAAGGTAGTCACGGGGATGACGCCGCGTCAGCCCAAGGGTTCTTTGTCACATCGTTCCCTCTCACTCCTGCACAAACGATCCCTCGCAGCAGCCTCCCGCCTCGCTGTGCTACAGAATGCAAGGGAATATGAAAAGAAAGTCTTTAGTGCAGAGACGGTACGTGTACTTTTAGAGCACATCAACAGAAACTTAGGTACCGCTGTTTATAAATAGCTGTAAAACAAGTGTAGGAAAACAGTTTCCGTCACATTTGCACTCGCTGTTTCAGAAAAGTTGTATGTGACTATTTTTGTTACCTATATACACTGTGACAAAAAAATATCTGCTGGTTGGATTTATTGATGATCACCAATCGTAGTAACGTAGGTACTTAATTTATCAGGATAAGATTGCACCTTTAAGTAATGGCATTGATAGCTACCTAATTGATTAATGATCCGCAAAAAGCTTGCAATATCGATAATTTAAAGGCCTGTATTTTTAAGTTTAAGCAGAAAGCTGCAGGTAGAGCATTACAGTACTGAAATTTAGATTAATAATTAATTTACTTAACTACTTATTTAAGGCATTGTTATCTTCTTATTAGTTTACATACCTACTTATTAAGGGTATTTTTATCTACTTATTAATTTACATACCTACTTATTTAAGGCATTGTTATCTACTTATTAATTTACATACCTACTTATTTAAGGCATTGTTATCTTCTTATTAGTTTACATACCTACTTATTTACATACCTACGTATTTAACTTACATACGGTGAGCGATCCGCGAGTGGCTCGCGGGGAATTGTACACTTAACCTTCCTGATGAATCATTCCGTCCATTGGCGAAAGCCACATGAAATCCTTTAAGTAGATTTTAAGTTTATCGCGTTCGGACATACTGTTTATTTATTTAACCGCAATTGGTAGATAAGCCTTTGACATCATCTCACCCGATGGTAAGTGATGATGATGCCGAAGATGGAATCGGGCTTACTGACATTCCTCAACGCAATAGGGAATATCTTCAAGCCGGCACACAAATGCTGTTAACATTAATGCTTGGCGGCAAGACTTAGATAAGATGGTGATAGCTAGCTAGGCGGGCTTAGAAAATGTCTACCACCTGCAAACCGAGTCATATAAAGTTAGACTCTGCCGGGAATCGAACCCGCGACCTACTGATGTGAATCTAACGGACTGAACAACTACGCCACGGAGGCGGTTGATGGACGCGGCGGGGGATTTTGTTTTATAACATGTTTTTTTTTTTTTTTTGCAAACTTTACAATCCATAATAAGTATTTTTATTATAATCAATATACTTAATAATATAAATTAAAAAAACTAACGGAATGCTTTTTGAAACCAAAGAGCTTAACTTATTTTATACTATCTTTTGACCGCGGCTTGGCCCGCGTGGACATAATTTTATAACTTTCTTTGAAGGTGTGTGTTGCGCGAGCCGCAAGCGGCTCGCAAGCGTAGACAGGGGTTTTGTACAGATCCTTTTCTTCTGATTAGCAGTTTCAGTCACTTCCCACCCCGTCAACTATTTCTATGTCAAAAATCCATTGCTCCGTTGCGATGCCGAAGTGCGCGAGTGTGCAAATGAGTTATGTCGCTCTATGCTAATGCTGTCGGGCTATGCTAATTAGTAGCATATGTCATTTCCACCTTTTCAACCACCTCTGTGCAAAAAATCACAACATTTCATTCCTCCGTTTCGATGTTAAAGAAATCAACCAAAAAAAGTCTATTTTTCATTTCCTTTGGGAACTATATCAGAAAGTAGCCTGTGTCCTTTTCAATGTAACAGGCTACGTGCATGCCAAATTCCGCTAAGATTGGTTGAGGTATTGAAGTGTAAACAAACACATTTTCACATTTATAGTATTAGTAAAGACCTGGTACAGACTAAATCGCGAAGAGCTTTCTACTACAATAGTGATAGCAATTCCTACTTATCCTGGAATATTTATGAGTATTTAGTAGGTTTCACCCCATTCTGAGAGAATCCGTGATGCAGACGTGCTTGAGCGACTTATCATTGACAGACGCGGAAGGGCGCGAGTTGCAAACCTACAAGTACCTCTATGCCGGATTTAGTGTACAGGGAACTTACTTGACAAACAGTAAGTAGAGAAAACGTTTATATACTCGTAAACAAAGTACCCAATAAGCGTGTGCTGCGTATGCGTTTTCCAAATATGTTTAATTATTAGAAATCTACGTTATTAAATTATAGGTAAGGTTTGTAAGTTTAGATATAAGAATCTTATTTAATTATTTATTTGAGAGGTAATCACCGAAACCACTTACAGATTACAATAATTATTTCACCACTATTTAGATTGGAAATTAAGGGTCAACATAGGCTTGCGTACTGCGCGCCCTCGGTATCCATGCACCCTCGATATCCACGCGAGAAAAACCGCGGGACACAGCTTGTGTTACATAAAGATGGCCGCATTCTATTTTTAATTTTCTTGACAACGTGCGAAACAGAAAACAAACATATCCCTAAAGTATTATTATGTCAAAAAAATTAGGGAATTAACTAAATTGCAATAGTTACAGATGTTTCTCGAATATACAAAGATAAGGGGCTGTTTCCCCGTGGTCTAACAATTTTTACCCGACTGCGTTAGAAGGAGGGTTATGTTTTTTGAGTGACTGTATGTATGTTTATTTATTTATTTGGCACTCTCTGTACATAGCCTTGATGGAAACGGCTTGATGGATTTTGGAGTGTTAGATTCGTCTTGACCCCGTGAGTAGCAAAGGATACATTTTTACCCGACTAGCCAAAAAAGAGGTTATTTAATTATTTGGTTCGCTCTGTAGCCAAGCCGTGTGCTTGATGGATTTTGAAGTGTGAGGTGTAGTTAGATTCGTCTTAATCCCGTGAGTAACATGGAACACATTTTTACCCAATTGTAAAAAAAGAAGGGTTCAGTTTTTATGCAGTCGGGTTTCTAACTTTTAATTAATTCTTAGTTATTAATGTCCTACTAATAGGGCCACGGAGACAACCTATAGGTACCCTGTACCACTTTTTCAGTTCTAAGATTTTCGCGATAAATATCTCTCCTGTATATAGACAAGGAAACCTGCACACGCCTGCGAAGAAACTCGAAGGTTGTGTGTGAAGTCGACCAACCCGCACTGGGCCCGCGTGGTCGACTAAGGCCTAATCGCCCTGATTCAGGGTAGGCTCGAGCCCCTCGGTGGGGACGTATATGAGCTGTAATGATGATATAGACAAGGCAGCTTAAAGTAATTTTTTTTTGCGCTGCACCTATTACATTAATTTCATTTTAATTTATTTTTAATATTTTATTTGAATAAGTTTTAAAATTACGAAGATATTAAAAAAATCCCTCGATCTATTCAGATCCTTCGAAACATCTGTAGATAAGGGTCGGGTTTAATAGCTCATGAAATATATGTAAGCAAGTCGGCTGACTGCCACTCCAGGGCCGTACACAGCTTAAGGCAGTAAGGCAGATATAGGTACCCACTTATAGCGTCGGACCCCATTGTGAAGACTCCTCGCGATTTCCTTTCGAGTGTTCAAGATAAAAGTAGATAAGTACCCCACAGTATTTTTTATGGAAAGAGATGAGATGTAATGATACCTACAAAGACCATTGTTTCGTAATCGGAATCAGGGGTCGATTATTCTAGGTATTGGTGTGTGAAATATTTGCAACAGTACCTTCGGTTTGGTGCGGTTCTTTTTTATTTTAAAATATATGGAAAATCTAACCAACTTATCTACTTAGCTAGATATTTGGTAGACTGTATGCAGAGATAAACAACTACGTTAGAACAAAACTGTTCTCACTTATTTTTCTCTCGCACGGTATCGTTTATGTGAAAATCTATTGAAAAACAGGAGCTGAGTTTAAAAAGCATTTAAGCTGGGCGGGCGAGACCGTGGCGGGCGGCGGCGGGGTAGGTCTTCAATCCGTCAGTAACGATATTATTCAGAAGAAAAAATAATGTTTGCTATTCCATCGATTAAAAAACCTTATTTTAGTATAAAATAGGTATAAAAAAAATACCTCGTAATGGCATTGAAAAAAAAAACTATTTTAAATCTTAATTTTTGTCATTTTTAAATGATAAAAAGTGATGACTTCAGAGTTTGTATAACTTTGATGAAATTGTAAAAAAAATACTTTTCACATATATCGATCCGCTAAGGTTCAATTTTTTACGATTTCAGCAAAATTGTAAAACAAAAGTTGTTCAGTTTCATAAGTTGAAGCCCCTCAAAGTTGTAGAACAAAAGTATTCAGCTTCATAAGTTGAAGCCCCTCAAAGTTGTGAAACAAAAGTATCCAGTTTCATTAAAGCCCCTCAAAGAAGTAGTACAAAAGTATTCAGTTTCATAAGTTGAAGCCCTTTAAAGTTGTGAAACAAAAGTATTCATTTTCATAATTTGAAGCCCCTCAAAAAAGTTGTGCAAAAGTATTCAGATTCATAAGTTGAAGCCCCTCAAAGATTAAGTACAAAAGTATTCAGCTTCATAAGTTGAAGCCCCTCAAAGAAGTAGTACAAACGTATACAGTTCCATAAATTGAAGCTCCTCAAAGAAGTAGTACAAAAGCATTCAGTTTCATAAGTTGAAACCCTCAAAGAATTAGTACAAAAGTATACAGCTTTATAAGTTGAAGCCCCTCAAACAAGTAGTACTAAGTTATTCAGTTTCATTGGTCGAAGCCCTCAAAGTTGTAGAATAAAAGTAGGTACTCAGTTTTATACGTTGAAGCACCTCAAAGTTGTATAACAAAATTATTCAGTTTAAGATTAAACAAGATAACATAAAAGTAAGTATAACATAAAAGTAAGTATAAAAGTTACAAAATTAACACAAAGAAAAAGTACAAAAATATGAGTACGATCCGATTGTAAACATTCTATGTGCAATTTGCCGCACAAGCTCCGGCTCCGAATAATACTGCAAGCAGGAATACCTACCTACTACGCTGTTATTCAGCCGGTGGAATCATGGCGTTCGCAATCGCAGAGCAAAATAAATAACAAAACTTAAAAAGACAAAAAGAACATAATAATCAAGAAATAACGAATAGCAATTGGCAACCAAATTATAAACTTATAAATAAACAACTAATATGCATTATTTGCTTATTTTAATGTAATTTAAGTTACCGCCAATCAGTCAGGGGGGAAGTAGATTTGGTACGAAACCTGGTCCTGGGGGGAATTTTGAGTGGTTAAAAGAAACTCTCGATACTTAGGTTTAAAAAGAAAATTTATACGTGAGGTTACGTTTCGGTAGAGGAAGATCATTACAACATTTGGATGCTGCATACCTAAAACTATAGTTTTACCAGGTTTCGTACCAAATCTACTTCCCCCCTGACTGATTTGCGGTAACTTAAATTATATTTAAATAATACCCCTAAATGCAGTGGTTTTATGTTGTATTAGTTTTATAAGTTGAAGCCCCTCAAAGTTTTAGACAAAAGTATTCAGTTTCATAAGTTGAAACCACTTAAAGTTGAAGAACAAAAGTTGTACAGCTTCCTAAATAGAAGCCCCATTCAAAAATGTGTTCTATTATACCTAAAACTAGATTTTTTTTTTGACGAAGACTTAAATAAATAAATTGTAAAGCCACGCTATAAACTTACTCGCGAAGCCTTCACCGTCTGTCATAATCGGGCATGCATGCTCAAATTAACAATAAATATTGTTATTGTTAATTCTTAGTTCACTTACTTAGTAGCAAAGAATAAAGCTAGATGCAAAATCTATAAATAATTTAGGTTTGTATGGGAAGTACCTTACTTAGATTTTTCCTGGAATAATGAAGTACCCAGTATACAGTATGTATCGGATAGGGTTACCGATATTTTAAGGGCATGTAATACACCACATTTCATCGAAGAAAAACCCCCATTCGCAACCTTCTCCCCTCTAAATGGCAGTAATTTTTGTTATTATTTTTTTTTTGTAGGTGTTCAGGAAAAATATGTTTTGTCTTGAATTTGCAGCAGTACAGACTTTAAAATGGTCTCATTTGAAAGGAACCTACTGCAAAAACGAGGCCAACCTTTTGTTTTTACCTTCTTAATCGATTTATTTTTAACTTAACTGTAAAACGACTTCATGTTAAAAAGTTGTGAAATTACACTCAAAGGATTGTCACAACCCCACACAAGGGTTTCTTAACTATCAATTTGCATCATTGTTTAAGGAACTAATGGTATATAATTTAGTGTCGTTTTACAGCTTAGCTAAAAATCTACCGATTAAGAAGAAAAAAACAAGGCATTGATGACATCGTTTTTGCAGTATGTTCAAAAAAAGAAAAATAAGTACACATTTTTTCGAATTTTTTTTCTTTAAACTTTTTTGTGTTTTTTCCTCAAATGTTTCGGTTAATTTGGATCACCAGATAAATAAAGTTACCTTTCAAATGAGACCATTTTGAAGTCTGTACTGCTGTTAATTCAAGAGGAAACATATTTTTCATGAGCAGCTAGAAAAAAAAGACTGCCATTTAGAGGGGAAAAGGTTGCGAGCCCCCAACGGGAGGTTTTTTGTCGCTGAAATTTTGTGCATTATATGCCCTTAAAATATCGGTAGCCCTATCCGATACACATTGTATTAGACTTTATTAAGCCCTTATTATTCACAAAATTTTATTAAAATCGTTAGATCCATAAGTCTGCCTTTGTGCATACTTCTATTTTGTGTCTATAATTGTAAATTTTATTGTACAATAAAAAGTTCACAAAAAAACAAACAAGCCATTTTTCAGAAAAATAACAAACACCTGGAACAACGGACTACCGCGTACTGTAAGAATTGTAACTTAGTGCTTTTTAACAACATACTTTTGTTAGATGTTACTTTTCCAAGACATAGCTAGCCAAAAACGTTAAAAAAGTGTCCCTGCTGAATAAACTATTGGACCTAGAAAGGAGGAGGCCCTCAATTCGTCTGTTTATATTTTTTTAAACTGAATGTAAAAAAAATGGCGTAGGACCCTTTAATTGGGGGTTCTTTTTGTCATATTGAGCAACTTTCCTCTAGGAACCCATAATGAAATCTCGAAACAAATCGTGTACTAAACTCACCACTGATCTCTTGAACGGCTATCAGTTATCTACCTAAACGTATTGAATGTTGAAGAGTACTTTATAACATTTTTACAGTATCCGTAAGACATACAATATTTACAATTTTCAATTTTGAAGTTGGTGGTAAACTTGTCTATATGAAAGCGTATTTTTGTTTATGTTTTATCGATAATCCATTAACATCTTAATAGCCAAAAGATGTCCACTGTTGGTGATAGGTGTCTCAAAATATATCCACCATGATTGGTCCCGACGCTTTTACGGTGAAGGAAAACATCGTCAGGAAACCTGCACACGCCTGCGGAGAAACTCGCAGGTTGTGTGTGAAGTCGACCAACCCGCACTGGGCCCGCGTGGTCAACTAAGGCCCGATCGCCCTAATTCAGGGTAGGGTCGAGCCCCTCGGTGGGGACGTATATGAGCTGAAATGATGATTGTCCTGCGCTGCCCGCATCCAGCGGCTAATCTATATTATAATTAACTTACTTGTAGCTACTTCCTATATTTGGTTTGACTTAGCATCGACTTAAAAAAAATAATTAATTATTGTATGTCTTACGCATGATATAAAAATGTGTTTGCAAATATTAACTATTTACGCTGTTAATAATTATAATTTTAATTTTTTCAGTGTTCTAAGTTAGTTAATTTTCATGCCTGGTAAAATTAAACAATGCCAATTCTTTTCATGATTTTATAAGTACATACATATCTTGTGTCTTTCCACGATTACAAAATCATCATATTCTTCGACATTTTCATTTCAAATATAAATTCTAATTTCTTTATTTTTTTACTCGCATCTAACTATTACGCTACTCATATTTTTATATGTTTTTTTCGATTCACCAGGCCAGGGCCTCGCCATCGCCACCTCGAAAGGATCAAACATACATAAATTCATACTGTAATGGGTGGACCGTGTCGCGTCTTCCTAAACCACGGCTGCATTGCTATTCATCGGCTATATCTTAAGGATCAACTGCCGACAAAATTGGACCGTACAATAATATAATGTTATCAACTTATGTATCATTTCTTGGCTTGTATATAAACTCGCAAACATAAAAAAATTAAGATGATTGGTTATCTTGTGATTTTTATTGTATTAGAATTTCTGTTATTGATAGCTTTTAATGCTATCGGTAGTTTGTGTTATTACCTTATTAGTATTACCTATCATGTGCGTGATTTAATATCGTACATAAGTACTTGGAAGTAATTAGAATTGTACCACGAAATCATAATTTTTGACACCTAACTCGCTTTTTAAGCGATTTACAACCATGTGCCGATGCGCCCGTTTGATAGTTTGCTAAGCGGTGATCGATGCCACGGAGGATCCATCATGTCCAGTTTTGTGTTCGTGTTAACAAAGCTCCGCCAAACCGTTAAGAGGGGTTCCTTGTCGCCGGGCACGCTTTCCGTCGCACGTCATCTGCTCATATTGAGATTGATGTTACGAACGGCCGGCTCGAGAACCAGCCGGGCCCCGCCGGGCCCCGCCGGAATACTAAGCGGCCAGACCGCGGCCATTCTTCGCTCAATTAGCCCCCAATCCGAGCGGGTTTTGTCTCGGGCGACGATGACGCTCCCGACTCTTCGCCGCATACCAAGTTGAAGTCATATTTTTCATGTAAGCCCTGCGATTAAAGTATCGGGCTGAACACTCAACTTGGCACCACTTAGAAGATTTTTTGCTGTAATTTTTGGAGTTCATTTAGAAGTTTGTCTTTCTACATGCTGTCTACTCAATACGAGAGGGTGTTACTATAATAGGGATGACGAATGCTAGTCATCTCATTTAATTTTTACCATCTGTCAAAAACGACATTTCGTTCTAAAATGTATGAAATACCTAGGCGTGACGTCATAGTTTTGCAGCGTCATTTATGTACTCATTTTGTGGTTTTGATGAATTAAAAATCGATGACTTGATGGAAAACAAAACGAGTAAGGTTTTTCGAAGTTTAAGCAGAAGGGCAATTTAGTGATCAAGACTTCATAATTTATTTCTGATGGTGTCGTCATCTCTAATAGGGATACCGACAATTACAAACTTTACTCAAAACAGTAGGTACACCTATCAAATTTAATTTTAAATTTAGTTCACCAGTTGTAGTGTTTACCTGCTAATGGACCCCGCCGATAGCGTTAAGGTGGCCACGTCATACTAGGCAGAAGAGATATAAGATTGTCGATGATACGATAAAAGAAGAAGAAATTTGTACCTCATTTAAATTAAACTTAACAAATATTTGAATCTGAATCAATACACAAACCAAATTAGACTTCACACCAAAACTTTGTTTGCTCTGTTTATTTAGAACCATTATTGCGATTAAATGCAGATCTAATGTTATTTCCATGTTTTAACAAAACTCTCTTCTAGTGTCAAATCAAATACTTAGCTCACAGAAATATACCTCATTTTCTGTGACTATTTTATTTATGGGTTAAGCGTATACAGCCTGTCCCAATTTTCGTTTTAGGACCGCGCGGTACTTATTCTAATAGGAAATGTAAAATTAACTGACCGGTACGAAGAACAATAAAACATAATGCGTTTCCGCTCATGACACGACATAAATTTAAATTCACTCGCTAATTGACACATCTGTAAAATAAAGGGGCGCAACCACTAGCTCTCCTGTAATCTTCACAAAGGAAACAATACTCCAAAAAGTTGTAAAGATTTATTTTTTTAGTAATGATTGAGTTTTTCAAGATTCAAGATGTTTATTCAAAATAGGTGCAAATTACTCTCTTTCTGATAGTCATAAAATAGTTATTATATATACACAATGTCATTTGTGAAAAATAAAAAATAAATACTCATTAGTTATTAACGTCAAAATACAATCATTGGTGTAAAACAAATCATATCATTTAAACATGAAAACAAAATGACACGAGAAGTTATACATTAAAATCATTAAATGATTAATGCCTTTGCCAAGAATACGCCAGTTCACACGGACAGCACCCGGTCACGAGTATAACGCGAGAGTCAGCCATCGCTCCCCTCAACCATATTAGAAAGAAAGGAACTTCTATATTACGAAATCAGTGGGAAAGACCCAACTCTCGATGCACCACCATCTTCACAAACATTTAAGCGAGCATGCACCACAGCTATGTCGATGCTAAGATAAAAAAAAATAAAAAATATATTAGTTACGTAGGTACTTCAAAGTATTTTAGTAAACTGTTAAGGAAACTGTCCAGTATAATTACATAGGCTATCAAAATGTTATGGAAAAGCTAACGTAGTAACTCTCGATCGATCACCATTGCTAGACCCAAAGAATTTTAAGCTCACCTGCAACAGCTATGAAATATTTTTGACTAGATCCATATGTAACTTACAATATGAGGATTACATTTTGTTGCACTTTAAGCTGTTCATTACAATTTACATATATCTTAGACATATACAAGTGTAACAAGAAGGTGTATTAATACTGTAATGGTTAAATCCATGGATTTCAAAAATATTTTATTGCCACTCTTCGATCGTTCATATCAGCTCATATATACGTCCCCACCGAAGGGCTAGCGCCTACCCTGAATTAGGGCCATCGGGCCTTAGAGGACCAAGCAGGCCCAGTACGGGTTGGTACACTTAACACACAACCTTCGAGTTTCTTCGTAGGCGTGCGCAGGTTTGCTCGCGATGTTTTCCTTGACGTTCTTCGATCGTACTTCGAGCATAAGTGTGAATTATAGGTTCTCGGAACTTTGGCTGTCACACCAGCTGTCCACAATATACATAAAAAATGTACAACTACTTTATAGTGAAGGCTGTGTGGCCTGAACATTAACATTTGAGAATTACCTGTTCGACAAATCGCCATACGATTAAATAAATAGTGAAGGCCAACTACCTATAATAAAAAGTGGATTGATTCATAAGGAAATTCAAAAACAAATATTGACGTTGTATGGGGGGCGGGGGTCTATCTTTAACGGATTGTGCCGTAATAACTTAATACAGCCACTTGTAGTACTTTATTAATATTGACTATATTATACCGGACGGACCGACGGATGGACGGACGTTTTTGGCGAACTTTTATTTATACTAGTGATTCAGTACACATTTTGGGTAAAATTATTATTTTTGCACTACGTCAATATTTTTTACTCTCTTGCAATCTAACTATTAATAAATTAAACATGATTCTACGCATACCTGATTCTATAAGGTTTCCTTTTCTGTTCTAGGATAGCCCAAAAATAAGACATTTAAGTTTACAAATCGATTAACAATTTGAGAGACTAATTTTTTTGTTCTGATTATCTATGTTCCAGAGGGTGACGTTGTTAAATTTCACGGGTATAGTAAAATTCGATCTGTATAGGTGGTATCTGAAATTGCTAAGTTTGAAAAAAAAGATAGAGAACAACCATTTCTTTTCAACTTTGTTTCAGTGACCACTGAAGAATCACTTAAATATGAACGACCATTGGTTGGCCAATCGACAATTCGCGGACAAGTTGATATAAAATGGTTTGACATGGACAGTTAAGAAGAATCAAATTGATCTAATTCTTAGTAAGTACTCAGGTCAATAACATTAAACAGTCTTGACGTTAGTTCAAAAGAAAGATGATGTCACTGTGTAGCATTGTGAAGAGTCTAATACATGAATTATGAAATGTGTAGAAAATAACAAAATGAAGCAGCTACCTACGCTAATGAATAATTTTAATAGTAATGTAAATATAAGTTTAAAACACAACAACACCATGATAATAGAATTGGGGTACAGTGAAGCCAATCGCTCGTCGTATGTGCGTCTGTGCCCGCCGCGCGGGCGCCGGTTGGTCGCGTTGCGAAACTTAAATTGAGCTACATCATAAAACATAACGATGACATAGCTAACCCTAAACTGTGAGTGACTATAAAAAAATGAAATTTAGTAAAAAATGATGTTTTTAAAGTGAATTTATTACATCGTCTCAAATTTCGTCTGTGTGTTGCATGTCGCGTGACGGTCGCTTTCGTTTGACGGTATGATCGTTTCATCCTCTGTACCATAGCGAGAGCAGCCATGATCGTTTCGTCCTCTGTAAAGTTTCACTTTTACCGTGGTTTCATTAAACCACACACTTACTTTTTTTGATAGGCCGTTAATTAAAACAATAGCTCTACTTATTTTATCTAACTCTTTAAAATCAATTACGAAAACAACTTCCATGGTTAGGCACAAAAGTTGAATTTCAAATGATAATTGTTTTTTACGCCACCGCACATTAACTGTTTGCGAAGTTTTTAAACGTAGACTCCGAGCAATACGAGCACAGAATGTAGTCATTGGGATGAAAGCTCAGGATGACAAAGACTCTAACGGCGACGAACTTGTAAACTAGCCAGGCTTTAATAAAATAATAATGCATTAGTCATTTTCTTCTGGATAGGAGAAGAAGCTGATTTGACGGTTTACCGACAATTTTTCTACGTGCGAGGAGCAATAATGCATTAGCATTAAGGGACAGACTAAAATTGGCATTTCCAACAAAGCTGCCCGATCAATTAACCGATTCATATCTAACGAGTTTGTTGCCGGCGACTTGGCACGCGCGGATATCGAAGGTGCACGGTGCACGAGCCGGAAGCTACTCTTATCTTTTATTAGCCTGTACTGAAGGTCCATCCTACTAATATTATACTAATCCTACGAATATTATATCCATCCTACTATAATATTATAAAGCGCAAGTTTGTATATATTGATGTTTGTTACTCTTTCACGCATCAACCACTGAACGAATCGGGATGAAACTTATCACACATATAGGTTAGGTCCTGTAATAGGAAATAGGCTACTCTTTACCCCTGAAAAACGTCTTATTCCCACGGAAAACAACGTGGGCGTAGCCGCGGGCGGACGGCTAGTTCTAAATACATTTTGAAACAGGATGAGTATCACATGTATCCAAACAAACATACCTACTTATAGACTTAATATAATTTCATATAATAATATATTTTACTAGTGGATGCCCGCTGCTTCGCCCGCGCATATCCCGATTTCTGCGGTTCCCTGCGGGAATTTCCCAAAATCCTTTCTTAGCGGATGCCTACGTCGTAACATCTACATGCATGCCAAATTTCATCCCGATCCGTCCAGTGGTTTGGGCTGTGCGTTGATAGATCACTATGTCAGTCAGTCAGTCACCTTTGAGTTATATATATTTAGATTATATTCTATTTTATTTTATGTTACATATTTTTAATTGAGATTCTATGCTACATAAATATAGTTTTATAGTATAGAATCTCAATTTGAATAAAAGAAACGACAACAAATTGGGTGACATATATCCAAACAAACTTTACTTTACCTTTTTATAATAATAGTATAGATATTCCTTGAGGAAAGCTGTTACTATCAGATAAGGTCTTAAATGGTTAGGTTAGGTTAGGTATACCATCTGATTATTATTTTTTCCACTTCGGACTGACGTTTTAAAAGTGCAAAAACAAGGTAAACACCTAACTAGCTCTACTATCAGTTTAATTCCCATCAATGAGAACCGACAGAAAGCGCTGCGCTGTGCATATAATGTGCACCTACCTATACATATTTCCCAATGAGTGGTAAAAACAAGTTTATTTTCGGCATAGAGGTCTATGTTTTGTATCTGAGTTCGCTTTAATGTCAGGCAGGCCTATTTTGTCCCGTAGAAACATTATAACTTTATATTATAAACTAGCTGTTTCCCGCGGTTTCACCCGCGTGGACAACGTTTCTATGACTTTTCGAGGGTGCGCAGTGCGTGGTAAAAAGTAGCCTATGTCTGAATCCAGGTCCTAATCTGTCTACCTACCAAATTTCAGCCAAATCCGTTCAGTAGTTTTTGCGGGAAAGCGTAACAGACAGACAGAGTTACTTTTACATTTATAATATTAGTAGGGATGAGCGTGTTTTATTTTTTCTGTTAAAGACATGTGGAATTCAAAATAAGAAACAAGAAATATCAGACGGACAAGCACCCGAACCCTTGCCCCTCGTACCGTTCTTCTCAACTCTGTTGGTGCCAAGAAAGGGCATATTGAAGGACGTCCACTGCTGGACCGGTTCTGCACTGCCCGCATCCAGCGGCTTCCCGCGACCTTCACCAGGTCCTACGAATGGGAGGGCTGCCTACGCTACGTTTTCCGGTGCGCGGTTGCCACTAGAGAACTTTACTGCCCCAACGACCATCTGTTTCAAGAGCTATGTGCCCCGCCCACTACCACTTAAGTTTAGCAATTCAAATCTGAGAGCTATGTCGGTTACTTGTAATTGTCATTTACCGTTCTTAACATATCTGTTTACGACGTTTTGTCTCTTTACGAATACAAGTATTATGTCAAAGACCTTGTGGTTTTCGATGCGTCGCCCGTCCGTTCAAAGTTCATACATGCCTGCCTACGCGACGTGGTGTTATAAAATTGTTAAATTAAGAACCTGCTTGAAGTAACTAGTAATATAAACCTGTTAAACCAATCATTCTTATTACACGACTGCCCACAAAAAAGGAATGTATTGTTTTCAGCTCTAATGTACCAGTTCAAATCTGCCTACACGGATATTTTAAGATTTTTGGTACAAAACATGGTTTTTGAAAAGCTAAAAAAAAAATAGGACATGCAGACAATTTCAAAAGATCCACCTTTTAAAGGAATTTTGTTTTTAGTGGTTTTTATACAAACGCATGAAAAACGAAAATCAAGTTATACTAATTTTATGCAATCTGTACCATTTTAAAGTTGAGTAGTGTATATTATGTAAGTTTATATAATCCATGATATGTATATCCCTACTAATATTATAAATGCAAAAGTAACTCTGTCTGTCTGTTACGCTTTCCCGCAAAAACTACTGAACGGATTTGGCTGAAATTTGGTAGGTAGACAGATTAGGACCTGGATTAAGACATAGGCTACTTTTTACCACGCTCGCGAGCCGCTTGCGGCTCGCGCACTGCGCACCCTCGAAAAGTCATAGAAACGTGGTCCACGCGGGTGAAGCCGCGGGAAACAGCTAGTTATATCATAAACGGCTTGATGGATTTTAGAGTTTTGTTAGATTCTCTTTGATCCTGTGAGTGACATTTTACCCGACTTCCCAAAAACATTTTTTTAACTGTTTTTATGCAGTCAGGTTTTTTTTAAATTTTTAATTTAAAATTCGAATTCCAAAAAAAGAGTGGTAATGTTTTTATGCAGTCAGGTTTTTTTTAATAAAAAAATATTTCTCTTAAAATGCAGCAGGCATTGTTTTGTTTTGGAACTTAATAACACCACATTTTGACTTGCTCTCTCAATCTATATTATTTTGAGGATTCCGTACATCCGATGAAAAAAGCAACTCATAAGATCACTACTCATGTGCCTGTCCGAAATTATGGCACGAAAGACGATAAAATATAAAGTTTGCAGACTCAATCACTATCGTATAGGATAAATAAACGAATTCAGATATTAGGGGTTGATTTTGGAGGGGGAAAGTAAAAAAAACTGGTTTTTTTTACAATATGTGGTGCAACTTAACAAATGAAAGTGTTTGTTGTGAGTTTGTTTTTTTATTTTATTTTTAGCTTAAAGTTTTTTTAGTTAGCTTGAAGTAAGTATTAAAGAAAATGTACGAAAATTTAACATTCCCTTGTCTTCAAAACTACTTAGCCTATTTTTTTAATACAAATTATAGAGCTTCACCTAAAGATTACAGAAAAACTAAATGCAAGCCGGTGAATCATGTGTTTTTTATCCGTCAATCTTTTGAAAAAATAAAAGGATTTTTTAAATATATGTGACATATCAAATGAAAGGGCTTGTTGTGATGATTATAATATTATATTTTTTTAAACATATTAACTTACGAAAAATGTACAAAAATTGAGCTTATCTCCGAAACAACTTAGGTACAAATAAAAAAAAGATGGGTACGGATTTAAATAGCCTCACTTAAGAAATCAGTAATACCTAAATGTAATCAGATGAATCGTGTGTCTGTCTGTACGTCCGTCTGTTTGAAACAATATAAGAAGTTTTTCCAAATATTGTATGATGTGACATATCAAATTAAAGGATAAGATTACAATTTAAAGGGCTGGGGAAGGTGAGGTTAGGTGACCCACAGAGTTAAAGTGTATAAAGCAACGCTATCTAGTCATTTACCAAGAAAATTATGTTAGAACAATGCCATATTATTGCTCCGCCAATTGACATTCAGTTGTGACGAGCCTCTGCGATTTTATTTCTAAAATTGTCTTTTACGTTAGTTCAGATATGAGGTAAGCAGTTTAAAGTGTTTATTGCAGTGTTTTTGTGTGGTGTGATGATATTTCTTGGGCCTGATGCAGTGAATAAATTGGTTATCAAAGTATTAATAACATTGTAAAAATGTAGGTTGTAAGGAATTTAGTTTATTATTATTTAGTATCTTGATCAATTTAGGTAAAGTGGCCCACTTTGTTGGTAGATAAAACGGCCGGGTGATTCATTTTATATTCTAGTACTTAAAGTACATTAAATATATTAAAAATGGTCGGATCAAACGCAGACATTTATGTTTTGTTTATAAAATTACACCTTAAAGAAAGAATTTTAGTAGTTCATGCCATCGTTCTGTCTGTGTGTCATTATAATAATAAGCCTGCTTTGGTATGTGATGATGAAGACCCAATATTACATGAGCCAAAAGACCTCCACTGCTGGACATAGGCCTATCCCGAGTTTGGAGAGTTTTCCGTAGTTTACTTATTGCTTGGTTGGCGAGTTGTCGATCACAGTATGCTAACCTTACCTGATGTGAAAAAAGGTATCTACCCATACGAGTTAAAATGGTCTGTTTCTCTGTTTTTATTTTAATGTTATCATGAGTTTGTTAATAACAACTAACATGTAATTTCGTAATATGCAAAAAGAATATACTCGTCAAACACATATACAGAAACCATCGCAATTACTCCAAAGTTCTAGAAGAGAGTCACAATTTTTCCTTAAGGTGGCCACTTTACCTTAAATTCCCCTATTGTTTAGAAGATTTAAAAAAAACATTGTGGGAGTGCCCACAGAAGTGAAAACCACCACCTTAAATTATTGTAACTTGTACACCAATTGTTATTTTTTTTTATTCTTTTATAATTGTATCGTATGGTATCGTATCGTATCGTATCGTATAGCGTTGTATCGTATCATTTCCGGTACGGTATCATTATGGTAACAGGTGACGGTAAGGGTGTCGCGAGTTCAATGTTTTTCCCATCTCAAATACAGTTTTATAAGTTTCGGTAACAGGTAACGGTAAGGTGTCTCCAGTTCAATTGTTTTTTCCCATCTCAAATACAGTTTTATACGTTTTGTTCCTGGTGCCCAACGCGCCTATACAAGATTTCATTTCAAAAATATATACGAAAATTGAACATTGTCCTTTAGGAATCACCGAAACTGCTAAGGCAATTTTTAAATAAGGTAAATTAAACCTATCCGTAAAAACCTAATATTTAACGTTCTTACAAAATAGCGCAGAACCCTCTCCACGCGATTCCTTGGCCATTTTCCAACAATTACAAGATTTTATATTTTAATTAAAAATTTGAGTGCGTTTGACTATATCTCACCTGATGGTAAGTGACGATGTAGTCGAGGATGGTACACGCAAACTCAAATAATGCCTATTCACTCTCGTCTTGAAGATCCCCAAATTGTAGGAGTCGGGAAACACAGACGCAGGCAAGGAGTTCCACTCCATCGCTGTCCGCATAATAAATGAGGAAGCGTAACGCTTCGTCCGCATAGGCTGAATATCAACAACAAAGGGGTAAAATAAGTACCTACCTAAGGTTTCGATATGGATAGACCCACTAAAGAACTAAAGTCTCACACACAATTTTTGTTGTAATATTAATTTTTATTCATCATCTCCATTACCATAATATCTACAGAAATACATCCGCTGATGGACTAAGGCCTTCTCCAAGGATTACCACAACGACTAGTAGTGTGCTGCCCACGTCCAGTGGTTTTCCGCAGTGGTAGTGGGAGGAACACATAGCTCGTAGAACAGTTAGCCGTTGAGGCAGTAAGTTCTCGAGTGGTGACCGCACCATGCTGTTGAAAGCGACCATGTCTCAGTTCTGTATGTCATCACTGACATACACTATATTCAAAGACCTTGGTCTTGAGACAGAGCGGTATCTGGGACGTGAAGATATTGCTAAGTTTCCCGAAGTAGTAATGATTAATTATAGACTGCTGTGAAGTGATACACAAGCATCCACACAACGGTAATTTTAGTTTGGTTTTTTTATGCATCATCATATCAGCTCATATACGTCCCCACCGAGGGGCTCGAGCCTACCCTTAATTAGGGCGATAGGGCCTTAGTCGACCACGCGGGTACAGTGCGGGTTGGTCGACTTCACACACAACCTGCGAGTTTCTCCGCAGTTTATGCATCAATCAGCTTCTAATTAATATTATTACTTGCTTCTAATTCTTCCATTTTTAGTAGTTTTAACATGTTGTGTTGATTTAACGTTTTCGTTAGAAAGAAAATGCAGTGCACAATGCTGCTGTACAATTTTTTTTATTTTTCGAAAAGTATCGACCAAGTTTCTGAACTTCCGTGTAAAACATACTCCCAAGAAACTTTTAGGAACTATATTTTTCTATTATTAAGCTATTGCACAGCTTTTATCGTGGGCTTTGAGCGCGGCGACCGAATCAAGAAATTCCGTAACGAAAATAAAACCTAACACCCCCCACTCCGCCTACCATGTAGCTCGGCCGAGCGTAACGTAACTTTGCCGCGTTCTAAAAACTTACAGTGCCATCTATTAGCGATTTGCTGTACAAATATTTACTTAGTTAATTTTATTGGTGTAACTTTCTTAGTGTTAATTTATTACATAAACATCCCGCGCCTCAAGGACTATATGCTGCTGGTAAATACTGTATAAATCCTTACTAATAATATTATAAATGTGAAAATGTGTTTGTTTGTTACCTTTTCACGCTTCAACGCCTTGACCAATCTTCATGAAATTTGGCATACAGGTAGCCTGTGTCACGGGAAAGGACATAGGCTACTTTTTATCCCGGGAAAATAGCATAATATGATGCAGTTCCTGAGGGAACTAAAAAATACTCAATTGCTGTAATTTTTTGCACAGAGATGGTTGAGTAGGTGGGAAACGACATAATTTACTAATCACTCTTAAAGGCAGTCATAAAAATGATGTCCACGCGGGCGAAGCCGCGGTAAAAAACTAGTAATATTATAAATGTGAAATGTGTTTGTTTGTTTGTTTGTTTTTTACCTTATCACGCTTCAACGCCTTGACCAATCTTTATGGTATTTGGCGTGCAGGTAGCCTGTATCACGGAGAAGGACATAGGCTACTTTTTATCCCAAGAAAATAGCATAATATAATACAGTTCCTGAAGGAGCTAAAAAAACACTCGATTGCTGTGTTTTTTTGCACAGAGATGGTTGAGTAGGTGGGAAACGACATAATTTACTAATCACCCTCAAAGACAGTCATAAAAACGAGATCCACGCGAGCGAAGCCGCGGGAAAAAACTAGTAAAAAATAAATAAATAATTATAATTGCAAAAGTTGATAAAAAATGCTATGCAATAGCTTTACCGCGGCTGTCCGCGAGTGCCACACGTTTTTATTATTATCATTTACTTACATGAACTTGTTCCGTTTTCCTTTATTAACGGCATGAAAGATGTCAAGCTAGCTACGAGTAGATGTCATGAGAACAGTGCAGAAATGAATCGTCAACGCTGTAGTGCAGCAATGCAGAGCCTTAAAAATAGGCAGGGCTGAGGCTGACGGGAAAGTTTTATACAACTTTGCCATGCTTTCGGTTTTGTTTGAGACTTCATTCATTCATTCATTTATTTACTGCTTACCTTAGCCACCTGCTAAAATGATTTAGACGTTTTATTTTTGTGAGTATATACCTGTTTGCCAGATACCAACACAGTTGTTAACAAATATTACATCATCCTCCATGATTTGTTTACAATTTAGTGATGAAGTTGTCTTATGTGACTTTAACCAGTCTCATCTTAAATTAGAGATGTATAGATACGTAGAAAATAGATATCCAACTTTTACATACTTATTCGACGAAACATAATTAATTACGGCAAACTTTAGTCAACTCAGACTCTACAGAGTTTGTCCGTGCTAAAAGGTTATAATTTCAACTAGATGTCAACCTACCTACATCCAACGTAAATCTACTATTTTGCCATACCAAGTTTTTGTGGGCCAAAAGTACAAAGTACAAAGATCGCATGTCTCTGTATGTCTGAACTGATGACACCCTGCTTGCTATATTTGGTGGTGATATAAAAGAGAAGTGCAACATCTCGCGCGCATCCGCCGCAGATTAAGCAAACGCCCAGTATGTGGGTCGCGTTATCTGAACTTATCACACTTTCTCACAGTGCTGTATAACGCATACTCATTTTTAGGGTTCCGTAGTCTCTACGTGGAGCCCATTTGTCCGTTCTGTCCGTTCGTCCGACATAGATAGTTAAAAACTCGCAAATTTTTCATTTTTTAATCGAATGACATTAAATTTGGCGCCAATGTTGATTAAATATGCATCTACATTTTGAATTATAAAAAAACATTATTCGAATTTTTCAAGAGAATTGTGAATGCCGATAAAAATTTTTTTTCGTGTGCATGACGTTAAGTAAGTAAGTAAGTATGACGTTAAGTAGGTAGGCATTTTTAACCGACTTCACAAAAGAGGGGATTTTCAATTCGGTTGTACATAATTATTAATATTTGTTACCCCCGTTATTTATAAACTGAGTTGGAAAACTCTTTTTTTATTAGAAAGGATATACTTTCAGTTTAGTCACATGGAATCATTCATCAAAATCAGTTTAGTACTTTTCTAGTACTTTATCAAGAACAATAAAACGTAGCAAAATTGTACTCGGTTGCTGTGATTGAAGTCGGTTTTCTTAATGTGTTTAGTGTTTCCAGTTATAAAATGTAGAGTTTCCTGAGAACTTAAGAGAACTTACCGTTTACATGATATAGGTCGCTAAAAAGCCAAAAAAAAATATTTAGCATTTTTATGACCTACAAAGTTCAAATTACCCGCATGTAGTGCGAGCCACTAAAGATGAGACTTGACACGCCACGTGAAACATCAAAAGACAAAGTAAGAAGATGGTTTACGACGTGTTTACCTATATGTCAAAAGAAACAAAAGAATATGGACAACTGTATATTATGCCCATTATAAGTGGATCTTGGTAAGAACTCTCAACGAAAATCTGTTAAATATTATCTCAAATAAAATCATTTCTACGCAGTTTTCAAGGTATGTAGACTGCGGAACCCTACACTATGCGTGGCGCGACACTCAATTGACCAGTTTTTACGAGTAATTGGGGGACTGATTCGCAATACTCAATACATGTAGTATACGTTCCGATATTTTATATAATTTTATCTGGGATATATTAGAAAATTCAAGGAAAACCTTTGTGCAGCAGAAGCACAAAATGATATCACAAAATGTGCCGAACCAAAACATTCCGTTAAAAAAAGCAAATTAAAAAAAAATCTAAAACCCCGACTATGTGTAAAGTAAACTGGAAACAAGATAACCTATTCTGTCCCCAATGCAACACCCATAAGTATACTCTAAGCCGATATCCATGCCCAATAGCTAGTTGTCCATAAACTTATTTTGCAGAGAGTGCCATCCGTAGTTATTCTCCCGCCAATTGAAGCAGTAAAGACGATCTGCTGCACAATCTCACAACAATCTCATGCTCATGCATTTAGAGGCAAAATGTCGATATTGTTAAATTAAAGAAGATGCCTTAAAGACATATTGCCTCCGAATGCATGAAATTATTGTGAGATTATGCTGCAGATGGTTTTTACAGCTTGAATTGGCGAGAGGGCGACTATGGATGGTACTCTCTGCAGAATAAGTTTAGAGACAACTGGCATGGATCTCGGCTTAGGGTAGGGTGTACTTACGAGGTGTGGCATTGGAAACAGAATAGGTCATTTTGTTCCATATTCTTAAGCTTCACTTTTTACGCAATCGGGTTTTTCATTTTTTATTTTTATTCTTTAAAAATGAAGATAAATATTTAAATAATTAAAAAGTGTAATTAAATTATTTTTGTTTTTGTTTTGTTTTTATGGGGAATGAATTTATCATTTAAACCATTATCATCATATCAAGCGAAAAACGTCCACTGCTGGACAAAGGGCTCCCCGAAGGATTTCCACGACGAACGGTCCTGCGCTGCCCGCATCCAACGGCTTCCCGCGATCTTCACCAGTTCATCGGTCTACCGCGTGGGAGGCCTGTCTACGCTACGTTTTCCGGTGCGCAGTCGCCACTCGAGAACTTTACTGCCCCAACGGCCATCTGCTCTACGAGCTATGTGCCCCGCCCACTGCCACTTCAGTTCAATAATTCTGTGAGCTATGTCGGTTACTTTGGTTCTCCTGCGGATCTCCTCGTTACTGATTCGATCACGCAGAATAACTCCTAGCATAGCACGCTCCATTGCCCTTTGGGTGACCTAGAGCCTTTTTCTAAGACCCATAGTAAGTGATCATGTCTCAGTTCCGTAAGTCATGACTGGCAACACACACTGTACAAATACCTTAGTCTTGAGACACTGCGGTATTTGGGACGTGAAGATATTGCGAAGCTTCCCGAACGCAGCCGATTGGATTGGATTTGTCGATTGATATCTTTCTTAGAGTAGGACCTACCTAGCTGGACTGTATGTCCCAGGTATACATATTCGTCAACAACTTCCAGTGTAGAGTCTCCAACATTCTCCATTCATTTACATATTCGCACGTTAATAAATTTCCATAAAAGTAAGGTCAGGTATCTGTGTCTTAATATCTTTCTTTTGTTATGTTTGTCTTTTACAAATAATTTATATAATTTAGTATTTTTCATTCCAAATTTGTATTTATTAAGCATTTCTCGTTCCAAATTACATTTAAACATAAAATTTCTATATAAATTTGTGAACCTTTTATAATACCCTTTATTTTGATACTGTAGGTTTTAAAAAAAAATATTTGAGGACATAGAATTGAAACCTTTTACAAAACCCTTTATTTTGCTTATTTTGATTTTGATCTACTCGATAGGTTTCAAAGAAAAAAAATTAAGGACATAGTATTTGACTCCAAAAATCCGCCATTTTAACTTTATATAATTTTGATATACCCAGTGTCACTCACGACACCTTTCAAGCTAAAATTCATCTAGTCGTTTAGACTACAGAGCGTGCCAAATAAATATACATACATACATATATACATACATTAAGACGAATCTAACGACACCTCTGAAGCTAAAATCCATCAAGTCGTTTAGACTACAGAGCGTGCCAAATAAATATACTTACATGCATACATACATATATACATACACTCGAAAAACATAACCCTTCTTCTGTCGCAGTCGGGTAAAAATATATATATATTTTTAAAGTTAGGAGGTAGGTCACATACCCTATTAATTTAAATTTTTTAACTATGTATTACACAATATAATGTACCTTTAATATATTTTGATGTAAATTACCTACGTGTTAATCCATTTAAGCAAATGAATTGTGAGTGTAATGTGACACTTGCAACTGAGCAATGTAATTAGCACATTATTCGTATCGTGTGTAAAAATTTAAATAAGCAAATTGGCTTTCTTATCAACAATAAGTGTTGTGCAAGGCGTCGGAGCGGGCGGGTCACTGCGATAAACTAAACTGATAGATAACTGTCTTCAAAAATCACAAACGTTATACTTATTTCACATTTATTTATCGCGGGCAATGTAACCAAAATTTTATGATTTCTTTAAAGTAAAACGCGGCGTGATAACATTAGTGGATAACCTCGTCCCTGGTAACAGAGCAAGCGGCCGTTGCTCGATGGTCTATATCTTCCCACATAGATTTTTTGGCAAAAAATTGTTTAATCAGTGTGTATACATTATACCTTCATGCGAGTGGATACTACTCGTATACCTAAAATTACGTTTAGTAAACACATCTCAAAGCTCTTGGATTGTTACGTTACTACGCAGATAACAGCTTAGACCGTATTATATTATGTTAGAGTCAGAGTAGTGTTTCGGTATATTAGTAATTTATTGTTTGGGACTTGGGTCCTAACAGAGTGGTTCAATGCTTCATTAATCTCTAGCAATGCAATTCTTAAGCAGATGGCTAGTATTAGTGTGTGTGTGTGTGTGTTTTTGTGTGTGGTGTGTGTGTGTGTGTGTGTGTGTGTGTGTGTATGTGGTTTGTAGTGGTTTTATAGGATAGCCCATTAAATGACAGATGCATTTACAAACAACTATCCTGTAGAAACATAAAATCAATTTATAATAATCTGCTAAGTGCGAGTCGAACTCTTACACGAAGGATTCGGAACCATATTTCAAGAAAAAAACGCGTTTCTTGTATGGCGGCCCACTTTTATATTATTTGTTATTATAGCGACAATAGAAACACAAACTCTGTAAAAAATTTAACTGTCTAGCTGTTACGGTTCATGGGTTCTCGAAATACAGCCCGCTGACGACGAACAAAACAAACAATGTGACATTTCTAGTTTTAGGAATATTTTTGATTTGATTATTTTTTTTCAATTTTTTATTATTTGTTGTAATAGCGGCAACAGAAACATATACTCTATGAAAAATTTGACTGTCACATAATTATAACGGTTCATGACATACAGCCTACAGCCCGCTCACAGGCAGATGGACGGACGGACAGCGAAGGCTTAGTATATGGTCCCGTTGGTCACTCTTTGGGTGTACCGAGCCCTAAAATAGATGCTACTTATACATATATTGATTAGTGTAGTAGTGATTTTACAGGCTGAGTGGTTGAATGACAATTGATTTGAAAAACTTTCCTCCGGAAACGTATAGTCAATTCATAAAAAATAGATACTTCATATCAGCTAATTGTTTGACCTATTTATTACTGATTTGGGTGATTAGATTAGCCAACTTTGCATGAGAAGTCCATTAAAACCTGTATTGTAAATATAGAGCTTCTAAAAAAGCTGAATAAATAAAAAAAAATGGCTTCAACTCTTGATTTGACAACGTTTAGCTCTTCTCATCCACATTAGATAAAAGAGCGTCTGATGCACCTACACTCACTTACCTACGAGTAATATACGTAAAATGAAAAGCTTTTAGGAAGTTTGCGGCTGTCAAGATGGTAAATTGAGTTGTGTAGGTTCGCGCAAGGCGGCGCGGGCGCTCGGCGCAAGTGCGAAGCACTGATTGTTCCCAATATTAATGAAATCACTTCCGTTACAATTTGATAGGGGCATTTTGCATCGCGAGATAAAATGTCAGCGAACACAGAGTTTCTGTTATCTTTCCTTCGTTCAAGTTTGTATTTTTTAACAAAACGTAATGATTTGGTATTCTTACTTCTGATGCATTCTTTAATGCAGTGTTTTTTTTTGTGTGTCAAGAAATGTACACATGTATGTATGATAGATAAGTATTTTTAATATATATGAGCGCGATTCTTTTAAAATCTACATGGATTTGTCAAGTGGCCATTAGATAATAGACCGTCTTCCATTGGGTATCAGTTTTAGACTGCCTTCACAATAGATATATTTGCGATAGATACATAGGTAGGTACCTAAAGATAAAGGCGTTTGTGAATCCAAATTCTTATTAATCGTAAATTTTAAAATATCTAATGGGATCGGGGTTATAAGTAATGACATTTTTAACTTAGTGAAAATACGTGGTATTATCTAACATAAAAAATCATGTTTATTTTTTAATTTCTCAAAAATCAATTTTGTGCGTGGTTAGTGGTCCAAAGTTATTGTGGTCCATCTTTCCATAACGTTAGGTACCTTAAATTAAATATATCCTGGAAGGTTCTACCTTATAAGAGGTAGGAGTATGGTATATGCTACGAAGGCTGGTAGACAGACAGCATAACTTACCTACCTGCTGATGAACGATACTGATGAACGATCCATCTTCTGATTATACCAACCCTAATTTCGTTTATCATTTTTTTTAACAAATCTTAGACGAATGTACGACTATTTTATACCTGAATCAGAATTACTATGTTTTATTAACTCTACGATTCAATTGTTTTAGTTTTCAAATAAACAATAATTTATGTATTTATTTAATATCTGCTAAGTGAAGCATACTTTAAAACACAAGTTATTTATTTTTACATAATTTTTATAAATCCACTTGGATATATATTGTTATCCGCAATGATTAAGTCCAGCTCCTGTTATTATTTTAGTTAGGTTACAGTATTGTTATGAATCCGTAATCTGTAAGCGGGTCATGAAACTTAAAAACTTTGCTCTAAAACTTTGTACAAATGAGAAACAATTGAAGGTTTTTTCATAAAAATTGATAAGCTGATAGACGAACTTTGTATGGAAGTTTCATGAGCAAAATCATCACGAGCTAAGATATTTCGGGTTAATTGCAAAACATAATCTATAATACATAGGTGTTACAGTCGCTGCAAAAAGGAAAATTGTAGATGCTATAAAATTAATCAGCTCTCTCAAGAAACCCATAAAATCAAATTTAAAAATAAATGTCACTTCCACGTATACCTCTAGATGCTTATATTGGATCCACTGATTAAACTGCATTAAAATAATTAGAGAAATCTCTTACTTTTAGACGCTTAACATGGATCCACCGATTAAATCGCATTGAAATACATAATTAATTCTTAAACTCAATTAATTCCACAGATTGCGTTGGGGAATCTTGGTAAGCCCGCTTTCATCTTCGGCATCATCGTCACTTATCATCAGATGAGATGATGCCAATTGTTAATAAAAAAAATGATTCCTTGATGAAAGCTGCTAACACTTATCATTTATCATTTGCCTCGCACAAATATCTAAGAAGCTAAATTATTATTACTGATGCTGACTCGATACATATAGAATAAAAAATATAATTATTGTCAGGTCAGCCACCACTCAGCACTCAGCATTCAATGATTGCAATACCGAACCGGAATCATGAATATCAATATCTTATTGAAATAAGTTTAAAAGATCAAAATAATTAACCGCTTCGACGCACGTTTTGTTTTTCTAACAAAATGAAACTAAAAACTTGTCTCGAACTTCTCCAAAAAGTTTGCAAGTTTTTTGGGACGCCGCCGGCCGGCGCGTCGCCTGTACAGTATTTTGGCAAAAGTGTACTTACTTGGTGGGCGCAAAAGGTGAAAAGAAGGAGGAGGATTGCAAGCGGGGCTCCTCCGGCCCTCATGGTGGTCCTGTTTTGGTGGTGCGAATGGTAGAGATGCGGTGTCCGCGAGCGCTACACCGTCCGCGCGTGATGGCCGACGAACCGCGAATGAGACTCTACTCAACTCAGCGCACAGCGCTCGACACGCATCGCGCTAAACTTTTCGTCCTTTCTGTAAAAACTACAGGATGGGTTTAAAAAACTTACACTATGTTTCGATATAAAGAAAAATTTTCGAATCGCCTCTATTGAACTATTTTGAGCTGCGGCCTTCATTTTGATCATAACAAGACAGGAAATAATGATTTTTAACCGACTTCAAAAAAGGAGGAGGTTTCTCAATTCGATCGTATATATTTTTTTTTTTTTATGCGTGTTCGCTGATAACTTCGTCGTTTATGAACCAATTTTGATGATTTTCTTTTTGTTGTAATAAGGAAACCAGGATCTGATGATGGGATTCCCAGAGAAATCAAGGGGAACCTTAGTTTCCTGTTTGAAGTCGCTTTTTTTGTACACAATTATTTAGCTACCATAAGTGGTAATCATTATCACAAGAAAAAATATGGCTGAAGATGATCAGTAGTAAGTAAAGAGTTAACGTTTTTTCATAAATTAAAGAATAAAAAACGTAGGTGACGTAAGGTGTCAGAACGTGCATACCGTAGGTAGGGTTCCGAAATCATTCATAACTCTAAAACTGTTTATCACACCAAAGATAACAGGTATAATTGTTCAAACAGTTTAGAAATAATAGAGAGTTTTAGAAACACCTTAGTAACGATTTTGGCGGCAAATTTTGCAAGGTGAACCTGATAAAAATACTATCGTAGTAAACACTAAATAAGGCGAGGCGTTTATTGGAATAGTTGTCTCTGTTTATTTCTTTACGAGTAACAAATAAAGACAATAACCAAACTTTTGTAATTTTTCAATGTTTATTTTGTTTCAATTAAAAACTACATTTTTTTAGTCCGACTGGCTTATTGCAGTGTGTGTCTAGACTAATCGACTAAGAAAATTGAGAGGTTTAAATTGGTCTGGTTTGCCTGCAGAGTTCAAATCTCGGTTTTAAAAGAAGTTTCTTTGATATATTTTTCCTATAAAAAAGTTAATGAATCGTGTTTCTGCACCTGACAAAATAAAGTCATTGAAATGAAGAATTAGGTTATAAAATATCAAAGTTTTCAATGCGTTGCCTTAATTTAAAAACCAGCCAATGCCGGTCACGAGTAGATTAGGGTTCCGCAAGTCATAACTTCGTAACTTGAAATCTATAAAATTTATAACTGTTATAGTACTTACCACAATTGGTAAGCCCTTGGCATCATCTCACCTGATGGTAAGTGATGATGGTGCCGAAGATGGAAGCGGGCTAATCAAGATTCCCCAACGCAATGGAAAACTGGCTATCTTATCTTCAAGCCGGAACACATCAATGTTGTTAACACTGTGTTTGGCCACAGATTACTAAATAGTTACTTGTTTGGCGGCGAGACTTAGACTTAACCAGGCGGGCTTAGAAAATGCCCTACCACCAACCAAACCGAGTCTTACAAGTTGACACCACCGGGAATCGAACCCATGACCTCCTGGTGTGAAGCGAATGGACTAACCATTATACCACGGAGGCAGTTGAAGATACTCTTACGTGGGTAATTTAAGTTATTAGGTCAAACTGTTTTTATAAAATGCCAGGTGGAGCACTTTTTTAATTATTTTGGCAGCCTGTCTTGAAAACGATACACCTGATAAAAATAAGTTCTGAGAAAATTCTGCCTCATTTATAAGACCTATTAACGATACCCTTAATGAAGGAGTGCACCCGAAAATGTTTTATCCCCCCTTTTCATCCTTGGTAGATACTCGCAAAAATTGTTTTTTGTTTGAAGCGGGCTTACCAATATTCTCCACCGCAATGGGGTACTGGATATCTTATCTTCATGCCGAAATATATCAATGCTGTTAAAATTGTTGTTTGGCAGCAATATATAGATAAGATTACACAAAGTTAGACCCCGGTGGGGACCGAACCCTCGACCTCGTGGTGTGAAATGAATTACGCCTTAACATAACTATATGGGAGGACACACTAAAAATAACTTTTATATTTTAATTTACTAAAGATTGAAATGTCGCCAGTATATATTTGTACGAAAGAAGTTCATAGACATGTAACTCTAAGGATAACTAAAAATCTAGTACTAATATGAATATCTTAGTTATAATATGTTTTTGTAAGTGCTTCGTTTCTTTGAGGTAGAAAAAGTAACCTGAACCTGTGGTCGACTTCACACACAACCAGTGAGTTTCTTCGCAGGCGTGTGCAGGTTTCCTCACGATGTTTTCCTTCACCGTACTCGTAAGAGCTTCTTATAAACGTACATATGAAATCAAAATTCAAAATCACATTGGTCCGTGGCGGGATTCCAACCACGACCTCCCAAACAGGAAAACTTTAATCCAACATTAGTTAGTTAAAATTAATAAAAGCAATAATTAACCCACTTTCCCCTGTTTTCTTTTCTTAATTACATAAAATGCTTTGTTATCTATCAATCTCCTGACTTAAAAAATATTTTTTTTAAATATGAGGTGTTATAACGCCTGTTAGGCGAATCTGGGTTTTGAAAATTTGGAGTATTGAAAGAAAAGGAGGGTGCTGGATTTAACATTCGCGAGTGTACAATTTTATCACGGATTTTTTTATGTCACTGCGACAAACACCTACCTACTGGTATATAATATTAGTATACGTATACTTAATGTGTTAATATTTTTATGACTACGCAACTTTATATACATTTTTTGCTTAATTGTATTCCGGAAGTTGTAAAATACTAAAATGCCACATAATACGGATAAAAATTTAAGATTGAATTATTATGATGTTAAGTTGTTTTTAACTATGGGCTTCATAAGAAGGCTCAATGTCACCCAAACGGCAATGGAGCGTGCTATGCTCGGAGTTTCTCAGCTTGATCGAATCAGAAACGAGGAGATCCGTAGGAGAACCAAAGTAAAGGACATAGCTATCAGAATTGCTAAACTTAAGTGGCAGCGGGCGGGGCACATTGCTCGTAGAACAGATGGCCGTTGGGGCAGTACAGTTCTCGAGTGGCGACCACGCACCGGAAAGCGTAGTGTAGGACCGATGACCTGGTGAAGGTCGCGGGAAGCCGCTGGATGCGGGCAGCACAGAACCGGTTGTCGTGGAGATCCTTGGGGGAGGCCTATGTCCAGCGGTGGGCGTCCTTCGACTGATATGATAAAGTAGTTTTTTTTAATATATTTTTAAAAGTTATCTTGTGGTGTCTGCAGTATGAGGTGTTTGTTTGTGTGAATCCATCTTTGTCATGGTCGTGAGTCGTGGCGACTACTGTCTGCTACCGATAAGGTATGTTTGGTTAGTGATAAAATTAAATAGGTACCTAAAGATACACCCTTTATTTTCGCACGCAACGCCCGCGCTGCGCCGCCATTGCAACCGCTGTGCAGCCTACTACGCAGCCTTGGAATGTGCTTCGTTTTGCTCGCTTGAAATTTGATTCCAGAAAAATTAACAATAGTCTTGTTTCTTTGATGCAAACATTCCTGATTTGACTTCGCATATAGAGTGGTCTCAGTGATAGAGACCCGAGAATAATAATATACCTACATACTCATGTTGTGTACATGTACTTACTAGTGTGTAAGCGTTTGTTTTATTTATAAGTATGTACTAAAAGTTAAAATAAATGAATAAATAATCCGTTATTGCTGTGTCAAAACTTTTAGGAGAACACAGGGCAGGATTAGTCTATCTCATTCAGAATCGAGCCTCACTCACCGCAGCCCTGCAAAGTTCCCTGACCCGTCTCCTGCGCTTATCAAACAAGCACTTTTAAACCTGAAAAGACTTAACTCCAGCTACTCAATACAAAATGAACCTTAACGGCGACAACTTGTAGTCAGAAACAAAACCACTCCTCTACCAGGTGATTTCATTCTTATATTGCCTGCCACATTGTATTTGCTCAACAGACCTAAACAGTTTAAAAGATTTCAATAAGTTCCTATACAAGGTGGATTTTAATGGCGGATACGAACATCACCACGTCATTATTTACCTTTTTTTCCAACGCCGAAAATTTTTAGACTTTCCATACAGATTGATTATCTACGTTAATGACAATATTTGTATGGAGAGTCCAAAATTTTTTGGAGTTTATTTAAAAATTGGTAGAACCAAATTTGTCACATGTCATCCGAATTTGAATGAACGTGGTGGGTGTTCGCATCCGCGATTATACTCTCGAACTCACCATGTATACTGGATTTTTTACTTATGAACACAGTTATTCAATAATTTGTAGGTGAGGATTTTAAATAAATGGTGTCAACCATCTATTCAAAGATCATAATATTAAACTAAAATTAATTTCGTATCGTTATTCTGTATACCTATAAACCTTTGAAAAGTTTTATAAGATTAGGTAGGCTTGTTTATAATAAGTTGGACCCTATTGTTTATATGTTTTTATATTTCTATTATTAAAGATAAGTCGGTGGTGTAATGGCTAGGGCCACCGCCTCCTGTCCGGGAATTCGTGGTTAGAACCTGCCACGTACCAATGTGATTTTGAATTTAGATTTATTGTCAGGAGAAGGTTCTTACTTAGGGTAGGGTATGGTGTAGGGTAGGGTAGGGTAGAGTAGTTTAAGGTAGGGTAGGGTACGGTAGTGTAGTGTAAGGTGGTACGAAGTTCGCCAGGACAGCTAGTACTTAATTTTACATAATTTTAATAAAATAATGGAAACACTACGCTAAACATGTCTAAAACCGATTTCAATCGCAAAGTTTTCGCTAATTTCCAAAAACAACGTATGTAAGGCATTAAAAAAAAATACATGGGCCTTACTTGGAGGCAGGACCTAGCAACTAAAAAAGAATCATTGAATTTTGTAGTCAAAATTCTGTAAAAAGTTATGCGTTATCATACAAAAAAAGACAATATACGAGTGACTTCAAACCTCCTCCTTTTTAGGTTCCGTACAAAAAAAAAACGGAACCTTATAGGATAACAGTCTGTCTGTCTGTCCAAGCCCATTTGCTCCGAATCTACTGGACCTAATCAGGTTAAATTTGGTAGGATAGTGTAATCCTATGACCCAAACACAGGTGTGCAAAGTAAATACATATTTTTTTTCAATAAGGGTTATTTTCGAGGAACAATTTAGGAAATTTAAAAAAAGTTTTGGAAACCTTATTGACTGTGTCATATGTCAAATGAAAGGGCTCGTTATCAGGATCTTAAATATATTTTTGTTAAAATTGTAACATAAAAAGTTTAGATTTTATTCATGACAGAAGACGAAAATTGACCATTCCCCACTAGATTATAGGAAAACCAATAAGAATTCTATCAATTGAAAAAAAAGTGGTAAACTGAATGTAATACGTTCACCTACGAAATAAAGTTCTAGTCATAATAGAAAATAGTCTATCGGTGTTCTATACAGGATTCATTTCGGAAAGTGTGTCCTGGAGCTTCACGACGTCATAACCCCTCTTCATTTCATCATCGAACGACCAGGTGCGGAGGGCGATTCCAGCCCTTTGTCGTTGATGTTCCACCTTTACGTACAAAGCGTTTTGCTTCTTCGTTCATTATGCGAACGGGCAAGGAGTGGAATTCCCTGCCGACGTCTGTATTCCCCGATTCGTATAGTTTAGGAATCTTAAAAACGAGAGTAAATAGGCACTTTTTGAGCCTGCGTGTTACATCCTCGGCTGCATAAGGCACTTACCATCAGGTGAGATGCAGCCAAACGCACTATTTATTTATTTTTAAAAAAAGAAGTTCACCACTAGATTGCGCTAGTAGTAGTTAACTGTATGGAGTACTGCTCTCACTTGTGGGACGGATCGGCACGTTACCAGCTATATGCCTTAGATTCTATCGACCGATGCGCTAGGAGACTCATTGGCGACGAGGAACTTGTACCAAACAGGCTCCAAAGCCTCAAGCATCTCCACAAAGTCGCCTGTCTATCGGTGTTCTACAGGATTCATTTCGGAGAGTGTGTCCTGGAGCTTCACTACCTTGTTCCTCCTCTCCATTTCATAATCGGGCGACCAGGTGCGGAGGGCGGTTCCACCCCTTTGTCTTCAATGTTCCTTGTTCGAAGGTCATTACGAATCGTCTCGCACGCAGGTTTGACGACTTCCAGCCTCCCGAACAAGCCGGTTTCCGAAAAGGCTTTAGTACCATAGACCACATACATACGCTGCGGCAGATTATACATAAGACCGAAGAGTACAATCAGCCACTATGCTAAACTATGAGAAAGCCTTAGATTCAGTCGAAACCTGGGCTGTGCTACAGTCTCTCCAGCGGTGCCAAATTGACCATCGATACATCGAGGTATTGAAGTGTCTGTATGAAAACGCCACCATGTCGGTTCGCCTCCAGGATCAGAACTCGAAACCTATCCAGTTGCAGCGAGGGGTGAGACAGGGAGACGTTATATCTCCGAAACTGTTCACCGCCGCCCTGCAAGATGTTTTTAAGCTTCTGGACTGGGGTGGACTCGGAATCAATATCAACGGCGAGTATATAACCCACCTCCGATTCGCTGACGATATCGTGGTCATGGCTGAGACTATGGAAGACCTAAGCACAATGCTCGATGGCCTCAGTAACGTCTCTCAACAAGTGGGTCTTAAAATGAACATGGACAAGACGAATATGAACCCTCTAAAGGTTGGAGACTCTACTGGAAGTTGTTGACGAATATGTATACCTGGGACAAACAGTCCAGCTAGGCAGGTCCAACTACAAGAAAGAGATCAATCGACGAATCCAGCTCGGCTGGGCAGCGTTCGGGAAGCTTCGAAATATCTTCACGTCCCAAATACCGCAGTGTCTTAAGACTAAGGTCTTTGAACAGTGTGTGTTGCCAGTGATGCTTTACGGATCTGAGACATGGTTGCTTACTATGGGCCTCATAAGAAGGCTCAAGATCACCCAAATGGCAATGGAGCGTGCTATGCTCGGAGTTTCGTTTGCGTGATCGAATCAGAAACGAGGAGATCCGCAGGAGAACTAAAGTAACCTACATAGCTCACAGAATCGCTAAACTGAAGTGGCAGTGGGCAGGGCACATAGCTCGTAGGACAGATGGCCGATGGGACAGTAAAGTTCTTGAGTGGTGACCGCGCACCGGAAAACATAACGTAGGCAGGCCTGCCACGCCGTGGACCGACGACCTGGTAAAAATCGCGGGAAGCCGACGGATGCGGGCAGCGCAGGACCGATCGTCGTGGAAATCCTTGGGAGAGGCCTTTGTCCAGCACTGGACGATTTTCGGTTGATATGATAATGATGATGTTGTTCCACCTTTACACACGAAGCGTTTTGCTTCTTCGTTCATCACGCGAACGGCCAAGGGGTGGAATTCCCTTCCGGGGGCGTCTGTATTCACCGATTCGTAAAATTTAGGAATCTTCAAGACGAGAGTGAAGAGGCACTTTTTGAGCTTGCGTGTTACATCCTCGGCTGCATCGGCACTTATCATCAGGTGAGGTGCAGCCAAACACACTCTAAATTTTAATAATTAAAAAAACTCGCATCGTACTGTGAGGATTTCAAATGTGATATTTTGTATTTGACTTTGGCATTGTACGGAACCTCTCCACGCGAGTTCAACTCGCACTTGGCCGGTTTTATTTTGAAGTCGGATCATTAATGCATATTTTAGTTCCCTTGATGAGATAAATGTACCTGTGATGTAACAATGATACGTACCTGCTCGTTATACTTATTTAAAACTAGCTGTCCCTGCCTTCATTCCAAATTACACTACACTACACTACCCTGCCCTGCCTTACCCTGCCCTGCACTGTACTGCACTGCACTGCACTATACTGCTTCAGCCGCAGCCCCGCTAAGGTAAAGCCAACGAAAATGTACAAGGTGCTTTTAGGTAGTCTGCTCCTGCGTTTGCAGCAGTTACTTGTTGGTGTCGTGAATTTAAACGTGGTTGAGAGAACCTAAACGATGACCCCAGACCCGGCCGACCACCAACTGCAGTAACTCATGAAAATATCATCAAGGTAGAATGGCTATTGCGGAAAATAGACACATGATACATCGGGAGATTGAGGCTGAACTGAATATTGTATCACAGGCAGTTTCCGCCATCCTGCATGAACAACTTAAAGTTAGGATGCTTGCTTTGCGATGGATACCTTATTCTCTCAATGAAGAGCAAAAATCGCGTCGTGTTGATTGGTGAAAATTTATGCTTATGATTAATTTTTGTTAAGAGAATGTGTTTGTGCTCGAGGTATTTTAAAATCTTATTATTTCAGTTATTCCTACTTCTTATTTAAACCCAGTTTTCGAGTTTGGCGTTACGTTACGTGAAAACAATGATAGCAAACGTTACGGTTGTAAACAAAATTGATATCTATCGCTATACTCGAAGAGATAAAACACTGCTGCAGTCACATTTGTAAGCAGATCAGAAAATGTTCAAGTAATTCTTAAAGAAAAATTAAATAGCAATTTCACGACACAGAATGTTTGCCTATGTGAAAACTGACACGATAGCCAAAACTTTTTAATAAACTTTTGCTATCGTTTTCCTGTCCGTCCGTCTGTCTGTCCGACTTTTGAAAGGCTGTATCTTTGGAACTGTAATAGGTAAATGCCTGAAATTTTCATAGAATATGTGTTACTACAGACCCACCCCGCGGCTTCGCCTGTGTTTGTTATTCCATAGGATCACCCGCTGGGCTAAAGATTCCACGAAATTTTCATTAAAATCGCTACAGTCATTTAGGAGTCTGTATCCGCCCAACTGGAGCTTCTTGACGTGGAATCAATACCTAACCTCAATACCGGTCGATACATTGAGTCCAATGCAGAATTTGTTGCAATGAAGCTGGGCATACTCTTTAATGTAAGAAGGTACCTCGCACATGGGCAGTTTCTCATCTTATATCAAGCACAGGTCGGATCATGTATGCATTACTGTTCACACCTTTAAGGTGGGTCAGCCCGCTACCAGCTGGATGCCTTGAGCATCACTGCAAAGTCGCCTATTTATCGGTGTTCTACCGGATTCATTTTGGAAAGTGTTCGCAAAAACTACATGGCCTCGTTCACCCAGTTCATTCCACCTCCAGATAACCTGATGCGGGGAGTAGGGCTTTTGACCCATTGTTGTTAATATTCCAACTATCCGCACGAAGCATTACGTTCCCTCATTTAATATGCAGACAACAGGGGAGTGGAATTGCTTGCCTGCGTTATTGTTTTTCGACTGGGATGATGACTCTATCAAAAATAAATTATCAACGATTGATCACTCAATTCAGGGTAGGCTTGAGCCCCTCGGTGGGGATGTGTATGAGCTGATATGATATTACCATCACGTGATTTCCCTCCAAATAAAATGTCAAAATATATTACCTTAAGTACTCGTTTTATTTTTTAACAACTTGAATTTTTAATTTATAAAAATCACAAAATAAGTCTTTAATGAATGACGCTGATAAACTATGACGTCACTTCAAGATATTTCAAACATTTATGAACAAAATGTCTTTTTTTGACAGATGATAAAAAGGAACCTAAACAGTCATCATCCCTATTTGGGGATCCTCAATGCGTGAATGAAGAGGCCATTATTTGAGCATGCGTTTACCATCCTCGAATACATTCGTCCATTTTCATTGGGTGAAAACAAGTCAAACGCACTCGAATTTTGGAAGGGGCGAGGAGGGAATGCTACACGGAATAATATTCTGGTTGATCAGAGTCAACTTAGTCTAAAACAGCAGATGCCCACCTTATACATCACTTGCCGTTCAGTTTTTTATTCTTGGCAAAAATCCTTACCAGTAATATGAACGTGAAAATGTGTTTGTTTTTTACCTCTACACACTTACTTCGACGCCTCAACCAATCTGGACCAAATTAGGCATGCACGTAGTCTATGGAATGGGATAGCTTGATAACTCTCTCTTTTTGTATCTTTAGTCACAATGAAGCGAAGGATTAACGTGACATTTTGCACAGAGATAGTCGAAAGGGTCAAGTGACGCAGACTACTAATTAGCATAGCCTGACATAGTTCCCGACGGATGTGGAGAAAACTCATTTGCACGCTCGCGAGCCGCTCTTGCAGACAGTCATAGAAATCGCGGGAAAAAGCTAAAAAGCTAGTTATAAATAATTAAACATTCAGTCACGTTTCATTTAAATAATATTCTTTATTCAATATTCTTCTTTATAAAATTTCACACATAGGTATTCTACATAGTTAACACTTTTATAATTTTTAAACAATTACCACATTTTCAAATATGTGTTGACACAAAATCATTTATCATACATATTTTCCGAGCAATATGCCGAATTTATATTGTATTCTATGTTGATATACTTCTCCAGGGTTCAAAACGGCACTTGGAAAGTTTTTCTGTAAATAAAAATATTTAATGTAATTTCTAAAACAGAAACTTAGGTTGTTCTGATTTTTTATAATTTTGCATTGTCTCGCATTAAAAAATGCATTTTATGAATTATGTTTTTTAAGGTTCTGTTGTTTAACTAGGAACCCTTCTAGTTTCGCCATATCTGTGTCTGTCCGTCCGTCGGTATGTCACAGCCGTTGTTTTCAAAGATTATTAAATCCATTTAGCTGCAATTTCGTATGGTTATACAAATCTGTGACCCCTATGTTAATTTTGTGTTATTGAATAGATACAAATTTAAGACGTGATAACTAATGATATTTTATTTAGTGAATAATATTTCATAGTTTATTTTGTATGAAGGAACAGGCGACGTAAAAAGATTTTTCATGAGATGGACATTAAATTGTGCGCTTACGTGGTTGACAGCGTCGGGTAGTGTTGTGGCGTGAGACAAAAGAGGCCGTGCTTCTCGTAGAAGGTTTGAATTGTGCACTTACGTGGTTGACAGCGTCGGTGGCGCGAGACAGAAGAGGCCGTGTTTCTTGTAGAAGGTTTAAATTGTACACTTACGTGGTTGACAGCGTCGGGGTGGTGTTGTGGCGTGAAACAGAAAGGGCCGTGTTTCTTGTAGTAGGTTTAAATTGTAAATTTACGTGGTTGATAGCGTCGGTGGCGTGAGAAAGAAGAGGCCGTGTTTCTTGTAGAAGGTTTAAATTGTACACTTACGTGGTTGATAGCGTCGGGGTGGTGTTGTGGCGTGAAACAGAAAGAAGCCATGTTTCTTGTACCTATAAGGTTTAAATTGTGCACTTACGTGGTTGATAGCGTCGGTGGCGTGAGACAGAAGAGGCCGTGTTTCTTGTAGAAGGTTTAAATTGTAAATTTACGTGATTGATAGCATCGGTGGCGTGAGACAGAAGAGGCCGTGTTTCTTGTAGAAGGTTAAAATTGTACACTTACGTGGTTAATAGCATCGGGGTGGTGTTGTGGCGTGAAACAGAAAGAAGCCATGTTTCTTGTACCTATAAGGTTTAAATTGTGCACTTACGTGGTTGATAGCGTCGGTGGCGTGAGACAGAAGAGGCCGTGTTTCTTGTAGAAGGTTTAAATTGAGCACTTACGTGATTGATAGCGTCGGTGGCGTGAGACAGAAGAGGCCGTGTTTCTTGTAGAAGGTTTAAATTGTGCACTTACGTGGTTGATAGCGTCGGGGTAGTTTTGTGGCGTGAGACAGAAGAGGCCGTGTTTCTTGTAGAAAGTGCCCTGCTTGCCCAGCAGAGGCACGTATTTGTAACCTAAATTGCCCTGAAATTAAAACCACTGAAATTAGAAATACATTATTTACAAGCAACAGGCGAAAATTAGCACGGTGATACACAACTATCCTGGGTCTTTAGGTGAATATAAACCAAATCAATCTATTAAAATTGGAAAGTTGACTGTGTGATAGAAATGAACGCCTGCTATTTTTCTAAAACCCAAAATCTCAAAACCCAATATGCAGGACCAGTCGTTGTGGAAATCCTTGGGAGACGCCTTTGTCAAGCAGTGGACGTCTTTTGGCGATGTGGTGATGATGATTGGAGACTTACCTGTGGTTCCTGGCTGTAATTACGATTTTATAATAGAAAATGAGAAAGTAGGTACCTAGGTGGGTACTTCAAAGTAATATAGGGGTCGCAAGCAAAGGCGAGAAACTAACTTTTACCCGCGGCTTCGCCCGCATGGATATGGTTTTTATTATGCGTCTTTGAGGGTGAGTGGTGCGCGAGGCGCAAGCGGCGTACGAGTGTGGATATGAGTTTTTTCCAGATCCCTCAGTAATTATATCAGGATATTCTGATTAGCAGCCTATGTCACTTCCTATACTCCCTCAATCAATTCTCTACAAAAAAATCAGTTAAATCCATTGCTCCGTAGCGAATCCGACGTGCGCGAGCGTGGAAATTAGTTTTCCCCAGATGCCTCGGGATATACGTCAGGATGCGGTATTTAGTAAATTATGTCATTTCCTACCTCCTCAACCACCTCTGTGCAAAAAATCACAACAACCCATGTTTCGTTGTGATGTTAAAGAAATTAACCAAAAAAGAGTATTTTTCAGTTTCCTCAGGAACTGCATCGGACTATGCTATTTTCATGGGATAAAAAGTTGCTTATGTCCTGCTGAGTGACACAGGCTACCTTCACGCTAAATTTTATCAAGATTGGTCGAGGTGTTGAAGCTTAAAAAGGTAACAAACAAACAAACACGTTTTCACTTTTATAATATTAGTAAGGCTGACTGATATATATTTTACAATAATAACAACTTTTAACAACAAAACGGTACTAAAACAGTTTCTGTTTTACTAAAACGCATAAAACTCGTAGAAACTTTACTGGTCAGTGACCTTTGATAACATTAGCTTGTTAACACACATGTAAGCTTAGATAGGACTGATCGATCGCGGCGCGAAAATAAGCGGTGACGTTCACCATCATCATCATCGTATCAGCCGAAAGACTTACACTGCTGGACAAAGGCCTCCCCCAAGGATTTCCACGACAACCGGTCCTGCGCTGCCCGCATCCAGCGGCTTCCCGCGACCGTCGCCAGGTCGTCGGTCCACATATTAAACATATTTTTTTCGAGATAAGTATTTGTATTTTATTTGGAAAATATGTTTATTAAAAATAATTAAGTATCTCCCAAGTAGTCTGGAATTTTAAACATATTATTTAACACTGAAATAAAATTCTATACCCTAATTATGGCTAACCCCCCAAAATGGTACAGCGGTGACATTATTCGCCCTAAAGCGAATTGGCAACTGGCGGGGGGGACCGGAAATCGCCGTGCGACTCGGGCGCAGGGTGCAATTGTAAGTAGGGGAAGATGCGAGCGCAGAAGGAGGCGTGCGGTACGTGAGATACATTTGGATGCAACGTACCTACTCGCACGATGTGAATGAACTCTGCGTAGGTAGGCATGGGATATTTCACAAGTAGCAAGTGAAAAATCATGTGAAATGCGTTTTCATATGTAACACCTGCTACCTTCGTTCACGTAGTCTGTTAAAAATCACAGGGCAAGTGAGTGAGTTTGGCCAGAGAAAGAGAATATAAAATATCGTGCGGCTCACGAAACTTAAATGTTGTGTGCTCAGCATAAGATTCAAAGTTGATTGCACTGAACGCTCATTCATCACACACACACGTATTGTTACGGATTTTTTTTAAATTTATGTTTTTTTTCTTATTTCCCTTTAGTGGGGGACTTTAAAAAAAGTTGTTTACGTCCGGCGTGGGTTTTTAAAAACATGTTTAGTGTTGTTTTTTATTTTCAATTTTTTTACAAAGTAACCCATTCCAAGCCTTGAACTACTTACTCTCAAAAGTTTTTCTGTCCGTATGTCGTAGATTCTTTCATTTCTTAACTAATATAATTACATATACTATGCTTTATTCATTTTTATTGAGATGCAGCAGCATGATAGTCTACGGCTGTAAAAAATGTTTAGACCAGTTATGAATAATGACTATATATAAATGAAAAAACCGTATCGAAATTGGTTGAATAATTTCTGAGAAAGCCTCAAGCTCCAACAACCCTGGATGATACAGACCTTAATATATAAGTGTAACAAAATTAGCTGAAACTATTTTAACCTGTGCTTCTACCCATGAAACTGAACAACTTTCCCCAAGAGACCCATAATCAAATCTCAAAAAAAAATTTGAACTTCCTATACTCACTTGGCTGATCAGCTGATCGAGGTAGTATGGGAGAGCCATTATTTTTTTTTGCGATTTGACTCTGGGTTTCATGGGGAAAGTTGTTCAGTTTCATGGGTAGAAGCACCAGTTAAAATAGTTTCAACTAATTTTGTAACACCTTATATACAACGTAAATACCGCATCTAAATCGGCTAGATAGTTGCCGCAGCCACAGATGATAATAATAGTATAAGTACAGATGAAGTACTCGCAATGACGCTTTAAATAAATAGCAACTCTCGCTACGCGATAATAAAGAACAGTCTAGTTCACAACCGCGCTTAGTGCTTCCAGTTTTACTTCAACATACCTATACATACACCGATAACAATCGCGCTTTTACGCAAGAATGAACCGAATCAATGCGCGTGAGAGATTCTTTTGCGCTGGCTGGTCTAGTATTGTCGCAACTGATCATCCGTCAGGGTTGCGACTCGCCATACATACAGGGTGTATGTATATGCACCTACGCAGCGTAGCTTAGGTATACGTATAAAAGTAATGGATATTTTGGTAAAAAAATTAGATGTTTGTTTGGTGAAATGTTATTAGAATCGATAATTTCATCTCCTTAAAGGTTTCTTGGCTTTGCATATACATACACCCTGTATATATGGCTAGTTGAAATTTTTACTCAATAATAGGTAACCAGATGAAAATTTCGCACAATACGAATGTTATTTACTCATGGTCTCTATCAGGACAAATAAAAATAAATGGGACCGTGTTCGAATACCCGGGTGTACCATACCACACCCCGGACACAACAACAACGCAACGGTCGTGAATGACATTTCTAAAAACAAATGACGGAGCAAACAAAATCCCATCAACGGTTTTCGAGTTAAAGCCCATTTAATTTTTCAATTTTGTATGTAAAACGCATTTGTTTAAATGTTTTGTGATTTTTTTTTTAAAAAAAACTAAAATATAGTTGACTTGCAAAATACGATAAAAACTTCCTTATTTTATCATCTTTCCATTAAAATAAAAAAGTTAAAAAAATACAAATAAGATGTAACAAGAAACAATGATTTTTTGTTTCAAATCATTTGTATTTTTTTAACTTTTTTTATTTTAATGGTAAGATGATAAAATAAGGAAGCTTTTATCGTATTTTGCAAGTCAACTATATATTAGTTTTTTTTTTGAAAATCACAAAACATTTAAACAAATGCGTTTTATATACAAAATTGAAAAAATTAAATGGGCTTTAACTCGAAAACCGTTGATTTCCGACCCCCAGTTAATATAACTTTTTTTGATCTAAATTAGATGTAGTTTATCCGCATAATGAGGATTTGCACTACTTACCAGTCACCCCTGTATAATACAAAATTATATCTCGAGTTCCCGTATCGGTCCAGAGGTTTGGGTGCTTGAATGAGTGACGGGACATTTTTTTTATTTGGTAGTATATAGAAAACCAGGAGGAAACTATGTAGAAAGTAATCATGGGACTTTACATAGTTTATTGTGTCTTTTTATCAGTCTCGACGTAATTTTTTTCACCATTACTACTACGTAGTTTGAGAGTAAATAGACAGGTGGGTGGTACGCAAGGCGCTCCGCTAAAAGTAACGGACTCCTAAGAGCGAATACGATTCTTCCTTAGCCGATTTTTTTAAACTTAGTACCGTTTTAAGGTTAACAGTAACAGGTAACGATAAACAGTTTATTTAAAATAATAAAACGCGGAGTCACCTCGCTTTCTTCGCCTTCCGCTTCTTCGCCTCTCGCATTCGACTCCTCACTGCTCGTCCCCTCACTTCCATTCTCCGAATGGGCGTCCTCCTCCTTCAGCTCCGTGCTATCAGGAGGGGCCTACATAAACAAAATTAAACTTTAAATTGTATATTATCAGCAAGGTTGCCTTTGCACTTTATGTATATTACTAATTGTCCTGTTTTGTTGTTTGGCGTGCAATAATAGTTATTTATGATACGAGGTCGGTAAAAAGGTAAATAACAAACGAGTGACAGTGACCACCGTAACGAGCTTACCTTTTACACCCATGTATTATACGACGTTTTTCAATACAGTTGTGAAAAAAACAGGTAAAAAACCGGCTTAGTGCGAGTAGAACTCGCGCAAAGTAGGGTTCCGCAGTCTTTTCAAAAAATAAATGTATCATATTTAAAAAAAAACAAAATTATATTTGCAGTTGGGAATAGAATATTTTGTATTAAAAACAAATAACTGTTTACAAATCCAACTCCACACCTTAAGTTGGTCGTCTATTACTCCTAAACTAAAAAAGCCTACTTAGCTATGATAGTTTTCCTTTTAAATTGATTACATGTCCTGATCTTGAGCCTTCTTATGAGGCCCATAGTAAGCGACCATGTCTCAGTTCCGTATGTCATCACTGGCAACACACACTGGTCGAAGACTTTGGTCTTAAGACACTGCGGTATCTGAGACATAAAGATATTGCGAAGCGTCCCGAACGCTGCCCAGCCGAGTTGGATTCGAGGATTAATCTCTTTCTCGAAGTTGGACCTACCTAACTGGACCATTTGTCCTAGGTACACATATTCGGTAACAACTTCAAGTGTAGAGCCTCCAACCTTCAGAGGAGTACGAATGACACGGACGTTCAACATAATTTTCGTCTTGTCCATGTTCATTGTAAGTTGTTGGGAGGCCATCAAGCATTGCGCCTAAGTCGTCCATAGTCTCAGTCAAGACCACGATATCGTCAGCAAATCGAAGATTGGTGATGTACTCGCCGTTGACATTGATGCCGAGTCCACCCCAGTCCATAAGCTTAAAAACATCTTCCAGGGCGGCGTTCAACAGTTTCGAAGATATAACGTCTTCCTGTCTTAACGCTCGCTGCAGCCGGATAGGATCCGAGTTTGTCTTACTATTTAATTATTTTTATTAGGTTCTTTGAATGGTTAGGTTTTTTAGGTTTCGGGTTTTGATCCTGGAGGCGAACCGACTTGTTGGCGTTTTCATACAACCACTTTAGTATAACTCGATATATCGATAGTCAATTTGGCACCACTGGAGAAACTGTAACACAGCCCAAGTTCGCAGCTTCGATCGAATCAAATTTAAGGCTTTCTCATAGTCCACGAACGCCAAGCATAGTGGCTGATTGAACTCTTCGGTCTTCTGTATAATCTGCCGCAGCATATGTATGTGGTCTGTGGTACTACAGCCTTTTCGGAAACCGGCTTGTTGGAAGTAGTCAAACCTGCGTGCGAGACGATTCGTAATGACTCTCGAAAAAAAGCTTGTAGACATGGCTCAGAAGTGAAATGGGTCTGTAGTTCTTCAGTAGGGTATTGTCACCCTTTTTGAAGAAAATCACGACCACACTTCTGTGCAATGCCTTAGGCGTTAGCCCTCGAGTATAACGGAATTAAATAACTTCTGAAGAGCTTCAAGTTCCCGTGTTCCACCTGCTTTCAGAAGTTCCGCCGTAATTCCATCATCACCCGGTGCCTCGTTGTTCTTAAGCTGTTTTAGAGTCATTCTAATCTCGTACAGGCTGACGTCCGGGATATCTTCGGTATAGTGTCGGGTTAGTCTGGCTCTTGGGTCCTTAGCCAGATCGCTAACAGGCAGACGTGTGGTCGTGTACAATTTCTTAACTTCTTCCAGCAACTCAGTCTTAGATCACTTGATCCTGCCATCCTCAGTCTTCAGCTTGGTCAGTTGGCTTTGTCGTACAGACAGATCTCTCGCGAACACTTTTGAGAGATTATTGTGCTCAATCGCTTCTTTAATACAATTTTTATTATTTTGGTGCAAATCGCGAGTCAGGGACTTAGAGATCTGCCTGTTTATTTGCCAATACTGAGTAGCGTTGAGGACTGCAAAACCAATCTGCGTCGTCTTTATTCCATGAGGTGAAGACTGAGATTTATTAGGTTCTGTTTGAATGGCGAGTTTTAAAAATCTTAGACCCAACCGTTTGGACAATTTCCACAAATATTTCATTATAATCGTCCACATTCTCACAAAAATTGCTTCTGGCCTCGAAAGGAGCGCTCTGGGCTTCTCTCTACGCGGAGCACGGCCTCCGTCCTCACAGTTTGTTACGTGGTTGCTATGTAGCCGCGGTTTGATACTTGGTTGCTATGGATCCGCGGTTTGTTACTCGGTTGCTATGGAGGAAACAGTATCTTTCGTCAGTTCCGTGACAGTCCTTTGTTACGATCCAGTTTCACGTCAAAGAAAAGTGTCAGGGACGTCAAACTAGACGTTTCACGTTAAACTAACGGCAGTGTGCCTCGACACAGCCCAACCCGATTTTTAATCATCATTTTTAGCTATTTATTGATTTATTGTTCTTTTTGTGAAATTTAAAGTAGTTTTTTTAAACTGGTTATTTATGTTTTTAACTGATAAAAACTCTTGACGTCATAGGCTCAAACACTACGAAGAAAACAGACATATGTTTTTTTTTAAATTGAAGATTATGAAATGAATTTAGTTATTTATTATTAACTAGCTGTCCCGGCGAACTTCGTACCACCTAACACTACACTACACACCCTACCCTACACTACACTACACTAACACTACCCTACCCTACCCTTTCCAACCCTACCCTACATTACAATACACTACACTACATTACCCTAAACTACACTACCTTGCACTACCCTACCCTACACTACCCTGCACTACCCTACTCTACCCCACATTAGAACCTTCTCCTGACAATAACGAACTCAACAAAAAAGAATTAGCGAAATCGGTCCAGCGGTTCACGCGTGATGCGATGACCAAGGGAAATAGAGATTCGTTTTTATATATAGAGATGAATTATTTTTACAGTATTATATGTAAATGTGAATCTCCAAATGTTTTATATTTTTAATTCCTTGAAAAAATATCTCATATAGTTTGGGTGGGTAATAACAGTTTTTACCTCTACAATCTTGTCAGGATCTGGGAGTAAGTTGCCTGTGTAAAACTGCAGACCGGGTTGGTTGCTATAGACCTCCAAAACTCTTCCCGTCGTTGGGTGGACAGCCCTGAAATTTTAGAAAATAGTTTTTTGTAAAAAAAGCGCATACAAGATTTAAGATGCGTGGAGACCAAAACAGCTAATTGCATCAAATTTAACACATCAAATCAACAAGAAAATGAGAGAGTTACGAAAGGTTAATGAAGCTTTTAAAGTCTTCGGCGGAACAGAAGTGCTTTCCGTTCTGTGAACAATTAACTTTATCTAGTCTAGTGCAACCTCTCAGAAAACTTCTTACGCCATTTAGTCCAACTCATCCACAGTATATTTATTGCTTCACCTATTTAACGGTGCTATTATATAGGTGATATACAGGTGTAACAAAATTGGTGTAGGAGCCGTTAACTGGAGGTTCTACTCGTCATCCTGAACAACTTTCCCCTAGGAAACCATAGTCAATTTTCAAAAAAAAATCGCGTAGGTCCTGTTAACTGGGGTCTCTACTTATCATAATGAACAACTTTTGTTTTACGACTTTGCAGAAATCGCAAAAAATATTGTTTTCATCATACGTTAGATCAGCTGATAGACCGATTTTGTGCATTCTTGTATGGAGGGTCGATTTTTTTTTTGAGAAATTACTATGGGTTCCTTGGAAAAGTTGTTCAGTATGACGAGTAGAACCCCCAATTAACGGGACCTACACTAATTTTGTAACAACCTGTATAAAAATACAATTTTATTTGTGAAGCACATTATACCTATAATGACAGAGATGACATTCCTTTTCTATCGTCCTATCGTCTTAAGAGCCCGCTGGAGCTCATTAATCCCTTACAAACGTATTTAATTCATTTGTTAACCAAACAACCAATTTTGAAATAATTTTACATCGATAATCGGATGACGTATATCTGCGTCGGTATCGCATTACTTTTTTGAAAAACGAAACAGGAATCCATTATTTATTGACCAATAAACTTGTTTTCAAGGTAAAAAACGGTGAAAGAAATTTGTTGGTTAATAATGGATTCCTGTTTCGTTTTTCAAAAAAGTAATGCAATACCGACACAGATATACGTCATCCGATTATCAATATAAAATTATTTCAAAATTGGTTGTTTTGTTAACAAATGAATCAAATACTACGTTAGTATACTAGTTAGTTACTACGTCCAGCGGGCTCTTAAGTAGCACGTTTAATAACTCAAATCAGAATTTTAATTCGATCTGGATTGCTACATACTCGTAAAATTAAGATCGCCAAATTCTACTTTATATTGTAGATTGCAAATATTAAAATTTCTGAAGACACATACTAGTGAGTAAAGTAATTTTCGAAAAAACCTTAGAACTTTTAGTACAAGCTTTAATTTTACAAGAATATTATTTATTTCCTACAAGCTTTTGCCCGCGGCTTCGTCCGCGTGGACATCGGTTTCATGACTGTCTTTGAGGCTCAGTGATGCGTGAGCCGCAAGCGGCTCGCGAGCGTAGTCATGAGTTTTCTCCAGATTCCTATCCCAGATCGGGCTTTTCTGATTAGCAGTCTATGTCACTTCCCACCCCCTCAACCAATTTTATACAAAAAAACACTCCAATCCGTTGCTCCGTTGCGACGCCGACGTGCGCGAGCGTGGCAATGCGTTTTCCCCAGATCCCTCAGGAACTATGTTAGGATATGCTAATTAGTAAACTATAGCAGCGACTGAATCCTTTTATTTATTGCTATTTATTGTTATTACATTCTCTCCACTCATTTCTCTGGTCTAATATTGTCATTTTCTACCCCTTCAATCATCTCTGTGCAAAAAATCACAACAATCCATTGTTTGGTGGCGACATGCCCTATCGTAAATCTACCAGATACGGTGAGCATGCCTACAGCTCCGGTACCTACTAACATATACCCTCCTTGGACGCCTATTAACTTTCCGAGCCCTTCGAATACACTTTTTTCTACATTGCGGAGTCTGCCGATCGATTTGTGTGTGAATTTTATTAGTCATGGAAGGCTGTGGGTCTGCTATTTGATCTAAACGTACCGAGCATGGAAAGTGAGGTCCTGTTCTGTTCCTTGAGTCACACAGTAGTTCAGATCGTATCCCCCCAATGGTATCTTAGGAAGCATCGTCCCTATTACTCTCGGTATTCTAAAGTCAAAAGCAGTACCGCCAACAACTTTCTTCTCACCTGAAAATTATAAACGAAAAATAAAAAAAAATGTCTGAATACATATACAAATATTACATTAAATTGATAAAAATTAAAGTTACCTGTCACATAGCCACTTTCATCTGTTACTGTGTACTTATCGGCGTTAATAGTTATGATGTGATCGTAAAATCTCTCCTTGCCAGCATGCTGAAATTTGTTTGATACAAACCTTGAGTTTAAAATAAGAATGTAGGTAAAGTTAGTGCCTAGTTCTACATAGGTACCGATAAGCCGTTATTCATATATCATCGATTATCCACGCAATGTGAAGAAAAACATTTCAATTACATTTTTACAACATTAAATTTAATCACGTAGGCATTTGTCTTTGAAGAGTAGTTTTATGGAATGTTCAATTCTTACATGGCCAGCAAGGTTGAAGTAGGGTGAGTTGCTGAGGTTGACGACGGTGGGCTCGCTGGTGGTGCACCGCATCTCGATTTTAATGGTGTTGTCGCAGGTGACCTCGAACGACACCTGGGCCATCAACGCCCCCGGGTAGCCCTCGGTGAACCGCTCCGACACGTGGGACATCACTACCTTGTTTCCTTTCACATAAGAACGCCAGTTCACCTGTAAACGAATATAAATATAACATGCAACGCAGAACGCAGTTAATACCAAGATAAATATAGAACATTTGTAACAAGAATACAATCAACAGTAAGGGTACCTTTCGTTTTTATTCGCATAGTTTTAAATGTCAAACGAGTCAACCTACTCATAGATTATTTAAACGTATGATCCTACCTTTTATTTACTGCTACAATATAGAAATACACTCTTACCTTATCGAAGCCAATATAGCCTCCGTGGTAGTGATGGTGGTCCTTGTTTGTGGACAGCATGTACACTCTCCCCGAGGGCCTTACGACCATAGTCGCATCGCAAATTACGTTTGCACACCGACCGATCGTAGAACCAAAGTACGGGTTTCTCGGACTTAAATATTCTAAACAAATAACAATTAAATAAGTTTCTATATTGCATGCATTAGAAAATCCTTTTTAGGGTTCCGTACCTCTAAAAGAAAAAACGGGACCATGATAGGATCACTCGCACCTCCTATCTGTAAGTCCGTCCGTCTGTCTACTACTTTTTGCCTAAAATCTTGAAAAAAATACATTATTTGAGGTTGAATGCATAGATTACAGGAAAACCTATGACAAATTCCAAACTTCTTGGCCCGGAATAAGTAGACCTTTATTTGCCTAGAGCAATGTATATACAGAAAGGTATTGTCCTGTTGGTACATAAAGTTTTAGTGCGGAATCCTGTTTGTGTGACCCCGAGTCACACTTGGCGGGTTTTATTATTTATTGATTTACCTTCCAATGTATCAAATCCTGCTATGACGTCATCAGGGTTACCTCTTTTATCGGGGACTTGGATAGAGGTTATTGTTGCACCGTATGTTATAACCTGTACATAAAAATGCCAATCTAGAGCATAAAAATTCATGGGAAGCCGCTGGATGCGGGCAGCACAGGACTGGTCGTCGTGGGAATCCTTCGAAGAGACCTTTGTCCAGCAGTGGACTTCTTTTGATTGATATGAAGATAGTGATGATGATTTAATTAAAAAAAATAGATCACATGGTGTCGTAAAAAGCAACAAGTCAGTTCAGAAAATTCAAAAATCGGTCTCTAAATAAAATGAATCTTATCTATTAAAAATTTCATATAAGAACCAACGTAAGGAATCACAGAATCACTAAACTTAAGTGGCAGCGTGTGGGACACATAGCTCGTAAAACAGATGGCCGTTAGAGGGGTTAAGTTCTCAAGTGGCGAGCGCGCATCGAAAGACGTAGAGTTGCCATGTCACTTACTCTGAGGACCGACGACCTGGTAAAGGTCGCGGAAAGCCATTGGATGCGGGCAGCGCAGGACCGTTATGAAAATCCTTGAACAAAGGCTGTCCAACAGTGAACCTCTCTCGACTGATTTTATGATAATGTTGCGGAAGCATCAGAGTGATCTTTTTTTTTATTCACAATTGGTAAGCCCTTTGAATCATCTCACCTGATGGTAAGTGACGATGATGCCGAAGATGGAAGCGGGCTTACCAAGATTCCCCAACGCAATATGTCTAGATATCAAGATATGATCGTTTCGATTGATTTAGTTCGTTTACCTGTACTGTCATCCTGTTTTTCGTTTTCCAGGTATACCTACGGACTATGTCAATATTTGTACTGGATGCGCAGGGGCTTTTGGGTTCCTCGGGTTCAGGCAGCATGATTTCTTGTAGTGCTTTAGCAGACTTGTCGAATACATGCGAAGTCCGCGGCTTGGTGGCCTGCAAGGACTTGGGCATGAACCCGAAGCCGTCCATAATAAGCTCCACGTCTGGTACTGGGGCAGGTGGAGGTTTCACTTCGATAAGTGGCTCCACCTCGACATCACCACTCGCCTTGTCATCTTCCGCCTCTTTTATTGTCTCCGCCATTTGATACTATTATTGCACGAGAATTTAGAAAATAAGCCGAAACGGTTGATAGTTTTTAGTTTACTTTAAATAAAAATTTTATATAAAAAAATCAAAAATTAGATAGTCATGTTTTGTTTCGTTCAATTTTCTTTTGACAATGACAATTTTTGTCAAATTTTACAATGAAATCTATATACATACTTCAATAAAGTTCTTATGATAACAAGTTGAAGAAAAACCGAAAATCTTTTAGTAACAAACTTTTATTTTATAAAAAGAGTTTTTATGCTCGAAAGCCAAATGCTCACGGCACGTTGTTAATTTTTTTAAAAAGATAGAGCTCAGTATTTTCTACGAAGAGGATCCTGGGACCTTGAGTCCACCTCCAAAGTTCATCATCAGATCAACTTCAAAATACCAAATAATATATAGGCACCGGGAATACGGCTTCATCAGAGATATGCTATATATAAGGGGAGGTAGATAGGTTACATGCGTCCTAAAAGTGAAGCAAAAAAAAGATGCCAATTGGCATCTCTCTTCATAGTAGCATTCGGTAGGTACTTATTATAATGTGTGTGTAAATGGGTTCGATTTTAAAATGTGGTTTGTTAGTGCATAACCCATCTATGGTAACAAATCTCTGGGCTTCATACTATATTTCAACTCAATCGGATTTCTGGAAGTCGCTCTAAAATCGTTTGCAAGATTGTTCCTAAAAAATAAAAACCATACATACATACAAACATTGTAAGTTAAATGAAAGCTTTTAAAAAAGATAAAATAAAGCCGAGTAGATGATTAATAATCGAAAAGAATTGTCATTGTCTATATATAATTCTGCACAAACAGAATAAGCATATAAGCGAAAATTCAAAAACAGATAGTACGTATTCCTTACAATCGAATGTTATATTATAAGTACGAGTATGTTACAAAGACACTTGATTTTGAAATAATGCTAATATATTGAATTATTTAGACCATTTATTGTATAATCTAGAAATGATATAAATTACTTACTTAGACTATGTTACTTCAAGTAAGTACATTGACGTGAGTGATGGATGACATAATTAAGGCAAAATACCATCAATGATACAAATATAAAAGTCAAACATTATTTTGTTTTAGTCAAGTTTCTAAAATAAAATTCGTGAAGTTAAAGAGTAAAGGTTTTCAAGCTTGTACGTTATTTGTATTTACAACTTACTAGTAGGTTTAAACCCAAAAAACTTTAACAGCTTGTTTGTCAAGTAACTTATCTGAGTCGTTCATGATCAGCGAAACTTCTTCTATGCGAGTATATGACATTTCTTTACACGGAGAGGGTGGTATTATGCTTATTATAGGAATCCCGATATCTTGGAAAGAATTCATTGAAGAAAATCCACTTTCATCTTCTATGAAGTTATAAGAACCATAGTTGTTTCTTTTGTCTGGAGCTATTTTCGGTGCTGTGCAAATTGATAAATTCGAGGTGCTCTTTGAAGATACGGAATTTTGGTCAGACTCAATATCCTCAAGTTTTGCATTTTCGTGATCTTTTTTCAAATCAAGACTTAAGGTAGAAGGTCGCTCAATTAAATTCGTTAAGCTTTTCTCTTTCATTTCAGATTCCATAACAGCATTGTTAAAAATGTCACAACTAGCATTAATATTATTTAAACTGGTAGATTCGCTGCAGACTTCCTTCTTGTTTTGAATATTGAATGGATTTGTCATTTTACTTCCAGTATAATGATACATTGACGCAAGATCAGGCAACTTAGTGCTAAGTATTGTACTAGCAAGTTTTGTAATTCTGCTTATTTCTTCAATCATTTTCTGAGCTTTGCCATTAATGTGTGCCAAAGACAATTTTGATGGACTCCTAAAAATATAAGAGTTTTCTTAGGGTATTTTTTCAGATATTATGTGATATGATCGTAAGTAAAGGAAAAGTATAAGACTGATAGATATAAATACATTTATGTATATTGCTCACCTAAAATTGGGACTGCAACCATGGACGTTGCTTATGGACTTGCTTATTTTTCTTGTGCTCATTTTTTTAGTTGGAGTCACTGAGTATTCAACATGTTTGTTGACATGGACCACAGAGCGCGAGCGTGGCAGGTCTACCAGGTTGCAAGACCTGAGTGTGGACCTGGCGGGCGTCTCCCTCATCAGCACAGAGTCGGCGCTTTGCGTTTCGATATGTTCTTTCACTCTGCTTAGGAACGTTACTAATTGCTGGAGTAAAGATATATGCATCTGTCTGTTTGCCTCAGTCTGTAACGAAATGGTTTAGACCATTTGTAAAGTTAAAACAAATTGTAAAGGCAAAATAGATCATTAAGGAAAAAAAACATTCACAAGCTATAAATAGGTAAGTAGTAGCATTCATAAAATTTAAATAACAGTTACACGATTAAATCACGAGTCTTCTTCGTACTTAGAATGTTATAAATTTTCGCACGACGCAAAGATGTATGGTTAATCGCTTTATTTTAAGTTGTACTTACTAATTATAACACATTATTTAGCCAGTTTTCAATGAGAAAAATTCGCAAAGCGATTGACGAAATCATGTCAATAACACACCTGAAGACTTCAATGAAAGAACAAGTACCTGCGCTAGTTGCCATCGCAGCGTCTCTACCTCCATGTTTAGAGCAGTCACTTGGGTGTTTCTTAAGTTTGACTTCTTCGTTGGAGTTTTGTCTTTTTCTGAAGGTACAACTTCACCTATTTGTTCCGCGTGATTGTTGCTGGGCAGTTCAGAACACAAGTATGTTCTTTCTAAAACCTGCAATGAAAAAGTATTTTGATGTGAACAAACTGATGTATGCCCCAAATGTTATCACTGATAACGGATCAACAACACTCGCAAAAAGTAAACAATAAAGTTCCACGTCCTGTCGTTTGTACATCATATAACAGTTGCTCTATCTTAACCTCACATCTAGGTACACTAAAACAATGGAATCGAGTAACGGTTTTGTCATTAAACGTTCTTTTGTGCTGATACAAAAAATTTGAGAGCAAGACTTGGGTGTAATTGTAATTGATTGGCAGTGCCACATCCATCCCACGCTTTTGCTGTAACATTGTGATTCACTTTGTGGTTGAAAGAAAAAAGGTTCAATGCTCCTACCGTCGTTAATTTGGGTAGGTAGGCCAACCGCTAGAAGATGCATGCTACTCACAGAATAGAAGAAAAAAATTTTTTATCTGTGACGCTACTGCTACGTACGGCTGCAATTCAAATAATTTTCGGCCATTCTCTCGCTGTTGCCGCACACTGTCGCAATAACGAGATTTCTAAGCATTTTTTAGGCTAAATTCGTTCAAGTTTAGATAATTCGCCACCATTTTAGACGCTTAATGACATCTACATTCTTAAACTTCTACAAAAACTTTACCGTAGGTTCTAAATTGTTTTTGATCAATGATCATATTAAGTGTATCGTATTAATGATCATATTACTGGCTTGAGACGGGTGGTTCAGTTTCTCACGTGTCAAATGCAGCAGCTTGGAAATGGAACCAAAGACGCGTGAACAAGGCCACTGGACTACCTGCATGTCTCATTTTACGTCGATGGAATCCTTACGTTCTTTTTAATTTATTCTATCTATTATTTTCTAATTGTGGTAGGAGAGACGGTTGCCTGACAAGTTCAGAAATAATTTCACCGAGGTTACGTAAAGTGTAATTCATGTCATGACCGAGGAGCATTATGCGGATGAATTAGAATGTTTGGAGGTACACAGTGTTTTGTGGTGGCTAGTGGGCTGGTGGGGTATTGTCGGAATCGGCCGGGTTGGCGCGGTGAGGCAAGCGCGTCATGCACAGTGACGCGTGACGGCGGCATCCGGATCGGCGGAGCCCTCGGAAGCATTAATGGCTCCCCTACCCTCCTGCCTCCTGCTTCGACTAACAAGTGCGTACTTTTGTCACACCCGTACACACAATTTGTTTACCTAGCTACCAGTTTATAGTTATAAGTTGTGGAATAGTTATCAGATCATTTTAAAATACAAATATTTTTAAATGCTTAGGTGCATATCATATACCATGCTTTATGATCTGTTTTTCTAGATTTCAGTTTTTATTGGTACATTTGTAAATGCAGATGTAGAGAAATAAGCATTTCAAAGATAAATAAAATAATATACGGCTTACTCTCATCATAGAAAAAATATACAGGGAAAGTTTGAACCGTTGTTGGTGTATTCCTAAAAACTAATAATCTAGGTTAAACTTATAACATTGAACTACTTTCCCCAGGGAATGGATTAAATGTACATCTAATCATATAAAGTTTGCAAATCATTTTGGGATGATGACTGCATCTAAAATAAATTATGAACTCTTGATATTAAATCCTACTGAAATTAAAAAAACCTTACTCGTTTTGTTTTCCATCAAATCTTCATTTTTTAATTCGTCAAAATCACAAAATAAGTATATTAATGACGCTGAGAAACTTGGACGTCACGCCTAAGTATTTCAAACATTTTTCAAACAAAATTTCGTTTATGACTGATGATAAAAAGTAACTCAAATGACTACGAGTAGCAGTCATCATCCTTACAAGTTATTTTTAGTACTAACTTAAACAATCACATTTTAATCTAAACGTATAGACAGGTAGGTTTCCTGGACAAGTATTTAGGTCCATGAGTACTTAGATCCATATTAATTTAACCTTTTATGATTAGAACATACCGAATTGACCTATAATAAATTACATACAAATGAAATTGCTTTAACGTCTTCAGCGCAAGATTATAGTCCTGGCCTGCCTCCCGCCTCATGTCACTCACGTACCAAGTTCGTGTCAATCACGGATACGACACCGATTGTAATTTGTTATGTGAGGATAGCTATTCCGTATTTCACAATACTGATGGTGTCTGACAAAATAGGTATAGCTTCATCAGAGAGGCTGTAACATGTTGTTCAAGTAAGAATTTGAAGCCGTTTTTCACTCAGGATGTAGTACCGACGGGTAGGAAGAAGGTACGGTGGGGCGTGGGTAATAAACCGTACGTGCACACAAAAGAATATACATTTATTCGTAGAAATATAAGACCTAAAAAGAACATAAGAATTAGAAAAACATTACTTACTTATAAATTATACCCACAAATCACAAAAAGCATAAATGTATATTACCCGGGATGGGTCTTTTAGAGATAATAAGGTTTTAGATAGTTAGTCTTTTATTTATTTTGTTAGCGAAAATATTGATGGATATCAAAAAATGGATTTTGTATCACATGTGTCACACTTTGTTATCAAAATGTGACACATGGATTATTATGTGCCAGCGCATCAGAAATAGATGAAATAGATCGAAACAAAGAAAAACGAATATTACCAACGAGTTGCCGCGTTACAAGGACTGCCCAACACATGAGTTACCCTCTTGGCCTCGCTGACTGAAACTGCAGAAACGACGACATATGTGTAGAGCTGTACCGGCTATAGGAGACTCAAAGGTTTGCTGAACAATATGACTGAGGCCCATCTCTATTAACTATCTCATATCGCTTTCGCTTTCCAATCTCTTTTCCACGATTCTGGATATTTTCCTACCGACCGCCCCGCCCGCGCTTCTACCAAATTAATCTAATTTTATTTGGATGACTAATACTGCCTGAATCTAATAGGCATTGAAATTAGCATAAAGTAAATGCGTAAAATGCCTAATGTTGTTTTCATGTTAGCAGGTTCATTGCTCAGGCGACGGCCAGTCGCGTGGAACGGCTGCGTGCAGGAAGCGCGCAGGCGCGGGCGCTCCCCGCTTCCATAGCAAGTGCTACTTCCACACAACAGAATCGTTCCGTCAAATCCTAGTCTTAGCCTTCTGGATAGCAATTAATCTCTTTAGTGTACGCCCCAGAGTGTATCTTGACTTCGCTTGACACATTTTTGGGTAAATAAATCATTAATAAGATCCTATAAGCACGGACTAGAAGACGGAAAAACAGAATATATTTCCATAATTTACAACATTAAAGTAGAGTATACTCACCTATGCGTAAATAATATTTTCAAGGGTACCTACGTACGGATGCAATATCGTGCACAGGAGTAAAGGACAACTTAGCTTCTTTTATTATTCGTATAAATAAAAGATGAGCAGGATTGTGTATACGTACCTACTAGTGCCTACAACTTTGTGGTTGATTTTCATAATGGTATTTCTCAGTGTACCTCAACACAACATGAATGTATAGTAGTATAAACCGCGAAAAGATGCCGCACTTTTTCAAATTGCCTCACATATTTAGTAATATGCAAACTAATGCAAAAAAGTGTTTATGAATACTTAAAATATTTTAATCCTTCATCTACGAATTCACGTAACATTTATTCGTTATAAGCCATATCGAAATGCCAAACTTTAAAAAAGGAAGTATACTTGCCGCAACCTCGATTGTCGCCGCATCACTCAAATTGGGCCTGGGAATAGTTACACCTCTTCAAAAAAACGGTATTTTTAAAGTAAATAAAATTAGATGGAAGTAATCATAAAATACATTAATATATACATACCAGAATTATTTTCATTTATCGCGATTAAGCCATTGACAATGTACTTATAAGGGGATAGACGCTTGATGTATCAGTATTTTTTCCGTTTTGTGTCTTATTTTGCAAAATAGAAACTTAATCAAGCATGTTTTCAAAGTCACGGACTACAAAGTGATCCTATAAGGGTTCCGTTTTTTTCTTTTTGAGGTACGGAACCTTAAAAATAAGAGCAGTTTCAAACTTTCAGTACAAAACTAATTTAAGCCTTAGTTTAGTCACGTTTAAATTTACTACGATAAAAACTACTACAAATATCGATATGACGTGTCTACTCAATGTATTTGCAAAGTTTGGATTCAATCTGGCATGATATGTTCCTAAAGGCTTTTTCGCTGATAGGAGATTTGCGTCATCAATACTTGTATTTTAGCCTACATTATATTATGTATAGGTATTCTTTCTTAGATAATTAAGTTAATTATTTTCACTTTAAACTTGTGTTATTTATTTTGTCGTTTAAATCGAAACAGTATTTATATTTTTAATTTATATCATTAGCTACATATTCTTTTTAAAGTTACATCAAAAACTAATCGCTGCCATTATTTTCCTTTGGCCCCTTAAAATAAACTAGTGCCTTAAAAATATGTCACCAAGAGAGTCTTGTTTTCAATAAACCACATAAGTAGGTTTCTATTTATAATTATGTTTTGTACGAAAGATCATGTAAACCTCAGGTCTATCACGTTAATTTCAAAATCGGTATTTACTTCCACAAACGTGGTTAATCGGTAATTAGGTAAAATTTGTAATGCATAGATGCACGCATATGTTACAGAAAATAACTTATTTATCGCTAGCATATCGTTCACAAGCTCGCCACACGTTTGCTTTATTTTGATTTTCAAGTAATCATCAATCGGCAAACAGGAACTTTCTAATGCAAAAACCTTGTTAGGTCCAACTTTTGTAACAAATGTAACATTTATTCCCGTTGCTCTTTAGCGAAGATAAATCTGGTGGGTTTTCTCACACACTAGGCCTTCCGAGAAGATATAGTCCCACCAAACAAAGGTTCTTTGGTATCTTCCTTTCATATCGCGAGAACAACGCACAATAGTATGTGGTATTACTGTACTACTTCCGCTGCCAAGATTTAACGTTCGTTCAATTTATACCTTGTTTTTAATTAAAGTAGGGTTTTCGTGGACGAAGGAGGGTTTGTTTATATTTTAGACTAGCTTTTGCCCGCGGCTTCACCCACGTGGACATAGCTGTTATGACTCTTTTTGAGGGTGAGTGGTGCGCGAGCCGCAATCAGCTCGCAAGCGTGGACATGAGTTTTCACCAGGTACCTCAGGAACTGTATCGGGCTATTCGGATTAGCAGTCTTTGTCACTTCCCACCCCCTCAACAAATTCTATACAAAAAATCACTTTAATCCGTTGCTCCGTTGCGACGCCACCGACGTGCGCGAGCGTAGAAAACAGTTGTCCCCAGATCCCACGGGAACTATGTCAGGATATACTTATTAGTAAATTATATCATTTTCCACCTCATCTCTGTGCTAAAAATCACACCAATCCATTTTTTCATTATGATTTTAAATAAAACGAACATAGAGTATAGTTTTAGTTTCCTCAGGAACTGCATCGGACTATGATAATTTCCACAGATAAAAGGTTGACTATTTCATTCCCAGTGATACAGGCTACCTGCATGCCAAATTTCATCAAGATTGGTAGAGGTGTTGAAGTGTGAATAGGTAACAAACAAACAAACACATTTTCACATTTATAATATAATAAAAGTAAGGATTTCTAAATCTTAAATAAAATATAGAGCGTCGGTGGCAAAACGGTTAGGGTCACTACCTCCTGTCCGGAAGGCCGTGGTTCGAATCCTGCCACTTACCAATATCTATACGAATATCGATTTCATACTGGTACGTACGTTTATCCGACGCTCTTACGGTGAGAAAAACATCGTGAGGAAACCTGCACACGCCTGCGAAGAAATTCGAAGCTTATGTGTGAAGTCAATCAACCCGCAATGGGCTCGCGTGATCGTCTAAGGCCAGATCGCCCTAACTCAGGGCAGGTCGAGCCCCTTGGTGGGGACGTATATAAACTGATATGATGAAATATTAGGTATCAATCTAGTAATAAAATTTCCTAACAATATTAATATGGGTCAAATCCTCGAGTCGTATCAGCTCCAAAGGAGCCCAAGACGCACTTCTAGTTGCCGCGCTGGATGGCAATAGACAACCTTAGCAGCAGGTAGGACCTCACGTCACATCTCCTCTCTCGAAGGCGAAGGCCAATCTTCTTTGTGAAGGCAAATGCCTCTGAGGGTTCAGCAGCCGGTTGTCTCACAGACCAGCGGCACAAAGCAGTAATTTGCCTCCAAGACCGAGTACTTATTATGCTTCTTTCTCACCGCAAATTGAGCAGCACCGTACGGGTGAGGAGTGAGACAGAAAAAGTGGCTTCCCAAAGCAGACACGTTCCTCTCTGCCATAGCACCTGTTTAAACCCTCCGGCCTTTTGCCATCAAATCGACTAAAGCCCGGCAGGCGGCTGCATCAAAGATGGAATATTCCATCTGGCCGAGACCAGTGCCCTCCGAGTGAGGTCATTAAGGAATTGGTGACGTGGTAATCTTCACAAACACGACTGCAACTAAGTGAGTGATGGCCAATTGCCACCACCGAGGACCCGCAAATACATTGATGAGGTTCACAGATATTGATATTGCAGGCGGAGAGCAACTGCCACACGCAAATAGTCGCCGTCAGAAGAGTTCCCATATCTGTGCCTCCTGTTAAAAGATGTTAAACTCGATTTATGTGTTTTTATTTTTTTACACGATTGGGATCTGTAAAAAAATACCTCTCTGTTCGTCTATGAAACACATCGCTACGTACCATAGTTCCAGAGTTTAAAGTAGCGATGCTGAAAAATACATAAAAGAAATCCACTCAAAAGTATGAAATAATATTTTAATGTTTTAATACAACTTAAGCGCGTTTTATTATCCCTGCAGTGCCATCTATTGACATTCTGCTACTATGATTATAATGTTTGGTATGTGTACCTAATATATAGAAAAAAGTACTGTATTGTTATTATTGTATGTATCGATAGATAATTTCCCACGGGACCTCTTTAGTTTTCCGGAATAAAGAATACCCGACTATACAATGATGGTCAAAACACCTCATCCCAATGTAAAGGTTTCATATTGTTACGTTGAGTCATTCTAAAGATACAATTTTTTGCATTCCTGTAGGAACCCTATTTTTTTTGGGATTCACAATGTCCCAGTTTTAGTTCGCGATAAGGGTATCAACGTGTAAAATTTGATTGTAATAGGTCAAGCCACATTTGCGTGGTGAGCCACTCTATAACTTAATACTTTTGATTTTCCCACGGGAACTCTTGAATTTTCTGGGATAAAAAGTATTCTATATGTTAACCCGGGCTATAAGGAACCACCATACAAAATTTCATCAAAATCGGCCTGGTAGTTTTTGCGTGATGCGCGAACATACAGACAGACAGACAAAAATTCCAAAAGTTGTTGTTTTGGCCTCTGTATCGTTAGTAATGTCTACCACAGTTATTATTTTCCAAAACTATTTCATGTACAGACACGGCCCCGTTACAGTTTTATTATATTAAGAGTTTGCGATAAGGGTATCAACGTGTAAAATTTTATTGTAATAGTTCAAGCCACATTTGCGTGGTGAGCCACTCTATAACGACTCCCCTGGCAAATGCCGAAATCTGGTCCGCGGCGAGGACGAATCAGCTGGCGCTGCCAGCGGCGCCATCTTGCTTCAACTGTGGGGGCTCTTTGTGGGTGTTCGCCATTATTGTCAAGGGTTACAAAAACAATTATTTCTCAATATCTTTGTATGGACACTATATATAAAACTTATAACGGTGAAATCGTCATAAACTGACTATCTGACTAAAATATTTGTGTATTAAATTTTGTGAAATATAATTCAACAGTCTCGGCCAAAGATAGGGTAAGTAGGTATTAGTAGGTAATGCACTTGAACGTAAAAAAACGTGAACTGTGAATGCTACAATAACAATAGATAATATAATAACATTGTATTGCTTACCCAGTTTATTGGGAATTTCAACAACACCGAGTTTTTCTATGCAAAACAACAAAACAATCACTAAACAATCACTTTAAAAACAGGTACGCGCACCGCCCGGGCGCACTTGAAAGCACTGACTGATTCGAAGGAGATTTCTATCGAAAATCATTCACCGTTGGCTTTGCACTCATTCCTAACTCTATCCTTGTCTTATCAAGGAGCTTTAGCAAACGATAGAACAACGCAGCGATAGTTTTCGCTCCATACTCAGGTAGGAAGTGAGTCGCTTCCCGCGTAAAGGGATCTGACCAGATTTAGGTGTTTCACATAAGCGTCAAATTCCCGCCGCGCCTACTATTGGACAAACACAGATCCGCATAATCTGCCAAAATGGCGCGCCAGGGGAGTGGATAAATTAATACTTTTGATTTTCCCACGGGAACTCTTGAATTTTCTGGGATAAAAAGTATCCTATATGTTAACCCGGGCTATAAGGAACCACCATACAAAATTTCATCAAAATCGGCCTGGTAGTTTTTGCGTGATGCGCGAACATACAGACAGACAGACAGACAGACAGACAAAAATTCCAAAAGTTGTTGTTTTGGCCTCTGCATCGTTAGTAATGTCTACCACAGTTATTATTTTCCAAAAATATTTCATGTACAGACACGGCCCCGTTACAGTTTTATTATATTAAATAGAAAATAGATAGATTGACTATCGGTGCGTTAGGAAACGTTGTTTAGTATGACAAGATCCAGTTAAAAGGTCATGCACCAATTTTGTTTCACCCCGTAAAACTAAGTATATAATGTATTTTTTTTCACCCAGTGCGCCTCATAAAAATTCATACATTCTCAAATTAAGTAGTTTTGAGAAAAAAAGCTTGTTATTTCCGTTACGGCTTCCGTACGTTATGATATGACAGAGGCAAGGTAAAATCGAAACAAGATTTTTTCTTAAACAGCGGATTTATATAGTACTTAATCCAGAACAAGTGACCGCATTATTTTGTTTCATTGTCACTTGTTAAGATCTAAGAAAAAGTAGACAATAATCGTCATATCAGCTCATATTGTACGTCGCCACCAATGGGCTCGAACCTACCCTGAATTAGGGCAAACGGGCCTTGGTCTACCACGCGAGACCAGTGTGGGTTGGTCTACTTCACACACAACCTTCGAGTTTCTTCCCAGGCGTGTGCAGGTTTCCTTGCGATGTTTTGCTTCACCGTAAGAGCCGCGCTTAAACGTACATACGAAATCGATTTTTTTTTCAACCCACAGGTACGTGCCAGGATTCGAACCACGACCTCCCGGACAGGATGTAGCGGCCGTCACTGACGGGATGAAGAAGTATTTAGACACTTCGCACACCAAAATCCATCAAGCCATGCTGCAAACTACAGAGCGTGCCAAAGAAATATACATAAGTACAAGCATACACTGGAAAAACATAAACCTCCTTCTGGCGCAGTCGGGTAAAAACTAAGTACTTAGATATTTAGGGATACAGTTATATATAACTTTCATTAAGCTTAAGATCATCTGTTAGCAGTTTTGTATTTCATCCAAACAATGACTGCACAATTGCACATACTTAGGTCCGGTAGTAGACCTAGACGTATTGTGTAAGAGCGGCATTGAATGCATATTGTTTATGCAATACAACATGAACGAGACTAACACCTATTTGTTTGTTTAGATAAACAAAACTATCACAAAGGTATACAAACGCAAAACATGCGCAAAAGCATCACCAGCTTAGAAAAGTAAGGTGAATGTTAGAGACCGCCGATATTTTGTTGGCAAAGGTACTTACTGCAAAGATCTGATCATACGAGTATCATAAAAGAATATAATTTCAAACACTTTCACCGCTTTTAAAATTCTAATAAGAAATAAAAACAATCTCATTAAACGGATGTGTCCGAAACAGACCACAAATATGTAATAAAATGAGCTAACCATACCATGTTTTTCATAAAAAAACAAGCACTCTCACCAATTCAAAGAATAAAGACTATTTACTAACTAATTTTAAATCAAGAAGCTAGTACCATTTTTACTATACAATATTTTTTTTTATAAACGAGTTTACACAATATTTCAAGACTGGTGATCTAATAACCGCTCTTCCGTAGAATTGTTGTCCATTCGCTTCACACCAGGAGATCGCGGGTTCGATTCCCGGCGGGATCTAACGTTGTAAGACTCGGTTTGGTTGGTGAAAGGGCCTGGTTAGCTACTTCTATCATAACTAAGTCTTGCCGCCAGATATCAATATTAACAGCATTGATGTGTTCCGGCATGAAGTTAAGGTAGTCAGTTTCCCATTGCGTAAGCGAATATCGGTAAGCCCGTTTCCATCATCGTCATCATCATCACTTACCATCAGGTGAGATGATGTCAGAGCTTATCATTTAAAAAATGGGATTAAGTGTATAAACAGTGGAAACTTACATGATCAGAAACATTTTCAGTGGCGATTTTCTCAGGAGTGCACAGCTTCAAGGCGACGCTCCCTCCTTGCTTCGGAGACGCCGCCGGAGAGCTCGAGGAGTACCGGGTAGAGAGTCTTCTTGCAAAATTGCTTTTGAAGTCCTCACATCTCATAATAGACTCAACAGCTCTGAATTCCTCTTGCAATTTATCAGAGCCTCCGTTTCCAGATGATGTGAACATGGCAATGGAAAACACTTGGAGCTCGAAAGTAAGTTAGGGATGAAACAAAGTTTATAAACAGCTGTCTGGCTGTTAGACGCGCATCCTCGCGACCGTTGACTTTCAACGTGAAAATCCTACTGAACGAACGTACGGTGGCGATACGTGTCGTCGTCGACGGCGGTTGAACATTCACTGCTATGATATACTTACAATAGATACACCTGCTCCGCATTAAAATACATGTGTCTGTAAAATAAATTAAACCTTTTATAATATTAACGACAGTAAACAAAGAAAGAAAGGTTATTATTAATTTTAATAGTAATTATACACCTCTGATTATATGATCTAAATAATTTAACGCTCAACTTTGTTTCAAAGAGAGCCATCTATTGTGCACTAAATGTACTGTTATACCAAAACTGACTAGCCACTCTAACTTTCTACTGTGAGTGGCCAACGCAGCTGTTTCAATGCTTTAAACACCAATGTTTAGATGTCGCTTTTGGCATGAATGCAGAACACCGCGGACGTACTACATAATATCAGCTTCATATATATTATAAACTAGCTTAAGCACAGATTACTAAATAGTTACTTGCTAATTGCTTCAGCATGCGGCTCCGCCCGCGTTGATATCGTTTTTAAGGGTGTAATCGAGGATGCATCGTTTGAATCATGATTATTCATATCAAGAGTACAAAAATCATGGGAGTTAATGTAAAAAATCTCTTTCAACAACTTTATTCGGATTATTTTTAACCCCCGACGCAAAAAGAGGGGTGTTATCAGTTTGACGCCAATGTCTGTGTGTGTGTGTGTGTGTGTGTGTGTCTGTCTGTGGCATCGTAGTTCTTAACCGAGTTTAATGCGGTTATTTTTACGTGAAAGCAAGTTTCCCTGCCCTGCGGTGGTTCTAAGCTTTAATTGGTAAAAATCTATTTAGGAGTTTCATCATCAACTCTTATCTAGGTGATAAAGAGATGTGGGCAACTTTTGCCAGTCTGATCGATTCCAAATTTGGTACCCTATAATTGTAACAATATTGCAAAACCATGATATCCTTGAGCTGATGCTGCAGTATCTCCTGGAATCTCCCGTATACCCAACTCCTCACCAACTTACAGCAGAGGCATCACATTGGGCTCATTAGAATAATCTCAATGAATAAGTGTTGGATAGAATATGGTAACCTTGACCTGATGCTGCATCATCTCCTGGAATCTGCAGGATACCAAACTCCTCGCCAAGTTACAGCAATGGTATCGTGTTTGGGCTCATTGGAATAGTCTCAATGAATAGGTGGTAGATAGAACATTGTAACCTTGACTTCAGCTTGACTTGATGCTGCAGAATCTTCTGGAACCTGCAGGATACCCAACTCCTCATAAACTTACAGCAGATAAATCGTGTTTGGGCTCATTAGAATAGTCGCAATGAATAGGTTTTAGATAAAATATGGTAACCTTGACTTGATCTGATGCTGCAGCATCACCTAGTACTTGCATGATACCCAACTTTACACCAACTTACAGCAGAGGTACCGTTTTTAAGATACATAAAGTTTAAAAAGCATGAAATAAATCTTAAATTTAAAAAAAACCCCGACAAAAAAGACCTCTAAAAAGTAGAAAATAATATGTTTGGACCCTTTAAGTTTAATATTAGTAGTTATATTTTGATCCAAGAGTCGTCGCGTATGGGGACCGTTTAGTAAAAATAGAATACAAATAATAATTCACAACTTAGCGGTCTCCCTACGCGACGACTAATATTAAACTGAAAGGGCCAAAACATATTATTTTCTACTTTTTAGAGGTTTTTATGTCGGGGTCTTTTTTTTAAATATTGAATTTAAGTTTTTACTAACAATAAACATAACCAATAGCTCTAGTCATTCTCAAGTGATGCGCTTGCCTATGCCAAACAAACAGCATTTAACTTTTATTTGTGTTAGATTTTTGTTGGGCTATACTTTGTTTGGTTATATTAATCAGGAATATTCATAATTCGTATATTATATCTTATCCTATTACCGTTTCTCTACGAGACTAGAGTCGAGAAATCCACCATACTCAACTACGGAAAAATAATTAAGGTTTTGTTTAACTCTCACACAACGCAAGAACAGCTGTATACTATACAGAATGTACTACTATACATCTGAAAGTCTGATTATTTCGAAACTTTATTAGTAGCTGTAGTATCCTACAAACTGACTTAAGGTAACATCATCATCATCATATCAGCCGAAAGACGTCCACTGCTGGTCAAAGGTCTCCCCCAAGGATTTACGTTTTCCAGTACGCGGTCGGCCCCGAGAACTTTACTGCCCCAACGGCCATCTGTTCTACGAGCAATGTGTTACTTTGGTTCTTCTACAGATCTCTTCATTTCTGATTCGATCGCTTAGGAAAATTCCGAGCATAGCTAGCTCCATAAAGGTAACAATTTTCATTTTTTTAAACAAAAAACACCTTATCTGTTTACTTGACATTTAAATTTTGCTAAGTCATGCATAACTCGCCACTTAAGGTGATCTACCCCCAGTTTATATTTAAACCAATATTTAATGGACAGCCTGTAAGAGCACCTGTAACCGTTCTTATACCAATAAAAACGGGTGGGGTTGTGTCGGGGCACACGGCCGTTGGTTTTAACGTGAATACGTCTCGTAACGGGTAATATGTAGTTTCTATATAAAATATTATTATTTATGTATGTCAAAATCATAGATAATATAATATAATCGATAGATTTTGACGAGAGCTGACGATTGAAACTTGAATGAACGTCGTAGCTTCACCGAGTCGAAAGTTATACTAAATGGAAATCTCGATACGCAGCAAAATGACCTTCAAAATGGCGGGGCTGCCCCCTCCCCCGCGCGCGATGTGTTACAGTCCTTACTTAGCGTAATAAATTCTTTGATTCTTTAGCTATCAAGTGGTGTAAACAAAATTTGGATGGAGATGATACATATGTAGCTACAACACTAAACTATATCCCCCGATTTTGTTATCATTCGTTTTTTTGGATTGCATCCCTATGGAGGTAATTTTAAAGACGTATCCACGTCAAAAAGCTAACCTTGCCATCGTCTAAGTGAAATAAGTCAAAGAAGATTCTACATGTTTAACTTAATTTTAGAACAAAGCTTCTACGTCCATGATAGAGAGCTCAAATTACTCAAAAGGATTCTTCTCCGCCACTGAGGGAGATTTAGATATGGTACATTTGGATATCTACAAATAGGATAGAGGAAATGAAAAAGTTAGTTTTTTAGTTGGAAAATTAAAGGAGATGTTCTGCAGATGAGTAGCTGCTTATCATCTTTTTTGTTGGTAACGTTTTTTTCACGTTGTCACTTTTGCTAACCGCAGTCGTGACGTTCAAAATGCAAATTCTAAATTATGTGTGATACTGATGTTTATTATTCTGGAATAGTAGGTTCTAACAAAAATGCATAACCGATATGAATGTGCGTAATGAAACTGGTAAGCTTGCACTATAATTTTCTTTCAATATTAATACTATTTTATGTCTCTGTACTATACTTTTTGATGCAAGTGTTAGATAGGAAACTATTTTCTTGTTTACATTTATTTTTCATATTTCTTGTAAAATTATATAAACACCAGACAGAAATATTACGTTCCAAGAACCATTTTAGTTTATAAATAAAGTACGAGGGTCATGCCGTTTATTTGAATATTCGCTAATCGCTCATTGAGGCATGGTACAATCATCATCCGTCGATCTGACATCACCTTACAGAACTTTTAATAGATACGAGTATTTAAAGAAAACAATTCTTTTATATGCTTTTTATATATAAGGTACAGGTTACCTACATGTTCGCAAGAATCCACTATCAGTGGCAGTGTAGAGTATCAGCTAGGGTTGCAGGTACAGTTGCAATTGTTTCCTTTGATCATACTACTAAACTCGTATTCAGTCCCTTTGTCTTTCTTCTTTACTAGAGTGTGTTCTTTATTGGACTCTGACTCTAGCCACGCGATGTGACCGAGGAATTAAGTCACATATTTATTATTGAGCATGAAGGTATTATGTAGGTGCGTCCTGGTTTTAAGTATTTCTAGATGCGTTAACTGGGTACGTCTTCTTCTTTTTTGCGTGTCGATGCGACCAGAAAATGGCCGCTCCGATGGCCCTAAAGGCTTTCCACGCCATTTGTAGCATTTTCCACCTGCATCCAATCAGTGTGACGCATACATATTTCTTGTCCGTTATCCCGTAAAAATAGCATTTACTGGTCCATCTTTGAGGAAGGGTGCAGTTGAACATTAATGCTTACTCTTCTATCCTCATAGTCTTTTGTGTTTCAGAGTTCCACTGTTTTAATGTCCCACCACCTATTATGATCTCGATAAAGATGGTGAAATACGTATGAAGACCAATGCAGCTTAAAACTTACATTTTTTATATGCACGAGTAAGTGGCAATTATCATTAATATTTCGTAAATAGCATATTCCATTTGAATCGTTCCTAGTTTCAGCGAGAACTTTTACATCGTACCTGTCTACGTAATATTATATTGATCAGATAAAAATAACCTTATTTTTTTTATCGTTGAATTTAGTCAATCAGAATCTGACTACATGAACTATATAAAGTGTTTATTCCTCGATAAAAAAAATAACTTTTAAAAAAGAAAAGTCTCCTTTGATTAATATTTCCCATTATTTTCACATATTTTGCACTATTGATGTCTGGTTAAGGTAAGCGACTTTTCAAAAATCTTAGAATGTAGCTTTAAATTTCCCAATTTTTAATTTCCATATTTATAATTTCAATATTGAAATACTTTTACCGCATGGTCCATAGATAGCGCCGCTGGGACATATAAGAGTTCATAAATTAAGTTAGAAGTTAGTAAGACTTAAGCAATTTAAGTTAGTAACCCAGCGTTCGTCTATAGCCAGCACAAAAAATAACTTATCTCAAAGCATTTTTTTGTTTCAGCTTAAAGCGATCACAATAGCAGTTTGCCATGGGCAAGACAGCAAATTTACCAAATGTCAACCTCTGTACGCGATTTGATTTGATAGAGATAGTTTTCATATGCGTGGCATTCACTTTTGTGCTCATCGTTCTGACACAGGCCTGCCGTATTATCGCCACTAACATTCTGCACGCCTCATAAACCTAGGTAATAAATATTAATCCGTTTAATATACATATTATCAACATCATATCAGCCGAAACTTAACTTTTGGACATTTAAGGACATCATAGGGTTTCCATAACAACCGGTCTTGCGCTGCTCACATCTAGCAGCTCCAAGCATAGCTCGCTCCATCGCATCGCCTTCTTATAAGGCCCATAGTAAGCCGCCATGTCTCAGTTCCTTAGACTATCATTGGCAATACACACTGGTCAGAGACGCTAAGATATTGCGAAGCTTTCCGAATGCTGCCCAGCTGAGTTGGATTCGATGATTGATCATTTTGTCTAAGTTGACACGAAGTTACTTGTGACCGGTGCTGTCCATGTGAACTGGCCCACTCTTGTCAAAGGCTAATAAATATAAACTCATAATGTTCTTTCCTTAAATGTGTCGGTTAATTTTATGCGGGGATCATCAGGGACATTAAATTACCTTTCAAATGAGACCATTTTTCAAGCGATTTCCAAAAAGGAGGAGGTTCTCATTTCGTCTGTATGTTTTTTTTTTATGTTTGTTACCTCATAACTTTTGACTGGGTGAACCGATTTTTATGATTCTTTTTTTATTTGAAAGCTTTTGCTTCCCGTGTGGTCCCATATAAATTTTATCAAACTGGGTGTAGTACTTTATTAAAAAAATAACAAAAACCAAAAATAATAATGCAAAAACTGTTGTTGCGATGGAAGTCGGTTTTTTAACGTTTTTTGCATTTTTAAAGTCTGTACTAATGTTGCTAATTCAAGAGAAAATTTATTTTTCATGACAAGCTACAAAAAAATGTTTATAAAAATGGCTTCCATTTAAAGGGGAGAAATATGCGACCTCCTAATGGGAGGTTTTTCGTCGATAAAATATGGTGTATTACATGCCCTTAAAATACTAGTCACTCTATCAGATACACACTTTATGTATGTATGTAGATATATGTATATATATTGACTGTCCGTGACTGACTGGCTGGTCTATCAACGCACATTTCAGACTACTGGACGAATCGGCCTGAAATCGGCATATAGATAAGAACGGATTTTTGAAAATTCAACCTCTAAAAGGGTGTAACAGGGGTTAACATTTGTGTGGTGTATTAATTCGAAAATTGACAGAATCACTCCTCTCAACAAATAATTAAGCACGTGTTTCGTCATTAACAGGGGTTAACATTTGTGTGGTGTGTTAATTCGAAAATTGACAGAATTACCCCTCTCAACAAATAATTAAGCACGTTTTTCGTCATTAATCAAAAACAACCCCTTCAGGGAATGAAAAAAGAGAGGTTTGAAATTTGTATAGGACCGTACAGGCCTAACTAGAAAGTTGAAATTTTGCAAAAGTGTTCCTTATGTAATGCAGATTTTATCTAAGATAGAGTTGAACATAATTCATTCCCTAAGGGGGTTTAAGTGGGGAAGTTTGTATGAGAGAGTGTGATTGCGTGTAGGTATCATAAAACTTGGCACTAATGCTCTTCAAAATAAATTAATAAATTCGTATACAATTTTTTTTTATCACCCCATGAGGGGGGGATGAAAGCGAGGGTTAAAGTATGTATGGCAACGAGCAGGTTAAACCCCTGGGTCTGGAAATTAAAATTTTATATGTAATGCAAACATCCACTAAAGAAGGGTTTCACAAAATTCATTCCCAAGGGGATTAAAGTTAGGGTTGAAGTTTGTACACAAGTCTGATTTTGTTCGTGTATCCACTTGCAACTTGGCACAAAAAATACTCTTCAAAACAAATTATAAAGATGTTTCTCAAATTATCATCCCGTGTGCGCGGGGAAGGCGAGGGTTAAAGTTTGTTTAAGAGGTTTTACAAAATTCATCCTCTAAAGATGTTGAAGTTTTTATGAAAAAAAAATTTTTTTGTGTGTGTCAACATGAAACTTGGCGCGAAAAGTCTGTCCAATATCTATTAGGAACATCCACTAAGGACAAGATAAACAAAATTCATCCTGCGGAATGGAGCGGAAGTAATAAGCAGGAAAGGGAGGGGGCGAAAGCGTGAAAACATAAAAAAATAACATTGTAATATTTAAAAAAGTAAGTTCCCCCTAACTCAAGGAGGCATGTTCAGTAGTGGACGCCTTTTGCTTGATGTGATTATGGTCATTAGCATCACATGCCAAAGCAAGCAGACTGATAAGATAGAGCTCTGACCAAGATCCACGTACATGCTGGAAATCAGCTCCTTTAAGGACGGATATCGCCACGATGTGAAGGCGGGTTGGCGATCGCAGTGTGCAGTGTGGTGACTTAGTACGCGTAAAGGATGCTGCTGCTTCCCATCCTCCGGTTTTTAATATCTTACGACACCTTCGGGAAAAGATATGGTGGTACTAATTTAGGGCCGCACCACAGGCCAAATAACACAAAATATCTCTCAGGTGTTTCAGTGGTTAGTTAGTTATTACGACAATCATCAAATATTGTTTTTTAGGATTAATGACCTTAAATGATTCATTTTTTTAGTTTTTTTTTTAATTTATTATTTGTCATGTTCAGTTCACGGGGACGAAATGAGCGCAAACATTAGTTGAACAAGCGAAGCGAGCGATAATAGGTTAGTTAAGTTTGTTAATGATACTGTCGAAGAGCCTCGCGACGCAAGGCTCTCCCCTGTTGGTGGTGGGATACAATTTAGTTTAGATTCGTTTCGCATGATATTCGTTTTCATGATCTAGTCAACCCAATTCAAACGGTCAATTCCATGATATCGCTACGACATATAGACCACTTCCAGGTGACTTATTGACCTGAAATTTGGTATGGAGATGTTATTTCGCATATACAGAGTAAAAAATCAAAAAAACAGTCCTGTGCGAGTCGGACAGGCACACCGTGGGTTCCGTACCACAGTTGTTACAAATAATGTGTTAGTAAGTAGTTGCAGCCGTTTCCGAGATTCAGATTATATATACAAGAATTGCTCGTTTAAAGGTATTAGATAAAATATTGTATATATTATGTCTATTTCTTAAATCAAGAGAGAAAATAAATAATGTTAAATTATAAATAATTATAAATGAATGTTATCCCAATAAAAGAAGCCAAGTTTGATACAAAAAAAACACAGATCTAAATGGGATCTGTACTGGTTTTTTTAATCATGCTAAAGAACATCAAACTGAAATATTTGTTTCAGACTTCACCAAATAATAGGCTATGTACAACGGTTTTCAGTTGATTAACATAAAATGTGTTATGTGCTGTGCTATTGAATTTTGGTTTATGAACTTTTGGTCTACTGCACTGGGTCATTTATTGTTCCAAGTTACAACTTGTTTCGGTCCATTAACAACTACCCAGTGTAGTAGACCAAAATTTCATAAACTCATTTAGAACCATTTTTGAGAAAAAGTAACAAGCAACCTGGATTTGTTTCGAAAATGCCTTATTCTGACCAAGGATTTTCACCGGTCCTTCACTGTCTACAACTGATTATCATACTAAGCACAAATATGTCGAAAATAACCGAGGAATGATGGGTCTATTATTAAAATATCTAGTAAATGATAGCTTTCTTAATAAAAACACCATCAACTGTTAGGCATACACTTGTTAACCTAATTTGCTACATATCTTCAACAATTTCCTTATTTTTTAGATTGCACGATCCCTTCAATCCCTTTTCAATACGGAAAAATGTACATCTTGGTAACAGTGTCGCTCAAGCTGTCACCAACCTAAATCCCTTCATTGTGCCGGATGGCGTATGAAGCAATCACAAAAATGTAATACTCAAGCAAGTGGAAGTTGGTGCCACAAGCCCCCATGGACCAGGTTTATCGTGCAAAGCTTAACAAAAATCGACAAAAAAGCCCTGAGGAGTCACACGAGGAGCTAAAGCAAGCTTGCTCAGGTATTCTGGTAAGGTTCTGTCTATGTGCTTTTTGGTATGTACGAGTAGTTAGGTAAGCATTCAAAAATAATGAATTGAACTTAGAAAATTTAAGAACTTTTTGTAATTATTATAAAAGAAGGGAAATGAATTATTCGAAAGGTACTGTCCATAGATGTTCACAGAGATATCATTTATTTTATTTTTATTCTAAATGTAACGTTCTAAAAGTTATTTTAGTAGAATGCTAAAAAGTAAGTAGCACTTAGTTTCTTTAGTTTTTTTGTAAGGAGAGTCCCCCCCCCTCAAAATAAATTAAGAACGGCTTAAAGAATAGTTACCACCACAACGGGACAATTTATGACTTGTAACACTCACTTAGGGATTCATGCGTACTACCCGTCGGAAATATCTCGGCACCTCGTAGAACTGAGCTTCCTCCACCCCGCGTCGCACCTCACCCCGGTCTGACCCTGTTTGCCCCGTGTTATCCGTTGTTTTCCAGCAACGCTAAATACAACAAAGCGTTTTTTTTCTTGGGAGAAGACAGTGATTTGGAATTTAATGGTAACACTTTAGGTGATGATGGTGATAGTGACGGTGACATTTTAGCCCTTATTTGAATATTCAAGAAAGGTTTATATGTTTTACCTATGTAAATGTGAAATTTATGTATAATATTCCATATTAAAATCATGAATTCATGAGTTTAACTTAATTTTTACGTGAAATATCTTAACCCAACTACAAAATTATTAAAACCAGCCTAGTGTGAGCCGGGTTAGCGCAAAATAGGGTTCCGTAGTCTTCTCGAAAAATCAATGTATATTTTAAAAAAACAAAATTGTTTTTGCACTTGATTAATAGAACAATTTGTATGGAAAATCTATAAACTTTTTACAAATCCGTCCAGTTGGATCTTAAGTTGATCGACTTTTATTCCTAAACTAAGAAATCCTACTTACCCATGATAGATTTCCTTTTAAAATATTTATTTATGTCCTCCTATTTACAATGTTTTTTCAGATGTCATATCCGATAATATAACTATACCCCACATGAAACAACTACTATACTATACTAACTACGAAACAATAACGAGACGCGCTAGTTATCTGGTTCTACCGAAGGCACGAACTAATTATGGTAAAAAAATGTTTACTTTAGAGGGGGGGGGCACGACTGTACAACAAACTTCCCTCACATGTAAAAAATGCGGAGTCATTCAACACATTTAAAGGTAAACTTTACCAATATATATTGGAAGATATTATACATTATTAGCCAAATATCGATGTGATGAATGACCCTGCAAACACACAAATCTTAATATATATATTTTTTTTATGTTTCCAAAACGAGCGAACACAAACTTACAAATTGTATTTTATTAAGTATAATATTTATATTTTTCTCATGTAAGTGACTGCTGTCTTTATGGGAATAAATATCTTTAAACTCAAACAACGTACGGGTAGTCAACAAAAAAAATCACCCCCTATTTACATGTTCCCTACATGTAAATAGGGGGTGATTTTTTTTGTATTTTTTTAGGAACCCTAAAAAATGTTTTTAAAGATTTTATTATACCACTTTTTGGCGTAATTAATATTTATATCTACGCCAAATTACAGTGTTCTAGTGCTAATAGTCTCTGAGCTGAGCAGCGGACAGATAGACAGACATGGCTAAACTATAAGAGTTCCTTGTTGACTACGGAACTCTAAAAATAAAAATAAAGAATAACAAAAATGGTAGTCTATGAAACTGTTGCATAATGAGGGAAATTAAAACACTAATGCGAGTTTAAAACCGTGACTTGGCGATTGGAATAAAAGATCAAAGTTAAAAGAGTAAGAAATATATTTTTTACGATATTTAGTACAAAATGGCGCCAAAACCCAGCACATCACCGCGCATGCGCTAAAGCGCGCGCTGTCACAGACGGGTGTAAATTGAAATCATAACTTTTTTGTTTTGTAATACTATAAAACTAGCGCGCCCGGCATACCTATGCCAAAGTATATATGCCTATGCATTCGATTAGAAGAAAATAAGTGATGGAATCCCTGTGATTATATTAGTAACTTCTTGAATTTGCCCTGTATCGTATTGGTTCGAAAATATTGTTTTATAACATTATTTTCTTAGAGAAAAGTGTTATATGATTTTATTTTATTTTTAAGTCGGTATGGTGTTTGTAAAGTATGTCAATAACATACCAATATCATTGAATTAATTATTTCAGGAAATGGTTGATCAGATCGTGAAATGTTTTATTTCATGAAATCGTAAATATCTGCTTCCCACATCATGATAAAGTGTGCCAAAATATTGAATGAACCAGCGTTTGATGATATGTTAATCCACGTTTGGCAAGTACGTGAAATGATAATGAAAATCAGAGTTGAGCGAGCGAAACGAGCGATAATAGGTTTGGTAGGTTTTATGATGATACTGTCGAACGAGGCTCTCCCCCAAGGTGGCGGAATGCAATTTGAAAATATAAATTATGAGGTTAGGTTGCATTTAAAGGGTAGGTTTGTTTAGCATGATATGCTCGGGCATTTCGTGATCTGGTCGTTCATTTCATGATCTGGCGAAACGTGGATTGACGAAGGTATTAAAAATGTTGACATTTAGTCATTGTCAGTTATAATCAACCATTTCATGAAATCGTTAATTTTATGATATTGCTACAACATCAACATAAACTCGTTTTGAAGTTTATAATTCAAATTTTTCAATATGAGAGTGGATAAATTTATTTATAAATCGTAAGTAATTTTTTTTGCAGACTGTGCCGTTTTCGACTGGTTATACTGTAAAAAACACTAAAAACTGGTCGAGAAAAAACTATGAATGTATGTATTTATGTATGTCCGTTCACCTGTTTTACATGGAAGCTAGTGAACTGATCTTGATATAATTTAGCAGTTTAAAATTATATGCCAGACGCACTTTTTAAAGATTTTTAAATTTTGAAATAATAAGATTTAACAAGATTTTCGTCATAAGTTAAAAATTATCAAGGTCGTAAATAAAGCATAGGTTTTATTTTATCCGGAAAAAAATTAAGTAAAAAGCTCTTTTAATCACTATTTTGGTGTTTGAATTTAGAAAACACCAGTATTCGACCTCGCATCTCAGCTATTCAACCTTCTTATCCGAAGCATATTTGACATACAAACTCCTTGTGCAAATAATTGTTCGAGATTTGATTGTTCGATATTTTCGAAAAGGATTAGAATAAAAACTGCTTTGTGTTCTTTGCTGTCATTTCATTAGTAAATTGGCGCTATTTTGAATACTATAAGTTGTACAAACACAAAGAAAATTACTGTTTATTTTAGTATGTAATTGTTCCAATTTTAATGAATAATTTAATTAATTTACATTTACATTACCTTTTCCTTTAATTAATTAATTACTTTAATTACTTTAATTAATTTACATTACCTTTAATTAATTTACATTACCTTTTCCAAACCTGGGCTGTGCTACAAACCTGGGCTGTGCTACAGTCTCTCCAGCGGTGCCAAATTGACCATCGATACATCGAGGTGTTGAAGTGTCTGTATGAAAACGCCACCATGTCGGTTCGCCTCCAGGACCAGAACTCGAAACCTATCCAGTTGCAGCGAGGGGTGAGACAGGGAGACGTTATATCTCCGAAACTGTTCACCGCCGCCCTGGAAGATGTTTTTAAGCTTCTGGACTGGGGTGGACTCGGCATCAATATCAACGGCGAGTACATATCCCACCTCCGATTCGCTGACGATATCGTGGTCATGGCTGAGACTATGGAAGACCTAAGCACAATGCTCGATGGCCTCAGTAAGGTCTCTCAACAAGTGGGTCTTAAAATGAACATGGACAAGACGAAAATAATGTTAAATGTCCGTGTCGCACCCACTCCTCTAAAGGTTGGAGACTCTACACTGGAAGTTGTTGACGAATATGTATACCTGGGACAAACAGTCCAGCTTGGTAGTTCCAACTTCAAGAAAGAGATCAATCGACGAATCCAACTCGGCTGGGCAGCGTTCGGGAAGCTTCGCAATATCTTCACGTCCCAAATACCGCAGTGTCTCAAGACTAAGGTCTTTGACCAGTGTGTGTTGCCAGTGATGACTTACGGAACTGAGACATGGTCGCTTACTATGGGCCTCATAAGAAGGCTCAAGGTCACCCAAAGGGCAATGGAGCGTGCTATGCTCGGAGTTTCTCTGCGTGATCGAATCAGAAACGAGGAGATCCGCAGGAGAACTAAAGTAACCGACATAGCTCACAGAATCGCTAAACTGAAGTGGCAGTGGGCAGGGCACATAGCTCGTAGAACAGATGGCCGATGGGGCAGTAAAGTTCTCGAGTGGCGACCGCGCACCGGAAAACGTAGCGTAGGAAGGCCTCCCACGCGGTGGACCGATGACCTGGTGAAGGTCGCGGGAAGCCGATGGATGCGGGCAGCGCAGGACCGGTCGTCGTGGAAATCCTTGGGGGAGGCCTTTGTCCAGCAGTGGACGATTTGTGGCTGATATGATGATGATGACATTACCTTTTCTTCATTGATTGTCTATTTTCGCTTAAATGTTTCTTTCGCTACGTTCATGATTCATCTATGACTCTCGTTTTAAATCCGTTATTCACTAGTTGCATAATATACTATTTTTTTACCATAAGGCGCTTTGCACACGACGGGGCGGGGCGGGCCGGTCAATTCCGCCGCCAACGATAGCACAAAGGAAATCCTATACTACTAACGCACATGGAGGACAAAAAGACCGCGCCGACCGCGCCGCCTCCGTGTGCGTTGTTAGTATAGGATTCCCTTTGTGCTATCGTTGGCGGCGAAATTGACCGGCCCGCCCCGCCCCGTCGTGTGCAAAGCGCCTAACGATACAGGACAAATCCAAGAAGTTAATATCACCAAGGAGTATCCATGAATTATTTTCTTCTAATAAAACGCAAGGTTTTTATGGCATTACAAAAAGTTTTTATTGCAATTTTTACCCATCAAGCTTTTTTCCTTCGTCAATGTTTTAACCTGTCTGTGATAGCGCCCGCTTTAGCGCATGCGCGGTGATGTGTTGTAGGTTTTGTTGTAGGTACCGAATTTCGGGGAATTTTTTTTTCTTGCTCTTTTAACTTTTATGTTTTTTCAGTGGGTTCAATACCAATGAATGAGAAAAGATAAAATAGTGTATGAAACTGCACATAATTAGGTATTAAAACACTTGTATGATACTAGAAGGCTCGGTTTTTAAACTCATACTCGTGTTTTAATACATTAGTTTTATGCAGCAGTTTCATAAACAATTAGGTGCATTATAAAATTATTTTTTTAGAGAAAGAGTGTTATAACATGTTTTTATCTACTCTCATATCGTAAAGTTTGCATTATCAACTTCAAAACGAGTTTATTGGCATACTTTATAAAAACAATACCGTAATTAAAAAAAATACATTATAACATTATTTTGTTAGAGAAATAATGTTATAATGTAATTTTTTTCCATTACAAGTTAAACCAAAGAGATAATAATATCACCAACGAAGTTCCATATCATTTTTTTTTATTGGAACGCACATGCGGTTCGCGCCATTTTTACAGCAATACAAAAAGTTTTCATTCCAATTTTACTTGTCTGTGACAGCGCCCGCTTTAACGCATGCGCGGTGATGTGTTGGTTTTTCATTGAATTTTGTTGTAAATACTGAATTTCATGGATAATTTTCATTCTTGTTTAAAAATGTCTGAGATCAATGAAAGCATTGTTTTTACCTGTCTGTGACACCGTCCGCTTCAGTGCAAGCGCGGTGATGCGCTGGGATTCAGCGCTGTGACACGTTTTGTTGTAGGTACTTACTGAATTTCGTGTGATTTTTTTCTTACTCTTAAATTTGATCTTTGTATTTTAGTTGATTCAATCCCAATGTATGAGATTAGATAAAGTAGTGTATGAGACTGCACATAATTTGGTCTTAAAACACTTGTGTAATGCTATAAAAAAACTCGCCTATCACACTCGTATTTTAAGGACCCTTATTATGCAACAGTTTCATAAACTACTATTATTTCAAAAAAATTATGTCTAATAAAATATCTCAATTTAAACTCATTTTGACGTTTATAGTTCGAATTTTACGATAGTATGAGAGTATTTAAAATGTACTTAAAATTATTTTTAATTCAAAGTGACTGTAAGGATGTCTGTCAAATTTTCACAATTAAGAACAGAAATTAACTTATTCTATATGTTAGTAGAAAACTATGGGAAAACTTTAGAAAAAGGTACCTTCTTTATTACAAATTATTTATTATAGCTTTTGCCTGCGGCTCCGCTCGCATGGGCATCGTTTTTATGACTGTATATGAGGGTGGGTGAGTGGTGCGCGAGCCGCGGTGATCGAGCGTAGGCAGAGTTTACTCCAGATCCCTCGGGAACTATATCGGGCTTCTCCTCAACCGTATCTGTGCAAAAAATCAAAATACATAGTTTCATGACAATGATACCTGTTCACATAACAAGCAAAAGACATCAACGCGAGCGACAAAATATGCTTTTTTTTGTCATTCGGTTTCAGAATACTACTCATACTTGGCCGATTTTTATTATTTTATGTTTTACTTGAATATTAGTCCTATAATCACACCAAGTATCACGCTTGTGTGTATTACCGTTGTTACTAGATCTAAACTAAAAATACTTCTAAAGACCTACAAAAAACCACTCTTATTTTTTCACTTTTTCAAATTTTTAGTATTTGTTGTTAAAGCAGCAACGGCAATATACTTACATTATGTGAAAGTTTTAACTGTCTACCTATTACGGTTCATAAAATACAACCCGCTGACGGACGGACAGACGGACGAAGAGACGCTCAGACAACGGTAATAGGGTCTCGTTGGTCACCCGTTGGGTTAACGGAACCCTAAATAACACTTTAAAGCTTATTATTAACGGATCCCTGACGAAAAATGGTTTTATCAAACCTTCAATAGTTTTGAAAGACCTAATCAACGATAGGGTACGTCCACGAATAAAAATTCACCCCCTCTTTACATGTAGGGGATGTACCCTAAAAAAACTCTTTTCAAGATTTTATAGTACCACTTTGTCGGCGTAATTATTCCATGCCAAATTACAGCTGTTTAGTACTGATAGTCTCTGAGCTAAGCCGCGGACAGACGGACAGACAGACAGACAGACAGACAGACACGGCGAAACTTTAAGGGTTCCTTGTTGACTATTGGAATCCTAAAAAGTATCTTTTGTCCTTCCCCGTGGCACAGGCTACCTCCATGCCAAATTTTACCAACATTGGTGAAGGTTTTGAAGCGTGAAGAGGTAACAATCAAACAAACACTTTTTCACATTAATAATATTAGTAAGGATTATTGAAACTCAGAATTGCTAAACTTAAGTGGCAGTGGGCGGGGCACATTGCTCGTAGAACAGATGGCCGTTGGGGTAGTAAAGTTCTCGAGTGGCGAAAAGCCGGAAAGCGTAGTGTAGGCAGGCCTCCCACTCGGTGGACCGATGACCTGGTGAAGGTCGCGGGAAGCCGCTGGATGCGGGCAGCGTAGAACCGGTCGTCGTGGAGATCCTTGGGGGAGGCCTATGTCCAGCAGTGGACTTCCTTCGGCTGATATGATGGATTATTATTTCATATCTGTGTTTTTTTTTATAGTAGTTCTGTTTTTACAATAATATCCTTTGTTGCGGATTGGCGGTAAGCCTCAGGTATCATCTCACCCTGTTTGTCAGGTGAGGAACTATGAAACTATGTGTCTCGATAAGAAGCGGTTATTTTGAAAATTAAAACCTATTAAAAATATATTTTTGTTTTCAGGAAAAAATATGCGAAGTATTTGACAACATATTTGGCTCCAGTTGTTGTGACACATTTTTGTGTTGTACCGGCCTTAACTTTGCAATAACTGTGTTCACGATATTCGTTTTTTTTATGGTCGTAATGGTAACTGCACAGCTATACAACGCAATTTGTTCTCAAAGACAAGGTAGAGTTGATGTCGTCACAGTTCAAACATCACGTGTCCAAAGGAGGAGAAGGCCGTGTAACCCCAGGACATAACCCTTAGTTATAGGTTAGTTTCTCCACAATATATAGGGTGTAACAAAATTGGCGTAGGTCCCGTTGACTAGGGCCTCTTACTCATCGTTCTGAACAACGTTATTCTTTGATTTTGCTAAAATCGCAAAAACAAATAACCTTAAGTACAAATCAATAAGCTGATATACCAATTTTGTGGATTTTTTTATGGAGGGTCTAATTTTTTTTATTGATAGCTCCTTGAGGAAAGTTGTTCAGTATGATGAGTAGAACCCCCATTTAACGGGTCCTACACCAATTTTGTTACACCTGCATATGTCGGCGGCAGATCTGGACAGATCGCGATCTATCGGATTTTTGCGATTTGCCGCCGATTTTATTTTTTTGCTTTATTGTAACATCAACCTAGATATTCTATCGAAGATATAATAAACTATAAACCGGTTGTCCATAATCGTCTCACTATCTGCCATTACCCTCAGAGGAGTATTATAGTTTTCTGTGACGTCGACTGCCTGAGTGCTTGTTTGCATGTATGCTTACATGCCTGTTGGCATGTTTAGCTGCATGACTGCTTGCATGCTTACTTGTATGTGGAGACCACATGGTTATTGTCCCGATTTTTTTCGAAACATGGCATAATTTGTTAAAATAAGCGTGTAAATTTATTAAATTATATTTTTTACTCGTATCTGTAAAGCAGTGGGAAAATTAAATCAAGGAAAATTGAACCTACAGTAACACTTAAATAATTGACCTAAACAAACCTATGAAAAAATGGTACATCTCCGTACTATCTTTTCTGTGAAAAGTTACAGGACACTTATGTACGAAGGGTTTAAAGGAAATTCTTAAAACTGGTAAATGGTCAAAAACGAATAGGCAGAGAAAAGGGAACTTTCAACCACCTTCATGGCGTAACTGACGTATAAGTCCATAAGCTTTACATCAAGAGGTCGCAAGTTCGATTCCCGGCGGAGGCTAACTTTGTATGACTCGGTTTGGTTGGTGGAAGAGCATTTTCTAAGCCCGGCTTGCTACCTACCATCATCTTATCAAGCAATGTTAACAGCAATGATGTGTTCCGGCTTGAAGATAAGATAGCCAGTTGCCCATTGCGTAGGGGAATCTTGGTAAGCCTGCTTCCATCTTTGGCATCATCGTCACTTACCATCAGGTGAGATGATGTTAAGGGCTTACCAGTATACAGGAAAATCTATCTAATATACTGTTATCGGAAATAAAGACTTTAAAGTAAGTACTGGCAAACCGTCGAAGACCCGAGCATCACATTTTATTGATATTTTCGTACGCTTGTTAACTAAACGGAAATAATACTAACCAATATTGAATTAATCTAAGTTAATCAATAATAGGAAGAGCGTCGGTGGCGTAACGGCTAGGGCCGCCGCCTCCTGTCCGGGAGGTCGTGGTTCGAATCCCACCACGTACCAATGTGATTTCGAATTTAGATTTCATATGTACGTTTATCCGACGCTCTTACGGCGAAGGAAAACATCGTGAGGAAACCTGCACACGCCTGCGAAGAAACTCGCAGGTTGTGTGTGAAGTCGACCAATCCGCACTGGGCCCGCGGTAGGCAATTCAGGGTAGGCTCGAGCCCCTCGGTGGGGGCGTATATGAGCTGATATGATGAATCAGTAATATCTTAAAATGTAATAATATTAGTATGTGTTTATTTTATTCCACAGTAAGTAATAATGTCTGATGTTGATGTTGTTCCTCAAACATGTTGTGCGGGCATTACTTGCTGTGCAGCCAAGTACCACGACGTCTTCACGGCGCTGGCGGTCGGCGTAGCCATCATACTGCTTCTGATTATGCTGAAAACCCTCATCAGGTGTAGCTTGGGCTGCCCAACTGACGTTACGTGGGTATCTCATTCTTACGTATGCGGTGTATATACTTTCTTAGTAATTGTAGCACAATAAACGGAGGTACGGATGTAAATCATAAAAAATGTACAGCCACGATGTACATACTTTATATGTGATGTGCGAAGCCTCCACTGTCTGTCGTAGTCGGGCATACACAAATGTACAACAAACATTACAGTTACTTAGTAAGCAAATAATAAAATCAGGATAATTAACGTTTCGCGTTTGTATGAGAAGTACTTATTATTAGGATTTTTCTTGGAATAATTAACTACTCAGTGCAGTAGGCTTTATTAAGTTCTAGTAATTCATGGAGTTTCATTATAATCGTACATGCCATTTTTGAGAAAAAGTAAGAACCTGGATTTTTATAGGAGGTTCCTTAACCATTTTTTTCTTAAAATAAACTACTGCGTATTGCAGGCCATGTAAAGATAAAGTAAAGAACCGAGTTTTAACAAAATAGTTAGTCATTTTGGAATAAAAAATATTATGTGTTTTTTATTACGGCGGCAAGCCTAAAAAATCGATATAAGTAAGGGAAAATTAATGAAAACCGGCTGGGGATGTAAAAAAATATTGCTGTACCCCAAATACCCAATTCCGTCCATTATTTTACAACCCAAGTACCGGAAGGCCCGCACAGGCACACACACACACACATTTATTTATTTTATATTTTTTTGGGTATTAATATGACAATCAATTCCCAGCTGACCGATTTGTATGAAAAATCAAAAAAAAAACGAGTTTACAGCAAAGTTGAAAACCAAAAGTTGGTCAGTTTTATGAGTACAATCCCAGCTTAAAGTAACCCTACACCTATAGGTTACACCCCCTGTATTTGTATCATTCTCTCTACAGCAAACCATGAGGAGGAGTATCGTCCTGATGGGACCATGTACATAACATAGAATTTCCCTTTGCAGATATAGAAACTCATTAGACGTTTTCCAAAATACACTAGGTAGTCAACATTACAGCGTCGGTGGCGTAACGATTAGGGCTGCTACCTCCTGCCCTGGAAAAAAAAAATATCTCTAGAAAATTTTGCTGTCTCTTTTCAGTGCATCTTTTCATCGTCATTCTCGATCATGTCTCAAAGAAGCCAACTGTATGGTCGCTTTCAGCTATATACTCGTATGACTGGAACATCTTTTAGCCACTAGTAATGAAATAATTTTGCAAATTTAAATTACGCACTCGACAACAACCCATCATCATCCCCACTGCAAGGGTACGGGGTTTAGGCCATACTCCGCAGTTCCACACACGGGGGCATATTCCAGAATGGTCGAGGTTGTAGGGCTAGTGGCAGACCCCAATGTCAAATATTATTAAGCGGTCTGTCTGTGGGTAAGGCCTTTAATACGTTTTACCGACTGCCATCCAGTGATAGCAACCAGTAGTGCCTTTAGAAGCACAAACTATCGAGATAAATGTCGCTAACATTCAAACCCAATACTCAATATGTTTATTTGCATTCCACAATGGTGTTGTTATAAAATTGTTATAACCATTGTACCCATCCAGGTAATGACTGTGCTTCGAAAAGTTAACCTGCAGTATCTACCCAATCACGACCGCTTTTAAGAACTTAGCACTTCATCATCATCATATCAGCTCATATACGTAAGTACTTACCGAGGGGTCGAGCCTACCCTGATTAGGGCGATCGAGCCTTAGTCGACCACGCGGGCCTAGTGCGGGTTGGTCGACTTCACACACAACCTTCGAGTTTCTTCGCAGGCGTGTGCAGGTTTTCTCACGATTTTTTCCTTCAACGTAAGAGCATCACTAAGCACTTAAAATATGATAAATTATAAAGTTAATGAATTGATATGATAACCTTTGTCCAGCAATGGACGTCTTTCGGCTGATATGTTAAATTGTTAACTATTTACCACAACGCGACCGGTACCTACAATGAATACAATCGTATTACTACGATTAACACAAGTATGTTTTTTTTGTTCCAGGACATGCAATAATAATGTCAGATCATGATTTATTTCCTCAAAAATGTGCTGACGGTGTCACTTGCTGCACCGCAAAGTACTATAACGTCGCAGCAGTGCTGGCGGCGCTCTTTGCTATCATTCTGATAGTGATGATACTGAAGGTCATCATCGACGCTTTCTTCAATGTTTTCGTAGGGAGCCGTCGTGTTAGTTAGTATGTGATTTTGCTAGGTATATTACTAAGGACTTTAAAGGAAGAGGCACGGTGCACCCTATAGAGGCACTTCCACTGGTGTCTTTATAATACAAACGTATTTTCAGTCACACGCCTATGTAGGGCTCATCGATTCTCGGTAGGGTCAACTTGTAAGACTCGATTTGGTTGGTGGTAGGGCATTTTCTAAGCCCGCCTGGCTAGCTACCACCATCTTATCTAAGTCTTCCCGCCAAACATCAGTGTTAAGTTCATTGATGTGTTCCGGCTTGAAGATAAGTTAGCCAGTTCTCCATTGCGTTGGGAAATCTTGGTTAGCCCGCTTCCTTCTTCGGCATCATCGTCACTTACCATCAGGTGAGATGATGCCAAGGGCTTACCAATTGTGAATTTAAAAAAAAATGTGTGCCAGGAAAATTAAAAGCGAATGTGTAAATGACTAACATCCTTACTTTTAAACTTTTAACGGTCTTACTCTATAATTATGTTCTGCTTCTAGAAGCAATCATTATCAACCAGTAGCATCTCCAGAGTTTTTACAATATCACGGAATTGCAAATTTGCTATTGGGAAATTATTGTTCTTCTTGGGCGGTACACTCTTGGCAGAGTAGTCGTAGTCATCACGACGTAGACTAGGTGGCTCGTCGAACAAAACGACGCCATTCCTCTCTCATCGCAGCTCTTCTGGTGCATTCCCACTGCAGACTTGACCTGGACCTGCAACATGCCTATAATGCAAGATTGATCAATGCACTACAGACGTTTTTTAATGCCGAGTTCTGATTGGAACGAAATTGAGTCCAAGATACTCTGAGCATTCTTCTCCAGCACCACATCTCAAGAGTTATCTTTTATTTTCTCCCAATGTACACGTCTCAACGGCGGCATATAGAAATATAGGAAACACTGGGTTTCTAACAAACGAGATATGTGTGGCTTTGGTTATGTAAATGGTTCCTCCAAATTTTCTTCAGTTTATCTTTAGCAGACAGCGATCGACACTCGTCGCTTTATTGCATCCACGCAACCTCCTTTGTATCAGATTAATGCTCCCAGATAGACATATGCTGCTGACCATATCGTAGATCGCTATTAATGTAACTTCGGGTGAGTTGTCATTTATGTGGTCCACAATCATCATCTTTGTCGTACTGCGGTTTATTATGAGTCTAAATTTTAGGCTGAGGAAAGCCTTAGGAGGCTTTCTATATGAAAAATATTGGATGCACGAAATGGTATCATCCGCACAGCGCAGATTTGATATTTTCAATCCTCCTTTATTTACGTTATCCATTCATTTTTCTTGATGTTTCTCATTATAATTTCCGTGATATTAAATACGAGTGGCGAAATAGCTGCTGGATGCGGGTAGCGCAGAACAGGTCATCGTAGAAATCCACCGGTTGAGTTGCGACCGCGCACCGGAAAACGTAGCGTAGACAGGCCTCCCACATGGTATACCGATGACCTGGTGAAGGTCGCAGGAATCCGCTGGATGCGGGTAGCGCAGAACCGGCCGTCGTGGAAATCCTTGGGGAGGCCTATGTCCAGCAGTGAACGTCCTTCGGCTGATATGATAATAATGATGATGATGATTGCAAAATAGTACATCCTAGCCTAACTCTGGCACTAGCGAGGAGACTCGAAAGTACGTCATCTGCTCTAACGTAAGCTTTTCCATCCTCAAAGAGACTCCTTAGAAGATTTACCAGGTGTTTAGGTGTACCTACCCATTTCTAACAAAGATAGAAATAATGTTGTAATTAATTTATTTACCTCTATTATTGGCACAGGTGGGAAATAATTCGTACTTGTAATTTATTTACTTATGTATTACCGGCCCAGGTGCAAGAAGAAGAACATGTTGACAAGGACGGAGAAAGAAATAACTTTGTAACGTCGTTGCAGCTGAACATTCACAAGAAAGCTTTACAATTGCTATCCTGCCACGCGAGTTCAAACATAGGTACTGAAACTTTTGTGGTCAACCTGAACAAGAACTTAACCTTTAATGTGGAGTGTTCAATACGATTTAAGTGGCCTTACTCGTTTTCCATATAAATAATATAAAAAATTACTGAAAATAGATGATACTCTAATGTAACTAATTCTTGAAAATAGATGATACTGTGGAATAAGCATGCTGATAACTGGGGCTTCTACTCATTACACTAAATAACTTTCCCCAAGGAACTCATAGTCAATTCCAAAAAAAAACCAGAAAGTGCACAAAAATGTATTTTGTACCCCCAAGCGAAAGTTGTTGTAACCTCCTCATCTTTAAGATCTACATTCTCATTTTTTTTAGATGTACATTTATGAAATTATTTAAAATTAAAGTGTAAAATGGAAAATGGAGTCGTTTTTTCAAACAATCTTTTTTGGGGTATAAAAGTAAAAGCGGTACAATAAAATATATTTTCACTTGGTTATTAAACCAAAATATTTTTTAATTACTTGTTTTAGCAATATCTTATTTCTTTTTTGTTATTTTAAGTCTCATAGTTAAAATATAGGGGGATAGGGGAGATTGGCATTAAAAGCGTCACTCAAAAAGTGTTCATAGGAAACTTTAACTTATTTTATGAGTTTTAACGATACCCCACAAGAGTTCTTTTTTTGCGCATTGACTATTGCGTTTTAAGAGAAGTTAAGTTAACGGCTTCATAAGTAGGAAACAAAATTTCAGAGTGTATATTTAATGTTTATTTCGTGCTTTTCGTACCTATTACATACAATCGAAACTCTATCCCTTCATTCACACAAATAGTTTCCTGGACGAAACACGATAATGCGCCACGAAATCTAGCCTATTTTGAATTGATCAAACCTGTGGAAGTTTCTCACCTCCCTTGTTTGAAGCCGCAATTAAATGTAACAGTCACCTGTAAACTTCAAATCAATTCGACCTGTGGAAGTTTTAAACTTTTTTTACCTCTGCCTCAGCAGCTTCCGGGAGATGCTGCAGCATCATGTCAAGTTTACCATATTATATCTAACATCTATTCATTGAGACTATTCTAATGAGCCCAAATACGATACTTTTACTAAGTTGTAAGTTGTTGAGGAGTTGGATAATCTGCCGATTCCAGGAGAAGCTGCAGAATCAGGTCAATGTTACCATGTTCTACGTAATACCTATTCGTTGAGACTTTTCCAATAAACCCAGACACAATACAACTGCTGTAATTTGGCGAGGAGTTGGGTGTCCTGAAGATTCTAGGAGATACTGCAGCATCAGGTCATATTATATCTAAAGCTATTCGTTAAGACTATTCCAATGAACCCTAACAGATTACTTCTGCTGTAAGTTGTTGAGGAGTTGGGTATTCTGCCGATCTGCAGCATCAGGTCAAGGTTAGCATGTTCTATCTAATACCTATTCATTGAGACTATTCTAATGAGGCCAAACAAAATAACTCTGCTGTAAGTTGGCGAGGAGTTGGGTATTCTGCAGATTACAGAAGATGCTGCAGCACCAGGTCAAGGTTATCATGTTATATCTAACTATATGTTAAATCTAATATATCTTATTCAATGAGACTATTCCAATGAGCATCTGCTGTAAGTTGGTGAGGAGTTGGGTATCCTGCAGATTCCAGGAGATGTTGTAGCATCAGGTCAAGGTTGCCATAGTTTTGCAATATTATTACAGTAACAGGACACGAAAAAAAACCTATATCAAAATCGAACCATCCGTTCCAGAGCTACGATGACACAGACAGACACACACACACACACACACACACACACACACACACACACACACACACCAACACACACACACAGCCATTGGCGTCAAAATTATAACACCCCTCTTTTTGCGTCGGGGGTTAAACATAGTTTTGTCACTAAATCGTTAGAGTTCATTTAAAGCCCATTACTAAGATTTTCATAGTTATCTTGAAATTAGAATACAGAACCTGTGTATTTCGAAAGGTAATCAAGAAGTGTCCTTAGAAAATAGTGTCTAGCTTACTATTTTATGAGATAGAAAAAAATTATAAGAGATAGAAAAAAACGCTCTTAGGAACCGTGATCTCAATTTTGGAGAAAATAAAAAAATATTTTATCGGATTTTGTCAACGATTGAGGTATTTTACCTATTTTTATAGTTTAATTATTATAGTTTAATTCACAACACAACTAATTAATTGACTAAATTATGCTTTTAATGAATAACAGATACATACAACTTGTTTTTTTAGTGTAAATGTTTTTTTCTTTTTTATTTGAAAATCAGCCAGTAAGTTTAGTTTCTACATAGTTATTAAAGAAAATTAAAACGTTAATTTCAACAACTTCTATCAACTTTAGACCTATGGTCTCAATACAATTTTTGGTTTGTATAGTGATATACAATGGAAATAAACAAAAAATTCAAAAAAGCCATATCTCCGAACCTATCATGATTTTTTATTTTATAAAACGCAATTTTTATTTACTTTAAAGTTGAGATCACGGTTCCTAAAACCGTTTTTCTCTACCTCTTATAGTTTAGAATTTCCCTATACTGACCCTTAACAAAAGTCTGTACATAGTTTTGTTAGAATAAGCGCATCAATTTTCAAGAAATTTTAACTGTTTAATTTTTAGATTCGATGAGGCCTCCTAAATGTATGTTAGTGTAAACAATTTCCCTTATAATTTTATCTGTGATTGCAGGCATGTATACTGTTGTAAAACATCCGCTGCACCCAGCTAACATCTACGCCCTTTACTGTATGTGAAACCTTGACCTGCTCACTGATTTCCTTTCGCATGGTGCCTTTGACTCGCGGCAGTTGCGTCGAGTCGTCGCCAGACCACACAACAACCGGTCGACCAGCCCGTCGACGTGAAGACCATGGATATTTCGGATGCAATGGTTTAGGTATATCTCCGCGCCGACCTTGAAGATACTATAAAATTAAAGGCGCTGCTTTATAAGGCACAGAAATTAGACCTGGACCTAATCCTCAAAAAAAAAATTGTCAAAACAACCCTTCATAAAATTTGTGAGAAAAAAATCCATTTTCTTACGTGTTACTTGAAATATGGCTTATTGTGCATAAAAAATGTAGGTGTAACTTTGTTATGAAAAAATCTTTATGTTATGTAAAAATCTCCAGTTAAAAATATATGCGCCTCAATCACTTTTATAAAACGTCATTTATTTATATTTTTATTACTCATTATGAAAATGTTTACCAATATTCTTATAAACCAAGTACCTACATTATAATTAATTTTGTGCCACAAAGAGAACCTCAATCCCGTGGTAGGGTTAGAAAGTCTCATACAGTTGAGTAACTTGTAAGACGACTACAAGTGCTAAGGACTTCTACTATGGCTAAGGCTTCTATGTACGCTTGGATTACCTACTTATTAATGATGTGCTATATTGTGTCTTTAGCAAAAAAATAGCGGCCTTACAGAAACATCTTATTCATTTAAGTATTTCTGTCATTTAAAAAAAATGATAACATTAAAATGAGTGTTTCATTCTTAAACGCCTTGGATAGTTATTGCAGGCAGTAGGTCAGTGGCTCCGGCTTCTTATGTCATCATAATAATATAACGTAACTCTGTCCGCCTCCGAAGGCAATGCGCTTGCTATCTCCGCGGCACCTACTGCCCGATCAATCTATTCATCTCTCTTGCAAAGCTTCTTGTGCAAGGAGCATTGATTCTTATATTACACACTTGCACTTTTGAACAATACTTGCTAGTTGGCATATTTTTAGCTGACCTAATCTAGTTATATTCTAATAACTGATTCCAAACCGATAATTGGTAGTTAGGTACGTAATCTCAGTTGTCACAAATGCTGAATGAAAAGTAGTTTGGAAAATGCAGAAAAACAGTTATAAGCGTGTAGCAAAAAAACTTCATCATCATCACCATCTTCAACATATCAGCTGAAAAACGTCCACTGCTGGACAAAGGCCTTCCCCAAGGATTTCCACAACGACCGGTCTTGCGCTGCCCGCATCCAGCGGCTTCCCGCGATCTTTACCAGGTCGTCGGTCCATCGCATGGGAGGTCTGCCTACGCTACGTTTTCCAGTGCGCGGTCGCCACTCGAGAACTTTACTGCCCCAACGGCCATCTGTTTTACTAGCTCTGTGCCCTGCCCACTGCCACTTCAGTTTAGCGATTCTGTGAATTATGTCGGTTACTTTGGTTCTCCTGCGGATCTCCTCATTTCTGATTCGATCGCGTAGGGAAATTTCGAGCATAGCTCGCTCCATTGCCCTTCGGGTGACCTTGAGCCTTCTTATGAGGCCCATAGTAAGCGACCATGTTTCAGTTCCGTAAGTCATCACTGGCAACATATACTGGTCAAAGACCTTAGTCTTGAGACACTGCGATATTTGGCACGTGAAGATATTGCGAAGTTTCCCGAACCCTGTCCAGGCGAGTTGGATTCGTCGTCAATTGATCTCTTTCTTGAAGTTGGACCTACTTAGCTGGACTGTTGGTCCCAGATACTATATTTGTCTATTTTCGTCTTGTCCATGTTCATTATAAGACTCACATGTTGAGAGACTTTACTAAGGTCTTCCATAGTCTCAGCTATGACCACGATATCTTCAGAGAATCGAAGGTGGGTTATGTACTCGCCGTTGATATTAATGCCTAGTCACACCAGTTCGGTCTTCTGTATAATCTGCCGCAGCATATGTATGTGGTATATGGTACTAAAGCCTTTTCGGAAACCGGCTTGTTCGGGAGGCTGGAAGTTGCCAAACCTGCGTGCGAGACGATTCGTAATGACCCTCGAAAACATGACATGGTAGACATGGCTCAGAAGTGAGATGGGTCTGTAGTTCTTCAGCAGGGTGTTTTCACTCTTTTTGAATAAAAACACGACCACACTTCAGGGTCATGCATGCCTTAGGCGTTTGTCCCTCGAGTATAACATAATTAAATAACTTCTGAAGAGCTTTTAGTACCGCTGATCCACCTGCTTTTAGAAGTTCAGCCGTAATTCCATCACCCGGTGCCTTGTTGTTCTTGAGCTCATTGAGAGTCATAGCGACTGCGACTTATTTTAACTCATTTAGTAGTTTCAACTCGGCGCTAATAAAATAAATCCAAAATCCTCTGAGTCGGTTCCTGATGAGCGAAATTGTTCCTCTATTATTCAGTAGTGTGTAAAACTACTGCAGATTGATTTTTAGTTTCAAGTGTCACATATTTTGTCCCATACACTGGGAAAAAGGATCTACATGTTCAAAGTTTAACTCCCACTCTCCCTATACGTTAAGGTATTTTGTAAGGTTTTTAGTGAATTATTATGTCTTCATGTTTTGTTTTTTAAGTAGTTTAACATATTTTACGACAGTTTTACATTATTTTCTACTAATTTTAATAAATTCATCCAATGTATATTTCCATATAATCGCAAAATATCAATTTTTCATGTTATCGCCCAAACTATCCTAAATCGGGAACTCATACCAGGAAAAAAACATGAACATTTTTAGAACGTAATCTAAGACTATCGCACAAAACAGGTTAAATTTGTTAAAAACTCAACATGGAGTCCTAATACACAAAAAATCCTACAAAATGAAACTCTTACCAAAAAGTTTTTCTGAACTTAACTAAGCCTTTGAATATGTAGCATATAGTATGTGTTATGATGTATATAGTATGTGTATATTGATATCATTTCATTACAGAACTTGTGGTAAGGTATGTTGTGAACTGTTAAGAAATAGTGCGGTTAGGTTAGAGTATGGTTGGCCAAGTAACAAATCCTGATTAACATTTAGCTTTGTCCGTCAGCCGTTACTTGTGAAACTGTAACAAATATGTTTTCAGTGTGTATTGTCAACTTCATGTAACTTTTGTTTAGTAATGAGTGTCAATACGCGCTCCGTCCATTAGGATTGTTGATTTGTCTGGATTTTCTACAGAATTAAAATTAGTGCATTAGATATTGCGTAAATTGACCCTAAACAATTAGAAAATTAAAACAATTAGAAATTGAGTGTTTATGAGACCACACACTAAAGTCGTGATTCGAGTGATGAGAAAATACGAAGTAAGTATAAAATAGATAAATTGCCAGTCAGATTTACTGCTGACATGCTAAGTATCTACCTTATTCGCGCCATAATATTTTAAAGAGATACTGCACATCATAACGACCGCTTACAAGCTTTGAGGGCAAGCAACATAATGATGCTCGATGCGCAATAAGCAATTGCAGTTGATGAAATGTCTTTCACGCGTCATACAACTAACTATAGTTCGATATCTATCCAAGGTTATGTGAATAATCTTCTATTGAAAAAAATCTTGAGGATGGTTTCGTCAAGCCTCTTAAAATGTCACAGTGGTGGGCGACAAGCAGGCAGCAATACTGGTTAGTTTATAATTATTATTAAGTGAAATTCAGGGTAGGCTCGAGCCCCATATGAGGTGATATGATGATGATGATGATGAGATAATCATTAAACAAAAATCTATGCTTGCCTATACAACGGCAGCAGTGGACGTATGGATTCTGTAACAGCATTTAAAAGTGTAAGCTACTAAGTAACCAAAAGCACCAAAAGTAACCAAAAACTAGAGGGTCCGAGGTGAGCGAGCAGCAAGCGGCCCGCGGTTAGCGAGGCGGCTCGTGGGGTGATGTTTTCATCTAAACTTTCCTCATTAATCACTCCGTCCATTGGTGAAAACCGTTTGAAAATCCGTTTGGTACTTTTGAAGTTTATCGCGTTCAGACAGAAAGACGCAGCGGGGGTGCTTTGATTTATATAACATGTATTGTAAGAGTAAGTTTAAGCACCATAATGATAAGGGCGAAGGCAGCCATAATGATCTACTATAATATGGAGCTATTCAATATTATATTAGATCATTAAGGCCGTCGTCAGTTACAGTTACAACTTTGCTTGTACCATTTCATAACTGTTAACTTGGTCTCTTAACTATTACACAGCTGCAAAAAGTACTTTAATTTATATTACATAGTATTACGAGGATGTCGTCATCTGGTCAGATTTCGTGAGCGAAAAATTATAGCAGCGGGAGCGTGGCGTGGTCTGTTGCAGCAAAATTCCGGCTCTCGTGGAAGACAGTACCAGTGTGCAGCCGGTCGCGAGTCCCTGTGCACGTGTGTGGATTACTTGGACCAGCACATTAATTTAAACAGGTAGGTGCCGAACCCAGTTACTTTATTTATAAAGAAGTGAATGAAAAGTCCGAAATTACAATGCGAAAATAGTAGTATTGCTCTTGCGATTGTTGTTAACTAATTGTTAGATATTTTGTTTAAATTTTATTTGATTATAAATTATAATTGTCAAACTAACAAAGGGTTAAGATTTTTTTAGAAATAGAACAAAGTTGAACGATTATTGGATTTTTGATACAAATATACGAGAGCATACTCTAGTTCCAAAAGTGCATACTCAGTACATAGCTGCAAGCTAGGATATTTTTACCCGACTGCCCAAAAGGATGGTAATGTTTTGCAGGTGTATGTATGTGTATATGTCTGTCTGTTTCTTTGGCTTCCGAGATTTGTTTTGATCCCAGTCACATACGATATATTTTTAGTTAAAAAAATATATTCTTTGTTCAGTAATTGACCTCTCTTCGCTGATATGATGATTTCGATGGAATACCAATATTGTATTGTCAAGGTTTAAGTGACGTAATTACGATCGCAAGCGTCAATCATTTTATATTTATTTCAAACTATTAAAGTAGGTACTAACTTACAAAGTACAGAAGAACCCTAACGTCATCTTATATTGATACCTATAATAATATTTCTTCGGAAAAGCCTGTTTCGAAAACTATACAAACCAATTTGTAAATTCAAGAGCCTATCTCGAGTACAAAGATGCAGAAAAAAACTATAAACTGCCAATACAATGCCCCATTTTTTAATTTATGTAAGAAATACAAAATCAGTTTCCAAAACAAGACAGAGATGTTTTATCAATAATTAATCAAACATTGATTCGTATTGTAAAATATGATTTTACGCGCTACTCGAATAATTAAATAATCATCATCATATCAGCCGAAGGACGTCCACTGCTGGACATAGATAGCCTCACCCAAGGATTTCCACGACGACCGGTTCTGCGCTGCCCGCATCCAGCGGCTTCCCGCGACCTTCACCAGGTCATCGGTCCACCAAGTGGTAGGCCTTCCTACGCTACGTTTTTCGATGCGCGGTCGCCCCTCGAGAACTTTACTACCCCAACCAGCCATCTGTTCTACGAGCTAAGTTTAGAAATTCTGAGAGCTATGTCGGTTACTTTGGTTCTCCTGCGGATGTCCTCGTTTCTGATTCGATCACGCAGAGAAACACCGAGCATAGCACGCTCCACTGCCCTATTATTATTAAATACTTTACAATAATATAAACATTCATATCTTAGATACGTTTCAGCACCAGACCACACCTATAGTTACATTGTATACCTTCCATGTTGTAGTGCAATTCTTCATTAGGTGTTATTGCCACAAACAAATTGATAAAAGTTAGGTACATACTGGATCAAAAAACGTAAACCCACACAACTAAAAATTAGTTATTATTTTCAAAATCCCTCGATTTATGGATGATTAATTTGAAGTTACGATTGTAAAATGTTACCGATACTTACAAAAACCAGCCTAGATATGTACCTATGTAGTGCTATGAACATAATTAAACCTTGTGACGAAGTCATACTTTACGGTTTGTTTTAAATCTGTTTTTATAAAAAAGATTTTTTTTACTTTTTCGGCTGTCTTCGTCTCCCAATACGGTCAGTCGTGTCACCAGTGCATAATACTGTTTTTTCTACGTTTTTTTAACAACATATATTTTTTACAAACAAGTGCAGTGTAACAGTCGCTTACTAAATTTAATAGAGTTATCTATGAGCTAACATATCTTACTTTGTGGTTATTCCTATTTTTAAACCCCGACGCAATATGAGGGGTGTTATAAGTTTGACGCCAATGTCTGTCTGTCTGTGACATCGTAGCTCTGGGCCGGACCGACCGATTTTGATGCAGTTTTTTTTTACATGAAAGCAAGTTTCCTTGCGGTGGTTCTTAGCTATAATTGATGAAGATCTGTCCCGCCGTTTGAGGATTTAGGTGATGAAGGGATCTGGGCAACTTATACAGGTCTGATCGAATTTAAATTTGATGCCCTACTACTGTAATAATATTGCAAAACCATGGTAACCTTGACCTGATGCGGCAGAATCTCCTGGAATCTGCAGGATACCCAGCTCCTCACCAACTTACAGCAGAGGCATCGTATTTGGGCTCAATGGACTAGTCTCAATGAATAGGTGTTAGATATAACATGGTAACCTTGACCTGATGCTGCAGCGTCTCCTGGAATCTGCAGGATACCCAACTCCTCACCAACTTACAGCAGAAGTATCTTGTTAGGGTTAATTGGAATAGTCTCAATGAATAGGTTTTAGATAGATTATAGTAACCTTAACCTAATGCTGCAGCATCTCCTGTAATCTGTAGAAGATCCATCTTCTTACTAAATTACAGCGGAGGTATCGTAATTGGGTTCATTGGAATAGTCTCAATGAATAGGTGTTACATAGAACATTGGTTGACCCGATTCTGCAGCATCACCTGGAATCGGCAGAATACCCAACTCCTTAACAACTTGCAGTAGAAGTATCGTGTTTGGGCCCATTAGAATAGGCTCAATGAATAGGTGTTAGATATTATAAATAGTAACCTTGATCTGATGCTGTAGCATCTCCTGGAATTTGTTAAAGCAGAGATAAAAAAGTGAAAAACATCCACAGGTCCAATTAATTTGAAGTTTAGAGTTATAACACATTTAATTTCAGCTTCAAACAAGGGAGGTGAGCAACTTCCACAGGTTTGATCGGTTCAAAATAGGCTAGATTTCGTGTCGCAATGTCATGTTTCGCCCGGAAATCGTCGTGGGGTTTTGTTTGTGTTAATATGGAGATAGAGTTTCGATTGTATGGAATAGGCATGTAAAGTTTAAAAGGCGACGAAATAAAAATGAAATTAAAAATTTAAAAAATCCCGGCAAAAACCTGTAAAAAGTAAAAAATAATATGTATTGGCCCTTCGATTTTAATTTAAGTGTAATATTTTAGTTCAAGAATCGTCGCGTAGGGGGACCACTAAGTATATAAAAACAGAATACAACTGATTTACTTAACTAAAAGTAACTTATTAAATAATTTCACAACTTAGCGGTCCCCACGCGACGACTCTTGGATTAAAATATTACTACTTAAATTAAACTGAAAGAGCCAATACATATTTTTTTTTTTGAGGTTTTTGTTCATATACTAATAACCTTTTCCCTTGCCCTCCAAGACTGCTTATATCCCTCGTGGTAGGGAGGGCACGTCAAGGCTGCGGCCTAAGTGGCTTGAAGAAACCATGCTTAAGATTTTTTCTATAGAAGATTATACTTAACTACATGTACCTATTAATATGGAGGCGACGAAGCATTTATTGGGACAAGTGGTTCTATACGTGTTAATAAAGAAAATAGGTAACCAAAATTTTGCACTTTTAATATTTTTTCGTTTTAATAAAAACTATAATTATTTTTTTACATCCAACTGGCATATCGAAGTGTGTGTTTAGTTTAGACTAATCGACTAAGAAAATTTAGAGGTTTCATTCGGTCTGTTTTGCCTGCAGAATGCATATCTCTGTTTTAGAATAGGTTTCTTTTATAAATATTTTTTCTGTTATATAAAAGTTATCAAATCGTGTTTCTGCTACTTACATAATAAATTCATTGAAATTAAGAATTAGATAACAAAATATCACTTTCGTATGTTCTGTAATTGCTGAGAAAAATCGAGAGCCTGCTCCAATGTTTCCAATGTGTAGCCTAGGCTTGTTTCTGTTTCCGAACATGTACCATTTGTTTTTATTTACGAACTATAGCTGTCCTGGCGAACTTCGTTCCACCTTACACTACCCTACCCTACCCTACAGTACCCTACCCTACACTACACTACCCTACCCTACCCTAACTACACTACACCTACACTACACTACCCTACACTACCCTACCCTAACTACAGTACACTACCCTACCCTACCCTTAAAACAATTATTTTTGACTGATATTTTTTATCCTATTCCGGTCGAAGACAAATGCAAAAACACAAAAATCTTAAAAATTGGTCCACCCGTTCTTGAGTTATAAATGGTGAAGCTAACACGACTTGTCGATAGTGAGAAGAATCCTCCCTGCCGCTGCATTTAGAACGTATACGTGTAAATTTCAATCAAATAAATCTTGTACTTTTGTCTAGTCTTGGCCATATCTTTTCGTTTAGTTTAAAACTTTCGAAACTATATTAGTCCCTAACTTTAATTTTATGATAAAGCAATGTATCCCATTTTACAGAGAAATCAGACGTTAATTACCTAAATCAATTCGTGATTGACAGATCTTTTGTCGCGTCTTCATTCTAGCAATCGTCGTACGTGCAAGCCTGAAAATGACACAATAAAAAAATATTGTCGCATTGCAAAATACTGGGTGGTCCACTCATTTGTCAGATATGTAGAAAAGTATTTTTAAGGGTAATTTTATTATTTTGTATAGGACTCGAGGACTCTCGATTACTAGTTTTTTCACAGTACCGATATTAATACATATTGAAATATTTTTTCCAGTACCGGGTTCATGGATCCCGATATTTTAAAATTAGTTCATTCTTTTTTTACAGAGTATTTATTAACCGCCTCCGAAGCGTCCATAAGCTTCACATCAGGAGGTCGCCGGTTCGATTCCTGGCGGAGTGTAACTTTGTAAGACTCGATTTGTTTTGTGGAAGGGCATTTGGTAAGGCCGCCTGGTTACTTGGTTAGCTACCACCATCTTATCTAACTGTAAGTCTTGCCGCCAAAAATCAATGTTAACATCATAGGTGTGTTCTAGCTTGTAGATAAGATAGTCAGTTCTCCATTACGTTGAGGAATCTTGGTAAGCCCGCTTGGATCTTCAGGTGAGATAATGCGAATATGAATCTTTTTTTCATAACAAAATTTAAATTTTAAAATATTTGTAATGATTTGGGGAACAAATATATTCTTATTCATAAATACATGAAAATTAAATTGCTCTAACCATTTGTGAGTAAATCGCAAGTTTCAATTTCATTTGTAGGAAAACCATACAAACACGATTTTTCCCAGACCAATGGGTATCAATGTAATAGATAAACATAAGCACATAGGCACAAAGCTGGTAGAACAGATGACCCTTAGGGTAGTAAAGTTCTCGAGTGGCGACCGCGCATCGGAAAACGTAGCGAAGGCAGGCCTCCCACACGGTGGACCGATGACCTGGTTAGGGTCGAGGGAAGGCGCTGGATGCGGGCAGCACAGAACCAGTCGTCGTGAAAATCCTTGGAGGAGGAGGCCTATGTCTAGCAGTGGACGTCCTTCGGCTGATATTATGATGATGATGAAAAAAATTGCAATAGGTTTTGTTTTGCCATGTCATTATGTATTAACCATTTTTCATTCAAGGCTTAGACAGCACTAAATACGCCTCTGAAATTTTGACTTTATAACTTATATTCTAACGTAATAAAATGTAAATAGTATTTCCGCCATTCTTTAAGTCACAAAGATTCACCTTAAAACACACTATGAGTAGACAAATAAGCAAAATGGAAACGTAATGACGTCGATTTTAAATTATTCTTTTAACGTTGCGAAGTTCATAAGAAGATAATAGAGTTAAAGAGCTAAATAGGTACTCTTTTTAGAGCTAACAATGCTAAGTTAAAGCTGGATTTAGCTCTCTAGCCATCTTGCCGTACATAATTGAGAAAAAATCCTCCATAAAGTGTTGCTATAAGCGGTTTTAAAAGTACCTAGCTTATTATTAGTGTAACTTAAATTTAACAAACTAATTTAAACTACTTGTAAATAAGCAGAACCCGCGACCCCTGATGTGAATCGAGTGGACTAACCACTATGCCACGGAACTGGTTTATACTCAGAGGAAACTGATTACAGTGTAGATGAAATGTCCGCGATCGTGAGTGATAAGTTGATAACATCCCAAGACTCAGAATTGAGCAGAGTGTTTCCGTTAAAGTAGTAAGCAGCGTGGAGTTGCAGCTCGGAGAAATTTTTAACTGGCATACTTCTGGCGGAAATCAGGCGACAAGGGAAAATCGCTCTCGCTAGTGTTTCAGGGATCGCTGCTACACTGCTTCCTGCTGCTAAAACATCCCATACCACCATCAAGATTCCCATCGATTTAGATGGCACGAAAACTCCTGTTTGCGGGGTGTCACGTAACAATTCCGGGTGCTCCTAGGACTATCTGTACTAATATTAAAATGAGAAAATGTGTTTGTTGGTTTTTGTTACCATTTCATGCTTTAATACCTTGACCAATCTTGATGAAATTTGGCTTGCAGGTAGCCTGTGACACGGAAAAAGACGTAGGCTACTTATAATTCCGTGAAAATAGCATAGTCCGATGCAGTTCCTGAGGGAACTGAAAAAAATTAATACTCTTTTTTTGGTTGATTTCTTTAATATGGCAACGGAACAGTAGATTGTTATGATGGTTGAGAGAGTGAGAAATGACAAAATTTACTATTTAGCCTATTCTGACATAGTTCCCGATAGATCTAGGGAAAACTCTTTTCCACGCTCGCGCACGTCGGCGTCGCAAGAATTAGTTGAGGGGGTGGGAAGTGACATAGACTACTAATCGGAATGACCTGATCTGGGATCTGGAGAAATCTTATGTCCACACTCGCGAGCCGTTTGCGGCTCGCGCACCTCGCTCCCTCAGATAGTCATAAAAACGACATACACGCGGCCAAAGCCGCGGGCAAAAGCTACTTGTCTAATAATTTTGGGTGATGCACTATGGCGCACAAGAAGCTGTGAATAAAATGGTCCAGGATATCTCGAGGAAGAAATGTGCTAATAATAAATAATAATAATAATAATAAGTAATACCACCCGTATTACAGTTTTCTTTACCGGTTATTTACGTGGTAACCCGAGACACCAGGGCGGATGAGGTGAACGCCTGCTTCAAACGCTTTGTACATGGCCGGGAGTAGGGTGCCCCAAGCAAATTATTTGGATCCAACTTGGTGGCAACTCTCACGCTCAAGAGTTTTCAGACCAGCACCTCAAGACCAGCGAGTGTTGATTACCGTACACCAAGCGGATTGGTACAAGTGCAACAGTCTGAGAGTCAAATTGCACCGTTCTGTTGAACAACTTATTTACTGCGTGTACGGTGATCTTGGACAATTAGAACACCAAAAAAACTCTCGAGTGTGTGAGCCGGCAACACGGTAAGTATTAACATGATTTTGGCTGCTTTGAATAATCACATCCATAGCAAGATCAAGGACAGGACCGCCCCACAGTACTATGAAGATCCTTACTAATCGCCAGGGGACTAGCTCAAGGTAGCTTAGTTAAATGAAAATATGATTGACTCGGCGAATATTCTTTTTATTCACTTTGTACTTTGTTGTGCCAGCTGGCTTATTGTTGGTATCGAATTAAAATTAATATTTACAACTGTTCTTTGAAAAATAGATTTACAAATCAACGTTTAAAGGAGCTCTGTCCTGGGCAAGTGCTGAACGAAGAATGTCTCTAGATGGTTGCAGACAACATTCCATTCTAAAAATCAAATTTAAATTAAATTCAAAATTTTCGTTAAAATTGACACGCGATTAGAAAAGTTGCAAAAGAGGCGCGATGCGTAAATGTAGAGTTATTAGATCTCTACATTCACCCTCCACATAATTGAGATAAACACCGTAAAGCGATGTTCCACCTCTAATCTACATCTACCCATAAGTGCCAAAGTCTCTTGGCGCATACCTGTATAGGCACAAAAACAGAGACGGACTTTTCGACATTAGCCCAGCAACAGAAGGAAATTTGAAAAAAAATATGAATAGACCAACTATCCAACACATTAATGCTGCGACTTCCCATTACCCCGGAAAGGAAAACCTATTAAACCCCTACTGCCACTCTGCCTAACACTTTAATTGACAATGCAACGAAAATAAACCCTAGTTTTACAAAATATCAACAAAATTTAGCCTAAGTTCCTAAACTTCACTTAAAATAAAACTAGCTGTCCCGACGAACTACGTTCCACCTTACACTCACTACACTACCCTACCCTGCCCTACCCTACGCTACACTACACTACGCCACCCTACACTACCCTAAAACCTTCTCCTGACAACAACGAACTCAACAAAAAAGAATTAGCGAAATCGGTCCAGCCGTTCTTGAGTTATAAATGGTGTAACTAACACGACTTTCTTTATTTATATTATATTTCTTTATTTAAAGATATAGATATTCGAAAGTTTTCCTTCAAACAATAAACTTCGAAAACATTGACAACTGAAATAACTATATCCGTTGATATCCGGTTTATCAACAAAGCGCGCTGCTTTCAAAGAAAATGCAAAGAAAACTTTAAGCATTGACCATAAAAGTTTACCAAATAAATTATTATACATAGATTATGGTCTTGTAAAATTTGACATAAAAGATTGCACCAATAATTTTAGATCTGTCGACTGTGGAGATGTCAATGCATTGGGCCTTCTTACACAAATCTTTGACAAGAGTCATATTTGAGTATTTGGATATATCTCTGATCCGGAGATCTTAGATAGCCTCTAGATAGAATCTAAGTTTCCCAAAGAGAACCAACTACAATCCTTACCAATCCAATTTTTATTATTTAGTGTTTTGTTGCTTTGAAAGGTTTTTTAATCAGGTTCGATTTGCGCATACGGTATAAATCCTTGTGAAAAGCATTTTTAAACAGTTTTTGTCATAAAGTCGCAAAGGGAAGGGAAAGCAAGCTATCGGTTTACTAAATATACAACTTAACAATATACAAAGCTCTCTACACTTTCCAAATCTAAGGCAGGTACCTATTCACAAAACTTTCAGGTCCGTGCTTTTAACTTCAAGTGCAGAAGCGTTCACGCGTTTAAAATTTCGATATTCCGATGGTAAAATTCGGTGTCGTTCCGTGTAAGTAATACACATCATTGTGTCCTAAATCTTTTTCCAAGGTCCAAGTCTACGAGTAGCAACATTAGAAGCACGTTGTTAACAACTTTGACGAGCTTTATCTTGGGAACAGCACGTGTGGCATGTATGTTGTAAAGCACTTAGTACTTTATTTTAAAAACCCAATTTAATGATACGAGGAGGTTTACAATTTTTTTTAGTCTTCCTTTTACGTGTATGGTAGGCACCCTAAAAAACCGGTTGTCTTTAAATTCGGTTTACGAACGATAGTTTTTCGTGATAACAAGTCTTCCAAGTCCCCGTCGAGGTCAAAGTCCATGTCCAAGTCCAAGCCTATCACGTCAAAAATACAAGGAATCAAAATGGACTTTAGTGTTGCCTTACAGAGAATCGACATTGGAACACCTCTTGTAAGCTCCTGGAAGCCTAGTACTTTTAATCCTTTGACACACTGATGTTAGGTATAAGAAACGCCTCTTTTTAGTTTGACGGTCCATCCGTCCGTCCGTCCAAGTCCAAGCCCAAGTACAAGTACAGAATAAAATGTAGCATAAATAAAGTCGCTTGGCTCAGGCGGAACGTGACACTCAGGCGTAACGCGACAATGACGTCACACTTTTTGGTACGCAGCCCGTGTTCATCGATTTATAGGATGTTTTCACGACAAAAATGTTGTTTATATTTGCGTTATAATTTGAAATGTTCCAACTGTCACAACTGTAAATCTTATAAATGAGGAGGTGCTGTCAAAAACAATTTTCACATGTATGGCAGAGCAAAAATGTTATTTTTTCATTTTAGTAATATTAGGTAAAAGTAAAATGGTGCTCAATATTTTTAACCGATTTCGAAATGGAGGAGGTTCTCATTTCGACTGTATCGAGTGTGTAAATGGTGCTTTAATTTAAAAAGTATTTTAATAAACCATTTGTACATTTTATGACACCTATTCAATGATACCCCACCAAAAGGGGTACACTAAAAAAATATCCCTTTTTCAACCGGCTTCAAAAATGAGGAGGTTCTCCATTTGACTGTATGTTTGTTACGCGACATCTTCGCAGTTGTGAACCATTTACATGAGTTTTTTTCGTTATTCGATTACAGCCAGATTTGTCCCATACAAATTTAAACAACATCAGGTAATTAAAAAGTAATTAATTAAAAACGAAAACAAAAAATGTACTAAAGCTATACTTGGTTGTTGCGATTGAAGTCGGTTTTTAAACGTTTTCACATAGTTATTGGCTTCACTTTCCATTTTGGGTCATATTCTACATAATTTATGTACGTATACTAAATTGCATTACTGTAGATCTTCTGTAACAAACAGCATACAGACAGACAGACGGAACGGACATGACGAAATTATGAGTGTTCCAATTTTTGCCATTTCAGATGCAGAAGCCTAAAAATCCCTATTAAGATTTATTATACTAATCAAAGTGATTATTTTCTTTTTATTACACGGCTGCCCACAAAAAAGGAGTGTTTTTTTCAGATATAATGTATGTTTCTTTATTCCACTATATCTTCTAAACGGCTTGACGGATTTTAGAGTGCGAGGTATGGTAAGATTCGTCTTGATCCCGTGAGTGTCATAGGATATATTTTACCCGTCTTCCTAAAAAAGAGGGGTAATGTTTTCATGCAGTCGTGGTGTATTAAATTTCTAATTTAACGTTATTTAAAAAACTTGTTCGGTTTCATGAGCAGAAGCCACGTTCATTATTATGAAGGATCAATGTTTTCGATATTTTAAAATTCATTAGTACCCGATTGTAGAAATAAATTATATTTGTGTAGCGATTTTTTGCGGTTCTTTGTACGACTTCTAGACCTCGTCTGTATCTTTGGTACCTTGATCTTTTCTTTGGCTGAAATTTTAACAGAATATTTGTATTTAAGAGAGATTCACCAATAAATTTCCGCTTGTTAATTCCTAAAGAAATAGGCACGTAGTATTTATTAAAATATCAATAATTTGTACGTATATCTGTCCCATAATATGCACTTCACTATTATTTGTAGGTCTAGTAACCGAATGCTACATGAAATAATGTTACACAATCTCAAAATAATATCGTTGCCCAAGCTTCTAGAGTCAGTGGCGGTAGTGAGTTGCCCAATATTGCGTGAGCCCGGTACTGGCACAAAGCAGTAGATAACTTTGCCTGCAACTGCAAGCAGCCTACTTTATTAATTAAATACAGTGCGTACTCACCTCTTACTATGCAAGACTATCCAAATGTTTTCTTTCAGGATAGGTAGCGTGCAGTTAGGAAATAACACATAGTCACAAAGAAAAGCACATTCTTTTTTCGTGAACATTTTAGATTTGAGAACGTTGACACGTGACTTCCGAAATTTTGTTATGAAGTCATCATATAAGCCAAAGGAAGTCATCTGTTAGACATAGCCCCCCCGCCCAAAGATTTCCACGACGACCGGTTTTGCGTTGCCCGCATCCAGCGGCTTCCAGCGACCTTCACGCGTTTGTGAAAAAATGTTTCGGCCTTGCGGTCTGTTTCGCAAATTTTCCAAACCCCCATATCATCCGTGTCCCTATTCATAATATTATAAAAACCGTTTTCCAAAATATTCAAATACCATAAAATACATTTAAAACTAAACTAACTAAATAAAATAACTTAAAATAACCAATTTCCGGAATAATATAAAAAAACTCAAACAAACGCATTATTTTAAATATTTGAACAAAACTTGACAAGGACAGATGATGTGTAACTAAACCACTCTTAGTAACAACGTATCTCGTAAATATGTAAGAGAGCCTTGATCTTGTTTTGATGTTTTATTTATTTTGACACGGTCCTCATATGTAAACAAGGTCCTACGCGGCCTACACCCAGTCGCTTTCTGCGACCTTCACTAGGTCGTCGGTCCACTGAGTGGAAGGCTTACTACGCTACGTCATCCGGTCGCAGTCACAAATCGAGAACTTTACTACCTGTCTGTACTACAAGGTGTGCCCCGGCCACTGCCACTCGAGTTTAACGATTTGAGAGCTATTTCGGTTAGTTCATTCCTCCTATCTCCTCATTTCTGATTCGATCACGTATAGGGCAACTCCGAGCAAAGCACGCTCCACGGTGACATGGTGTTCGGTTTTAATTACAGAAAAATGTCTAGGCGACAGACCAAGCGGTACCTGACGCCCGCAGAGGAGTACACGTGCCCGCTTTCCGCGGAGACGCAGGCCATAGCCGAGGAACAGCTGCGGGAGAACGAGAACGCCAGGTCGCAGGCCCTCACCGCCCTAAGGAGCTGGATGGAGCAGAACCCCAAATTCATGGCAGTCAGGCTCGGTAAGTTATTACGCATGTTTATTTTTTACTTTCGAGCGGCGATTATAAGCTATATTTTTTACTAAAATGAACAAAGTAGCTAGGTACTTAATCACTTATAGATAGCCCAAAAAATTCTAGATTAATGAAAATTATGTAGTAGTACATTCATTCTGGACTTCAATGTACGGGCACACCCTGGACATTGCATACAAATGGTCGTGAACCCATTCGTTCGAGAACCAAACTGTAACCAATATGTATCAATATGGGTGACGAGGGCGTGAGGTCGCAATCTAGAGAGCGGCAGGGAGTGTCCATACTGTATGTTAGTACTAATGTATATACTTTGGTATGGTCAAGACAGTAAAACTTATAGATTTTTTTAAACTGCTTCTGAGTACAACAGTAAATAATAATACTATAGAGTAGGTACAAAAGTTAATAATAATAATCGAATTTAATTCTGTGATTTCCCACCCCCTCAACCATTTCTGTGCAAAAAATCACAACAATCCATTGTTCCATTGCGATGTTAAAGAAATCAACTAAAAGAAGTATTTTTTCAGTTCCCTCAGGAACTGCATTGGACTATGCTATTTTGACGGAATAAAAAGTAGCTTATGCACAGTGACACAGGCTAAATACATGACAAATTTCATCAAGATTGGTCGAGATGTTAAAGCGTGAAAACTGAAAAGGTAACAAACAAACACTGTTTCACGTTTATAATATTATTATTATATATACTATAGTAAGAATAAACGAAAAAATGCAAAAATGATCTTAGCAAATCACAAATTCACCTTCACTTAGCATTTTAACCCATAACTTTCTAGGGTCACAAATTTGTACAACCATTTCAAATTTCAGCTTTAAGGCTGTAATAGTCTTGAAGCAAAACGTCTATGATATACCGAAGGACAGACAGACAGACAGTCACGGCAAAACTTCCTAGTTCCACGGAACCACAAAAATTAGGGTACCTCCCAACCATTTAATGTAGGTGTATTTTTAAATCACGTACGCCATCGTGTCGCCTGTCGGCGAGAATAGTTATTTCTTGCTATACGATTAAGGATTTGTAAAGAATATATTTTCGTTTACGAAATATTCCGATTTTAAGTGGTTATTTTTTTACTTACATTTTCCCACCCCTACCAGCTAAATCGCTATTTCAGCGAATTTGAAAAATATTCAACTATTAGAATCCTGAGCGACGCGAGTGATTCATGGCCCTCGATATAAGTCCGTTTTATTCAAGAGTTGTATACTATAATTTATACCATGACTCCAAAAAAAGAAACATTTAAGCGAAAATAGACATTAATGAAGAAAGAAGGAAACTGAAGTGGCAATGGGCCGGGCTCATAGCTCGTAGTAAAGATGGCCGTTGGGGCAGTCAAGTAATTGAGTGGCGACCGCGCACCGGAAAACGTAGCGTAGGAAAACCTCCCACGCGGTGGACCGACGACCTGGTGAAGATCGCGGGAAGCCGATGGATGCGGGCAGCGCAGGACCGGTCGTCGTGGAAATCCTTGGGGGAGGCCTTTGTCCAGCAGTGGACGATTTCCGGCTGATATGATGAACTATGAGTTATACAAACACAAAAGAATATTACTCTTAATTTTAGAATTGTTCCAATTTTAATGAGCATTTTGGTAAATTTAAACTTCCTTTTTTCTTCATCATCATAATCATATTAGCCGAAAAACGTCCACTGCTGGACTGACTGAAGGATTTCTTCGATGACCGATCCTGCGCTGCCCGCATCCAATGGCTTCCCGCGATCTTCACCAGGTCGTCGGTCCACCGCGTGGGAGGTTTTCCTACGCTACGTTTTCCGGTGCGCGGTCGCCACTCTATAACTTGACTGCCCCAACGGCCATCTGTACTACGAGCTATGAGCCCGGCCCATTGCCACTTCAGTTTCCTTCTTTCTTCATTAAATGTCTATTTTCGCTTAAATGTTTCTTTTTCTCGGAGTCATGGTATAAATTATAGTATACAACTCTTGAATAAAACGGACTTATATTGAGGGCCATGAATCACTCGCGTCGCTTAGGATTCTAATAGTTGAATATTTTTCAAATTCGCTGAAATAGCGATTTAGCTGGTAGGGGTGGGAAAATGTAAGTAAAAAAATAACCACTTAAAATCGGAATATTTCGTAAACTCGCTACCCTCGTGATGGTGTGTGTCTGTCTGTTAGCAAGCTGTATTACATGAACCGTAATACGTACAAAGTTGAAATATTCACAGTGTATGTATTAAAATGTCACTATAATAACAAATAATTAAAAATAATAAAAATTAAAGGGAGCTCCCAAACAAGAAACATATTTTTCAATGGGTGTCAATTAAATGGTTAGCATATTATTGTTATTTCTGTGAGCAGAAAAATATAATCGGTGAGCAGAAATAGCTAATTGGTCAGCAACTCATGGTCAGCAAACATTTCAAAATCAATCAGCAATTTATGTCATTCTGGATGGCTGTAATTATTTTAAACATCCCCGTACTACACTCTTCCTACAGTGTTGAGTGGTCGACGGAGCCCCTTCGGGGCTCCTACTTCTGTGTTCTCATGTTAAACCTAACACTACGACTGTGCGGGGAGGCGAGCTTAGCTCGCCTCCCCGCACAGTCTCCGAACCTAACGGATCCGAGTCGGGGTGCTCCGCAAGTCCGAGCTCGCTTCGCTCGCTCCCGCTTCCATTTAGAACTCCCCGTACCACACTCTTCCTACAAATATAGACATGTTTTTCTGCCGCTCAATCATGAAATCTTGCCGCTCAAGTAGTTATTTTGCGGACTGAATGTTTATTATGCATTTCAAATATATATGTATCTTTTTCAATACAGTTGTTAAACATGGCGTACTTTCAGAGGCTATAATTATGATTTGAAAATTAAATCTTTTGCAGAGGCATCTTTCTTTTACGCGTTCGTGACTTTCTTTTAGAAGCTCGATATTACTTTTGCAGTTTAATTTTAAATTTAAAAGTCAATTTAAAAAGTTTATTAGCAAGGAGTTTTCGTATGTAGAAAAAAAATCAGATAGATTTTATACGATAAAAAATGAATGACACCGTACGTCTTAGCATTGAATTCTCAAAATTCGTTTAAATGGTTGTTATATTTAATTACTACTTTTAATTTAATTATTTTCACTTCCCTATTTGTCAAAAATCAAATAGGCTTTATACGCGTACGAGCCCGTTGCCTAGTTTCGTTGTAAAAAAAAACAGTTGCAAAAACGCGCCACTTTCTGAAAATTGACATTTTCTATTTACCTATGCACGTATGTATGTATATGTAACATATAACACTAATTCTTTGATTTGTTTTTACCATTTTCCGCAACTGTATTAAAAAACGTCGCGTGATACACGGGTGTGGTAGGTTATTGCAAACTCATGACATTAACAAGCACGAGCCGCTTGTTTGCAATAACCTACTCTTTACTTACACCCTTGTATCACAAGGGCTTTTTTGTTTTTGCTCTATCGTAAAAACGGATATGCACACAAGCGTGAAACTTTGTGCGGTTATAGTACTTTATCCTAAAGTATAATAACAAATAATAAAAACTGGCCAAGTATGAGTCGTACTCGCGAGTCTAAACAGAATGAACATCATTTTTCTGTCGCTCGCGTTGATGACTTTTGTTTGAAATGTGAATAGATATCATTCATACTTATGTGGATAGGTGCGGTGGCACGGAACCCTCGGAGTGCGAGCCCGACTCACACTTAGCCAGTTCTTTTTAGTATTTAAGTGTGTTTGAATACATGGTACATCATCCGTCAAACACAGTTTTATTAAGTTTATCACACAGACGTTATTCAACAAGGAAGCCCGGTGGGAATCTCCCTTCTCTTATCGTGTGGCACAACTAATCGGTAATCAAAGGGCTAAGCAATGATTAAACCTGCTCTTCAACATGTGTAAGGCACGTTTACTTCAAGCAAGATTTAGTTAAACAGCCCAAAACCCCTTTTTGTATTTCGACATTTTACGGACGGGCTGGTTTCCGCAACCAGGCGTCTGATGCGCCCATTTTGCGTGGTCTACCCCGTAACTTTTTACACCAGTCATCGGAAATCATCATATATTTTCCAGACGCCAGTTTCCTCCTTCGATTTCTGCGTACTAAGAAGTTCAGCGTGCCCATGGCCCAAGAAGCGATCGAGCGTTACATCCTGCTTCGACAGTCCTGGGGCATCGCCTTCAACCAGCTCGACTATCAGCTGCCAGTTATGATGGAGCTCATCGATTTGGGGTAAGGAATCCACTGAGGCCGCGGCATCCCTGAGTCAAAATAGGTCACGTGTTTGAATAAGAAATTATTTTTAGGACATAATCATCATCATCATCATATCAGCCGAAGGACGTCCACTGCTGGACATGGGCCTCCCCCTAAGATCTCCACGATGACCGGTTCTGCGCTGCCCGCATCCAGCGGCTTCCCGCGACCTTCACCAGGTCATCGGTCCACCGAGTGGGAGGCCTGCCTACACTACGTTTTCCGGTGCGTGGTCGCCACTCGAGAACTTTACTGCCCCAACGGTCATCTGTTCTACGAGCAATATAGGGACATACCTAATACTGCTTATAAACTTTAGGCTTTTATAACATATTAAGGGATTGTGGGTGGGGCCACAGCAAATTAATCTCTCAATTCAAAGATTGCTCGGCTCGAACACGTTTACAGTATCTACACTATTTCCCCAGTAGGTACAAGAAGTGTGTTCACGATGCTTAGACGCATGCCGTGTCGCGAATACTTGTGCCTTTTTACCCCATGGGAGTAAGTTCTGTGCTTCTCTTAAGAGAACAACCTTCAAATTGATACGCTCGTCAAGCAGGATCCCTATTTTCACCGCATCGGTATTGTCAACCTAAATTAAACTCGTATTTAGGTACTAATTTACTCGATTATACGTGAACCTTTTCTTTACTCAACTATGAACTATATTTATACATGATTAAATTGTTTCAGGTACATTTTTGTAAGCCCGTTCAAAGACCATGGTGGTCGTCGAGTTGTTATTTACAGACCTGGTATCTATATGAAGAATTTCTGCTTAACTACTTCTAATCATTTATTGGCTTTTTGAAAAAAATTTGAAAAATAATTCGACCCGTATAATTATAATCATAATTGACAGAATTTTAACAAGTACACAAAAGTTTGATATTCAAATTATTATTATAATTATCATCACCCTACTAAAAATGCATAGTTTCTGCACGATAAAACCATTATACATACGCTAGCACTTCCTAGATGCTTCTGAAACTGATGGATGATAAATAATAAAACAGTTACGAAATGACCTAGTTGCATAGCCGACTAATATTATGGTATGAGAACATTATTAGAGTTGCACCCATTTATTGTCATAAAATGTCGTATGTACTTCGTTGCAAAGCATAATCCTGACATTATTGAACAAAAACGCTCACAGTATAAGATTTTGCTAATTAATCACATGCATTGATGACACACAGGTGTTTTTGACCCATACAAGTACACGAACCAAGACATGTGCAGAGTGATGGGTATTTGTTACGAGACGCTCATGGAGGACGAGGAGTCCCAGGTTCGGGGGCTGGTGCACTTTGCAGATGGATCCGGAGTTAGCTTCCCTCACCTTACGCTTTTTACACCTAAAGAAGCTGTCAGAATCGTGAAAAATGGAGAGGTATTTATTCTTTTTTTCAGCCCCTGTCAAAATAAAGCATATTTAGGGTGTTAGGTACAATAGAAAACTATAATTAATGGGGACTATTACTTATGAAACTGAACAAGTCCCCAAAAAAGTACTTCCCATACAAAGTTGGTAAATCAAGTGATCGGTTTGTATGAGAAGTAGTTGTTTTTTGTAAAATCAGAAAAATTGAAGAACAAAAATTGTTGAGTCTCACGAGTAGAAGGACCCTTAAAAATCTGTTTTGTCTTATTTTACCTTTATAATAGAACACCTTTTTAATGGGGCCTTTTACTTGTAAAACTGAACTAGTCCCCAAAAAAAAGTACTTTCCACACAAAGTAGGCAAATTAGGTGATCGGTTTGTATGAGAAGTAGTTGTTTTTTGTAATTTCAGCAAAGTTGAAGAACAAAAATTGTTGAATTTCATGAGTAGATGGGCCCTTAAAAATGTGTTCTATCTTATGTTCTCATAAACCCTACAGGTAAATAGGCCTTTTCAAACTCTAAAAGTTATATTTTGATAGCTATCTTCTGTAAGGATTTTTAATAATAGGGGTTTAAGTATAAAATTGCGGATTCAGTTTTTGAAGTTCAATGTCAATTTTATTTGAAAAAAGTTCTTGTTTTTTATTATTGACCATAAGGTGACACTCTACTTATGGTCTTTTAACGGATCCGGTCATTTAGGGCCACTTTCCTCGCACGGCCACGTACCTGGCATGCCCACATCCCTGAACGTCCATTTCGCTCGAACGACCATAACACTAGAAAGGCCACGTGCTTTCAGTTCGACTTCGTCATTTTCTTAAACTTGTCTTTTTTCTAAATTGTCACTTTCCTAACTCGTCACCTTTTTAACTCGCCTTTTTCTGCTACCCATGGGGGGGGGGAGCTTCGCGAGGCTCTTTGACTGTATAATCAATCAAACCTGACCGAACCTAATATCGCTCGCTTCGCTCGCTCTTTTACAGTGTTTTTACTAAGTTTTATCTTAAAAAAATGTACAATAAAAGAAGTGGTCGTTCAAGGAAATGTATGAAAAAAGAAGTGGACGAACAAGGAAATGTACAAAAAAAGAAGTGGTTGTTCAAGGATGTGGGCGAACTAGGAATTTGGATAGTGGCCATTAGAGGAAGTGGCCGTAAGTGACCGAATCGCTTTTAACATGTGGCATGGTCAATGGACATGGCTGAGACATTGTCGCTTACTATGGTAATTATAAGAAGGCTCGACGTCACCCAAAGGGCAATGGAGCGTGCTATGCTAGGCGTTTCTCTGCGTGATCGAATCAGAAACGAGGAGAACCAAAGTAACCGACATAGCTCACAGAATCGCTAAACTGTGGTGGCAGTGGGCAGGGCACATAGCTCGTAGAACAGATGGCCGTTGGGGCAGTAAAATTCTCGAGTGGCGACAGCGCACCGGTAAGCGTGGCGTGGGCAGTCCTCCCACGCGATGGACTGACGAACTGGTGAAGATCGCGGGAAGCCGATGGATGCGGGCAGCGCAGGACCGGTCGTCGTGGAAATCCTTGGGGGAGGCCTTTTTGTCCAGCAGTGGACGTTTTTCGGCTGATATGATGATGATGATGAGGAAGTGGCATGTCTTTCATGTTGCAATCCCCTGAGCTATGTACCATTGAATAGAACAAACGCGTTTTCTTAGTAGTCAATATGTATTTTTTGCCTTTCAAAATGGGTGAAAATACCCGTGTTCATGGGTTAAAAAAGACACCGTTGCGTCGTCTCAAAATATCTAAACAATAAGTACATAGTATTACCATTTAATTTCAAGTAAACTTATGCTGTTTTGAGAACAAATTTCGTTTTAATAACTATTTTTTATAATATTTATTTTCTTAACTTTTCATATAATCAGAAATTTCATAATTGAACACATAATATAATTAATTTCAGCGTACTATTCCTATGAGACACAAGGAAATATATGGAGTAAACGTGCACCCTACAATCAAATTCGCTTTAGACTTCGGGATGGCCCTAATATCGGAGAAGATAAGAAAACGAGTGAAACTTTACACCAATCCTGAAGATGTAGAAATTGACAAAAAGTTGTTGCCGCAGGAATACGGCGGAAAGATGCCGATGAAAGACATGATCGGTATGACCTATTTACATAAATATTTGGTTGTGACTTTTACTTTTCGGTTCAATTTAATATTACAGACCCGTTTTCTGCATAACATGCACAGTGCAAAATCGACAGTTAAAGCATAAAAAACAGCACAAACCAAAATAGCTTTATTCCTTTCAGTTTTGTGGAAAGAAGAGCTAGCGAGGAAACGCGACATATTGCTGCTGAACGACAAAATGGGTGTTCGACTAGAGATGTACAGCGAGGCAGCCCGCGAGGGTGCCATCTCTGCACTGCGGTCCGGCGCCAACAGCTGCGCGAGCGCCGACGCGGTAGGCGACGCTATGCGCGGCCTCACCGGCAACTTCAGAAAACTTGAAGTGGACTAGACTGAAACTACACTGCACTAGGATGTTATTTAGCTATAAATCTTCAATATTTATATCTGGTTATTGTATATTTTAAAAGTATTATGAATGCAAACGAGGAAATAATTAGAACTTAGTAAAGAAAGTAAGATTTAATGTAGACTTCGTAAGTAAATTAGAATAAAAATGTTTTTCTAATAAGCATAGCTCGTTTTACTACCTGCAATTGCAAACTCCAAAAGGCACACGACTTTGGTTAAGTGAGCATTTATTTACCTATAACGAACTCTTGTTATTCCAAATCTCACCAGAAACATAAAAGTGAAAGGTAAAAGTGAAATTTCGATACTAAAGTTGTACAGAGATCTGAAAGAGTACCAAATTTTATAACAGTTTCTTAAATCACAGGAATCAAAACTGAAATGTTCATTTCAGACATTCTCTAAATAATAGAGAATGTACAGCGATTTTAAATTGCTTGAAAAATTTTGTTTCACAAGGGATATACAAGTTGTTAGTAGTTACGATGTTTAGAAAAATAACCCAAAAATAATATTTTTTTCAGTTTCCTCAGGAACTGCAACGGACGATGCTATTTTCACGGGATAAAAAGTAGTATATGTCCTTCCCCGTGACACAGGAGAATGCCCTACGTTCCCGCTCTATATACGTCCCATAATAAATTGGCCTAACTGGGTTGTGGAAGTAGAAATGAAATAAAATGCGCATTACTTTTCAATATACGAGTAGTCTCATTTATTTACAACACGTCTATAAATCTATGAACCAACATTTCAATACGTTAAGTAAAAAAGTAGTCCAAATGTGGCCAAAACAGCTGATTGCAAATCTTCATCGTTAGTAAATTTTCTTCCCCGTTGGTCTTCGCCAAATTCGGAAATAAATAGTCGCTCGGGGCCAAATCCGGGCTGTAAGTTCAAGTTCTGTGAACCCACAGTCCCAAATGGCGCCTTTGAAATAGAACCGTATGTACAGGTGCATTATCGTGCAACAGAAGGACACCTTTATGCAATTTACCTCTACGTTTTTTTTTTATTAATACTGTCCCTCAACTTATGCATAAGAGAAGCATTGTCGCACGGCAGGTATGTACGTGGGTAGGTAGGGAGTGGGTTCTTTTAAAAATGCCGATGCGTGCTACAGGTAATTGGAGTATAAAAATTAGGAAAACAATAATACACTTAAATTTAAAATACAAATCACAAAACATAAATAAATCTTACCCGAAATGGGTCTTACTTGGGGAAGTACATTAATTAAATAAATATAAATTAATAATTTGTGATGGATAGGATGAACGATGATCGAATTTTCGGTTTTTTAAATCAATGTCACATAGATTGACAGCGTATGCGTGGAAAATAAATAGATGGAATGTAAAGAAGATCGGGTGACAGAAGAATGATACAGCGCCCGCGCTACAGTACCGGGGGGGGGGAGGGGGGGGGGTTTGAAAAAAAAAGTCTTACACATGTGTAAATAAATAATTTTGAATTTTAATTTTTTCGTGTTATCCAAAAAAAAAAAAAAGATTGCATGGATGTTAAAATATTCATAGTAAAATTAAGTTAAAGTGTAGAGTAATGCAAGTAAAAAGGTAATAAAATAATAGATATAATAAATTAGATCGATGAAGTGGAAGTTAATTTTGAGTGAATGAATATAGGATGAGTATATACAGTAGACAGTTCCAAGATTCATTCTACCTAACAAAAATCTATCATACATCACCTTTCAAAATCATAATCCATTAATGGATTAATGACTATAACCACAACAGAGAAAGCTTATTTATATGTGTACGAAAAGCGTTTCTCATGGAACTGGCTTATAAATGGTGTAGGCTTAATTATATGGTTAGACACCAACCGCTAACTTGAAAATAGCTTAAGGCTTGTTTAACGTGTTGCTAAAAACGGTAGCGGGGAAATGACCTTCCTTATAAAGGAATTTAATCACACTCCGTTACCACAGATTACTAAATAGTTACTTCGTAACGTTACTCGATTTTCGCCATTTTCAAAAACTATCTACACGTCCTCTTTAATTGGCTGTAGCGTTCAAAAAAACAATTGCAGGTTGATGCAAGTTTCATAGCAGATTATTATGGAGTGAAAGAATTCTATACCGCAGTCCAACATGTTGGAACATGTTTAGAAATCGGTATATCAGGCCAAGTCATTATGGGACCGCCCGGTATCTACACTGTCTAAGGCCGTCTGTTACGTAGTGTCCCAGATATGCGTTACCCTATTTAAATACACCCCAATTAAAAAAATTGGAGGCACAGTAGCTGGAAATTTGACGCCGGCCTTATAGACCATGTATTCAGCTTTAATTACATTACAACCATGGCCATATTCAGAGGTATAAGTCTCACAAGTTCGAAAAAGCTCCCTGAGATCCCTCACAGCCAGTGCCAGCACCAACATGTCATCCGCGTAGCTGAAGGTATTTGTACAAATACCATCAACATGGCGTTCGACATGCATGCTGCTGAGACCAGCGACAGGTCGTTTATGTTCACATTGAAGAGCAAATGTGAGCTTAATCCCCCCTGCCTCACCCCACACTCCAACCTGTACTTATCCGAGAGTCAGAGAGCGTCTCTCCCCACATACTTGATTCACCTGATTGCTGTACCAATACTGAAAAACTCGTATTAAATCAGTGGGCACCCCTGCACTCCTCAACTTAATCCACAGCTTATAATAGGATACGAGATCCAATGCTTTGGATAATTCAAGAAAACCGCGTATACTGATGTCAACCTTTTGGTAGTACTGGACCGTGCTTTGGATGACATGCTTGTAACACATTATTTACCTAAATATTTTTAAAATACATTATTTATCACTATGGTGATGGTGAGGAACCCTGATGCGCCAGTCCGACTCGCACTTGGCCCGTTTTTTTTGTTTTTTTTTGTTTGTATACGCTCAACAATCTACCTCGTTGCCAAATTCCAAGTTTCTATGTTACCTTTAAGTGGACTGTAACATTGATGAGTAAGTGAGCCAGCGAGCCAATCAGTCAGAAAGTAACGGAAATTGGTATTCTAGGTAATCGGGGGTCTACATAAAATTGCAAGGGTGTAGGTCAAACAGATTTTATGTGCGGGAAGGTCGAAAGTGGCCCGAAATGGTTCGTGTAACGTAGACCAATGATTAGTATGCTTTACGAACTTTTCTGATACACTACCGTGTGTCTAGACTTAAAAGGAGTGTTCGCTAATTATAGAAGAAACTTTCTACATAGTTTTCAAGCATTTATTTAAAAAAATCTCTACTAGTCCACTGGAAAAAAATAATACACATATCTGTATTACAAATATAAACGATTTAAACCTAGATTAAATTCCGCATTGTAAATATGAATTGTTATTAAAAATCAGGAAAAAAAAAGGTATGACTATTGAATGACTATTCTTAATTTATACAGTGTGTAGCAAAATTAGTGTAGGAGCTATTAACTGGGACTTTTCTACTCATCATTCTGAAAAGTGTAAAGGTGGCGTCCATTTTAATACGTGAAGTGATTATGGCGATTTTTTGACCCTCCCTTGGTGAGATGTCGTGAGATTTTGCTAGACTCCCTCCCTTCCCCCCGAATCTCACGGGAGATATTTAAAAATGCGTATTTTAGTGTATAAATACGTAATCTGTGCTTGATGACGTTGGATTTATTTTAAAAAAAATGCTTAAATATATTTTTAAGACTACTAAGAATATAGTGTAGAATCACAGTGAGAAAATCCAACAACAAAATACTTAAATAGGCGCTACTAAAATTCGTAAAAGGATATTCATTCTAATTCAGTTCAAACACGGCGACTCATGTGATGGTCGGAAGAGTGATTGCTGAAACCTAGAGTTTTCTCGCAATTTTACAGTGTGTCTTGCGGAAATAAAAATTAGTTATATTTGCCCAGACCCCCCTTCTCCCCCACGTCAGATTGGGTGAGGTTCGGCTCGACCCCCTCCGCCCCGACACCTCACGTAATTAATGGACGCCCCCAAACGAATAGGTAGTTGAATGAATACAGAAATAATTTATAAAAATCTTTACACTTACCTACAACCCCTATCTATACCCCACTTCCTTTATAATAACTTTTTTCTCAGAGACCCATATTCGAGTTCTAAAACAGTTTTTGGTCTCTATACAAATCGATCAGCTGATTTTTGTAATTATTATTTTTTAAGAATGGACTACGTGTTTGTTTAAAAAGTTGTTCAGTATGATGGGTGAAAACCCCAGTGTAGTACGGCTTCTGCACCCTTTTCTTATAATATCATTAATAGTTTGTATGAATCGATGTGTCCATACATTTATAAAGCGGAAAAACAGACATTGTATTGGAAAATGTGAGATATTCGCAAGTAAAATTAGTCTGATAAACCTAAAATAGATGCATGGTTTAAAGATAATATAGCTTTATTAGCTATTAAATGTGTTGAGCAGTAAGTAATGTGTGATTATTAACGATATCAACTAATTTTACAATCTTGTACGGGTTACACAACTACATGCATATTTGAAATCCTACAAATGGTACGTTAAAAAAACTATAAAAACGCTATAATCCTTAACATCCGTATATAATTGTAGTTAGTCTAAATTAAATAGGCACTTTTAATTTCAAAGTCTGTAACAACTATTACATTTTCGATAAGAAGCAACTGTATTGCATAAAATGCTTATCAAATGTTTGTTAATCGAGAAACTATTTTATAGCATTATGAGGTCAAATCGCCTTAAATAACTTGGGAGAGCTTAGATTGAAGTCACAAAATTCTGAGGTCTAAGGATTAACGCAAACCATATTGGATTGTTGTTGTTGTCTTATTGATGGGTTATTTTTAGTGAAACATAACTTAGCTCGCCACTCAGCTAACAAGTCATATATTAAAATAGTTTTTAACATCCCGTTTTAGACTAACGACAAATAGTGTTCTCTAAATTACGGACATGGATTCCTATACTACCTAATGTAATTATTTTTTTCATTCACCGTAACTGTTGCTTAAATTATTGCTATTGACGAAAAATTCTGTAGATTTTGCATGTGTTTGCAATATAATATATACCTATACATTAGTCGAACAAATATCAGTTAAATTAAAATATTACAATATTAAAAACCAGTTGGCACATTTTTATTTTTATATCTACTGTATGCTTTAACTGCGTACCGTCTTTAATCATTTTGTTTACGTATTTTAATAAAATTTAAAATATAAAATGCTTCTTCGTTATACCCAGGTGAATCTTATGATCATTAGAATGACAGCTGCTATGAATGCTTGGCGGTTGCTGTTAAGATTGGATTAGAATAGATGGCCACAGGATGTAATTACCTAGGAAACATTGTTACTATCCAAATTACGAACTAAGAAATCGTTATTGTTAAATCACACTGCATTTTTTTTGTTGTCACCAGTTTTAAGAATTTGACATCTGTCATTGTAATCATCATACGATTATTAAAAATTAAGTTAGCGTTAATTACTTTAGCTTGATTCTGAACAACTCGAACTGTATGTGAAATCCCCATTAATAATTTAAATAAATACACTCATGTAAAAATAATATATATTTTTTCTTTGGCATATTTTCATTGACTCCAGCAAATACCATAAACCTGAGACTGTAATCTAAATCATTTGGAATTTGGACTTATGAAAGTACACAGTGTGTAGTAAATGGGTTCTTAATTGAAGCTACAAAAATAATAGCTGGATGCGAGCTGCGGGCAGCACAGTCGTTGTGGAAATTCTTAGGGAAGGCCTCTGTTAAGGAAACGTTTTAGTATTAATAGGGTATCAAATTTTGGTGAACCTTTATTCATTTTGGGTTGCAAATATATTGTTATGTTATTATATTTTAGCAGCAGTTATCATAACATTTTTTACTATAGTTCCAACCTAAACCAAATTAGGATTTTTTTTTAAAAAGCGCCCGGAGATTTTAAAATAATATTGCCTTGATCTAAATTCATTCAGTGCACGCACACACGCACACACACACACACATTTTTTTTTAGCTTCTTGCATCGTTTGGCATACATAGACACTAAAATACTTACCTTAGTGACTTGTTAAAAAATTTACTCGTTATCTAGGTATGTTTGGTAGGTACCTTATTCCGATTTTTGTTGTGATTGCACGGTTAATTGTGTCACATGATAAGAGAGAGATGAAATAATGAAAATACCTAGGGCAGTAGACCTTATTTTTATTATTATTATTATATCAGCTCAAATACGTCCCCACCGAGGGGCTCGAGCCTACCCTGAATCAGGGCGATTAGGCCTTAGTCGACCACGCGTGCTCAGTGCGGGTTGGTCGACTTCACACACAACCTTCGAATTTCTTCGCAGGCGTGTGCAGGTTTCCTCACGATGTTTTCCTTCACCGTTAAAGCAATCGGTAAGTATATGTACGTAAGTTTTTGAAAAACTCATTAGTACATTGGCCGTCCAGATTTGAACCCGATACCTCTGGTTAGATGGACCGAGTCGTTACCGGTTGAGCCACCGACGCTTTTTTTCCGATTTTTGTTGTGATTGCACGGTTAATTGTGTCACATGATAAGAGAGAGATGAAATAATGAAAATACCTAGGGCAGTAGACCGTATTAAATTCTAGTAACTTACAATGATTCATTAAAATCGTTAGCCATAGAGTGTTTTTCTATTTTGAGAATGTGGGTTTGATTTTTTCTGGAATATTAAACTTCATAATAATCGCCGTAAAAAGTTATAGTGACACAAAGTTTCACTAAAATTGTTGGCATGTTTTTAAAAGGAAATACTATTACCATAGTGGCACACACGCACAATCATTTTTTTTTGTTTTTAGAAGTCCATTAGTGTAAACAATCGATCCCCATCAATAACTCAACTGCGATTTTTTTCTCCATTATAATACCTTATCTACTGCTTCGTCGCTCGAAAGTAAAAACTGACCGGTGTATATAAAAATTGTTTCCACGCCTGCTTTCTGCAAGGAAATTTACGGTCAATCCGAGAGTAATGGACTTCCCACACAAGTAGCTCGATTTGTTCGAGATGTCCAAAAATTTGTTCAAGGTGTCAAAAAAAAGTATGTTTTAGGGAAAAATTGTTCAGAATCACGAACAGAGGCGCTGTATAAAATATCGGGTACGTATAAAGTAGCACAGTATATAATAAAATAGTCTTAAATAAGTACTTGTTTTATAGTAGAGTTAGAATACAATGTGACATACCAGAAGTGTATTTCTCGATAAGAAGCACAAAACAAAAAGTCGGTCACCGAAAAGGAGTTTCGTTTTGTGCTTTTTATAACAAATTCTTCAAAAACACTAAAAAATGTATGAAGGCTTCATAGTCTGGGAACCCAAAGAATTTTTTTCTCTATCTTATAAAACTTTGTTAACGTAAGGTAATATATAAGATTCATTTGATAGTCACCCACCCTACTTTATGTGAATAATCTAAAAGTGAACTCCTTTTCAACTGTATACCGGATGCCATTTTCTAAAACTCCTGAACTTCTTTCCTTCCTTAGATAACTATAATATATCTTAGCAATAAAACGTATAATAGTCTTAAATAAATATGTAAGTTTGTAACATCATGCACTAAAAATATTTCTTATATAACATAACAGTAACAAACATTAAGAAAATTGTGTATAAAGGGTTGAACCTTGAGATGTGACAGTTAAGACAACTTCTTTAACCGTTAGCTATCCGAAAACGTTTTTAAGACACCGACTGTCCCAAACGATTATGATCATTACATAAACCAACGCAAGCAAATTAGCAAATAATCCTTATTTTAACATTTTGTACTAAAAGTTTTTGCTATTTCTTTTCTAGTACTCAAACCTCAGAACTAATTTGCATTATAAATATATTAATATTTGGTCTATTGTAATGCTGACTGTACCATTTTTTTTTAAATCGGCGAAGGTGTAATATTGCAAAATTAGAGTCTCCTTTAAACGTTTTTTGTAGCTATAACAGTAACGGTAGTAGCTTTTACTGTCCAATATCTAATTGCTACCCTCTATATTTTAATTTGGCAGTACATTTGGCTTTAAACTAGGTTTATTTGGCATATATTATGCATGTGGCGAATGAAACTACAAAGTTTTCTTTTAACAATTACACAAATAATCTAATTAATTATAAAATGTCAAATTCTATCAACGCAACTAGTTACGCTCGAGTATTTTTACCTTATTCTACAATTATATAAAAAAAAACTAAAAATGTTTCTAAACCAAATTATTTTCGAGGACACGGCTGCCTTCTATGCTCTTAATATTATATTCTCTAATCACCGACATATTTAAGTAATCAAACACACACTCAAGTGCTTATAATAGCTCATTACAGTGTAACCTCACAATTCTCGTACTTTTGTGATACCTTGTAGTTGCTAAGCAGAAAGGGCGTAGGAACTAGATCCACACCGCGCCGTTGGTGCAAGCGGCGATTCAGTGTGACGCATTTCTCGTTACTTGTTGAGAGGGCCACTGGAAACAAACACACATATTTGAACTAATAAATACGAGACCCTCAAATCCTAGAATTTTATATTATGACTTCGATCACGCATAAAAGAAACTAGATTCACGGTCACTCGCTTGAAAGTGTCCGAACACAAAGTCACCCATTTGTTTAGGAATTATTGTCTCTCGTCGCATGTCAAACAACTGTATGTAATCGCTTCTTGTTAACCGCCTCCGTGGCGTAGTGGTTAAGTCCATTAGCTTCACATCAGTAGGTCGCGGGTTCGATTCCCAGCGGAGTCTAACTTTGTAGACTTGGTTTGGTTGGTTGTAGAACATTTTCTAATCCCGCCTGGCTAGCTACCACTATCTTATCTCAGTCGTGCCGCCAAACATCAGTGTTAATAACATTAATGTGTTCTGGCTATAAAAAATGATAGCCAGTTCCGCATTGCGTTAGGGAATGTTGTTAAGCCCGCTTACACCTTCGGCACCATCGTCACTTACCATCAGGTGAGAAGATGCCAAACGCTTACCAATTGTGGATAAAAAAGTTTGTTTTGAATGTAACCTTAATCTAGTTATTTTATACACGAACCCAATTGACTATAGAAACAAGTGTTTACCTGTTCTCGGCACCCTCGGCAGTGTGGCCATGTCCGCGGGTCAGACCCAGTATTGGTTGCGACGGAGCATAGGATTCGACGCGACCCCACCTGCACGAATAGGATACGCGGATTCACTGGCTTCGTAGCTGCTCCAGTCTTCAGCCTGTGCAAAGAGCATATTAGGTAAGATAACCGAACCAATTTAATTAAAAATTAAACCCGACTGCACAACAGGACCCCTCTTTGGGCATTCGGGTAAAAATGAATCCTATTTCAGTGACTGTATCAAGACGAATCTAACTCGGCGGTACCACAGAGTTTGATTGGCGTTTAATAAGAAAATAACTTTGTGTTTTCAAAGTTTGACAATGCATTGTTGTTGAGGACATCACTGTCCATAAATAAAACGGCAAATGCAAGTTGTAATGCTCATTTTTTTCAAATGAGATCTTGAGAAAACTGGTAAAAATCTTTGTACCATCCCCGTCAGTTGAAAAGCCATAGTATATAAGCGTCAAAATTAACTTTATTCGTCCATAGTCGTCAAACCACAGATTACTAATTAGTTACTAGTCAAACTGATTGTACCTTGGTGTGCGTGTGTATAATCTATCGGTTAGAAGGTACAGTCGAGTTCGTCTATATCAGAACATGTTCATGAATCAAAAATATATATGCCATGATAAGTTTCATAAAACTCTAAACAGCTTTGCCTTACAATAAAATGTAAACAATCTGTGGCATCAGAAATATGTGACTACACTTAATATCAAGAAGTCACATATTAGTCAGTTAACAGTTTTATCTACTCATCATCTAATCATTATCTATTTAATCATTATCTATTTATCTAATCATCATATCAGCTCATATACGTCCCCACCGAGGGGCTCGAGCCTACCCTGAATTTGGGCGATCGGGCCTCAATCGACTACGCGGGCCCAGTGCGGGTTGGCCGACTTCACACACAACCTTCAAGTTTCTTCGCAGGTGTGTGCAGGTTTCCTCCCGATGTTTTCCTTCACCGTTAAAGCAATTGGGTATGCTAAATTTTTTATAAGCCATGAAAATAAAAAAACCATTTCGAGATATTTTTATTTAAAGCCATATTTTTTCATTTTCCACTCGAAAAAGTAAAAGATTGCGTAAAAAAATCGGAAAAGGACAATAACCTTCATTTGACCCCTATGACGTCACGAGTTTACAATAAAACCTTATTTCACCACTGAACGGAACGTGCACTCTTACTTGTCATATCAATTACGGACCTTGCATTTGAGGACGAGCTTTCGTCGAGCACTGAAAAAGGCACTATTTATTTATCATCCACCAAAAACTACGTTTGAAACAATCAAATATTATTAAAACGTCATTCAAATTAAATACTTAAATGGGTAAGATATTCATTAGAGGTCCAATTTTTATTGTGGTTCTAAAAAACATTTAAACTCTGAAGGCCTTGTCCATACATAGATTATGATGTTTGATGACAAGTAAATTTTGACTTTGACGTTTCGTTGTTGGCTTTGTGATAGTTTCGTTTCGGAAAAGGCAAAGGTTACTAAGACCATACAGCCAGGTCTGACATATTTAGGCTTCCTTAGCTGTTGGATTTGTAATGCTAGTGCCGGTGCAATGAAAAAACAACAAAATAAAACTACGAATGCGTCTACCACAAATCCCGCCAAAAAACCTTTGGGAATGATTGACTTGAGTGACTTGACAGTTGACGTCAAGGCCTATTCATTTCATCGTCATAGAAATAGGGCTGTTCGTTTCATAGTAATGTGAACCGATGACGTCATCAAGGTTTCAAAATTTAAAAAAATATTTAAAAATATCTAGAGGCTTAAAAAATGAAATATTCAAATTAGTTTTTCAAAATGGTCTAAACCATCAGAAAAAAAAATAAAAAAAATACATTTATTTTTTTTAGCATACCCAATTGGTGAGTATGTACGTAAGTTTCGAAAAACTCATTGGTACATTGGCCGTCCGGATTTGAACCCGGCACCTCTGGTTAGGTTTATCTACTACCGTCACATATTAATGAACCGTTTATATGATAACATTTTATTGAAATCTAAGTTTGATTAGAACTTAATGATCATTTTCACGCTTACAATATTTTAAACCATTGGCCTTGCCAATATATTAATAAACTCGACTGTACCTAGAATCTTGAGTTGCCAGGGGCTTTGGAAAAATAATAATAATCAACTTTAGTTACTCTGTGGTATTTTCTACCCAGTAGCGAGTACCGCCGGGTTAAATACACCCGAAAAACATTAACCTCCTTTTTGGCCAGTGAATATCGGTTCATAAGTTACTTACGGAAATGGCAAGACACTTTGCACTATAGCGATAAAAAATGGACCAAGCCACAAAGAAGCTTCTACAGTTACAGAGAAAAAGTATAATTTCAAGACTATATTTTATTTTTTACTTGGACTATACAGCCTGAATTAATAACTGTTTCTCTACTGAAGCAGACTATTCTTATTAATTAAGAAGGATTTTCAAATTAATAAAAACGTGTTAAAAAATCAATTGAGATGGAGTTAAAATGCTCGTTGGAAAGTCAAACGGGTAAATAAACCTTATGCTAAAGGTGGCCGCTGTTAATTTATAACAGCAGTAGGTGGCCAACTCACATCGGTGTGGTCCTCGGTCCCGTATGGGTACCGCGCGTTCAGGTCAGTCAACCCAGCGTCGGCAAGCGGAGTCACCTTGCAGGCCACGCTACCGCTGGACGGCAAGGGCGTGCTCGCGCCTGTGTGCACCGACTGCTCTGACGACACATAGCTGTGGGACAAACGATATTGTGCAAGCTCAAAAACGTCTAAAAGTCATACATCACTAAGGTTTGACGACACAAAAGAAACCCTTTTTATTTTGAAGCGCCAAAGGAGTAAATAAAAGGATTTTTATTTGAAAAATCGACTCACGAGATTTTTATGAAAACGAACGAAAATAAACTATTACACCGATTTTGATAGATTTTTGTACATCTTCAAAAATATTTGTACCATTTTCAGATTAAGGATGTTTTCTGAATTCTAACACCTAAATATGCAATCCAAAATCTAGAAAAATCATACAATATGGTAAAAATAGTAGGTACTTGGCATACTAGATATATAGTAGTAATTATTTCTTCTCTAAAATAATAATTCCGAATCAAATTTTCGCAAAACATCGATAATGTATTTGGTATATCCAGGAAAACTCTAAAGAAGGTAACCTCCCATCAAATTAAAGACGCTCTAACATTACAAGAAGGTATATTCTCTGCTGGGAGGTTATTTAGAATCCCTCACAAATTGCTGTTGTTTTTTTAGAATTTATATTTGGTGTACTCGACCAGAAATGCTTGATAGTGAAAATCACCGTTTAATGGGCGGTGTTCCTTGAGCAGGCGATGGCATCAGATGATCCGGCGGACGCGGCAACGGAATCGGCGCCACCCCCTGCGTCTGACCGTGGATCTTTGCAAGCGCGTTCTGGTCGCGCAATAAGTACCACCGGCACTTCAGCAAGGCGAAGATCACCACGATCGCGAGTATAGTGCCGGATAAAGCGACAAGAATCATCATGTAATAGGACGTTGTTTCGCCGTTTGCCACCTGCAATGTGGAAATAAATTTAGACCAAATTAAGTATGAAATAAGGTTGTATGTTAGGTGTAAACTGACAAACATGCTTTGATTTATACAGAAACTAGCTGTTGTTATAAACTTCCACTTACTAGGACTCCTTCATGACTCTCCGGGTCGTTTGGCCCAGGAAGGTTTTTCTTAGATTTCTTTCCAATTAAGATTCTAACTTCCCCAACCGCTGGCTGAAATATCGTTGCTGCTAGCAAGAATTTAAAGCTGTCTTCGTAACCGCTTAGTGAACTAATTGTATTCGAAGCAACAAAATAAATGACACCCGCTTTGAGGTCTTCGTGGGTGAAGTATGTAATTTCCCTTTCTCTAGCACTGGCTAATCCTCCAGAGCTTCTAATAATCTTCTTAATTGTGCCATATTTAGGTTTTCGTGTAATAGTATAGACAGGATCGCTTGCTGTCAGTGTCGCCAATCCCGATGCATCCAAGACTTTTAACGTAATTTTGGCTTTATCAGTTTCTACTTTTAAATATCCTAAAACCATAAGAGGGTGCACAATAACTTCTATAAGAAAAGGTTGTGTCGCTTTACTATTGTGCACATAGGCAATAAGTTCGAAACTATCATTAGCTGTAGTCATGTCGTTCTGCATGTATATGACGACTTTGTTCATCAAATCTTTATGAGAAAAGTACGTAACTGGATCTTTGCCGACGTAGATTACGCCGTGTTGCGGTTGTCGTGTCACATTGTACCATACTTTGGACTTCTTAACATTAGTTTCGACGTAGATTTGTTCAGTCGTTAACGTGGCAACATTATGTCCCTGTTGTAAATTAATAGGACGCAAAGACGTAGCATTTAAAACGACAGGAATAACATCTATCGTAAAAACAGTGTATGTAGGTTTGAATTGTTCATCCCATACTCTAAAATAGAAAGTTGCAGTCTGCAATACGCCAGAATGTTCGTATATTATTCTTCCATTATTTATATCTTCTTGTGTGAATTTGTTAATTGATTGTGCTTCGTCAATAGTCTGATTATTTTCTAACATCACAATTCGCCCTTGCGTCGGACCACTTATGATCTCATACCGAATACTGGACGGACCTGTATCGGCATCTTCTGTCAACAGGTCGTTTTTGGTTATTGTATAGTTTTCGCCTTGTACCACCTGTATTTGAGGTGTATCAGTTAACAACCGAAATGGCTGATCATTTACTGGGACGATTTGTATCGGTATGGAAACGTTACATAAGACAACACATTCGGGTAACAAGCACAAAGACATATCGATTTTGTCTTGTAATGTATCAGAGCCGTCGTGTTCGTAGTTGACCACACCAGTTTCTAGTTGCAATTGAGTAAGCGATGTAAGAGACGGTTTGAGCGCCCCGTGGGTCGGCTGCGACCACTGCGCTTCTATCTGCGGCTGTCGAAGGCCTGCTTGCGTTTCTAAGTACTCAATAACGTTGGACACATTAACTCTTATAGGAACTGTGCCACCCTCCTCTACTTTTGTATCGGGAATGAGCACAAATTTTGCAAGGCCTCCAGATGACACCGATATATCTATGTGGAATATTTGATCAGTGATGGGTTTAGCCAAAGCCGCTTCAACAGTATAGATGAAGGAGTCGTTTGTGTAAAGATCAAAAAACGGATGAGTATGTTCATAGTAGACTAAAGAGTTATTTACATCTTGTTGAGTAAATTGTTTTACTGATCTATGATGATTATCACCAGTCGCCATTACTAGTCTTCCTAGAGTTGGTGCTCTATCTACTCTGTACACTACTGTTCTCGTTGGATCTGAGCATTTAGACATAAGTAGGTAATTGTTTAAAGGTTCTCTCATATGTGGAAACACACGTAAATTTTGCTTTCTAATCAATTTCAATGACACGGATTTTGTAGATATTAGAAATGTAATTTTAGATAATTCGTGTAATCCGTCAGAAACGTTGAATATCATTTTGCCTTTTGTGCCATCTGAAATGAGAGAATTGTATTAACCGGTGATTAATTCAATCAAACAATTGACTTCTTAAAAGTAATGCTATTGCAATAATTAAAAAGGGCAATCTATATCTCAATAACAGTTTGCCAGCGGCTATTAGACTTGAGCATAAAAAAAGTAAATTAAAAATCTGTTACAATTTTTTTATAAACAGCCTGTAAGGGTTTGGCTCTTGCCTATGTACCTATTCGCTTAGAATCTAGTTACCACAGTTACGTCTTATCTATGATTGTATTGTATAATTGTGAGACCGATCCCACAGACAAACTGATCATTCAGTTTTGTGGGTCCAATGTTTACCTGTGTAAAATAAATATAATAAATAATTCTAGAAGAAACACTTACTTGTATGAACAAAAACGACTTTCCCATTATCTATATCCGCTTGCGTGAAATAGCTAACCGATTTCTCAAGATCTCCCTTCTTAGCGATGTATCCTGACACCACATCGACTATAGATATCGTCACGTTTTCTAATGGCGTGTCGATATCATTGACATCTGAAATAGATAATTATTTTAATCGAATCATGCCTGTTACTCTTTATTTACGTCAGAGAGTTAAAAAGTCGTTTATTTTTAATAAGACATTCATGAACAACACAAATAAATTGTACACCCACGCTGTTCATACTTTCTCGCAAAGCCTTAGTCATCTGTCGTAGTCGAGCATACACAAACCAACTATAAACATAACACTTACTTAGTAGCAAAGATTACAGTAAACTTGATGAAATATTTTCAAATAGTTTCGATTTGTATGGAAGGTACTTTACTCCGATTTTTTTAATTTTCTTATTAAGTCCTAGTTATTCACAAAGTTTCAATAAAATTGTTAGAGCCACTTTTGAGAAAAAGTAACAAACTACCTAGTTTTCTATGGGAACCTTATTTCGATTTTTCTAGGAATAACAAACTATCGCGGGCCAGTAAAGCTATAGTAACGTACCATGTTTTATCAAAATCGTTAGAGCCATGTTTGCCTAAATTAAACAATAGTGACTTTTTTTAATATGGTGGCAAAAACAAAACCAAACTCAAATTTCACCAAAATCCGTCCAGTAGTTTGGGAACTATAGCACCGGACGGACGCACACTTACAAACACACATTCACTCACACACACTTTTATTTTATTTTTGTTTTATATACTATTAGTGTATTTATCGATCCCCATCAAAATCTGAACTTGGACTTTTTTTGCAATCATGATACCTTTTTCACTCTTTTTCAATAATGATACCTTTTTCACTCCTTCGTAGCCCGCTTACGCTCAGTTGCTCGAAAGTAAAAAGTTTGTGAAAACAACATCTAAATGTAGCAGGGTAACTTTACGATAATCTGTAAGTACTACAAAGGAGCCAGCATCCACCGAGAACTAAGCTAACAGTCAACATAAATTGCTGGTTCGATTCTCTAAGCGTAAAATTCTACGCAAAATAAGTCAGCAGCTTATGCTAAAACTAACTTCACTGTACTCCAGTTTTCTCATTTGTCGTGTCGACGACAAGTCATTATCTCTCCTGCTCCTCTGCTGGCCGCCTTAACCACACCCCAGACATTTTCATACAACGGGCAATAAATAACATTAAATTCTAAAAACAAATGACGGAACACACGAAATTACGGCGAAACCCTTTACGTTCGAGAACCAAACTAGCACCAACCTGTATCATTCTGAGTGACGAGGGGGTGAGGTCGGAATCTAGAGAGCGGCAGGGAGTGTCCATACTGCATTTTAGTGCTAATACATATAGCGCCAGGGACTGTCCATGTCCATACTGATGTTAGTGCTAATTTATACAGAGTGATTGGAAACTACATCTAATTTAGAAAAAAAAAAGTAATATTAACTAGGGGTGGCAAATCAACAGTTTTCGAGTTAAAGCCCATTTAGTTTTAAAATTTTAAAACTAACTATTTCTACGTGATTTTGTAAAGAATATGTTATACCAAAGTATATACTATATTAGTACTAACGTACAGTATGGGCACTCCCTGCCGCCGCTCTCTAGATTCGATGCACCCCCCGTGACGCAGATTGGTTACAGTATGGTTATCGAACGTAAAGGATGATCTGCGTTACCGCGCCCCGACCGCCCAAAGACTATGTTAAACTGTTCATTTTACTGATGCTTTAGTTCAGTTAGTGCGGAAATAGAAATACACACTGTTTAAATTTCAACTTAGCACATATCTCGCAGAACAAAAATTCTCGAGTGCGACCGCGCACCGGAAGACGTAGCGTAGGAAGGCCCCCACACGGTGGACCCGCTTACAGACACACGGATGGGTGGACGGACGGACAGAGGAGGCTTAGTAATAGTCTCGTAAAGGTCTCGTTGGTCACCCTTTGGGTGTACAGAACCCTAAAAATTGGTCAAGTGCGAGTCGGACTACGCATAGTGTAGGGTTTCGGGGTCATACTTGAAAACTGTTTGTGTCAGAAATCACAAATCCTTCTTCTAAAACCAAAACTAAAAATACAAAATTGTACTAAGTTGTAGCGATGGAAATCGGTTTTAACCGTGTTTAGCGTTTTTATTGACTTTATAGTGGATATACTGTGATTTTTCCAGGACTTTACACCCATTCGTTTCGGAGATAAGGGGGGGGGGAATAGTCAATTTTCGCCTATTTTCTTATATAACTTAAAAATATTTATCTTAAAATATATTTATAAAATCCTTATTTGGGTCACCACTTATATATGTGTACCAAATTTCATCTAAATCTGTCCAATAGTTTCGGAGGAAATTGGCTGTGACAGATGGACGGACGGATGGAACAGACACACGAGTAATTCTATAATGATTCTGTTTTTAAGTTTTGAGGAGCGGAACCCTAAAAACATTACGTTAACCTTATCTATCGAAAATATATTGAAAATTCGATTAATTCTTTTTCTATAGAGTTGCTCGAAAAGTGGTCTTTTATATGCCAGTCAAGTGTTTTTTTTTTTATTATTAGCTCGGAGGAACAAGACATTTCTAACAAATAAAAAATATAATAACCAAAGATACATAATCTTCTTTAAGACTTTTGAAAGGAGAATTTTAAGAGATAGGTAGTTCCTCCGTGAGGTTAGTACATAACGCTATTTTTTTAGATTCTCTTTGGGTTATATCTTTGTATAGAAAAGAGAAAAAATATAAATGAAGTGGAACCGGTTACACCAAGGAATAGGTCATCTTTTCCGAAGAGGTTTAGTATCCCAAGCCTTATTGCAGTCTATTTATGATAATAAAAAAAAGTTACGCATGCGTACGTGTGCTAGCTAAAATATGACGCAATTTTTGTAAAACTGAATTGAGATGTTTTAGTTGTGAAAACTAATAAAATCATGAATAGTTAATATATATGTAATAAAAAATATACTTATGTGTATGTATAAGAAAAAACAAAGTGAGATTACTCCCCGGACATTTAAAATAAGCCACAAGTCGTGTAAAATGAACTTTGGTTGCTGAAGCCTTGATAGGTATAAGTACCTACCCATGTATTTTGTTTTTCTGTCACGGTTGGTTTTTTATTTTATCTATTTTCTCACAACTGTATTGAAAAACTTCGTATGATACATGGGTGTAAAAGGAAATAAAAAACACGTGACGATGGTAAACCCTCGCCTGCGGCGCGGGCTCACAAATGTCACTCGTTTGTTATTGACCTTTTTACTACCCTTGTATCATAAATAACTATTTCATGCCGCCGCGCCGCTATTACAAAGTCACTTTGTTCGTACGCGATTACGCGGCCGCGGCGGCAGCGAGGTTTGAATCACGATTAGTCGTTTATCAGTATAACACGACTAAATCTAAGAACAATCAGTTTGTATGATTCTTCATACTAGCTAGTTGTATATTTTTTTAGACATGCAGTGAATGGAGGTCAGCAGCGCGCCATATTGCTCGTTTACCAGTACTACACCGACTAAATCTAAAAACAAATTAATTTGTATGAATATTTATTCTAGCTAGTTGTATTATATGTTTTTAGAAATGCAATGTGAATGGAGTTCTGTTTCGTAGATTCGTTCATATCGTGGGATGTTTTGTTTATTTTATTTATTTAAAATGATTGCTCGTTATTTAAACACTTATTTGATTAGATGGTGTGAAAATATGTTATAAGTTGTGATGTGATTTTATAGAATGTAGTCACGGAATAATAGATTGAGATTCACTGTTTTTGTAGGTTGATAAGTGAGATTGTTTCACGGGAAAAAGCATGCCTCCTATGTTCAAAGAACAATTTTATTCACATAAGTTACCTACCAAGTAGCCACCGTAGATTGTTACATGCAGTAAATATCTATTAAAACATTTCGTGACCAATGCCACCGGTGAAGCAGGCAGCCCTACCTGCATTCATGCCTATAGATACGTCATATCATTTCTCGCTCGTTTGTATGAAGTGTCCGGGGTGTGGTTATACTAAAGTAAGCTTGCAAAATACGGGCGAAAGTTTCTTAAATCAGCTTTCCAAAAAAGTATAAAAGTTGCAAAACATTAATTTAATAATACCCAAACATTATGATTTCTGCTAAGAAGGTGCATCAAGTCCCATACAATTTTTCAAAAAAAAATTCCATGGAAAAAATCGGGTCTGGACTTTTTTTATTAGCTTTCGAATAAACGTTATTCATTGATGCTGGAGGGTCACTGACGCCTAGTAATGTGAAAAAAAATTTTAAAATTTCAGATATTAAAAACTCATGTAAAATCATTTTTTATTGATATTTGTATAGGACTTGATTCACCTTCTTAACAGAAATCTTTTTTTTTGTAATTACTAAATTTATATTTTGCAACTTGTATTACTTTTTGGAAAGCTGAGCAATTTTCACCCGTATTTTTCACGATAACAATATATAATTTTTTTTTCACAATCAAGAAGAAATAAATTAATGCGCTTTTCACACATCATCATCATCATCATCATCATATCAGCCGAAAGACGTCCGCTGCTGGACAAAGGCCTCCCCCAAGGATTTCCACGATGAGGATTTCACGCTTTTCATACAAAATTTTAAAATCAAATGGGCTTTAACTCCAAAACCGTTGATTTGCGACCCGTAGTTAATATGACTTTTTTGTCTAAAATTACAGGGTACTTTATCCCCTTAAAAGGATCACGTCGAATTTCCAGTCACCTTGTATATACTTTGCTTTAACAGAGCTTTCGGCGGTGTCCTCCCGAGTGTTACTTTTTTAATACAGTAAATTATGTATAGATTACACTTACAGAGTTCATTTCTAGTGAACGTGAATGTGCCTCCCTCCCACACGCAGAGGCCGGTGTTGGCCGCCACGATAGGCGTCTCGTCGTTCACCGGCACTATGTGCACGCGCACAACAAACGGCTCGCTCTCCTTGTTGTTTTCAGTGATAGCGACCATCTTGAATGCGTCTGATGACTCCTCAGAGCCGTCATTTACATACTAGAAATAATTGTGTAAAGTAAAACCACCTTTTATGGAACAATAAAGTTTATTAAAAAACGGCCAAGTGTAAGTCGTACTCGCGTTAAAGATCCCGAACTGAATGAAAAAGAATATGTCGCACTTGTTAATATATATTGATTAAAAATATAGGTATCATTGTTTTCTGTATTCTGGTGTGGAGGTGTGGTTGTACAGAACGGTCGCTTTGGTGCTTGAGTAAGTAATGTAATTAATGTTTTATTGTAGCTACTGATTATTTTCAGTGACATCGATCGATATTTAAAAATGAAAATGAAGAAGGTTTATTTCAGTACCAGAATATAAAATATCTACAAACCTGGATGAGACCTGCTTTTATTTATAAGGATACCTGTATCAGGAGGTTAGTGTCAGCTCTTCTATAGTAATTAGTTTGTTAACTTGAAATAAACAATGTAATTGATTACGTGAAAAATAAATTGTACATTTTCTAATACCTAAATACAAAAACGGTGTATATGCGTGCGTTTGTGTGTCTGTGTGTGTGTGTGCGTGTGTGTGTGTGCGTGTGTGTGTGTGTGCGTGTGTGTGTGTGTGCGCGAACGCACGTGCGTGTGTGTGTGTGTGCGCGAACGCACGTGCGTGCGTGCGTGTTTGTGTGTTTACCTTTACTATAACTCGCACTTGGCCGGTATTGTATAAGATGCTCTCAAAATATCAGCTGCCCCTGCAACATGTGCCTTTCCTTGTAAAACTGAACAATTTTCCCCAAGAAACGCAAAAAAATTTTGGGCTGTCCATAATACTAAATCGATTAGCTAACTGCCCAATTTTGTATGGAGTCCAAAATTATATTTTTAAATAGGTATTTATTTACGAGCGGCAGTTATTTTGAGAGCACCCTACATAGTACAACGTACCTGAATATTGCCAGAATTTAGTTTTAGTACTGGCAACAACCCCAAAACTTGATCTGCCATTACTATTTTTCCGAATTTAGGTTTCTCAATAACTTTGTACATGACGACTTTGCCTCTGTAATAATCAGTAACAGTTCTGAATAAATCTGGTTTTATACTCGTGCTTTCACCTTCAATGACTGTCAAATTTGATGCAACTATGTAGAAATGTTCAGGAATTATAATGATGGTCAGTTCAATGTCTCTTAGCCAAACAATTCCATTAGTCACATCCATTTTGATTTTATCCCGCGTGCGGTTAACTCCAGCTTGAACATAAACTAGGCGATTAACATTAATGATGGATTGATCGAATACTCTGGTGTGGACTGGCTCTTCGTTGTAAGATTCCACTTCTACAGTACCAGTAGTCGCAGTGATTTCAAGCCAACCGTGATATGGACCTTCCGTTACTTTGTATATTATGTTCGATGGCTCTATCTGAGGATGCATGACCTGAGAAAAATAAAATTAATGAATAAACCAAATTATTTATCTGTTTAGCTCAAAAAGGTTATATATAGTTCAAATGTGGCACTAACCTCTAAAACATCCTTAGTTATATTGACGCTAGTGGATTCCTCTACAATGAGCGGCTTATTTGTAGTCACCTTAAGAGGCTCCCAGTAGCTTGAGGGAAATATTTTAATAGGATAAACGCCTTCACCCCACGCATCCAAACACAATACTTTGAACCTGTAGAAAGAAGATAAAATATTCGTATTCACTGTAGAATAAACTGCATAAGTAAAACCTAGGTTTAAACACAAAATGGTTCTTACCTAAATTGGTCAGTTGGATATTTAGGTTCTCTGTGTCTGTAGGCCACCCTGCCTGCGGCAACGTCAAGTTGAGTGAAAACAAAAGCTCCCTGGCCTTCTCCAACTTCGATAGAGCCATGTTTGGGCTCTTGTATCACTTCGTACCTTATATCTTCTTCCAGGCAGTTCATGTTTGTATCAACTTGCAAGTTTGCTGTTGTGAGAACAACCGCCTTGCCATTCTCAACAATTGACCCATTTGTTGGATACATTTTAATGAATGGCGGCGAGGCTTGTATCTCCAAATTTCCGTTGACATCAAACATTCCATCTGATATCCAAAATGCTATTTTTCCGTACTCTTTTCCCTGATGTTTGAATAGAACCATATTTTTGTTTATATCATCTTGGGAAAATTGAGCTATTTGCTCCGAAGGATTGTCAGCTCTGAATATTCCGCCATTTGGAGGCTCTTTAGTAAACCTCTGGACCGTGTAAATAATATCGGAAGGTTTAGTGTCTAAATCGGCATCTGTGTAACTCAAATCTCGCGATGTAATTAGCCTCACTCCACCGTGAACGATGTGGAAAACGTGGTCATTCACTCTCATTGGGCTGTTATCATTTTTCAAGATTATGTCAATATGAAAAACTCCTACATACTGAAAGTCTTCGGGTTCTGGACTGAGTGCCATGAAGTGAAAAGAGTCATGACGACTCTCTGAATCATCGTGTGCGTAATAAACTCTATCGGAATTCAACTCTTGCAACGTGAAATATGTTGTATTATCCCTCAATATTTTAAGTTTTTCATTGATTACTTCAATTTTACCATGTTTGGGTAAATGAGTTATATTGAAAATTAAGTTAGTGACCACCTCAGTTCTGAAGTTGAGATGAGTCGATGGAATGACCATTCTTGAACCTTCCATTACTTGTAACCGTTCTAAAGTAGTATGAACTCTGCCAGAAGAGTAATCTGACGGCGATGATCCCGGTGTGTGTCTGATAGTCATAACACCAGTGATATTTTCGCATTCCGTAGCTCCAACAATGAAAGAAAACTCATCCTGGATGTGAGAATAGGCTCGCCTATGCAGTCTGTACCACAGCTGACCGGAGTCGATGTCCTGTTGTGTAAACGTGCTATGAGTCTGGAGATGATGTTTTCCAGAAGAAAGATGTAGTATACCATACTTAGGAGCTTTCAATATTGTGTATTGTATCCGATCATTAGGCAGTGCAAGCGGTTTTGTCTTGAACTGCAAATGTTGGGCTGATATAAATGCTTCTCTTGTATTGTTTAGAGTAAGTTCTTCATTCACTGACTGGTAAAGTTTTAGTTTTATGAATGTCAGCCTAAAATCGTACAGGGTGTTTGTGCGAATCGATCCCACAGATGCTTTGAACTGTAAATTACAAATACACGTAGAAAATAAAGTATTTATACTTGTACAAAAATTTATATAAAATTAACTGTTTAAGTAGGTAGGCTATGAAAAAATCTTAATTGTAAAATCAATTATTTCAAATTATTTTAAGGATACCTTTACCTTGAACTCATCGTGTGAGGGGTTTCCAAGTAAGTGCATATAACGCACGCGACCAAACGTTACCATTTCGCTAGTGAACGAATCTACAGTCTGCCAAATGCCATCTAAAACTCGCAATCTCTCCACTACACCGAACTGAGGTGGTTTCACTATGTCATACCTGATAAAATGAACAAGTATTGTAACATAATAATTAAATTCAAATAAACATAAATTTAAATAGGTCTTTAACTCTCTCTAATCGCGTGGCACAATTGACCGTGCTAGGTTTCCAGGTGTTACACTTAACATTTGCCGCGGCATGTGTAGGGCATTTAGATTAACACCTTGAGAAATGTGCAACGCGTCCTTCATACACATCTAGAATCAGATATGCACGTTTTTTCGCGAATTTTTTCCTTCACCGTTAAAGCAATCGGTAATTAAATGTACGTAAGTTTACAAAAACTTATTAGTACCTTGAGCGTCCCCGGATTCGAACCCGAGACTACTGGTTAGGAGGACTTAGTCGTTACCGTTGATACATAAAATTTAAATACGTACGTATTTATTTATGTACTTTTTCGCAGTGTTTCTTCAAAAATAACTCTCAGGGGATCCTGTTGTCGTAAGTATCGTTTAGGTACTCAAAAATGCTTATAATTTGGTCATTACTTTTTGACAACCTTAATTGAGCAAAGTTGGCCTTGCCATACTACTCGGAAAACAGGATCGCAAATTTTGTTGCGTTACTAGGACTGCAATTTACTGTACAAAGAGGATTTTAGTCAGAATTAGGCTGTATCTATCTCACAGAAAGGAGGTCGCGTAGGCATAACAAGCATCATTTACCTAATTTAAAAAAATGAGCGTGCGCGGTTCATATATCATTCAGAATTAGGTTGTAATTATCTCACCAGAAAGGAGGTCGCATGGCCATAAGAAGCATAATTTAACTAATAAAAAACGTGCGATTATAAATGAAGAATTGATAAACGCCGCGCTAGAATTATTACAAACTATAAGTAATATAAACCCTGGAAAAGTGGTCCTAAATTTTAGTAACTATATACTTTTAATATTTGGTCTTTTGATTAAATCATTACTATTCATATCTGCGGTATCTGGGACGTAAAGATATTGCGAAGCTTCCCAAACGCTGCCCAGCCGAGTTGGATTCGACGATTGATCTCTTTCTCGAAGTTGGACCTACCTAACTGGACTGTTTGTCCCAGGTATACATATTCGGTAACAACTTCGAGTGTAGAGCCTCCAACCTTCAGAGGAGTAGGTATGACACGGACGTTTGACATAATTTTCGTCTTGTCCATGTTCATTCTAAGACCCACTTGTTGAGAGGCTCTACTGAGGCCATCGAGCATTGTGCCTAAGTCGTCCATAGTCTCAGCCATGACCACGATATCGTCAGCGAATCGAAGGTGGGTGATGTACTCGCCGTTGATATTGATGCCGAGTCCACCCCAGTCCAAAAGCTTAAAAACATCTTCCAGGGCGGCGGTGAACAGTTTCGGAGATATAACGTCTCCCTGTCTCACCCCTCGCTGCAGCTGGATAGGTTCCGAGTTTTGATCCTGGAGGCGAACCGACATGGTGGCGTTTTCATACAAACACTTCAGCACTTCGATGTATCGATAGTCAATTTGGCACCTCTGGAGAGACTGTAACACAGCCCAGGTTTCGACCGAATCGAAGGCTTTCTCATAGTCCACGAACGCCAAGCACAGTGTCTTCGACCAATGTGTGTTGCCAGTGATGACGTACGGAACTGAGACATGGTCGCTTACTATGGGCCTCATAAGAAGGCTCAAGGTCACTCAAAGGGCAATGGAGCGTGCTATGCTCGGAGTTTCTCTGCGTGATCGAATCAGAAACGAGGAGATCCGTAAGAGAACCAAAGTAACCGACATAGCTCTCAGAATTGCTAAACTTAAGTGGCAGTGGGCGGGGCACATTGCTCGTAGAACAGATGGCCGATGGGGCAGTAAAGTTCTCGAGTGGCGACCACGCACCGGAAAGCGTAGTGTAGGCAGGCCTCCCACTCGGTGGACCGATGACCTGGTGAAGGTCGCGGGAAGCCGCTGGATGCGGGCAGCGCAGAACCGGTCGTCGTGGAAATCCTTGGGGGAGGCCTATGTCCAGCAGTGGACTTCCTTCGGCTGATATGATGATGATGATGATGATTCATATCTAAACTGAACTGGTTTTATTTAAATTACTCGCATTTTTGTGTAAAGCACTAATACAAGCCTTGGTCGGTAATGACTGCACTGCTAGCCACATTATAATGGTCTCGAGCTTAGCTTAGCTTAACGTGAGAGTTTTGACATGTACTTACTTGACTTGAACATTAGTCTCATCAGCGTTGGTGGTAAAAGTCAAGTTGTCAGCGGTTAAGAGAGCATACGAGTTGTGAACTAGAAGAAGCCCAGTGTTATTGACCAATCGCACTTGAAGCGGCACGATGGAGATCCGCAGTACACCTGGCCCACTCGTCTCTATGCCATCTGATACCTGCGAATACATCAAACTTTGAGATATTTTAATTTCTACTCTTAGTGGGTTTATTTTTGGAAGATTGATTAATCTAACGTCGGAGTTGCTTGATTCCTAATTTCTTTTAAATGTAAAATTATTTCCGCTGGTTGTCGGTATTTAATCGATAAATCAACGAAATACTTACAATTTCATGGTCTTCAATAACAATATAGTTGTGTGATGCTAGCAACCCTTTTGTGATTTGCCAAAATCATTTTAATCGGTCTTTTAAACGTATTTCATAGCAGCTGAAGTAGACTAAGCTCCCGTTGCACGAAATCCCACCTCACAAGGTGGCAGATCACGTCGACTTTAATTTAATATTCTGATTTTTATTAAACTATACCCTGAATCAATACAAAAATTTCTCGTAATTCCAAGATTTTGACATACTATATTGTTCGAGGTGGCTGACCAGAAAAACTGCCAAGCTGAAGGCAGGCAACCCTATAAATTCATAAACGGCACGTCTAGGGCAATTGATCTACATCACTTTCATCTTGCCACCTGATGAGGTAATTGACCCCATTTTTGGGGCACATGAAACATGGCTGATCTTGAAACCTGCCAGGGTTTGGGCTGGCAACCTGTGCGGGTTTTTATCTCCAGATGTGTCTCTTTCGATGAGTAAACGTTTCGATCTGCCACTTTATGATGTAATTTTCGATCAAAAGAGAAAAAAAAAGTTATTCCAGGATATGCGATGGCAATCTACTAAAATCCAGTGTTCCTAAGTAGTATCTATCACTATATTCTGCCACCTTGTGAGGTAGGGTTTCGTACAACGGGAGCTTAGTCTATAGGACGTCCACTCTGCGACCGGTTCTGCGCTGCCGGCATCCAGCGGCTTCCCGCAACCTTCACTAGGTCATCGGTCCACCGAGTGGGAGGCCTACATACGTATATTACAATCAAATAAGCAACAAAGATCACGTCACGTACCTGTAAAGACAATCTGAGCGACGTCTTATTCAATTGTTTCTCATTACTTGAACCATGGACGTAGGATATTACTCCTGAGTCTATGTCCTGTTGAGTGAAGGAGTCAACGGGTTGACCCGACATTTCGATGTGTCCGCTAAAACATAAGTTCTGTTTGTATGACCTAGCAAGAGTAAATTGAAGTTACATACAGTAAATCTCATAATTTTTGAACACGTTTATAAATAATTTTTAGTAACATTTACCTATTGGCTTCATTCTTCCCATGCAAAACTGTATACAACAAGTCCTCTGGTGGTGTATCAGGATCGTCCGCTTTCAGTATATCCGATGTGATTACCTTTCTTGTTCCCTAAAGTATTTACAAATCAGTGAGTATAGAGGAAAAGTGGTTAAAAGGAAAATAATATGTAGGCACAATGGAACGTCAAAGACTACGGCAAATTAAACAAAAAAAGGTCAAGTGCGAGTCGGACTTAGGCACCGAGGGTTCCGAATCCACGAGTACAACTATGATACCTATTAATTTCAAGCTAAGACATCAACGAGAGCGACAGGAACAAAATGATATCCATTCAGTTTGAACTCCTCATTACGAGTACGACTCACACTTGGCCGATTCTTAGTTTTACTTTAGGATTAGTACTATAATCACACCAAATTTCACACTTGTATGTATGAGCTTCCTTTTTTGCAATAATGCAAAAAGAAACCTTCAAAAAACAATTATTTTGTATGGGGACCCGTTAGCTGGTGCGGAACCCTATAAAACATATTCTTATATCAGAGTATATTAGACGAAAGTGAGGCATAAAAAATAAGTAACCTTATGGAATTATAAAAATATGATTAATAAATGTAAATTATAAAGATAAGATTAAAAAATTAAATACTCACATGACAAATTAATCGTTAAACTAGTTGTGGTGCATGTCGGCGCTGGTGGAAAACATGCGACTACAGAAACGCAAAGTAAAACAGAATTATTAAATGAAGCAAAATCAACTAAATACTTAAATAATAAGGAGCTTGTAAACTAAATTGTTATTCGTTTATCAACTCAATCAAAAAATCACATGCTCTTTGTTATTAATCAATAATAAGTAATCATTATCAAAATGAGGCAGAGTTAAACTAATCTAAATCTTGAATTACAGAGATCGGAAATGGGTAGTAAGTTCTAGATTTATGTAGTTGCGACGGCATGTTATTATGGCTATGCCAATCAGATTAGGAAAATACAAATTAAATAAAGGTAAAATAATAGAAAGGCTGGTGGTGTCTATTATGAATTTCATGCCTATTGGATAGATAAATTAATAATTGCTATAACTTTGCTTTGTAGATTTTTCGCTGTCATCTATTTGACAACTACTTCTAACTGAATATATTTGAAAGAAAATTCGTTTTGACCAGTATATGGGCAAGGGCTTGGTATATCTTCATATAACTTCGGATGTACAAAACAGCAAAATCACACGCCCTGTTTGGATCTCTTATAGATAAATAATAGTCTATGATTTGTGGAAAAAAATATTTTCGAACACTTTTTTTTATTCCACAAACAGTAAGGTAAGTGTGAACGAAAGGTGCGGTAACTAAATTTGGATATCAACGGATAAAAATCTTAATTTAATTTGTACCTGAGTAAGCCTAAGTACTTTTCCTGGCAGTAGGTTCAGAACAGGTGGGTCGTTAACCGGGGTGACGTTGACATGAAGTACAAACGTATTCCGGCCTTGCAGATAGCTTGGTAGCGTAAACTTTGTTTCTGGTACCAACTCCATGTCCAACACTATAGCATCTTGATGATTTTCTGAACCGTCGTGTACATAGTGTACCTATTACAATCCAAATAAAACAATGAAATGGCGGCCATAAACTAAATAACCTGAATTCAACTAAAAACCTTTTAAAACAAAAAAAAACTGCAATTACCTTATCTCTGGATAAATCCATGAGCGTAAAGAACTGTTTAGATTTACCATCGGTTTCTATGTAATTATTATATTGCGGTGAACTTCTCTGTAATGAGAGGTCTATGGCTATTCGGCCATGCTGCGGTGATTGTGCCACGTGGAGCAACACGCCCGATGGTCTGACGCCATACTTGTGGTGGTCCAACACCACATCGATGTTTTGTGTTGTAATAACGGCCACACCCCCCTCTTGCACTGTCAGCGGGTAAAGCGCAACCAGCTCTAGTTCACTACTAGATTTAGAAAAGACCTGTGGATAAAAATGTTAAATAGTTCATATAAATAGCCAAGTAGCATTAGGTCTGCAGGGACACTATATTGTTTTTCCTTCGTGATATTTCAGTAATCAGGAAAATAGTACTCCAAGTACTACATGTTAGCGTAATTTTTGGATTACTACAGGAATTTATGCATTTCATGTGTCACACAAATACATAACTCTTTTTTTCTGAAATACTATTAACCTATAGCAGGAAAAAACAGGATCTGTACTTGACTTACCTTGTACTTTTCAGCATAATCTGGGTTTATGCACAGTTCATTGTCGCATTTGCAAGTGAAATGGTCAACGCCATGTTGTTCACAAACAGCTCGGGGCACGCAGGGCGGGTTGCCCGGCGTCGCGTGACACGGGTACCACCATACGCACTTGGGGTTCACACCGTACGTGACAAGCGCGTTTGGGAGGCCGTACATCTTGTCGTCAACCTCGACAGGTCTGATACAACCCTAGAATATAATTGCGGAGTGAAAACAAGTGAACACCTATTTATTTTGGTCCACCTTTCTTAACTAGTAGTTGTAAGGCGTCTTTGAAAAACAAATGGAAATAATAAATCGGGCGAATCCAAAAAAATTAAGACTTTTGATGAATTTTTGTAATAATAACTCGAAAGTTACTAAATTAAGTTAACAAAGAATTTACTGAACTTCCGACTAATATTGATTGTTAAAAAAACAAAATCAATAACTGAAAAGTGGCTTATACTGATAATCCCTAATACATATTAAAATTTAAGGAGTGCGATTCAATTACTAAAGTGGACGACTAAAAAAATTGAATAGGCGACTTGAATGTTAAGTTTTACTTTTACATTAATCTAAGGTTCATAACAAACTTTACGGCTGGCGAAACGCCTGAAGCAACTTAGCTCGTTCAATTGCAAAAAGGTCTTATTTTTACCCGTCTGCCCAAAAAGGAAGGTAATGTTTTTCAATATGTGTTTAATGTGTTTCAGTGTGTATGACCGTTTCTTTGGCTGAGCCTGAACCCTAAACGGCTTGATGTATTTTGGAGGTGAGGTGTGGCTTCTTGATCCCGTGAGTGACATAGGATACATTTTCACAATGTTTTTATGCAGCCGGGTACTAATTAAGTTGGTTTTATTATTTAAAACACCTCATTTAAGATACAAAAGCTCACTATAAATAAATAATTAGCCAAATATTGAATATAATGTGAGACGTAACGTTGTCATTTAAACATAAATTAGTTCACTCAAATATTATAATATTATCATGTTTCTCGTTTCTAATAATTAGTAATTCAAATTAGAGTTTATAAGTCGCCGTTTTTAAACTTTGTTTTCACTTACGGTCAGTCGCTCACTTGGTATTCCAATAACCCATATTCATTATTTTTTGAACCCCTAAATTTGAATTTTCAGTCAATCGTTGCATACTCAAAAACAAATGACAGCGTCGCGTTGACAGCGTTACAGATTCAGTCAGTGATGAGCGTAGATTATATAAGATGCCGTAAACTCCATATCACTTTATTTACTTACCATTATACTAGAGTCAGCAGCCTTAATTCCTCTTGCAAAAGCTCTCTGTCGTTTCTCAGTCTCTATTCCGCCGATATAAAAAGAGTCAGATAGATCGAGATACCTAGTACCACCACTCTCGATTCGAGTACTCATCGAAATGTCATCAACAGACAACTGTAAAATACAAGTTGAATATTAGAAATCGAGTAACAACTAGTCATAACATGCAAATTTATTATAAACCAGTGTTGTAAACTACAGTTGCCAATAATAATTTCGGGCCAACGATTTGTATAATCATTTCAATGCATATTATGATAGTGTTACAGTGCTACCAAAAGTCATCTCGTGCCTACTTTTTACTGCATTCTGCTGAAAGCTAGCTTGAAGACAATAAAATTATTTAAAAAAATGTCTGTCGTGTGTCTTATCTAGAAAATAGTCTACCTTCAACACTGTCGTTTTAGCGTTTTATCAAGTAACAGACACCCAAAACATTCAAGCATTCAAGCTTTCGCGTTCATAATACATGCTAGTATTTTAGTGCGTTGCAGGGAGCTGTGCTCATCGTAGAGTAAGAATAATTGTAAAGACGGATTGATTTTGATTTCCGCAACAAAGCGACCGGTGCGCCCATTTTGCGCCATAAGAATAAGAGTAACACTAAACGCAAACGGGAATGTGTTACGCCAAACTTCTGGTGATGGGCTGTTGCGCAATTTAAGAATACATAAGTATTTTAATATGACGTTTTAACAATAGGTAAGGAATATGATGTTATTGTTATAACTTAGTTAAGGCAAATTATATTATTGTTACATCATATTCCTTACCTATTCTTCTATGTAAATAGACATACACTACAGCACTGCACTGCTTCATCTCTTCTTACAACTCACACAGGTATATTATACAAGAAGTTTTATTCGCGTTGTAATGCAAATGGTATTTGTAAAAAAACTTAACACGCCAAACTTACATAACTTAAACTAAAATTCATCTCGCTCGGCAGATTGTATGTAATCAAATCAATATTCGCATGTGCGACTAGACCTATACAATTTTAAGTAATGATCACTAGTGGCAGGATTTTATTATGAAAAGAAACTTCTCGCTGTATACATGCCGCCAAGCAGCGTGCTGCGTTCTGGAGGGTTGGGCAAGATAGCCAGCGCGATTACCAACATACGAGGCGTTGCATCTTGCCCACAATGACAGACAATGTACTGATTACTCCCCTGGTGCTATAAATCCCCATCAACTTTCCATACGCTTTCTAATCAGCCTTTTACCGTAAAAAGGAGTAAAATGCAGGCCGGCCTCCCACACGGTGGACCAATGAACTGGTGAAGGTTGCGGGAAGCCGCAGGATGCGGGCAGCGTAACACCGGTCGTTGTGGAAATACTGGGGAGGCCTATGTCCTGCAGTGGACGTCTTTCAGCTGATATGATGATGTCTCTTAATATATGGACACGATCAATTAGATGATATACAAATATACAGGTTAAACTTCTTGCTTACAGTAGCATCAGGCGTTATTTCTTCTTGAGCGTTAAGAAAGCTATCATATATCCTTTCTGTAGGTGTTTGTAAATTGATGACATCTAAGCCCTTTTAAATTCAATTCAAAAATTCTCACCAATCCAGATTTGTTCGTCATATTGTTCGTATTTTTTTTTAAAGAAAATTGGTAAGCCCTAATGGTATGGTATAACCTAACAATAAGGTTTTATGAGATATTAATGTTAAACTACACTGATTTCGTTAACACTCGCTTCAGCACGGCGCACGATAGCAAACATCCACTAAACGAGAGTAGAAGAATAACTGAAATCTTCGCAAACAGCCGACAGACACATTTTAAATAGCTGAAATGCTATTTCATATACAAAAGTAGCAGAATAACTGAAATCTTCGCAAACAGCCGACACATTTTAAATTGCTGAAACGTATTTCGGTATAGCTACCGATATTTATATAGAACTCTTCCTATGCATGCTATTTTCTTCGAATTCGCGCGCTACCTCGCTAACCATGCTCAGAAACATCAAGTTATGTATCACTGTTTTATTTATTGTGTCTATACCATATTAGTGTTACTATTCAAAGTCGATCGCACAGGTATGCCATTTGTATCGCATATTTTGATAATCACAAGGAAATCAAAACCTATATATAGTACGTTAGTACTAATATATATATACTTTGCCTATATGGTACTTCTCTTAGACCAAGAATCATGAAATTAAGCAAGAAGCAAGGTCTCACAGCACAAGTTAAGGGAAAAACCCGAAAATCGTTGATTTGTAGTTTTACCACATTAAAAAAATTTGCAGTGTGGAAATTGAGTGTGACGTTTATCGATGTATGTGAGAACATTATTCGGTCTACAAAATTTGTCCTTCAATTCGACCTTTCTTTGGCACATACACAACACAAACATATTGTGTGATGGTACGGAACCCTACGGAGCCCGACTCGTACTTGGCCGATTTTTTCTAAAAAGATAAGAGTTTGGTAAATACTTTGTCGAGTTTAAAAAAATATATAGCCAACCAAATGGACATCGCACATAGTCACCTATCATATTAGACAGAGGCACATTGACAGAGGGGCTCATTTCTTCTGCAAGACGAAGACAAGGGTTAACATGTTTTTGAAGATTATAGTACATAAATACAGACGCGACAGACAAAACTAACCAACTTCCCCCTGGAAACCTACAGTCGATTCGCCAAAAAATTTTGTCTTGTCATTCAAATTAGATAATACCCATCTTTGTATGATAAATGCATATTTTTTTATGAACTGAACATTGGTTCCCTGGGCAAAGTTGTTCAGTTTCATCTTCTCATTCACCCCCTGAAATGCATCCATCGTTCAACCAATCACCCCATATAGGTTACCCTTATTATTTGCACTAATTAAGTTTAATATTCGACCACACCAGAAGTTGAATGCTACGCGAGAAAGTATGCACAGTGTGGCTGTACAATTTGTTTAGCATTGCCAAACTATAACTTTGAGAAGCTTCGACTTACCTCTATCAGAGATGGGTTAAACAGTAAGTGCATTTTGTGCCACTGGCCATCATCAACTCTCATTGTGTGCATAATCTGTCCGCGAGCCATCTTAACGTGAACCACTCCTTGCAGAATCTCAACCGCCAAGAAATCTGAACCGCGTCCACCGCCGGAATTGTAGAGAATAACTGAGTTTTCCGTTATTGTCTTGAATTCAATTTGCCACCTGAAATTTTTTGAAACCATATTAAGTCTCTTTGGATCAATACTTTCTTTCTAGTGATTCCACGGTATAAGATTATAAGGTATTTTCCATTTATTTAAATCAGATATAGACCTTTTATCTCACAAAGGCACGTCAGCCTTGGTTGTTTTTGAAAAGTGACACCTGCGACTGTGTGCGTCAAAATCAACAGCGTCAGCAGAGAAAATAAGATGATGACTGCATAAAATTAAATAATGAATTATTAATAATTAAATTTCCCGCCTACTGAAAATATAAAAACCTTACTCGCTTTGTTTTTAATCAAGTATTAAATTTTTTATTTGTCAAAATCACAAAATGAGTACATCAATGACACTTAAAACTATGATAACTTCTATGTATTATCTCGAACCTTTTTAGAGAAAAATGTCGTTTTTGACAACAAAAAGTGATTTAAATTATTAGCAGTCAAAGCAAGCGAAAATAGTAGATTTTTAACTAAAGGCGAGTGCACCTGAGCGCAGCGAAGGATCCAAAGTACGTCACTCTAGTTTAATCAATAAGAACATTTATTTATTTATATACATACAATGAGGAACAATTTCCACAACGACCGGTCGTGTACTACCCGCATCCAGCGGCTTCCCACGGCCTTCACCAGGTTGTCGGTCTACCTTGCTACGCCTGGAAATCCTTGGGGAAGACCCCTTTGTCCAGCAGTAGACGTCTTGCGACTGATATGATGATGATAAATTAGGAACAATAAGACATAACATAGAAATATATTCTTGCTCCTCTTGCATTTTTCCAAAGGATGAAATTGTAATATACAATACAGTCATATATTTTTCATAAACATTATCTGAGTTAATGTAATACTTTCATTATGTATCACTGCTTGAGAAAGGCACACTCATTTTTCATAAATGTATCAACATGAATACCAAGTAAACAATTACGAAGGCGGACTGCATTACGCGCTATTTACTTTTTCACAAACTTTTTTTTATTTGGTGTGCGCCATTCACGTTGCGACTGTCGCACGAACGGAGACTCGAAAGGGACACAGCTATAGGTTTCATAAGAATGTTCTATGTACAAGCCTGTCCGTAACGTGAATAGCTCTTGGTGATTGGAACACTAGTAACATTACTACATTTACTAACATTATCCAAATTCCAAAAAAACATTTTTTCTCCCTAGGGATCAAAGAGCTATTTTGGTCCCTGTTTACGAAAAACCAAATAAATCTTATTCAATAGATGTGATAAAAATATTGTTTTTTTTTTATATCAGCGAAACATCATATTGAGAGCATAACATGAAATTGTTTGTAGGCAGTTAGCTCTATTTTTGTTATTGCCTGCCATTTTAGATTTCTGTACTGATATGATAGGCTCACAAAGGCGTTTAAATTATCTGTTCGAATACCGAAGTTGTTCAATGAAATCAAAGAACAGTTTTATTCTTGCAGTTTTTGTTTTCAAGTTTTATTGCAAATTTAGGTAGGCACACGTATGAGTTTGGTAATTTAAAAACTGTATTTATTACTTAGGTATTTTACATAGATGTTATTCTTATATATTATCATCACGCCATGAGTTGCCAAAAGTGTTCAGGCAGATTCCCGCGCCATCACGCACTTAACGATATCTTACGGCGAGCTCTGGTATCGACTAATATTCCATGCATACTGAAGTCGTCAGGACTTAGTCGTAGCGACGGGAAGCGACCCGACGGCCTAACGCAGGTGCCATAGCAAGAGGGGAGGTGTCTTCTCTGGGATGCCACCTGTTCCAGCACCTTCGCATCCTCTCACCTGGCGCATACATCAACGGCAGCAGCATCCGCTGCTGAGGCAGCCGCTCGGTCGAAGCACTCAAAACATGCTACCTTGGAACAAACCTACATGTTTGTTCCATATGCCGTCGAAACTGCTGGCCCATGGGGGACCGAGGCTAAGGGTTTTGTGCAGGACATTGGACGCCTTCTGCGGGACAAAGAAATTGACCCCCGCTCCGGGGCCTTCCTGGTGCAAAGTCTGCCTATAGCCATACAACGAGGCAACGCTGCGAGCGTTATGGGCACCTTTGTGCCGGGGACGCCCAGGGGTGGTTTATTATAGCTGTAGAAATTTTATCATTTATTTTTGAATGTGTGATTATTTTATTTGACATCATTATTTTATAATGTCTCAATAATATTTATATGCTTACTTAGAACCTAATAATTTATTAATTTGTTGTTTATTGTACATACAAAAAAGGTAGATTTTTTTTTTCTCTGTGACATGAAAACTAAATTGCCTAAAATTAAATGAAAGAATAAAAAAATGGATTTTAAGGAATAAGTAAAATGGACTGACAGACAAAAGTACAATTTATCCATTGACAGTATTAACAAATTAAGTAAGTCCCTACAAACATACATGAATGACTTATCGACGTTTAATTGCCACGCTGTTGCTACGTGATCAAAAGTTAAATACGAATTCACTTTGCAATAGCAAGCTCGCCGCGCCCGCGTCTTGGGCGCAACGCAACTGAGGTTTGTCTAAGAGCTCTGGTACACAACACCGACGTGCATGCGCAAGCACCACTACAACCTAGGCAGTACACACCACCGACGTGCATGTGCAAGCACCACTACAACCAAGGCTGACGTGCCTAGTTGAAATAAAAGGTCTATATTAAAATTTGTATCATAAATCAAAAACGCTATTTTGTGCTACACAAATATGACGTCACTGAGATGTATATCTTTTGACAAACGAATTTTGTGATTTGATTAAATATAAAATAGAAAATTAATGAGAGTCAAAGAATTACGTAAGGTTTTCAGATGCTGAATAATATTGTTCAATACAGTTGCTCGAAAAGTGGTCCTTTATGTGCCAGTCAAGTGTGCGCAAAATTGATTTTGCCGCACACTTGCTTTTACTTTACCACTTTTTTTTTCTAACTCAGAGGAACAAGACATTTCAAAAAATTATAATCAAAGATACAGAATCTTCTTTAAGACTTTTGAAAGGAGAATTTTAAAAGAGATAGGTAGTACATAACGCTAGCTGTTTAGATTCTCTTTAAGTTATATCTTATGAAGAAAAGAGAAAAAATATGAATGAAGTGGAACCGGTTTCACCAAAGAATAGGTCATCTTTCATCTTCATCATCTTCACCAAAGAGGTTAAATATCCCAAGCCGTTAATTGTATTTAATAATAAAAAAATTACGCATGCGTACGTGTGCTAGCTAAAATATGGCGCAATTTTCGCAAAACTGAATTGAGATGCTTTAGTTGTAAAAACTAATATAATTAAGAATAGTTAATATAAATGTAATAAAAAATAAACTTATGTGTATGTGAAAAAACAAAGTGAGATTACTCCCCGGACATTTAAAATAAGCCACAAGTCGTGTAAAATTAACTTTGGTTGCTGAAACCTTGATAGGTATGTACCTACACATGTATTTTGTTTTTCTGTCACGGTCGTTTTTTTAGTTTATCTATTTTCTCACAACTGTATTGAAAAACTTTGTATGATACATGGGTGTAAAAGGAAATAACAAACTCTTGACGATGGTAAACCCTCGCCTGCTGCTCGGGCTCACAAATGTCACTCGTTTGTTATTGACCTTTTTACAACCCTTGTATCATAAATAACTATTACAATTTATTTTTGGTACTGTAAAATACCCTAGTAACCTTACCGGCCTCCTGCTCTCGAATTTATTCTGGGAAGTATCAAATAAGCTCCTTCATCTATAAAACTGATATCAGACGTAATGTCGGCGTCAAACTCTGGAGCGCAATTCCATGTAACACCTTCCACATGAACTGCACCAGAGCGACTTCGCGCTTTTTCAATAATTTTAACTCCATTGTAGTAAACCTAAACACAATTAAATTTTAAGTTACAATAACATACAAAATTTCTATATCTCACACAAGTTATGGTTGCTATTGGTGATAACTATGAAATAGAACTTACATCTTCCATGCAACCGCGAAAGTTTTCCATGTGTCCCAGAAAAAGTTCTGAAAAATCACCTTGTCCTCCGAGAAACACTCCAAAATGTATATTCAACTCAAAGAAGCGGCCGGGCAGTTTTTTCTTTACAATCCCATCATCAACCTGCAAATAATAGGGGTTTAAGTAGGAAATAGCCGATTCATTTTTTGAAGTTCAATACCAATTTTTGTTGGAAAAAAAAAGATAAATATTGTTTTTTATCATTGACCTTATAGTGACACTACTAATGGTCTTTTATTACTAACTAAAGGCATGTCTTTCATGTTCCAATCTCCTGAGCTATGTACCATTGAATGGAACAAATGCGTTTTTGTAGTGGTCAGATGGGGCAATTTTTTTTACTAGTTATTTTCTTGAATTTTCCTGAAAATAACGAATACTTATGCAGGGTATTCCCAAATATGACATTAGTAAAGAAGAAACTGCTGTGATAACTCTAGACTTCTAGAGCTTTAAAATTACAAAAGTATTATTTTTTTGCCTTTAAAAATGGAGATTTATTGAGTTGAAAATAACCGTCATCATGGGTTTAAAGTCACCATGCTCTTAAAATATTTAAACAATATGCATACATTAACGAAATAAAAGGGCGTCAATGGAACTAAGAAAATTCATATAGCTACTCTGCCACTATTGACTGGATGCCAACCTCTAAGTGTACTCTACATTCTGAGTAGGTTTTTTTTATATATACTTAAAATTGGTAAGCTCTTGGCATCATCTCATCTGATGGTAAGTGATGACGATGCCGAAGATGGAAGCGGGCTTACCAAGATTCCCCAAAGCATTGGGGAACCGGCTATCTTATCTACAAGCCAGAACACATCTATGTTGATTGCATTGATGTTTGGTGGCAAGACTTAGATAGGATGGTGGTAGCCAGCCAGGCGGGTTTATAAAATGCCTTTCCACCTACCAAACCAAGTCTTACAAAGTTAGACTCCACCTGGAATCGAAACCATCGTCCTCCTGATGTGAAGCTAATGACCTTAACCATTATACCACAGAGGTGCTTAGTTCACTTGTGTATATATATACTTATCAGTATCAAGTCTATGTGCTTTGATTTTTCCTACCTTCATGGTAAGATTAGCTTCACGTCGGGTGATACTGACATGATGCCATTGACTGTCATTTAAATATATCCCCTTCAGGGAAGACAGTTCACTTTCTCCAGCCCCCAAGTTTATGTGCAGTTTCATTCGACCACTCTCTAATCGAATCTAAAACATAACAAAATTTTAAAGGGAATTAGAATACATCTTAAAGTGTAATTGTTGTTTGTATAAGATAAAAGCTCAAAACTACAAGTTTAGCACTAACGTCAGACTTGCCCTATGGAAACTTTTTCTTCTAAGAGTTCTCATGCTACCAAAGAATACTATGCAAACAAGCAACTCTCACCTCCCCTCGCCCAATATAATATATTGCTCAAGAAGTGCAAACAATGACAGTGAGATGAGATGGAAGACAGTTGAGGAAATTCTTAAACAGTACAGTGTCTACTTCATCTGTGTCTCAGTTCAGTGTCTGGGCGTAATCATTAATCTTCATAAGAACTTTATCATCATATCAGCAGTAAAACATCCACTGCTGGACAAAGGCCTCTCCCAAGGATCTCACGAAAACTGGTCCTACGCTGGCCACACCCAGCGGCATTCCGTGATCTTCACCAGATCATCAGTCCATCGCGTGGGAGGCCTGAATACGCTACATTTCCCAGTGCGAGAACTTCGTGTTTCCTGAAGGCCTGACTAAGCTACATTTCCCAGTGTGACAACTTTGTGTTTCCTGGAGAACTTTACTGATGCAACGGCCATCTGTTCTACAAGCTATGCCCTGCCCACTGTCACTTCAGTTTAGCCTCTTTATAAATATAGCTAACTTACATATATAACTTAAGGGTTATGACTACCATCGAGGGTCTGATGGACACAGAACGCTGTTAAAAGTTGGTCATCACAAAATAAGTAGCTATTAATCAGTACATTTTACACAAAAAAAAAACTTTTTAACAAAAAATTAAACCAATGACAACTAAAAACAGACAAATAAAAGTTAACAAAAAATTAAACAGTTGAAAAAGAAAGGAACTGAAAAGCAGAAATAAAGAACCTTTTTAGTCTAATGAAACTCACTAACCTTATAAACATTTTTATAATTTTGAGTCTACACCAAACAAACAAATGTTCAGTAATTTCCGGCAAAGGGATGCATCGTGTTGCAGCATTTGCACATTCTGCTGCCATCATTTCACTTAATGTAATTAATAATAATTAATAAATTTGTTTGTTTGGTGCCGACTGAAAATTATTTTGATATTTACATTAGTGTAGGAACCTTGTTATTTTTGGATTTTCAGTTCCTTTTATTTATAAGTTAAAAGATTTTCGTTCCTTTGAATGGAGTGTAAAAGAGTGCTAAAATATCAATTGGATGGACTATAGTTCCAACATGTTTAGTGCCGATATCTAAAAAAAAAATATTGTTTGTACTAAGTTATTTACAAAAACCTCAAAGAAACTCACCATGCAGTAGTCTGTTTTGCCAGCAGCTAGGAGCAGTAATGCATCAGAGAGATGTGTTCGAAAACGAAAAGTTATATCAGTCACACTTTTAGCTTCTTGCAAGGGATAGGCAACATGACTAGCTCCATAAAAAGAAACTGCAAAAAAGATAAATGTTTATTAGCATATTATCAGCATCATTTATTATTTTAAAGTAAACTAAATCTCTTCGTTAATATTATTCATAAACTCACCTTTATCGTAGGCAAACACAGTAGAAACGAGGGACAGTATAAAAATAAGCATCATTGTGTATAACAAAAAGATTCATTAGCGAATGCGGCACAGTGTTTCTGTTTTAAGATTGCAAGACGAAGGTGTTGAGCCGCACATTAAAAACTTGCAGATACATTATATAGAAGAGAAAATTATCATAGAAACATTTCCACTTGATGAACACAAAATATAGATAATGTCAGGTATCGTATTGTGAACAGGCGGGCGGGGGCCATAGATGGGCCATAGAATAGACCCGAGTCTGCTCGCCACAAACAGTAGTGACTTACATCCTCTTTGGACAGAGCCCACAGAGTTCCTTCCACTCAAAAAGTCGAAGTCGAAACTGACACAATGCAATAATGCAACACTATTCACATTATTATCTGGGTTTCCAAATCAACATTGATCTATTTAAAATATTTTGTTACATCTACATTTATCTGTGTGTTCACGCATATTCATTGTGTACTATATTGGGTACGTTCCACTAAACGCCCGCAACGATTGTAACACCCTCTGTATCGTTCCACCTAAGGCCCGTGGTCGTCGCGAGCGATCGCTCGACGTCATAGATGACGTCACTGTTCGCGACCACATCGCGCCCACTTCGCCCACAAAATATTGGTGGGTCAGAGTGGGCTTTCACCAAAGAGAATGTGGCCTCCCTATTGAAGAAGAGACTCCGGCAACAATCAGAAGAGGAGGAAGCGCGTGCCAAACGACATAAAGAGCGCTTAGAAATGGACGAAAAAATGCTCGCGTTACTTTCTAAATTAGTTGATAAAAAGTAATTTATTTTATCGATTAAGTTCTGTTTTTTACGTGTTAAGAGAGATTAAATGATCATTTTCGAAAAACTAGAAAGTAAGTGTAATAGTGTAAGTTTTCATACGCAGTTAAAAAAAAAACTATAGTATTCAGATTTAATATTGATTATTTATTGAACGATTTATACGAGAAAACAGAAAACTTTCACCATACCGCCATATTGCGAGCACATAGCGCTCAAGATGTGCGTTCCACCTAAAACATTCGCCTACAACGCCCGCGGCCTTTTTCCGTTAGTGGAACGGCAGTTTCAGCGGTCGCGGTCGATGGCGTTGCGGGCGTTTAGTGGAACGTACCCATTCTCTTTACGTTCTAGCCGCGTGTGTGCTACAGCCTATTAGTTAACTAGCTTTTTTTTATGTATTAACGTCTCTGGGTACAGAAGCCCGTTTGAAACAATCTACATGTAATTAATCTTCATTTGTTTTTTGATTTGCAATGCTAGTGCCAGTGCATAAAAAGTCTCAAAATGTCTATCTCCAGGAGTACCGGCGCGGCGGTACAAGTACCGGATCGTTTCAATGACTTTTTCCTTAGTGTCACACAAGGTTCAAACTTATTTCCAAACTGTGAGGTATCAATCAAACGTCTAGAAAAGCATTTAGAATTACATTCCTTTAGTATATTGAATGAGCTATCATTTCATAGCCAAACAGACACATGCTCCAATTTAAAAAAGTAATAAAAAAAATAGAACATGTGCGTGAAATTTCGCGAACTACGCGATTCGCGTCCTGCATGATCCTATTTGGTTTTCTTGTGGCCAACGTTGACTTTATTTTTCTTAAAACGTCAAGCAGAGGGCTGGCTTAGGCTCTACTTCATTCATATTTCTTATTTAGGAACGACGTACACGGCGGATTGAGCAACAACCGGAAATTTTTGGCTATTCGACAGAATGTAATTATTGTTACACTAGCTTTTTCCCGTGGCTTCGCCCACGTGGACATCGTTTTTATTTTTATTTATTTATTTATTTGTTTTAGGAAAACTTACAGACAAATTAAATACTATAAACAAACTTAAGTAGATAAAAAACAATGCCATTAAAAAGTTTCCACCAATAAAAATTAAAAAAGCGCATCACAAAAAACAGATATATAATATGTAAAGTAGTGATTCAATTGTGGAAAAGAGAAAAACAATCAACAGCAAAAAATAAAAATAAACCAAACAACAGCTAGCACCATAAACAAAAACTTAAAGATAGAAGTAAATTACAGTTCGAAAAACTCAGCAGCAAGAATTCGCCGTATGGATAAGGTACTGGAGCAAAAGAGGTCAAAATTATCACATAAACTGTTAAATTTTCTAGATACGCGTATAAGGAAAGAATTTTGTCTATAGTTCGTGCGAACAAGTGGTACATGGAGAAGAGGTCTTTTTCTGTAATTTAAGAGATCAGTACGCATAGTTATTTTTGCCAATAATTCAGGGCAATCAATAGCACCCGATGCTAATTTCGAAAGATAACTGATATCATTGATATTACGTCTTACATCTAGAGGCAAGAAATGGTAACGGTGACATCGATGGTTGTAGTCAAGAGATGTTTGATGGGTCTTAAAATCTAAGAAAAGCAGGAATTTCCTTTGTATTCTCTCAATTCTGGATCTATATATGTCTCATATCGGGGGTTCCACACTTGTGAAGCATATTCAAGATGGCTTCGAACATAGGCGCAGTAAAGAATTTTGATTGCCTTAATGTTATCAAAGTTAGTAGAAGTTCTCATAATGAATCCCATGGCTTTCGTGGACTTCGAAATTATATTTTCTATGTGTTTAACAAAAAGAAGATGCGAATCTAATATTACACCCAAGTCACGAGTAAACTCAACTTTAGAAACATTCTGATCATTTAAGGAATAATTAAATTTTATATAGTTTTTCTTGCGACAAAATGTCATGTGGAAGCATTTGGAGACATTCAAATCTATAATTTATTGGTAAGACAGTATAATGAAAAAATATTTAATATACATTTTTTTATGTCATTAACGAAAATAGTAAATAAAAGTGGTCCCAGCAAGGAACCTTGGGGTACTTCAGAGGATATGGGGGTCCACGATTACCTGGCCTTGTGATATAAGTATTTACTACGTGGATGTTCAGAAAGACTAGTCACCGATGTATCAGAGATAGATTCCATATAAAGTGCTTTATGATGCGGATCTTCAGGTACCAGAGGATCAGAAGAGTCCTGCACAATGATCGGGTCACTAGATAACACTAAGTCAAGTATGCGGCCGTTGCTATTTATCATGCTATTGTATTGACCGAGGTTGCATATTATATTGAGGATGTCTACAAAATCGGAAGCACAGTCACCCACAATGTCGAATGGCTGAAGTGCAGCGCCTTCACCATGAGACGCCATTAGTAGTCGGGTATTTAGTGTGTTGATTTGTATGGGAACCTTGCAAATCTTCAACAAAGGAAGCCGCTTGGCACAGGCATACCTAGTGGTCATCTGAGCTGATTTAGCCCTGTACCCACGTGGTACCACCCAGCAGGTAGGTGGGGGAGGGGGGGGGAAAATTCCATCTGCCGCGCTGCACTCTTTCGTCCATATCTCCGTAAGTTTAGCAAACAAGTCGTGTTTGGTATCGTTTTCGTATAATTTAAGGACGACAAATTCATTTCTGGAACAATATTTTCACTTGTTCATAGAAGAAAAAAAGATTAGGCGCAAAAATAGAAAAAATAGAAATAAAAATTCTTACAAAATCTTTGCCTGCAATTAAACCAGGAGATTATGTTTTATAAAAAAAATATGATTATGTAGCCCTGTTTATCTAGAATATATAAACATAAACTTTCTTAATAGATTGAACTAGTAAATGTGTCAAAAAAAATCATTAGCGTCGCACGGCGGAGCTGCGTTTTAGCGGCTCGTTCAACTCGACCGCTGCGCGGAGCGCTCAGTGACCATACACGCGTGTTCTCAGTTCAGTCGGTTCGCATCTTACTCAGTGATCACTACATAACGCAAGCACGTATTTTGAACTTTTGAAGTGTTTTCAGGAGGATAAACTATCAAAATAGTATATTTTTTTCATAGGATATGAGAATTGTAAGTATTTATTTAGATTTACTATGTTTTTAAACGATTTTATTTAGATTTACTATGTTTTTAAACGATTTTATTTGACTTAACCCCGTATATTTATGCCTTTCTTTGTTTCAAATCTTGTGAAAGCTTTTTCAGTTGTACTAAATCGATTCTTATGAACCTTTGCATACGTGGGGTGCTAGTAACGAAACAATATTATGGTAGTCTCAACTGGGCCTGATGATGAAGTCAGGAGGTGGACAGTGAAACTCTTCTAGTATTACTAGTAACCCTCTTGAGTTTGGGCTCATTTAGATGGTTTTGACGAGTCCCATATATTACACTAGGTGAGGAGGGTCCGATGATGGATTCAGGAAGAAGACAGCCGACCGGTTATCTTAAAAAAAAATACCATTTTTTATTTCTACTAATAAGTTATTATATAGTAGGTACCTATCTCAAGGTCTTCGATCAGTGTGTGTTGCCAGTGATGACATACGGAACTGAGACATGGTCGCTTACTATGGGCCTCATAAGAAGGCTCAAGGTCACCCAAAGGGCAATGGAGCGTGCTATGCTCGGAGTTTCTCTGCGTGATCAAATCAGAAACGAGGAGATCTGTAGAAGAACCAAAGTAACCGACATAGCTCTCAGAATTGCTAAACTTAAGGGCTCCAGGACTCAGCAAAACTGCTGAAAAAGTATTTATACCTTTCGCGAACAGAGAGCTTGTCACTGTATCAAGATTAGATGTGATTTGGGACAGATACGACACTGACAGTCTCAAAAACGAGACTAAAACGTGGCACCGGACAAAAATACCAATACTAGAAAAAATTGTCAATGACAAGTAATTTAAGTAGTGGTTGGCTTTTGTGATTTGAAATGATTTAAGTAATTATTGGAATGCATGTTGTGTACAATTTGTTTCATTTTAGATCTGGCGCGTGCACTGATATCAATCAGTGTAGAAAACTACTATTTACGAAAAAGCACAGACAGCTGGAGAATCTTCCACCAACTAAAGATGCCCTGCGCAACCATATTTTGTGAGCAATTTATCAGGGAGGACATATATGGGGTCAACTTTTGCAACCTACACAAAACCTGCCATGTCCTGCTGACTGGGGTTGGGCAAAAAATAATGGCAAATGGGAGCCTGTTTGGACCACCCTACCGCCAGCAGCTGCTGCTTGCATGGAATTAATATGATGTAAATGCAAGAAAAAATGCGCAGGAAGGTGCAATTGTTTAAAAAGAGAGATAAGGTGCACCGAACTGTGTGGCTGCAGCGGAAACTGTGAATCTTCTTCTTCTACCTAGCTTTGTCCCGACTTGTGCCATGGTCTTTGTCCGACATTTTCACAATAAATGACAGGTTTCAGGTATTATAAGGAGCGACTGCCGTCTGACTCCCAAAACCCCGAAGGTAACCAGTTTCGCCAGAGCCTCGTTTGTAGCCTAGCAGGGTGCACCACGAGCAGGTGAGGTCGGCTTAGATTCTAAAGATGTTTATTGGACCACTTACACCCGGAAACGGTCAATAAATTGTCTTATTAACTAAAATAGACCTTTTATTCTTTATTCCATTATTACAATTAAAATAGGAATCCCTATTACAACTAACATGATTAAAATAAGCTGAAATTTAGGGTTATCTCAGTGATTATAAAACATTTATTTTAATGTTATGAACTCTAATATTATTTTTTAACAATATTTACTCTAGATATTTCTTCAAGAATATTATCTCTAGATATAGATACACCTATATTAATTATTTTCATTGCTCATTATTTTAATAATTGTTTACAATTTAGTGTCAAATCCTATCCAAAAATACTTACTTCTCCCGTCGCAGCTCCACCGCACGAGGCAATAATTTTTTTTTGACACATTTACTAGTTCAATCTATTCAGAAAGTTTATGTTTATATATTCTAGATAAACAGGGCTACAAAATCATATTTTTTTTATAAAACATGGTCTCCTGGTTTAATTGTAGGCATAGATTTTGTAAGAATTTTTATTTATATTTTTTCTATTTTTGCGCCTAATCTTTTTTTCTTCTATGAACAAGTGAAAATATTGTTCCAGAAATGAATTTGTCGTCCTTAAATTATACGAAAACGATACCAAACACGACTTGTTTGCTAAACTTACGGAGATATGGACGAAAGAGTGCAGCGCGGCAGATGGAATTTTCCCCCCCCTCCCCCACCTACCTGCAGGGTGGTACCACTTGGGTACAGGGCTAAATCAGTTCAGATGACCACTAGGTACGCCTGTGCCAAGCGGCTTCCTTTGTTGACAATTTGCAAGGTTGGTGACACTAAATACCCAACTATAGACTAAGTCACTAAAATTAAAGTCTCCCATTATTAAAAATTTGTCTTGGGGATGCTATAAAACTATGTCAGTTAATTTATCTAAAAAGTTACGTAATTGGATTTTATATGAATTACCTTGATTTTCATTACACAAATACAATACACACATATGAACTTTACATGGGATAACTGAGTGATTCTGTGGCCGCCGCTTCTGTAGATCTTCGATGAGCAGATCTGGAGATCATCCACTAGTTGAGAGGTAGATGGAGGTCCTCAAGTTGCGAGGTGGTCCTCAAGTTGCGAGGTGGTCGATGCTTCTAGTTGAGAGGTTCTCGCAGGTCCGCTAGGTGAGATGCAGTGGAGCGGCGAACCGATGCATAGGGGCGGTGTCAAATGAAACAGCTGCTGGTACGATGAGAGCCGCAACCGAAGAGCGAGGTAATTCTCCAAGCGAGTTTTTTCTGGATTTTCTTCTTTTTCCTTTTTTACTGCTAGGGCGGTCGGGTGCTAACTGTGTCGGGAACCGGCAACCGGCCCTGTATTTATACCAATTTTTGCTGGCCAGCGATCCCTATTTTCGCCCTTTATAAGCAAACTCGCTTGGTGAGCCCCTCACCCCTGGAATGCGTTTTTATTGAAATTATATCTTAAAACTAGTTTTATTTACAATTTTCATTCAAATCCTTATTCTAGGTCTTATTTCTAGTGTTCCTAGATCTAGGTCTTATCCCTATCACGTCTAGTTTTTGACTGAATCGCAATTTCCTTATTTTTCATATTTATACTACCTCACCCCCCGCCTCAGGTGTATAAATATGTCGCCCTAAGCGGAGAGCCTGAGAGTATAGAAGCATACACATACGGACTGTCGAATCGACTTGCGCCCGGAGTCGCCTCAACTTTTTTGCAATCTACCCTCACTATTTTTTAATAGTGTGGGTAGTCGCGCCCGTGCGTTCTTGCGCGGAGGGGATCGCCACCTAAGTCGCAGCTGAGGGGCCGGGACTGCCTGGACATCCGGAACCCTGAGTTTTCCTCAAAAGTCTACTCAGGGCGAAGGTTGATCGGGCATGTAACGCCCCTCTAGACTCGCGCATCCGTATCCCCGCCCGCTGCCCGCGAATCGCTGACACTAGCACATGGGCCCGCCCGTGTGCTACAAGCCGCAACCGCGCCGCCGCAGAGCATCACGCCGCATCCCTGCTAGCGAGATGGCCTCGAGTTCCGACTCGGGGTCACCGCTCGCGTCCCGGTCGTCATCGCCGCATGACGACACCCAACAAGAAGCCCCGACGGAGGACCACGCCTCCATGGAGAGCGCGAGCACCCGCCCACCGCAGCCCCTCTCGCCCAGGTCGACGTTGGACGTCGACACCGTGGTCGTCGCACGCATGTGCCGATCACGGATCGGGTCGGAGGAGCTCCTGAGGGCGATGGCGGCGCACTTAATGGAGCGCGAGCGCCATCTACTGGAGAACCCCACCGAGCAGCCACCATTCGCCGAAGACAGCTTCGCCGCCGCTTGCCTCCACGCGGCGTGTTCGGAGCTGCAGCACATCCCGCTGGACCTGGAAGTCTGCACCGCCGTCGTCAAAGACACGGTGCCGGACTTCCAGCTGAAGCCCGCCAGACGCCTCCGAAGCCCCGGAGAGGAAGACTCGCCAGAGCAGCAAGCGAAGCGCCGCTGCGGCGAGTACGGAGACCCCCTGCCGCCGTGGTCGCACCGCGACCCTCGAGTGCAGTCCCGTCAGCCGCCGCCCGCACCGGCCCCGAGGCGCACCGCGCCCCCCTCCACCGCCGCGCCCCCTGCGCGGCCCACATATGCGGACCGAGCAAAGGTGCCACCCTCAGCCGCCGCCGACGCGCCGTCCCGCGCCGCCGCGCCGCCCAGCGCCGCCGCGCCACCCCGCGTCCCCGCACCGCCCTGTGCCGCCACCGCCACCACCGCTCCGCCGCGCGCCGCCCCGCCGCCGCGCGCCGCCCCGCCGCCGCGTGTCGCTGCGCCCCCGCGCGCCGCCGTACCACCCCGCGACGCCGCGCCCCCGCGCGCCGCCGCCGCTGCCCCCGCTGCCACCGTCGGCCAGCCTAAGAAGGACCGCTACCCTCCCTTGGTAGTGGAGTCCCTCCCGAACTGGCCGACCCACTTCAAGAGGCTTGCCGAGGAGCTCGGGCGAGCTCCCAGCGCCCGCCCCTATGGCAAGGGGTTCCGTTTCATCCCCGACAACGGTGACGAGTACCGCACGGTGCAGCGGTACCTGTCCTCACTGCCGGGGATACAGTGGTTCTCATACTCGCTGCCGGCCGAGAGGCCTCTCAAGGTGGCCATCCGTGGCCTCCCCTCCACCACCGAGCCCGCCGAGATCGTCGACGCCTTAGCCGAGCACGGCTTCGAGGCGGAACACGTCAAGGCCATCCGGGCGCGTGCAGGACGCCCCGGATGTATCTTCTACGTGCAGATCCGGCGGACCACCAACCTGACGGCCATCTACACCATCACGGAGCTCCTCTTCATGCCGGGCATCACCATCGAGGCCTGGCGTGGAAAGCGGGGGCCCGCGCAGTGCCACCGGTGCCAAGGGTTCAGGCACTCCTCCCACGGCTGCCACCTCCCGCAAGCCTGCGTCCGCTGCGGCGATCCTCACGCCGCGAAGGACTGCCCACGGCCGCGGGAGGACCCAGCGACCTGCGCCAACTGCGCGGGCCCGCATCCCGCCAATCACGTCTCGTGCCCGGCGTTCCGCAGGGAGCTCCGGAACAGGAAGGCCGGCACAGTCGCCCGGACCACCGCCTCTCGCCCTGCAGCACCCGCCGCCACTGCGGAGCGCGCCACACCGGCAGCGCCCGCCGTGTTGAGCGGCTCGGCCGCTGCACCCGCACCGAAGCCCAGAAAACGACGAACCCGCCGGAGGAAGAAGAGGCACCTTGCCCCTGCTTCCGCCGTCCCCACTGCTGCCAGTACCACCGAGATGCCCTCCAGACGCGACCTCCTGCACGCCCTGGAAGTAATTCAGCAGCTGCTCGCCCCAGCCGGGGCTAGAGAGGCCGCCAAGGGCCCTGCGCCCCCCCCAAGGACCCATCCATCGTAATGGACGGCGGAAGCAGCCACGTCAAGGAGGCTACGCCTCGGGGACGTCTCCCCGTCGCCCCCTTCGGGGGCAACGAGAAGAAAATCCACGGAGAGCCTTTCAATTGGTCTGCGACTTTTGTGAGCTAAACACCTAGATCCCTAAGTTTGTGCCTATTTTTGTGCCTAATTCTTGTTCTAGCTTATAATATCTACAAAATAAACAACTTTAGTTAGAGATTTCAGTAAGCCTACTACGAAAAAACTAGCTTTAAACTTCAAAATTGAAATATTAATAACTCCTAAACTATCTGGGCCTACTTATTCGTTTTAGCTTTAAAAGAAGCCTAACTAAGCCTATTTTGTTCTGAGAAAATTAAAACACCCTAGCTTATTAGCCCTAAAAGTTATTAACATATTTACATAACAAATAATTAACCTACAGTTTTCCTCATGCTATCCTACTCTAAAGGTATAGTTGTCTTTATTTATCATTAGAGAGACTTAATAAATTTACATTTTAAACTTAAATATTTCAAAAATACTATCGTCGTGTTCATTCTCCCGCCGTCGCGCGAGCGATCATCCTTGTATCACGACGATCTTCTTGGTCGGTCTCCGGAGGACGTGCCCGCCCTTGGTGATGACGTCCACGACTCTGGTCTCGCCGTCCTTCCCTGGATACACTTTGCTGATGCGTCCTCTTGGCCATGTATTTCGGGGCAGATTGGAATCGCAGATGATGACCAGGTCCCCCTCCTTTGGTGGCACGCCGATAGTGCGAGGCTCCCGCCGGTGCTGAAGTAGAGGAATGTACTCGCGCACCCATCGCTGCCAGAAGATGTCCGCAAGCATCTGGGCGCGTTTCCATTGTTGTTTCGGCGTGATGTCTTTGTCCTCGTAGCGTGTGAAGGTAGGAAGTCTGTTATTTGGTCCAATGAGGATAAGGTTGGGCGTGATTCCTTCTGGATCCTCTGGTTCGGAGCCGACGTGTGTCAGAGGGCGTGAGTTGACTGTATTCTCAGCCTCGGTCAGGAGAGTTAGGAGAACTTCGTCGCTCGGATACTTGTCCTGCAGGGTCACTCGGAGAGCTTCTTTTACTGCCCGGACCATGCGTTCCCATGCTCCTCCCATAAATGGTGCTCCAGGAGGTATGTAGCGCCAAGTTATTTGACGATTTGCAGCTTCTTCTTGCAGAGCTTCTATTGCTGCCTCGCTTAGCTCCCTTTCAGCGGCCTTGAAGCAGGTGGCGTTATCACTCCAGAGCTCTGTGGGACATCCTCGTCGGGCCATGAACCGGCGGAGTGCTGCTATTGCGGAGTCCGCGCTCAGTGAGTAGACTACTTCGATGTGAATTGCACGGCAAGTCATGCAGGTGAAGAGTGCTCCATAGCGTTTCTCTCTGTGACGTCCCACAGTGACTTCGATTGGCCCGAAGTAATCAAGACCCGTGTAGGTGAAGGGGCGTGCGTGGTGTGCTAGACGGGCTGCTGGGAGGTCTCCTGTTGATGGAGAGGTTGGCTTCTTCCTCCGGAGCTGGCACGAGATGCACCTCTTGATTATCTCCTTCACCGTCGGCCGGATTCTCAGGATCCACATTCGTTGACGAAGCTCGTTGATGACTATTTCTACTCCCCCGTGGTGAAGTTTCTCGTGGACATATTGGATGTAGAGACGGGTGTATGGATGTTTTCCGTCCATAAGAGGTGGATTTGATGCGTTCTCGCTTATCTGGTGTGCGGATGTTACTCGTCCTTTCAACCGCAGCGTTCCTTTTTCGTCGATATATACACTGAGGGTGCTAAGACGATCGCTGCCATGTGGAGTAGCTTCGCTACGGACTCGCTTCATCTCGGGTCCGAAGCTTTCTTCCTGTGATGCTCGTATCCAATGCTCTTCTGCTGCTTTGATGTAGTCTGCTGGAACGGTACGGAATGAAGACTTCTTTTCTATTATTTTCCCTGGACGCCTCGTCTTGACGAATTTTTGGTTCTGGCGCCAATCTGAGTCTTCTTCCTTGTTTTTTATGGTCCTTTTCCTCTTAGCTGCGGCGACTGATGACTTCCATGGACGACAGAGATCGATAAATTGGAGGACTCTTGCTGTAGTTCTTATGAGTCGTAACCACCGGGAGAACTTGTTGATGTCTGGCAGGTGATTATGCTCCCGCCGGTCTTGCGCGACGTTGCATTTTTCCTTTTCTTCTCCAGTTTCTATGACTTCGGTGCTTTTCTGTTCCTTTGGCCATTTTTCTTCTGGAAGATACAGAAAGTCTGGACCGTTGAACCACCTGTGGCTAAAGTCGAAGCTGTGAGGTGTTGCTCTGGTGGCATCGTCAGCGACGTTCTCTCTGGTTGGTAGCCATCTCCATTCGTTCTTCTTAGTAGTGTCCTCGATTTCCGCTAGCCTATGAGCTACGAAGGTTTTGAATGATTTTGGCTCCGCTCTTATCCAGGCTAGCGCAGTTCTGGAATCAGACCAGTAGGTTTTGCTGGTCACTTCAAAATCATGTTCCAGGAGTACAGTCCGTGCTAATCTTGCGCCAAGTAGAGCTGCTTGTAGCTCTAGCCGGGGTATTGAGATTGGCTTTAGCGGTGTCACCCGGCTTTTTGCTGCTGCGAGTGATACGTGTACGCTGCCATCGCTTCTAGTCGTTCGCCAGTAAACTGCTGCTGCATATGCCTCTTCGCTGGCATCCACAAATGTATGTAGCTGGCGTTCAGCGGCAGGTTTGTAGTCGTAACATCGCGGTATTCTGATGTCTTCTACTGCGCGAAGAGATGTGATCCAATCACCCCACTTTGGCTGCAGCTCTTCCGGTAGGTCTTCGTCCCAGTCCGACTTGTAGCGCCATGTGTCTTGCAAGATTCGCTTCGCAGGGGTGGTGACAGGTGAGATCAGTCCCAGTGGATCAAAGAGAGACATGACCACACTTAGGGCTTCTCGCTTCGTCGGTGACCTTATGTTTTCCAGAATCTCTGGTGGAGTCTTCCTTCTATTGATGCGGAACCCGAAGCAGTCTTCTGATATATACCATTGGAGGCCCAGCGCTTTTTCTGTCTCGCTCGCTCCAATATTGACCGATGTTGTCCCCTTGTTGACTCCTTCGCAGTCTTCTATGACTTCCTTGTTGCTGGAGGCCCATCCATTCAGTATGAAGCCAGCCTTTCTGTGGACAGCGTCTACTTCTTCTTCTTTCCTGGCTTCTTCTACTGATTCAAAGCTTTGGAGATAGTCATCCATGTAATGATTCTTCTTTATTGCAACTGCCGCTTCTGGATATTCTGACGCGTGGTCGTCGGCGTTGCGATTCTTGATATATAGCGCGGTACACGGTGATGAGGATGCGCCGAAAATAACTGAGGTCATTTGAAATTCTTCTGGTGGTCCTTCCCGCTGTTCTCCTCTCCAGAGGAATCTAAGAGCATCTCTGTCTTCTTTTCTAATCTTGATCTGCATGAACATCTCCTTGATATCTGCAGATACGGCGACTGGATACTGGCGAAACTTCATGACTACACCAGGCAATGACTGAAGTAGATCTGGACCAGGAAGCAACAGGTCATTGAGACTGATGCCACGGTATTTTGCGGCTGCGTCGTGAACCAATCTTGGTGGCTTATGTGGCTTGGCTGGATTCACCACCGGAAAGTGGGGTAGGTACCACGTCCGATCTTCTACTGGTGGTGTAGTTGCCTTCTCTGCATAGCCCGACGTGAAGAGATTGTTCATGCGTTCAGTGTACTGGATCTTCAGTGTTTCGTCTTTGTCCAGCCTCTTCTCAAGACTGATGAGTCGCTTCTCGGCGTCTTTGTAGTTATTGGGTATCTGCATGTTGTCATCTTTCCAGAGGAGGCCCGTTTCATATCTTCCTCCAGGAAGTCGGTGACTTTTGGACTCGAGTATCCTTAGGGCTCTTTCTTCGGGATCATCTTTTGGTTTGCGAGGCTCGATGCCTAATGATTCGAGCTTGAAGAAATTCTTCATCTGTTCTTCCTTCTTGGTTGTGAGGTGTCCGCAGAATGCCACGGTGTTCGTGAGTGATGAACTGCAGCCGTGAAGCACCCAGCCAAGTTCCGTGAGTGATGCGACAGGTTGGTTGCGTCGACCGGAGCGGATTTCTCTAGACACGATGAGATTCCAGTTGTCTTGACCGATGAGAATTTTTGGTGTAGCTCGTTCGTATATAAGCTCGTGCTTGATTCCCTCTAGATGTGAGCAGGTCTCGAGGTCGTCTTCATCAATATCTTGGGATGCGAATTTCAACCTCTGTATTGTTCTGACTTCTTCCAGATTGAACTCTTTCTTTGCGTGTTTTCCTCTTATCTTCAAGCTGACTGCCTTGCTTTCTTCATGCTTCACTTCTGTACCGACGCCTTGGATCCACATGGTATTTGCAGGTCCATCCACTCCCAGCACTTCTGCGATTGAAGCGTCTATGATGGTGATGGTGCTGCCTTCATCAAGCAGGGCATAGGTGTCGATGCTAGTGTGTGGCCCTCTTAGAATGACTGGAGCTATCTTGAGGAAGGCCCGACGACCAATGTGCTCATTTGCTGATGCAGCGACTTCAATTGTTGAAGCGATGGATGCTTTCTGGTGTACTGGTGTGGGTGTGTCTTCTGGCTTCTTGGCTTCTGGCTTGTGGTGTAGCAGGCGATGATGTTTCAAACGACAGCCGTCTTGTCCACAGGGCCGTGCTTTGCAGTACATCCTTCTATGTTTGCTCTTCAAGCAGCGGAAGCAAATGAAGTTCTTCTTCGTTACGTCCCAACGTGTGTTAACGTCAGAACTCAGGAACTGCTTGCAGTCTGGTAGCTTGTGATCTTGCTTGCAGATAGGACATTGATAATCATCCCGTTGCTTCGTTACAGATGCAGTAAAGGTGCGCTCTGTCTTCTTTTTTGCTCGCTCTCTGGTATCTTCTACGATATTCTCTGGAACTGCGTATGGTCCACATTTATCTGCTTCTTCATCTAGGAAGCGTGATATCCTCAGCAGTTCCGGCTCTCCTTCATTCTTGAGTGCTGCGTAGTCGTACCATTTACTTTTCATTATTGGAGTGAGCTTCTCAACAATGTACTTTATTGTTTCTGGACTGTGAAGGTACTGCGGTTTTTTGAGGGCTTCTATTGTTCCGACGACGTTAGCTATCTTCCCAGCGAAGATACAGAGATCCCGAGGATTTTCTGTTAGCTTGTTTAGTGTCTTCAGTTTTTCAATCTCTGCTTGGATGAGAGCTTCCGGACGCCCAAATCTCCTTTCGAGTGCGTCGATGATCTTCATCGGATCCGGCTGGCCAATGAGGCGTGATGATACTGCTTCTAGTGCCGGACCTCGCAGGCTCCTTCTGAGTCTTACGATATTCTCTGCATTCGCGAAGTAGTGTTGCGTTTCTACGAATGCGTACTTGTAGGTCAACCATTCGCTGCTGTGTCCGCCAAAAATCGGTAGATCTTGAATATATCTTGGTGGCTCCCTGGATGTGTTCTTTGTCGCTTGGGCAAAGGCTTCTGCTAGTGTAGACACGTCGAATTGCTGTTGCACAGGTTGGATGACTGGACGGTCCTCCTGATGTTTCTCTGCCTGTGTAGCGAGGTGCTCTTGCACAGACTGGATGACTTGATGGTCTTCCTGATTCTTCTCTGCCGGTGCAATGGTCCTCTGCTGTACAGACGGAATGACCCTCTGATCTTCCTTTTGTTTTTCTGTCCGTGTTTCAGCTGTCTTCATTGTATTTTCTTCTACTGGCATGTCTTTCTTTCTTCTTTCTTCCAGGAAGGCAGCCACCACTGGCGGCGGTACTGGATGGCTTGTGTCCTTTTCATTTAGCCAATTGTTGATCCGTACTGATGCGAGATTGTCTTCAATTTCTTCCTCTGAGCTTGATTCGTTCTCTGCTTGTCTGCGGCGCAGGCGTGCTTGTTCAAGCTCTATTTCTGCTTGCACTTGTTTAAGTTTCAGAGCTGCAAGTTTTTCTTCTGCTTCTACTTCCATAAGTTTTCTTCTCGCCGATCGCTTTGATGACGTGATGCTGTTGGGCTTCAACGTACTTCTGGTTGGAGCTTGCTTGGTTCCACTTTTGTTTGCAGACCTTGAAGTTCCCTTTTCCAATATTTCTTCTGATGTGAAGTCGTCTGTTGTGCCCGAATTATCTGCCGTAGTCGACGTAGCATCCGTTGCATCCTTTGTAGTAGGCGTAGTACCCGAAGCAATTGTCGTAGTACCCGTAGCAGTCGGCGTAGTACTCGTAGCAATTTTCGTAGTACCCGTAGCACCCGACTCGTAGCCCGTAGCAGTCGGCGTAGTACCCGTAGCACCCGACCCGTAGCCCGTAGCAGTCGGCGTAGTACCCGTAGCACCCGACTCGTAGCCCGTAGCAGTCGGCGTAGTACCCGTAGCACCCGACTCGTAGCCCGTAGCAGTCGGCGTAGTACCCGTAGCAGTCGGCGTAGTACCCGTAGCCATCGTAGTCGGTTGGGGGTCTTCGACGTGTCCAACTGCTCTTTCATCCAGGTCCAGTGCTGCACTTGATGGTGTTTCCTTGGTGTGGCTCCGTGTCACCACCATGCTGCTGTTCCAATGACGATCCGGCACTCGAAGGACCAAAAAATGTGGCCGCCGCTTCTGTAGATCTTCGATGAGCAGATCTGGAGATCATCCACTAGTTGAGAGGTAGATGGAGGTCCTCAAGTTGCGAGGTGGTCCTCAAGTTGCGAGGTGGTCGATGCTTCTAGTTGAGAGGTTCTCGCAGGTCCGCTAGGTGAGATGCAGTGGAGCGGCGAACCGATGCATAGGGGTGGTGTCAAATGAAACAGCTGCTGGTACGATGAGAGCCGCAACCGAAGAGCGAGGTAATTCTCCAAGCGAGTTTTTTCTGGATTTTCTTCTTTTTCCTTTTTTACTGCTAGGGCGGTCGGGTGCTAACTGTGTCGGGAACCGGCAACCGGCCCTGTATTTATACCAATTTTTGCTGGCCAGCGATCCCTATTTTCGCCCTTTATAAGCAAACTCGCTTGGTGAGCCCCTCACCCCTGGAATGCGTTTTATTGAAATTATATCTTAAAACTAGTTTTATTTACAATTTTCATTCAAATCCTTATTCTAGGTCTTATTTCTAGTGTTCCTAGATCTAGGTCTTATCCCTATCACGTCTAGTTTTTGACTGAATCGCAATTTCCTTATTTTTCATATTTATACTACCTCACCCCCCGCCTCAGGTGTATAAATATGTCGCCCTAAGCGGAGAGCCTTTCAATTGGTCTGCGACTTTTGTGAGCTAAACACCTAGATCCCTAAGTTTGTGCCTATTTTTTGTGCCTAATTCTTGTTCTAGTTTATAATATCTACAAAATAAACAACTTTAGTTAGAGATTTCAGTAAGCCTACTACGAAAAAACTAGCTTTAAACTTCAAAATTGAAATATTAATAACTCCTAAACTAGGCCTACTTATTCGTTTTAGCTTTAAAAGAAGCCTAACTAAGCCTATTTTGTTCTGAGAAAATTAAAACACCCTAGCTTATTAGCCCTAAAAGTTATTAACATATTTACATAACAAATAATTAACCTACAGTTTTCCTCATGCTATCCTACTCTAAAGGTATAGTTGTCTTTATTTATCATTAGAGAGACTTAATAAATTTACATTTTAAACTTAAATATTTCAAAAACACTATCGTCGTGTTCAGATTCTGTTTTAATGATATAGTAACCCAAATATCTTCCGCCGTACTTCGCCAATCCGACCGCTCAGTGACTGTGAAGTCACGGCGTACCGCAAGTAGCACGCCTCCTCCTAGCTTCTGCTTAGTGCGGGCGTAGTCACGGTCGCGCCTCCATACTAGATACCTACTATCAAATAACTCATTACTACTAATGCTATCTAACAACCATGTCTCATAGAATGCAATGACATCATAATTATTAAGGTAAACGTTACGTAACACATTACTTGTTTTAGTACGCAATCCGCGTACATTTTGATAGTACAGATTAAATTTTGCACTTGTCAATAAGACTATTATTTGATTTTATATGAGTACTTGTGAATCTCATAAAAACAACCAATATGTAAATTACATTGTTCTGTTTACATTTGATTATCAATAGACCTCTTTCAAATAATACAAATTATGTCACTTTCCATATTAACTTGTTTGTAGTAAACCTTACGTGTGAGTACATTTAGTATAAGTTGGTTTCGTGATCGCACCGATTTCGTGTTTTTGGACTTTGGTTATACAATATAGAATGGCGTAGTTGTCTACTTCTTCAGTGTTACGCGTTCACGAAACCACGTTATGAGAAAAAATATTAGGGTTATTTTTGCAAATGTTACTGAATCTAGAAGCCTGGGGTAAAGTGAAAACTGGACCTGGCAATACTTCCTGGGTCATAGATTATACGGGTATTTGTGGTAAATGCATTCATAGTTTTATTTTATTGTTTTTGCATTGTTTTCTGCTAGAGTAAAGTGGTGCGTTTTGAAGGAAATCATCTGGTGTCCGTGAGCAATGTGGAGAACAAGAAAATAAAATTAAGAAAGACGTAAAGACCCGACTTGCACTGGGTGCAGTTTTATAGACGCTCTCCTGTGTGACCGGGTGTTCCACCTCAGATTGAGGCTGCTGCAAATATACTGTCAAGAACTGCAGAGAAGATATGTAATGCACTAGCACTAACATTTCAAATACAAAAAGAAATGAAGACGAAGAATATGACGACAGCATCAGAAATAAATTATGAACTCTTGATCATTAAATTGCCCTCCTACTTAAACTTCGGAAAACCTTACTCGTTTTGTTTTCTATCAAATCTTCGATTTTTAATTCACCAAAATCACAAAGTGAGTACGTAAATGACGCTGCAAAACTATGCCGTCACGCTTAGGTAATTATTTTTAGTACAAAATGTCGTTTTTGACAGATGTTAATAAGTAAATCAGATGACTAGCATTCGTCATCCCTCACCATATCAGCTCATATACGTCCCCACCGAGGGGCTCGAGCCTACTCTGATCACGCTCAGTGGAGATGCTACCTGGGGGGTCTGCGGCTGGAATAGGCTCGTCACGGTGCTGCTTACCTGCCTTACAGGTATACCTGCATCTTCAAACGCCGTCTTTTTTAATGTAGTACGGATTTGTGTTCTAAAAAGTAAAATTATATCGACATTCCTACACGGTCTCAAAAGGGCTAGTACCCAGAAACGTTAATATATTCTAACCAACCATAGATTACACTATAACGGTCATCCAAATCGTTATAGGCTGTGGTTATAGGGGTGTTTTAAGGCGATAGCTGAACATCGATTCTCAATGTCTATCGAACACAAAACATCGATATTGGCCAACATTGTTGTTTATTACACACAAGTCACAATCGTTATTAATTATGAAACAAACTTCTAATTATAGTATTTTTGATTACTAAAAGCCATTTTTAAATTGGAGAGAAAAGAGTGTAGTAACAAATCATAAATTCCTATTTTTTATCAAATGACTGTAAAAACTGTGCACTCACTGCTCCAATACGGCGCAGAGCTATAGGGGCGCGCCTCAGACTGGGAGCGCGCCTTTCGCAAGCAAAAGAGATCTGTAGTGCGAGCAATCGTGCAAGTACCGCAGGACACTCCCGCGAGGCCATATTTGCGTGCGTGCGTGAGATATATCGATGTCCCTTTTAATTTGTTCGTAACATCGATAATACGATGTTCGCTATAATGCTATATCCATGTTAAGACATCGATGTTTTATCTTTTGACATCGATGATCATTTGGTTTGGTTTCATCTTTCCGGCCTTCAAAACCGCGGAAAAGGCAAAGGTATCTATGACCATACAGCCTAGTCTGTCGTATTTTAATTTCTCTCCATTAGTTTTTTGATTTGTAATGCTAGTGCCGATGCATTACAAATTTTCTCTGAAGTTCTTGACAGCATTTGCAGCGGCTTCATTCTGAGGTGGAAAACCCAGTTGCTGTAGGGCGTCTATAAAACTGCACTCAGTGCAAGTTGGGTTCTCACGTCCTCCTTCGTTTTATTTTCTTGTTCTCCACATTGCTCACGTGTACTAGACGATTTTCTCCAAAATTCAAAATACAAAATCCTACAAATCCTAGCAGAAAACAATGCAAAAACAACAAAATAAAATTACGAATGCTTCCACCACAAATCCCGCCAAAAAACTCCCATCAATGATCAAATAATCGATCATCCCTATTTTACGGTCATCTTTGACCTGGACAAAAAGTCCATGTTTTATTTTGTTTTATTTAATTGATTTGTACTTACCTATTTAAACGGTAAGGAGGAGGCTGTTGATTGTAAAACGTTCTTGCGCTATAGCAAGAAAAGTATAGCGAAAATTCTTTCATCGGAATATCAAAATGAATAATTCCGCTGCTAAGGTGAGTTACACTTTTTGTCTTCAGCTTCGTGTTTGTTTTCCTCTAGAATACACTGAGCAATTATATACTCCCGAGACTGCGTGGATATTGCACACTGAGCATAAAATCAATCACCTACGGTTTTGTTATTGCATACCCGGCCTATGTACTATAAGGCTGGACTCCCACGGCCGGAATTCCTCTTTGAATTCAGAAAGCTCGGATTTGCGTATAATTTCATTGTGCTTCACTCGTAATGTGACTTTCTTTCACATTCGGGCTTTCTGAATTCAGATTATGAATTTTCCGTCTGTGTGAGTCCAAGCTAAACCTACTGAAAGATAAGTAGATATTTTTGCATGTACGAGTTAGACGGCGAATACTGTGTTGTTTTGACTTGTAAAAAATGACCGTGCTTGTGGGACACTAACTAAGGCACCAGAGTATTTTTTTTTATCCACAGTTGATAAGCCCATGGCATCTCGCCTGATGTTAAGTGACAATGTAAGCAAGATTTCCCAATGCAATGGAGAAGACTTCGATGTGCTAGCTAGTAAAATCAACTAAACCAAGCTTTACAAGTTGACCCCGCCGGGAATCGAACCCACAACCTCCTGGTGGAAAGCGAATGGACTGACCATTATGCCATGGAGCCATTATAATAGAGACTTGTAGTATATATATGTATATAGAGTATATTTAAATAGAGCCTTAAGAACTAAGGCCTATGAAAGCCTTTTGTAAGTTATTAAAAAGATTTGCAAAAATGCTACATTGACTGATAAGAAAAATAAAGCTGACAATTTATCACGGTTGCACCGAGTCAACGCCAAAGCCGATCTTATAAAAAGCAGCACAGATCAGAAACACATGATTTAAAGATACCTTTATACCATTGCCCCTCTAAAAAGCTTATTTTATTCACTGAAAACAGTAAATAAAAAGCCCTTTTAATACATAACTATTTTGGTGTGATTTGATTGTTCAACATTTCTGACAAGGAGTGTAGCATTAGAATAAAAACTGTTTTGTGTTCTTTGCTGTCATTTCATTAGTAAATTGGTGCTTTTTGAATACTATAAGTTGTACGAACACAAAGTTTAGTGTTACTTAATAGTAAATTGATTGAAAGTGCATTCAAGTGATGAAGAAACCTGAGTTTATGAAAGAGAGGGTGGCCAATATATTTGAAAACTTTCTTTTTCTCGTAGTCATGGTATAAAGTATAGTAAGCAACTCTGGAATAAAATGGAATTATATCAAAGGCCATGAATCACTCACGTTGCTCAGAATTCTAACACTTGAATCAGGAATCACTCTCTTCGTTCGTAATTGAGACATTTGAATCCTTGTCTTGCTCGTCTTAAATCCACACTTTAAATCCGTCCTTTATTCACTAGTTGCATTATATACTATTTTCCATAGGAGATGATGTAAATAGTAACCAAAAATATATTGAACATTTTTACCTAAAGCTGATGCTTTAGTCGAATGTGCTGATGAGTTCAGTTCAGTTCATTTATTGATAAAAATACTTTTTATACTTCAAAGTTTACAAAAAATAATTAAATAACTACAAACTACTACTTATACTATAAGATTTATTTACAGGAAAGTATAATGTCAATTTATTGATATAATACAATGCAAAATACGAACTTATTAAAACAATTTAGATATTAATGTACATTTAATTCATTTTTTTTATTCACAATTGGTAAGCCTTTGGCATCATCTCACCTGATGGTATGTGACGATGATGCCGAAGATGGAAGCGGGCTTACCATGATGATTATTACATTGTCACCTAAATAAATCACTTACTTTAAAAAGGGACAAGCCAGTGTTTTAATCTTGTCTTGAATATGTTCTTGTTGATGATGATTTAGTTTGATGTGATCATTACAAATGCAAATTAGATTAGTAACCACACCTTGAACCAATAAATATCTTAAAGATATCTTTGTGTGCATAAAATTTCGAAAACAACTGTATGTGTGTGTATGTTTCAATTCTTTTGAGTTGTCTACTTTTATTTTTATTCAGGTCGGTGAGATATTCCGTGAAGCAGGAACGGCATTCAATAAGCTATCTGAAATGACCATGCTACTGCATCCCATGGGTGATTCACAGCCGGGGTATGTTTATTTTATTATAAAATAGGCACCTAAACTTTTTTTAGTTTTAGAATGTAATCGCTATTGCATAAGAGACGGGACTTTATAAGTTCATAGAGCAAGCGAGATTGTAAACAGGGTAGAGCCAATAGAGCAAGTGAGAGAAATATAGTCCTTGATACAACATATTTTTCTTCAAAGTTGTGGCAGCCTGCAGTGTGATCCACACTTCGATTTTTCTTTTTTAGTGGAAAATGGACAGATGAGGAGATCGAAATGCTGCGATCCTGTGTGCATCGCTTTGCAGTAGACCTCAATAAGCTTAGTCAACATATAAAAAATAGGACAGTGTGAGTATTTTTTCCTTTTAATTGTAATATTCAAAAATTAGGGTGGACTACAAAGTTTTTTCATTCACAATCAATAAGCCCCCGGCAACATCTCACCTGATGGAAGTGGGCTTACCAAGATTCCTTAACACGATGGGGGACTGGCTGTTTTATCTTCATGCCGGACCACTTTAATGCTGTTAATATTGATGTGTGGTGGCAAGACTTAGATAAAATAGTGGTAGCTAGCTAGTCAGTCTTAGAAATAGCCGTACCATCAACCAGATGGAGTCTTACTTAGTTAGACCCCGTCGGGAATCAAACCCGCGACCTTCTGGTGTGAAGCGATTGCGCCATGCAGGCAGTTAATAGTTTTATATTAAAAATATGAGTGTAATTGTCAGCACTTCTCCTGATGGTAAGTGACTGCCGAGGATGGATCACGCAAGTTCAAACAGTATAAAAAATCCTACAACCTCAGCCAATGGAAATACTTCACTTGTGATTATATTGTATCATTGAGGAAACGAGGAAGAGAAAGACAGATGTCTTGCTGGAAGTGCCACAAAAAGTTATCCATTGTGTTCAAATTTTTAACTTCCGACGCAAATAGAGGGGTGTTATAAGTTTAAAGTGTGTATCTGTGTGTCTGTCTGTGACATCATACTTCTTAAATGAATAGACCGATTTTGATACGTTTTTTTTATTTGAAAGCTAACGTGATCGAGGTGGTGCTTAGCTATAATTTAAAAAAGATCTGTTCAGCAGAATATCAGCTCTTATCTATGAAAGGATGTGGGCAAATTATACCGGTCTGATCGATTCGAAATTTGGTGCCCTGTAACTGTAATAATATTGCAAAACCTTGGCAACCTTGACCTGATGCTGCAGCATCTTCTGGAATCTGCAAGATACACAACTCCTCACCAACTTACTTACAGCAGATGAATCGTGTTAGGGCTCATTGGAATAGTCTCAATTTAAATCATTTATTCATCTTCTGGAATCTGCAGGATACCCAACTCCTCAAGAACTTACAGCAGAGGTATTGTGTTGGGGCTTACTGGAATAGTCTCAATGAATAGGTGTTAGATAGCACATAGTAACTTTGACCTGATGCTGCAGCATGTTCTGGAATCTGCAGGATACTCAACTCCTCACCAACTTACAGCAGATGAATCGTGTTTGGGCTCATTGGAATTGTGTCAATGAATAGGTTTAAATAGAACATGGTAAACTTGACCTGATTCTGCAGCATCTTCTAGTATCTGCAGGATACCCAACTCCTCACCAAGTTACAGCAGATATATCGTGTTTGGGATACGTAAAGTTTAAAAAGCATGAAATAAAACTTAAATTTAAAACTTAAAAATCCCCGACAAAAACCTTTAGAAAGTAGAAAATAATATGATTTGACCCTTTTAGTTTAATATACGAGTAAGTAGTTATATTTTGATCTAAGAGTCGTCGCTTAGGGGGACCACTGAGCAATAAAATAAAAACACGCGACGACTCTTAGATAAAAATATAACTACTTACATTAAACTGAAAGGACCAAAACATACTATTTTCTACTTTTTATATGTTTTTACTCAGGGGTTTCATAAATTTTTAATTTAAGTTTTTTTATTTAATTATTACTTACTGTTTAGCCGATAAAAAACAACTACATTACATGTTATTTTTTACTTTTTAGAACACAAATCCGTACTACGTTAAAAAAGAAGGCGTTTGAAGATGCAGGTATACCTGTAAGGCAGGTAAGCAGCACCGTGACGAGCCTATCCCAGCCGCAGACCCCCCAGGTAGCATCTCCACTGAGCGTGATCAACCAACAGACGGTGTTAGGAAAGAACGCCGAGGTTCAAGCATTCACTAACTAAAACCAATCACAATTATTTTCTTTAGTAGTTGTGCTCTATTTTTTGTTGCAGTTAGTGAAGTTTGAATTTTCTTTTCTCTTACATTCTTAAAGGCTTCTTGCACTTGTCTGTTGATTTGCATGAACTAGATCTATGCTAGTATTTCTTTTTAAAATTCAAAAGCACCAAACCTGTAGCACGTTAAAAAATATCGGGGACAAATGAAACTTAAAAATTCTTACGTCATTCAAAAACGTAATAAATAAATTCGGTCATAGGGAACAACTTGTTAATTATTTTATTATTCTAAACCTAAATTTATCGAAAATTTTCGACTATAAAATATAATTAGTGCATAATAATAATTCCGGTTGGGAGATGGAAAAACAAATAACAATTCAAAAATGTTTTTTAAGGTGTTTACACACACTTTTAAATAGTCTAAAAAACCTTAACGCCTGTTACAAATGTCATGATTCAGTTTACAGTCACAGGTTATGGCATTTGCTTTTTGAATTTTTTTACATGAGTATTGAATTTATTCTCTGGCAAACTAGTTGCATCCCATCTTCATCGTCATATCAGCCGAAAGACGTCCACTGATAGACTGAGGCCTCCCCCAAAGATTTCTACGACGACCGTTACATTTATTGGAATTTTATTGTTGAATCCTATACTGCCTCACAATAGTACATTGTGATACAAGACTTTTAATGTCACGAGTTTGCAATAACCTACACACCCGTGTATCACACGACCTTTTTCAATGTAGTTTTTGAAAATAGTGAAAATCAAATCAAAGAATTAAATATGTTTATTACCATATACATTTTTTACGTACAATAGGTAAATAAAAAATAAAATAAAAAAGAAAATTTGACAAACTGGACATATTTTTCACAATGAAACTAGGCAACGGGCTCGTACGCGTGTACACCCTATTCAGTTTTTGACAAATGTTGATGTGAAAATAATTAAAATAAAACTAGTTTTTAAAAGAATTTTCAGAATTCAATGCTAAGACGTACGGCGAGTCATTCATTTTTCCTCGTGTCAAATCTATCCGATTTTATTCTATGTATGAAAACTCCTTGCTATTAAACTTTTTAAATTGACTTAGAAATTTAAAACTAAACTGCAAAAGTGATGATCGAGCTAGTAAAAAAAAACGATTGCAAAGAAAGATGCCTATGCAAAAGCTTTAATTTTCGAAATTAGTCAGTTAATGGAAGCAGGTACTGCAAGACTACTGAACCTAGGTATATTAGTATTGACTTACTCTTACTAATACATAATCAAAAAATAATTTGACATTGGAGCATTTTACTTTTTGCCCGGGCGACCTTGAGTCTCCTAGGCATGATACCATTTTTTTTATGAAATTGGTAATAAGATTTACTATTGATTTTTAGGGAATTGCCATTCTTACTTTGATTGAAGCATCTAACATGATTGTGTTTTTGTGAGTTCTTATTAATAGATACCTATGAAATTGTTGATTCAGTTTTTAAAGTAAAATGCCAATTTTTCTTAGTTCAGTTTTTAATTATTGACTATATAATGACACTACTACATATTAGGCTCTTTTATTAGTGACCAGTGTGATGTCCTTTATGTTCTAATCCCCAAAGCTATGTACCTATGAAAGAATCAAAGTTGTTTACTTAGCACTCAGGTGGGGCATTTGTTGACTATTTAAACTTGGATTTTCTTGACAGTGACGAAATATCATGAGAAGTATTCCCAAACATGAAATTAATTACGATGAAACTGCCGCTATAACTTTAAAGCTTTAAAATTAAGAACACGTATTTTTGTCCTAAAAAGGCGATTTATTGTGGTGAATAAAAACAATTCTTCACGGGGTGTAAAACTACCGTGCTCCCAAAATATCTAACCATTGGGAATACATTTACCACCATTTGATTTCTAATAGATTTCTAATAGAATTGGTATTAGGTAGTTGTCTTCTTTAAGATGTTTCCCCCCCCCCCCTAACAACGCCGCCATCATTTAAAAATGACTCGCCAAGTAAACGAAAATTTTGAAAGATGTAGGTATTTGAAGAAAAATTACTGTAGTTTATTCGGAAAATTATCAGTTATATGATATTAGTTCGCGATAGTTACAGATAGCATAAGTGCTAAAAATGGCCACTTTTGGCACTTAATGCGATCTGTAATTACAGCCAACTATCAGTCCCTTAAACTTTTATATCCAATGGACAATTTCATAAGTAAAGATCTATTATTACGAGGATCCCAAAACGTTAACAGTTACTTTTTAGTTTTGCATTTAAACCTTATTAAAACTAACCTCAAGTACAAAAACATAATAATTATCAGTATTATATTATGAGAAAAGTCATGTCTCACTCATTCACCTACACCCAGCACAATCCCTTTGACCTAGATAGCTAGAATTTTGCACAGAGGTTCCCTTAATCATGTAGACAAGAATTAAGGCTGGATTTTCTGAAATTCCCAAGGGATAGGGAATAAAGCAACAACGAAGTCGCGGGCAAGACAACCCCTGCCGGGTTCTGGTAGTTTATTACCTAGTTTTAACCAAAGTAAATTATTTGGTAGCAGGATAATAAGATTGATTGAACTATGCTGTCTAACTTTTTTTTTTCATTATTTTGGTTTAGTGGCGGTAAGTGAGCATTTATGCATAAGTTCATACAGTGATTGCCATCGTATTTGAACTGACTGCCTTTGTGCATCTAATTTAAAAACATTTTCTGTAGCCTATACTGCCTTAATTTTCTTCATGTATTTTTTATTTTATATAGCTTTTGACATGGTATGAACAGTTGTGTCTTTTTGTTCTACATATTAATTTTCTTGTGCACTACGTAAAAATTTAATGTATATGTATATAAATTGCACATTATTAGCTCATTAATTCTATGAATTTCATCAAGTTTTCTCGAGGACATTATTGTAGTATTGTTTCCATTTGTAGGTGACACTGAACATGCTGAATGCGTCAGAACTGGATGTGGAAGGGCTGAGCAATGATGTCAAGCTGGAGTTCGAGACGGCTGGCGAGGAAGTGGCCACCTGAAACTTACTTGGCCTCACTTACTATTAGGGTCCCTTAAATATACACGCACAAATTCTCAAATCTAATTTATAAAAAAAATACACACCCCTTTTTATACATAGTTCCGTATCACAGAACACAGCAAGAAACACAGTGTGCGATATATGAGTATCGCCAAGAAATCAAAAGAAAACAAAGGTTCCTTGTTAGACTATATGTTTCCCGAGTCCTACAATTTGGGGATCTACAAGGCGAAAGTGAATAGGCATTATTTGAGTTTGCGTGTACCATCCTCGATTATATCATCACCATCAGGTGGGTATTAGTCAAACGACTCAAATTTTTAATAAAAAAATATAACACCAATTAAATATACATTTCTTATAAACTACGCGTTTCGACACGCACTACTTAGACGTTCTTTTTCACTTTTAAGGCTTTATGTTAGAGTAATATGACTCGTCTCGCTATTTCAGCAAATCTGTAAAGTACCGGAAATAGTAAGGCATTAGGAAAATTTATAGGTTAAAAGGAAAATAATCACGGCCAAGTACCCTATCTTAGATCAAAATTTTGAGAAAATCAAAGTATACCAGATTGAATACATAGATTATAGGAAATTCTATGAGAAAATTTTAGGAGTAATAGTCGACCAAATTAAGATGTGTAATTGGATTTATAAAAAAGCTCCTAGATTTTCCATACAACATATTTTATACCAAATGCAAAAATAAGTTTGCTTTTTATAATATTTTTTTTAAAGACTACTTCCACATACTAAGTTGGCCGATTAGCTGAACGATTTTATTGCGAGGTCCAATATTTTTTGTATTAAGAATGTAGCAACTCACGTTGTTCACGAGTGTTTTTCTTACATTTTGTATTTTCTCGCTAGTGAGGTGAAAAGTTGTACACTTATGAATCACACTAGAGCAATGTTTTTGTTTCTAGTACCTTTGCATCTCTCACTACGCTCAGTATTTAACTTAGAACCCTTTGCTTTGCTCGGGTTCGAAACAAAAAAGAACGTTGCTCTTTTGTTGAAAAAATAACTATTATTGTATTTTCTCGCTAGTGACGCGAAAAAAGTTGTGTGTGTCACACTAACGCAAAGTGATTTGTTTCTTATGATTTTGAGTCGGTCACTGCACTCAGGATTATAACTTACAATTAAGAGTGTACGAACTTTGCTCTCTTGTTGCACAAATAACTTTTAAATATTAATAATTGGTAGTTTTACTTCTTATAACATTTAATTTTCTTTTTGGATACCTAAATCATCAATTTACTAAATTAAAAAAACAAAAAAAAATACTTGAATGAATTGTAACTAACTCTAAACTTTTTTTAAACGTCATTTTAATTTTTAATGTATTTGTATTTTATTTTTATTTATTAAGGTGATTTAAAAAAATATTTTAAAGAACAACGGCAAAATGGGGTACCCACCTAATTAGAGTTCCACGGACGGCAGATTTATGCAAGTTTTTTGACAACACAACGAGAACTTTTGGGACTTTTTTATTTTTTTTAGCTGTTAGGAGTAATTAAATAAATACTGCTAAACTTTGATTAAAAAAGATTCAAGATAACCTAACATTTTATAAGTTTATAGTCAGAGTGCGACAAGCTAGTATTTTCGGGATTTTTTCTATTTCCCTAGCTGTTTGGAGTAATTAAATAAATATTGCTAAACTTTATGTTATAATGATTAAAAACTATGAAAGATGACCTAATTTTTAATAAATTTATAGTCTGAGACTAACAAGGGGTTTCTTTATAGTCTATGCTAAGTTCTATTGTCACTGTGCACGTATCTACTAATCCCATGTGTAGTGTAAATAAGAAAAACGTATTTAATTAAGAACCATCACTTGATATCTCTTTAATCCCAAGTTATAGAAATAGGCTTGGATTACTTTTTTCTCAGTTTATCTAATATATACTTAATGCAAGCATTATCATATCCCGTGGGTAAGCATAAGTAGGGTACCCAAGATGCATGTAATTTCGCCATTCTTTACTACACGTTCATAATTTTAAAGTACCTACCCTCAAGTAAGATAGTGACGACACATCCTGTACAGCTCTAAATATAACCTATCCATAAGACATAGAAAAAATAGTTTCAACTAAGGATTAAATTAAATTTGATGGAATTGTAAAATAAGTTTTAAATAAATTGGTTTTTTGTCCATAATAATTTTTAGTATGTTTAATTTATTCCTGCATAGTTTTGATTTATTCCTGCATAGTATTTATCGAGCATCGGTGGCGTAACGGCTAGGGCCGCTGCATCTTGTCCTGTCCTGTCGGTAGGTCGTAGTTCGAATCCTGCCTTGTACCAATGTGCTTTCGAATTTCGATTTTATATGAACGTTTGTCCGACGCTCTTACGGTAAAGGAAAACATCGTGAGGAAACCTGCACACGCCTGCGAAGAAACTTAAGGTTGTGTGTGATGTCGACCAACCCGCACTGGGCCCGCGAGGTCGACTAAGGCCCGATCGCCCAATTCAGGGTAGGCTCTAGCCTCTCGGTGGGGACGCAGGTATTTTAAGAGCTGGTATGATGATTGATGGCCATTGGGATACTGGAAGACGCAGGTAGGCATCCCACTCAATGGACGGACGACCTGGTGAAGGTCGCGGGAAGCCGAGGGATGCTGACAGCTTGGGAGGCCTATGTTCAGCATAGAAAGTCTTTTAGCTGCTATGATAAGGAATTGTTCTTCATAACAATTTTTTTGATTGACGAAGACGATGGGGAATAAAAGTCATGGTCGGCGTCGAAGCGCTCCGGACGTGTCCCCAAGTGAACATGTGTTGTATTTATGAGGCCCTCACATTCAGACATAGAAAGGAAGACTTATGATCTGTAGACAAGTTTATTTAGAGTTAGGTGGTAGGTACGTAAATCCCTACAGTGTGTATAGGATCGGAGCAGCGGGAGTGTGGGACGTGCAATACAGCTAAAGAACAAAAATAAACCCCTAAAAGACGTCTGTAGAGTTTTCAAAGCTACGAACACTAATTCAAATGAACATTTCGACTCCCAAAGTTTCGCTACTCCGATCCCAAACTACTTAACTGCTTACTTCTGACTCCATTTGTTAGACGTGCAAAACTAATGATTTTATTTTGTTTAAGGAGTATACAATAATACATTACTGCCGCGGTCTGTAATGACTGCGTGCGGTGATGAAGAACTGATCCATCAACCAAACTCCGCGCTAGGATTATCACAAACCATAAGTAATATAAACCCTGAAAAAGAGATTCTGAATTTTAGTAACTTTTCCTTTAGTGATTGCTCTTTTAAATCCTTGGTATTCATATTATCTAACTGAACTGGTTTAATTTACATACTCGCATTTATTTAGTAAACACTGCTGACCACAATAGCTATGCTCTCGGCCTTCAATCTTGATCAGCATTGCAGCCCTTGATGTCCAAGCTGGAATAGCACGGCCTTATAGCGCTGACCCGCATTGCATTCACTTCCGGTATCCTTACGGACTTCCTGTTATCAAAATTGAGTTCAGAGACACCCAAAACCCATATCAGGACACCCCACTCGACTAGATTCGATTTATAATACCGTTATAGCGAGGCGCGAGTAGGGAACGACTGGCGAGCCGAGCCCAGTGCATTGGTTAGCTGCTTACGCAGCGCAAATAAAATAAGTAGTACATGTCGCTACAATACATACCTCCTAAAATTTGGTACACTAAGATTTATACAAACCAAATTTTAAGTATATTAAAATCGAAAAAGCGTTGTTATTACAACAGAGCAATCACCAGTATCAGGTCCGGTACCCCCTAGCTTACCTAAAAAAGTAATCCTTTCTTAGTATACTAACTAGCTTTAGGTTATCCCGCAACGTTCACCAATATTTTTTTTGGCAATTTCGTTTTGTTTTGACTGTTTTTATGAGTAGTATTTGTATAGAGACATATTTACTCGTGTTGTAACTGTAACAATATTTTGTACTCATACTTTTTAGTGTTTAATATAATTTTGAATCAACTTTTATCTAAAGGTAACGCAACTTTTTGCATCAAAATGTATAATAAACTTTCAAATGAGTTATAAATAAACCAACTTACTTACTAAGCTAGGTCGTACCTACGTAATAAGCTTACTAAGTATTTTTCGTATTGCTGTATCGAGTAACAATAATAGCACATAGTAGGTATACAGTTACTTTTAACTTTATTGTTTTTACAAACGCTCGCCCCTCTAGGTAGGCTTAATTTGTATAGCTCTGTTGTAATAACGTTTTTTCGGTTTAAATATACTTAAAAATTGGTTTGTATAACTTTTGGTGTACCAAATTTTAGAAGGGGTTTAGTGTAGCGACAAGTATTACTTATTTTATATGCGCTGCGAAAGCAGCTAACCAATGCACTGGGCTCGGCTCGACAGCCGTTCCCTACTCGCGCTTTGGTATAGACATAACCTAGGATACAACCGTACTTCATGTAAAATTATTGTTTTAAATCGAAATAAATTCGGACTTTCGTGAACTGAAAACTTTAGTCACTTTTCATCATCTCCACGCAACCTTCATCTATCGTACAACCGTACATAGGTAACATCCCGTTACACCGTTTTTTTAAGTTGATACTATTTTGGCCGCCATCTTGAATTTTGAGCAAACTAACCACAAAATTCGACCTACAACATTCACAATCGTATTCAGCAGACTGTTTAACTTCGGAAAAGGCATGTTGCCAAAATAGCTCACAAAATGGCGTTAAGATGAAACAGGAAGACGATGTTTTTGTCGGCTATCGTGAAAGAGTAATAGACAAATACACTTTCATATTTATATTATTAGTAAGGATAAGGATTATTCAAACGGTTTAGTCTTGTAAATTTTTAAAATTTTATTTTACATCAACTTATAAAGTTGTAATCTCACTTAGATACTATTTTTAGTGTATTATACAAATTTTGACTACACAGACAGATAATCAACTGATTGAACATGTAGTTGTTTACATAGTTTATTACTGTTTTCACGTTTGGGCTGCAGCATAAATATTCCATGAATCGTGAATAGCTAAAATAGCCAGTTCACTTAAATATTTAAAATACTTAAATAAGTTATATACATCGTTTTATGTGGCATAATTATAAAAATTCCAACCAAACTGTTATCACTTATCACTTTTCTACCCAGTAGACCGTGAGGGCATAAAATAGTAGGCAACCCTACGTCATCGAGTACCAAGTTGGAACCAACAACAATAGCTTGGTCTACCGGGTCTGAAAGAATGGGATTGGCCAAGTGAGTGTCGACGCATAGTGTAGGGTTTCGCAGTCATTAATCCTAACTTGAAAACCGTTTCTTTTTTAAAAAATCCGCAATTGGTAAGCCATTTGCTTTTTATCTAATACAAAATAGGCGCAATTCGGGAGGTCCTAAAGCCGGGGTATATTGTTTGGCGGCGTTTTGCAAAATGGAGATCTATAATCTAAACATTTTTTTGTCAAATTTCATGCAATTTGGTTTAAAAATATAAAATAATATTTTGACTGTATGACGCACAGAACGATCTTAAAAGGGTTTCTCGAGGGGACTAAGAAACCCTAAAAATAACAAAATCATAAGGATTTATCCTTTCGCGCTGATTAACATTTTACAAAAATAGTATGCTGATGCAGATGAAGCCACTTTTTAAAGATGGGTATAGACTCTGACATCGATTTTGTTCTTATTTTTTTACCAGACTGCAAAGAAGTTTTGTTTTTCGCACGTTATACTAAGTATGTGGGACTGGTAAAGTTCAAACGGCTAAATATTACAAGGCGTCAGGTAAAATAGACCATATATATATTTTTTTACTCATGTAATAAAAACTTTTATTTTTATTTTTTCTGAAATCGTAAAAATTTTTTGGACTCCATGCAAATTTAGACAATTAACTGATCGCATTGTATTACGTGGTGGCGTAATGGCAAGGGCCGCTACCTCCTGTCCGGGAGGTCGTGGTTCGACTCCTGCCACGTGCCAATGTGATTTCGAATTTAGATTTCATATCCTACGTTTATGCTACGTTCTTACGAAGAAGGAAAACATCGTGAGGAAACCTGCACACGCCTGCGAAGAAACTCGCACGTTGTGTGTGAAGTCGACCAACCTGCACTGAGCCCGCGTGGTCGACTAAGGCTCAATCACCCTTATTCAGGGAAGGCTCGAGCCCCTGAGCTGCTATGATGACTCTGATGTTTTAGTGAAAGGTGTTGGATTTGTTTCGATACTGAGTGTCATAGGATATATGAAATTTTTGACCAGTCGGGTTTTTAGTTTTTCACCTTTTTTATTGGTCACCCAGGTTATTTCATATCCGAAAACTTGCAAGGCTACCTTCTGTTTGCCCAAGATGGTACTCGATAACCAGTTATTAGGTACACAAGTTGTTAGGTAATATAAATTACTTAGCAACTTTCGTGTTGCAGGTGTCAGGTTAGGTTAGGACGTAGCTTAGGGTTGCCCACCATGCCTTCGTGATCTACTTTGTAGTTAACAGTACTGATATAACTAAGGACCTACATAATAAAAATTTTAATTATGGTAAAGAAATTAATAACACAAAAATTTGACTAGAATTGTTTAAAATACTACCTATTTGTGATAAAAAGTAGGTGGGTAGGTAGGTACAAATTAATTTTTGAACATTTTATGCACTCCAATAAATAAAATCTACAAACGAATTGGTATTTTTATGTTTGATCTTGTCTAAGTGTTTGTTAGATAAATGATATGGGTAGCAATTAATAATAATATCTAATTAATAAAGCAATACAATAAGCAATGACATGGGCAGTTTTATTTAAACACAATCAGTCTAGCAAAATACACAAATGGTAGGAAAATTAATACAAACGCAGTGGATAGATATAAGTATCTTCAATTTATCAACATTTCTACTAGCTATTCAGTAAATGTAGATATCTAAGTACTATATATGTATCTACCCTTAATATAATTTTCTACCGTTATAAGTCTGATCTGTATTTTCATGTTGGTGTGCTTTATTAATTAGTACATTGAGTTGGTCATTTATACTCGAGGCAGGCAATGGAGTCAAGAGTGTAGTGAAGTGATCAATGCTCACAAAAGTCTTACGACGTTTTTCAACACACTTGCGGCTTAAATGAAAATTTTGTAGCCACGCTGTGCATAAGTACCTACTTTCTCGCCGAGATCTCACTAGTTTCTCGCGTAGTTAATTATTCCAGAAAATTCCAAGTAAGGTATAGAAATCCAAATCATTTGTAAATTTTTCATGAAGTTTGATATACTTAACTGTATTCTTTGCTACTACTATTGTTGATTTGTGTATGCCTGGCTACGACAGACAGTGAAGGCTCCGCGAGAAAGTATGCAAATCGTGGCTGTACAATAAATTATTTATTACCACTATTATCACCTTATTAGTAGCAAAACTTAGTATTTTTTTTCTTGCGTCGCTAAAAGTGCTACAAATCAGTTACTTGTACAAACACTTTTATAATTATCATAAAATTTTTATCATAAATTAAAATCACATAAAACACTAAAATAAATAATATACATTTTATATACAGGTGTTTTGTATAAATAGGTACTTAGATAATACATATTATTTACTTGGCAGTTAATCCATATATTTTGCTCCTTTTGCGTTCACGATCTTCTAACCTTTTAGAAGATTCCCTTGAATTGATTGTTTTTAGTTTTCCCGGTACTTATTCTAGAGTAGTTTCATCCCGTTAGTCCGGGATTTTGAAGGATCAACCTTGCACTTATTGATTAAGCAATGCCACTCAGGACTTATACTCGTCTACTGAGTTAATTCCCAGATTTGGGCCCCAGACCTACCCCCTCTGGTCCCATTCCCCTCCCTCGACACTTCGGGGAAACTTCCCGCGCCATGTTTTGTCTATTTTGCTACTACATTTTCATTTTGATACTAAATTTTCAAAATTAATCTACTCATTACCTAAACTACAATAAAATTCATGTTGATATAACAAGCGTCGGTGGCGTAACGGTTAGGGCCGCTACCTCTTGTCCAGGAGGTCGAGGTTCGAATCCTGCCTCGTACCAATGTCTTTTCGAATTTTGATTTTATATGTACGTTTATCCGACGCTCTTACGATGAAGGAAAACATTGTGATGAAACTTGCACACGCCCTGCGAAGATACTCGAAGGTTATGTGTGAAGTCGACCAACCTGCACTGGACCGGCGTGGTCGACTAAGGCCTGATCGCCCTAATTTAGATTAGGCTCGAGCCTCTCGATGGGGACGTATATGAGCTGATATATGAGGATATAACGAATAGTTTTTGTAATGGGCTGCCATATATTGCATGAAACTTTGAAAAATAACCGTTCTATTCAATTTGTAAGAAAACTGTCTATGGAAGGTTTGACAAGACAATGTAAGAACGCATTAAACCTTATCTAATTTCCTGAAGAAAAAAAAAATTGGTTGAGTGTCGTACGAGTATTGATTTACTACAATTCTCTGTCTCTCTTTAGGGTGTAACAAAAGTTGTACCGGTCGCGTTAACTAAATTAATTTTACTGAGGAACTAAAAAATGTATTTTATAAACTAAATGCCGAATACACCTCGAATGAAACCACGGGAAACATGACTAGGGCAATTCGTAGCTTCCAAACTATGGCAAATAGCGATCTAGAGTTTTTTTTATGACTGCAGATCATGATTACAGGCACGAAAATGAATTTGTTTTTTTTTTGTGAATTAATGTTGATTGAAATGTTAAATCCATCATAAACAGTTTAAGGGCATTTTGTTTGGGGAATCGATGTTGTGGTTGCGAATTTTATTACAAAGAAAAACCGTTTATTATGATGACTAGAAATCTTTTGTAATATCTTGCATAGAACAGCAGAGAGAGTAAAGTATGCGCCGGGGCATTTCTAAACAGAGAGCCTTAGTGTAGTAATAAGGAAACAAATACTCGTACGATTTTTTGGGTTTATCGATAAAATTTATTGTGTTATTTCGTTACACTGTTTTGTCGAAGCTTCGGTGCTTTTCGTATTAATTGAAACGAAAGAGATTTTCTTTCCAAGTTCGTTTAATGTTGACAGCCCTATTACAAAAAACTAAATGATTTATCAACACGAATTTGTTTTTTTTGGGTAATTTGCTGTAGATTTATTGGTCTTTTGAAAGCTCGCTCCAACTGTTATTTTTTCTTTACAAAATAGAAAAAAAAGGCATGGGAAGTTTCCACGAAGTGTCAGGGGAGGGGAAGGGTGCCACAGGGGGGTAGGTCTGGGCCCCAAATCTGGAAAATAATTTAAGGGCTACTGAGCCTAAGTCCTGAGTGACATTGCAAAGCTCATCATGAAGTGCAAGGTTGGCACCCTTTTGTATGGAAGCTAGCTTTTTTTAACGTTCTTAGGTACGTATTCAATTTTCAAAACGGTCTAGCGTTGGAAACTTTGTTCGTAATATTTATCTAAATTCAATGACGCCGTTAGCAGTGCATTCGTGTCGGTGTGCGAGTATGTGGCAATTGTGGCGGTAGCGGTGGGGGTGGCTCGCGTGCTCAGGTCCACGGCGGCCGTCTGACGCAGTCGCTGGCCCGCTGCTCTGAGAGCCGCGCCACCCTTGCTGGTAAATCAATGATCAGTACTGAAGTATGAGTTCTGCATGAGGTACAACTTGTCTATAGGATTCACTACGGCTCCAGTACCGAGGTTCAAGGGTTCGTGGGTCGAGTGCGCCGCGTGCTGGTGCGAATGGTGTTGCACTTCTAAGTTTTGAAGGCTCATAGTGTCGGAAGCGCCCTCGTCCAGCTGGTCAAAGTTGCTACCATCCAATGATATGTCGGAACTGCAGAAGCTGTCTCCCGAATGCGCTGGATAATCTGAAAAATAATCAAGCATTCTGTAAAGTCAAAAAAATCTCCATGTATTTTGTGTAAAAATTTTTTTTTCTTAATTTATAAATTATAGATAAATAATATGTTCAAAAACAGGTCATTCTTCAAACAGATTCTTGCCCAAGTAAGTATTAGAACCTTCACACTCGACCATTGAAAGCGAGAATGGAGCGACACTTTTAGACAAAAACACAGTCCTAGACAGATGAAGGCAATACAGTCAGCAGTTGTATAGCAAGAACAACAATGAGGAGGAGGACGGAGGCCTAGACTACGTAGACAAAGAGCCCGATATCCTTCTACAGGAGTTAGATTCAGCCGTTAATGCTCTTAAACCTAATGCTTGCGGCATTGATGGAGTTACTGCCCAAATGCTCAGGAACATGGGGAGCGATAAGGCACGCATATCATACACAGCATATGTCAAAGTCTAGAGAGCAGGCCAATGGCCGCAAGACTGGACTGAGTCAACAGAAGTCCCTTACACAAGAAAGGTTCAATGCGATAACGCAAAAACTATAGAACTGTCTCACTCATCTCACATTCCAGAAAAGTCCTTATACGCATCCTGAACAAGCAGATGCAAGCCTACTTCAAAAGACAAATATTCAAAGAGCAGATGGGATTCGTAAGAGGCCGAGATACCAGACAGCAGATTTTGCACATAAGATAATTAATTAAAAAAAGGCAGAGAGCACAACATCAGTATAGCGATGTGTTTTATCGACTACGCCAAGGCCTTCAACTGCTCAAAATGCTCACCGTTATGAGTGAAATGGGAATACCGCAACACTTAACTTTCTTGTGCAAAGCCGTACCTGTACAGCAAGTCAAGAGTGAGACTGGAGGATAGCGTGTCACACCCCTTCAGGCTTGAAAGAGGAGTGCGTAAGGGTTGCCACATAATGAGACGGGTGTTTGATGGCTGGAAGGGAGGTATTCGCATCTGCGGATACCTTCTGGGCAACCTCCGATTTGCAGATGACACCACTATCATAAGCGCCTCTGTGTCTGAATTGGCTGAACACTTATAAAGGATGACGAACTAACGAGCTTAACGACTTTAACGTATTACACAAATTTATTAACCTTGGCTCCCAAACTAGCAAAGATGGTGACTGCGATCAAGAGGTTATCCGTAGATCACAGATGTCCAAAGCTGCAGTGAGAACACTTGAAAAGAAATGAAGAAACAGGAGCATCAACCGCAAAACACAAAATTAAACTTATAAGGACTCTCATCTTCTCGAATTTCATGTTCGCCTTCGAAACTTGAACTTTAAAGGCCCAAACTTGTCACAGGACAGACGCGTTCGAATTGTGGTGCTGGCGCAGTATGCTCCGTATATCATGGGCTAAACGCCGTACAAATGAGTCTATCCTCGATGAACTCAACATAAAGACAAGCCTGTCCACCATTAGCATGAAGAGTCCTTAAATTCTTCGGAAACACGGCCAGAAGTCGATCGGTCAGCTTGGAAAACTTATCATCACTGGCTGCATGGAAGGAAAAAAGGAGTAGAGGGCGAATGCTTATGCGATAGGCTGACGCGGTCAGCAATTACCGGTATGTCCCTACAAGCCAACATATACTGCGCACAAGATTGAGTTCCCTAGAGATCTGTGATGGCAAGAGCGACCCACGATGGTCACGTCCCTCAGTCATGAAGATACGACCAAGAAGAAGAATAATAATTGTCATAACATTAAAACGTTACGAGTAGTGTCTCATCAACTTACCATCGGGAGAGTACGGCAAGTTGGGGTTGAGTGGTTGACTCGACGCCGAGTACGATCCGTCCAGTCCCAAGTAGTTCCCGTGCTCACTCGAAGGAGACTCTTGTTTTATGCTCTTTTCGCTCTTTTCTTTGTCCTTGTCAGAATTGTTATCACCTTCTTGTTTTGCTTTTCGCTGAATCTTTTTCATTTTAGCCCTTTGGTTTTGGAACCAAACCTGTACTACTCTTACGCTCAAACCAGTGTCTTTTGCAAGAGCTTCTCTAACTTTGCGACAAGGTTTAGGACTAACTTCGAATGACGCTTTGAACTGTCTTCTTTGCGCTGACGTTAGAATAGTTCGCGGTCGTTTTGGACCTCTTCTGCCATCGCGAGGTCGTTCTGAATCGTCGATAATCATATCGTCTTCGGCATGTTGCATAAGATACATTTCTTTTTCGAAGTCTTGTCTGCAGAATATTTGGCCAGCTCTGATGACATATTGTTCTCCTTTCTGTAGAGGTTGGCAGCACATCACGCAGACGAAACACTGTATATGGAAGACGTACTGTTGTGCCTTCATAACCATCTCCTGAGGAAGCAGTCTGTCGCCACATCTCGTGCACTTGACTCCAAACAATCTGTGAAAGAAAGTCTATTGTTTGACACTATACATATAGCTCGTGAGTGACAGTAAAATTCGCGTGGCATTTCGCAGAACTCTCGCTTTGCTTAGAACACTTAAAACTACGTAAATTTTTGATTGGTACCAATCTCGAGAACACGGTTTGCATATCTACCTGTCGTAGTCAGGCTTGCAGTAAAGCTTGGCATTTCTAGTGTAACACGTGTGCGCGAGTGGACAGCCGCAGACGCAACAGCTGAGGCAGTGCTCGTGCCAGGACAGCTCGCCAACCCTCATGAGGTACCTGTCTTGAATCTTCTGGCCACATCCTTCGCAGATCTCGACGATCTTCTCACGTTTGATGCTCGCACTTAACTCTGGAAAGAATGGCACTACGTTTAGTAGTACGTGATTGAAAACATGGAGTTCGATGTTTTTGCCTAGATTAAACAATAATGAAGTGGGGACTTATAATTTTATTTTAATAAATAATTGTACACCGCAATTGTTATTAACAGTTGCTATTACATATATTTTATTTTTTTATAAATCAAACCCAAATTATTTTACAAAACACAGTAATCTTTCAACTTTTTTTAAATTTAATTAAATCAAATTAATTTAAATTTGATTTACTTTTTATTTGCTATATTTATTTGACGAATTGCAGAAAGTTAAAAAACCCGGCCAAGTGCGAATTTGCTCTTCGAAGGTTCTTACCACCACACTTCTCCACACAACTATGACAATGATACCTATTCAATTCACATCCCAAACAAAAAACATCGACTCCTTAGCGCGAGTACGACTCACACTTGACCGGTTTTTATGATTTGTTGTTTTACTCGAAAATTAGTGTTATAATCACACTAGTTTCACGCTTATGTGTATTATCATTCTTACGATGGAGGCGAGGTACCCTAAGGTATTTTTACGGATTTTATTCTATATTGAGGGTTTGCCATGAACATTTTTTCAACAAATATTCGTTTACGAAATGTTAAGTTTTCAAGTAGTAATTTTTGTTCCAATTACATATCCCCACTCCCTACCGCAGCTTAACCGCTACTTTTTAGAAAATCTGAAAAGTATTGTAATATGTAGGCCATATAATTAATATAAAAGTTTGATCATAACGGCTAAGTAAAATTTCTTAGTTTAGGTGTAATAGTCGACAAACTTAAGGGTCCCCAGGAGGCTCGAGTTTCCATACAAACGTAGTTTCGCTCTAATACAAAAACTACATGCCGGATTTAATCCAAACTTAGCGAATATATTGAGTAGACACATATCGATGTTTGTAATTAGTTTTCGATGTAAAAACGGAAAAAATAAGACAAGTTTCAAACTATTAGTACGAAACTAATTTAAGCCTTCGCTAGTTAAGTTTCAATTTACTACGGTAAAAACTAATTACAAACATCGATATGTGTCTACTCAATATATTCGCAAAGTTTGGATAAAAAATCAAAGATTTTTCAAACGAAATGTAAAAATACCAACCGCAAAATTTTCTTTGTTTCTTTAAATATACATTTAATTTAAGAAAAGACTTCGAAAACCTACTTTGCGCGTAGTCCGACACGTACTTGGCCACTTTTTACTTTCGATCAACCGGGAAGCGAGCGTCGCGTCGGCGAGCGACGAAAGAGTAAAGAAGTGTTGTGATGGCAAAAAAATCTCAATTGTGATTTTGATGAGGATCGATTGTTTTACACTAATAAAGTCAAAAAATAATTGTGTGTGGGTATTCCTCCGGTGCTCTAACGCCTCAGCTACTGAACGGATTTGGTTAAAATTTGGTTAGAGCAATGTTATTTTTATGTATCCAGGCATTTTTTTTTAATTTTTCCTATCTTGATTTTTTTAGTGCCACCATAGTAACAAAAAACTTTTTTTTTCTAAAATGGCTTAGACGATTTGGATAAAGCTCTGTAGGTACTTTACTATAACTTTATATATTATGGCCTACCGTCTTTCATTGTTCATGGTGTAATCGGAGTAAGGTACCTCTCATAAAAACCCAGCTTTTCTGTTATTTTTCTCAAAAATGGCACTAACGATTTCAATGAAACTTTTCAGAAAACTAGAAATAAATTAGGCCTGTAGTTGTACACTGGGTAGTTAAATATGCCAGAAAAAATCTGAATAAGGTATGTTCCATACAAACCCAAATATTTCGCTAAGAATAAATTTGTTCGTATATTGAAATTATGTAAATTTTTCATTAAGTTTTAATGTAATTTTATTATTTACTACAACGTAAGCGTAATATTTTTTGTTGATTTGTGTATGCCCGACTACACCAGACGGTGTAAAATGTGTCTGTAAAAATATTAAAGTATTTAAAAAATACAAAATACAGAAAAATGTGCCAAATTTCATGAAGTTGGGTTTAATAATTTAAATTTGAGTTTTTTTACTGTCTGTGACGGACGGACAGACGGGCGACACTTATAGAAATATCATAAGAGGGAAAACGGAACCCTAAAAAAATATTAAATCTCGATGATACACTCTACCGGTATTTTTTAAACAATGATTTTATTAATACGTGGTTTGACTGACGTAACAACGTTATCTAAATTACGTAGGTACTTAAATTGTATTTCTTTGCTTCGTAAATTGTTTCCGACGGGACAAGAAAATAATATATCTATGCCGACGGTCAATGGGTTGAACAAAGACATTAGATTTCCTTTTTTTGAACGTAGCGAAATCTTTTTATTTTAACTCAGTGGGTTCAAATTTCGAACGTAGAGATCACCTTTACTTATAGGTACTTCGTAAATTAAGCTTGATCGCTGCGACAGCTGTCATCTTAGTACATTTTATATGTTGTATCTCTTTTAAACTAATTGAACTTCCATCTATTTTACCTGCTGTCGCAGCGATCAAGCTGAATGTTACTAACTATTAGTATTTACGATGTGTTTAGGTAGGTATACGTAAATAAAATATAAAATAGATATATTACGTTTTTCGATGAGCAAACATAAAATTCGCTTTGCCAAATAGTAGGTACTAGAAAAGCAAAAATCAATAGTTTGTAATTTTTTTTAAATACGACATAAAATAAATATCAACAATAGCATTAAAAAACAAGTAAATTATTGCAGAGGGCAATTGGCATTGTAGTTTTTTTTAAGGCGTGTAATATAAAAAATCATCATCATCATTACAGCTCATATACGTCCCCACCGAGGGGCTCGAGCCTACCCTCAGTATAATTAATAAAAAAAATAATTGAACATATTTCGATTTCATACTATAAAAAGTAAATTAAGAATAATTAATAAAATAACTAAGTTCATTTCATAATCTTCGACTTGAATTAACATCAAGTGCGTTTATTTCATGAGCCTGTGACGTCATCAGTTTACAAACTCTAAACAAATCATAAAAATAACCAGTGATTAAAAAAAACAAATAATTTCCTTAAAACAGTCAAAATTTCCATTACGATTTACTGCTCGCGCACCGCGCATCCTCGATGTCCACGTGGGCAGAGCCGCGGGCATCTATTAGTATTTTATATATTGGCGTATAATCTTTAAGACTAAGCTTTGCTTGACTATTGACTATTAAACTTGCCAAGTTACGAGTAGTTAGCACAGCATAGGTAAAACCAATTTTATTTTCATAAACAATGCTTGGAAATTTTAGCATTATTTTGACATTTTTTTTTCAAAATATAAAGGGTACCTCCCATAAAATAAATAAAAATAAAATAAATGTACTAAAATAAATCTTATAAATGACGCTAAGAATGTTCTTTAATTTCTTTCATCGACAATACTTATTAACACCGAAAATATGCCCTAAGTGGTAAAAATCTGGGTAAATTCTAAAAACCGTACAAAAAAGTAAATATTTTTCTTCAAAATGGGGCTACCTAAGTTTATTTATCAAAAATTCGCAATCGAGAAATCTTACTTCTCACGGCTATATTTTATCATCAGTGGACGTACCAGCCTTTATATCAATAGCAAAACCCTATATAATATAGGTATCTAACACAGGTACCTCTTACCTCTCATACAAATTGAATAATGTTAGACGCTCCTGAGAGGAACTATGTCCTCCGTGGGGAGTACAGTTTATTACTTTCGAGCGACTGAGGAGCTGAGGTTTTGGAAAGGATCGCTTGTCATACAGTCTAAAAAACTCATAGTAAAAAAAAAAATATGTATGTAGGTATGCGTGTCTGTGCGTCCGTGCGGTGCTCTAGTGCCCAAACCTCTGAAAGGATTGGGGTTAGGTTGGGTTACAACGTGTTTTCACAAATTACCCCATCTTGTTATTTAGGGTTACCACCGTAGTAAAAATAAGTTGATTTTTTTCTCCAAAATAGCTGTAATGATTTTGATGAAATTCTGTGCGTTATTATATCTTTGTATGATCTACTTCGAGCCGTAGTTCGTTTTTCCAGGAAAAATCGGAGTAAGGTACCACTCATACAGATTGTTTCTTATTTTTTCTTAAAAAACCGGCCAAGTGCGAGTCAGACTAGCACTTCAAGGGTTCCGTACCATCACACCTCTCCACACACCTACATAGTATATAATGACTATAATACCTATTCACATTACAAGCAGAAGACATTAACGCAAGCGATAAAAATATGCTTTTTTAATCATTCAGTTTGGACTCCTTAGCGCGAGTCGACTTACACTTGGCCGATTTTAATTATTTTTTGTTTTATTTGTCAAGTTACACGCTTGTATATATTACCGTTTTCACAATAGAGCTAAATCAAATATAGACCAACAAATACGTTTTTTGCACGAGTATGGAGACCCCCCCCCCCCCCGTACTATTTCACTTTTTCAAATTTTTAATGTTTGTTATGATAGCGGCAATAGAAGTTCACATTATGTGAAAATTTAAACTGTCTACCTATTACCGTTCATGAAATGCAGCCCGTTGTAGGAGAGTATTACATACATGTGACTAGAGATAGGTATATAAACTTCTTTCAGAAAAAGACATTTATAAATGTTTAGCACAGTTTTAAGAGACTTAAAACAAATAAAACTTATATTAAACCTTCTTTGCTTTTCTGATGAATACTCGTATAACAATGTGTACAGAGTATAACCTCTATAGTCGGCAAGTAATATTAAATGGGGTCCAGATACTGTGGAAAATTTTAATAAAAAACTACTACTACTAAATTACTACACAACAATTACTAGTTGAAAACTTTAATTTTGACTATTATAAAGTAATTATATGAAACACAATGGGTATTCTCAAAAATCTATATATACAGGGTGGAACAAAATTGGTGTAGGTCCCGTTAACTGGGGCTTCTACTCATCATACTGAACAACTTTTGCTCTACGACTTTGCTGAAAACGTAAAAAAATGTTTTTACTCTACATACAAAACGATCAGCTGATCGACCGATTTTGTGCATTTTAGTATGGAGGGTCTAATTAATTTTTTGTGAATTGACTATGGGTTCTTTGGAGAAAGTTGTTCAGTATGATGAGTAGATCCCCCAGTTAACGGTACCTACACCAATTTTGTTACACCCTGTATAAAATAAAGTCGTGTTAGTTACACCATTTATAACTCAAGAACGGCTGGACCAATTTTTATGATTTTTGTGTTTTTGCATTTGTCCTCGTCGGGAATAGGATAATAAGTATTAAAATTTGATAAACATCAATAAAAAAAAGTTATATAATTAAAAATAAATGGTTTTAGAGTAGGGTAGGATAGCATAGTGTAGTTAAGGTAGTGTAGTGTAGGGTAGAGTAGTGTACTGTAGTGTAGGGTAGGGTAGGGTAGGGTAGTGTAGGGTAGGATAGTGTATGATAGTGTAGGGTAGGGTGGGGTGGGGTAGTGTAGTGTAGTGTAAGGTGGAACGAAGTTCGCCGGGACAGCTAATAAATCAATGAAATTAGTGCGAAAAATTACACCTGTGGCCCTGAGCAAGTTTTTTAAAGTTTGGTTCACGTAGGGAACAGTTAATGCGAAGAATATCAAGATGATAACATAGTAGCCAGGGTGATAGCAAGTTTTTTTGCAATTTTCGCATTCCAACGCACTCTTGTGCCACACAGCACAGCATAGCAAGAGCAAAAGCTAAACTAACTAATCGAATTAGTTTTTGTCGTGGGGTAAATTTTATAGGTAGGTAAGTTATTTAATAGTTATTTATGATATAAGGGTGGTAAAAAGGTCAATAAGAAACGGGTGACATTTGTGAGCCCGAGCCGCAGGCGAGGGTTTACCACCGGCACGAGTTTGTTATTTTCTTTTACACCCATGTATCATACAAAGTTTTTCAATACAGTTGTGAAAAAACCGGTAAAATAAAAAACGACCTTGACAGAAAAACAAAATACTACATGGGTACATATCTATCAAGTTTTCGGCAACCAAAGTTCATTTTACGCGACTTGCGGCTCATTTTAAATGTCCGGGGAGTAATCTCACTTTGTTACCTATACACATAATTATATTTTTTATTACACATATAATAACTATTCATATATTTATCGTTTTCACAAATAAAATATCTCAATTCAGTTTTACGAAAATTGCGCCATGTTTTAGCTAGCACACGTACGCATGTGTAAGTGTTTTTTAATTATCATAAATAGACTACATTAAGGATAATATTATTATAAGCATTAATACCTCCTTCGATAAGCGTCGGTGGCTCAACCGGTAACGACTCGGTCCATCTAACCAGAGGTACCGGGTTCAAATCTGGACGGCCAATGTACCAATGAGTTTTTCAAAAACTTACGTACATATCATTACCGATTGCTCTAACGGTGAAGGAAAACATCGTGAGGAAACCTGCACAGGCCTGCGAAGAAACTCGAAGGTTGTGTGTGAAATTGACCAACCCGCACTGGGCCCGCGTGGTCGACTAAGGCCTAATCGCCCTGATTAAGGGGAGGCTCGAGCCTCTCCGTGGGGACGTATATGAGCTGATATAATAAAATACATCCTTAGCAAAGATGACATATTCCTTGGTGTAAACTATGCGCTTCATCCATATTTATTCTCTGTTCTTCACAAAAATATAACCCAAAGAGAATCTAATCAGCTAGCGTTAAGTATACTAACGTCACGGAGGAACAACCTATCTTTTTTAAAATTCGCCTATCAAAAGTCTTCAAGAAGATTATGTATCTTTGGTAATTATATTTTTTATTTGCTAGAACTGTCTTGTTTCTCCGAGCTAGAAATAAAAAAAAGTGGTAAAGTAAAAGCACGCGTGCGGTAATATCAATTTTGCGCACACTGGACTGGCATATAAAGGACCACTTTTCGAGCAACTGTATTGAAAAAAATATTTGAAGGTCCAACTTTCGACCCTCCGCGGTCTGCATACGGACGTGTTTTTGAATTTAAAACAAAAAGGCATTTGGTAAAATTAAACGCAAATTCCCTATACTCAGTGGTACCTAGAGAAGTAACTATAAGTTTCTGGTCTGTGCCTAGAGTCTAAGACTTGGTAGATACTTGCCTAGCATGCGCGTATAACCGAAGAACCAAGTCGTAATAGCGTTGTGAGGAAAACAGGAATCTCAACACACTCCTAGCCCCTAGCCCGCCAGATCCGCCCACTAGGTGTGGCTAGGCGTGCCGCGCGGGCCCGACCCGGCACAAAATGTCGGCACGAACGGAACGACGCGACGCGACGCCGAATCGATATGTAGCTCCCGAGATAAGTCAAGCTGAGGCTGAAAGCCGACGTCGCTCAACAAGAAATCATTTTATCGATAAAAAGCGAATTGTGTGAGCCGTGAATAAGTAAAATGAAAACATATTATATAAATTAAGTATATCTTATTTAATATTGTTTCATCACCTAACAACTCCGTTCATTAAAATATTAGTAGATACATAGGTAGGTAGGTTACTTGAGTTTACCCAAAACTATTTCGCTTATAAATTAAATTGAAAATTTATTACTTTATTTAACTTATTACTGTAATCATAAATAAATTTATTTATAACAGTGCGACCCAATGTTGATCTTGAACTTTGTGGAAAGTTCTTTAAGATTCTTCGCTTTTTGCTGTCAGTCACTCTTGATTTAAATAGTAGGAACCTGCGTACAATATGTTTTTTCAAATGATATTAGCCGTTTTTAAAGTTCAATATCAAATTTCATTTTTTTGTACTTTGTTTCTTAGATTTTTGAAGTTGAAAACTTAAATAGGCGCGTTACGCATTTTTTGAGATGGGAAAAACCATTGAACTCGCGACACCGTGATCGACACCGACACCTTACCATGCAGGAACATTCACTGGGTCAAAACTTATACTTCCGTCGGCTCTCCTGAAGTGGTTAGTTTTTTTATATTAGTTTTTTATATAAGTGACTGGTGAGTGTGACATCTCTCGTATATCAGTCCACGAAACAAGGTACCATTGAATAGTACTTACAAAGACGTTTTCTAAGAAGTCAAATGGGTCAATAATTACTTTCGAGCGAAGCGCAACGAGGTCTTAAAGAATAAACCTTTTGTCGCCGTGAAAAAAAAAAAAAAATTCTTAAAAATGGTTTTTTTAATCATTGTTTTAGCCAAAACGTCCGTCCGTCGGCCCGGTGATACGTCGGTCTTTCCCTCGAGGATAAACCAAAAGTCCAATGTAAAATTAAATTTTTATGGTAAATTGTCGAAGGATTCTGAGCAGCTTCTGGTTGGCTTGCGATTTAAGGGTAGCTGTCATTACAAAAAATGAAATATGACAAAATATAAAAAGGATCACGATTTATAGATAAAACTTTGAAAGTAGAAACTATTAACTATTCATTATTAATGCAATCAAATTAATTATTAGTTCATCATATCAGCCGAAAGACGTCCACTGTTGGAAAAAGACCTCCCCAAGGATTTCCACGGCGACCGGTCCTGCGTTGTCCGCTGTAGGCTTGCTACAGTGAGCTATGTCGGTTACTTTGGTTCTCCTGTAGATCTCCTCATTTCTGATTCGATCGCTTAGGGAAATTTCGAGCAAGCTCACTCCATTGCCCTTTGAGTGACTTTGAGCCTTTTTATGAGACTTCTGAACAAGCCAGCTTCCGAAGAGGTTTTATTTTATTACCATAGACCACATACTACGCTGCCTGCGGCAGATTATACAGAAGACTGAAGGGTACAATCAGCCACTATGCTTGGCGTTTATGGACTATATAAGAAAGCCTTTGATTCTATCGAAACCTAGGATGTGCTACAGTCTCTCCAGCGGTGCCGAATTGACTATCGATACATCAAGGTATTGAAGTATTTGTATGAAAACGCCACCATGTCGGTTTGCCTCCAGGACCAGAACTAGAAACCTAACCAGCTGCAGCGAGGGGTGAGATAGGGTGACGTTATATCTCCGAAACTGTTCACCGTCGCTCTGGAAGCGTTTTCAAGCTTCTGGACTGGGGGGACTCGTTATCAATATCAACGGTGAGTGCATCACCCACCTCTGATCCGCTGACGATATCGTGGTTATGACTGAGGCTATGGAAAATCTAAGCACAACGCTCGATGGCCTCAGTAAAGTATCACAACAAGTGGGTCTTAAAATGAAAATTGACAAGACAAAAAAAATGTTAAATTATTTAGTCATTCTAGCAAAATTCGACAATAACGACAATTTTAATTTTCTTTGTTACGTTTTTTCTTGATCTACTAATATTTGCTTGCCTTCACTATTAAAGAAATCTATTTCCAGTTTCAGAAGATTGACGTGCTGTTGGCTGTACTTTGTCGCGAGAAAGTATGTGTAGTGCTGCTGCACAATTTATTTTAAGTACCAAGTTGATTTTATTGATTTGTGAAAATAAAGATCCCACCTAAAACATTTCATGTGTAATTGGATGCTAAGACTCACAAGTTCATAATGCTTGCACTGTTAAAAAATTATGAGATCTCTATTAGGGCCAAGTCCCTAGCTAAGCTCAAATTTGTGCTGCGCATCATAATCCACGGGGCCTGTCCCGAGTCCAAAGTATTTCAAGATTCGGTGTCCTAAAAAGATTCATTAAACGTGCTAAGTATCAATTATCTAGCTTTTATGGTTTCAGATTTATTGACACCTGAAATAAGTCAATTTCGTGACTGACTAACTAATGATCATCAAAACCTCTGGGGTACTTTCTGAAGTCCTAGAAGACCGAAATTTGGTATGTATGCTAGAAATTTCTTAAAGACAACAAAGAAAAATCAAAAATATTCCCCCTCTTAACCCTCGTATATGGTGTGCTATCTGTACAGTCCGTACATTTTGAACCTTTATAGCGTCGGTTCGGCAGATGCTAAAAAGCTGAAAGTTTCAGGATAAGATTTAATTGACAGATTTATCAAACACTTTAAGTAGGTATCAGTTATCTAGCTTTTGTAGTTTTAAATTTATTTACATCTTGAATACGTCGATTAATAGAGCACCAACCAAAATCCTACCAAAATATTCCATGTATAATTGGTTGCTAAGACTTTCACTGTTAAAAAGTTATGAGATTTCTAGTAAGCCAAGTCACTAGCTAAGCTCTAACTTTTGCTGTGAGTCATAGCCCACGGGGCCTGTCCCAAGTCCAAAGTATATAACTTTAAGTGCTCTTGACTCTACCACATTTATTACAATAAATAACAAAAACTCTACATAAAAGACCTCACTCTTCGACCTCTTCATGTTGGTAAAAAGGTGTAGCTTGGCCATTTCTTGATTGTCGCACAAACTATTCCTATTAATAGATAAAAAGTATCTAAAAAGTATTCTATATGTTAACCCGGGCTATAAGGAACCACCATAGAAAATTTCATCAAAATCGGCCTGGTAGTTTTTGCGTGATGCGCGAACATAGACAGACAGACAGATTAAACAGACAAAAAATCCAAAAGTTGTTGTTTTGGCCTTTAAATCGTTAGTAATGTCCACCACAGTTATTATTTTCCAAAAAATATTTCATGTACATCGCAGAAACGGCCACGTTACAGTTTTATTATATGTATAATAAATAATAATATAGATTTTTGTTGCTTTGAATTTATAAACGTTCTACGGTACATTATATATAGTTTGTTGTAGCAGGTACCTTTAAGAGACTGCGTATACAGGGTTATACAAAAAATTTTAGCAAAATTTTAACTCTTGCTTCCACTCTTGAAACTGAACAACCTTCCATAACCAACACAGACTTTTTAAAATTTTGCTAAACATTTTTTATCACCCTACTGTCTTGCTTTCGTGCAATTTTTTTGCTTAATATCTAAGTACTGTAAATAATATATAAGTACTAGCTGTTGCCCGTGGCTTCGCCCCTGTGGATATAGAGGATGCGCGATTTTATTTCCTTTTTCGGACTATTACGAATATTTTATAGCAAACATTAGCGAAATCGGTAAAGTCGTTCTTAAGTTATGGTCTGACCAAGGCCAAGGGAAACAGGGATTTCATTTTTGTATACATTTATACAGACTTAGTATTTTAAAGATTGATTTTAGAAAAATATTTATTGCATATCTACCTAATTATTAAGTATAGCTATTCTGGCAGTTTAAATAGTGTGTTGTACGACTTTCTGTCAGTGAGTTAACGAACTGTTTAATATACTCGTATGTATACCCATAAACATACCTATATAAAGGATTCATTCAGGGAAAGTGTCGGCCCCTTAAGCCAAAGTTATATCGCTAATTAATTTGGTAAATTCACTGACCTGCTCGTCCAGCGCACGTGAGCGGTGGTTGCATGCCCTCCTGCATCAGTCCTGTGTTGATATTGGTGTAAAATTCCAACATTTTTTTCATGCAGTTGTCACTATCACGTCACGACACAGAACCCTCGTGTCCGGGGCACAAGTACTCAGTGACGCAGGTCGTAGAGAGAGCGGCTAGCCCTCGCGAGATTGCGCGCCTCCCTCCAACCCCACGCCCGGCCGCCAATAGCGGCAAGCCCATGGAGGGAACTCCGCCCCCTTCACCCATAATACAACCTACCTAATATACGGATCAAAGCTATGATATTTTGCCGCACGCTGATACAGCATCCAACAAATTGTATTTTTTTCACTGCGTCTTCTTTTTAGGGTTCCGTAGTCAAACTTATAGTTTCGCCATGTCCGTCTGTTAGTCTGTCTATCTGTCTATCTGTCCATCGGTATGTTACAGCCGTTTTTCTCAAAAATTATTACAACCATAAAGATACAATTTCTTATGGTATAAGTATACATTTGTGACCTCTATAAATTTATGGAAAAAAATGGTAAGAAAATTTATTAGGGTACCTTCCTTACATGACGTAAAGTGGGGGTGATTTTTTTGTTTACGTACCCTATCGTGTGGGGTATCGTTGAATGGGCCTTCTAAAAATTTTAAAGGTTTCTAAGATCATTTTTACGTTATATGATTAGTTTACAAAATATTAAATTTTCAAGTGATGATTTTCAATACTGTCACCGACTAGCTAAACCGGTATTTCCTGATATATGAAAGATGTTGTTATTTGTTAGGACATAAAAGAAGAATAATTAATCAATTTAGTTATTTATTAAATGGGTAAATTAACACGGCCCAGTACGGTTTCTTAGTTTAGGACAACTTAAAATGTTCAGTTGGATTTCGTCGGCGACTAGTGAAGACCACGTAAATATAATTTTCAATCAATATTTTTGTTGTTGTAATAAGAAAGAAAACATCTCAACTCAAATTTCTAACTCACCTATATCCGATTCGGGCGAATACAGTGCCATCTATCGCATTTAATGAAAACTTCGTTGATATTGGTTGTCCGCCTTAATAGAAGGATAAACTCGACAAGACGGTGGAAGTGACCGACCATATTTACAGTTCTATAATTTGAAAAACTGAGTTCAAAGTGTTTGCGTTGTGAAAGGAATGTTTTTAGAAAGATGTATAAGGCTGTGTTTGAGATTGTTTTAACTCATTTTTATATCTGAACGGCATTATTTATTGAAGACTAGCTAAATAATAACCTCTTAAAGGTACAGTGCATTTAAGTAGGATAACCCTGCAACTGATGCCGCCAGTAATTTAGGTACTAGAAAAATACTAAAACCTCGGAAATATAAGAACGAGCTTTCTGTATTGCATTTTACGTAGTAATTCTTGTTTTTTTCTAAGTAATACCTAACCTAAAAATACTTTGTTAAAGTTACGTTTAACAAAGTATTAGGATGCGCACTTAGATATTGATTACATACATTATTAAATAATGCTTGACTTCCAATAAACAACGGAAAACGGAAATAGGTTTCATACAAAAAATATTCAGGAGACGGTTTTTTCTCTCTCCTGTAAAATGTTCTTTTAGTCACTTACGAAGTTTTTAATCGTCGCCGACGATTTATAAAAAGTTCATAGATTTTCCATGTACAAACTGGAAAAATAACCATGTTTTTTGAAATATACCTACACTTATTTATCGAATAAGACTACAGAACCCTTCTTTGCGCGTGGGCCGATATGCACATGAACACTTTTTTCTTTTTTGGAATAAACAGTGAGCTGATGGCATCGAATATGCGCAAAAGTAAGCGAAATATACATTTTCCAGTTGATCAGTTAGGGGTTCAGACAAGCTACCTTAGTGTAGCTACCTGTTCTATTTATTTTTATCGTATGGTAATGAATGATGATACAAGAGTTTAATTTATAACTTTAATTTATAAATGTAACCAATTTATAATTAAAAACATTTTTTATAATTTAAGTTTTTCTAATTATAAAAAGTGTATATCGGTCAATTAGGAAGTCAAATTTATTTTAAAACATGTTGCAAAGCTAATGGGCAATAGCTATTTTAAAAAAATGGATCATCTTAAGAACCTAGTCTTCCAAAATAGCCCGTTACACGCCGGTGTTAAATTGTTGTTATTGTTGTGATTCTTCTAATGACTGTTATAAAAAATAGGTACTTTTGTTTGTAGTTTATATACCTAAAGTAGTGTAACAAAATTGGTGTATAGGTCCCGTTAACTGGGGCTTCTACTCATCATACTGAACAACTTTTGTTCTACGAATTTGCTAAAATCGCAAAAAATAATTTTTTTTCTTCATACAAATCGATTAGCTGATCGACCAATTTTGTGCATTTTAGTATGGAGGGTCCAATTTTTTTTTTGAGAATTGACTACCCATAGTCAGAACCCATTCCTTGGGGAATTTTGTTCAGTATGACGAGTAGAATCCCCAGTTAACCGGACCTACAGCAATTTTGTTACACCCTGTATAGTATGGCCTTTGGACTGTCTTAGGAGGACTATTAAAACTAAAAACTGCTTTCAAACAAGAATCTGTCACTGAATTAAAAAAAAAATATTTTAACATCTTTATAATTTGGAACAAAATCACGGTAAAAAAGGTATTATTTAGTCATATAAATATCAATTTAACGTGGGCCTTCTTAGGCCCATCTTAGGGAACACGAATAGTAACACTTTGGAGCTAAGTATTTTGTAAATGTTACGTTAGTTAAAAAGTGTTCATAGAAACCTTTATTCAATTTATAAAAAAAAAACTTATCTCCCTTTCAAAAATATTTCGGCATATTGACTTAATTTTCAATTTTTAGTCAGAACTTATCCTCTTTGTAAAAAGTGTAATAACTGTAGTTACAGAGAAAATGGTCTGGACAGGCAGACGGACGCACGGCGGACATAAGGGTTTCGTTTTTCGCCATTTTGGCTCCGGAATTCTAAAAACGTTTCTAAAGTGTTGCCCTCATTCACCTCTACAATCTATTTTTGGAAGTCAGACTTTCATTATAATTCTCGACTTCCCATCATAATCAGCCAAGTAGCATAGCTTTATTTAAAAAAGATGCAGACGTGATTTTTCTCTACACAGTCCCTATTACCTATTTTCACACGACTGCCCACAAAGAAGGAATGTATTGATTTCAGACCTAATGTAAGTGAGATTATGCCAAGGGCTTATCATATCAGCTCATAGGTATACGTCCCCATCGAGGGGCTCGAGCCTACCCTGAATTAGGGCGATCGGGCCTTAGTCGACCACACGGGCCCAGTGCGGGTTGGTCGACTTCACACACAACCTGCGAGCTTCTTCGCAGGCGTGTGTAGGTAGATGTTCTCACGATGTTTTCCTTCACCGTTAAAGCAATCGGTAAGTACGAGTATATATACGCATATAAGTTTTGAAAAACTCATTGGTACATTGGCCGTCCAGATTTGAACCCGGTACCTACCTCCGGTTAGAAGGACCGAGTTGTTACCGGTTGAGCCACCTAGCCAAGGGCTTACCAAATATGAATTTAAAAAAAATGTGTGTATGTTTATCTTTATTCCACGTTATATTCTATATCTCTTCTCGAGTGGCGACCACCCACCGGAAAACGTAGTTCAGGCAGGCCTCCACTCGGTGGACCGATGACCTGGTGAAGGTCGCGGAAAGCCGCTGGATGCGGGCAGCGCAGAACCGGTCGTAGTGAAGATCCTTGGGGGAGGCCTATGTCTAGCAGTGGACATTCTTCATCGTTTTTAACACAGTCGTGTTTTTGTTTTGAGATTAAGATTCAAAGCAAAAAAATCTATTGGTGGGATGATTGATAAGGACAGCCTAATCAGGAACAAGGACGGAGCCGTACTATACAGGCTACAAGGGCTTGTGCATGGCACGTCGTCGTTGCCATTGTGCGAAGTGGAGTGGAGTGGGCCAATTCTCCTATTGAGCCGATACTTGCACCAGCCGAGTAAACACAGTCGATGCTAACTTTGCTTGTGAATTTTGGACAAGGCATTTCGATACAGGGAGGGTTTTTTTTCGCTTTGTAATTGTTTTTTTTTTGTTTTCGCTTCGTAATTGAAGATCACACATAAAAAATGTTGTAATTTACTTATTGTAATAATGAGATTTATAATCATTGATAATCTAGCTAATTACGCTATTACTACCTATTACTTGACATAGATAATAATTATGATATAGCTAATAGCAGCCGAAATACGTCCACTACTGGACAAAGGCCTCCCCCAAATATTTGTACAACGACCGGCGTAGCCCTGCTGGCATCTACCTTTACCAGGTCGTAGTCCACCGAGCGAGGGTCAGTGCGTGGTCGCCACTCGAGAACTTTACTGCCTCAACTAGCTATATGTACCGCGCACAATGCCACTTAATATTTAACATCATAGACCACAAGCATGTTTGTGGGCTAGTAAAAATCTACACTGCTGTACTTACGGAAACTATTCGGGGCCCTGGTTTAGTTTGCCTGCAGTAACCTAATAATTATGTAATTATCTAAATCATAAGTAATTAATACCGCATCTATCCTTGAATAATAAATTATTGATACCATACTGAATTGTAAAATGAAGGGATTTATTTCGTGTTTTCATAGCTCAAACGAAATGAATAGCGCTGCGTGCGTTTTTTGCGGCATTGTGGTGTATTCAGACCAACCACTTCAAGTCGAACGCTGTGATGATCACGAAAAATGCCCGCCGCAGCGACGGGTTACATTTTGAACCTCTTTTGTTTACGGAGGAAATATGCTTGGATCATTCCACCCAATGTGCTTCAATCCGGTTGGCAACACAAAAGTAATTACTATTGGGGTTCGGACAAGCGTAGTGTATTGCACTATTTACACACTCCATATCTATTATTTATTTTTATTCAGCTGATCAATACTTACATAAAATATCATTGAATTTGAAAATGTTTATTCTTTACTAGATTTTTTAAGTTCTAGGGTGGTTGGGTGGTTCTTTGAGATTCATTTCTTTGATAAGAAATTTCTAACCATTTATTACTATTATTGGGTGGCAACGCCTGCGGGGTACAGGCGGATGTTCAAGTCACTAGGTGGTGTAGTGGTTAACCCTCCCCCCCAACCTTGAGCTTCTTCCGTACTCAACTATGCGGCTGATGTTTAGGTCGCACCATTATTCCTCTTCCTTGATCCTGTCGTCGGTGCCAAACGTCTCGCAAATGAGCCTGCTGTAGATTTCAAACCATATATAGATATTTACCTTCATAGATGGATAGGCTTTAATGTTTTGTATAACTGTTTAAGAGACAAAGTGTCATTGAATTCGTTAAAGCAGGAAAGGTGGTCCTTTTGTGAGTTCTTTCTGTTAGCCAAAAAATACAAATATTAAGTAATTATTAAATTTACCTAGAAAAAAAATTGTAAAGAAAAAGTAAAACAGTACGTTTTGGGCCTTGTTCCCACTATACTATTTTACGATTTTCTTCCAAATTAAACTACTTGCATGTGAAAAAAAGTTTTTTTAATTTACTTTTGATCGACCTTGCGCACGAGGGTTTTTTGTAAATAAAGTAGGTATCTTATTGAAAACCCTAGAAGTGTTGTATGTCATTAGCATAAACAAAATTAACCGAACTCCTCACGGAGAGGACACTTTCTCACAGGAGGGTCTTACATTTTTCAATTTGTGTGGAAAGTACCTTGTTTTGGGTTTCCTACATAAACTTATGCCGTATCTTAGTCGCCAGTCAGTTTTTCGATTGCATAAATTTGACCAAAAACATTAACGCGATTTTGAAGAAAAAAAATAATGAGTTTTTCCAAATATACCACATCATATACAAATGAAAGGTATTGATGCACAGATTTGTCATCAAGCATTGGAAATGACCTAACTTTAGCCCTTGTCCATATAATATGAGTCCATCCGGCCGTTCTATCCAACCGATTTGCTTAAAGCAAAAGCGGTTTAAATGAAACAGCTGTGTCGCGAAGCACTCTAGTGAAGAATTGTCATCAAGCATTATAATTCTCCTAACTTTTGCCCTTCTCAAATAAAAAAAAAATCTATTTCGAGTCCGTCCAGCAGTTATATCAAACCGATTTACTTATTTTTTAAGATGATGCCAAGGGCTTACCAATTGTGAATAAAAAAAAAGAAAGATATTGATGCACGAATTTGGCATCAAGTATTGAAAATCACCGAACTTTCGCCCTTCTCAAGTTAATCTAAGACTCAAACGCGATTTTCGTTGCTTTTGAGATATTGAATCTCCGTTTCTAATAATTTAAGTACCAAAACCGTGTCATTTTGGTCTAAGAACTTTCCCTGGAATGAGCTGGATGAGAATGAAATACCAAACGGATTTCAATCGGATCAATGGACGGACTGGTTCATGAGAAAGGTTTAGTAATTTTAATTATTATGGAAACCCTAACAAGAATAAAACCTTTTTTCTATAGTACCTACATACGATTTTTTATTGCGTGTTTCTTTTAATTGTATAGTGTGTGCAAAAAAGTGAATTTGTCTTATCTTTTTTAAACTGACAGTACAATTTTGAGAAGTAAGTATTGAGTTAAAAAGTTAGCGCGATCGCAATTTTCTAATTTAAAACGCACAGTACATTTTGTGAGTAGTAATTGTGCTTTAATTTATGGGTGTTGAAAAGAAAACGAAAATTGCTCGGAGGATGTATGAAAGAGGAGGAAAAGGAGGAGGTTGCCCACCGCGCACTATCGATGTACATTATAAAAATAATTAAAAAAAAATAATGCTGCGGAGCAGCTCGGGTTCTCTTCGTTTTGTTGGTTTTTGTTTTACTTTTTTTGTATGGGATTTTTTTGCAGTGCAGTGTTTTATGGGACCCTAAAATCGGACGTCTACTTTATTTTTATTATTGTATAGAGTTTCATCTCACAAATGCACTTGTAAAAGTTTCACGCGCCGATGTTATTTAGTTTAGAAGAATTTTTTTTTGAAAATTGGCAATTTTCCTGCACCGGAAAATAAAACAAAATATTTCATGAAAATCGTACGCGTATTAAATGCACTGATATTATACCTAGAAAGATCTCAAAAATGAGCTATATCAGAAACTTTTTCGAGCTTTCCAAAGTGAACCGTTGCAAAGATATCATTTTTTTCTGGTTTTACTTCAAAATTTTTTTCTCGCCGTTTTCTTAGGAATCGGGATCCAATTTTTAGGGTTCCGTAGTACAACGAGAAACCCTTATAGTTTCGTCATGTCTGTCTGTCCGTCTGTCCGTCGGTCTGACCGCCCGTCTGTCCGTCTGTCTGTCCGCGGCCTAGCTCCTAGACTATTAGTAGTTATTATCGTTAGTTAGTAGTTAGTTTTATCGTTGGTTAGAGCTTAAAAAATAGTTGTTAGTCTTAAAAAAACTACGTCCGCACCTCGTGGAAGTTCGATGTAATACGCATTTAATAAAAACACCGGTAAAAATGACGTTAATGTCACTCAAATATAAAAAAATCCAGTACTCGGTGAAAACAATTATCTCCGAATTTCCATGAGATGCGGACGCAGTTTTTTTTAGCGTATAGCTATGCGATAAACTAAAACTTGGATCCGGATACATTAGAAAACGACGAGAAAAAAATGCTGACGCAAAACCAGAAAAAATAGATATCTTTTACAACGGTGCACTTTGGAAAGCTCAAAATAGTTTCTGATATAGCTCATTTTTGAGATCTTTCTAGATGTAATATCAGTGTATTTAAAAAGCGTACGGTTTTCTTGTAATATATTTTTTATTATCCGGTGCAGAAAAATTGGCAATTTTCAAAAATGTTTTTCTTCTAAACTAAATAAGATCGGCGCGTGAAGTGCATTTGTGAGATGAAACTCTATACAATAATAAAAAAAAAGACAGACGTCCGATTTTAGTGTTCACAAACAATTCTTTTCGAGAACACTTTTATGGTGTTCTATAAGTGAAAAAAGGTGCATTTTCGTCAAAAGATTCGTGCTTAGTTGGTTTTTTATGATCATAATATGTATTTACTCCTTCGTCGCATAGGGTTGCCACCTGTCACTGCTTGATTTAAAGAATAAAAAATACGGGTTTGAGATTTTTTTACAAAAGACAAAACGGATTTATTTTTTGAAAAAATCTTTAATTTTTAAAATCTTTATTGTTAGAGAAAAAAGCTTTAAAAAGATCTTAATTTTGTGAAGCAAAAAAACTTAAGTGAAACTTAAGTGAAGTGTAAAAATCGTTACACGTTAACATAAAATAAAATTTTAATTGTAGTTTCCCTTTGACGGTATCAATAAAAGTTATGTAGGTTTCTGCTATCCGTCCACGCATTGCCGCACAAGGAAAATATATTTTCTACCGGAGCATTAGATGCTGGAATGGATTAGGAAGCCGAGGTGGGCCAGACAGAACGCCTGGGTTTGGCCGCATATTTTAGCCATCATGATGGAATTTTAAAAATATTGGAGCTTTGTTAATTACGGGTTCCTAAATTTTTGTAGCACGAAAAACTATGTAATCCGTAAAATACGGGGCATCTGGTAAGCCTGTCGTTTCCCGAAGGTAAAAATATGTTTACCAAAAACGTTTATCAAAGTCCGTCCATCCGTCACGATAACGATTTTTCTAAATAGAGGCTAAACCAATGGTGCAATTGAGATCATCAATTTTTTAAATTATGGGTTTAATGATAATTTATCGAGGGATTCTGAGCAGCTTCTGGCTGGGTTGTGATTTCAACGTAGCTTACCATACAGCAAAAGAAATATGAAAAAATGTAAAAAAGGCTGTAACAATTTTAATGAAACTTTACAAGTAAAATAGTAACCATTTATAATGCACTATCAATTCACAGTATTGTTTTATTCCAGTGAAATTCCTTGAAAGCAGGTCCCCGCGTGTTTGCGATTTTCTTTATGAACTCAGATCATAGAGTTTCAGATAGAATGTCACGAACTGTCAGGTTGAAGCCACTTTTTGAAACATGTGTTCGGTATTGGTGTGTGTCTTCGACGACGTATTAGCAAATAGGTACTATCGAGTAAAATTATATTCCAGTTTTGATGTCTGTGTGTGCTTGTACAGTGTACCTTTATACAGGTTTGGAGTAGTTTTGAATGGCTTCAAATTGAATTTAAGTGGGGTCTATCTAGACTTTCATTTGATCTAAGTTTATGAATTAGTTCGCTTCTTATTATTGCTTACCTACGTTATAAAAACGTAATGTCTATTGTCGATTTGTGTATGCTATACGGTGAAGGCTACGCGAGAAAGTATGCACAGCATGGCTGTACAATTTATTTTAAGTATTTTCTTTTATCATATAAGTACAAAGCAAGCTGCAGTTACACTTCCAACACTGCTTGACGTGCCGTTTTTGCATACATACCAATAAAGAGGGGCAAGTATTTAGAGCAGGTGGAATTCTCCCCCTAGGGTGGGAGGGACGATCCTCCGTCAATAAATGCCTGCAGCACACGTTGCCCTCTACATGGAAAATTCCGGTCGCGTTCCCCTCGCCATTCAACTTTGAGTCTTGAGTTAAAAGCAAAAGGCACATTATCAGACCTCTCAAGCCTGCGAGCTGCTGATCTTTGGCGAAAGGGAGCTTTTTCCCTCCATCGTAAACACGAAGATATATTTTGTAGGCTAGATGCAGATGCTTTAAGTTCAAAATAAGGTCTATCTATACTATAAGAAACTGAACAGTGTGGTACACTTAGATGTATGATAATCTCAGATAAGCAAATCCGCTGAAGTAGATATTGCAATTGTAAACGTCTGAAAGAAAAGCATGATACAATAATAAAATGAAATAAAAACAGAAAAAAAAAATTCCTGTATATAATGTTTCTCACCAATATTAAAACTATAACAGGCAATATGCGTGCGTCACTTATTTGTAATTTCACCAGCATATTTGTTTCAATCTTCGTGTAAACGTTTGCAGGTTGTCCCCTTTAAAACATGATCATGTTCCTGATATGATCGAGGATTTTTCCTTTTTTTCTTATTTCGTTCGGTAGAAGAACAGATGTTGCTATAATAGTTAATTGTACAAAACATCATGTACATTTTGCATTGTGACATCCATCTTACACACAAACGTCTCAATACCAAACAATACAATAATAGCACACCCTGGACACTTCATAAAACGGGCCAGAAATGACATTTCAAAAAAGGAATGAAGGAACAAACAAAATGGCGGAGTAATCCTATACGTTCGACAACCAAACTGTAACAAGTCGTATCAATCTGGGTAAAGAGGGGGTGAGGTCACAATCTAGAAAGCGGCAGGGAGTGTCCATACTGTATGTTAGTACTAACATATATTCATACTTTGACCATAGAGTGTGTTCAAGGAAAGTTGATAAATATTATGAAACCATCTCGCATTAACGACTGTCGCTTAAGTATCGCAATCTGTGCGACGTTTGCATCTTATCGCCGCATCCACAGAGTTTTGTGGTAAATGGCGGGCAGTTGTTGCCAACTGCGAGGCCTGGCGGGCTGTCGATGTCGTTACAGTTACAAACTTACCCTCTATTGCATTTCTTTTTCTTTGCGATTGGAAAGCATGCTTTATATTTTAGTTTCGTTTTCCGATAAAAGAAGTATCTAACGCCCATAAATTTTAATGATATATTTTTTTATTATCAATCATTAAAAATAATTAGCTGGCCGCATTTAGTAATGAGTTTATAAACCCTGTTTTTGATTTTATATCAACCCTCCCTGAACAGACCTTAGCTTAGGTACGCAAAATGTTATGCGACGCTAAACGTCAACCAACAGGTATTCCGCGTGTTATCTATTAATCGATGACAAAAAAAATCCTTACACAAAATTTAATTACAAGTATCAAGATGCCGATTTTGTGACTTATTTAACACTTTCTTAAGAGTGCAGTTTTTGTAAATATTTTTTTTTTATTATATCAGCTCATATACGTCCCCACCGAGGGGCTCAAGCCTACCCTGAAATCAGGGCGATTAGGCCTTAGTCGACCACGCGGGCCCAGTGCGGGTTGGTCGACTTCACACACAACCTCCGAGTTTCTTCGCAGGCGTGTGCAGGTTTCCTCACGATGTTTTCCTTCACCGTTAAAGCAATCGGTAAGTATATGTACGTAAGTTTTTGAAAAACTCATTGGTACATTGGCCGTCCAGATTTGAACCCGGTACCTCTGGTTAGATGGACCGAGTCGTTACCGGTTGAGCCACCGACGCTTTTAAACTTAAGTTTTCCTATACCACTCGGGAACTATGTATTTTTCTGGGATATTTGTTCACCACCTTTAATTTTACCTCTATGTCAAATTTAAGCTAAATCGGTTCAGTAATTTTAGCGTAAAATACTAACAAACAGACACATACACTATCGGATTTATAATATTCGTAAGGAGGTAAGTATAAGATCTTACGTAGATATTAACATTTCGTAAGGAGGTAATGATAAGATCTTACGTAGATATTAACATTGAAACTTGAATACATAATGACTAAAGTACCTGTTCACTTAACATCTTTATCGCCATATTTGAAAGGAAGTAACATAACAACAAATGAAAGTCAATTCGGGTGGAAACATTTAATCATCGTGTGATTAAAGTACGGGATCGGTTACCCCACGGCCAGCCTTCAAAACATCGAAACGTGTCGCATGTTTTGTTGATGCTAATCCTAGAGCTAAGCGGAGGGGACAGACAGGGCGTCCGCGCCGTACGGTCGCAGCGTGACGCGGAATTATTCGCTCGGCGTCATAAAGCGAACGAGCCGGCCGCGAGAGATTAAAGCGATCTCCTACTGCCTATAAAGGAGGGAGGGAATCTCAATGCTCGTATCTTTCAGACATTCCTCCTTCACTAAGGCAGGGAAAGTACTGCACGAGTGAAGGTAAGTAGGTAACGAGTTAAATAGGTACGATTAGATAGGTATGTCACCACCTCCTTCCTTTCTGTATAAATATAGGTACATCTGTCTTGTGTTTTGCAACTTTCTAAAGAGTATTATTTATATCCATGTATAAATTGTATATGTAAAGGAACCACCTCCTTTCTTTTTGTCTTAATTAGAAGCACATCTGTTTTTTTATTTTGCAACTTCCTAAATAGTATAACTATACTTATGTATAAATTTTATCTGTAAAGGTAGTACAGATAGTAGCTCGTAGGACAGATGGCCGTTGGGACAGTAGAGTTCTCGAGTTGCGACCGCGCATCGGAAGACGTAGCCCGCCTACGCTAGGTAGATCCTTCCACACGGTGGACTGGTAACCTGGCGAAGGTCACAGGAAGCCGCTGGATGAGGGCAGCACATGACCGGTCGTCGTGGAAATCCTTGGGGGAGGCCTTTGTCCAGCAGTGGACGTCTTTCGGCTGATATGATGAAACGTAGTACGTCCTTTCTTTTTGTCTCAAATATAAGTATATATCTGTCTTTGTATTTTGCAACTTTCTAAAAATTATATGTAAATCTTCTTCTTCTTTGCGTGTCGATGACAAATCAAATCATTCCGGCCCAGAACTTAGCCACTTCGACTGCACTATTTGTGGCGTCCATTAAGTCCTGCTGCGAACAGGTGACAGGGCAGGCAGGACAGGAAACTAAATGAGCCATGGACTGCACCGCTCCACACACACAGTCCAAATTTCGGTTTTCCGAGAGTCCCCACCTGAACATGTTCTCCTTGCTCCGGCCGACCTGAGTCCGAAGTCGATTTAAAGACTTCCAGATCGGCCATGGTAATACATGTCCAGCCGGTAGACTCTCAGAAAGCGGGACAAAGGGATCAGGAAGCGGTGTTCGAGCACGCCACATGTTGCATCTCGCTTGAGAGGGCTGAGTTGTGAGGGGGTCGACATGTTTTAAAAAGCTTTTCCGACTTTTTAGCCTTTGCGGCGGTAGCTCGTGCCCATGTAGGGGATGCCGCTTGTCCTCATCCAACGTAGCCCTCTCTCGCGAGCTTGCAATGGTTCTGCGAACAACTGGCGGCGCTATGCCCGCCAGTGGATACAGCAACATCACCGGGGTCGGCTTCAAACATCCAGTAATTATCCGGCAGGTTTCGTTTAAGGCTGTATCCACAAGCTTGGCGTGAGTAGAGCGGCCCCATACGGGGCATGCGAATTCGCCGGCAGAAAATGCTAGCGCCAGTCCTGAAGTTCGCAGCACTTGCGGCGTAGCACCCCACTCAGTACTTACCAGACGCTGTATTAGGTTGTTGCGGCAGTGCACCTTTCGTTTTAGGCCCTCACAATTCTTCTTGAAAGTGAGGGACCTGTCCAGTAGAACGCCGAGGTATTTGGGGGAAGGGTTATGAGTGATGGTCACTCCACGCCAGGAGATCTTGAGCTTTCGTCCCGCTTGTGCATTGCGTAGATGGAAAACGCACGACTCAGTCTTGGTTGGGTTAGGCTTGAGCGAGTTCTCGTCATAGTACTGGCCTAGACTGTTGAGAGCTGCGGTAAGATTATTCTCAACTTCGTCAAAACTGGTCGATTGGGACGTAAGCGCAAGATCGTCCGCGTACAGAAAGCGGGAGGTATTTAGGCTAGATGGTTGGTCGTTGGTATAAATATTGAACAATATTGGGGCCAGTACGCTGCCCTGGGGAAGACCATTTTTTTGTGCCCTCCAACGACTTACGTCTTTGAGAAGGTGAACCTGGAAGCGACGATTGTGGAGGAGCTCTCGGAGAATATTGACAAATTTTATATCTGCGGTCATAGTCTCCACCTTCCACAGCAGTCGCCTCAGATTAACTGTGTCATAGGCCGCCGAGAGATCGACAAACACAGCGCCCGTCACCATTTCCTTCTCAAAACCATCCTCGATGTGTTGCGTGAGCTTAAGTACCTGGTTGCAGCAAGACTTTATGGGTCTGAAACCTGCCTGCTCTGGAATCAATCTAGGGTCAATAAAGCTTGTGAGGCGAGTAAGTAGCAGCCGTTCAAAAAGCTTATATGTATGGCACAGTAATGAAATAGGCCTGAAGTTTTTGGGGTCATCTACTGATTTCCCAGGCTTTGGAATAGCTATGACCTTCGATTTTCTCCAGATGCGGGGTATCTGGGAGGTTTCGAGGCAGGAGTTAAACATTTGATGCAACCAGGATACTGCAACTGACCCAAGGTGTTTAATCTGCTCAACAGAGATATTGTCGACTCCCGAGGCTTTGCCATTTTTGAGGGATTTTATGCCCGCAATGATGTCGGACAGATGGAAGGGCTTACTAATGTCGGCAGAGGCATCAGAAGTGTTGTGCTTTGGAATCTTCGGGAGGCGGCTGGTTGGTTTGCCATTCAATAGGAGCTGATGAGCAATTTGGTTGGCCGTAACTGTGCTGGGTGTTATGGGTCGGGGTGGGTCATTGGTCAGCTTGCGGATGGTATTCCAGGCCTTTTTACTGTTGTGAGTCATGTCGATGGTGTTAACAGTGTTGATCCACCTCTCCCGACGATTTTCGCAAATTTTTGACAGAAGTTTCTCTCCAGCTAATGAGGTTTCTACCGAGAAAGGTTCGCTGTAGTACAATGCCTCGTATACTTTGAGCAGTTCGGCAGAATCACTCGACAGCCCTGGGATGTAAGATGTCCGACAGCCCCTTGGGATATACATGCGTGAAATTTTAGACACAAGGTCGACAAATTCGTCATATCCCTTCGGGGTTGGGGGAACATTCAGGAGGGCGTCGTCGATTTCCTTCGAAAACTGCTCCCAGTTTGCCTTTGCATAGTTAAATCGGCGTTTATGGGGAACTTGTAAGGGCCGTACAACTGGTACTATTTCGCACATGATGGGCCTGTGCTGCGTGCGGGGAATGGGCGCGCACACGGTCTTGATGCACTGGGAGCTTATGTTGGAGCTAACGAAGACCAGGTCGGGGTTATACCCTCGCTTCCATCGACCGCTGTTAAAGGATGCCGGTTGTTTTGGATTATGAAGCAGAGCCAGGTCGTTTGTTTCAGTCCATGTCTCAAGTGCTTGGCCGCACTCATCCAGATCTTTGTAGCCCCAAAGTGGATTGTGGCTGTTAAAGTCACCGATTACAATGTTATTATTCCATTGGCCACTCATTAGACTCTCGAGAGGATCGAGTTTGAAAGGTACACCAGGGGGTTTATATATAGATGTAACGGTGCAATGATCGAGGTATAAGGTGATGACCTCGATGCCGTTCTGGGTCGAACACTTTGTTGATTTAATGCTCACTCCGGGAGTAACAAATACTGCGTTACCGTGTTTCGGGTGGTAAATCTCGGAGATGAGAGTCAGTCCAGCTACGTGTGGTCGACTTTGCGTTTCGTCTCGATGGGTTTCTTGCATACAGAGGACGTCACAGTGCGTTGTACGACATAATTCTGACAACAGTTCAGACTTGTCCTCGGAAAAACCTTCGATGTTAATCGAGACTACACGCAAAGCCGGCTTGAGCGCTGGACTATCGGATGGATGTTTGGGATTTGTCATCGTGGTGAAAGGATTAGCCAGTCAGCGTGAGAACTCGCTGACTGCCCAGGGTGCGCCGGGCGTACGGGCTTTTTAGTACGTCACTCGGGGAGGCTCCTTTCATGCACCCCGTATATACCCCGTATATAATATATGTAAATGTCTATATTAGACGAGTATAAAAATGAATCCCTATTTCTCTTGGTCACGGCATCACACGTGAACGGCTGGACCGATTTCGCTAATTCTTTTTTTGTCGAGTTCGTTATTGTCAGGAGTCAGGAGAAGGTTCTTAAGTAGGGTAGGGTAGTGTAGTGTAGGGTAGGGTAGGGTAGGGGTAGGGTAGGGTAGGGTAGGGTAGGGTAGGTTAGGGTAGGGAAGGGTAGTGTAGTGTAGTGTAGGGTAGGGAAGGGTAGGGTAGAGTAGGGAAGGGTAGGGTAGTGTAGTGTAGGGTAGGGTAGGGTAGTATAGTGTAGTGTAAGGTGGAACGTAGTTCGCCGGGACAGCTAGTTATGTATAAATTTTACTTTTTAAACAATTTCCAAATCAAACAGTACCTTAAGTAGTTTTATTTAACACATAACTGTAGCAATATTTGAAATTAAAACAGTCATTTAAAGCTCAAACCGAGTAGAATTAAGTTAAATCGCGGTGCGTGGCCGGGCGCGTGTTGTCGCCGGGCGGGGCGGGCGCGCGTCCGCTGCTGGGCGCCAACGTCAATAAGCCTCTAGGGTCGGTCGGCGCCGCCGGCACCAGCCCCCGAGCGCCTTTGGATTGCTCCAATTGATATAGAGGTACCAATTTTATTGATATTTTCATGACAAAATAAATCAACTTGAAAAGACAGAGATACTTCATAATCATACCCTTATTGTCAAATAAAATCAACTGTACGTAAATCCTATCTTTTATTTTGAATTCAGTTTATCATGTCAGCTCATATACATCCCCACCGAGGGGCTCGATCCTACCCTGAATTAGGGCGATCGGGCCTTAGTCGACCACGCGGGCCTAGTGTGAATTCAGTGTGAATTCAATTAAAATAGAAATATTAAAATTTTTAGATCATGTCGTATCAGTCGAAAAACTTAAAATGCTAAAGAATAAAATACTTCCCCCAAGGACTTCCACAAGGTCCGGTTCTGCGCTGCCCGCGTCCAGCGACTTCCCGTGATCTTCAGCTGGTCTCCGGTTCACCAAGCGGGAGGCCTGTCTACGCTACGTTTACCGGTGCACGGTTGTCACTCGAGAACTTTACTTCTTCAACAAAATCCCTACAAATCATGTCTTCATGAGTGCAACTGCCTTCAATATGTAAATATGTATGTATGTATTTAAAAAGTACATATAAGTACGAATATGTATATCAGTCTCTTGTTTCCATAGTACCTGCACTGAAAATCGTAGTTTGGGGCCAGATGACCTACCTACCTCATAAAAGATGTGTGTAAAGAAATAGTACACTATTTACAAAGCAGGGAAGTAAGCGATTTCTGGATGAATCTAGCAATTGCTGTTCCGGCCGAGGCCTGTTTAGTGCTTTACTCAAACAAAGAAAGGAACATAGAACAATAATTAATACAGTTTAATTAAAATACACTCGATATTACTAAACAAAGAAAGAAAGTTAGAGTACGAAGTATTTAGTAATCTGTGGTTAGAGCAATAAAAAATACAAGTGTGCTTACACGACTGAAGTAAAACTTCTTTAGCTCCAATATCTATATGTATGAAAGTAAATACTTAGTTTTCAGAAAATAATAAAATCTTTTTAGTCATATAGACAGTTTATGAAAAGAGTTTTATTATCTTCTGAAAATGATCAAATCTTTTTTAATTTTTATGTTTGTTTTGATTGTTTTGTCAAGCGATATTCCGACCGATATTGTTGCTTCCGTTCGCTTCGCCCGACGACAATTTCCGTAACGCTCTCGTGACGCATTCACCAGCTCACTGTCCAATCAAGCGTGCGTAAAGAAGTTTTACTTCAATTATAATTTAATTATAATACACTCGATATTTAAAACTATGATCAAAGTGTAGGGAATGCCGTGACGCAAACTTTTGCTTTTCCGGCGATTTACTTTTTTTAATAACAGCGCCGCCGCCGTGCCGTTCAAAGTTTGAAAAAAGCAGCCAGCGAACCTCAGACCAAGAAGCTTTTATTTATCCGAATATGTTGTTGTCACTTGGCAGTATGAGAGTTGTGTTCTGTGCCTCTTAGGGTGTCATTCATAAGATTGTTTTAATTAAAAAAAAGCTACTCTCCAGTAATGAAATTTTAATTGTAATTTACCCAAAAGCAGTTTAAAAAAATACGATCAGATATTTACTGTTTTTTTTTTAATTAAGAATTTAAAGCAAATATTACATAGCGTGTTTGAGTAAAATAATTGGCAGAAGAAATGATTTTTCATCATTATTAGGCGGCTCTTTATTTTTCATTAGGAACATTGTGCACTTTTTAGTTTCCTGAATAGAATTTACCCAACTAATTTATAGACAAAATGTCTATACGTAACTATATAGACTAGCCATGACTGAGATAATTTAATAATTACCTATCAGAAGTTTGTCGTCTATTTATTAAGTTTCCTTCCTATTCATTGATAAACTGCAGTGACGATTAGGCTCGCCCTAAATCTGTCTGCCCCTACAAATGGCGCCCGCCGCCGCGGCACGGCTGGCCTCAGGGGACGGATGGCGCGGATAGCATATTTGGTGCATCCGTTCACCTATTATTTCATTGTTTTATTTTATGTTACGAATTGTGCCTCGCGTTAGACGTTAAACTGCGATTCTGAGGTCGTCATCTCGATCGTTTCCAAAGGGGACATTATTTTTTGCGATTTTGCGAAAACGTTTCCCGGGGTCATCGTTTGTCATCTGCACGTATTTTCCGATACCGAAATGGTTTTTGTTTCTCAATTTGCAAAAAAATACAAGTAAAATTTGTAGAAAAACTAAAATAAATACGAGCTTTTCAATGATTCACTCCATAAATGATGTTTTTTTTGGGTTCCCAGAGCCCAAATGGCAAAAAAACTAAATCAATATAATAATACTGCCGGGTTGTATAGGAACATGTAAAGAGGTCTTATTAAACTAGTAGTATTATCTAAGAACATGTTATTTTTATCAGGCAAAATATAGCCTGCCTAACCTACCAGAGCCGTTTAACTATTACAAAACGTTAAGTACGGTAGCTACAACTGAAAATAAACTGTACAAAATAAATTATGTTCCCCTTACCCCATCTGACCTTACTTACAAAATATTTTTCCATAAAATAAGATCTTTCCTGGGTCACCTCTGGCATTTCTAAACTTTTGGACCTAGAATCTACTCAAGTGGACCTTAGTCAAAGTTCTCATCGAAAAAGGCAATGCTGTGATAAACATATTTGAATCGACTATGTGTGTTCTGAGACGCACTTAGTCAATAGGGATGACGAATGCTAGTCATCTGAGTTACTTTTTATCATCTGTCAAAAACGACATTTTGTTCTAAAAATGTTTGAAATACCTAGGCGTGATGTTATAGTTTAGCAGCGTCATATATGTACTCATTTTGTTATTTTGGTGAATTAAAAATCGAAAACTTAATCCAAAAGTATAATTTATAAATATAGTATAATTAGTATAAAGTATAATTTATTTGGTATAATTTTTGAATCGACTATGCGCGTTCTTAGACGCACTTGGTCAATTATTGTATATCCAAAAGTATAGATTTTGAATATAAGTAATATAACAAGTTTGTCTATAAAAGCAATGGGATATAACAAGATTAATCTTCGCAAATCTTAAAAGAGTTACGAAGAGATTCACTAAGCCTCCCATGAGCTGACGCGCGCGCGACGAGACGCATGCATCCGCGGGGATTTTATTATTAGGGAATTAGAGAAGACCCCGACGGTGTCATGCCGGTATCGCCGGCACCCTACCTTATTTATTACCCTTTAAAATATGTTAGATGCATAGCCGTAGCTTTAATATAGATAGGACATTGGTTTTCTTCTCATATTTATCTAAGTAACTAGGCAAATTTCTTTTCTTAAGTGTATGTGTATCTTTTGGTTATTATGTCTAGGCTGCTGGCTAAGATAAATTGGTCCAGCAAACGATATTATTTAACTTGATACTCCATCAAGAATTTTACTAATAGTTAGGTATCCTAAAAAACCGGCCAAGTGAGACTCGGGGTCACACAAACAGTGCTCCGCACCAAAACTTTAACTACCAACAGAACAAGACCTCTCAGTATACGTACTTTGCTCTAGGTAAATAGGGGTCTACTTACTCTGGAATTTGAAAATTTTATTTTGGAAAGACTTTAAATTTTCTCATAGATTTTCCTGTAACTTATACATTCAACCTCATATACTGTGATTTATTCAAGATTTTAGGCCCAGTAATATCGGAGGTAAGGGTAGGGGAATGGTCAATTTTCGTCTATTTTTTTAAATTGGCGAGGCCTGTCTGGAAATCAATTAAGTAATAGACTCCGCACTCAAGTCGGCCGGAGCAAAGACAATCGGCTTAGGTGGGGATTCATGGATGGGTCGGACCTACTGTGTAGGTGTGGTGCTCCACAAAAAATGGCCCAATGTGCCTAACACCTGTACTCAGGAGAGGCTAACGGTCGCCGCCGATAGCGCCGTTAAAGTGGCCACATACTGGGTAGGAGAGATATGACTTGTCGTCGACACGAAAGGAGAAGAAATGGCACCCATGTTTAAAATTAATTTATTTTCGTTACACTTCCGTCTTTCGGTCACCGTATTACATATGTGTACCAAATTTTAACTTAATCGGACTAGGCGTTTCGGAGTAAATTGTCTGTGACAGACCGGACGGACAGAGAGACAGACACGAGTGATTCTATAATGGATCCGTTTTTATTACATTTGAGGTATGGAACCCTAAAAATGACAATGTAAGTACTTAGCTATGTCAGATCTCTAATTCCCGTAGTACAGAAAACCTAGCTATGGGTTTAATTAATCACAATAATAATCGTTTTATTGGTTAAAAATATTTTACACGTCATTTTACAGAAAACATTTTAATGAAACCCATGTACTTGAAGTTTATTCCCAAATTTTTTTTTTATCTCTTCATTATTTACTATTCCTCATACAAATTGTTAGGTAACTACAAAGTACCACAGGCTTACTAAAAGACGTAGTAACTAATTAGTAATCTGTGCTAAAAGTACTGTTAAGTCAGCAGCTACAGATAAAAAAGTCATCCAGTCAATTACCTCAGAACCGTCATTTATGAACCGATTTTTTTTATTTGAAAGGATTTACTTTCAGATTGGTGCCATAGAAATTTCAACAAAATAGGTTCAGTAATTTTCTAGGAATAACAAAAACATATTTTTTTGCAAAATTTTACTTGATTGTTGTGATTGAAGCAATGAACTATAAATTGAAGTCGTTTTTTGAAAGTGTTAAGTTTGTTCTACCTCGCCCACACTGCTACCTCGTCCACTCTCCTACGTCGTCCTCTTTAGGACAAAAAGGTTTCAAGATTATTCAGTGTTACTTTATAATATTCAAGTACTTACTAGTTTTGCAAAGCCATATGTACACTTTACGGGCCATATTATACATATATACCGGCCTAAAAACTAATTGTCGGCAAAGATTGAAGTGGCGCCCTCCCGCCGAGCGCGGGCGGCGCGGTACATTGACCAGTTGGTGTGATTGACTGGTCCAAGTGGTCAATACGGGGAGACGACAGCAGAGCAAACATTCAACCACTTGGTACAGCTTCGGCAGCTCCACTTATTAAATTACTATATGGATTATTATATTATTTCGCCTTTCTCTCGGATATTTTACGATCGTGTTTGTTATAACTCTTGTAAGTACGGTAAGTATACAAGTAACAAGTAACTTACAAGATTTAACACGTAGAAAGCACGTTTATTGTATGTGGCCCCCTTTAATTTTTCATTTTCATCACATCAGCTCGTATATACGTCCCCACCGAGGGGCTCGGGCCTACCCTAAATTAGGGAGATTGGGCCTTAGTCGACCACGCGGGCCCAGTGCGGGTTGGTTCTTCATTTTCAATTTTTCATTTTATTAAATTTATAATTTTTTGTTACAATGGCAATAAAAATACACTATATGTAAAAATTTCAACTGTCTACCTATTATATGGTGAGCGTGCCTACAGCTCCAGGACCTACCTGGACAGTAGGTAGTGGTTCTTTTCCATGAGGCACTCGCCTTGCAGAGTACCAGGGCAAGCGTCTAGGCGGCAAGACCTACCGCAACTGGTCCCTGCCTTCGCCTTATGGTGCTGGCGGGAATAGCGGCCCTCACTGTATGACCTAGCTGTCGGTGATTGGGGACGCTATATCATAAACCTGGTAGTTTAGCGTATCTGGTAGATGTAAAAGAGCATGTCTACCTATTAAGGTTCATGAAATGCAGCTGCTGACGGACGGATGGATGGACAGCGAAGGCTTAGTAATAGGGTCCCGTTGGCACCCTTTGGGTATGAAACCCTGAAAGGCAAACCCTGTTAAGTAAAATAAATAATGAAAGAAAAAAATTTTCGAGCGAGACCTACAGTACTCGCATATGATGTGTAACATGTGACAAAATACTTTAGGTTAGTTAGATTTGATGACGATATTGTACCTGGGTGGCGGATCTGACAGTAACGAAAAAAACCGACCAAGTGCGAGTCGGACTCTCGTAAAGTAGAATTCCGCGCTTTCGCGACTTCCTGTTACACATTTCCGTCCCATTTCACGAAATCACTCCCACAAATTGCAGGAAAGCGAGAGCAAAGATGTTACACATCAATAAAAGTTACACATGGTTACACCACCAAAGAAACGTAGGTAGGTAGGCTACTCCAGAATCTTCTTACAAATTCAAATCAAATGTTTACAAAAGTGAACAATCCTTTGCAAATATCTGCGAGAAAAATTCTTGAAACAACGCACATCACTTCCAAAGAGGAAATGGATACCTGTGTGTAACCTAAGTGACAAAACTCCTTGAAGTGGAGTCAAAAGTTTGCAGGAAACGTGAACAGCTTTGTTCGATTCAACTTGTCTCTGCTTGGGATCCGCTTATCTAGTGGGTGATGCACTGTGATAATACTGATAATAGCATATTTGTATTAAGGTGCTTATACTTTTTTGTAGAAACTTTGTTCCAATGCTCAACCGCCTCCGTGGAGTAATAGTTAGTCCATTCCCTTCACACCAGGAGGTCGCGGGTTCGATTCCCGGCGGGGTCATCTTGTAAGACTCGGTTGTAGGGCATTTTTTAAGCCCGCCTGGCTAGCTACCACCATCTTATCAAAGTCTTGCCGCCAAACATCAGTGTTAACAACATTGAACGTAGTAACTACTTAGTAATCTGTGACATTGATGTGTTCCGGCTTGAAGATAAGATAGCAAGTTCTCCATTGCGTTGGGGAATTTTGGTAAGCCCGCTTCCATCTTCGGCATCATCGTCACTTACCATCAGGTGAGATGATGCCAAGGGCTTACCAACTGTGAATAAAAAAATATAAAAAAAAATTGTGCTTTCGAAAACTTTCAAAAATTTGGAAGAAAGAAATCATCATTTTTTCAACGTGCATCAAGACAACTTGGACACAAACAACACAGTGAAAATTGAAATGAAAAAGATTTAATTTACAAAAGTAGAAAAACATAGGTATGATAGTAGGAAGCGTGTAAACATTGTATACCTAGGTACAACAGGTAGGGCCGCCGCCCCAGCGCCCGCCGCCGCCGCTCGCCTGGGCACGCGCCGCCGCCCGTGGGAACACGCGCCGGCGCAGCGCACCATGCAGATAACATCTATATTGGCACTTGTCTCTCTTTGATAGTGAATTGATACGAACTGTAACGCTTCACAAGGGTTCGTACAAAGAGAACAGAGAACTGATCAATCCTAATACATTTTGGCAGATACAGTTGAGGGGGCGTGAAACATCTTGATAACAAATTTTTACTCTGAAGAACAAAGTGGATTTGTATTTAGGGCGCCTTATACCTAATTGAGCTTATCATTATGGAAACATTAAATATCACTGCTCAGTCATAATCTAAAATCATTGTAGGTCTTGTAATAGCTAAGAGAGTTGCTATAAATATATCATTGAATATGGCTTTCATCATCATGTCAGCTCATATACGTCCCCACCGAGGGGCTTGAGCCTACCCTGAATTAGGGCGATCAGGCCTTAGTCGACCACGCGGGCCCAATGCGGCTGGCGGACGGCTCCATCGAGACCATCTCAATTATTTGATTTATTCCCATTGTTTTTTACTAACACTAGTTTATAAGTACCAATGTTACTAACCAATTATGGACTATGTCTGAAATAAATACCTATTATTATTATTATTATTATTAATGCGGGTTGGTCGACTTCACACACAACCTTCGAGTTTCTTCGCAGATGTGTTGTGCAGGATTCCTCACGAAGTTTTCCTTCACCGTTAAAGCAATCAGAGAGTATATGTACGTAAGTTACGAAAAACTCATTGGTACATTGGCCGTCCGGATTTGAACCCGGCACCTCTGGTTAGGACGACTGAGTCGTTACCGATTGAGCCACCGACGACGCTTGTTTATATTGAATATGGTTTTATTGCTTATTAAAAATATTCGCCATGGTGATTAGTAAACTTTTGCATACTTTTTTTATTATTCACAATTGTTAAGCCCTTGGCATCATCTCACCTGGTGGTAAGTGACGATGATGCCGAAGATTGAAGCGGGCTTACCAAGATTCCCCAACGCAATGGAGATCTGGCTATCTCATCTTCAAGCCGGAACACACTGATGTTTGGCGGCAAGATATATATAAGATGGTACCAACAACCAAACCAAGTCATACAAAGTTGACCTGGCCGGGAATCGAACCCGCGACCTCCTGGTGTGAAGTGAATGGACTAACCGTTACGCCACGGAGGCGGTTATTAAACCATTTTTCGTAGCATTTTTTCCATTCTGATTGAGGTAATCGTATCTGTGCAAAACGTGCATTTTGAACGCGCGCATCAACGGCTTCTTTTCGGGTCGATAATCTTTGACCACGTACTCGTAATTTATTCTTTACTTTTGGAAAAAGTGTGCATGTCAGCTCTGATGCGCGCTAGGAAACAATTTCTGTCGACCTACGCGGAGCATTATATATGCAACATGACTATGTTTCTTTCGCCTTTCTGACTGAAAAACTTAATGACATAAAAATATACGGTAACACGTTACCGATCAACACTCACTTTCACTCCCCATATAATTTATACTAGCTGTTTCCCACGGCTTCACCCGCGTGGACAACGTTTCTATGACTTTTCGAGGCTGCGCAGTGCGCGAGCCCGAGCGGGTCGCGAGCGTGGAAAAAAGTAGCCTATGTGTTAATCCAGGTCCTAACCTATCTACCTACCAAATTTCAGCCAGATCCGTTCAGTAGTTTTTGAGTGAAAGAGTAACAAACATACATCCATACATCCATACATTCTTACAAACTTTAGCGTTTATAATATTAGTAGGATTATCAATCCTAAAGTAGTAAACTCCAAAAAAATCTATGCAGGACAAATTTAGCGTTTATAGGAATTGCCAGTGCCGGATTTATAAATAGCAACCCTTATATCTACGAGTATACAAGTAACAATTTTCTGTCCCAACTATCAAGTTATTAGTACTAATACCTAGGCTGTTTGATAAGTACCCGTTTACTAAATATATTAATATCACTGGCCGAAAATAAGTATACCACCTTTTTAAGCCATTTTTCAGAGGCGGGAAAAAAAAAAAAAAAATGCATTCTTTTGTTTTTTTTCTCATTTGACAGCGATTTAGTGAAAGCGTGAACTTAAAATTGTTAAAATGGAGAAAGAACAGTATCGGTCTGTAATTAGATTCTTGTTTTTGGAAGGAAAAACATGTGATGAAATAAAAGTAAGAATGCAAGCGGTTTACCATGAATGTGCTCCTTCTATGACAACCGTCAGATATTGGTATAACGAGTTTAAGCGGGGAGAACAACCGTCTTTGATGAGGACCGCCCAGGCCGGCCAATTGAGGTGACTACAGACGATATGGTTAAGAAAATTGAAAATATCGTTTTAGCCGACCGCCGAATTAAACTTCGAGAAATCGTTGATGGTGTAAACGTTTCAATCGAGAGGGTACAACACATATTAGAAGAAAAATTGGGTATGAAGAAAGTATCGGCGAGGTGGGTGCCGCGTTTACTCACGGAGGAGCAAAAACGGAACCGACTGACTACTTCGGTCGGAGTAGTGTTTGGCGTGTTCAAACGTAACCCGAAGGAGTTTCTGCGTCGTTTCGTAACCGTGGACAAAACGTGGGTTCACCACTACACCCCGGAAATGAAAGAGCAGTCGAAGCAGTGGATTTTACCGGGTGAGCCTGCTCCAAAGAAAGCAAAAACCGTCCCATCGGCTGGAAAGGTCATGGCGACTGTTTTTTGGGATTCGCAGGGTATTATACATATTGACTACTTAGAAAAGGGGAAAACGATAACAGGGCAGTGCTATGCTAATTTATTGGATGAATTTGACGCCGTCTTAAAGGACAAACGACCCCATTTAAAAAAGAAAAAAGTACTGTTTCATCACGACAACGCCCCGGCTCATTCGTCCAGAGTTGTGACGGCTAAATTAGCACAGTTACGCTACGAACTATTGCCTCACCCCCCGTATTCTCCAGATTTGGCCCCATGCGATTTCTTTTTGTTTCCCAACCTAAAAAAATGGCTCGGTGGTAAGCGATTTGGATCAAATGACGAAGTCATTGCCGCCACAGAGGCCTATTTTAATGACTTTCCAAAATCATACTTTTTGGATGGTTTATTGAAGCTTGAGGTATAGGTGGAACAAGTGAATAGAGTTAAAAGGTGACTACGTAGAAAAAAAATAAATGCATATATAAAAAAAAATGTTTTTTTTTGCCATAAACGGGTACTTATCAAGCAGCCTGTCAGAAAAACTGTTTTAGTATTTAATCTCGGGACTTAATGAACCACGTGTTACTCTACATATATTTCATAAATTATTATGTTATACTTAATTTAGCTGGTCGCGTATACGTAACGCTAAATTTAAGCTTTAAGGTAGGTATGTTCGCGATCAAATTCTACGGTACGTTTATGGGAATGAACATTTGGCGATAAATAGTAATAGTGGTCGTTATCTGTTGGTGCCAGCGGAGTCCGGTGCGAAATTACTTCTAATGTTTACTTGGGGAGGCATGATACGATAGCGCTCGGTACAAACACTGTACCTATGTATTTATACAGGTGACTTGAACTGATTGTCCTCAAATGTGTTGACTTAACTCGGTTGATGATTAATACGTTTAACTAATTAAGTTATAATAAGGGCGCTCACTGAATTGGAGTTACTTATCTTCTGGTAAACAACTTTGTTGAATTAGCAAAAATAATTAGCACTTTTTTTTAGAACTTCGGCTGTTATTCTTATTGATTTAAATAGAAAGAAAAGTTCATTTGTTTGCGGTTTCAGACAAGATTAAAAACAAGTTCAGTTAGTTGAGTAATCCTTACTCTATTTTTACTGATATTATAAATTTGAAAATGTGTTTGTTTGCTACCTCTTTACGCTGCAACACCTCAACCGATCTTGACGAAATTTGTCACGCAGGTAGCCTGGTTCAAGGGAAGAAGGACAAAGGTTACTTTTTATCCCGTGAAAATAGCATAGTACGATATAGTTCCTAAGGTAACTGAAAAAAAAACCGTCTTTGGTTGATTTTCTTAATATCGCAACAGAGCAACGGATTATTGTTATTTTTTGCATATAGATGATTGAGGGTGTGAAAAATAACATAGACTATTTGGTTATTAGCATAATCCGAGATAGTTCCCGAAAGTTCTGCGGAACACTCATTTTCAGGCTCGCGTACGACGACGTCGCAACGGAGCAACGGATTGACATTGATTTTTACATAAAAATAGTTGAGGGGGTGGGAAGTGACATAGACCACTCATCAGAATAGCCTGATATAGTTACTTTGGAAAAAAACTTTATTTGGAAAAAAAAACATGTATACGCTCACCCCCTAGGACAGTAATAAAAACGATGTACACGCGGGTGAAGCCGCTTTAAAATGTTAGTAACTAATAATTTTGTATTTAATCTGACTACAAAATTTCATGTAGTTTTAGAACTCGTATTTTTATACTCAAAGAGCAGAGTACATAGCAGAGTCAGCGCCGTTTTATTGGTAGTACTCATCGTTCGTCGTGTTTGTGTTTAACTTAGTTTTTAATTTTGCTTTATTACGTCTTTTATTTTAATCTTGTTCTTTGTGTCAAATGTTTAAACTGTCAATGAATAAATGATTTATCTATCTATCTATCTACATTGTACGGTCACCTACCTATCTTGCAGAAAATCTTTATTTTCCCATAGTGCTAGTATATATTTTCAAAATATCGCAGTGATGTTTATTAGGACGGCAACAATAAGCTACATCCCACGGGAGAGCAGTCCGTGTATGCCGAGCAAACACCGGCGGCGGGTGCCGACAGTATTGCGCGGTGCACTCCCGACTGCGCCGACTTGCGACTAAGCTTTCCTTGGTCAAAGGCACCGAACTATACCGACGTCACCAAGTTCAAATGCGTACTCCGAAACAAATTAAATACTGAGAGGAGCCGAGTCTAACCACTTGCAGTATTAGTCGCACTTTGTGCGCTAGACTAGTCGCACTTTTCGTGCCTATTGCTATCAAAGGCCACTTATTACCTATTAACTACGCACGAGATATAGAGTAAGCGAGAGCCATACAATTACTTTATGCCTTGCCGTCAAAAATTAGATATTTATACCCATAAAACTTAAATGCGCCGAAATACAAATAGCTATATGGAAATAACCCGAGCAACGACGGGTAACTTGTCAATCGGGACAATTTGACGTTTAGTGGCGGCCAACGCCCGCGATGGCTTACAGACGCGTGCGCACCCTGGGCGACACGTGTGCCCTGCGGCCAACTACCCTCCTCCGTTTTACAGAATGTAAAATAGTAAGTATGGACTTTATAGGGGGTTATTGAAAATCAAGTCGAAAAAAGCCAAAACAAAATTCCGACACAAAGTGGTGATCAGTTACGGTAATATGTAAGAGTATCATATATTGAAGATAGCAATTTTTACTAAAAGGAAACATTCCCTTATTGCAAAAATTAAGTATAATTACAATAAATTGCTTTGCTAAGCCGGGAATCGAAGCGGCAAAATGTAAAATGTAATAAAATTGAAGATTTGGAATGTTATTCAAAACTAATGTATTAAAAAAAAAAGTTAAATTGCATTTTAAGGTTTTGAAAATTTGCTTGGTCATCCGGTAATAGAACTGGCAAAATGAAAAAAGAACTTACAGTATTTCACGAAACTGAGAGGATCAATCATAAGCATAAATTTCTTATAATAAAATTAAATTAAAAAACATTGAATGCACTTTTACTTACTTTTTCGTTTTTGTAAAATTTTAAATCTTCCATATTTAAGCATCGAAGTACGTAATATGTAAAAGCTCGCTGTATTTAGGGTACTTTTCCACCAGTTACGGACATTAAATCCATATAACTATGATTATTTTAAAAATATTAATAATACATAGTTGATTAGATAATTTGTCACGTATATTTGAGTAGTTGGGTTTTTCATTACATTTCGATTACCATGATACGTTCATTTTCTTTTGATTTTTCATAACGGTATAATGTACCTACTCAATCGACTGCTTCTTCCGTAACTATCTAATACTATTATACCTACATTAAAATTCATTATTGGCTTGGTTATATTATTATTAAATACCATATAATTCCGTACACGTGGGCATAATAATACAATATCTTCCAGTATTGGCGCAGGCAGTGAGACTCACCGCCGTTCAAATAATGTGCTTACTGTGTGGCTTAATATTGTCAACTAATATGAATTATTTATTGCATTATTATACGATTCTGTGGGAAAAATATGAATTGTAGATGGTGGTCTAAAACTGTGTCTGTCAAAATATGATTTTGGCGACTATAGCCTAAAACGAAAAATGAAGAAGTATAATAATGTCAACGATCAAAGTATAAAAATGTCAACGTGAAAAAAATTTCAAAGTAAAAAAATGTTAATGTGAAAAAATGACAAAGTACAAAAACATTTACTATACCTATCGTCGTGCCACTAACTGACTTGGCTGAAAACTGCAGGTTTCCTACCTACTCGACCTTTCAAGCGACGCAGTGAATATACAGGTGTAAAAATAAGACGTGTGGCACTCGGAGACTGCCGCGGTAAAGCTATTGCATAGCATTTTTTATCAACTTATATATATATTATTTATGCAATATTTACCAGTACCATATAGTCCTTGGGGCGCGGGATGTTTATGTAATAAATTAACACTTAGAACGTTAATCATCATCATCATCATCCGTCATCCGTCTTCCGTCATTCGTCATCCGTCATCGTCATTCGTCATGGGTCGTCATTCGTCATTCGTCATCGTCAGTCATCCGTCATTCATCCGTCATCGTCATCATCGTCATCATCATCATCATCGTCATCATCATATGATCATATAAGTTTTTTAGAACTCAATATATATATTTTTTTTGGGGTGTCAGGTTTTATTTTCGTTACGAAATTTCTTAATTCGGTCCCCTCAAAGCCCGCGATAAAAGCTATACAATAGCTTAAAAATATAACTGGAGGTACTAACATACAGTATGGACACTCCCTGCCGCTCTCTAGATTGCGACCTCACCCCCTCGTCACCCAGATTGATTCAGATTGAGATTGGTTATAGTTTCTTTTTCGAATGTATGGGATTTCGCAGTGATTTTGTTTGCTCCTTCTTTTGTTTTTAGAAATGTCATTTCACGACCGTTGTATGCAGTGTGCGGGGTGGTTCTACTCATCATACTGAACAATTTTCCCCACGGAATCCATTGTCAATTTAAAAAAGATAACCCTCCATACCAAAATGCACAAATGCACAACCAAATGATCAGTTTGAAGAGTGATTTTTTTTTGCGATTGCAACAAAGTAAACAGAACAAAAATTGTTCATGGTGAGTAGAAATCCCAGTTAACGGAACCTACACCAATTTTGTTACACCTGTATGTATAGGTTGTATCTAGTATACAAAACAGACGTACTTCTTTTCTTAATAATACTAAACATTATTCTCCAATAGACCCATCATCATCATCATATAAGCCGAAAAACGTCCACTGCCGGGCAAAGGCTTCCCCAAAAGACGACCGGTCCTGCGCTGACGCTACGCTACGCTACGTTTTCCGGAGCGCGGTCGCCACTCGATATCTTCACTACCCCAACAGTCATCTGTTTTACGAGCTTCTGTGAGCTATGTCGATTACTTTGGTTCTCCTGCAGATCTCCTCATTTCTGATTCGATCGCGTAGGTAAATTCCGAGCATAGACCCATCAGCCGGAGAAAATTAAGCCACAAAAAGGGAAATAATCAATTAGTCAATCATCATCATATCAGCCGAAGGACGTCCACTGGACATACATAGGCCTCCCTCAAGGATTTCTACGACGACCGGTTCTGCGCTACCCGCTAATCAATAAGTGAAGTTTTAAAAATTGGTAAGGTTCCTTGAGCTGTCCTGATAAAAAATACTCAAAGTGGGTGGGGGCGAGCCACAGGTGGGACAGGGTTCTAGTTGTAAATCGCCGTGGTTTTTTTTCATTTAACAGAAGAACGGAGATGATGACTGCATCAAAAACAAATTAAGAACTATTGATCACTAAATGTCCCTCCTACTGAAATTTTTAATAAATCTTATTCAGTTTTTTTTCTAATCATTCCTCAATTCTTAATTCATCAAAATCTTAAATTTACTACATAAATAACGCTGAAAATTATGACGTCACTTCTAAGTATTTCTAACATTGTTTTACAGATGATAATCATCATCATCATCATCAGAGCCCATATATAAATAGACAGATGATGAAAAGTAACTCAAATGACTAACAGTTATCATCCTTATTGTAATACATACAAGTTACATCCTCAGCTGCATCGGCACTTCACATCAGTTGAGGTGCAGCCAAACGCACTCAAATTTTTAATTTGAAAAAAATATTAGTAGGAAATTGTTAAGTGTCAAGTTATTCACTATTATATGATTATTAATAACTATGGTATGATTATTAATCACTTCTATATGTAATGTATCATCACGGCAGATTATACAGAAGACCGAAGAGCACGATCAGCCACTATGCTTGGCGTTCGTGGACTATGAGAAAGCCTTTGATTCGGTCGAAACTTGGGTTGTGTTACAGTCTCTCCAGAGGTGCCAAATTGACTATCGATATATCGAAGTGCTGAAGTGTTTGTATGAAAACGCCACCATGTCGGTTCGCCTCCAGGATCAAAACTCGGAACATATCCAGCTGCAGCGACGGGTGAGACAGGGAGACGTTATATGTCCGAAACTGATCACCGCCGCCCTGGAAGATGTTTTTAAGCTTTTGAACTGGGGTGGACTCGGCATTAATATCAACGGCGAGTACATCACTCACCTTCGATTCGCTTACGATATTATAGTCATGGCTGAGACTATGGACGACTTAGTCACAATGCTCGATAGCCTCAGTAGAGCCTCTCAGCAAGTGGGTCTTAGAATGAACATGAACAAGACGAAAACTATGTCAAACGTCCGTGTCATACCTACTCCTCTGAAGGTTGGAGGCTATACACTCGAAGTTGTTACCGAATATGTATACCTGGGATCCAGTTAGGTAGGTCCAACTTCGAGAAAGAGATCAATCGTCAAATTCAACTCGGCTGGGCAGCGTTCGGGAAGCCTCGCAATATCTTTACGTCCCAGATACCGCAGTGTCTTAAGACCAAGGTCTTCGACCAGTGTGTGTTGCCAGTGATGACATACGGAACTGAGACATGGTCGCTTACTATGGGCCTCATAAGAAGGCTCAAGGTCACCCAAAGGGCAATGGATCGTGCTATGCTCGGAGTTTCTATGCGTGATCGAATTAGAAACGAGGAGATCCGTAGGAGAACCAAAGTAACAGACATAGCTCTCAGAATTGCTAAACTTAAGTGGCAGTGGACGGGGCACATTGCTCGTAGAACAGATGGCCATTGGGGCAGTAAAGTTATCGAGTGGCGACCACGCACCGGAAAGAGTAGTGTAGGCAGGCCTCCCACTCGGTGGACCGATGACCTGGTGAAGGTCGCGGGAAGCCGCTGGATGCAGGCAGCGCAGAACCGGTCGTCGTGGAGATCTTTGGGGGAGGCCTATGTCCAGCAATGGACGTCCGCGTCCTTCGGCTGATATAATGTATAAGTTACCGAAATGTCACGATGCTAAGTTTTGAAATAACAATAGTATTTTCCGTTTGTGTAAATTTAAACGGAAACGACAGAAGCTATTGTAACAAAAAACTATTTAGAACTAGTTAATTGTCGTACGAGCAGTATTTTTCGAGCACATGGAGGTCTCCTACATGTAGTTACTGTTCTTTCTAACGAAATTAGTATACTCGTAAAACACGATAACGGACCTTTTAATTATTATTAAAAATGAACTGGAATGATGTCTGCATCAAAATAAATAATAGAGCGCATGAACCTATCGCTTCAGGCTTAAGAGCTATCCGCGCAATCTATCAGATGCGATCACGTGAGTCGTTACAGAATAAGTTTAAAGAAATCAATATTTTAACTGTTGCTAGTCAATTTATATCATCATCATCATCATATCAGCCACAAATCGTCCACTGCTGGACAAAGGCCTCCCCCAAGGATTTCCACGACGACCGGTCCTGCGCTGCCCGCATCCATCGGCTTCCCGCGACCTTCACCAGGTCATCGGTCCACCGCGTGGGAGGCCTGCCTACGCTACGTTTTCCGGTGCGCGGTCGCCACTCGAGAACTTTACTGCCCCATCGGCCATCTGTTCTACGAGCTATGTGCCCTGCCCACTGCCACTTCAGTTTAGCGATTCTGTGAGCTATGTCGGTTACTTTAGTTCTCCTGCGGATCTCCTCGTTTCTGATTCGATCACGCAGAGAAACTCCGAGCATAGCACGCTCCATTGCCCTTTGGGTGACCTTGAGCCTTCTTATGAGGCCCATAGTAAGCGACCATGTCTCAGTTCCGTAAGTCATCACTGGCAACACACACTGGTCAAAGACCTTAGTCTTGAGACACTGCGGTATTTGGGACGTGAAGATATTGCGAAGCTTCCCGAACGCTGCCCAGCCGAGTTGGATTCGTCGATTGATCTCTTTCTTGAAGTTGGACCTACCTAACTGGACTGTTTGTCCCAGGTATACATATTCGTCAACAACTTCCAGTGTAGAGTCTCCAACCTTTAGAGGAGTGGGTGCGACACGGACATTTAACATTATTTTTGTCTTGTCCATGTTCATTTTAAGACCCACTTGTTGAGAGACCTTACTGAGGCCATCGAGCATTGTGCTTAGGTCTTCCATAGTCTCAGCCATGACCACGATATCATCAGCGAATCGGAGGTGGGATATGTACTCGCCGTTGATATTGATGCCGAGTCCACCCCAGTCCAGAAGCTTAAAAACATCTTCCAGGGCGGCGGTGAACAGTTTCGGAGATATAACGTCTCCCTGTCTCACCCCTCGCTGCAACTGGATAGGTTTCGAGTTCTGGTCTTGGAGGCGAACCGACATGGTGGCGTTTTCATACAGACACTTCAACACCTCGATGTATCGATGGTCAATTTGGCACCGCTGGAGAGACTGTAGCACAGCCCAGGTTTCGACTGAATCAAAGGCCTTCTCATAGTCCACAAACGCCAAGCATAGTGGCTGATTGTACTCTTCGGTCTTCTGTATAATCTGCCGCAGCGTATGTATGTGGTCTATGGTACTAAAGCCTTTTCGGAAACCGGCTTGTTCGGGAGGCTGGAAGTCGTCAAACCTGCGTGCGAGACGATTCGTAATGACTCTCGAAAACAGCTTGTAGACATGGCTCAGAAGTGAGATGGGTCTGTAGTTCTTCAGCAGGGTGTTGTCGCCCTTTTTGAAGAAAAGCACGACCACACTTCTGTGCCATGCCTTAGGCGTTTGTCCCTCGAGTATAACGGAATTAAATAACTTCTGAAGAGCTTTTAGTATCGGTGATCCACCTGCTTTCAGAAGTTCAGCCGTAATTCCATCATCACCCGGTGCCTTGTTGTTCTTGAGCTGTTTGAGAGCCATTCTAATCTCGTACAGGCTGACGTCCGGGATATCTTCGGTATAGTGTCGGGTTAGTCTGGCTCTTGGGTCTTCAGCCAGATCACTGACAGGCAAACGTGTGGTCGTGTACAATTGTCCATAGAACTTCTCAACTTCTTCCAGCAACTCAGTCTTAGACGATATGGTTCTGCCGTCCTCAGTCTTCAGCTTGGTCAGTTGGCTTTGTCCAACAGACAGATCTCTCGCGAACACTTTTGAGCCTTTATTGTGCTCAATCGCCTCTTTAATACAATTTGTATTATATTGGCGTAAATCGCGAGTTAGGGACTTAGAGATCTGCCTGTTTAGTTGCCGATACTGAGTAGCGTCTTCAGAGGACTGCAAAACCAGTCTGCGTCTTTGTTCCATGAGGTTGCTGGTGAAGTCGGAGATTTTTTTGGTTCTGTTTGAACGGCGAGTTTTAAAAAACTTAGACCCGACCGTTTGAACAATTTCCACGAACCTGTCATTATAATCGTCCACATTCTCGCAGTCTTCTAGGCATTCGAAACGATTGTGCAGCTCGAGCTGAAAGCTCTCGGGGTTTTGGAGCTGGATGGGCGCTGGTCGGAGCGTAGACTTCATCAGTCGACATCTTTCTAGCTTGGTCTTTAGATTCAATGTGCCTCTGACCATCCGGTGATCACTTCCTGTTTTGACTGAATTGATCACGGAGACATCATTGAATATTTGCCTCCTTGTCGACAAGATGAAGTCGATCTCGTTTTTTGTTACGCCATTGGGATGCAACCATGTCCACTTCCGCTGTTTTGACTTTTTAAAGAAGGAGTTCATTATAAAGAGGCTCTCCTTCTCCATAAAGTCGGCCAGCATCTGGCCACGTGCATTTCTTACTCCATATCCAAATTGCCCCACTCTCAGCTCACCATCGCTTCGTTTGCCCAGTTTCGCGTTAAAGTCCCCTATAACAACGGTATAATGGGTCCTGGTGCTATGTAAGGCTGTAGAGATGTCCTCGTACATACTCTCTACCTCGTCGTCGGAGTGTTCCGTAGTCGGCGCGTATACCTGTATGACCTTCATCGAATACCGTTTGGTGATTCTGAGTATAAGGTATGCTACCCTTGTCAAAACGCTCACGATTTGGACCACATTGTTAATGAGGGACTTGTGGACGAGAAACCCGACACCACCCTGGGACTGTTGGTCGCCCTCCCGGAAATAGAGCAGGTTTCCGGATTTAAGGATCATGGTGTCCTCTCCCTCTCTTCGGACTTCACATAAACCTACGATATCCCACCGTAACCTGCTCAATACTTCTTCGAGTTCTGCAAGTTTCTCGTCAGTCCGCAGTGTGCGCGTGTTGTAGGTTGCCAGGGCCAAAGGTCGTTGGGTTTGGTAGCCTGGCATCTGCCGGGGATTCTTCGCACCCCCTACCCCGCCGTTACCATGACTTCTACCGGAGCCAGGAATAGCGGAGCTGCCGGGGACTAGGGGCCGTTTTCTAGGTGTGAGATTCATTGGGGGGTTTTGCCGTAATCGCCACGCTTGGCAGGCGGGTTGGCGATCGCAGTTTGATTGCAGGTGTGTTGCAATGCACGGAAAGACGCTGCTGCCCATCCTCCGGTTTTAAGTCCCTTAGTCGCCTCTTACGACACCCATTGGAAGAGATGGGATGGTCCTATTCTTAGCCGGGAACCATACGGACTTATATATGAAACTTAATACGGAATTTATATATGAAAACATTATGTACGTTCGTAAGAATTTGCATTTATTTCCTAAAACCAGTGACAGGCATAATTTGAATTTAAGAAATGTAAATAAAATAGATATAGCCTTTTCGAGACTGAGTAAGGTTAAAAAGTCATTTGTGGGGCAGTGTATAAGATTCTACAATAAAATTCCAGAAAATGTAACTAGTTTGTCAGAGAATAAATTCAAGACTCATGTCAAAAAAGTTTTGTGCTCTAGAGGATATTATAAAATAATAGATTATGTAAATGACAAAGATATATATATATATATGTTGATTCTATATCAAATACCATTACCTGAGACTGTAATCTGAATCATGACATTATTTGTAATATACTGTAATTTTTTTTTGTTTTGACTATTTAAAAGTGTGTGTAAACACCTATTTGAAATAAATTGTTTTTGATTTTGATTTGATTTTGGCAGTGTCTGATTGGGGTGATTCTAACCTTCTAAGGTTCAATGCCTCCAAAGCACAGACGTGTCTCTTTTCCGTTAAAAGGAGTCATTTCAACTTGACTCCTACTTTCCGAAATGAATTCCTTCAGATATCAGACCACCTTGAGCTTCTTGGCTTGGAGTTAACACCTTATTTCAATTTCGGTCGATACATTGAGTCCAAGGCAAAAGTTGCTGCAATGAAGCTGGGTGGGTATTCTCTCTAAGGGGAGACGACACGTCACACCTGGGTAGCTTCTTTCTTTATATCAAGCAAAAGTCCGATTTTGTATGAAGTACTGTTCTCACCTATGGGATGGATCAGTCCGCTATCAGCTGGATACCTTGGACGCCATCGACCGACGCGCCCGAAGACTCATTGTTCCGTTGCGATGTTAAAGAAACTAACCAGAAAATATCACTTTTTCAGTTACCTCAGGAACTGCATCGGGCTATACTATTTTCACTGTATAAAAGTAACCTATGTCCTTCCCCGAGACACAGTTTACCTGTATGCTAAATTTCATCAGGATTGGTCAAGGTAAAAAAGTAACAAAAAAACAAACACATGTGCACATTTATAATATAAGCAAGGATATATTTGAGATTCTTACAACAAGCTCTTTTATTTGATATGTCACACCATATAGTTTGAAAAACTTTTTAATATATATTTTAATTTACCTTTCAAAATTAGCCTCATGTTTACAATTTATTTATTTACGTTACCTGTCCATCTTTGGGTCACCGATTTACATATGTGTACCAAATATCAACTCAATCGGTACAGTAGTTTCTGAGAAAATCGGCTGTGACAGACGGACGGACAGACACACGAGTGATCCTGTAAGGGTTTCGTTTTTTCCTCTTGTGGTACGGAACTCTAACAAACAAACACGTTTCGAATTTATAATATTTGTAAGGGTTAATGTGATTAATGCCTTTTGACAGTTTACTTCCTTAGCGTTTTTCTTTAAATTGGAAATACAAAACCGGTCTAGTGCGAGTCGAACTTGTGAATCGAGGGTTCCGTACCACTACACCTCTCCACATAATTATAACAATGGTACCCTATTCCTTATTCAAACAATAGACATCAATGTGAGTGACAGAATATTTTTTATTTATTAAGACGGACTCCTTACCTTGGCCTATTCATAAATTCACTAATTACTTCCCCAAATATATTATTAGTAATTTTTTTTAAATATTTTTGATTTTCGTACTAACCGATCAGTGGATTAAACAATAATGAGCATTTTTTAACGTATTAATAATTGTAAAAAATGTTGAGTATTATGAGTCCAAGTCAAAGGCTCCTACGCCAATTTTGTTACCTACATCCTATATATTTTATACAATAATAGAACGGAAGACAGGATAGCTTCTAGGCGGGTAGTGTACGCAGTGGCGGCAGCCGCGCTTGCGCCATATCCACGCCATCGCCATAATTTAACAAGTGGCTCATTACCATTTTATTAATCCCAGATGTTAATTTATTGAAATAAAATTAAATGACTCCAAGTTAATGTAATGGAATATTTGCATAATTTATACACTGAAGCCACATCGTTCAATTAGTTTTAAAATAAGTATTGTATTAAAAAAAAAGAGAAATTGAGATTTAAAATCCAGATTTGTTTAAATAGTGTTTTCTTGACTTTTACCTTAAGAGAAAAACCATTTTTGGCATTTAATCAGATCACTATGAGCTTTGTCAAAACCCTTGCTAAGTCAAAATCGAGAGGGATGGGGCTTATCTAATGTCGGGTGACAGTAATCGTACAGCTTGTAATTAATGATCACACCACACGCCTTCGAAGCACGTTCAACGCACTTGCTCGCTGCCGCTGCATGTGCACGCTCAGGCACCGGCTGACAAAGGGTTGATAGAAATTAATAATGTCTGTCACTTAATGAAACGGGTACAGGTATCGATCGAAGCTGTTAGATTGTGTGATTTTATGGCTTAAGTTCAACGAAAGCTTCCTTTTAATAGTATTTATTTTGGACAGTATATAGTATTTGATCTAGATACACCATTGTGTCAGCCAAAAGGACAACACCTGCTGTGGGTTATATATGTCTCAGCCGTTATGTAGAATGCGCCGATTTGCGGCGTTTTGCACAAAAGAGACGTATACACGTATAGGCAGATTTTGCGCCGCTTTGTAAACTACAAGTACTTACTGAGTAAAAAACTCCGAATAAAACCTATGATTTCTTCTTGCTAAGTATTTTGCTACCCAGGGGGATAGCCTCGCTTCGCGAGGTTCTTTGCCTGTATAATCTATCTAACCTGACCGAACATAACAAGGGTTTCTTCGCTCACTCATTTACAATATTTTACTGTATAGTTTTTACGCTAGCGTAATGGCAGGCCTCCCACTCGGTGAACCGATGACCTGGTGAAGGTCGCGGGAAGCCACTGGATGCGGGCAGCGCAGAACCGATCGTCATGGAAATGCTTGGGGGATGCTTATGTCCAGCAGTGGACGTCCTTCGGCTGATATGATGACTCTGTAGTTTTTATACAAAACGGCGCCTCATACAATGCGGCGTACTATATTTCAGCCGAATTGCAATCCGGCTGAACGAGATGTCGCCGCATTACAAAACGCCGCCGTTTTACAATCAGGCATTATTCAGCGCGCTGCGCTGTTTTGCAATACGGCGGATTCTACAATACGGCTTCCACATATACACAAACCATTTCGGGCCACTTCGACCTACAGGTTACTTATCTGTTCCACCAACACACTTGCAGGTTTTTTAGGGTTCCGTACCCAAAGGGTAAAAACGGGACCCTATTACTAAGACTCCGCCGTCGGTCCGTCTGTCTGTCTGTCACCAGGTTGTATTTCATGAACCGTAATAGCTAGACAGTTGAAATTTTCACAGATGATGTGTTTCTGTTGCCGCTATAACAGAAAATACTCAAAATTAGAAAAAGTCGAAGTCTCCATACAATAAATGTGCTTTTTTTAAACGTAAAGAAACTAGCTCCATATAGTATGATGGTACGGATCCCTTTGTGCGCGGTTCTGACTCGCACTTTACTGGATTTTGTATCTAGTAAGTGTTCGTTACGTTTGTATTTCTTACGGTATTTCTGGCTGTCTGTTTGGCCGTGTGTCTATCTTTCTGTCCGAATGACAATAACATGATGGCAAAATACAAAAAAAACATCAAAATCTGTCAAGCCGTTTAGAAGGAAAGAATTGCAAAGACACCTCCTTCTAAAAGGCTTTACTGATTTTTTTAAACTAAGGAGGTCACCTGGTCCTTACCTTAGCTACTGTTGGACCTGATAGACAGCGCGGTTGTCGAGATCCAGATGTTTTTTGACAGCGCCACCTACCTGGTTCAACTATAGTTATAAACCATTTAGGTAACTCCATCAGTACAAAAAAATCATTAAAATCAGCCAATCCATCAAAGAGAAGAAGAATTCAATCAATCAATCCAGACAGTTTTCGGCCACGGCGACTGCAATCATGGATTACTTACAGCGACGTTAATGCGCTCTTACGTGACTGAGACGTAGCCAAGCACTTCTACGAAGAAATTATATTGTATGGCCGCTGATGATCGGGCTTTAGCTCGTCGTGGTTAGCATCACAGAATAGAAGAATTCTATACAATGCTGATGTTGACTTTTTAGTACTAACACCGAGCGAACCATTACACATACAGCACACTACAAATAGGTTGATGCTATTGGGTATTTTTTTAAAGTAACCTCCCCCAAAAACAAAAAACAAACCTATAAAATCATTAAATAAAAGTAGACTTAAAATTGTATATAACATAAGATTGAGTTTATGAAAATTGACAGAATGACAATGTGAAGGTGATACCAGGATAGTAATTGATGAGCACTAAAAGTTTAAATAATAATGTGATTGTTTAGAACTAAAGAAATAATATGTAATGTGCAATTCATTAAAAAAACATTTATTTCGAATTAAATTTCAGATCGTAAGATTAGAAGTAAAGTTATTCAATTGAAACTTTCCGTGCAATGTTTTTTTCAAAGGTGGTATCATTTTCAAACTGTTGTGGTTATAGTTAGGCATTTTTTAATATCGATAGATATTTTAAGAATGTGAGGTATGATAGGTTTTTCAATTACTACGCCGATTGCTTCGAAAGTGACCACGGATTCGAGGTCAGAGACCTCAAGAACCTGCAGATATCGATTAGGTGTTTATTAAATATCATTCTCATAACCTTCATTTTATTATAACATATATTTTAACTAAGTACTACATATAACATTATAATTATAAACTATTAGCCTTATATATTATCCTTAACTCAAAAATACACAGGATGTTTGTGATAGATATAGTGCAGAAACAAAAAAAAAGTACAACGGTTTTCAGTTTCTTAAAAAAAAATATGTTCTGTGCTTCTGCATGGTGTAACTTGGCATGTTTTTAGTATCCAATTTTATTCTATATTAATATTTACTTTTTAAAAGTAAGCTTTGCTTGCTTGGCACCTTGATCAACCATGTTATACCATTTAGGAGAACAGAAGATATTTTTTTAAGAAACTGAAAACTGTTGTATTTTTCTATTATTTGGAGCAGTCTAAAATAAATATTCCTATTTGAAGTTTCGTAGCTATGATTTAGAAACGACTATAGAACTAGGTACCCACCCATTTAGATCGCAGATTTTTTTTATATTGAATCCATTTCTAATTTATGTTTTGTTGTGATATCATTAAATTGTGTACTAATTTTCTATCCTTATTCAACTAATAGATATACATATAAGATATTTTTGGTGGTACTGAACCCTCGGTGCACAAGCCAGAGTCGTACTTAGCCAGTTTTTAAATTTTTACTTAATACGTCCAATAAACCCATTGCTATTCCAAATCTCAATTTAAAAAAATCACCTGGAAGTGGCCCATATAATTATTTCAATGAGGAGTGGTGGTACGGAACCCAAATTTTGTGAGTACCACTGAAACTTGGACATTTTTTGATTTTTTTCTTTGTATACGTCCAATAACCTACCTCGGTGCCAAATTTCAAGTTTCTAAGTCACTTGGAAGTGGTCTATATATTTTATGAGTATTGGTGATACGGAACTCTTGGTGCACGAGTACGACTCACACTTGGCTGGTTTTCGTATTTTTCTTTTATAAAGGTCCAATATATTACCTTGATGCCAAATTTCAAGTTTTCTAAGTCACCTGAAAGTGGACTATATATTTTGATGAATTAGTAAGTCGTAAAAATAGTGATTTTCGGACGTTATTATCTTAGATGATAATTTTACCATACTATGGTAAAAGATATATTTATGAAAATTCGTGGTCAGAGACCTCCAGGACCTTCAGATATCGATTATGAGTTCATTAAAATTTCATTCTCATAACTTTCATTTTATTATAACATATATTTGATTTTCCTTATCAAGACTATTCGATTTACTTGGTTGGCTTGGTTACTATATACAATGTAATGTAGATAAACACTATACATAAATTACTTTGTACTTACAAAAAAAAGTAATAATTTGCTACCTAATATTTTATATTTACCGTAGTCCGCGGACTTCTTACTTGCGCTATGTACGAGTAAATAATTTTTGCTGTTTATAACTATTAATATATGCGTTGCTTAGCAACCTTATTCTGTTGATTTCGAATTTTCTGTTTTTACGAATGGGAAACAAATTGTTACGTTCTGTAGTTCTGATCTACTTTTCCTTCAAATCGGGAAAATAAAAAAAATATCATTGAAAAATATCGACAACACCCTCGCACTAAAACAACAATCGCAACAAGAAACCAAAAATAAAAATTCATATTTTTATATGATTATTGATTTTCATTTAGGTTTTTTCACTTACACGTAGTAAGAAACTCCTCCATTTATTAAATTTACTTTGCCAGTTGAATTTTTGCACCTTATTAATGACCATTTCGGCAATTTTGACACCAAAACACACGGAACTCTGCCTGCCATGAAATTGTGCAATTTCTGCGCAGTACAATCATTTACGAATGACAGAAGCATATCTCGTTGTGCATGATGCTAACTCGCTGCCACACTTCGTTCAGCAATCTATCGGAGCGGCAAAAAAAAATTCTTATCTGTGGTTAGCATCATGCTCTGGGCGTCGCTGTGCTTCAAAGTCAAACACCTTTGTGTTCACTGTATGCCTCCCTTGTGACCGATATTTTGCCACAGTTGCCTATAGAGATCCATCTATGTCACATCTTTTCATGTGTCGCTTAAGCACATCTATACACCGCAGGAGTTGGCTGCCTTGTTTTTGCTTCCCTTAGAAGAAAAAGATTTACAAAGATAACATCAGAATTGTATATACATATAAAGAAAATTTCCGACCAAATTCTTAACGCTGTTGGAGCCGCAGGAAAGCCACTAAAAGGCTCTATAAAAAGATATGACATTTCCTTATTTCCTTATTTAAAGGACCATAGGAATTTGGAACTCCAAAATGACGCTTAATGTTATTTCCATCGTTAGTCATCGTAGGTACTTGAAATTCTGAAAAATAGATACTGGACTGCACTAAAACAATCAAACAAAAATTGTATAGGTATTATTTTATTGCCCGCATACACGTAAAAAAAATTTGTCCTTACAACATTTTAATATTGTTTCCTAACAACATACTAGTAATACTATTGTTTCTTATCAACATATTTCTATCAGCCGTACTAATCTGATAGCTTGCCAAAGTCCGTCATTTGAAATGTATCGTTGAAATCACTCTGTACGTTCCTAAACTGTTTGACCTATTATAGCCTGTCAACATAGTGCGCGGCGCTAGTACTAATATATACTGTGTCACAGATTATTAAATAGTTACTTACTGTGTGCGCGGTACGCCTGTGGTACGGGCGGGTAAGCGGGGGCGAGGTAGCACGACTCGACACGAGGCTCGTGCCCTTCCCTGCTAGCCTCAAGCTCCGCCGCGGAGATCTTCCCGCACACCCCGCCTCAGCTGCTCAGGCGTATCGGGCACGAAGTTGTCGGGCTATAGTAACTGAAGATACATGGTTTCGAGTAATTTTCAAGTTATGAAGTAATGACACCGGAACCCTGTACTATGAGTGCCCCGACACGCACTTGGCCGATTTTTTACTATTTTGACTAGTGGATATCATTTTTGTGACTGGAATCGAGGGTGCACGGTACGCGAGTCGATGGGTGGAAACAAGTTTTGACCAGATCCTCAAAAACCCACGTGGATATTGTTTTTATGACTGTAATCGTGGGTACACGTTGTGCGAGTCGCAAGGGTGGAATTAAGTTTTTCTAAGATTTCTCAGAACCCATCCATTTCTCCGGGATAATATGTATACCTATTATATTGTCCGCCTTTTACTTTAAGCTCTATTTTAAATTGTAATGTAGATGACTTTTATTTAGTTCTTGATAGCAAAGGATATGAATGTACTCGTGATTACAAACAACTTTCTCAAAGAAACTAATATGTCAAATATCTAAAAATATTTTGGTCCTTTATACATTTTTTCCAATTTGATAACTTATTACGTATCGAGGACCAACAATTTTTTTTTTCTGATTGAAAACAAGTGTGTTGTTATATTTGTTCCACTTGTGATAAAATTACTTTCATAGTTATTTTTAATTTTTAACAAAAACATTGGCGTGTATGCCGTTTGTTATGCACTACAAGGTTTATTATAGTATAATCTGTTTCGAATGCGATTATGAGTCGATATAATTTATAGTTAGATGATAAATCCGTAGGGTGATTCTCGCGAGGGTTGTAACAGGTGCCCATGGTTACGGGCCTTAGTAAAGTTTGGGGATGAGCCCTAATGGTGGATGGAATTTGTTTTATTTGAAAGAGAGTAAAATAAAGTTTTTCTTGCCCATTGCATGGTTTTTATAATCTCACAAGCTTTTGTCCGCAGTTTCGCCCGCGTGGACACCTTTTTCGTGATTGTTTTTTGAGGGTGTGGAATGATTTAATCTATGTCACTTACTACACCCTTAAATACCTCTCTGCGAAAAACTCATTAATCCATTGCTCGTTGTGACGTGAAAGAATGACAAACAAAAAATATTTTTTTCACAAGAATTGTGTCAGGGGCTATGCAATTTTTACCGGAAAAAAGTAGCCTGTCACTAAAACAAACAATGCTAAAGAAGAATGCTTGGAGTGTCTTAGACTGAATTACGTACCAATCAGTCCATATTTCAACATGATGTCTGTCGTCCAATATAAAATCTCTAGAAATTTGGACGCTCTAGCGAGAAGGTATGTTATCCGTGGGGAGTTCAGTTTATTTCATAAGAAACTATAGCGAGAAGGTATGTTCTGCGTGTGGAGTTCAGTTTATTTCATAAGAAACTCTAGCGAGAAGGTATGTTCTCCGTGGGGAACTTAGTTTATTTCATAAGAAGCTCTAGCGAGAAGGTATAGTCTCCGTGGGGAGTTCAATTTATTTCTTAGGACGCTCTAGGGAGAAGGTATGTTCTCCGTGGGGAACTCAGTTTATTTCATTGGACGCTCTAGCGAGAAGGTATGTTCTCCGTGGGGAATTCAGTTTATTTCATTGGACGCTCTGTAGCTTGTAGTAAGTATCAGTATGAGCCAAGTGCGAAATATTTTGTATGCTAATCTGAAGATTCGTAAGCTTTGCCAGGTTTTCACTCGATAGATATCACATGATTTGACAGATGACGAGAAAATACTGTCCGTAAAAAGATAAATAAACCGGCCAAGTGCGAGTTGAACTCGCGTACAGAGGGTTCCGTACAAATAAAGTCAAATACAAAATATCACATTTGAAATGCTCACAGTGTGCGAGTTTTTTTTTTATTACAAAATTGAGTGTGTTTGGCTGCACCTCACCTGATGGTAAGTGCCGATGCAGCCCAGGATGTAACACGCAAGCTCAAAAAGTGCCCATTCACTCTCGTCTAGAAGATTCCTAAATTTTACGAATCGGGGAATATAGACGCCGGAAGGGAATTCCACCCCTTTCCCGTTCACATGACGAACGAAGAAGCAAAACGCTTCGTGTGAACTCGTAGAGGTAGAAGATTGACGACAAAGGGGTGGAACCGCCCTCCACACCTGGTCGTCCGATGATGAGATGGAGAGGGGGAATGAGTTCGTGAAGCTCAGGACACACTCTCCCGATGAATCCTGTGTAGAACACCAATAGACAGGCGATTTTGTGGAGATGCTCGAGGCTTTGGAGCCTGTTTGATACAAGTTCCTCGCCGCCAATGAGTGTCCTAGCGCGTCAGTCGATAGAATCCAAGGCAAATAGCTGGTAACGAACCGATCCGTCCTACAAGTGAGAGCAGTATACTCCATACAGATAACTACTACTAGCGCAATCTAGTGGTGTACTAGTGAACTTCTTTTTATTAAATAAAAAATTTAGTGCGTTTGGCTGCACCTCATCTGATCGTAAGTGCCGATGCAGCCGAGGATGTAACACACAAGCTCAAAAAGTGCCTATTCACTCTCGTCTTGAAGATTCTTAAATTATACGAATCGGGGGATATAGACGCCCTGCTTGCCCGTTCGCATAATGAACGAAGAAGCAAAACGCTTTGTGCGTAAAGGTGGAATATCAACGAAAAAGGGGTGTAATCTCCCTCCGCACCTGGTCGTTCGATGATGAAATGAAGAGCGGGGAATGAGGTCGTGAAGCTCCAGGACACACTTTCCGAAATGAATCCTGTAGAACACCGATAGACTATTTTCTATAATGACTAGAACTATTTTCCGTAGGTGAACGTATTATATTGAGTTTACCACCTTATTAAACTTAGTACTTAGTAAAAAAATATTTATTTACTTTGTACATCTGTGTTTGGATCATAGGATTATACCATTCTACCAAATTTCTCCTGATTTGGTCCAGTAGATTCGGAGCAAATGGGCTTGGAAAGACGGACGGACAGACAGACGCACGAGTGATCCTATACGATTCCGTTTTTTTTTGTACGGAACCTAAAAAAGTGTTAAAGACACGCGATAGGAGTTTCCTCATTGTGAAACGTTTTATTTTTATTTATTTTTTATTCTACGCGGAGCTTGGGCTTTGTCGTCGTAGCGAGCGCTCTGGGCTTTGCCCTATGCCCTGGTATATAAATATTAAACTTTTTTGACCAGTATGTGAAAAACGTTGCGAGATAAGGGCCCACGAAGCAAAGTCGTCGTTCACCACGACAATGCGTCCTCATATTCCGGTAAGGTAACAAATGAGTTTTTAAAGGCCTTAAATGTAGGATTGATGAGGAATCCACCATACATTCTTGACCGCATATCTTGTCATTTTTTTAACGCCAGCGACTAAAGATAGCTTAGATGTATACAAGCCCCAAAGTGATGGTGAATGTGTTCGAGGTCATTAAAGACGTCCTTATGGAAAACTGGGTCACCTTCCATTTTCAATGGTTCCAAGGAATGCAAAAGTGTGTAAATAGTGAGGAAATATACTTTGAAATACAATAAATAAATCATAAACATAATACCTATGTGGTCTTATAAAAGAGAATCCAGAAACTTTCAGTATGACCTATGTACTAAGCTACGGTTTCGTAGCTTCAACGTAGCGAGCGTAAAACTTGTAAGTTCAATTTTGTTTTCAATACAGTTAAACGTAAAGTGTTACTTTATATGCAAGTTTACTGTGCGCAAAATTGATTTTACCGCACCCGTGCTTTTTGCCTTGCCACTTTTTAAATTTATAGATCTGAGAAACCAGACATTTCTAGCAATTTAAAAATATAATAACCAAAGCTACAGAATCTTCTTTATGACTTTTGAAAAGAGACTCCGAGCCGAGAGGTTAGAACATAACGCTAGCTGATTAGATTCTCTTTGGGTAATATATTTGTGAAGAAAGGAGAATAAATATGAATAAAGCACAAATAAAGTGCGATTACTCCTCGGACATTTAAAATGAGCCGAAAGTCGCGTAAAATGAACTTTGGTAGTCAAAACCTTGATAGGTATATACCCATGCATATTTTTTTTTCTGTCACGGTCGTTTTTTATTAGGGTTATGTACACCCAACGGGTGACTACAACTAAGCCTCGGCTGTATGTCCGTCTGTCAGCGAGCTGTATTTCATGATCTGTAATAGGTAAACATTTGAAATTTTCACAGAGTATGTATTCCTGTTGCCGCTACAACAACAAATTTCTAATCTAATTTCTAATTTTTGATCAGAAATAATGAAACAATAAGGGGGAGCTCCATTTCAAAAATGTGCTTTTTATAGGTCTTTAGAAGTATTTTTGATTTACCTCTATAGTGAAACCAGTAATACGTACAAGCATGAAACTTAGTGTGATTATAGTACTAACACTGAGGTAAAACACCAAATACCTACTCAAAATTGGCCAAGTGTGAGTCCCACTCGCACTAACGAATCCAAATTGAATGACAAAAAGAGGATATTTTTGGAGCTCGCGTTGATGTCTTTTGTTTTTAATGTGAATAGGTGTCATTGTCATTATTACCACAATATTACGATATGGCTTACAGTTTGCCCAGCCGCCCGCTGCCCCGCAAGTACCCTTCCTTTGCTCTGCGTAAGTACATTCGTTGCGCCACTGTAAGCCGCTATATTGTAATACTGTGTTATTACTATGTAGTTGTGGGAAGAGGTGTGGAGGTACGGAACCCTCGGAGTGCTAGTGTGACTCGTACTTGGCCGTTTTTTTTTACCTGTTTTCTCACAACTGTATTGAAAAACGTCGTATGATACATAGGCGTAAAAGGAAACGACAAACTCGTGACGATGGTAAACTCTCGCCTGCGGCACGTACTTACAAATGTCACTCTTTCGTTATTAACCTTTTTACCACCCTTGTATAATAACTGTTTCAATACAGTTGCTCGAAAAGTAGTACTTTATATTCTAGTTTACTGTGCGAAAAATTGAGTTTACCGCACACGTGCTTTTTACTTTGCCACTTGTAGCTCTAAAAAAAGCCATTTCAAGTAAATAAAAAAATATAATAAAAAAGATACAGAATCTTCTTTGAGATCTTTAAAAGGAGAATTTTAAGAAAGATAGGTTGTTTCTCCGTAAGGATAGTACACAACGCAAGTTGATTAGATTTTCTTTGGGATACATCTTTGCGACGAAAGGAGAATAAATATTAATGAAGCGTACAGGTTAACGAAATAAGGAATAGGTCATCTTTTCCAAGGTTTAATTCTTACAATAATAATATCCCAAGCCTTATTGTAATCTATTTATGGTAAATTTTTCGTAAAACTGAATTGAGTTGCGTTAGTTGTGAATAAAAATAAAATTATGAATAGTTAATATACGTGTAATCAAAAATATACTTATGTGTATGTATATAGGAAAAAACAAAGTGAGATTACTCCCCAAACATTTTTAAAATGAGCCACAAGTCGAGTAAAATAAACTTTGGCTGCCGAAAGCTTGATAGGAATTGTATTTTGTTATTCTGTCACGGTTCTTTTTTTATCTTACCTTTTTTCTAACAACTGTATTGAGAAATGTCGTATGATACATGGGTGTAAAAGGAAATGACAAACTCGTGGTGATGGTAAACCCTCGCCTGCGGCTCGGACTCACAAATATCACTCGTTTGTTATTTGACTTTTTACCACCCTTGTATCGTAATAAATATTGTTCATTAGTTTCTTTTTTGGTTTCATAGTTTATTTGTTATTCTAGTTGCTTCTAAATTTAATACTTGGTTTTGAGTGACGATATTCCACCGACTATATGGTTTTGTGTAAATCACGATTTCGATGCTGTTGCTATCGTATGATCATTTTATCCTGGTAATGAAATGTTCTAACATAAAAAAGTCTCAAAAAGCTTATAATCCGAGATTCGCCCAAATGCCTTAGCCCCACGCACACCTCGGGGCGTGCGTATGTTTGTGTTGTGTCTATATTAGTGTATCTTTGCCGCGCACGTGACGCCGCCGTGTCGTCGCCGCCGTGATATTAAACTAGAAGTCTCTGGTTCCTAACATGGAGGATAATTCACAAGGCTATTTTATCGCCACAGCAAGGGCATGACCACGCCATTCTCTCGTTTATACGGTAGGTACCAACTTACTCTCAGTCTATTAGGTTTCTGAACATGCTAATAAATAATAACAGAATGGGATGTTCACATCAAATGATAAAACTAATTCTGCAAAAATAGTTATTGTTTTTATGAACCTCTTTTAGGGTGAGTGGTGCGCGAGCCGCAAGTGGCTCGCGAACGTAGGCACGGAATTACTCCAGATATCTCGGAAACTATATCTGGCTACTTGTATTCAGCAGCCTATGTCACTCTCCACCCCTTCAACTATTTCTATGCAAAAAAATCACATCAATTACGTGCGCGAGCCTGGAAATGAGTTTCTTTAGATCCCCGGGGAACTCTCCCAGGCTATGCTAATTAGTAGTTTACATCATTTCCCGTCCTCTCACCATCTCTGAGCAAAAAATCCCAACAAACCGTTGCTCTATTGCATTATTAAAAAAATCAACCAAAATGTATTTTTTTTAGTTCCCTCAGGAACTGTATCCAACTGTGTTATTTCAACGAGATAAAAAAGACATGTGGCACTCGGGGACTGCCGCGGTAAAGCTATTGCAATATTTTTTATCAACTTATGCAATTATAATTATTTATTTATTTTTTATTTATGTAGTATTTACCAGTACCATAATATATTACTATATTATAGTCCTTGGGGCGCGGGATGTTTATGTTATAAATAAACACTAAGAAAGTTAAGAAAGTTAAATCATCATCGTCATCGTCATCGACCACCATCACGACCACCATCACGACCACCATCGCCACCACCATCGCGACCACCATCACGACCACCATCGCGACCCCCATCGCGACCACCATCGTGACCACCATCGCAACTACCATCGCGACCAACATCGCGACCAACATCGCGACCACCATCACGACCACAATCGCCACCACCATCACGCCCACCATCGCAACCACTATCGCGATCACCATCGCGACCACCATCACCACCACCACCATCACGACCACTATCACGACCACCATTACGACAACCATAACGACCACCAATACGACCACCATCACCACCATCATCATGATGGATAGATAGATGGCACTGTAAGTTTTTTAGAACTCAATATATATATTTTTTTGGGGTGACAGGTTTTATTCGTTACGAAATTTCTTGATTCGGCCCCCTCAAAGCCCGCGATAAAAGCTATACAATAGCTTAAAAAGTAGCTATGTCCTTCCACGTAACACAGACTACCTTCATGCCAAATTTAGTCATGATTGGTTGACGTGTTGAAGGGTGAGAAGGTAAAAAACAAACTAACACATTTTCACATTTATAGAATCAGTAAGGATTATTTGAGGAGTAAGTATATGTAGGGTTCAAATCTGGACGGCCAATGTACCAATGAGTTTTTCAAAAACTTACGTACATACTTACCGATTGCTTTAGCGGTGAAGGAAAACATCGTGAGGAAACCTGCACACGCCTGCGAAGAAACTCGAAGGTTGTGTGTGAAGTCGACCAACCCGCACTGGGCCCGCGTGGTCGACTAAGGCCTAATCGCCCTGATTCAGGGTAGGCTCGAGCCCCTCGGTGGGGACGTATATGAGCTGATATAATAAGTATATGTAAATAAATACAGCCACATGAAACTGACATCTATAAATACGTGATCTTATCGAAATGCGTATCTTTCATTTATCCAACTTTGACATCCATTGGCTGCACCGCCACCCGCCGTCATCGCCCCAGTAGCTGGAGCGGCGTACGTTCGCCGAGATCGCGCCAGAAAAATTTAATTGTGAAATACGACCTCCCACACCCCCCTAGCTTCTCGCCACCTTCCCTCCCACCAACAACCGAATCCAAAAATCACTATACCGTCAGGTGGGCGTGTACTAGTTTAATCGCGAGATTGATCTCAAGTTTATGTCTGAGGGCCCTCAGTTATTGGAGTTGAGCAGCAAATACAAAAATTTAATCTGATCTTACCTTTGCTTCACATTACTTTCGGTTTATGCGATGGGTTTTAGTTGTATTTTTAATCTCAAAAACGCTTTAGCTCTTCATCGGTTGTTTTCTTTTATTTTTGACGTGGAACATCTTTCATTTAGATTTATGATACCGGAGGTAACTGTGCTGAAATCGATTTTACGATTTTAACTTTCGAGCGAATGAGATGCGAGTAGCGGTAGCCAACGACGAAGGAATGTAAAAGGAATCGTAACGGCAAAAAATTGAAGTGTATGTGTAAGTGTGTGTGTTAATATATTATGTGCTTCCCTTCGTTGCTCTAGTGCCTAGTCTACTAAACATATTTGGATGAAATTTTGGTTACAGCAATATTATTTTTGTAGCTCCCGCAGTTCTTTTAACTGTTTCCTATCATATTTTTTAGCAGTTCCACCATAGCAAATAAATTATCAGCCACAATGCTCATACTTTCTCGTGAAGCCTTGACCATCTAACGTAGGCAAACATACACAAATGAACATACGCCTTGTAGTAAGAATATTTTTTTGATTCTTATAATAAATCCTTTCATTTGATATGTTACACGATACAGTTTGCAAAACTTTTTTGATGTAATAACGTCTTATAAATCGATAAACACGGGCTGCATACATGCATACACGATAAAGTGTGACGTCATTGTCACACGGTCACGTTACGCCTTTACCAATCATGTGAGCGAGAGCGCAGAACAAGCGACTTTATTTATGCTAAATTTTATTCTGAACCTGTACTTGGACTTGGACTTGAACTTGAACTTGGACTTGTACTTGTACTTGGACTTGGACATGGACGGGGACTTGAACGGGTACTTGTACGGGCACTTGGATGGGTAATTGGACGTGTACTTTGACGGGTATTTGGACGGGAAATTCAACGTGTACTTGGACGGGGACTTGGACAGCTACTTGGACGGGAATTGGACGGGTACTTGTTATCACGTAAAATTATCGTTCGTAAACCGACTTTACAGACAACCGGGTTTTTTTACCAAGTATGTACTGAGAGGTCTTGTTCTATTGGTAGTTAAAGTTTTGCTGCGGAACCCTGTTTGTGTGACCCCGAGTCGCACTTGGCGTAAAAACGGTAACAAGTACAGGCGTGAAACTTTGTGTGATTATAGTATAGTACTAATCCTGAAGTAACACAACTAATAGTAAAAACCGGCCAAGTGTGAGTCGCACTCGCGCTAAGGGGTCGGAACTGAATGAAAAAAAGCTTATTTCTGTCGCTCGCGTTAATGTCGCATTCAAGAGGTAGATTCAATTGGCCGGTATTTTTTTCAATTTGGAATCACTAAACACTCTTGGTTCACTTTTTCTAATAAAAGATGCAGTCTTCTACCTTCTACGTCGTAACCCCAGGGTTTGGGGATCATCAACATCATTAATAAAGTTAAATCAGGTAGGCGTAGATGGGGGCCGAGTTAGGTTCTTCGATCTTTCTCTATCAGCCGTGGCGTGGATAGCATTATGCAGGTAGAGTTGCAGTTGCTTTGTTTGATCACTCCACCTGGCTGAAGCTTGACCCTTGGTCTCTTTTCTTCTACTTTGCCCACATGAAAGTGCTTTTTGAGGGACTCTGGCTCTCCCAGCTCCATTTGATCGAGGAATTAAAGCATGCGGAGGCGGAAAGTATGTGATAAAAACGCGTCGTCATTTTTAACTCTTCTATAATGGATGCGTTACGTCTGAAGGCTGTCAACAGGATTCACAGCGTTTCATGCGATATCTCTAACGCGTCAATTCCCGACTTCATGGTGGCCTTGATAGTCCATGTCTCAAAGCCGTTCCATCTGTTACGTTCATGTTCTTGTTCAAATATCAAAACAAAAGTCAATTTAGTTAACAGTGGAGTTTGTTTTCACAATGATTGATACGAGAATTTAGTAATTACATGTACCTTTCCCCGCAAAATTCAATTATTACTGCAGAGATCGCAATATGTTGCTAAGGGAAGGGTGCCGGGTGGATCCTCCCGTATTGTTACGCACCCCATTGCGCACTGCACTCGTCGCCCGCGCCGCTTGCATCGCCTGCTATGGCGACGTCATTGCTGCATTCCATTGCACACGTGTTCATAATATCCCTTCATTTTTCCCCCTTTAAAGGTTTCAATAAAACAAACACTGCTTAACATTGTCTAGGGAAGAAGTGCCTAAGATATTTCATACAACAATAAAATTAAAAAACCAAAACTCGACTGCGGAAAAGTATGAAAACAAGAGTTTCCCGCCTGAAATCATAGCCTTTGTTTTTCCCTTTATTTGGGGAAATAGCCGCGGTTGTACTTATGATAAAAAAAAATATAACGATAGGGCTTGCGACTACAGCTATTGCCCCAAATGAAATCATTCATACTTTTCCGTAGTCGAGTTTAAGTTTTATTTTAACTTCACTTTTATTTCCATATTATTTGAGGTCAGAGTATAACGCCACCCCACCGAGCTACCCGCGGCCGCGTGTCGTGTCACTTGATTGTAGCGCGCGTATCTACATTGAGCCGTCTCATAATATCGCTTGTTAGACATTTGCTAAGAAATCTAAAATATTTGCATATGTAATATACATATTATTGCATGCATATTTAGAATGTGCTCGTCAAGACTTTTCTTTTGATACCAAACAAGGTATAAATATCTAAAATGAAATGCCATATTACCTATGTCACGCGGAGTAATGACACAAATCCAAAGACACCACATTTGTCAAGATCGGTTAAGCGGTTTAGGAAATACGAAGAAACAGATGAACATCCATACATACATACATAGTCTGTCAAAAACATAACCCTCCTTTTTTCCTAGTCAGGAAAAAACAGATTTAATACAAGAAATGAGTATAGAACACAATTTTCATTATACATTTGTTCAAAAACCACTTAAACGGGACCACTTGTAAAAATGAAAACTTTTACGATAACTTCTAACGAAATTAATGTATACCTGAGTCAGTAAATATAGCACTTGAAAGTTTCTACATGTCCTAAGTAAACATATAAATGTTTAGGCTATAAAGCTTGTATGAAGAATCTACTACTTGATCTGTAGATAATGGTGAATAATTGACAAGTCTTTTCAAGACAGTAGTTATTACTTTTCAATGCATTTGCTCTAAAAGTGCCAGTTACTCGTAAGTGCCACAAAATTTATTTTACCACACAAACCACGCTGGAAAATACAAATGATAATATCTGACCCAAAGATATACAAAATTCTAGCTCTCAAACTCTAGCAGTAGTTAAATGGATTTATGAACATACTTGGTGATTCTATGAGTTCAAGCAAGGAAATTGTGACCTACTTGATTTCAAAAATAAATAAAAAAGACAAGATTCATGGTCAAGTAAAATTATTACAAATTTCGGCCAAAGTTACATAAAATAAAGCTTATTATATTGGCGCGTGCTGCAATGTGGCTGTTACGACCTTCGTCCGAGCAGCGCAAAAATAAACACAAAAAATCATTTCCACGTAAGAGCGTCCCCGATTCGATTATCAAAACCAAAACATTTCTTCCCATCTAATACATACTAGCAAATTAACTGATTTGAGCTTTAGTCTCCAAACGATTTAGTTCAGACTGTAAAATTGTACTTAGGTATTTTTTTGTACTTATTTAGATAATTTTCCACTTAACATCAAGTAAATTCTTGGTGCAACGAACATTTTGATGGCGTGAAAAAATGTTTAATATAATGAGATGTAAATGGTTCCAACATACATTGTTTTTCAGCGTTTTCCAAACTTAGCCCCTTAAGCCCTAAACTTGGAAAACGCTTGTAGATTCCAAGTCTGTACATTAAGCAAGTGTGACGTCCCATTGCGTTTGCATAAATAAAACGTAGGCAGTAACAGCAAATCTTTTCATTAGCAATTTCACGCGTTCACATTATCCATATCTCGAGTGTCGTATTTTGTTGTAACTACCATTCACGGCTTCTAAATAAAAATAGTGCTGGCTGATTGATCAGTGATCGGTCACGGGCTGCCGCGGGGAGGGCCGACTCGCCTGCGTCCGCTTCTCCGCTAACTAGGCGGAACGCATGACGCACATTATACGCTATGTCACGCTTTGACAGGCGATTTGAGACGCGCACGCGTGCTGGGTGGCTGGGTGTTACGCGAGCTGCGGTCCACGCGGTGAGATGACTGCACAAGTGCTGCAAGATGAATTGTGTTATGTTTATTGCATTATTGCGAGGCTGTTACCAATACTATCTTATTGTATCGATTAATCTTTGGTATTTTTAACTTATCACCCACGCGTCATCTCATGAGATTTTCGTTAATCCCAGTTAGTCAGGTCACATGCCATATTGTAATATCATTTTCAATACAGTTGCTCGAAAAGTGGAACTTTATATGCTAGTTTAATGTGCGCAAAATTTATTTAACCGGCACGTGTGCTTTTTACTTTGCCTTTTTTTATTTGTTGCTCTGAGAAACAAGACATTTCTAGCAAATAAAAAAAATATAATAACCAAAGATAAAGAATCTTCTTAAAGGAGAATTTTAAAGTTGTTCCTCCGAAGGTTAGTACTTATCGCTAGCTGATTAGATTATCTTTGGGTTATATCTTTGTGAAGAAAGGAGGATAAATATGAATGAAGCGCATAGGTTACATCGAGGAATAGTTCATCTTATCCAAGAAGGTTTCAATGCTTACAATAATATTGTCCCAAGCTTTACTGTAACCTATTTATGGTAACATTAAAAAATAATTTCGCATGCGTACGTGTGCCTAGCTAAATTAAATATAAAAACTGAATGGAGCTGTCTCAGTTATGAATGCGAAAAAAAATTAAGAATAGTTATAATTAACTAATAACATTAATATGTACGTCTAATAAAAATATACTTAAGTGTGTATAGGAAAAAACAAAGTGAGATTACTCCCCGGATATTTAAAATGAGCCACCAGCCGCATAAAAGAACTTTTATTGCCAAAACCTTGAAAGGTACCCATGTATTTTGTTTTTCTGTCACAGTCCTTTTTTTACCTGTTTTTTCACAACTGTATTGAAAAATATCGTATGATACATATGGGTGTAAAAGGAAATGACAAACTCGTTACTATGTTATTAGAAATGTCACTCGTTTGTTATTTACCTTTTTACCACCCTTGTATCATAAATAACTATTGTCAGTTCCCGTCTGAGATGTTCATAGTTACGTGAATTCATGAGACGTTTACAGAAAACCGCTCGTCAATTATTATTTATTTGCAGTGAAATAGGTTACATCAAGGTGTTTTGCAATAAATCGTTTCTCTATTCAGCTGACTGCACAGCATGCAAATAGTAGACTAGTTAAGGTTTTACATTAAGGAAATCTCTTAGAAAATAAAAGCTAAAATTCATGAGCCATGCTTCTCATTTTCAAGTCATTTGTTTGTTTGGCAAAACTTTGACATGAGGAATTTTATTAACTGTAGGTTGACTGTAAGCAAAATTATAGGAATTTTACGAGTAATACATATTATATTATCTTGTGGTAAACTATTCGACTGTAAGATAATTTAAGTATGTTTTACATATTTTACTATTGGTTTTAGGTATCTAAGCATTTACCAAGTATAAAATTGAAAACGCTTTTTCTTTTATATCATTGGTCTTTTTCGGTCTCGGGCACATCACGTCACTTATTCATTCAGAGTCTATTTAATTGCAGCTAGTGGCGTGTGTCCCCAATTTGGGGCCAGCAAAGCAACACAAAATGAAAACAGGTGGTGTCGTTCTTCGTAACCATGATGTTTCTAGAAAACTTGTATTTATTTGCAGTAATCACGAATTATTAATTTTTTTATAGCGACGCATTAGAAACTTTGGTCGCAAGGGATCTCCATTTTTTTTCTCAGCAATTACAAAACATATGAAAGTGATATTTTGTAATCTGATTCTTCATTTCAATGGCTTCATTTTGTCAGTTGCCAAAAACGATTCGTTAACTTTTATAAAAGAAAAATATATATCAAAGAAACCACTTTTAAAACACATATATGTATTCTACAGGCAAACCAGACCGATCTAGTACCTCTAAATTTTCTTAGTCGATTAGTCTAAATACACACTTCGATATGTCAGTAGGATTTTTTAAAATTAATTGTAGTTTTTAATTGAAAGTATAAAACATTGAAAAAGTGCAAAAGTGTGGTTATTTTCTTTACTCATTACAAGTAAAGAAAAAGATAGAGACAACTGTTCCAATCAATGTTTATGTATATTTAAGTTTGAATACCTGTATCAGAGTCTCCTGCGTCAGTGTCAGTGTCCCCAGTCAACAATATGCCTAATAGAAAAGTAGAGAGCATTTTTGCCCGACTGCCCAAGAAGAGGGGTGAGGTTTGTATGTATGTCTGTTTATTTGGCTGAGCATGCATGGTTTGGTAGATTTTCAAGTGTGATTCACCTTTATATCCCCAGAGTGACATACGATACATACATTTTTAAGCAGTCTCATTTTTAGTTTTTAATGAAAGTGGTTACGTTATTACATGAGTAGTTGAATTAAAAAAAAAAGAGTGTGTGGTTTTATGAAACCACGGTAAAAGTGAAACTTTTTTTCATATTATAGACAGTTACAGAGCACGAAATGATCATGGCTGCTCTCGTCTTGGAGCTACGGTACAGAGGACGAAACGATCATACTGACCGTCATGCGACACACAGACGAAAAAAATTGAGACGATGTAATAAAAGTTTCACTTTATAAAATAATAATCCTTTCCTATCTTTTATCCATTAATTGATGTTTAATACTTTTGACAAAACCAACCAGCAGTGAATGTCCTCGAACATCCTCATTGTTGGTCACTCTACACGATGCACGTGCGGCTGCATCCCTTTAAACGCATAAATTGTGACTTTGATCTTTTGTGCTGTAACGTCAGTTTTCCTCCCTTTGAGTAAGAGAAGTCGACAAAACTGACAAATTACGTAGTAGGGAATATACGGTGGAGAAAATGGAATAAGACATAATCGTCTTGGTTATGGTATTTCGTATCCGCTGCACGGTGGACAGAGTCCATCATATGCATCAAGCCGTAGACTTCTGTGGTCTACTAGAAAGGTTTTTTTATTCAATAGAAAAAAACAGTCATTTAAATAAATCTATAAAACGTCTTACTTCAATATAGACCTACAGTTTCCCTAATAATTAGAGTATTATGTTAATTTACAAAAAGCCATCGCCGTGGACGATGCACGATGAACATTTAACAGAACAATTAATAAGAATATAACAGAAGAATCCAAATTAGTCAATGAGGCTACAAGTACAGAGATTTAAAAAGAGAAAAGGAGTTTAGTTTTCACTTGACGCTTAAAGTTGTACAAAGAAGAGGAAAACATATCCACATCCATAAGGTGATCATTATAAAATTTACAAGTTCGACAAATGAAACTATTATTAACAAAACACTTTTTACTAATATCTGAAAGAAATAGCATCTTCTAAAGCCGCGTATCGACTGCGCGCGGCAAACCATCGAACATGGCTCGCGCGGCAGCCGCGCGCAGTCGATACGCGGCTTTACGACAATTTCTTTCGCGTTGACGTGGTATTCTAAAAGATTTTTTTTGCAATAATGTGGGTGAATCCGTAATGTTCTTCAATAGTTTACTTTATACCTTATAGGCCTTAACCTGAGAGTTAAAATGGTTAAGACTTTGACGTAACATACCTATTTTTATAATTTCGGTAATTTCGTCCATGTTTCAGGAGTTAGGTAGAAAGAAAAAGAACATATTTCAAGTAATAAATGTATTTTTCCTTTTATATGAATATTTGACTCTTAGAATTCTTAATATAAATAAAAAATATAAAAAAATCAAAGTCGGATTAGTTACACCAACTCAAGAATCGCTAGATTGATGTTCATGATCATTCATTTGTCGAATTTGTCTGCGCCCCGAATAGCAGAATAGCTCCATTAAAACATAAGAAAAATCATAAAAAAAGAAAAATTAAAGAGTAGAGTAGCTGTAGTATAGTGTAGTGTAGTCTACTCTGAGTAGAGTAGAATGGTGGAAAATGCAAAGTTTCTAGGAGTACATATAGATGCTGATTTAAACTGGAAAAATGAACTAGCGAATATAGAGAGTGCTCTCAGTTCAGGATGTTACGCCTTGAGAAGCTTACGTGATGAACTTACCATTGAGCAACTTAAGACGGTTTATTATGCCCTTATAGAGTCAAAACTGAGATATAGCATTCAGTTGTGGGGCCACAGCTATAAGTACAATGTAGAAAAAGCTTTCGTACTACAAAAGCGTGCCATTAGAACTATGGTACGTATACCTCAAATGGATTCTTGTAAAGAACATTTTAAGAAATTGGGGATCCTGACAGTTCCTAGTCTTTACATAATGGTAGTACTTAGTAACCTTGCCAAAAACATACGTGAGATTGAAAGTGTACAAGAAAGACAATTAAGGGAACAAACGAGAAGGCAAGACCTACCAAATCAGATACAACCAACACTAGAAGTTGTTAAGCATGGCTCACACTATCAGGCAGTAAGACTGTTTAACAGGTTGCCAGATGATATAAAAAGCTTAATATACACTAGCCATTTTCGACCCAAACTGAAGTCTTTTTTACTTAAAAAAAACTACTATAGTATGGGCGATTATCTAAATTAGTTGACAAAAGTTATAAAATTTCATACAATGTTGGCATAAATTCTTGACATGTATTTAATTTTGGTGTGTGTTTATGTAAGGAAAAGATTTATTTTAATATTTTTATTGTAATTATTTTGATTATGTAGGTTATTTTTATATTTATGTCTACTTAATTTTTTATTTAACTTTGACATGATATAAGTACCTAATGGATTCTTTAAGTGTATCCATTTTTGATATGTTTGTATATTTATGTCTACTTAATTTTTTATTTAACTTTGACATGATATAAGTACCTAATGGATTCTTTATGTGTATCCATTTTTGATATGTTTTTGTTAATTGACGTAGGGATATTATTTGTTTTAATTTTTATTTAATTCTAATTCTATAAGGTTATTTTAATTTTAAAATTATAAAAATTTTTCAACGCAATGTATGTTGCTTAGAAATAAATGAACTTGAACTTATTTTAAGGCCCGATCGCCCTAATTCAGGGTAGGCTCGAGCCCCTCGGTGGGGACGTATATGAGCTGATATGATGATGATGATGGTGACGAAGTTCGCCGGGTCAGGTAGTAAATAAATAAAACTTGCTAAAACAACTCTATGGTTTCCGTGACATACCTGTATCCTGTGTATGGAGTGTTATCTGTTATCGATGCTGTTACTTCGTCACCGATTAGAATAGGTGCCCTACTATTTGCATAGATAGATAACAATGGATTGATGTTATCAGAGCCGACTCGTTTTATCAGACCACTCGAGCAGATCGCGATAAAATCGGTTCAATTGTTTTTCCCGGCATACATTGGTGTTACTCGTAAATGTATTTGGATATGTATGGATCCTACTTGGTGCTGGACAAATAGTCGTCTGCTTAGAAATATTTTCTCAACAAATTGCTGTAAACTACATAGATAATGACGGTAGAAGTAGAACTTTTAATTGCTATGTAATTGGTTCACCAAATTATCAACGTATACTTATTGATTTTTCACTGACACAGTTCAGTAATGTACTCTGGGGAGTAATTTCAGCTTTCCAATGACTTGGCTGAGAGATTTAGTGATGTCCAATAACCCTCTCGTGAGTCAATAGATAACAGTAAACGCATCGAGATGGTATCTATAAATAGACAAACTAGTAAAATTGTAGATTCTTTGTAATTATTTTTACATATTTTACATACCTTGCCTTTTAAATCAATAGACATTTTAAGTTGTTTTTGCCCAACAAAAACATTCTGTTAAAAACGTGCCCAGGCTCGATTAAGCTTACTTGGTTGTGAGATGAATTAAAGAGCCAAGTCTAAGGAATAAAAGAAAACGACTTACCGATAACTTTTTATAAGAGAAGTAAGTTTGGGTAGATATGTAAATGCTTTTATTTTCTTATGCTTATTATTTAAACAATAATATGAGATTCAGTTTTTCTGAAATATATGTTTGTATGTATAATGTGTTTTCTATTCTTAAAATTGACTCGTTTTCTTTTATTTATCAGCCTTTGCTTTTATTTTGCTTTATTTCGCCTTTTTAAAGTAGTGAAATACTACTTTTTATGGTCAAGTAATCTTAATTGAGGTATGGTACGTTTGTAAAGCATATTTTTGTTGGGATTTTACCTAGGTACACCACCTACGATACGAACCTAGTGCCAAGATACCCGGGGTTTGAAAATCAGCCGAAATAGTTCTAGTATTACGGCAATGGCTGCTTTGCTGTGAACATGCCGTACCCCCAGATCAAGACTAAGCACATTTTCAAAGAATGTTTTTTCCTGGATTTTACTTATTTTCTAGAAGATATTCTTTAAATTTTATTTGGTTTTTAAAAACGCTTCGTTCTGAAAGTTTCGCCTTTGTATTGGTACTAAAACCTATACTTGCACCAAATTTCCATTTTTGTGGGTATTTTTATATTTTTACTTAGGTACTACTCTTGTTATTTTTAAGTAACTATTTTAGACTTTTGATGATCGCTGAGTCAGACTCAAAATAAAAGAAATTTGACTTTGGGTATTTCGCAAACTAAAAAATCAGTAACCAAAGCAAAGTAAACGACATAGTTCTCAGAATAGGTAAACTTAAGTGGCAGTGTGCGGGGCACATTGCTCGTAGAACAGATGGCCGTTGGGGTAGTAAAGTTCTTGAGTGGCGACCACGCACCGGAAAAATTAGTGTAGGCAGGAAATTCACTTAAAAGTATGAAATAATATTCTTATACTTAAATACACAACATTAACCAACAATAACGAAATCAAAGGTGGGTACGAATTAAATTAGGGGCTTAAATTTTTTTTGAGGTCGGTACCAGCACGCAGTTACTTACGCAAATGTTTTAGATTCGATGGTTTAGCTGACACAAAAAAAATTACCTCAAAATTTTTTTTAATTCGTACCCACCTTTTTTTCGTTATTGTTGGTTAATGTTCTGATCCTGGAGGGGAACCGACATGGTGGCGTTTTCATACAGACACTTTAACTTGGCACCGCTGGAGAGACTGTAGCACAGCCCAGGTTTCGACTGAATCGAAGGCCTTGTCATAGTCCACAAACGCCAAGCATAGTTTCTGATTGTACTCTTCGGTCTTCTGTATAATCTGCCGCAGCGGGTGTGTATGTGGTCTATGGTACTAAAGCCTTTTCGGAAACCGGCTTGTTCGGGAGGCTGGAAGTCGTCAAACCTGCGTGCGAGACGATTCGTAATGACTCTCGAAAACAGCTTGTAGACATGGCTCAGAAGTGAAATGGGTCTGTAGCTCTTCAGAAGGGTGTTGTCACCCTTTTTGAAGAAAAGTACCACCACACTTCTGTGCCATGCCTTGTCCCTCAAATATAACAAAATTAAATAAATTTTGAAGAGCTTTTAGTACCGGTGATCCACCTGCTTTCTACTTTCAGAAGTTCAGCCGTAATTCCATCATCACCCGGTGCCTTGTTGTTCTTGAGCTGTTTGAGAGCCATTCTAATCTCGTACAGGCTGACGTCCGGGATATCTTCGGTATAGTGTCGGGTTAGTCTGGCTCTTGGGTCTTCAGCCAGATCGCTGACAGGCAAACGTGGGGTCTTGTACAATTGTCTATAGAACTTCTCAACTTCTTACAGCAACTCAGTCTTAGACGATATGGTCCTGCCATTCTCAGTCTTCAGCTTGGTCAGTTGGCTTTGTCCAACAGACAGATATCTTGCGAACACTTTTAAGCCTTTGTTGTGCTCAATCGCCTCTTTAATACAATTTGTATTATATTTGCGTAAATCGTGAGTCAGGGACTTAGAGATCTGCCTGTTTAGTTACCGATACTGAGAAGCGTCTTCAGAGGTCTGCAAAACCAATCTGCGTCTTTCTTCCATGAGGTTGCTGGTGAAGTCAGAGATTTTTTTGGTTCAGTTTGAACGACGAGTTTTAAAAATCTTAGACCCGACCGTTTGGACCATTTCCGCGAACTTGTCATTATAATCGTCCACACTCTCGCAGTCTCCTAGGTATTCGAAACGATTGTGCAACTCGAGCTGAAAGCTCTCGGGGTTTTGGGCGCTGGTCGGAGCGTAGACTTCATCAGTCGACATCAAAGCTAGAAAGCTTGGTCTTTAAATTGAATGTGCCTCTGACCATCCGGTGATCGCTTCCTGTTTAGACTGAATTGATCACAGAGACATCATTGAATATTTGCCTCCTTGTCGACAAGATGAAGTCTATCTCGTTCTTCGTTACGCCATTGGGATGCAACCATGTCCACTTCCGCTGTTTTGACTTTTTGAAGAAGGAGTTCATCATAAAGAGGCTCTCCTTCTCCGTAAAGTCGGCCAGCATCTGGCCACGTGTGTTTCTTACTCCATAAATTGCCCCACTCTCAGCTCACCATCGCTTCGTTTGCCCAGTTTCGCGTTAAAGTCCCCCATAACAACGGTATAATGGGTCCTGGTGCTATGTAAGGCTGTAGAGATGTCCTCATACATAGTCTCTACCTCGTCATCGGAGTGTTCCGTAGTCGGCGCGTATACCTGTATGACCTTCATCGAATACCGTTTGGTGATTCTGAGTATAAGGTATGCTACCCTTGTCGAACTCGGCTGGGCAGCGTTCGGGAAGCTTCGCAATGTCTTCACGTCCCAAGTACCGCAATGTCTCAAGACTAAGGTCTTTGACCAGTGTGTGTTGCGCGTAATGAATTACGGAACTGAGACATGGTCGCTTACTATGGGCCTCATAAGAAGGCTCAAGGTCACCCAAAGGGCAATGGAGCGTGCTATGCTCGGAGTTACTCTGCGTGATCGAATCAGAAACGAGGAGATCCGCAGGAGAACTAAAGTAACCGACATAGGTCACAGAATCGCTAAACTGGAGTGGCAGTGGGCAGGGCACATAGCTCGTAGAACAGATGGCCGATGGGGCAGTAAAGTTCTCGAGTGGTGACCGCGCACCGGAAAACGTAGCGTAGGCAGGCCTCCCACGCGGTGGAATGACGACCTGGTGAAGATCGCGGGAAGCCGATGGATGCGGGCAGCGCAGGACCGGTCGTCGTGGAAATCCTTTGTCCAGCAGTGGACGATTTTTGGCTGATATGATGATGATGATGGTTAATGTTGTGTATTTAAGTATAATAATATTGTTTTATACTTTTGAGTGAATTTCATTTCGAAGTCGCTTTTTAGTCTCTTTAAACTTTTATTTTTATTTTCTTTATTTTGAATTTTTTTATTTAAAAAAATTGAGTGTTGCAACTCGCCTGATGGTAATGCTATATATCTTACAACATTAAACCCAATCACCTACTAACTCACCAATAGGAATTATCAAATCATAATACATGTGTTTCATTAACAAACACAAAAACCTGTGCCTTCCATCATCATCTCAGCAAATGATGATGGCCGATTTAACTCCATAACATGAAAGTTATGTAGTTAATCGTCCATCATCAGCTCATCTGAATAACCTGAAAGAATACAACCTATCAGTCGATGCATACCTACGTATATATCTATGTATAATATTGAAAGAATTTTCCTCCAACTCCTAACCGTTTAGGAGTTGTACCTTTCTTCATCAGCTTATCAACATGAGATGATGCGCAAGTATTTTAATAGCTTTAGAAAACATGAATCACGTGATAAGTGCCTACGTAATGAGTAATTTGAGGGTTGCTCTCGATTTCCCTGGGATCCCATCATCAGATCCTGACTTGGTGACAATGGGACCCCCTCGGGAGAATACTCTTTCGAATAAAAAAAGAATTTTGAAAATCGGTCTACAATTGACGGAAAAATCGGTGAACATATATTTAAATTAATTATATTTAAAAAATATACAGTCGAACATAGAACCTTCTCCTTTTTTGAAGTCGTTTAAAAATAAGTCTTGGGATGATACTGTAAGCATTAAAATCTCCTGGAAAATATGACCATGACCTATTCCTTTTTTTAATTTTTTATTCACAATTGGTAAACCCTTGACAACATCTCACCTGGTGGTAAGTGACGATGTTGCCGAAGATGGAAGTGGGCTTACCAAGATTCCCCAACGCAATGGGGAACTGGCTATCTTATCTTCATGCCGGAACACACCAATTATATCAACATTGATATTTGGCAGCAAGACTTAGAAGATGATGGTAGCTAGCCAGACGGGCTTAGAAAATGCCCTACCACCAACCAAACCGAGTCTAACTATTGACCCCGCCGGGAATCGAACCCGCGACCTCCTGTTTAAAGCCTGTGAACTTTGCCTCTGAGCTACGGAGGCGGTAAATCTATTCGCATCATGCCTCATCAATCTTTATCTCCTTCTGATACAGGCCACCGCACCGTGGTATTTATTCCCCTTTCTTCACAAAGATAAAACCCAAAGAGAATCTAACCAACTAGCGTTATGTAACCTCGCGGAGGAACAACAAAAACATGAAATTTTTCTTTCCAAAGTCTCAAAGAAGGTTCTGCATCTTTGGTTATTGTATTTTTTTATTATGTCTTGTTATGTCTTGTTCCTCCGAGCTAAAAATAAAAGAAGTAAAGAGCACGTGTGCCGTAAAATTAATCTTTGACATAGTAAACCGGCATGAAAAGTACCACTTTTCGACTAACTGTATTAAAACAATACATTATCTTCCTCTTGTGAAAACTTCGTGACAAGCAAATAGTTATTAATGATACAAGGGTGGTAAAAAAGTAAATAACAAACGAGTGATATTTGTAAGCCTGAGCCGCAGGCTATCACTTGTTTTTTCCTGTACATACACATAAGTATATTTATATTACACTTTTAAAAAATATTCGTAATTTTATTTGTTTTCATCTAAAACAACTCTATTCATTTTTACGAAAATTGCGCCATATTTAATTTAGCTAGCTACGAATACGTAAGTTTTTTTTATATTACCATAAATAGATTACATTAAGCCTTAGGATAATATAATTGTAAGCATTAAAACCTCTTTGGAAAAGATGACCTATTTCTTGGTGTAAACTAAGCGCTTCATTCATATTTATTACCCTTTCATCACAAAGATATAATCCGAAGAGAATCTAATCAGCTAGCGTTATGTACTAACCTCTCGGAGGAACAGCCTATCTCTTTTAAAATTCTCCTTTCAAAAGTCTTAGAGGATTCTCTATCCTTGCTTATTACTTTTTTATTTGCTAGAAATTAGTAGAAATGTATTTTTCCTCCGAACTAGAAATTTAAAAAAAGTAGCAAAGTAAAAAGCACGTGTGCGGTAAAATCAATTTTGCATAAAGTAAACTAGCATATAAAATACCACTTTTCGAGTAACTGTATTGAAAAATAAGTTTAACACGCGCGTAGCTCTCTGGTAAAAAAACCAAATCGACGATGGAGCCCTAATATGTTGATCGACTGTATGTAGTAGGATTTAGCTCATTCAGAATAAAGACTTTTTCAAGTCAGTGGTGCTAACTGCTCATATTTTATTATTTGTGTTTTTTTGCATTGTCATGAGAAAAGCACTTGAAATGCTTTGGTAGAAATGGCAAGCATGTCTCGTCTCACTAAAACTCAGTACCGAGTATCAGTTTATAGTGGATACTCGACCTGCAATTTCCTTTCTTCTTTTTATCCTGATGGTAAGTGACGATGGTGCCGAAGATGAAATCGGGCTTACCAAAATTTTCCATCGCAATGGGTAAATGCGGCTTTAATATTATCATGCCGGAACACATCAAAGCTGTCGACAGGACTTAGATTGGTGGTAAGCGGGCTTAGAAAATGACCAACAACCGCCAGCCAAACCGATTAAAAAGCACGACCCCGCCTCTAATCGACCCTTCTGGTATGACACGAATGGGCTACGATGTGCTTTTTCCTTGTCCCTGCAATAATTCACTATTTCAATTAACTGATGAATGATGATGGAATATTTGATTACTTCATCATTACAGCTCATATACGTCCCCACCGAGGGGCTCGAGCCTACCCTGAATCAGGGCGATTAGGCCTTAGTCGACCACGCGGGCCTAGTGCGGGTTGGTCGACTTCACACACAACCTTCGAGTTTCCTCGTAGGCGTGTGCAGGTTTCCTCACGATGTTTTTCCTTCACCGTTAAAGCAATCGGTATGTATATGTATGTACGCTTACTAATTTGATTACTTACTACAAACAAACTTACAAACTTTGCCTCTTTGTAATATTATTGTAGATTAAGTACCTACCTTTATATATTTATATCTTTATTTATTACACATATGCTCAGCTATTTACTAACATACTAGGCATATATACAATCGCACACAGTTGTACCTATTTAGTTTTACAACGATGTAATTTGTTCGTTCTTGTGCCTCTACTTTTAAAAAATAACATTTTTATTGTTTCTATTTTAATTTATTAAATTTATTTCTAACATGTTGTGAAGAGCGTGCGTTCGTTCGCCGAACCGGTTTCTGGCAGAATAACAGCGCTGCAGAGTATACTGCAGCATATGCTGAGTCAGTACCGTTTTGGTGCACAGTACAGCTATTTTTTATAGTTTATTTCTATCGTTTGTAAATTGTACCTGGAAATTGTTGTACTGTGCTCTAAATAAAAGTTTTTCTATTCTATTCTATTCTATTTGATATGCTTCTCCACCTTACTAGATCAAGCAAAACGACCTCTTCTGATGAATTATTTAAATATTTTGATACCAACGATGTTTATTTAGATCTTGTATTGATCGTGAGATAAAAGCTTTTAGAATTTCCAAATTTTTATAAAACGAAAATGAAATACTTTAGACAAAATAGCATTTGCGTGTTTCCTGTTCTGTTTTAAAGCCTAGAAAATATACGGAAATGTGAATTAAATATTAGTTATTAAATAAGTACATACCTACTTTAAGTATACTTCAGGTGGAAAGATGCGGCTGACCTGATTCATAAGAGAATTTAGGCTAAAACTAAGCTTTTTTCTTGTAGAATTCGTTATATATGAATCACAAAATAGTTATTTATGATACAAGGGTGGTAAATTGGTAAATAATAAACGAGTGACATTTGTAAGCCCGTGCCGCAGGCAAGGGTTTACTAAAGTAACGAGTTTGTCATTTACTTTCGTGTCCATGTATCATTAGGATGTTTTTCAATACCTTTCAATTGAGAAAACAGGTAAAAAAAAACGACCGTACCAAAAAAACAAAATACATGGGTACCAGAGATATGCTATATTTAAATGGGTACATACGGTTTCGGCAACTCCTTTTCATTTTACACAATTTTAAATGTCCGGGGGAGTAATCTAACTTTGTTTTTTCTATACATACACATACTCGTAAGTATAATTTTTTAACACATGTATTAACAGCTATTCATTATTTTATTCTTATTCACAACTAAAACAAATCAATTCAATTTTACGAAAATTGCACAATATTTCTAGGTACAAGTATTTTTTAATACAAATTGTCATATCAAAAATAGATTACAAGGCTTGGGATAATATTATTTTGAGCATTAAATAAAACCTCATTGGAAATGATAACCTATTACTTAGTAATATTGGTGTAACCTATGCTCTTCATTCATATTTTTATTCTCCTTTTCATAACAAAGTTATAACCCAAAGAGAATCTAATCAGCTAGCGTTATGTACTAACCTCTCGGAGGGACAACCTATCGCTTTTAAAATTCTCGTTTCTGTATCCTTGGTTTTAATACATTTTTTTATTTGCTAGAAATGTATTTTTTCTCCAAACTAGAAATAATAAAAAAAGTAGCAAAGTAAAAAGCACGTGTGCGGTAAAATCAATTTTGCATAAAGTAAAGTAGCATATAAATTACCACTTTTCAAGCAACTGTATTGAAAAATACATAAATTATGTTTAGACAACCAACAAAACTACTACAGAAAAATGAAAGATGCAGGTTACTCCAGTTTTGTAAATAGTGATACGAACATTAAGCATTTCTCTATTTCCTTGTATTTTTAGTTTTTCTACCTACATGACTGTGCTGTAGGCCTTTACTAAGTACCAACCTGCTGTGATAATATAGTAGTTTATGAAACTGTTGCTTATTAAGGGTTCTTAAAATACCAGTGTACCTAATATATATAATTATATTATATAATTATAGCATTACACGAGTGTTTTAAGACCAAATTATGTGCAGTTTCATACACTACTTTATCTAATCTCATACATTGGGATTGAATCAACTAAAATACAAAGATCAAAATTAAGAGTAAGAAAAAAAAACCCACGCAATTCAGTAAGTACCTACAACAAAACGTGTCATAGCGCTGAAACCCAGCGCATCACCGCGCTTGCACTGAAGCGGACGGTGTCACATACAGGTAAAAACAATGCTCTCACTGATCTCAGACATTTTTAAACAAGAATGAAATTTATCCACGAAATTCAGTATCTACAACAAAATTCAATGAAAATCCAACACATCACCGCGCATGCATTAAAGCGGGCGCTGTCACAGACAAGTAAAAATTGGAATGAAAACTTTTTGTATTGCTGTAAAAATGGCGCGAACCGCATGTGCGTTCCAATAAAAAAAAAACGAGACCTACAGTACTCGCATATGATGTGTAACATGTGACAAAATACTTATGAAATTAATTAATTATCGGGTCGTACATTCACGGGCCGACCCTTCGAATTTCGTATGTCATCTTTGCCTTTGCCATCACACTAGGCGGCATGGCTATGAAACTAGGTACGTTACTATAAATTTATATGACCTACCACACGCGGTATTTCGTTATTCCAAGAAAAATCGGAATAAGGAACCTCCCATAAAAATCCAGGATGTTTGTTACTTTTTCTCAAATAGCGATATAGCGATAGCGATTTTAATAAAACTTTGTAAACAGCTAGCACTTAATAGTCACTGGGTAGTTAATTATTCCAAGAAAAATGTTCAGAGCGTGGCTTTACAATTTATTTATTACTAGCTGTCTCTGCGAACTTCGTTCCATCTAACACTACACTTCACTACACAACACTACCCTACCCTACTCTACCCTGCCCTACCCTACACTACACTCACTACACTACACTATACTACACTACCCTACCCTACCCTACCCTACCCTACTTATGAATCTTCTGCTGACAATAACGAACTGAACAAAAAAAGAATTAACGAAATCGGTCCAGCCGTTCACGCGTGCTACGATGACCAGAAGAAATAGTCATTTATAGTCATTTATAGTCATTTATTCACCAGGCAACAATGAACATTGCTTAGAGGCAGGTCAATTTTACAAACTTAAATATTTACATATTAACTAACATACTAATTAATAAATTACATTTAATAGCACATTCATGTTTTCTAGCAATCTATTTGAGAAAATGAGTATCTGTTATTATTTCATTCATGTATTCATTTACTGAGTAATATGCATGTTTTTGAAAAAAATCTCTCAATTTTGCTTTGAACTCTAGCATAGGGAGATCCATTATTAGTTTAGGTAGTTTATTGTACATCATTATTTTTAGTGGGATTCCTTGTTTGAGAGTTTTTGTCAGCCGTACAGTAGGCATCGTCAGTTTGTAATTTCCTCTTGTATTAAAATTATGAATGTCTGATCTTTTAATTAAATTGTCCTTGTCCTCGTAAATTTCTAAAATAGATTTATATATGAAAAGGGAAATCACAGTCATAAGTTTATTCTGAATAAAATATTCTCTAGCTGAAGTTCTTTTATGTACTCCTGAAATGATTCTTATGGCCCTTTTTTGTTGAATCAAAACTTTTTTGATGTCTGCTGCATTACCCCACACCGTTAAACCATATGAAATTATAGATTGAATATAGGCATAGTAAACGTTTATTAATGTTTCCTTGCAAACCAATGATTTTAATTTTAGGAGGGCATAGTTTGCAGACGACAGTCTTTTGCATACTTTTTCTATATGGATAATATGGCTTATTGTATCTTGTATTGTATATCCTAGAAATTAATATGTGTTTATAAACGTTTCTAAGATACATACTCAAACAAATACCGTATAATTTTTTTTCATGCTGGCATTTACCATTTACTGTCCAAGTGACACCGGTAGAAAAGTAATAAATATGACATAACATCACAACCACATTTTATAAAGATTAAAGATAAATAAATAAAGTGGATCACTTAAAATAATATAAAAATTCAAAAGATGAAAAAATATCAACTATCCTTATTACTTTGTAAACGATGATAATATCGTTATCATTGTAGTATACAAAATTTTTAAGTGGGAAAAAACAGAATGGCAACGTGAGTACTGTAAAATAATATTTTTTTACTGATTTGTATTTGTAGGTGTTGCATCGGTATTTATTATTTATTAAAACATTATTACTTGAAACTTACTTAATTAAATACCTGCTGAGCATGTGTTCCTCCCATAAAACAGGAAAGTAGGTCATTAATCATTAATTTTCGGACCATAGATCCAAATTTGTTAGTTACAACCATTTATAATAAGAAAAAACGTATTTAGATTTTGAATTAAGAAAAGACGCACAATGGCAACATTAAGTTAAATTCTGATGCAGACATACGGATTATGGACCTCATGTAGGAAACTAACCAGTGTTAAATATCAATTTAACTAAATATAAGCGCATTGATGGAGCTTCTAGGACTGTAGTGCCCAACCAAACTTTTACAAGTTTTCAGGTCGCCTCTGAGGCCTCTGACGTAGTATCTTTTGACTATTAATAGTATCTGTCACGTGGTAGCTTAACTAGGTGCCTTGCAAAGCACGGAAACGTTCGAAATGGTTATTCAAACCCATCTGGGTAGTTAATACGTAGGTTTATACTGACCGTTATCGTAGCCACATGATTGGCACTTACCTGCGTGATCGACGTGACCAGGCAAACTGTACTGAGTCAGGTATGACTTTTTCACACTTCATAAGAGAGCTACACTTATCGTAAACTAATTATTATATGTAAATTGGTCCTTATTTCATCTAGTTCCCACAAGCCATGCTCTATAAATTTCTCCTTATTACATCTAGTTCCCACTAGCCATGCTCTATAAATTTCTCCTTATTACATCTAGTTCCCACTAGCCATGCTATATAAATTGCTCCTTATTTCCCACTAGCCATTGCTCCTAATTTAATCTAGTTTCCATTAAGTAACGATAATGTCAATGATAAACTTATCATATTATTTTGTGTTCGCGTTTTTTATTTTTTTCATAGTTTCTATCACCTATTACACTGCCATTCAAAGCTAGTAGCCACGCAGCTGTGTTTAGTATTTTGTATGCCTATTCATAGTTAGATACTTCATCCATAGCTGCCACAACGGCTTTGAACCAATCACCAGTAACCTAATAGGCGATATCTTGCTCTTGCGTTGGATAATAGTGTCAGGCGCCTTATGTACCGCCAAGACCGTATATTGTACGGAACTGCAACTTATTTTCTATTCTAATACTTCTGCTTTGTTCGTAGATGCTGCACGTGCCCGAATAGCAGCGGCGCTTCCGGGAGCCTACCCCTCATCTGCCTGGTGCCCCGCGATGACGCCCGTCTCCCCGACATGGCGGCTTCTAAGCGCCTCCCCCCCGGTACCTCCATGGTTTCTGGACCTAGCAGCGAGTTTCAACTCTTCGATGACGAGTACCTGAGGAAGAATTTTGATTTACCACAGCGCTCCTTATATTTGGATCCATTCAGGTACGATGAAAAGTCAGTGTTGCTAACGTAGTCGTAGATATGCCTACCATTCTAAGGTTAGGTGTGTGTATGTGTGTCTGTTCGTCATTCCGGTGCTCTTGCGCCTAAACTACTGGACAGAATTGGGTAAAATTTGGGTTAGAGCAATATGATTTTTATGTCTCCAGCCGTTTTTAGGGTTCCGTAACTCAAAAAGAAAAATGAGTCTAATCTTCGTTGTCCGTCTGTCTGTCGATCAAGACCCTTATTCTAAGGAACGCGTGGAGGTATTAAGTTGAAATTAACATTAAGTACATAGATCTATAGTCCCTTTAATATGTGAAATAATCAAGCTTCTAAGTCAAAGCTATAAAAGATACGGCGATTTACTATAATGTCACATATTTAGATTCTCTCAAGTAAATAAAATTCTATAGGGTACTTCCTGATGGCCTAGAATCATGAAATTTGGTAAGAACCAAGGTCTTACAGCACAAATAAATAATAAATGACCTAAAAAGATGTGGTGGTACGGAACCCTCAGTGCGCGAGTCCAACTCGCACCTGGTCGTTTTTTTACTTTCTCCTCACTTGATTTTTAGGGTTCCATACCTCAAAGGGTAAAAACCGAACCATTATAGGATCACTTGTGTGTCTGTCCGTTATTTTTTACTATGGTGGTATCTCTACAAAATCAAGATAGAGGAAATTCTAAAAAGCAGCCAGCGAACCTCAGACCAAGGAGCTTTGGTGTTGTGACTTGACTGTATGAGATTTGTGTTCTGTGCTTCTCAGTTTGTTATAAGATGTTACAATTAAAAAAAAAACTGCAATGTCTAATGAAATTACACGGCACTAACCGGGAAGTAGTTTTTTTTAAATATTTTTGACGATCCTGAAATCACGTATTTCCTGTATTCTTTTTAAGAATGTAAAGTGAATATTATAGTGCGTGCCCCTAAACATGACAATTGCTTGACACACCATGTAAAACATTATAAGGGTTTCCAGGAGGCTCGAGTTTCCATACAAACGTAGTTCCGCTTTAATACAAAAACTACATGCCGGATTGAATCCAAACTTTGCGAATATATTGAATAGACACATATGAATGTTTGTAATTAGTTTTCGATGTACTTTATATGTATAAAAAAAGAGAAGTTTCAAATTTCCAGTACAAAACTAATTTAAGCCTTTGTTTAGTTATGTTTCGATTTACTATGATGAAAACCACAATCATCGATATGTGTTTATACAATATATTTGTAAAGTTTAGTAGTTTTTGTATTAAAAAAAAAGGTTCTTTTGGAAACTGGAGCCTCCAGGGGACCCTTAAAAAGACAATTTATGAAGATGGTTTAAGACGTGTACACCTATGTCAAAAGAAGCAAACGTTAGATATCCATAACTATTTCATACTCTTTCTACTTCGTCATTTTAATGTTTTACGTATTACAAGTCTCATATTTAGTTGCACGCACTATAAATAGCGTGTTTGAGTAAAACATTTTTGTGCACTCCCTCGTGTGAGATATCATTGAATTGGTCAGATGTGCCGTCCCAAAGATATAGTCGTTAAAAACGTTTCCCTGGTGATTCTAAGTTATTGGATCTAGGAAAACTATTATCGGTATCCTGATTCAATTTTCAAGTAATGGCTCAGTAAGAGCGTAAACCCTTAATATGTGAGGTCCAACACCTACTTCACCGATTTTTACGATAGCAATATCTTCTTACTCACTTCGTTTACTCAAAAGTTAAAAAATAGTCCGTATTGCTATTCGAACGAATTCGTTTTTATGGAAATAGCCAAAGGAAATCCTCGACAGCACATGATTTGTCGAAATTTTATTACGGGTAATGTGCTGTCATTATTGCTTAGTTTTGGCCATGAACAAGACTTATCTAATCTCTGGTTATACTCATTTTATTCCAGGCGACCTCTTGTAACGTTCCCAATGACCCAAGAGGAATCCAAAAACTTCAACCTATACAAGAAATCTAAGATAAACCAACAAATTCTGGATGGTTTTCTTGACGGAAGTGAAGCTATAACTGCGCCCAGTGTATTTGTATGTATTATTTAATTAATTTAGAAAAAACAAAACAATGTAGATACCTATCTAAGTTTACTTTTATTTGATATAAAATAAGGCTCTTCCGAAGACGCTGCTCAGTATCGGCAAATAAACAGGTATATCTCCAAGTTCCTGACTCGTAATTTGCGCAATGGCTTAAAAGTATTCTCGAGAGATCTGTCTGTTGGACAGAGCCAACTGGCTAAAGATTGAGGATGGCAGGATCATATCGTCTAAGACTGAGTTGTTGAAAGAAGTTGAGAAATTCTACGTACAATTGTACAAGACCAAACGTCTGGCTGTCAGCGATTTGGCTAAAGACCCAATAGCTTGATTAGCCCGGCACTCTGCCGAAGATATCCCGGCCGTCAGCCTGCACGAGATTAGAGTGGCTCTTAAACAGCTCAAGAACAACAAGGTACCGGGTGATGATGGAACTACGGTAAATCTTCTAAAGGAGGTGGAACACCGGTACTAAATGCGTGGTGGTTCTCCTACTCAAACAGGGCAACAACATCCTACTGAAGTACTACAGACCCATCTTACTTCTGAGCCAAGTCTACAAGCTGTTTTCAAGAGTCATTATGAATCTCTCGCACGCAGGTTTGACGACTTCCAGCCTCTCGAATAAGCCGACTTCCGAAGAGGCTTTAGTACCATAGACCAAATACACACGCTGCATCATATTATACAGAAGACTGAAGGGAACAATCAGCCACTATAGTTGTCTATTGTTGACTATGAGAAAACCTTTGATTCGGTTGAAAACCGGGCTGTGCTACAGTCTCTCCAACGGTACCGAATCGACTATCGATACATCGAGGTATCAAAGTGTTTGTATGAAAACGCCACCATGTCGATTCGCCTCCACAACCAGAATTTAACACCTATCCGGCTGCAGCGAGGGGCGAGACAGGGAGACATTATTTCTCCGAAAGTGTTCACCGGCCACCCTGGATATTTTCAAAATTTTGGACTGGGGTGCACTTTTTTTGCGATTTACTGACAATGTCATGGTCATAGCCGAGACTATAGAATACCTATACCTTATACCAGTCCAAAAAAAAGGCACAATGTAAACAAACTTAGTATGGATCTGACAGTTTCAAATGTCAATTCCATAGTACTTTTGTTTACCTTTTGCTATTTTTTTTTATTGGTATAATATAAGGTATAGGCACAATGCTCGATGGCCTCAGTGGGTCCTCTCAACAAATGGGTCTTGAAATGAACATGGACAAGACGAAAACAATGTTGCATGTATGTGTCGCACCCACTCCTCTGATGTTTGGAAACTCAATTAGGTAGGTCCAACTTTAGAAAGAAATCGATCGACGAATTGAAGTCGGCTTGGCAGTGTTCGGGAAGCTTCGCAATATTTATGTTAAATATTTCCGAAAATTGTTATCGCGTTTTGAAGTGTGGTTAATTTTTTCGGGGCCCAGTTCAGAATTTTGTGCGTCACATCCGGAACATATTTTTTTAAAGCAGGAGAATTTTATTTCAGATTGTTGTTTATTACATTTTTAATTATTCATGACTTGCTATTACCTAGTAATCATTCATGTCAAATAAGTGTTCATTTAATCTTAATATTAGGCTTTTAAAATGACCTTGTAACCAAATACGCTAACATGAATCCCTTAGTAAAAAGGCGTAAAAAGGCGGGATAAGAAGTATCCCATCAAAAACATTTTTATATAAAAAACTTGCGTAGTCTCATGAGTCTCCCCTAAAAATATGAGATCAGGCGGAGCGAAGTCTGGCATTTCTTGTTAGTAGTCTATGTCACTTCCCACCCTCTATACCAAATTTATTGAGACGCAACGTGCGCGAGCGTGGAAATGAGTTTTCCCCAGATCCGGGAACTATGTCAGGATATACTAATTAGTAAATTATATCATTTCCCACCCCCTCAACCATCTCCGTGCAAAAAATCACAACAATCGACTGTTCCGTTGCGTCTTGGCGGCAAGACCTACCGTAACTGGTCCTTGTCTTCACCTTATGGTGTTGGCAGGAATAGCGGCCCTCACTATATGACCTAGCTCTCGGTGAGTGAGGACGCTATATCATAAACCTGGCAGTTTAGCGTATCTGGTAGATATACGAGAGGGAATGTTCCGTTGCGATGTTAGGAAATTAACTAAGAAAAGAGATTTTTAGTTCAGTCAGGATACTGCATCAGTCTATGCAATTATCAAGGGATAAAAAGTAGCCTATGTCCATCCCAGTGAAACAGGCTACCTGCATGCCAAATTTCATCAAGATTTGTTTTATCAAGAAGTGTTGAAGCGTAAAAGCTTACAAAAAAAAACAAATACATTTTCACATTTATAATATTAGTGAGGATTTTTCTGACTTGGCAATCACGAAATGTATTTGTTTTTATGTAAATACTTTGCAACTGTAACGGATGCATCGTCCTCATGTTTTTAAGTAATCTTATATGACAGGGATTTGGGTCAATTTTTGTGATAACGAAGTCAAAAATATCTTTATAATGAGATGAAATATGCATAAAATATCAATGAACGTTTAAAAAGAACTAACGGTTCAATTTGCTTAAAAAGTACTGCCAAACTTGGCTCCACCTTAGATCTCATATTTTTAGGGGAAACTCATGAGACTTGGCGAATTTTTTACATAAAAATATTTTTGATGGGATCTTATGTTTTTGTTTGCTTCTTTAAAGTTAAAAAAATTTAGCATACTTTCTCTACATGTTCTTTACTGAACTTTTTTTCAGTGACTTACCCTATCGTGTGGAGTATCATTAAACGTTTGAATTTCGTCTGAAGTCGTTCACTTCTAGACAAAAGCCTCCCCCAAGGATTTCCAGAACGACCGGTTCTGCGCTACCCGCATCCAGCGGCTTCGCGTGATACTTACGTACGTACGTACGTACTTATATATACGTATTCGTCAGGTCATCGGTCCACCGAGTGGAAGGTCTGCCTACGCTACGTTTTCCGTTGCGCGGTCGCCACTCGAGAATTTTACTGCCCTAACGGCCATCTGTTTTACGAGCTATAAGCTCCGCCCACTGCCACTTAAGTTAAGCAATTCTGAGAGCTACAAAATTCTTTGGTTCGATCAGGCAAAGAAACTCCGAGCATAGCACGCTACATTACCCTTTGGGTGACCTTGAGCCTTCTTATGAGGCCCATAGTAAGCGGCCATATCTCAGTTCCGTATTTCATCGCTGGCAACACACAGTGGTCGAAGACCTTGGTCTTAGGACACTGCGGTATTTGGGACGTGAAGATATTGCGAAGCTTCCCGAACGCTGCCCAGCCGTGTTGGATTCGACGATTGATCTCTTTTTCGAAGTTGGACCTACCTAACTGGACTGTTTGTCCCAGGTATACATATTTGGCAACTACTTCGAGTATAGAGCCTCCAACCTTCAGATGAGTAGGTGCGACACGGACGTTTGACATAATTTTCGTCTTGTCCATATTCATTCTAAGACCTACTTATTGAGGGGCTCTACTGAGACCATCGAGTAGGATATATAATCAATTTAAAAGTAAAACTATCACGGCTAAGTAGGTTTTCTTAGTAAAGGAGTAACAGTCGACCAACTCAAGATGTGAAGTTGGATTTGTAAAAAGTATATAGATTTTCCATACAAACTTTTCTATTACCAACTGCAAATATAATTTTTACTTTTTTTTTGGAAAGACCACATTCAACTACCTCCGTGGCGTAATGGTTAAGGCCATTAGCTTGACATCAGGAGGTCGCGGGTTCCTTTCCCGGCGGAGTCTAACTTTGTAAGAGTCGGTTCGGTTGGTGGAGGGCATTTTCTAAGCCCGCCTGGCTAGCTACCACCATCTTATCTAAGTCATGCCGCCAAACGTCAATGCTAACAACATTGATGTGTTCCGGCTCGAGCATCGCCGCAAAGTCGCCTGTCTATCGGTGTTCTACAGGATTCATTTCGGAGAGTGTGCCCTGGAGCTTCACAACCTCATTCCCCCCTCTCCATTCCATCATCGGACGACCAGGCGCGGAGGGCGGTTCCATCCCTTTGTCGTCAATGTTCCACCTTTACGCACGAAGCGTTTTGCGTCTTCGTTTATCATGCGAACGGCCAAGGAGTGGAATTCCCTTCCGGCGTCTGTATTCCCCAAATCGTACAATTTAGGAATCTTCAAGACGAGAGTGAATAGGCACTATTTGAGTTTGCTTGTCACATCCTCGGCTGCATCGGCACTTACCATCAGGTGAGGTGCAGCCAAACGTACTCAAATTCTTAATAAAAAAAAAAAGTTATCCATCGCCTTCGGCATCATCGTCACTTACTATCAGGTGAGTTGATGCCAAGGGCTTACCAATTTTGAATAAAAAAAACTCATACGTGCCAAATTTAAACTTTCTTAGTCACTTGGAAGTAGTATTTCTTTTTGATGATCAGTGAGTCAGTCAGTGAGTTAGTGACGAAATATTAAAATTAAATTCTCTCAGCGGTAAACTTTGACATTTTCTTTCATTAAATATTAGACAGAAATTTGGACGTCACACATCTGCTCCACATACACCTATAATCGAATTCTTGAACGCACTGTCTTTACTTGATCCTCCCACATTTATTTCCTATTATATATTTGGCAGCCCTACTCTAAAACGGAATCAGACAAGCGCAAAGAGGCTGAGGAAGAAGAAGAGATTATCTACATCCTCCAACTGCCAGACTGGGAGTTCCAGTGTCCAATTCACAACCAAACCATCAGGACACCAAGGTATATTAAATAAAACAGCAATTGTGAGTTTTACTCGCGCAGTAAAGGCTCTGTATCACTAACGGTGCGGCTTGCGCACTGCGCACCTGGTTTGAGGGGTTCTTTTTTACCGAAATGTTAACTAACCTTACTTAACTTTACGGCACTGTTTTATCCCCACTGCCGTACCCCTCCTAGCCATACTTCCTTTATCCTTTGAGACCGACGTCCGCCATCCAATATGTTTTTCGAAAAGTTGCTCGAAAAGTGGTACTTTGTATTCCAGTTTACCGTGCACAAAATTGATTTTACCGCACACGTGCTTTTTAATTTGCCAGTTTTTTTTTCTAGCTCGGAGGAACGAGATATTTCTAACAAATAAAACATATAATAACCACACAGAATCTTTAAAACTTTTGAAAGGAGAATTTTAAAAGAGATATACTCGTAGTTTGTTCCTCCAAGAGGTTTTGTACATAACGCTAGCTGATTAGATTATATTTGGGTTATATATTTGCTAAAAAAAAAACGAATGAAGCACTTACGTTACACCCAAGGAATAGGTTATCTTTTCCAATAATATTATCCCAATTGATATTAAAAAAATCTAATGTCACTCGTTGGTTATACCTTTGCCACCCTTGTATCATAAATAACTAATGTAGTTGATCGCGGTAAATGAGTGGTAAGTTGAAAACATTATGACGCAGACTTTTTTGATAATCTCAAATATTGTATTCTCATTCAACTATGCTTCCAGAAACAACAGTCTGAAAAGTACTCCAAGTCCAATTATTTGTAAAATTAAGAGAGGTGACCTTAGATAAGTTGTTTATACATGCAGTTTTATTTTTGTTATGTGGAATTCCTGAAAATATGTAACCAAAAACGAGTGAAAGTTGTTCAGTTTGATAAGCAGAGAGCACGTACAAATTTTAGCAATTTCAATTCAGATAAACTCTTTTAGGATGCTGGGGCAGTGGGGAGGAACTGTTAAGACGAACAGGTATCGGAATCTTCACCGCTCCTGACTCCTGTCTAATAGGGGGAAGACTGCTAGTCATTTGAGTTACTTTTTATGATCTGTCAAAAACGAAATTTGGTTCAAAAAAGTTGAAATGTCGTCATAGATTTTAAGCGTCATTGGAGAAATTAATTTGTGAATTTGATCAATAAAAATTTGAAGACGTGATGGAAAAACAATACAAGAGTAAGGTTTTTAAAACTTCAAGAGGAGAGCAATTTAGGAAATCATATTTCAGATTTTATTTTTGATGCAGTCCGATCTCCTATTCTCAGTTGTTAATTAATGTTAAACATTTTTGGCGTGTGGTGCGGCCCTTGATTAGTACCACACTATTTCTTCCCGAGAGTGTCGTAAGAGGCGTCCAAAGGACATAACCATAATACTGCCTCAGATATCTTACAATTCACATTACGATAGCAAACCCGCCTGCCAAGCGTGGCAGTTATGAGAAGCGGGACGTGGACGCCTTTTTGTGGCTGTTAGGCTGATTGGAAGTAAACATTTTTTTATTCTTTTTCAGATTTATATGGCATTCTTGTAAGAAGAGTGATACGGGTGCAAAATCAGAACTGAAAAAAGGAGGTGGTCCCATGAACAAACCCAAACCTTGGTTACTCAGCAGGCACACAGACTTCGATTTACTGTCTCAGTGGTGATCGTTGATTCTATCACCTCTATTTTATTTAAACTAATTTCACTACTTCATATTAGCTGGATCAAGTACCAAATACCTGTATTTATTATTTATACTAATTTCACTAACTTATAATAACTAGATCAATTACCTAAAAAAAATTATCCATATAATTATTATTTTATTGGCGTAAGCAATGTTACCTACTAATTGCGTTGATGTCTTTTACAAAAACTCGCCGTTTATATTTAACATTTATATTAATTTCACTATTTTATACTTAATAACTTGAACAAGCTCCCAATACCTCTATTCATTATTTATACTATTTTCACTATTTTAGAATAACTAACTGGATGAAGTCACCAATAAAGTTATTCTGTATATTATTATTTTATTGACTTAGGCAATATTACCTACTTGTTTCGTTGATGTCTTTTACAAAAACTCGCCGATTTTTTTTTTTTATTCACAATTGGTAAACTCTTGGCATCATCTTACCTGATGGTAAGTGACGATGATGCCGAAGATTACCTACTTGTTTCGTTGATGTCTTTTATAAAAACTCGCCGATTTATTATTTTTTTATTCACAATTGGTAAACTCTTGGCATCATCTTACCTGATGGTAAGTGACGATGATGCCGAAGATGGAAGCGGGCTTACCGAGATTCCCCAACGCAATGGAGAACTGGCTATCTTATCTTCAAGCCAGAACCCATCATTGTTGTGAACACTGATGTTTGGCGGCAAGACTTAGATAAGATGGAGGTAGCTAACCAGGCTGGCTTAGAAAATGCCACCAACCAAACCGAGTCTTACAAGTTGACTCCACCGGGAATCGAACCTGCGACCTCCTGGTGTAAAGCGAATGTACTATATAATATATGATTGTTATTTATACTATTTTCACTACTTTATAATAACTAGAACAAGAACACAAAAACTTCTTATTATTATTTATACTAATTTCACTACTTTATAATTGGATTAAGCACCTAATAGTTATCCAGTCTATTATTTATGCAAAGTTACCTAGTACATGTTGCGTTGATGTATTTTAGAAAAAAAAACCCTATTTTACTTAGGTAAACGTAAACATAATTGTAACATCTGCCGTACAAAAAACATCAACGAGGCATGTTGAATTATTGCATGAATAGTTCCCACTTGTTCAGTCAACTAAACTGGACAACTGAAGGAGTGGGAAGAAATGGTTGTTTCTCGTAGCCAAACTAGGCAGTAAAACTGGTTTTGCTTTTCCTCTGGGCCAGTATAAGTTTTGCGGCCGTTCCCAGTAGTCTTACTAGATAGTCTTACCAGTAAGATTTCTGGGAATTTCCTTCCCAAAATACTATAGTAAGTCTTCGCTGGTCTTCTTTTTCTCATTAGTCTTACTGTGTCCAAACGCAGACCTAACAACTAATAAAATCTTTCGGAAAAAATGCACATCCTCAAGTAAATAGCTCGCTTGCTGGATTTGTCTAACCTATAGTTGTAAAAAAACAGTTTAAAACTACAAACAAGTGTAAAACCTGAATTCAACCGTTTTAAACAGTTTTAACCGTTTTAAACGGTTGAATACACGACTCCGCCGAAAACAGGTATGTATGTATGTTTGGTGCTGCGTACTGCAAGCAATTCGAAGACGTAATGAACATTGATTCCAACCATTTTAAACAGAAAATTTGGGTTTAAAACGTTTTAAACGAAAAAAACTAGTAAGGCTATCTGGGTAAGACTACTGGTAACGGCCAAAGTTTTAAACGAGTATAACAGGGTTTTTTTTAGAACACTTGGGTTGTAAACAACTGCAGTAGTTGATGAAGCTGTGTCGCAGAAGTTTGAAAGCGTCTTTCCCAGTGGTCAGATTGATGGTCAGACTAGTCATTTATTTGATAGCTAAACAAAAAAGGGACAAAACTAAAAAGATGTACCTGATATCGGGCTTCAAATACTTATTTACACGATCGGTTTAAGAGAAATGTACTGTACCTAAGCCATGACTTAGCACTTGCTCCTTGTTGGCAACATTGATTGGTGTGATGTGGAAAGACATGGAAACAAACCAATCTTTTCTATTGCTCATATGAGACCTGGGCATTTTCAGAAAAACGTCTCCCCCTGGTAAAAATTATGGTTTAATTTTAAAGATTGTATTTTTGGTTATTTTTGAGTTTAGATATGTAATACATGACCTATTCTATACGAAGTAATGTTTTATTCTACGATAGCTAGTCAATTTTATGAGAAAACCTCAATTTTAACCAACAAGGTAGAAAAATGACACTTTTGTGACAACCAAAAATAATTATTTTTGTAAAACTTAGTAGGGAAGGACTTAAAAAGATCAATTGGATTGTAAAGATGACCATGAATTCTATCAAAAAAGTATAAAATATAGTAACCAAATCAATAAAAATGTAAATATTAAAGTAATTTCAAGTTCACTTTTGTAACAACTGGTCCCAAAGTAAACGTTACTTTTAGCATAAAATCTTAATTTCGTCAACAAGACGGTAAAGTAATGTTTTATTCTACGATAGCTAGTCAATTTTATGAGAAAACCTCAATTTTAACCAACAAGGTAGAAAAATGACACTTTTGTGACAACCAAAAATAATTATTTTTGTAAAACTTAGTAGGGAAGGACTTAAAAAGATCAATTGGATTGTAAAGATGACCATGAATTCTATCAAAAAAGTATAAAATATAGTAACCAAATCAATAAAAATGTAAATATTAAAGTAATTTCAAGTTCACTTTTGTAACAACTGGTCCCAAAGTAAACGTTACTTTTAGCATAAAATCTTAATTTCGTCAACAAGACGGTAAAGTTATATGATTCTACATAGCTAAATAATATTAGAATATATTAAATCAAGATATTTTTACACAACAATAATAAAAATTGGAGAAAAAGCCAATTTTCTCCGTCACATTTTGTGGGACAGTCACATAAGTGACTGACTTATTTGTGTAAGGCTTGGTTTACATCACAGAAATCGAAAAAAATATTCCGATTTCTGGTTTACATGCTTGTCTGATTATTTTTTCAGTTCTTAAAGTACTATTGTTATTGATGTAGATGAAGTAAAAAAAATACAATTGTAATACTGTTAAAGAGATCAATATACTGGTAAGTATTTATCACATTCATTTTTTTAGGCACTTATTTTGTGTTACAAACACATGATATAGGTAGGTACGTACAGCATAACGAAACAAGTTTGTATTCTAGCTAATAAACAACTTAAACGAAGTAAAAATAACCAAAATCTAGTTTTGGTCGAATACTTAATAGTTACTTCCACTTTTTAAACTATAAAATAATACAAACAGTACGTTTACCGGTAATTCTAATTAAATTTATTGAAATTTGTTACAGAGGTACCTTCTAGAGATTTCTTTTTATACGCCATAAAATAAAGTAAACCCTGATTAATTAATTTAAAAAAATAATTCATTAATGCCTGTCCATACATTGATCGCTGTTCGAGGCATGTAGTCTCAGCTTTATGTTTACCGTCACAACAAAAACAACACGTCTGATCTTGAAGCGTTTTGACCACAGAACACTATTACTCCACAGGTTTTGACACTACTGTTTTTTTAATGGTGGTCAGCGAGTTTAGAATATAGTGTTGCCATTTAAAATGGACGTTTTTCTGAAAATGCCCACCTAAATCCATAATCCAGTCTTGGGAACCTGTAGGAGTAATTTGAATGTTAGTGAAATAAGATGAAAGTGTAAACTCGGACATGTAGTTTGTGTTTGCCAAATCACTACAATTCTCATTTTTTTACTGAAAAGTTTCCTGCATTGATAAACTACGTGACCAGGTGTTTAGCAATACGTGCAGAAAGATTTCATCTTTAGACTCTTGGCTTGCAAAGCAGTATTTACAGGTCCTTCAGATGTATTTGCACATGTTGCAACACGGACATCTTCCTTCAATAGTGCTACAACGACATTCTCCGACGTGATTTTTGTATTGGAGTGCTCTTGTGCCAAGACAAGGGGTTAGTACTTCCCCGAAAATCCTGCTAGCATGATAATGCCCAGAAAATCGTCGTTTACTGCAGCTCCAAGTCCTGTAGCTCTTGCTGGGTAGCCAATATCTTGAAGACGTATTCCTTCATGCTATCATTGAATACTATCGTAAGTTTTCGTAAGGCCTAGTCTTCGTGTAAGACCGCTGTAGGCGTAGGCTTGCTTTAAATTATTAAAAGTCTCATGAGCAGTTGTTGCTGACCTTTTTAATGGGTAAACTGACTCCTCACACGCTAGGCAGATCTTTGAACGAGCCTTTGCGTCCTCCCGCCTTGCAACGGGGTCTGCAAGATCCACTTGTTGGGTGACAACGTCCCACAAATCTTGGTCGGTTAGCCAGCACTCCACAGCGAATGCACTATCCGCCGTAGTCAACGATGAAGTTTGTGCCGGATTTTTTTTTGGGAGATGGGGAAATTTTTGTATTTTTCTCCTTAGCACTTTTACTACAGAAGTATTTATCAAAAGAAAACGAAATTACTAGCGTTGTATTTACTTCATTGCGTTATAAAAATGGGAAAAGCCCTTATCCACTAATTAATGGTGTGTTTAGATACGCCTTTTTATTAGGAGATATCTTTAAATGAACGACTAAATTGTTTTTGTATAAGTATTAAAGAAACTATCAAATAATTTTCGACAAAACCTGAAAACTTTTAGGTACAAGCTTTTAATATTGCATTGTCACGCGATATACATATGCATGCAAAATTTCAGCTCAATCGGAAACCGGGAAGTGGGTCAAAATTAACTTGCAATATTTCACCCGAAGAAACATACATACATTGCTAGTTAAATAAAAGCTTTTAAAAATGGCCAGGATGTTAGTATTGCTACCAAAGAGTTTTAACAAGTCTGACCATCAATCTGACCACTGGTATTTTGAAACATGCGAAGTATCCTCTTGGTACTCTGTGTTTGAAACGTATAATAGTTTTTGGGATTCCATACCTCAAAAGGAAAAACACTAAAGGATTACTTCGTTGTCTGTCTCTGACTATCTGTCAAGACTCTTTTTCTCGGGAACGCATGGAGGTATCGAGTTCAAGTTTCGAAGCCAAACCAATATGTCATTTTCATTTATTTTGATTCAAGTAAAACATCTCGTTGACCTAGAATCATGAAATTTGGCAAGAAGCAAGGTCTCTTTATCGATAAATCTCATTTTTATAAGATTTTATTTAACGTACTATGTTTGGTTGTATATGTATGTATGTATGCGATCGATTTTAGAACGACTTCCAGGGGTCCGATTGAGCTGAAGTTTGGAATGAAGCCGTATTCCCGGTGACAATAGATCCTTTTGGTATTTTGAAGTACTCGTAGATCTGATGATGAACTGTAGAGGTGGAATGAAGGTCCCAGAATAATCTTTAATTTTCTTTAAAATCGTATGAAAAAGTTTATTTTTTAATTTGGAACCGTGTATTTTTATATTCATTTGAGCATTTTGGCTTTTTTGACATAAAACTCTTTTCAAATAAAAGGTTCTACCAAAAAGCTTTTAGGGTTTTCGAAAATTATTTTGTATACAAACGTATGTATAACGTTTATCAATGTATATATGGGAGAACAATTGTTCAATTTAAAAGTTAAGTTTGTCCTTCAATCCGATTGTTGTCGTTTTTTCTATTTTTTGAGCTTTTATTTAATATTTTTTGACGTTGTTTTTTCGACAACGCAATGAAATTTAAAAGGTTTGCAAATATTTAAGGCTAAAAGTGTTTGGACAGATATCCATAGATATCCAAGTGACAGTTTGAATGGTACGGTATTTAACTATTTATGTGATAACGTCACCAAAACTTTATCTCGCTCTATTTGATCTGACGGATTTTAAAGTATTTTCTTTGTGTGCGTGTAGCTATTTGTCGTCATATTGTGAACTGCAATTCGTTGATGCTGCATATACTCGTACAATACTTAGGTAATGGACACTCTATGTTTTTTTTTTGTAATTATCTGAATGTAATTAAAACTCTTTGGGATATAAAATTTTAAAAAACCTCTTGTCTTTGTCAAACTAGCATTTCGATTGTTTCAAAATCAAAAAAAATACGCAACAAATAAAATAAATATTTGATTTAAACTTAGATAAATTACCTCAGTATTATCTGGTATTATCCAAAATGGGCGATAAACTTCCGGACATGTGAGTACATACAATTATTTTGAATGCTTTCTTTAAAACCAACTACTAAGTTAGGAGCTTTTTGCCCGTGTTGGAGGGTGTAAGTAATCTATCACACTACTCTTTGAGGCCATATATGGGTAGTCCAATGTCTGTAGGTGAGTATATTATCATCATCATTATATCAGCCGACGGACGTCCACTGCTGGACATAGGCCTCCCCCAAGGATTTCCATTACGACCGGTTCTGCGCTGCCCACATCCAGCGGCTTCCCGCGACCTTCACCAGGTCATCGGTCCACCGAGTGGGAGGCCTACCTACGCTACGTTTTCCAGTGCGCGGTCGCCACTCGAGAACTTTACTGCCCCAACGGCCATCTGTTCTACGAACTGCCACTTATGTTTAGCAATTCTGAGAACTATGTCGGTTACTTTGGTTCTCTTACGGAGCTCCTCGTTTCTGATTCGATCACGCAGAGAAACTCCAAGCATAGCACGCTCCTTTGCCCTTTGGGTGACCTTGAGCCTTCTTATGAGGCCCATAATAAGCAAACATGTCTCAGTTCCCTATGTCATCACTGGTAACACACACTGGTCAAGGACCTTGGTCTTAAGACATTGCGGTATCTGGGACGTAAATATATTGCGAAACTTCCCGAACGCTGCCCAGCCGCGTTGAGTTTGACGATTAATCTCTTTCTCGAAGTTGGACCTACCTAACTGGACTGTTTATCCCAGGTACACATATTCGGGAATTATTTTATATAGTGTCTCAATTAATGCTAGATTAACCAAAAAAAGGAAAACAACATTGTAAATACAAAATTCAGGGTTGGAATTGGTAGCCTGCGGCATGAATTGACTATATTTTTGTCACTCCGTTAAAGAACAATTTTCCTTTCTTGATATCGCTCTTAATGAAGAAATTTAGGTGGTGATCAATGTGGGGTTGCAGTGACCCAAACTTGGCGCTGTGGGAAAAATACTTAGAATTTGGTTATGTCTAAAAACTTTTAAAATCAAAGAGGCGATTTAGGTGGGGGGCCCAGGTGGGTAGGGGCGACCTACCGACCCGCATGAGGGGAGAGGTGGAGGATAGATGGGGAAGCAGATGAGGGCCTAAGTGAAGTATTTTAGTTTGCGAGGAACAAAGCGACGAGCTGTTAGTTATAACTTTCAAGACAATGTGCGAGCCGAGCGAGCAAAGCAAACATGCTGCAGCAGCGACCAGCGAAGAATCAGAAACAAATCTGTTGACCTTTGATCCACGACTACCATGTGGTTACCCTTCCTTGCCCCTTGGGTCTACCAAGTACTTTCTGATTTTCTCTAGTTCCCTTTCTGATAGCGTCTAGTTCCCCCTTATTTTCCTACTTGCCCCAGTTTTGCTAAGTTCCTCCTAAATAACCACCTATTTACCCCTGGTTTTCCCCAATTCGGCCTACTTCCCCTAGAATTCTCCTACTTCCTCCTTGTTCTACAAAGTTTTCTTTGATTTCCACTTCTGATTGCCCCTAGTTCCCCATGATTCCCCCCAGATTCCATCTACTTCTCCACTAATTTCCCTTAACTCCCCACTTTTATGTTATCTACAATTGATATTCCCTTGGCATCTTTTCACCTGATGGTAAGTGACGATGATGCCTTAGATGGAAGCGAGTTTAGCAAGATTCTTCAATGCAATGGGGAACTGGCTATCTTATCTTCAAGCCAGAACAAATGAATGCTGTTAACATTGTTGATTGGCGGCAACACTTAGAGAAGATGGTGGTAGCTATCCAGGCAAACTTAGAAAATGCACTTCTACCACCAAACTTACAAATTTAGACTCCGCCGCCGGGAATTAAACCTGCAAACTCCTGATGCCACGGTGGTGGTTTCCTTTTCCGCCCTGGTTTTACCGAGTTATCTCTGCTTTCCCCTAGTTCTCCATTAGTTTCCCCTCACCGGTACCTCCACCTGGTTACTCTCGTTTACCCCTGGATGCCGAAGGTATTAGTATTGATTTCTTTAGCTAAATATCTTTAGTGCCAGTGACAGTGACACATGGCGAGGGTGGTTAGGTTGACATATGTTTAAGTAAATAAATTAACAATTTAACATACTAAAAACAGTTTCCTGACCTCCCTCTTCAAGGAGGCGTGAACATCCCATTCCGCCTTCCCCCCAACCCTTTTGTAGGAAACTAAATGTTGACCGGGTAGTCCTATCGGGAAATTTACCTGCACATCGAACTTGGCCTTGTATTGTTTCCGAATCCGTACCACAGATTAGATAACAGTGACTACCACAGATTTTACAGTAATATTTTTTACTCTTTGCCACTGAGTAAAAAAGACAAAATCTCATGTCTTTGGTTACTACGTCCGTACCTATACTTATTACTACATTACAGTTCGTTCGATGAATTAGCTGCACTTTTGATAAATGCCGCTCGCCACCGCCAGCTCGCGTCAAACGGTAGTCTTTTTGGATTCTGCATAAAAACCTTGTCCTGACAGTTACGAACATATAACGGTCTATTCGGTCGAGCTGTTCTCAAATGATGATGATCAATCGGCAATTAACTTTTATTTACTTAATGAATAGCGATAGCACAGCGCTAATTACCTACAGTTATATTCACCTACAAGTTGCCTCTCTTTCTATCGCGTAAGTCTTATCCCTTCTGACTACTGAATTTGCCCCATTCAGGGGGCTGCGCGGCGTAGACGTTAGTACTAATAAACAAAGTAACTATTTAGTAATCTGTGCTAATAGATATACTTTGGCGTAGGTACATTTCATGCCTACAGCTCGGAGTGCGACAGGCCTGCCTAAAGAAAAACCGGCTACGAGTGTGTCGTTCTTGCGCTAAGTGGTCCGAACTGAATAAAAGAAAACGTATATTTCTGTCAATCGCGTTGATCTCCTTAGTTTGTTATGTGAATAGGTATCATTGTCATAGTTGTGTTACGTTAGTATACTAATTGCAGCAAAAATAAAAGAAATTGGTTTAAAATACTCAGTTACGGGTTCGCTACACGATACGTAAAATTTAGTAGAATCGGGCCTAAACGGAGTTTAAAGAAAAAATATTTTTGGAGTAAAATGTAATATATTTTTTATTAAATAAATATAAGTATTCCATTTTACCCCAAAAATATTTTTTATTAAAATTCCGTTTAGGCCCGATTCTACTAAATTTTACGTATCGTGTAGCAAACCCGTAACTGAGTATTTTATACCAGTTTCTTTTATTTTTGCTACATAATATATTACTTTTGTTGTGTGGAGAGCTGTACGTAGTAGTACAGAACCCTCTGAGCGCGAGCCCGACTTGCATTTGGCCTGTTTTTTTATTAAATTAAGAGGAAAATAATATTCCAGTCTGGCAACGCGTTAACATCAGATGTTAACTCGTTGCTAGATTCTATTTATTGGTCTGGCGTTTTCATAACCGTAAATCCGATAGTACAAAATTTATTCCAACTTTGTAAATTTCTTGTTGCCTTGAACAAGCTGAAACTTATCTTAACAAGCAGTAAATAGTTTAAAAACACTTGTATTATTTTACAAATTCGTTGAAAATAAAAATAAAAAATACTTTTTTAGTATTACCTGAATTACGTTGTTGAATTTTTAACTAGATTTCCCCTCTCAAACCCAATGGCACTCAGTCACCAGAATGTCATACATAATGATGTCCAGAAACATGCCAAAACACAAAAGTAATCTGATTTGCTATAAAAAAAATACACACGCTGCCATCTCCCTCTATTATCTACTAGCTGTCCCGGCGAACTACGTTCCGCCTTATACTAGACTACACTGCCCTACCCTACCCTACCCTACCCTGCCATACCCTACCCTACACTACCCTACCCTACACTACCCTACCCTACCCTACCCTACACAACCCTACACTACCCTACCTTACCATACACTACACTAAACTACCCTTCCCTACCCTACCCTACCCTATTACCCTACCCTACACTAAACTACCCTACCCTACATAAGAACCTTCACCTGACGATAACAAACTTGACAAAAAAAGAATTAGCGAAATCGGTCCAGCAGTTCTTGAGTTATAAAATAGCAACGAAAAGTGGTATTGATTTTTACATATTTAGATTATAGGAAAGAATGGTATCATGATAGTTTGAATTTCAGACCAATAGCAAAGCCTGGCTTCAATGCCCTTAACATGACTGCGCCTATGCTTGTGCAACTGAACCCAAATGGCAAGTGGGAAAGCAGTAAACCCGACTGTCTTGACGAAGAGCGCCTAAAAGCAGTGGTGCAGCATCTTATCAACACAAATGCAGTCTCAGCTGCGCAAAGTTTCTGCTGCCAGTGTGCCTGTGAAAATAAGGTTTGCTCGCCATTTTATTTAGAACTATATTACTACTTTGCTCGCACCAGCTTCTTTGGTTATCATGGTTCCTTATGTGGTGACGTCATTTTAAGAAATTATTTCTTTTTTTTACAACATACCATTTTCTTATTTCAGATTCCAGGACCAGCGGGTTTGAACACAAATTTTGTACCGGTAATAATGATGCCCATATACCCAGCAGATGCGTGCCCATTTGACATGAATTGCGAAATCCAAAAGATGAAAGATTCCGAACCCAAGCAAGCTAAGAAGACAAAACAAGCGGCAGAACAGAAAGATGGTGACAAGGATAAAGAAAATAGTAAAAAGAAACCTAAAAAACGTGGATTTGTTCTTCAGAGGCTTACAGATTTTGATTTATTGTCTCAGTGGTGAATGGTTTTGTAAATCAATTGGAATAATAAATGCTCGTTCAAGATCGTGGTGTACCTGAGTAGCTATTACCTAGGGCAGGAAAGTATCATGGGCCCCGGCAGAATTATTTGCAGGGGGTGCAATGCTCTTCGACCACAATAATTATAAACGTATTTTGGTAGGAGCTTAAGCTAAGTTTTCCGGGCCCCAGCAGTAGGGACGCTTATGGCATAGCTATTATTGTTGTTAACGACAAGCTACCACCAAACACTGTATATTTTTACCTTTACTAATATTGTAAATGTGAAAATGTGTTTGTTTGTTTGTTACGTTTGATGAAATTTAGCATGCAGGTAGCCTGTCATTAGGAAGGACATAGGCTACTTTTTATCCCGTGAAAATAGCATAGTACGATGCAGTTCCAGAGGGAATTAAAAAAATGTATTTGGTTATTTTCTATAACATCGCAACGGAACAATGAATTGTTGTGGTTTTTTTGCACGGATATGGTTGAGGGAGTGGGAAATGACACAGACTGATAATCAGAATAGCCCGATCTACTCGTAGGATAGGGATCTAGAGAAAACTAATGTCAACGTTTGCGAGCCGCTTGGGGCTCGCGCACCTCTGACCCTCAGACATTCATAAAAATGATGTCCACGCGGGCGAAGCTTCAAATAATTTTTAATATGCAGGTGAGACAGAAATAATTACCTGGTTTTGAGGATAAACAACTTTTTTTGTTGTGATCTTAATGCTGGATATACTCGTAACGAAATTAGTGTTCTACTAATCATACTGAATAACTTTCCGTAAGGAACATATAGTCAATTTTCAAAAAATATTGGACCCTCCATACAAAAATGCACAAAATTGGTCGATCAGCTGATAGATTTGTATGAAGGTAAATACTTTTTTTTGCGATTTCAGCTAAGTCATAGAACAAGATTTGTTTGAAGATAAATATACTTTTTTTTGCGATTTCAGCAAAGTCATAGAACAAAAGTTGTTCGGATAGTAGGATGGACACCGTACCCAAGAAGCCCCAGTTAACGGGACCTACACTAATTTCGTTACACCATGAAAAAAATAGTTGGACATATAATCAATTTAAAAGAAAAACTATCACAGCTAAGTAGGCTTTCTTAGTTTAGGAGTAAAAATCAACCAACTTAAGGTGTGCAGCTAGATGTGTAAAAAGTTCATAGATTTTTCATACAAAATGTTATATTACTAACTGCATAGATTTCGTTTTTAAAAATATAAATTTGTATTTGAAAAGACTACGGAACCCTACTTTCATCGTGTCCGATTCGCGAACGGCTGGTTTTTTTAACATATGTTGGACAGCTGATGAAATGATGATTTCATATTCTGCACATTTATTTTGTTTATAGTAGAAGGTAGTACATTTCTACATTTCTTTTAGAAATTTCACGGAATAAGTTCAAAGAAAATTGACATTAATTCTTACAAATGCTTCCTTACAAACTGTGAAATTTATGTTAGTCATTTTAGCTCATCTGGTAGGTCCTTGGCCAAGCTATCTCTTATATCATTTTGATTGAACCATTCCGGGACACCATCTACCTATTCAGCACTCACACATAGAGCAAACAAAATGTCACACGAATGTTTGCCCTGGATCGGAATCGAACCTACGACCCCCGATCCAGTAGACCACTGGACCACAGATTACTAAATAGTTACTTACTGGACCACCGCGTCAGTTGACTGATTTGACAAATACATTCACTGCTTAACAAAGGCCTCCACCAAGGCACCCCGATCTGCTTCCCGCAAGGTTTCATTAAGGTTGTCACACACGGGAACGATACTGTAAGATATCTTTAACGTATACTAGATATCTTACAATATCGCTCTTCAAAGAAATCAATGAATGTACACACGGTGCAGATAATATTATACATATATTTGATCGTCGTATATCTGCAGACACCGAGCGACATCGACAGATATCTGTAAAATACAATATACGTACAGATATTTATCTTAAGATAAATACAGCATGATTCAAAGAGTTTTTAACCGCCTCCGTGGCGTTATGGTTAGTCCATTTGCTTAACACCAGGAGGTCGCGGGTTCGAATCCCGGTGAGGTCATTTTTACAAGACTCGGTTTGGTTGTTGGCATGGCATTTTCATAGCCTGCCTGGCTAGCTACCACCATCTTATCTAAACCTTGCCAACAAACATCGGTTTTTCCTCTTCCTTGATGCTCTCGGTCCCAAATGTCTCCCACCTGAGCCTGCTGTAGAGTACACACTCAGCCAAGTAGTGTTGGCTGGTCTCCATTTCTCCGCAGTTGGAGCTGAAGGGGTCTATGGTCCTGTCTATCCTACAATGTCTTCTTACTATGCCCATGACCATTGCCAGGCTTTTCCGGCTTAGCGATAGTAATGTTCTGTTCCTCCTGCGATTCCTTCCCTGTAGGAATGATCATGTTAGTGATCATGTAATCGTCGATTGCCAGCGTGAGCTGTGTAAAATTATCGTGAAGATAAAAATACATATTACTGTATTTTAGAATGATTAGCGAGTACAAAATATTTAGAAAAAGCTAGAGGTCAACGGAATAGTTCATGTTCAATTTGTTCATGGTTCTCTTCCTACGAAGCCGGGAACAAAATGTTTCGGCGTAGGTTTTCTAGGCAAATATTATTATTAGTTATAAAGTAAATAAGTTCTCGAGTGGCGACCACGCACTGGAAAGAGTAGTGTAGGCAGGCCTCCCACTCGGTGGACCGATGACCTGGTGAAGGTCGCGGGAAGCCGCTGGATGCGGGCAGCGCAGAATCGGTCGTCGTGGAGATCCTTGGGGGAGGCCTATGTCCAGCAGTGGACTTCCTTCGGCTGATATGATGATGATGAAATAAGTACAAAGTTTCATAGAAAGAACCACTAGCAAGGCGCCAGGGAGGCAAGCAATTGAGAAGCTTTTACGTCCGATTCACTGGATCCACTGACGACAATGGCGTTTTATCTGGCAAAAGTATTGTAGGCATTATGAAATAGAATAAAGTATTGTGGAAAAAAGTTTGTCCCAATCAAGAAAACGCATATAAGTACGTTTTGGTTTTAACTTTTTTCAAATGGTTTGTCTACATACTTTTTCTACGAATGTTCCATCTCATAAAGCTAGGTATATAAATAATTTTCGATTAAATCTTGTTTCATAGAAAGAACAACTAGCAAGGCGCCAGGGAAGCAAAGATACGAGAAGCTTTTACGTCAGAACCGGAAATCCTTGGGGGAGGCCTATGTCCAGCAGTGGCCTTCCTTCGGCTGATATGATGAATACTAAATCATGCAAAACATGTACTACATGGTGCCGATAAATTTTATGTAGGTTTGAACATGTAGGTAATAACACCCGGTATAAATGTAGTGTAATGAACAGTAAAAATCTAAAAAAAGACGCTAATCTGGTTATTCTTGATTGGGATAACATTTATTCCACAATACATCATCATCATCATCATCATCATATCAGCCAAAAATCGTCCACTGCTGGACAAAGGCATAATATATATACTGTGACAAAGGCCTCCCCCAAGGATTTCCACGACGACCGGTCCTGCGCTGCCCGCATCCATCGGCTCCCCGCGACCTTCACCAGGTTCTCGAGTGGCGACCGCGCACCGGAAAACGTAGCGTAGGCAGGCCTCCCACGCGGTGGACTACAATACATACTAATAGGTATTTATAATGTCTAAAAACTTGTATTTCGATCTAATTTTACGCCTTTGTCGTCAGTGGGTCCAGTGAATCGGGTTTAGATGCTTCTCGATTTCTTGCCTACCTGGCGTTTTCTATCCTGTTTACTTTTGAACGATAACTAAATACCTATCATAATATTTAAATTTAAAATTACCTGTTTAAAAAAAACGCGTACGCCAAATTATTTCGTTCCTGATTTAGTCGAAGTAAAAACAAATAATTATGGTGTATTTTGTTGACCTCCAGCTTTTTCTGAACATCTTGTAGTAGATAATCATTGATAAAGTACTGTAAATTGCATTTAGTATTCTTTAAAGAGGCTATAATATGTAAGGGGAGGTAGCTAGGTTACAAGCGTCCAAAAAGTGAAGCAAATAGATTAAAAAGATGCCAATTGACATCGCTTTCTTAGTAGCATTCGGTGCAATGGAAGCGAACTACCTATGACCCCCTATCGATAACAAGCGACTGAAGTACCCCTATTGCACCCACTCGCTCGTAGGTACAAGCCCGCGCGCACACATTCATACTATATTGCACCCACGCCATTACGCAGCGAACCTTTCGCAAAAGAACACGTAACGTGAAATAATATATATGCCGACTTGCGTAGTGAAACGCTGTAAAAATAAATCCGAGCGTGGGAAAAACATCACATTTCATAAAAAAAAACCTGAAATTGTGGGAGATCGAGTTAAAATGGCAATCCTCTATTCACTCATATACATCCTTAGGCCGCCGCTACGTTAGTACTAATATATACTGTGCCATTACTATACTTCAGCTGATTCTTAGACAATATTCCCTCCGTCTTTTTTTTCTTCTTCCGAGCCTATAATATTGTGTGTATAAATGGGTTCGATTTTCAAATGTTGTTTGTTAGTGCATAATACATCTAAGGTACTTAACAAACCTTTGTCACTTTGTTAATAACGGTAGTTTTACACGGCTCACTGTGACAATCGACGAAACAGTACCTAAACACAAAAGTACATAAACAGTACCACTACACCTGCATTTTCTGCACAAAACCGCTCACATACAGGTGAATGTATTATTAGTATAACATTTATAATATAAATTTATAACATTTTTGTCAGGTGTGCCGCTCCCAAGATAAAGCTCGTCAAAGTCGTAAAAAGTGCTTTACGCTAATCAAAATGGGTTATCAGGTCATCTTTGACTACGTTGCTAGTCGCGCCTTAGGTACTTTTATATATTGTACTATAAATTATGGCAACCCAGGTCACAACAAAAATTACTCTGTGGTCGTTGAAATGCCGCAATTACACATTCGCACAAGTGGCGAGGCAAAACACGAACACGCAATAATTAAATTAAACAGTGCACCTGCTATTCACCCTCGTACTCGCGTCGTGCATGGTTTTTCGTGCGCGAGTCAAAAAGCACTTGCGGTGAACGCATACGTTTACATATATACCTCCATTCACAGCTAGCATCTCCGATACAACTGCAGTGTGTAGAGCTTATTTAGAATCCAAAACATCGTAATCATAACAGTAAGTATACAAGAGAATGCATGAAACAATATTTAAAATTTTATTTGAATATCAATCTACAACTTAAATTTTTTTTAAAAATGTTACACGTCCGCATAGCGTCCCTATCCAGCCATCAAAGCTTTTGGGGAATATTAAAAATATTTGTGGGTTTTTTTGTGTTGGCAACCCTCATAGTCGGTACCAGCACACAGTTACTTACGTATCAAATGTTTTAAATTCGATGGTTTGCTGACACCACCTCAAAAAAAAATTAAGCCCCTAATTTAATTTGTGCACACCTTTGATTTCGTTATTGTTGGTTAATGTTGTGTATTTAAGTATAATAATATTCTTTTATACTTTTGAGTGAATTTCATTTTGAAGACGGTTTTTAGTTTTTATAAACTTTTGTTTTTATTTTCTTTATTTTTAGTGATAATGGCCATGGGATACTCATCCCAACTTACCTTTCCGGTAGTTGTGGATAGTATACGGGTATGCGACCCCGGCTTCCCTAGCTATTACTGTCCAATCCCTTGTCCTCATGGGCGGTAATATCCTACATTTCCTATTTCCCACTCTAACTTACCAATCTTCCTTTTTGACACCACCTATCCTTCCTTATCCCTATTCCTACACTCTCCGCCAATCCAACGTCTACCGCGCGGATGGATGCATGTCTAGGGGAAAGTCTAGTCGTTAGCGTGCCACACTGCCTTGGGACCGGGCGACCCCAGAATTAGGCTAGCCTTACCCTGGCATGCGGGGCTCTGCTGGGGTGGACAAACCTTTCCTTCGCTATTCGTGGGAATGCAATGGATAATCATAAAAATAATTTACATAATGAAAATGGCGGCGATGTGGTTCGCCACCCATCACGTCTCGTTTCTCGCGGGGGCGAAGAGCGGCCCATGGAGAGCCGCTTCGCTACGTTGAATGTAAGAGGATGGTAAGGTAGATGAAGTATGTCAGATGATGGATGAACGATGCATAGATATTCTGTGCGTGAACGAAACCAAGAGGAAAGGATGTGACACCACGTTCATGTTCCCTACACTGCATACTGGTCGGGAGTCCCCCAAACCAGCCGAGGCTGTCAGGGAGTTGGTGTGATTCTTTCCTCTCGAATAGTTGAATGTGTGATGGATTATGAATGTGTAAGCCCAAGACTCCTCTGGATTAGGTTAAAAGTCGGACTCACTCGCTTGTTTATCCTTGAGGTCTATGAACTAACGGATCTGTGCAGAGGTGGGTCATTAAAAGCCCAACAAGAGAGAGAGAGAGAGAGGAATTCTGGGATAGTATGAGAGAGGTCTTGAATAAATGCGGAGAAAATGAACGGATCGTCATGCTAGGGGACTTGAATGGGTGGGTTGGAGTAAAGCGTGATGGGTATGAAGGAGTTCTGGGTACGTTTGGGGACGAGAGAGTGAATGACAATGGGAGAAGCCTGCTTGAAGTATGCTTGGAATGGAATCTTTGCGTGACCAACACAATGTTTGAGCACAAAAAGATCCATTTATATACAAGAGAAGCGGGTGAGTCTAGAAATATGAATGATTTTGTAATTTTAGATGAAAGACTGAGGAAGAAAGTGCTAGACACTCGGGTATATCGCGGTGTAGGCCTAGACTCAGACCACTTCCTGGTCATAGCTCGAATGCATGGCCTCTTTAAACGGTGGCGACCCCGAGGGGCCGAGCCTACGAGTGTTTTGGACAGAGTAAAAGTGGAAAATCTACAAGAAAAAGAAAAGAAAGACGAGTATGTAGAGAAACTGAAGGAAAGTTTTAAAGGCATAGAAGAGATAGGTGTGATTGAAGATTTGTGGGAAACATTTAAGAAAGGGGTCGTGAATGTTGCTATTGAGATATGCGGGGTAGCTAAAAGAAGGAAAGGAAGAAAAAACTATAATGTGTGGATAGATAAGAGGTACAAAAGGCTGTGCAGGAAAAGAAGAAAGCGTGGTTGGATTGGTTAGCAACAAAAGCAAACCAAAAAGTTCAAAAGGCAACGGATGACGAGATAAAGGAAGCAAGAACGAAGTATAAAAGGTTGAAATCAGCAGCGAAAGAAATTGTGTCTAGAAAGAAAGAAGAACGAAAGGATGATTTTGATAGAAGGCTTACTGAAGATTTCCAGTCAAATATCAAGTTTTTCTGGAAATCTATCAAAACAGCTAGAGGAAAAACTTTTACCTCGGAGCTGAGTACAATCAGGAGTCAAGATGGAGGCATTATAAAAGGAGAATAATGTGTGTTATAGAGATGGAAAGAGTATTTTGAAAGTTTGTATGAAAGAGAGGAAGTGCAGGTACAACGTCCAGCACCTTCCATGGAAAGTAATATAAATGTTGATGAGAGTGAGATAAGCATGGATGAAATAGTGAAAGCGTTAAAAGTATGAGATTAGGTAAGGCTGCAGGGTATGACAGGATTACCGTCGAGATGCTGAGGGCTGGACAGGGCATAGTGCCTAGCCAGCTGTACCGCCTTTTCAATTTGTGCTGGCGTTAGACAGGGATGTGTAGCGTCACCGTGGCTGTTTAATCTGTTCATGGACAATTGCTTGACAGATTTAATAATTGAAAACGCTAAACACGTTAAAAAACCGACTTCCACACTTCCACAACTTAGTACATTTTTGCATCATTATTTTTGGTTTTTGTTATATTTCTAAAAAAGTACTACACGGATTTTGATAAAATTTAAATGGGACCACACGGGAAGCACTAGCTTTCTAATAAAAAAGGAATCATTAAAATCGGTTCACCCAGCCCAAAGTTATGAGGTAACAAACATAAAAAAAACGAGACCTACAGTACTCGCATATGATGTGTAACATGTGACAAAATACTTATTAAATAAATTAATTATCGGGTCGTACATTCACGGGCCGACCCTTCGAATAGTAGTATGTCATCTTTGCCTTTGCCATCACACTAGGCTGCATGGCTATGACAACCTTAGTTTTCGAGAATTAAAAAACGTTCGCATTTCCTGTTACACATTTCCGTCCCATTTGACGAAATCACTCCCACAAATTGCAGGAAAGCGAGAGCAAAGATGTTACACATCAAAAAAAATACAGACGAATTGAGAACCTCCTCCTTTTTGGAAGTCTCTTGAAAAAGAATAAAAGTGGGTTAAGAATGAATGAGTTACTCGTCAAATGTTTTCTCTATACTGATGACCAAGTATTACTTGCGTCGTCGGCCGAGGAGTTGCAGGAGATGGTAACTGCTATGAGTAGTGCTTTTGTTAGAAAGAGAATGAAGATGAATGTAAAGAAGACAAAAATGATGGAGTTTGAAAGAAATGAGGCAGTGACAGACTGCAATATCGCGATTGGTGATGAAAAAATTGAACAGGTGAATGAGTTTGTGTATCTGGGTTCAAAGTATACAAGAGATGGACAGTGTGAGAGTGATATTGAAAGAAGAGTGAATGCAGGAAACATGGTGAATGGAGGTTTACACTCCTTTATGAACAGTCGGAAGGTATCTAACAAGGCTCGTTTGGCTGTGCATGAGGGGGTGTTGGTTCCAACACTCATGTACGAAAGTGAAAGTTGGGTATGGCAGAAGAAATACGAAAGCAGAATAAATGCAGTTGAGATGAAAGCGTTAAGAAGTATGATAGGAGTTAAACTGAGTGACAGGATAAGAAATAGTGAGATAAGGAAACGTTGTGGTCTGAAAGAAGATGTAGTGACAAAAATTGAGAAAGGTATGCTGAAATGGTTTGGCCATATCGAGAGAATGAATGAAGAACGATTGACGAAAAAAGTGTATAAGGCGAGTGTGAATGAAAATGTCGGAAGGGGTAGACCTAGGCGGACGTTTCAAGACCAAATCAGGGACGTCTTAAAAAAAAGGCCAGGTCAAGAGTACCCTAAACCGAAGAGCATGTATGAAGGGAATAATGAAAGTGGATGAAGCGAAACAAGTATGTAAGGATCGTAGCAAGTGGAAAGAAGTAGTCTCTGCCTACCCCTAAGGGAAAGAGGCGTGATTATATGTATCTATGTATGTATGTATAATGTTATCTATCTAACAACGTTAAACCCAATTACCTACTCACCAATAGGAATTTTCAAATCATAATACATGTGTTTCATTAACAGATACAAAGTTCTGTGGCTTCCATAATCATCTGCTGAGATGATGATGGACGATTTAACTCCATAACATGAAAGTTATGGATTTCATCGTCCATCATAAGCTCATCTGAATCACCTGAAAGAATACAACCTATCGGTCTATGCATACCTACGTATATATCTATTCAAACGCAAAATGTTCGTTTGAAAGTTATTGTTCTTGCTTTGCGTTTCATGATTAAATTCTCTTTGGTTTTGTTCGTCTATGAAAATTCAATTTTGAAATGATTGTTACCTTTAGCAAAAAAGAAAGAAAAATAAAAGATGACCGTGTTGACTTTTGTGTGATTTTATTTTAAATGTTAAAATTCTGGTATAATATATTTATGTTTCATTAAGGCCCTCTTTTTTATTTAGTGGGTCTTTTACTCCCCCTACGAGGTTGACGTCCCCGAAATTCCTCCGCTTCAAAACTGATCCTGGGACAGAGCTGTGCTAACCGCCAGCCAGCCTTTTTGCCGTACTGCCCGCACTGCCCGCCCAGCTGCTTGCCTAAAGGGAAGTAAATTCTGTACTAATAATTCTTAATCCCGAGCAACTTTCTGGCAACCAAGCACTGTTGCTGCCCAGCGAAATACTTATTTATGTTCACAAAGCGCTACTGCCATCCTACAAGACTTCCTACCTCCGTTTATTTCAACAATCTAACTATTAATTTTAAAATTTTAAGTGTGTTGTGTACCTTCTAAGTGATCTTTACAACCTTGGGGTAATTCCGACCCCAAGTGAAATTTAATTCTATTTTCATTTTGGTACTTGGTTGCTTATTTAAATATCAAGGGGGGGCGACGATCGTTGCCTACCGGCTTTCTATTAAAATTAGTCAATTTAGGCTTTTTAATCAAATAAAAATTGCCTATTTAGATTTATTCCAGTATATTATCCAAATCATATCCAAAAAAGCGTCTGTGGCTCAACCGGTAACGACTCGGTCCATCTAACCAGAGGTACCGGGTTCAAATCTGGACGGCCAATGTACCAATGAGTTTTTCAAAAACTTACGTACATACTTACCGATTGCTTTAACGGTGAAGGAAAATATCGTGAGGAAACCTGCACACGCCTGCGAAGAAACTCGAAGGTTGTGTGTGAAGTTGACCAACCCGCACTGGGCCTGCGTGGTCGACTAAGGCCTAGTCGCCCTGATTCAGGGTAGGCTCGAGCCCCTCGGTGGGGACGTATATGAGCTGCAATGATGATTATCCAAATATAATTATATTATAGTTCTGTAACCACACGGTCATCTTTTTTCTAGCATATTGACCTATTTTTAAAATAATTATTAAATAAACATATTCCATTTTGCGCCAAAATATTTTTTTAAAAACTCCGTTTAGGCCCGATTCTGCTAAATTTTGTTTGTCGTGTAACAAACCCGTAACTGGGTATTTTAATCCTATTTCTTTTATTTAAGCTACACTATGTATAATATTGAAGAATTTTCCCCAACTCCTAATCATTAAGGAGTTGTACCTTCTTTTATCAGCTTATCAACATGAGATGATGACTAACAGACGCAAGTATTTTAATAGCTTTGGAAAACATATGAATCACGCAATAAGTGCCTACGTTATGAGTAATTTGAGGGTTGGTTTTGATTTCCCTGAGATCCCATCATCAGATCCTGACTTGGTGACAGTGGGACCCCCTCGGGAGTATACTCTTTCGAATGAAAAAAAGAATTTTGAAAATCGGTCCACAATTGATGGAAAAATCGATGAACATAAATTAAAAAAATATATGCAGTCGAACATAGTACCTCCTCCTTTTTTGAAGACGGTAAAAATACCTACGCATTTATTAAACTACTCGTTCCCACTGTCAGAAAATACACGGAAACATAGGTATTAAGGCACTCGACTTAGCGGTCATAACTGCGTACACGGGCGGAGCGCGAATCACGGCGGCGACTGTACGGCGTTCTAGCGCTAGGGTTGATTCATGAAAATGAAAATAGAAGTTTTACAAGTGATGGTTTTTATTTATTTGATAAGTTTAAGTAACAGTCGTACTAGTTGATCGCACTTAGAATGTGCGCCGTCCTTATTGACGCGTGTCGTGACGAGCGTCATGCACGTCACGAAGCATGTAAATGAACCAGAAGTTGAGAATCTTTTGAGGCTCTCGGGAGTGTCGCGACGAGTGAACACACACGTCGCGAGGTACGTGTATAAAGCGCATATGGTAACACTGCTTAAGCAACGTAATTGTTTATGGTCAGAATATTATCTGTGGAAATAAAAAGTATATTGATTTGGCTATGGTAAAAAAATGACCGCTTCTTTCTGTAAGTGTCATAAGACTCAAGACTGTGAATTTGTGTGCACATCGAAGTTGGAGATGCACGACATAATGGCGTGGCCTGACACCACGTGTCTGCGGGAATTTGCGTCTCATTGGATCATCAGAACGAAAGCTAAGTACCCTAAGTGCTTAGAGATTTTGGCGAGTTTCGTGTCTGAGGACGGTCCTTGTACAAATGACTTATTTCTACATACCTGCTATTAAAGTGACCTGCCCTAATGTGGGTGTTGCATTTATAACAACATAAAACCTAAATGTTCCATGCCTAAATGTCTACTCATGTTTGGAAAGCCTTTATACTTGCAAATGATTTGTGAACACACAATACATTGCTGAATGATTGTGTGTTGTATGGTGTGACGATGGCCAGTTAAAGGATCTTCGTGATCCATGAAAAGTCCATATCGATGGACAACTGTGTGGCCAGTTTGAAGCCTGTATGGCGTGATGATGGCCCATTAAAGGCCTATAAAGGATCCATGAAAAGTCCATATCAATGGACATCTGTGTGGCCAGTTTGAAGCCTGTATGGCGTGATGATGGCCCATTAAAGGCCTATAAAGGATCCATGAAAAGTCTATATCAATGGACAACTGTGTGGCCAGTGTAAAGCCTGTATGGCAAGGGTCTTTTGTGATCCATGAACAAGTCCATATAAACGGACAACTGTTTGGCCAGTGTAAAGCCTGTATGGCAAGGGTCTTCTGTGATCCATGAACAAGTGTATATAAATGGACAACTGTGTGTCCAGTGTTAATGGAAACCTATTGTGGTCTATAAAGAAACCTGTATGGCAAACTATGTGGCCAGCTAGTAGTGGCCAATTATGAGAGACTGACTTATGATTAATGACTGTCCTTTACTAAATGTTACGGTTATCAAGATAAAAGATCATTGTTTCTACGCTCCGTACTTAGATATGAAACAAGTAAAATCAGTGTTATATTTTATATTAACAGACGGAGATACCTGGTCTGATTGAGCGGACTTACACAGGCGTCCTTATGAACACCACACAAGTATACATCTGGTGAGTCAATTCCATTCTAAAACACATATCAAATCAGTTTTGTCTGGTGACTGGAGAGAGATAATATATTAAGAGTTACATCCCTAATAAACTAATTTAGCTAACTCTCAAAGGTCCCGACAACGCGTTCTGATAGCGACCCGATAGTATTTTGTTTAATCCAAAATGGATAAGCCCTTACTTAGGATCATCTCACCTGATGATAAGTGACGATGATGCTGAAGATAGAAGCGGGCTTACCAAGATTCCCCAACGCAATGGAGATCTGGCTATCTTATCTTCTATGGCCGGAACACATCAATGCTGTTAACACTGATGTTTGGCGGCAAGACTTAGATAAGATGGTGGTAGCTAGCCAGACGGGTTATAAAAATGCCCAACCAACAACTACCAAACCGACTCTTACAAAGTTGACCCCGCCGGGAATCAAACTCGCGAGGAATGGATTGACCATTACGGCACGGAGGCGGTTAAAATTTACTTAACTTAGCTGTTTTTTATCAGTACGTTGTTGATTTTTAAGGTTTTGTAGTCAAACTAACAACCTTTATAGTTTCGCCATGCCCGCCAATAAATAATTAGTTTACGAAATATTAAGTTTTTAAGTGCTGATTTTTGTTGCAGTTTCGAAACCTCAATTTCAGGAAATCTGAATATGATTTGGAATAGTAGGACACATTAATAAGAAAAATTATCACGGCTAAATAGGCTTTCTTAGTTTAAGAGTGATAGTAGTGGACTAACTTATAACGTGCAGTTATATTTGTAAAAAGTTCAACTCCTTACAAAATATCTAAATCTCAACTGTAAAATTGACTTGTTTTTTTTCTAATTTAATTTTTTTATCACTACGAAACTTTACTTTGTTCATGATCCGACATGCACTTAGCCAGTTTTATTAGATCTGTTTTTTTAATATATTTTATTACCTACATACCTAGCACATACATAGACTTCCACCATCTACCACTTAGCACGGTTCTGATCATGTTCTGATACACAATAATAATGATTACCTACCTATCTATCTCGATCTTAGATTATTATTAGGTATATACCTACATAAGACACACGGTGGCGGCACAAAACAGGTTGGTCTGATTTGTGGTTGCGACCCCATTCGCTAAGTGTATTGCTTAGCTAGGTATATTTAACGGTAGGTATAGGCGAGTGACGGAGCACTGCCCAAAGCCCCAGGTGGGAAGAATATCAGTGATAGAAAAAGCATAGCTGCCAAAGTGTCTTTGTTATTCACATTTTTATTACGCTACGTCTATATGTCGGAGCGTCATTGAAAACACGACCAATACCAGCTCGAGATACGTTTACATAGATCTTTAAACTTTATTTGGATCAAACGTCAGGTATTAGTTCCTGGGTGAAACCGGTGATGGCGTGACAATCGCTCGTACTCGTGAGCCGATCGTATGTGGTAGCAAAGATGACTTATTAACAGTAGGCCGTTTGTGATTGAGGTGGCAACCAACACTGAGATGAGAAGCCATATTAGCTGGACGTCAGTATCGGAGCAGACACTTTTTGACGGAGCATCGAACTGAACAGATGTGTCGCGCCATCGCTGGGATCACCGCGTTTGCATCCATTGTAATATAGCTGCATTGTTATGTTGACGCCCACGACCGAAATAGTTAAGTACGTGAACCACAAGGCCATCCATAACCTAACCACTCCCTTCGACATATATATATTTTTCCTGCGTTTTAAATTAATATCCTCAAGCAATTCCCAGAAGCTCAAAATCCTTCATTTGTGGTAAACATAGTGATTTTACGAGTAGATGTTAACATAGGAGCTCGCATGTCTAGCTGAATGTCATTATATGTTGATTAAATATACCTAATAAAAATAAATTCAGTGGAAAGTTGAGTTCAATTAATTTCAAAATGAAATTGATGACTTGTTTTATTTTCTCAATGCCCTATTTGCGTCACTCCAACCGTCATATTAATGTACTTAGGTACCTACTCTGTGCGTCACCGATTTTGTAAATGGAACTGCATATTCATGCAGTCACTTTTTTGTAACTGTTTTTTTAAAATGACAACTCATAACTAACAACGGTAAACGAAAAACATCGTGAGGAAATCTGCACACACCTGCTAAGAAACTCGATGATTATGCGTGAAGTCGACCAACCAGCACTGGGCCCGCGTGGTGTAATATGGCGCGGTAGCCCTAATTCAGGGTAGACTCGAGCCCCTCGGTCTACATGAGCTGATATTATGATGATGAACTAACATGAATTTAATGTAGATTCTATACATATAAAATCAAATCAAATCAAAATAATTTATTTTAAATAGTAAAAAAAACTTTTTGTATATTACAGATCGTGTCGCCGTTTGGCCCCCGGCTTAGAATAGGGCCATCCTATTTCATCCAATAGGTGTTGTAAGAGCCGACTAAGGGACTCAAACCGGAGGATGGGCAGCAGCGTGTTTCCGTGACTTGCAGCCAATCTGCAAAAACACTGCGATCGCCAACCCGCCTGCCAAGCGTGGCGATTACGGCAACACCCCCCAATGACGGACACAAATAAAAAACGGCCCTTAGTCCCTGGCGGCCCCACTATTCCTGGCTCCGGTAGCGGTCAAGGTAACGGCGGGGCATGGGGTGCGAAGAATCCCCGGCAGATGCCAGGCTACCAAAACAAAATACCTCTGGCCCTGGCAACCTACAACATGGAACTGAGACATGGTCGCTTACTATGGGCCTCATAAGAAGGCTCAAGGTCACCCAAAGGGCAATGGAGCGTGCTATGCTCGGAGTTTCTCTACGTGATCGAATCAGAACGAGGAGATCCGAAGGAGAACCAAAGTAACCGACATAGCTCTCAGATTTGCTAAACTTAAGTGGCAGGGGGCGGGGCACATTGCTCGTAGAACTGATGGCTGTTGGGGCATGCCCTCTCGCACATCTACCAGATACGCTAGACTACCAGGTTTATGATATAGCGTCCCCAAATACCTACCCTAGGGCATAACAGTGGGGGCCGATATTCCTGCCAACACCATAAGGTGAAGACAATGACCAGTTACGGTAGGTCTTGCCACCAAGACGCTTGTCCTGGTACTCTGCAAGGCGAGTGCCTCGTGGAAGAGAACCACTACCTACTGTCCAGGTAGGTACCGGAGCTGTAGGCGCGCTCACCTCCCGCGGCTTTCGCTGCTGGCGGTTCGATCCCCGCTCGGGACGCCAGAGAAGCTGGCTCCCACAAATCCGGTGTGGTACCGGAGCTGTAGGCATGCTCACTTCCCGGCGCTTATCGCACCTGTCCAGACTTACTCCTACGCGGCAGGATCGGCCGGAGCAGTACCAGCTTAGCTCTTCTTGCTGACCAGGCAAGTGCCGGAGATGCTTCCCTGCCAGTAGTTAAACCAGCAGTTCCGCTTAATGGACAACTCACGTGCCCCGCGTTGTTTTCGCCCATAGCCCACGTGGCCGGCTACGACAACACTAGTTGCGCGCGGGGAAGGACGCCTGGACGCAACGTGCTTGCCAGGCAACAAACATTGCCCAACCCCTGCAACTAACCACATACCACTACGAGTCCATGACCCAGTCGCGGGACCAACAAGTCAGAGTGCCGAAGGCGATAGACCAACGGCAGGCAAGCGGTGGGCTACCCCCGACCCCGTAGTACCCTGATCCAAACAGCCGGACCCGTAGTTCCGGCTGCGAACTCCACCTAGCCGGGCAGCTCTAGGCTGTTGGGGTAGTAAAGTTCTCGAGTGGCGACCAAGCACCGGAAAGCGTAGTTAGGCAGGCCTCCCACTCGGTGGACCGATGACCTGGTGAAGGTCGCGGGAAGCCGCTGGATGCGGGCAGCGCAGAACCGGTCATCGTGGAGATCCTTGGGGGAGGCCTATGTCCAGCAGTGGACGTCCTTCGGCTGATATGATGACGATGATATTACAAAAAATGTCATGATTCAGATTACGGTCTCAGGTAATGGTATTAATTATAGAATCAACATATATGTCTTTGTCATTTCAATAATCTATTATTTTATAGTATCCTCTAGATCACAAGCATTTTTTGACATGAGTCTTGAATTTATTCTCATTCATATGATAAAATACATCACAAATGACAAAATTAACTTCGAAGCTATTTGAATTTTGTGCCAGGTTTTTTGTGAATAACACATGCAAACGTGTAGTGGTGGAAGTACTGTCGTGTTCGTAGTATGGAGAATCAGAGGACAGCCCAAACGTACAGAAAATACCATTACGCTTTGATACGAAGCAAAAATAATATCTTACCTATGTAGTCTCCTTATAATTGGGGCACACTTTGGATACGGAATCCTAAAAGTAGTAAGTACTTGCGTAATACTGTAATTTTTTTCTGGCGACGAAGTGAAAGAGAGTGCCGAAAGACGAAAGCAGCCGTCAGTCAAGTGGTTTAGTGAGGAGTTCAAACAAGCGAATCGCCAGAACGAAAGTGTAAATGCTCTTCGCGATAGCCAGGCTAAAAATCAGATTTTCTATAGTCTATGCCTGCTGTTAAAGACAGGAAAAAAAAATAGTCTATGCTTTTGCTTGATGGCTGACCACGGTGTTTGATTGAATTGGATGAAATAGGTACACATTGCACATTATTTTTTTATTTTATCTGCAAACAATGAAGTTTTTGTGTTAAAAAATCCAATAATTTCCATGAAGATATCAGCTGCACAGCAACGATGGTATGTTTTGTAGAAGTTTAGATACTTTAATACGTAGTAGGTTTCCCATCACACTTACGTTTTCACGCCTTGGTGTTCAAAATCCCGACTAATTCGCCCGGGATGCGTTTCTGCTTATCCAGGTGCTGCCGGCGCATGTAAGAGGAAAATTAATTGGCCTTGCAAATTCGAATTAAATTCAAAGGCCAGTCTATTCCGCCACAATTTTCTAGTGTAATAACTTTTTTTGCTTGATCTCGATTTATTGCTGCTGGCACGAATGCATTTGAATCCTGTATGCCAATGTAAAAAAAATATGTTCTCACGGTCCGTCGCAGTACTTTGATGTGATGTCGAATAGATGTTACTTTTTTAGGTAGCAACTAGCAAACAACAGTAACCTATAATGTGACTGTTTCTTGTATTAACAGAATTGTTACTGTCGAGACATATCACGTGAAACCAGGATCATTTAATTTTCACTTTGTTTCCTGTTGAATGCTTGTTGAATGTCTTGGTGTGGATTTAATGCATTTGGCCTTGATTATGACATTGTGCTCCAACTGTAACATATTCCTTCCTAGAAATGTTTAGTACTGTATGAAATGAAAGTTCTGCTGAATAGCTGTATGTTTGCTCTAAATAGATACTGTTTATTAATCATTTTCATCTACTGAGCTCTGCAGAATAGCTGTATGTTTAATATACTGTTTTATAACAAAGGGACATATGCAAAAAAAATTGAAATTGCCGCAAATTAATTTTTTTTAACTTTTGTTTCTCCATACAAAGGGCATGCAAAAAGAAACTAAATACTCATAAAATTTATTCTTTATTACAGAGTATTCACCGCGAACATGTATTACACTTTTCCATCCTTTTAAATCAGTTGGAAAATGCCAAAGACAACTCTTCCTTAGACACCTCATAAATCTTATATTTATAAGCAGCCAGTACATCTTCCTTGCTTTCAAACCACTTTTCCTTTAGTTTTTCTTTATTTTTTGGAAAGAGGTAAAAGTCAGAAGGTGCTAGATCAGGGGAGGCGGGTGAAGGTAGAATACACACATTTTTAAAATTTAAAATAATTAAGTGTTCTGGCATAAGTGTGCGGAGCGGCGTTGCCGTCATGCCAGAGAAGGTGCTGGATTCCTGATTTCAGCCGCTTGTTACTCCAGGCTGGCAGTACTATTGTGGCACAAATGTCACACATACCATGCAGAGTTAACTGTCCTTTGTTCCTCTAGTACCACAGTAGCGATGTGTCCTGTCTTGCAGAAAAATGAGTCAACTATTTGGTTCTGTGTGCTTCATGCATGGCAATATTTTGTTGGAGTTAGCTCATTTTCAAAGCAACTGTTTGTCATGCTTTGTTTTGGCCAAGTTATATAGCCAAATTTGTCACCTGTCAGTATGTCAAAAACATTTTACTTTTCACCAGTGTCAAATTTTTCAATCATAAATTTGCACCAATCCAGGTGACGTTCTTTCTGTTAATCATCAAGTTTGTGCGGCACTTATGGAGGAACAGATGTTCATAAATAATTGTTTGTAATGCTGTTGACCCAATGATTTAGTTTTAACTTGAGCTCAGATATGTAATTTGTCAGTTTTCACAAAAAATTATCAACAGCTAGAACATTTTCTTGACTAACTGCAGTTGGCGGCCCGTCTGTCTTCGATTTATCTTCACAGCTTCCTGGTTCTTTTTAAATTCAGCAAACCAATTAAAAACTGTTGCTTGTGAACAAGCACACTCACCAAAAGTTGTGGTTAAAAGTTGAAAACTTTCTTGAGGCTTGAACCCTTTTTTCACGCCGAGTAAGCTCTATTGTAGGTAAAGTATTCCCACCAAATTCTCTCGGAAAAATATAAATTTACAAAAAAAAACAATGTTTCTGATATGTAAGTGATCCATTTTCAAATTTATCACCATTTAACCAGCCTCGAGTATCTAGTTTCTTTTGGCATGCCCCTCCTATTTTGAGCAACACCAACATATTTTTTTATCAATCATAACTTTATCAATCTTAACTATCATCCACATGCCTAAATTTCAACTTTATTAGCAGGGTGCAAATTGCATAGCTCAACTTGTTCTACCTACACATTTCTTGTAATTTGATGAATCATTTACATGAATAACAGAAGTTTTGCTTTGGTATGAGGTTTATCCTGTTCCACTCTACATTTTACATAGGTATTAAAAATAAGAGGTTAGGTGACATGGATAAAATATAGACAAGAAATAATTAGTAACAAGACATATCGCGAAAATAGGTACATAAATGACGCTGAAAAACTATGACGTCACTTCTAGGTTAAAACTATAGATCTGGGGCTGTACATAAATCATAAAGGAAACCTCTGTGCAAAATTTCAGCTTTTAGGTTTGGGCTGGGCGTTGATTAGCTCTCTGTCAATGAGTCAGCATTAACTTGAAATGTTTTTACTTTTTTAGTTTTAGTTTTTAGTATTCCTTTCAGTGTAGTTTTTAACATTTGACAGCTGTCAACTGAAATGAAAACCTCGTCGAGGCCTATCATTTCTCTTTAGGAGTTAGTAGCCTAGGATCTATTGGTCCATTGTTTCCACGACATAGCGGTTATCAGTTTTAAAGCTGTCATCTGAAATAAAAAGCTCATCAATACCTAACATTTTGCTTCGAGAAATAGTAATCTATGATCAATAACCTTCAGTAGTTCTAGTAGTATTAAGTTTGAGAGCTGTTATCCAAAATGAAGATCCTGACAAGACCTATCAAACGGGAAACTTTATTTTAAATTTATCTACATCTGAAATTACAAAATACTTCCTGCTCTAAACTTAGAACCCTCATGGATTTCATTCTGAAATTAGAACTGCAGCTTTCCTTACAATTATTTCTTCAGTAAACCAAAACAAAATTTTATTTGCTGTTGCAACCTTGTCTTGGAACCCTCATGGATGTTTTCATTCATTAAAAGGGACGAATAATTTCTTTAAATTCGGAGTCAGTAGTATGAATGTTTTAAAAAAATTGAAAAATAAAAAAGAGAATACCTATATAAAAGAATGATCTGTATAAATATAACTTTTCAGTGCAAATTTTTATTTGCTGCTGTGACTTACCTCGATATACAAATTATTGTAACGCACCTGTTTTGTTAGTGATGTCCGTCCCCAAAAACTTTTCATCATATTCACATAGAAAAATAAAAAGGTAATACCAAATCTTCCCAGTGTAAATAATCCAGTTAAACATGTAAAAATATTTTAAAATTGTTAGTTTGTTTTTTAATAAATCAGACTACCTCAAGCTGAGCTAAGCTCAAAAGTTGTTATGTTTTATTTCTTTTTTCTTACAGGTCATGCCCTACTAACTTCAATATCACAACAAAATGTAAGTTATTTTTGTTCTTATTATCCATTCTTCTTCCTTGCTATGAAAGTGTTCTTAATAATGACAAAAGATAATTTATCCTATAGTTTTATACAAGCAATATCTACCTATAAAAATAAAATGAGTCTGCCGTTGTGCGCGTATCACGCAAAGCTACTGGCTAGATATTGTTTTTTTTTTTGGTTTTTACATCCTAGATCATCATCATCTTCATATCAGCTCATATACCTACCCACCGAAGGAATCGAGCCTACCCTGAATTAGGGCGATCGGGCCTAATTACCATCCTAGATACTTGGTCCTTATCTTAAAAAAAAATCGGCTTGCGCACCACCGCAAGCAACAGCTAGTTTGAATATAAGTATGTTTATAGATCTCTAAAACGGCTCCATCGCTTTCGATGATATTTACATGATATGGTGGTGTTTGGGGTCGAAAAATCGATTTAGCAAAGGTCTCATCTATAGGAAAACTCGTTTTTCCGAATTTTTACACACTATCTTTTCTGTGCAATAATAAGATCGCTAACTTCACTGCACCAGATACATAAGTGATAGTCCAGTGGTCAAAGCGTTGGATATCCTCCTTGTATATACTGGGTGCGATCCGGGTCCAGTCAATTGATTTGAATGTTTGACATTTATTGTTTGCCTTTTCCGAGCTAAGCTTGGTCGCCCAGGACTTTAACTGTATGTTTGCAATGATGCAAAGTATGGTTTAATTGCTTTTTTGATATTCTTTATTTCTTGTTTTACAAAATCAGCAATTATAGTATAGGTATGACAAAATCCTAATTCATCTAACTTGTATTTTACATTGATGAAGTGAAAATTTAGGGTAAATTAAATTGTAGTCAAAATATTTGTGATAAATTTAATTATATCTTTATTTATTGTTTTTAGATAAATTCTCCTTAGAATGGATCCATCATGTTCACATTCCAAATGTGATATATTTGAGGGGACTAGTGAAGTCCCCTTTACAAGTAATGTTGAGGATAAGACTGATAATAGTGATGCCAGTATCGCAGGTGAGGGAATGAGCATTGAAAATGATGTTAAGCAACAAATAGATGATATAGAACGAGAAGACTTTGAGGAAGAGAATCGTATATTAAAACATTGCTCTGATATTATAGTAAAAAACAAAGTAGCATCCACACCAGACAACTTATCAAGCAGGAGCTCAAGTTTAACTTCTAGCTCTGAAACAATTTCTACCATAACCAATAATGCAAGCAACAATTTCATCACACCGGGTTGCAGCAAAAGTGATGATTGTGAAGATAGCAATGCTACCATTAGAAACATGATTCACTCAAAAAAGTATGTTGAAGAAAGACTAAGAAAAGATGATACACCAGATTTTATGCAAAAGCTTTTGAATAGTGGTGTGTCTGAGAAAAAAGATTATCCAAAAGGAAAATTGTATAAAGCCAACAAAGTGGGAGAAAGTGCACTTGAAGCCGACACATGTGAGGACAGTGTGGGAGGTCCCTCCGGGCGCACCAGCTCCAATGCCTCCAGCATTGCCAGCACCAGTTCAGATAACACCAAAGAGTTGAGTGTGCCATCCACATCTAACGCTGAGAAACTACTAGGCCTTCATAGTGGCAGTTTGAGGAATGAACCAGCTAATTCTAAGGCATCTTCGGTACAGTATTTTAATTATTGAGTTTATTTATTATGTATAAGTTTACAGTGCATATTATTAGTTTTACTTATTTCAGGGCTACTTGCAACCATTTTGTGATGGGGATGATGATTCTGAAGATGAAGTCAACGAGGAGTCTTGCTGCACTTGTTTATCTTCACACGAGGTACTGTGTGGTTGTTTTTAAAATGTGTTTTGAAAATGACAATATTTTTTTATCCACAATTGGTAAGCCCTGACATCATCTTATCTGGTGGTAAGTGACAATTTTTATATTCATTTTTTTCTTGTTTCAGGACGATGATGAAGATGATGAACCAGAACCTGATGAAAGACTATGGGTAAGATAAACTTGCATTATCCATATGGGTCTCAGATCAAATATAAAGGTTGATTTAGTGTCAGCGCTTTCAAAACAAGGTATTCAGATTTTTGATCCATTCACGAGGGAGCGAAATTTAAAATAATTTGATGTATTTTATTAATCAAAGAAATTTCGTTATTTCATAACTAAAATTTTATATTTAATTTTGGTTACTGTTGAATCTTTACGCTGTGGTTTAGCTTTTTGTTATTTTTATTAAGAAAGGGAATCTGGAATATTGTTATCTCGTTCTGACGCATGCACCTGTCTCAATTACTGTGAAGGATAGGACTTATCAGGTATCGAAACACTAGTTCAGGTCACCATTTAAGGTAAAGATGCATTCATTCAAAACAAGTGTTACCCCGCTTTTTGAAATGATTGTTGTATGAAACCCAATATGTGCCTTTATTTTTGATCTGAGATTTATTTAGTAATTGCCTTTACAGACGTGATAAAGCTGAAAAATATTAGTGAAAATTAATTGATACCCCAATAATCTCTCTCATTCTCATTAAAAATTGATCAGCTTCCTTTTAACAAATTAGTGCAGTTTCTTAGGGCATTTTCACATGCGGGATAAAGTAGTAATGTAGGACCTATTAGGAGAGCTTCCATATGCCACGGCGATCGTGACGTGACCGAGTGTCGCCCGTGCTCGTCCACTAAATTCAGGGTTCCGGCACGGCGCCCGTATTTAACGTGCAGTAGTGGCTAGCATAGCAGCGTTCACATAAACACGGCTGGCACGACACGATACTGTGTACGGTAAAGTTTGTCCCAATCAAGAAAATCTATACATATAACAAAACTGTAACGGGGCCATGTTTGTACATGAAATATTTTTGGAAAATAATAACTGTGTTGAACATTACAAACGATATAGAGGCCTACAAACGATATAGAGGCCAAACACAAGAACTTTTGGAATTTTTGTATGTCTGACTGCTTGTATGTTATAACGCAAAAACTACCAGGCCGAATTTGATGAGTTAACATACTAACATATAGAATACTTTTTATCCCGGAAAATTCAAGAGTTCCCGTGGGAAAATTCAAAACCTCCACGCGGACGAAGTCGCGGGCACAGGTAGTATACAATATAAACATAAATTCCCCAGCTCCAATCCACCATCGGTTAATTGGATGTAAGTTATGTTTTCATCCGTTTGTTGTCGATATTCCACTTATTCGCAAGTTGCGTTACGCTTCCTCCTTTATTATGTGGACGGCGAAGGAGTGGAATTCTTTGCTTGCGTCAGTATTTCTCGATCCCTACATTTTGTTTGAGGTCCTCAAAGCTATAGTGTATAGGAATTATTTGAGTTTGCGTGTAACATTCTCGACTGTACTGTCACTTCCCATCAGGTGAGTTGCAGTCAAACGCACTCAAATATTCATAGTAACTGTCTTGTTTTCCAAGTTTTTCACTGCTTATAAAACTAAATTTATGTGTTAGTATCTATACTTACAACTTTTCGGCACATTTCAGTACACAATATACAATATACATCCATCGCATGAAAATTTGTAAATATCCTGTTTACATTTGGTATTATCTTGATTGGGACAAAGTAAAATGACAGATCGCCGCTGCTGGGCCTTGAGTGAACCGTACGTAAACCGTGTGCGTAGGAAAACGACCTGCATGGCGCGGCCCCATGCCGTTAATACGGCAACCGTGTGTATGTGAAAATGATCTTAGTCTTTTTTCTTTGTGATTTGGCTGTGTCGGTTCCTTGGTAAAAGTTGTTTAATTTGTTAAATGAATGTCGTGAGTGAACCGTAGAATGGTAGCTAGGTAGTGGAGTCACTCTGGCATCTGTTACAAATGACCAAATCAGCACCCTGCACCCTGTGTGCACACATAATACTAATTCAGTGGTTCTGTGTTTATGAATGGTTTTTTTTTCAGCGGAAGCGCCGGTGCGAGCCTCCACCTCCGCAGTCTGCCAAAAGGTTCTGCTCTGACGGCCCCATATCTGGAGGAGGCAGTGGTGACAATAATTGGACACAGAATCTAGTGAATGGCATCTCTAACGCGGCAACACCAACTAGTATCTCTCCTGAACTTAAGCAATGGCTCAACAGGTACAATATGGTTTCGATGAGGAGTTTTTACTTAAATATATAAATAAATAATGTAATATTCAAGAAAATTATAGATAAGCATATTACTAACATGTGTTAATTTATTTAGGTTTCAATCCTGGTCCAACGGTGATAAAATTCAAGCCATAGATGCGCTAATAAGACGTTGTGATGCAAACCACGTCCGTCATATGATGAAAGCAATTGAACCATTATTCCAACGTGATTTCATATCACTGCTGCCTAAAGAGCTTGCCCTCACTGTTTTGGGATACTTACAGCCAAAGGATTTGCTAAGAGCTGCACAAACTTGCCGATATTGGAGGTAAGCCGATTGTTCCCAGCTGTCCTCTCTAGCACTATGCCCGGGGGTGATAAATCTTCCCATCTGTCCCTTTAGGTTATAAATAACTATTCACTGTAAATCTAGAGAGTTTTATTTGTTTTTTTTTCTCAAAGTTAGATAAATCGATTGGTAAAGTAACATACTCATCAATTTACAGGTTCTTGGCCGACGATAATCTATTATGGAAAGAACAATGCCGCCGAATCGGGATCACTACTCTAAAGAAGATGCCTCGTTCCTTACCCCGCTGTGCCAGTCCCTGGAAGGCCGCGTACATGCGCCAGTACCTGATCGAGAGCAACTGGCTTCACAAGCCTGTCTACAACCCCCTCATCATGCGGGGACACGACGACCACGTCATCACCTGCCTACAGTTCTACGGCAATCGGATCCTAAGTGGGAGCGATGATACTACGCTGAAAGTCTGGTCTGCTAATACCGGAAAGGTACCTTAGTCTGAGATAACTTAAATAAATACTAAATCTCACTTGGCACATTTATTTGCTATCGTCGTGCAAAGAGCAGGGATATCTGCTGTCGTTGACTAATCCTTACTAATATTTTAAATGTGAAAATGTGTTATTAATATTTGTTACCTTTTCACACTTCAACACCTCGACCAATCTTGATGAAATTAGGCATGCAGGTAGCCTGTGTCACTGGGAAGGACTAAGTCTACTTTTTACCCCGTGAAAATAGCATAGTCCGATGCAGTTCGCGCACTAACTCACCCTTAAAGACGGTCATAATAACGATGTCCACGCGGGCGAAACCGCGGGCAAAAGCTAGTAACTAGATAATAAAAGTGCTGTTAATGCTCAATATACACAAATGCAATAACTATATTCAAAACAATTAAGTTAATAAATACTTTTCAGTGCCTGCGCACATTAGTCGGCCACTCTGGTGGCGTGTGGTCGTCGCAGATGGTCGGTGACCTGGTCATCAGTGGGTCTACCGACCGCACTCTCCGCGTATGGAATGCCAATACCGGCCATTGCATGAAAGTTCTCGCTGGACACACTTCCACCGTACGGTGCATGCACCTTTACCAAAACAGGTAAACATTTATTTTTACTATCAGCAATTCAGGACACGCTTTGCCGTACTTATCCACTTTTCACCTCTATCATGAATAATAGAGGCGCCTATAGATGAAGTGTTGTTGATAGTACAGAAAATTTTACAAACATTGTATCAACAAGGAAAAGACCCACAAAAGATAGGTACAGCATATTTCCGTTTTGTATCATAAACAACCAGCTCTTTGTTTTTACATTATGGTGAACTTGTTAGGTTCTGAATTTTAAATTCGTTGTATGTCACAACAACACGATAGATCACAGGGGGGGGTTATACTAGTCATCACAAAAATCGGCCCACCTGATTTTTTTCAGCATATTTTCATACAATAAGCACGATTATTTTTTCAAATGAAGATAACTGAAAAAAAAAAAATCTAAAAAAGTGTAGATATCAGTAGGTTAGATCATCATCATCATCATATGCTGGACATAGGCATTCCCAAGGATTTCCACGTCGACCGGTTCTTCGCCACCCGCATCCAGCGGTTTCCCGCGACCTTCACCAGGTCATCGGTCCACCGAGTGGGATGCCTGCCTATGCTAAGTTTTCCGGTGTGCGGTTGCCACTTGAGAACTTGAATGTCCCAACGGCCATCTGTTCTACGAGCTATGTGCCCCGCCCACTGTCACTTAAGTTTAGCAATTCTGAGAGCTATGTCGGTTACTTTGCTTCTCCTACGGATCTTCTTTTTTCTGATTCGATAACGCAGAGAAACTCCGAGAATATCACGCTCCATTGCCCTTTGAGTGACCTTGAGTCTTCTTATAAGGCCCATAGTAAGCGACTATGTCTCAGTTCCGTATGTCATCCATCACTGGAAACACACTGGTCGAAGACCTTGGTCTCAGCTTAGACACTGCGGTATTTAGGACGTGAAGATATTATGAAGCTTCCCGAACGCTGCCCAGCCGAGTTGGATTCGACGATTGATCTCTTTCTTGAATTAGGACCTACCTAACTAGACTGTTTGTCCCAGGTATACATATTCGACAACAACTTTGAGTGTAGAGCCTCCAACCTTCAGAGGAGTAGTAGTCCGTGTTGCAACACGGACGTTTGACATAATTTTCGTCTTTTCCATGTTCATTCTAAGACCTACTTGTTGAGAGGTTTTACTGAGAACATCTGTCATTATAATCGTCCACATTCTCCCTGTCTCCTAGGCATTCGAAGCGATTGTGCAATTCGAGCTAAAAGCTCTCGGGGTTTTGGAGCTGGATGGGCGCTGGTCGTAGCGTAGACTTCATCATTCGACATCTTTCTAGCTTGGTCTTTAGTTTCAATGTGCCTCTTACCACCCGGTGATCGCTTTCTGTTTTGACTGAATTGATCACAGAGACATCATTGAATATTTGCTTCTTTGTCTACAAGATGACGTAGGTAGCCGATTTTTCTTGGAATAACGAACTACTGCGTACTGTACGCCATATACAGTTATAGTAACATACCGAATTACATCATACTGTTAGGGCCATTTTGACAAAAAAAAAAAATAAGTGACATTTTACTATGGTGGCAACCCTAAAAAAATCAAGAGGGGAAATTGAAAAAAAAAACGCCTGGTGATATAAAAATACAAACACTCACACAAAATTTTCACACAAATGGCTCATTTTTTTTAATTTTTTAGACTAATAGTGTAAGACAATGGATCCACATCAAAATCTCAATTTCTTTTTTTTTTTTGCCATCCAATACCTTCTTCACTCCTTCGTCACTCGAAAGTAAAAAGTAATCGTGCTTATTTGATTGGTGGAAGGGCATTATCTAAGCCCGCCTGGCTAGCTACCACCATCTTTTCTAAGTCTTGCCGCCAACATCAGTGTAAACAGCATTGATGTGTTCCGGATTGAAGATAAGTTAGCCAGTTCCTTATTGCGTTGGGGAATCTTGGTAAGCCCGCTTCCATCTTCAGCATTATCGTCATTTACCATCTGAGATGATGCTAAGGCCTTACCAATTGTGGGTAAAACAGATGACCTATCTATCATGCGAAACCCTTACAAAATAGGAACGTGGAATATGGAACTATGCTGGCTTCAGGAAAGTTGGAAGAGATTATATCGGAGATGGTTCGACTGGATATTGATATTATGGGCTTAGTGAAGTCAGATGGGAAGCAGTGGAGATTACTGAAGTAATGACAAAACAATAATATACACAGGGGATTAACAGGGAGCAAATGAAACAGCAATAGTTTTAAACAGGAAATGGAGCTCACAATACCATACATCATAGTGAGTTAAAGACAGCATTAGGAGATATGTAAATTATTCAAGTCTATATGCATGCTAGTAGTCATTCTGTTACAATAGTATAGATACAATAAAGAAGTAATAAAGGAAAAACATCCAAGTGCGATTTGGGGTTACACAACGAGGGTTTCGCATCAAAACTTTAACTACCAACAGATCAAGATCTCTCAGTACATAATTTGCGCTAGGTAAATAGGAGTCTACCTATTCTAGACTTGTTGTCCTGTGGAAACGGAAAAAAATAGATTTTCCTGTAATTTATGCATTCAAAATCAAATACCGATTTTTTCAACATTTTAGGCCCAGTAGTTTCGGAGATAAGGGGCGGCGGAACAATTTTCGCCTATTTTCTTAAATAATTTCAAAACTATTTATCTTAATATTTCCAAAAATAAGATTCTCACAACCAACTCTTTAGGTGCGTACGGATTAGAGACAGTCTCAGGGTGAGCAGCCTCGGCACGCACGGCTCGTGTGAAGGCTGCCTCGGTAAATAATTAAACAACATGAGGCAGCAGGCTGAGGCAACGTGCCTCGGGTCGAGCCACGATAAACAAAATGGCGCGACAAAATGGCGCCGCGCCGGATCGACAGCTGATTTATTTCTGCGTCTGTCCTGTCCGCCATTTTACACCTGAATCCTGATCAAGTAAGTCGATGAAACCCCTGAGTCGAAAGAAACCCGTGCTGCTATAATTATAGCGAAACATTGCTCCGTCAAATTACTTTTGAACGTGAACCAAGCGACAAAGTCAACTTCACACGTATGTCGAGTGCCGACTTTGAACATTTATTTTGTCTGGTAGCACTAATTATACAAAAAAAGGTGACAAAATTTCGTAAACCTATATCAGCCAAAGACAGATTTATAATAACTTTGCGATTTCTGGCGTCAGGAGATTCTGACACCGTGCTTAAATCACGTCCACACTTGCAAAGCACGTACGCCGTGGCGCCTTTGAGCACAGTCAAAAAACCGACACCGAATGGTTCGTGCCGCGGCAGCAGCGTCGCGTGAGGCAGGCCTCGGGCTTAGGCACGTACGCACTTGAGGCAATAGGGCAAGCCGTGCGTGCCTCAGGCGAGGCTGCCTCTAATCCGTACGCACCTTTTTATTTGATATGTCATACAATCTATTTTTTAATTTTCTAATTTATTCCTCAAATTTTTAAAATAATTACGTTACACTTTCGTCTTTGGGTCAACGTCTTACATATGTGTACCGAATTTCAACTCAATCGGTCCAGTAGTTTCCAAGCAAATTGCCTGTGACAGACGGACGGATAGACAGACACACGAGTGATCCTTTAATGGTTTCGTTTTTACCTTTTGAGGCACGGAACCCTATAAAAACTGTTTAATTGTTATGGGTAATATTAAAGTAGTAGTTGGAGAGGAAACAGAAGAGAGCATTACAGGAAAATTCGGTTTGGGCAAAAGTAATAGTACAGGAGAGAGATTATTTCAATTTTATAAGGAAAACCACATGACTATACTTAACACTCTTTTTGATCAGGCTAAACAAAGATTATACACATGAAAAATGCCAGATGAAATTAGCTGATATCAAATAGGTTACTACATTTTAATAAAAAATACACACCAATATCAAGTAAAATCTTGGTAGCTGATCTTAACTTATTAGAATTACACTAGAGTTTATTCGTTAGTATGAACAATTGTGAAGTTCGAAAAACTTCAAGAAAAAGTAAAGTTTGAATTCACAGAAAGCCATTTAAATCTGAACGGGAAATGTGTGTGTTTCAGGGTGGTGTCTGGTTCCCGCGACGCGACGCTGCGCGTGTGGTCGATCCCCGAAGGCCGGTGCCTGCGCGTGTTAATCGGCCATCTTGCGGCCGTGCGGTGCGTGCAGTACGACGGCAAGGTGGTTGTGTCGGGCGCCTACGACTACTTCGTCAAGGTGTGGAACCCGGAGACCGGCGAGTGTTTGCACACGTTGGCTGGCCATACTAACAGAGTTTATAGTCTACAGGTAAGTTTATGTCAATTCTTGGTTCCCGATAGAGTGTGAATAAAAATGAACTAGAACGAAGAAAATACCTTCTCACATAAGAATCTATCATTTTTCGATTTGTATGGAGGGATACCTTTATTAGAGTTAACCTAGAAACACCATTTACAGTAAATTAAATTGAAAATATTTATGTCGGACAACATAATTCAAAAAGTGTTGGTACCAAAACAAAACTATATCTAAACGAATCAATAAAAATTATTGCATAAAAACCATAAAACCACTCTTTTTTGCCCAGTCAGGTAGAAATGTATCCTATGTCACTCACGGGATGAAGACGAATCCAATTATTTTATTTATTTATTTATTAATCGAAAAAATTTGTACAATAAAACCTTGCACTTCAAAATCCATTATGTCACTCACGGGATGAAGACGAATCCAGTGACACCTCGCACTTCAAAATCCATCGAGCCGTTTATGCTACAGAGCGTGCCAAATAAATATACATACATACACTCTAAAAACAGTTCTTCTGGCACAGTCGGGTAAAAAGACATTAATATGCTTAGTAGGGTTACACACAGTCATAGAAAATGAAACTGAAACTGGTTAGCCAGCCACACACAACGCTCAGGATGCCGTTGATGTTGTTAGGACTTAAAGAAAAACATCCTTTTAATGACGGGAATGTATTTTTATTTTAATGTTGAAGATGTATAATAAGACACAAGAAAAAAAAGCACACACTCATGTATTGGCGTCCGACCAAAGACAAACAAAGAACAGTACCATAGTCAACCATAGAGTTCAGGTGCGACTAGAAAGTATTTTATTGTAACATCAACAGTTGATGCTGCCACGGACACGGTAAACCTACTATAAAGGCTACAGCAACGAGGCGGCTCATCAAAGTCATCAGTACGAGCTTCAGCAAACATGCCGGATGCGCTGCAGTACCTCGGCAGACCCAATAGCATCCTGAATACGTTATTACACTGAATGCGCAAGACGTCGATTGTCTGCTGCATATAGTTGACACAAAGAATGCACATAAAAGAATGGCACAAAGCTTTAAATAATACAACTTTAACAGCTTTAGTACAACGTGCAAATCTGCGAGCCGATATACATTGCATCTGACAGCCAACGCCAGTCGCTCCCTCCATATATCTTCATAATCAGAGAGATCCTCTGAGACCCAGTGTCCCAGGCACTTGAGACGCAAAACATTCGGCAAAGCGACGACGCCGTCTATAAAGACAGGTGGAACTGTTGTGATTTTATCACCACGAGATTGAAATACTTAAAAGTTCGCTCTTCTTCACATTGTACCTGAGCCCACTGGTCCCGGTGTACCTCTCACATATCAGCATGAGTTTACGTAGTGCGCTTATTGAGGGACCCAGCAACACCATAACGTCAGCGTAGCTAATTTTGTTGATAAATTTCTAATATACGGAGCAGCCGACTCCAGTGTTGCTCAAGATCCTCAACAAGCCCGTTTACGTACAGGTTGAAGAGTCGAGGAGAGGTTACAATAAAGTATAGACGCTACACAAATATATAAATATCCTAAGATATACTTTAAAAACCTTTTATGACAATAACAATTTTGAAGGTTTTCTCAGATTAGTATATTTTTAAGTGTTAATTAGTCGATTATGAAAGTCGTTGGATTTTTTTTTGTAAAAGCCTAGCATAGTACTACATGCAATATTTTTAAAATCTTTCGACTTACAATAAAAATCTAAAATATATAAAGACATTTTGACCTAAAGCGTATCGTTACTGAGAAGTTCTGAGTTGAAAGTGAGCACAAATTTCCCTTTCTATCTCTCAAATATCTCGGTAACATGACGCTTTATGTCAAAATGTCTTAATATACTTTCGGTTTGTATATTTGCATTTTGCATCTCCCTTAACAAAATACACACATCAAAAAATACAAGCAAGAACACACATTAAATTTAGATTTTATGAATTATTAGCTTTTTCCCGCGCCTTTGCCCGCGTGGACATCGTTACTATGACTGTCTTTGAGGGTGAGGGGTTACTTTGAGGCGAACCCGAAGAGTTCAGTGAGGGAAGGTGAAGATGAAATTGGAATTTCATGATCATCGTTTCATTTAAGATAAAAATAGTAAAAATATTATTTAAGTACAAAACTTTGACAAAATAATAATGAGTGAATATTTTAAAAAGAGCAAAGGACGATGCTATATTATTTGGAAAAAAATATCCTTACGATAAAGCATTACGATCGGTGTCATAAAATTATGGGAGTTTTTTTGTTTAATTTTCGGGTTCGATTCCCGGTTCGGAGAGGCGATTATTTAATAATTTAGAATGCAGTTAAAATTATTTTTAAAATCAAAATAAAGTCTCCTTTTAGGTAAATTTCCTACCTACAATATTTGATACCTTGAGTCGGTGTGGCATAGCCGTGGGACGCCCTGTGTTTAAAAGCACAAAAAGTATTGAAGGTATCTCGCAGCAAAATTACACTAAAAATATAACAAAACCTGGTAACAAAACAACATTTCTAAACGATATGGTTTTAGCAATTTGGGTGAGCGAACAAAGCATACATCACAGATGTTAAAAAAAAAAAACTCGGGTCAGTTTTGTAAAGTTTGTAGAAGACAATTGAAGCGCAATATTATCACAATAATGGTTAAAAGAAATAATAAAGACTTTCCACGGCACTTGCGTTGTTGGGCTATGTATGTAAGGAACTATGTTAAAAAACACAATGATAAAAAAAATTGAGAGCAAAGAAACGGGGTCACGTAAATTATATTCTTATTGTAGTCTATTCATCCACACAGAAGTGTGGTGGTGCTTTTCTTCAAAAAGGGCGATAACAACCTTCTGACGAACTACAGACCCATCTCCCTTCTGAGCCAGGTCTATAAGCTGTTTTCGAGAGTCATTACAAATCGTCTTGCACGTAGGTTTTGACGACTTCTTTCCTCCCGAACAAGCCGGTTTCCGAAAAGGTTTTAGTACCATCGACCACATACATACGCTGCGGCAGATTATACAGAAGACCGAAGAGTACAATCAGCCACTATGCTTAGCGTTTGTGGACCATGAAAAAGCCTTTGATACGGTCGAAACTTGGGCTGTGTTACGGTCTCTCTAGCGGTGCCAAATTGACTATCGAGGTGCTGAAGTTTGTTTGAAAACGCCACCATGTCGGTTCGCCTCCAGGACTAAAATTCGGTACCCATCCGGCCGCAGCGAGGGGTGAGACAGGGAGACGTCATATCTCCGAAACTGTTCACTGGAAGATGTTTAGGCTTTTGTACTGGGGTGGACTCTGCAATAATATCAACGGTGAGCACATCACACCCACCTTTGATTCGCTGACGATATCGTGGACATGGCTGAGACTATGGACGACTTAGTCACAATGCTCGATGGCCTCAGTAGAGCCTCTCAACAAGTAGGTCTTAGAATGAACATGGACAAGACGAAAATTGTGTCAAACGTCCGTGTCGCACCTACTCCTCTGAAGGTTGGAGGCTCTACATTTGAAGTTGTTGCCGAATATGTGTACCTGGGAGAAACAGTCCAGTTAGGTAGTTCCAACATCAAGAAACAGAACAATCGTCGAATTCAACTCGGCTGGGTGGCGTTCGGGAAGCTTCGCAATATCTTCACGTCCCAAATACCGCAGTGCCTTAGGACCAAGGTCTTCGACCATGTGTGTTGCCAGTGATGTCATACGGAACTAACAATAAGACATGGTCGCTTACTATGGTCCCCAAAAGAAGGCTCAAGGTCACCCAAAGGACAATGGAGCGTGCTATGCTCGGAATTTCTCTGCGTAATAAAATCAGAAACGAGGAGATCCGTAGGAGAACCAAAGTAATCGAAATAGCTCTCAGAATTGCTAAACTTAAGTGGCAGTGGGCTAGGCTCATAGCTCGTAGAACAGAAGGCCCAACGGCCATCGTAGTACATAGGCCATCGGCGACGGTAGTAAAGTTCTCGAGTGGCCACCGTGCCCTGGAAAACGTAGCGTAGGCAGGCCTCTCACTCGGTGGACCGGTGACCTGGTAAAGGTCGCTGGATGAGGGCAGCGCAGCACCGGTTATCGTGAAAATCCTTGGGGGAGGCCTTTGTCCAACAGTGGACGTCCTTCGGGTGATATGATGATGATGAGTCTATTCATGGAGTAGAAACGGCGAAAAGTAAGAGTAATCTACAAGACATAGAAAGCAAGATCCGGCAGACCAACTCAATAACAATAGCGCTCCTTGCAGAAACCTTTAAATTTATGAAACTACACACTAAAGCCAGAAAACTTTGCCACCCCAGCGACCAACAACAGCAAAAGCTTAAAAGCCCAACAAAATACTTCAACGTCAATTCTCTTATCAGGTTATATTGATATAGGAAATTAGTCTCTTCTAATTTCCTATATTAAAGTCAGGCTGCACAGCCCCCTGGTTGTGGTCGACTGGCTGCGGTTATTCAGTCATCCTCTCCAATCCCAGAGTATGTCTCTCCTACCAAATACTGCGCCCAATGGTTTATCAGGCGTGCCCGGGTCAGTCGCTGCCGACATGTTGGGTGTTGTGCCTATGTTCATGTTCATTTAATACAATTTTAATCGCTTTCGTGGCGTAATGGTTAATTTGTTTACACCAGGAGGTCGCGGGTTCGATTTGCAGCGGGGTCAACTTTGTAAGACTCGGTTTGGTTGGTGGTAGCGCATTCTCATAGCCCGCTTGGCTAGCTACCACCATCTTATCTGAGTCTTTTCGCCAAAACATCAGTGTTAACAGCATTGATGTGTTCCGGCTTCAAGATAAGATAGCCGGATCCCCATTTCGTCGGGGAATCTTGGTAAGCCCGCTTCCATATTCGGCATCATCGTCACTTACCATCAGCTGAGATGATGCCGAATATGGAAGCGGGCTTACCAAGATTCCCCGACGCAATGGGGATCCGGCTATCTTATCTTGAAGGGCTTATCAATTGTGGATAAAAAAAACATTTTCATAGTGATGTTCAGATGATATCCGTGGTCATATGCCACTTGGCTTTTGATCGCTTACTACTGTTCGAATGTACTGTTTTGTTAGGGTAGGTGGCATGTGACCACGGCTATCCTTTGAACATTTTCAAACTATTAAAAAAAATAAAAAAATCCCTTTCTTTTATTTGTTCAGCTGGTGTTCCTGCAAATAAATAAGTTCTTGTGATTTAATAATAAAAATATGTATACTACTGTGATTTTAAATAAAACAGGACAGACACATTCGTCATGTACTCTTATACTGTAGTTTATACTAGTTAGATATTCAGCCCGGTTTTAAAAGTCTCAGTTTTAGGTCATCGTTATTTTCCACGATCGGTCTATGAGATTGAATCTTCAACTAAAAATGACTTTTTGCTAAGCGACATTAACGTTCCTTATACAGTTCGATGGCATCCACGTGGTGAGCGGTTCCCTGGACACGTCGATCCGCGTGTGGGACGTAGAGTCGGGCCAACTGAAGCACACGCTCACCGGCCACCAGTCGCTCACCTCCGGCATGGAGCTGCACTCCAACATACTGGTCTCGGGCAATGCAGACTCTACTGTCAAAGTGTGGGATATTACTACGGGACATTGTTTGCATACGTTATCAGGTTTGTAACTTTGGAAATTCGACTTTCATAAAATGTTTTTTTTTTCCTACATTGAATAATAGTTATTTATGATACACGGGTAGTGAATGACAAACGAGTGAAACTTGTAAGCCCGAGCCGCAGGCGCGGGTTTACCAACGTCACGAGTTTGTCAAATACCTTTTATGCCCATGTATCATACGACAGTTGTGAGAAAAAAGGACAAAATATAAGCCGGCCAAGTGCGAGACGGACTCGCGCACTGAAGGTTCCGTACCACTACACCTCTCCACACAAGTACAATGATACCTATTCATTTCAAACAAAAAAACATCAACGCTAGCGATAGGAAAAAAAGCTCTTTTCGCATTCAGCTCGGACTGCTTAGCGCGAGTATGACTCAAACTTATTTGTTGTTTTACTTTAGGATTAGTACTATAATCACACCATGTATGTATTTACGATACGTTTTTACGATAGAGCAAAAACAAGTTTTAATAATAACATGAGGACACAATACCATTGACTTATTTTTATTCTTTGTTAGTAAATCCCCCATAATAACACATTCTGTGAATATTTGAGACAGCTACCTATTACGGTTAAAAAGATACAGTAAAGATGTAAGGACGGACTGACCTACAGCGTAGACTTAATAATAGGGTCCCGTTACCTGACCTTTCCTTGTGCGCTATATGTAGGGTTGCCATAACTTCTAGGAACCAATACAGGACGTTTTCTCTTTCCATGCCCAAAACGCATAAAACATTAAACGCCGAAACGCAGCGTTTCAACTACACTATACGTAGCACGCATATGTACATAGTGAAAGGCAAACTTCGTATTATTTTAACAGCTATCGTCTGATCTCCAACCATCAAAAAGACTTTAGGTACCGCGCGCATGTGAGAGGTGCGGCTCTCGGCGCTCCTGAACTCCTGTTGCCGGTTACGTTCGGGTCGCGCGCCCGCGCTACTCACCTCTAGCCTATTTTCGTATTTTGTCGATATACGGAACAAGTAGTAATATGGGACGGGATTTAAAAAAACGGTGACAGTCCCGTATATACGGGACGTATGGCAATCCTAGCTAATTTTGATTACCACTTGCAACAGTACCACTTTTCTAGTAGGTAACTGTATTGAAATAGTATATTATGCAAATAGTGAATAAAGGACGGATTTAAAGCGAGGGCCATAAATGAATCACGAGCAAGTGAAGGGTTCTGATGACTGATTCACGACCGTAAGTCATGATTCAAGTATTAGAACCCTGAGCGACGCGAGTGATTCAAGGCCCTCGATATAAATCCGTTTTATTCAAGAGTTGCTTACTATACTTTATACCATGACTCCGAGAAAAAGAAACATTTAAGCGAAAATATTAAAATAATTAAAATACTTACTCATTAAAATTGGAACAAATACTAAAATAAAGAGTAATTTTCATTGTGTTCGTACTACTTATAGTAAGTATTCAAAAAAGCGCCAATTTACTAATGAAATGACGGCAAAGAACACAAAATAGTTTTCATTCTAATGCTAAACTTTTCGAAAATATCGAATAATCAAATCTCGATGAATTATTTGCACAATGAGTTTGTATGTCAAATATTCTTTGGATTAGGAGTTTCTATCGGAGTATTTTTTGCGCAAGGAGGTTGTATAGCTGAGGTGCGAGGTCAAATATTATATTGGTCTTAGTATATTGGTGTGTTGTAAATTCAAACACCAAAATAGTGATTATATAAAAGAGCTTTTTATTTTAGCTTTTTAGTGCAGCAATGGTATAAAATACTTTTATCTTATAACTCTTAACGTGAAATTCGAAGTATAAAATTCAAAACGACTTTATATTGACTTACTTTATTTTTTTACCTTTTTTAAAAAAAAAAACAACACTTCCTGTAACAAAATGTTATAAAGTTTTTTTTTACCATTACGATACCGGTCAAATCTAAGAAGTTAATATCACCAAGGAGATTCCATCAAGTATTTTTCTTCTAATGGAACGCATATGCGGGGAGCGCCATTTTGATAGCATACAAAAAGTTTTTATCCCAATTTTTACCTGTCTGTGACAGCGCCCACTTTAGCGCATGCGCGGTGATGTGCTGGGTTTGGGCTTTTTCGTTGTATGCTGAACTTCGTGGGAAATCATTTTATTCTTACTCTTTTAGCTTTGATATTTTGTTAGTAAGTTCATTCCCAATGTATGGGATTAGTTTATTAAACTGAAACTAGGTATTAAATACCCGTATGATACTAATAAAAACCTCGCCAAGGCTCTGTTTTTAAAGTCATACTCGTGTTTTAATACCCCCCATTATGCAACAGTTTCATAAACTACTATTTAGTTTAAAATAATATCGTGGATAAATAAAAATATATATTTGATTGTGTTTCCAGGAGTCAACAAACATCAATCAGCCGTGACATGTCTTCAGTCGAGCAACCGTTTTGTGATCACCTCGTCTGACGATGGCACGGTGAAGCTGTGGGACGTGCGTACGGGCGAGTTTATCCGCAACCTGGTGCACCTCAGCTCAGGCGGGTCTGGCGGCGTGGTGTGGCGTATCCGCGCCTCCGCCACCAAGCTCATCTGCGCTGTCGGCTCGCGGAACGGCACCGAGGAGACCAAGCTGCTCGTGCTCGACTTCGATATACCGGGAGCCTGTCGTAAGTGCGACAAATAGCATCGACTCAACCGACGCTTGCTGCGTCGCTATGTGAATCTGTACGCGCCGTGGCAATGCTAAAGCGCCTCGGTCCGACGGTTTTCTTTCAACAGATTCGCCTTCAATAATACTGTTTACGTATTCATACTCAAGTTACTGAATCTATTTAGTGATATACAGCAAAAAGTTCATTTGCGGTCATTTCCCGTTGAATGTACATGAATTAAAAGGCTTTTGCTCAATTACAACTACAAAAATAAGAAACTAAAACATATAATTTTTCCTCATGAGATGCTTCTAACTTGCCTTAGTTTTAATTTAATAATTCATAATTTATTGCAATATATTTATTTTTTTGAAGGGAAAATATGATTAATATTTTAAACAGTAATCGATGCTAAAAAAACGAATCTAAAGTTGCATACAGACTAGAGAAAGCCTCGGGCTGAGGCAGGATGCCTTTGTGCATTTACTATCTATTCTGTACTATTCTGTACTATTATTTATTATTTTTATTGTAATATAAAGTATATTTGATTGATTAACTCAAATGTGAATGCGCTCAGCCCGAAGCATGCCTCGCCACGCACATGCCTCTAGCCAAGGATTCGAGGGGCGCTCGGCGCATTGCCTCCAAATCACTTAAGCCGCAAGCCGTGCGTGGCGAGGCTGCACACCTTGACGTTGCCTCTAGTCTAAAACGGAAATAATTTCATATTATTACCGATAACGATGATTTTTTTCTGCTTTTCTCGAATATTTTTTCAAGTTTGTTGTATTATGTTGCACTTGTTTGGGGTAGTTCTTGAACTGTGCCAAAACTAACAAACAAATGTTTCTTCATTTATGCATAAGAAGAAATAAGTGCATCTAAAATTTGTGGCCTAGGCATTTTTATGTGCTTGATTCTGACGTTTTGCTGCGATTGGCGCCTTTCCAGCTCCAACACCTAACAGCGGCGACCTGGCGGGGATCGCTGACCGGCGCACACCACGCCCGACAACCACCAGATCGATCGAGGCCAAAGGCGACACTTACCTTTTTTTTATTCTAAAGGCATTATTATACCTAAAGTTTTTACTTACTAGTAACTCCGATAGCTTGTTGATGCAATGGATGATATTAGTGAAAGATTGAGATTTTGAATATAATGTACATAGGTTCAATGCCTCATCAGGTAACAGGTACAAAGCGTTCCCCGCCGGGTCGCCGCTGTTAGGTGGTGGGGCAGCAACGGTGCTAGTAGCAACACATTTAATATGATTTATGTGATCTGAACACCAAACGGACGCTTCTACAAATCTGGTATGGTGTAACTATGTTAAAAACTGTGGATACAAAATCTACCCACCGGAAGACACTTTTGGAAGTGAACATTTTACTTGATGATAACCATTTGCTTGATTGAATATAGGTATGCGTAATGACGTTTTTTTATTAATGTGTATCCTGTTTGTCTGATAGTGATAATACATTCAATACCAATAACGTAGTCTACTAATTAATATTAAAGTATAAAAATGTCCAGTAGTCGGTGGATCAACCATCGTGCATTGGAAATGCGTCGTTATCCCAAAGAATAAAAGGAAAATGGTGTTATTTAAGTTTAATTCCTACGTTAATGTGCCTTTTTATTTAATCACAATTTAAATTATTAAGTTTGTGCAAAAAAGAACGCTTCTGAAAGCAAATATTGACAATATTTTCATTTCAATTTCAGTTTATTTTTGTCTTATTTTTTCATTTGTCGTAGATTTTAGTTTTATTGTATTATTACTTAACTATAGTTTGTTTACTTTAGTTGACTAGGTTTGGAAAGAAGATTTAGATAATTGTGTATTACATATTTAATTTGAATGTGAAATTATTTCCGCTCAAGCAGTGACGTCATAATCATTATGCAACCCAACCATAAAACCGGTCAAAAAACATCGTTCGTCAAAAAGACTAGGTTCTTAATTACAAAGAAGCCAACTATTTCCAACGTTGAAAACCTTGCACGTATTCGCTATGCTCAATGTTGTATCCGTAATACAGGCCGAACAACGGATGCCTTTTAAGAAGTGAACAGTTTCAGCGGAACTAATCCCAATGGCTTTCTTTTCATTTTTTAAAGTAATAAGTATTAAAAGTTTTAGCAATTCTAAAAAATGATAATAGGAAAAAAAGAAGAGTGCGGCAAACATTGTTTCCTTCATGATTACAATAATAAAACAAAAAAAGCATTCCAACCCTAATCAACTAAATCAGTGTAAACCGTTTTAAATATGATTATTCCAATTATTATTATTATTCGCTTATTTGACTTTTATGAATTATTTTTATCTTAAATCTTAGTAATATCATAGTTAAAGGCCAGCAAATAAATAATAATCATTATGTATTTAATGTACTTAAGAACAGATGGACATTTGGACAGTCAAGTTTTCGATTGGCGACTGCACATCGGCAACGTAGCGTAGACAGACCTCCCATTCGCAGGACCGGTCTTTGTGAAAATTCTTGGTAAGACCTTTGTCCAGCAGTGCACGTCTTTCGAGTGATTATTATGCATATTGGCATAATAATCTTATTAATACATAACGAATTCTCAAAATAGCTTAAGAGCCTCCGCTACGCGTATTCTGTGGAGGTGAGGTCGCGAGCGGTCTGTAACAACATAATACAAGAGCCACATGCGAGGTTATCGGGTTCACGCGCCGCCGTGTCCCCCTATATTTCACGAACATCCTAGTTCGCTCTATAATGTGTTGTTTACGTTATCTTTATTACCATAGTGCTATGGTATACACCGATTTTCAAAAAAGAAGTTGCACATTGTGTTAGAAGCATGAAAATCGGTACGATTGATTTTTAGGCCATATTGATCAATTTGACCCGTAGCAGTAATAAAAAACTGGTTGTCTGTAAATTCGGTTTACGGACGATCATTTTACGTGATAACGTGTCACAAGCCGAACGCTTAGGTCAATCGTACCTCTCTATCGCTTATTCTGCGCTCTCGCTTGCACGCTGGGCCAACGCGGGACGTGACACTCTTTCGTGAGTGCAGCCGGCGTTCATCGATTTATAAGATGTTAATCGATTAACGATTAGTTAAACGATTTCTTTTTTATTTCACGGAAAAATATGTAAATTCCTAAAATCATTTTATTACAGGTCAGTATTAAATGTCCTAATGCTATAGCTATAATTTGAATCTAGTCTTACTGACGTGGTATATGTAAATTAGAATTATCTTCTTTTCTATTTTTTAGTTTTTGATTTTTTTTTTGAAAATCGATACCAGTTTCATTTTTCAACCATACCAAAAAAATATCATTGAGCTCTACGAGCTAAAAAATGCCACTGACCAGTCACGAGAGATTCGGCAAAAACAAAAAAAAAAACGATTAGTGAAAATGGTTATGTTAAAATCGTAAAAACGGTAGTCGCTACGATGGATCATAAGGATATTTGAATTATAAATCAATTTCGTCCATCGAAATAAAAAATAAATATATTTTTAATGGAAAAAATACGTGAAAAATCCAAAAATTTCGGTGTTCATTTTATCATATATAAATATGATAAAATGATAAGTATTAATTGTGTATTTAAGAAATTTTCCAACGTATTTTCCGTGGATATAAATATTTTATTTTTTAATTATTGCTATGAGTCAAATTGATCAATATGGCCCGAAGATCAATCGTACCAATTTTCGTGCTTGTAACACAATTTTCTGCTTTTTTTGGGATACCGCTAGTACTACATATCCTCCTTGCATAGTTGTTCTCATCAATGAATGTCGTGACCTCCCGGAATAACCTTCTCTCTGTCAGGTTTTGCCACGGAAATTGGACTGTACGCCGGCGTGGATCTGGTCGGACCAACCACCTGGTCCTTTTTCTTTTATTTTACCGGATATGAATTTTACTTAGGCCACACTGAAAGATTTGCGTAACTTTTAAATAAAACAAATTATGGTTATGCGTTTATTGCTTCTCAAAATATTCGGCATTTATTTATACGCTCAAACCATTTGTCGAACCTTGAGGCTCAATCACTTGAGGCCATGTTGTTGGTTGAACGTCGTCACTGCTTTTTCGGGGGTCCTAAAAGTCAAACCTCTCTTCAAATTTTTGATTTTAGGCAAAATATAATAGTCGCAGGGCGCAAGGTCCGATCTATAAGCAGGATGAATCACAATCTCCACCTTTTCAGAATGAAGATATGCCTTTGTCTTCTTCGCGGTGTAAGCAGACGCATGTCATGATGCAAGAGAATGCGGCTTCTTGGTCGTCTTACGGACCTTTTCAAAGACACAGGGCAGACAAGTGGTTGTGTACCACTCAGCATTAACCGTTCTCTTATTAACTAGTGGTACAGTACAAATAGGACCGCGGTAGACGGCCGACCTCCCCAAAAATTGTAATTGAGAGAAACCCGGCCTCTATTAAATTAAGCGTACCCACCGTCTTGCAGTGCTCAAATGTGGTGCTTCAAGCCCCAAAGCATTTTGAAGACGAGCACTACATTCTTGCCGAGAAAGAGAACTTTAAATCGTAAAAAATCAATGCCCGAAAATCTTTTCGCGTCAAATCGGATCCGGTCACTTAAGGCCACTTTCCTCGCACGGCCACATACCTGTTAGGGCCACTTTCACTGCAAATTGTTCACTTCAGAACCCCAGAAAAGTCAAATGACGACCAGTTTACCGCCAACAACTAGTCAATTCCATTAAAGATAATCCATACTTAAAAAAAATTGAAATTTAAAATGTCCCTCGTATTGCGTTGCAATTTTTCTAGCAATGGACCGAAGTACTTATTCAAACTCAAACTTTTTATTACATTACTCGAAAGCCTTCTTTACAATATGGTGGATAACCTTGTAGCATCTTGTTGTTTTGCCTGACGGTAAATTATTAGCTAGTCCACCAGGCATTTAGAAAGGTCAATATTTGTAGCTTGTATATTATTTCGGCATCCTAACACTAGATGTACGATATCATTGTATGTACTGAATATAGTTTCACTCTGCAGATTTTTGGTACAGTTTTAAAAAATAACGACGAAACGATCTCCAGGCATCAAAGCGTTCGTTCAGAATATCATATAAATTATAGTAACATAGCTGGCACACCGTTTTAATTTAATTATATAATTTGCAGGATTGTCGCAAGTGTGAAACTGTTGAAGAACAGCGTTAAAATGGTTTCGTGTCGTATGAAACTGTGTGAAAAAGTAAATCTTCTGTATATAATAAACAGTAATGTGTGATCGATCATTTAAGGCATACTTCTAAATGCCTACCTGAATGATAATTGATCTAATAAATAACTAAACAAAGACTGAAGCATAGGTATAGTTTAATATTTAAAGTATTAAAATATAATAACTCCTGTACTACCAACCATCACACTGCTGTATGTCTTTGTTATTTTTATCTTTTCTTTTAAACTGTCCGTTTTCAGAAATGTTATTAGTTTAAGCAGCGGCGCTGTCGCGATCCCGTTATTTGAGTAATCTTTGAATATTTGATTAATTAGTAATCCTAGTTTAAGTTTTTTAATATTATATAAATTAGTATTTATCATGCAATGAACCTACAAAAGAAATGGCATGCCTTAGTGGTAGGAGTAACGGCGGATCATTCATGCACGCCGATTTGTTATGGCATCGGACCATAGACTTAGAATCTACTAGAGTATGTCCTAAGTTTATGCATCTGACGAAGATATTATGTTCTCAATGACACTACATCACATGCGGAGATTTTCAAATACTCGTATCGTAAAATGCGAGAATTTTTAGTATATGCAAATCTTTTTTCGAAAGGTTTAAACTTTTCTTTTTAGGTTCATATTTAATAAATATACTATCAACTTACAATAAAATATAATGTGTAATAAAAATAACGAGAAATGAATGACTATGTCGTCTACTTTACCGAGATTGTAGAATTGTAAACATTTAAATATCTATGTAACTGTATCAATCGATCCAAACATGTTTAGCTGGTTATTGTAATAAATTCAAAATGTTTAAATTATTCACAAGGACTTATTAAATACATTTTTGTTCGCGCCGTCTGTGAGCAAAGTAAGCGAGGCGTTGCCGAGACGTATCTAGTTTTAAAAAATCTTTTTCTTATCTTTTTTTCTAGTTTGTCTTAGTTGCTATAAAGGTGTAATAATAAATTAAATTGTTTTTCGATCTTGTGTTTGAGCTTTGCTTTCATCAATCATCCATCAACTTGCGTTCAGGATGGGATGTCCAAAAAAGCGATATAAAGGTGAACGCACATCTGGCAGTCGTCTCTTGGCACCGCATAGAACTTTTTTTTAATTAGGACCGATGTTAGTGACGTCATCAGCTGCGGCCGGGAAGTTCGGCCGCTTCAGGTACTGCGGAGACTGCAGTTCGGCTAGGTGTGCGAAGTTGTATAGAACTTCATATAAAGAATTCGAATGCGGCGACTGCGGTACAGCTAGATGTGCGTTCACCTTAAGACGTTGACAGTGGAGGCCGAGTAGCATCATCTTAGCAAGGTTCTGACACCCGTCAACAAAGAAACCTTATAGTTTCGCCATGTCTGTCTGTCCGTCTCTCCAAGAAAGCTGTAATTTGGCATGGTTATACATATTTACCACGCCGACAAAGTTGTACAATAAAATATTGTTTTTTATGGTACCCTACATGTAAAGAGAGTGAATTATTTTCTAACGTATCGTGAATAGGTCTTAAAACAACTGTGGGTTTTAAAAGGCCTATTCAACAATAGTAGGACATTTAATCAATTTAAAAGGAAAACTATCACGGCTAAGTAGGCTTTCTTAGTCTATGGGTAATATAGTAGACCAACTTAAGATGTGCAGTTGAATTTGTCAAAAGTTCATAGATTTTCCATACAAAATGTTCTATTACCAGCTGAAAATATCAAAAACGTGTTGTTGGATTTTAACGTCAGTTTGTAAGTAACAAGGTTCTGACACCTTATGAAGATAAGATAGCCAGTTCCCCATTGCGTTGGGGAATCTTGGTAAGCCCGCTTCCATCTTCGGCAACATCGTCACTTACCACCAGGTGAGATGTTGTCAAGGGTTTACCAATTGTGATTAAAAAAAAAAACTAAGATTACCATTTTTTATTAAAAAATAAAACCCGACCGCTTACGTATTCTATGTCATCCAGGGGATCAGGATGAATCCAACATCTCACACACCAAAATCCATCAAACATTTTAGGCTACAGACTCAGCCAAAGAAACAGACATACATACCTACATCATTATATCAGCCAAAAAACGTACACTGCTGGACCAAGGCCTCCCCCAAGGATTTCTACGACGACCGTTGCTGCTGCGCTGCCCGTGTCCAGCGGCTTCATGCGATCTTCACCAGGTGGTCGATCAATTTTTTTATCCCGTGAAACTACCGGTACCGCGGTCTTACTTTCGTAACTGTTAGATCCGCTACCCACAGCCAGCTTCGAGAAGGCTCGTCGACAATCATAAAACCAAACGAACCTATTGTCGCTTACATCTCAGATCCGCCGTTTGTTCCCCACCCAGTGTACTTGGTAGTGTCACAGGTTATCTTTGGCATAAGTACTAGTAGTTCTAAGAGGTAATGCTACGGGAAATAAACAGATCAAAGTGAATGTGCATGGACATCCAGTCGATTCGAAAAAATGTGGGGGAAGCTGGAAAGTATTCCGAAAATAATGGAACTTTTACAAGTTGTTTGGGGGCACTAGGAAGAAATATCCCAAGTTTTTGAACACAAGGACCCTGTGCTAAATTGAGGGAAGGGGGGGGGGGGGGGGCATTTTTTTGTACCACATTGCATGACAAAGCTAGAGGCGTATCTGAAAGAGTTGTGTCTAACTTGTATTGCTCGTGGATGTCTTTTATTAGAAGCAACAATACGTTCATCCATCGACATTGGAGAACACGTCAATCATGTAAGCTAAATCAGGCAAACAAACAGTCGTTCCAAAGAGATGAGGCGCATAATCAATAAGTAATGAGATTTCTAACAAAACCACTCGACTGCCCAATTTTAAAACAGACAATTCTCGGTTTTTTAAAATTTGCCATATAAACTGTTTTGCTCGATAAATTGATAAAAAAATTGATTTAAAGTAAAAATAAAATTACGTCATAAAAAATGCAATAATACGAAAAAAATCAAGTATAAAAAGTTTGCAGATACTGTGTTTTAAAATGGAGCAGCCGCACTCTCAAAATGTTTGCCTACTAGATCATGGCGTAAGTAGTGAAATACCTGACCGGTTCATTAATCACCTTTCTCAACCTCACATCGAAGTTACCACTGTTAGGTGATAAAGAAATGGCCATAAAATATTTGACACAAAGTTCAGGAGATTTAGAACCCACCCGATTTCAGCCTTCCTACTGTTACAAAAGATATCTACAGGTAATAAAGTTGTAAGAAACATGTTGCACACTGCGAATACTCTTGATATCTGTAACATATCCGTTAATATTAATATTCTTTTATCAGTACGGCCTATTATTGCGGATATAGTAGTAACGTTAATCATCACAGTCTTTTCCAATGGAGTCTATCCCGACGCTCGCTCTGAAAAATTCTCGAGTGTGTCCAGTATTTAAAGGAAAAGAAGAAAAAACCCAGGTTGATAGTCATAGGCCTATTACTATCATTCCAACGTTATCAAAAATTATCGAGTCAATTATATCCTGTGACAAAAATAATGGAAACTGGGGATAAAAACCCCTACGGAATTTGCCACATATGATACGTAAGATTTAGAGGTTCGGGCCTAAACGGAGTTTTTAAGAAAAATATTATGGGGTAAATTAGAATATATGTATTTTACATATTTTCTAAAAAAGAAGGAACAATATAAGTACTAGAAAAATATGTGTATACATTGGATGACCGTGTTGATATAAAACAATAACCTAATATATTTTTGGACAATTTCCTGAAATAAATCTCAAGTGACAATTTTATTTGAATATAAAAAGGTTATTTTATAGAATGCCGGTAGGCAACGATCGTCGCCGTCCCTTTGGTACTTAAATAAGTTACTAAGTTCTAAAATAATTAAATTTCACTTGGGTCTGAATTACCCCACCGTTCTAAAAAACAAGTATTAGGTACAAAACATTTTTAAAATTTAAAACAAATAACTAAATCGTTAGAAACCGGAGGCAGGAAATCTTCTAGGACGGCAGAAACGCTTTGCGAACATAAATAAGAATGCGCTGGGCAGTAATATTGCCTCGTGAGTCGTGACCAATGGCCAGAGAGTCGCTCGGGATAAAAGATAAATTAAGCATTCACTTCCCTTTTGGCAAGCAGCTGGGCGGGCAGTGCAAAAGACTGGCTGGTGGTCAGCACAGCTCCATCCCAGGATCAATCCTGAGTCGGATGAACCTTCGGGGACGTCAACTTCGCAGGGGGAGTGGAAGAACCCTACGGACATATATAAATCTAGTTCGCAGCAGTACCAAAAATACACGCAAAGCGGTTTCCTTATACAAATTACTTACCACTGAATAAAATAGTGGGCCTCAACGAAACATTAATATAAAACAAAAATTTAAATACACATAACTGTCAAAGAGATCACGGTCAACCTTTATTTTTCCTCTTGTCAAAAGGTAAGAAATATTTTCAAATTAAATTTTCATAGACGAACAAAACCAAAAGAGCATTTAATCATGAAACGCAAGAAAGAAGGTCGGCTTGAAGCGATACTTTGCGCTTCAATCCACAGTCTAATGGAACACTTGGAATCCTGCGATTTACTAACGGATAGACAGCACGCGTATAGGAAACCCAACACCACTACAACAGCAGCGCACTAAGTAATAGATTCAATTATTATGAGTATCGACGAAAAGTATAAAACTGATTAAAGTTCTATGGGTTAAAGAACAGCGCTCACCGGTTACTTCAATCCTTCTTACTTAAAAGATAGGAAGCAAACTGTGGAAATAAATACAGCAGGAAAAAGGCTTAGGTCGGTAGCAGGAGATGCGACTATAGGTATTCCTCAAGGTTCAGCCCTTGGAAACACTTTATTTTTAATCTTCCTTATCAGACGGCATAGCGGTGCTTTTTGCAGATGACACAACTATAGTGCTATGTGGGCGAACATATGAGCAACTAGATATGCAAATTAACAGTGTGGTTTTCGTCAAAAGGTTTGATATTAAATGCGGCCAAATCCAATCTTATGTTCTTCTCTGCACATCCCATTCAAAGGTCAATTATTATCAGTTGCCCAGTTCCTTCATGTGACAAATGTAGATTTCTGTGTGACTATTTAGTTTCACACTAGACCCAAACATGAACTGGAAATAACAAGTGCAAGCGTTATGTGTGAAGCTCAGAGCGCTGCGCCCTACGAAAGCTACGCCCGTTAGTGCGCAACGTAGTTCTGAGACAGACCTACTTTGCACATTTCCAATCGCTGATCTCATGGAGTCATGCTATGGCCCATGGGGAAATTCCACCGACTCTGGTCGTGTGTTCGTTTTGCAGAAACGAGCACTCCGAGTCCTATCCGGAACCAAACCGAGGGATACGTGCCGCACCGTCTTTGCCCAACATAGAATAATGACCACGAAAAACCCGCGCGGTAGCGGAGGCACCTCCTATCAAAGACTTCTATATAGAAATATAGAAGTCTTTGCCTCCTATACTAGCACCGTCTTGCAAATCTAAGAAATGTCACAAATGACGGAATCGTTCTATCTCCGACTAAAAAACCTTTTTTTGGATAATGAATTTTATAATGTTGACGAATTTCTACAAAAGCAATTTTTATATTTGCAATTTATTTTTAATTTTTCATCCTTATGTATGGAATTTATTATTTTAGTTGACATTTAAAATTTTCTTTTGTTTTCACGTCTTATTTATTTTTTTTGTTTTTATCTCTTTTTTTCTTTTGTATTGAGATTTTGACATTTTATTTATTTTTTTATATTTTATGTTGTGACATTGATTTTTTTTCGCCATATGTCGCCATAGTTCAGGGTAGGCTCGAGCCCCACGGTAGGGACGTATATATGAGCTGATATGATGATGATTTTTTTTTTGTATTTTGTGATGATCATGTTACACTTTGACATATATTTATTATTTTGTATAAATTATGTAACTGGTAACATGAAATAAATAATCTAATCTAATCTACAAAAAATCATGTTAGTTTTTTAAAACTAAAAACCTACTTAAAAGAAATGAAATCAAAAGTATAAAATAATAATTTTATATATAAATACATGAAATTAACAAAAGTAACAAAATCAAAGGTAAGTACGAATCAAATTAGGGGCCTACAACTTTTTTTATTGTCGGTACCAGCACACAGAGATCCTTACCGATCAAATGATTTAGATTCGATGACTTTTCAACACAGAAATCAAAAAAATTTTAGGCCCCTAATTTAATTCGCACCTACCTTTGAATTCGTTATTTTTGGGTTAATTTCGTGTATTTATACATAAAAATTCTAGCTGTTTCCCGCGGCTTCGCCCGCTCAGATCCTGTAAAAAAAATTCTATAGCTATTCTCAGACCTACCGAATATACACAAAAAATTTCATGGAAATCCGTCCAGCCGTGTCGGAGGAGTATGGCAACTAACACTGTGACACGAGAAATTTATATCATCGTGTCCTTCTACGTCATTGAACTATGCGTATGGGAATATCTCAGTTGCTCTCGCTCACTCATTGAGTTGCATTGTTCAATGCCTAACCTGCGCAGATTAAGTGTTCCGCATTGAATTACTATGCGTAGTAGTAGTAGTAGTAGTAATTCAATGGTGTTCCGTAGTATTTTATACAGGGTGATTTGTAATGTCACGTATTCCCGTTAAGGGGTGATAGATAAGGTCAAAAGCAATCAATTTTGTCCTATAATGTGCTATCCGAAAGTTAACCGTTTTCGAGTTATTTCAAATTTACTTTTTTTATTTTTTATTCCGGTTTCAGATGGTTAAAATTTGAATAAAAAAAAACTACGTGCCTGATTTTGAGTTTCTTGCTATCGTCGTATAGCGGACATTCCAATAATTCATAATAAGTGATAAAATCTTGAAAAGCTTCAAACGTTTTCAAATTACGCTTTTTAAATTTATCAGTTTCCTATTTTTTTCTATTTTTTTCGATAAAAAAGGCAATTTTCTGTAAAAAATCTCCTAGTAATTAAATGTGCAAAGTACGTTAATAACATCTCTAACTAACTAGCTTTCATTTGAGGTAAAAAGTTACAAATAACTCCAAGTACAAAGACAGAAATAAAAAAAAAATGATGAGTAGGTAAAGAAATTAATGTTCGAAAAATAATTACGTACGATAAATAAAAGGCTTTTATTTTAATTAAACTCTTTTATTAGTTCACAAATTCTGCTCAAATTGTAATCCAGCATCACTATGTTGCCTTTGAACCCGTCCAGTTAGGCGGATGCGCCGATACACAGAGTCAAACACAGTAACATGAGGTGTTCGGCGATTCGGGAAACGTTGGCGATATTCACGGTGGGCAGCTGCAGAATCTCCGTTACAATATCCATAACAGAACATTATGTCTGCGTATTCTTCATTTGTAAAAGTTCGTCCGTGCTCGGGATGCCAAGGTCCTGGCGGATCTTCTGCGTCTGCCATGATAATAAACCAACAAAAACTCGAAGTTAACTCAAAAATGCTAGTAAATGATAATTAGTGCGTAATACGTGTGCGCGTACGAAGTAGTTGATACCAACTAAACCTAATTTTCGCTTGGCGTGTGGGGACGGCGGCGGCGTAACTACAATTAATAATAACAGCTCTCTCTCTCTCTCTCACTCACTCCTTCACTAAGTCAGCTCTTCTCTCTCGCTCCCTATTCGAGCCGATTGCCATAAATAAAAAGAAATTCCATGAAATGCGAGTCCTTTGAGGACAGTAACGACTTACCTACTTAAAACAGGTAATAAAAATTCCTTTTAAAAATCCGGCCTCTGTGGGTCTCAACGTTTTTTCTCTACATGTACTTGAGATACTACTAAGTTTAATACCTCTAATGAAAGCTAGTTAGTTAAAGATGTTATTAACGTACTTTGCACATTTAATTACTAGGAGATTTTTTACAGAAAATTGCCTTTTTTATCGAAAAAAATAGAAAAAAATAGGAAACTGATAAATTTAAAAAGCGTAATTTGAAAACGTTTGAAGCTTTTCAAGATTTTATCACTTATTATGAACTATTGGAATGTCCGCTATACGACGATAGCAAGAAACTCAAAATCAGGCACGTAGTTTTTTTTTATTCAAATTTTAACCATCTGAAACCGGAATAAAAAATAAAAAAAGTAAATTTGAAATAACTCGAAAACGGTTAACTTTCGGATAGCACATTATAGGACAAAATTGATTGCTTTTGACCTTATCTATCACCCCTTAACGGGAATACGTGACATTACAAATCACCCTGTATATTATGCTTCTTTTTATCCTGTGACTCTTTTTTGGTTGATTTCTTTAACATCGCAACGTATTTCTTTAACATCGCAACGTAGCAATATGAGAAGTAGCAATGTGCAGTAAGTAGGTAGGTACTCCAGGAAAGTATCGCCGACTTCGCTGAGTTATAGATATGTCCAGTGTCAGAAGTTTTTATGTCGCTAAGGCTCAATTCACACCGAGATGGCAGCGGTCGGCAGCGACGTGACAATCAGTTTTAACTGAAGTTTTAATGACGAAGCATAAAAACTTTGTTCTGAAATAAATCAATTATAGATTCACTTTTCTTGACAAACCAGAAAAGGCCGCGCGTGACTGCGAGGAAGCTCGCGTTGCCGCGTTCAGTTTCCAATGCTTTTTCTTGGAAACCCTGCCTCTTATGGTTTTTATTCTTTTCACCTCCATGTTAGGTATGTTTGTGCGCTAAGTTCAACATAAGAAGTTACTTATTGCAATTAGTTTCATTATTCTGTCAAGCGAATCTTAAGATTTTTATGTTTCTACTGCATTCCCCCTCCCCCCCCCCACGCCTTCAGATTTTTATGTTTCTACTGCATTCCCCCTCCCCCCCCCTCACGCCTTCAGATGGGAACGTATGTTTGCGCTCGCAAAACTCGAAAGTGATCAATCGATTACCGAAACCTTGGCGAGCTGTTTTGATAATGGAACGTTTATAACTAAATACCCAACGAGCCGCTTGCGTCTCACGCACCGTGCACACTCGATATGCTCGCGGGTGAAGCCGCGGGCATCGTCTAGAACTTTATATTTATGTATATATTGAAATAAACTAAAAAGCGTCGGTGGCTCAGCCGGTAACGACTCGGTTCTTCTAACCAGAGGTACCGGGTTCAAATCTGGACGGCCAATGTACCAATGAGTTTTTCAAAACTTACGTACATACTTACCGATTGCTTTAACGGTGAAGGAAAAACATCGTGAGGAAACCTGCACACGCCTGCGATAAAACTCGAAGGTTGTGTGTGAAGTTGACCAACCCGCACTGGGCCCGCGTGGTTGACTAAGGCCTGATCGCCCTAATTCAGGGTAGGCTCGAGCCCCTCGGTGGGGACGTATATGAGCTGATATGATGATGAAATAAAACTACATTATTGCTCTATTTAATATTATTCATTCAGACAACGGTACACTGTGACAATTTAACGAACTTAATTCATAATCGAATGTAATTATAGGTAATTTGAGACAATTGTGTTTGAGGTATGTATACAAAAAAAAACAATTAAAAACAGGAAGTTTACATGGAATCGAGGCCCAGATCTGAAGCTATGCAAAATGCTTCTTTTTATTTAGCTTATTAATTTTCTTTACAAGAACATAAAACTTGAAGCACTAATGCACCAAAATTTTTGTATACGTACCTACTCTTGGGTAAAGAGGTACTTCAGATTTAGGCCCAGTTTTACATGTTGTAATAAGCTGGGAGCCCAAGTTGAGTGGACACTGGTGTTAATTTAACATTGGGGCAAAGAAACAGTATGCCTCAGTATTCAGTAAGTTTGTGTTTCTATACTGATTAAACTTTTTTTAAATAACGCCATTATTAAAATGTTAGCTCAGCTCAGCTATCCGAATGTAGAAATTAAAAATACAATCACATATTTTTTTAAATATAAACAACGATACTGAATGTAGGTACCTACCTACCTAATTGTCCAGGTGAAATAGGTATTGTTCTGCCGCAATCTTCAATCTTTATCGAACTTGCTTATCTGTAATTAATTATACATGATACTTATCTGTTAGTGTAAAACCAAGGCAAGTTTATGCAATTTTTTGTCCGGGAAATCTTATACTATAATAGATGCATGGAAATTATCGTGTTTTATTACTACATCAGAGACAAGATTAATAAGGGCAGCGCGAAGCCAGCATGCGGGCAGCGCACGACCAGAGGTTGTGGAAATCCGCGAGCCATTTGTTCAGCAGTGAACGTCTTTCGGCTGATATGATGCTGATTTATTTCTAAATGATTTTGGTTTATTTTTATTCATCTACAAAAGTTACTTTATTGTGACACACAAGTAACTTAATCGATGGGACACACAACGCTAGGTTTCTAATTTTATCATTTTATTAAGATTGCCACTGACCTGATCAGTCATACATTTACCTAAGCATTTAATTATTTATTGTACATCTAGGTAGGTAGGTACAAATTATAAAAGGAACACAAAATTGAGAAACTTATCAACAACAATAACTGAACTAACATAATGTACAATAGTAAGATATGTATGTAGCAAACCTATGTATACTTAATGTATGTTACACTACAAAAAAACAAACTTCTAGGGATACCTATTACAAGACTTGAGTTAGATGTAGGATAATAAAGAGATTAGTGAGGGTAGCGGATACGGAACAGGAAAATTCAGTTCAGTTCCCACATTTTCTCAGATCGGTATTAGGTTAGGTATCTATACGTACTCGTATTGCCTGCTTAACTCAAACTTGTATGAGTGTTGAGTTTGAAACTATGTCAGTTTAAATGAAACAAGTGAAGAAAATGGTAAAATAATGCCATGTACATAATAATAAATATTAAGTGGGCTTTTAGTCGTAAAACTGCTTAGCTATTACTTAAATAAAATCAGGAAAGATGACTTCTCCTATAAATAGGTCGGCTGATTCGCCAACTTTCAAGCTGAAAGGCCCGTATTCTTTTTGAGATTACAGCAATTTTTAAAAATAAAAGTGGTTAAGTTTCACGAGTAGAAGCCCACGTTAAAGTTCAACATTACTACACATTTTTGTTACACCCTGTAAAAACGTCAAGTGTTTCAAATCTGACAGCAGCATTTGAAATTTTAATTGAAGTATTAAGACATTAGCTTTTATTTACCTATCAATAATGCTGTGTGATAACAACATTTACTTCGTATCGTTATTAAGATTGGTTACAGAGAAATGCAAGATTTTTAAAAAAATATAATCAACAAATAAATTATATTGTATGTACTATTGTTACTAATGATATGTGAACTAAAAATAAAATATTGTAAGGGCTGCTCCAATGGCAAATAGGTAGTGCACATACATACCTACTTTAAAAGTTTTTTTTATTGATATTCTACAAAATTGTGATATCTACCAGGCTAGTAAGTAAGTGTCATACCTTTTAATTACTTAAATACAGTTAAGTGTAGGAATTTATTGTAAAACTTATAGAAACAAAAAAGTTGGAGACCTTAAAAACCCTTGGGAAATTAAAACTTGAAATAGATGAACAGCTGGCCAGTTGATATCATTATAAACGGTATTTGTTTGATAAAGCATTCTTATTTAACAAAAATAAATAATAATCATACGATTAACACATTCATTTGTTTTTAAGAAAAAAATTGTTGTTCCTCTCTAAACAATTACATAATATGATAATATTCATAATCAATTTTATCACACATAAAATAAAAAGTGGGTGAGATGAGAACGGTTTGTCATGCAAATAACACATTAAATATCTAAGCAATGCATCTAATATATTTTATAATATACCTTCGATTATTATTTTGTCAATAATCAAAAATAACTTCTAAGGTCATAAATTAATGTTAATATTAAATCATTTTTTAACCAATCCGGCCTCTGTGGGGTATGATAATATTACTACAGGATATTTAATTCTTAACTATCACGAAAATAACGTAAGTAGGTAGGTACTTATTTATGTAATCGAAATATTTATTTCCAGTACAATAAATTATTTATGTTAATTATAACTATAAATCCACATGTGATACAAAAAGAAGTGAACTGTACATTAGTTATCAGTTCAAATAAATGGCACTTTGCAATATGTAATGTGCATTGTTTCAAAGATTGTAAATCATAATAGCTTTCAGAATAGATATAAACAATCTAAATTAATTAAATTAGGTACCTACTTATTAAAGACGATTCATTTTGATGCCAAACGTCTACTAATGCTTGCCTGTCAGGGTATCACCATATCGGAAAAATATATATATATTATTTTATGTATATTTTTTTTCTATATAATTGTCATATGCATTACTTTTTATATATTAATTTTGAATTTTTATTATTCTACATTTTTATTAATAATTAAGCACGTTCGGTGCGCTCTGATGGCAACGATAAGCAAATCTACCTTTTTGCTAAAATAACTTATTCATGCTTATTGTACGTTTGTAGACACTAATTATTTGAATATACACCTACTTACGATGTATATTGGAAGCGGCTTTCCGAACTTGCGAACAATGAAAATTGCACAGTTTTTCCCATTCGGAGCGTCTCGGACATCATCGTCTGTCAGTCATACTCGTATGTACAGTCGCTATCAGATATATCTTAGCGAGCGATGTGTTTAAATAGCTCTGAGCAGAGTTCAACTTTTACAAATTATGTACACTTGGACTTGTTATTAATATCTGAGCAGCTGATTTTTCAATATATCTACTGTATTTTTCATACATAAAGACGTAAAAATATCTGAATGCAAATCAATTTCATTAACTTTGGCGTTTTCAGATAATTTTAGCTCGTTGTCTGTAATATATTTAAAAATTCAACTACTCAGATATTTATGAAACTAAGATGTCCAGACTGACCACTTTTTTTTGTTGGTATTTACCTAATTACAGACGACGAGATTAAAATTCAAAATTTGGAAATACGTTGCTGAAGTCACAAAAAATTGGCTTGGATTAGTCAACTTCATATGTGAATGAGCTGATTAACAAAATGTATACAAAGTTTAAAAAAATGCAAATTGAGTAGAGGTTTTTGGGGGAAGTTTTTCAGTTTCATGAAGCCCACAAAGTATTGCCACACATTTTTGTCGCGCACTGAAGAGACTTGAATGTTTGAGCTACATTACACGGAATGGTTTGAAGAGGGCACGGAGCAGCGAAACGCTGCCACCGAGCGCACTAAGCCGACAGTCGCGCACCTATTCCAACAATTACTGTGGTCAAAAATTTGGAAGGCACTTTCTACTTTTCAAAATTTTAAATTTATTTTTTGAACACATTAGCCTAGACTTATACAATAGAAAATATGCGTAGTAACATTTACCAAAATTTACGCAATTCATCCGAAATAGGCCATTATATAACTTTTTTAACTAGACTATAATTTATTTCCAATAGGATAGCCAAATAGTTTCAACATTAGATCTGAAACGCAATTTATGTTTTTTTTTTCGTTAATTTGGTCTTTTTTATATCTAATCCAAACTTTAACCGAAACTGATAATCCAAACAATAGTGAAGTATCAAGGCCACTTGGAGACTTATTATAAACTTTCTTTCCGAACGTGTTTGCGACCAGACCAGCCACGGGCGGGCGCCGCCCTCTCGCGCAACGCACAGCTGGCATGCGCCGCCCGCCTATCAGTTACATGTACTTAATTAAGAACTAACGCCAACGAATGTCCGCCAACAATATGCCATGGTATACCCTTGCAGCAAGAAGATTTCACTAATAATTTCTCGCCGAAAACATGAAAAAATATACAGTCATATATTTTCCATCGAATATCACTGATAAAATAAATTTGTACATATTATTATACTACAGCACAACATTCACGCTAACAACACTAAAAATGGTTTAACATTGACACGACAACAACTTAAGAATAAGCCAGTGTTTAAGGAGGTGGACTCAGATTGATTTTATCAATATTTTAGACATTTATCTTCTAAACAAACGGCTGACGCAACTATTATAAGTAAAACTTCTACTTAAATAGCTTGAGACCGATTTTTTGAAATTGGAATGAAAAAAACAGTAAATAGGTACTTTCAAAAAATTTAGTAACCAACAGATGTGGTTGGAAGGTGAAAGTTCACTTAAGTTTAAATTCCCACTCGGTGGACCGACGACCTGGTAAGGTTGGTAAAGGTCACGGGAAGTCGCTGGGTGTGGGCAGCGCAGGACCGTTCGTTGTGGAAATGTCAGTGGACGTCTCTGATATGATGATGATTATATGAAAGTTCGGTTCGTCGCATTTTGAGAAACTTAAGAGTAATACATAGGTATCAACCGACAGCTAAAGATATGCTCAAAAATCGGTCTCTATGGAAGTCACTGTAAACTTTCTAATATCATTAGCATGAATTTTTATGATTGACTGTTCTAAGTTCTCGTAGCTTATGATCTAGCTCAGAAATTGATATAATAATTACTAACTACAAATACAAATACCTTTGTGGTTAGCAGACACACAAATGATGACATTCAATGCTTGGCGCTTTAGTGCTTCTACATATATCTAATTTGGGCTCGACATTACACTTTATCTTATTATATTGTAACATAACGTAAATTTACTCAATAGGATGTACTTTAATGGAGGAACAATTTTGTCCTCCCTTTCCCCCCTCCGAACGGTCCTTCATCGTAATTTTTCATTTTAGAAAAAAACTGTAAAATTCAGGGGCAATCAGTTAATTAAAATCAAATTATCTAAACAAATATTCATATGTTACGTATTTTGAGCATTGGTTCAAAAGTTACAACTCTTCGCGCCCGACGCCACTAAACACAAATAAAAACTTAACTAGAAGTTGTCAGTATGATGGAATGAGCTGATTTTCATTTTGTAGGTAAACAAATTCATAAGGTACTTTGAAGGTAATTAACTTTGTTGAGTTTGCTGAGTTTTATTTTCAAATTACTTTGAACTAAGGTAATTTGAAAATAAAACTCAGCTTCTAGACCAAATCAATCATTTAATTAGCAAATATTGTACGGATATATTTTTTTTTGCAAATTGTTTTTGAGTAGGAACCCATACAAAATTTAGGACAAATTGTTTAGTGCGATAAGTGTTAGCCTTAAATGTTGTATCCTGTACTGATTTTAGTACACCTGTACAATGCAACAAAAAAATTCAGTACCTACTTGTAGGAATTACTTCATATTGAAGAGCATTTCGGAAACCAATGCTCGTTAGGAGAATAAATTCTTATTTTTTGGTTAATGTGTAAAGGTTTAATAATAATATGTTCTTATTATAACGTACCTATGTAGTTTTTGTCAAAATTTAAACAAAAGGAAAAGGGCCGAACTCTCACATGGTACACAGACAGATCAAAAATAGTGCCAGAGCACCGGAGCAGAAGGATAACTCAGCGAGGGCATTATTTAACAGTCTTACAAGCTGAGCTGAGACCTATGCTATTATTGTGTGTACACAGGAGATTATAGACAGGAAAATCAAAGACAAGACCTATATATCCTTATTTCTTAGCGATAGCCGAGCTCTCCTACAAAGTTGGCTGTGACCTGGTGCAAAATTCTGTACCTAAAGTTCCTCAATAAGGTGGGCTGACACAACAAATTGCAAGGGTCTGGTTCCCCGGACAAGTAGGAGTGGAAAGTAATGAAGAATAAGACAAACTGGCTGGAATGGGATCACAGTTAACAATATGTAGTCCAGAACCAGGTATAGGTCTCCCTAAGAGAAGTATAATCAAGGAGTTAAAAGGAGAGGCTGACAAAAGACATAGGCTGATTTGGCTATCTACGGGTGGATTCAAACACTCTAAGCTCTGCATCAGTGAATTGGAATAGTAAGACCTGTGCCAGGGCCGTAAGTTGACGGGTTTTATAATAGGTGTACGTTTTTGGAAAAGTGTTCCAAAAACGTACACCTATTATAAAATCGGTCTGACGAATGACAAGACCTGCAGGGCTGAAGATACAAAACGAATAGAATACTTTCTGTGTCATTTATGTCCTGGCTAGTAAGCGCATGTGCCTCCGCGGTAATGGCTACCTAATACCTGTGGATTCAGAACTTCTTTGAGTAGGCTAGAGTGCAGATTTAGGGGTTGATATAAAGATCCCATTGGGTTGAAGTTATGCTGAAAATGCAGCCCATATTAAAAATATAAGAAGATAAGAGAGACCTTTCGGAGAGGTGACCACAATGGGAGGTTGGGGGCAACTAGTTTTAATATCATCTTAGAAGTTCAAAGAAAATTTAGAGCAAGGTTGTTTTTTTTTTATTTACAATTGGTAAGCCCTGAGCATCACCTTGACTTGGTTGATACTTCTTTGTTCGAGGTCTGACTCACTGGGTGAATTTTGTACGTCACATCAGGAAAAACTTTTTTTAATGCAGGATAATTTAATTTCTGATTTTATAGATTACGTTTTTCAATTATTCGTGTTATGATAGTGTTTATTTGATCGAAATAATAAAGCTTTTGAAATGACCTCGGAAGCAAATGGGCCGACATGAGTTCCTTAGAGGCGGGTTAAGAAGTATTCACTTAAATAATTTACGGTTGTATCTCGCACACAACCCTCTGCTTTTTTGTTCAGAAAGGGTAATGGTAGAGTCAACCTCGGCGTCACTGCGATTTTTACCCCCCGGCACAAAGAGTTCATTTATGGAATGTTCTAGCCGAGGTTCAGCAGGATGAAGGAAAGTCAGAGTGGGTGTCAGACTAATTAAGTAACTAAAAAATTGACAAATGGACAAAACAAAATTTTCCTTCGATTAATTTCATAACTAACAAACTGATAGTGAAGTGTTGTCTTAAATATTTAGCAAGTTACATACAAGTATATATTCCAAACTAGGACTAGAATTTATATTTCGTTAATATGTTTAAAATTATAACTGATTTACTGAAAAAAAAAAGGTTAAGTCCTGGTAAATTAAAAGAGAAATTATTTAGGTAGGTACCTAGTTAATGAAGTCGAGCCCAAGTGGATCAAATATATTCTACAATTTGGAACAATCACTAATAGCTAATATTACATCTATAATACATTTGGCGATCACTAAGTCTACTCGTAGGTACGTGAATCGCTGCGCAAACAGTGAACATTGCCGCAGCCCTGGCCGGCCACCCGCCGCTGCGCCTCCGCGCCTCCGCGCCTCCGCGCCGCCGCCGGCACTCAAGCAACATCCACTATTTACTGCAATGTATTACATAGCAGAGAAATTGACATTGACCTGACGATAAAGGAAACTGTAGGTAAGTATAAATCTAACTAGAGTTACATCTAAGACTAAGTCATACATTTCCTTAGGCGTATGTTCCTGAATATGATAAGGTAGGTATACCGAACAGTCTTTTGAATCGGGCCAAATCTAAAAATTTCACTTTTGATCTTTCTATGTTCATGTACGTTCATGGATCTAAGCTGATTAATGTTAATTTAAGCTTAGGTAATAGAATCTTCGACATTCTACTTATGAGTAGATAATAATTAAACACCGAGCATGCTAACAGAGGCGAATAGCGTCGGCAAATATACGGGGTGCCTCTCTTTTTCAACAAAAACTTAAATTACATATAAACTAAAAATACTTATTAAGAATACATTACAAAATTCATCATAACTAAACAACAAGCCTTTTATTGCACAGCAAGTCCATTTTAAATAATCAAATTAATTAGAAATATGACCGTAAAGTAATACAGATTTTAATATCAAATATAATTTGTCAGAGACAACGGTTTGCCAGGTGGGCTCCGCCGGGGCCGGCCGGGTGCGGCCTTAGCGCCGCGCGAGCGAGCGCCGAAATGGCGCGGCCGCACCAGCTCCTCGGAATTAGAAGTAGCCGACTGAGTTGCGGTTGGGCATGAAGTACGGGTAAGCGGGCAACGGCGAGGGCGACGCGTTGACGGGAGCGTGCGCCGGTGCCGTGCCCGCGGCCTCGCTTCAAATGTTCTCCGCGCGGGCTTCAGCCGGCGGCGGCTCCATCTTCACCGGCACCGGTGTGCTCAGTTGCTCCTTCCCGTTCTTACCGACTGGTACGGGCGTCTTCGGTGGGCCCATGTCTGTTATGTCAGATACGACGTCGCGGTCACTGTAGCGGCTATCCGGGCGCGGCGATGTAAACGGTCTGAAGGGATCCGACGGTTTCGGAGGTTCCAGTGCATGCCCCGGTGGCGGCGGAGAGCAGAGTGGAGACTCCAGTCCCGCCGAGAGCGGTGACGGAAGGCGCGGCGACTGGAGCGGCAGAGGGGGCAGGCCCAGGTGCGGCGGATGGTCGGGTGGCCGCTGCGCCGCCACCACCATATTGCACATCTGGCGGCGCAGACCGTGCGCCACGGCTGCCACGGCGGCGGCTGCGGCCGCGTTTGGCGACACGCCGCCCTCGCGCCCGTTGCCGCACCCCGCGTTTGTATAAGCGTTCTGGACACCCATGCCGTCCTGTAATATATATAGTCAACATAGTTATTATTGTAATAATGTGTCACTTAAGCCCTAGATCCTAGCATCCGTGTAATTGATTAAGAACGCATTACATTGTTTAGATACTGATGTTATACACAACTAAAGTGGTAAGTACTTTATTAAATTCTATGTCCACTTTAGCTACAGACGGAACCGCTGAGCCAAATTAGTTTATGGTATTTCGCATATAGGCAATTCGCATTAGCAGACGGTAGGGGAAATTATACCTAGTGCTAATTATAATTTATTGGGTATTAGGTTTAGAATATTAGGGTATTATCGTGTCGATATGATCGGGGACTTGGTACGTTTGTCGCAATACTGACCGTTAGAGCTGGGTAGGGGAGCACTTCCTCCTTGATGTGGTGCGGCGCGTGCGGCGCGTGCGTGTCGCGGAAAACGACGGCGCGGATCACGCCGCGGATGTGCTCATCCGGCCACACCCCCAGTAGGATCCGCTGCGGCCGTCCCCGACCTTTAGGCCTCAAATCTGCAATTTTAACCAATAGTAAAACGTGAACAGACAACGCATCATAATTGGAATGTCTATAAAAGCGAGGATTCCTCGCATGTAGTTGAGTAAAATTAAAAAAATATTAATTTTATTACTATTGATAAATCTGTACATCTAATGCCTCCTATGGCTGCTGCACACTCATAAATAAAATGTTCAAAATCAATATTTTTTTATTGTTTTTGTTTGTGATTTGAGCCTGTGTAGACCGCGTTATTTAATTATTTAAAAATTCTCAGTGCAATAGCTATTTTTACCCGACCGTGTAGCCTAAACGGCTTGCAGGATTTTGGAATGCGAGGTGTCGTCAGACTCGTCTTGACCCTCTGAGCGACGTAGGAACATTTTAAGCAGTCGAGTTTAAATTTTTATCTTTTTTAAGGTTTTATTTTAATTAAAAACGTTAGGTTAGGTCAATTAAATTCGAACACTGCGGAACTTTACGCATATAGTTAATATTGTAAATCAACTTTAATTGCAGATACATTTAAATAAGACCTATCAATGTTTATTTATATTAGACCATAATATGTATTTCGCAGCCATATTCTAGAATTAACCGTTTTACAAAACAGCGCGCTGCTTTGTAAAACTACTCAGTAAAAAACTTCGAATACAACCTGGACGGACGGAGCCCCGCGAACAAGGCATGCTAAACTAATCTAATAGTCTGTCCGTCCATCCGTCCGACTCGTTTTTATTCGGAGTTATTTACTCATTAGTTTTACAAAGCGGTGCGCCGTATTGTAAAACGGCAAATTCTACAATACGGCTGCGACATATACACAGTCCAAAAGAATTTGTTAGGCAGCAGGCTGTTGCACAGGTTGTCATTTCCACAAAGCATTAACATACCCACAATATACGAGTACAATCCTTGATTTTCAAACAAATAAGTACAATAAATAAATATATCACGATATTTTTATGAATAAAAACGGTTAACAATACCGACATAGATTTAGTACTTATTCGCAAGGCATCACTTCGCAGAGCAAAATCTTATTAGCTATTCGCACATCATAACCAACTCTTACCAAAACTATTTTATGTTTTTAATACTAATAAGCGGAACATAGTATCAAAGGAAATTGTTTCACTGGTAATAAATACTCCTACCCATCACAGCATTACCTAGTTTCACAATTGTTAAAGAGGTGAGTAACTTAACCTCTAGAAATAGATTTGTCAGAATCTTTTCAAATAATAAAGTCTTAAATATTAAACGATGTCTGTGTCTAGAAGTGCACGGCACGTCTGTGGTGGCGAAGAGCTCAGTGAAACAACTTTTTAGTTGAAAAGTCACGATACACACCTGCACCCCCATCCGCGCTGGGCCCCAGCATGTTGTGGACCCGATTGGCGTACAACACGAATGTCGGGTACGGAATATCATACTTCCTCGCAGCCTGGGAGAGCGACAGGCCTTCCTTCAGAACGGAGAATATCGCCTCGGCCATGGTCTCCGGCCGCCAGGATTTGAGGGGCCCGCGCTCGCGGAATCGCAGATTGTGCACTAGACTCTGGTTGGTGTTCCAGCATTTCTGCCACATCGACTGTAGTTGGTACTGGTAGCTGTCTGCTGGAAATAGAGATGTTACGTATTAATTATTTTGTAATTACAAAGTTGGAAAACTTAAGCTTTTATTTGTCGACTGATTGTTGACCCAACTAAGAAAACTAACAACTTATAAAATTCTTTGAACTTTAATGTTTTTTGTTGTTGTTATGACAATAATAATTGAATGTATAATTTATTAAACTTCTATGCCTACAAGCTCTAAATCTCTTAAACCTAAGAGACAAGAAATAGTTCGAGTAGGTAGTTACTGTGCGGGCTACCTGGTCAGCATCACCCACGGTCAAGACGTGTACGGTATTACAGATTTAGACATGCCACTTTCATACATATCTTATTTTATGCAGGTTTCCTCACGTCGACGTTTTACTTCACAAGTAAAGCATGAAGCCGCTGGATGCGGGCAGCGCAGGATCGGTCGTCGTGGTAATCTTTGGGGAGGCCTTTGTCCAGTAGTGGACGTTTTTCGGCTGATACGATAAAAGCAATCAGTGAACAAATGTACGTAAGTTTCATAAAGTAATGTACACTGGTCTTGCTGGGATTTCATTTTGGGTAGTCCCAAGGAGCACATGGAGCACAGAGTCACACGGAGCACATAAGTGAGGTGGTGATGGTCCTATTCAAGAAAGCCGAAAACACCCTACTGTTTAAGTAGAGACCCATCTCAGTTTTAAGCCTACGAACTGTTTTCTAGAGTCATTCATTACGAATGGTCTTGCACGTAGGTTTGACGACTTTCAGTCTCCCGAACAAGCCAGATTCCGAAAAGGTTTTAGTACCATAGACAACATACATACACTGCGGAAAATTACACAGAAGAAAGAATACAACTTTAGCCACTATGCTTGGCGTTTGTAGACTATGAGAAACTCTTTGATTCGGTCGAGATCTCGGCCGTGCTACAGTCTCTCCAGCGGTGCTGAATTCACTATAGAGGTATCGAGGTGTTAAGTGTTTTTAAGAAAACGCCACCATGTCGGTTCGTCTCCAGGCCCAAAATTCGAAACTTTCTGGCTGCAGCGAGGGGTGACACCAGGGAGACGTTATATTTCTGAAACTGTTCAGCGCCACCCTGAAAGATGTTTTCAAGCTTCTGGACTTGGGTAGACTTGGAATTAATATCAACGGCGAGTAGGTACATCGCCCATTTTCAATTCGCTGACGATATCATGATCTTGGCTGAGACTCTGGAAGACCTAGGTATTATCTCGATGGTCTCAGTAGAGCCACTCATCAAGTGGGTCTTATAATGAACATGGACAAGACGAAAATTATGTCCATGTAATGAGTGAGTACTCTTGTGAAGGTTGTAGATTCTAACTCTACGTTCTTGACGAATATGTATACCTTTGGCAAATAGTTCAGTTAGGTAGGTTAAACTACGAGAAACAGATCAATTATCGAATTTAACTCGGCACGTTCGGGAAGCTTCGCAATATATTCACGTACCGCAGTATCTCAAGACTTAAGTCTTTGATCAGTGTATCTTGCCAGTGATGACATACGGAACTGTGACATGGCTGCTTACTATGGGCCTCATAAAAAGGCTCAAGGTCGCGAGCTATGTGCGGAGTGTCTCTACGTGATCGTATTAGAAATTAGTATTTTCGTAGGAGAACTAAGATAACTGACAGAGCTTATACAGAATCGCTAAACTTAAGTGGCAGTGAGCGGGACACATAGCTCTTAAAAAAGATGGTCGTTGGGACTATAAAGTTCTCAAGTGGCGACTGCGCACCGGAAGATAAAGGACCTGATGCAGGTCGCTGGATGCGGGCAGCACATGACTGGTCGTTATAGAAATCCTTGGGGGAGGCCTTTGTCCAGAGCAGTAGACGTCTTTCGGTTGATATGATGATGATGATGATGAAGCAGTCTATAAGTATGAATTTTAACAAACTTTTTAGACAAATATAGATATAATAATTTTCAATATTCGAAAGACAATCATACATTTTTATAACACAGGCTTTATGTTATGGCAAAACATATCATAAAAATTTCTAAGCAATATAAAATAACAAAAACATAACCTTCCTTTTTTCGTAGCCGGGTAAAAAGTAACCTGGTCACTATGTAAACTGATTTGGTAGTATTAAAATTATAATTAATTTATGCAGGTATGACATGCAAAATCATAAATATTCACATCCTAAATACTGACCTTCGGATAAAGCTATATTAAAAGGAAAGAAACATCGATTAGCATGAATTTATTAAATAAAACACTGCTTCTTTATCATGTGTTTAATTAATTTTCTAATTAAAATAATTGTAATAAAAAAACAACATCGGAAGGTAATCACACACCAACGTACAGTTTTATGTAATTGTTATATCATGTATTTAAGTAAATCAGGCAGATACATATTCTATTTAATTTGCACCAAATCAAATGCTGGATAGATCTAAAATTAATATTCACCGTGTACCGTAGTCCCTAGAAGAAATCTTTTTAAGATCGTTCTGTACGTCCGTCCGTTTGTTACAGGCGATCGCAGCTAATGATTCTGAACAACTTTTCTTAAGGAAATTAAATAAAATGAATTTCAGACCACTCTATTAGTTTGCCCAGTTTGTCTGGAAAGTCCAAAAAGTTTTTTTGAGAATTGACTTTGGTCAATAATAGGTTAACCTACAGGTTCCTGCCACATACCAATGTTTTTTCGAATTTCGACTTCATATGCACGTTTATACGACGCTCTTACGGTGAAGGAAAACATCGTGAGGAAACCTGCACACGCCTGCGAAGAAACTCGAAGGTTGTGTGTGAAGTCGACCAACCCGCACTGTGCCCGCGTGATAGACTAAGGCCCGATCGCCCTATTTCAGGGTAGGCTCGAGCCCCTCGGTGGGGACGTATATGGGATGATATGATGATGACAGGTTCCTTGAAGAAAGTCGCTTAGAATCACGGGTGTAACCCATACCAACAAAATTCGCAAAAAAATGGAGTTTCAAACAACACGACTACTAAGCTATGTCAACTTTGTATGGGAAGTCCAAAAGTTTTTTTGAGAATTGACTTCATTCAATGGACGTGACAAGAGCGTCGGTGGCGTAATGGCTAGGGCCGCCGCCTCCTGTCCGGGAGGTCGTGGTTCGAATCCTGCCACGTATCAATGTGATTTCTAATTTAGATTTCATATGTTCGTTTATCCGACGCGCTTAAGGTGAAGGAAAACATCGTGAGCAAACCTGCACACGCCTGCGAAGAAACTCGCAGGTTGTGTGTGAAGTCGACCAACCCGCATTGGGCCCGCGTGGTCGACTAAGGCCCGATCGCCCTAATTCAGGGTAGGCTCGAGCCCCTCGGTGGGGACGTATATGGGATGATATGATGATGACAGGTTCCTTGAAAAAAGTCGTTTAGAATCACGGGTGTAACCCATACCAACAAAATTCGCAAAAAATGGAGTTTCAAACAACACGACTACTAAGCTATGTTAACTTTGTATGGGAAGTCCAAAAGTTTTTTTGAGAATTGACTTCATTCAATGGACGTGGACGTTGGTTTACCAATAGATTGCTCAGAGAAAGTTGTTAAGAATCACAGGTGTAACACGTACCAAGAAAATTTGTAAAAAATGGCGTTTTAAACAACTCGATTAGCTTTTATGCCAACTTTGTATGGGAAGTTCAAAAGTTTCTTTTGACAATTGACTATAGTCAATAATAGATTAACCAATAGGTTCCTTGGAGAATGTTGTTTAGAATCACGGATGTAGAACTCGTACCAATAAAATTCGTTAGAAATGGCGTTTCAAACAATTCGATTAGCTCATTATATGCCAACTTTGTAAATGAAGCTTTTTTGAAAATTGACTGTAATTATAACAATAATATATGTTAAACTGTACGTTCTCTATAGTAGAACTATTACCAAGAAAAATCGTAAGAATGATGTTACAAACAACTCGTTTAGCTCATAATATGCCAACTTTGTATGGGAAGTCCAAAAGTTTTTCAAGAATTATCAATAACAATAATATGCTAGCCTATAGGTTCCTTGGAGAAAGTTGTTTAGAATCATAAGTGTAAAGCCCAAGGAAATACGCAAAAAATTGAGTTTTAAACAAGTCGATTAGCTGATATGCCAACTTTGTATGGAAAGTCCAAAAGTTTTTCGAGAATTTTCAATAACAATAATATGCTAGCCTATAGGGTCCTTGGAGAAAGTTGTTTGGAATCATAAGTGTAAAGCAAAAGGAAATACGCAAAAAATTGAGTTTTAAACAAGTCGATTAGCTGATATGCTAACTTTGTATGGAAACTCCAAAAGTTTTTTGAGAACTGTTGCTGTGGAAATCATTTGTTAAGAAGTATTGTAATGACCTCTACCAGTATGCGTGGTCCGATATGAACTTGGCCGAGTTTACCGATTTTGAGGCACTTCCAGCAATTAATTTGGTTCTATCTTTATTCACTACTAGCTATTGCCCGCGTGGACATCGATTTTATGACTGTCTTTGAGGGTGAGTGGTACGCGAGCTGCAAGCGGCTCGCGAGAGTAAACGTTGGTTTTCACCAGATCCCTATCCCAGATCGGGCTATTCTGATTAGCGGTATATGTCATTTCCCACTCCCTCAACCATCTCTGTGCAAAAAATCACAACAATCATTGTTCTGTAACGATATTAAAGAAATGAACGAAAAAGACTATTTTTTCCAATCCCCTTAGAAATTGCATCGGACTATGCTATTTTCACGGGATAAAAAGTATTCCATGTCCTTCTCCGCGACACCTACCTGAATGCCAAAATTTATCACGATTGGTCAGGTGTTGAAGCGTGAAAATGTAACAAACAAACACATTTTCACATAATATTAAGTAAGTATTCTACGTTTTTTCGGGGCATGGTTTTGGCCATCAAAGCCCAACTCATAAACATGACATTCATGTCAAACGATGATAGTAATTTTCTTACAAATTAGTCTTTCGATTTGTGCGCACAGTCCAAAATGTTATTGTAAAATATTTTTCAATGTCGGGTAGGTATATTAACACACCTTATTGTTCTGGCGTTGTTCACCAAATTCACAATTTTTATGATTTGAATCATCGATTACCTTAGATAGGTGGGTGTCGAACTTAATTAACTTAAAGCTTAAACCGAGATTCAACGAGTATATCATACATAATGAAGGAGATGTGAGCCGTGTAAACTATACTGTTACTTTACTTAAAAGTATTCATTACCTAGTAAAATTATAGTTTCTTTAATTAATTACAATTACGACAATTTAGGTACTAAGTACCTATTCGTAAGAGCTGGTATTAGTTTAATAGTTTGTACAGTGGAAAGTAGAAGACATATTAAAATAAATTCGTTTTCACTAGCTTTAGGTACTCTTATCGTGTTATCAACCTAGTCTATAATTAACGTCTTATGTTTTTAAAAATAATTATTTAGAGATCATACAATTACACAAAATTGGGAGGTTGAGTTTGTGTTCGCTGTGTTTCTACTTAACTAAAATACTTAAATTACACAACCGCTTTATACCGGCTGTTAGTTAAAATCTAGCATATTCTTTAGGAAGGCTTCTATTCATGAAACTGAACAACTTTTACAACTATAACTTTTACTTTCTACAACTTTTGAAAATCGTAAATTAAAAATTTTGGACTTCTCTTCAGCTGATAAGCCAATTTGTATGGAAAGTCTATTTTTTTACGTTTTTAATGAAATTGTAGATTACAAGTTGTTCAATTCAATTAGTAGGAGTCTTCATCAGAAAATGCTTTATTTTACCTGACATCGTGTTTATTAGCAATTAAAATCAAGTAACTAGCTTCTGAATAGATTATAGATTAATATTCTATCTGGTAAATAGACGTTGCTGCTATTTGTATTATAGTATACCTACATAAACAGGTGTAAAAAAAAAGGTGTAGGACCCGTTAGCTGGTAATTGTACTCATCATACTGAACAACTTTCCCCAAGGAACCCATAGTCAATTCTCAAAAAATATTTGGACCTTCTATACAATCAGCTGATCGATTTGTATGAGGTTAATTTTTTTGCGATTTCAGTAAAGTTATAACACAAAACTATGATGAGTATTAGAAGCCCCAGTTAACGGGACCTACACCTATTTTCTTACATCCTGTATATAAAGGACGTAATAAGTATCTACGAGTGACAGCATTTTTTCAACGCTCCATACAAAAATGCACAAAATTGTTCTTTTGGGAAAAGTTGTTTATTTATGATGAATAGAAGGCCCAATTGCTCTTACACCAATTTTTTTACACCATTTTATTTAAATGTTAATCATCCGAAAAGAAAATAGGTATTTTTTCAATACAGTTGCTCGAAAAGTGGTCCTTTATATACCAGTTAAGTGTGCGCAAAGTTGATTTTACCGCACACGTGCTTATACTTTACCACTTTTTTTGAATTTTTACCTCGGAGGAACAAGACATTTCTAGCAAAAAAAAAAATAATTATAATAACCAAAGATACAGAATCTTCTTTAAGACTTTTGAAAGGAGAATTTTAAAACAGATAGGTAGTTCCTCCGAGGTTAGTACATAACGCAAGCTGTTTAGATTCTCTTTGGGTTATATCTTTGTGAAGAAAAGAGAAAAAATATGAATGTAGTGGAACCGGTTACACCAAGGAATAGGTCATCTTTACCAAAGAGGTTAAGTATCCCAAGCCGTATTGTAGTCTATTTAGGATAATAAAAAAAAACTTACGCATGCGTATGTAAAATACGTAACGTAAAATATAGCGCAATTTTCGTAAAACTAAAAAATATACTTATGTGTATGTATAAGAAAAAACAAAGTGAGATTACTCCCCGGACATTTAAAATAAGCCACAAGTCGTGTAAAATGAACTTTGGTTGCTGAAACCTTGATAGGTATGTATGTACCTACCCATGTATTTGGTTTTTCTGTCACGGTCGTTTTTTTGTTTTATCTATTTTCTCACAACTGTATTGAAAAACTTCGTATGATACATGGGTGTAAAAGGAAATAACAAACTCGTGACGGTGGTAAACCCTCGCCTGCGGCTCGGGCTCACAAATGTAACTCGTTTGTTATTGACCTTTTTACAACCCTTGTATCATAAATAACTATAAACAGTGACTCAGAATTGACTGTATATAGGTAGATTTTCCTACTTCTTCTTCTGCCTGCGCCATTTCCCATTATCTATTTTCCTACTAATATTATAAATATCAAAGTTTGTATGTTTGGATGTTTGTTACTCTTTTACGCAAAAACTACTGAACGTATCTGGCTGAAATTTGGTAGGTAGACAGATTAGGACCTAGTTTAATATATAGGCTATTTTTTTCCACGTTTGCAAGCCGCTTAATACATGATGAAAAAAAAATGTTTACGCCCAAGTAATGTTTTTTCCTTCATGATTTAATCTATCAAATAACATTGTTAGGTTAGGTTAGGTGTTATTTTTGCAACGCAATAACAATAGGTCTTTACCTATGAAATTGCCGATTCAGTCTCTGAACTTTAAAGCCAATTTTTAATGAAAATAAAAAAAAAATGTTTTTTATTATTGACCTTATGGTGACACTACTTATGGTATTTTATAAGTAACTAAAGGCATTTCTTTCATGTTCCAATCCCCTGAGCTATGTGCCATTGAATGGAACAAAGGCGTTTTCTTAGTGTTCAGATGGGGCAATTTTTAGACTAGTTAATTTTCTTGAATTTTCCTGAAAATGACGAAATCTTATGCGGGGTATTTCCAAATATGACATTAGTAACGAAGAAACTGCTGCGATAACTTTACAGCTTTAAAATAAAAATGTGTATGTGTACGTTGTGTGTAAAGGCGATTTTTTCTGGTGTAAAAAACCCGACTTATGAGGTTAAAGCCACCGTGCTCTCAAAATATCTAAACAATAGGCATATGTTTACAACCATTAAATTTCTAATAGTCTAATGCTATTTTAAAAATACATTTTGTTTTAATAACTATTGTTCTTATATTAATTTTCATCTTTAAACTTTTTTATTCAATCGGCAATCTCATAGGTAAAGACCTTATATGAATATCAATATATTTTTGACATTCGTACTAGGAATTTGTGATAGAGGTATACCTAGACCCCTTATATCCATGTCCACATCAATCATAAGCGCAATCGCAAACCCATTGATACATTGAACGCATTCAAAATTAAAACTTTAATAGGAAATAATTGTTTGCGATTTTGTTTTGTTGACTTTACGAAATCACAACAGGCCCGATTTCTCAAATTACGAAAAAGTATTACTATTCCTTTTATTAGACAACCTAGTAAAATGTTTTAAGTTTTTTTATGACTCATCGTCAGCAATACGCTCAGATTTAATTTTCTTTTCTATAGAGGAACTTTCATAATACAGAGATACTATGGAATGTTTTTTACAAAACGCCCACCACCACCTAAATCCTGTGAGACCTATAAAGGTGAAGCCAGGATTTCTTGTCCTTCTTAACTTTTCTACAAACGCTAGGACATCGGACAAAGACTTTTTAGTTCTTCTATTGTAAGGCGATACGCTGGTTTCACAGCAAAAGTCCAGGACGGCTCTCTCTTCGCTGGCCAACAGGCCTGCCTCATCTAGCACGGCCATTCGCTTGGATTTGCCCAGTATGTTATCGTAGAGAGTTCCCTTGGGGATGCCGTAGTGCGTGGAGGCCTGGGTGAAGCGCATGCGCTGCGTGACGACGGCCTGGATGGCCTCTTGCAGCTGCGCTTGAGTCCACGTCGGGGCCTTCAGCTTGAGGGAATGACCGTGGTATTCTGATCGACAGATAAAGCACACACTCTCACGTAAAGCTCACATACAATAATCCGCACTAAATATGATGCAATACGATTAACTTTAACAACACATATCGTCACAGCTGTTGGTGCTCATATCTGAAGAAGGTTAGAAAATACTCCATCTAGGGCTGTAAATAGCACATAGCTCGTAGAACAGATGGCCGTTGGGGTAGTAAAGTTTTAAAGTGGCGACCGCGCGCCGGAAAACGTAGCGTAGGCAGGCCTTCCACTCGGTGGACCGATAACCTGGTGAAGGTCGCGGGAAGCCGCTGGATGCGGCTAGCGCAGAACCGGTCGTCGTGAAATTCCTTGGGGGAGGCCTATGTCAAGCAGTGGACCGCCTTCGGCTGATATGATGATGATAAGGGTTGTAAAAAAGGAAATTGGGCAAGGCACGGCTTTTATATATTTTGTAAGTTTATAGATATATACAGTATGAAAGAGCCTCGGGTTTTTGTACTCTTCAAAACAATGAATGCGAGAAATCGTAACTATTTTACTTTTGATCATATGAAACGTAATTTTTTGGAAAAAGGTAATCTGTTAATCTAAAAGTCATCATGATCATAGCCTATAGACTTCCACTGCTGAACAAAGGCGTACCCCAAAGATTTTCAGAATGACCGGTCTTACGCTGCCCACATCCAGCACGCGGTGTCAATCAAGAACTTTATGGTCTCAGAGGCCGTTGCAGGGGTTGGGCAATGTTTGTAGCCTGGCAAGCACGTGGCGTTCAGGCTTCCTTCCCCGCGCGCAACTAGTGTTGTCGTAGCCGGCCACGTGGGCTCTGGGTGAAAACAACACGGGGCACGTGAGTTGTCCATTAAGCGAAAATGCTGGCTTGTTACTGGCCGGGAAGCATCTTCGGCATTTGCCTGGATAGCAAATAGAGCTGAGCTAATACTGCTCCGGCCAATGCAGCCGCGTAGGAGTAAGTCTGGACAGGTGCGATAAGCGCCGGAAAGTGACCGCGCCAATAGCTTCGGTACCACACTGGAGATGTGGGAGCCAGCTTCTCTGGCGTCCCGAGCGGGGTTTGAACCACCAGCAGCGAAAGCCGCGGGAGGTGAGCGTGCCTACAGCTCTGGGACCTACCCGGAGAGTAGGTAGTGGTTCTCTTCCACAAGGCATTCGCCTTGCAGAGTACCAGGACAAGCGTCTAGGCGGCAAGACCTACCGCAACTGGTCCTTGCCTTTGCCTTATGGTGTTGGCAGGAATAGCGGCCCTCACTGTATGCCCAAGGGGTCGGTGAGCGGGGACTCATAAACCTGGTAGTTTAGCGTATCTGGTAGATATACGAGAGAGAATGCTCCAAAGGCCGTCCGTTTTACGAGCTATGTGATCCACCCATTGCCACTTGAGTTTAGCGATTCTGTGAGCTATGTCTGTCACTTTAGTAATTGTAATTTAAAGGTACTGTAACTTAAAAAGTTTCCTTCTGGTTACGACGTTGAAGACGTTAACAATTTAACAACATATCTGTATGTTGCAAAGTTGATGGATAACTATTACACAGAACCCACGATAACGGCGCGGGAGGCGCGACGGCTGCGCCCCGGGTTCCCACGGACCCGAGCCCGACGACAATAACTAACAACTATCTATTACAATACTTATCGTGTCGGAATATGAATAATGTTATGTACGTACTGCATCATTATTGGTGCGGATTGCGTTGTGTTTGACTGCCATGCCAGTACCACTTGCACATTCGCAAATGATGTAGGTATAATATGATTTCTAATTTCTATAGTGTTGCGACAGTTCGTAGATGCATTTTAAGCCAATAACAAAAGTAATTAATGTGACGTTATAAAATAATTTATGAATAACTATTTTATAAAAAAAAATATAGAGAAGATGGTTTTATGTGAAAAATGGCAATTATAAGTTAGTAAGTAATCTATGTAAAAGACAAAAACTGCATGAACTGACCTGCAATAGACGATGTGGATGCCCCAAGCCACGCATGGGAGTTTTCTATTAATTTTGCCTGTGGACAAAGAAAACAAAATCATTAGTACATTTTGAAAAACGTGGTTGCACATTTACCAATCAGGAGCAGGCACGTCGAAAACAACAACAGCTCAACATTTTTAACAAACGTTTTAAATAGTAGAATTGGAAATTCCGTGAGTGGAAAAACCGCCGTCAAAATGTGTAAAATCGTGGCTGTCACTGTGAGGCGCCCCGCCACGTTACGTGCCCCTAGCGCCGTCGCACCCGCCCGCTGCCGCCAGACTTCTTGCTATGCAATACAGCGAGGCGACGCAACGATCCAGCGGTTATACGAATGGCATTACAGTTTGTCTTGATATGGGAACTCCAGGCTACTAATTCATTTGGAGTGAGTAACAAAGGAGAATAAAGAAAGTACGTTATCATTTTCAAATAATATTATCATACGAAAGAAGGTACAAACCTAAAGCACGGTCGTTACCTGGTTGGGTTTGACTGTTAGTGGATTTTGTCTCGACCGTTTCCGTACTTCGCAAGCCACGTTAAGCCATTGGTGCTAGTCGTGATCACTAGATGGGAGTCGTTAAGTTTGTGAGATAAAAGTCTTGTGTGTGTGTGTGTGTGTGTGTGCGCGCGCGCGCGCGCGTGTGTGTGTGTGCGTGGTGTGTGTGTGTGTGTGTGTGTGTGTGTGTGTGTGTGTGTGTGTGTGTGTAAAGACGGCTTTAAAAAAACTTCTGACAGTAGGGTTCGCCACTGGCCCAACAGCCTTCACCAACCCGGACTTTTGACAACGAGTAAAAAGGAAATTTTGAACTAAACATGTTTTAAATAACGAGTCATGCGCAAGTTAACAGATTGTTAGTGTCGAATTCGAAATCGAGTAAGATTCATAGCCCTTCCTGTTAGCATTGCTGTAGAAGGGTTAAAACTAGATCCCTAAGGGGATGAAATGGGATGAAAAAGTTTATATAAAAAACCGATTTTCCACGGGTTCGACGGTCTGATCACATTCCAAAACACTTGGATGAAGTCACGGCATCTTTTTCTTCTATTGATTAAAGCCCAACCTCTTGATAAGGAAGTTTACAGCTGAGTTGCACATTTTATCGATCGCCAGAGCATTTCACGCTACGGACGAGCTGGCGGCGCGTGCGCCAGTTTATTTACGTTCGACGCGTAATTGTAAAGCAAAGAGCGGCATTTCTTTGTGCCTTAACTATAACTAGACTTTATCGAAGTTTTAATTGTGGACGCAGACAAAAGCCCGGCCGTAAAATAGCTGTAATAACTCACAGTCCAATCTACAAATAAAATCTTTTATTAAGTCAAGCAACGCTTGGGCCTAACGCTATATGTGTTTACGAAAAGCGCACGTGCCCTAAGTACCGAAACGCCTATGTATTGTTTGTTTACTGGAATAAAACACTAAAATCCATTCAATAACAAAGAATTAAAGATCCCGAAATAAAATTTATTGCTCAAGTACGATAAAATAGATTTATGTACGCGGTGCGGCTGCGACCGACGCGATCAAATTATTAGTTCCTACGCGCGTGAATCATGCGCGCGAATATTCCAAATGTAACGCTTTGAAAATATGCACAAAACCAATTTTAACGTTGCCGTGATCCCTTAAACTAAAGTTTATTGTTACCGTTAATGCCTTAAATAAAATGTAAAAGATCCAAAATGGAAAACTCATAGCAAATTGACGCGTGGCAGTTTAATGTGTTTCTGTTTCAATTTGCAATGCAATTAAATATCTATGCTAAAATGTTCAGATACAAAAGTTTACTTTAATTATATAAAACCCATAAAATCTTGCTTTTGTTTTGTAATTAAATCATTTGATGGACATCACTAAGTTCGATCTAAAATCACTAAATCTTACGATAACTAAATTATTACACGGAAGGAAACAAACATCCTACCTATAATTTTTTTTATTACATCTTTTCAAAGAGCTGTTAGGTTCCCCGTAAAGAGGGATCAAAATAGCTCTTTAGTCCCTAGGTAAGAAAAGTGATTTAATTGGAATGCGAATATCATTTGTAAATTTTCAAATCACCAAAGAGATCGATCACTAAGATTGTATGAACCGTTACGACCGAGTGGATTATAGTTTTACGTAAGACAGGGATATGTAGACAAAACATTCTTATGAAACCTATAGCTGTGTCCCTCTCGAGTCTCGGTTCGTGCGACAGTCGTAACGCGAGCGAAAGAAATATGCTTTTTATTTATTCAGTTCGCACCTCTTAGCGCAAGTACAACTTACACTTAGCCGGTTTTTGTTATTTTGTTGTTTTACTTGAGAATTAGTACTATAATAATCAGACCAAGTTTTACGCTCATATGTTTTACGGTTTTTACGATAGAGCTAAATCATTAGTACCTACAAAATACCTATAAAAAACACGTTTTTTGTAGAAGACCCTGCTTAGTTTTTTACTTTTTGAATTTTCATTATTTGTCTTTTTAGTGGCAACAGAAATTCCTACATATTCTGTGAAAATTTCAACTGTCTACGTATTACGGTTCATGAAATACAGCCCGCTGACAGACAGACGGACGGACAGCGAAGGCTTAGTAATAGGGTTGGTTCCCTTTGGGTGTACGAAACCTAAAAAACCAAAATTACACTCATTTTCTATATGAATAAATCGAGTCCGCATGCATACTTACGCACTGCGGCCATCTGCGGCGCTGAACAGATCACTCCTTAATGTACACATTATCTACCTTTATTTATCCTAGCAACTAATTTAATTTTTATTGTTTTTAAAATGTAGTAGGACATCACACTCTAGGAGTTTTTTGAATTTTTCAATAATATAAATTAATTTTAAGATATGGGCCTCATCATGACTAAAGTCACGAAAAAATGATAAAATTTTTCAGTTTTTTACGATTTTTCAAAAAGGCTTTTGACTTTAAAAATGTTTGTCCATAATTGAACCCTTGCCAATACTCAAATTTTGACTTCTAAGATTCCCTAATTTTCTATGTTAAAAGATTTTAAAATATTAGAAATTTTGAAATTCATTAAAGCACTAGGAAACACCTTTGTTCCATTCAATGTTACGATTGGATCTTGTAAGATATCTCATTAGTCACTAATAAAAGACAATAAGGTCGTGTCATCAATATATGGTAAATGATTAAAGACAATATTTTTTTCATTTAAATTGGCAATGAACTTGAAAAAGTGAATCGGCAATTTCATAGATAAATACCTATTATACTAAATGCAAAAATATGTGTCTTAGCTACTTGAAAACTTCTGACGTTGGTCATACCTCGGAAACAATTTTCTATAAAAGACTTCAACGAGTACTTCACTCTCGTAAACCTGCCACAGCTCTTTTGCACGACTAAACATATCTAGTGTTCTCCAATATCGATGAATGAATGAGGATTGTAATTTAAAGCATAGAAAAACAGCAAGGAGCCATGGCTTTATTTCAAGTATAGGAAATAACTCTGTTAGCAGAGAACTCATCAAGACCGTATCTGTGGAGCCCAAACAGCAGCTTATCCAGCTTCGTCCAGTCTTCAGATTACTTCATGTTGCTTTAATTTACAGACGTTCTTTGGTAACATTTTTATAGCCGCAGTAGCCTAGCCAGAGAACGCTCTGCATAGGTCGACACAGATTTTCAGGTTCAACGTAGTGGTGGCAAAATATTTTCAGACTTTTATTTCAACGGTTGCGCGCGCCTATGTAACACATAATGATACAATATTAGTAGAGTTGCCGGATGGTCGGGATTCAAATGGTTTCATTTCATTGAATAAATGAAACAAATAAATTGTACAGCCACGCTGTGCATGCTTTCTCGCGAAGCATTCACCGTCTGTCGTAGTCGGACATACAAATATTAATAATATAAACATTACACTTATAAGAACACAAGACTGAAAAATTTGCCAATAATTTCGGTTTGTATTGAGGTAACTTACTCAATTTTTTTCCTGGAATAATTAAGTACCCAGCGCAGTAAGCCGTATTCACAAAGTTACATTAAAGTCGTTAAGAGTCATATTTGAGAAAACTAACAATAAATCTGGGTTTGTATGGAAGGTACCTTAATCAGATTTTTCATAGAACAACAAACTACCGTGTCCTGTAGGCCATGCAAAGTTATAGTGCCGAGTTTCATCAAAATCGTTAGAGCTATTTTTGAGTAAAAAATAAAAAAAAATGTTTTTTACTATGGTGGCAACCCTTAAAAATCAAGATGGGGAAATTTTAAAAAAAAACGGCTGGAGATATAAAAATAATATTTTCTTAATCCAAATTTTACCAAAATCCGTCCAGTAGTTTTGGCAACTAGAGCACCGGAGGAGGGACATACAGACACATACACTTTTATTTTTTTGTACTATAGACTATTTGCACAGATGAGATACTAGTTACTTCTATTAGTGTAAGACACTCAATCCCCATCAAAATCTCAAACTTCGGTTTTTTTGCCGTCATTTTAAAAGTTATTTAATGAAAATGAGGCTTAACAAACGTTCAGTAGTTTTAAAAGACCTATTCAACTATACCTCACACGATACGGTGCTTGGAAAAAAAAACTTAACACTCTGGGAGTGCAAACAGAAGTGAAAAATTTTACTAGTTTCATAAGTTTTGACCCTCCGAGTGCTCCTGGCGAACGACTAGGTTGACAAAGTTTGACCCTGAGAGCGTTCCTGTTACGGTGTCGTCAACGACGGTTACAGTGTCGCGAGTTCAATGGTTTTTTTCCATTCAAAAATGCCCAACCCGCCTAGGGGAGGTACTCCAAATTTTTTTTTACAAATTTTATTCCACTGGGATCACAGGTTTGTGTAACAATACCTAATTTCAGCTTTATAGCTCTAATAGTTTTTGAGCAAAACAGCTTTGACATACCGACGGACAGACAGAGAGACGGACAGACATGGCGAAACTATAAGGGTTTTTCTAGTTTATCTTTAAAACTACGAAACCTTTAAAAAGATAAGTACAAATAATCATGTCTGATATTTTTTCCAGAGCTAAGCCAAGTTCTGCGCTAGTATTATGTTGTCAGTCAAGTCGGACGATCAATTACATATACATTTAAAAACGATGACAAAATACTGTGTAACGCAAATGTGTAGCCAGTGGCACAGTGGTCACCATACCATACATTGTAGATAATAACTCTGCAAGCAATAAATTGAAACACTTAGGTTAAAGCGCTCATTAACTAAGGTAACTTCCTACAAGAAAATGCGTGCAATCCTGCGCCTCGGTTTGGTCATTATTTATCTTATTCTGTCGGCGGTGTGCCCTCTAATCGAAAATTTCCTCCAGTATGAAACGCAATAATAAATTTCCGCATTGGACTGCAATTACCCGAGATATGTGTGTAATGATTTTGTGGGTATTAGCAATGCTAAGTGATGTATCTAAATGAGATGATAAGAACGAATCCGTGGATTCTGTGCATTTCTAAATGGAACGAACTGGTACGAACTATGCAGAAACTAACTAAATAAACTTCTTCGCGTCTTCGTCGCGTCGTATTTGCTACGATCGAAGTGAACGGAATGTCCATATGGTATCTATCGAGGTCGGAAATAAAAACGTTCAAAGAGAATTAAACAGAGCACTACATAAACTCTCATGTACATTGTTATGATACAGTTTTATGAAAAAAAGTTATATCTATCACACAAGAATCCTTTATAATAATATAAATGTGAAAATGTGTTTGTTTGTTACCTTTACACGCTTCAACACCTGTGTCACTGAAGGATGTAGGCTATATAATTTTTATCCCGTGAAAATAGCATAGTCCTATACAGTTCCTGAGGGAACTGAAAAATTACTCTTTTTTTGGCTAAGTTCTTTAACATTGCAACTGAACAATGTATTTTTATGATTTCTTGCACAGAGATGGTTGAGGAGGTGGTAAATGACATAATTTACTAATTAACATATCCTGACATAGTTCCCGAGGGATCTGGGGAAATTCATTTCCACGCTCGCGTAAAGGAGCAACGGATTGAGGTAATTTTTTGTATATAATTTGAGGTTGAGAGGGTAGGAAGTGAGATAAACTGCTAATCAAAATAGCCCGATGTAGATCCTGAGGGATATGGAGAAAATCCATGTCCACGCTCGCGAGCTCACGCACCACTCACCCTCATATACAGTCATAAAAACGATCTTCACGCGTAGGCTTCCTACACAGAAACAATAAAATTTTTTTTTCTTTGTTACCTTTTCACGCTTCAACGCCTGGACCAATCTTGATGAAATTTGGCATGCAAGTGGCCTGTGTAACTTGCAAGGATATAGGCTACTTTTCTCCCATGAAAATAACATAGTCCGATACAGTTCCTGAGAGAACTGAAAAAATACTCTTTTTTGTTTAATTTCTTTAAAATCGCAACAGAACAATGGATTGTTGTGATTTCTTGCACAGAGATGGTTGAGGAGATGGGAAATGACATAATTTACTAATTGGCATATCCTGACTTAAGTGGCAGTGGGCGGGGCACATAGCTCATAGAACAGATGGCCGTTGGGGCAGTAAAGTTCTCGAGTATCGACCGCGCACCTGAAAACGTAGCGTAGGCAGGCCCCTCACTCGGTGGACTGAGGACCTGGTGAAGGTCGCGGGAAGCCTCTGGATGTGGGTAGCGCAGAACCGGTCGTTGTGGAAATCCTTGGGGGAGGCCAATGGTCCAGCAGTGGACGTCCTTCGGCTGATATGATTATGATGATGATGATGCATATCCTGACATAGTTTCCGAGGGACGTTGGTGTCGCAACGGAGCAACGGATTGAAGTGATTTTTTTTTGTATAGAATTGGTTGATGGGATGGGAAGTGACATAAACTGCTAGCTAATCAAAATAGCCTAATATAGTTCCTGAGGGATCTGGAGAAAATCAATATCCACGCTCGCGAGCCGCTTGCAAAGACTGTCCTAAAAACTATGTTGACGCGCTAGCGAAAGCTAGTATAATTACAAATGTTTTTCAACTGCCATCAAAACAAAAAAGAAGGATTTTTTTTGTTTGTATGTGTAGGGCACGTAGACTTGGATGTTTTTTTTATTTAGAAGGTTTACCAAAATCTGAAAGCACGTTATGAAATCAAATCATCTGCGATTAATGTGCCAGTTTACTTTTGTTGAAGGTGAGAATGCACATCTATTGTAGAATAGCCATTATAGCAAACAACAGTCGTAGGCGAACAAATATAAACTAGGTATATCGTGAGTATGAAGTAGTTTTAGAGAATCCCTCCATTCTCAGTGCAGGGCAGTGTGGTGCTCAGAGAGCAAAGGATAAAACTAATCATGTATCCCCTTTGCGGCAGTATCTTGGAGTAAGTCTCGTGCCTCAGCGTGACTCGCATTAATTATTATTATTAATGAATGAATTAATTAATCATTACTAATTATCGCTTTCATCTTTGGCACATCGTCACTTACCATCAGGCGCAATTATGAATTTTTAAAAAAAACGATAGAGGATAAGGCCGATAGTTTTAAAAAGAAAAAAGTTGCTCGAAAATTGCCACTTTATATATGCCAGTTCACAGTGCATAAAATTGATTTTACCGCACACGTAAAAAATAATAATAGTAATTTGCCACTTTTTTATATCTAGCCAACAAAAAAATTTAAAAACCAAAGATACATGATCTTCTTTCAGAGTATTGAAAGGAGAATATTTAAAATACATAGGCATACATAACGCTAGTTTTTTAGATTCTCTTTGGATTAAATCTTTGTGAAAAAAGGAGAATAAATACCTCGGTAGTCTTTGTCAGAAGGAGATAGATTGATGACGCATGAAAGGCATAGGTCACACCAAGGAATATGTCATCTTTGCCAAGGAGGTTTCACGCTTACAATTACCACCCCAAGCCTTATTGTTATCTTTCTATGGTATTATAAAAAAAAAACAACTCATGTGTATGTGCCTAGCTAAAAAAGGCGGCGTTTTCGTAAAACTGAATTGAGTTGTTTTGGTTGAGAATACGAATTTAATTAATGAAGAGTTAATTAATTAGGTCTTTACCTATGAAATTACCGATTGTATAAAAAAGTTAAAGAATAAAATTTAATATTAAGAACAATAGTTATTAAAACAAAATTTATTCTCAAAATAGCATTAGACTATTAGAAATTAAATGGTGGTCAACATATGCCTATTGTTTAGATATTTTGAGAGCACGGTGGCTTTAACCCCATTACGTCGGGTTTCTTCACCTGAAAAAATCGCCTTTATTGAGGCAAAAAATATACATTTTTAATTTTAAAGCTCTAGAATTATACCGCAGCAGTTTATTTGTAACTAATGTCATATTTGGGATACCCGCATAAAATTTCGTCACTTTCAGGAAAATTCAAGAAAATTAACTAGTCTAAAAAAATGCCCCATCTGACCACTATGAAAACGCCTTTGTTCCATTCAATGGTTACATAGCTCAGGTACATAGTACAAAATTGTCACTTGTTTGTTATTTACCTTTTTACCACCCTTGTATCATAAATAACTATTTTAGTGCAATACCTGTGAAGCGAGCGAAAAACGATAGCTCTGAACGCATATGCAGTAAATTAAAGTCGAACTGAAAATATTGTAGCAAAAGGTAGTTCGGAGCTGAATGATTAGGTTCTAATGGCACACACCGGACACTCCGTATAACGGGCTAGAAATTACAAGTCTAACCAGTCGAGGGCCGTGGTTAAAAATCAATTAGCGAAAACAAATGACGGAACAAACGAAATCACGGTGTAATCTTGTAGGTTCGAAAACCAAACTTGCACTAATCTGTATCCATCTGGGAGTCTGGGGGCAAGGGAGGCTGAGGTCGGAATCTAGAGAGCAGCAGGGAGTAGCCATACTGTATGTTAATACTTATTCTTGTTTTGAAAGAGCAATAATAACTGCAGTTTATTATGGTTTAATAGTATAATACGGGATGGAATAAACCGCCTTCGCGTGTGACCCGCACCGGCGCTCGACTGCTTCTGCATTATCCATTTCCGCATTACTGCCTTTTTGTTCCCCGTTTGATTGTTTAAACGTGCGTCGATGTGGTCCAGTGGTCGTTATATTTTCCATGGCGCTTTCCCTCGAAATAGCGCTAGTCAATTGTTGGAAAAATGTTCTCTTATTGTTTATGAAGAACAATAACTGCTTTCAATTTATATGTTTACAGCATCTGAAGACCTGATAGGCACTTTGCTTCTCTATTACACACATTTTCCATTGTTCGCCTGTCCACAGGGTTGGCTTTTGTTCTTGGAATGCTACTTTTTGTAACGCAGTGTTCCGTTCCATTTTTTCTGTAAATCTTTTATTATCTTTTCTACTTATTGGAACCATATCCTTCGGCATTCTAAAATTTTGTTTATTTATTTCTTTCACTTCCACGGCTCAACCAATCAGATACATATTTTGATCAGATACAATTACAGCCTTACGGTTTGGAGACTAACATTGTTTTATCAGTTTTATATGAGGTGTTATACATTATTTTATCTATTTTATATTTTATACAGAGCTTCCAGGCAACTTACTGTAAGAAAAACTAAGTAACTAACCAAGTATTCTTATACTAAGTTGACCAATTAGCTAATTTGAGAGGGTCTGAAAATGTTTTTTTCGTGGTTTGACCAAAGCTTTCTTGTGGAAATTTGTTCAGAATCACGAGTAGAATCCCTGTATTAAGTGGAACCTTGTATTATCATGGTTCTAAGCGAGCAAAGCTGCATCTTAAGTAATCTCAACGCTAGTTGTAGGTACTTTTTAATGTCGTTTTGTAACAAATACTACATACAAACATTTAACATATTCACATTGCTTTATCACTGTTGAAACAGTACAATCAAAACAAAAAGTTTTATTCTTAGCATAACTAATAACTGGAAGTCGGCGACAATACCAAGTCAAACATTAGGACGCGTGTACTTATGCAAAACGACTAAGAAATTATTTGAGTACGACGTAGTTTTGGTGTTGGCGGCGACGATGTAAGCAAGACAAACATGTTAATTTCCCCTCCTCCCCCTTCCCCCCCAACGGGACGCGCGCCAAGCGACTCAGCTCCGGGAAAATGATGGAGTACCACCGCGGCATTTTTAAGACTATTCATAAAAACTAATGACGGACCAATCTGGTGCCGCAGGATTCCTCTTTTTCCTGCGTCAAACCGTTCTTGGTTTGATACACTGTCAGTCAATTAAAAAAAACATATGTGAAAGCGAAACGAACTTTGTGTCTAATAGTCATTTTACCTGGTCTTTTTAATATAGCTCAGTTCATATAGCTCAAAGCGTCGGTGGCTCAACCGGTAACGACTCGGTCCATCTAACCAGAGGTACCGGGTTCAAATCTGGACGGCCAATGTACCAATGAGTTTTTCAAAAACTTACGTACATACTTACCGATTGCTTTAACGGTGAAGGAAAACATCGTGAGGAAACCTGCACACGCCTGCGAAGGAACTCGAAGGTTGTGTGTGAAGTCGACCAACCCGCACTGGGCCCGCGTGGTCGACTAAGGCCTAATCGCCCTGATTCAGGGTAGGCTCGAGCCCCTCGGTGGGGACGTATATGAGCTGTAATGATGATATTTGGATACTAATTTTTAGTATATTACCCGGAAATAGCCGCCGTGTCCGCGCTGCTACTGCGCGCCGTACCGCCTCGCCGCGCCGCCGCTCGTATAAGGGCGTTCGCGCACTTATCTGACACGACACGACAGTTGATGACGCCTTCGGTTTATTTGATGTACATTTTGTACAAGCGCGTGCGCACTGAATCGATATCAACCAAGTTTCAAGAGTCGATAACTTTAAAAACGGGTCTGATTTTGTCGGCTCTTATCGGCCGCTGTAAGTGTGAGCGCTCGCGCACTCATCTGACACTGTCATTTTTGCCGGGGCGTACGCGTCTAGTGTTGTGAATAAATTTATCGACACCTGTTGATTTTTATCAATAAACTATTAAGAAAAATGATGGAACCAAAATTATTAAACAAGATTGAATAAATATGTACTTATAAAACAGATTGCCTACTACAGATCTTTGAGTAAATTCCTGGGAATATTTCCGGGTACTCGCCTTTAGAAAATATACAGTACTAGACACTTATGCACAAAGGCCTTCCCAAGGATTTACACGACGATCGGTCCTGGGCTGCCCGCATCCAGACGATTCCCGCGATCTTCACCAGGTCGTCGGTCCACCGTGTGGGAGGACTGCCTATACTACATCTTCCGGAGTGCGATCGCTATTCGAGAACTTTACTGCCCCAACGGCCATCTGTTCTACGAGCTATGTGCCCTGCCCACTGCCACTTTAATTTATTGGTTCTGTGAGCTATGTGTTACTTTGATTCTCCTAATGATCTCGTCATTTCTGATTCCATCGCTTAGAGAAATCCCGAGCATAGCTCCCTCCATTGCCCTTTGGATGACCTTGACCCTTCTTATAGGGCCCATAGTAAGCGACCATGTCTCAGTTCCGTATGTCATCACTGGCAACACACTCTGGTGAAAGACCTTGTCTTGAGATACCGTCGTATTTGGGACGTGAAGATATCGCGAAGCTTCCCGAACGCTGTGTATTCGTCGATTGATCTCTTTCTTAAAGTTGGACCTACCTAGCTGGACTATTATATTATATATGTTGTTCACATCATTTGTAAATTATTATATCTGTACCTATTCCATAGGGTGGGGCCTGGTGTCCCAAAACACAGACTTGTAAAGTCTAGCTCAGGCACCAGTCATCACATATCTCTAATTAATATGTTTTGATCTTTTTTGTTAATAACTGTATGTTGATGTGGTGTGAAAAATAAACAGATTTTTCATTTTTAATATTTTTTATTCGAAATCAACTTCGAGTTTAGGGTCTCCAACCTTTACAGGAGTGGGTGCGACACGGACATTTAACATTATTTTCGTCTTGTCCATCTTCATTTTAAAACCTATCCTATACAACAACCCATAATACTTGGGCTTAATTCCTAAACGTTTAAACAAAACTTCGTTAGCTGTATTGCGGCAAGTCAACAGGTAAGCAAGTAATAATCCCCAGGTTACCTTTTAGGTGGTGATAGAATCATATTTAAAATTATGAATCTGAACAATTTTTGTTCCATTATACAACTTTGGAAAATTCGCTAAAAGAAACTCGGACTTTTTTTACATCGAACTCATTATCGATCTTGGCGCAAGCACTATCGAAATACAGAGCGATACGACTCAAGACATGAACACGCAGTGGATAGTCTCTATTTTATCTAACAAGTGCGCGAGCGATAACACCCTCGATGTTGACTCTCATTATATTAGACCACCGACCGGGCCAGTGCGCGAGCACCCTAAGACGTCTTGCTTACTTGACACTCACAATTAAGCAAGAGGGAAGGTAGGGAGGGTGGAATTACTGAATTATGTACAACTGACTTTGTCGAACATTTATTTTTAACAGAGAACGACTTTTAGAAGACGAAATGGTCGGTCGGTCTAAATTATAATACTGCTTTATTATTCACAGCCACGTTATTTTCTTCAGTTACTCTCTCAAGGAAATTAAAAACATATGGTGGTATACCTACCGCTATGGTGAGTTAAGGTGTTGTAACTAAGTTAGTATTTATTCAACAAAATCCAGATTCCACGTAACATGTTTTACTAGTTACATTCCAATGACGATAATTGAGAAAAAGCTGGATAATAATTATACCGAAATACGTATAAGGATCGCATTGGGGAGTGTTGCCTCGAGCAGCGAACTAATGGCTCAAATTGAACAATAACACAATTACTAATCGCTTGTAAGATGAAAGCCGAGAAAATTTCCGAGGCGCCTGTTTATAATTAATTTAGAACATTACCACGTGCACCTATATCATACAACTTGCTATTGTTTAGCTTTCATAACGCGTGCTTTGCAGATATATTATGATCTCTAAATTATTCCTCCCTATCCTATTTTCTTTAGAAAATTAAACATATCAACAAACGCTCTACTATAGTATGAAATTATGGCCAAATAAAGCAAAACAAGAATCTCATTACAAACTTTTATTTCAGGCATGTATTTAACCGAGCATCTAAATAACTGCAATATAGGATATACCAATACTAAAAGTGGCTAGCATAAATTATAATAGGTTGTTAGAATGTAATATCGAGCATCTAAATATTTGAAAAATAGCAGCTTTATAAAACTAATCGAGTAGGATTTAAAATTAATGAAAGTGGTACCATAATTAAGTGAGCGCGCCTACCTTTTTTTTACAACGATCACGAGTTTACAGTTCGGGACGAACCACTAGTTAATTGTCAATGCCATCACTCAACGTGCATCGTTGAGTAGTTCCGATTCCGTAACAATCTTTAAAATATAGTACGAGTATCAGGATGTACTGTATATAAACATTACGTACCCTTCTTTTTCGGGCAGTCGAGTAAAAACGTATCCTATGGCACTCAGGGTACAGTATAATAAAGAGTACTTGTTCAGGGGTTGAGTGAGAACATTGACAATAAACTAGTGGCTCGCCCCGAACTGTGAACTGGCGATGTACTCGTTTAAAAAAAATATAGGTACCTACGAGTATTACGTTACTAACGCTTGCGCGATGTAGGATTCGTCCAGCGCCATTTAGGGGTGTTTCAGCATTCGCAACCCCTTAACAGATTTAGCCCATTTTCGAACTTAAAATTATTTTCGTCTCATTAATTCGCCTACCAAATTTCAAGACGTTCCGATCAACGATACTCGAGTTATCGTCGACCAAAGTGCAAATGCCGGATAGTTCTAGGTTCTAGTAGACTCCGAGAACTCGCTTCGCTCGTTCAAATAGAAAGCTGATTGGGTACTAGGAACTAGGGATGTCACTTTGAGTACGAAAAATCGATTTCATGATACCTCACAATAATCGATTTTTGGAAAATCGCTTACTGTGATTAATTAAAATCGATTTTATGCGAAAGATAAATTTTTATTGGTATTTTTATAAAAATATGTTAAAATATAAAAATGTGACAATTCTTTAGGACAGTATTTGCACTTGGCGGTAGTAACTACCATTGTTTTTTATTTTAAAAAATGACCTCCATTGGCTTTTAGGTCTATTAGCTGACCTTTTTATTAACTCAAATAAACTCAAAAGTTCGATGCACCCACAACTCGGTAGGTAAAATCAGCTAACAAGCAGACACATTTTTACGCGTGTCGCTTGTGCGGCAAAATAAGAAATTAGAAAACAGAACAGTTTTACCGACCGAGGGTCGCCGCTCGATCGGTAAAACTGTTCTGTTTTCTCGATCATCGAGCTTTTGAAAGAGTATTCTTGTTATGTACAAGATGGCGGTACTGCTGGCTGCTGACTGAACTCTCAAGAGAAAGTACCTATGAGTGAAGTTAACCTGGTAATTCATAGTATCGTTCATAGATGGCTCTGATACGAAAAATCCTAATAAAAAATAGTGAAATTAAAAAAAAACTATTATTTAATAATCGATTACAAAATAAACAAAAAATGGATAAATAAAAATCCACGTTCAACGAAAATAATCAATATTTTTTTCACATCCATACTAGGATTACTTTAGACTCTATCATCTCCTACACAGTTTGCACTTTCAGTGCACTACAAGTAAGTACCCGGCGGTGTACAGAGCAAAATTTTTGTGATCTTAGTTTGCTAAGCATGTTGCTCCTCAGATTCAAAGGATGTTCGTAAATGCTATCTCTATATTTTTAAAAGGTCTTGGATTCCGTTGCCTGTTTTATAGCAGGGCCACTCAAAAAGAAAAAATAAAAACCTAACCTAACCACTCCGGGAGTGCCGACAGAAGTGAAAACTTTTTACAGTTTAATAAGTTTTAATCCTGCAAGTGTTCCTGGTAAAGTGCGTTACGGTAGCGGTAACAGTGTCGCGAGTTCAATTTATTTTCCCCATTTTCAAAGAAACGCCCAACGCGCCTAAAGAAGTTTTCACTTCAAAAATTTTTAAACAAGAAATAAACCAGACTTCAGGTGCAACGAAAAACACTGAAAAGAACAAAATAAAAATTATGAAAAGTGTAAACGGTAAATACCTATAAAGACACCTTTTTACACCATACAGTGCCAAGCTAGTCAAACTGCAGGAAAGCGTTTTTCGTTTATACAGGGTCTTCGGCAGATGGTTGAAAATACGAAAATGGGGGATAGGTGAGGTCGCCTCCCACCTATTTTGAGAATTAAAAAAAATCTAGGACTTGTAATTTTTTTTACAGGATTTTTTTTCCTTTTTTTAGAAATTTTGCCATTTTTATACCTTTGAACACATGTAACTTTTTCTTTTTTAAAGCTAGCTCCAAAATCTTTTTTTTAATAGACTTTTATAAGATTGTCGGCTCTAAAAAAAATTATGTTTGTTTCAAGTTATTGCTAAAAACAAAAATGTGGGCCCCCGAACTTAAAAAATAAGTTGAACAAAAATTTAAAAGTCAACTTTGCGATGCATTTAAAAAAAAAATAATGGGGCTGGAAGGCTTCTGTTTTTTTTAAAACATCTCTAAAGCTTAGGCTTTTGAATGGTATGTAATTTGTTTCGGTATCTTTTTTGTAACCGGAGTTGTTAATTTTTTTTACTCAATTGGACCATGTTGACGAAATTCCACTAGTTACATGTTTTGTGAAATGTATCAAATGCAAAGTTGAAAATAATGTAAATACTTACTGTTGGGACGGTTACAAAGAGCAGGTACGTTTTTTAACATTCTTGCACACACATAATGGCTATCTTTTGTCATTTATTGGCATATTGGAGTTAGCACTTCCATATGCCAATAAAATGTCCGCATGTTCCGCATTGGTAAATTGAGCCATTTTAAACCACAACAAAGTCTTAACAAAACGTCTGATAATAACAAAAAGTGACAAACAACAAAAAAACTTAACAAAATCACAAACACAGCAAAGTGAAATTAACGAAAACAAAAAAAAAAACGTTAACGTTATTAACGTTCGTGATTTTGTTAAGTTTTTTTGTTGTTTGTCACTTTTTGTTATTATCAGACGTTTTGTTAAGACTTTGTTGTGGTTTAAAATAGCTCAATTTACCAATGCGGAATATGCGGACATTTTATTGGCATATGGAAGTGCTAACTCCAATATGCCAATAAATGACAAAAGATAGCCATTATGTGTGTGCAAGAATGTTAAAAAACGTACCTGCTCTTTGTAACCGTCCCAACAGTAAGTATTTACATTATTTTCAACTTTGCATTTGATACATTTCACAAAACATGTAACTAGTGGAATTTCGTCAACATGGTCCAATTGAGTAAAAAAAATTAACAACTCCGGTTACAAAAAAGATACCGAAACAAATTACATACCATTCAAAAGCCTAAGCTTTAGAGATGTTTTAAAAAAAACAGAAGCCTTCCAGCCCCATTATTTTTTTTTTAAATGCATCGCAAAGTTGACTTTTAAATTTTTGTTCAACTTTTTTTTTAAGTTCGGGGGCCCACATTTTTGTTTTTAGCAATAACTTGAAACAAACATAATTTTTTTTAGAGCCGAAAATCTTATAAAAGTCTATTAAAAAAAAGATTTTGGAGCTAGCTTTAAAAAAGAAAAAGTTACATGTGTTCAAAGGTATAAAAATGGCAAAATTTCTAAAAAAAGGAAAAAAAATCCTGTAAAAAAAATTACAAGTCCTAGATTTTTTTTAATTCTCAAAATAGGTGGGAGGCGACCTCACCTATCCCCCATTTTCGTATTTTCAACCATCTGCCGAAGACCCTGTATTTGATAGATAATCATATCAGACGCAATACTTCCACTGGTGGTTTTTTTATTTTTTTATTTTTTTTTTATTAAAAATTTGAGTACGAAAATAAATTACATCCATTTATGGTACACTGACCATAAATGGACCAACGTGTTCATTGAGGATTTATAGGTGTCTCACAAGATTTCCACAACAATTGATCCATCGGCTAATTTACGAGTAACTTATACTATTAGCTTCTTTCTGTATTTGGTTTGGTGGCACAGTTTTCTAAAATTCAAACTACTTTATTGTAGGTCGTGCGAATGGTGTAAAAATGTCTAGGTATTTACTATTTACGCTGTTAATGATTATAATTTTATTCTTATATGAGCCCGCTGGAGCTCATAAATCCCATATAAACGTAGTCTTTGATTCATTTGATAACCAAACAACCGATTTTTAAATAATATTAGGTCGATAATCGGATGACGTATTTCTGTGTCTGTACCGCATTACTTTTTTTGAAAAACGAAACAGGAATCCATTATTAATCAATAAACTTGTTTTTAAGGTAAAAGACAGGAACTGCAGTTGATGTCAAGATTAAACTCGTTGATGTCTTAAAGTAAATTATCGCCGACTTATGCGATCTAATTAGAGAAACCGGCACCAAAGGCTGAACTTTACTTGCGGTCGTAGCTCAGTACGACTTGCATGGGCGCGCCAGTTACAATGAGTACCTAACTGATCATAAACGCTACATGGACTAAGACGCATAACTGAATCGGTTTGGCTGTAATCCGCATTAAAATACACGCTTAAATGAAGAATAGTGATTTTTGTAAAGCATTTTCCTTTATAAATAAAAACATACTTTTCAGTAAATTAATTTCATTTTTTTGGGACTTATAATCGATTAGCAGATAGGCCAAATGTATGATAGGTACAAATTTTAATATTCTGTATGGATTTCTTTAAAAAAGTGGTTGAGTATAATTAGGAGAAGCCTCAGTTTGTGTACTGGAAGATACTTTGTACACCCTGTATTAAAAGGCTATTTTGCATGTTTTGCGGTTTTTGATCAATTTCTCAGAAACTATTAATATCTTGAGCTTCGCTACAATTTTCCTGTAAAATTGACACAATTTTGTAAAGGTGGGATTTTTTTCAGATTTTTTGCAGAATATTTGTTCGGCCAAAAACCCTTTCATTTGATATTCTATATGAGCCTAATCTCACATTTTAAAATTTTGAACCCATTACTAACCATCATCATCATCATCATATCAGCCACAAATCGTCCACTGCTGGACAAAGGCCTCCCTCAAGGATTTCCACGACGACCGGTCCTGCGCTGCCCGCATCCATCGGCTTCCCGCGATCTTCACCAGGTCATCGGTCCACCGCGTGGGAGGCCTACCTACGCTATGTTTTCCGATGCGCGGTCGCCACTCGAGAACTTTACTGCCCCATCGGCCATCTGTTCTACGAGCTATGTGCCACTTCAGTTTAGCGATTCTGTGAGCTATGTCGGTTACTTTAGTTCTCCTGCGGATCTCCTCGTAACCATATTGTGGTTGAAATATAGCATGTTTTCAATAAATTTAAATTCGTTTGGGTTAGACCTACAATCTTGGGAAATTTTAAACATAGTGTTAGTGGTCGCCGTATAAACCGAGATAATTTTTTTTTTCGAAATCTTATAAGCTTAAACTACACATTATTTAGGTGAAATCGGTGAGATCAAATAGTTAGAGCTCCGTTCGTCGCCAAATTCAGTGCTATAATGACTTTTTTTTCAAAGCCGACGACAGATGCTAAGAATTGCAATTCAAATTACTTTACATATTTCAGTAGTTTATCGTCATTGTATTAATTTCTTGATTCATTATACTTTGTGAATAATAAATAGCAAGTTTAAAAACCATTAAAATAGTAACTTGGATTTCAGTGGGGTTACCCCGTATCAAAAAGCCAAATGAAAGCCGTTCCACTTGAAAATTACAAAGATTGTTGGAATTCAAAAATTCGTTGTTCAGTTTCAAAAGTGGATTCTGAGTTTAAAGTTTGGAGTTTTTACCCTGCATAATACGGAGTTATTTAAATTTTGCTGAGTAGGGGGTAGTCGCGCGCGTCACGTCGGCGGCGAGTCGGCGGCGAGTCGGCGGCGGTCTGTCGATGTCGTCGCACACTACTCGTCGCGAGCCCATCTCAACAATATACTTTTGTTTATATTCTCGGCCTATTTCCTTTGAACTCGCATGTGGGCCCGAGGAAACGTAAAATAAACAAAACTTTCTCGTAATGTTTAATTAAATTAATCAGTCGGTTGATTAGGCGATGGTTCGTTGGCGTTGGCGTAAACAAAGCGCGTCGGCGGCGCCGCTGCTTTGATCTCGCGGCTAGCGGCTACGCCACACCTATTGTTGTAATGTACATTTGTAAAGATTTCCATCCTAGTCGCCTAGTTCCTCGGAATCGCGACAGATTTCACTTACCTGTACTGTACTTACTTTCCCAACACATTATACACCACTTTACCACTATAGCGTGAATAAATTACGTATCATGTCACGCATCGGAAGACGTTGCGCAGGCAAGCCTCCTACTCGGTGGACCAACAACCTGGTGAAGGTCACAGGAAGCCGGTGGATGCGGGCAGCGCAGGACTGGTTGTGGAAATCTTTGGGGAAGGCCTTTGTTAAGCGGGAACCGTCTTTCGGCTGATATGGTGATGAAAACGTATCAGAGCAAACGTAAACGTTTACTCAATCAGTAACAACTAATTAGACACATCAAGTAAAACTAATCTACGGATATCTAACTAGTCTATGGTCGAAACTTATTGTTGAAATATCACTATGCTTATTTGAAGTAAAATACCTGTCATTTGTAAATACTTGCTTGAGACGGTATTCTGATATGATTCATCATTACAGCTCATATACGTCCCCACCGAGGGGCTCGAGCCTACCCTGAATCAGGGCGTTAGGCCTTAGTCGTCCACGCGGGCCAAGTGCGGATTGGTCGACTTTACACACAACCTTCGAGTTTCTTCGCAGGCGTGTGCAGGTTTTCCTCACGATGTTTTCCTTCACCGTTAAAGCAATCGGTAAGTATGTACGTAAGTTTTTGAAAAACTCATTGGTACATTGGCCGTCCAGATTTGAACCCGGTACCTCTGGTTAGATGGACCGAGTCGTTACCGGTTGAGCCACCGACGCTTTTATGGAATTAACTAATCTGATATGATTAGTTAATTCCATTCACACCAGGAGGTCGCGGGTTCGATTCCCGGCGGGATCTAACTTTGTAAGACTCGGCTTGATTAGTGGTAGGAAGCTTAAGCCCGAATTGTTAGCAACCTCCATCCTATCTAAGTCTTGCAACCAAACATAAATATTCACAGCTTTGATGTGTTCCGGCATAAAGATAAGAGAATCCTCATTGCGTTGGGGAATCTTGGTATGCTCGCTTCCATCTTCGGCATCATCGTCACTTATCATCAGGTGAGATAATGCCAAGAGCTTACCAATTGTTAATAAAAGAAACATTTAAGATAGAGATTCGGATAGCTGATCACGTTACAATAATGATGTGTAGATATGGTAAACAAATGTATTATTAGCGGACATAAAGTCCGCGAGGCGCCATCGCCAGGGCGCGGGCGGCCATCTTCCTTCCGCCGCTGCCGCCGCCGCCGCCGCTGCCGCCGCCGCCGCCGCCGCCGCTTTCCATTTGTTTATTCATACTCACACAACTGTTATTTATTTGTGATTTTATCTATGAATGTCAATAACATAATCATTAAATTTAACTGACAAAACTTGTTTAACTCCCTGCCTAGTCAAAAAGTCCTCCAGAAAAACTAAAATCAGAATAAGGAGAGCCAGTAGACAGAGGTCTGCTCTCTAAAAAGAAAAGAAAAACAAGTGTTGCTGTCCCAGAATAAAAAAAAATCTTAGAAATTGATTTGCATTTGGTTTTCTTTTTCGTTGGGTTCTCAATTTTCATCAAAAACAATATAATAAGTACTGTAGCGAAAATAAAATAAATAGATTTAAAATGGCAGCTATATGGTCTCGCTACACAATACGTAGGATTTGGAATTAGTTGGCCTAAAAGCGGTTATAAGGAAAGAAAATATTTTTGGGGTTAATCGGAATATATTTTAGGAAAAAAGGAAATGGTAAAACAAAACAATTATAAAATACGATTGCGGTGATGAATAGTACAGCTTAAACGTACAACGCAAATTTTGACTTGCATAAGAACACAATTAGGTATAATTAAAAGTTTTAGTTGTGTTCCAGATAAACAACCAAAACTTTTTATATAGTCTGATGTGACATTATATTACAAACTCATGTTCGTCATACATCAAAGACTGCAAGAAACAATGACGTTACGCCTTATGAAAACGTTAACCCGCAATATATAGTCTCCTTGTTAATTATAAAACCCGCCAAGTGCGAGTTGAATACGTAGGGCAGGGTTTTGCAATCAGAATTCATAAACTAATATTTTTTTAATTTCCAAAATATTTATTTTCAATGCGTGTTTTTTCACACAATTTTAAATAGTAAAAAAACTTTACGTCTATTACAAAATTTACAAATAATGACATGATTCAGATAACAGTGTGCTTATGATTCAGATTACAGTCTCAGGTTATCAGAAAAATATCAATATAGTACATATCCAATGTACCTTTATCATTTACATAATCTGTGATTTTATCCTTTAACACAGGTATTTTTGGCATAAATCTTGAATTTATTCTTTGGCAAACTGGTTATATTTTCTGGAATTTTATTGTATAACCTTATACACTGCCTCATAAATGACGTATACACCTTACGCACCTTTATTATTTACTTAATTTATTATTTTATAATTTAGCACAGGTATTTCTGGCATGAATTTTGAATATGTTCTTTGGCAAACTTGTTATATTTTCTGGAATTCTCTAATCTTATACCTACACAAACCCATAAATCACTTATTTACCTTACTCAGTCTCAAACAGGCATTTTATCTACCTTTACTAAGTATTTTTATATTTTTCAAAAAAACGCGTTTTGTGTTTATATTCTTGAAATATTCCTATATATATAGCACTGACTAGTGTATTGCCGCATTTGAGTAACTGACATCTATAACGTATAACACACTTTATCTAAACTATTTGTGTGCTAAAAGTTATGCCATTCGGTTCAAAAAATGTAAAAGTTATGACGCTGTCTTTGACGTACGGACAGAACAATATTTATTATGTTCCTCACAGGTACTACAGAACTCCAAAAGTAAATCCTTACTAATATTATAAATGTGAAAATGTGTTTGTTTGTTTGTTTGTCACCTTTTCACGCTTCAACGCCTTGACCAATCTGTATGAAATTTACGGGGAAGGACATAAGCTACTTTTTATCCCGGGAAAATATCATAATATGATGCAGTTCCTGAGGAAACTAAAAATATACTTGATTGCTGCGTTTTTTTTGCACAGATATGGTTGAGTAGGTGGGAAACGACATAATTTACTAATCACCCTTAAAGACAGTATTAAAAACTAAGTCCACGCGGGCGAAGCCGCGGGAAAAAACTAGTATAAGATATTTACAAGTACAAAAAGGAAAATTACAAGTAGTAGGTACCAACCGTAAATAACGTACTATTACGTCTCACCATAGGCACCTACCTACCTACATCTTTTACGGACACATTGACGTCGCGTCGGTACACTCACTTATAGACTTATAAATATTTAGAAAACCCCAGACCACTTTACCCATAATTACCAGAGCATAATGTATTTATTTAGAATAGGCTCTTTTATATTGAAATCATCTCTAAAGTATATACTTAGAGCCAGACAGACATCAGGAAAATTATAGTGGAATTTGCTCGTCTTTTGTTATTTTGTTAGCAAAATTATAGGTATCTCTATCTACACTTAGATGACACATAACGAATAATCGGGGTTGTTATAATAAGCTCATTTAGATAAACCTAAAAACTTTTAGGTACAAGCTTTTAATTGAATAAAATAAAAACAATTTTTTAGCTTACCATGCATTGTCATCCAAACTGAACGTGTATACAAAATGTCAACTCAATCGATTGAAGATATCTGCTATTAAGTTGCAAGATTTCACCCGAACAAACATAATATACATTGCAAGTTAAATAAAAGCTTGTAAAATAGCACACATTTTTTAAGGCGACCTTCTACTCATGAAACTCATCAACTTTTGTTCTACCTACAACGTCGCTGCATTTGCAAAAAAAAAATGAAATTCTCATACAAAGATAGCGAATCAGCTGATAAACTTGTAGGATAAGTGCTACTTTTTTTTAAAGTACTACAATTTTATGATTAGACGGCTCTTTCAAACATATTTGACCTGACATCTGGTATATTTCTTTTTATATTCAAAATTTAATTATTAATATCGCGAAAGAAGTTCTTCGAGTTCTTCAATTATCAGTCACTTTAAATTATTATGTTGATGTAGCCGGCTGATATTTCTCGAATATAAAAATATAATAGTTGCGCAATACATAATTCAATATCACAAGTTTAGATTTTGACAAGGTGTTATTTTCCATTACAAGTCGGCATCTAATCTACTTAAGTACTTACAGTAAGGATATACATTCTACTTAATTCGCAGCTAACTCAACGTAAGCGGTCAGCGGAAACGTTTTGACTCGCCGGCTGATGATCCACTATTGTCTGATCTGAATTGAATTAAGTAGCAAGTGTTTTCTCTTGTTTTATTACCAGCAATATATTTTCACAGTTTTCGCTGTTCTCCCGGCAATTTTCCGCGTCGCTGCGCACACTTACTATGCGCAGCATTATGACGCGCATTCACCCGCGGTCAGACTCAGACAACTCCCATAACTTACGACATTGCGTAGACATAACGAAACACCAAAACTATTGTTATAGGTAAAATGAATCGGGGCTACAATCATCAGTCGACAACGTTACCGTCTGACCAATCGTTTCACATTCAAATTCTGATCAATCGCCGAGTTGATTGGAAACACCGGGATCGCAGAATTAGATTGAGTTCTAATTCGCGCATTGACCTGCACCTTTTGTAGGCAGGGTAGGGTGAGGTTGGTGCAGGGAATGGACGCCCTACAACGGGTTATAAATAAGGCTAATACGCACCAACAATGCGTCGTTTAAGATGGTGGAATTTTGTATGGCTATTAGCTACCGGGCTTCAGTCACAACTTCATTTGCGTCGTTGATTGTATGGTAGGTAGGACAGACTGGAGCGTAGTTACTGACTGAGGTTATTGAACTGAAACGAAAATATTGGCACTATCGTGGCTGTCTAGCCACCTAAAACCTGGAGAATGTGTGATAAAATCTCTTTAATACCAATAGTAGAAGAATCTTCACTGATATTAATATGGCATAAATAAAGTAAAAATTAATTTGGCATCAAGTCGAATACTGTTAATACTATGCCAAACTGAATCAGCTCCAAGCTCAAGAATCAAAAAAGACCAAAGCTAAATTATGAAATGTCACAAACAACTTAATTTCTACTTAGTGAAAACGAGATATTTGCAGCAGTTTGCATAAATGAATTAAGTGGAGTTGAAAGGTCCGATGGAGTCACGTACAGCCGCCGGATAGTGGCAATAAAAAATCTAGTAAAATTTCCAAATGGAAGGGCTATAAAGGCTTGCCGTATTTGGCGTCTGAATTATGTTTTAAATTTTGAATTCTTCCAATTTCATAAAGGCAGACACTATTTCCTAACAGTGCCTTTAGACAAAAAAAAAAATTAACTTAATTGAGTACAGAATTTCTTTATGGAGTTGAAAGGTTAAAAACCCGATGTAAAATGTTGTTAAGGCTACCCATTATAAAAAATCAGTTTGAACTGTCGGAAATGTAGAGTAGGACACTTGTAATTTCTACATTTGACGTGACACAGCTTTTAACCATTTTATTGTTTTCTCCAGTTTGATCAAGGCATGACCGTTAACCACGTAAAGCTTGTTAGACTCCAGCCATACGTCATTCATAGTACATAATACGTGAGCTAAATCCAAAGGCGGGTATCGCACGGTTGTAAACAATTTCAATCCACCAAATGGCTACTGAACAATGAATTTGTTGATCACGAAAAAATCATCTACAAGACGATCGTGCGCGGGAGTTTCACGAACGAATACGGTAGTCGCTGGTCGTGTAGCCACCCGGTTTAGCCAGTTGCAAACTTGACATTCATTTTAAATACGTCTCCTATTTTTTTATTATTTAATACAGAAGTGGAGTCTCGACTCCACAAACAGAACAACTACTTTGCAGTCTTTTATAATATCTTTCTGTTTTTATTAATTAAATGCAATTGATTTTTATGTTCCTTCACATTTATTTTAATGACTATATATAAATACGAGTATAACCATAATCTATTCTAGAATCTAGTCTAAAATATAAAAACAATACATACTTAACATACATAGTTTAGTACAAATTAATTTACTAATTAATATATATTTTAGCCATAATAATGCATCACAAATTGGCATTGTTCAGTTTTTATATACATACCGAAATTAATGTAGCCGAAAGTTAGTTGTACAGTCCATTATATGAAGCATGCGTATTAAAGAAAGGTCTACATTTCAACAAATTATATGGCTTTGTTACGATTTGTACGCAATACAAGGGCTATATCGGATAAAATAAAATATACAACAGTTTAAATGATAATTTATACTCCATTGTTATTCATTGATGTTATTATATGTATATTTTGCCATTGTTTCAAATAAGAGCATATTTCATGCATTTAATGTATAAAGCTGCGCACCAGTGCAAGATATTCTACAAGCGACAAATTGCTTACTTTAAAGCTAAGTACATAGTAAGACGAGAACTATACAAAAAATAAAATGAGATTTTGCATAAAGTAGGTACCTACTATTTCTTAGATTAAACTTAGGAAGAATGAAAAAATATTTGATTCGAGCTCATAAAAACCCTGCTGGAATAAAAAAAATAATTCGCTAACTGTACACATATGTACATACTTACTTAAGTATACTTCTTATTATACCCAGTCAGGATTGAACCATTTTATTCCACGTGCAGATCTTCATTGAAGGGTTCTAAGTTGTAACATTTAGTTGATAGGTATCAGTTGGTTTGAGTATATTGTAAGATTGGAAGCGAGAATGTCACTCATTTACCTACGTAAGACTTCATGCAAAATACGGCCAGACCTATTAACAGAACCCGGAGTATGTGTAAGATAAGTACCTTAGGTTACTTCACAAAACTTATATATACTAAACAAGGACTTCATAAACGTTATAGTGGTTTCTGAAGACAAATCTTTTATTTTTCCTACTTCACAAAACTTATCATAACAATCTACCACTAGTAAATATAGTTCATTTTTGTAGAAAAACTTTACTCATTACATCTAGTAAAAAAAGTTAAAGAGATGGGCACGTGTACCTACAAAAGCAATACTTATCTCGCGCAAAACGTAAACTAACCTACGTATTGCAGTTTTTCGATAGTACTGGGAAACGATGATAGTAATCAATATGTTACTGTTAAAACACGAACGCCAATGAATGGTTAGGTTTTTATGATTTTGTAGCAAACCAACCTAAAATAATAATAATGTTATATTGCATTGTGAGTATCGTTTAGAACATCTCCTTTGCTATAGGGTTCAATGTTAATGAAACAAATTGTATAGCCATGTTGTGCATACTTTCTCGCGCAGCTGTCACCGACTGGCATACAGAATTCACCAATATAAAATACGTTTATAAAGAGGTGTAGGTATCGGACGTAATAAATAATTTAGGTTTTTAAGTGAAGTACCCTATCACAATTTTTTGTGGGATAATGTACTACCCAGTAATTACGCCTTTTTAAGTTCTAGTTTTTTTTAAATCCACAATTGATAGTCTAAGTCCTCGTATATACTTAACAGGGTGACGGTCAGAATCGAATCCCGAGTATTAATAAGTCAAAAAACTTTAAAAAAGGGACAAATTTAGAATAGCACAGACAAAAACAATTAATAGGAGATGATATAAATGGATTTAAAATTAAACTGAACTAACCAAAGTTGAACCTAAACCTGTTCAGTAGTTTAGGCGCTAGATCAACGGACGCATACACACACACACATACATTTTTAAATTATAATTCTTGGAATCTACGAGGGTAAGTTCGTCAGAATCTCAAGTTTGACATTTTTGCCATAATAATACCTCCTTACTCCTAAATCATTTGAAAGTAAAATAATAATTTTGTTTTTTTAATTAAAAAAGACAACGAACAAGTATAAACTCTGTTAAATTATTTTCGATTAATCTTAATATGTAATTGTCCATATTCATGCCTTTGCGGTAACAATACATACAATGGCATGCACTAATCGCAAAAAAAAATATCAATTGTTTTGCATGGAATATTGCATATCAGTAAACCTATTCAAGTTTGAATTGATGGAAAGAAATCGGTAATTAAAAATGCTTTCTTAATTAGTTATTTATTTGTTCGTGTGTCCAGCTAACCAGAAACCATATAACAAACCGATTTAAGTACCTACCTAAAGTAAGTTGGGACTTATTTATCAATAATTATGATAATATTTATATTTTGCCTATCTAGTGTTTATTATAAATATCTTTTTTTTTTTATTCTGGGACAAATCACACATGGTCATCTGGCCCCAAAGTAGGATTCCCTGTGTTATGGGTTACCAGAGACTGATATACATATACTTATATACGTTTAAATACATATATATATATATATATATATATATATATATATATATATATATATATATATATATAGATATAATTTAACACCCAGACACAGAGCAAACAAATCTGCTCATCACACAAATGCTTGCCCTGGGTGGGGATCGAACCCACGACTCTCGGATCAGTAGTCAAGGGCACTAACCACTGAGCCACAGAGTCAGTCATTTAGACACTTAAATTGGTGAATAATTTGATATTTCTGTAATACCAAAGGAGAAAAATTTATTTTCCATAACGATTTCATTTTGAATTTCACGAAATCGCAAAGCTGCATCGATGCGATAATGGTAATGCTTTTGGTGTAAAATTTCCGGAATTGGCGTATGGTTTTTCCCGTCTGCGAAAGTAATTCGTGTATTTTAAATAAATAAATACAAACACATAAGTAAGCATGTGAAAATTAGAAATGAAACGGATAGTTGTTTGCCCTGATACCGGATAAGCGAGCTAAGGCCAATATCCAATCAATGTCACTAAACGCAATAGCAAACGAAATCGACTACTATTTGAAGACAGTTCGGATTGATCGCACCCGTGACCCATACACTTCGTGGTCAGTTAAAACTCGACGCAGTATCCACATCTGACGAAAGTGTACCTTTCAGCTCCTTGCAGCCGTGTTCAGATTTTTTAGAAAATTTATGCATGTCCGGTATTCGCTATCCGATAGTAAACATCCGTTATCCGGCCGAATAGTAAATTTGGGCCGGATAGGCCGGATACCCGTTTCATCTCTAATTAAAATACACTACAATGGAAATTTGACTTTCAAGTTAGAAATCAGTAATATTTTTTATGACCTGAGTTTTATTGTAAAGATACAAATAATCATACTTAATGCGTTCTTACTACAATTGTTACTTAATATGAAATTTGGACAATACCATAGAATTAGAACAGAAAAATGAAGCAATTATTGTGGAAAGACAATATTTATTGTTGGTATTGGTTGGTTGGTTGGCTTGGCTCTCTAGCATAAGTGTACACAGCCGTAATTACAAAGTCAGAGTATAACATGCGGTCTGAATGTAACTCAACTATTAATTAGTAAAAATTACACTTTTAGTAAGAGGGTTCCTTGACGAAACCGCAGGCTACCGTTATTTATACTATGTTGCTGGAGTAATTAATCTCTTTGTTCAGTTTAGTTTGAAGAAAACTGTATTCTAGAGTATCTTAAATGTGCACAGTGGGAAATCATAATTAATTAAAAAATTCACGCTCGCTTCTTTTAAGCTTTTTTTATAGTTACGTACTTTTGTTCCTTGTCTTGCCTGACTGGTTTACTGGAAATAAACAATTCGGGGTCGTTTACAGTTTTGCCTAATTTTCCTTGTAAAATAAGGTTATGTACCTAATTGGCTGTAAATAAAATTAAAAAAGTTCGCGCTCACTTTACTCGCGACTTTCACCTTTGAGCAGTGAGTTAAAGTGAAGGTTATTTCATCGTCCGGAAAACCAATTTAAATATTTTTACGAAAATGCACTCTATATCACCTAAGGTTAGTACTAATATATATACTGTGCCTAAGGACTCCAAAAGTGCTCCAGAAAAAATGTGGGTGAGTATGTGTGTATGTCTTCATTCATGTCCGTATCCTCAATTTGCAGAGAAACTGCTGTTGGATCAATTTTGACAAAATTTTGCACGTATATGTTTTAAATTTATTGCTAGGGTTACCTTATCAGATTTTTAATTCTTACAAGTAAAATATTAAAGATGCCTCCCAAAAATATTCAAATATGGTGCTAAGTATTTATCGCCATTAAGAACACCTATTAATATTAACATTTAAAACACCCTATATCTGGAAAAACTCTAAAAATAGTACCTATCATACAAAAACGATATTTTAAAATATGGCGCTATGGATAGGTATTTGTAAAATTTATGCAACTGAGAAAACTGATTAAGGACTTCAATATGCTGTAAATGGTTTTATAATAAATATACTAAAAAAGGTACCTCCCATAAAAATTGAAAACTGTTAGACGCTCTTGAGGTAAGGTTTGTTCTCCGTGGGGTGTTCAGTTTATTCTATACTGCTGTTCCCTCTCTTGCCTAGTAACTAGACAACAAATTTTACAAAAATTCGCGCTTTTTATTTGTCTTGTAAAATGAGGTTATGTATTATAAAGAATGTTAAAAATCTTTATATTATATACAGGCTGAAAAAAACGAAACGTAACTGATGGTCAAGCATCCTTAATATTGTAGATAGCAAAATTTACTATATGGAAAGATTACTTTCAAAAAAAGTAAAACAGCATTAAAATATTTTTGGAATATTGCTACTATAGCCGGGAATGAAACCAAAAAAATGTGAAAAATAATAAAATTAAAGATAGGGAATTTTATTTAAAAGAGACTTTGTTCTATTTTTAGAAATAAGATAATAAACTGCATAATAAAGTTTTTTGAAGTGAAGTTTGAGTTCTTTGAGATGGGAAAAAACCATTGAACTCGCGACACTGTAACCTGTAATATAAGCGACACCGCCAGGAGCCCTCCGAGTGCTCTTCAAGCAGTTCAAAACTTTTTAAAGTGTATTTGAGATTCGCAGGGTCAAAACTTATAAAACTGTTAAAGTTTTCACTTCTGTCGGAACTCCCAGAGTGTTTTTAGGGTTACGTACCCAAAGGGTAAAAACGGGACTCTATTACTTAGACTCCGCTGTCCGTTCGTCTGTCTGTCTGTCCGTCTGTCACCAGGCTGTATTTCATGAACCGTGAATGCTAGACAGTTGAAATTTTCACAGATGATGTATTTCTGTTGCCGCTATGACAACAAATACAAAAAAATTGAAAACGTGAAAGTCTGCATACAAAAAACGTATTTTTTTTGAAACGTGAAGAAACTAGCGCCATCTAATATGATAGTACGGAACCGTTTGGGCACGGTTCTGACTCGCATTTTATCGGTTTTTTTTAACGCGTGGCTCAGCCGAGAATTATGAACCGGCAAAACACGTACATTTTAAAAATATTGTAATGTGTTAAATTTGATAGTTCATAGTTACATAAATAGAAAAAAATTACGTTTATAAGTGACCCTTTTGATTGGTTTCATGCAGATGTTTTTTCTTAAGATTTTTGCCGGCTTAACTCCCGGCCCAGGTAAACAAGTTTCAAAAAATCTTGAAATGCAGTTCTACATATTTTTAACGAAGTTTCATTTGAAAAAAAAACTATTTTCAATGTTATTATTTTTCACAATTTGCTGATCCGATTTCAGGCTAAGGTAAGCAATTTCACAAAAATCTTTGAAATAACTAATTATTTTTTTATAAAGGTGATATGCTTTTGCATAAAATTTGCCATGTTCCATTTTTAAGATGATTGTCCTCTAGGTACGGTTCGTTATTTCCACCCGTATATAAATAGGTACACAGGCTAGCACATCAAGCTACACACTTTGGAATTTGTACCGTTCTTATGCCTTACGCGTATGGATCAGAATCGCACATGGATAAATTAACTTTTTTTTATAAAACTTTTTTTAAAATATTTTTTTTCACAATTGGTAAGCCTTTGGCATCATCTCACCTGATGGTAAGTGACCATGATGCCAAAGTACAAGTACTTTTTTCTACTTTACCAGCTTATTTGGCTTGAAGCTCGGAGCTTTAACACCAGGCTCCACCTCAAAGGGAATAGGAACACAATAAACACTAAGTAATGGAGAAACCCGTTAGAAATTAATACTTATCGAGTAACCGGAGCATGGTGTTCCCAAAACGGGCGATGCAAAACATATTGGATTACAGCACACGATAAATAAGCGAAAATAATGTTTTATATGTAAATACAGGGTATTGTTATAGTAACGAGTCTTGCTAAATCACAATATGAAGTTGATTTATATCTCAACGGTTGGCTTGCCATCATGGGAGGCCTATAAAAACCCGGCCAAAATGAAAAACACACCTCTTCTGTATTGGTGGGCCCGTATTGATTCAAAATGCAAAATTTCTTATTGTTTAAATTTTCATGCGCTTTTAAGAATTGTGGGTTCTGTAGTATAAATTTATTATTTATAATGTAAAATTAAATTGTATAGGAGTTATTGGTACCTATTCATTTGGTAGGAATTAAAGTAAAAGGTGGACTATTTTTTCTATAGGATATCCTATAGACAATAACCTACTTGGCTTTCTAGGTAAAAACTGACTATGAACAAAAGATTCAATCAACGTCTCTAAGAAATTAAAACAAAATCATCAATCAATTTAAGTAAAGTCATATATGTATAAAACTTCATGAGTTACTCCATTTTACTTGGGAAACGTACACATGCACTTCTGCAAATCAGCTAATAATATGACCTCAAAAATAAATGCATTGTTCTTGAAAACACCGTTTAAATTCATGTTAATTCAAAAAAGGGGAGGCATTATAAATGCACACTGCCGTGTTTATATTAAAAGCTACATAAATAGAATATACCTGAAGACGACTGGATGGAACTACACCGCTCAGCTGTATAGGAACTTCTTAATGTATTTATTTGGACTATATTATTTGATCTCGACGTTTTCTAAGTATAAGTAACTTGCATTGCTTGTTGATGTCTTTGAAGCAACAAATTAAAATCTTCATTCATGTATCAACATTTGAGAACACGTAATCTTGTTAAACAGTTATACACTAGAGTGGCGGCTGGTTTCCCGGGGAGTGAATGTTCACTGATATCTTTTTACCCGACTGCACCAGAAGGAGGGTTATCTTTCTCCAGTGATTGTATGTTTGTTTATTTATTTATTTCTTTGGCACGCTCTGTAGCCTAAACGGTTTGATGGAGTTTGGAGTGCGAGGTGTCGTTAGATTCGTCTTGATCACGTGAGTGACACAGGACACATTTTGACCCGACTATCAAAAAAGAGGTCATTTAGGTAGTTATTTGGTTCGCTCTGTAGGCTACACGGGTTGATGGATTTAGAGTGCGAAGTGTCGTTAGATTCGTCTTAATCACGTGAGTGACACAGGACACATTTTGACCCGACTATCAAAAAAGAGGTCATTTAGGTAGTTATTTGGTTCGCTCTGTAGGCTACACGGGTTGATGGATTTGGAGTGCGAAGTGTCGTTAGATTCGTCTTAATCACGTGAGTGACACAGGACACATTTTGACCCGACTATCAAAAAAGAGGTCATTTAGGTAGTTGTTTGGTTCGCTCTGTAGGCTACACGGGTTGATGGATTTGGAGTGCGAAGTGTCGTTAGATTCGTCTTAATTCCGTGAGTGACATAGGATACATTTTATCCGACTGTACCAAGAGGAGGGTTCAGTTTTTATGTAGTCGGGTTTTTAATTTTAAATTAAATCTTCAAATTGTTCAAAATTGAACTTAAAATTATTTATGAAGTACTTAAAGTAGCAACAGGAAGGTTGTTGATGGCTTTTAAAGCAAAGTATCGCCGAGTTATGCGTAATGTCAGAAGGATTCAAGTTGCTTAAGGAATATAAGACAGCTGAACGACCGCAATTTAATGATAGCAACCGGCCCAACGGCCGAACGTGTCCTGTAGTCGCAGCTCGGCATGATCACTGTGTGGTCGCGCCGACTACTATGTTTATTTGACCATAGACGCGGTCATTACCTGGATGGGTTTTAATGTTAGCTGGATTTAAAATAGTTTTTTTTGAACAATTTTAAAATCTTTTCAGATTTTTCATACGAATCGGTCAGCAGTTTGGTCAAGTGTAGGTATATTGGGTATCTACTTTTGAAAAACTCAGTACGGGTTAAGAATAATGAGAGTTGTCAAGTACGATGGGGAGAAGCCTCACTTTAAGATCTGTAAGATTCTTCGCACAACCTCTATAAAAACTTTGCTGAAACACTGCCGTGTTAGACACACGGCAGTGTTTCAGCAAAGTTCGTAGAGGAAATGGGCGGCCACTCTCCACCTACCTGTAACTTAAAATCTGTTTGACCTATATTAAGTGTAATTATACTGTAAGACCATATTATAATGTGTCGGATGTTTGGTCGGCAGTCAAAAATTACGGGGTGTAAATTGAAATGAAAAATGCTTTAGAATGTGCACATAGAGCCCTTTCATTTGATACCCTATATGACCCCTTTCTCTCCTTTTTAAATTTTGACCCCCCATTTGAGACCATATTTTTAGAAAACTATAAATGTCGCTCTAATTTATATTTTTTCTGTAAATTATACTTCATTTTTATACATCAGGGGGGGTATGGTATATTTTTAAAATATTTCATTATATTTTTTCATGTTTCATTCTTTCTTTCACATGACTCCGATTTACTTTTTTTTTCAATTTCGACCCCCCATTTCAGAATCTATTTTAAGTAAAATATAAAATATTTTAAAAAAATACGATCATTTTAATTTGTTTGTGTTAAACTTGGCATATTTTTACTTCGTTGTTTTAGTGATTGCATGACTTCTTCTTTTTTTTTGAAATTTTACCCAGATTTGTAGTCTGTCGGTGTTATATTTCACGAAATAACCAATTAATATTGTTCCATTTTAATAATATTATATTTTGCAACTGGGTCAGAGCTTGAACTAGACACCACGTAAAATAAAATCAGTCAAACGATAAGGTAGCTAGATTTACGTTCGTCGCTATATTGGTGCTGAAAATGACAATGTTTTTCAAAGCCGACCACAGATGACTGAGGCAAATTCAAAATATTTTACATACTACGTAATCTATCGTTTTAGTTCTTTCAAATGGTATTCTTATTTATTAATTTATTTACTGTAGTTTGCGAATGGTAGCAATATCAAAAAACCACTAAATTAGTAAAACCGAATTCAGCCCAATTACCTCCAGTATCGACAAGTCAAATTAAAGAAGTTCCACGTAAAAAAAAAAAAAGTAGAAGAAAGTAAAAGTAGAAGATAGAAGGAGAAGATATAGGATAGATATAAGATATAACACAAAAGATATAAGATAGTAGATAGAAGATATAAGATATAATACAGAAGATATAAGATAGAAGTAGAAGAAAGAAGACAAAAGTATAAAGATAGAAGTAGTAAGACACTAATACACTAAATCATAAATAGTAGCTGTCTTAAACTGTGAGTTGCTACAAATCTTTTGATGCGTAAATAAGTTTTAGTCAGTGTGTGATGTCACGTGAATGAGTGACGTGGTTTCATGATTTGGTGAACTGATAATAAAATCATCAGTTTAATTAGGTGCCTGGTTATCTAACTATCGACGAGGAGGACCGCGACAGATAATGCTAAGCCGTCACGCCGCTAGCAGGGTAGCGGGTTGCGTTGCCTGGTAGCGCACTAAACGTATTACCGAACTAATCACGCGCCGCTTCGCCGAGGAAATACATTAATATCCTGCCAGTCTCGCTCGCACGAAAAAGTGTACAGATACACGCGACCCAGTCTTGTTTGGACGTGTCACACTCGTACAGTAGATAGAAGCAGAGCCAACTCTCTCAAACCAACATTGAGGTGAGGTTGATGTCTGATGTTACTTAGAAGATACTAAGTAAGTAAGTAAAATATTTATTTGCAGAATATCGGTAACAAAAGTTGTAGTCTTACATAATAGTGCCTTAAATATTCTGCCGTAACGGCATGCAAATCTTTAGTACCAAGGTGATGAATTAAACAAATTTAAATGATTACATACTTAAAAAGAAAAACACTAGTATAGTCCAAAAATTAAAAGGAGTTTAAACATTTCAAATTATTAATTAGAGAAATTCACTTCAATAATAAAATAATAAGTTCATTGATCAGACAGAGTAGCCTTCTTCAGTAACATATTATCACAAATTTTATTTTTAAAAACATCTAAACAATCAACCTCTTTTATACTTATTGGTAACTTATTGTACAGTTTCAGTGCCATTGCTAATATACTTTTATGCAGTGAGGTGGTTTTGCAGGGTATTAAATTTAATTTGTGTCGTCGTCTTTCGCTACTAACATGGCCAAACAAACTCAAATTACTCTTTACGAAAACTACTGTTTCAACAATATGTAAACAGGGAACGGTGTGTACTTTGAGTTCTATAAAGAATACAACAACTGTCAGTTTGCTTAAGGCTACCGATTGCTCGAATACATCTTTTTTGAGTTTTGAAGACCATTTCCTTTCCAGTACTGTTACCGTACAACACGATTCCGTACCTTTACTACCTCAAGTAAAAGAAAAAAAACCTCTCATAAGAAATTTCAAAATAACTCTATTTATTAAGCAGGTGTATACTTCATATTGGCATAAAAACTTGATCGCATGAAAATATAAAATGTCAACAAACAATAAATTACTTTCAATAAATTGATATTTTCTATTGTTTGTTGCACCCTTTAAAATAGATTCCGCGGCCGTGGAAACACCCACGGATGATAGCGCTGGCCGCGGACTACTACTACGCGGCGAACTAGCAAGGTAAACGCAAGTATGTAATTTCAATAGAAACAGCACAGAACACTCACTTGTTCGTTTGTCGGAGGGCGGCGCGGCGCGGCGCTGCGCGGCGGCGGCGGCGGTTCGGTGCTGGGGTGAGGATAGGCCCGGCTATCGCACACTTGATGCTATCATAATGATTATTAACATGTGAAGCGCCGTGCCAGGCGCCGCAGCGCGCCTCGCCCTAGATATGTTTGACATAAGTCAGTTATTTTAATACAAGCAATTAGAGGTTCCTGCAAGGCAGCAAAGTTCCAACTTTTCGATTAACTGTGGTTGTCTATAAGTGGATTTAAAATTGCTCACTGAATCGATAGCACCCGTTGGCGCGATTTTTAACTTTGGGCTGTCAAACTTATAACGGGCATAAACTGTAACGAAGACTTCGCTGAGTGCGTTGGGCGATCAATTAGGGCGCCACCGCAGCCTATTATAACTTGCGAGCTCGAGCCGAGCTCCTCCCGTGCCGCTCACCTCTGCGCAGCGCGCGCCCAGCTGCATTTATAATGTGCTAACATCTTTCATCGTGGAACTATTCACACAAAGTACTTAGCAGTTTTGTAAATACATCTTGAAATATTTTCCTGTTAACTTAGGGAATATTAACATTTTAATGAAACCTAAATATACTTTACGGAAAAAAACGCAGTTAGAAAAGCTTTTTCTTTTTATTTTTTTAGAAAACATTTTTTAAAGAGTGCATCCGAACATGTAGGTAGCAAGCGAGGCGCGTGAGACATTTATTGTTTCTGGTGTTAATATTCATATAGAAAATATTAGGTAGGGGGTTGGTAGTGGTGGGTGGAGGAGGCTCGATCGCCGGCGGCCCCTCACGCCGGCATCCACTCCAACACGCTCTGCGCGCCTTTAATGAACTTTATGTCACTGTTCCCGAATACGAGTACACTTTTCTTTGCCGCTATCGTATGTTAGTCGAACAAAGCCCATATGTGAAGTCGCTCGGAAGGGGTAAACGCGAGCCGGCACTTTTGCTTGTTCTTATTGTTCGACGCTTTTTGCAAAGTCAAATAGGTCGCTGGAAAAATATTTGTTGAATATGGGCGTCACAAAGGCGGCAGCGGCCAGTCGCTCTAATCGCGGCGATATACAGCCACTAGTCTCAACAGTGTCAAAATATTCGAAAAAAAGAATCAATTTACCTACTTTATAACATTACCTATATATGTTATCTCCAGTTCTTTATATAGACGAGTTTGTGAACAACATGCTGGTTACTAACCTAACCTAAAATATTAAACATCACTAAGCGAAGTACATGCGAGCAAAATACATGCTCATGTTTGACAAATATTTTTTGCTAATGCAGAAGGATAAAAAAATCGGTTTTTATAGAGATTTTTAAAGATTTTTATTGAACTTTGAAAAAAAGTTGAATTTAGATTGTAAACAACTGCAATAGTTGACGATATTGAGGATTTTTTAAGTACAGAATTAATTAAAGAAAAAAAAGAAAAATACACAAAAAGAAGCAGAGAATATTTAACTGAAGGAGGCAAATGAAATTATTAATTTAAATACAAAAAAAAAACAAGTTTTGAATAATTAAAGTTACCTCAAAAATCGTGTGTGTGAGTATGTGTGTATAGGTAAGTGTTTTAAACTCTGGCTTATGGTACAGATAAAGTTACGTTATAATTAAGAGTGACCTACTCTTCTAACTATCATGTTTCAATTGCAATAAGTTATTAGTAGGCAGGTGCTGTGTACCTCTAATAAAATGAAAAAAATATGCTTGAAAGACGAGTGCGCTGTGACTACCTACATATATTACAATTTTCATATCCTCTTTTTAGAGCTTCTTCATGATTTAGACGCTTTGATTTGAACCTGGGATGGGAGAAGAATTTGCACCTCTAAAGTGTAGTTCGGCAGTGGGGTTCAGTTTAGCATGCACGTGGGGAGAGGAGAGGGTGGCGTCGGTGTTAGATCGATTCTATAGCGGGTATTATTCTCTGGTAATTAGAATCCCGCTTCGTGTACTAGCTGCTATAATGGCGATAAAAGTAGCAAACAAAGCACTGAAGGATTGATCACTAAAGTTATTAATTTTGATTTGTCTTGTAAAGGATCAAACGTATACAGAGTGTAACAAAATTGGTGTAGGTCCCGTTAACTGATTTTATTCATGATACTGAACAACTTTACCCAAAAACACATACTCAATTCTAAAAAAAAAATTGGACCCTCCATACAAAAATGCACAAAATTGGTCGATCAGCTGATTAATTTGTATGAAGAGGTAATATTATTATTTGCGATTTCAGAAAAGTAGTAGAAAAAAAGTTGTTCAGTATGATGAGTAGAAGCCCCAGTTAACGGGACTTACACCAATTTGTATTTTTTTAATTTTTATTTTTATTACAATTTTTATCATATACGACAAAAATAAGTTAAAACCGCCTTTAGCAACCTCAATAAGTAGTGACATAAAATATATTAGGCCAACATAGTAAGCCTTGTTGCAATTAATTAATCAAACGATTCTAATTAACGTTTCATTAAAGCAATTATAGTTTTATTTTTAATTACACTTTTATTACTGTTGCACAACAGCCGTCCTTCTAGCCAACAAGACGATTGCTAATGATATTGATCAGACTTTACTAAATAATTTAATTTTATTAGGTCTTATATAGGTGTAACAAAATTGGTGTAGGTCCCGTTAACTGGGGCTTCTATTGATCAAATTGAACTACTTTTGTTCTACAAGTTTGCTGAAATTGAAAAAAAAGAATTTGAACTCCTTATACAAAACAATCAGCTTATTGACCAATTTTGTGCATTTTTGTATTGAGCATTGATTATTTTTTTCGATTTGATTATGGGTTCCTTTGGGAAACCTGTTCAGTGTCATGAGTAGAAGCCACAGTTAAGGGCTCCTACACTGTTTTTTTTACAATCTGTATACAGGGTGTAACAAAACTAGTATAGGTCCCGTTAATGGGGCTTCTACTCATCAAACTGAACAACATTTGTTCTACAAGTTTGCTGAAATCGCAATTTTTTTTACTCTTCATACAAAACGATCAGCTGATTGACCAAATTTGTGCATTTTTGTATGGATTTTTGTCGTATTTTTTTGCGATTCCATACATTTTTGCGGCACACCAAATTTTTTACACCTGTATATATACTAAATAAAAATCAGTCACGTTTCCAGACTTCGTTTTAGTTTGTAAACACTAACATATTTTACTTCAAATATTCTTCATAAGTGCCACAACTTGAGAGAGGATAGTGTTTAATTTTTGACTATAATTATTAACTTATTTTCGATCTTATTCGCAAATTAGACAACGGCTTTCATCCCACTCATCGACTGACAAATTTGGACTCGCGTCGCTTGGGAAGACATTTTCTACCACTGGCTCTTTGTGTGCCGTTCAGCCAGCCTCCAGCAATTATTCAAAATACATCAGGCAATATTAGATAGGTGGGTGCCCGATGCGTTTTGCATTGCGAATCAGACGGACTTTGAGCGCGCAGGGGTGTTCCTCCCGAGTTTCTACGCGTCTCAATATTGTCTTATACCTAGTACTACATTTTGGTTCTCGAAAACAGTGTGAGTTAACCGTGTGGAATTTACGCATTGTTTTTTTTAATCTACTTAAAGCAACTTTTCTTTGCAAGTTGATTTTTGGTAGACGTAATGCTTCGCAAAAATTATAAGTAATTATTTCAACACAATATAGCAATAGTAGTAGGTACATATTTGTGTAATAAGGCGACAAAGTAATATTTTGTTGCGAGGGCGTGAGTTTCAATTCTGAGCTTAGCGTTTTTCTGAGCTTATACGTCATCTGAGAATAAAATATTTTGGCCCCGAGTGATACACACAATTTTTCATCAAATGAGAGAAAAAATCTAGTAGTACCTATAGACATTAATTTGAGCGTTCTGTCTTCTGATTGGTCCGCGTTCGTATCAGAGCACGAACACGGACCAATCAGAAGAGAGAAACAAAACTCCCTACAGGGAGCAAAGTATAATTTTGTTCGCACTTTATGGAGAAACCAATCGTCGTTTTTCGAATAGGTGTGTGATGAAAATGATATTTTTGCGGCGAGGGCTTTATTTTGAAACCAGAGCGGAGCAAAGGATTCTAAGTTCGTTGCCCAAAAAAAAACTATCTTGCTAACGAGTGATACACTCAAACTTTCACCTCTCTTTATGAAAAATTATAACGCTCTAAAATTATTTTTAGATTTCTACAAGCTTTTTATTTCATTTCAAGTCCACGATACTACGTACGAGTTATTGGCCAGCCGTCATCGGTGTACGTTTTTGCGTGGTGTATTATCATGACCTCATAATACAAGTTTTAAAATTCGAAAAACGGCAAGCACAGAAGGAATCTATTGAAAACAATATGTACGCTCCCGGGACTTTGATTCAACCTCCAAAGTTCTTCATTAGATCAACTTCCAAACATCAAAAGGATCAACGGGAATACGGCTTCACACCAAATTTCAGCTCAATCGGACCCCTCAATAGTCACTTAAAAATCGATTGCAAAATTTGACCCAGACGCGTAAATAAAAAGGCGGCTCCAACACAAACGCCCATAGCTATGCCCATAGTCTGTGCTGCATTACCTCGCGGATGGCTTTATACAGATATTTTCGTCAAAACCCAGCTGCAACACAGCGGTCTGTATTGCAGCCGCATTTGTTTCTACAAGTCAAAGCAAAGTCGGAATCAAAACATACACTCATAGTCTATAAGTATTTATTTCTATAAGTTGAGCGAGCGAAGCGTGCGATGATAGGTTCGTGAGGTTGGATTTATTGTACTGTCGAAGAGCTTAGCGAAGCGAGGCTCTCTTCCCCACACCCCTCGCCCACAATTGAAATTACTTTTTAACAATCCGTGAACTGCTGGACATCATCACCACTTGCAGGCTGATTAGCAAACAGTGAACAGAGTGGACGGGTCATAATTCGTGCTTTTTTAATATTTTTTATTCAGCCAGCTTCTACGTGCCGCCGTTTTAGTACTAATATATACTTTGAAACCGCCTTTCTTACCAGCCATGAACTTTATTCGTATTGTACATTCGTATTGTACCGTTGCATTCGATCTTTTTAGTCGCGGAATACTAAACAATTTTTCTGTTCCAAATTCAAAACTTTTTTAATTCCCCTTGAATATCTTAGCGAAAGACCCATTTTGCTCATACTTATTGGCGAACCAATCGTCGTTTTTCTAATAGGTGGGATGAAAAATCATTTAACTTTCAACGATGATTCCTCCAAGTTGTTGCCATTGTTAAGCATGAAGATTTTAGTATAACAAACCCTTACAAACAGCCCAATTAAAACGAAAAATCCAAAAATGTTGCCGAAAGGTGCGTGTCAGCCCAGCGTGCGCAGCCCCCAACGAGTCACAGCCCTGGGGAACGCTTGTATTTATGCCTTCGTGTCACAGGCAGATTGTTGAGCCAACCTTTAGCTGAATGGTCCGCGCCCGTATTCGCGGCAATCGGAGATATGGGTACTTCTACTGAATGCTATACAGAAGTCACAAAAAATCTTGAGCCTTGTAGTTTGTATTCAATAAAGGTTCTGATGCCGCTGAGTATATCTAAGTTGGTACCTAATGATAAAAAATTAAAAACCCGAATGCATAAAAACTTAACCTCTACTTTTTGGCTAGTCGGGTAAAACTGTATCCTATGTCACTCACGGGATTAAGACGAATCTCTAAGGACACCTCGCTTTCAAAATCCCTTAAGCCATTATTCATTTAGGCTGAGCGTGCTAAAGAAATAAATAACCTCTTTTTTAGCTAGTCGGGTAAAAATGTATCATATCACTTACGGGATCAAGAGAAATCTAACGTTAACCTCGAACACCAAAATCCATCGAGCGGTTTAGGCTACAGGGCGTGCCAAAGAAATTGATAAAAATACATACATATATACACTCGAAAAACATAACCCTTCTTCTGGCGCAGTCGGGTAAAAATAGAAAAAAAAATTTATCTAAGTGCAAAATTTTGTCAAAATTAACAATGGGTGAAGATTTTACCTCCTAAGAAAGGCAAAAACCCTGTGTATAGGATAGGTACGTAACAATGCTTATCCCCCAAATCCTTGATACAATAGTAAGTCACTTTAGTACAAAAATTTAAACAATATTTAAGGCTTTAAGATGCCTCAATCCGAGCAGGTTGATACGTGTTTAAATAATATCGAACGTAAATCCGTACATTTTAAGTCCAAATTAATGCGGGCTTCAACGCGGCTGTTACGTTGAAACCGAACGCCCAATTCTCGATTTTTACATGTTTTTATTACTTTTCTATACTTTCTATGATTAAGTTTTAGTAGGTATATATACCTATAAAAATTCATACAGTACGTATATTACATTTGTGTGTTTGTTTAATCCATTGTATAGGAAAGGACCCAAGAACGAAAATAGTTTATTTATAAAATCCTTTTTACAACGATTCTCAACGTCCTTTTTACTGAGGTTGTTTTCAATTATTTTTTAGCAAGATCATCTTGCAGCTCATATACGTCCCCACCAAGGGGCATATACCATTTATTTTTTGCTGTCTTTCTACAATATAAATCAACAATTGTCTTATCGTCAAGACCTTAAAATCTATGTACTTTAATTGTACGGTGCAGTGTGATATGAATTGAATTTAAAAGAACATACTTTTGAAATTGCCTTTTGGGCCCATTCTACATTATAGTAATGGAAGTATTTTCAGCTTCACCCCAACAGGCTATACAATTAGTCATTTTCTAATCATGTCCACATGATCGATGGTGATTTAACTCTTGTTTCTAAAGTTTCGTAATCCAAGTGATCTAAGGGGGCCGTATTAAAGCCTGTGTCTGTCACACGAGGCAGTACCTATTGAATTTTTTACAAATATTAAACAGGGTGCGCGGTTTTTGAAGATAAGAATGTCGTAAATATTATGTTACCGGCACAAACTGTAATTTAGAAAATCTTTTAGAGTGTACAAAGTTATGAAGTTCAATTCCTGCTAAATGTCAGATGATAATTTTAAATAGGAACTAAGAGCAGTGAATTGATCTTTATGTAAATCCTAAAGAAGTGGCAAAAAAGGTAGAGATCACACTGGCTGAAAGTAAAGCTAATGAATTTTAGATGTCGTAGTCGTCGTCGATCAAAAATAATGTATCTCTCCGGAACGATGGACGGAAGCAATCTACCCTGCCCCCTGCCGACTTGATTGCAGCATCTAGGTAAGCGAATATGAATGATTGGCGAATGTTTGATTTAACTTTAGGCCTACGTTATGCTTACATTAGTATTCCCTTTGCGCAGTTTGTAGCCGTACCGCACATTATTTGTATACGAGTACACTAAGCATGAAATGTTGCCAAGCAAACGTGTAGGTAGTATTTGCGTGGAGGTTTAGAAGGCAGGCGGGGCCGGGGCCGGGAGGCGGCCTCCTACCCTGGCCCCCGTGCGTGTACGTATGAGAAATACCCGCATCACCCACTGTGAGGTTTCAATATTCCATATTGAAGTGCATTCGATTGCAACATTCTTGGTCAAATAGAAAAGAAATGAAATCTCTTTAACCGCTAAACTACTCGATGAAAACGTAGAGTTTTCGATTTGTGTGTTTTCTATTCCACATTTTATAAAGTTTATTTCAAAATGCTTTTAAAATACCTCGGTCACAGAAGAGCGTAATAGTTTTACAGGTAGAAGAGAAATAGTACAGTATAAATACTATTTAGTGGATTCACAAAACGCATTCTACTCACCTAAATTTTTGAGTCTTTCAAGACACAGGCCACTTGCCGATAGTAATTATACATACACTAGCTATTTCCCGCGGCTTCACCCGCGTGGACAACGTTTCTATAACATTTCGAGGGTGCGCAGTGCGCGAGCTGCAAGCGGCTCGCGAGCGTGGAAACTCAGGTAGCCTATGTCCTTTCTCAGGGTCTTAAGATTGTCTGTGCCAAATTTCATCAAAATCGGTTGAGGTTTAAGCGGGAAAGCGTAACAGACAGAAGAGTTACTTTCGCATTTATAATATTAGTAGGGATAGTAGGGAAGTAGGGAAGTAGGGATAGTAGGGATATACGTAGGCAAAAAAAACTTTGGCCACTTACAGTATAAATAATCGATCGACGCTAATATTATTCAAGTTCTGCACTTACAGTTGCGTTGGCCTCACTCGAATTAAAATGTAGAATTTTCCAAGAACAGTTTACATGACCGCTCAACGGTCGTCGACGTCTAATTTTCATAGCAGAACAAAAGGAGCAAACAATGCGAGTTGCCGAGATATACCCGTACCCGCCGCCGCCGCAACGTAATATACCTAGCAGTGTTTAGGTTTGATTGAACGCATAAGAATGTAGAGACTAGCGAATATTGTAATATGGCAGAACAGGACAGAGCACTGAGCGAGGGGAACGGTTATATCGCAATTACCTCGTGAGATTGTTGAATAAATTTACATTCAGTTGATTGAAATAATAATGAAATTGCTACGGCACACTCCGTAGAATCGTATGCGCTATTTATATTAATAATAAAATCATGATGTTACAGAAATCATGCATGTGAATCACCGACGTTATTTCTATGATAATTTTATTCTTTCTTCTGTTTGATTTGAATAATGCAAATTTGGGCGGAAATAAGTGGAAAACTCTGAATCAATGCATGTTTCGCGTGAACAAGAAATTTTTCGCGTAATATTAGTTTATCTATTAAAAATTGTTGGAAAAAGCTCAGCAAACAAAATATAATAATCAAGTACTAAAAATATAGTACAAAGCACCCCACGCTCTTTTTTATAATTTTATTGTCATCGGATAGATACGTATGCATTTTTTTTAACTTTTTAACTATTGTATTGTCATCGGTACTTAATACGTGTGCAAATTTTCGATTTCCGACGTCTTGAAGTGGAAGAAAATCAAGTTCAAACATTCCGTTACATAGATACAAACAGGTGAAGCTAATAATTACTTACATATTTTTTATGGTGATACAAATTCACAAATCTGTAAACGACAAATGGTTCCATCTATAACACAACTCCAATCGGCTACTTTGAAAATTCACCCTGTACAGTGATATAAACCCGCAAGGATGTGGGGCGGATCGCCAATGTGGGCCCAAGATCGGATCGTTGACATGTGTAGGTACATGGATGGCAGACGTGCAGGGGTCTCGTACGGCGGCACTGATGTCGCGGGCGACCCTGACCTAGCGCAAGCATGGGCGGGTCACGTGGTCGGGGGCGGTGCGAACCTCCGGCCGTTCACCTTGAGACGTTGTACTGTGAGCGGAAGCGAGAGCGACTCAGCTCAAAGAAATTTGGAAATTCTCCAGGTCGGTCGTATAGCAGCAGTGAACACCTAGGTACAGTGAATCATATTGTTTCGTGACAGAGTTAATATTTTGTTTTGATCACCACATACCTAATAAATATCCACCCATCGACGATAATATTTCATTGCTCCAGCATAAAAAAAAACGTTAACTTAACCAGGGAGAAAAACAGCCACTAGATTGTCCTAGCGAATAAGTACGTTGCTTTATTTATATTTTCAGTTGCTAATTCGTGGTCGGCAGGTTGTCGAAAGGCGCTGTTGATGCCTCCTCGTCATCAGCCCGCCCGAAAGGCACTTCCAGGCGCGTGAAGCACTCGTCGCGGGGGATGGGGTCCCCACGCCTCCCACCACCCGTGAGTTCGAAAAAAGGCGATGTACTTCGAATTGTTCTTTTTATGTCCAGGATCGATCGTTTCGGTAAAGGAGTGAGTTTTTATCTGTCCGGTCCGCTATTTCCCCGGTTACTTCACACGTGGTCGATTAATTGGGGGTGCTTTTCGTCCAAGCGGTCCGATTAGTGTTTATGAGATTTGCATAGTATTGTATTTGTATTTTATTATATTTATTTGTAGTACCTATGAATTGCATTACCCGAAGTATTGTAAGTAGAGAGCAATGGAGGCAGTGTAAATCAATAGGTAGATTGCTATACTTTGGTGTGACGTACTATTCCGCCAGTCCGGTTATCTCCGATATGCAGTAGGTATTTGTTATTCTGTTGTTCAGGATTTGAAAGCCCATTAAAACAACTTAAATTAAAAGCCTCCTCGTGTTATAAAGTGCTACAGAACGGTTGACGCACCTATTAAATGTTCCTTAGCACCTCATTTACATGCCAAAGCTTCCGTGGTTGAGCGGTAACAACTCGGTCCTCCAAACAGAGCTCCAAGGTTCGAATCCGTGAATGGCCAATGTACATTCGTACGTTTGCTTACCGACGGCTTTTACGTGAAGGAAAACGTCGTGAGGAAAACGGCATGATATCTAAATTCCAGATGTGTGTGAGGTCGCATTGCACACATGACAGCGGATAAAGCTTAGTGCAACACCAGGCAGCCGCCGGTCTTATCCCGTGGATAGCCGGGTTTATTGCGCCACACGACAAAAAGATTACTCATAATTACAACTTATTCATTCTGCACATCCAAATTATGCTGAATACTCTTATTAGAAAGATTGATGGCTAAGTAATAAACCTAATATGGAATATTGGATAGAAATAGTCTGGGCACTAATGGGCACTATTGCACCTCTAGAAGAAAACTGATATTTGTCTAGTTAAATATAGCTCCAAAACTATCATCCAATCATCCAACGACACCGTTTAAAACTTTCAAGTGTATGAGATTTTCTTATTTGAAGCTAGTTACACCAGCACCGAATTATGTCTTTTCTTTAGTGTAACAACTGTATGTATATCACATTAATATAAAATGAACTGCCTCATTTTAATTGTGTGCTATAATAATGCAGGTATGAGGTAATACGTGCTATGCACATTTGTTTTTTGCTTCATTACGCTTTTATACTGTGTAGTCTTTAGTATATTGTGTAAGAGTATTATAAATAACCCGGATGCACTGGCGGGGAAAGCGGACATCGCGTGTGTGCGCACAGACAATTCCTCCAGGTTGCCTTGCACACCGAACTGTAAGAACCAACTTTTGGTATGTAAGTGGGCAGGTATGAATCCTTGTCTTCTCTTATCATTTTCTCAACTTGATGATTCGGTAGAAGCTTACGGAAACTCGTGCCCAGGGAAACCTCCAGGGTGTCTTCCTGCCCCTCGGCAACGATCCTAGCAGGTAGAAGTAGTGGAAGTCTAAATAAGGAATGGGAGGATTCATAGAAATAAAATTTGGAGTACACTAGAGAACTGTTTAGGGTTTATTGGTTGCCACCATGGATAGCTCTGTTAAAGGAGACAATTTTTTTAACCCACTACGTTTATTGATGGTGTTAAAGTAAAAAAAATACCAATTTATTATAGTAATTGGACAAAACACGAGGCGAAAATGAAACCGGAATCTTATTAGGTATTAAAAGGCCAAAAAGAGGTATTAACCAAGAGGATAATTCAAGATTTTCGTTAGATAAGATATAGCTAATATTACTGCTGTAATCTAGAGATTATGAGAAACAAATTAACATGAGTTTCATTATTAAAGGCTACAATTTGTGATAAGCGGACCCTTCACCATACAAAAAAAGTCAACTTCTAGGCTGCACTTGATTTATATTATAATCATATATGTAATAAAAAAAATATTAAAAGAGTATTAAACAGGGGTGAAAGTCAGAATCGAAATTATGTCAAAAACTAAGAAAAACAGGAAACAAGTTTGAGTTAAAATTTGAATTTAAAACGTATTTACAAAAGTGATGAAGGAGATGATGATAAATATAGGTTGCAAATTAACCAAAGAGTATGATTTCGTCACAGCTCTGACTTTATAATGCTGCACGTAGGATTGGTTTCACTTAGCCACGTGATATCTAGCATGGCGATTGGCGATAACGGACGATTTAACGAGTTATCACTCACTGTACATGTTAGCTGCAATAGAGCATGTTTTTGAAAGAGCTTCTGCTCTTGAATTTCAACTACTTTTATTTTACAAATTTACTGAAATCGTAAAATTTGCGCTCAAAATTGGCTAATCACTTGATCACTTTATAAAGTCCAAAAGGAGTCAATTTTTGGGCCCACAACGTTTATTGATGGTATTACACTCTAAAAAAGTTACTGATTTATTGCACTAATTAGACGAAAGATAAGGCAAAACTGAAACCGCAATCATAATAGCTATTAAGAGGCCAACAATAGGTATCAACCAAGAGGATAAATCAAGCTTCCATTAATTTCTCAATATTCCCGTTAGAAGAGGTATAGGTAATATTATCACTGTAATCTAGAGATTATGAGGACCAAATCGACATGAGCTTCATTACTATAAACTACAATTTATCCTTACTAATATTATAAATGTGAAAATGTGTTTGTTTGTTTGTTGCCTTTTCACGTTTCAACGCCTTGATCAATTTTAATGAAATTTGGCATGCAGGTAGCCTGTGTCACAAGGAAGGACATAGGCTACTTTTTATCCCGTGAAAATAGCATAGTCCGATGCAAGTCCCGAGGGAACTGAAAATATACTTTTTGGTTAATTAACATCGCGACGGAACAATGGATTGTGTGATTTTTGCACCGAGATGGTTGAGGGGGTGGGAAATGACACGATTTACTAAAAAGCATAGATCCCGAGGGATGTGGAGAAAATGTATGTCCACGCTCGCGGGCCGCTTGCGTCACTTTCTAATCATTCACAAAAACGATGTCCACGCGGGCGAAGCCGCGGGCAAAAAAATCTCTCTTATATATGTATAGGTAGATGTACCAAAATATGCTCTATTTTATCTAACATCTTGCATTGTATCCTTACGAGTAATATTATAAATGTGAAAATGTGTTTGTTTGTTTGTTACCTGTTCACGCTTCAACGCCTTTCATTCTGAAATTTGGCATGCAGGTAGCCTGTGTCACGGGGAAGGACATAGGCTACTTTTTATCCCGGGAAAATAGCATAATCTGATGCAGTTCCTGAGGGAACTAAAAAAATACTCGATTGTTGTGACATTTTGCACAGAGATGGTTGAGTAGGTGGGAAACGACATAATTTACTAATCACCCTTAAAGACAGTCATAAAAACGATGTCCACGCGGGCGAAGCCAAAAGCTAGTAATGTATAATTATCAAACTCTCTCTTCTCTTATCGTGTGGCACAATTAACCGTGCTATCCAAGAGATAGACGGCGGCGGTTCCTGGTGTTGCACTTAGCATCACCCGCGGTCACGTGTAGGGCATTTTAGATTTACTTTTACACCTACGGACGTGTGTAACGCGCCTTTCATACACATCTGGTAACAGATGTGCAGGTTTCCTCACGTTGTTTTCCTTCAACGTTAAAGCAATCGGTAAGTATATGTATGTAAGTTTCGAAAAACTCACTGGTACATTGGCCGTCCGGATTTGAACCCGAGACCTCTGGTTAGGAGGACCGATTCGTTACCGGTTGAGCCACCGAAGTTTCAAACTCATAAATAATCAAACTTATAGAACAATATAACAATATTGCATTATTTATGTGTTTAGTATTTAGCCAAATTTTAAATGTAACATCTACTAATGAGTTTAATGAAACTGAACAACTTTTCCAAAGGATCCTTTGGGTCATTCGCATTGAATCTTTTGGACTTTCTTAACAACTTACAGTCTATTATTTGTAAGAAAATATTAAGTCTATACCACAGTCTATTATTTGTAAGAAAATACAAAGTCTATAACTATGAAGTAAATGAAATTGCACAGTAATAGTTAATGTTAATTAAGTAATACACAAAGTGTCTATAATGATCAGTATTGCGAGCTAACAGAGGTCTCTAATAACTATTATTACTAGTATGGTTAAGGAGGTGGATGTTTCATAACATTTATTATTAAAAAGCTATTCTATGGAATTCAGTATTAATGTTACTTTGTCACTGTAGTAGTTACAAACTAAGTTGCACCTGGATACAATAATAAACTTTAATTATTACAATTACGAGTACCTATCCCTATCGTTATCTCCTGCTTGTATTTTTTCAATACAGTTGCTCGAAAAGTGGAACTTTATATGTTAGTTTACTGTGCGCATAACTGATTTTACCGCACACGTGCTTTTTGCTTAGCCACTTTTTTTAAATCACAGCTTAGATAAACTAGATAAAGATACAGAATCTTCTTAAATACTTTGGAAAGGAGAATTTTAAAAGAGATAAGTTAATGTTCCTCCGTGAGGCTAGTACATAACCAAAGTAAATATTAGACATAACGCTATCTGATGAGATTATCTTTGGGTTTACCTTTGTGACGAAAGGGGAATAAATATGAATTAAGCGCATTGGTTACACCAAGGAATAGGTATTTATATTTATATTATTGTTATGAGTTATTTCATTTAGGATTCATTTTAACTGTCCACATTTACACCAAGTTTCACGCTTGTGTGTATAACTGATTTTACGATAGAGAAAAAATAAAAAAACACGATTGTTGTTTGAGGAACCCCCTATAATTCTAAGTGAATCTCATTATTCTCAGTTCTATCCCTTATAATAACACAAATCATGTGAAAATTACAGCCAGCTACTTTTTATGTTTTAAAAGATACGGCCTTTTAAAAGTTAGACAGACAGACGGATGGATGGACACAGTAGGCTTAGTTATTACCCATTTACCTGGTACGGAACCCTAACGACAAATTGAATAAAAAGATTGAAAAAAGGGACATGTATAAAAATGACCCTTTTTTCAATCTTTTTATTCAAATAATTAACGAAATAGTTTTTGATAGAACTAGCAGCCGCTCGCGACTTTGTGTGTAACATTCCACATAAAAGAAAAAAATCCTAATCCTACATAACAACATACGTCAAGAGCCAGACTTTCGCATTTAAAATATTAGTACAAAAGACAACATTAAAAAAATAGGTACCTAGTAAAACATTAGTATGTCTGTCTATAATAGTAAACATTAATCTGGCCAACTAACAAACAAAGTAAAATATATCTACGAGTACATTAATTTTAGGCAGGGCACGTGGCTCGTAGAACCGATGGCCGTTGGGGCATTAAAGTTCTCGAGTGGCGACCGGAAATCGTAGCGTAGGCAGGCCTCCTACGCGGTAAACCGACGACCTGGTGAAGATCGCGGGAAGCCGATGGATGCGGGCAGCGCAAGACCGGTCGTCGTGGAAATCCTTGGGGGAGGCCTTTGTCCAGCAGCGGACGTTTTTCGGCTGATATGATGATGATGACATTAATTTTAAATTGTAAAAAAAATAAAATTTGTCTAAATTTTGTGATTGTAATTTTTTTCTAAGACATTGCTGTTTAGAATTCTGAAACCAAAATGTAAAAACAACGAAACCCTTATAATTTCGTAATGTGCGTCCGTATGTCACAGTATTTTTTTATTATTATTACAAGCTTGTACTTCACGACGCGTTTATTTGTACTGTTGAATTATCCTTCAACACATTTCCAGAACTCCGTTCGGGTGTACTGCAGCTGATTCCCCGAACGTACTTTACAAGCTTTTATTTGAAAAGAGTTTTTATGATGCTCAAAAGCCAAATGCTCAGAGTGCCTAATGTGAAGATAAATAAATACACGTTTTCAAATTAAAAAAAGGAAAGCACAGTATTTTCTAAGATTCTATTGATAATAAAAGACAATCCTCGCACTTCGATAAGTTCATCATCAGATCAACTTCGAAATACCAAAAGGATCTGTTGTCACCGGGAATACGGCTTCATACTCGTACCAAATTTGAACTCATCCTCGGACTTCGATAAGTTCATCATCAGATCAACTTCGAAATACCAAAAGGATCTGTTGTCACCGGGAATACGGCTTCATACTCGTACCAAATTTGAACTCATCCTCGGACTTCGATAAGTTCATCATCAAATCAACTTCGAAATACCAAAAGGATCTGTTGTCACCGGGAATACGGCTTCATGCTCGTACCAAATTTGAACTCATCCTCGGACTTCGATAAGTTCATCATCAGATCAACTTCGAAATACCAAAAGGATCTGTTGTCACCGGGAATACAGCTTCATGCTCGTACCAAATTTGAACTCATCCTCGGACTTCGATAAGTTCATCATCAGATCAACTTCGAAATACCAAAAGGATCTGTTGTCACCGGGAATACGGCTTCATACTCGTACCAAATTTGAACTCAATCGGACCTCCCTCTAAAAGTGTTTGCAAGATTTGACCTCAACAAACTAACATTCATACATATATACGAACATTGCAACCCTAATAATAATAGCTTTTAAAAAATGACATCACATGGTAAAAAAATTATAACTTAGTGTTGTGTTCCATACAAGTAAAAGGGGCATAAAAATATTTTCTTTTACCCCTCTCGTGTGGGATATCATTAAATTAATCAATTTAAATTCAGTAGAGCATTCTTACAACATATTTTTGAAGTGAAAACTTCTTTATGCGGGTTGGGCATTTTTGAGATGGATAAAAACCATTTAACTCGCGACACTGTAATGTAATGTAACCGCCACCTTATTATAGATATTAAAACTCGGAACTTATAAAACTGTAAAAAGTTTTCACTTCTGCCGGCACTCCCGGAGTGGTTAGGTTTTTTTTCAGGTGTTCCTTTCCCAAGATGTAACTGGTTTAAGTCGGTACGTGTATTGGCGTTACGAAACTTATGGTATTCTGCCTGAGACAAACAGACAGACATTTCAAAAAAGGAATGACGGAACAAACAAAATGGCGGCGAAATCCTATAAGTTCGACAACCAAACTGTAACCAATCTGTATCAATCTGGGTGACGAGGGGGTGAGGTCGGAATCTAGAGAGCGGCAGGCAGTGTCCATACTGTATGTAAGTACTAATATATATACTTTGCTTAAACTATGCGTGGTCGGACACGCACTTGCCCAATTTTGATTGCTTTATATTTCATCATCATCATATCAGCCGAAAATCGTCCACTGCTAGACAAATGCCACCCCCAAGGATTTCCACGACGACCGGCCCTGCGCTGCCCGCATCCATCGGCTTCCCGCGATCTTCACCACTTACTTTATATTTATTTTGAATAAAAAATCAGATGTCGAAGAAACTAAGAGCGGATGCGTAGACGTAGAGAGACCAGCCTGCGACAATGCACTTCATGCGCCAAACGATTCCACTCGACTACCAAAGCAGCCGTATTACTATGAAACTAAGATCGGATGCGTAGGCGTAGAGACACCAGCCTGCGACAATGCACTTCATGTGCCAAACGATTTCACTCGACTACCATGCAGCCGTATTACTATGAAACTAAGAGCGGATGCGTAGGCGTAGAGACGTTACACCAGCCTGCGACAATGCACTTCATGCGCCAAACGATTCCACTCGACTACCAAAGCAGCCGTATTACTATGAAACTAAGAGCGGATGCGTAGGCGTAGAGACGTTACACCAGCCTGCGATAATGCACTTCATGCGCCAAACGATTCCACTCGACTACCAAAGCAGCCGTATTACTATGAAACTAAGATCGGATGCGTAGGCGTAGAGACACCAGCCTGCGACAATGCATTTCATGCGCCAAACGATTCCACTCGACTACCAAAGCAGCCGTATTACTATGAAACTAAGATCGGATGCGTAGGCGTAGAGACACCAGCCTGCGACAATGCACTTCATGCGCCAAACGATTCTACTCGACTACCAAAGCAGCCGTATTACTATGAAACTAAGATCGGATGCGTAGGCGTAGAGACACCAGCCTGCGACAATGCACTTCATGCGCCAAACGATTCCACTCGACTACCAAAGCAGCCGTATTATGCGACCGATTATACTGTTTCTATTGATTTTATATTGTAATAATTTTCAATTATTCATGCAGCGTTGCCCTAGTTCAAAGGCACATTATACATTATAAATATTGGATCTGTATGTTTTAAATAACAATATTACAAAACTAATGTATTGCCCACATTTTACTAAAATATAGCCAACACAAGCAGACTTTTCTTTACTTTTCCACGAAGCTAAACATAGAATTTAACAAAATCGTAAGAGCCATCAAAAAAAATAATGAGCGTTTATTAATATGGTGGCAACGCCAAAAATCAAGCTAGGAAAAATAAAAAAAATGGCTGTAGACATTAAGTTCATATTTCCCTAGAAAATTTATCGAAATCCGTCCAATAATTTTAGATTTTTTTGTGCTTTATTTGTGTTAGACAATCGATTCCCATAAAAATCTCAAGTTCGATTATTGTGCCATTACAATACAGTCTTTCTTAATCCTTCGTCCCTCAAAAGGAAAGAAAGGTACTCGTACTACATACTTAGTGGGCAAAACTTTTAGAGAGATGATTAGAATGACAAAATAATTGAATTTCTATAATTTTTCATTTTTTCAGCTACTAGCTGTATTTGAGACTTTGCCCGCGTGAATAACTGAACACGCAAATTATAAAAATAATGAAAGAACCACATGAAAATAAATAATTTGTGATACTAAATAAATAAATAAAATCGGTCAAGTGCGAGTCGGACTCGCGCAAAGTAGGATTTCGTAGTCTTTTCAAAAAATAAATGTATGTTAACTGATCCCTGAATCGAAAAATAGTTTAGTAAACCATCAGAAATTTTGAAGAGCTATTCAACGATACCCCACATACGGTATCAGGTACGTCAACGAAAAAAAATCACCCCCTCTTTACATGTAACGGTGGGGTAACCATAACAACCATCACTTACCATCAGGTGAGTTGCAGTCAAACGCACTCAAATTTTTAATAAAAAAAAACGAGACCTACAGTACTCGCATATGATGTGTAACAAATTACTGTTACACATTTCCGTCCCATTTCACGAAATCACTCCCACAAATTGCAGGAAAGCGAGAGCAAAGCTCATTCGTCAGATCGAATAGCGCGCGCTTTCGCGACTTCCGTCCCATGTTACACATTTCCGTCCCATTTCACGAAATCACTCCCACAAATTGCAGGAAAGCGAGAGCAAAGATGTTACACATCAAAAAAGAAGAAAGGTTTTAAGAAGTGTTTTTTTACCATTTTGTCGGCGTGATTAGTATTTAAAAATAATATTGGATGGAATGACAAACTTAACTTTGTAGTAGAAAAAATGATCTACCATACATCGGTAAATACGTCGCGGTCAATTTTCCAACTGCAATAAAATTGTAATCTCGAAAACATATGTTCTTTTTGAAAAACTACAAATTAACGATTTTTGGATTTTTTCCTTTACTCTTGTTATGATACCTTGCATTTTACCTAATTTCATGATTCTAGGTTAACGGGAAGTACCTTAAAGATTTTGATTTACTCGCGCAAAATAGGCGCAGAAATGGCCATATTTTTTTTATTGCGTTGACTCAGAAGCTTGATTTTTTTAGATCCAAGGGACACAGCATTTGATATTATTTTAACTTGATACCTCCTTGAGAAAAAGGTTCTTGACACACACAGACAGATAGACAAATAGACAGACAACGAAGTGATACTATTACAGTTCCTTTTTACTTTTAAGGTACGGAACCCTAAAAATCAGCCAAGTGCGAGTCGGACTCGCGCACTGAGGGTTCCAAACGAAACCACCTTTGGGTACCAAACCCAACAAAGTCACACGACAATCAGATTGAAGCAAAAACTTTAGTTAAAAACATGTTCTCCTATACCAAAGTACCTATTATATTAGTAGTAACGTACACTATGGCCACTCCTTGCCTCTCTCTAGATTCCGACCTCACCCCCCGTCACTAAAATGGATACACATCGGTACTAGTTTGGTTCTCGAACGTATTGTATTTCTCCGTGATTTCGTTAGTTTCGTCATTTGTTTTTAGAAATATATTTTCTTGTACGTTTTATGAACTGTCCGGGTGTGCCCATTTTTACGTCATGGTTAATTCTCTAACTAAATTCGACATAACTACAAATTAACGATTTTCGTTTTTTCTCTTTACCTTGCTTCTTGCCAAATTTTATGATTATAGGTCAACGGATTTTGATTTATTTGCGAGCATCAAAACATGCGTCATAAATGGTCGTATTTTTTATTGCGTTGACTTAGAAGCTTGTTTTTTTACAGTCACAAGGAACCGTAGACCTAAGTATTTGATATTAATTTCAACTTGATAGTTCCACGCGTTTCTGAGAAAAAGGGTGTTGACGGACCACGAGAGTTATAAGGGTTTCTTTTTTCCTCTTGAGGTACGGAATCCTGAAAGCTGACTCACCCCACAACTCGTCAGAATGCCTTCCTTCAGCCAAGGTGGGTACTTACGTTACACAGTTTGGGGGCATACCTAACGAAACTCCAATTTTTAGGTTATTAGAGTGCACTGGGTGCTCGGATGTGCCCAAATTCTATCGACCCACGGCACTGGGAGACTCATTGGCGACAAGGAACTTGTACTAAACAGGCTCCAAAGCCTCGAGCATCATCGCAAAGTCGCCATTCTATCGGTTTTCTACAGGATTTATTTTGGAGAGTGTGCCCTGGAGCTACACGACCTCATTCCCCCCTCTCCATGGAAGCGGGTTAACCAATATTTCCCAACGCAATGAGAAACTGGCTATCAGTTCTTTTATTTAAACCGGAACACAACAATGTTGTTCGCATTGATGTATGGCGGCAAGACTTATATAAGATGGTGGTAGCTAGCCAGGAGGGCTAAGAAAATGCCGTTCGACCAGCCAAATCGAGGCAGCGTTAGACTCCGACGGGAATCGAACTCGCGACCTCCTGATGTGAAGCTAATGGCCTTAACCATTACGGATAATCTTTAAGAAGAGAGTGCATAGGCACTATTTGAGCTTGCGTGTTACATCCTCGGCTGCATCGGCACTTACCATCAGGTGAGGTGCACTCAATTTTTTAATTAAAAAAAAGAGTTCTGAAATTATGAAGAGTATACTGTGGCGCTGAACTGGTCTATGACGCTATTAATGGATGTATACCTACACAACCTCATCCCCTTCGATCTCGCTAAGGATGGGATCATTGATCGCCTGTTCGGTTATAGGGATGAGTATTGCCTAACTCGAGAGATTTCCTGCACTATTTGACCAAGACCACCATAAATGCTGTGAATCAGATCAGAGACTGTGGCAGTTGCACACGTCCGTTAGTGTTCGGTAATCGCCCCTCTGTGAACCGGAGAAGCACGTCTGAAAACTCTTAAGCGTGAGGGTTGCTACGAAGTTGAACTCGCATATTTTGTATTAGGCGCAATTGCAGTATTCCCGGCCCCGGGCCATTATACGGAGTGATAGAGGCAGGTGGTTACCTTATCGGTCCTAGTGATTCCTAAGCTCACCTGGCTAGCTAGCACCATTGATGTAATTGATGTGTTCTGGCATGAAGATAAGATAGCCAGTTAGGGAATATTGGTAAGCCCGCTTCCATCTTCGGCATCATCGTCATTTACCATTAGGTAAAAAGATAATTACCAGATAGATTACCAATTGAGGATAAATTAAAAATAGCCAAGTGCGTGTCGGATCACATGCAAAGTTTTCAAATAATATATATAGGGTCTTAACAAAGGTACGCACTTTTTTTAACTGGAGCTTGTTTGTACTCATGAAACTGAAAAACTTTCCCCAAGAAACCCATGGTCAATTCGCATTTATTATTTCTTAATTAAATTATCAACTGCTCAGAATACAACTCCCAGCTGGTTTCCGCTTATTGAAAAAGTTCAATGACCGCGCCGGCCCGCCACGCCGCCGCGGCGTATTCAGGCGTATTCCGCGCAATTTAATAATTTTAATTAATAAAACAAAAGCGAATTAACCATGGTTTTCTTGGGGAAAGTTGTTCAGTTTCATGAGTACATGCTCCAGTTAAAAAAAGTGCGTACCTTTGTTAAGACCCTATAACTGTATTTTACAAGAAAAAAATATTTTTGCAGTTGGTATAGAACATTTTGTATTGAGAATCTATAAACTTTTTACAAATACAACTACACATCATAATTTGGTCTACTATTATTCCGAAATAAAGTCGTAACGGTCCAACGTATAACTACCGATCGAAATGACAACCCCTTGGAGCATAGAAAGGCAGAGTTTTACTGGCCTCTCGTCAGATACATCCATTTTCAGTTATAAAATAAATGGACCTCTGAAATATACTTTGCACTCTACCAAAGGTTTATGTTGCTGGTAATTAGAATTATTTTGGAGATATTTTTTATGTATTATGTCATTCGGGGATATACGCTGTCACTATCCCAAATTTCGTCAAAATCCGTTCTGTGGTTTTTGCGCCATGCGCGTTCAAATAGAAAAACATTTTTTTTTAAAACCGTTCTAACTTTATCGGTTACGCATTGTAAGTTGGCCTGGTTTTTGCCGAATAGGTATATATAGAGAGTATACAGATTTTTTGGTCTTTACAATTTTATAATATAGAGATTCATGTTGTGATGTTGAATGAAATCAGTTTGATTACAAAGTTGAAATGTATTTCTAGTTACATTATACATTCAACAGATGAAACTTTTAATACCTATATTCTCTTGCTATTTTGTTTTTTATAACTACGTTTATTAGCCCTTAGTTTTCCTACTAAATAAAAAAAAACTTTTTTTAAATGAAATAAATAAAAAACTAGCGCACTTTATAATCGTGCAAAGTATAAATGAACATTAATCGATTTTGTCGTCACCCTATTACTATTAGTCATTCCTAAGAATTATTCATATAGGTACACTTTACAATAGCCGCAAATGTAGAAGGGCGATCTGAAATTACAGACTTGTCGCTAACGTACAATGACTATTTCAGCCATTTTTTTCTGAATTTCAAATAGTAAAACAGTACCTCAAAGAAACTAGATTTTTGAAAGTAAAATTTTACTTTTGGCTCTACATTGATCGATTTTGTTGTCACCGTATTGCTATTCGTCATTCATATGAGTTATTCATATACATTTCACAATAGCCGCAAATGTATAACGGTGATATGAAATTTAAAGAGTTAGGTTATGTAGGTACTTAGGTATGAAATTACAGACTTTTTGCTAACGTAAAATCGACTTTTTTTTTAGAAATAATAGATTTTTTTTAGAATTTCAGATCGTTAACAAAATTTCAAAAAACTAGATTTTTGAAAGTGAAAATTTACTTTTGGTTGGAAGAAAAAATTTACTTTTGGCTCTAAATCACATAAAAATGAGTTTGCAAAACCTATCCCCGGTGATAACCTTGGTCACGTAGGATGTATCGTAACGTTAGGTATTGTCGAAATTGGATTAAAGGCAGTATGTCGGCAGATTTGACGATAGCATGACGTACTCTTATGTCGGCAGATTTTCTGTCAATGAAACACTTGGTACTACTCACGATATAAGCTTATAGTGTAGAATACCTACAAAGTGTGTTTATATATTAGCTTAACAATTATTATAAAATCCATAAGGGTTCCGTTTTTTGCCATTTGGCTACAGAACTCTAAAAAGGTAGGACTTTTAAATTCGCCTGGTATAATGTGTTTACTTGAAACGTTTAAAAGGATGTAGGCAGTTGATAAGGTCCCGTGAAAAGTGTCCATCAGCTAGGTAGCCAAATTAGAACGCTCGCTCGCTGCTCACTACTACTATACAGTGTTTGTGCACGCGCCCTGCCTTATTTTCGGTTTATTCTCAAACGTTTCTCTTTTATTAATAGTACATTACTGCAGTGGCCAGCAAAAGAGGCAATGAATGACGAATTGATGATGAAGTCGAGGCACACATACGTATGTCCATCAATGCCTAGTTTCAGCCAAGGCTTGTATAGTACTTTTCTCAATAATGCGCGGAAATTAAAACTTCAATAATCACTTTTCAAAATCAATGACGAACAACGAACAACAATAGTTTTTCACGCGCCAAAGTGTTCATTTGTTTTTTTTTTCATTATACAGCGTTCTATTTGCAAGTCAGTTTGAAATTTAAATAAAACGTTTGACAAGTTTATAGTTCCATTTTTAAATTACACGACAGATATGAGTTTACAGTTATTTATTTGGCCGCTAAACACGAAAGATATGGATTTTTATACAACTTTTGCCAGCCGCTGCTCGCATGTATTTGGCCAGTTCAGCAATTTCGATTTATCTCAAAGAAGGTTGTCAAAATAATGCTCAAATTTCCAAGCATGTTTGAGAAAAAAATTCAGAAGTTTAGGGGCTCGAGCCTACTATGAATTAGGGCGATCGAGCCTCAGTCGACCTCGCGGACCCTTTATTTTTATTTTATTATATTACTATTATATCAGCTCATATACGTCCCCACCGAGGGACTCGAGCCTACCCTGAATCAGGGCGACTTCGACTTTCTTCACAGGCGTGTGCAGGTTTCCTCACGATGTTTTCCTTCACCGTTAAAGCAATCGCTAAATATATGTACGTAAGTTTTTTGAAAAACTCATTGGTACATTGGCCGTCCAGTTTTGAACCCGGTACCTCTGGTTAGATGGACCAGAGGTATCGGGTTCAAATCTGGACGGCCAATGTATTTATTTTTATAATCGCAAGTAAATCAAAACCTATAGTAGGTGTGTAATTTAATTTGGCAATAAGCACAAGGTCTTACAGTAGGTACAAATAAAGATAAAAATCTTAAAGTTATAAATTTGTAGTTAAGATAATAGAATTTGTGGTTATATTACATTAAAAAATATTTTTTTGCAATAAGACACGGATAAGTAAGACTCACGGTCACCCAAAAGGCAATGGAGCGATCACTATACTCTGAGTTTCCCTACGCGATCGAATCGGAAATACGGAGATCCCTAGGAGAACCAAGGTAACCGACATAGCTCACAATCGCTAAATCTAAGTGGCAGTTGGCGGGGCACGTAGCTCGTAGAACAGATAGCCGTTGGGGCGGTAATTTCTCACGTGGCGACTGCGCACCGGAAGACATAGCGTAGACAGGCCTCCCGCACGGTGGACCGACGACCTGGTGAAGGTCGCGAGAAGCCGCTGGATGCGGGCAGCGCATGACCCGTCGTCGTGGAAATCTTTAGAAGAGGCCTTTGTCGTCTTTCGGCTGATATAATGATGCTGATTGATAAGACATTTACATTTGCAATTTGTTTAGACACTGGCGACATCTAGAGGATCTAGTGTATTGTCTTCTGCATAGTTGATTCATGCATTACCTATTAGTAGGTTAGTAATACTTTTACATTAATTATTTTTCAATACAGTTGCTCGAAAAGTGAAACTTTATAATTTATACGCTAGTTTTCTGCGCGCAAAATTGATATTACCGCACACGTGCTTTTATTTTGCCACTTTTTTTTAATTTCTAGCTCGGAGGAACAAGACATTTCTAGCCAATTAAAAATATAATAACGAAAGATACAGAATCTTCTTTAAGACTTTTGAAGCGAGAATTTTAAAAGAGATAGGTTGTTCCTCCGAGAGGTTAGTACATACTTAATAGTCTTTATTCTTTGGCATAACGCTAGCTGATTAGATTTTCTTTGGGTTGCATCTTTGTGAAGGAAGGAGAGTAAATATGAATGAAGCGCATAATATGTTACAGCAAAGAACAGGTCATCTTTTCCAAGGAGGTTTTAATGCTTACAATAATATTTTCCCAAGCCTTATTGTAGTCTATTGATGGTAATATTTAAAAAAACTTACGCATGCGTACGTGTGCTGTGCATAGCTGCAATATGGCACAATTTTCGTAAAATTGAATTAAGTTGCTTTAGTTGTGAATACGAATAAAATAATAAATAGTTAAAAAAATATATTTATGTGCATGTATAGGAAAAAACAAAGTGATATTACTCCCCGGATATTTCAAATGAGCCACACACAAGTCGCGTGAATTGAACTTTGGTTGCCGAAACCTTGATGGGTATGTACCCATGTATTTACGGTTGTTTTTAATTTTACCTGTTTTCACACAACTGTAATGAAAAACATCGTATGATACATGGGTGTAAAAGGTAATGACAAACTCTTAACGATGGTAAACTCTCGCCATCCCTCGCCTACGGTTCGGGTTTACAAATGTCACCCGTTTGTTCCTTACCTTTGGAGATCGCAGGTTCGATTCCCGGCGGAGATTAACTTTGTTAGACTCGGTTTGGTTGGTAGAAGGATATTTTCAACGCCCGCCTGGCTAGCACCACCATATTTCCGCCAAACATCAATGTTACTAGCATTGTGTGATGTATTCCGGTTTGAAGATAAGATAGCCAGTTTCGTTGGGGAATCTTGGTAAGCCCGCATTCATCTACGGCATCATCGTCACTTACCATCAGGTGAGATGATGCCAAGGGCTTATCAATTGTGATTAAAAGAAGTTCCCTTTTATATCTATAGATGGCGCTTAGATATAAATTAACATAGACTTAGAATCCAGTAGTGTACCTTCTTTTCTACCTACCTTTTGTACCTAAAAGTATTGTTTATTGTTGATTTGTGTATGGCCGACTAAATGAAGCTGTGAAAGCTTCTCGAAAAAGTGTGCACAGCGTGGTTCTACAATCTATCATCTAAAATCCAATGTAATAAAAAGAGCAGTGGCCATTCAAATACCACCAACCTATCCGAACTGCACTATTTGATTGACTATCTAGCAATTCGTTTTAAATACACCACACATATAGATAGTAGACTTTGGGCAGATTGGGTGGCAAACTAAAAAAGGACAGGTTTGGTCCGGGGTCGGTCATCGCAAACTAACAGTGATACCGTCCACGTTAATAATTGTCCTCGGCAATTAAGAGGGAAAGTGTCGCGTGCGGCCCGGCCCAGCGTGGCTCCAGCCCAGTCGCAACTGTACGGCGGTTTAATTTTGATCCGTAACAGTAACGCTCGCGGTCGGAAAACGGACTACGAACAATCACGCCGCACGGCTTCTATCGAAAATTTCACAAATTATCAACTCGTAACTAGTACCTATTCTAAGAGCGCGGTGCAAAAAACCAACGTTATCGAGTACCAGGATGGGATCAGTTTAAGGTGCTTTAGAATAGGAAAAGGCCTGAGCAAATTCTGGCATGTTTTGTGTAGAAGGCAAAAAACGTAGGTACTGGCAGGGGGAAGACTCTAACAAAAATCAGCACTTTAAAGCGAATATTTCCCAAACGGGTCCCTAAATTGAAAAATGGTTTTAGAAAACTCTAAGTAGTTTTGAAATACCTATTCAACGATACTACACGCGATATGGTACGTTAAAAAAAAAGATCACCCCCTCTTTACATGTAGGTGAGCTATTTTTTTTAATGTAGCTGCGGACAGATGCGAAACTACTAGGTTCCTTGTTGACTACGGAACTCTAAAAATCAACCGTAAAACATTCAAAAATTCATAATTCAAAACAATTTATTTCAAATAGGTGTTTACACACACTTTTAAATAGTCAAAACAAAAGATATACAATAAAAATAAAATTACAAATAATGTCATGATTCAGATTACAGTCTCAGGTAATGGTATTTGTTATAGAATCAACATATATATCTTTGTCATTTACATAATCTATTATTTTATAATATCCTCTAGAGCACAAAACTTATTTGACACGAGTCTTGAATTTATTCTCTGACAAACTAGTTACATTTTCTGGAATTTTATTGTAGAATCTTATACACTGCCCCACAAATGACTTTTTAACTTTACTCAGTCTCGAAAAGGCTATATCTATTTTATTTACATTTCTTAAATTCAAATTATGCCTGTCACTGTTTTTAGGAAATAAATGCAAATTCTTACGAACGTACATGATGTTTTCATATATAAATTGACTAGCAACAGTTAAAATATTGATTTCTTTGAAATTATTCTGTAACGAGTCACGTGATCGCATCTGATAGATTGCGCGGATAGCTCTTTTCTGCAGGATGAAAATAGTTTCTATATCAGCCGCATTAATTAATAATTAATATTAATTAATATGCCATAAGACATTATACTATGGAAGTAACTAAAATACACTAGTCTCGCAGTATCTACATCCGTTAACTGTCTTATTTTCTTAACGGCATAAACAGCTGAACTAAGCCTTCCCGCTAAAGTTTCAATGTGTGGTCCCCATTGAAGTGAAACATCCAAAGTTATACCAAGGAACACCGTGGTATTTACAAATTCTAATTTATTACTGTCTAATATTACACTATTATTGACTTTTTTTACATTTGGCAAACAAAATTTTATACATTTTGTTTTCTTAGCATTTAATAATAAGTTGTTCATAGTGAACCAGTTCAGTATCTTTGAAAGAGTGTTGTTTACTTCGTCAATTTCGTTTTCTTTCTTATTCACTTTAAAAATAAGAGAAGTATCATCAGCAAACAACACAATATTTGACAGATGTTGCACCATAAAAGGCATATCATTTACGTAAACAAGGAAAAGAAAAGGCCCTATTATGGAACCCTGGGGCACACCCATTTTCACATTACTACGATTAATGATTATAAATAAACGATTTTAGACCTTGGTAGCAGTAATTTCATATACGTACGTCGCGCGAGTAACACACACAATTGGTCCGGTGGGCCGGACAACCCAACCGTACCACGGGTGATGACCGAATTTTTCATCACAACAATGAAAATGAAAAGAACCGAAATTAAAAGAAAGAAGCATGCACTTGATCGTTCTTTTTTTAGCGCACATTGCCGCCAAAACCTAACCGATTAGTAACTTCTTCATGCATTAAGCGTTCGAACTATATTGTTCCGATTTCTGTGGTTCGAACTCTTTGGTTAATTTCACATACTAACCAACAAAGAGTTAGTATTTTAATACAAACTCCTTGCTAACCTATCACAAAAGTGAGTTTATCACCATAGAGAATTTAATGTTACATTTTTTTTTACATTTTACCTTCACGAACGCGGACCAATCAGAAAAGAGAAATAAAACTCCCTACAGGGAGCAAAGTATAATTTTCTTTGGACTTATTGAGGAACCAATCATCGTTTTTCGAATAGGTGTCGCAAAAATACATTTCCATTACAAAAAATGGCTTTTATAGTTGAGCTGGCAAATGTTGCAGGACATTTAAAATATAAATACCAATAATGATAAACAATAAAATAGCATCATAAATCTGTGGGTCTTCATCGAGTGGAGCGCCACAGCTACCCGTCGTCATTTTGTTAACGATTCCACATTTAAATGATATAATAAATTTGCATTATCACCGTTGTGCGCACAAAATTGTTTTCGGACCGGGTCGGCTTAATTCATTAACCAGGGATAGTGGATATGGGCGATAAAACTCAACCTTTGTTAGTTAACCCGCTGTTGTAAACTATGGTTTAGGCAAAGTATATTGTTAGTACTAACGTAATTTAGGTACCTATTTGAAAGGTATAGGTAATTGTGTTTTGACGTGAAACGTCTTTGAAATGACATACGGAGTACCAAGTCAAAAACCTGGAACGTGACGGAAGTAACGAAAGTCTGTAACGGAAGTGACGAAAGAATATGTTTCCTCCATAGCAGTAAAAGCCACTAAATTTTTTAAATAAAAATAAATAAATAAAAAAACCGTTTAAAACCGCGAGGCCAGTAGCAAAAAATTAAAAAAAGTCAGAGACGTCAAAACTAGATGTTTCACGTTAAACTAAACCCACATGTTTTTTTACTGATTGTTAACTAGCTGATGTAAGCTAACTCATAACTTTCTAAATACTACAGAGGCACATAATTTCAGAATTTAAAAAAAATAATAATGCTTAGTAAAATCAGGGACTTAAAATAGTACAACTTTATACGCATTTTACTATAAGCATTTTGTCTTTCCTGATTTGTCAGAATTCATTCGTTTAAAAAATAATATTATATCGTAGAAAGTCCAGAGAATTCCGAAACTTCCCACAATGCTTAACCATGTACTTATCCTTAACAAAGAATACTAACTCAAATGGTAAAAAAATAGCAATATTATAAATGCGAAAGTGTGTTTGTTTGCTCGTTTGTCACTATCACGTTGGCACAGAGCAATATACGGTGACTGGTAGTGCAAATCCTTTTAAGACGATAAATTACATCTAATTTGCAACAGAAAAAGTCATACTAACTGGGGGTCGGAAATCAACGGTTTTCGAGTTAAAACCTATTTAGCTTTTTAATTTTGTATTTAAATTATTTTGTTAAAATGTTTTGTGATTTTTTAACAAAAAGTTATAATACAGTTGGCATGCAAAATACGGTAAAACCTACCTCATTTAATCACGCTTTCGAACAAAGTAAAAAAGTAAAAAATGTACAAAATTAATTGCAACAAAAAACAACGATTGTTGTAAAAAGGGGGCTTAAAATCCCATACTAAATATCCAACAAAGTTCGAATTTTTTGGATGAGCTTGTGAATCAAAGTTAGTCATGATGCTAGACGGTCAGAGATGTTTGTTTATGCGAAAACTTGATAAATTATGAAATTTAAAAAACATGAAAATAATGTTTATTGAAAATTAGAGGATTTGATGCACCCTTTTGACAACAATCATTCTTTTTTGTTGCAATCAATTTGTATTTTTTAACTATTTTACTTTTTTGGAATGCTGATAACATGAGAAAGTTTTAACCGTATTTTTCACGCCAACCGTATTATAATTTTTTTTTGTAAAATCACAAAATATTTGAACAAATGCGTTTTTCATACAAAATTTAAAAAATGAAATGGGCTTTAACTCGACAACCATTGATTTCCGACCCCCAGTTAGTATGACTTTTTCTGTTGCAAATTAGATGTAGTTTATCCCCTTAAAAGGATTAGCACTACTTACCAGTCACCCTGTATACAGGTTGTAAAAAAATTGGTGTAGGACCCGTTAACTGAACAGCTTTCCCCAAGGAAACCATATTCTCAAAAAAAAATTGACCCTTCATACTAAAATGCACAAAATTGGTCGATCAGCCTGATCGACTTGTATGAAGAGTAATATTTTTTTGCGATTTCAGCAATGTCGTAAAATTAAAGTTGTTCAGTATGATGAGTAGAAGCCCCAGTTAACGGGAGCTAAACCAATTTTGTTATATCCTGTATAGTTGTTAAAGTAGAAAGTGACATGGCTACTTTTTGTTCCGTAATTATTGAAAACTGTAACGTTAAAATCCAACTTCAATCCATACAACCGACTACAATTTTGCTTCTTTTTTTGTTTTTGTTAATTTCCTAGAACAGTACTTAACCGATTTTGATAAAATTTCTATGGGACCAATCTGAAAGTAAGTGCTTTCAAATTAAAATAGAATTTTCCAAATGGGTTTATAAATGACGGAGTTTAGAGGTAACAAACATTTAAAAAAAAACTTACAACCGAATTGAGAACTTCCTCTTTTGAAAATAGCACAAAACTCTTTTTTAGGCTTTCGAACCCAAACAGAACCCTATTACGAAACTGTAGGAGAACCAAAGTAACCGACATAGCTAACAGAATCGCTTAAATGAATTGGCAGTGGGCACTATTATGCTCGTAGATCAAATGACCATTGGGGAAATAAAGTTCTCGAGTATCGACCGCGCACTGGAATTAGCGTAGGAAATAGAAGCCGCACGATGCGGGCAGCGCAGGACCGGTCGTTGAGGAAATCCTGTATATCGATCTAGTGTATCTGCCCATTTCAGTATGAAAATCTATAAAATAATTATTAACTTTAATTTGAAACGTATATCGTTGATAACAGCAGCGGTTCTAACATACAGCCTGGTGACAGACGGAAGGACAGACAGACGAACAGCGAAGTCTCAGTAATAGGTCCCGTTTTTACCCTTTGGGTACGGAACCCTAAAAAATTATTAATTTTAATGCAAAAAAGAGCTCTGGATGCGCTACATGACGAAATACATTAAATTGAAATACGTTGAAACATTCTTGTTTCCGCTAAACTGATATAAATTTAGATATAATTTCGTTAGACAATTTTGCTAGAACCATTGTGATTTCCGAGTTATCTTTATATATATAAATCTTCTGTCCGTGTGTTAGTCATTGAACTCCTCCTAAACGGCTGGACCGATTTCGCTAATTCTTTTTTGTCGAGTTCGTTATTGTCAGGAGAAGGTTTTTATGTAGGGTAGGGTAGGGTAGGGTAGGGTAGTGTAGTGTAGTGTAGGGTAGGGTAGTGTAGGGTAGGGTAGGGTAGGGTAGTGTAGGGTAGGGTAAGGTAGTGTAGTGTAGGGTAGGGTAGTGTAGTGTAGGGTAGTGTAGTGTAGTGTAGGGTAGTGTAGGGTAGTGTAGGGTAGGGTAGTGTAGGGTAGTGTAGTGTAGAGTAGTGTAGTGGTGTAGGGTAGGGTAGTGTAGTGTAGGGTAGAGTAGTGTAGGGTAGTGTAGTGTAGGGTAGGGTAGGGTAGTGTAGTGTAGTGTAGTGTAGGGTAGGGTAGGGTAGGGTAGGGCAGTGTAATGTAATGCAAGGCGGTACGTAGTTCGCCGGGACAGCTAGTCTATATATACAAAAATGAATTGCTGTTCGTTAGTCTCACTAAAACTCGAGAACGGCTGGACCGATTTGGCTAATTTTGGTATTGAATCATTTGTGGAAGTCCAGAGAAGGTTTAAAAGGTGAATAAATATGAAAATGCTCGGAATTAAATAAAAAAAAATCCAAAAATAAAAAATCAGTCAAAAAATAATTGGTTTTAGGGTAGGGTAGTGTAGTGTAGGGTAGTGTAGTGTAGTGTAGGGTAGTGTAGGGTAGTGTAGGGTAGGGTAGTGTAGGGTAGTGTAGTGTAGAGTAGTGTAGTGGTGTAGGGTAGGGTAGTGTAGTGTAGGGTAGAGTAGTGTAGGGTAGTGTAGTGTAGGGTAGGGTAGGGTAGTGTAGTGTAGTGTAGGGTAGGGTAGGGTCGGGCAGTGTAATGTAATGCAAGGCGGTACGTAGTTCGCCGGGACAGCTAGTCTATATATACAAAAATGAATTGCTGTTCGTTAGTCTCGCTAAAACTCGAGAACGGCTGGACCGATTTGGCTAATTTTGGTATTGAATTATTTGTGGAAGTCCAGAGAAGGTTTAAAAGGTGAATAAATATGAAAACGCTCGGAATTAAATAAAAAAAAAAAATTTGGTTGACTTCACACACAACCTTCGAGTTTTTATACATACACTTAAGTATATTTTTTGCTGTTCGATTGTCTCGCTAAAACTCGAGAATGGCTGGACCGATTTGGCTAATTTTGGTATTGAATCATTTGTGGAAGTCCAGAGAAGGTTTAAAAGGTGAATAAATATGAAAATGCTCGGAATTAAATAAAAAAAAATCCAAAAATAAAAAATCAGTCAAAAAATAATTGGTTTTAGGGTAGGGTAGTGTAGTGTAGGGTAGTGTAGTGTACGGTAGGGTAGTGTAGAGTAGTGTATGTAGGGTAGATTAGGGTAGTGTAGTGTTGGGTAGGGTAGTGTAGGGTAGGGTAGGGTAGGGTAGTGTAGTGTAGGGTTGGGTAGGGTAGTGTAGTGTAGTGTAGGGTAGTGTAGTGTAGTGTAGGGTAGTGTACGGTAGGGTAGTGTAGAGTAGTGTATGTAGGGTAGGTTAGGGTAGTGTAGTGTTGGGTAGGGTAGTGTAGGGTAGGGTAGGGTAGGGTAGTGTAGTGTAGGGTTGGGTAGGGTAGTGTAGTGTAGTGTAGGGTAGTGTACGGTAGGGTAGTGTAGAGTAGTGTATTGTAGTGTTGGGTAGGGTAGTGTAGGGTAGGGTAGGGTAGTTTAGAGATGGGTAGTGTAGTGTAGGGTGTGGTAGTGTACGGTAGGGTAGTGTAGAGTAGTTTATGTAGGGTAGGTTTGGGTAGTGTAGTGTAGGGTAGGGTAGTGTAGAGATGGGTAGTGTAGAGATGGGTAGTGTAGAGATGGGTAGTGTAGTGTAGGGTAGGGTAGTGTAGGGTAGGGTAGTGTAGGGTAGGGTAGTGTAGGGTAGGGTAGTGTAGGGTAGGGTAGGGTAATGTAGTAGGTTAGGGCAGTGTAGTGTAGTGTAAGGTGGAACGAAGTTCGCCGGGACAGCTAGTTTCAAATAAAAATACGACGTGCCTGCGCTCGGAGCCTTGACTGCTGGCTCACTGGCTAGGATCACGCGTTCACATGAGGACAATAGACAAGACAATCCATTGCGCGCGTGGTGGGAAAGCTACTGGCACCGAAAATTTGAAATCGTTCTATTTCATTGTCCTGTCTTGTCAATTGTCTTGAAGACAATCCAATTAGTGGATTGTCCCCATTTAGACGATACTTTTTCATTGTCTTACTGGCCTGGCTTACTGGATTGTCTCGGCTATTGTCCCCGTGTAAAAGAGCCATTACAGTGTCGTATCGGCGGCGCGTAAAAAAGCGTAGGTACATTATTATAGCAATGAATCGCGAGATAACGCGTAACGAGGTGAGTGGTGAACGGTGAACGCTGAAATGAAATCTATTCGGTGATGTTAAAGTGGTTGCGCCACGGGTTGATTGCTACAATATTTCACGCGGAAAAGCTTCTGACATCGTGTCCAGTCTACAAAAACAATATCCGAGCATAATGTGAATTATTAAAGCTTTGCACTCGTTTTTCAATGTTAGTACTATTACTATTATAGAGGTGTGGTGTACATACTATGATTCACTAAAATGGGAACGTTTTGAAGTGGGAGTTTTTGTAAAATGTTTATTTAATGAAAATTAAAATAGCAAGTCAAAAACTAAAAACTATAACCCAACCAATATAACTTAAAATGAAAAACCCGACTGCACAAAAACATTACCCCTCTTTTTTGGGTAGTCAGGTGAATTCGGCACCGGGAAACGAATCTAAAGACACCTCGCAAATCAAAATCCTTCAAGCAGTTTGAGCTATAGGCTCAGCTAAAGAAACAGACATACATACACGCATACATTCCAAAAACATAACCCTTATTTTTGGACAGTCGGGTAAAAAGTATGGGTTAAATAAAGGACAAGTAGCCAGCCAGCTATTAGGTATACTTTAATGGTAACATGAGGAAAAAACAAAAATATATTGAAACCGCTTACTAGAGAACACCAATAAAGCTAAGCCTTCTCACTTATTTCAAAAAGCAGAAGCTTTTTGAAAACTGGCAAAGAGCGAGTCGTACTCATGTACAGAGGGTTCCGTACCAACATACAATATATTTGTTTTATCTTTTTATCAAATCAAAGAGACCGACATTCTTTCATTCTGTTCGGGATCATAAGCGCGAATACGACTTACACTTGGCTGGTTTTTATCAGAGATATACTATATACTCGTATAAGGGACGTAGATAGGTTGTATGCGACCTAAAAGTGAAGCAAATAAAAAGATGCCAATCGGCATCTCTTTTCTTAGTAGCATTCGGTGCAATGGAAGCGAACCACCTACAATATTGTGCCTGTGTGAATGGGTTCAGTTTTCAAATGTCGTCTGTTAGTGCATACATTGCGTATGGTAACAAATCTCTGATTAGTATTAGTTATTTCTCAGACAACAGAGATCCATAACTTGTTAGTAAGACCACCCTGGACACTTCATACAACGGGCCAGATATGACATTTCAAAAAAGGAACGACAGAACAAACAAAATGGCGGCGAAATCCTATACGTTCGACAATCATATTGTCATCAATCTGTATCAATCTAGGTGACGAGGGGGTGAGGTCGGAATCTAGAGAGCGGCAGGGAGTGTCCAATGTCCATACTGTATGTTAGTACTAATATATATACTTTGGTAAGACTTAGCCTATGTAAGTTATTATTATTAATAATTATAATAATACTATGGTATACTGAAGACTAACCCGCACTGGGCCCACGACCAACCCGCACTGGGCCCGCGTGGTCGACTAAGGCCTAATCGCCCTGATTCAGGGTAGGCTCGAGCCCCTCGGTGGGGACGTATATGAGCTGTAATGATGATACTAAAGATTCCGTTATTTTTTTACTTTTTGTTATTTTTATTCGTTAATAATAATGGCTACCTATTATGGTTCAAAAGATACAACCATTCAAAGGTCAGACAGACAGACAGACAATTCGACGGACGGACTAAGTTTCTAAGTAATAGAGTCCCGTTGGCAACCTATGGGTAAGGTACCCTAAAAGCTACCAGAAAACGCAACCACGTCAAATGAGTGTGACCGAAATGGGGGAGCTGACCGCTTTTCAACACCCCGATCAAATCAAATATTGATCAGAATTCAACACGTTAAAGTTGTCCGCGAAAAACATAATAATTGCGAGCTCTCTGCTGAAGCGAAACCGAAAAGCGGACGGTATAGTTCACAAATTACTTCGGCAGTTGGAAAAATTTAATTGAACAGTGTCGATACGGCCAGTGGAGCTCCCGTGTGATGTATTAACATTTATTGGTTTACAAATTAAAGATAGCCGGACAACGCGGACGCGACGCGGCCATCGACGAATCAAAGCGACAATGACTTTTTTACCTTTTACCACTTGCCTTAAAATTGAACTGAACTTTTTCAAGTCCACTGAACTTATTCACAAGTACTTTTTAACGTAATTTTATTTATAATTTATACCATGTGTAGGCGTTTCATGTATAAAATATATTGTTAAGAAGTTACGGAATGGCGGGACATGGGGATAAATGTACTCTTTTATGACGGACCAATTATTATTGAAGTACTAGTAGATTATATTGAAGATAAGATAGTCAGTTCTCCATTGCATTGGGGAATCTTGGTAAGCCCGCTTCCATCTTCGGCATCATCGTCACTTACCATCAGGTGAGATGATGCCAAGAGCTTACCAATTGTGAATAAAATTATAATAATATCGATTCAGTGCCAAACCAGGCGGATTATTTAATTTTATGAGAGTGTACCTACCTTTGACGTTACGCAACACTTCATCTAAATTGATGAGAGACGATTTTAAACTTGATCTGATCATTCGGAGTCACGCGCCGGAGTCCATAATGTTTTTTTTATTCACAATTGGTAAGCCCTTGGCATCATCTCACCTGTTGGCAAGTGACGATGATACCGAAGATGGAAGCGTTAACTTTAATCAACACATAAGCAGCTTGACGTGCGTTTTTTATTTATGTATACTTTAAATAGATTGATAGAAGACAACTTCCCACAGGTGAACTTTAACTCTACGCCAAACTCTCTAGACAGAATAACGTGAGGAGCGTAATAATGTTGACGCATTCAGAAAACTAATTTACCGTGCTTATCACTCAATAACGCATGTTCATCGAAACTAACATTAAGTTATGACCACTAAATGTCGACAGTTGCTTACAATCTATGAATGACATTTCAATTTCATAGGGACAAAATCATGTAGCCTTCATGTTGTGATTGCTATTTATGATTTATCGAAAGGTATGATCTATCGTCTGCTTACGACTTTGATCCGATTGAAAGCTGTGTATGCGATCTAATAAAGCTGAGTGTTGTATTTTAATTCAATTACGTGATTCTAAGCCTAATTGAAATGCATTGATAATATTTTTTTAATATTACATGTATGTATGCATTCATATGCATACAAGGCTTTGGAGTAAAAAAATTGCCATGTATATAAATTCAAACCGTTAAAAGCGTTCTGGAAACCCGTGTAAGTTTTTAACATTTTTGTAACGGGGTTGTATAAAAAAATAATACTTCCATAGTAGGAACTCTAATGATAGGTATGCTAGCGATAGATATTCTTTTATTTGGGATCAAAATAAAAAACCCAACTGCTTAAAAACTGAACCCCTCTTTTTTGGCCAGTCGGTTAAAAATGTATCCTATGTCATTCACGGGATAAAGACAAATCTAACGACACTTTGCACTCCAAAATCCATCAAGCTACAGAGAGTGCCAAAAAAATAAACATTCATACATATCTACACTCGAAAAACATAACTCTTCCTCTGGCGTAGTCGTTAAAAATGGATTAAAGTTGTTATTTGTATATGTAAGTATGTAACGCTGTACTTGACGTGATGTTATAGGTAGTTACTTTTTTTTTGTTTTTTAGTTTATACTAGTAAGACAATTGATCCCCATCAAAAACTCAAAATCTCAACTTCGATTTTTTTACCATCACAATACGTTTCACTCTTTCGTCGCTCGGAAGCAAAAAGAAAGTTAACAATAGTTGCTTGGAAATTTGAGCATTATTTTGACAACCTTCTTCGAGATAAATCAAAATTGCTGACCAAACACATGCGAGCAGCGGCCGGCTAAAGTTGTATGAAAATCCATATCTGTCGTATTTAGCGGCCAAATAATTTACTATGTAAAATCATAAAGTCGTGTAATTTAAAAATGGAACTATATTTTACTCCGAAACAAGGCAACCAAGGAGGTAACTTATCAAAGGTTTTATTTAAATTTCGAACTGACTTGCAAATCATTATCACGCTGTTTATTAAAAAAAAACCAAATAAACACTTTGGAGCGTGAATGAAAAAAATATTGTTGTTCGTCATTGATTTCAAAAAGTGATTATTGAAGTTTTAATTTCCGCGCATTATTTGAGAAAAGTACTATACAAGCCTTGGCCACAACTAGGCATTGATGGACTTACGTATGTATGCCTCAGCTTCGCCTCGGCCCTACATTTACACGTTCGTCCATTAATGCATGTTTTGCCGGCCGCTGCAGTAATGTATACTATTTATCGATTTCGAGGTTTCTTGAGGATACCTGGGAATAGTCTGTTTTTATTGTATCATTAACAATTTTTAGCTTTACAGCGATAATAAAATCACCTGTATATACTTATTAGAAAAACGAAAAAAACTAAGTTGATCGAAAAATATTGAAAGAACCTGTATGCTCGTTAGAGAAACGAATAAAACTTAGCAGATCGAAAAAATATTGAAAGAACGTGTATGCTCGTTAGAGAAACAAATAAAACCAAGTAATAGATCGAAAAAATATTGATAGAACCTGTATGCTTGTTAGAGAAACGAATAAAACTAAGTAGATCAAAAAATATTGAAATAACCTGTATGCTTCTTAGAGAAACGAATAAAATTTAGTAGATCGAAAAAATATTGAAAGAACTTGTATGCTCGTTAGAGAAACAAATAAAACTTAGTAGATCGAAAAAATATTGAAAGAACCTGTATGCTCGTTAGAGAATCGAATAAAACTTAGTTGATCAAAAAAATATTAAAAGAACCTGTATGCTTGTTAGAGAAACAAATAAAACTTAGTTGATCGAAAAAATATATGAAGAACCTGTATGCTCGTTAGAGAAACAAATAAAACTTAGTAGATCGAAAAAATATTTGAAGAACCTGTATGCTCGTTAGAAAAACGAAAAAAACTCAGTAGAACGAAAAAATATTTTAAAAACCTGTATGGTCGTTAGAGAAACGAATAAAACTTAGTAGATCGAAAAACTATTGAAAGAACTGGGTTATATACCTACGAGTATACCCACATGCGCAGAGACGTATAAGAACCAGCGCATGTATGGGAATCAGCGAGATTGAAGATTAACCTCCGTTACCAGCTAGTTTTGTCCGATGGACGAATAGAAGGAAACTTTTTACATCGTCGGCGACGATGATTTCAATTTCAAAAGCGGATTCGACACCTTGATTGGTTCCCGGGTTGCCGAAGGACGTGTCGAGTGCACTGATGATTCTTTTATCTATTTGTTCCCCGTCGCCACGGGGCCGAGGGTATCGCCGTTATTAATCTACTACGGTACACGATTCATTGGAAAGAACTGTCTACATGACAATTATACCTCCACTGTGTTGCCAGTATTACGTGTATGTGAGTTTGTTTTTAGCTGAAAAGTTAGTTTGTTCAGTTATAACAAACTTTTGAGATATAATCAATTGATCAACCAAACATTATTGTTAGAAATGCATTCTACGTTGAAACAAATTCATTGAAGGAGGTTAATACGAGTATGTACTCAGTACCTACCTACTTATAGGATAACTTATAGTATTGTAGTAACAGTTGTTCGAGTATAATGATGTTTTTTTTACTAGGACGCACCAGCATTTTTACCTATATTCTTATTCGTATCTATAGTGGACACTAAGGACACGTCATGAATTTTTGGTTGGTGTATCCCTACAGGAAGTACTAAATAATACCGTTCAAGTGCGAGCCAAACAGAAAAAATTCGCAAAAAAAAAATATGTAATACTTTTTCGGCGTCATTAATATGTATACCCGTGCCATATTACAGCTTTCTAGTACTAATAGTCTCTGAGCTAAGCCAGGACTTACGGACAGACAGATGGACAGACATGGCGAAAATATAAGGGTTCGTTGTTGACTTAAGAACCCTAAAAATGATGGGAAAAAACAAGTTTTTTAACTTGAAATTATAGGAAGGGTGATACTATACTCTCTTTTACTATCATTCAGCATGATTTAGTTTTGTTGCCTTGAGTTTCGTTGTTTAGCAGATATAACATTTTCAATTATTGTTTATGTTAGTGATGCAAGCACATAACTTTCCTTCTATACAAATCGATCTCCGAACTGACCACTTTTATTTAATTTTGTATAAATAATCTAAAATTTTATCGAATTGACTAAAATGTGTTTTTTAGGAAAAGTTATTCGATGTGATAAGTAAAAGCTGCAGTTGACATGACGTATAAATATTTTTTTTACACCCTGTACACTGCAGTAAAGAAAACTCCCCTCTCCAGCGCATAGAAGACAAATCTGACGCCTTCCACATCTAAAACTTAAAGGAAATTAACTAATAAAATTTCTGGTACATATCTACTACTTATGCTATAAATTGCATGCTTATAGCGCAATATGCTCAATTTTTCAGTTATGCGCTCTACTACAAAGCAATTTTTAACTACATTTCCCAAATGAAAACTCGATATAAATTTTTAAAACTACCCTTAAATAAAATAGTCTACTTACGGAGTTGCCCTCGAATTAAAAGTGAATTTGAACAGCAAACAAAGTTAAATACTGTAACATAGTAAACATGTTGTTTCAGAGGTTATCTGGATGGTACACTCGCACTTACATTATCATGAAATCGTCGCTATACTGAAATTTACTAGAGATCTCCTTTTTATTTAAATTACTATAATTTACATTATTATTATTATTTATTCATATACAATTAAGTAACTAAGTACTTACCTATTAATTTGCGCTCGTCGTTGACACCGTAAAACTTCCTTTCTTCATTTTTATTCAAATTTCAGCTCAAAAGGTAAATATACTAAATAATAACATTTGCGCCGATTACCTGGAACATCCTGTATTTAATTTGTTCTTAGCATTAATTCAACTAATAATTTTTCTCACATTGACTGTACGTTAATAATGGGTAAAACTACACGAAAATTTGTGGTGTAACTCAGGTATAACTGGGCAAGTTTATTAAATAAAATATAGGTACGTACTTAGTGCTGGAGCCGCCCAAGGCGTCCAACTTACACAAAACTATTGCATATTTTAGTGAAACGCGCCGGCGCTGATGATTTATTCAAACTCACATTTCCTAGTCTCGGCTGGCGATATTGCCTATACATAATGCATTTATACATAAAAAAAACATTGTATCCATGCGTAGGACAATAGTTACTTACTTAATTTGTTTGTTATTTACTTATACTTTCCTAAGTGGTTATTGGTTTTAATGAAAAAACGCGATAAAAGAAAAAAACTTTGTTTGCAGGTATATAGGTTAATTAAGGGATTTTCAGCAATATTAAAAATCGTTATGGTGAATGATGAAAGGTGGATGAAAGAGTCTGATCGAAACTTGTTATTACCTAAGGTCCGCTACGAATGGAAATAACAATCTACATACAGGGTTGCTTTTGAAGTTCTAAACAAAACAAGACTAAAAGTTCTACTTGTGAAACTGAAGAACTTTCCCAAAAAAAATTTACGAACAAATTACAAAAAAATGGCGTTTCACTTGTCTAAATTCATCAGCTGATTACAAATCATCATCATCATATCAGCCGAAAATCGTCCACTGCTGGACAAAGGCCTTCCCCAAGGATTTCCACGACGACCGGTCCTGCGCTGCCCGCATCCATCAAATACAAATACTTTGTATGAATAGTCCAGCTACTTATTTTGCGAAATGACCGTAGTTTCCTTGGAAAAAAATTTTAGTTTCATGAAAACAAACCGTACTTGTTTTTCACAAAAATCAAGTTCTTTATTTTTATGTGTGCATGAACAGATGAAATATTTGCTGACGATTATTCCGGCTGCCGTGCGAACAGAATTATCTTGAAAGTGAGTCTAGCTAGAGTCTAGAGCGTAGTCGCATATTGCTTACATTTTGCATGAACTCGCCGCGCGCCTGCGTTAGACAAAGATATGCACCCGAAAGAGACAGCCTCTAGATCTACATTTAAAGCGCATTGTAAGCAAACGCATTATTAATGTATCATCAGTTTTAGTTGTCGGAGAGCGGTGGCGCGCCCGGCATGAGCGGCCCCAGTTATTCATGTATCATGCATACGCCATTCATATTTGATTCCTTTTAATTCTAGACGTCTTTCCTATACGAAAATGATGCGTGTTGCTGCTGTTTGAGTTAGAACATTTAAAGCATGTGGTCAGAGGTTAAACTTCTACAAGATATTTTTTGTGTACATTAATTTTGATAACACATCATTAGATTGTTGCGAGTACCTTAGTAACTAGTAGAATTAGCTTTAAAGACTGGGAAAACATCAATGAGCTGTAGGTTAGATAGATAATAGTAGATACCTTATCCAGTAACTGATGGATGAGACAAGCTTAAAGTTTAAGCAAACATCAGTGTCCTGTAAGCTAGACTTAGGTAAGTAATAAAAACACTTACAAATATCTACATCCGCCCGACCAAAGTTTGTCATCTCGAGACGCGTGCGGCGCATGCGCGCTGAGCCACTGTTAAAATATTCATACCGCCTGCTATTACCTATACAAGCCTCGATTCGCCGTCTACTCCGCAGACGAAAACTTTTGACACTTAACATTATTTTTAACATCGCTTCAGTAATAGCTACACGATCCTGAAACTAATAAATTGCACAGACACACTGTGCACTTTCTCGCGTAGCATTCAACATCTGGTGTGGTGTCGAGCAACATTAGATACAATTAATAGAGGTACCTCGTAAATCTTAATATATATAAATCTCGTGTCACAATGTTTGTCCTCAATGGACTCCTAAACCACTTAACCGATTATAATAAAATTCGCACACCATGTGCAGTTCGATCCAACTTGAGAGATAGGATAGGGTAGGGTAGGGTAGTGTAGGGTAGGGTAGTGTAGGGTAGTGTAGGGTAGTGTAGGGTAGGGTAGTGTAGTGTAGTGTATGTAGGGTAGGGTAGGGTAGTGTAGGGTAGGGTAGTGTAGTGTAGTGTAGAGTAGGGCAGGGCAGTGTAATGTAATGTAAGGCGGTACGAAGTTCGCCGGGACAGCTAGTATCAATATAAAATTTACAAACAGGTAATCTGGGTTTCTATGGGAGGTACCTTATTTCGATTATACCTAGAATAATGAACAACCCTGTGAAATGGGTTTAATGTTTGATAAAGTTTCATAAAAAGCGTTTAAATTTTTTTGAAAAAAAACAAACTTAGTACCCGGGTTTGTATGGGAGGTACCTTAGCCATATTTTTTTGTGAATAACGAACTACCTTGTATAGTTAGCGGTATAAGGTACACATCTTCATCAAAATCATTAAGACATTTTTAAGTGAAAACAAAATCAGCCAAGTGCGAGTCGGACTCGCATACCGACGGTTTCGTAGTATCACACCTCTGGATAAGGAACCTTAAAAATCAACATCATCATATCAGCCGAAGGAAGTCCACTGCTGGACATAGGCCTCCCCCAAGGATCTCCACGACGACCGGTTCTGCGCTGCCCGCATCCAGCGGCTTCCCGCGACCTTCACCAGGTCATCGGTCCACCGAGTGGGAGGCCTGCCTACACTACGCTTTCCGGTGCGTGGTCAACAATCAACAAGTACTACAATAATAGTTACTAGTTTTGATCCAAATATGCCAACAAGAGCGACGTAAAGAGAAATTCATTCAGTTCGGGACACTAAGCGCGAGGTTGACTCACAAATGGCCGGCTTTTATTACGAGCTTTTATTTAACTTGCAATGTTCGTAAGTTGTCCGCTTCAAATTTAGAAAGTTAAATTTGACACACTTCCCGGTGTTCGATTGAGCTGAAATTTGGCATGAAGGTCCCAGGATCGACTATTGTTTTAATACCTCATTTTCTTAAGATTTACTATCTACGCTTGCCTTTTTTAGAATTTGGAGTACTAATTGTTCGCTACCCGATAATGCACGACCTATGAATTTATAGACCGATAACTCGTGTTATGGAATTGAACACGCATTATGGGGTACCAATAAAGCGCGACCCCATAAGGCACGACCTATGAATGTACAGCCCGATAACTCGTGTCATAGACTTAAACTTAAATAAAAGAGATAAAAGCGTGTACCTAATAGTTTTTAGGTTTTTCGAAAATCATTATTTAATATGTTATTTTAGAGTTTGTACTAGAATCACGCACAGTTTGACGCTTGTATGTATGTATCACCGTTTTCACGTAAGAGCAAAAACAAAAACCCTTTTAAAACGTATTTTTTAACATTTTACCTTTTAAAAAAATATTTATATAAAATGCGCAATAAAAACACATACTCGTACTCGTAATCTGTAAAAAAATCGACTTGTTAGGTAGGTGCCTACTACGGGTCAAAAGATAAGCTCTTTAAAGATAGGTTTTTAGGGTTCCGTCGTCAACAAAGAACCCTTATAGTTTTGCCATGTCCATCTGTCCGTCCATCCGTCTGTTCGCGTTTTAAATAATAAACTCTTAGTATTTGAATGCTGTAATTTCGCATGTGTATCTACCTTTACATACCTATTAATCACTCTGACAAGGTGGTACAGTAAAATCTTGAAAAAATATTTTCAGGGTAGGTCCCCTACACAGCTAGGGGTGCATTTTTTTGTCTATGGTGTGGGGTGTCGTTGGATCGGTCGTTCAAAAATATTGCCAGTGTGTGAAAACTATTTTATCTACTCTCATATAGTAAAATTCGAATAATAAACTTCAAAATACCATATCGAAAGTTAAAAATAGAATCAAATTACAACACTTTTTGTCTAACAAAATAATGTTATAATTTTCTCTTTACCATTACGATACAGGACCAATCCAAATAGTGTATCACCAAGGAGATTCCATTAATTATTTTTCTTCTAATGGAGCGCATTTACAGGGCGCGTCATTTTTATAACATTTTACAAAAAAGTTTTGATTCTAATTCTAAACGGTCTGTAACAGCACCCGCTTTAGCGCATGCAGCATCAGGTGAAGGTTACCTTGTTCTATCTAAAACCTATTCATTGTGACTTTTCCAATGAGCCCAAATACGATACCTCTGCTGTAAGTTGGCGAGGATTTTGGTATCCTGCAGATTCCAGGAGATGCTTGCAGCACAGGTCAAGGTTACCATGATTTTGCAATATTATTACAGTAACAGGGCACCAAATTTTGAATCGATAAACATGTATAAGTTGTCCACATCCCTTTATCACCTAGATAAGAGCTGATGATTCTAAAACGGCTGAACAGATCTTCATAAATTAAAGCTAAGAACCACCTCGATCACATCAGCTTATAAACAAAAAAAAACCCATCAAAATCGGTCCATTCGTTTAGTAACTACGATGCCACAGACGGACACACAGATACACACGTTAAACTTATGACACCCCTATTTTTGCGTCAGGAGTTAAAAAGAAAAAAAAAACGCGTGAACTAAAACAGGAGTACAATTCAAATGAGTCGACCCGCACCTACGACGACGTACATAAGTTATTAAAAAAAGTGCGCCTTTGCTGTAGGTTTTAATAAAAATAGTCGTCGTGCTACCCTTTGTGAGAACATCAGAGGAGCTCGCACCATACCTCCGTTAATGTGAGGGTGCTGCCTCAAGACGCGCACAGGGTCGCATGCAGGACAAACATTTTATTATTCTTATTTTTTTCAATTTCCTATATGGATTTTGTAATAAATTGTCTCAGAGTATGCCTGCTTTGAAAACTGTAAGAATAAAAGGGTTTTATATTACATAACTGTATATCTTATATTAATTTATGTAATACTTTCTCAGTTTTCTTATACTGTGTTAAAAACTGAACAAATAAATAATAAAAGGTAATTTTAGTACAAGTCGGTACGTCAAATAAATTAAAAAATTAAATATTTTGACTACCTCCGTAGCGTAATGGTTAGTCCATTCGCCTTACACCAAGATTCGATTCCCGGCGCGGTCCACCTGTACGACTCGGTTTGGTTGGTGGTAGGGCATTTCCTAAGCCCGCCTGGCTAGCTGCTACTATCGTAACTAAGTCTTGCCGCCAAACATCAGTGTTAACAGCATTGTTGTATTCCGGCTTGAAGACAAGATCTCCAGTTCTCCATTGCGTTGGGGAATCGTGGTAAGCCCGCTTCCATCTTCGACATAATAATGCAGAAGATGGAAATGGGCTTACCCAGATTTATATTAATGATCACTTAATATGAAGTGAGATGATGCCAAGAGATTATCAATTGTGGATAAATAATAATAATAATATAAAATATATTGCAAATTGCCGTACAGCAGGTATGCCCTCGTGCCGCCTGTCGCGTCTCGTTTTGAAACGGTTTTTCTTAATACCACTCCTGTGTTCCAATATATAGGTACACACGGCTTTTCGCCAGTCTCGTCACCCAGACTGAAGTCTCTTTTTGTAAATATGTATATGAAGACTGTTTTATCAAATCATGCAATTGGTGATTGATAAAAGTAAAGCTGTACATTCTAATACTGCCTCCTTTTTTAAAACCTTAATTCATTTGAATTCCCTTTTTACTTCCGAACGACGTAAGAGTGGAAGAAGATAATATCGATCTGTAAGGTTGAGATGGCAAAAAAAGATTGAAATTTTGTTGGGGATCAATAACAATGGTCTTACACTAATAGATTAAGAACGGAAAATGTATGCGTACTGAACGAATTTGGGTGAAATTTGCGTTTATTGTTATTTCTTCTATCTTGATTTGTACCAGTAAAAAATCTTTTTTATTTCTAAAAATGGCTCTAACGATTTTACCAAAACATTGTACGTTACTACAAATTTGTACGGCCTACACAAGGAAGTTTATTATTTCACGAAAAAGCGGAAAATGTTACTTCCAGTATTTTTTATATTTTTCTCAATAATGGTTCTAACGATTTTATTGCAACTTTGCGAGTTACTATAACTTAATGAGATCTACACTAGGTAGTTTATTATTCCCGAAAAAATCGTAATAATTAAGACATCTCCCATACAAACCATGTTCCTTGTTAATTTTGATCAAGTCTGATACACATACAGTGTAAACTCTATATAGCGACACTCAAGGGACCGGGCATTTTGTGACGTTATTGAGAGTATTCGTTATACAGAAAGAAATTAGCGTAAAAGCAAACCAACTGGAGCCAGAAAATTTTGACGTTTTAAATAGTTCAAATCGAGTGACATTTTACAGAGTTCACACCGCATTTCCTTTGTTACTAGAAACTTAATTTGCTACTAAGTAAACGTATATTTTAATGTTCATTTGTGTATGTCAGATAGTAAAGTCTACGCGAGAAAGTATTCATAGCGTTGTTGTACAATTTATTTACTGTTTTCACACAATGCCATGATACTCGTATGCGTATGTGTTGCGAGAACCTCGGGCTGCGGCTGTGGCTGCGGCTGCGACGGCGATGGAGCTCGGAGAGACGAGTGAGGAGCTCTCCAGATTTACATACGAAACGGCGATGTACCCGCCATGATAATGTTGTTTCATAGGGGTCATACAATCCGCAGTATTTTTTCACCCAGCGTAATCTTAGCGTGTGCTTTGTGTAAACGGAGATAGATAGCGGGAAGCCTTGCAATATACAACTATGAAACCGAGAGTTAAAGTTCAGAATACAAATTGTAGAGACCTCCACACATCACTTAAGATATTAATGAGTGCATCCGTAATAGGCGAAACATACATATGAAATTCAAATTTGTAGCGGGTCGGTAGCGAGCTCTTCTACATATTTTAGTAGGCAGCAGAGTGTGAATTTGAATCTTTTGTTAGCATTTAGAACCGTCAGTTTGTACTGGAAAACAGTGTTTTATTTGGTTTTGTCTGTACATTTACTAATACATCTCAAACCTGTACCAAGTGGAACAGCCTTATTTGATTATCACCGTTCGGTATTATATTAACCGCTTGGCAAAGCTCGATCTTATTTGTTGCTATATTGAATGTTAGATGTATCTACTTAGGTACAAATGGAAGATTTATAGTTAGTAAAGTAATTAGTGAAAACGAAAGAAACGACGGGGAAGTCATTGGACATAATTCATAACAAACAGAAATAACGGAAAGCCCGTTCGGCGCGGGTAGGCAATGAATAATTCTCTAACTGTGAGCACCCTCCGACCTCCCCTCGCGCCCCATTCGGCCACCGCGAAAAAAGTACACGACCCACTCGAGTTTTATAGTCAGAAAAAAATAGGAGGTAGCTAAAATATCTATATATACGATGCATACAAAAAGTAGAAAAACTACAATCCCGTTCGCATGAATAAGTGAGTGGACCTTCATATAAAGAAAAAAGTGAGGTAAAACAAAACCAACGGCGTTTTGGGGATGTCGAGCGAGGCGGAGGTGGGGAGCGCTGGCGTCGCCGCAGCCTCGGGAACGCCGCACGCCGCCGCACGCCGCGCCGCCGCCGCAGCCGTGGCGCGGCCGCTCGCTGCGCGGCTCTGGGTGCCACCTGTCTGCAGATTCCATTACATGACAGAGAAGTCTACAGCTACTTACCTAACTAAACTATGATGCGTAAATTTTCTAAAAAATATCAACGAGTTGTTGCCGTTATTAAGTTTTTGCAAAGCCTAATATTTCTATAATATGTACATACAATAAGTTTTAAAAATTAAAGTCAGGGGCAGTTTATAGACTGTTTAAAAATGGTTACGTACAATGCATTTTTTTAAAAAAAACCTATTTTTATATAGAGCTGAAAAGTGGACCTGCGGATGCAGGCGCAGAGCTCCGCTCCGCTCCCGGACCCACAGATCAAGTTTTTTGAAATTAGCTCGCTGTATCGAGAGAGCCTTGGCGTTACGCCATGGTATTTAATCACTTTATTAAAGCAATAAACCCCTAGCCGGCGCGCCCGGCCCGCGGAACAATGGCCACCATATGATCGCAATAAAAAAGTATCGAATAATCGAGCTACCGCACACAAAAATATCATTTAGGTACATGTGATATAATTACGTAATATCGACATGAGTCGAATGAATTTATTCGAGTATCGAGTTGACGCGATTGAAAAAATAGCAAAAAGAAAGTAAACGAACAATGGTTAATTAAAAGGTGAAGGTACTTAGGTTTTAATAATTAAAACTGAACGTACTTACTTATGTGTAATGGCTCAAAATGATTAAGTGCGTATTGGAATACCAGAGTAGAGTACTCACTCAAACAACGTACCTGTTTCAGAAGATTTTTATAATTTCTTCCTTCATTTCTACTAGTAGCTTACAATAAGATTTTGATGGACCTTTGACGCATTTGTACGTTGATTTTAAAGTTCCGCAACCGAAACTAGTTGAATGAAAGCAGGTACAACGAATAAGTTATCCATTGGTATCGTGACGAGACAAACTTCCTACTCACGCCCGCGAGCTCCATATTAAAGGACCAAATTTAAGTGCATATTATTGCCGACGACAGACAGCTTTTTAAATTTTACTGCATTATTAGCGAGTTAACTAGTTTGAAAAAGCCAGACTATTGTGCACTTAGAATTTACACTAAAAATCATCAATTTGTGAGAGATGGTATTGTTACGTGCGTTTTTATTAAACTTGAAATATTTTCGACGAAGTTGGAAACTGTAGGTTCTGTAGCAGTAGTATGAACACTTGGCCTCTCTTACGCATGTGGGTGTTAATTAGAATCGTAGATATTAAAAATAAGAGCGTTTGTTCTACTGTACAATGTTTAAAGTTAGTCTAACTGTAGTTTCCGTCTGTTGAAATGCGGTATAATTAGCACAACTCTGTTAAAATAAAAAGGTAGATACTTAGTATATATACTCATATAAAGACTTCCTAACCCTCTTACATCACATTACGCCACAAAAAAAGATGAAAATGTCGCCAACTGCCCTCAATAGATCTGCTCGCAACCTGCACAAATAAAGGGTAATTTAACGAACAAGAAAACACATAACCTATTAAAGTCGCCGTTCGTTACGCTGCATTCATCGTTTGATTTTTTTCGCCTTTTATTTCTTACAAGGCTTGGAAAAGGTTAATGGTTCGATTCGAATTTCGTATTATTACTTTTTAACGTTGGGTGGTTATAAGAACAATCGTATTAGGAAAAGTTTTCTCGACACTTTTTCTTGCAAACAAAGCTTCGCGTGCGTTTTGTCGACGAAAGAATGGCGTGGTGGCAGCTTTTAATTTTCTACGACTGTCAGAGTTTGATAGCTTTTATCATCAAATCTGACAGTCATTAATAAGTTTTTCCTAAGGTTTTAGGCTCAAAAGGTCTTTGTATCATTATTATTATAAAATATGTACCTAGTAGCATAGTGACGGACGAAAGACTTAGTGTTGGACGGCTCCCCGCCAGGAGCCTTGATGATGTAATAAAAGTTGCAATATAAGCCTATGTTTAACAGCAGACGTGTGATGACTAAAATGACTATTTGAAAATGATTTGTTGAGTAGAACAAATTAAGTGAAACTAACTCTACCTATTTATTTATTGATATCAGTTCATTAACACTTTTTTCAAAGTTTTTAATAGATATGTAAACACATCAAAAAAGTCTAGCAACCCGAATAATTTTCGATTTTATCATTTACAAGCTGTTGCCCGCGGCTTCGCTGTATAAACAGTGTCGGAACAATTACGAACACAACATAAAATAATCAGCCAAATCAGTCGAGCCGTTCTCAAGTGATGATTTTGATACATGCGGAAATTGTTTTTTATTTATATCTTGACTCAAGGCAGTGTGTCAGCCAAGTTGATGCACGAACCATTTCAGGCCACTTTGAACCTCTCGTAACTTAAGATCTGTTTGACCTAATACTTGCAATATTATGTACCTAGTAAGACCCTTTCGACCACCTATAATCCCAATTTTCATTCAATTAACTTTATTTTACCATTTCTAAGATATTGACGTCCGAAAATGACTATTTTTATTTTATGACTGACTTACTCATATAAATTATAGACCACTTCCAGGTAACTTAGAAACTTGTAATTTGGCATCGAGGTAGTTCATTAAACGTATACAAAGAAAAACTCGAAAAAAAGTCTAGTATGAGTCGTCCTCGCGCACCAAGGGTTCCGTATCACCAATAATCATCGTAATATATAGACCACTTTCAGGTAACTTGTAAACTTGAAATTAGCATAAAAAGAAGTTATTTGGCGTATACAAAGAAAAAAATCGTAAACCGTAAACCGGCAAAATGCGAGTCAGACTTGCAAAATTAGGGTTCCTTACCACTACCATTCATCGAACTAATAGACCACTTCCAGGTGACTTGGAAACTTGTTTAGCATTAGGTAGGTTATTGCGTATATACAAAAGAAAAAGAAAACCGACCAAATGTGAGTTGGGCTCGCGAAATTGGGATTCCGTATCAAAACTACTCATCAAAATAATTATATAGACCACTTCCAGGTGACTTATAAACATGAAGTTTGGGATCTAAACAGTTTATTGGTCGAATTAACCCATTATAACCTAGCGGTGCCGTTCGGCACCCAATTATTATTTGGAGGTCTAACATAAATATTTCAATGTCACGTAGCTATGATCTATGAAACCACTATAGTACTTGGTACCTAACCATCTAGATAATTATGTGTATTTTTTTGTATCGAACTTGGCTCCCTTTCACATTTATGTTTTGTTTGGACAGATTTGTTTCCTATGTTAAGTTTTTCAATTGAAAGTTAAAACAGCAGAACACGTGTATGCACGGATTATTCGCAAAAATTGATGAGATTTTTATGTCCTCCTGGGGAACTCGTTCTCAGTGAAAATTCAGAAGGTCTACAATTGATATTGCTATTAAAACCTCATCAAGGTCTTACAGGACCATACGTTTTGATGGGATTTAATAAAATATATTAATAAAACCAGATTTGGGCTACAGAAAGCAAACGGTACAAAACTGTTCGAAACAGATCAAAGGATTATGACCTACTTACACGTTACCCATACAGGTGTCCATCGATGCCTATAAAAATCGAGCTGGTCGAATTCAATGGCACCGATCACACATACTATGGTCTTCACGCAAACCTGCACACGCCTGCGAAGGTCGACGCATATGAGCTGATTTGATGAATGAACTAAATGTCTTAACATCTTATTGAAAGTACAAAACAAATTTTTTTGGTGTCCCTCAAGGGAGTGTTCTGGGGCCTCTGTTATCTGTTCTTCATATAAATGATTTACCTGCTGCTACCCATCATAAATGTATATTTTTTGCAGATGACATTTCTATAATAGTGACATTAACTAAAATTGATATTAGTACTTATCAAAATAACATGAATGATACAACTGAATCTATAAAGGTTGGCTTTTTGACAATAATTTAAGTATAAATCTGACAAAAACTAAATATTATGCAAAATTTTCATTACCAAGAAAGCCAAGAAATAATAATTTACATTTGGACAGTGCTAGAAGAATGTTATAATATGATTAGTTAGGTTTAAAACTAGACAAAAATCTTAATTATCAGGCGTACGTAGATAACTTACGAGTATCCAACAGGATATTTTTTATTTATGATACAAGGGTGGAAAAAGGTAAATAACAAACAAGTGACATATTTTGTAAGCTGAGCCGCAAACTGCAAAAATTGACACAAGTTTGCCATTTAACTTTTACACCCATGTATCGTACGACGTTTTTCAATACAGTTGTGAGAAAATAATTATAATAAAAAAACCGGCTAAGTGTGAGTCAGAACCGCACACATAAGGTTCCGTACCATCATACTAGATGGTGCTAGTTTCTTCATGTTTACGAAAAACGCGTTTTTGTATGGAGAACCCTTAGTTTTTCACTTTTTCTAATTTTTTGTTTTTGTCGTTATAACGGCAACAGAAATACATCATCTGTGAAAATTTCAGCTATTTAGTTATCACGTTTCATAAAATACAGCCTGGTGACAGACGGACAGACAGACAGAAAGACAGACGGACGGACAGCGGAGTCTTAGTAATAAAGTCCCGTTTTTACTCTTTGTGTACGGAGCCCTAATTAGAGCCGAACAGAAAAACAGAATACAGACCATACCTATCAAGATTTCGCCAACCAAAGTTCATGTTACGCGATTTGTGGCTCATTGCAAATTTCCGGGGCAATAATCTCACTTTGTTTTTCCTATACATACTCATAAGTATATTTTTTATTGAACATATTATATCTTATCATATTTTTTTCGTATTCACAAAAAACAACTCAATTCAGTTTTAGGAAAATTGTGACTTATTTTAGTTAGACACACGTATCTACGCATGTGTAAGTTTTTTTTAATATTACCATAATGCTTACCATATTGTAAAACCTAAGCAGAAAAGATGACTTATGCGCGTCATGCTTCATCAATCTATCTCCTTCTCCCACAGGCCACCTTGGTATTTATTCTATTTTCTTCAGAATGATATACACCAAAGAGAATCTAAACAACTAGCGTTATGTTACCTCTCGAAGGAACAACCTATCTATTTTAAAATTCTTCTTTAAAAAATCACAAAGAAGATTCTGTATCTTTTGTCATTATATTTTTATTTACTAGAAATGTCTTGGTCCTCCATGTTAGAAATTTAAAAAAGTGGCAAAGTAAAAAGCCCATGTGCGGTAAAATCAATTTTGCGCACAGTAAAATGACAATAAAGTAACACTTTTGGAGCAAATTTAGGTATTGAAAAAATGTTTTTTGTCTGTCTTAAGTGACTAAGACAGTTTCACAGAAAACTGCTATAACAGTGTACTATGGCTATGTACTCGTAGCATCTATGATACGTATAAGTACTAAAATATGGCGTATTGATTTGGAGTAACTGTTCCCTCGCCAACAAAGTTTTTATAGCCCCAAAAGAATTTTGTTCGTGCTACATGTAACGTTGGTACGTACGCATGGCATACTCACTATCATCATATCAGCCAAAGGACGTCCACAGCTGGACACAAGCCTCCCCCAAGGATTTCCACGATGACCGGTTCTGCGCTATCCGCATCCAGCGGCTTCTCGCGACCTTCACCAGGTCATCGGTCCACCGAGTGCGAGGCCTGCCTCCTACGCTACGTTTTCCGGTGCGCGGTCTCCACTCAAGAACTTTACTGCTCCAACGGCCATCCGTTCTACGAGCTATGTGCCCTGCCCACTGCCACTTAAGTTTAGCAATTCTGAGAGGTATGGCGGTAACTTTGGTTCTCCTACGGATCTCCTCGTTTCTGATTCGATCACGCAAAGAAACTCCAAGCATAGCATCGCATCGCACTCTATCTCATAGCAGGCAGGCTTAATTCAGCCGCATACGCAGTCAAAAAAATCAGGCTCCTTACAGATATAGACACCGAAAGACTGGTATATTTCAGCTACTTCCATAGTATTAAGTCTTATGGGATAAGTTACCTACCATAGGTACCTATCATAGGTACTTTTGTGGGGACATGCAGCTGATATAAAAACCATATTTGTTCTGCAAAAAAGAGCGGTTCGCGCGATTTATGGTTCTCGTGAGTCGCTCCGAGATAATTTCAAAGATATTAATATAATGAACTTCCCCTGTCAGTACATTTATGAAAATATAATGTACGAGTATGTACTTAAAAATCTGCATCTCTTTTCACTGAATCGTGACAGGCACAGTCGAAGTCTTCGGAATAGGAATAAACTTCAAGTAAGTTATATCAGACTTAGCAAAATCATTAAGTCATTTGTGGGACCCTACTCCCTCAATACATATAACAAACTAGCTGTTGCCCGCGGCTTTGCCCGCGCAGTACCCGTTTTTTTGCCACTTTCTTGATTTTTTCTTTCATAATAACTTTCTACTGACAATAATAAACACAACAAAACAAGGATTAGCGAAAATGTTCCATCCGTGCACGCGTGATGCGACGACCAAGGGAAATATAAATTCATTTTTGTATATACAGACTAGTATTCCCGGCGAACTTCGTACCACCTTACACTACACTATACTACCCTACCCTACACTACATTACCCTACCCTTCCCTACCCTAACGCTACCCAACCCTACCCTACACTACACTACCCTACCCTACCCTACCCCTACACTACACTAAACTACCCTACCCTACCCTACACTACACTACCCAACCCTACCCTACACTACACTACACTAAACTACACTACCCTACCCTACATAAGAACCTCCTCCTGACAATAACGAACTCGACAAAAAAAGAATTAGCGAAATCGGTCCAGCCGTTCACGCGTGATGCCGTGACCAAGGGAAATAGGGATTCTTTTTTATATACATATATAGATTACCTGATCATGTCCTAAATTTGTCAGAAAAACAGTTTAAAAATTGTGTCAAAAGAACTCTTTGTAAAAAAAGTTAATTATAAGACATCCGAATATTTAAATGATAAAAATGTATGGGTAGACAGTGTTTCTTCTATCAACACTACTAATCTTATAGGTATAGTAATAAAATGATGACCAACCTAAGAATTGACGTGGGAGTGACAAGACATAACAAGTGAAGTACTTCTTTTAATTAATATTTTTGTCCTAGCATTGACAGGAGTGGTGCATGCTCACTTAAATGTTCGTGCGGATGGTGGCGCATCGTGAGTCGGGTCCTTCCTTTCCCTTAATGGTTGATGGCTGACTCTCTCGTTATACTTGTTACCGGGTGCTATCCGTGTGAACTGGCCTACTCTTGTCAAAGGCATTAATGACATTCAATGATTTTTATGTATAGCTTTTCGTGTCATATTGTTTTCATGTTCTAATGACATAATCTGGTTTATATCAAGGATTGAATTTTCACGTTGTTAATGATTGTTTATTTCTTGATTTTTCACAAATGACATTATGTTACTATTATTTTATGACTATCAGAAAGAGTGTCGTTTGCATCTATTTTAAATAAATATCTTGAATCTTGAATCACTGACATGTATAAACTTGAGTGCAGTAAATTTGTGAAATCATATCCACCTATCTTCCACAAAGCTGTGAAACTATGAAGTGAATCCTATGAATACAAGAAATCCCTAGAACCACCCTCTACCATAACACTGCTACAGTTTAAGCATCAAGGTATTTCATAAATTACCTGATGAATTTAAAAGCTTTCCCGCTGACACTAATGACAAAAACCGGACAAGAGCGAGTCGGACTCGCCCACCGAGGGTTCCGTACAGATTTGTAAGTACTGTAGCAAAAATAAAAGAAACTTAAAATACTCAATTACGGGTTCGCTATACTATACGTAAAATTTAGTAGAATTGGGCCTAAACAGAGTTTTAAGAAAAAATGATTTTGGGGTAAAATGGAATATATTTATTTAGTAAAAACAAAGGGTAAATTGATTTTAAAAAAAAGGGATGACCGTGAAATTACAGATCAGGAATATAGTTTTTAAACGTAACTATGACAAGACAGACGGACGGACGGACGGATGGACATCAAAGTGATCCTATAAGGGTTCAGTTTTTTTCCTTTTGAGGTACGGTTGAAGTTCCTTTTGGGTACGGAACTCTACAAAAATGCAGAAGGTTACTATCCTCTAAGTTCAATAATTTAAAGGATTAAAAAAAAAACTGTAATTGATTATATGTCGTGACTATAATTTGTACCTAATGTTTATATACTTTATTTAATATCAATGTAATATTACTAACATATAAATTATTGTAATGACCTACCTCAATATTTGCATGCCGTTATTAACACCTAAACATGAGTGCTATAATTATAACTTTAAAAACTTTTGTACACCGTGTTTAAGGCAAATAACTGATTTTCTATTTCTGTTCTAGTCTGTATTAATTTTCATTTAAAAAAACAATTTAGTTCACCTTTAGTTCTAAAAAAAAATCATTAAATTAAATATTAAAAAGTTTAATAAATAGGTGGTCAGGGCAAGTTTATTTTAAATCGCAATTTAATACGTGTTGTTTAGACTATATACTAATGTGTAAATTTGTAAATGTTATTTTTCAGACTTTTTACGATGTAAATGCTGCAAAGACCAAATTTCTGTCACGTGATTGTGATGTGAGTGTTTGAAAAAGAAATACGAACATCTTCCATTGTTTTGTTCGAAAGTGGGCCAGGGAATCTCGAAGTAAAAAATCGGGAAACATTTCACCACCCACGTCATTAAACGCGACAGGCAGACACCTCCAAAGAATGCACTCTTAATAAGTCATCAGCTAAGTAGCGGTCCCCGGGAGGGGGCGCGGGTGCCGGAGGCAGGGTGGGCGCGGCGCGGCGGCGGCGGCGTTCGCACAAAAAATGACACAAAGTATAAAATCTCCATAGAGTAATGGATATAGTAGCCTCAGAGAGGCTTGCACTGTGCAAAGATCAAAGGTATAGTAGCAACTTTTTCTATGCGCTACTTCTCACTTGAATGTAGGTACTCGTATGTGCAACGTAAACTCAAAATGTAAGAATGCATTGCGAATTTGGTTTTTCATTACCATATCAGCCGAAAGACGTCCACAGCTGGACATAGGCCCCCCCCCAAGGATTTCCATGACAATTGGTTCTACGCTGCCCGCATCTAGTGACTTTTTGCGACCTTCACCAGGTCATCGGTCCACCGAGTGGGAGGCCAACAAGTGGAACAGTGTAATCTGACAAATTATTAAAAAATAACACTATCACTGGAAATTCACATAATTTTATTTGTTAACAATATGCACTATATAGTGTCTAATCTGTGACCCGGCTTTAAATAAAAGTAAGTATGTAAATTTTTTACCCCGATATATCCAATGTGAACGTGTATTTGCTGAGCTTACACTGAATTATCAATTTGTTATAGGTATATAAATAAAAACCAATGAAAACATTAAGGCAAAGATGATGAATGTAAGAATGCATTGCGAATTTGGTTTTTCATTACCATATCAGCCGAAAGACGTCCACAGCTGGACATAGGCCTCCCCCAAGGATTTCCATGACAATTGGTTCTACGCTGCCCGCATCTAGTGACTTTTTGCGACCTTCACCAGGTCATCGGTCCACCGAGTGGGAGGCCAACAAGTGGAACAGTGTAATCTGACAAATTATTAAAAAATAACACTATCACTGGAAATTCACATCATTTTATTTGTTAACAATATGCACTATATAGTGTCTAATCTGTGACCCGGCTTTAAATAAAAGTAAGTATGTAAATTTTTTACCCCGATATATCCAATGTGAACGTGTATTTGCTGAGCTTACACTGAATTATCAATTTGTTATAGATATATAAATAAAAACCAATGAAAACATTAAGGCAAAGATGATTAATACACTGCATACTTTTTAAATGTTTATTTTTCCGGCTTATAAGGCATCCTGGTCATACAGCCTAGTCTGGAACGAAAAGAAATGAATTGAATATTTATTTACAGTGAAATAGGTTACATCAAGGTGTTTTGCAATAAATCGTTTCTCTATTCAGCTGACTGCACAGCATGCAAATAGTAAACTAGTTAAGATTTTACATTAAGGAAATCTTTTACAGAATAAAGGCTCAAATTCATGAGCCTTGCTTCCAATTTTCTATTCATTTGTTTGTTTGGCAATACTTTGATGTCATGAGGAATGTTATTAAAGATTTTTATAGATTTTCTGTCGTGAGTAATAAGTTATTACACAGAAAGAAACTCTACATTACTACAGGTTCTTTACGCAAACACCAGCAGTCACGTGTAAAGATTCTTTACTTCTTCCGCCAATCACTATGAAAGATGATATAAGATTTTATATCTATGATTAAACAAAATGATATGTTTTTTTCAGACTAAGGAGTGTTTATCTATGCATGCAATCTAGGAGTTTATTGATTCCTCTCATCTAAAAAAAGTCTTCACTCTCACTCAAAATCCTAATTTTAGCTTAATCAAAAGATATTTTAATAATTAAATTTTTAGGTGGTTTTAAATTAATGACTATAAAACAGATGCGAATAGATTACCTAACTGAAGTCGGTAGTAATATATATTTTAAAAAGTACATTATGGATAATCTTCAGATATCTAGAGTGTTTTTCCGTTGGCAAGTCTAAGTTTTTAAACTTTTAACTTGTTTATTCCCTAAGACATGCCCTAATAAAAAGGAACCGAAGATAAAATAAATTCACTTAGGATACACATGGATCCTGTAGTAGGTACTTAATACTTATGGATCTATTAGCGAATATAAAAGGCATTATTTGAGTTTGCGTGTACCATGCTACTCACATAGAAACAATATTAACTAAAATATATTTATATATTTATTTGTCCTGCTCAGTTTGTTCAAACAAACTACCTAGCCTTTCTGCCAGTAACTACTGTGGCTGTGTTAACACAACATTCGAGCTCTGACAGTAATGAGATTCGAAAAGGTCCCGATAGAAAGCTGAAGGAGCGCTGTGCTGCTTTTGTGAAACTAATTGGCAACAGACGGCTTCGCATCTTTTTATTGAGTAATTAATAAAAGCAAATCTATTGGAACCCGACGGCGAGTACCGCGGTGCTGTGCACTGATTTCTAACTACCTACAAAAATGATTACATATTCAATAGCATGCCTCGAGAGATCGGATTAATTAGAAGGATGCTGGTACTGAAAGGAGGCCTCAATCAAAAACGTATTTAATTAGTGTATACTTATCCAATATGTTTATCAGATGCAACTTGTTCATTTATCAAGGAACTGTTGCCCGCGGCTTTGTCCGCGTGGATATCAAGGGTGCGTGAGTATGGCAGATGCGCCTTGCGCGAGCCGCAAGTGGCTTCCGATCTGTTTTTCTTTTTATCAGCCTGATCTTTTTATCTGTTGGTCCTGAAGCTCCATTAAATAAATGAGTGAAATATTTTTTTTAAATATATCCAAACTTACATATAAGTTAACTTCAGTTTACTTCCTTTTTTTATATAAGTTGCGAACTTTCGGAGATCACTTCTTAAATCGAAATATTTCAACTTTACCTGTTTATAACATTAGTATAGATAAACTGCCAGCAACAAGGGCGTTGTCGTGCGCTTTCGTCTTTAACGGTCATATAGATCCAACGTTTGAGCGTAATAACAAAGAAGATTATAAATAAATAAATATTCTGGGACAAATCACACATGGTCATCATTATAGCGTCACATAACTAAATAAATTTCACAACCACGCTGTGCATACTTTCTCGCGACGCCTTCATCGTAGTCGGGCATACACAAATCAACAATAAACATTACACTTAACTAAGTAGCAAAAAAAAGTTGAAAAATTTACAAGCTTGATAAAAATTTACCAAAAAATGGGTTTTTATTGGAGGTACCTTACCTTACTCGGATTTTTCCGGCCTAACTAAGTCCTATTTAAAAAGTTTCATTAAAATCGTTAGATCCATTTATACCCAAAAGTAACTTGAACTTCTATGGAAGGTACCTTATTCCGATTTTGCTAAGTTATAGTAAAGTACCGAGTTTCATTAAAATCATTAGAGCCATTTTGATAGGATAAGTGATATTGAAAAAAAAAATGCCTTAACCCAAGTCCAACCCATGTAGTTTCGGAGCTAAAGATACACACACACACACATTTTTATTTTTTTAGTCTCTAGAGTAGGACAATCGATCCCCATCAAAATCTCAACTTCGTTTTTTTTTGCAATCACAAATACCTTCTTTACTTTTTCGTCGCTTCCTAACGCTCGCTTTCAGTCGCTCGAAAGTAGAAAGCAGTGATTATAATTATGCCCAGTGGTGCTAAGTAAAATAGGAGTAGACAGGTGTCTGTAAAAGTTCAAAAATAAATTGTTAGAATTTTCTCTTGCATAGTTGCTCCACGTCTATGGTAGATATCGATTTTACGAAATCTCCCCCATAAAAAAGAAATATATGTTGGACGCGTACAACGATTGCCCTCTCTCTCTCTTTATTTTCTTCGTCCTTTTCTTTTTAATTCGGCATATTTTTATTTGCTATGATAAATTGAAACTGCGGCGGGCGGAAGGGAGCTCGGGGCCGACGAACCCTCGATTCCTTTTTGTTTCGAGATTTTTTTAATATCTGGTGTTGCGCTTAATTGCGTAGCGCTAGCGGAAGCGTATTGTGCCGATATGGGTCAGAGGAGCTGCTGATGCCGGCCAGACGTCGGACTGACCCTTTTACCTGCGCTCACTTCATTTACGCATTCGCGATATCTCATATTTTCATTAGATTTATTAAATTTTCCTCGCAAACTTTTGCAATTTCTGTCAAGTATTTTTATCGAATTACTTGGATGATTGAATTTGGTAAAGATACTTTAAAGACAAATATTTGGTGGTGTTGTAAACTTACAACAATATATACACTATAGTATAAGCTAGTGCAAAAATGTTGTATAGACGTGAGTCGCGAGCGTATTCAATGTTACATTGTTCGGTCATTATCTTGAGTTTCCAGTAAAAAGTAAACACAATATAATGGAGCAGGATATTATGATCGTGTATCAAAACTATTAGTGGTGAATGGGACATATGAGCGGGCAACGCGAAACCCTGGGGCATCCGGATATGTGAACTGTCCGGTGATGAGACGTCTTCGATGTCTCAATGAACACTTAGGCCATTAATGGGGTATATAATTATAAAATTATAATGTATTTGTATCGAGTCAACTGCCTGTGATAATTCATATTTTTTGATAAGTAAAGTTAAAAGGATAGCTATTACTATAGCATTTTCCATTTACTCACGCATATGTGCAGTGTATGTATAATAAGATTAACAGGCAGAGGCTAGAGAACATGGTCATTTGTCGTTTTATAGGGTTCCGTGCCTTAAAAGGAAAAATAACGGACTCATTGTAAAATATCTCGCGTGTTGTCTGTCCGTCCGTCAGTCACAGCTAATTTGTTCCGAAAGTACTGGACCAATTGAATTGAAAGTTGGCACAAATATATTTGTCGGTGACCCAAAAACCGATGTGTAACGTAAATAAATGAATTTTAAACATGGGGCCACTTTTGGGGGGTAAATTGAAAATTCATTAGAAAAGTTTTGTTATTTAATGAAATGGCATATTTCGTTGTAATAATCACAAATATATTTTTTTACAATTTTAAAATAAATAGTTGTAAAGTTATATAAGAAAATAGGCCAAAATTTACTACCCCTCCCCCTTATCTCCAAAACCACTGGGCCTAATTTTTTTTTAAATACAGTAAACAGATCTTTACTGTATTTAAAGTAACATAGGAAATTTCTCAATCACCGTACGGATACCTCTCCACGCGAGTTTACCTGTCCTGTTTTTTGCTAGAGTAGAAATTAAGCACAATAGAAGATAAAACACACAGGGCGTAAATGTCAACTTTTAAGCTACCTATGTATACTGGCATGCAAATTACCTATCAATTTTAAATATTTTATCAGTACAGATAAATAGGTACATACGAGTACGTTAGTTCTCCTATGCAAACTGATGGAATGAACTGAAAAATGAAATGCATTGGTAAAAGCGTCTTTGTGCCCTCACAAAGATGTTTTTACCAATGCATTTAAATTTACGTTTACAGGAATCAAATATATTTACAACCTCGTTGGATTTCAGGACTGCACTGTTCGCAAATAGAATTTTGTCGCTGGGCCTTTGATTTTTAACAGACAATGTTGCGTGTATTACACTCGACAGCAAAGAAAACAGGTCGGTAACAAAAATCCAATAACTTTCAAAAAAAATTAAACAGCTTTATGAAATAAAGACTGTATTAGAGACAATTTTATAGCGCTTCAATAAAAATAATATGTTATTCACGTTCATGATTTAAGAGTTCATTTTGAATAAAAATTGGTTAGGACAAAATGAGTATTTTTCACTAGATTTCGAAAAATGTGCTACGGTGACAAAGTGCAATTTTCACACATTTCAGTATTTTTCATTACCACCAGAAGCTATTAAAACAGCTATTACATTTTTTGGCATGCTTTCCACCAGATTTCTGAGTCGATGCTGAGGAATATTCTCCCAGTCCTCTATCAGTGCTTCTTTCAGTTCACGGAGCGTGATTGGAGGGGAATTTCGCTGGCGTACACGTCGTCCCAGTTCATCCCAAGCATGCTCTATGTGATTCAAGTCTGGGCTGCGTACTGGCCACTCTATGCGTATGATAGCGAACATCATCAAGGTAGTCAAACACTGTCCGAACTGTATGGGGACGAACGTTATCTTGCATAAAGATGGCGTTCTCGCCCATGTTTACTAAAAACGGGCCAACATACTCATTTAAGATTTTATTCACGTATCTCTCTGCAGTAAAAGTCGTGTAACTTGTTCGGCCTGTTCCTGGTCTGCGAATATTGGATCCAGTCTCTTCAAATCGCTGAAGCACTCTTTGAACGGTTGATAGCGACACACCAACAGTTCTCGCTGTATAAAACTCACTGCACCCGTCTTCAAGCATTGTCAGAATTCTGGTACACTCTTCAGTGGTTAGTGGCATGTTTTTAACTGAATTTGTTCAGAATATAATGAATTTCTGCACAATAAATACCCTATTTATATGACAGAACAGGAACAAAAGTAAAACAAATGGTTCCAAACTTGATGTGCAAATTTTGAAAATCGTCTTTATTTTTTATTTATGGTTTTTAAAACAATCATCAAAAAAAAGTTTTACTTCTTCATTTATTCGTAATGAAATATAACTTAATTTACTTTTTATTTTGAAAAGATTGCTCAAATATTTTAAAAGATATCGCTTTTTTTATTACCGACCAATTTTCTTTGCGACCCAGTGTATTTGAATGTGGAATGCATTATCATTATCACCAGATTTTAGTTAATACATCACGATTCACCATACATCAGTTTTATTATTAGAAACAATGTCATTTATACGAATATCCAAGATTACAGAATGTTAGATAGGAATGTACTGCCATTTTAGAGTTATGTGTTCCTTAATTGACTTATTAGTAATTTCATCTATCAAATAATTTAAAAGACAGGATTTTAGTCCAGGATTGTCAAATAGAAGTCGATGGCCTCTGGCGGTAGAGCGTTGTGTCACGCGGTGGCAACGACACGGCGGCGGCGGCGGCGGCGGCAGCGGTACGGCGGCGTGGGCCGACGCGTTGTAACCCCATTAAAACTGCTACGGGCTCCCGTACCCCTCTCGTATCCCTCTTCATGAAATATTAAAAATTCAATTGCGCTTCTCTTTATTTTAGCCCCCCTCTCCTCGTCCGTGACACCCCCTGATTCTCCCAGTACAGTATACAATGAAAAATGTATCCGAAAAATAACGTTCACCTATTATTTATAATTTGTGCTGCCTCGACTCCGTGTCCGCCACGCCCCCCCCCCCCCCCCCCCTTTCTTTTACGCGTACGTTTTTATTTTTAAGACTTTATGCAGTCACTTCACTGGCGAATGGCTTGGATAATTTGAAAACTTGTGATGGATGATGGCGAACGTGGCGACTGCGGCGCCGGAGCCACGAGGGGTGCAAGGGTGCAGGGGTGCACATTGCACACTGCACCGCCACACTCGCGGCACGAGAGCCCTCGCAGCCGCCGCGCCGCGACAAAGGTGAGCCTGCCTTATCGCCCCTCATCCAATGCGCGCAAGACTAATTCACATAAGTGCTCATCTTCACCGGATTCTATCCTTATTCATCAAAGTGTTAAAAGTTGCATCTAATGAACGAGGAAGTCACTCGATCAGTAACTTGGTTAGTTATGTCTATACATAATATGTCTTGTAATGGTGCATGTGTGTGTAATTCCAGGTATTGAGGTAAACAAACAAGATAGATAATGATATATCCGCTACTTACACATTGTCTCGCAGTACTTAAATGCGCCGGTATTCAATCAACATAAACTTACCTGCAAGAAAGAAAAAAATATAGGTAAAGATTTTTCATTTTACTATAATTTTCACACATATTGGTATTATTTATCCTATTTGATTTTATTTCATGAAGATAAGAGACTGTGACACCCAATCATCACACAAACAGACTTCGAATTGTCGGCCAATAGTAATGAAAAGCATTTGATAATTGCTGTAAGAGATAGTAATTTCAACGTGACCGTTGAATTCGGACATTTTGCTAAATACCTTATGGCATATTCCGTTTCGCGTGCAATCTGTGCGGTGAATTTTCGAGATTTTCAACTCCCAACCGGCCCCGGGCCTTGTTAAGAATCCGTCGGCGAACGTTTCAAATCTGAATTTCAGCTAGTTTCAATTGCGAACGGGGTATGCCAATATTGTATCGAATGTTGCAGTTAGCTACTTACTAGTACCTAATTCATCCTAACACCCTCAGTTCCATTTTTCAATTCCATTCTATTTTTGGATTTTACTCCTTAAGAATTAGTTTTCATATATACTTAGTTGCACATGATACGAAAATTATATGGGGAGTTCAGAAGTCATCAAAAAAAAACCAGAACCCGCGTACGGCGATAAAAGTGAAGCAAATTGTACTTGTATGAAACTACTCTAATTTAGAAGAGTTTTAACGTTTTGGCCCTTCTGAACCCTGCATGCAGGTGGTTTATTTTTGTGAGTACACAGGCATTAGTAATCTGTGACACAGGCAGTGGTTTTTTCTAACTTACCTAACTTAAAAAGTTTTAAAATCTGATCTAAAATAGCAATAATACAGCCAAGTGAAGAAAGGTATACGCGGAGTTTTTGGATCGCGCGCGTGTCATATACTGTTCTTACTGTACGCGGGTTCTAGTTTGTTCTGTCTTCTGAGATGGGGAGTGAAATCGAGTGTTAACTTCGTTAATACACTTTTATTTGCTTACGTTTTATGTAAGTCAACTTTTTACATATGGAAGGCTAAGATTCCATGGCCGTACAGCCAAAACCGCGAGGACGCAAGCCAAGCTCCGCGTAGGGCGAAGCCGGAGAGCGCCCTGCGAGGCCGGAGGCCGAGTTGCGCGCAGGGCGAGGCCCGGAGCGTTCCTCCTGTAAGGTCAGGGACGTCGAAACTAGACTTTTCATGATGATGAAACTCCAGTCGCACGTCTGAGCTGACGAACGCACACTTTTTAGGGGTCCGTAGTCAACAGGGAACCATTATAGTTTCGCCCGCCATGTCCGTCTGTCCGTCTGTCGTCTGGCCACGGCTTGGCGAAGAGACTATTAGTACTAGAAATATGTAATTTGGCATGCGTATACATATTAATCACGCCAACAAAGTGATAAAATGCTTAAATTCTCGAAGAATACTTTTTTGTGTACCAAGAAACTTTTTTTCGGGTGTAAAGAAGAGGTGATTTTCTTTGTTGATGTACCCAATAGTGTGGGGTGTCGTTGAAACGGTCTTTCAAGGGTTCCGTAATCAACAAGGAACCCTTATAGTTTTGCCATGTCTGTCTGTCCATGGCTTAGCTCAGAGACTATTTTAGACTAGAAATCTGTAATTTAGCATGCATATACCTACATATTAATCACGCCAACAAAGTGGTAAAATGAAATCCTGAAAAATACATTTTTTTGGGTACCTCCCTTACATGTAAAGAGGGGATGTTTTTTTTGTGAAGACGTACCTTATCGTGTGGGGTGTGTCGTTGAATGGGCCCTGAGAAATATTGAGCTTTAAAGTGCTAATTTTTGTTAGAGTCAAGTGTCCCCCCCCCCCCTCTCCTACCAGCTAAACCACTATCTGAGGACGTCTGAAATAATTGAAATAGCAGGACATACAATACATTTTACGGGAAAACTATCTCGGCTTAGTCGCCTTCTCAGTTTTAGGAGTCCATCGATCAACTTTAGACGTGCAGTTAGATTTGTATTAAATTCATAGATTTTCTATACAAAATGTTCTATTACCAACTGCAAAAACAATTCAGTTTTCTTTAAATATACATTTTTTGAAAAGGCGACAGAACCCTACTTTGTGCGTGTCCGACGGGCACTTGGCTGGTTTTAAAATTCTATTCTATTAAAAAAGTTACGAAATTCCAAGACCTTATGTTATGACATCAAGGTTTTTAGAAATAAAACTTTATACCTAACGATGACTTCATGAATAAGGTTTAGATTCGCTTCATTTAAGCAAAACGAGTTAATAATTGTGTTGTATGAAATTTATGAAACTGAAGAAAAATGCGTAATCGCCTTTTTACCTAACTAAACTTTAAACCGTAAAAAGGTTGAAAAATTTGTTAGTTATGCTATTGCCAAACCATGTGTGAAAATGAAAACTTCGACTAGAATTTTATTAGGTAGCAAAGGCATCAGTGGGTAGCTCGCAGATTTTTTTTTTCCTTTCTGTCTATATTGAAACAATAGTAGAGATTATTTGGACAGCTGATCCTTTGACGTCCTTTCGGAGAACAGTGGCGCCGGCGCAGTACTCGGAAATGACACGTCTGTCACTATCTTTACGCGGGTGACAGAGAAAAGCCAGGAATCGACTGCACACCTCACAACGTCAGTGGACATGTCTGCCTTTTAACAAACATTGTTAGTACAATAAACTACCCTCCAAACCATTTCCGTTAAGTAAAGTGTGGTATAGTGCCTTTCTTCAAAAATGCGACAATACCCTTCTGAAGAACTATAAGCCAATCTTACGCCATTTCTCTAGAGACATGTCTACAAGCTGTTTTCGAGAGTCATTACGAATCGTCTCGCACGCAGGTTTGACAAGACAAACCGGTTTCGGAAAAGACTTACCATAGACCACATACATATTATACAGAAGACCGAAGAGTACAATCGGCCACTATGCTAAGCGTTCGTGGACTATGAGAAAGCCTTTGAGTCGGTCGAAATTTGGGCTGTGTTACAGTCTCTCCAGCAGTATATCGAGATATATCGAGGTACTGAAGTGTTTGTATGAAAACGGCACCATGTCGGTTCACCTCCAAGACCAAAACTCGGAACATATCCGGCTGCAGCTAGGGGTGATACAGGGAGACGTCATATCTCCGAAACTGTTCACCGCCGCCCTGTAAGATGTTTTTAAAATTTGGACTGGGGTGTACTCGGCATCAATATCAACGGCGAGTACATCACCCTACTTTCATTCGCTGACGATATCGTGGCTAAGACTTTGGACGACTTAGGTACAATGCTCGATGGCCTCAGTAGAGCCTCACAATAAGTAGGTTTTAGAATCAACATAGACAAGAAGAAAATTATGTCAAACGTCCATGTCCCACCTACTCCTCTGAAGGTTGGAGGCTCTACACTGGAAGTTGTTGCAGAATATGAGTACCTGGGACAAACAGTCCAGTTAGGTAGGTCCAACTTCGATACAGAGATCAGTCGTCGAATCCAACTCGGCTGGGCAGCGTTCGGAAAGCTTCGCAATATCTTCACATCCCAAATACCGCAGTGTCTTAAGACTAAAGTCTTCGACCAGTGTATTTTGCCAGTGATGACATACGGAACTGAGACATGATCGCATACTATGGGCCTCATAAGAAGGCTCAAGGTCACCCAAAGGTCAATGGAGCGTGCTATGCTCGGAGTTTCTCTGCGTGATCGAATCAGAAATGAGGAGAACCAAAGTAATCGACATAGCTCTCAGAATTGCTAAACTGGCGGGGCACATAACTCGTAGAACAGATGGCCGTTGGGGCAGTAAAGTTCTCGAGTGGGGACCGCGCACCGGAAAATGTAGTGCGTAGGCAGCCCTCCCACTCGTTGGACCGATAACCTATGGTGAAGGTCGCGGGAAGCTTTTGGATGCGGGTAGTGCAGATCCGGTCGTCGTGGAAATCCTTAGGGGAGGCCTATGTCCAGCAGTGGGCGTCCTTCGGTTGATATGATGATGATTATGATACTGTTTCAAAACTAAAGAGTGTTATTTCTCGTAAATCTCTCATCAATCATTTGTTTTTAGATATCAGAAAAACACATGTACTCGTATAATAATTAGGTATAATTTCATGTAGGTAAGTACCTACCTACTTATTTTACTTTATGATACAATTTTTATTTATTAATCGCAAACGTTATTATTTCAAGTTGAAACAAATAAAAAATAATTATATTCAATAAGCATGTCTCTCCTGATCACCAAGTACCAACTCGCGGGCAGGATATCATAAATAAATTGGTAGCAACAAACCCAGTGCGAGCGACACTATCCTATACATTATTTTGCGATACTAAATTGTCTAAGCACAACACCCCTGCCTAAACCCGCGCACACAGCGCCGCTTTAACACATACGCAGCGGTGCACCCCGCGACCCACGTACAGGATGGTGCACTTTTTCATTTCCCATTTTAATAACATTCGGAAAGTAAGCAAAATATTTACATTCCGAATTCATGAACGTTTCTGGAACTAGTACAAAGTCAAAATTTTAATCAACCACCGTAATAGAGGTTCTTAAAAGCATCATATTTTTTATTTACCATCCTTTCACATACCTAAGTAAAAAAGCGATAAAAGAAAAAAAAGTATAGATTTATAAAGTGACGATACAGAAAACCTGCAAAAATGTTGAATCACTCTGTGTGCCGGGGAGGCGCGGCGGGCGTCTATTTGTTTTGCCATAGCTTTGTCGGGCTAGGGACATGCAGGTCATTAATTGTTGTGAACGCTAGTTCCTAATCGATAGCGCGCAACGTTCGATTCTAGTTTATATTAATGCTATTTGTGCTGACCGTACTATCCGGGAAGCGTTGACATGTGTCTGACTGTATAATTTTCCACTGTCTTCTAAGACGCGAATAAAATAAAACGTAATTAGCCGAATTTGTTCAGAACTTTTGATTTAAAAGGTTTCATCTCAGAGTGATTGTGAAGTTATCGATGCCATACTTTTTTAATTTTCGAAAGAACATGTAACAGAGAGTTAAAAATAAGAAATGGCATTATGTCAACAAAATTCTGTGTATTGTTTCCCTCTTGTTGCATCAGACAATGTTATTTAGAAAACTTTTTAACTTCGCAGTAACCAGTTGTTTCTTTTTTGTTATGTTATTGTTTGTTGCCAAGATTTCAAAACTCGTTTGTATATGTAAATGACATTTTCCGAATCAATGTAAACTTTCATTGTTCTTTATTGTTGATTTTCAGTACCTATCGTGATCGTAGTTGTTTAAAACTTTATAGGTTTGCGCCTTATGTAATAGATTCGCGAAATCGTCTAAAATATACTTTTCCCTGAAAACTTTTTCTGATTTTATAAAAACTCATTTAATACATTTTATTACAATTGTTGCTTTATATCAATTCATTAAACTTTGATTTATAAACAACGGAAATAATTTATTGTGGCATTTATGTGCAAATTCTTAAAAAATATATAGAAAAGTAATTAAGAACAAAAGTGAATAGATACATTTTAATTTTTATTTAAGAACATAAATATGAAATAAATAATTGATTAACAAAAAACGAGTTTCTTTCAGTTAACACTACATTAACTTTTTTTGCGTCGATCTATTCTATTTTAATGGCATAAAAAGTAGCCTTTATCACTTCCTACCTCGTCAACTATCTGTGTGCTAAAATCAGGTTTATCGGTTGCTTTGCAGTATTTAGATTCATCACATCAGCTCATATACGTCCCCACCGAGGGGCTTAGGCCTACCCGGAATTAGGGCGATCGGGCCATAGTCGACTACGCGGGCTCAGTGCGGGTTGGTCGACTTCACACACAACCTTCGAGTTTCTTTGCAGGCGTATGCAGGTTTCCTCACGATGTTAACCTTCACCGTACAAGAGCGTCGGATAAATGTACTTGACATATTGTAACTTTCAGGGATTTACTACAATAAAAGTCGTGGAATCCTTTTCACATTGTTTTATTCCATCGATCTTAAATATTATAATATCCCCAGCGAAAGGCACGCAGTGCCATATCAAAACTACACTCAGACAAAGACTCAGACAGCGCTCCGGACTGGTTGGACAACGCAGTAGTTTATATCCTCTTCGCAACTTACAGCACTAGTGGCTAATATATATAACTGTTATGTAAAATACAATAACTAATATTTGTACCTGTTACAATATGAAATCGAAACGTGGCAGGATCGAACCACGATTCATAATAATTAGTAATGATAAGAAAATATTTACTGTGGTAATAATGTACAATAATGTAAAGGTGTCCGATAGCCGTATAGTAGGCGTAGGCGGCGGCGCGGCCAGTGCTAGTGGCAGTGGCAGCCCTCGGCCGGCGGCGGCGGCGGCGAATCTAAATTCATGAGTACGGACGTGATTAGAATGACGTTGTATACGCGTGCAAGCTCCTAGATAAAACGCGAATCTATCGTCGATATAATTGTTTATAGCTTGTTTAGGCGCGCTCCTGATTAGTTGATGGGATTACTATCATAATGTTATAATGTGCCACCCTCGACAACGTACTCGTAGGTACTTATAAACCAATATACGTCAGTATGATTCAAAATTTAACATCTCCGTGGCGTAATGGTTGTACAGTCTACTCTCTTCACCTACACCAGCAGGTCGCGGATTCGATTCCTGACGCGGTCTAACTTTGTTAGAGTCAGTTTGGTTGGTCAAGGTATTTTCTAAGCCCGCCTGGTTAGCTGTCACCATCTTATCTAAGTCTAGGCACCAAACATCAACATTAACAGCATTTCTCCATTGCGCGGAGGATCTTTGTAAGCCCCTTTCTTAGGGTTCCGTACCCAAAGGGTAAAAACGGGACCTTATTACTAAGACTTCGCTGTTCGTCTGTCTGTCAGTCCGTCTGTCACCAGGCTGTATTTCATTAACCGTGATAGCTAGACAGTTGAAATTTTTACAAATGATGTATTTCTGTTGCCGCTATAACAACAAGTAAAAATTTGAAAAAATGAAAAATAAGGGGGTTTCCATATAAAAAAAAACGTGAAGAAACTAGCGCCATCTAGTATGATGGTACGGAACTCTTTGTGCTAGCGCTAGGTACGGAACCTTATGTGTGCGGTTCTGACTCGCACTTGGCTGGTTTTTTATTATCTTCGGTATTATCATCACCTTCAGCGGTGACGATGTCAAGAGCTAATACCAACTGTGGGTAGAGAAAAGGCAGCGCGAGTCGCGCGAACCCGCCATCACGAGTCATTAGTGAGTGCTCAGCCGTATGTAACGTTATTATGTGTTAACTAACCTGTTCGAAGGTTATCAGTTTGCCAGGAGGCTGTGACGTGCGCGCAAGCAAATAGGATGCCACGCTGGCGGTCCGCAGATGGAGCGATCGATAATATCCCGTACACGTAATTGGGACCATATCCGCGGAGCAGACGATGGCAATTGTATTTATTAATGAATTGCCTTTCAACTGACATATATAGATTGTAGGTATCACTTAGAACGATGAACGTCTCCTGTTGAAATACAATTTGCAGTCGCTATCCAACTGTGAATTAAGAGCCCTCTCGAGGTGCTAATTTATAGGCAATTTTAAATTAATTTGGTTGTATATGTACATATATAAAATATATGATGCTCAAAAATGGGATAAGTTGGTTTTATAACGCGTGAAAATACAATCAAAACTACCAATCAAAGAGACACACAAGACGGCTACGTCACATTATTAACCGTAGTATAGTTGCTACGAGCGCTACGACTACGACACAATACGACGCGACGACGCGACAACAAGCACAAGTAAGAAAAATTAACCAAAAGAAGTATAGTAAGTTTTTGGTGAGGAATAAAATTTACTTGAAATGAAGTGTACGAACTATAGTATATCAGGTAATCTCGACTCCATACAAACCCACATTGTTTACTGTCTCATTTGAATTATTTTAGTGAATCAACTATAGGAGTTGTATAAGATGAAATTTGTTTCGTGACATTTTTTTTAAAACAAGTTTCTTACCTTATAAGAGTAGGTGTAGTTTGGGCGTGTGGTAAAGATACAGAATCAATGGAACACTTACTGTGTCACTGCGATGTCCTGGTTAGCAAGCGTATGTACCTCCTAGGTGATGGCTACCCAAAACCGGAGGACTACAAGCACCTTCCTATCAGCGGAATTGCTGCATTGATGCAGCACATCTTCGAGTAGGTTGGGATGCAAAGGTTATAGGGTAGACACAAAAGATCCCATTGGGTCGAAGTGTCGCCGCAACTGCGGCCCCCACTTGCAAAGAGAAGATAAGGTGCAGTTAGCATTCATACTATGGCGCAAGTGTTCAGCGTACAATACCAGAGTTTAAGATTACATCTTCCCAAATAATCATACTTTACCGTATTTCTGATACAAAATAATCCCTTAACAACATATCACCTTGATGTTAACCAAATGGCTTAGGTACCTACCAAGATTCTTCTACATAATAGGGAATCGACCATCTTAAATCGGTGTCGGAAGAAATCAACGCTGTTAAAACTGATGTTTGACGGCAAGACATATATAAATGGCGGTAGCTAGGCGGTCTCTATGAAAAAAATATCGTATGTGGTAGCACCTTTCTCATCACTGCAATTACAATGAAGAATTGAGCCGTCCCCGCGGTAATTTATGTCAGAAGTTAACCTATCTACGCAAACGAAGTTGCGTGTTACGGCTAGTTTTTAAATAAGTGAGATTGTTATTAACCTGCACTACAGCTATCGATTTTTTTGTGAATTGATTCCTTTCTGGGATCCGCTTATCGTATCACAGCGGTAATGGATCGACAGCCTTAAAGTGGCATTCCGACCTAGGCGACCGGCGACTCACTGTTATACTCGTAAATAAATACTTGGATTAATATGAAGCATAACGATTGCAAGCGACAGAATCTCAATACAGTATAAGTACAAAACAGTGGGTCGCCTGTCGTCGTCACCAAGATCGGATTCCTACCTTTACGCTGCACATGTGTAGAAAAGCTCTTTCACTGCATTGGTCCAGGCCAGAGCCTGTACCGCAATGAATTGCGGATCGGAAGCCTTCCTTTGCAAGCCCTAAATCCGGAATTACTGCTAATTTATGTTCAGATTCGTAGTTACGTTACCTTGTCTTTTGAGATTTGTGTGTCTGTTACTATTAAGGCTTCTAAAGTTATTGCTTTTTAGGGTTCTGTACACCCAATGAGTGACTAACGGGACCCTATTATTAAGCTTCCGCTGTCTGTCCGTCTGTCAGCGGGCTGTATTTCGTGAACCGTAACAGGTAGACACTTGAAATTTTCACATAATGTGTATTTCTGTTGCTGCTACAACAATAAATACTAAAAACTAGAAAAAATGAAAAATTTAGGTGGGGTCTCCATAAAAAAAAGTGTTTTTTATAGGTCTTTAGGAGTATTTTTGATTTAGCTCTATCGTAAAAACGGTAATACATATAAGCGTGAAACTTGATGTGATTATAGTACTAAACAAATAATAAAAAATGGCCAAATGTGAGTCGTACCCGCGTTAAGGAGTCCGAAAAGCATACTTTTGTCGCTCGCGTTGATGTATTTTGTATCATTGTCATTATATTAGGTAGTTGTGTGGAGAGTTGTGGTGGTGCTAGTCCTAGGACTCGCACTTCGCCGGTTTTTTGTAGTAGTAACTATGTTAAGCAGTAAAACTCGAATGATAACGAACTTACGAACGAAGTTTAACACGACCAGTTTACATGATCTCAAATTAGAGTCGACATAAGAATTTTTTAGAATACTTTGAAATAATATCACAAAATTAGTCATTTAAAGGATAAAAGTCCTTAAAAGCAATTTTTGAAACGAATTAGTATTTTTTTCTCGTCATTATTGTATGAATGTCGAAAAAATAATCAGATAAAATTGGTACAGAGAACATTATTTTTTTAATCCACAATTGGTTGGCATCATTTCAGCTGATGGTGAGTGACGATGTATACCTATGTTGCATCCAAATTGAGAATTAGGCGTTTTGCAAATTGGCGCGCCGCTTTGTAAACTACTGAGTAAAAAACTCTGAACAAAACCAAGTCCGTTCCGAGTTCTGGCCGTAGTTAAAAAAATCAATAAAACTTTAATTCAAAATTTAAAAAAAAACACCAACAAAAAACCACTAAAAAGTAGAAAATAATATGTTCTGGCCCTTAATTTATGTAGTTATATTTTGATCTAAGAATCGTCGTTGAGGGGGACCGCTAAATTTTGAAATTATAAGTTTAGTTGTAGTAAAGTAAAACAGTTGTAGTCTGTGTTATTTTATTTCAATAAAATATCGGTCTCCTTACGCGACGACTCTTAGGTCAAAATATAACTACATTATATTGAACTGAAAGGGAAAACATATAGTTTTCTACTTTATAGAGGTTTTTTTGTCAGGGGTTTTAAAATTTTTATTTTAAGTTTTATTTTATGCTTTTTAAACTTTAAGTATTTCACACATGATTCCTCAGGTGTAAGTTGGTAAGGAGTTGGATATCCTGCAGATACTAAGAGATATTGCAGCATCAGGTCAAGGTTACCATGGTTTTGCAATATTAGGTATGTCAGTGTTTTACAGATTGTTTGTCACACAGATACACGTAATCACATCACGTATGCGATATGTCCACTTTTGGACTTAGTGACAAGAGCATGTTTTATTAATTCACGGCCTATTCTTAGTTTCATCTTACCTCCGAATGAAACCGATGATTTCTTCTTCTGCGAAGCATTCTGCTACACTTTTGACTGTATAATCCGACTGACTGACCGAACCTAACATCTCTCGTTCCCTCGCTTAATTTCATAAAATTTCAATGACTATGAGTAGGCCGTGAAATTGTAAGAAATGGAGCCGATTGATAATTTACTGTGCTATTACGATTTCATTAAATTTCACTAGTGAAATTGTAACATCACGACTTTGACAATATACCTGCGACACATCCACAGGTACTACTTCCTTCACTGATATACATGAATTGGAACTAAAATTTGTTTGTGTTGGTTTCAAAGATTGCATCTTGATATTAGATACTGCTGATATTATTCTTTATTACCATAAGTTGGACCAAATTTCAATTTAGTAACATTTGATTCCATTTTAGATTATTTATGAAAAAAATATCAATTTTATTCAATGAGAACTTCCCTCGTCCTAGATTTAACAATTTGTAACTAAAAATAAACAACAAATGAAAATATTCATTTGACATCTTTTATTTCTAGTGAAGATCACGTCTATTTTTGATGTACAAAAAAACGTGAAAGCCTAAGTGTAGATTCCATTACATATTTAAGTTTTGCATGTCAACAAAACTCGAGCCGACGAAACCACTATCGATGAGACGGGCACGGCGAGCGAGCAGAGGAGGCACGACAAAGCGGGGCTAATCAGGCGCATTTGTTCGACAAACCCAGCTCCCCGCTTGCCACCCCTTCCCGCCCCTGCAGGCCCTGCACCCACCAGCGAATACCCGCACTCATTACATGATTAACTCGATCTATCGGACACATGCTAGTGACAGCAAGTTTGAAAAAGATTTCTAAAGAAAACAGATTAGGAGTATTTTAAGCCACTTGAAATTTCATTTTTAATAAAAACCTGATTTTTTTCGGATTAAAAGATTTAGGAACATGTAAATGTCTTCTATTACCTATCAACACACTAAACGTTTTAAAATAGTAATGTGTCTTGCCAGTGACAAGAAAAAACTAGCATCAAAATAGGATATTCACAAGAAATCAGAAGTATTATTTAGTAAGAGGGGCGCGAGAGACGAGACATAAAATTCAAATAAATTATTCAATGCCGCCATTACGCTCGCCGGAGAGAGGATCTCGAGGAAAACTACGAGTGTAAATATTTAAAGACAGACGTTATATGTATTGCACTTTTCATTAATGATTAACAAGGATTTCAGGTGGGGCAGGAGCGCCTTCGTCGGTCAGACAAACACCCATACATAAGTGATACGCTAGTGCGCCTCTACACGGTTGCTAATCTAAAGGGAGTACTAATACGCTAAGCTATTCATATTGTATGAGAGCGCGGACGCCGGCCGTATAGTATATTTATTGCGTCATTATAATTGAACCGATCGAGGCATTGGCTTGCACACACACACCTATATGTATTATTGCATTCTACTGTACTGTAATTGCAGTTTTTCAAATAAAAAAAATTGTATTTCTATGTCGGTGGCCTAACTATCACTGCGTTATGAAAGTATTAAACAACTAACTTTCCTAGGGAACTCAAATCCTTAAGAAAGAGCTATATTAATAATAATAATGTTTTTGGTGGATGTCACTATCCCATACGATGAAAACCTCGTGCACGCAGATGCCGCAAAAAGGACCACGTACCTGGACCTGGCGCACGACGTTACTGATATGTGGCAAGGGGAATCCACCGAAATCATCCCCGTAGTCCTGTCCGGTAACGGGCTAATTTCAGCCGACCTTGAACGTCACCTAAGACGGCTGGATCTCCGAGGCAAACCAATAATTGCAGCAATGCAGAAAGCAGTCCTCCTCGACAATGCCCGTATAGTCCGACGCTTTCTCTCCCCGTCGCGTCGCACTGAACTCCAGCCAACGTGCTTCCGCTGGAGGTGCTCCTGCCACTTTGCCTCGTGCCAAGTGAGCTTAGATTTTATAAATTTTAAATAAGCTACAGTTATATTTAGTGGTTGTTGCCCTATTCGTTTGGACTAAGCATTGCTATTGTTATAAAAAAGACTAGCGGATGCCTATTAGCGGCGTTGCCAGCGCAGAATTTCCCAAAATCCTTTCTTAGCGGATGCCTACGTCATAACTGCTATCTGTATGCCAAACCTCAGTCGGATCAGTCCAGTGGTTTAAGTCATCAGGATAAAAGATTTTAAAAGTATAAAAAATATATAGATTTCAGGTGTAACAAATCTGTCAGTGGATACGCGTCTTCATATTCTTTATTACCTAAACCTAGTTTGTGCAGATCTCCAATCCGATAGACTTTCACCGAACACGTAGGCTGGCCCGCGGCGGGAGACCGGTAGGGGGAAGCTACAGGGTACAGCACCTGTCGACATTATTTGATCTGCACAACATTAGTCCGATTAATTCAGCGGCTGTCAAAGAGGTCCTTTGAACACACCCTGTCATTCGCTATCGGCTTGTCGATAGCTCAAACTTTACACATAGAATAACAATAGAAACTTCGCAGCGCCATCAGGCGACTACAATGCCTCTGCACTGATGTCCACCCGATGACGCGCACATTGTGCCGCGGTCTATTATGCCAGTTCACTCTTAGTTTGAACCGAAACAGAATCTTTACACAACCGAAGTGCGGAGGCGGAGCCGCTCATTAGGGGATGCGTAGTCACAATTGAAATATAAAAAGTAAATAACTATCTGATTAATTTTAGTGCTTACCTCTTCATCATACTACATAACAAAATCTATGGTTTTTGTTTTTTCCTGTACCTCTTTCTACTTCTATTTACCTTGGGTAAGGTAAGGGAAATTTTAATAGCCTATTGACCTATCTTCTTTGGAGAAAGTTGCTCAAAATCTTAAGTAGGATGTAATAATATTATTGTAGGTTTCGTTACCTGTGGATTTTACTCTTCATATCACTTTTCCACAGGAAAATCTCAAAAAAAAATAAAACTCCTTACAAAATTGGTCAATTAGTTAATCAATTGTATGATGTCAAATAAAAAGGGGAATTGACTATGGGTCTTTTAGGAAAGTAGTTCAGTATGATGTATAGAATTAGGTAAGTACCTGTACCCCAGTTAACAGGACATAAACCAATTTTATTACATCCTGTATAATTAATAGAGAGCCATCTCTGCGGCTTGCAAATACAGCATCAGTGAGGTGGGTGGGAGATGTTTGGGCACTACCGTGCATGCACGCCTAGTCATTTTCCTAATCAAGTACTGGCCTAATAAAGTTAGCTATGCACTACGCTCATGATTTAAGCTTTCGCCTCATCCCTGTACTCAATCGACGAACTATACGTCAATGGAGTACCCATACCACTATTAGCATCTTTAAAACAAATTTATGAATGAAAAACACCTAATTTTTCACCATCCACTTGCATAACTCAATAAAAAACTGATAAATCAAGAGTAAAATTAAAACCAAGCTCAAAGCAAGAATCGGGAAGAAACAAAGAAATAGGGATGACGAATGATAAGTCATCTGAGTTACTTTTTATCGCCTAGGTATTTCAAACATTTTTAGAACAAAACGAAATTTTGTTCTAAAAATGTTTGAAATACCTAGGCGTGACGTTATGGATTTGCAGCGTCATTTACATACTCATTTTATGAGTTTGGTGAATTAAAAATTGAAGACTTGATGGAAAACAAAACGAGTAAGGTTTTCCGAACTTTAAGTAGCACGGCAATTTAGTGATCAAGAGTTCATAATTTGTTTCTGATGCTTGCTTCCCTATTGTGTGCGCAGTTTGACAACTCGAAATATCCAATCGTTGGACTCGAGAGTGTCCCAATCAATTCCAAGATATACTGCACGTAAGAGCTGCGCTGTGGGTGTGGGCGGCGCACCGGCCGCCGCCGCCGTCGCCGCCGCCGCCGCCGCCGCCGCCGCAGAGCAAAGCACACGGACACGGACATGCGAAGTTTTGTATGCAAATTCACGCAAACATCGGGACCATGGGGAGCGTTTTGCATTTCAGGTACACTTATAGGTACAGGCTGACTGTTGTCCTGGGATAAAATAAATTGGAAAAATCGTGGTGGCCAGTGACGAGAAGGACTACAGCTAGATCTTTACGTCGAGTGACCGAGCGCAGGGAAAAACCTTAAAAAAATTTTTAGACACAAGCTTTTATTTGAAAATTTGATACCCATTTTTTATACCCATATCATGAAGGTTCATTAAAAATAACTGGTCCGCCATATTGGGTTTAGAATTACGTCACTTAGCTAACCGTGCACTGTTCTCCAAACTTAACGTGTATGCAAAATTTCAGCTCAATCGGAAACCGGGAATCGGTGCTATTTAGCTTCCATGATTTGTCCCAACTAACCAACGGATTAAATTACTAACACAGCAAGTTAATATAAAGTTTGTAAAAAGATTTTTTAAATATTACGCAAAGTGTGTTCTATATCACTAGTTTAAACAAAAACAATACTATTTTTTCAAAAATGTCCGTCAGTTCGTCCGTCTGTCACGCTTTCTCTAACGACAAAACTAATTGCGAATTATGATGATTTGTCGATGGTTTTTGAGCGGCTCAAGATGCTATTTAAGGGTAGCTGCTATACAAAAAGAAATAAAAAATGTTTTAATCTCAAAAACGGCCCTAACGATTTTGATGAAACTTTGAGAGTATATTATTAATTAGATCTATGAGGAGTACTATTAATTTTCTATAAATTGGCAGTATTGGTTTTTCTAGCAAAATTCGTTAAAGGCCATTTTTGTTTGCCGACTTTAAGCTATTTATTAAAAGTCGTAAGCTTATGCTGTTAGGTTTAAAACTCTTACAACGTTATATACCGCTAGTTACGCAATAAGCATCGATTTTGTCAAATAAACCTTAGTAAATCTATCTATACCTTTATAGATAGCAGGGTGTAGAAGTATACATTTATGTATTATGCAGAAACCGCTACAGGTCCTAAATGAAGCCAGAGTAATTTGGATCTGGGAACGCCGGTGCAGTGCGCTTGCGCTTGCGTTAACAAATCAAGTTTGCTGCGGCGTATCCCTTGATAATTTGTTCTAATTGAAATTCAAGTCATTGACATGGCCAACGGTCGTAATCGAATTTCTCGAAGCACGCTCTCTGGACGTCTGATTCGACGTGCCTTCACAATGTGTGCATATGTTCGCAATTGCATGTGACCTTTTAGAAATGTTTTTTAATAGTGTGTATCTGTTTTTAAATAATTTATTAAATGATGATCAGATGAGTTTGTAAAAAGTTGAAGGTAAGTAAATTTATGAACCCAGAGAGGAACAAATAGGACAGCATAACAATTTCGATAAATATCTACATACTAACTTTTGCCCGCGGCATCGCCCAATTGGACATCGTTTTAACGACTGTCTTTGAGCGTGGACATGAGTTTTTTCCAGGTCCCTCAGGAACTATAGCGGGCTATTCTGATTAACAGTCTATGTCAATTCCCACCCCTTCAACAAATTCTTTACAAAAAATCACTTCAATCCGTTGCTCAATTGCGACGCCGCCGTAAGAATGAATTTTCCACAGATCCCTCGGGAACGATGTCAGGATATGGTAATTAGTAAATTATGTAATTTCCCACCTCCTTAACTATCTCTGTGTAAAAATCAGAACATTGTTCCATTGCGATGTTAAAGAAATTAACCAAAAAAATAGTATTTTTTCAATTCCGTCAGGAACTGCGTCGGTCTATGCTATTTTCACGGGATAAAAAGTAGCCTATGTTTTTTTCCAGTTACACAGGCTACCTATGCAGGTAATGCGCCAAATTTCATGAAGATTGGTCTAGGTGTTGAAGCGTGAAAAAGTAAGAAACAAACAAACACATTTCCACATTTATAATATTAACAAGGATTCATGTAAGATATAATTCAGCTCAAAAGCAAAACATAAATAAGAAATAAGAATGATTTACTGATAATTTGAGCAATGATAAAAACTTGGAACGTAGTCCACCCACTATTTTTCACCATAACAATTGGAAGCCCGAAAACTGGTGTTAACAACACGTTGACTAGATCCCACGCGGACCGCGGTATGTCAAAGAGCAGGCGCGGGCGGGCGGGTCACGCGGCGCGGGCTGCGTTCGCCGCTGACACCGCAGCACCGTTAACAGGTTGCCAGATCTGCCACTATTTTTACGTGCCCGATGTCCCACCAGCGGCTAGTGATGTGTCGATAATAAAACACAACGATAGCTAACTCATTTTTAAAGTGAAACTTTTATTACATCGTCTCAAGCTTTTTCGTCTGTGTGTTGCGTGACGGCAAAGAGGTTATTAGATCGTCTCAAACTTTTTCGTCAGAGCAGCCCACGATCGTTTCGTCCTCTGTACCGTAGCTTCAAGACGAGAGCAGCCATGATCGTTTCGTTCTCTGTACCGTAGCTCCAAGAGGAGTGAAACTTTTATTACATGATCGTTTCATCCTCTGTACCGTAGCTCCAAGACGAGAGCAGCCATGAGCGTTTCGTGTTCTTTAAATGTGTATAATGTGAAAAAAAGTTTCACTTTTACCATGGTTTCATAAAACCACACACTCTTTTTTTTTTTATAGGCATGGCCGCTAAAAGTAGTAAGGTAAGTATATGAGGAAAATCAAAAATAAACTTGTTCGGATTAATAGATGTAAAGTATGAGTAAATTTGTTAACTGAATAGAGTTTATATACATGTGTAGTTAAAATCAGTGGTCAAATTTTTAACTAAGCATCTACTCATGAAACTGAACAACTTCCCGAAGAGAGCTATACACTCGGAACAAAAAAGTGTTGAATTTCTCATACTAATAGATGAACTGATTAGCTAACTTTGTGTAGGTTCATTGGAGAAAGTTATTCATTTACATGAAATGGTTTTAGATTTGGCGAACGATTTCAATTTTACCCTGTATATGAACAAGATTGTAACCGTGTTCTTTCATTGCTCAGACACAGTAAGACATCGACAGGGATATTAGCGTAGGTATTCCGCTTGCGGCTTTCTCCTCTCAACAGGACGAAGACGCACCGCTCATAACATTCACAAATCCAAATCATCAAAATATTTCTATTTTTGTATCTCTGAATTAGTCGCATCAAATCATAACTTTGTTAAAGTTAATAGTCACTCCAGTCACCGGCGCGGCGGCGGCAGTGATTGGACATCACTTTACAAAATGAACTTTAACCGGTGTGATTGCGTATGATCCGCCTCACACACCGACCAAAGCCAATTAAACGGTTTTTACGTGTCCACCCATTTTGAGTGGAATAATGTTCCAGTGCAGTATGCATTACGCGCCCGCGGCCCGCTGTGGCCCGAGCGAGCGGCCCGTGGTTCAACACCGGCTCGCCGGTCAATAGCTAGAGCCCAACTACAAAGTCGAAAAGTGTCGAACAGTTATTGGATGGTTACATTTTGACCGTCGTTTTTATTTTATTTTCTGCATTGCTATCAAATACCCATTACAATTGCTGGATATTGTTAATAAATTGATGGAGTGATGGACTCCTCGTTAGTTTATGACATATATTACTAGAAAACAACAACAACTAAATGGCAGAACCTACGCTGAATGCGCTATAATAAATTAGTCCTTTTAAACGACAACATTACTCTAGGCTGAATTAAAATACTTGATTTAGCAGTTGGTCTAATCGTTTAGATGACAATATTTTTTATGTTTGACACACTAACCACTCCGGTTCGTAGATGGTAAGCAGGTACATAGTAGGCAAGGTGTTAAGTGTAAATCATAAAATATAGAATTGAAAAGCAATTAGTGTATTGAGAGCCGCAGCGCGGAGCAGCAGCATGTCCGTCCGACACTGCTGACAGTTAACCAATATGTCGTTTGAATTCGGCCAATCATGCCAATCATTTATAAATTAAATTACAATTTTCAAATAGGTTTTATTGGATACAGCAGGTTTTTAGGGTCCTTACACACGTCCGGCGTTGCCCGGATATGCTTCTTCTATGACGAACTTGGTTAAGTCGTTCTTTAGTTTAAGTGTATATGAAAACCAAAAGTCGAATGATAAAATCCTTGTTTTTCACCTAGGCCATTCTTTAAATGAAAGCCTGTCGAAATTGCAGTAAGGTATGGTTTCGTTAACCGTACCTATTAAAATACTGGTAAGGGCTATAATTAATAAAAGAAGGGTGTATCATTCATAAGCGTTTGTAATAATAAATATTTACAGTAATTATATATAATAATAATACTATTAGAATAACAAATATTTAAAGATAAAATACAGTCATTCATACTCGTAGGTCATACCTGTCCCTATAACTGACGAACTGATACACCATGTGATTGTGCTTGTCCTGTACCTACTTGAAAGAGCAAGCACGATTAGACATTTAGCAGTCTTAAATTCTTAATTGATGATATCGACACAAACTCTTGGATGCATAGACAGAATTTCTTAGTGAGAAAAACCTCAGGGCTTCTTTTTACCCGACTAAGCCAAAGCCAACAGGACGAGTTATAAATCTAACTGGCTATGTATGTTTGCGTTATTGCCTCGTGCAGCCTAAAATACTGAACCGATTTCAACAAATGAGATATGCCTCAATTCCAAAATATTTATTTTAAATAGGTGTTTACACACACTTTTAAATAATAAAAAATGTCTATTACAAAAAAAATCATAATTCTGATTACAGTCTCAGGTTTTGGTATTTGTTGGAGGATTGATACATATTCATATATCCTTGTCATTTACATAATATATTATTTTATAATATCCTCTAGGGCACAGGCATTATTGACATGAGTCTTGAATTTATTCTCTGGCAAAGTAGTTACATTTTCAGGCATTTTATTGTAGAATCTTATGCACTACCCCACAAATTATATTTTAAGCTTACTTAGTCTCCAATAGGCTATATTCATTTTATTTACATTTCTTAAGTTAAAATTATGCCCGTCACTGTTTATAGGAAATAAATCTAAATTCTTACGAACGTACATGATAAATTGAATAGCAATAGTTAAAACATTGATTTCTTTAAACTTATTCTGCAATGACTCATGGGATCGCGTCTGATAGATTGCGCGGATAGCTCTTTTCTGCAAGATGAAAATATTTTCTACGTCAGCGGCATGCCTCATAGTAAGATGCCATAAGACATTATACTATGAAAGTAACTAATGTAAACTAGCCTCGCAGTACCTACGTTCGTTGTCTGTCTTATTTTCTTAACGGCCGAAAAGCTGAACTAAGCCCTCTTGCTAAAGTTTTAATGTGTGGTTCCCATTGAACTGAAGCATCAAGATTTATACCAAGAAACACCGTAGTATTTACAAATTCTAGCTTATTACTATCTAACATTACACTATTGTTGACTTTCTTTACATTTGGTAAGATTTTTTTGTAAATTTAGGTTTTTTAGCGTTTAATAGCGTTTAGCGTTGTTTACATTATACCAGTTCAGTATATTTGAAAGAGTGTTTTTTACTTCGTCAGTTTTGTTTTATTTCCGATTTACGTTAAAAATAAGAGAAGTATCATTCGCAAACAACACAATATTCGACATATCTTGCACCAAAAAAGGCAAATCACTTATGTAAACAAGGAAAAGAAAAGGCCCTAATATGGAATCCTGAGGCACACCTATTTTCACTTTATAACTAGATAAGCTCGTTTCATTTACTTGATTTTTTTTGTGTTCTGTTTGTGTATTTTTTGTGATTGGCAGCACAGAAACTGGTATGTAGTTTCCCGGATCACTTTTTGAACCAGGTTTATTATAAAGGTATCACTTTACTAAACTTCATGAGGTCTAATGAAGTTTAATTTTCAAAGAACAGTTGCTAATATTTAGTTTTTATTTCTGATTCGAAACCAATAATAAGCCGAGCAGAACTTAAAGTGAATAAATCAGTTATTTATCTAAGTTATAGATTAGTTAATCACGAGGTATTATTATATTCCTAGCTACCCTGAGTTTACCTCCCCCCCCCCCCCCCCCCCCCCCATCGCCCTCCCGACGACGATTAGTAGGATCGTCACAGTACCTACCAATCGTCGTGAGCTCGTCGTTGTCGTTGCTCGCAAATGTAGAAATAGCAGTGGGCTCGTTGCTTCATGCTTCATTGTGAAAAATAATGGAGATATTATAATACATATATAATATATACTGACTTTTTTCCGCGGCTTCCTTCGTACAAAATAAGTATAAAATAGTATAATAGGAATCGACCTCAGTTTAAGTTAGGAACCTACCTAACGACCAAAAATTCAAGAAATTAAAAACAATGATTAAAAAAAACTAAAACACGCAACAAAATTAAGAACAACTGAAAAACGGAAAAGGTAAGTTCAAAAACTAAAACCCGACTTCTGAAAATCACGCTCTAAATAGTATTAAACAAAAATTTTTTATCTTTAATTGTTATGTACAAAATATTAAATATAAAGGTATCGTGTATTAAATAAACAACTTATATGTTGCATATTTTATTTATTTAATACATATTCATATGATGTTCAGAGGATAGCCGTGGTCATGATATGCCACTTTTCCTTAAAGATTATGTTCACTTACTACTGACAGAATGTATTGTTAGGGATCTCAAGATTAGAGCTCGTTTAAAGCATTTAAACGTGTCCCTGAAGTTTCTAAACTGTTGGACGCAGGAAAACGGTTTAAGGTATCCTGACACAAACTATTTTCAAGTAATAATTCTGTAGCCCCTTACTATGCGTGGTCCGATACGCACTTGGCTTATTTTCTAGAGAAAACTGTACCTTATTGATTTAATTTATTAGTCTTTTTCTACCGCCATCGCCAACAGGGAGGGAGAACGCCTTCAGTCAAAAATAAACGAAATTAATTACAGAAAATTGAAACATTCCAGGTCTTTGGTAACAATACTTGATCATTGATCAATCATCAATCAATCTCGTCTTTACCTAGAAGACAATGACCTCCTGAGTGACCGTCAGTATGGCTTTCGCCGGGGTCGGTCAACGGGAGATCTTCACGCATGTATGGGGTGAAGCCATAGAGAAGCACGGTGAAGCTCTTGCCGTATCTCTCGATGTCTCTAAGGCATTTGATATGGTCTGGCATGCTAGCCTTATTGGTAAGCTTGCTTCCTACGGAATACCTACTGGTTTGTGCAACTGGATATCTGACTTCCTTAGAGAACGGTTCATTTGAGTTGTCGTTGATGGCTGCTCGTCTGACCTACTGGCTATTGATGCCGGGGTACCTCAGGGCTCAGTTCTCTCCGCAACTTTGTTTTTGCTGCACATAAACGATCTGCTGAAACCCGGTATATTTGGGTACGAAGACGACAGCACGGTTGCGGAGAGATACTTGTCTAGTGCTCGAGCTAGGGGTCCGGATATACTTTCTCAGAGAGAGGCCATGATTGACCGTGTAAACCTAACACTCAAGGCAGTCTCTGACTGGGGCGATGCCAATCTTGTTAGCAAAAACTTTACTGCAAAAAGCAGTCCTTTTACCCTGACCCCTACTTTCCGAGATGAATGTATCCAGATCTCCGACCATCTTGAGCTCCTTGGCGTAGATTTAACATCCGATCTGAATTTCGGGAGATACATTGAATCCAAGGCTAAAACGGCAGCCAAGAAGCTTGGTATCCTCTCGAAGGTGAGACTTTACTTCACACCAGAGCAGCTTCTAATATTATACCAAGCTCAAGTTCGGTCATGTATGGAGTACTGCTCTCACTTATGGGACGGACGGAAAGCCTCGAGCATCGCCGCAAAGTCGCCTGTCTATCGGTGTTCTACAGGATTCATTTTGGAGAGTGTGCCCTGGAGCTTCGCAACCTCATTCCCCCCTCTCCATTTCATCATCGGACAACCAGGCGCGGAGGGCGGTTCCATCCCTTTGTTGTCAATGTTCCACCTTTACGCACGAAGCGTTTTGCGTCTTCGTTATCATGCGAACGGCCAAGGAGTGGAATTCCCTTCCGGCGTCTGTATTCCCCGATTCGTATAATTTAGGAATCTTCAAGACGAGAGTGAATAGACACTATTTGAGCTTGCGTGTCACATCCTCGGCTGCATCGGCACTTACCATCAGGTGAGGTGCAGCCAAAAGCACTGAAATTTAAAAAAAATATACTTATGCGGTCGTAATTTATTAACCTACATAGGTATCATCATCTTCATCATATCAGCCGAAAAACGTCCAGAGCTGGACAAGGATTCCCAAGGATTCCCCAAGCCTTCCCCAAGGATTTCCACGACGACCGGTCCCGCGCTGCCCGGATCCATCGGCTTTCTGCGATTGTCTCCAGGTCGTCGGTAATTTATAATAAGGATAAAAGACCTAATAAAAAGTAAATACATAACGATTAAAAAAGCATATTACACACATTAAATTTACAATATATCTACAAAAAGATAATTATTTCTTACCCGAGATGGGTGTAAGGTATCAGTATAAAAGTAAATATTTCCGGTTATTTTCAGTGTTTATTATTTCAGTGTTTCAGTTTAAAAATGGTAGTGAAAATATTGAAAGATGATTTAAATTTTCGAATGAAATGTCAGCGCATGCGTGAAAAAGAAATAGATGGAATGAAAAAAGATCGAATGAAAGAAGAACGCATAACAGAGTGCCGCGTTACAAACGAACACAAATGTGTACAACTTAGCAGGTGGTCAAATAACCGATATTATTTTTTAATTTAATGGCGCATTATTATTATCTATGATTGCGGGTATAATTATTGCATGTAGGTAGGTTCAGTAAAGTCTCTCAACAAGTAGGCCTTAAAATGAACATGGACAAGACGAAAGTAATGTTAAAATGTCCGTGTCGCACCCACCCTCTAAAGGTTGGAGACTCTACACTGGAAGTTGTTGACGAAAATGTATACCTGGGACAAACATCCAGCTAGGTAGGTCCAACTTCAAGAAAGAGATCAATCGACGAATCCAACTCGGCTGGTCAGCGTTCGGGAAGCTTCGCAATATCTACACGTCCCAAATACCGCAGTGTCTCAAGACTAAGGTCTTTGACCAGTATGTGTTGCCAGTGATGACTTACGGAATTGAGACATGGTCGCTTACTATGGGCGTCATAAGAAGGCTCAAGGTCACCCAAAGGGGAATGGAGCGTGCTATGCTCGGAGTTTTCGTTCGTTAGATCCGCAGGAGAACTAATGTAACCGACATAGCTCACAGAATCGCTAAACTGAAGTGGCAGTGGGCAGGGCTAATAGCTCGTAGAACAGATGGCCGATGGGACAGTAAAGTTCTCGAGTGGCGACCGCGCACCGGAAAACGTAGCGTAGGCAGGCCTCCCTAGCGGTGGGCCGATGACCTGGTGAAGATCGCGGGAAGCCGATGGATGCGGGCAGTGCAGGACCGGTCGTCGTTGAAATCCTTGGGGGAGGCCTTTGTCCAGCAGTGGACGATTTTTGGCTGATATGATGATGATGATGAAGGTAGGTTATAGCTAAGTAATAGTGCAATCAAATTCGGTTTAGCAGATTAAAAGACTGTAGAACTTTAGAGACTGTAAAAAATTTAAAAACTGTAGAGATCTTATATCTGTACATTTATGCATTGCGCCTCCTTTGCAAGTTTTCTAACCGTGTGTCGTTATATATGCAAATTTTGAATTTACTTTAAATTTGAAGTTAAATTTTAGAATAGAATGAGCTGATATTTATCAGTATCAGCCTTATTTTATATAAAAATAATATCAAAAATTTAATGTAATAAGATTTTTTTTCGTAATAGCTCATAATCTTTTTTTTTCTTTTCAATTCTACTTTATTTAGTTAAGTGAATCAACTTGCGCGAACATGCGTAAAAATAATCAAAGGCAAGACTGGGTCCTTAATACTTCGTAGTGGAGACCTTATGGGTTGATATAACGAACTTAGTCGAATGGCCAACGTCAAAAATCGTATTCAAAATTATTTTAGGCTACCTGTAAATGGTCGATTTTTTGTTTATTTACCCATAAGCAAATAATACTGACTATTTATTAAGTAACCTGTAACTGTAAGTAATCTAAATAAAAAGAGTGCGAATGTATTATTTATTTCACCATTTTCAGACAAGTAATAACGGCAAAGTCACTATTTTGAGCATATTTACTCGTAGATCGGGAGGATCTATTTCAGAAACATCACTGCATAAGAATCTGAAACTTGTGTGTACCAAATATTGTCCTTATACTTATACAAGAAAAAACGAAAAGAATTAGTCATTTTTAAAATAATAACAAAAAAAGTTCATTTAATAAAATAATTATGCATTCATTATTCATTCATGGCGCCTAAACAAGATAAGATAGAAATCACAACAAATCGTGTGATTGACCCAAAATCGCAAATTCCATTTTAAATTTAATGATTTGCGATTGGAAAAATCGTGGCTTCATTCATGAGTTTGAAAAAAAAATCCCAAAAAATACATAGTCAATTCGCAAAAAAAATTAAATTTGATAAAACCGATCAGCTGATGAGCCAACTTTGTGTGGGAAGCAAAAAAATAACGAAGACTTGGAGAAAGTTGTTCTGTATGAAAATAAAGTAGGTTAGTATAAATTAGGCAATAACATTATAGGACTCCGTACACAAAGATTCCATGAAACGGAGGAATAAATGGTGGTCCTAACGGTACGGAAAACTTGGTAAACATTTTTTTAATCTCAATAATAAATTTGCATTTCAACCAAATAATTATATCATAGGTTGTGAACTACATTTTCTTATACCTACTCTTGAAATGTAACTTTGTTTTCCACATACGAAATTGAAGATTAAAAATTTGCCTAACCTGCAGTTCATTCAATGGTATATATTCTACAAATTTGCAGCAAAAATATTCAAATTATAATTTTCAAGCCGTGGCGGCACCCCACGCGTCCACTGGCACTTGTAAAGCGGAACGTGTAGGTGTAATTTCAAAAATAATCGATCCCCCACCCCACACATTAACGGCGTCTGTTCTCTTCTCGTTGCGGGGGACTCATCGTTATCGACCAAATTTTTATTATGCATATTTTTTAATTTTATTTTTTGTTTCGCCCCGCGCGCCCGCTGCTGGGTGACTGCATGTGCCTGTATTAAATCAATACCGGGCGAAGTGACTTGGTGTTCTATTTGCCGGAATGGGGAGAGCTTTTCGGCGAGGCTGGGCCTTCTGAGCACGCGTGTCTGGGTGACTGTGATTTCTGTCTAATGGAAGGCCCGCGTTATGAAATACGGTTCTAGCCTCTATCCGAAAGTGGCGTTATTTTTTATGGTGTTGGCCTAATGCACGTAGCCCATGCATTTCTACAAAATATTCTACGAACTTGCCTGCATAACCTAGGTACCCAACAATTTCTAAACACCCAATAGGTAGTATTATTTTTTCTACTGGGTGAGTACTGGGTTTTTGAATTAAGATAAATTATTTTTCAGAATATCATGTTTGCTAATACTTTGTAGATAATAATATCAAAACGTTATGCAGTGATACCAAAAATATTGTAGGGTCAGCATTATTTGGGTTCCGTAGTCAAACTAGGAACGCTTATAGTATCATTATGTTCCTCTGTCTGTGTCTGTCTGTCCTTCGGAATGTCACAGCAGTTTTGCTCAAAACTATTTACTAAAAGCTGAACATTGGCGTGGTTATACATTAATCTAGGACCCCGATGAAGTTATGGAATAAAATCTGTAAACAAGTAAAGTGGGGATGACTGTGGGGTGCTGTTCAATAGGTTTTTCTTAACGACTCAGGGTTTACTAAGGTCGTTTTCCCGATAAATGATTCTGTGAAGTTTTTAGTTGCGATCTTTATTAGGGTTACATATCCCCAACCCCTACCAGCTAAGCCACTATTTCAGGAAATCTGAAAAATATTGGAAATAGTAGGGCATATAATAAATTTAAAAGGATAAAAAATAATTAATTTACAAGGAAAATTATCACGGCCAAGTAGGCTTATTTAGTTAAGGAGTAAGAGACGACCAACTTAAAATGTGTAGTTGGAATTGTAAAAAGTTCATAGAATTTCCATAAATATGTTCTATACTAACTGCAAAAACAACTTTGGTTTTTAAAGAAAAAGTTTTAAACCTTACTTTGCACGTGGTTCTACACAAACCAGGCCACTTTTAAACATTTAGATTATTGTTAATATTTCTTAGTAGGTAGATTTTATGTCTAACCGGGAGTGGGCCTTGAAAATTAGATGATCTACTTCGTGGGCAAGGAATTAAGGTTTAATTTATATGTGCCGTGACAGGAACAGTCCGCGGATGTCGCCATTAGACCACTTAGTAGTGCACTACTTCGAAATAAAGGTGGCGGAACTGGCCCACTTGCTCCTCGTTACGTTCCACGTGCGTAACAGCGTATTCACAAAATTGTTTCCCATACAAACTTAAAATTTGTACCTACTTCTTGAAAATGGATAGGCTGATTCCAATCAAACTTTATACACATAAGCAAGTCACGAAACTCTTGTTTTAGAAAGACTAAATTTTCAAAAAAATAGTGTTGTCACTGAATATAGTGATTAAAGGGTTCCATGGTTTGATTAGGTTCCATAGTAGTGATAGTAATCCTAAAATTCGCTATTCTTTTTTAAAATAAAGTATTTCGAAAATGTAACCAATCAATAAAGTAGAATTTCGTAACTTATTTATGTGTATAAAGTTTCATTAGAATCGGTTCATCCACTTTCAAGAAGTAGTAATTTTAATTATGTATGGGAAATAATTTTGTGAATATGCTCTTAGGGTCATGTTATTGTTTTTGTCTTGCTCTTCATGGACGAAAATAGGCTTAATATGATGTCCTTATTTATTTCATAATATGATTGATCTATGAACTATCCGCAAAAAAAATTGTACTTTATATACAAATGTGGCCCATTAGAAGGCCGATATTTTTCAGTTTAAATGATTTTTATAGCTTTCTTGGGGCAAGTTGTTTCACAATCACGTTTAATAAATGATGAATTTGAACCTTAGGTATATAAAAATAGACATAGCTGCCAAAAACGGACCGTGTAATAGTATTAGTTTTTTTTAACCGGTCACAGCGAGGTTTTTTTTTCGTGTCCTTTGCTACCTAAAAATCACCACGCTATAGTTCCACATCACTAAACAGATAAAAACTTCACTTGACTTCGCCGTCCCATTTCTGCGAGAACAAAGGTCGCATTTGGACAGGCACAGTTAGTTTATGCAAGTAAATGCGTTTCCCAGTCTTATGCGTTGGGCAATCGGTTGCCAAATTATTAGCGTCTAAGCCGGGGTCCACACTAAATGGGCCGGTGATTCGATCTGAGCGCGGTCGCTACACAAACGCGATTACAGCAGCCCACCGTGAAGTAAACAAGAGCTGAACCGGAACCTTCATGTCTGCTGGCTGAACTATCAATTTATACATTATTTATTATTTGTTAAAAATTAAAAAAACCTTGTTAAAAATACTAAATTGTACAGCCACGCTTTGCATACTTTCTCGCGAAGCCTTCACAAGTCGGGCATACACAAATCAACAATAAACATTACACTTACGTACTCGTAGTAACAAAGAATAAAGTTAGGTATATCAAACTTCATTTAAAAATCATAAATACATACGTAATTTGGGTAACTTACTCGCATTTTTCTTGGAATAGTTAACTACCCAGTGCAGTAGGCCTTATTAAGTCTTAGTTAATTACAAAGTTTCATTAAAATCGTTAAAACCATTTTTGAGAAAAAGTAACAAACAACCTGGTCTTAGTTAATTACAAAGTTCCATTAAAATCGTTAAAACCATTTTTGAGAAAAAGTAACAAACAACCTGGTATGGGAGATACTTTTTTCCGACTTTTTGAAATAACGAACTACTGCGAGCTGTAGGACTAATCGTAAAGTTATAGTAACGTAGCAAGTTTCATCAAAAGCGTTAAAGCCGTTTTTGAGTTAAAAAAAATAGGAAGTGATTTTTTTTTACTATGGTGGCAATCCTAAAAAAAAAGAAAGGGGAAATTTGAAAAAAACTGTTGGAGACAATATTAACTGCTCTTACCCAAATCCGTCCGTTCTGAACTAGATCACACGACGAACGCACAGACACACACACCCATATTTTTTTTGTTTTTATGACTCTTTTAGTGAAAGATAATCGATCCCCATCAAAATCTCAACTTCGATTTTATTGCCATCTCAATATGAACTCTCATGCGTCAGTGGCGTAACGGCTGGGCCCGCTATCTCCTATCCGGGTGGTCGTGGTTTGAATCCTGCCACGTACCAATGTGTTTTTGAATTTCGTTTTTATATGTACGTTTATCCGAAACTCTTGCGATGAAGGAAAACATCGTGAGGAAATCTGCACACGCCTACTGCGAAGAAACTCGAAGGTTGAGTGTGAAGTCGACCAACCCGCACTGGGCCCGCGTGGACGACTAAGGTCCGATCAGGCTTATCAGGATCAAATTTAGCGTAGGCTTGAGCCTATCGGTGGGGACGTATATATGAGCTGATATGATGAAGTTGATGAGCAGAAACAGTCTTTGCCTCTTAACCCAGGTTCATGTAGAAAATATTTTATGGACTCCAACTTACTGCCGCTTAAGGTATAATCGTTTCAAATATTGTGTTGTTTGCAGATTAACACTTCCCTTATTTTTACAGTGGACAGTAAACTTAAGAAAATGGACGAAACAAAAAACACATTATCAAAAATACTTGACTGTTTGACTCTAAATAATTTGCTATTAAATTCCTAACAAACGAATTGTATAAACCAAATGTACAATTATCTCAAAAAAAATGGAGTGTTCAACGGCACTTAATTGGAGTTTGTTTCTAGTACAGCTTTTCTAGATATAACTTTAGATAGTACTTTACAATAGGGGTCACATATAGCTAGTTTATCAGGCAGAATTAGTTCAGTTGCATGTCGTCAAAAAAATAAGGCAATTAACTGACATTCCTACAGCGCGTTTCGTTTAGTTTAGTTAATTTCATAGTTTCATGTCCTATGGCATTTTGTTATGGGGACATGCAGAGGACATATAATTAATTTTAGTTTCACATAAAAGGGCAATCCGCGCAATTTACCAAATGCGATTTTAAGGAAATAAATATATTAACTTTTATCGATCAATTTATCTCTGAAAACATCATTATGACAAATTGAAAGCAGGACTTGACGTAATTTTATATAACATATGAGCACGTATTGATGTTTGTTTTTACCTCAACGTTTCGACTATGCTTCGATAGCCGTGGTCGCGAGGAGACTGAATTTCAATTTGTCATTATGAATAATCGTGAAAGTTTAAAGTGTTATAACATCATGCATGTTCATAAAAACACACACTTGTTTCCTAAAAACAATGACAGTCATAATCTGAATTTTAAAAAGAGAAGAAACCAGAAAATGCCAAGCCGAGCAAGGTCGTAGCGTTCTTTTCTCGATGCAACTCACGGTATTTTTAAACCCCCTTAGTTTCGTTCTTGACATAGTTAGAAGAGTGAAATTTTAATTACCTACAGTAAGCACTGAACCTGCGTCTACCTCCAAATTACAAATTTGACACTAAAATAGATTGCACTTACTTTATTTTGTCACTGACTCACTCAAACACCGATCACCAAAAATCAAAAGTAATTCTAACTTATCTACAAAATTTTAGTAAAAAGAAAGGTTTTAATATCCATACAAAGGGAAAATTTTCAAAATTTAAAGCAGCCCTCCTTTATCTCGTGAAGAACCATAGAGGAACGGCTGAACTATTGAAGATAGAGAAATACCCCCATTGCAAAACTTGTTTGTGGTGATGGGCGTTTCTCAAAACAAAAAAGTCCGTCAGAAAATTGTACTGTTCGTACTGTTAAAAATGTGTCAAGTCTTGATCAAGTCTTTCAAATCAACTCTTTATTTCATCCCACTACTTTTTATGGCCACGTAATATTAATCGAACAAGACGAACAAGCCGGTTTCCGAAAAGGCTCTAGTACCACAGACCACATACATATTACACTGCGGCAGATTAAACAGAAGACCGAAGAGTACAATCAGCCACTATGCTTAGCGATTGTGGACTAATATGAGAAAGCCTTTGATACGGTCGAAACTAGGGCTGTGTCTCTCCAGCGGTGCCAAATTGATTATCGATATATTGAGGTGCTGAAGTGTTTGTATGAAAACGCCACCATATCGGTTCGCCTTCAGGACCAAAATTTGGAACCTATCCGGCTGCAGCGAGGGGTGATACGGGGAGACGTCATATCTCCGAAACTGTTCACCGCCGCCCGGGAAGATGTTTTTAAGCTTTTGGACTGGGGTGGATTTGGCTTCAATATCAAAGGCGAGTACCTTCGATTCGCTGACGATATCGCGGTCATGGCTGACACTATGGACGACTTAGGCACAACGCTCGATGGCCTCAGTAGAGCCTCTCAGCAAGTAGGTCTTAGAATGAACATGGACAAGACGAAAATTATATCAAACGTCCGAGTCGCACCTAGTTACCTGAAAGTTGGAGCCTCTAAACTCGAATATGTTGCCGAATATGTGTACCTGAGACAAACAGTCCAGTTAGGTAGGTTCAACTTCAAGAAAGAGATCAATCGTCGAATTCAACTCTAGCAGCGTTCGGGAAGCTTCGCAATATCTTCACGTCCCAAATCCACAGTGTCATAAGATTAATGTCTTCGACCAGTATGTGTTGCCAGTGATGACATACGAAACTGAGACATGGTCGCTTACTATGGGCCTAAGAAGGCTCAAGGTCACCCAAAGGGCAAGGAGCGTGCAATACTGGGAGTTTCTCTGCGTAATCGAATCAGAAACGAGGAGATCCGTAAAAGAACCGAAGTAACCGACATGGCTCTCAGAATTGCTAAACTTAATAAGTAGCAGTAGGCGGGGTATATAGCTCGTAGAACAGATGGCCGTTGGGGCAGTAAAGTTCTTAAGTGGCCACTGCGCACCGGAAAACGTAGCGTAGGCAGACCTCTCTCTCGGTGGACCGATGACTTGGCGAAAGTCGCAGGAATCCGCTGGTTGCGACGCCTTTGGACAGTGGACGTCCTTCGGCTGATATCCATCTTGCCATGTTTTTACATAGAATGTTTTGTTGGAATACCTTTTCAGGCTTACTAAATAAATTGTTTTTGTGCAGGGTATACGTTTCTGCAATAAAATACCCCATGATGTGCGTGACTTGAATGAGACAAAAAATATGTGAAGAAATGTATAAGTGCTAAATGGCATTACAAAACAATGATTATTTAAACGAACAGACAGTTGGACATGTAGTCCGATTTTTCACAGTCAAATAGTCATAAACATTTCTATTTTTTTAATAATATTGTAAGTAGATTAATCAATTTATGAATGACATGGACACTGTATAAGATCTTAAGTATTTTTTGACATTCAAGAAGTGTGAATAAAAATACTTTGACTTTAATTGAAAGGAAAAATCATAAATCTAATTAATTTTGAAGTATCTACAAATAAGCGAGGAAATGTCACGTCATACTAGAGGCAAATCGCTCATATCATCAAATATTCACAACGGAGTGGGTGGAGATTATTTTCTTGAATATCTAATATACAAATGACTTGGGCTCTACAGCAATACACACAAACACAAATAGAGACTGCCATATCACATTACCCTAACGAATTATAAAACGTTATTATAGTAAATTATTAATGATCACAGAGAAGCGCTAGTTCAATGGAGCACGGATAGAAAGCGAATAGGACAGGATTTAACGGTCAGTTTCACGTCACGCTCTTTCAGTTTGTGAGTGATGCAAATAATGAATGAGTTTTATTCAGAAATAGGTCTAGTCCAGTTCATACTTACAAACAGCTTTTGCTAATACAACTATATCAAACATTTATGAACATCTTCGTCAGATCGTTTTTATGGTTCCGTACCAGAGACGGGACCAAAGACTAAGCTTTTTTTTTCGAAAGTTCAAGCTTGTTGTTGGCCGTTGGGGCCTTTACAACTTCACCGGGCAGGGGCGGCGAGTACGAAAGGCACTCAACCTAGGGCTAGACTAAGCCTGCGCTGTCTGTCCATCTGTTCGACTTTTAAAAGCTTGTATCACAGTGTAGGGATTGAAATCATATTTATCATTATATTTGTGGAGCGTTCTGGCGGTACAGAACCCTCGGTGCGCGAGTCCGACTAGCACTTGGCCGATTTTTCTAAATCGATATTAAGGTATGATGTGGTTTTTATATGCTTTTTAAACGAATCCGCAACAAACAACAGACAATTTTATTTTTTATCGAAGCAGGTGTATGTATGCACAGTAATTTTAATAGGTTAATAATTAATTGGTTAGAAGCAATGGTGTCCGATACAAGTATACTACCGACTTACTTTTGCGTGTTTAAGCTGTTATTATTTGAATTAAGTACACCTCAAACGAAAAACTTTAATTGAATAATTACTTCGTGCTGCTTGATAAATAATTTACAGGCTATAAATCGTCACAGAGCTCTTATTACTTACTATATTATTCACATGTCAAGGAAATCAAATCAATCAAATGACTTTGTCGTCCTATTATGAGCAAAAAATAACCTCAAAAGAATCGATGAAATGATAAGTTATGCCCTAAGTCTAGTAACAAAGTCGACATGAGACACGGTTGTGATACTATGTATTTAGGTTAATTTGCCAACCAAGCCGACTTTCAATAAGGATGTTTAATTTTTAAACATTATCTATACCTCAAGTAGAAAAACTCTCATATCAAATAAAGATTATGCAGGCATACGATTGAAAATTGTCATATTTAAATATAAATTAAAACTTTTAATATTTTACCTAAAACAAGGAAATGGGGGCTAAAATCATAAAAAGGGGAAGAGTAGTGTCATTTGGGGTATCCAATAAAAGGGATCCATGTACACATAAAACATTTTTTTAACTTAATTTAAACCTTTTAGTTTTTGAATGCCGATGAAGTATTTTTATATTTATAATACAAGCCCTCACTCATCTTATCACCTAACAAAAACCTAAAAATATGAACATCAATAAAGTATACACATGTTTTTTTTCATAACGAGAGATCTGTTACCAAATTGAAGTCACTCCACACGCCAACGCCCTCTTTCACGGCACACTCGCTTCAATGCGTGATTTTGTCATCTAAACAAACCTAACCAATTAATGATTCTAACTAGAAAATGCAATATTATTAAATACCTAAACCCTTCTGCAAAAATATTCAATGCCCTACATGAGTGCAATCGTTATTGATCGCCACGTGGAAGTGTTGTGACAGACAATAGCGCTCAGCTGGTCGCGCGAGGTACGAACAGCTGAGTCGCTTGCGCAGTGCCGTTAAAACGCGCACTGCGCAGGCGGCGAGCTCTGCCGGCCTGCAAACAACCCTTACAAAACCACCCAACAATATTTTACATTAATTTCGCGTCCCCACGCATTGTTCATTCGCACCCACAATAATAATTATATGGAACCAATACAAAGTAACCTATAGCTACGTGTAGCAAACGTATGACATGTTGCTCTTAAACTTGCACTTTCGAAGGTGAAGAGAAATGTCTATTTAACTTTAGCACAGTGCAGGTACCTATTAATTATTGTGTATCTTACGAGCAAATATGGTTGTGTTAGTATATAATTACCTATCGACTCTAACCTAAAGTAGTACCGAACATAAATTCTTGAGAGGTTCTTATTGCAAACATGAGGTTCTATTTACAGGAAAAAGAAGTCAAACATTTTCTATGTTTGTTTATAGCTGTTATATCACCACATAAAAGGGCAATTTAAACATTAAATACCAGAAAGCACTGAGTTTAAAAAAATCGCTCCATTTAAGGTATAAACTAAATAATATTTCGTTTGTAGAAAACTTCGCAAATAAAACTGTACGACATCGACGTGAAATATGTCAAAACGCCTTTCAGAGCCACGCAAGAGCGCTAACAGCTTCTTTTAGTTTACAGCTACACGCTTTTTGTGAACGTAGCCGCAATTACCCCTTTCATATTCTTCATGTGCCGAGGCTTTTATTTTATCCGCTCCGTCTGCGTTACATTTTTTAAAAGCACCATGTACGAATGTATGTATGTGTTTTAATAGCTGTAACTAGAGGCGTCGCGTATAACCATCCTTTAAGAGCGACAGGCACCTTGCATAAGTGAAAAGATTATACATACTAGCATATCTAGTGCGGTGCGAAATGAATTGTCATTTAATTTGTGGTTTTAGAACGTGTTAAAACGTCTGCGTGGTACAGCCACAGCACAGTGGATCATGGAGCGTCAAAGCTTTGACTGATGCGAAAACTCTCAAAGTTTTGCCTACTCCTAATGGAGTGGCACGATTCCGTTTCACGCCATTTGTGGCAGGTGTGTGCTGAATAAAATAACGCGATGATGTTCGTAATCGGTCGTTTTATATAGATAAGAAATGCCTTTAGAACATAACAATCTATTTTGAACTGAACTGGTCAGAATAGGTACATACCTAGAAAGGCAATAAATTCCTCCTTCCTTCCTCTAAAATCTTCATACAAGCTAATTACTACTTGTTGGCAAATAGTAGTCCAATTATGGTACTGCGACATATCAATGTTAATTTCCTTTTATAGCGATGTTGACGCCCCCGAGCGCGACGACGTGGTGAAAAAGCTCTTTCATTAAATTAGTCCAGCGGTTGGAACACTATGACTTTCGACTTAGTTGGCTCATATTGCGCACATTGGAGTATTAAAGTTGCCCTCTCCATACTTTATGAATGCCTTCTCTAGCAAAAGCAAAGCAAGGGAACGTTAACTAGAACTTACACGCAAAACAAAAGTAAAGACGCCAATTATTTTAAAATTTTATGGCTTTTAAAAATCTTTTGGATTAGATGCATGAAAAGAGGAAATTAATAAAAAGGAAGTAGGATTTAGGCCAACCTGATATTTTACCTTCGAGTGAAGAGGGTTATGTGATTGTCCGAAAAACCAACTTCGTCATTTTTACAAAAATGCACTCTATATTATGACCAAAATGTTGTTGAAAAAAGCCAGCCAATGTGCGAGTCGGCCCTGCGCACCGAAGGTTCTGTCACCACACTACTCCACACTAGTACAACAATGAAACCTATTCATTTCAGTCAAAAGACATCAACGAGAATGACAGGATAATGCTTTTTAAAATTTGATTCGGGCTCCTTAACGAGAGTTCGACTCACACTCGGTTTATATTATGTATTTGTTGTTTTACTTTAGGGATATTACTATATTCATAATAAGTTTTACGCTTGTTATATATTACCGTTTTACGATAGAACAAAAACAAAAAAAACTTGTTTTCTTGTAGCGGGACCCTTCTTAATTTTTTCTTTTTCATCACGCTTTTATTAGCTTCACCTGTATGAACGTTTGTATGTTTGTAACCGACTCTTTGTACTCGATTTTGACCCGATTTAACCGGACAGATTTAATTCAAACTTTGTACATTTATCAAGCTGAGTGACAATACAATAATTTCATAAGTTTATCTCATTATTCTGATCAGGATCGCAACGATTAAATGCACATTAAACTAAAAATTTTAAAACAAATATAGTTAAAAAAAAACTAAAAAACACGCTTTTAAAGCACGTCAAACTAAAAAGTGAAAAATTATTCTTAATTTAAGCTGAAAACAATAATGAACGAAAAATAATAGTATTATTGTGAAAAAAGCGTGGGGCGATTTGTGCCATATTTTTCGTATATCGAGCAACCCACGCTTTTTTCACAATAATTCTAGTATTTTTCGTTCATTATTGTTTTTAGCTTATATTAAGAATTATTTTTCACTTTTTAGTTTGATGTGCTTTAAGAGCGTGTTTTTTTAAAGTTTTTTTTAAACTATGTTTATTTAATTTTTATAAATTGTTGAGATATCAGCACTTACTCTGAAAAAAAAATCAGCTGGCTACCTACCTACGTTTCAAATAAAAGGTCGTAAGGACGGACAGCGTAGGGCGTAGGCTTAGCAACAGGGACTTGTTACCTGGCAGAACCCAAAAAAAAGTGTGTGTAAGTGAATGTGTGTATATGTTCATGCGTGTAATGGTAGGTGTAATGTCTTTATGTCCGTATCACCGATTTGCACAGAAATTTCTAGACCGATTTTGATAAAATTTTGTAAATATATGTTTGAAATTACTTGACGAGGGTACTTTTTTATAGTTTTCAATTTCCGAAAGTTAAAAAACCAAAATTTTTTTTCCAAAATGGTGCTTTGGATGTTCTTTAAATTTACGTCATCGACGACACTTAGTAATACCTAAAACATGCCTTATGTGGTATATCTGGAATACTGTGGAAATCTATATAAAATAAAAATCTATTTCCGCGTGCATAAATATCATCGCTTGAAAACTGCTCAACCGATTTGGTTGTTTTTTTTGCGTCCGTAATTGACAGGACAAGTTTTGTATATCTGTCGTGGCAATATCATGAAAGTTTACCATTTTATGAAATGGTCGGGCGGATATTGGCGGGATCATGAGTTCAGCGAGCGAAGCGAGTGATAACAAATTCATTCGGTTTGATGATGATACTATCGAAGAGCCTTTGCAAGGCTCTCCCCATGGGTGGTGAAAGGCAGTTTAGGCCACGTTTGTTTCGCATGATACTGCCGGCCATTTCATGACCTGGTCAATCCATTTTTATTAAATGGCCAATCGACAAGCGTTTCATGAAATGGTCATTAAATTCTATGACATCGCTACGGCATATCGATATCCACGTGGGCCAAGTCGCGGGCAACAGTTTGTAATACATAATTAAATCATACCATTTAAAAAAAATCAACGCTACTACTATAAGTTATACTCGTATTTCTGGACGGAGTGGAATTTATTTTAATAAAAACATAGGTACTTACTTACCTTTTGGAGTTTAGCGGAGTAAAGGTTTTTTTTTTAAGATAGCACAAGAGCAGTGTTTTCTTTAAATGAATGTCACTGGATCTTACCTGAAAAGAAGATGAAGTATAATTTAATACCAAGCGGAGAAAATTAAAGATAGGTACTGTAATGAACTCATTAGTTCATTACATCCATCCATTGCATCTCTTTATGTAGGCTTAATAAGGCCGAATTTAAATTATAACGGCTCGTGTTTGGAATTCCGTCAGGATTCATTGTATATCTGGAGTTCAGACTAAACGTTGGCTCAGACGAGGAACCCTCAGATCCTCTCCATCAATTTTAGGATGCCTGCATCCTCAACTAATCGCATTATATAATAAACAAGCATGCAAAGCGAAAATTAAAATTAAAAAAATTAAAATTAAAAAGTAAAAATTAAAAAAAATAAAAAGTAAAAATATATGAAAAATTAAAATTGCAATATTTTCAATTCTTAGGGGTTTTAGTTACGCATCCCAAGTCTGGTCCCGCACGAGTCCCTGACAGTACTGATGTTTTTTCCTTATAGAATACCAAAAGAACATAAAAAATATAACGAAAAGGTAGAGTCCAATTTACTTAGTTTAAACTTGTGAAATTCCATATTTACTCACCTAAGGTTCTAAAGTTTAAAATTTAAACGATGTATTTTATACTTACAGTATTAATAGTATCGTACTACTTATTGTGTTCGTTCATAGAATAATTTTGCTCGGAAGATGGGCCCCGCTCTATGTAATTAGACCAATTTAAATCTTAATTAATATTAATTGTCCAACGTCGGCATGAATCTGTCGTACAAAGACCACCAAGGAAAAATTTAATGGATGTGCTACGTAATATTAAACTATAAAAAGAAGAACTTCTTAGCTAACATATACATAGTCATGCTCCATTTCACGCAAGCACCTAAGTTATGTATTTAGTTGATAAATCTAACTTTATTTATTCTTTTCAAGGCTACATAGAAGAAAGTATGTAAGTAGGTATGTGATTGATTTAGAAAGTTTTTGGTAAGGTGACAGCTGGGAACTCCGCCTAGGAGCTTTACGGTCTTATTTGATCCCTGCATTTTAGCTCAATCAATAAAACAGTATAGCCATGCTAGTTTCGGTCACTAAATACAGATGTCGCTGTAAGACATTTTGAGTGAAAAATTAACTCAAATCATTTCTTGTTTTGAACTCTAATACAGAGTGAACAACGTGCGCTGCTGGGAAAAAATATGATGTGAATTATACCTGGTTTCGGTAAGTTTGTAATCGGATATATCTTTACTGTATTTATTTCTAGCATTAAAATGAAGTTTTCAGAATAGTGTGTTATCACTTGGTTTTATTTGGATATGCCGGACTCTGTTTTAATGACAATATAAACGAATCTAGACCGTATTCAATAAACACGAGAGCACATATTTGATTGTTATACAGAAAGACAAGTTGTGTAACAGTATTCATACCTGTAACTAATCTTTACAAAATCACCACCAGACGGACCTACCTCTAATGCTTGGGAAAGTCCGTCTTCAGGAAAAGTTTTAAAAAATCATATTTTATTTCTTAAGCTGCCATAGTTTCAGTGTTCTGATAGGCCATGGCGTTAGATAACAATATTTTAGTTACTTCGTAAATCCAGGTCCTAATCTGTCTACCTACTAAATTTCATCTAGATCTGTTCAGTAATTCAGGCGTGAAAGAGTTACAAACATCCATACATCCAAACTTTTACATTTATAATATTAGTAGGATTGTTGAATATCATTAAAATCATGTAAATATCGGTGACGCGTCAGATAGACTACAGAAATTCTAGCTTTAAAAAATGTATGTCTTACCCTACCTCACCTTAAAGTATTTGATGAACAATACATAGGGACTCTTTTAAAAGTTCCGTAGTCCTCACGAGGAAACCTTATAAAATTGTTCTTTCTACCTATCCGTCCGTCCGTTCGATAGACACAGACAGTTGCAACGTCTCAATTTTTACATTTCTGAGCCGAATTTCATGAAATTTGGCATTAAAATAGTTGAATATAGATCTTTATTTATAATAAAAAAATAAAATTTTAATCTTTAAGTGTTACCTTACATGTAAAGGGTGATTATTTTTCAGTGCACCACTTCGCGCAGGGTACAGTTGAAAAGGCTTTTTATAATGAAGTCCAGCTTTTTGCAAACAAATTTTTGTAAGTTAAATAGAATTTGTGAGTAGAACAAATTGAGGTAGTAAAATTCTTGAGAGGCGTAGCGTACGTAGCCCTCCCAGTCTATGGACCGACGACCTGGTAACGCTCGCGGGAATCAGTAATTGTTAAAATCCTTTGGAGCGGCCTTTATCCAGCAGTGGACGTCTTTCGGCTGATATGATGATGGTGACAGAATTTGTGGATTGAGTACTTTTAGGAATTTATATTCAATTTGCAAAAAAAAAACTTCTCAAGAAACCTACAATCAATTCGCAAAAAAAAATTATCTTCGCTATAAAGTTCGTTATCAGCTGATCGATTTATTATTACCCAAAAATTGCTAATTATGTTCTTTTGGGAAAAATTGTTGATGAAAGCGGGCTTACCAAGAATCCCCAACGCAATGGGGAACTGGCTATCTTATCTTCATGCCGGAACACACCAATGATGTCAACATTGATATTTGGCGGCAAGACTTAGATAAGACTTAGGTAGCTGCCAGGCGGGCTAAGAAAATGCCCTTCCACCAACCAAACCGAGCCTTACAATTGACCCCGCCGCGCCAAGAATCGAACCCGCGACCTCCTGTGTAAAGCCAGTGAACTTTGACTCTGAGCTACGGAGGCGGTTAAAAGCTGATGCACCCTTTATATTTTCCGTTGTTTCTGAAGAACCTCATATATTAATACGCTATTAAAAGTTCACCTTATAACTACAGCATTCAATATGTATTAGTAAGTACATACATAAGTGGCGGTCGTCCTCGTACAGTCTATTGTTGTCTATACAATGAGCTGCCCTGTTACTTCTCTTAATCCGGATGTAACATTTATTATTCTATTAAATTATAGTTCGTTGTAATGAAATGTTTTTTATGTCTATTACTCCGATATACGGCATTAGTGGCTATGTTATTATAAGGAATTTGACAATTATTACAAGTTCAATAATTGGAAAATAATATAAGCAAGGAATTCCTAATGTACTTAACTTATTATCGTGTCACATCAATACCTAATGTTTAATGGACGTAGTAACTACCTTACCCATAACAGTCAGTTTTTGTAGGAGATAAAGCAACGGTTGATTTCATATTTAGAATGAAAACTGACCAAGTCCGAGTCAGTCTCGCCCACCGAAGGTTCCGTGACAATGAAATGACCTATGAATACGGAACCCAAAAAGATTAACAAGTACAACAACGATGTTCATTTCAACTTAAAAAAACATCAAGAAGACCTGCAGTAAAAATTGTTTTTTTTTAAATGCAGTTCACGATTCTTTGTTCAAGTCCGACTCACAGTTGGCCGGTTTTTATTATTTGTTGGTTGTGGAGCTTGCACTGTATATCAAGTTTGATAATGAAGTAACATTTCTAACAATAATAACATAAACGAAAAGAAAATTGAAAAAAAGTGTTTTTTTTATAGGAGAGGGTAATTCAATTTTTTTTATTTTACTTTCGAGCAACTGAGGAGCGAGTGGTTGCATCAGTTTGCACTGCATATCAAGTTTGATTATGAAGTAACATTTCCAACAATATTAGCATAAACGAAAAGAAAATTGAAAAAAAGTGATTATTTATAGGAGAGGGTAATTCAATTTTTTTTATTTTACTTTCGAGCAACTGAGGAGCGAGTGGTTGCATCAGTTTGCACTGTATATCAAGTTTGATTATGAAGTAACATTTTTAAAAATATTAGCATAAACGAAAAGAAAATTGAAAAAACATTTTTTTTGTATAGGAGAGGGTAATTCATTTTTTTTTATTTAACTTTCAAACAACTGAGGAGCGAGTGGTAGCATCAGATTTTTCCTATCTTGATTTTTAGAGCTGCCACCATAGTGAAATAAAACCACTTATTATTTTTAGGAACGTTAAAACGAACAAAGAAACAATTTAGTTTTCCGTAAGAACGCTATGTCTTCGGAATTTAACTAAGGTTTTCAATAAACTGCCTCTAAGAAAGCCTCTATATTTCGGATCTCTTTCACAATTTTCGCTTAGCAGTTTCGGAAGTTAAGCGGAGGGAATGCTCAATTTTCGTACATTTACCTTAATATTATACACTTTAAAACTTTATAAAAAATGTTTGTAATCTTCACAACGCACTAGCCCTTTAGATATATCACACTTTATATATTTGTCCCTAATTCAGGGTACGCTCGAGCTCCTCGGTGGGGACGTATATGAGCTGATATGATGATATATTAGGAAAACTTTAAATTTTTAATTTTCTACTTTCAGACAGACATATATTTCATGGGATTTCATTTAGGTTTTCCGGTAATCTTTAAGTGAGGCTCTATTATTTCTGTTTTTAGGGTTCCGTATCCAAACGTTAAAAACGAGACCCTATTACTAAGACTCCGCTGTCCGTCTATCTGTCCATCTGTCACCAGTCTATTTCATGAACCATGATAGCTATTACATTTGAAATTTACATAGATGATGTATTTCTGTTACCGCTATAACAAAAAATACAAAAAATTAGAAAAATTGAGTCTCCATAAAAAAACAGTTCCAACAAAAAACTAGCGCCAAATAGTATAATGGTACGGAACCCTTTGTGCACGGTTCTGACTCGCACCTTACCGGTTTTTTATTTTATTTTTGGATTTATAGAAGTTTCGTAGATAGGGAAGTACGAAAGTTTCATTTTGGTAAATTTCCATTAGTATATCTTCTAAAATATACAATTTAAAAATATGTGATAAAATATCGTTCTTGAAACTAGCCCTTTATTTGATATTTCACACTACGGAGAATGTTAAAAAAATTACGAGTGATATTTTAGGGAGGTACTCTGTATCTAGTATAGAATAAAGAAAAAATAAAAAAATAACTTTTTTTTTAAAACACTTTCGTGACGAAAATCGGTAAGTTAGCTGATGATTAGATAGCCTACTGCAAGATCGTTCACCCGCTCGCGCTCATACGTCGAATACCGCAGGTAACCTAAATATATCTACGTAGGCACTATATTGTAATACTGTGACGTAGGCAAACGTTTTCGTTTTTATGCCTTTCGCCTACCGGGTACCGGGTCAACGAGCGTGCATGTACCTTTTAGTGCGGTATGTGTGTGACAGTCGGACAGACAGGCATACACTGAGTGATCTTACAACGAATCCTTTTTTTCATCGGAAGTGCGGAACCCTAAAAAGGTACCTCCTATGCAACTTGAAAAATGTTAGCCGCTCCTGCGAGAGGCATGTTCACCGTATGGGAGCACAATTTAATTTTTAATTAGGAAAAAAAGATAAATATGCTTATTGCATTACCGAAAAATAACAAATTTACACAAGAAAAAATAATAGTTAAAAAACTCGAAATATAGGGTAAATTACCCTAAGTTGGCAATAGCTGTCAAAAATAAAACCGCTATAAAATAAAAGTAAAAAAAAACTGAAACCCGACTACGGAAAAGTATCAAAACAAGAGTTTCCCGCCTGAAATCATGGCCTTTATTTTTCCCTTCTTCTGGGGTAATAGCCGTAGTCACAAGCCATAATGATAGGTACTTCTACTTAATAAAAATTTTGATTACGGTAGAGATTGCGACTTTTAGGCTATTATTACCCCCAGATGAAGGGAAAAATAAAGGCAATGATTTCAGGCGGGCAAGCTCTTGTTTTCATACTTTTCCGTAGTCAGGTTTTAGTTTTTTTCTCTTTTATTTTAGTTCAATATTTTTTGTCGTCAGAGTATAACGCCACCCCACCTCGCTACCCGCGGCCGCGTATCGGGTTGCTTGATTGTAGCGCGCGTACATTGAGTCGTCGCATAATATCGCTTGTGAGACCATTTGATAAGATATAATAATATTTGCATGTGTAATAAATAATTTAGAATGTACTCATCAAGACCTTTCTTTTGATACGAAGCATGATATGAATATCTAAAAATTTTGTTTGTTTGTTTAATGTACCTATTAAATCCGCCATGTGATTTTTTTTAATGTTATAATTATATCCTATGACACACGGAGTGATTGCGCTAATCCAAAGACATAAGATTTGACGAGATCGGTTTGTGGTTTAGGAAATACGAGGAAACAGATGAACATGCATACATAATTACATACATACATACGACTGTCAAAAACATATTCCTCCTTTTTTGGTAGTCGGGTAAAAATCACAAAAGAAGCAAAACAATAATATGCAAAGGCCGCCCGTCCTTTAAAGCGTTTTCTTTCAGGCAACATTTCGATAATGCGGCTGCTCCATTTTAAAACACAGTAACTGCAAATTTTTTATACCTGATTTTTTTTTGGTATTATTGCATTTTTTATTGCTTTAAGGACCTAATTTCAAATATTTTTTTATCCAAAAATTTTTATTTTAGTATTTTCTGTTCATAAATCAAATTTTTTAATCAATTTGGCGCGCAACTTTTATTTTAATAAGACAATTTTTTTAATTTGTGAATTGTCAGTTACTGTGTTTTGAAATTAGGCAGCCGAATGGAGGAGACGAGAAAGTAAGACGATAGCGGGTAAAATCATAAAATAAAAATAATAATATCAGTTTATGAGTTTTTGATAGCTTACGTAGGTAATTAAAAGTATATTAAATATTATATCTAAAATCGGAAAGTGTCGAAACATACGGAAAATTAAAAACTACTTTAACAGATGTACGTTTTCATAACTCTGTTTTGTTGCTCTAAAATTCATTTTAGGCAAAGTGGGCTCTGTCCTGACCTCTGACCATGGTCTCAATATTACTTACATTATAAAGTATAGTTTTTTCTATTTGTGAACATATTTTTAAAATAATTTTCGAAAATTATAGATACAAGCTTTAATTTGAAAATAATGTTAATTATTTCGTATTTATTTCAGCAAACCCTTTCATTTGATATCCATATCATGGAAGTGCATAAAAAATAACTCGTACGCCATCTTTGGGTGTCCACCATATTGAATTTAAAATGACGTCACTTAGCTTAGCTAACCATACATTGTTTTCCAAAATTAACGTGTATGTATTAGGTTTCTTAAGGTTTTATGTGTATGACCTACTTGATGTTGCCCGCAGCTTCGTCTGCGTTAAAGAGGATAAGAAGTAGCCTATATGTACTCGTATGTTAATACCCTCCGGCCGTGTTCGCAACTGAGATTCGCAACCAGTTGCGAATTAAGAATGTTCATTTTTTGTTCACAACCAGTAGTGCAACTAGTTCCTTGTTTGCAACTAGTGTGGTTAAGGAAAAACACTCTTGATTCGCTACTGGTTGTGAACAAAAATAAACATTCTCAATTCGAAACTGGTTGCGAATACGGCCGGAGGGGTTAATACAGGTCTTTATTTGTCTACCCACCAAATTCCATCCAAATCCGTCCAGCCGTTTAGGCGTGAAGAGGTAAAAAACATTCACACTTACACACACACCAACTCTGGCATTTATAATATTGGTACTGATTTGTTTTTGTACCATAACTTGATATACACAAAAATAATAAATTGTTCATCATAACGATAAAGCGGAGAAAGGCGCTGTGATCACTTAGTGGGATAAATATTCCTGTACAAGGATAATTTATTTTTATTTCTCCATAAATATAAATGAGATTATCCCGCATAATGTAAATGTTACGGTATTAACGTTTACATTTTTCACTGCCTGCATTTGCAATGTAGCAAACGAGTGAGGGAATGTATTAGCTAATTAATATGTAAACATTTTTTATGTTACTTAGTTTTAATATGTTTCAAAACAATTTAATGAAGCAACAATTTAATGAAAAAGCAATAATGCTGGTTACAAATTGCAATATATTTTTATTATAGAAATTTAATAAGTTGCACTAAAGTTCTACAATAATAATACTCGTTTTGTAATTTCTATACGAGCTTTTCTTTAAGCTTTTCTTTTTATTGTTTAAATAAAACAATAATTTCAAAAACTTTATAAGGTTCTGGAGCTACAATATCAAAAAACGGAAACCTAATTCGTTATGTCCGTCGGTTCGTAAGTCGCCGTAAATTTCCACTGCTACTGTTAGACCCACAGTAATGAAATACGGTGTAAAATTATGACCCTGAATGGAAAATGAAGTCAATACTACGTTTTTATTATTACATAAAGTACCTATAAAAATTTAACAAATCAATTGATCGATTTGTTCAGTTTTTCGTGTAGATCGAAGCCTACCTTTATGTACTACCATATCTTTTAAATTATAAAATGAAATCGCCGCCACCTTTCTTCCTCGTTCGTAACTTTAAACTCCCTGAGCAATCTCCTCACTATTTTATTTTAATTACCCTTTCATTTGTAATGTTTTTACTATTTGCAGCTGTGCAATGAGGACACCGCAGTGGGTATGTGTATGATACAGGCAAGGCGATTCCTCGTTGACGCTACAGACAGGTGCCAACTTTTTCTGAATATAACGGAACTCAGAATGCGCATTAAGGCAAGATCTGGTAGTACTCATTCCACATGTTTGGCTGTTTAAAAGAGGCTCAAAAATGGACATAGTATTCTCTTATCCTCTGGACGATATGATTCTTATTTTTAATGACAGCGTAAAAATATTCTTATTTTTCCGTAGTTAGATATTCCTAAGCACGACTGTCTCTCATATCAAAAGAAAAAAATACGATCCAATTTGGTTAAGCGGTTCTCGCTTTATGAAAGCATTAAACATTTTTTTTTCTTTTTTTATCGTAGTTGGGAAAGCTATCCATTCTATGAAAAGCAAAGGAACCGTCTGATTACGGTCAGTAAAATCATTATCGCAGTAGTTTTTATTTTGTGAGAGCGCTAAACGAAACCTTCCTTATGTTTCCCGAAGTTGCGATAGCTTATCGTAAGCGCAATTACCTCTTTTGACAATAGCAAAATTCCCGTCAAAAAAGTCCAGGAATGTATTGGATCGTAAAATAAATACATATATCCTTGTTTTTCCGTAGAGATCTCTTCTTAGCCACATGATAGTCGGAAGAATCTCGAGTTAAAACAAAGCATACTTCTAGAAGACGTGACGCTGCTCAAACCGTCAGCAAGACATATGTCTTGTAATATAGAAGGCCTTTACGTACGTTACCATACCTAAGTAAAAATTCTTTACAGTTCACGTTCCCCTTTTATTCAATTCGCGATTAAATGTAATTAACTCAAACAAAACACGTTAACATTTCTTACTAGTTTTACCCATAGTGGGAAATTTAGTTTTTCTTCGCCTTCTCACATTAGATATAAATAATACCAACATACTATTATTGTAATATAAAGCAGCTAGTTTATGTGTGTATATCATGAGCTTTGTGCCCAGTGGCAGCGATGCGGGCTAAACGTGAGAGCACTTACTTTGTTAGGTATGTTTTCAGCGCTAACCCCACTTCTCATGTCCCGATTTATATGCAAGATATATTCATAACTAACGACCGCTACTGAAAATAATTGCCCTTCTACTGAAATTTAAAAAATCTTTTTTCCATCAGCTCTCATTTCAAATATACAAAATCACAAAATTAGACCACCAGTGACGCTGAAAAACTATGTAAAAACAAAATTTTGTTTTTGATAGATAATAAATGTAATATTAGTTGTCAACTACCCGATCAAAAACAAAACAAGATGATGAAATAGTTACGACTTCACCCTTTCATAGGGAAGATAAATAAACAACCTACGAATTTAATGGTTTTAAACTCGGGATATTTGTTTTATCAATTTATATAAAAGAACTTCATTATTAATAGAAAGAAGAAAGTTATTTTTGACGAAGAGTTGTTTTTGTTAGGCTGTCCCAGTCTGTTTAGTAGTACCTACCTACAAAGTTACCGAACGAGGGTAAAACGATCACTCAAAGATTTCAAATCGGAGTAAAGATGCTAAAAAGTAATTAAAATCTGAGTTGAATACAAAATGTCCATTTAAATATGAAAGAAGTGGCACGCGTTCGACACGCCGGCGGCGTAATGAGCCTCGGGGAAAATGGACCGCGACGAGAGCGAATATGGGGAAAAACAAACAATACCAAGAAAATTGTCGACACATAAACAATGTCTTAAGCGTGTTAGGTGCGCCGTTAATTATTAGACTAAGTAATAAAATGTTGAAACGCAGTAAAAATATTTAGTTGTTTCGTCTCGGTAATTTGGAGGTATCGGACGGAGGCTTGGCGGCAGCTGGCGGCCTGCGCCCGCGCCCCTCGCCGATCACTTCCGTTCCGCGCGCCTGTTGTGTTGTTATTACACAAAGTATTTTTAAAACAAAGCGGAACTTTTTGATAATAAAACTGATCGATCATTGGACAAAGACGACATTCATTTAGACAATTACAGAGCTTGTGTGATACAATTACAATCCAAATTTATATAATTTTAATATTAATCCCATACTGACACATACCTTCGTGACATGTCACCCATTATAAAAATGATGAACTTGTAATTAATGCGCTATTAAGACTTTATAGTACATGTAATAAAGTAATGTAAAAAGTTATTAATTACATACATTGCATTACTCAACAGACTCCATTGCTCAGGAAGTTCTCATGCAACATTTTATTTTAATATTTCCATTTAATTGACGTTTTCGTTTGTAATACAATCGAACTAATGAATATTAGTTAAACTGTTTTCAATAAATATACTAAATTATGTTGAAAAAATCCTATTGATTAATTCCTTGGCTTGCATATAATAGAAAGTCAGACGAATGATAAATTGCGTTTTTATAAAGGCCAAAATAACTTACAGATAAGTGAAGAAGTTAAATATTTTCTGTCAGTGCGCGACATTCTAGTATAATGCAGTTGTAAAGAGCCGCAGGAGCAGTCCGCCCCAGTGGGTCAGTCGTGTCCACTCCACAGAACAGAAGAATCCAGCGATTTTTTTATTGTCTGTGGTCGCGTCGAACGTCGTCACTTGTAGTGCGTGAGTGGTTATCACTCTCGCAAGAAGTTATCGTCGACGAGTAATAGGCGTTGATGGCTTGATGATTGGGGGTCGTCGCTTAATAGCTAATATGGTGCCAGGAAACAGTAGCACTGGTCTGTTTTACCGACTTCAAAAAAAGAAGTAGATCTCAATTCGGTTTAATGTTTTTTTATGAATATTACGCGATTTCTTCGCCAATTGAGAACCGATTTTAATGATTCTGTTTTATTGTACTTCCAGGGTGGTCCGATGAAAATCAGTTTAGCACTTTTTATCAAGTTATAAAAAAATATTGGTGTACTTAGTTGTTGAGATTGAAGTCGGTTGTTTTTAACTACCTAAATAAAATGCGTTTTGAAAAAAAAATGGCCATGTGCTAGTCGGACTCGCGTTCCGAGGGTTCCATACCACCACACCTCTCCACACCAATGATACCTATTCATATTACAAACAAAAGAAATCAACGCAAGCGACAGAAATATGCTTATTTGTTGTCATGGCGGCAATGGAAATACACACTCATTGAAATTTTCAACTGTCTATTATGTTTCATAAAAATACAACCCGCTGACAGACAGACGAACAGGCGGACGAAAGGACGGACGGACAGCGGAGGCTTAGTTATGGTCAACCTTTGGATGCACGGAACCCTAAAAAGTTATAATTGTTTTGATAATAGTTTTTAATTTTTAATTAATGTAGATATGGAAAGTTATAATCTAGTGTTCAGATGCAATAAGGAAGTAACATGATCAGGTCTTGTACCCATGTATATTTTTTAGCAAGCGTCTTGTTTACATTTACCCACACATGCACGAGTAGAAACAATGTCCGGGCATCGGGAAGGTCACAGTGGTATTAATAAAACGTAATAAAAATAAAATGTAATTATAATTATTATTTGCCCGCATTCGTGCCAGGCCAGCATGTTGCTATCGATAGCGTAAAAGTGAGGGGAACAATAAAATATACTTTAATTAGAGTAGTGGCGTTGGTTCGGAGGGCGTTCACCTCAAATATTTTTCCACATTAAGATTCAAAGAAAAAGTTGACTTAGATAAAATATACCCACAAAGGTATCAAGATACTGACACATGTATAAGGAAACACAATCATTACACGTTTACAAAAAGTTCAGTTACTTAAAATACAGGCTTCAAATTAATTAAAACGTGTATCATCGATGATCTATTCGTTACCTAATCTCTACGGGACGATCTAGCTAGGGAAGAATAATTTTTAATAGGTAAGGTACCTAAGTATGACTTAATAACATATTGAAATGAAAATGTCATGAAAGTTCCATGATTAATAGAAAAGATTTTTATAAAAAGCTGAGCTTCGTAATTAAACTTCATTCAAACTAATGCTTGGGTATAATGTCTTCGAATCAACTTTAATTGAAAACTTATCGCAAACTCTTGGTAGACAGACTTGGTATTCTATTGTTCAACAAGGTTCATATTTTTCCACAAACTTTTGGGTAGTTAGTGCGTTTTGAATCTCATTTCTGTTATCTTCCAATCTTTCCAAGAGACTTATGGTTTACATAATGGGATTCTTGTGGTTTAAATTATTGATCAGGAAAAATCGCCAGGACTATCAAAACCAAATTGTTCAATTGTTTTTACTGTTTTTCTCTAGTTCTCTATGGTGACACGTAACGGCAACATAAAGGAATATCTCAACAAAAACACTGTGTGAAATGTGCCAAGTCTCGATTCAGATTCCTTGGCCATAAAAAGCGAAGTCCAAGTGAATAAAGAAAACGAGTAGCTTGGCCAAAACATTTTGCAAGAGAAGTAATTGAAGGAAGAAATTTTAGACAACGTTACTCTTATACATTATTACAATAATAATCAAAGGAAAATAAAGGCATCTACATATAGTACAGCTGATAGTTTTCCCTTTGCGTGGATACTAATACTTAGCTATCCCTGTACCAAATTTCAGCTCTCTAGGTATATGGGAAGAACTAGTCCAATTTGGATGATGTAGAGACGAGTGAGTGAGTCAAATAAGCTCATAATCAGATTATCTACAAAAATGTCAAAGTTATAAACTTGAAATTCTAGGGTCCTAATACTTATTGCTTAAACGTAACTTATTTAATTAGATAGCGATATTTTCATTGTTTTAATAGTTTCTAGTGCCTAGATATAGATTCTAGAAAATATATTACGGCAATGCTTGCTTTGCACTCGACTTGGCGGGAGCACTACCGTACCCCCAGATACCTCACTCGCTTTTGTCCGCGGCTTGGCCCGTATGGATAGCGTTTTTATGATTACTTTTGAAGGTGTATGGTGCGTGAGCCGCACTCGGCTCTTGAGTTTGGAAATGAGTTCTTTTGACTATGCACAAGAACTATGCACATTTGAGACACAGAAAGTATTATTTAATGTTTCTGATGCTCGTCAAAAGTTTTGGAATGTTATATCTATGCCAAATATTAGTGAAATCAGTTCAGTTATTTCAGCGTCGAAGATCTCACAAACGGACACACTTTCGGAATTATAAACACTAATATAAAATTTAAGATTACTTACTGAATGACTCTGTAACGCTGTCAAATGACTAACTCCGTAACGCAAATAGGTTGGCAACAAAAATGTATAACGGCAAACAAAAATATTTTAACGGGCGCCTTAGGCTCCTTACAATTACTAGTTTATTATATTAAGTATGGATACAGAGTGAAACACGACAAAACCAATAAGTGGAGAGCCCCGCGCCTCCAAACAATGACAGACGTACAGTCAACCGCACCACTACCAGTAAGCTGGTATCGCTTTGTATGGAGATTTCTTTTAGCGTAGTTTAGCCTATACGGGTGGATAGTGTCACTATAGACGTGCATTTGACCGTACGGTAAATTCGACGCGATCGCAAACCCAGCCGCGCAGAACGAGTTGACTCCCACATACCTCATTTGTTATAAGCCACATTATAATCACACATTGTGTCGGATAATAAATAGAAAAAAGCGACAATAGAAATAACGAGTCACAAATAGGCATCTAATAATGAAATTGTATCGCATATAAATATACGCCTGTTACATGTTTCTCGGTTCGGCGGACCGTTTAATAGTGAGTTGTATTATTTATTAGTGATGCTTCCGTGTTCTGTGCGCCAAAGAACCACCGCTGCGCTGCCGCCCGCGCTCTGCCGCCGCCGCCGCCGCAACCGCCCTTTCGAATTCACCGGCACTCCCAAGAACATGCATGCATATCCTTAACTTACCCCTCAAAGGAGGAAAGAATTGTTGCATAAGATCAGCCACACAAGCTAATAAGAAAAGATAACTTAATGAACCCACTCCTCTGAAGGTTGGAGACTCTACACTCGAAATTGTTGAAGAATACGTATACCTGGATAAAACAGTCCAGTTAAGTACATGAAACTTCGAGAAAGAGATCAATCGTCGGCCGGGCAGCGTTCCGGAAGCTTCGCAATATCTGCACGTCTCAAATAACGTAGTGTCTCAAGACTAAGGTCATGGGCCTCATAAGAAGGCTCAAGATCACCCAAAGAGCAATGACGCGTTCTATGTTTGACGTTTCACTGCGTGATCGTATTAGAAACGAGAAGATCCGTAGGAGAACCAAAGTATAGCCCTCAGAATTACTAAACTTTAGTGGCAGTGGGCGGGACATAGCTTGTAGAACAGGGCTGTTAGGACATAGTGAAGTTCTTGAGTGTACCGCGCACCGGAAGACGTAGCGTAGTAGGCCTTCCACTAGGTGTACCGATGACCTGGTGAAAGTCGCGGGCGGCGCAAGAATGGTCGTTGTGGCAATCCTTAGAGGAGGCCTTTGTCCAGAAGTCGACGTGTTCTGGCTGATATGATCAACTTAGTAAACCGCGGCACGCAAGATAAAACTTTCGTCGGCCAATCGCACAGTACTACAATTTAAAACAAATACTCATAAATAGTAGGTACCTCATGTACTGTTGTGTTCTCTTTTCCTTTTGGAAAACCAACTAAGTAATAAAAAGAGAAACGGCAAAAAACTCAAATTAATCATTTAAATAAATGCAGAACTGCTTGTTAAAAAACGAACAAGGGCTTAAGAATGCAACTTAAATAATAAAATGTTAAGAACAACCTTATAAAAAGTTGCATAGGTACAAAGTAGATAGTCTGGAAAGTCATGGGTAATAGGATAGGATATTTCAAGCCACTAGACGTATAAAATAATATTTTTATACAATATTCACATTTAATTGGCCGGTTGGCCCGTATACGGCACGGTTGGCTGCAGTTAGTTTTAAATACAAGTTTGTTGCAACTGCATCGCGGCTCTGTGACGCGAACCTGTCACCTCGCTATTCAAGCCTCTAACGATTGTGCATATTTATTATGAAGAATACATATTTTTAACTGTGAAATAAAATATAATTAAGTTCCTTCTTCATCGACGAATGTACTGTTGAACCCCAGAAAAAAAAACTTCACTATAGATATATTTTTAAACGCCTCAGTGGTGTTATGGTTATATAGTCCATTCGCTTCTCACCAGGAGGTCGCGGGTTCGATTCCCGGTGGGGTCAACTTGTAAGACTCGGTTTGGTTGATGGTAGGGCATTTTCTAAGCCCGCCTGGCTAGCTACTACCATCTTATCTAAGTCCTGCCGCCAAACATCAGTACAATATTGATGTGTTCCGGCCTGAAGATAAGATAGCCAGTTCTCCAATGCGTTGGGGAATCTTGGTAAGCCTGCGTCCAGCTTCGGCATTATCGTCACTTACCATCAGGTAAGATGACACCAAGGGCTTACCAATTGTGAATAAAAAAATATTAAAAAAAGATATCTAAGAAAACTGTAAATGACTAATGTAAACAAACTACCGTAACACCATATTATCCTTTATTTATTTAAATAAAAAAACGTATATCATATACCATATTATAACGATATAGATTGGTACCCAATTTATTGAACGATCATGTGTAGTTCTCAGAGTCTACTGGAACAATCCGGAGTTTGTATGTATGTATATTATATGTATGTACAAATGTTTTTTCGACGATAACTCGAGTATCGTTGATCGGAAAGTCGTGAAATTCGATAGATTAATTAATGTAACAAAAAATAATTTTTAAGTTCGAACTCGAGTCAAATGGGTCAAGGGATTGCCGAGATATAGGGGGTGTAAATGTTAAAAATATGGTTTCTCTGAACACCACTAGACGGCGCTGGATGGATCCCTACATTGCGCAAGTGTTAGTGAGCATACCTTTTTTTTAAACGATTAGGTACATTGCGAGTTCACAGTTCGTGGCGAAACACTAGCTATTAGTTTACTTTAGTTAACTTCTTTGTAAATACATGAGCGTTACCCAGTTACATTAAAAAGTACCTAACCAAATCCATCTTAACACCATTATTTGTCTCATAAAATAACACACTAATACATCTTATCCTTAAATTACAAAGCTTGGATCAATAGTTTGAGCACAAACAAAGTTGGTTTCCATGCAGACGGCGCCCGGCAAAAAGTGCTTGCCTCGGCTCTTGTATTTTTAATATCAACCCCCCTCTCCCCCTATAACATAATATAAAATTATAAACGATATGAATCACGATAATGTTCCGCGGGGCTGTGTGCGTGGCCAATTCACAACTTTGCCGGGCCAGGGGCCCCCCGCCCCCTCCCGCGGCCTCCCGCACCCAGATGCAGAGCAGTCACGACCGGCAAGTTAGCCAATAAACACAGTCTTACCAAGTTACCTAGAAGATGCAGAATAAGAAATCTTGAATTTTTGCAGATAAAACAGAATAACTGGAAACCCTAAAAGGCAATAATATTAATTTACAGTGACCAGAAATATACTTAACCAAACTAGATCATTAAGTTAAGACGAATCAAAAGAAACGTTTACCTAACAAAAGGCCTTAAGGAAAATCGTTATTAGAAAAACTGAAACAAATGAAAATATATATAATTTAATATTTAGCTTATTCAAGTGGAAACACTGTTTACTGTTAGACTATGACCCACCCCGCAGAGCACCGGCAAAAAGAAAAGTTTTATTTTTATAAGACAAGAAATTTATTATGGCTGATGGTCGTGTCAGTTTCGCGTTTCTTCGGAAATATAACGTACAATGTTGTTAGCATTGATCCATCCGATTTGTGATCTTCCATGACATCAATGCAACGGTCCTCTCTGATTAACCAATGATCTCCCTCTAAAAATATTCCATTTAAATTCTTACTTGTAAAAATCCTTGGGGAAGGTCAATGCTCAGGAGTTGACGTTTTACGGGTGATATTATGATAATGATGACATCCTCAGTGATAGTTGTACGTTTCTAGCGATCGATCGAATTCTCGAAGTTGAGTTGAGCGCCGGCCGAACACATCGGCACCGGAGCCAAAAGCTACAGCAAGCTATAGCGGTTCCAGGTGGGGGCCACGGGAACTAAAACCTCCCCTTCCTTCCCTGAAGCCCACACTGAATCTTGGAAAATTTATTTAATCAACTCACTATATTATTGTGCAGATCTAGTAAGATACCGTTTACATTATACTTCATATAATGAAGGCTAAACGTTTATTGCACTAAGTAATAAATATTTTTTGACGTGAAACGTCTTTAAAATCACATACGGGGTACCAAGTGAAAAACCTGGAGGGTGACGGGAGTGACGAAAGACTATACCAGAGCTGACGATAGAATCTGTTTCCTCCATAGCAACCAAGTAACAAAACGCGAGGCTACAGGCTTAGAGCGAAGCCCGGAGCTCTCCCTGCTAGGCCGGAGGTTTTTTTTTAAAAACAAACTAAATAATATCAGGGACTTCAAAACAAGACGTTTCACGTTAAACCAACGGCAGTGTGCCCCTCCACAGCCCAACCCGATTTTTGTTTTGTTTTACTCGTGCTGATTGTTTGTCTTCATAATTATTTTGATCATAAAGAAATATAAAAGCTAATATGGAAATTTCCTTATTAAATCCGGTTACGGTTTAACCTCTGAATCATGAAACGATAATATCTACTAAGTCATACAATCCTCTTTGGTTTTTTTTATTGGATAAATTCCTTAATGATTATTTTATAAATGATAAAAACATTAATGTATGTTTGTTTGTTCGTCTTTAGTAATGACTTGACAAATTAAAGGTGTACTGTAAAGTGTAACCAAAACCTGGATTCTTCCCTATGACCCCCCTGAATCGGACGGCTGGATCCGCCGGTGCCGGCAAGCCGCAGACATTGTCCGTAATTGCCGGTGCCGCTATAATCGCACTTAATTACAACTATACAACTTACAATCGCGCCCGTTTCAAGTATTCATTATTAATATTAATTCGCAATAAAAACAGGTTTGCTATCCCCGTCCGTAGTTGGCTCAGCGGTAACCCGCTATAGAAACGTTGCACTCCCTGTGACTTTCTTTATTTCAAAGAATAATATATATTTAATGGTAAGTAAGTAAAATAAATATTATGATCAGTGTAAAAGTAACAGAAACTCACATAAAAAACAAGTCACATTCAGACATTGAGATTAGAGGATACTTAATTGTTGCGTAGAAGGACTGTATGTAGAGCTGTTCTGTACCTAATATGTAGCATTTGACGGAAATTTACAGGCAGAACAAAAATGTGTTGGTACCTAGTATTTTAAATACGGGAACAATGAAAATTTATTTTACTACCTTCATTATTCGAACAAAAACAACGAGAAATCACGTTAGATATTAAAAAAATACGTTTACAATATAAAAATTCCGTACAACAATTTTATACATTTTATTTATCATCTAAATCGGCGTTTACGACGAGAGAACAATGCCGAGCTCCGAACCATACAAAAGTGGGACGCAAATAAAGAAAACAATAAAATTAGAATACATAAACACATAAAAACGTTCATCCAGAACGTTCGCGCGGCGGCGGCGGGCGCGCAGGCGCCCCGGCCCCGCGCCCCCGCGCCGCGCAGCGCCGCACATAACATCTAATAAATTTTATTCAACTACACTAATTCAAAAGAGGGTCATGTTTCTCAGATACTTGAATAATATTACAAAATAGCAGACAAATTTATTTTGTACGAAACAAGTGAACAGTTCTTGGTAATTTATAAGTGTTTAACGCACCACAGACTGAAAACGCAGTTCTTCCAGTGTAGACTGATTGATAAGCAATAATTTTAAAACCGGCTTAGCCTTAGCTGGACATCATTAGTATCTTTGCATATGGCCTTTGAGGTGAGTGCACAACAAACATTAGTGCGCTTTATCAAATTTGGCTGTGCCCCATTAAGGCGAAGTATTGATTGGAACAGTTGCCTTTACGAGTAAAGAAAATAACCACACTTTTTAATTTTTTCAATGGTTTTTGCGTTTCAATCAAAAACTACAATGCAAGTATAAAAAATAATAACATTACTCACTTTGTATTATCTTATCAAATATTGTTATACAGGGTCTTCGGCAGATGGTTGAAAATACGAAAATGGGGGATAGGTGAGGTCGCCTCCCACCTATTTTGAGAATTAAAAAAAATCTAGGACTTGTAATTTTTTTTACAGGATTTTTTTTCCTTTTTTTAGAAATTTTGCCATTTTTATACCTTTGAACACATGTAACTTTTTCTTTTTTAAAGCTAGCTCCAAAATCTTTTTTTTAATAGACTTTTATAAGATTTTCGGCTCTAAAAAAATTATGTTTGTTTCAAGTTATTGCTAAAAACAAAAATGTGGGCCCCCGAACTTAAAAAAAAAGTTGAACAAAAATTTAAAAGTCAACTTTGCGATGCATTTAAAAAAAAAATAATGGGGCTGGAAGGCTTCTGTTTTTTTTAAAACATCTCTAAAGCTTAGGCTTTTGAATGGTATGTAATTTGTTTCGGTATCTTTTTTGTAACCGGAGTTGTTAATTTTTTTTACTCAATTGGACCATGTTGACGAAATTCCACTAGTTACATGTTTTGTGAAATGTATCAAATGCAAAGTTGAAAATAATGTAAATACTTACTGTTGGGACGGTTACAAAGAGCAGGTACGTTTTTTAACATTCTTGCACACACATAATGGCTATCTTTTGTCATTTATTGGCATATTGGAGTTAGCACTTCCATATGCCAATAAAATGTCCGCATATTCCGCATTGGTAAATTGAGCTATTTTAAACCACAACAAAGTCTTAACAAAACGTCTGATAATAACAAAAAGTGACAAACAACAAAAAAACTTAACAAAATCACGAACGTTAATAACGTTAACGTTTTTTTTTGTTTTCGTTAATTTCACTTTGCGGTGTTTGTGATTTTGTTAAGTTTTTTTGTTGTTTGTCACTTTTTGTTATTATCAGACGTTTTGTTAAGACTTTGTTGTGGTTTAAAATGGCTCAATTTACCAATGCGGAATATGCGGACATTTTATTGGCATATGGACGTGCTAACTCCAATATGCCAATAAATGACAAAAGATAGCCATTATGTGTGTGCAAGAATGTTAAAAAACGTACCTGCTCTTTGTAACCGTCCCAACAGTAAGTATTTACATTATTTTCAACTTTGCATTTGATACATTTCACAAAACATGTAACTAGTGGAATTTCGTCAACATGGTCCAATTGAGTAAAAAAAATTAACAACTCCGGTTACAAAAAGATACCGAAACAAATTACATACCATTCAAAAGCCTAAGCTTTAGAGATGTTTTAAAAAAAACAGAAGCCTTCCAGCCCCATTATTTTTTTTTTAAATGCATCGCAAAGTTGACTTTTAAATTTTTGTTCAACTTTTTTTTTATGTTCGGGGGCCCACATTTTTGTTTTTAGCAATAACTTGAAACAAACATAATTTTTTTTAGAGCCGACAATCTTATAAAAGTCTATTAAAAAAAAGATTTTGAAGCTAGCTTTAAAAAACAAAAAGTTACATGTGTTCAAAGGTATAAAAATGGCAAAATTTCTAAAAAAAGGAAAAAAAATCCTGTAAAAAAAATTACAAGTCCTAGATTTTTTTTAATTCTCAAAATAGGTGGGAGGCGACCTCACCTATCCCCCATTTTCGTATTTTCAACCATCTGCCGAAGACCCTGTATATTTTTAGAGTTGAAAGTTACAGTGTAGAACTATCTTTTTTTTCTATCGAGTCAAAACTGCACATTCGTGTTACTAGTAGCTTTTGACTTTAAGGAACATCATCAAAAATAAGGGTATTTTTTTTCAACCTTGGATTTTCCAATCGTTTAGGAGTGATTGACGTCAAAAATTGCGTAAATCTGTAATATTATCGCCTTAACTGTTACGTACCTTCTGTGTACCTACTTTCAGATACATATGAAGTTTCAATTAAGACATTTTCTAAGAATTGTCGATAGTGAATTAATTTAGAGAAAGATTAAATGCGCGAAAAATTTCTTATTGTCTATAAAATTTTGTCATATACAATTTATTGCTAGTAGGACTCATTAAATGAGGCATTTGTTCACCATACTAAACAACTTTCCTTTTCCAAAGATCCCAAAGTAAATTTGCGAAAAAAATCATTTACTCTTCATAAGAATTGATTAGCTGATTCATCTAATTTTGTAAGGAAGGAGATGTGATCGTCTGAAAAAATGACTTCGAGATTTTGACGAAAATGCACTCTATATCACTTAAGAGAGTATTACATTGTCATAGATATATGATCGTAGATGTATCTCAATGAGCTGAAATTTTGCGTACATGTTTAGCTTGGATCACAGTGTTTGTAAACTAAGTAACGTCATTCTAAATCCTATATGGCCGACTCCCAAAGATGGCGGACTATTTATTTTTTGCACCCCCATGATAAGGGTATCAAATGAAAGGGCTTAATGAAAAGAATACAAAAAATAAACATATTTTCAAAAAAAAGCTTGTACCTGAAGTTTTTAGGATTTTCGGAATGAGCTTATTACACTTCAATGGTATAACAGACATTCCTCTTAAATGCGTTCCATGAGACAACTTTAATCACTCACCTAACCAGTACATACACAGAGATAAAATTATTCAAATGATACGATCTATTGTTTCAGTAACAATGATAAATAATATTCATATTCAATGTATACAGTAAATATTTATGTGAGGGGTTATATAGGTGCAGGAAGAGCCTGTTTGTTACTTAATTTAATTATATTATTACTGATATTGCAAAGTGGTTAGTAACCATCGATTTTAGTAACGCATACTTCAATTAAACCTAAGTAAACACAACGTTCGTCATCAATTTTTTTGCAAGGAACGGGCAGAGTCATCAAGTTGAAATTAATTGCAATTAATTAGGTCTACGGCCCCTTGGACATGTTAAAAATTTCAACTTCTAAGTTGAAAAAAAAGATCAATCAAAAGATACCGTCAGATATACATTATAACAGATCTGAAATGGATTAATGTATTAAGATGAAACTTTCACTATTAGTTAGGCTTTTGATCCCGAAAAGTCGAGAGGTTCCCGAGGGAATCGAAAGAACCCTTAGGTTTTCCTTCCATTTGGCGAAGTATCTCGAAGAATTCGATGTTATACTGGAAACTATAAAACTCTTTCGAAAAAATACCGTTCAAACAAAATGTAATGTCGGCTCAGAGTTTTAGCATGTCTTCTTCCCGAGATAACTTATTATTATTTATTTAAAAATGAGTACATAGGTAAACATTAGACCCACAAAACTGAATGGTCAGTTTGTCTGTGGGATCGACAGTATCACAATTATTGCCATAGGGTATTAGAAATAAAGTGTAACTGAGTGAACCCAACCTGCATGCGAAGGCGCTGGCAAAGCTATGAAGTCATAAAAACTATTTCCATGCTGGCGAAGCCGGAGACAAAAGCTAGTACTTACATAAATAAAATAAATATTCGAGGACAAATCACCCGCGGCCATCTGGCCCGAAACTATTGGCCCAGTGACCTTGGCGCCTGAAGAGGAGGGCAGAGTAGAGGGTGACGTGCGTTAAATCCGGTAGCTCTGAATTTTTGCTCAGTTTTATTTATGATTTTGGCTATGTATCCGTTTTGTATACATTAAAAAAACTTTGAAAATAACACGTTTCTGTTTTTCTTAATAAATTCGCCATAATAACAACCGGCTATACCTATTACGGTTTAAAAGATACAGTCCCTATAACGGTCGGACGGATGGATGAAGTAGATTTAGTTTCTCTTTGGGTACGGAACCCTAAAAAAAATATTTCAAATCGGTTATATGTTTTTCAGAAAACAAAACAAGAAAACACAAATTTTCCACAGTTTTACTGGTTAGGCGTTTTACCCGACTACGAAAAAGGAGGGTTATGTTTTTGACAGTCTATGTATGTATGTATGTATGGATGGATGAATGGATGTTCATTTGTTCTCTCGTATTTTCTAAACCACTTAACCGATCTTGACAAATGTTGTGTATTTGGATTCGTGCCATCACTCCGCGTGTCATAGGATGTACCTATTATCATGTTTGGAATCAAAAGAAAGGTCTTGACAAGCAAATTCTATATATATTACATATGCAAATATTTTTAATTTCTAAGCATATGGTCTCACAAGCGATATTATGAGTCGGCTCAATATATGCGCGCTACAATCAAGCAACACGACACGCGGCCGCGGGTAGCGAGGTGGGGTGGCGTTATAATACTCTGAGCACAAAAAAGATGGAAATAAAGTAAAAGTTTAAAAAACTAAAATCCGTTTACGGCAAATTTTTATCGTATGTACCTATCATTATGGCTCGCGACCACGGCTATTACCCACAGACGAAGGGAAATATAAAGGCTATGATTTCAGGCGGGAAACTGATGTTTTCATACTTTTCCGTAGCCGGGTTATAGTTTTTTTAACATTTTTCTTTCCATAATCAATCACGCTAAACTTAATACTGTAAACATTGACGTCAGCATGCCACACACAATTCCATAAAGGTGCATCCACAGAAATAGCCATATCAAGATTTTCTGCATAAAGCGTTGCAAAATCTTGTGTGCCGTGGGCCTACATCTATCAAATCATATTTAAATAAATTGTAATTTACAATGAACACAACGAGTCATCGACCTCCCTCTTTCATGCACGTCTTTAATAGCACCCACAGGCACACATCGACGGCGCACCGTACGCATAGCGTACATGCGCACTGAAAAAATTACATGCACTCGTGTGCGTACGCGTATACTATCAAGATCATTGATATAAGACAATAATGGTTCAATCGTAAATGAAATCGACCTCTCTGCATTGAAGTTCTTGTTTTTTCAAGTACCACAATAATATTATTATTGCAACAAAACATTTCATGTAAAGTTGGTTGCCAAGACTCACAGGTTCTTTGCTTTCACTGTTGAAAAGTTCAGAGATCTCTATTAGAGCCAAGCCCCTAGCTGAGTTCCGATTTGTGCTGTGGGGCCTGTCCGAAGTTCAACGTATATAGCTTTAAATGCTGTTGACTGTACCACATTTATAACAACAAATAACTCTACCTATTAGCCCTGACTCTGCAAACTTTATCGTGGTAAAAAGGTATGGATTGGGCGTTTATTGTTCTAGGAACTATTAGGTGACATAACATTTAAGTCCAAGGAATACTTTGTGCGACAATCACGAAATGGCCAAGTCATAACTTTTTCACCAAGATGTAGAGTTTATAGATTACTTACGGCTTATAAGTTGTTATTTGTTGGTACTTCATCAAAACAATCAGTGAGTGATATCGACGTATTTCAGATGTCAATAAATCGGAAACCATAAAAGCTGATAATTGATACCTTAGAACGTTTGATAAAGCTGCCAAGCAGATTTTATCCCAAAAATTTCAGCTTTTTATCATCATCCGGACCGAAGTTATGACGGTTCGAAAATAGGACGAAACATTACGCAAAGATATACACCCCTTATATTAGAGGGGTATAAGCGGGATAGTATCTAATTTCTCAATTTTCCTGTTGTTCACATACAATTCCTAGCCTATATACCAAATTACAGTATTCTAGGATTTCAAGAAGTACACTAAAGGTTTTGACGATTATCAGCGTGTGAGTTAATGTATAAGTGAGTCACGAAATCGACGTATTTCAGATGTCAATTAATCTAAAAAGCTAGATAATCGATACTTGATATGTTTAATAAGTCTGCCGAGGACATCTTGTGCTAAAAACTTCAGCTATCTCCACTCAAAAGCTGTGACGGTTCGAAAAAACAAACAAACTTTCCTGAAAAGGTAGGTGTGCCCCGTTCCTTTGGCTTGTCTTGGCGGGCGCACTAAAGCAGATAATGTAGGTAAGTACTAGTTATCCTGCATGATGTTCTGGCTTTCTTTAAACATTTATTAGATTCAAAATCAACAACAAATTCCCAAAAAAATCATTGTGTAAAAATGTGCCAAGTCTTTAAAATTGCTAGGCCATGAAAAGTTGTGAGATTAAATAACTACGCAAGTTTAGGTTAATAAAAGAAATAGAGTTATGTCTGACAAAGTGATTCTTATAGATTTTAATAATAAGAATACGATAATTGACCACGCTGAGCTCGTTAAAAACAACCGACTTCAATCGCAGCAACAAAGATTTTGCTATTTTTTTTTATTTTGTTGATTTTATAAAAAAACAGTAAACCGATATTAATAAAATTTATACGGGACCGCCGAAAAACATCCACTGCTGGACAAAGGCCTCCCCCAAGGATTTCCACGACGACCGGTCCTGCGCTGCCCGCATCCATCGTCCACCGCACAAGGTCGTCGGTCCACCGCGCGGGAGGTCTGCCTACGCTACGTTTTCCGGTGCGCGGTCGCCACTCGAGAACTCTTTCGGCTGATATGATGATGATGATACGGGACCAACTTTGAAGTATACTCTTAACTTATAAAAAAGCAATTATCGAAATTCGACTACTTTGTTAAAGTTGTTCGTGATTAAGTATATATAAAATTTTAAAATACGAGTTGACTTGAGAGCCTCCTCCTTTTTTGATGTCGGTTGAAAATTAAAGTATCTGCCTACATAGATCTACCTAGATTTCATACTTTTACAAATTTTTTTTAAGGCCAAGTGAATCTTTTTAGGATATTAAAGCCATAGTCCAGTCTAAGTAGATCTCTAATTATAATAGACTACGTATCTATTGAGAGGTCTTGTAATCTTTACAGTGGAAATTCGTGTAAAAAGCATCCTCAACCTTTTCGCACTCGAAACAGCTGAAGCCAATAGTTTTCCAAATATAAAATTTAAAGCCACCGACCAGTCTAAGTAGATTTCTAATTATAACACACTATGTATCTATTGAGAGGTCTTGTAATGTTGGTAGTGGAAATTTTGGTCCAGAACCTTGTTTGTGTCGGCTCGTCTCGCTCTTGACTAGTTTTATGCATTAGGTTGCGGTTCTCTTAATTCTTGTTAAAAACTATTGATGCGTAGCTGCGTAGTTGCGATTAGCGCAGTGATTGCGCCATTAATTGTTAACAATCTTCGTTGTAGTAGAAAGACAATGTAATTACATACAGGGTGATATTTTTAATAGTTGCTTTTATTTGTAAAACTGAACTTTATCAATGAATAACCCAAGGTTGATTTGCAAAAGTATTGCATATCCTTTACATAAAGCAGCTCCGTCTAAATAAAGCTGGTTAATCAGCTGATCGATTTAATCAGTAGACTCCACGGTTTTTGTCACCATGTATAAGATAAATAAGAAATAAGTGCTAAAAGAAAATCGGCCAGGCGAGTCAAACTTGCGTGTCCTCGTTACTCTGGAGCTCAATCAATATTTCGTAAAAGCTGCTTTAAATATTTAAAAAAACTCTAATCCTTTTTATGCATATTTAAAACGATACATCACACAACATCAACATAAAATCAAGATTTTTGACATATGAAGTCTCCATTTCTCAGTTTGGGTCATACCCCAGGGCGCTTTTTGTATTACGATTAGTGACTGTTAATTTGTGACCCAAACTGAGAAATGGAGATCTCAGTTTGGGTCACAAATTAACAGTCACTATTACCAACTATGCTCACTTCTACCCCAGGGTGCTTTTGGTACTACTAAGGAATCAAGTTTATTTATATAATTAAAAATCACTTACTTCTCAATAATCTGAAATTAATTCAAAAGAAATAAAATTCACAATAGCACACGCAATATAATTCCCCTTAACAATATCCATTATACTTTGTACGTTCGCATGCAAGTATTTACCTATTGATAAAAAGTTACTTATTAATATTATGATCCTCCACGCCGCCTGAGCACCGCGCGTATTCTACTCCAAGTTTTTACTCACATACCTGGTTGTAAATAATTAACTCGTAGGTTTAATTATATAAGTAATAAATAACCATTTTTTAATATCGAAAGAGCAATGAATCGCGTACACCTACTGTGGCAATCTTTGGTTGAAGGCGTCGGTGGCGTAACGGCTAGGCCCTCTACCTCCTGTCCCGCAGGTCGTAGTTCGAATCCTGCCACGTACCAATGTGATTTGTATTTCGATTTCATATGTACGTTTATTCGACGCTCTTGCGATGAAGGATAACATCGCGAGGAAACATAAGGTTACATACAACGTGAAGGTTGTGTGTGAAGTGGGCCCGCGTGGTCGACTAGGGCCCGATCGCCCTTATTCAGATTAGGCTCGAGCCCCTCGGTGGGTCGTATATCAGCTGATGAATCTCTGGTTACCTACCTACACTCTTTCGTTCACTCCGTCAACATTTTATCCTGATTATGCACCTGTCATCAGTCATCACTAAAAACAACACGAATTTTAAAAACCAAATATAGAAGTGCATTGTGACGAATCATTTTAAGTAAGTATGTACTAGCTTTTGCTTGAGACTTCGCTCGCGTGGACATCGTTTTGTGACTGTCTTTGAGGGTAAGTCGTGCGCGAGCCGAAGCGGCTCGCGAGCATAGACAGCACTTTACCCCAGATCTCTCGAGAAGTATATCGTTCTATTCTGATTAGCAGTCTATGTTACTTCCCACCTACTTAACTATTTCTATGCAAAATAATTTTCGAAAATCTAAAAATTTTTAGGTACAAGCTTTTAATATTGCATTGTCACGCGATATACGCATGTAAAATTTCAGCTCATTCGGAAACCGGAAAGTGGGTCAAATTTAACTTGCAAGATTTCACCCGAACAAACATACATTGCAATAAAAGCTTGTAAAATCACGTCAATCCGTTGCTTCGTTACGATGCCGACGTGTTCCCCAGATCCTACGGGAACTATCTTGGGCTATGCTTATTAGTAGTGTATATCATTTTTCACCTCCTCAACCATCTCTGTGAAAAAAAATCACAACAATCAGTTGCTCCGTTGCTATGTTACAGAAATCAACCAAAAAAGGAGTATTTTTTAAATTCCCTTAGGAACTGTATCGGACTATGCTATTTTCACGGAATAAAGAGTAACCTCTGTCCTTTCCCATTACAAAGGTTACCAGCATGCCAAATTTTGTCAAGATTGGTTAAGGTGTTAAAGCATGAAGAGGTAACAAACAAACAAACACATTTTCACATTTATAATATTAAGTAAGGATGTAGTGTAGTTGAATTACATTATTATACAGTACTTATAGATAATGTAATATATTAATATATGAATAATTATGAAGACTAAAAACCGGCTAAGTGCGAGTCAGACTCGCGTACCGAGGGTTGCGTACCACCACACAAGTATAACAATAATACTAATCATTAAAAAAAAAAATAAGCTCATTTCGAAAAACCTTAATCATTTTAGAAACAAGCTTTTTTTGAAAAGAATTTTATTTATTTCGATTGTTCTCAGCAAAGGCATTTAATTTTGATACACAATTATTGGGTGTATAAAACAAACTGGTCCTTCATCTTTGGCAGTCCGCCATATTGGATTTAGAATATAGTCACTTAGCTGCATTGTAATCAAAACAAAACGTCTATGCAAAATTTTAGCTCAATCGGAAACCGAGTCAATAACTTGCAAATATTTAAGCGGATAACTTACTTATACATACATACCAAATAATATACGAACGTCGGAAGTTAATAAAAATCTTGTAAAAAAGGCGAGAGGTATAGTGGACCACGCGGTTGAAAAGTAGTTGACAAACAATCACAATATCTTCTTCGCTCTTCGGTCGCTTGTAAGTAAAAATAGGTAAATGTTATCAAGCAAAATTAATACTTGTACATACTTACTATATAAACAAACGTCGGAAGTTAATAAAACCTTGAAAAAAAGGCGGCAGGGGATCGTGGACCACTCCGTTGGAACGTACTTGACGAACAATCACAATACCTTCTTCGCTCCTCGGTCGCTTGTAACTAAAAATAGGTAAATGTCATCAAGTAAAATAAATACTTATACATACATACATACTACATAATACGTAAACGAACGTCGGAAATTAATAAAATCTTATAAAAAAAAGGCGAGAGGTATCGTGGACCACCCGGTTGGAACGTAGTTGACGAACAATCACAATATCTTCTTCGCTCCTCGGTCGCTTGTAAGTAAAAATAGGTAAATGTCATCAAGTAAAATAAATACTTATACATACATACTACATATACAAACGTCGGAAATTAATAAAATCTTGTAAAAAAGGCGAGAGGTATCGTGGACCACCCCGTTGGAACGTAGTTGACGAACAATCACAATATCTTCTTCGCTCCTCAGTCGCTTGTAAATAAAATAGGTATATGTTATTAAGTAAAATAAATAATAAAAAGTCCATTTTGCCCCTACTAAGATAAGAACTCGAAACCTCCGTCAACTTAGGCAGAGCGCATTATGGCTAGACCACTGCGACTATGGGAGTGTAACTGTTCAAGTCAGCATAAGGCACCGATAACTGCGTCGTCAAAAAAAGACGACAAATGCTAAAAAGTGCGATGCTCCCGTACTAAAGTCCCCGTTGTACTCGTAGAGGCTCCTACGGTCAACAACAAGCTTGTCCTTTCGAAAAAAGCTTCCGTACTAGCTTATGAGCCACCAAAAGCGGTCCCTTGCAGTAAAAATTGTTTAAATCGTCTGTAGCAGACGAGTAAAGCCTGTGGTTTGATCGGACCGCTTCGCCCGCTGAGTTCTTTTTTTGGGCAAAATCCGTTTAGAAGTTTTGGGGTCTTACTATACAGAACAGACAGACAGACATTAATTGCATTTTTTTAAATATTACAAATGATTTTTTTATTTTATATTAGTACTAAGATATGAATAAAACCATTGTATCGTTTTATTGAGTGATTTTTATTATATTTATTACTCAGATTGCAGTTTTTTTGCAAATGTTACAAATGCTATTTTATTTTCATCTAGATAGCAAGGAAGACATTTTTTTTAATCCACACTTCATAAGCCCTTAGCATCAACTCACCTAATGGTATGTGACGATGATGCCGAAGACGGAAGCGGGCTTACCAAGACTCCCCAACGATATGGGGAATTGGCTATCTTTCAATCCGGAACAAATCAATGATGTTAACACTGATTTTTGGCGGCAAGACTTAAATAAGATGGTGATAGCGGGCTATGAAAATGTCCTTCCACCAAACAAACCGAGTCTTATAAAGTTGACCCCGCCGGGAATCGAACCTGCGACCTCCTGGTGTGAAGCGAATGGACTAACCATTACGCCACAGAGGCGATTAAGACTTTATTAATAAAACCATTGTGTTGTTTTATTGCATGATATAAAAGACATATTGCACAAAAATACGTAAAAAATAATAAGGTTTTTCATTTAGTTATAACTGACAACGTATTTTTGTTCGGTCTCTTAGCAAAAGTTGCTTTGTATATATAAGACTATTCGGCAGCATAGGTCTCGTTAGTGGTGGACTTTGGGACCAATTTTGCCCATTGTCCTTTAAAATTACCTTAAATAAAAATTATTTCGGATAGGTAAGTATCCAATAGTTAACAGTTTTCAAGTTATGGATTATGAAGTAATAACATTATGCGTGGTCCGACACGGACTTGGACGGTTTTTATCTTTAATTTCTAGTAGGTCGTATTGTGAATATTAGGACTACGTCGAAATAAGCTTTGCTATTTTAAAATTAACAAAACATTCGTAGTCTTAATTTATGCTATAAATAATAAACTACCTCTCTTAAATGCAACTTGAATATAAATTGGCTAATTAAAGTTAAAACGTTACGAATATCAACATAGTGCACAGCTAGAAAACAACCAAACAATTACACTGATATACATTGTCTAGGGATATTTTAAACATTTTTATGTAAAACATGGTTTCTTGAAAAGATATTGAAAATTACTTAAGACATGTGCAGTACAGGGTATTAAAAATTTTCTAGGTGGCTAAGTGCTATATTTACGAGTACCTTCTCAGTTCTTATAAACAGGGTTCAAAAAATTTTATACAATCTGTGCCATCTTAGAGGGAAAATATAGCACTTACTCATCTCGAAAGTTTCTAACATACAAATTTCCTAAATACTTATTTATAGTTCTTCAAAAAACCATGTTTTGTACGAAAAGTGATACACATTAGGTATCTCTAATTTCCTTATTCAATATTCAATTAACTAAGCGATCACCTCAGTGCGACTTGCCTGGTTGCGTCAATCACGCATGTTAACTTACCATACGTACGGTCAATAGCTGGATAAGTTATCTCTACCTTATGGTGCCGGTTGGTATCACTAGAAGGTGGTCGTTAAAATCTTCCAAAAAATTGGACATTGCCCTCGTGTGTGTACCCAGAGTTTTGAAAGGGTGTCGTGCCCGGTTAAAAGGTGGTATTAACATATTAGTAGGTATCTATGAATCTAGGCTGACTATAGCCACACTTTAGTTGCATTGATTTTGTATCGCACCCGTAATCTGGGTACTTAATGAGAACCAATGTAAGGTATATCGATGTTTAGATTATTCTGTCATAATTGTGTTTTGTTATCTACAAAAAAAACAAGAGATAAGAACGTTGGAAGAGTATGTTTTAAAGTAGCATGTAACTATAAGTACCTAACACGTTAGTATCGTAATATGTGTTTTAGAGTGGCACGGATCACGATAGTCGGAAGGTAGTTCGCGCTGCGCCCGCGTTCATCCGGCAGCCGGCAGCCGGCAGCCGGCATCGGCGAGCCGGCTGACACACCGCTCCCGATGACTCACAGTAGCGAATTAAGAATTATTTTAAATTGACGTAATTGAAAAATATGCAGTCGCTCGCGCGGAGCGCTGGAATAAATTGATTCATGTATAATATTACCAGAGAATACGTAGGGGACTAGAAGGTCGGCCGAGCGTTCCAGACAGTTGCCCATGCACTGATATTTCAATGTTAATTACAACAATAAGTTACAGGATTTTCAACTTAGAGTGGTGTGATGATAGACACGTACGCAACATTGAAGATACAATAAAGCTAAGTGGTCTTACCTTTTTATGTTCATTCAAGCCCGAGTTCACTAAGCCTGTAAAGTCTTGTAAGAATGTAATAGTTAAAATGCCACGAAATTCCGTTTTTAAATTGTTTTTTAATTTCGACCGTCGAAGGATTATAATATGTAGAAGATATAGTAATGGCAATAAAAACGAAGTTGAGTTGAGGTTTTAATGGGGATTGATTGTCTTACACTAATAGAGTCCAAAAGGTAAAAAATATACGTACATATGTGTGTGTGAGTCTGTGTGTTTGTGTGTAAGTCCGTTGCTCTAGCGCCTAATCTACTGAATTGATTTAGGTAAAACGTTTTAGGTAAGTTTCACTTGGGTTTGGGCAATATTATTCTTGTATCTCCAGATTTTGTTTTCTTCAAATTTTTTCTAACATTGTTTTTTTTGGGTTCCCACCATAGCATAAAAACCACTTACCAATTTTTTTTACTCAACGATTATGATTAAACTCTGAGCGTTACTGTATGTTTATATGGCCTATTTCACGCGGTAGATAGTTATTCCAGGAAAATCGGAATATGCTAGGTATCCCATACAAATACTGGTTATTTGTTACTTTTTCTCAAAAACGACTGTAACGATTTTAATAAGTTTGTTAATAACTAGGACTTATAAAGGTCTATTCCAAGAAAAATCTAAATAAGGTACCGTACCTCCCACACAAATTATTTGTATTTTTTTTTCAAGTCTTATATACTTTCATTCTTTGCTACTAGGTAAGAGTACCTATAATAATGTTTATTATTGATTTGCTTATACTACGCCCGACGGTGAAGGCTTCGCGAGAATGTATGCACAGCGTGGCTATACAATTTATTATACATAACTATGGTAAGTTTTAGAGTATAGCTGTTAAGAGTTTCATTCAATCTTTAAGTTTCTTCGCACTTATAGCTTACACTCTTCAAAACGTTACGTACAAGTTGCGAATGAAATCAATTAAGAATCCTACATTATTTCCGTGCAAATATTTAGCCACAAAAAGAGTCGGTGGCTCAACCGGTAACGACTCGGTTCTTCTAACCAGAGGTACCGGGTTCAAATCTGGACGACCAATGTACCAATGAGTTTTTCAAAACTTACGTACATACTTACCGATTGCTTTAACGGTGAAGGAAAACATCGTGAGGAAACCTGCACACGCCTGCGATGAAACTCGAAGGTTGTGTGTGAAGTTGACCAACCCGCACTGGGCCTGCGTGGTCGACTAAGGCCTGATCGCCCTAGTTGAGGGTAGGCTCGAGCCCCTCGGTGGGGACGTATATGAGCTGATATGATGATTTACCCACACATAAATAAATATAATAAATTTGAGTTAATTGGCTTTAATGCAACGATAATGAAATTGCTACATCGACACCTGCTCGTAGTCTACTCGAAGTACAAATTCACATACATGGATTGGATAGTGCTAAAGACGTTGTCAGCTGTTTCGTTTTACCATAGATAATTAATAAACCAAAATTATACAGGGTGTAACAAAATTGGTGTAGGTCCCGTTACTTGGGGCTTCTACTCATGATACTGAACAACGTTTGTCCTACAACTTTGCTGAAAACGTAATTTTTTTTTACTCTTGATACAAATCGATCAGCTGATTGACCAATTTTGTGCATTTTAGTATGGAAGGTCTTTTTTTTTTTGAGAATTGACTAGGGTCCCTTGGAGAAAGTTGTTCAGTATGACGAGTAGAACCCCCAGTTAACGGGACCTACACCAATTTTGTTACATCCTGTAATGCTACATTGGTATCACTATTTGTTTTTGAAACTACTTACACAAAATATAAAACCTAAGCCAGCTTATACTATCGATTGCCAAGTTAATATCCACCCCCTTCTTTGAGTGTGAATAAATTGTTTACGGGAAATAACATTATACAATAAATTATAATAATATTATGCATACATTTGCTTGTAACATTTTGGAACTGCCACAGCATAATTTATGAAAATGTTTCAATGAATGTTGGATGAGTGGAGTGGCAACAAAAAAGTAATGACACACAGAAATGTGTTACGACCATATTATTCGAGTCTATTTCTACACGAAATTGTACGGTTTATACAATAATAATACATATAATTGTTATAAATTTTTTGTGACCATAAAATTTTAATAACATTCGGAACGACTATACATATCGGATGTAATTATAGTATTCGTCTTGCGATCCGGGGCCGCTGCCGGTGGCAGGCAGCGCAGCGGTCCGGCTGGGGTCCCGGGGTGCATGTTTTCCTTTCCGTGTTCAATAGGAGACAGCACCGCCTCAAATCCACACGGTTTCGTTTCAATGCCCATACAAAGTGTTCAGTTTGCGGCGCTAGTCTTCAAAGCGCGCAATTATGGTTGCAATTTCAAAGGTTTTTTAACCGATTTCAAACAAATGAGGTTATCAATTCGACCAATGTGTATGTAATTTTAGGAATTTCACAATATTGGTATATGTTAATCTATATGAGTTTCTAAATAGATGTGCCAAATTTCTTAAGTGTTAATGTACGTTAATTTTTATGATTCTATGTCAACGGGGAGTACCCTATAGGTTTTAAATTACCTGCGATTATCAAAATATCTTATATAAATGGCTGTAATGTACCCGTATCTTTTTATTGCTTTGATTTATAAGCGTGGTTTTTTACAGCTTCAAAAACCATAATTGTGTTTGATATGGTACCTCCACGCGTTTCTGAGTAAAAGGTTCTTATTGTACATGTAGACAAATAAGTGATACTGTAAACCCTATTTTATTTTCTTCTGAGGTACGGAATCCTAACAACGCGGAAAAAGTTTACGGTAGCTTTAACTGATGAAACTTTGGTCAAGGAACATTTCAACGCAAACATTTTTTTCACTTTCCATGCAAAATTGGCGAATCAGCTGAATAAAAAGTATGAGTCGTCCCATTATTTTTTGGCGAATTGAACATAGGTTTCTTTGTAAAAGTTTTGGATTTTTGTGATTGAAAGCCAGACCTAAAAATATCAGGTAATTCAGAAGGACCCTATATACAGCGAGTTTAACAATATTTTACTAAGGAAGGAACCTACCGATAGAAATCTGACATGTCCACTGTTTAAACTTATTTCGCATGCTTCCTATTCAAAATGAATCGCTATGCTTATAACAAAAACTGGGCAAGCGCAAGTCGGAATTATCCAAGTGGATAATTAGTCCGAATATTTATTGGCGAAATAGGGTTAAGTGCCAACACAGAAATCAGAATAATTATTTATGTGCGTGCCGCCAACGAGCGATATTATTTGCTGTGATATAAGCTACCTATAAAATTCTAAATTTCAACTGAACGCTTTTTACTATCAAGGGCAGGCTTAGTAACATGCTCCCGTTTGCACCATTTGAGTACGAAACCCTAATAAATTACGAACGAAAGACGCGCTGCCAGAAAACATTTTTATTGTTTCTACATAGATGGAAAGCTACCGGCGGATGAATGTTTTTTTTCATGTTTTTCAACAAAGGCGTTTTCTTAGTGGTCAGATGGGGCAATTTTTTAGACTAGTTAATTTTCTTTTCATTTTTAAAAAGTGATAATCTTATGCGAAGTTTTCCCAAACACATATGACATTAGTAACGAAGAAACTGCTGCAATAACCTTAGAGCTTTGAAATTAAAAATGTTTATTTTTTGCCTTTAAAAATTGTGATTTATTGAGTTAAAATAACCATCTTCGTGGGTTTAAAGCCACCATGCTCTCAAAATATCTAAACAATAGGCACACATTTACCAGTAAATTAATTTCTAATAAAGTAATGTGAACAAATTTTGTTTTAATAACTATTTTTGTTAATATTATTTTTCTTCTTTATTTTTTTTTATCCAATCGGCAATTTCATACTAAACCTCTAATATAATATGTATTTGATAACTTTTTACGAGTTTTGCAAGTTACAGCAAAAAATTTTAGTTTCATGAGTAAAATCACAATCTTAGGTTTTTGAGTTTAAAATTAAATATAAACATATTCACAATATACGGGATATTAAGTCAAACACAGCATATTTTTTTAGAGATATGAATAGAAGATTCTTGAACATGATCAATTTTTGGTCTACAACTTTAACAATATATATATATATATATATATATTCGGACTTCCTATACAAAGTTGGCTAATTAGCTGATCGATGTGTATGGAAAGTCAAATTTTCATTTTGTTATTTTAGCAGTTGTAAAACGATATTTGTTCAATATCGTGAGAAAAGCCACTTCCCTTCCCTCAAAAATTAGGCTCTTATCTTATACTTTATAAAAAAAAACGTAATAATCTCGTATTGATTTAAGTTTCCGTATTAAGATGTTGCATGGTTTTAATATTGTTCAACAAAAATGCCTTGACATGATCACAGGTTTGTAGTGCTATTAGCATTTTAATAAATAGCGTGCGTGTTCGGAGGGCTAGCGCCTCGACCTAAACAGGTGTTTATTATGTGTTGGATGGAGGCGACCAAACCGAAACCGTGCGGGTTTTGACGCAGTGATACCTCCTATTAAACACGGAAAGGGAAATACGCGTCCGGGGTTTGATGGCGGGCTCCACTATCGAAAAGGAAAAATTTAAAATAGCCATCATCCACAACTTCCAATACTTCCAATATGCAAAAAGGCAAATAACTTTGTATGAAAATTATCTATCCTTATTTCAGTTTAGATTTAGATTTGTAGTTGTTTTGGAGTTGACTGTAGTATGATAATAATCAAATTCAAATAAATACAATAATATCGCATAGGTACGTAAATTAATTAAATCATCTATCGCTAAATTCTAATTTATCATTCTGGATTTGTACCTTATTAGAGATTCCTAAGATTCAAACTAGGTTATTCTGCATCTCTAAGAAAGTCCAGAATGATTCCTATTACTGTCTTGCCCCTTTTATGTTACCCTCCTATAAAACCGTAAGATAATTCATGATAATTTTATATATGAAAAAAAAAAACTATAATTTGTTTATTTACCTTTAGGATTTTTAAAACCATAATTTAATATTTTATAATTTCCGGTTTAAGAGAGGGGGGGGAGGGGTGACATAAAAGGGCGACTGACAGGAATAGGATGTCTTATCCTACTTTTTGATTGTCAAAATTAAAAAGAAGTGGTAGGTAGGCCGTATGGCTCCCGGCTTAGAATAGGGCCATCCTATTTCAATAGGTGTCGTAAGAGCCGACTAAGGGACTCAAACCGGAGGATGGGCAGCAGCGTCTTTCCGTGACTTGCAGCCAATCTGCAACACTGCGATCGCCAACCCGCCTGCCAAGCGTGGCGATTACGGCAACACCTCCCAAATGACCGACACAAATAAAAAACGGCCCCTAGTCCCCGGCGGCCCCGCTATTCCTGGCGGGGCATGGGGTACCGATGACCTGGTGAAGGTTGCGGGAAGCCGCTGGATGCGGGCAGCGCAGAACCGGTCGTCGTGGAGATCCTTGGGGGAGGCCTATGTCCAGCAGTGGACTTCCTTCGGCTGATATGATGATGTAGGTAGGCTAAGTAGGTACCGAGGAACTTGAAATCCTAAAACAATCGTGAGTCTGGCATTTGTCAAGCGTGGTCGTCGGTGTTAAACATGGCAATGTTGTAAATAATACTTTGTCTCTGCAAATTACTCATTGTAAAAGATGTAAAAAGGGTACCAATAAAAAATAACCAGATGTCTATTTTACAACGTCTTATAACACTAAATGCCAGAAACATAAAATCTAAAAGTTTTTTTTTCTCCTTTGAACTCCTTGGTACTTTTTGCGAATAGGACATTTTGAGAGAATTGTTTCTTGGGTTTAATTGTATTGTAAATAATTGTATAATTTTGACATTTCCGTCTGTGTGTCTGTCTGTATATCATAGTAAAATTTCTCTGGAAGTATTAGACCTACTAATAAAGTTTAGTAAAATTAAGAAAATATCCAAAGATTCCACGGTTCCAAAGATACATCCTTTTAAAGTTCGGACAAACAGATAAACGGGAGAACAGATGAAAAGCGTAGGCTTAGTAACAGGGTCTCATTACCTGTTACGGAGCCCTAAAAATACAAATGCTAAACGAAAAATATTTGAATATGCAAAAGATTTGCTGTGTCCTTGTTTGTTTGAATTTTGTTTAATTATACCAAAATTTAATAATAAGTAAAGTTTACAAGCAGCGACCGCGCACCGGAATACATAGCGCGGGCGGGCTTCCTACTTGGCGGACCGAAGACCTGGTGAAGGTAGCGGAAAGATGCTAGACGCGGGCAGCGCAGTACCGGTCGTTGTGAAAATCCTTGGAGGCCTTTGTCCAGTTATCTTAGTACTAATATATACTTTGGTCCAGCAGTGGACGTTTTACGGCTGATATGATGATGATGTACAATAAAATAAAATAAAATTTTTTAGGGTACCTCCCTACATGTAAAGAGGGGGTGAGTTTTTGATGTGTAACATCTTTGCTCTCGCTTTCCTGCAATTTGTGGGAGTGATTTCGTGAAATGGGACGGAAATGTGTAACAGGAAGTCGCGAAAGCGCGCGCTATTCGATCTGACGAATGAGCTTTGCTCTCGCTTTCCTGCAATTTGTGGAAGTGATTTCGTGAAATGGGACGGAAATGTGTAACAGTGATTTGTTACACATCATATGCGAGTACTGTAGGTCTCGTTTTTTTTTACTTGATGTACCCTATCGTGTAGGGTATCGTTGAATAGGTCCTTAAAAACTACTGAGGTTTTGCTAAAACAATTTTTTCCATTTTTTCAATTGAGGAATCGGTTTGCGAAATATTAAGCTTTAAAGTGCAAATTTTTGTTAGGTTCGTGTGTCTTCCCCCACTCCCTGCCAGCTAAACACTTAACAGCTATTTCAAGGTAGCAGAAAAAAAATTAAATACATAGTAGGACATACAATCAATTGGAAAGGAAACCTACCCGGCTAGGTAGGCTTTCTTAGTTTAGGGGTAATAGTAGAACGACTTAAGGTGTAGTTGGATTTGTAAAAAAATCATGAATTTTTCATACAAAATATTCCATTATCAACTGCAAATATAATTTTGTTTTAAAATTGTATCTACATTATTATTTTGTAAAGACTACGGAACCCTACTTTGCGCGAGTCCGACTCGTACTTGGCCGGCTTTAACTTGCTTTTCGGACGTTAAGTACAATTTTTGGAGGTTTTATTACTATCCTGTTAGTAATTGCCTCTGCGAGTCTCGCGACGATATACACTAGCACAGTGGCGGTTTCGTTATTGACATAATATACCTACTGACATTCCTATTGACCCTTTAAGTAGACTTTTATTTTATAAGGTACCAACGCGTTTTATTAACATGTTTAAGTTCAAAGAGGTCAGGTGTAGAGAACGCAAGTCTTAGTTCAATCGTATTTACTTAAAAACCAGTATGCTCGAAAGTATTCCAAAGTAAAATAAAATGTATTTCGAGACTTCGGACCGGGAAAAGTAAATAGCGTGCGTCAGTTGTCGACTATCAAAACAAAGCGAAAGCAGGTTGGGTAAACAAAAGAAGGGTTCGACAATGACTGCCATTAAAATTCCCTTTACGTTCCTGACCTACATTATTGTCTTCTTAAACATGAAATAAATAACTGAGTATAAAGAGTTACTGTACGTAATACACTGTAAAATATTAGATAGCTTAGGATCAAACACCAAATTCGTAGGCGCACACACACCGCGTTCTGGCCGACTCGAAACGGCCACAATAACGCGAAGTTTAACCGCCTCCGTGGTGTAATGGTTGGTCCATTCGCTTCACACCAGGAGGTCGCGGGTTCCATTCCCGGTGGGGTCAACTTGTAAGACTCGGTTTGGTTGGTGGTAGGGCACCATTACCACTATCTTTTCTAAGGCTTACCGCCAAACATCAGTGTTATGTGTTCTGGCTTGAAGATAAGATAGCCAGTTCTCCATTGCGTTGGGGAAGCTTGGTAAGCCCGCCTCCATCTTCGGCATCATCGTCACTTACCATCAGGTGAGATGGTGCAAAGCGCTTACCAATAGTGAATAAAAAAAATAAAAAAAAAGAAGTCCGGGTTGTGGTACTTGCGAAAACGCTCAGATCAACTGAACTGAACGCGAACCGACCTACTCAAAATGCCATAACGCGTTGTGGACTGTAGTGAACCGGTCAGGACTTTCTAATTTTCATAATGTTGTGCAAAAATACGTTAAAACAGCCGAATTCAATCTTGCTACATTTAAACACAATTTATAGGACCACTACGCATATGAAATAAAAAGTTTTTTTTTAATATTCAATAATGAATTGCACACCAGAAAATAAGCAATTAAAGTTAACATCATTGATTAGACAGACAGCTCTCCTTTGCGTTGGGGAATCTTGGTAAGGTAATCTTTCATCTTTGGCATCATTATCACTAACTATCAGGTGAGATGAGGCCAAGGGCTTACTAATTGTGAATAAAAAAGAAGTAATCGGTACAACTGAGTATTTGAAAAATAATAATCGATACCTATAACTACTTCAAAAAGAAATGACTAATAAATAATAATGCTTATTCTATTAGGCCTCCCGGGGCAGCACCCAGTTCAAAAGTGCCCATCACACTGGCTGCGTTTCTGCGCTGTATGGCCAGGTAAATCTGTCGAACCAGGTACGAGTCGGCTATGGGTCCAAGCCGCACTCCCTCTATTGTTAGGAGGCTATTTGTTCAGAAGTGGTAAGAAGGCTCAAGGGCGCCCAAAGGCATGGAGAGAGCGATGCTCGGAGTTTCCCTACGTTATCGAATCAGGAATAAGGAGATCCGTAGGAGAGCCTAAGTAACCGACATACCTCACAGAATCGCTAAACTTTAGTGGCAATGGGCGGGGCACATAGCTCATGGAACAGATGGCCTTCGGGGCAGTAAAGTTCTCGAGTGGCAGCCACGCACGGGAAAACGTAGCGTAGACAGGCTCCTCTCACTCAGTAGACGAACGGCCTGGTGAAAGTCGCGTTAAGCCGCTGCGCTGGATGCTTTTCCCCTTCCCTCCGTGTCCCTCACTGCGGTTTTTACCGTAAAGGTCAAAAAAAGTTTAAAATATATTAGATTACCTTAGAGTTGTTTTATTTTTATTTTAGTGCGTTTGACTAAATCTTACTTGACGGAAAATGACGATGTAGTACAGAGTGGTGCTCGCTAATTCAAATACATAATGCCTATTGATTCTCGTCTTAAAGACCTCCAAGTTAGTAAACACAGACGCAGCCCAGGAGTTCCACTCCATCGCTGTCCTCATAATGAGGAAGCGTAACGCTTAGTGCGAATATTTAATATTCAAAATAGGTGCATATTACACTCTTTCTGATGGTCATAGTAATTAGTTACCTACATTACATTTAATGTCGAATTTTTTGAAAAATTAAAAAAAACATAATAAACATAAACATGGTTTTAATATCCAAATGAAATCATTAATATAAAACAAATAATGTCAACAATATAACACGAGAAGTAACATCTTAAAATTAATGAATTTGTCATTAATGCCTTTGACGAGAGTAGGTCAGTCTGTCATCGCTCCCCTCGACCATATATGAGTCTCCGGGTGCGTCGGTCGATGGCGTCCAAGGTATCCAGCTGATAGCGGGCTGAACCATCCCATAGGTGATAACAAGCCATCTCGTACATCCACCAGATACGCTAACTACCAGGTTTAGGATATAGCGTCCCCACTTACCGACCCTTAGGGTATAAAATAGGTAAATACATAATAGGTGTTACACCAAACAAGATCGGATTTGTGCTTGATATAAGGTGAGAAGCTGTCCAGGTGTGAAGTACCTTATCACTTAAGAGAGAATGCTCAGCTTTATTGCAAGAAACTTTTGCCTTAGACTCAATGTATCGACCGAAATTGAGATTAGGTGTTTATTCCACGCCAAGGTGGTCGGATATCTGAATTAATTAATTCCAGAAAGTAGGAGTCAATGTAAAAGGACTCCTTTTAGCGGAAAAGGGAAACGCTTATGTCTGAGAGGCATTGAACCTTGCGAAGATGGGATCACCCCAATCAGACACTGCCTATATTATGATGTTTATTCGGTCTTTCATAGACAGCGTCTCTGCGCTGTTAGCTCGTGCACTGGATAGGTATCTTTCCACTACTGTGCTATCGTCTGCGTACCCAATTCTGATCGCTGGTGGCAGCAGATCGTATATAATATACAGCAAGAATAGAGTAGCGGAAATAACAGACCCCTGAGGTACCCCGGCATCGATATCCAATAGGTAAGAGGGGTAGCCATCAAAGACTACTCGAATACACCGTTCCCCCAGGAAATCAGTTACCTAGATCATTTACTTTCACCTGTCACAGTGTCTGTAATCAAATCCTGCAAGTTAAATTGACCCACATAACGGTTTCCGATTATGCCGAAATTTTGTAAATCAAATGACAATGCAAAATTATTATGACATGGAGCTGATCTGATGATGGAGCCGATGTGGCCATGGACATTCTGTAATGAAACGACGCAACCCCATCGAGTTGGGGTTTGTTGGATTTATCTTGTAACAGACTCTGGTCCTACATGATATCCAGGTTCTGATGATAGAGCCAGAAAGTAGCCATGGGAACTCTGTAATAAAACGACCCAACCCCATCGAGTTTGGCCTCGTTTGATTTGTCTTGACAAGGCCTCTGGTCCTTGATGATAACCAGGGTCTGATGTTAGTGCCAGAAAGTGGCCATTATGGAAACTCTAATAAAACGACGCAACCTCATCGAGTTTGGCCACATTTGATTTGTCTTGACAAGGCCTCTGGTCCTTGATGATATCCAGGGTCTGATGTTAGAGCCAGAAAGTGGCCATGATGGAAACTCGAATAAAACGACGCAACCTCATCGAGTTTGGGCTCATTTGATTTGTCATGTCAAGGAGTCTGGTCCTAGTTGATAGACTGGCATGCTAGACCGCTTGTTTCTAATATTTTTTTTGTTTTTCTTGGCTTGTCTATCTTTATACTCAGTCCCTTGGTTATGTGAATTACAAGGTTATTGACTAGAACGCAGTGTCAGCCTTTTTTGCATTCAGTAAGTGTATTCCGTCTTTGATTGTAATAAATATATGTATACTTACATACCAAAGTAATTTCTAATATAAAATAAACATATAATAAAGGAATAATACGTATATAACGAAATTACCTACACGTATGATATTTAAGTATGAATATTTCATCTTATTTTATTATCACATCCAAAAACATTAAAACGTGTTGTTATTTATGTCGGTATAGAATTTCAAAACATGATTACAATGTTATTATTGTATGGAGAACAATAGACATTATTATAATATAGGTAGGTATGGGTTATTTGTATAAGGCGCATCGAAGGACTCTCCCGACGTTGAGGGCCTAATAACAGTTATCAAATGCAAGTGATAGAGGGAATGACATTCGAGGGGCAGCGGGCAGCGGGGCCCAAGCTGCGGAACCGCGTCGCGAGCGCGCTCCACCGCCGCATTCTACCGACTCTGGTGCGCGCATTGGGTTCCTTCGCCTTCTTTGGGACCAACAAGTAAGTCGGGTATGTAGGTATGACACACTATTCTTATCACTTCTCTTTTATAAATCCTCACTTCCCTCTTGTAAAATAGGAAAAAATAAAACTATGTTGTTATATTCAATATTATAATTTAATAATGAATTTATAATGATGCTAAGGGCTAACCAATTTTGGATAAAAAATACACTGTCCCAACTGGTAACAAATCCAGGTTCAATTAAAATATCCATTTTTTATAATAAGTTTATTCTTTTAGAAAGACCGCATTACAAATTAAAGTTCGAATCGTACTGCTATGCCACGCACCCTATTATAATAATCTCCGCGAAAGCGGGACAGAAACAATATTAGAAAGGAACAATCGTTGCCATTACGTAGAATAAAAAGAAAAGTTATTATATTTTTTATTGGAGTGGGTCGCCACCCTCCGCTGCCAAGAGGGTTATTTTTATTTTATTTGAAAAGTTTATTTTTCATTTGTTTTAACTTCTATTTTCGCGATGTGAGGGGTGAAAGTTGGAAGGCAGGCCTCGCTCACGCACGCACTCAATGACTCACTAATGTGCGTTCGTTCGTACGCAACCATTATATTTTTATATTTAAACTTGGCCAGGAAGCAACATTAAAATGAGGAAAGTTACGAGAGTATTGATATCCCCACTAAAACGCTTCTGGAGAAGGAGCAAAGACCGAGTTGGCGAACTCATTATTTGGTGAGTTTTTGTTGTAAATATCAATGATCGCAATTCTGTACCTACATCAGAGCGAAGAGTAGTGTCTATTTTCTCTACCTTTACCAAACGACGTACTTATTATATGTTTTTTTAAAAGCTTTTTATTCGTTTGCCGTGTTAGTTTTAGACGAATATTGGAAGCTAAATTAGAACCACTTCCCGGTTTTCGTTTTGGCTGAAATTTTGCATAGGTATACGTTAAGTTTGGAGCACAATACATGGTTAGCTAAGTGACGTCATTCTAAATCCAATATGGTAGACTCCCAAAGATGACGGACCAGTTATTTTTTATGCAACCCCATGATATGGGTATCAAATGAAAGGGTTTGTTGAAAAATACGAAATAATTAAAATTATTTTTTAATAAAAGCTTGTACCTAAAAGTTAATAGGTTTTTCCAAAATTATTTATACTGAACTTTCGATATAGGTAATTATCATCGTATTAGCTGAAAGACGTCCACTGGTGAACAAACGCCTCCCCAATTCCACAACGACCGGTCCTGCGCTGCCTGCATCCAGTGTCTTCCCGCGACCTTCACCAGGTCGTCGGTCCACCGAGTAGGAGGCCTGCCTACGCTACGTCTTAAGAATTTTAATATGTACCTATAAGAAAAATTTGTTAAAATATACTCTTACTTAAATTTTAACTTTTGTGTAATAATAATTTAGGAAAGAAGTTATATTTAACCTCAGCAGCAAGGGTGCGAAGTTCAACCCAATATTACATAACATAATTTTTCTGGCCTCAATTTACTCTTGCCTGGCTGGGTCGTATTGTAGGTACGTAAACATCCAACCTTTTTGTAGTTGATGCCTGGCTGCATTTAAAGGGCCCAATATCCATCGTGTTCGCTCTAGGCACGTAATATGGGATATTAATGGGACATTCGACTTTTAGCACTGGCTAAAATAGATAGCGTAATTTTGATTAGATTGCCTAAAAGAACAAACGAAATAGTTAACTGAAATCCAATGTTACTACCTACTTTAAAGTGAGCAATTCTAGTATAAATATAAAACTGTATTTCCGGAAACAGCTGTTACGATTTGGATAACATTTTGTATTTAGGTAATGGTTTTACATTCTAAGTCTATCTAAGTAGATAGGTGTCAATCTTGACAAATTCCGTTTTCACACAATAAAAATATTTTTTTAGTGTAACAAGCCTAGGATACTCTGAGCAACCCCAGGTCGCTCATGGCTCTAATAATAAAATATCGAATATTTATAAACAATTCTCTTCGCTCTGAGGTAAAAATATTCTTCTAGGTATTTCGGAACTTTTTGTTCTGTCACAATGTAAGGTCTAACAAAATTAGCTGAAACTGTTTTAACTGGTGCTTCTACCCATAATAAGTTGGCTGATCAGCTGATCGAGTTAGTATGGGAGAGCCAATTTTTTTTTGCGATTTGGCAATGGGTTCCATGGGGTAAAGTTGTTCAGTTTCATGGGTTAGCCAGTTAAAATAGTTTCAGCTAATTTTGTTACACCTTATATATAGGATGTTCAAAAGCTTCTGAGTTTGTTTTAAAAATGTCGTCGTCCGTAAATTTTCGTGGAGATACTCGTACAGCAGCAAAAAAATTAACAGTAAGTATAACTAGGTATGACATTCAACAGATACTTTTTAGCTTCAGCTAGTCCCCGTCCTCCTGTAAGCACAGGCCGTCTTATTTCCAAAACTAACGAATCTTTTCGATGTCCGTAATGATAACTATAGAATGTATTGAGCAAATAGTATAGCTCGATCACCACCCGCACGCCACCGCGCCAGCCCCCCAACAAAATGTTGGCATTTCTCTTTAACTCACGACCTCAAGTAGTCTATTTGCCCCCCAAAAATAAAGTAGTCCACCCAGATTTTTAACAAGCACACCCGAAAGCACAACGAACAAAGAGAACAAACCTCATGGTGCAGCCTTTCGTATATTGACTTTCCATCAATACAAACGTGTGCGTACAATAAGGGTGGGTTAAAACGCGTCTAATTGTTATAAAAAACAACCCGAGCCCGAACACAGTATGAATGATTTAAAAGTGATATTCTCAAACCATAAAGAAGTTTCACATGGGCATGTGAAAAATTTATCTTAATATTATAAGTCAACTTAAAGTCCGTCCGATAGTTTTTGATAATCTAAGGCTAATAGTTTTGTGTTTTTACAATAAATTTTGATTTAAATATTTTCACTGATTTCCCATTCCATATAAGTAATTTACACTTTTATTTTCACATCCTACTATTTATATTATATGCACAATTTTCTTTTTTGAAAATCATTTTTGAAATCACCCAATATTTAGTTTTTTTTTCGAACTTAAATAATTTTGTTGGAATTAATATAATATTGTTAAACACACTTGCTCATAAAATGACTCATAAAAACCGCTTTCAGGTTTAAGCATGACGCAGCTTATTATACACTCGTTCTTTGGACTATATATAAACAATCTGTTGACCGCGTATTAAAGCGTATTTAAGCGTGCGCGGTACGCGAGCCGCTTGCTACATTATACAAACCTTGTCCTGACAATTACGAACAGAACAAAAAAAACAGTTAAATCGGTTCAGCCGTTTTCAAGTGATGATCTTTCATACATGCGGCCGTTAATGTTTATTTTAATATACCTACTCGTAGATGTCGTGCAAATATCAAAAAATTAAACAATTCATGAAATTATTGACCAGATCATGAAAACGTCAAATTTCATGAAATCTTCAATATCCGCTGCTCGCATCATGATTTAGTCTGGCTACATCAATGAACGAATCAGCGCTTGATGATAAGATCAGTTAAACGCACGGCTACTTCATGATGTGATCAAACATTAGTGATAATATCGTAAAATTCATTATCACCGTAAGATGCGATAATATCATTTTTTGTGACACATCATGGCGGCAGATAAAATAGCCCATAATATGGAAGATAAAAGTGAAGTGAAAGACACATTGAGCGAGCGAAGCGAGCGATGAAAGGTTCGTTAGAATACTGTCAAATAGCCTCGCGAAGTGAAGCTCCCCCTCCACTGGGTGGCGGAATGCATTTTGAGGTTAAGTTCGCTTAGCATGATATGCTCGGCCATTTCATGATCTGGTCAATCAATTCACGAAATAGTCATGTATTTCATGATCTGGACAAACGTGGATTGAAATATCATGAAATGTTGACGTTTTAATGATATGGTAAATTTTAATTGACGAATTTATGAAAAGATCAACGATTTTTTTAAATTGACAATTATATAATATCTTTACGATTTAGATATTCTATGTGCCTAATCAAGAGTTTTTAAGCAAAAGTTAAGATTTTTATACACAGGGTGTGACAAAATTGGTGTAGGTCCCGTTATCTGGGGCTTCTACTCATCATACTGACGAACTTTTTTCTACGACTTTGCTGAAATCGCAAAAAAAAAAATTTTCTTCATACAAATCGGTCAGCTGATCGACCAATTTTGTGCATTTTAGTATGGAGGGTTCACATTTTTTTTGAGAATTGAATATGGGTTCTTTGGGGAAAGTTGTTCAGTATGATGAGTAGAACCCCCAGTTAATGGATACCGCTTGAAGTGAAGTGAAAGACATATTGAGCGAGCGAAGCGACCACACCTGTATATTCGGTTTTCTAACCAAAGGTCCTAAGCATGCAATCTCCTTGGTACGCACAGTAAAAAGAGATCTGTGCGCCATTTTTGTTTGTAAAGAGTAAGTATAATGTAACCACTATGTTTTTGCCATTTTTTCATTAACATTGTGTGATTATTTTCAAAGTAGTTTATGAAATAAGTTTGAAATTTTTTGTATGACATAGTACCAGGTCCGCCCTTTTTAAGGAAGCGTCGCACGACTAAACTATACAAATACACTCGCGAGCGTTAAAACAGTTTCGAAGGCCTAATTTTGGATATAAATTAAATCATTAATTTAACAATTATTCACAAGGTATAAAACGTTAAATTCAAAATTAATGAAATAATAAATTATTATTAATTATTAAGTTATTTACATACAACAGAACTATTTATTTACATATAAATAGGAACAATGAAAAAAACATAGAAACACATTATCCGAAAAAGATTTGGCTCTTCTTGCATTTTTCGAAAAGATGAAATTGTCATATGCTTTCTAAAACTATTCACGGGATTTTGTGGGTAACATACTTTGTATGACATTTTTGGCATTCGATACAATATTATCTGGAGTTAATTCTTTCATTATCTCTGCTTGAGAAAGGCACACTCAATTTTCATAAAAGTATCAGCATAAATCAGAAGTAAACAATTACGAAGGCTGAATGCATTTTGTGCGTTTACTAATTTATCACTAACTTTTTCTTTAATTGGTCCGCGCGCGGTTTTTTTTAATACATACAGTTAAGCGGATCATTCACGTTACGACTGTCGCACGAACCGAGACTCGAGAGGGACACAGCTTTGGTTTGATAAGAATGTTCTGTCTTACGTATACTTATATTCCTCTTAGTCGTAACGTGAATGGCCACTTGTTCATACAATCTTCGTGATCGATCTTTTTAGTGATTGGAACTTAACAATGTAACAATTTTCACATTCCCAATTTAAATCACATTTCCTCCCTAGGGACCAAAGAGCTATTTTGTTCCCTGTTTATAAGGAACCAAACAGCTATTTCTTTAATAGATGTGATAAAAAATAAATAAAAGCAATAATTAAATAAAAGCTATAAATTTATTAAAATATTGAGTATTGTAAAGAAAGGGAGAAGCCGGATTTTAACGCTCGCGAGTGTTTATATTCACATAAAAGATGAGCAAAAAATTTTATTTAGCATATTGTCCTCACAACATCACATTGCTGATATAGTTGGATATAAAGAAGTGTTATAAAAATATTTCGAGTCATTCTGCAATAACATGTTCAATTATCTTCGTAATGTGACGTTCTAGGACTGTAGGTTCAATAACATTTTGATGTGAAACATCTAATGCGGCGGGTCAGACCGGCTGTTGGCGTGGTAACACGTCGCCACGAGCTAATCATTGCGTATCGATGCGTAAGTAAGACAGTAATATGTCATAATTACATAACTACTAAATAATCTGCCCAGCGGTAGCAAACAGAATTAAGATGGGCGTATGACTAAATGGCCTTTGTAAATCGCAGGTGATTGTATACAAGGTACCTGCTTCGCATTTGTATATCTGTGTTCTCCTTTTCCCACCTGTAAAATAAAGTACACTGCTCGGAGGAAACAGGACTAGAGTAGTCATTACAGGCGATACCCCTTTGTTAAAAAATGAGGTCTAACTGGTATACACATTTATACAGTACTACCATTTTATAACGTCAAAATCAATTAATTAATTAATTAGAATATAGTTAATATTTTGCTATGTTTTCTTTCTTTTCTTAATGTCAAACATCTAATGCGGCGGGTCAGGCGGGTTGTTGTTAAGCACTAAGCATTGTGTATCGAAGCGTGAGTAAGACAGTAATATGTCATAGTGTTAAGTATGAAAGAGTCAGGAAATACTGTTAAATTCAGTTAAAGGCTCGGTATAGACAGGGAACAAAAATCAATACATTATTATTATATATTTTTTTATTCGTATTAAATTCTGCAGGAACCAGAGTTTGAAATGCTATTTATAGGTAAACTAGCATTTTTCCGCGGCTTCACTCGCATAGAACACGGTTTTCGGGTTCCGTACCCAAAGGGTAAAAGCGGGACCTTATTACTAAGACTTCGCTACTTCGCTGTCCGTCCGTCTGTCTGTCTGAAAAATTGAAAACGGGGTTTAATTAGTCAGTATGAATAATCGTGAAAGTTTAAAGCATCTGTCTGTCTGTCTGTCACAAGGCTGTATTTCATGAACCGTGATATCTAGCACAGTTGAAATTTTCACAGATGATGTATTAAGGCTCGAGTCCCTCGGTGGGGCATGTATGAGCAGATATGATGATCCTGCAGGAGTAATGCATTTTTCTAGGATAAAAATTGGCCAATGCGTTAATTCAATGCTTGATTTATGTATACCTACCAAATTTGATACAAATCTGTTTAGCCTCTAGGCATGAAAGCGAAACTAAATTTATATACAATAATAGCTAGCCTACAGGAACCGTGCATTTTTCGAGATGAAAATTAGCCTGTGTGTAACAGTGCTTTATCTGATTTATCTACCTAACAAATTTCATCCAAATCTATTTAGCCGTTTAGGCGATATAGCGCCACTAAAAATAAAAAAACATAAATGCTTTCGCGTTTATAATACACACGCACAAACATTTTATATTACTTTTTTGGTGTCTATAAGTGATATAAGTTTTTCGGGCGTTCACATTTACCCTTCTATTTTCTCCATCATGCATATTTTATATACAAAACCAGCTGTTTCCCACGGCTTTGCCCACGCACATCCCGTTTTATGCCGTTCCCGTGGAAATTTCCTAAAATCCTTATTTAGCAGATGCCTAGGTCATAATGTCTATCTGTATGCCAAATTTCTGCCCGGTCCGGTACCTATATGAATATATATATATATATATAGTTTAGATGTTTCACATCTGCTTTTTTTTCCTCACAAATTTGTTGAAAATTGTTATACTCGTACGTATAATATTCCTGAGCATTGGTCATTATTACGCTCTCGTCTCTATTGAAGCCCGAGCCTGACTAACTTAGTTCACTTCTATAGTTTAAAGTTCATTTACCAACTTAACAATACGAAATGATTAATACAATGCGTCTATTTATCTTATTTAGGATAGACTTAAAAATTGAATGGGTTGAGTTTTCACTCCTATAGTGGGGAAGAACCCTTTTTTAGGATAAGCAAGAGTCCTTCCCCTAAAAAATATGTACCAAAACATTAAATAAAATCACGTTCAACATTTTAACGATTTTAAACCCATGACTTAGATATGTACATAGGTTGTTAGTTAATTTACTTTGACACTACGCAAAGATGACACTTGGTTTCGGTTTAAATTACCACTACATAATGTATTATTGATATACTTATTAGAGGTAAGTACGTACTCATAGTAATATCTAATACCAAGACGGGTTGGTCAGTGGGCCGCTGCCGCCGCGCCGCCGCCGCCGCCGCTGCGGCCGGCGCGGGCGCTTCAATTAGGCGTTGTACCCACCCGCCGCCGCCGCCGCCGCCGTAGATACGGGGCTACTTTCACACCGCGCTTCCCTTTGTTTGTGAATACATTTAAATACTACACTGGAGGCCCAATGCGTCCGGTTTTAAAATTAAACACGCAAACTTCAATATTTGAATGTTAGTAATAATTTATGACGGCTGCCCTTTTTCGAAGTATTTGTAATTTTGTTATGATAATATCAAAGTGTCTTAGCCACAGTCATAAACTCATATCTAAAATCAACTATTTTATGCCTTGTACCTGCAGCTAATTAATTTTTATACAGTGTCCATACTAAAAAAACATTTTTAGCCGACTTCAAAGAAAGGAGGAAGGTCCCAATTTATCTGTATATTTTTTACAGATGTACTCGTAAATGATGTCTTTCGTAAATGTAAGCTAAATTAGGTATTTCTTGATGCTATAATTATTGTCAAATTAGGTGTTCTAAACTGAAAGACATAATTCGTTTGAGACCTGTCGAACACCCCGGACACTGCATAAAATGGTCGTGTCATGACATTTCTACAAACAAATGACGGACCAAACAGAATCACGGCGAAATCCTACACGTTTGAGAACCAAACTATAACCAATCTGTATCAATATGGAGAGCGGCAGGCAGTGTCCAATACACTATTATATTGGACTAATATTATATACTTTGCCTGTGGAGTGAGAATGTGTCGCGGGGCGCAAGTAGCAGTAAGCGAGCTGGCCTTATATGAGAATAAGGTCCCTCCAGACCGTCATGTATGGTATGGGAGGCGCCACAACTGCCGGTTCTCCAACTTTTTCTTGTAACGTTTTCTGAACTGGATGGATAATAAATTCAGCAGGCAAAGTACGTGAATTTTACGTGAAATAAATTTTCACACGAACCATGAATCCGACGATAGCAATACAACATCCTTATTATAAATTTACCCAAATTTGTGAATAATAAAAATCAACTAGAAAATCATAGAAAATATTACAAACGAGAAGTTATTCGTGTGATCACACAATCGCACAGAAATGGCCGCCGACTACTCGTATATTAATACACAAACAAACACCTACGCATTCAAATGTAATAAATTTTCAAGCAAATAGAATCAGAAATGTGTCAATACATAAGTGTGTGCTCAGTAGATAAAGTGAATAATTGACGACAAACAGACAGAATAACATAAAGAGGAAATGAGCAGTTAGATTTCACGACAAGCATCACAAGCATCGTCGTTACGTAAAGAAATACGGTTCACTTTTGTTACACACCACTACGACAAACGCGATGTAGAAAGATGTGTGCGTGCGCGAGTATGACCAGCGCCCGCACGTGGTTTCTACTAGAATGCACAAATAATTATATTAATCACCAATTTAACTAAAATCACTATACTACAAAACAATTCCCGATTCCTATAATTTGGGGATCTTCAAGGCAAGAGTGAATAGGCATTATTTGAGTTTGCGTGTACCATCCTCGACTGCATCATCACTTACCATCAGGTGAGTTGCAGTCAAACGCACTCAAATTTTTAATAAAAAAAAATAAAAAAAAAGCTAAATAAAAATGTAACCCTTAACGCTATCTTTGTTTTTTTGCAGTTGTAGTTTATTCTGTCTTACTTTATTACTTAGGCACATAGTAAATTACAGGTTTTTTCAAATCAAGAATACGAAATACTTCTCGTAAATTCCAAATACGTATACATACAAATAAAATAGCACAAGTACATATAACTGCAAACTTCTTAACTACTAGTTCGAGTCTACTGAAGAAACTGATCAATTTTTGTTTTACTAATTTGCGTTTTTTATTATTATTCACAACTGGTAAGCCCTTGGCATCATCTCAGTTGATGGTAAGAGACAATGACGCCGAAGATGGAAGCGGGCTTACCGAGATTCCCCAACGTAATGGGGATCTGGCTATCTTATCTTCAAGCCGGAACACATCAATGCTGTTAACACTGATTTTTGGCTGCAAGACTTATATAAGATGGTGTTAGCTAGCCAGGCGGGATATTAAAATGCCCTACTACCAACCAAACCGAGTCTTACAAAGTTGACCCCGCTGGGAATCGAACCCGCGACCTCCTGATGTGAAGCGAATGGACTAACCATTACGCCACGGAAGCGGTTAAAAAAATCGGTGGAAATCTAAAATATAGGTGGACTTTTCATACAAGCTTGGATTATCAGCTGTTTAATTGGCTGTTAAGTCGTAGAGCAAAAGTTTTTCAGTTTAATGATTAGGATCACCAATTAAAACGTTTGCAGTTATGTACCGTCACCCTGTATATCTCCTGTCTTGTAGTGTTTTATCAATCAAGGTAAATAAAATAGAGAAAACTGTAGTGCGCTTGCGGTGACGAGGATCTGAAAAGTGATATAATTTGTTTAATTGCATATTGTTTTAAAAAATCAGATTAACAATGAAATTATTATTTTGTTATGCTGTAAACTTGGCAAGAAAACGTTTACTTAAATATACAATGTTTTAATTGGAGGCATACATGTCCTATCCGCATGAAATGGTTGGTGAGAAGCCGCTTTGTCAGTAATTTTGATCCACACACAGATAACGTTATAATTACAACGTAGCCGCTGTATAAATATACATTTATGCATAACAAAATAAGATTAAGTGTTACCAACTATGCTATTCTTATTGAATAATGCACGGCTCCCGTTAGCCCTTTGTTTTGGTACAGATGCTATAAATATGCATAATGTAATGAATATTATTGTTGACGGGCAGTCTGCTATAAAGTTAAATGTTTTAGTTTTAGTGACATACAAAATAGGTAACTATCTACACGTAAGTAATCTAAGAGAATTACACATCTAATAAACACGGGCCGATTTCGTAAAACCCTAAAAAACAAAGAATGGTGTTATTTTTAGATGAAATTAACGCACATTATGAGCGCGCCGCTTCCATCGTGAATCATTTGGGTAAAGGTGTGGCGCCACTGAGAGCGACTTCGTGGACCGTTGAGGTTTTAGTAAGTTTTAAGTTTCTTGTATGGGATCCCCCCTATTTTTTATTATTATTTTTTGTTATAGCGGCAATAGAAATACACACTCTATGAAAATTTCAACTGTCTACCTATAACGGTTCATAAAACACAGCCCGCTGACAAACGGAAAGACAAAAAAATGTTTCTTGTATGGACCCCCCATCGTTTTTTTTAAATTTTTATTTTTTATTACGTTTCGTGTCGTAGAAATCCTTGGGGAGGCCTTTGTCTAGCAGGACGACTTTCAGCTAATATGATGATGACTCTAAAAAGTTATAACTGTCTAACTCCTACGGTTTATGAAATAAAGTCAGCTGACAGACACTCAAAACAAACAAAAAAACACGTTTCTCGTATGGGTTTTTTCCCTCTTTGATTTTTATTTATTTATTATTAGGATTATTTGTTGTTATAGCGGCAATAGAAATACACACTCTGTGAAAATTTTAAAGGCCTACCTATTAAGGTGTATAAAATACAGCCTCCTGACAGACAGACGGACAGCGGAGGCTTAATAATAGGGTTCCGTTGATAAACCTTTGTGTGCACGGAACCCTTGAAACATTAGATGATACAGAAAACAAAATGTGGTAAGCATAAAAATTTTAAATCAGAAAAAATAATAATAATACGGAATGAGTCAGACATTGGTATACATATTATTGGTGTATATTCGTTCGTGGGAGTTTGGACTCAAAACAATAAACGAATTTAATAGAAAGTCAAAATTAAAATATTCAAAGTGATGGATGATTAAAACAGATTAAAGGAAGATGTAAATAAAAAAACCAAAATAAATCAAGTTAGTTTAACTTCGTCACAATTTCCCCTAGTCACCAACAGTTATTTTTTATGCACCCCCATGATATGGGTATCAAATGAAAGGGTTTGCTGAAAAATACGAAATAATTAAAATTATTTATAAATAAAAGCTCGTACCTAAAAGTTAAAGTAATAGGTTTTTCGAAAGTCATTTATACTGAACTTTCGAGAAACGAGTTAGGTTTCAGTGACATAGGTAGGTAATCATCATCATATCAGCCGAAAGACGTCCACTACTGGACAAATGCCTCCTACCAGGATTTCCACGACGAACGGTCCTTCGCTGCCCGCATTCACGCGCTGCGCTTCTCCTAGTACGGGTCAACCAATAACCCCACATAAATTAAACTAATTGTACAGCCACGCTGTGCATACTTGCTCGCGAAGCCTTCACTGTCTGGCGTAGTCGGGAATATACAAACAACAATAAACATTACGCTTACCTAGTAGCAATAAAAACAGTTGTATTAGATTTGATGGAAAGTTTACAAATAATTTGGGTTTGTATCAGAATTTTTCTTTAAAATTAATGAACTACCCAGTGCAGTAGGCCTTATTAAATCGTTGTTATCCACCAAGTTTTTTTAACATCGTTAGAAACATTTTTGAGAAAAAGTAACAAACAACTTGGATTTATATGGGAGGTACCTTGTTCCGATTTTTCCCGGAATAACGATGTATAGCGTACAAACAGGCTATAAAGTAATATTCACTTGCAGAGTTCTCAGTAAATCCGTTTCGAATCAGCAACATGTTAATATGAGAAACTCTTCTATTCCAGTAAAAGCTCTAGAATCCTTCTTTGATGGGCTGGGTAGAAGACAAACGAACAGCTCCACCCTAAAACCTTAACCACAGATAAGGAAAGAGTAGGTATTTTTTTCTAATTACCTATATAGAAACAGGAAGTTTGAAAATTAAGATTCCTTAGAACTATGTTCCGTCAAAGTGCTTCACAAAAATCCAACCCTAAAGTGGTTAAATGGGATGAAAAAATGTTGATGGAAAATACAAACATTTTATTTAGAGTTTGAGGGCAGTTTCCAGAAATATAAATAGGTATAATCACTTATTAATGTCCCAAGCATGATCAAGTAAAAAGGTTTACATCACGTGTTCACGCAGACCTTCATTAACTGGCATTATTATTTACTCTGTCATTGGTAATTTAATAAAATAACAACATTTATATTGTGTTTCATATGTCGTGTTAATATGTCGTAAAAGAGTAATAATGGCGAGTTATTCTCGAAGATAAAGGTGATTAAAGCGTGAATAGTACCTAACAAATAAAAAAGTAAAATCATCCAAGAACATATCATTATATTCATTGAAATGACAGAAAATTATAGAGTTATTATCGATATTCATAATTTGTTACGTTTCATACTACCAAGATGCCGTAGTCATAATATGTGGTACAGTTTGTCTTAATAAATTTAAAAGTTTTGAACGTCCAGGGTTGAGCTTTTTAAGTAAAAATAATAAATTGCACAACCACGTTGTGCACACTTTGTGCCATACATAAATCAGCTTTCAAAACATGCTTACCAAAGCAAAAGCAAAGAAAAGATATGTATCAGATTTGATGAAAAATTACAAATAGTCTATGTTTATATTTTTTTGGAATATCTGATGTAGTAGGCTTTTAACTAGAACTTAATGAGACTGCTACATCAAAAGTTTCATTAAAATCATTAGAGCCATTTTTGAGCACAAATAGCAAAGACCCTCGATTTGTTTGGGACTTTATCTGCGCCCCCTCGATGACATGACGGTCACGATCCCCAGCATTGGAGGAACGACTGATTGATGATGATGATGATGATGATTATCCCGATTTTTCCTGGAATACCCAATGAACTTCATAGTGTGTAGGCCGTATACCACTACGTCACCTACCACCAAAGGCTTCACCGGTCCAAACCATTTGTCCCATCGGGTAAGGGTGGGCAAGTACTCCTTGACCTACCTCCGCCACAAAAGGTCAGTAAACTGTCGAAGTTGTTTGTAGTTCTGTCGTATTAGACTCCCGTCAGTCGTTACATTTCCAGTCGGGTGGTCAAGGTAGGTCATCGTAACCATGAGGAAATCGTTTGGGGTGAGTAAATTTATAGACATGTACAAAGTTTTATTAAAATTGTTGGAGACAATTTTGAGACAAAAAAGATTTTCCACTATGGTCACAACCGTTATCTGTAAATCAAGATAAAACAACAATAAATGCAAATTTTATCCAAACCCGTTCAGAACACATAAAAATTATTTAGGTTTAAGACTGTTCGTGTAAGACTATAGATACCTAGCAAAATCTCAACTTCATTATTTTTTAATTATATTTTATCCACTCCTGCATCGTATCGTAAAATGGAAAATTAAATGAAAAAAGAATATACGGCTTTTTTTTATCAATCACCAATTGCATGATTTGATGAAACAATTTATTTACACAGTACGTAGGATGAAGGTCGTGTAAAGTTGTAGTAACGTACAAAGTTTTATTAAAATAAGTTTGTTAGAGCCATTTTTGAGAAAAAGTTAAGAAGTGATTATTATACTACGGTGGTCACCCTAAAAAAATCAAGTAAGGAAAAAAAAAATACTAAGTTTATAAAAATAAATTTGCACTAAACCCAAATTCTACCGAAATTAGTCCAGTAGGTAGTTCAGGCACTAGAGCGCCGTACGGATGCACAGAAACACATACATACATATGTTTTTATTAGTGTAAGACAATCGATCCCCATCAAAATCTCAACCTCGATTTTTGTTGCCATCACAATAACTCCTTCACTCCTTCGTCGCTCGAAAGTAAAAATCTTATAAGATCACTCAGTTATCCGTCTGTCTCTCTGTCTATCTATCAAAACAACTTGCTTCGGGAATGGCTGAAGACTACAGATTCACAGAAGCAAATAGGCAGGCAGTTCCACGATGTAAAAATTTTTTGCTTCATTTCAGCTCATTGCATTAAAAACAATAAGAATGGAATGACTGATTCTTTTGTACATTTACCGACTATCATACGAAGCCTCATCAGAAGGCTCATCAAGGTCACCCAAAGGGCAATGGAGCGTGCTATGCTCGGAGTTTCTCTGCCTGATCGAATCAGAAACGAGGAGATCCGTGGGAGAAGCAAAGTAACCGACATAGCTCTCAGAATTGCTAAACTTAAGTGGCAGTGGACGGGGCACATTGCTCGTAGAATAGATAGCCATTGGGGCAGTAAAGTTTTGGCAGGCCTCCCACTCAGTGGACTGATGACCTGGTGAAGGTCGCGGGAAGCCCCTGGATGCGGGCAGCGCAGAACCGGTCGTCGTGGAAATCCTTGGGGGAGGCCTATGTCCAGCAATGGACGTCCTCCGATCGGCTGATATGATGATGATGATCGACTATCAAAACCTAAAGGGTGTGCTCCGCTTACCTAGAATCTTTATTTTTGGCGCAAGGTACGATAAGGAGGTAGGAAAAATCTGAATTAACAAATTTTGTAATAGAATTATTTATTTGCAAATTTACTAGGGGTTCATTGGGAGAAATTGTTCAGTCTTAAGTGTAGAAGCGGCAGTTTACGTGGGCATACGTGGGCATCATTTTTATGACTGCCATTGAGGATGAGTGGTGCGCGAGCCGCAAGAGGCAGTAGTTTGCTTTAGATCCTTGATCTAATAATATTAGATCCCCCGGAAATTATATCGGGCTGATCTGATTAGCAACTTCCCATGCCCTCGACTATATTTATGCTTAAAATTACGTCAATCCGTTGCTCCTTTGCGAGCCGAAGTACGCGAGCCTGGAAATGAGTTTTCCCTAGAACCTTTGGAACTATCTCGGGCTGCGCTAATTGGTAGTCTACGTCATTTTCCACCCTCTCAGCTACTTTATGCAAATAATCACAACAATCCATTGCTCCATTGCGATGTTAAAGAAATCAACCAAATAAAAAGTTGTGGCGGCAACTGCAGTAACCCGCCACTGAACCTTAACGCAAAAGACGAGAGTACAAAATTATACACGTCATCTAAAACTGCAGTAACCCGCCACTGAACCTTAACGCAAAAGACGAGAGTACAAAATAATACACGTCATCTAAAACGCGCTATTAACATTAGCCAAATTAGCCATGTCCTGCCCCGTGATACAGGCTACCTCTATGACATATTTCGTCAAGATTGGTTGAGGTGTTGAAGCGTGAAGAGGTAACAAACACATTTTCACATTTATAATATTAGTAAGGATTACTTTTGATAAGACCGCTGTATAAATGTTATCGTCAAAAAATTGTTTTGTCACCAGCACCTACAGACTGATTCGCATAATCACAACGATCAGATAACTCCCACTGAACCTGTTTTAAATCTACAACCAATCATTCTGGGACATATTCATCATCGATGGAACACTGGTTATTTCTCATACTACTCAAAGAGCGGAAACTTAGCGCCCGCATTTAAAGGTTAATTTATCATGAGATTGCTTTACTTGGTCAGTAATAAAGTGAAGCATATGAAAGTTTAGTAAAAACGAATAGTGATCGAACGTAAGGGTATGTTACCAAAGTAATTAAAACAAGACGTACTCGCAAGTACTTTGCGGGCTGTGCCTTGCCTTCTTTGGGACTGGATCAGCACAACCAAATTTAGTAAACGTGGAAGTAACAGTCATGAGGAGTTTGGTGAAGACGTGAGGTCTAGGGGCTGGTGGACCAGCACCAGTCCTCGGCGCGCGCTGCGGTTGCACATCGCTGCGCTCGCTGATCGACGCCGACGCAATTACTACCTACTAATTATGTCGCAGGCCGTGCCCATCCAACTCGCACATAACTATTAAAAAACATGCATTCTATCATTGCCCATACTATTCCGCTAACAAGAGCCCGATCATGCTCTATGAACCACTGTCGTTACATTTAATTATTTTAATTTTATGTCCGCCGATAATTGCGCCCAGGGGGATGTTGTACAGCCATTTGAATGTTATTTTTCTATTGTGTTTCACGTTTGCGTTAGTATCAAATAAAGGACATGTTATTGCGATACGAACGTCGTTAATGGTTATGTAGTAAAAGGTAATTCTATTTTTATAATTTAAACCAGTCACGATATTTTTCTGTTTTCAGAATTAGCATACCTACTATTTTGTATTAACTGTTATTACTACTCGGCACTTACTTGCAATAAGTATTAGTTTTGAATTGAAAAGTAATACTTATTGCTATATTGATAAGGCAATATGTGTTATGTTGGTCTCCATTTCATTTCATTGCATTTTCATCGTGTGAAGTACGCCTTAACCGTTCGTGCTACTAAGTGAGTACATGTAGTAAGGTGATATATATGATAAAAGGAAGGATATGATGATGCAGTTAGTACCGTTATCTACGTAAGCAAACCTAGTAATATAACAAAACACTTTACGTTTCTTCTTTGAACGTTTTATGTTTCAAACATTTTAAATGTAAATTTTTCACTTAAAAAACCTAAAATGTTAGCGTTTTGCGACATTGATGATGTACAAAATATTCATAAGGAGCATTTTAATTATAATTCCATCTATATTACATGTTGTTTAATCCTTTGCAAAGGGAGCGATCGAATCGATTGCGATATGAAATATTAAATTTATTAATATAAAGTTAATGGGAATGATCTGATGAGATATCGTAATACAAAACACTAGTCAAGCCTGTTTCTTCTTGCCACTCGATGTTTTCCATTGCATGTTAGGCAGGTGAAATCACTATCATATTGTAATATAGGGTGTAACAAAATTGGTGGAGAACCAGGAAACTGGGAATTGTACTCATCATACTTTTATTATTATTATATCAGATCATATACGTCCCCACCGAGGGGCTCGAGCCTACCCTGAATCAGGGCGATTAGGCCTTAGTCGACCACGCGGGCCCAGTGCGGGTTGGTCGACTTCACACACAACCTTCGAGTTTCTTCGCAGGCGTGTGCAGGTTTCCTCACGATGTTTTCCTTCACCGTTAAAGCAATCGGTAATGATATGTACGTAAGTTTTTGAAAAACGCATTGGTACATTGGCCGTCCAGATTTGAACCCGGTACCTCTATTAAAGCGTCGGTGGCTCAGCCGGTAACGACTCGGTCCATCTAACTTTTATTATACTGAACAAGTTTCTCCAACAACCTTATGGTTTAACTCTATCGTCTATCTACACGGTTCTCAAAAAAATATTTGAGTTTCGTACAAATCTGGTTTTCTGATTAACCTTTTTTTTTATTCACAAATGGTAAACCCTTGACAACATCTCACCTGGTGTTGCCGAAGATGGAAGCGGGCTTACCAAGATTCCCCAACGCCATGGGAAACTGGCTATCATATATTCATGCCGGAAGACACCAATGATATCAACATTGATATTTGGCGGCAAGACTTAGATAAGATGGTGGTCCAGGCGGGCTTAGAAAATGCCCTAACAGCAACCAAACCGAGTCTTACAATTGACCCCGCCGGGAATCGAACCCGCAACCTCCTGTGTAAAGCCAGTGAATTTTGCCTCTGGGCTACGGAGGCGGTTAATGATTGCATGCATTTCGTGCATTATTGTATGAAGTCAATTTTTTTTGTGAGAATAGACTATCGATGATGTGAAAAATATTCCTAAGGGGCAATCTACGCGTACATTACAGATTGTTTAATCCTTTTCAAAGGAAGCAATTGAACTATTTGCGATTTGAAATTTATTAATAGGGAAAGTTGTTCAGTATAATGAGCAGAATCCTTAGTTAGCGGGTCCTGTATCTATCTGTATTACAGCACGGTATTTCACTATAATTAAGTGATAATATGAAATTAAAATAAATATTAAATTGTAAATATGCAAATTAAAATCCTGTCCGGGAGGTCGTGGTTTCGAATTTAAATTTCATATGTAAGTTTATCCAACGCTCTTACGGTGAAGGAAAACATCGTGAGGAAACCTGCACACGCCTGCGGAGAAACTCGCAGGTTGTGTGTGAAGGCGACCAACCCGCACTGGACCCGCGTGGTCGACTAAGGCCCGATCGCCCTAATTCAGGGTAGGCTCGAGCCCCTCGTTGGGAAAGCTGATATCATCATGCAGATTAAAATATCAAAAGAGTCAGTTTTAGTTCATTGGTGAATAATATTTATTATTTTCAGGAAAATATATTATTGGGATGTTCAATACTAGGTGTTGCAGTGTTTTTAGATATTAAAGTTGGTGACTCATATCGGAACTCTACCCTCCCCATCCCTGGCACATTAAAAAGCTTCGATCTAGTTGATTGCCTGCGCACAGTTCGTTTAGTCTGAGTAAGTAACAAGCAATAATTACAACTTACCCGTAAGCGAACATAAGATCGAAATAATTCCTCAGCTAATATCGTCGCGCGGCGACGTCAAGGAAAGGGAAGGAAAAGAAACGGAAAAATGTGGAGGTTTTTCAAAGTAATTTAGCGACACAAGCACTTGGCGCACAATAGTGGTTTTTGTTACTGTTGTTTTCCGGAAACAGAGATATGGTGAATTAATTCACCTATCTGGGTAGTGTTTTAAAAAAATATTTTACGACAGTAGTGTTCTCAATAACTATTATCTGTGGTAGTCGAGTATAAATTTAATAACTTTTCCTCTGATGCTAATGTAATTTAGAAAGATTATGAAAGAATTTGACATACATTTTCGTATCAAAGAGAGTGAAACGTTAAAATAAATCATATCAGCCGAAGGATGTCCAATTGTCCACTGTTGGATATAGGCCTCCCGCAAGGATATCCACGAAGACCGGTTCTGCGCTGCCTGCATCCAGCGGCTTCCCGCGACCTTCACCAGGTCATCGGTCTACCGAGTAAGAGGCCTTCCTAAGCTACGGCATCTCGAGAACTTTACTGCCCAAACAGCCATCTGTTCTACGAGCTATGTGCCCCGCCCACTGCCACTTAAGTTAAGTAATTCTGAGAGCTATGTCGGTTACTTTGGTTCTCCTACGGATTTGCTTCGTATAAAATAAATAGGTCTAAAATCTAAATAAACAAAATCGATCACCGTTCGTTTTTCAAAAGGATATGTATTTATAAGTGTTCATGAAATGTCGACCAATACGCGAGAGACCGCTGTCATGAATCATGATGTCATGAAAAATTTAAGTTGGACTTGCTGTAGGTTGTATGTATGCACTATTTATCGATAATAGAGGAGGCTACAATTTAGAGTACGGCATGAAATAAAATACGGTAATTTAAAAAACTAAAAAACCCGACTGCGTTTCTGTGTAATATGTAAATGAATAAAACAAGAAAGTCGTCATACCCGATTGCACTCAACTTAAGAAAAATTGTAGCAGCCGGGACCCATTCTAGAAATAGAGGCTTAGTGAATTGAGAGCACATAACTATATTACATTGCAGATTACTTCAATGTACTGACTAGACGGCTGACTTTCTAGAATGGGTCCCGACTGCTACAATTTTTCTTAAGTTAAGTGCAATCGGGTATGACGACTTTCTTGTTTTATTCATTTACATATTACACAGAAACGCAGTCGGGTTTTTTAGTTTTTTAAATTACCGTATTTTATTTTATTCATTTTTCAGTTTGATTATTGAATGAGTTTGTGTAGTAACCTATATACACATGACACACATTAAGATTACGCAGATTATTAACTTATCAGTTGATATAATAATATTATTATATTCTGCAGCCGTTCTGGCTGCAGAGCGTGTCAAACATTTGAATTTGGCGCGAAAAACCCGCCATTTTGTATTTTTTTTATTTTGATATACCCAGTGTCACTCTCACAGTAAATACGAATCTAACGACACCTCTCAAGCCAAAATCCATCCAGCCGTTCAGGCTGCAGAGCGTGCCAAACAATTATACATACATACAAACATACATACATACATACTCTCGAAAAACATAACCCTCCTTCTGTTTGATTATTGAATGAGTTTGTGTAGTAACCTATATACACATGACACACATTAAGATTACGCAGATTATTAACTTATCAGTTGATAAAATAATATTATTATATTCTGCAGCCGTTCTGGCTGCAGAGCGTGTCAAACATTTGAATTTGGCGCGAAAAACCCGCCATTTTGTATTTTTTTTATTTTGATATACCCAGTGTCACTCTCACAGTAAATACGAATCTAACGACACCTCTCAAGCCAAAATCCATCCAGCCGTTCAGGCTGCAGAGCGTGCCAAACAATTATACATACATACAAACATACATACATACATACTCTCGAAAAACATAACCCTCCTTCTGGCGCAGTCGGGTAAAAACGGTGTTGCAAGTTATGTTGCTGGCTGGGCCATCGCTGGGCACTGGGCAGGTTATCAAACTATCGATGGTAGGTTGGGGAAGGGACGCGGGAGGGTGGGCGGCGCGGCGGTAAACTTAGCAAAGGTCACGTGGTTCATTGACATTGATTGTTTATGGTTGACAATCAAAAAGGGCAATTTTAATAATACCTAACCTTATGTTCTTTCTTGGAAAAATATAGGTAATGTTTTATTTATTTTATTGTAGGTTATACAGCTGAGAATTATTATTAAAGTAACACGCAAAGAAAATCTTATTTATGTCGCAGCCATATTATAGAATTTGCCGTTTTACAATACGACCACAGATGAGATACTATAGTTACTTATACGGCTTTGTTTAATCTGTGACTGACTTTACGTTTTATTTTAATATTTTTTGATGACTTGATTTGAATGTATTGAATTTATTTTATTTTATTGTCAACTAAATTTTCTGTTTGTGGGTCCGTGGTTGCCTGAATAAAGAATTATTTTATTTATTTTTATTTATTTGTAAACTAATGAGTAAAAACTCCGAATAAAACTGAGTCGGACGGACAGACAGTTAGGTTAGGTTAGGTTAGCAGTCTTGTTCTACACTTCACGGGGCTCTTTTTACGATAGAACAAGACATGCTAAACTAACCTAACCGTATGCCCGTTAGATCGTCCGAATCGATTTTATTCGGAGTTTTTTACTCTATAATTTTACAAAGCGGCAGCACGCCGTTTTGTAAAACGGCTAATTCTACAATAAGGCTGCGACATAATGCATAACCTATCACCTATGTATTTATGCTCATCATTGACTCACTGACTCTGTCTGTAACGCTGTCAATACGGACGGACACTGTCATTTGTTTTTCAACTGGCACCATAAGCGCCTTACAAACTCTAGTTATGAAATAACTGTCGTCCGTCAGAGTATTTGGGGCGTCTCCGCTCAATAAGCAACGCCTGTAAACGCAACATACGATAAGATTATACATATTGGCACCTACTTATCTAATAAGCTAACCGCTGGAAAACTTATTTGTCCCCTGATAAGTATCTTGATGTTTGATCTAGGGTGAAATGGATATTTCATTACTTAGTAAAAGTTAACCCGTGTTAAACAACTTAACGTAGTTTCGCATACCATAAAAGAATGGAAATCTAGATAAACCTACTTATGGGTTAAGTTCCTGATTAACTTCAGGGGATATTTTGTAGAAATCTTCCATTGGTGACTCTGAACAACTTTTCCCAGAACTCTAGGTTGTATTTTTAAAAAAATTAACTTCTTAAACAAATCGATGGGAAGTCAATTTTTTTTTGCGAATAGACCACAGGTTTCTAACAAATTAAAGAAATTTTATATAACGTGATGATACGGAACGGAATTCTCAATGCACGAGTACAACTCGCACTAAGCCGGATTTTTATGTTTTCTAATATTTTTTCCCAGACCCAGTTGTGGGGACGTTACGCGGTTGTTATCTTATCTTATCATAAAAAGCGTCGGTGGCTCAAACGGTAACGACTCGGTCCTTCTAAAAAACGTCGGTGGCTCAACCGGTAACGACTCGGTCCTTCTAACCAGAGGTACCGGGTTCAAATCTGGACGGCCAATTTACCAATGAGTTTTTCAAAACTTACGTACATACTTACCGATTGCTTTAACGGTGAAGGAAAAAAATCGTGAGGAAACCTGCACAAGCCTGCGAAGAAATTCGCCCACGCGGGCCCAGTGCGGGTTGTTAACAACAACATTATATTTACACTAATGATATGTTTACGTTAAAATATGAAACTTTTTGTAGTAGGAATCCACGAACGGACTCTACAGTACGTCTTAAGACGGCCTAGCGCCGCCGCCGCTACCTTGGATCGTTTACCTCGACATCCCACCCCAAAAAACCGCAGCATGGGTGAAATGGCGGGAAGTAACCGTTATCATCGGTGACCGCAGGATGCCGAGGGAGTTGGAGGGCATCAGGAGTATACAAGTGCATGTGCTGCCAGTAAGTATACCTGCTCTTGAAAGACAGCAAGACGTGGCCGATCCTTGGTAGGCCTAGCTTCACAACCGAGCACCTATATAAAGATGCTGCGGTGGATAAATGGCGTTAGGCGACTAGATGGCATTCGTAACGAGCACGGTAAGTCTCGGCATCCCAGACGTAAAGGATAAGCTGCCGGTAGCTTATCTTCCATGGTTTGGTCACGCCAGACCAGTTGGACCAGCAAACATTTGTGATAAAAAGTGATCATAGGGTGCGATTGACTACATCTCACTTGATGGAAAGTGACGATGCAGACGAAGATGGTACACGCAAATTCAAATAAATTCTATTCACTTTCTCCTTGAATATCCCTAAATTGTAAGAGTCGGGAAATATACACGCACAGTAAAGAGAAATACATAATTGAAACTATTCTTCTAGAATAAAAGTTTTAGGGCGCAATGGATGTTGATGAATCGATGATCTTAAAGCATAATTGCTAGAAGATCCGAAAAAAAATTATTCCTATTCCAACCGTAACAAAACTTAGACCTCAAAAGAGAGAAACAGTAGCATCAACATTGGAACATCAGGTAAGTATCTACCTTTATTTATTGTATATTCGACGACTGAGAATAAAATCATTTATCGCAACAATAGTTAAAACAAGTGCTATTCATTGGTCGTAAAGATAACGGTAATCATGTTTGTAATGGTGTGATTCACCGTTGGCCGATTTTGCCTTTATTTTCGAACCTACGTGATTAAGCCTCTATGAGCTAACCATTTTATGGCTATGACGGCATAGATTTTTTATTATTTCCGAAGGTAAAACCATAGGTATTGCAAAGCATATAAGATCGCCGTAAAATTTAACTCTACAGGTATTTTTGGACCAAACTATAAAATTCTGAATTTCTAAACTACACTTTTTCTGACAACACTGAATTTCCCATATATCGGCCTCCATCGCTAACTAAACTCCGGGCAATTATATTTATTCGAAGCATTGATAACGGTACATTTAATCAGAGGAAATTTAATATCGCGCTGAGAGTTTCTTTCTTATAATCTTTAATTAATATTTATTTGTGCGTGAAATTAAAAATATATTGGAGTATTAAAATTCACGGAGTTTGAAAAACTTAATTTAATATTGAAGTTTTATATTTTCTAAGACGTTACGGCGATTTACTACATAATTAAACAAGCCTCGGCCCCGACGTCGCTTGGGTTAACTCTGAAATTCAAAATTGCGGTCATAAAGTTGTTGTGAAATGCTCGTGGGCTGTTGTGGCTTGGAGAATATCGATGATTTTATTTCCTTTCCAATGTTGTTAACACTAACTCTACAAACAAAATGAAAATTTATGGAAACAAAGGTTTTAATTTATAAGGTTTTAATGTATTTTAAAAAAGCTGTCACTCTTTTAATTACGAGGTTCTAACCGTGAATCTGAAAAAAATTTCCCCAAGGAATTTATACGGTCAATTTGTAAAAACAGTTGTTAGCCTACTTAAAAAAATATATTGTATGGGTGCTTCAATGACGCAGATTAACTGACCTAAAGCACGGTCATTAGCTTATCCTGGGGAACCAAAAACAAACAGAGACACAGAAAGCCCTGTGTTCCACGTCATAGGCACTTCGCCTATGGCTGATTTATAACGAATGGTTTTGCCGATTTTTCGTGATTGAGTAACAAGTGGACGGAGCACATAGCTCGTAGAACAGATGGCCGTGGGGTCAGAAAAGTTCTCGAGTAGCACCCTCGCACCGGAAGACGTTAGGTAGGCAGGCATGCCAACAACCTAGTGAAGGAAGTCGCTGGATACGGGCAACACACCGGTAACTGTAGGATATCCTCAAGGGTACCCAGGAGGCTCGAGTTTCCATACAAACGTAGTTCCGTTTTAATACAAAAACTACATGCCCGAATGAATCCAAACTTTTCGTATATATTGAGTAGACACAAATCGATGTTTGTAATTAGTTTTCGATGAACCATATTAAACACGGATAAAAATAAGATCAGTTTCAAACTTTTAGTACAAAACTGTTTAGTTATGTTACAATTTACTACGATAAAAACTAATTACAAACATCGATATGTGTCTACTCAATATATTTGTAAAGTTTGGATTTAATCCGCCATGTAGTTTTTATATTAAAGCGGAACTACATTTGTATGGAAACTCAAGCCTCATGGGGATCCTTTTATCCAGCATTGGACATTCGGCTGATAATATGAAGGATGATTAACAAACATTCAGACTTTTGCATTTATAACTTATGGTACCTACAATTTGTTATTATCTGACCCTAATAGCCGTTCCTATGTAAGTAAGTACCTAAAAAAATTGCAACATAGCTTTAATTCCCGTGCAATTATTTAATTTTCAATCCCACATTACAAAAGATATAAACGTTATCTTTAGCCATCACAGTTTGCCTGTAGCAAACATCGGCTATTTCTTTCATGCTGCAGTTGGAAATAATCCTGCGCACACACTATCTGCTGTATAGTTTTAATTTAAAACAACACAGATAAGACAAAATGTGCCAGTTCACATTAATATTACACATTCTTAAACTTTATTTAACACTCCTTTAACAAAGAGTATTCATGTGTAGTTAACGTGTGTATATTTGACCAAGTTGCACCGTATCTTAATCCAAACTTATAAAGGTGATATTTCTGTAAACCTCGTGATTCGAGTTTTGAGACAAACGAAAATCAAATTTACCAAATTTCAACTTAATCGGTACCGCAGTTTCGGAGCAAATTAGCTGTAATAGACGGACGGACAGACACGCGACTGATCCTATAATGGTAAGGAACAATAAATTAGACCCGCTAACGGAAAAAAACTCTCTTACCTCCAGATCCATTCATACGATTAAAATGTGTAACATTAGAGACACTTTTCATTTGCTATTTATTTCTCACTTTAGCATTTTAATTTGAAACCACCAAAATAAATTGTACAGCCACGCTGTACATACTTTTTCACGTAACCTCCACCCTCTGCCATACATAAATCAACATTAAAAAACACCCTACTTAGGGGTAAAGAATAAAAATAAAAAGATTGCAGATTTAATTAAGAATTTACACAAATTCTGGGTTTTGTATGGGAGGTATCTTTTACAGTTATTATGGAATAATGAGCTATCTAGTATGGTAGGGGGGCTCATTAGGTTCTAATTACCCACAAAGTTTCCTTAAAATCATGAAAGCCTGTTTTGAGAAAAATAACAAAGGCCATTGGATTTGTATGGGAACTAGTATGGTAGGGGGGCTCATTAGGTTCTAATTACCCACAAAGTTTCCTTAAAATCATGAAAGCCTGTTTTGAGAAAAATAACAAAGCCATTGGATTTGTATGGGAAACAGATACCTTTATCCGATTTTTTCTGGATTAATGAAGACCTATAGTCATTATCTCATTATATCAGCCGAAAGGCATCCACGGCTGGAGAATTTCCACAACGATCCAAGGATTTCCACAACGATCGGTCCTGCTCTGCCCGCATCCAGCGGCTTCCCGCGGCCCTCACCAGGTCGTCGGTCCACAGAGTGGGAGGCCTGTCTACGCTACGTCTTCCGGTGCGCGGTTGCCATTAGAAAACTTTACTGCCCCAACGGCCATCTGTTCTACGAGCTATGTGCCCTGCCCACTGCCACTTAAGTATAGCAATTCTGAGAGCTATGTCGGTTACTTTGCTTCTCCTACGGATCTCCTCGTTTCTGATTCGATCACGCAGCGAAACTCTAAGCATAGCATGCTCCATTGACCTTTGGGTGACCTTGAGCCTTCTTATGAGGCCCATAGTAAGCGACCATGTCTCATTTCTGTTTGTCATCACTGGCAACACACACTGGTCAAAGACCTTGGTCTTAAACGCTGCGGTATTTGGTCACACTTGGTCTTAAGGCCTAGAGTAAAAAAGTATATGTCTTTTGTTCGGGATTCTTAGCGCGAGTCCGACTCAGACTTGGCCTTTTTTCATTATTTGTTGTGTTATTTTAGAGTCTGCACTATAATTAAATTAAGTTTGACGCTTATATGTGTTACCTACCGTTTGTACGATAAAACCAAAAAGCTGTGAAAGAAACACGTTCGCTGCAGGTATATGTACCGACCCCCATTAATTGTTTACCATTCATTTTTTTACTAACTAATTATCGACGTAGGACGTTATGGCAAAAAAAATGGATCGTTTGTCTAACACTTAAAAAAACACAATATTTTGTCACTTACCATCAGGTGGGATAATGCAAAGGGCTTACCAATAGCCAATACATACGGATTTTGATAAAATTTAGGTTAGGAGAATATTACTTTAATATCTTCAGCCGTTTCTCCAAATTTTTATTATTTTTTTAGGGTTGCCACCGTATAGTAAAAAATGTTATTTTTTAACTCAAAATTAGCTCTAATCATTTTGATGAAACTATGTACGTTACTATAATTTTGTGATGTTCTACGTAATAGGGGTGTTCGTTATTTTAGAAAAATCTAACTAAAGTTTTTCACAAACAAACCCAGGTTGTTATTCTTTTAAAAATGGCTCACACGGTTATAATAACATTTTGTTATAATAACCGTGTGAGGGTTATAATAACATTTTGTAAATTAAAAGAACTGAACTAAGCCTACTTACTTCATTGGGTAGTTCATTATTCTAAAGAAAATCTGAATAAGGTCCTTCTCATACAAACCCAGACTATTTGTTAATTTTCATCAATAGGTATGTATAGGGTGACTGGTGGAAATGGTGGAATGGATGACCTAAAATGTAAGGAGGTGAATATGAAGACAAAACCAACCAACTTCCCCTAATGAACCTAGTGACTCCAGGTTTTCATACAAATAAAACAGTAAAACGGACTTTTCATAAAAAAATATCAGCACATCAGCCCTTTGTATAAGAAGTCCGAAGTGTTTTTTGTAAATGGACCATAGTTCCTTGGGTAAACAGTTTCGACTTCTCATTCCCCTCCTGAAATGTGTCCATGGTTTAACCAATCATACTATACAAATGTATATGGTACTTAGATTTTTTCTTCAATCTAAATGTTAATTGTTGATTCCTGTATACCCAACCACAACAGTTGTTGAAGTATGTACAGCGTGACTGTGCAATTTTTATATTACGTGTAAAATTTCGCCATAATAACACTTGTTTTTATTAAAAATTTGAGTGCGTTTGGCTGCACCTCACCTGATAGTAAGTGCCGATGCAGACGAGGATTGGACACGTAAGCTCAAATAGTGCTTATTCACTCTCGTCTTGAAGACTCTTAAATTATACGAATCGAGAAAGAAACGTAGGACAGATAAACGGACGGCGTAAGCTTAATAATAGGGTCCCGTTGGCACCCTTTGGATACGAAGCCCTAAAAATATTTTACCCAGAAAGATACTTGCATTCTTAAAAGCTCTTTTTCTTTTTTATAGCCAATGAAATTAATCAGCGAAAACAGAAAAAAGTCAATTACCTATTTCTAAAGGATCACACCCTTGTAAAAAGTATGTCAGATATCTATATACAAAAACAGTTTGTAGTAGGATGCCGCTGGCTGAAGCTCACGGAAATAAAGTGTCATTGGAAAAGCGCGTGCACCTAAATATCGCCACAACAGTACCTTATCTTACTTTCTTCGCCTATATTAACTTACCAGAATTAATCGTACACCGACAATAATAAATACCTTCTTATCGTTTGGCATAAATTAATCTCGTGGGTAATACTATATTTTTAGAGCTACTTTTTTAATTACGTACGTTAATTGAAATACAGACGGCACGTGTACTTTGGCCACACTTACCCTACCTACCAATTACGGCTTAATTTAGTGACGTAGTTAAAATGGAAATCATTAACAGGTCTCTGTTATCTATTTGTCTACTAGATCGCGTTGTACATAAATTCCTGTAACTACAAAGTACCAAGCAAGTACCAAAAATATAAAAACAATTAAATACCCACTCGTTAAATCAAAACGCGATTTTTGCATCATTCATATAAAAAAAAACTAAAATAACATCCATTTAACATTAGTAAAACAATTAAGAAATAAATTGTACAGCCACGCTGTGTTTACTTTCTCGCCAAGCCTTCATCTCTGTCGAAGTCAGGCATACACAAATCAACAATAAACATTACGCTTACTAAGAAGCACAGAATAGAGTTAGGTATACCAAACTTCATGAAAAAATTACAAATGATTTGGGATTGTACGAAAGTTACCTCACCCAAAATTTTCCTGGAATAATGGAGTACAACATTTCATTAGAACGTTAGAGCCATTTTAGAGTCAAAAATAATTTTTACTACATATGGTAGCAATCCTAAAAAATCAATATAAGGGAAATTTGAAAAAAATATCCTGGAGATATAAAAATAATATTGCCCTAACCCAAATTTCACCAAAATCCGTCCAGTAGTTTGGGTACTAGAGCACCGGACGGACGTAGGTACACACACACACACACATTTTTTTTTATTTTTTTGGACTCTATTAGAGTAAGAAAATCGATTCCCATCAAAGACTAAGCTTTGATTTTTTTTGCCATCACAATACCTTCTTCACTCGTTCGTCGCTCGAAAGTGAAAAAGCTCAGATGAAAACAGTAGGTCCATTTCGAGTTTCGACTACCGGACGTACGGATAGATAGGGAATGGTCCCTCTCTTGTTTAATGTTCGTCTGCGAACATTGTTTTAAAAAACTTGTTAAATGCTTGTTGCAAAAAACTTAACATTTTTCCAAGTTAACGTGAATAAGGCAAAACATTCACTTATCTATGTTGATTGCATTGCTAATTGTACTGAAACAATATCCTTTTGTTACAAGAAAGACCTAGTTTTAGCGGCAAAAACAATAGCCGCCTACATTTCCAACAATTTAAATATCAACAAAAACTGTATGGTTACTTAATTTTCAAATTTGCTTCCACGTCTCAAACTATTCAACAAGAGCAATATGTAGGTACATACGAGTACATAGCGCATAGTGTTTCTTAACAAGCAGTTAGGTTAATAAGTTTAATTTCCATACAAAACTAATTTCGGCTATTTTTTGTATTTGTTGTAAAAAAAACGTATAAGCCCAGGCTTTGTTCTGACTGATTACCTATTTTATAAAATTGGTCCAAATCGGTTAACATTTAAGAATAGAATATAACATAGAATATTGTAATCTTGACCTGGTATTGCATTATCTCTGGGAATCTGCACGATACCCAACTCCAACTTACAGCAAAGGTATCGTGTTTGGGCTCATTGGAATAGTCTCAATGAATTAGTGTTAGATAGATCATGGTAACTTTGACCTGATGCTGCAGGATACCCAACTCCTAACCAATTTCCAGCAGAGGTATCGTGTTTAATGTTGCGCTTCAAGACTGTGCCAGACGTGACATTTCAGCCTTAGAAATCGACTACCTGGGCTGGGAAAAGCTCGCGGAGGATAAAGACGGGTGGCGCAAGTGTGTGGAAAATGGTCGCAAGTGTGTGGGAAATGGTCGCAAGTTGTGTGATGAGGCCTGGTTCAAACTGTTATCCGAACGGAGGCATCAAGCTGTCTCTAATCCATCTATCGGGAACTTCTCCTGTCAGTCCTGCGGTAGACTGTGCCGGTCTCGCATCGGATTGTACAGTCACCAAAAAGATTGTATCCGAGTCACTGACTAAATCGTCTGTTACAGACGCATAAGGCCCCTGATGATGATGAAGATGATGATCGTGTTTAAGATACATGAAGTTTAAAAAGCATGAAATAAAAATTTTATTTAAAATTTAAAAAAACCCCGACAAAAAAAAATTGAAACAGTAGAAAATAATATGTTTGCCCTTTAAGTTTAATATAAGTAGTTATATTTTGATGTAAGAGTCGTCGCGTAGGTTGACCGCTAAGTAAATAAAATAAAAACAGAATACAACTGTTATATTTTACTAAAATTCATTACTAATAATTTCACATCTTAGCGGTCCCCCTACGCGTCTGGGAAAAATCATGTTTATATTGTTCTCCTTTAAATGAAATTGAAACTTCCGATTTTCTCCAAAATGGTTGGAGCAAATGAATTTTTATGTATTACGAATTACTATATATTCGGTCATGCAATATGAATTCCAGGGATGTATCCGATACCGATATATATCGGCAATATTTTGGGTTTGCTATATATATGTTGGGTTTAATTTTAAAAATCGGCATCGGAGATATCTTTATTGCCGATACAACCTACAACCTCAACTCGCCCTTTAAAAAGTAATGTAAACGCGCCTTTTGTTTCGTCTATTTCGTTGTAAACGAGGCCCGAACTGTAGTCTCTGTTGGCTTTTGTTTTGAATTTTCCATAAATAAAATACAAAATTACTGATTGAAATTAATTAGTTTGCGTATGAGTATTTTCTTAACTAGTCGGTTTAAAAAATTAAAATAAAAAGCAAAATAATTTCAATTAGAAATTTTAGATTAATGAATTTGAGAGAATTATAATAATTTAGAAATTTTGACATTAGATAATTCCCAAGCAATAAGTATGTATTTTAAAGAGAACGTGTTCCGTGGCATCAATTTTAAAAATTATAACACATCAAACTTGTGGATTCACATGAAGAGGTATCATCCTCACTTGGACCGCTTCAGCGTCGAGAATAACTATCCAGAAAATAAAATTCACTAAGAGTATTGGTATCGGTATCGCTGATATTTTTATAGGAGTAACGGTATCGTATCGGCAAAAAGGCCTTTTGAATAATCTCTAATTAATTCATCAAAATTATTTCAATTATTTTTTAAAACAATTCGTGTATGAAAAAATTTTAAAAAAATTGTCAAGAAAATTTAGTACAATTTATTGCCAAAAGGATTGAAGAGCACTCTATAGATCAAAGTTCAAAGCTAAATTATGTAAATATGAGACTTTATGTTTCGTAAATCTAAATCGTACACTTCACCTTATTGATTTTAGTTACTTGATTAATTTAATAATAACCTTACCAATTTAATTAAAAACTAATAACCCGACTACATAAAAACTTCACCTCCCTTTTTTTTGGGAAGCCGGGTAAATAATTATCCTGTTACTCGTGGGATCAAGACGACGAATCTAACGACACCTCGCTGTACAAAATCCATAAAGCCGTTTTGGAGCTTGCAGGCTCAGCCAAAGAAACTTTTTTACCCGAAAAACATTAACATCCTTTTGTGGCAGTAGGGTAAAAATAAAGAAAACAAGGTGTGTGAAAAATTAATACAATGCTACCTAATGGTTGGAAAATATTATGAGTTGGTACAAGTATACAAGTTAGACTAATATATACCTAGGTAATGAAGCTTACATAGTTTAGATAGCATCAACCAAGGAGCGATACCTAGTGTAAAGCTGTAATCCTATCGGTTGTTGAACAAAGCTCTGTGTATAAACATCCAAGAGAATGTCTTTACTGAGACTGTTCGACAAAACACGTTCACAGATTATACAGATACTATTGATTGTGAACAGGACTGATTTATTTACCTGTTTTGTTAACATATATTTTTGAAGAGTCACACTCTTTTGCCACACTGTATCATGTATCACTTGGCTCAACCGGTAACGACTCGGTCCATCTAACCAGAGGTACCGGGTTCAAATCTGGACGGCCAATGTACCAATGAGTTTTTCAAAAACTTACGTACATACTTACCGATTGCTTTAACGGTGAAGGAAAACATCGTGAGGAAACCTGCACACGCCTGCGAAGAAACTCGAAGGTTGTGTGTGAAGTCGACCAACCCGCACTGGGCCCGCGTGGTCGACTAAGGCCTAATCGCCCTGATTCAGGGTAGGCTCGAGCCCCTCGGTGGGGACGTATATGAGCTGTAATGATGATGCGTCAATAGTCAATTGAGACATCGATTTTTAAGAACCTGAAATAAATATGACATGAAAATGGGTAACATAAGATAAATTGTGGGCTTCATCTCCATGAACTCCTTCCGAGAACAGAATATATTCCATCAATACAAGAAGACTTTTGTTAATTATTTTTGTTAAAATTTTTAATAAATGATGATGATGATGATGATACAAGGTACAAGCTTTTATTTCAGTATGCTAAAAAAACAAGAATAACTAAATTAAAATTTAAAAACCCTCGACATTTCTCTTTTCTGCTCCATCATCAGACCCTGGTTACCATCTGTCTATAACCTATTCATTGAGACTATTCCAGTGAGACCAAACACATCTGCTGTAAGTTCGTGAGGAGTTGGATATCACGCAGATTCCAGGTATACCTATGCTTGCAGCATCAGGTTAAGATTACTATGTTCTTGCTATATCATTGAAGTAAATGGTTATAAAATCAAAAAAAAAAACATCAAATCGGTTAGACTTGTGGAAGCTGCTCACATGCTTTTATCAACTAGAAAAGAGTTCATGATCTTCAAACGGCTAAACGATATTCTTGAATCATAGCTATAACAACACACTCGATTAAGTCACCTTTCATACAAAAATCAAAATAAAAATCGGTCCATCAGTTTGAGTGCTACGATACCACACACAGATACACGCGTCAAACTTATAACATCCCTCTTTTTGCGTCAAAGACAAAGATGATGATGAAGAAACATTCTTCGGATGATAAAAATATGAAAGATACACCAGGAAGTGATGAATGACGGTGCACGGACAAATCCTTACGTGTTTTTGTTGCACCGCGCCGGTATCACTGTGTCTTAATTTCAAGGTTTTATTGTAATTAAAATAGGAAGGACAGTATTGGTAATGTAAAATTAGAAAGTAATAATCCCAGAAGTGTTGCATCCAACTCAAATACCAATGATGACAATAAATCTTTAAGATCCAAAATATCATTTGCACCTTGCACAGCAACAAGCTTGTATTTTGGTTGGTACCTCGCAATTCTATGATCACCATAAGTCTAGTCATATTAATTTATGTTGTTTGTTTTTCTTTTTTACACGGAAATAATAGCATATACCTAAAAATAATATATTAATACCAAGCTGTTTGATGCCCACAGCTTTGACCGCGCAGATTCCGTTTTTCCAAAATCCTTTCTTAACGGATGCCTACGTCATGATTGCTATCTGTATGCCAAATTTAGCTTGATCCTTCTAGTGGTTTGAGCTATGCGTTGATAGATCAGTCAGTCATAGTTACCTTTTAAATACACAGAAGAAGAATTTTAGTCTCTTAGTGTTGCTGTACAATTTATTTAGTGTTTCCACCATAGTAAACACTAACTTTTTTTTGTTTTTCTCAAAAATAGCTCTTACCATTTTGATAAAGCCTACCAGGAAAAAGCGGAATAAGGTTTTGCCCATGTACCTACATTTTATTTTCAAGCGACTTCCAAAAAGGAGGAGGTACATGTTGTTTTTTTTTTCTCAAAAATAGCTCAATGAAACTTTGTGAGTTACTAAAATTTATTAAGGCCTACTAAACTCGGTAGTTCGTTATTCATAAAAATTTATAATATGGTGCTTATTTTCTACACAAACTCAAATATTATTAGTAAATTTTTATCAAGTCTGACACACCTCTTTTCTTTGCTACCAGGTAAACTGCCCAAACGCTGCCTAGCTAACTTTATGTCGAGGAATGATCTCTTCTTCGAAGTTGGACCCTCACTGGACTATTTGTTCCAGATATTATGACTTCGATTGTAAAGTCTTCAGAAGAGTGGTTGCAACACATATTTTGTTCGATTATCGTGTTGTCTGTGTTCATTTTAAGACCCACTTATTGAGATTCTTAACCGAGGCTATAAAACATAGCCGTTACCTCAATATAGTCAGCGAATCAAAAGAGGGTGATGTACTTGGCCTGACCAATTTCTGTGCTGCCAGTTCTTAGTAAGGTGTTTGAAAGAATTATGCTTGATCAAATGCTGCAACGTTTTACAGAAAAAAAACTACTGCATAACCAACAATTTGGTTTCACGAAAGGTCGATCAATAACCAATGCAGGAGTGGCACTTATTCGTAACATCTATGATGCCTTTGAGGAATCGAAAATAGCAATGAGAATTTTGTGATTTATCGAAGACATTTGATTGTGTTGAACATCAAACATTACTTGCGAAATTTACAGCATTATGGTGTAGAGGACGGGGCTCTCAGTTTTTTAAATTCGTACTAAGACAACAGAACACAAAAAGTACAAGTGAATGGCACGGACTCATCTGGGTCTAGAGTGAAAATGAGTGGGCCTCAGGGTTCCATTTTAGGGCCTTTTCTTTTCCTTGTTTACGTAAATGATTTGCCTTTTATGGTACACCATCTATCAAACGTTGTGTTGTTTTCGGATGATACTTCTCTTATTTATAAAGTGAATAGGAAAGTAAACGAAATTGACGAAGTAAACAACACTTTTTCAAAGATACTGAACTGGTTCACTGTGAACAACTTATTATTAAATGCTAAGAAAACAAAGTGTATAAAATTCTGTTTACAAAATGTAAAAAAGGTCAATAATAGTGTTATATTAGATAGTAATAAATTAGAATTTGTAAATACTACAGTGTTCCTTGGTATAACTTTAGATGTTTCACTTCAATGAGGACCACACATTGAAACTTTAGCGGGAAAGCTTAGTTTAGCCATTAAGAAAATAAGACAGGTAACGGATGTAGATACTGCGAAACTAGTGTATTTTAGTTACTTCCATAGTATAATGTCTAATGGCATCTTACTGTTGTGGGGGCATGCGGCTGATATAGCAAGTATTTTCATCATGCAGAAAAGAGCTATCCGCGCAATCTATCAGATGCGATCACCAGAGTCGTTACAGAATAAGTTCAAAGAAATTAATATTTTAAACGTTGCTAGTCAATTCATATATGAAAACATCATGTAAGAATTTGCATTTATTTCAAAACATTGACAGGTATAATTTGAATTTAAGAAATGTAAATAAAATAGATATAGCCTATTCGAGAATGAGTAAGGTTAAACATTTATTTGTGGGGCAGTGTATAAGATTCTACAATTAAATTCCAGAAAATGTAACTAGTTTCTCAGACAATAAATTCAAAACTCATGTTTACTTGTGCCATAGAGGATATTATATTATAATAGATTGTGAAAATGACAAAGACATATATCTTGGTTCTATAACATTTACCATTACCTGAGACTGTAATCTGAATCATGACATTATTTGTACTTTTTTGACCATTTAAAAGTGTGTGTAAACACCTGTTTGAAATGAATATTTTTGATTTAAATTTGGATATTGATACCGACTATTACCTTCCAGTCCATAATCTTTGAAGCATCCTCCAAAGCAGTGGTAAACAATTTAGAAGATATAGAGTCTCCCTGTCTTACACCTAACTGCAGCTGGACAGATCTCGAATTCTGATCCTGGATGAACCAACGAGATGGTTATTGGTGCTGTTTCCGTTCAAACACTTCGTTATATGGATACTAAATTTGGTACTGCTGCGCTGTAAAGATTAACTATGACTACTTTCACATATATTTCCACAAATTAAGTATTGTGAATGAACATTTTATTCTTTTTGATCTTTTTGAGCATTATCTCGTCTATTAGTACTGAACACTTTTTTTTAACTAACTTGCTCGGGAGGCTGGAAAGCTTCGAACCTTGGTTCAATTAAGACAATTCGTAATGACACCCGCAGTCCAGCTTGTAGAAGTGGTATGGATCTAATGTGTTTCAGAAGTGTCCTCACATTGTCCTACTATCTTTTTTGAAGAAGAACACTACCACACTTCAGATACAAAATTGAAAGTAAGAAAAACATTTGCTTAGATCAAAGATAGGATAATAAACAGGAAAAAGGATTGCCAATATGCATTCTTCTGTTTTTCTAGATCATCTTTTTTTAATTTTTAAGATCCCAGAGGGAATTTTGGATTTTTTAAAATTTACTTTTATTGGCAGGCTTTCAAGGCTGATAATAATAGACACTAGTGTAATTCGAGGAAAAAGTATTTCCAATGTTCATTCTGCAATTTTTTTACATCATCCTGTTTGCATCTTTTTTTATTGTTTTTAAACAGTCAGGTGTCACTTTTTTCATTTACTTTTTAACTTCGAGCGACTGAGAAGCGAGCGTTAGCGAGTGACGCAGGAGTGAAGAAGATATTGTGATGGAAAAAAATCTAAGTTGAGATTTTGATTGGGATCGATTGTCCTACACAAAGAGTATAAAAAATGTGAGTGTGAGTGTGTGTGTGTGTCCGTACGTCCGTTCGGTGCTCTAGTTCTCAAATGACTGGATGGATTTGGGTGTAATTTGGTTTTGGGAAAATATTTATTTAAAAATCCAGCAACTTTTTTTTTAAATTTTGCTCTACCTATCTTGAATTTTTAGGATTGCCACCATTGTAAAAAATCACTTATTATTTTTTTACTCAATAATGTCTCTAACGATTTCGATGAAACTTGGTACGTTACCGTTACTTTACATGGTCTATATATAGCACACAGCAGTTTGTTGTACCAAGAAAAATCTGAATAAAGTACCTCCTATACAAATCAAGGTAGTTTGTTACTTTTCTCAAATATGGCTCTAACAATTATGAAAATTTGTGAATAACTAGGACTTAATAAGATGTACCTGCACTGGGTACTTAATTATTCTAGAAAAATTGGAGTAAAGTACCTCTCATACAAACCGAATTTATTTGGAAAATTTCATCAAGCCTGATATACCTCACTGTATTCTTTGCTACTAAGTAAGTGTAATGTTTATAGTTGATTCGTGTAGATAAGGCTTCGCGAGAAAGTATGCGCAGCATGGTCGTACAATTTATTATTGACGTCTTTTTAATGTTACTGTATCAGTATATCGTACCTATCTAAAATCCGTTTAAATCATGTACATATACACAACTGTATGCAAATAAATATAAGTACCAAATAGTACCTATATTAATCAAAGCGTATAGATATTATTTAACTTTCAGGTTTAATAATTATAGAACGGAAAATAGTCAAGAAATTATCACATTGATTGTAAAATACATATTCAGTGATACCCCACACAATGTATTCCACGGCCACCATTTTTAGATTAAAAAAAATTTTTGGTCCAACATTTTTGGTTCTAAGCATCCAGCGGCTTCCCACGACCTTTACCAGGTCGTCGGTCTACCGTGTGGAACAATAGGTACTTTTCATAAAATAAATTAAACGTTCTCATAAACAATCGGTCAGCAAAAAAATGGATACTTTTCAGAAAATAAATTAAAAGGTCTCAGTCACAATCGGTCAGCAGATCAGCCAAGTGTATGAGTACTTACGTACTATTTTTACCCAACTACTCTTTTCAACCGAGTAATGTACCAATGAGTTTTTCAAAAAACTTACGTACATATACTTACCGATTGCTTTAACGGTGAAGGAAAACATCGTGAGGAAACCTGCACACGCCTGCGAAGAAACTCGAAGGTTGTGTGTGAAACGACCAACCTGCACTGGGCCCGCGTGGTCGACTAAGGCCTAATCGCCCTGATTCAGGGTAGGCTCGAGCCCCTCGGTGGACTTATATGAGCTGTTATAATAATATTATTTTCAAATTTAGTATGGGATTCTTCGTAAAAGTCGTTAAGTAAGGAGAAGTCTCAGGTTTAGTTGTAAAAATTCTTTGTAACATCCTGTACCTATATAAACACTGCTTATATTTTTTTATGTTTTTGCTCAATTTATTAAAAAATATAAATGTCTGGATCTTTGCTTTATTTTTTCTATAAAATATACAAAATTCGACAAACCTAACATCGACAAACCTCAAATCTGGAAGAAATAATAGAAATATATGTAGATATCAGTTTATACGGTAACCACTAAACCTATGGAGTTGAAATTTCCCACGATGGTAGGCTAGGTATATTAACCGAAAAGGAACCGATGACCTGGTGAAGGTCGCGGGAAGCCGATGGATGCGGGCAGCGCAGGACCGGTCGTCGTGGAAATCCTTGGGGGAGGCCTTTGTCCAGCAGTGGACGATTTGTGGCTGATATGATGATGATGATGATGATACAAAATTCTGTATTAGTCAGATTTTTTTCAGATTTTTCGCCTGGCAAAATTCGGAGATCAGGAAAGAAGGCATGGTATTTTTTTGGATACTGGGGCCTGTTTTTTGGAAACTACGAAGTTTAAAATAAAAAGAATGTTTTTTAATGTTCATACTTATAAAGCCCTTTCAATGAACACCCCACGTGACCGTCACCCCCTTAGTATTAATATTGTTTTAATTTCAAACCCTATTTTGAGTAAAATTTAAAATGTTTTCAATATAATTTTACTTTTTATTTATTTCGGTTAATATAGCCTACCATCGTGGGAAATTTCAACTCCATAGGTTTAGTGGTTACCGTATAAACTGATATCTACATATATTTCTATTATTTCTTCCAGATTTGAGGTTTGTCGATGTTAGGTATATTTCAGAAAACATCCGATCGATTTCTTTTGAGCTCGATACTAATTTTTCCTCTGAAATATGCCTTTGTACTTCAACTAAACACCACGTAAGATGAAATCTGTCAAGAGAGCAGACAGCTAGAGCTCCGTTCGTCGCCAATATTGGAAAATCACCACTTTTTCACAGCAGACTACAATCTTTGTCCTTTAAACTTGGTACCTATCTTATTTCTTTATTCACTACGTTTGCGAATAATGGCAAGTTCAAAAACCACTGAAATAGCAAAATCTATTTTAGCGGGATTGTACCCCCCTCCCCACTCCTTATCGACAAGCTAAAGGGAAGACGTTTCACCACTCCACGTCCAAATTTTTTTGCGGCGTCTTGAACACGCCGCAAACGTTTTCTTTTAGATAGGTATACATACTCGTATGAGAACTTTAGAAGCAAAATGTTCGGAATGCAGGTCAGGTTATGCAAATAAATGTAACATTATTTAAAACTCTGGTATTGTAATTATTTATTGTAGAATAATAATTATTTATAGTACTTAGAATAGTCTCTCGAAGCGCACTTACCTTCTCTGAGTGACGAAATGACTAACCGAGGAGACTTTGAAATTTAATAATAGTAGATTTTTTGTCATTCAAATATTTTTTAAAGTAAGTAGATAATTTAGTAGGTATGTAGCATTTTTTCTGGGTATGTTAGTATAATGCAGCATGGACACTTCAAATAATTCGCTAAAAGCATCTAGGTAAGTGTAACGCATTGTTACAACTAATAAAATCATGCTGATAATAGAAAACACTATATACTTACTACCTGATTTGAAAACACGAATTAAACGATAAGTAGGTAGTATACCCCATGGGAGATGAACTTGAAAATTGTTAGCCTCTTAACATGTATGGGATAAATTTAATAAAAAACCTTTAAGTTAACATGACTATCATTGTACAAAATTGGATGCAAGATGAAAAGTTATGTATGACACTGTCACAGACAGGGACGGACGGACGGACTGACCGAACTTGTTGGACTACGGAACCCTAAAAATGTCATAATATAATAACCTTGATTCAACTTCATTTTTAAAAAACTAAGCTTAAAAAAAGGTTTAAAAAAGAATAAGAAATTAAAATAAACCTGTACCTAGTAGAAACCGCAATAACAATAGGTACCTACCTAGGCAAATGGAACTTAAATAATTATTAAAAAAAAAAAATATTACGTAGGTAGGTATGACGGCATGGAAAGTTTTGCAAGCTGGGCAGGTCGGGGGTGAAAGGATACGCAAGGGGGAGGGGGCGAACGGCGGGAAAACTTTTACGAGCGCGGCGTGACCGCTCCGCCGTGCCACCGGCACCCGGCGCCCGGCGCCCGCTGCAAGACTGTGTGTGTACTCACCCTTTCCTCCTCGCGGATCATCTCTGCGATGCCCGGCCTGATGTCTACGTCGTCGGGATGCATTGGCGGCATGGCTGCGCCGGTGTGTGTGGGTGTCTCCGCTGGCGGCAGCAGGTCGGGACCGCCGGCTGGCGTCGACGGCGACCGGCGCGGGCTCGGGCCTGGGCTGCGCTCCGCTGATGCCCTCCTTCGCGACTTCGACGGCGATTCCTCGTCCCGGCTCATGGGCCTTTTCGATGCCCGCGCTTCCACGCCCCCTGGCCTTAATACCGCGTGCTCCCCGCTCACATCGGTCAGTCCTCTGATTTTTAACGTCTCCGCCACTTTTAACAACGCCGTGATCTGATCCTGGGATACGTTTATTTCTCCGCGATACATAAAATCCACCACAGCTTTCAAATCGCAATACTTTATATCGCGCATTATTATTATTGGATGCCGGCACGGATTATCCATAAATAGAGTCTGAAAATAGGGGCTGCAGGCGGAAAGAACCACTTTATGCGCTTTCAAACTCTGCCCCTCACATGCTAGAGTCACGTCAACGAAAGATTCAGTCCTCAGAAGTTGATCGAAGCAGTTTGCGAGGTTGCTTTGATAGTTGTTCCAGCGGAGGCAAAACTGTTGGGGAGAATCGTCACCGTCGAGGCTCTCCATGGCCGCGGGTTCCTCTTCGGCGGGCATCGTTTCAGCGGACTCGCATCTGCAACGTAACGCGGCGGAGTGAGCACACGACACATACAAAGCTAGCGGCGACTCGCGAGGCACTGAGCGCTGCGTGCTGTGCGGCGGGGGCGACGCGGGGAGGAGCGGGCGGGGCGGGGCGCGCCCCGGCGGCGGCCGGCGAATGATGGCCGCGCGCCGCCTTCACCGTCACGCCCACCGGTCGCCGGCACCCGCGCCCGCTCCGCTCCCAGCATCGATCACGCATCAACATCGTCGGCGCCCGCGCATGCTTCACCATAACACCACGTTGTTGCTAACTTTCATGCAACTTAGCTACCTGTTCGTCTTTTAGCTAACTGAAGGGGATAATATTGTGGTTGTACAACCTACACCTATTTAATTTAATTAGGTAGTTGGTATATTTTAAATCTGTAAAATTATAAAATAAATAAATAAATAAATATTCTGGGACAAATCACACATCGTCATCTGGCCCCAAAGTAGGATTCCCTGTGTTATGGGAACCAGAGACTGATATACATACTTATATACGTTTAAATACATACATATATAGATATTTAACACCCAGACGCAGAGCAAACAAATCTGCTCATCACACAAATGTTTGCCCTGGGTGGGGATCGAACCCACAACCCTCGGATCAGCAGTCAAGAGCAGTAACCACTGAGCCAACGAGTCAGTCAAAATAATACCTACTTACCTGTATAAGTATTTTTTTAATCTACAATTGATAAGCAATTGGTATCATCTCACCTGATAGTAAGTAACGATGATGCCGAAGATGTAAGCGGGCTTGCCAAGATTTCCCTACGCAATGGGGATCTGGCTATCTTATCTTCAAGCCGGAACACATCAATGCTGTTAACACTGATGTTTGGCTGAGATAAGATGGTGGTAGCTACTAGCTAGCCAGACGGGCTATGAAAATACCCTACCACCAACCAAACCGAAGGTAATACCTACATTAATCTGCATGCAACACTAAGTCTTAACCTAAGGTTCAATGGATCCAGTTGGTAGGTCGTTACCAAGTATGACGTAACCAATATGTAGTGAGAAATCTTAGAGACACACCTAGGTACATACTTCTATTTCTCGTCAGACGGTTAAAAATAGATATATATTATAGTATAGGTAGTATGGTATAAGGGCTTCATCTAAGTGGCACTGTCATGATACAATCCCTGTGCTGTGCGCCATTGTTTTTCCTGGTGTTGCAAAAGTGACTTTAGTGATAGGCCTTTAAGATAGGTTACATGAAACTAAAGAACGTGCCCCAAAAACACTATAATCGAAAAAGTACAGAATTCAAATCCAAATTGATCAGTTGCTGAAATTAAATTAGGCAGGTTACAATTGTTTTTAAGTTAATCTTGGGACATTATTGGACTTAAAACATCATCTATTATAAAGCTCTACCAAATCGTTCTTAATAGAAATAAAATTTTAAATATTTATTCATACTAACTAAATTCTACAACACCTTTCAAAGTATAGGTAGATTAGTTATTGAGTTCCACAAATTACGAGTAGATACGAAAATGAGACTGTTAACTATAGATATGTGAATTTTCATTACGATTTGCGGAGCTCAGAGAATGTGACGTAATTGGTAGATACCTAGGTACCTACTTAGTTATGGAACTGTTTTACTAATCTGTGCCTGGAGCCAAGTCTAGAAGGTGAGTAATGTTGCTATATGAAATCAGCCTAGTCAAAATATTTGAAAACGACGGTTTTGAAGAAAACCGAAGGCCATGAAACTAAGAAACTCCTTGCCTGCTTCTGTGTTTCCCAACTCCTACAATTTGGGGATCTTCAAAGCAAGAGTGAATAGGCACTATTTGAGTTTGCGTGTACCATCCTCGACTACATCGTCACTTACCATCTGGTAAGATATAGTCAAACGCACTCAAATTTTTAATAAAAACATAAACAGTAAAGAGATCATTGAAAAACGAAATGGGAATCCACGGTTCGTACCTATTTGTTATATTTAAAAATTTAAAAGTTTACTTTAAAATAGAAGTAACATTCAGAGTATGTGGAGCAATAAAAAATCATACCTATATAGAAAAAAAAACTAAGTGCTATACCATGCTGACTCTACTCAGGAATCCAAGACATAATTTCAAGAGTCTTGATTAGGAATTAAGAATAAAAGTAGTAATAATTAAAATACCAAATAAACTAATAGATAAGAATACCACAGAGAGAGTAGAAGGAATTTAGTAGAGTGTCTCTGTTTAATAAAGTTTTCTGTCAAAGAAAATAGCAAGAAACCAATAGTGTAGTGTATTCCTGAGTAGAGTCAGCATGGTATAGCTGACTCTACTCAGGAATCCAAGACATAATTTCAAGAGTCTTGATTAGGAATTAAGAATAAAAGTAGTAATAATTAAAATACCAAATAAACTAATAGATAAGAATACCACAGAGAGAGTAGAAGGAATTTAGTAGAGTGTCTCTGTTTAATAAAGTTTTCTGTCAAAGAAAATAGCAAGAAACCAATAGTTTTTTTTTCTAAATTGACAAAACCCTGAGAACAAGAATTTAGTAGGTATAACGTGGGACAACATCCTATAAAATAATTTTTAAACAGGTAGGTACGCCATGCCTTTTGTGAAGAAAAAAAATGTTTCTATCTTAGAAACAAGCTAGGTACCTACCCTACTTTTAAGTTTATTTATTTATTTATTGTACACAGTCAATGAGAGATACATAAGTAGAAAAACATAAGATTTACAATTGGTAGTTTACTGTGATGATATAAATTTGTAAGCTGTAGATAACTCTAATATAATAACTTTTTTTTTGTTTTAATCCATAATTGATTAGCCTTTGGCAACATCTAACCTGATGGTAAGTGACGTCGATACCGTATATGTAAGCGGGCTTAACGAGATTCCCCAACGCAATGGAGATCTGGCAATCTTATCTTTACAAGCCGGGACACATTAATGATGTTACCACTGATGTTTGGCGGCAATACTTAGATAAGATGGTGGTAGCTAGCCAGGCGGGCTATGAAAATGCCCTACCACCAACCAAAGCGAGTCTTACAAAGTTGACCCCGCCGAGAATCGAATCCGCGACCTCCTGGTTTATACTAGGAGGTAACGACAAATCTGGTAACGATAACGGATATGGATAAACTCAAGTTGAGAGGATAAATGGCAACCCTCTGATGTTAAATATGTCGGTCTGCCTGCGCAAAGTGGTTGCGTTATGTACTTATAGCGCCTGAAAAACTAGTTATCGTGACCAAAAAAAAACGATAAGGGAAATGGCTGAGTAAGATAGAAAATGAAAGTACTAGTTGTACTCATGACAATTATGCAAAAACTCCAATTCCAGGCAACTTTGTTTCTCCGGCAGGGGGTGGGATCCTAGCACAGAAAACTCGCTATTCCAAATACTAACGTTTTTGCATAATTGCCATGAGTAAAACTAGTACTTTAATTCTTTATTTACTCAGCCACTTCTCATAGCGTTTTTTTTTTTTGGTCACGATAACTAGTTTTTCAGGCGCTATAAGTACATAACGCAACTACTTTGCGCAGGCAGACCGACATATTTAACATCAGAGGGTTGCCATTTATCCTCTCAACTTAATTTTATCCATTTCCGTTATCGTTACCAAATTTGTCATGACCTCCTAGTCTAGTTTAAAGAAAATGGACTAACCATTACGCCACGAAGGCGGTTAATATGGTCCTGACAATACCCAAGACTTATAAAATCTTTTTGTTAAGAAATGATTGTACTCATATGTTTGGGTCACTGAAATAAATAAATAAATAAATGGCTTTCTACATGATCTTTTTCATTGGATTGTGATCGTGGGATACTTTTTTTAAATTCACAATTGGTAAGCCCTTGACACATCTCACCTGATGGTGAGTGACGTTGATGGCGAAGATGTTAGCGGGCTTACCAAGATTCCCCGACACAATGGGGAACTGGGTGACTTATAGCTACAAGCCGGCACACATCATTGCTGTTAAAATTGATGCTTGGCGGCAAGACGGCAAGATACGATGGTGGTAGCTAGCTAGGTGGTCTAAGAAAATACCCTTCCACCAACCAGACCGAGTCATACAAACCGCCGCCTTAGACACCGCCGGGGATCGAACCCGCGACCTCCTAATGTGAAGCTAATGGAACTAACCATAACGCCACGGAGGCGGTGAAAATACATAGATAGGTACGTTAGATAAGATTATCTAACAGTTAAAACCGAAATTTCCTGTCTCTCATATTCAAAAAAACCGGAAAAGTGCGAGTCGGACTCGCCCACCGAGGGTTCCGTACAATCTTGTAGGTAGGTACGTATTATGAATCATATTATAACAGTGCAAACTGTTTGGTACTACATACGCCAAAATTATTAGGTACCTACCTAAACACAAACAAAAAGAGAAAACATTTTCTTTTTTCATTCTTTGTCATAAATCGAAAACTTTACATCAAAAAAAATTTAAAAAATCTGTTTAAGCTTGTGCCAATGAAGCGCATTCGTACGATACCCCACATGACACGGTTATAACTCAATTCAAAATTTGGACAGCCGTTTCTTGCATAATTGATTTGATTACGTACTTTAAATAAAGACAATATTTTTTTATGATTTAATTACAAATTTAATGTATAGTTTTCAGATTTTTCCCTATATTTGTAGTATAAGTTGCTTGCCAAATTTCATAGTTCTCGGTCAATGGGAAATACCCTATGAATTTTGATTCCCTTGAGAGTCTCGAAATATAAGTTTCTTGCGGCATAAACGGCTGTATCTTTTTTTTTACGTTAACTTAGAAGTTAGGTTTTTTAACAGCTTCAAAAGACTGTAGACTGAAATACATTTTTGGTTTTAATTTCAACTCGATACCTCCACACGTTCCGAAATAAAGGATCTTGACAGACAGACGGACGGACGGACAACAAAGTGATCTTTTATGGGTTCCGTTTTTTTCTTTTTGAGGTACGGAACCCTAAAAATACCGAGACTGCGGCTGGCCCGCCGAAAATAGCCTAGTTTGAAGAACTACTAGCTTTTGCCCGCAGCTTAGCCCGCGTGAACATCACTTTTGCCCGCGACTTCATTCCCGCTTTATTTCCTATCCCGTAAGAATTTGGAAAATTAACTTAATTTTGACCATCTTAATAAATACCTGTGAAAAAAATCTTTTTTTTAAATCTACAATTGATATAAGCCATGCCCTTGGTATCATCTCACCTGGTGGTAAGTGGCGATGATGCCGTAGATGGAAGCGGCCTTACCAAGATTCCCCAAAGCAATGGGGATCTGGCTATATTATCTTCGAGCCGGAAGACATCAATGCTGTTAACACTGATGTTTGGCGGCAAGACTGAGATAAGATATTGGTAGCTAGCCACGCGGGCTATGAAAATGCCCTACCACCAACCAAACCGAGTTTTACTAAGTTGACCCCGCCGGAAATCGAATCTGCGTCCTCCTGATGTGAAGGGAATGGACTGACCATTATGCCACGGAGGCGGTTACTTCTTACCTCTTCTAATAAATTTACATTTATAACCAGAATAACTCATCTTTATGCCTCTAGCAGCAAAAACAAAGGACTTTCAAACTTATTGTAATCTTACGATAACCTTTCTCGTGTCACGGTGTTTGTGTTCGTACTCCTCCGAAACTTCTCGACCGATTTCCATGATTTTTTAATGTGTATTTGTTAGGTATGGGAATAGGTCGTAAAGTATATTTCATTATGGCAAACCAACGTTTGCCGGGTCAGCTAGTCTTTTATACATACATATATATAATAATCTCGTGTCACGGTCTTTGTGTTCGAACTCCTCCGAAACGGTTCGACTGATTTGCATGTTTTTTTTAATGAGTATTTGGTATGAATGGGTATAGGTTGTAAAGTATATTTCATTATGACAAACAACGTTTGCCGAGTCAGCTAGTCTTCTATATATATAAAAATCGCGTGTCAAGGTCTTTGTGTTCGTACTCCTCCGAAACGGTTTGACCGATTTGCATGAAATTTTTATGTGTTTTTGGTAGATATGGAAATAGGTCGTAAATTATATTTCATTATGGCAAAACAACGTTTGCCGGGTCAGCTAGTCTTTTATACATACATAGATAAATAATAATCTCCTGTCACAGTTTGTGTTCGTACTCATCCGAAACGGTTCTACCGATTTGCATGAAATTTTTATTTGTATTTGGAAGATATGGAAATATGTCATAATTTATATTTCATTATAGCAAAACAACGTTTGCCGGTTCAGCTAGTCTTTTATACATACATATATATATATTAATCTCGTGTCACGGTGTTTGTGTTCGTACTCCTCCGAAACGGCTCGACCGATTTGCATGAATTTTTTATATGTGTTTGGTATACCTACTATCTATTAAAATCTAAAAAAAGTTATGTTTTTTACGTTATTAAACTATACTGATTTTGAGAAAAATCTTTCATTTAAAACATCCCAAAAATAAACACGTTCCAACACTAGCACGTAGGTGCCGTATGTGGAATAAAATATTAAACTAAAAATTATTCCTCTGACGGCACCTGCAAAAAAAACCGTGGGGCCCAAAGTGGAATACCTAAGGTGCAATTAGCGTAGGTGCCATTTGAGCGGGTGCCGTCTGTGGAATACCTCGCCGGAACACATTTATGCTGTTAACATTGATGCTTGGCAGCAAGATTTAGATAAGATGGTGGTAGCTAGCCAGGCGGGCTTAGAAGATGCCCTTCCACCAACCAAACCGAGCCATACAAAGCGTTTGACTCGGTTAATTTGGTTAGTGGAAGGGCATCTTCTTAGACAAAGTTATATAACTTTGTATGACTCGATTTGGTTGGTGAAAGGGCGTCTTCTTAGCCCGCCTGGCGGCTCGTGAGCGTGGAAAAAAGTAGCCTATATGTTAATCCAGGTCTTAGTCTGTCTACCTACCAACTTTCATTGAGATCCGTTCAGCAGTTCAGGTGTGAAAGAGTATCAAACATCCACACATCTTTAACATACAACTTTACACATCTATAATAGGTATTAGTAGGATTATGTGTTTAAAAGTGTTGTAAAAATGTGTTTGTTTGTTTGTTACTTTGTAACTTTTCAACACCTCCACTAATCTGAAAGTTGACATGTAGGTAGTCGGCGTCGCAACGGAGCAACGGATCAAAGTGATTTTTAGATTAGAATTGGTCGAGAGGGTGGTAAGTGACATAGACGGCTCATTAGATCCGGTGAAAACTCATGTCCACGCTCGCGAAGCGCTTGCGGCTCGCGGCTCGCGCACCACTCTGCCTCAAAGAGAGTCATAAAAACTATGTAAACACGGGCGAAGCGGCGAGCAAAAGCTAGTCTACTATAATCCTGCTCCACAATTATGGTGATATGATGAAATAAATAATTACAGGTCGATCAATCTCATCATCATCATCATATCATCCGAAGGACGTCTCCACGACAACCGGTTCTGCGCTACCCGCATCCAGCGGCTTCCCGCGACCTTCACCAGGTCATCGGTCCACCGAGTGGGAGGCCTGCCTACACTACGCTTTCCGGTGCGTGGTCGCCACTCGAGAACTTTACTGCCCCAAAGGCCATCGCTAGGCACATAGCTAGCTCGTAGAACAGTTGGCCGTTGGGACAGTAAAATTCTCGAGTGGCGACCGCGCACCGTAAAACGTAGCGTAGGCAGGCCTCCCACGCGGTGGACCGACGACCCAGTGAAGATCGCGGGAAGCCGATGGATGCGGGCTGCGCAGGACAGGTCGTCGTGGAAATCCTTGGGGGAGGCCTTTGTCGTTTTTCGGCTGATAATTATGATGATGAGAAACTCCGAGTCTATTTCGAATATAAGGGATATAAGGGATGCTTTAATATCGCGAGGTGTGAGTACAACTTAAATACATACGATTAATTAGTAAAGAAATTTATGAAAACTTAAAAGTACAAATACAAACAGAAATAATACTTAAGTGATGAGTTTCAACTAAATAACAGAGTGAGGCAGGATGACCCGTAATCCATCATTTTTTTTTCAGGTGAAGTTTATTTAGGAACCTAAAATGGGATTCATCCGGATTTACCAATAATGGAGAAAATTAGCACCATTTTAGATTCTCAGATGAATTCATTCTGTGTGATTACTCCACCGATTTGCAAGGCGTATTACAACAATTAGCAAAAACAAGTAAAGAAGTTGGGTTATCCCACAGAATAGATTTTTTTTTTCTTATCTGTGGGTTATCCAATACCAAAGTATATATACCTATATTGGTACTAACATACAGTATGGAAGACACTCCCTGCCGCTCTCTAGATTCCGACCTCACCCCCACGTCACCCAGATTGAATACAGATTGGTTACAGATTGGTTCTCGAACGTATAGAATATCACTGTGATTTCATTTGTTCCGTCATATACCTTGGTCCAGATAATAGCTCCAAAAGATCAAACACAGAAGGAAATAGATATCAAGCAGAATAAACGACTATTGGAAAAGTTTTTAGTCACTGAAAGACACATATGCCTATAAAATTCTTAATAAATAATGCCTTCTTTTAAAATCTGTACTAATTATTTTGTTTCTTTGCTTAAAGTTTAAATCCTTTCAGTAATTAAGGGTTGGATGGAAGAGACCCCTGTTTGGGATAAGTCCGCCATTTGGGCATGCTACTGCTATTATGTATCAATAATTGTATATTATGTGGTACAGTAAAGAGTTTACAAACAAACAAAAATTGTAAAGTTTTGAATACATACGTGCATCCATATTATGGTATATGGTTATCTATCAGATATGGTGTCTAATAAAAAAAAAGGAAAGCTCTTTGTATTAGTCAAAATAGAATAGCATGATGTATCGGCATACGATAAATAATTCTGTGTTACGTACGTCGCAGCAGAATTAGCCATTTCCACCGCTCTGTAAACTATTGAGTAAAAGAAACTCCAAATAAAACCGAGTCGGACGGACAGACGGACAGACGGTTATAGCCTTAATAGTATTATAATACTAGTTTTTTCCCGCGGCTTCGCCCGATTGGACCTCGTTTTTATGACTGCCTTTGAGGGTGAGTGGTGCGCTAGCCGCTACGTCGCAGCAGAATTAGCCGTTTTACAATACGACACTCCACCGCTCTGTAAACTACTGAGTAAAAGAAACTCCAAATAAAATCGAGTCGGACGGACAGACGGACAGACGGTTATAGCCTTAATAGTATTATAATACTAGCTTTTTCCCGCGGCTTCACCCGATTGGACCTCGTTTTTATGACTGCCTTTGAGGGTGAGTGGTGCGCTAGCCGCTACGTCGCAGCAGAATTAGCCGTTTTACAATACGACACTCCACCGCTCTAGAAACTACTGAGTAAAAGAAACTCCAAATAAAACCGAGTCGGACGGACAGATGGTCAGACGGTTATAGCCTTAATAGTGTTATAATACTAGCTTTTTCCCGCGGCTTCGCCCGATTGGACCTCGTTTTTATGACTGCCTTTGAGGGTGAGTGGTGCGCTAGCCCCAAGAGGCTTGCAAGCGTGTAAATGAGTTTTCTCTAGATCCTTATCCCATATCGAGCAATTGTGTTCAGCAATCTATGACACTCCGCACCATCTGTGCAAAAAATCACAAAAATCCATTGTTCCGTTGCGATTTTAAAGAAATTAGCCAAAAAAAGTGTATTTTTTTCAGTTCCCTCGAAACTTCATCGGACTACGCTATTTTCACGGGATAAAAAGTTGCCTATGTCCTTCCCCGTGACACAGGCTACCTGCATGCCAAATTTCATCAAGATTGGTCAAGGTGATGAAGCTTGAAAAAGTAACAAACAAACAAATAAACAAACAAACAAACACATTTTTAATATTATTTTAAAATACTAGCTTTTGCCCGCGGCTTCGCCCGCGTAGACATCATTTTTATGACCGTCTTATAGGGTGCGTGGTGCGCGTCTTATAGGTTAATTTCTATTTTTTTGCACAGATATGGTTGAGGGGGTAAGAAATGACATACTTATTAGCATATCCTGTCATAGTTCCCGAGGGATCTTGAGAAAACTCGTTTCCACGCTCGCTCACGTCGGCGTCGTCGCAATGGATTGAAGTGTCTTTTTGTATATAATTGGTTGAGGGGGTAGGAAGTGACATAGACTGCTAATCAGAATAGACCTTTATAGTTCCTGAGGGATCTGGAGAAAACTCATGTCCACACTCGCGAGCCGCTTGCTTCTAATAATACTGTCACTTCATTTTTATGCTCTTATAGGACAAAGTTTAAAGAACAAGAACTACAAAGTGTAATGCTAAAAATTTAAAGATATAGACGTGGAAATGGTATTAACATCCTCTTGTATCGGTACTTTATACAGTTGGATGGGTCTTGCTTGCCTGACTGTGCTGTTCATGGATAGCTAAGTAGCAGCGTCTCAACACTTGGGACAGCTCTGAGGATGGTTGGAAATGTTAAATTCAAAAAATCTTAAGGTAGACGTGGTAGAAAAACTTTTCTAGCATGGGGCACCCGGATAACAAAAGCCCGACGCTGCTATGTCACAAGTCTGACTAAACTGTATGGAATTGATTTTTTTGCTTCATTGTGGAGATTTCTTCGGTTAAGTTGTCTATTTCCATGAGCAAAATCTACCGTTTGCCGCTTTTGATCGAATAAAAGTCACCCTTTAGTTTTAAATTAACTAAGATAAGATAAACTACCTACCTATATTCCTTTATTTTAGTATTTAGTGAGATCTATTTAAAAAAGACAATACTGCGTCTGTTTTAAAAAATAAACACTGCACCACATTATATTGCGTACACTTGGAAAAGACAAAGCTTTGTTATAAATGAAAGTTGAAGAAATACGGTGGTAACATAAAGTTGTTCTACGAACCCAGTTGTCTATGTTTATTCAGGGGCATATAAAATATACAGAGTGGGCCCTTTGCGGACGATAAACAAATATAGAGGAACGCATACGATGAGCGCGGCTATTTGGCGAGTAGACACGAACGACAGACAAATACTTAAATGGTTGTTTCTACTGATAGAACCAAAAAATATGTTTTGAGTTGAAGATTTTTAATAAGAAACAGGCCCTCCCTTGTATATTATTTTTAGTAGCCAAACAAAAAAAACTAAAATGTTACGTTATATGATGGGAAAGGAAGAAACAAAGGGTAAGGGTAGAAAAAGGGGATTCGTTAAAAGTTTTTGCAGGGTACATATACCTAAGTCATCGCTCAAATTTTTATTTTTTAATGAACCATGGTACTGGCGGAAAAGTTTTCCTTTCATGAGAATAAACCTTTGTTTAAATAAATTGAACTCCCCACGCAGAACATTACAATTGGCTTCTCGCAGGAGCCTGTAACATATACAATTTGTATGGGAGGCACCTTTTTTAGGGTTAACCTAGACACTGATAGCACATTTTAGACCCTAGTAAGATTTCTCGATTAGGTAAACATGATTAATTGAATTAGCGTAAATTTAAAAAAAAAACGATTTCAAATCTTTTTTGTATAATATCATTTTTTTAGTTTTCTCATATATACCACGCATGGCATATTTTAGAAGATAACAAGCGTAGTCGATTACAAAAATTTGGAAAACATCCTTAGCGCCATTTTGGAGACAAAAATATTTTTACTTTTTTGTATGGGAGGTACTCTTAAAATTTCAAAATTGAATATAGACAAGTGCGAGTTAAACTCGCGTGGAGAGGGTTCAGTACGTTTATTGAGAAATTTCCTATTTTAATTTAAATACCATTGGCTTCTTATAGATTCCCCTATAACTATTTTCTGTATTTTATTTAAAAAAATAGGTCCTGTAGTTTCGGAGATAATTGTTAGTTTTAGCCTATTTTCTTAAATAACTTCAAATTTTTGTATCTCAAAAATATATTAGAGATTTTCAGAACAAGATCCTTTATTTGATATTATGTCACACTGCTTGCATGACTGTTTTATTTTTTTCTAATTTACCCCCCAAAAGTGGCCCTCATGTTTTTTATTTTCATGTTTTCCTTTATTTACATTACACGTCCTTCTTTGGGTTACCGACTTACATACATAATTATATTTAAATACTAAATTTAAACAATCGGTCCAGTAATTTCCAAGGAAATTCCATAATGCAAATCAAGCCAATCTAAATGCAAATCCTATAATGGTTTCGTTTTGTCCTTTTGGTACGGAACGCTAAAAATCAAAAAAAATAATTAAAATCTATGTTCAAAATTTTATTCAAATCGGTCTAGTAGTTTCGCCGCAAATCAGGGACACACAAATTTCTCCACCACTTTTTTGGTGTCTCTGCGTAACATAAAGTGCACTTTCGTCAAAATCTCGTAGTCGGTTTTTCGGACGACCACATAACACGATGGCATCCTCGCTTGAAGGTAAAAAGAAATATCCCTTATTTGATGCAATAGAAAAATAAAACCCAGCGAACAGCGAGCCCAGCAAGTAACTTAGTTTACTGAAATTGGATCCACGACTTTACGGGATTAGTTTTATCAATGTATTTAAATGTCGTTTTAAACTTTGTAAAATAATATAATATTAGTGATTACTTAACGTGATAAAGTAACAAATAAGACAACAAGCTTAATGAATCATATGAAAATTACTCTTAAATCCTTTAGTAACAAAATACAGAACTTGTGTGAGATTAATTATCTCCTAACATTTATTTTATGCAAACAACTCTAAAAGTTTTTAAGCCAACGCGCGGCGGCGAGGAGGGTGAAAAAATTCATAGTGTGAGTGACTGAGTGTATAGAACAAATATTTTAATAGTTTAGGCTCCGTATAAATAATATTTTTTATTAAAGTATTGTGGATATTGACTTCGACCACCAACAGACTCGTTTTCGTGTTCACACACTGTTAGCAATGCAGATTCTCTAAGATTACGGCAGCCATTTGTTACTTCTGAGAATGTATAATTAAGAATGTGAATTTAAACTCAGTGATGTGTCTGGTGAAGGACAACATTCAATCGGTTAAATTCATAGACCATTTCCAATCTCTCTAAAACACAACTAACTACCCCGAAGCTGTCAGATCCCTCTCTTACCCATAGATTTAGGATGGTAATCTATGCTCTTACCCCTGACTACACGCAATACGATTACATTCTGTTACTTTACACACATCAAAGCCCCATAAACAGATTGAAGCTCTAAATCAAGTGTTGCGCTTTTAAAAGCGGCTATCTGGTATTTTTTCATTATTTTACAACATCGCTCATAAAAGTATGTGACGACAAAACAGTAGCGTTCGGGTCACGCGAACGAAATGCGAACATCAAAATTAAATTGCTGCACATAAAATGATCTAAATCATAATGTTGACGTAATAACGGTGAGCCGACACACGTTATTAATTAAGTTATAAAAAAGTCATAGCCAAATTAGCATATTTATGGATCAATAAAGCCACGGTGCGAACTGTCGACATCCGTATTATAAACTTCAACTATACGCGCGGGCAAGTACGTGTGCGAGTTTAAACTTACCTTCTTACTCGTAAAATATTCAGATTTTACCTGTAAACCCCTTACCCCACCAAAAACATTTCATGTAAAGTGGTTTGCCAAGACTCATAAGTTCATGATGCTTTCACTGTTAAAAAGTTATGAGATCTCTAGTAGAACCAAGCTTCTTGCTGAGCCCCGATTTGTGCTGCGCATCGTAGCCTACGGGCTCATCACAAGTCCAAAGTATATATAGCTCTAAGTGATCTGGACTATACTATATTTACAACAGTAAATAACAAATAACTGTTCCTGTAAGCCCAGACTCTACAAACAATACATCGCACAAACTATTCTTTATGGACTTAAATGTTATGTCACGAAATAGTTTCATGAACACTATACGGCCAAGCCCTATCTTCTTACCAAAATATAGAGTTTGTAGAGTCAGAGCTTCTAATAGATCGGGGAAAAAATTTCTTCGTATTTATGAGTATAAGTTTGTAATCAAGTCTCTTTGTTTGTATTATTTATATCTGTCTGGTTATAATAAAATTAAAAAGGTCAACATTAAAAAAATATGATATTAAAAATTTCCGCCATATTTAAATATTTTTTTCTGTCTACTAAAATGAGTACAAGTAACGAAAAAATTCACTACACTTTGAAATTTTATTTAACGCAGATAAAAATGCAACAAAGGCCGCGAATAAAATTTTAAATTCGCACTCACGTAGTACGCACTCTCCGCCCGTAACTCCGCGTCACCAAATCACTAAGGTAAGTTCAACTTCTGAATGGTCCATCAGTGATACGCACCTACACAATTTTTTTTAATGTAACTCAAAGTCATATCCCTAGGGTTATTTTAATTTTTTCGATATCTCATTTCGTTTTGTATATGTTTTTTTTTTGACCGACAGTGTTTGAGTTTTAAAATATATACGAGTATATACATTTTGTAGACCTCGTCGGCACGCGTCTTTTGGCAACCAAATCAGCCACCTAGTCCCAAAACCCACGACAGCAAGGCATGTCGCACATTCGCTGAAAATTGTGTCTATACCGAAGCGACAATGCATGGTTAGGTTCCTAAGTGACGTCATTCTAAATCCAATGAGGCGGACTCCCGTAAGATGGCGGATGGATCAGTTATTTTTTATGCACCCCCATGATAGGGGTATCAAATGAAAGGGTTTGCTGAGAAGATTATGAAATACATATTTTTTAAACTAAAAGCTTGTACTTAAAAACTTTTAGGTTTTTCCTAATAGTCCTAATAAAGGATAAGAAAATTTTAAATAAAGCCCAAAAAATTTAGAAATACTAAAAGTGATATTTTCTATGGGATTTTCGATGCGTCACCGGTCATTAAAAAAGTGTTCAAGTCTTTTCAATAAATAAAAGTCTGTTTAAAAAAGTATTTGCAGTTAATAAAGAACATTTTGTGTAGAAAATCTTTTTACAAATACAACTTCATATCTAACGTTGGTCGAATATTACTCCTAAACTAAGAAAGCCTACTTAGCCTTGATAAGTTTCCTTGTAAAATTATGATGTGTTTCCGTCCTGAAATAACGGTTTATTAGCTAGCAGGGAGAACACTGACTTTAACAAAAATTTGCAATTTAAAGCTTAGTATTTCGCAAACGGATCCCTGATAGAGAAATGATTTTTTACCCACCCACAAATTTTGAACGATGATGATGATGATGATTTCGATGATTCCGTCCGATTTCGGTCATGGCAACCACTCCGACTCCTTTGACCCTCGTAATTTTGGACGACCTATCCAACGACATCCCCACACCATGGGAATTGGGATAGAAGAGGATTTTTTTTTAAGATTTTGTTTTACCGATTTTTCGGCGTATTTAATATGTATACCCATGCCATGTTTCTAGTAGTAATAGACTCTGACCTAAGGTGCGTAAAGACAGAAGAACGGACAAGGCGAAACTATACCAAGGTTCCATGTTGACTACGGAACCCTAAAAACGATATTCGGGCGAGCGAAGTCGCTGGCACGTCGGCGTCGCAACGGAGCAACGTATTGAAGTGATTTTTTTATATGGAATTGGTGGAGGGGGGGAGAAGTGACATCCTGCTTATCAGAATAGCCCGATATTGTTCTTGAGGGATCTGGAGAAAATTCATGTCCACGCTCGCGAACCGCTTGCGACTCGGACACCACTCGCCCTCAAAGACAAATAAAAATAAAGACGATGCCCTCGCGAGCGAAGCCACGGAAAAAAGCTAGTAGAATACAAAAAAAGTAAAAAAGGGAAAAATTTTTCAAATTTTCCCTATCTTTATTTTTTAGATTTACCGCAATAATAAAAATCACTTATTATTTTTTTAATAAAAAGTGGCTCTATCGATTTTGATAAAACGTAGAACGCTACTTTTACTTTCCATGGACTAGCATGCGTACCATGCGTAGTTCGTTATTCCAAAAAAAATCAGAATAAGGTCAGTACCTCACATACAAATCCAGGTTGTTTGTAACTTTTTTTCAAAATGGCTCTAACGATTTTTTTTAAATTTGTGAATAAGTAGGAATTAGTAAATTCATTATCATCATCACCATCATATCAGCCAAAAATCGTCCACTGCTGGACAAAGGCCTCCCCTAAGGATTTCCACGACGACCGGTCCTGCGCTGCCCGCATCCATCGGCTTCCCGCAATCTTCACCAGTTCGTTGGTCCACCGCGTGGGAGGCCTGATTAGTAAATTATTCTAGGATAAATCTGAGTAAATGGCAGGTATATGAACCCAAATTATTTGTAAATATTTCATTAATTCTGATATACCTAACTTTACTCTTTGCTACTAAGTAATGTAATATTTATTACAGTGCGCGGGGGAGTTTCGCTGTGAAGATTGGCTACGTAAACCATTTTCGAGCGCACGCACGGCAAACCGACTAGGAGTCAAAGTGGTCGCCATGACCAAAATCGGTCGGATAGATCATTATTATTTGTAATAGAATTAGCAGGAAAACGTTCGCTTTTATACTTAAAAGTATCTTTTTCCCAGTCTGAGCAACGAAAGGACATTAGCATATCGATTATATTATAATTTGATTGTTTGTTACGTTCTACTTTGCTATGATCTGCTAAATTATTTCAACAAGTCACCTCAAGCGAAGGAAAATCGTGGACGTTAACGGGCATGCATTTATTCACAACAAACGTCACAAAGAGGACAATAAATATTTGTCAAGTACAAATAAAGACGGTTTTAATTACGTTTATAATAGTACTAACGTTTCCCAGAACAACACGTCTAAAAGAGCCGACTAAAAAGAGTATTTCAATTTAAAAAGTCGTTAAGTACAAAGAATACGTGTGTTTAGACTTACAATGTTCACATTCATGTAGTCCAAGCTCCACAAGTTTTATTCCTTCTGGGCTTTTAGCTCGGAAATAGGGTGAAATAGATTGCCTCTTTAAGAAAAATAGAAAATAGAACTGTAGATAGGATAGCTAGGGGGGTAATACCGGGACCCTAAGGACGACGCTGAGTAAAATTGTAAAGACAAAAACCTTTATTTATTATAAGGAACTATTTGTTGTAGTGTACGTTATAAACATACAATTTTATTCTATAACAATACTAAGTAACAAAAATCAATCATTTTCTAAAAACTTCCACTTTACGGTTTTGCTCCACGATTGGTACAAAACCGGGTATTCCCATATTAGATACCCGATTATGCCCTTAACAAAGGAAGAACTGAAAACACTCAAATTCCATAATGACTTTTTGCATGTTTATTCTAGGATAGACGGTTAGTCGTCCTCTCTGTAACAAGTATTAGGTACAAATAATTTTAATTCACAACTAGCAACTAAACTATAGTGGTCCAAAACCGGGTAGTACCTACCTGATCTTTATCCTGAACGGTTGTGCCCCGAGTGCCCTTACCAGAGACAACACAGCATGACATTGGAATCCATGACTATAGCTATGAACATCTGAGAGGTTATTAATTGAAAAAAAAATCATCTGGCAATAAAAAAAAACGGCCAAGTGCGAGTCGGACTCGCGCAAAGTAGGGTTCCTTAGTCTTTTCAAAAAGTAAATGTTTATTTTAAAAACAAAATTAAATTTGCAGTTGGTAATAGAACATATTGTATGAAAAATTTTTTATTTGGAGGGGGTACAAGTACAAGTAAAGCGGAGATTTTATTTCACCCTTAAAAAGTTTTTTTAAGCTATTGCATAGATTCTATCGCGGGCCTTGAGCGCGGGCAACGAATCCAGAAATTCCGTAACGACAAAAAACCTCACGCTCCCCACTCCGACGGGCACAGAGGTGTGGCTTGAAGGCCGTGCATATCCATCATGATGATGGTGATGATGGTGGTCGTGATGGTGGTCGTGATGGCGGTCGTGATGGTGGTCGCGATGGTGGTCATGAATTCGTGATGGTGGTCGCGATGGTGGTCGTGATGGTGGTCGCGATGGTGGTCGCGATGGTGGTCGCGATGGTGGTCGCTATGGTGGTCGCGATGGTGGTCGCTATGGTGGTCGTGATTGTGGTCGCGATGTTGTTCGTGATTGTGGTTGCGATGGTGGTCGCGATGGTGGACGCGATGGTAGTCGTGATTGTGGTCTCGATGGTGGTCGCGATGGTGGTCGTGATGGTGGTCGCGATGGCGGTCGCGATTGTGGTTGCGATGGTGGTCGCGATGGTGGTCGCGATGTTGGTCGTGATTGTGGTCGCGGTGGTGGTCGCGATGGTGGTCGTGATGGTGGTCGCGATGGCTGTCGCGATGGTGGTCGCGATGGTGGTCGCGATGGTGGTCGTGATTATGGTCGAAATGGTGGTCGCGATGGTGGTCGTGATGGTGGTCGCGATGGCGGTCGCGATGGTGGTTGCGTTGGTGGTCGCGATGGTGGTCGCGATGGTGGTCGTGATTGTGGTCGGGATGGTGGTCGCGATGGTGGTCGTGATGGTGGTCGCGATGGCGGTCGCGATGGTGGTCGCGATGGTGGTCGTGATTGTGGTCGCGATGGTGGTCGCGATGGTGGTCGTGATGGTGGTCGCGATGGCGGTCGCGATGGCGGTCGCGATGGTGGTTGCGATGGTGGTCGCGATGGTGGTCGCGATGGTGGTCGCGATTGTGGTCGCGATGGTGGTCGCGATGGTGGTCGTGATGGTAGTCGCGATGGCGGTCGCGATGGTGGTTGCGATGGTGGTTGCGATGGTGGTCGCGATGGTGGTCGCGATGGTGGTCGCTATGGTGGTCGTGATTGTGGTCGCGATGTTGTTCGTGATTGTGGTCGCAATGGCGGTCGCGATGGTGGTTGCGATGGTGGTCGCGATGGTGGTCGCGATGGTGGTCGCGATGGTGATCGTGATTGTGGTCCGCGATGGTGGTCGCGATGGTGGTCGTGATTGTGGTCGCGATGTTGTTCGTGATTGTGGTCGCGATGGCGGCCGCGGTGGCGGTCGCGGTGGCGGTCGCGATGACGGTCGTGATGGCGGGCGCGATGGTGGTCGCGATGGTGGACGATGACGCTGGCGATGATGATTTAACTTTCTTAACTTTCTTAGTGTTAATTTATTACATAAACATCCCGCGCTCCAAGGACTATATGGTACTGTTAAATACGGCTTATATAAAAAATAATAATTATTATAATTGCATAAGTTGATAAAAAATGCTATACAATAGCTTTACCGCGGCAGTCCTCGAGTGCCACACGTCTTTTTTTAATTCTACAGTTCTCTCCGCGTAATATACCTATATTTGCCAAATTTAAACTCTTAACTATTAATAGTCTAGGAGCTAGGCCGCTGACAGACGGACAGACAGACATGAAGAAACTATAAGGGTTCATTGTTGCACTACGGAACCCTAAAAACCAATAAACTCAAGTAATTTCGCGAGACACTCACCGGCCGCTCGAACTTTTGTTGACACACTTGATCATGTGGGCCAATCTAATCGTACAAAAGCGCGGGGGATTTCATACAGCGCCATAAGCTATCATATCAGGCTGGGTCTCGGTTTTACCCCTGTACCCGGTTTTTTACTAATGTCTACAGGAAAAGGACTAAAAGCAATTTCTTAAATGCAAGTACCATGAAAAGTCTCTACTCTACTTTTCCGCACGTAGTCGAATTGTGGGAATTTGATTGGGAGTTGGTACATTTTCGCGATCAACGAGATAGACCCTATCTGGCTAGTAAAAACAACTATATTTACTCTTTTTGGAAGACAGAGTAAAGTGATATAATTTGCAGTGTTGCTGATTTCCGCGTTTTCTTATTGTTTTTTTTTTAATTTAAAAAAATGTCTTCTAGCTGTCGGTTATTTTGGCATTGCAAAGATATGCTCAAAATATAAAAAGGCACATGGGAAAATTTTTTCGAGGTCGGTGCCAGCAAAGCCATTGATTCTAAAACATTTGATAGGTAAGTAGCTGTGAGCTGGCACCTACCTCAAAAACAATTGTGGGCCCCTCATTTGATTCGAACCTATTTTTGATTTCGTTATTTTTGGTTAATTTCGTGTACCTATTCGTTTATAATTATATTATTTCATACTTTTGAGTGAATTTCTTTTTGGGGTCGGTTTTTAGGTTTTTTGAACCTTCTTTTTTATTATTGTAGTTTGCGTGCGTGCCTATACTGACGCGCACACATACAAAAAGCGCGATGTACCATTTTATGAAGATAACCTACTATTATTTCTTTTTACTATGGCCATAGTACAGAGTTTTGTCACAAAACAGATAAGTGTTTTGTTTCGTATCCACCCGCTTTTACTTTTGATTTCGCTTTTGTTAGTTAATTTGGTGTACTTATAACATACTAGCTGTTTCCCGCGGCTTCACCCGCGTGGACCACGTTTCTATGACTTTTCGAGGGTGCGCAGTGCGCGAGCCGCAAGTGGTAAAAAGTAGCCTATGTATCCAGGTCCTAATCTGTCTACCTACCAAATTTCAGCCAAATCCGTTCAGTAGTTTTTGCGGGAAAGCGTAACAGACAGACAGACAGAGTTACTTTCGCATTTATAATATTATATTATATATTATATTATTAATTATTATATTATTATTATTATACATATAGTAGGGATTAATATATTATTTCATAATTTTGAGTTAATTTCTTATTGAAGTCGATTTTTTTAAATAACTTTTTTATTCCGTAATTTTTAGTTTTAAGAAAACACGATATACGTGCTTAACAAGATATGCTGCGTTTAAGTAGGTTCCTGTGAAAAATCAAACTTCAAAGTCAAAGTAACAAAAAGTCCACACCCGTAGCTCGTATCAATAAGCCAAGCCGCAACACACACGTATTAGTCTATATTTGTAAAACCACTGAACTGATTTTGATGAAACTTGTTTAATCCTTAAGTTAAAGTAAAGGTAGGTACTCAAATAAAAAAGAATGGTCACAGTTCTATTATTTAATAGTTTCGGGGAAATGTGTGGACAAACGTATTTACATACAAACATACATTGACCTACAAAATATTGTATTTTGTTTGGAAGCCCTAATAGATTATCATATGTAAATATATTGGAGTTCCAATAATATCACATACCTTTGTGTCGAATTATTGATAACTTCATTTTTTAAAGTCGGTTAAAAACAACAAAACAAACAAGAAGTCTCTTCCTCTTCAGCCCGAAGACGGGGTCTACTTTCCTGCTCTCTTCCAGATCTCTCTATATAACACTCACCCATCGCAGTTGGGGCCTTCCCCCCGCCTCTGTCCGAGTAGGTTTAGATTGAGAGTGACATGGCCAATTTAAGCAGGTGGTCTCCTTGTAACACGGCCAAACCATCACAGCTGGCTTAACTGCATATTGTCAAGGACGACGTTGCCGACAAAATGCAGTTAGCGCCGAGGTTGTAGCTTACGTAAAGTTCATTTACTGAATTTGCTGCACCTTTGACGGCTCCCTTCAAACACTCCGTCAAAGGCGCCGCCCTGAGGTCAATCGCACCGCCCGCCGCGCCGCCTGAGGTATCGGCCCATGTTGTTGGCGCCGCGATTGAACTCAGGACGGCCTGTTTGACGATGTGTTTGACGTGAGCTGGCAGCGGCGAGTGGCATTTATCAAATGTGCAGCTAATTCAGCGAACGAACTATAGGTACTCGTTACGGATCTTATCGAGACTCGTCACTCCGGACATCCACCGTAACATCTTCATCACTGCAACTTGAATAGCCTGTTTTTTTTGTGACAGCCCAGGTCGCGCTACCGTATGTCAAGACTAATCATGTGACTGACTTGTACTCCTTTAATTTTATAGTCACCCTGCTATCAGAGGTCACACCCGTGAGCTCGTGCTACTTTAGACAAGCGGCTGATATGCGGTGCTGTAGGTTGCTCTCTATACCACCCGACTCGTCCATCATGCTGCCCATGTACTTGTGCTCCTAACACTGTTTGATTACCTGCCCTAACTATAATAAACCCTAATCAAGCCTAACAAAACAAGCAAGAAGTGAAAAAGTATCTAATACTTATCTAGGTCTACTAGATATTCATGACACCTTGTCACAAGTGTGTTTGGTTGCGATGAGAACCAACTAACTACTTATAGAACTAGCAACACTGAACCCAAGACTAACAAGGTAACAAATGGACAGATACTGGCCAAGCCAAGCCCCCATTATAAATTAAAGATACACAGATAGATACTGTTTTATTGTGTTCAAATGAGTCATTTACAAAGTTAATGACACGTTTGTTACGTTTTTGTTTACGACAGCGCATGTAATGTCTCTCTTGCTTTAATTAAATGTCATACTTTTAACATTGTCAACTAATCATCATTACAAAACATTACCTATTGGAAATAGTAGTACATATAAGGTGCCTATTAAGTAATTGACGTAATTCTACCTATAACTTTACATAAATATCATTAATCAGGTTTGCTTTGTGTAGATAGTCTACATACGACGTTCACTCTCATCTCTGTTTCTCCGTGATAACGATCATCACATCTCCTGATACTGGTAATAAATAATAGTCGATTCCCAAACGAGTTAACGAGGTCCTAAAATCTTGCGAACATCAATTATGGAGCAATAAAAATAATGAAGAATACAAACGCATGTCCCAGCTATTCAAAATGCATTCAACGTATTCTTTTCATTCTTTAGGATTTGTACAAGTGGCGATATGACGTGTGGTTAATTGGACCGGCGGCGGCGGGCGGGCGACGCGGCGACGACGGACGAACGACGTGCGACGTCGCGCGCGACACGTTCGAACCTGGATGAAATGAAAGCCGAACACGAAATTAAATACATATAGGAATAGGTAGTTAGTATTCTTTGATATAAGAAAGTCAGCGGCTGCTATTCTGTTTTACCTAGTAGAACGTATACTAGACTCAACTGAAAATGATAAAATCTGGATTTAAAAAATATACGTTACTAAGATAAAGTAATCTGCTGTGAATTTTATTATCTGACTTAAATTTTCAGGCCTGTAGGATCTTTGGTTCTAGCAGTAGGTATTTCGATAGTTGATAATTTTTTCAGTTTAAGTTGAACAGAAGTAGTTACTGAGTACTTACATTTTCACTTCTATAAAAAGCTATTTGAGTATGCGCGCACAAGATGGTGATTGGAATCATGCAGCAGTATAATTTTTCGTTTCGAGTATTGATAAGTGCATTATTTATTCCCTTAATCCACTTCATGATACCTTATACGAATTATATTTTTCTCAAACATGCTTGGAAATTTGAGCATTATTTCGGCAACCTTCTTCGAGGTAAATCGAAATTTCTGTTCTGGCCAAATATGCGAGCAGTGGCCGGCAAAAGTTGTATGAAAATCCATATCTGTCGTGTTTAACGACCAAATAAATTACTATGTAAAGTCATATCTGTCGTGTAATTTAAAAATGGAACTATGTATATCTTACTCCGAAACGTGGCAACCAAGGAGGTCTTATCAAAGGTTTTATTTAAATTTCGAACTGACTTGCAAATAGAACGCTGTTTATTGAAAAAAAACAAAACAAATGAACACTTTGGCGCGTGAAAAATTATTGTTGTTCGTTGTTCGTCATTGATTTTGAAAAGTAATTATTGAAGATTTAATTTCCGCGCATTATTTGAGAAAAGTACTATACAAGCCTTGGGCACAACTAGGCATTGATAGACTTACGTTTGTGTGCCTCGACTTCGCCTCGGCCCTACATTTACACGTTCGTCCATCAATGCCTCTTTTGCTGGCCGCTGCAGTAATGTAATAACAGTTTTAGTAGTAACAATAGTTAAAAAGGTGTTAGAGGCAAATAACTGATTTGTGCCGCTGGTGTGTGAGACAACAGTCTGCTGGGGATTAGAGGCCTTGACCTTCATAAAGGAGATTGGCCGTCGTTGCCTTCGAGAGAGGGGGTGTGACGCCCGGTCCGGGTCCTGCCTGGCTACCTGCTGCAAAGGTTGTCTATTGCCATCCAGCGCGGCAACAAGATGTATGTAATGGGCTCCTTTGCGGCTAGTTCGACTCGGGGTTTCGATCTTTATTAATATTTTTATTATCTAGGGTAAAAGCCGGATAGTTGCCACACTTTTTGAAATCACTTTACATCTCCAAGTACAAAACACAAAATACTTTATTTGTAAAACTGGCCGGTACGTTGGTTTTTTATCTACAAATTTATGAAAATTAAAAAACATTATCTTTTTTTGGGGCATCTATCCCACATAGGGGATAAATGCCTAATCCTTATACATTACGTTTAGGATAGATGCCCCGCCGACAAACAGGACATCTAGCCCGCAAAAACTTTGATCGCAATTGATTGCAATCGCACACAGACATGAGACACGGTCAACTTAGTGGTAGTTGGAGAATCTTTTGATAGATTAGTAAAATAGCATGCGATTCATCCGCGAAACTAGAGTAATTACAATCGGGGCAACTATACCCCTGGGGCAACTATCCTGGTTTTACCCTATACATATAATAAAACTGTAACGGGGCTGTGTCTGTACATGAAATATTTTTGGAAATGAATAACTGTGGTGGACATTACTAATGCTTAGAGGCCAAAACAACAACTTTCGGAATTTTTGTTTATCTGTCTGTCTGTCTCTATGTTCGCGCATCACACAAAAACTACCAGACCTATTTTGATGAAATTTTGTATAGTGGTTTAATAATTTAACATATATTATACTTTTTATCCTGGAAAATTCAAGAGTTCCTGTGGGATATTTCAAAACCACCACGCGGACGAAGTCGCGGGCACAGCTAGTTAGATTAATATATAATTATATCTAAGTTAGGTTTTGAATTAGATTTTTAATAACGTATTGTATAAGTTGAAACTCTTCCATAGTAACTTTAATAAATATATTACTTATTAGAAACATGAATTGTTTATTTAATTTTATTTCAATGGCAACTTAAATAATTTATACGTACATTTGTACGAGTAATGTAATTTTGCAGGTCGTTGGCATTGTTCATGTTCCATAATAACATACACTCAATTTACTGATTAAAAGCATAGACACACTTTAAAATATTTTAATGTACATCGACTTTCATCATAAGAAAGAGGTGCAGTCGCCCCTCCCAGACTTTTACATTTCATTCCATAAACCATTTTAATGGAAAATCGATGATATAATTCAATTACGGGATAGCACCGCAACGCCACAAATCTACCGTTCCTTTTGTTTTTTCTTTGTTTTCTTAAAGAAAACAATGTCCCTAGGAAATAAGTCAGCGATAATAAGATTTTCCACGAGTCATTTGCTTAATTGGTTAAGTACTTGGTTCCTGTGTAGTTCCAATAGAATGTGACCTCTTGCTGTTTTTTTTTAAACTTTTATATAATATAGATCTACTTATTATGTGATTTTTAGTAATATGTATGCGATATAGATGAATTGAAATAGGAATATAGGAGAGTTGCCTAAATGTCCATGGAGGAAAGTACAGTACGTGTGATGAAATGTACGAATGTTAATATTGCGACCGCGGCCGGCCCACCGGCACCGCTTCAGCGGGACTTTTAGCGCGCAGGCATACGTTTAACTCCCCGCGTCATGGATATGCCTTATAGGATAAAAGTTAGCATATAAAATTTAATTTTAAAAGATTATTGTGATTGTATAAGCAACGCTACCACTAATTCAGTTAAATATGTAAGCACTACATTGTCATAAGTTAAGAAAACTAACGTGCTACGAGGTAAGCTCCATCACTGGCTGCAGTAAGTAGTTAGAAGTTTTTTCTTAAAAATGCTTGAAATTTTTGGAGCACTATTTTCGAAATTACTGTATTGGCCGAATACATGCGAGCAATGGCCGGCAAAAGTTGTACGAAAATCCATGTTTTAGCGGCGAAATTAATTACTGCGTAAACTCATATCTGTCGTGTTTTAGCGGCGAAATTAATTACTGCGTAAACTCATATCTGCCGTGTAATTTAAAAATGGAACGATCTTTTACTCCGACGCATGGTAACCAAGGAGGTAACTTATCAAAGGTTTTATTTAAATTTCGACCTGGCTTGCAAATACAACACTGTTTATTGAAAAAAAAAAATAACACTTTGGCGCGTGAAAATTTATTGTTGTTCGTCATTTCTGCCTAGGTACTTAGTTTTTCCGCGCATTATTTGTGAAAAATATACTATACAAGCTTTGGCCACAACTAGGCAATGATGGACTTACGTATGTGTTACACGTTCGACCATCAATGTCTCTTTTACTGGCCGCTGCAGTAATGCACTACAAATCTATTTTGTGTGGTTTCTTAATTATTTTTTTAAATTAACAATGTATAAAATATGAAATACCATAATTCCGGTTACTTAATACAAAGAATGACTTAATATAATTAAGGCCAAATTGCCTCATCCGAGAGTGGGGCACATTGTACTCGTACGTGCTGGGTCTCCCGCGCCGCTCCACAGCGCGACTTTTGTTCCCTTTGTGACGGGTTCACGTTATTATTAAAAACAATAAATCGCTGAGGGCGCCACCTACCACTATTGCTTCCCTTTCACTTTGCAATACAACCCCCATTCGCCCCCTCACTCCCTGGATAATTACAAAAATGAAACAGTTCTCATTTTAAAATGAAAATTCTAGAGTATGTTTGCTAGCAACATATTTTAAGTTCGAACAGGTATTCACACAATACCCAATATGTTTATTTGCATTCCACAATGGTACCTAGTTATTGAACGTTGTTAATATTTATAGATCGCATCATGGACCCTTTTGGACACAGCAAAATAAGAGGAGGAGAAAGAGAAGGTAGGAGGTTGTTATCACATTGTCATTTACATTAAAAAAAAAACTTGTCATTCATGTATTTCGAGATGTTGTAATAGGTTTATAAACACTCTGTTAGTGCACTTGATTAGGATAATTTAAAAGTAGAGCGACTCTTTTAAAAGTACCGCCTTCAACCGCCTCCGTGGCGTAATGGCTAGTCCATTCGCTTCACACCAGGAGGTCGCGGGTTCGATTCCCGGTGGGGTCAACTTGTAAGACTCGGTTTAATTGGTGGTAGGGCATTTTCTAAGCCCGCCTGGCTAGCTACCACCATCTTATCTAAGTCTTGCCGCCAAACATCAGTGTGTTGCGACTCAAAGATAAGATAGTCAGTTCTCCATTGCGTTGGGGTATTTTGGTAAGCCCGCTTCCATCTTCGGCATCATCGTCACTTACCATCAGGTGAGATGATGCCAAGGGCTTACCAACTATGAATTTAAAAAAAGTAAGAAAGTTCCTAAAGTGGATTTATGCTGAAATTAACAAGGGACAACAGATCAACTACGAAAAATCCAGTAGAACTACATGAACAAGAAGGAGAACAATTGCAAGTCGCGGGCCGTACACGTAACACACATTTGGAACCACGTGTTAATTACTAACTCCAAATAATCCCTACTTAATAAAATTATAAATTTTAAAATGTGTTTGTTTGTTACCTTTTCACGCTTGAACCCCTAGACAAATCTTGATGAAATTTGGCATGCAGGTATCCTGTGTCACAGGGAAGGACATAGGCTACTTTTTATCCCGGAAAAGTAGCATAATCCGATGCAGTTCCCGAGGGAACTAAAAACACTCTTTTTTTGGTTAATTTCTTTTACATCGCAACGGAACTGGATTGTTGTGTTTTTTGCACAGAGATGTTTGAGGGGGTGGAAACGACATAATTTACTAATCACGCTTAAAGACAGCATAAGACAGTCATAAAAACGTTGTCCACGCGGGCGAAGTCGCGGGCAAAACATAGTACAATATTAAATAAATAAACACAACGTAGACAGGTATATTGTTCAGAAAGAAATAAGCTGCCATTACGATGAGCATTAAAATAAGCAGTTTATTGTATTAAAATATTCAAGTATATAAAATTGGTGTAGGTCCCGTTAACTGTGAGTTCTACTCGTCATTCTGAACAACTTTCGCCAAGGAACCCATAGTCAATTCTCAAAAAAAAATTTGAACCCTCCATACTTAAATGCACAAAATCGATCAATCAGCTAATCAATTTGTTTAAAGAGTCACATTTTTTTTAACGTTTTTAGCAAAGTCGTAGAACAAAAGTTGTTCAGTTCGACGAGTAGAAGCCCCAGTTAACGGGACCTACACAAATTTTGTTACACCCTGTATACGTGTAAAACTATCAAACGTATAAATACGGCTATTTTTGAAACCCCCGCAAAAACTTCACAGTTGTCTGTGGTCAATTTGCAAACAATTTTTCGGCTAATTGAACAACTTTACATGAGAAGTGCAACAACAAATCACCATTTCCCGGGTATGTTACACTAATGTGTATTTGTTTAGGTTAGGTTAGCACGTCTTGTTCTACAGTGAAAAGGAGCCCCGCGAAGCGGAGCTCCGTCCGACTCGGTTTTATTCGGAGTTTACTACTCAGTAGTTTTACAAAGCGGTAGCGCGCGTTTTGTAAAACAGCAAATGCTACAATATTGCTGCGACATATTATATAAGGTCTAACAAAATTAGCTGAAACTATTTTAACTGGTGCTTCTACCCATGAAACTGAACAACTTTCTCCATGGAACCCATAGTCAAACGCAAAAAAAATTTGGCTCTCCCATACTAACTCGACCAGCTGATTAGCCAAGTTTGTATGGGAAGTTCCAAATTTTTTTTGAGATTTGACTATTGGTCTCATGGGGAAAGTTGTTAGACCTTATATACTTTGACCCTGGTCTAATGGACGAAATGTATTTCTAAAACTAAGCCCTTTGTAAAACTCCACTTTTATTTATTTTACGTTTTTGTACGCAAGGAACTGTTAAATAAATAAATTCAATTTTGTTGTTAAAAACTTGTTGAAAGTTGGTCTGGAAAGTTATTTAGTTTTATGAGAAGAAAACACAACTGTAAAGTTTCGGTTAAAAAAATATTTTACTATGGTTTCGGTGAGGGCTCCGAAAATAGCCCTAATAATATAATATGTACTTGCCAGGAATATTAGGGTATGTGTAATTTTGTGCACACGTAATTAATACAAAACTTCCGAACCAATTCAGATGAACTTTTAGCAAGATTTCAATAAAACTTATTAGCTCGTAGCTTAGCGGAAATTTAATGTTTTTATTTCATCGCAATGCTCAATCAAAAGTCATGCGCCGGAAAGTTTTCAAAAGCAGTCAGACCAAGTCGCGTTGGCCGCTAGTCATGCGTTAGGTATCATTAAATGAATCAATGTCGCTAAGTTGCAATTTGTGTTGACTTCAAAAAGAGTTAATAATTCAATAGTACAAAGTAGTAACTATGTAAGTACTTAATAATTGTTAAGGCTGTACAGTACAGTGCTCATCAATGCGACGCCAACCTATTAATTTTAATTACCGATAGTAAAATATGTTGCAGTATTTTTACGGCGAAGGGACTAAAATTGAACAAGTACACACAATGTACACTTAGAGCCAATACTGGTTAACTTGATTCAATGAACAATTAATTGATAAAATTTTCCAGATTCCCATTTCATGTATGACTAACATTATGCTTAGTCCGACACAATTTTAACTAATACAGAGCATCAAGTACGGACATTAATACGATCAATTATGATTGTCCACGACTGACGGGAAATCTGAAATCTCTCATTCATATGCGAGGAGCGGCGGCGGACGGCTAGAATTAGTAATGAGGAGAGCGGCCTGGCCGCAGCGCTGTCGATGTAGCACGGCCGGCGGCGCCCGCGTCGGCGCCGCCGCTGCATTTGCTCTGTTCAGCCCTCCTCATGCTCAATGGAGAATCACAGCTTATGGGAACCACCGGCTAGCCAAAGATCATTTTTGATGAGCCTCCCATTTCATGTCATAATAAAACATATGTACAGTTGTGCATAGAATCAGGTACAATTATCGTAATTCATTATGATCCATTTTGTGCAACTAAAAAGAGTTGTTCACGTGAACTGTATTTTAGTAGGACTAAGGCCAACAAAATATGTGTAATGTAACTTAAGTATGTCGGTCGTTTAATCAATGTAAGAACCAAGAATCCAGGTAGATACTTAAATTTGCCAACTGCACAAATCTCAATCAATAAAATATTATTTTTAGAACAACCCCTCGCCCCGCCACCAACGCGAGTGCGCTACTAAGTATTAATAAGTTATCAATCTGCAATAAAAGCAGAACAGCACTAACTATTCCGATACATTTAAAAAATAATTAATCATAACAATAATAACCTTTCATTCAGTAATTTTAATAAATACTCTCTTAAAATAGGTATGTAGTCAAATAGGGTATTTGACAGTGTTTAAAATAAATTGAAAAATATTATTCACAAAATAGCATTTCTTCTACAAAAGCATAAAAACTTATTCAATTAACATTTTATTCTAATTTTAATTTTATATTTATCAAAATCACTAAATTAGTTCGTCAAAGACAAGGACGTCACAAGTTTGTAACACGAAAAATTTCAGAACAAAATGTCGTTTTTGACAGTTGATAAAAAGTAACTCAAATGACTAGCAGTCAAATACCGGATTACAAACTCCCAAACTCAGAAAGGTTATATGTATTATAATTATATCCTACTCCATTCACCTAGTCTGGAGAGGACTGTTGGATTAGCCCTGCGAAACTCACGGTCAGAAATTTTCTAGCCGCCTCTACGGCATCCGACACGGTTTAACGACCGCACCAGTGGTAACAACTGGCACCAACAATTTAATGCGCCATACGAAACACGGAAATGGTCATGATAAATACCACCGGGTATCAGACCCATCCAGGTAATGCCCGTGCTTAGGTCACTTCAACTGCATGAACAACGCAACCACGCAAGTCGTACTAAGCTACGACCGTTAAATAAAGACTTACCTTTACTTAGTTATTTAAAGGCTGGTGTGAGTGCGGAAATCGCTGGTTCCCCGAGCGGTGGTCTTTTGATCGGGTCGGGTAGTTTGAACTTCTCCTGCTGTCCTCTGGCCCGCTCCGCTCCACAGGTCCCTGCTCCTTGGCGCTGCTTCACGCTCCAATCCTCCGCACTGCTTCTCGGCCCGCTCCGCTCCTTCCGCTTCGCTCCGATTACGCGACCCAGGTGCAGTTTTGATATTCCGCACTCCTAAATAAAATTTGAACATCAGTTTTTTTAACTAGCTGTTTCCCGCGGCTTCACCTGCGTGGACAACGTTTCTATGACTAAGCGAGCAAGCGGCTCGCGATCGTGAGCCTGTGTGTTAATCCAGGTCCTAATCTGTCTACCTACCAAATTTCACCCAGATCCGTTAAGTAGTTTTTGCGTGAAGAAGTAACAATCATACTCACTCACAAACTTTCGCCTTTATAATATTAGTGTGATTACCTAACTTTAATACAGAGTGTAATAAACCGATGGATGCGGGCAGCGTGGGACCGGTCGTCGTGGAAATTTTTGAGGGAGGCCTTTGTCCAGCAATGGATGTTTTTCGGCTGATATGATGATGATGAATAAACTTGGTGTAGTGGCCGTTAACTGCGGCTTCTACTTATCATACTGATCAACTTTTCTTATAACTACTCTTATTAAACGTCTTCAAAAAAGGAGGAGGTTCTATGTTCGATTGTATATATATATATATATTTTTAATTTATGTTCACCGATTTCTCCGTCAATTGTGGACCGATTTTCAAAATTCTCTTTTTATTCGAAAGAGTATACTCCTTAGGGGGTCCCATTGTCACCAAGTCAGGATCTGATGATAGGATCCCAGGGAAATCGAGCGCAACATATGAATCACGTAATAAGTGCCATTTTATAGGCACTTATTACGTGATTCATATGTTCTCTAAAGCTATTAAAATACTTCCGTCTGTTTGTCATCTCATGATCATGAAGATGCTGTACATGTGTATGATGGATGAAGGAAGGTACAATTCCTTAACAGTTAGGAGTTGGAGGAAAATTCTATCAATATTATATATAGATATAGACGTAGGTATGCATAGACCGATAGTTGTATTCTTTCAGGTTATTCATATAAGCTGATGATGGACGATTTAACTCCTTAACTTTCATGCTGCTGAGATCATGATGGAAGATAATGAAACACATCTATTATGATTTGATAATTCCTATTGGTGAGTAGGTGATTGGGTTTAACGTTGTTAGATAGATAGCATTATCACTAAAAATACATGTTTAAAAAAACTAAAAACCGACTTCAAAATAAAATTCATTCAAAAGTATCAAATAATATTATTATACTTAAATACACAACATTAACCAACAATAACGAAATCAAAGGTGGGTACGAATTGAATTTGGGCCTTGCAATTTTTAAACCCCCCACGTTGGGCGCCACTGTCACACGACGGAAGGAGTAGGAATAGGGTAAGGCGTGGGTATCAAATTCCTTTCGTGGACACTTATTAAATTTTTATTAAGAAAATAAGACCTAGAAAGAAATATATAAAAATTATAAAAGGATTACACACGTTTAATTTATATCACCAATCAAAGAAAAAGAAAATGATAACCTACCCAAAATGGGTCTTTTATAAGAGAAAATTTATTTTATTTTGAAATATGATCATTAGGATAGGATGAATAGAATGGATTTTTGAAAACAAATGTCAGCGCATGCGTAAAAAAGTAAATAGATGGAATGATAAAAGATCGAATGAAAAAAGATCGAATGAAAGAAGAACGCATTATAGCGCGCCGCGTTACAGTTTTATCTCTATGTTACCTCCAATTTACCTCTTTTTCACCTGCATTTGACCTTTCATCTCAATTTTATCCCAATTTTACTACAATTTCACTCCCATTTTACCTCTATCTCACTTCCATTTCACCTCCATTTCATTTCATTGCATTTTATTTTGTATGTATATGTCGCACGCAGTAACATAATCCGTAATAAGATAGCTATGAACCTTTTTCCATACAACTATCTACCGGTACATAATTAATTATATACCTAGGGATATACATACATATATTATTACATCACGGATTTACCTATCATACTACGACTTAATCTAGGTAAAAATTGTAGTTAACTTTCTAAGTATTCTCAGGTGAAGCACGAGGAACGACCCATTTTTTTTCGCATTTATTTGCCTTATAATTTTCGTAGACTGTTGTGTGTCCAATACCTACCTATAATTTTTACCACATATTTAGTTAATAACATCTTCTAAATGTCAAACACTGTAGGTATGCTTTACAAAACTTTCGTCGTAAAGCATTAGCTCTCGCCAAACATAAATACAGTGTAGTAATATTTATTATGTACGCAGCGTTTAACTAAGCGACCTGCTGATCTCCGGAAGGTGGAAGTGCCCCATTCGTAGACCCCGGCCCAGGCTCCTCAATTAAGCGTTGCGTAATCGAATTCCCGTGTCGGCCACCGCCCACCGCACAAGAAGACGGACAGGCGCGCGCGCACCTTGTCCAAACCGACGACCGATTCAATTTCAGAACGTGTTCCAGACTCCCAGTCAGAAGTTTCGGTACACTGGTTGCTAATGCGATCGTAAAACCAAGCTACCTGTCCAGACTCAAGACTCAAGACTTTTTATTTACCAATACCTTTTACTTACTTAGTGTTTGACGAAGCCTACGGCTAATTGATGTCTTTAATTTATGTTTGCCTTTTCTATGTTTCTATAATATGAGGTCTGGCTGGTAGTGGTATCTGTAGATCCTGTGCAATTTACATAATAAATACTCGTCAGACTGGCTCATCTATATTAATATAATAACAAATCAAAACTGCTAAATGTTTCGTCTCAGGTAAAATATAAAATGGAAAACACCATCTAAGTTGACTTATCTAGGTATTTATTCAATTTATTAACAGAATACAAACTAAAGCAATCCAGGAATAAATACAATTGATGAATTTAAAAATGTGTTTGTTTTATATTTTTTCATTCGTGCAATTTCACATCTGTTGGTACGATTATGAACTATATCATTTATTTACTATTGATTTATCGACACTAGAAAACAAAATATCCAGGGATTTGTATTGTATTGCAAATCGGTGAGTAAAAATTAAATATTATCGAAGTTCAGGAACTGGAATCTAAGTATTTCACAATACAACGTGGAAAATAAAATATTGATAGTACGCTCGACAAAGTTAGCAGCTTCGATTACGTTATTGTGAACTAAAGCACTTTGTGGCGCCCAGCGAGGGCCTGCCCGAAACACGAGTCTCAGCCTCACTCAGTGGTAACTGTCGTTATTTACTACACAATCCCAAGTAGGTTAAAATCACAGATATTGGAATAATAAAATAAATTGTACAGCCACGCGTTGCATATTTTCTCGCGAAGCCTTCACCGTCTGCCGCAGTCGGGCATACACAAATCAACAATAAACAGTACTAAGTTACAAATAATAAATCTAGGTACGCGTACAATCAGACTTGATGAAAATTTTAAAGAATTTGGGTTTGTATGGGAGGTACCTTACTCAGATTTTTCCTGCAATGATGAAGTACCCAGTGCAGTAGGCCTTATTTAGTCCTGATTGTTCACAAAGTTTTACTAAAAACGATACAGCCATTTTTGAGAAAAAGTTTTTAAAAACTTGGATTTATACGGGAGGTTTCTGATATATTTTTTTGGATTAACAGAATACTGCGTACTGTATTCCATATACAATTATGGAAACATACCGATTTTCATCAAAATCGTTAGAACCATTTTTGAGTAAAAATATAATAATAAGTGATTTTTACTATGATGGCAACCCTAAACAATTAAGATAGGGGAAAGTCAAAAAACTACGCCTGTAAATATAAAAATAATATTTCTCTAACCCAAATTTTACCCAAATCTGTCCAGTAGTTTGGTAACTAGAGCACCGGACGTACGAGTACGTACAGAGACACAAACATATTATTTGTTTTATAGACTATTAGTGCAAGACAACTGATCCCCATCAAAATGTCAAGTTCGATTTTTTTTTCTCATTAGTGAAAAATGATTTTTAACACTTACAGAGTCAACAATTATTATTATTTTTAGAGGATGTGCGGTGTGCGTGCCTGGAGATTGTAAGGTTCGAGACCCTTTTTTGGTTAGGGGCCAGAAAGAAAATGCATTTATTTATATTTCTAATGCACATGAATGCAGCCATGTCAGCTCGCTGTGGCAGAGAGTCACTCGCTCGCCTGCGCCGCCATAGACACAACTAGCATTACTTTTATTCAAGACCTCACACCTCTTCCTTTTTTGTAAATTAATAAATATTTTGTCATAATTCTCACAACTCATCATCATCACAATAATATCAGCCGAAAAACTTCCACTGTTGGACATAGGCCTTCTTCAAGGATTTTCACGACGACCGGTCCTGCGCTGCCCGCATCCAGCGGCTTCCCGCGATCTTCAATTCTTCACCAGGTCGTCGGTCCACCGCGTGGAAGGCCTTCCCACTTCCCACGCAATGGTTTCCGATGCGCGGTCGCAACTCGAGAACTTTACTGCCCCAACGGCCATCTGTGCTACGAGCTATGTGCCCTGCCCACTGCCACTTCAGTTTAGCGATTCTGTGAGCTATGTCGATTTCTTTGGTTCTCCTCATTTCTGATTCGATCGCGTAGAGAAATTCCGAGTATAGCTCGCTCCATTGCCCCTTGGGTGTCTGGGTGACCATGAGCCTTCGTAAGAGGCCAATAGTAAGTGACCATGTCTCCGTTCCATATGTCATCACTGGCAACACACACTGGACAAAGGCCTTAGTCTTGAGACACTGCGGTATTTGGGACGTAAAGATATTGGGAAGCTTCCCGAACGCTGCCCGGGCGTGTTAGATTCGTCTATTGATCTCTTTCTTGAAGTTGGACCTACCTAGCTACCTAGCATTCTACAGTAATTCAGGCAACAGAGTCTGGCAACGCTGTCTAGTTTAATTTTAAAATCTGAGAGCCATAGTTTTCTTGTTTTTCGAACCTGTGTAAATTAATGTCTACTCCACTCGCGTTCATAACAAAATTTTGTAGGCGAAGGTTATTTGCGTCCGCAGGTGGTGCCGAAGAACAACCAAAACAGGCTGCTGTACTGCTCGAACTCGAAGTAGGAGCCTCACAGCAAAGTATAGAGAGAAACATATAATTAGTGAAAATTCCATATATCCAAAAGTTTTATAATTAACGGTTTTGTTTTTTTTTCTACATGAGATCTGATAACTTTTTGACAGTGCGAGCCATATGGTCTCGTGTTGGCAAAATTTTACATAAACATGTTTTTCGTAGGATTTATATTTCTAATGCACACGAGCACCCACGTCAGCTCGCTGCACTGTGCCTGCTAGTTGTCAAGAGTCACTCGCTCGCCTGCGTCGCCGTAGGTGCATTTCGCATTACTTTTATTCGAGACATCACAGAGATTTGGTATTTTTGCAAGTAAAAGGTACCAGCATCAAAAAGTTGCTTCAAATTAATCTTAAATTATGATAAAAAAAATATTAAAAAATATATTTACCCACTTAATGTTCATTTCACATTCAGCCGCTTGATTCTCTCAAGCTCAGCACTCGTATGAAACATTAAGTAGCATTGAGAAGCGGACCGATTGAATATTATATTGCAGTACACGGCTGGACGGAGACGGTGCAAGTAGTAGGCCTGTGTGCCAATGCCATTGCATTGGCCGTACGGAGGGCGCTGTGTGTTGTGTGGCTATGTCATGGGACGTATATGGCGGGGAGTCGTGTGCCCGGTGCCCGTGTGACGCAGTGGCGGAGCTCGGGGATACTCGTCATTCGCCCTTTGTGTTGCCACATGAAATGCTCTGCTCTCCGCTCGTGCCGGCGAAACAGAAGCCGGGACTAAGTAAGTACTGTAACGTAATTGTTCTCAGTATGCGACCATTTGCAACTTGCAGCTTTAAATCAATGCTACGAATAAAAGAAAGTTATGAGTAAATAAAACAAAAAGCTACTTGCGTTGCGCATAAAATCTTACGAGATTCTCCGCTTATGTGTTATATAATAACGCGACATTTCTTTTAATGAAAATTTTGACAAAGTATTTAAATAAAGTTTAAATTGTTAAAATAGATCGGCACTTTTTCACAAGAAACTTTTTCCAAGTAGATAATATGAATTATTTTTACAATAGCCTACAGATGACTGTTAACTATCTGGGCTACCCTAAAATCCAATACCCGCGCCTAATGAAAACGACATTAATCTAAATAGGTGTAATATTGAAATGAGCCAAATACATGGAAGTTAAAACCGTTCAGGGTGTGTCTATGACGCACGGCCGGCAGGACAAACATGGACTCAATAAAGTATTACTTTATTATACCACCGCCCTCAACAATCGTGCCCAAGTTAAACAATGGCTTGGAAGCGTGTTTTTACGATTATGTACCTACCTTACCGTGGCGCTTACATTGTGCTATTGCGCTTATCACTCAGAAAACTAGAATATTCAGTTTTAAGTTTAAGCAATTAATACGGTCGTCTCATGGTTTCATATTATATGCACTAAAATTGAATCCTAATAAATATGCTAGATAGCTAAGGAGTGTCATCTACGTTACATAAACTGCGAAGTATGTATATCTGTAGTAGCGATATCATAAAATTGATGGTTTCATGAAATGGTTGACTATAAAATTTTCTAATTTACTCTCCAAATGTGGCCCCGATGTTTAAAATTCATTTATATACGTTACACGTCCGTCTTTGTGTCACCGATTTACTCAACTCAATCGGTTAGTAGTTTCGGAGCAAATTGGCTGTGACAGACGGACGGACGGACAGATAACAGATACGCGAGTGATCCTATAATGGTTCCGTTTTTACCTTTTGACGTACGGAACCCTAAAACATATATATATTATCTAGAATTAAAAGTAAACAAACGATCCTGATTTTCAAATTCATTTCATCAATAAGAGTAAGAACCTAAGTTACCTGTGACGGACGTAAGAAGGAAGGTACTTACTCGTACTAATTTAATCCAAGCCAATGTCATGTAATTTCCCCGCAGCACTGAAACTGAAGACACACAGCACCTAAGGAAAAACATAAGTATTAAAATTTTGTCATTGATTTCAATATTTTGCACTTTAAAAAATCCAAGGATAATTTATTCATTCTACAAAAGGAAGCGAAATAATAAAATCATTTTTCACTAGCTGTTGCCCGTGACTTTGTCCGCGTGGATGACAAAATATGACAAAAAACATCACGAAAATTAACAATTTGAGATCCTAAATAAAAAAAAAACAGTAGTTGGTTGTCATTGCAAAAGAGACGCTCACAGGAAACGCCTACGCGCTTGATATGAAACGGGACTTTTTAGGGACGAGGAGGATGCCAATCAAATCATCATAAAAAAACGAACAACTAACCACCATACCAAATTTCAGCTTGATAGCTGTAATAGTAATTGAGTAAAACATATGTGACATACCGAACGTACAGACAGACAGTTGGACATGGCGAAACCACAGTCTAAGAATCCATACAGTCGTCCAACAGAGACGTCAGACAGGGCAATCGCGCGGGGGCTGTGGGGCGGATAGGGCCCACTAGACCATTGTCACCGTTTGTATGGTGCGGTGGGCCCATTTATTAAAGGTCGTCACGTCGCATTTTTAGGGTTCCGTAGTACAACAAGGAACCCTTATAGTTTCCTCATGTCTGTCTGTCCGTCTGTCTGTCCGCGGCCTAGCTCCTAGACTATTAGTAGTTAAGAGCTGAAATTTGGCAAAGATATATACTTAATTATAATAAAAACGCGGAGAACTGAAAAAAAAATTTGAAAAAAAAACTAACAACTAAAATTGAAAAAACTGGACGTGATTTTGAACTTTTAAGATCGATAGAAAAGATAGATCAATAGAATCGACATTTTGGAAGCAATCGGTCCAGTAACTAAAAAGTTCAAAATGGCGGCTAGTTTTTTCAATTCTGCCAACGGTTTCGTGATAAAGGACCTCAGAGACCCTTAAATTTGAATAAACATGGACTACGTGATTTGAAAAGAGGAAAATTATGATATAAATTTCAAATTTAAAACAAATATATTTTCCTACAAACTTTTACAGGCTTTGCTTCACTTAGCTTCAATTTATGCTACGTTTGGGAATTTTTATGATCGAGTCAAGTTAATTTAATCGTGTTACAAGGGCACTAGGTAATATCCTTTATTTCAGGCCAAAAAACTAAGCAAAAATCATTTTCATGATTTTTTTGCTAAGCGCTTCTTACTGCTTATTTGCCAATACGAGTATACAGCCTTAACGGATTTACTGTTACGCGTCTGGTGGCAGACTGTAGGGACTGGGGTTGCTGCCTGTGTTTGTAAATACAGAAAACGCACGGTGCTTGCGGGGCAATAAAGATAGCACTCAAAACAAATTTATCACTATTATATTACTCTATACCTTCGATTAGCCAAACTTTACCCTATAATAGATGTATAGATTAGCCGCCACCCCAACTTCATTTGCGAATAGTGTTTGGAGAAACTCCTAACCCGGGAAGTAAATACTGTTAGTATAGTTATTTACGATACATAGGAGGTAAATAAGTAAATGGCAAACTAGTGACATTTGTAAGCCCTAGGCGAGGGTTACTATCATCACGAGTTTACCAAGAACCTTTACGCCTCATATGACGTACCTAATACCTATTCCACCTACAGTTGTAAGTAAGCACGTAAAATAAAAAAAATTGATGGGTGCGTATCGGATCACACATAGTGGTTCCAGAGTCATCTTGAAACTGTTTGACATACAGACACTTCAACACTTTTATGTATCGATGGTCAATTTGGCACCGCTGGATAGACTGTAGCACCGCTGGATAGACTGTAGCACAGCCCAGGTTTCGACTGAATCAAAGGCTTTCTCATAGTCACAAACGCCAAGCATAGTGGCTGATTGTACTCTTTGGGCTTCTGTAAAATCTGCCGCAGCGTATGTATGTGGTCTGTGGTACTAAAGCCTTTTCGGAAACCGGCTTGTTCGGGAGGCTGGAAGTCGTCAAACCTGCGTGCAAGACGATTCGCAATGACTCTCGAAAACAGCTTATAGACATGGCTCAGAAGTGAGATGGGTCTGTAGTTCTTCTGCAGTGTGTTGTCACCCTTTTTGAAGAAAAGCACGACCACACTTTTGTGCCATGCCTTAGGCGTTTGTCCTTCGAGTATAACGGAATTAAAAAACTTCTGAAGAGATTTTAGTACCGCTGATTCACCTGCTTTCAGAAGTTCAGCCGTAACTCCATCATCACCCGGTGCCTTGTTGTTCTTGAGCTGTTTGAGACATTCTAATCTCGTACAGGCTGACGTCCGGGATATCTTCGGTATAGTGTCGGGTTAGTCTGGCTCTCGGGTCTTCAGCTTTTGAGCCTTGTGCTGACTCGCCTCTTTAATTCAGCTTGTATTATATTGGCGTAAATCGCTAGTCAGGACTTAGAGATCTGCCTGGTTAGTTGCCGATACTGAGTAGCGTCTTCAGAGGACTGCAAAACAAATCTGTGGCTTTCTTCCATGAGGCTGCTGGTGAAGTCAGAGATTTTTTGGTTCTGTTTGAACGGAGAGTTTCAAAAATCTTAAACCCGACCGTTTGGACAATTTCCACGAACCTGTCATTATAATCGTCCATTCCTGTTTTGACTGAATTGATCACAGAGACATCATTGAATATTTGCCTCCTTGTCGACAAGATTAAGTCTATCTCGTTCTTCGCTACGCCATTGGGATGCAACCATGTTCACTTCCGCTGTTTTGACTTTTGAAGAAGGAGTTCATCATAAAGAAGCTCTCCTTCTCCATAAAGTCGGCCAGCATCTGGTCACGTACATTTCTTACTCCGTATCCAAATTGCCCCACTCTCAGATCACCATTGCTTCGTTTGCCCAGTTTCGCGTTAAAGTCTCCAATAACAACGGTATAATGAGTCCTAGTGCTATGTAAGGCTGTACAGATGTCCTCATACATAGTCTCTACCTCGTCGTCGCAGTGTTCCGTAGTCGACGCGTATACCTGTATGATCTTCATCGAATACTGTTTGGTGATTCTGAGTATAAGGTATGTTACCCTTGTCAAACTACTGACGATCTGAACCACATTGTTTATCAGGGACTTGTGAACGAGAAACCCGACACCACCCTGGGACTGTTGGTCGCCCTCCCGGAAATAGAGCAGGTTTCCTAATTTAAGAATTATGGTGTCCTCTCCCTCTCTTCGGACTTCACATAAATCTACGATATCCCACCGTAACCTGCTCAATAGTTCTTCGAGTTCTGTAAGCTTTTCGTCAGTCCGCAGTGTACGCGTGTTGTAAGTTGCCAGGACCAAAGGTCGTTGGGTTTGGTAGCCTGGCATCTGCCGGAGATTCTTCGCAACCCTGACTGACTACCGGATGACTGCTACCGGAGCCAGTAATAGCAGGGCCACCGGGGATTAGGGGCCCTTTTCTGGGTGTGGTATTCATAGGGGGGTTTTGCCGTAATCGCCACGCTTGGCAGGCGGGTTGGTGATCGCAGTGTGGTTGCAGGTGTGTTGCAATGCACCGAAAGGACACTGCTGCCCATCCTCCGGTTTTTAGTCCCTTAGTCGACTCTTACGACCCCTATTGGAAGAGATGGGATGGTCCTATTCTTAGCCGGGAGCCGTACGGAAAACCAAACCTTTAACCCTATTTTAATCGCTTTCGGTACAACACCCTGGGTGGCGGATCTGACTGAGTTGAGCGAGCAAAGCGAGCGACAATAGGTTGATTAGGTTTGATAACGGTAGTAAGGATGGTTAATAAAAAACCGCCCTTGCTACTGCAATCGTTGGTTGTAAAGTGGGTAATAAAAGTTGCCTCATTTACTACTGGTAATACTTTGAATTAATTAAAAATTAAAAAACCTGCCTGCATTAAAACTTAACCTCTATTTTTGATCCAGTAGGGTAGAATGTAACATATGTCACCTATGAAATTAAGACGAATCTAACGACATCTCGCACTCCAAAATCCATCAAGCCGTTTAGGCTACAGAGCGTGCCAAAGAAATAAATAACATATTTTTTGGCTAGTCGAGCAAAAATTTATCTTAATGTCACTCACGGGATCAAGACAAATCTAACGACATCTCGAATTTCAAAATCCAACAAGTCGTTTAGTCTACAGGGAGTGCCAAAGAAATAAAAAAAGTAAGTGTGTGGTTTTATGAAACCACGGTAAAAGTGAAACTTTACAGAGGACGAAACGATCATGGCTGCTCTCGCTACGGTACAGAGGACGAAACGATCATACCGTCAGACGAAAGCGACCATCACGCGACTTGCAACACACAGACGAAAAAATTTGAGACGATGTAATAAAAGTTTCACTTTATTAAGACATACATGGCAGGGTCAGGGAGGGGTTGCACCCCTTTCTTGTTGATGTTCCACCTTTTCGCACGAATCGTTACGCTTCTTCCTTTATTATGCGTACAGCGCAGGAGTGGAACTCCTTGCCTGCGTCAGTGTTTCCCGATTCCTATAATTTGGGGGTCTTCAAGGCAAGAGTGTATAGGCATTATTTGAGTTTTCGTGTACCATCTTCGACTGCATCATCACTTACCATCAGGTGAGTTGCAGTCAAACGCACTCAAATTTTTAATAAAAAAAAACAAAAATTAAACATACAACATACATACACTCGAAAAGCATAACCCTCCTTCTGGCACAGTCGGGTAAAAAGGTCTGGTAGTAAGGTGGGCAACGAAATCTATCTCCTTCTGACACCGGCCACCATGGGTAATTGAATCTTCATTTTTAACAAAGATATAAACTATGTCTTTTAAAATTTTACGGCCTCCGTGGAACAATAATTAGTGCATTAACTTCTCCTCAGAAGGACGAGGGTTTGATTTCCGGCGGAGTCTCACTTTGTAAAACTCCGTTTGGTTGGTAGAAGGGCACTGTTGAAGTACGCCTGGCTAGGTACCACCATCTTATCTAAGTTTTGCCGCCAAACATCAACGTTAACAGCATTGATGTATTCCAGCTTGAAGATAAGATAGCCAGTTCACAATTGCGTTGGGGAATCTTGGTAAGCCTGCTTCCATCTTTGGCATCAATATCACTTGCCATTATTCGTTAGTGTAGAACACTTTGGCTGCGCAGTCGCTACGACGCGTAGACTTCAAGGGTTTTCCACTTTTACGCCGTAGTACGACACATATTTTGCGTTCGGGGCAGTCAAAGTAAAGTGACAAATTAAAAAGCACTCGTGCGGTAAAATCACTTTTGCGTCCCGTAAACAGACATTTAAAGTACCACTTTTCGAGCAACTGCGTATTGAAAAATCATACAAGTAACGTTTACTATACTGGGACGAAGTAAAGATACCACATACAATAATACTTATGATTTCCTCATTTATTTTTCCAGATAAATTACATTGTAACAGGAACACATTTATGACATGCCCAAAAGCCATGTTTTCTTATGCGAGATATTCGAAATTCAAATTGACGTAAACCATTGGTGGGTTAAAATTCACTTGAATGTTTCGCGTTTCCCTATTGGTTGTTGTTAAATTGATACAATTTAAATATTGTCACCTCGCGTCACCACCGGCGGAGATTTTGCCTTATTGCAATTTATTTTCGGGGGAAACGTTATTACATTTGCCGTCACCTCCTGATACATTAATAAATAGATATTGGATGGCATAACTTCATCAGCGATAAAGAGATATAGATTGAAGATTACGAGATTGATAGCCTTTAAAATGACAGCTTTTAATTTTACATACATTAACATAATGGATCATTAAAAAATATTTAATGCAAGCTTTCACCCGCGACTTCGTCCGCGTGGAATAGTTACTTTGGGCAGAATTTTTTTTTTGGATACTTGTTTTGCGGACAATACACATGCAAACGACTGAGGTTTACTGTTAATAGCTTATTTTGATTCATTTTTTTGAATTACGATTTTTTTGTTTTACCACCCTTTTCTAAAATGAATATTTTGCGGGTTTGACACTCTTGAGCACGCCACCGAAACTGTATCTATATGGCTGCCTCAAGATAGCTTATCTCTAATCTAAAGGCGAAAACTCTTCAATGTTCCATATCTAATTGATGTTTAATCATATAATGTAACCTAGTTTAAAAAAAAAACTGATATGGCAAATCGGTCGAAATTATCGGAATACGGGAAATTAAAACATTTTATCCTTTTGCCATTCCAGTCATGATCATAGCTTTTATAATATTGCGTCCCAAATGAGTAACTTGTAGCCGTGTACCGTTATATAACCTTGGTGCGTCAGGATTTCTCATTAACAGGACTGGAACACCCACTTTCAACCTCAACTTATTGGAAGGCACTCCTGATAACTCTTAAGAGTTGAGAGAATCTATGAGGTACGATGTCACTAAGTCTTGTTCAGTATCCATAACATTATCTACTGAGAGGTACTCGACAGCATCCAATTCTACGTCTGATATAATTACACATAATTACACGGCCTACTGTCTCATATGTCGGCGCGAAAATTTCCCTTTCACACAACCATTCTCGATTGCCCATATTTATATTTATAAACATTATTTTTAAATCATCTGTGTTATCGACAATTTGTTAACTTTATGAACTTTCATCTAGTATTTCATCCGCATGTAGGTCGAAATTTAAAAAACTGAAACAAATGTTTATTTACTTCCAAGGGCCTAAATACAAAGTTTCATGGTTTTATCTTCGATAATTACGAATTCCCATACAAACTTTCATCCCTTATATCAACCCCTCCCTTCGTGCCCTTTTTTACTACAAAAGGTGGCTTATGTTCTTTTCCAAGATCAAGTCTATTTCTTTACCAAATTTCAACAAACTACAAATCCCCTATTTCAACTCCTTTAAGCCTTTTTCCGCAATAAAAGGTAGCCTTGTCCCTTCTCAAAGTCTAGTCTATCTCTATACCAAATTAAAGCAAAATCGATTCAGCGGATTAGGCGTGAAAGCGTCACAGACAGACAAACAGAGTTACTTTGTAATTTATAATATTAGTAGGAAAGTAGGGATTTTTAAGCTGTTATGCTTTTGCAGGTATACACAGTTGAATTATAGATTAGGATGACACCTGCCAAAACCATCAAACTTGACAGGAATACTTTTATTAAGTAACGGAAATGTATCAAGTGCAATTTAACATTTTTGTTTTTTTTATGTAAACTATAGTTGATAATAAAAAATAGCTAGGTATTACCTTTTATCAATTACAAGTACCTTTTCACGTTTCATCCATTATATCACTCACCTTCAAGTTTTTGCAGCTGTCATTTTAATCATCATCCTATTCACCTGGATATACCTCCTCAGATGACAATTCGCTGCAACTCTTACCTTATTATCCGTCAACTGCAGGGGTTATGACTCTCACAGGTTATGTATGGATGTATGTTCGGTTTAGAGTGTAAGATTTCAAAATGTTTATTCAAAATAGGTGCATGTTACACTATTTCTAATGGTCACAGAGCGATTACATTACATAATGTCAGATTGTAAAAAAAAATATAAACAAACAATCATCAGTTAATAATGACAACAAAATCATTGATATAAATCAAATAAGTATAACGTCATGTCACATGAAAATAACATGACACGAGAAGTAATACATGAAAATTATTGAATTTGTCGTTAAGGCCTTTGACGCCTTTGATAGGAGTAGGTCAGTTCACACGGACAGCACCCGTTCACGAGTATAACGCGAGAGTCGGCCATCGCTCCCCGCGACCATATTAGAGGGAAAGGAACGACCCGGCTCCCGATGCGCCACCGCACCGTCCGCACGAACATTTAAGCGAACATGTACAGCCTAAAATACTGAACCCATTTAAATAAATGAAAAGTCGCTCAACTCGCCTTGAACTGTCATTAAAAATAAATTAAATGAATCACATATTCAATAGCATTCGTAATAATTCAATCTAGGTAACTTTCTTACAATTTACCTATCTTAACTAATATTTAGGCTACCTCGGTCTGTCTGTCTGTACAGTGAACATTGCATAATTATACAAAACTACACTACGCAATAAACAAATCCACCATTCGCAATTACATTGAAAAAATATATGAATTTAAAAAAAATATAGAAAACTATCTGCACAGCTCGATTAATTGTGAATTCTACGCAACCACCAAGCAGACATGTGCAAAAAAAATATATTTGGTTTTATATCCGCCTAAGTTGGCCGAAGTCACAGCTTTAAGACTATATAAATGTATTAAAGAAGACTTTTTATCAATAACCATTTTAACTAAAAATTAAAAACCCGACTGCATAAAACTTAACTCTTTTTGAGCAGTCGGGTAAAAATTTATCCTATGTCACCCACGGGATTAAGACGAATCCCTTGAGGTTTTGATAGCAATCGATGTTCTTAAAAAAATAAAAATAAATCTACATATGTATGTGTGTGTATCTGTGTGTCCATCTGGTGCTATCCTGATTTTTTTAAAGCCTTTCTAATATAATTTATTAGGGTTCCGCCATGGTAAAAATCCTGCTCAAAAATGGCTTCAAAGATAACAATAAATTACAACTTTACACAGTAACTACTACACTATGAAGTTCATTGATTAATCCAGGAAATCCATATTCCATACAAATCCAAAGCCTCTGTTACTTTTTCTCGAAATAGCTCTAACTATTTTAATGAATCTTTGTGAGTTAACCAATCTTAATAAGGCCTCCTGCACTGGGTATTTAGGTAAGACCTAGATATACACAAAGTTTTATTAAAATAGTTAAAGCCATTTTTGAGAAAATCTATCAAAAGTCCCCAATTTGTCTGGAAGGTACCTTATTACCATTTATATGTTTTTCCTTGCACTATTTCACTGCAGTGGAGTCTACTGTCTGAAAATGATCACGAAACCGTTTGCATTATAAACAAATTGTGTTTTATTTATATAAATTTATTACATCAAGAACATACTTACCTTATACAGTACCTTACTCAGATTTTTCTTGGAGTAACAAACTACCGCGTGCTGTAGGCCATGTAAAGTTATAGTAAAACGTACCGATCAATATAATTTACCTTAATATTGCTCTAACCCAATTTTTACCAAAATCCGTTCAGTAATTTGGGAACTAAAGCACCGGGCGGACATACAGATAAACAGACACACACACACACACACACACATTTTTTTTTATTAGTGTAAGATAATCGATCGATCCCCATCAAAATCTTAACTTCGATTTATTTTCGCCATCACATTAACTTCTTCACTTCTTCGTCGCTCGAAAGTAAAAAGCTAGGCTGAGAGTATAATTCCTTTGATTTGATTGAAAACAATAGACGATCTTGGGATCTTCATTCCACCTTCGTAGTTCAACATCAGATCAACTTCCAAATACCAAAAGGATCTATTGTCACCGGGTATACGGCTTCATACCAAATTTCAGCTCTATCGGACCCTTGGAAAAGGGCAAAAGGATATTGCAAGTTCATTATAAGCTTGTGAAAAACTTAATTATGTGGGCTTTGTGTAAAATACCTAGTATCAGATACCGTAGTCCCAATATTACATTGCCCCAAAAGTGACGCGAACTGCTTATGATGTTCCTTTATTTGTGAACACAAGTTTAATTCTAGAATACGAGTACATACTTAAAAACTTATGTAACTAGACTAAAAGAGTAAACTTTGCAATCAAAGGTGAAGGGCCAATGAAAATTTATAATATTCTGCGAGCCAATGAGATATCTCATCGCTGAAAGGCAATTAGTTCAGTTCAGCTTCTGACTGTGGGCTGGTCTAGGTGGCTTCCGTGCGGATATTGCCGACAGAGGTACATCTGGCCCAGCCAACGCCTACTGAGCAAGGGTCCTGACCCTTACTTATCCTTACTAATTTCATAATTGTGAAAATGTGTTTGTTTGTACCTTTTCACGTTTCAACACTTGGATCAATCTTGATAAAATTTAGCGTGCAGGTAGCCTGTGTCACTGGGAAGGACATGGGCTACTTTTTAGCCCTTGAAAATAGCATAGTCGGATGCAGTTCCTGAGGAAATAAAAAATACACTTCTTTTGCTTAATTTCTTTAACGTCGCAACTGAACAATAGATTGTTGTGATTTTATGCACAGAGATGGTCGAGAGGGTGGGAAATAACACTGACTACTAATTAACAATAACCCGGAAAATTCCCGAGAGATCTGGGGAAAACTCATTTCCAGGGTTACGCACGTCGGCGTCGTCACAACAGAGCAAACAGGATTGACGTGTTTTTTTGCAGAAATAGTTGAGAGGGTAAGAAGTAACATAGACTGTTAATCAGAATAGCCCGATATAGTTTCCGAAGGATCAGGAGAAAAGTCTTTCCTACGCTTGCGAGCCGCTGGCGGCTTGCGGACCACTCGTCAAAAAAACTATGTTCTCACGGGCGAAGCAGCGGGCAAAAGCTAGTGTTCTGTTTAAGGTGTAACAAAATTAGTACAGAAACCGTTAACTGTGGCTTCTACTAAACAACTTATGAAACCAGAGTCAATTCTCAATAAAAGAAATGGACGCTCCATACAAATGCACAAAATGGTTAATCAGCTGATCGATTTGTATGAAGAATTTTTTTTTTGCGAAATGATTATAGGTCTCTTGCGAAAAGTTGTTTCGTATATAATGAGTAGAAGCCCCAGCTCCTGCATATTTTTTTAACACCCGTATATATTTATTCCTTAAGGTTTACTTAAAAAAGATGTGATTATCTTATTATAAAGAAGGCTTTTATTTATAGGAATGAACCACTTTTCTGAAAGAGAATCGATGCTCCAAATATTGATTTTGAATCTATATTGGTAAGTCAGTCATACTACGGGGAGTAATATTTTTTTCTTTCCACCATTTACCGCTGGTGGTAGCGACGACATTCCTAATACTTAACTCATAATTAAGGTTCCGGAGCTAAAAATGGCAAAAAACGAACCCTTACAACTCGTCATATCCGATCCGTCTATCCGTCTGTATGTATGTTACAGTCAATTCTCTAAGCCAATCTACAGTAATAAAACTTTACTAACAGATGTAAAGTTATGACCCAAAATATAAAAAGGAAGTCAATGTTTTAAAAAATAGGTTAGATTCTCCTACCTGTAAGAAGGAGATAAAATTTTCTTTTGATTATGCCTCCGATGAAGAAGAATAACATGGTACAACAAATGTTGATCTAAAAGTGATGCTTTTCCTGGTGGAGCTCTAATTTTTTAACTATGAATTCTGAAAAAAAATACAGGTGCTAGATATTACTAAACGAAAATTATTTTGGAGATGAAAAAATATTTCACATACAAGTGAAAGTTGTTTTTGACAACATTTCATCTATAAGATTACAGTTGTAAAATTTTGTAGGTAGGTACGTTGCAAATTATAATAGAAAATAATAATGCAAACAAAAAAACAATAAGGGTGCCTCCCATACAACTAAAATCAGCACAAATAAAAATGTTGTGGTATCATTAAATTGGTCTTTTTAAATGAAGTAGAGCTTTCTAAAAAATGATTATGTCATACTCGTATTTGCGGTTCCCTATAGCTCGTCAAAATCGTTAAAAACGTGTCCTTGTTGCTTCTAAACTATTAGACTTAGGAAAACGATGTAGGGTGTCCTGGGACAGTTTTTAAGCTACGACTCCGGAATCCTACATTACGAGTGGGTGTGGTTCTACACGCACTTGGCCGATTTTTAAATAACAAGGACAAGTAGGTTCGCCGGTGCAGTGGCCGGAGTTGTCAAGACTATGGTACAGTTTATTAATATAATAGACTGCACCACTAATTGTAAGGAGAAATAATAACGGCGCGGTAGCGAAGGCTGTATCCGCTTGCAACAAAAATGTAAAACGGCACCGATAAGCGACAGAATGGAAAGGCTCGAATGTGAGGGGATTAGAGAGGGGATTCTAGATAGAGGAAAGTACATATTATTCAAGTCTATAACTTCATTTTATTGGAATTGATTCAGAAACTAAAATCATATTAATTTTAAAGAAACGAAAACCACTCTAGCTTTGCACTAGGTATATCAATAACTCCTTCTAAATCTAGTCTAATAACCTAAAAAGTAGTTGTCTTCTTTTGTTAAGTTTTATAAAATTAGATCTTATGAAATGCTAGTATAGTGTTTTCGGTTTCGGAGCCAAATTGCAAAAACAGTTCATTTCCTGTGTCACTCTTAGACCTAATTTAGTACACAGATGTAATAGTCAAAATCAAAAAGAAATAAGGTAGACTCTCCTTCTCTCCCTTGGTTCTTATAAAATGAATTAAAGATTTCTTTGAACACTTTTTTAATTAAAGTAGCATTTACATAAACTTGAGCTCTAGCTACCTCTAACTTTTTAACTTTTAACTTTTCACTCCTAGAACAAAACAAAAATATATATTTATATTTTTGTACATCGCATCGATAACTTCAAAAAGAAATAAATGCAAGCGCATCTCTAGTCGAGCGGGTGGAATGAGTTTTTACGTCCGGATCAAACGCCCAGGCATTTTGTCACACAAAATATAAACGTAGCCTACTTACTTCCTTCCTTCATCGGTGAGGTTTATCTCAGTGATTAATTGCAGTTTACATTTGCGATGTGTTTAAGACTTTACTTCAACATGCAAAAACTATTTAACAGTTATGTTTGATATGCACGGCATACTATTTACTAAGTTGTAATTAGACCCTTTAGTCACAATTTTTGTTTGTCTTTCAGCATTACGTGAATGCGAAGTGAAAATTTCATCACGTTTTTTTAGTTCTTTGGCTAATCTAATTAATTGTTTAACTTTGCTAACAGTGTATACAAAGACACAAAAACTACACAGGGTTAAACAAGATTGGTGCATGTCCCGTTACCTCGTGCTTTTATTCATCTGAACAGCTTTCCCCAAGGAACGCCATAGTCAATTAATAAAAAAAATGAATTGGAAATTGTATGAAGAGTTAATTTTTTTTTGAGATTTCCGCAAAGTCCTGAAACAAAAGTTGTTCAGTGTGATGAGTAGAAGCCCCAATTAACGGGACCTACACCAATTTTGTTACACCCTGTATACTTTATGAATATAAATATACAGATAAAAAAATAAGGATCTATCCAGAAACCGTGAGAAAGTAGTAATAAACAATATCAATTTGGCGATCGATCGGCTTTCTCGTGATCCTCAACTGTATATTAGATGCCGATATAAAGGATCGGCTAACTATAGCGAGCCCGCACAACGGCCATATTTATTGAAATTACTTACAATTTGACTGTAGAGTAATAAGGGACTCCAACTCGGTAGCTCGGTTCACCTTAAAATTAAACCAGCTTTTTGTTGGAGTCGGTATGAATTAGATACTTTATATGTAGACGATTTGCATGAATTATTGTACCGAGCCCTCTCGGAGCAAAAGTACTGCATTATCTTCGCGTACGATGGGCCGGAGGATAATTTTGTGAGTGTGAAAAATAAAATTATCAGACAAGATGAGCTGGAATAATTAATAATTACGAATAGATATATGTATGTAGTAACTATAATAATATAAAATTAACAATTTGGCTCCATCATTGGATAAAGTGGTAGGTTATACACGTTTCTAAATAATAAAAAACATGCCAAGTGCGAATCGTACTCTACCACCTTACCTCTCCACACGAGTACAACAATGTCACTTATTCATTTCGAACGAAGACATCAACGAGAGCAACAGTAAAATGTTTTTTTGAAGTGAAAACTTCTTAAGGCGCGTTGGGCACTTTTAAAATGAAAAAAAAAACCATTGAACTCGCGACACTGTAATGTAATGTAACCGCCACCGTACCAACGTCTCTGGGTACAAGGCGCTTTAAGTTTTCAATTCTGTCGGCCCAATTCCTCCCGGAGTGGTTAGGTTATTTTTTTATCCGAGTACGACTCACTCATAGGATTAGTACTCACTAATTTTCGCGCTTGTATGTACTTATTATAATTTTCACGATAATAGAGCAAAGGCAAAAAATCTTTAAAAATACGACTCTTGTGTGAAAACTTATTTTTATATTTTTTCTAATTTTGAGTATTTTTAATAAATAATCTATAATAAATATCACATATTCTGTAAGAATTCCAGCTGGCTACCTATTACGGTTCAAAAGATATAAACCAGGACAGACGGACGGACGGTGTAAGCTTAGTAATAGGGTCCCGTTGCCTGGTACGGTACCTTTAAAATATTGTAAAATGTGCTGAAAACTACAGCGTCCCTCTTAATCTTGAAACTTTGGTTTCTTTTAATGCATATTTTATTAAAAGGTAATAATACGAGTATGCTCAACATTTCGTGTATTGGTGTGTACGTACAGGTTGTAACAAAACTGGTGTAGTCCCGTTAACTGGAGCTTCTACTCATTACACTGAACAACTTTTGTTCTAGCACTATGCTGAAATCGCAAAAAGACTTCATACAAATCAAATACGGAGGGTCCTTTTTTAAGGATTGACTATGAGTTCCTTCGGGAAAGATGTTCAGTGTGATAGAACAGTATGATAGTATGGTAGAACCCTCAGTTAACGGGTCCTACACCAATTTTTTTACATCCTGTATAGCCCAACTGGTCTGAAGATGATTAGATTAGAATAAGATTGATTATGCCTGTCCGTAAAGAATAAAGTTGTTTTAAACATCAGGTTCGTACCTAAGTACCTACCTTGGGCAATTTGAATTTTGAGGAAACTGTATAGTACAGTCAAGTTACATAAGAGTACCTACTCTTCATTGATGTGACTACAATTACATCAATATTTAATTTGGCAAAAAAATATCAATAAGCTTTCGAATTAAATAACCACAGGAGGCGTACAAATAATAATGTGAAGTTTAGAGTTAAAATAACGTATCAGAGCCCGCAGTGCCACCCGCGCCAGTGCAGCGTAGAGGATTTGAGGCTTTTGGTACATAGTAGCCATTCGTCACACATATTATTTTATCTCAGACAGTTAGTAACCATGCAATACATGCCTATGTGTATGTCGCATAGTCAAATCTCCAAAAAAAATTTGAACTTACTACCTACCCATACTAAGTTGGCTGATCAGCTGATCGAGTTAGTGGGTATGGGAGAGCCATTTTTTTTTGCGATTTGACTATGGGTTTCATGGGGAAAGTTGTTCAGTTTCATTTTGTTAGACCTTATATATTAATTTAATTTAAAAATATACATGTATAATATGTCGTAGCGATATTGTATTATTGACCATTGAAATTAACCTAACCAAAACTGCCTTCCACCACCAAAAGGTGGGGGAGCCTCACTTCGCGAGGCTCTTCGACAGTATCATCATCAAACCGAAGGAACATTATCGCTCGCTTCGCTCGCTCAACTCAGTTTTTCATGATAATTTCATGATCTCGCCAATATCCATCCGACCATTTTATGGTATGCCAAATTTTAATAGTATACATGTTACAACCCATTTCGATAAAAAATATTGCAACCAGTTTTAGTAACTTAACCGAGCGACAAGTCAGAAAAATAGTCTCACATTATTCCGTGATAGTGAATAAAATATAATCTCAAAGTTGGTTAGTAAAATTAGTTAACCTTAATTAATCTTGTTTATAAAACTAATTACGATCAGGTTATTAGTCAAAACCACCAATGTTTGTAGTTTGCTACTTTAATTCTGTTATAGCATAATAAGCTCAGAAACCAGTCAACCAGCAAAATGCAAATTTAGAATATTATACATCGATATATTCCCCATTGCGTTGGGGAATCTTGGTAAGCCCGCTTCCATCTTCGGCAACATCGTCACTTACCACCAGGTGAGATGTTGTCAAGGGTTTACCAATTGTGAATAATTTAAAAAAATATCGAAATAGGATGAGGTCACTTAGCATACAAGTAATAAAACGTGTTAAATATTATGTAATTAAACCTTTTTTTCATATAAGACTTAAATCCATTCTAAATCATTTGATAGATTTATTGCAAGAAGTTAAACTGGCGTCTGGGGCCAGTAACTACTATGGAACTGGGTACCACAGGCTATTAGCCCGCGGTGCAGTAGGAGGGTGCTATACGTGACAACTGTTCAAAATCATCCTGCGCGCAGCGGGATCTTATATGAGTGAATCGCGAAAAATTTGTTTGGCCGCCTTGTATTTAAGTTGGCGGCGGTTTGAGGGTGTGGTGAGGTGGTGAGCCCTCAACAGCCCTCAAAATATTAAATTATGGCCGAAATTGGGTTTAGCAGCCGCCTCCTGCGAATATTTGGTACCTAAGTTTTACACAAGTTTGTATCACAGTAGGTATATGAACATTCAGAAATATGATTTATAATGATTCTGATTTGTTTTCTTTTTTAATTCTAAGCTTTATATTAGCTTGCCGTGTTAGTTAGTTATAGTCTGTCTGTTAGTTAGTTTGGGCCCAAATTAACTGACAAATCTTGGGAGCTAAATTAGAACCCCTTCCCTGATTTCCATTGAGCTCAAATTTTGCATACACGTTGAGAACATTGCATGGTTAGCTAAGTGACGTCATTATTAATCCAATATGGCGGACTCCCAAAGGTAGCGGATCTGTTATTTCGTTATGCACCCTCGTGATATATATTGGGTATCAAATGTTTACTGAGAAAAATACAAAATAGTTAAAATTATTTTCAAATTAAAGTTTGTACTTAAAGTTTTTAGGTTTTACGAAAGCTATTATTTTTATGCTTTTACTTGTAATTATATTTTTTATTCGTTAATTGGCTTTTTTATTGTTTAAATCGTTTGTTACTATGTGCAATTAAATAGACTCTAAGCCCGAATTGTAAAGGATTGAAACATATAACAACTATACTCTGTTACTATAATTATAGTATTTTATAATGCATAGTCTCTGTATTCAGCGTATGTTTGTGCTCGCAAAACTTGAAAAGAATTGATCGATTACGATGAACTTTTGGTCGAATCGTTATGCGCACGCTCAGGAAGGTTTATGACAATAAACCCCGCAAGCCGCTTGCGGCCCGCGCAACGCGCATCCTCAATATCCACGCGGGCGAAGCCACGGACATCAGCCAGTATACTATATGAATTGTAAATTATTATTGTATTTATAAAATGTTATGAAAAAAAGTAAATATCAAAATCGTCATCGAAAAATTTCAGCCGAACGAATGCTGGACAAAGGCCTGGATGATCCAATTTTTTTTTAGAATTGATTATGGGTTCCTTGGGGAAAGTTGTTCAGTATGATGAGTAGAACCCCCAGTTAACGGGCTGTACATCAATTTTTACGCCCTGTATGTTTAGTTTAATAACAACGATTAAAATAAAATGTTTCTTAAAATTAACCTAACAAGAAAATGTACGAATAGTGTTAGTTAATTTGTTTAATTTCATTTTATTTCTCCGACAAATACAGTACGATTGAAATGTAATATGTGTCAAAATTTCAACAGTGGCTTCTACTGTCTTAAGAAAGTGAACTTCTTTCTCCAAAACACTACGAAATGTGAAGTTCGCAAACAAAGGTGGCTAATTAGACGATCGATTTTCAAACAAGTCGAAATTTTATTATTTTTGCGATTGTGATTTTTTTTATATCTTGTATGTATAGAACAAAATTCGAGCGAGCTAACGAGCCTACTGGAGCAACCCGGCGTTTTTAAGTATGCATTTATGAATGTTTGTTCGACGTTAACTCGAGTACTTATTGTTGATCGGATCGTCGTGAAATGTGGTAGGCGCATTAATGAGACAAAAAGAATGTTTGAGTGCATGAGTGAATAAGCCTAATCGGTCAAGGGGTTGCCGAGATTTAGGGGGTTGTAAATGTTAGAAACATGGTTTCTCTAAACACCACTAAAAGTCGGTGGACAGATCCTACATCAACGAGCAAGCGTTAGTGAGTGTACCTAATATATATTTTTTAAAACGCCTACATCGCGAGTTCACAATTAATTCGGGGTGAACTAATATATTTTTAAGTTGGTAATTATTTTAAGCTTAATCAACACCTTATTTATCAAATGAATGTCCTGTATTTAGGTATAAAGTTAGTATAAAATATAAAGCGCGAGGCGCGTGTACGGGTCGAGCTCGAAACGTATAATTCTAACTCATAAATTTTAGCCACAAATAATACATATTCCAGTGCAAATCGTTCTCTGACTGATGTCAGACGCAGTAATAGCTCCGCTCCATCGATATGGTGTTCTCCTAAATCGATGATCCGCTCACAATCACTTTAGAATCGGTTTCAGAGTATCCAGGAATCAAGAATAGACTTCAGACTGGCTATAAATTACAAAATGACAGAATATTGAGATTTGTGCCTAGTTTACACATGTTAAGAAGCGAAGTAATCAAGTTAATTTTAACTTAAAAGTAAGTTAATTATAAGTGGTCGAGCGTAACGAACAAGTAGTAAGTGATTTAGTAGCTAACTAAATTTTAAGTTTTAATTTAGTTCAATATAGCGTTTATTCGAAAAATAGATTGGATTCTTTTCTACTTGTCAACTTATCAACTAAATCATTCACTTACAACTTATGACTTAACAGCTCTTTAGTCATTGTTTACACACAGTAATTTGGTTAAAATTTAGTTAAAATTAAGTTAATTACTTCGCTACTTAATACGTCCAAACTAGGCATTATGCCTAGTTTACACGTATTTAGTAGCGAAGTAATCAAGTTAATTTTAAAATAAAAGTAAGTTAAATATAAGTGGTCGAACGTTTACACGTGTAATGTGAATAAGTAGTAAGTGATGTAGTAGTTAAACTAAATTTTAAGTTAAAATTTAGTTGAATATAGCGTTTACATGTACTAAATGATAATTTAGTAGCAGGCCACGCCCACCGGGGCATGCGCGCGGTGCGGGAGGACAGGCTACTTATTCGAAAAATAGATTCGATTCTATTCTACTTGTCAACTTATCTACTAAATCATTAACTTACAACGTATGAGTTAACAGCTCTTTAGTAATTGTTTACACACAGTAATTTATTTAAAATTAAGTTAACTACTTAGCTACTTAATACGTGTAAACTAGGCATTACACTATGAGTAACTACTGTTGCATAGTATCTCATTATTCCTTTCTTTTTCAACGATAGTTACCTACTAGTCTGTTATTAACACAATCACTTTAGAATCGGTTTCAGAGTTTTCAGGAATCAATTACACATTTGAGGCTGGCTACGTACGACTAAAATTTCAGAACATTAAGCTTTACACTACATAATTACAATAATATATACCCTTGCATAATTTCAACAACAGTTACTTTATTGAGCGTAAAAATATGGAAAAAAACTTACGTATGCTAAGTAGTGATAACTTGTAAGTTGAATAATAAGAGCGTCGGTGGCGTAATGGCAAGGGCCGCTACCTCCTGTCCGGGAGGTCGTGGTTCGAATCCTGCCACGTACCAATGTGTTTTAGAATTTCGATTTCATATGTGCGTTTATCCGACGCTCTTATACGGTGAAGAAAAACATCGTGAGGAAACTTGCACACGCCTGCGAAGAAACTCGAAGGTTGTGTGTGAAATCGACCAACCCGCACTGGGCCCGCGTGGTCTAATAAGGCCCGATTGCCCTAATTCAGGGTAGGTTCGAGCCCCTCGGTAGGGACGTATATGAGCTGATATGATTATGAATAATTTGGTCAATTAAAATAGCTTAAATAAACTTTTTCACATTCTTCTGACTGAATATATAATATTTATATTATAGATCAACCGAGTCAGGGTGCTCCGAAATTCCGAGCTAGCTTCGCTCGCTCCCGCCCGCATTATTAAAAGACTTTGCGGTCAATAGATCCAGAGACGGGATGAGTTTCTAGGAAAAGCTTAGGTATATAGGGTGACTTATAATTAGTTCTTGACAGCAAAGGATATGAATGTACTCGTGATTACAAACAACTTTCCCAAAGAAAATATATGTCAAAAATGAAAAAAAAATTGTTCCTTCATACATTTTTGCCGATATAATGACTTGCTATTGTTATGTATCGAGGACCAATTTTTTTTTCTGATTTGACATATAATTTCTTCGGGAAAGTTGTTTGTAATCACGAGTACAATGACATGCACATCTTTTGTTATCAAGAACTAATTAAAGTCACCCTACACATAGTTACTAAAAAGCATAGTAAGTAAGTAACTATCTGTAGATTATTCTCAATAAATAGGATGAGAACTCAAGAGATCTAACGTTTCGTCCTTTAGCGAAACAGACTAACTAGTTAATTATGTTCGTTACCTGCATTCGCAAATAAGCAGTAACGTATACAGGGTGTAACAAATTTAGTGAAGGAGCCATTAAATGAGACTTAACAAACAACTTATCCCAAAAGAAGTCAATTCGCAAAAATATTGACCAATTTTGTGCATTTTTGTATGGAGCGTCTAAACTTTTGAGCGAATGAGGAGCGACGAAGGAATAAAGAAGGTATTGGGATTTGTTTATTTTTTTTCACAATTGGTAAGCCCTTGACAACATCTCACCTGGTGGTAAGTGACGATGTTGCCGAAGATGGAAGCGGGCTTACCAAGATTCCCCAACGCAATGGGGAGCTGGCTATCTTATCTTCATGCCGGAACACACCAATGATATCAACATTGATATTTAGCGGCAAGACTTAGATAAGATGGTGGTAGGCTAGCCAATGATATCCTAGCTAGGCTAGCTAGTGATATCCAAAAAAATCAAAGTTGTGATTTTGATGGCATCGATTGTCTTACACTAATAAAGTCTTAAAACCAAAGAAATAAAAATGTATGTGTGTGTGTGTGTGTGTGTGACGTGCGTACGTCCGGTGCTCTAGTTCCCAAACTACTAGACGGATTTAGGTAAATTTGGGTTAGGGCAGTGTTGTTTTTATATCACCAGAAGTTTTTTAAATTTCCCTTATCTTGATTTTTAGGGTTGCCACCATAGTAAAAAATCACTTTTTTTTTACTCAAAAATGGCTCTAACGATTTTAACAAAACTTGGTACTTTACTATAACTATACATGACCTACACCGCGCAGTAGGTCGTTATCCAAAAAAATCTAAATAAGGTAGCTTACACAGAAATCCAGTTTGTTCGTCACTTTTTCTCAAAAATGACATTAACGATTTTAATGAAACTGTAAAAATTACTATGATTTAAGAAGGCCTACTACACTGGATAGTTAATTATTCAATAAAAAATCAAGTTAGGTATTTCCTATACAAACCCAAATTATTTGTATTTTTTTCATCACGTTACTAACTGTATTCTTTGCTACTAAGTAAGTGTACTTAAGGCCCAGTGGTACTTAAAAATCTGTCTTTGTCTTTTTCTTTACGTGTAAAGACTTAAGAAAATAACCACACTTTTGCACTTTTTCGATGTTTTCGTTTTTATATTCATCATATTTATCTTAAATAAAAATCCATTCGATGTTTTCCCTTCAGTCACCTAAGAACTTTATTTTAATAAATAATTCATATTATCAAATTACTTATTTTAAGAATAAAACCGAAAATAGACGATAAAATGGCTCGGAAAGAGGTACCTTTGCGAAATTATTCTATCGAGCCAACTTTATTAAATCGTGTTTCCATTCGATATAATACTCTTTTTATTTTGTTGTTTGTAACACAATGCAAAGGGCTTACCAATTGTGAATAAAAAAAAATATGTAAGTAGTATTTTAACTATTTATTACATACTAGCTTTTGCTTACGGCTTTGCCAGCGTGGATATAGTTTTTATTATTTGAGTGTGTCCAGTGCGCGAGCCGCAGCGGCTCGCAAGCTGCGAGTTGCAACGATGTGGATAACATAATCACCTTCTACATGAAAAACCTTGCATAGATATGTGATAATTTTCATAGTGATCCGTCTAATGGTGTCGGAGTCTATGAATCTCAAAGGAAGGTAACATATTATACTAAAAAAATGGTGTAGGACAATTCAACTGGGGGTTCTACTCATCATACTGAACAAATTCCCCAAAGAACCCATATTCTCAAAAAATGGACCCTCCATACAAAAATGCAAAAAATTGGTCATTCAGCTGATCGATTTGTATGAAGAGTTTTTTTTCTTTTGCGATTTCAGCAGTCATAGAACAAAAGTTGTTTAGTATGATGAGTAGAAGACCCAGTTAATGGGACCTATAAAAAATTTGGTACACACTGTATATAACCATATACATTTTTATACAATACTAGCTGATGCTCGCAACTTCACCAGCGTGAATATCGAGGCCTTTTTGTTATAAATTCTCCCGGGCGTGTGCCTAATAATTCACCAATGTTTAATCGTAATCGATTGACTACTTTGGAGTTTTAAGACACGGAAGCTGTTATTTTTATATTTAAAGATATAATTAAACATTGTTTATAACCGCTTTTCAAAATCTAAGTAAGCACCCACCGATTTTTGGATACATAACTTTAATCCTCGGTCCTAACGCAAGTTCCTTTCAGACCTATCATTACCTGTATTTAGTATTTACAACATGAAATATAATTTTGATGTCAGAGAGAATTTATTTATTATATAAAAGCAGTGGACGGCCCGCAACATGTAATTTTTATCGAATTAACCATGGATGCCAGCTAAACGGTTGATATTATATTGTTGCGATCAATAAATAATTGTTGATGGACAGACAATTAAGATAATATTAGCCAAATAAAATTGGCCAAGTGCGTGTTTGATCACGGGTAGTGTAGGGTTTCGACGTCATTGCTTCATAACTCGGAAACTGTTATAAGTATCACAGGATATATACATCTGTGTAATAAAAAAATACGAATGTGCTTTAGACCACACGACTGAAGTAAAACCTTGTACTTTTATCATCTGTGGTAAAACTTACTCAGCTCCATCCATCTAGATATGTTTGAAAGTAAATAGGTACTTAGTCTTCAGGTCTTTAGAAAATAATCTTTATTTTTCAATCGGAGGTATAGACAGTTTATAAAAAGAGTTTTATTAAGTATCCTCTGAAAATGATCAAATCTTTTTTATCTTATATTTTTGTTTGGATTGTTTTGCCTAGCGATATTTTTGCCTTGGCAACCGATATTGTTGGTAAACAAAAATAAATAGTATCTCTCTTTCTATCTTCACTAATTTATATATACCTCTCAACTTCCGTTCGCCTCGCCCGATCACACTCCCTCGTCACGCATCCACCAGCTAACTTCCCAATTCAATCGTGCGTAAAGAAGTTTTACTTCAATAATATACAGGTGTAACATAAAGGTGCAGTGATACTTTAAGGTAGGCTTGTACTCATCAAACTAAACAACTACAGCTTTGCTGAAATCGCAAATTTTTTTTTGGGTTTTTTATTCATAACCGGCCGATAAGCTGACCAATCTGTTTGAAAAATTAAAAAAATCGCGATTTCAGCAAAGTTATAGGACAATAATTGTTCAGTTTGATAATTACAAGCCCACATTAAAGTATCACTGCACCTATATGTTACACCCTGTATACTATAATATATAATATTATCTATGCAAATCAGTACTAGCTATTTCAGTCATATATATTTTGGATATTTGCTTTAGGTAGGACTACTGCAAAGCCAACAGGAAGACTTATGAGAAACTTACAGGCTATGTATGTAGTTACGTTGTATGAATGTATGTATGTATGTTTTCTTTTTTGCTTCGTGCGGCCTAAAATACTAAACCGATTTCAACAAATGAGGTGTCCCTTAATTCGTGGCGATCCTCAGTGTGTCTTTAGGCTATAATCATTCTAAACTGATATTCTATATAGGCAGTACTAATATATATACTGTGATATAGGTAAAATTTGCAAATTTGGATGTAAAAGAAAAACTCCGAAGCTTAAAAAAAATCATAACATCATCACAAATGGGTAATCAGGAATCTTAACATAGGCTAAAAAAATGACACTACGCTTCCGCGTTGTCCACACGAGCAAAGCAGCGGGCACCTGCTAGTAAATTTATAACACTTTATTACATGAAAAGCTCAAGCTTTTTGTTTTGTTTATGCACCCGACTTAGTAAGTACTATGTAGGTATGACGTTTTTTTTGAAGTGAAAACTTCTTTAGGCGCGTTGGGCACCAGGTACAAAACTTATTGATATAGGAAAAAACCATTGCCCTTACTGTTACCCGTCACCTGTTACCGTAACAGGATAGGATGGGATAGGATATGCTAGGGTAGGATGGGCCTGGTTTGGGATGGGATACGATACGATACGATAGGATAGGATAAGACAGGAAAGGCAGGATGGGACAGGACCTGGCAGAACAGGACAGGACAGGACAGGACAGAATAGGATAGAATAAATATTTATTCAGTGATAAGTACCCACAAGTGAAATATTGCGTTATTATTGTAGTTTATAAAGTTAAAACTTCTCTAGGCGCGTTGGGCATTTTTTGAGGTGGGTAAAAACCATTGAACTCGCGATACTATAACGTAACCGACACCTTATCAGGAGCACTCACAGGGTCAAAACTTTGAGAACCTAGTCGTTCGCCAGGAACACTCGGATGGTCAAAACTTATAAAACTGTAAAAAGTTTTCACTTCTGCCGGCACCCTTGGAGTGGTTTTTTAATTAACTTTACTTTGTTTACTTTTCTTACCCGACAACCTCAGTTTATCCAATGTTAGCGTCTATAGCTAAAATTACACTGAATCAGCAATTTCAAAATTCTAACGTAGGTAACCAAGTATAGTAAAAAATAACAGTAAATCTATATATAAGGTCTAACAAAATTAGCTGAAACTATTTTAACTGGTGCTTCTACCCATGAAACTGAACAACTTTCCCCGTGAAACCCGTAGTCAAATCTAAAAAAATTTTTGAACTTCCCATACTAAGTTGGCTGATCAGCTGATCGAATTAGTATGGGACATCCAATTTTTTTTTTGAGGTTGGACTATGGGTTCCATGGGGAAAGTTGTCAGTTTCATGGGTAGAAGCACCAGTTAAAATAGTTTCAACTAATTTTGTTACACCTTATATATTATTTTATTTTTTATATATATAAATCTTCTGTCCGTGTGTTAGTCATTGAACTCCTCCTAAACGGCTGGACCGATTTCGCTAATTCTTTTTTTGTCGAGTTCGTTATTGTCAGGAGAAGGTTCTTATGTAGGGTAGGGTAGGGTAGGGTAGTGTAGGGTAGGGTAGTGTAGTGTAGGGTAGAGTAGTGTAGGGTAGGGTAGTGTAGGGTAGTGTAGTGTAGGGTAGGGTAGTGTAGTGTAGTGTAGGGTAGGGTAGGGTAGGGCTGTGTTATGTAATGTAAGGCGGTACGTAGTTCGCCGGGACAGCTAGTTATTATATAAAAATGAATCCCTATTTCCCTTGGTCACGGCATCACGCGTGAACGGCTGGACCGATTTCGCTAATTCTTTTTTTGTCGAGTTCGTTAATGTCAGGAGAAGGTTCTTATGTAGGGTAGGGTAGGGTAGGATAGTGTAGTTTAGTGTAGTGTAGTGTAGGGTAGGGTAGGGTAGGGAAGGGTAGGGTAGTGTTTTGTAGTGTAGTGTAGTATAGTGTAGTGTAGTGTAGTGTAGTGTAGTGTAGTATAGTATAGTGTAGGGTAGGGAAGGGTAGTACAGTGTAGTGTTAGATGGAACGTAGTTCGCCGGGACAGCTAATAACAAATAAAAACTAAATAAAAACCAATTGAAATGTCACCAATTTTGTTTATATTTGTATGGAGGTTCCAATTTTTTTTTAAGAATTTACTATGGGTTTCTTGGAAAATTGTACAGTATTATCAGTAGAACCCCCAGTTAACGGGTCCTACACCAATTTTTTTGCACCTGTATAACTTTTAAAAGTAATAACAGAGAATAAAAGTTTAGTTAGAACTCCAAATAAAACCAGTGTCCCATAGCCTACTTGAGCTACTCAATCCATCCTTTCTAGAAGTATACAACACCAAGCAACACTTTCATAAAAGTGAATTATACGTAACATTAATTATATATACTAGTGAGCGCCCGCGGCTTCGTCCGCGCATATCCCGTTTTTTTCCGTTCCCGTGGGAATTTCCCAAAATCCTTTCTTATCGGATGCCCACGTCCTAATTGTTACCTGTATTCAAAATTTCAGCGAAATCCGTTCAGTGGTTTCGGCTGTGCGTTGATATACCTGTCAGTCGGCTTTTCCTTTATATATATACAGATTTCTACAAGGTTTTTGTCTTTAAGTACTTTTTTTATAGAAAAATATAGTAAAATCTCACTAAAAACCTATCCTAGAAAATCGGACTTACTGGTACTTTCTGGTATAGTCACAGCAGTTTTGCGATGTACCTAAAACAGGTCCAAATGCACCTTTTTCTTTATCCCAGCCACACTATAAATTATCTGTGGCAGCTGCCATTGCAAGCAAATAACTCCTCTCACTTGTCTAAATACTTATGACGAATAGATCGTGCTTTCCGGCTAACTACAGTTCCAACTAGTAGGCACCTACAGTATTTTAAAGGCATTAATCTTTTCTCACATCTATAAAATTTTTGATAAGCAATAATTTGTTTTATATAAAATAAGTTGTAATTATTGTTTTGAAAATTGTATCGTTACTAAAACTAAGTCTTGAAAATCAATCCAAATTGTTAAAAGCGTGATATCATCACGTTATACAGAACCAGAATGTTTTCGTGACGAACCTGAATTTGTTAAAAGCACGGTCTGTACAAATTTTACTAGGGTGTTAAATTAAATTATACTTAGTAAAACTTACTGGTTTTTTTTTTTGTAATTGATCGTACATTGCGTAAATACATTTTTAACTGCCTCAGACAAATTTTATATTATATGCTTGAACGATTTAACGTTACGCTTTAGGAACACTGTTTTTCAAAATTGTAAAACCTACAATTAAAAAGTAAATGCTATAAAGAAACCTCAATTAATTTTATGAGGTCTGTCCTACGATACTCCAAACGAAATTCATCAACTCGACATTTAGGGGCTCCCCTAAAAAAAATTTTTTGATATACATTTTCATTGCTGCAGGTCTGTTACCGTTATTTAATTGAATATTTACTCTAGGTCTATTAGTGGCAGAGAAACAAATACTGTGACATATGGACAGACAAACAGACGAACATGACTAAATTATACGGGTTCCGTTTTTGCCATTTTGACTCGGAATCCCAAAAAGTCATAAAGCGCCATCTTGTGAAAATACAAAGAAGCGATTTGAGTGGCGAGCTGGGGGAGAGGCTGGGCAGAAGCGAAGCGATACGAACAGGCATGCGGCATAGCATGCAGACAATGCAGACAAGTTTACACTATGCGCCACTTTTCTGTGCATTTAGTTGGCGCCGTCAGACACTGGATATCGTGAAGGAAAAAAATTGTCTGCGACGCCCTAAAGATTTTTTTAAGGCACCGTAAATATTTTATTACATATTCTGGATATGTTTTGCGCGCCCCCCCGCGACTCAGTGAATTAGCGTTCACACCCGGTGGTCATGTAACCGTTAAGGATGCAGATCAAAAATCAAGTAGCTATATGTCTCTCACATACAATTTGACAGAGATAAGATTTTGGAAGTCTACCTTACCGTTTTTTTATGTTTATTCATAGCTAAAAAAAACATAAAAATATAAACACACTACAAAGGAAAGCCTATCGGGTTTTTGTTTTATGTTTATAGGTCGGCAACGGTTAATTTATTCTTTAAACGGTTTGCGCTGCAATGAAGGATTTTCTAACACCCCCACTTTTCGGTTCCAAGTTCGAATACCATACAAAAACCTTTTATGTAGAAAGATGCACGAAACATAGAAGGCTAAGTCTTATAGAGAAAGCGACGCAAGCGACCTGCGCTATAATGCTTGTATATAAATAGGTTACCTAAATAAAATTTTGTTAAATTACCTATATAACAATATAATATAAGTCTTTGTGTGTGTGTCTGCAATTGCAACTATTCAGTTTCTGAATTAATTGAACGAGATTTTGAGGAAAATGCACTCTACATCGCTTACAGACACCAAAATGATTTAGAAAAAAATATGTGTGGTGCATGTCCGTATCTTCGATTTGCAAAGAAACTGTTGGACTGATTTCGATGAAATTTTGCACATGAATATGTAAAATTATTTTCTAGGGGTTTATTAGTTTTTAATTTTCAAAATGTTAAGGGTACCTCCCATACAAAAAAGATTTTTTTTTTGTTAAAAATGACGCCTAGTTTATTTTCTTAATTTTGTCATTGACAACACGTTTAAACACTCAAAAAATATGCCATATTAAGTAAAAAGTATATCTGAGAAAACTATAAAAATGGTACCTGTCGTAGAAAAAAGTTTAAGAATATTTTTTCTCCAAAACGCAATCGAGAAATGTTTCAAGCGGCTATAATATGCCATAAGTGATACCACTAAAAAAAACAAAAAAACAATAAACATATAAAGAAAACCTTTAAAAAGGTACCTCCCGTACAAATTGTATACTAAATATTAGAAGCTCCTGCGAGGAGGTAATTAATATGTTCTCCGTGGGGAGTACCAACTGTTCATTATCATCATGATAGCAGCCGAAGAACGTCCACTGCTGGACATAGGCCTTAGGCCCTATAGTGGCGTAATCAATTTATTTTCATAAATAACCTATCCCAGATGAAGGGAAAAATAAAGGTATTGATTTCAGGCGTGAAACTCTTGTTTTCATACTTTTCCGTAGTCGAGTTTCAGTTTTTTTTCACTTTTATTTTATAGCGGTTTTATTTTTGACAGCTGTTGCCAACTCAGGGTAATTTACCCTATATTTAGAGTTAAAATTACAAAAAAGGGTAATTTTTGGTAAGCATTTTCTTGGGGTATTTTATAGGGTAATGCTTTTACTAGGGGTATTTTTGGGTTATTATCAATAGATGGCAACATCATATCTGCTGATCGAATTAGTTAATTCACTCCACGTATTCCACATATCCAACTGCTTTGTTCAATATCTATTCTATTCTATCCAATATTCAATCTCACTTCCACTCGTTTCCCGTCCCAACGTCGATCTCTACCCTAATAAATAAAGTCTAACATTACTTTACTATATTACCGTGATTTGCAATACGCGTAGTGTATCCAAATAAACAGACAAAAAACAATGAGCAAACATTGAAGTAGTACTACTATTACTACTAGTAATTCAATGTGAGCAAAAGCATTTTAGATTTTTATTTCTAATAGATGCTAGAGAACCGTAGCTCAGAGGCAAAGTTCACTGGCTTTACACAGGAGGTCGCGGGTTCGATTCCCGGCGGGGTCAATTGTAAGACTCGGTTTGGTTGGTGGTAGGGCATTTTCTAAGCCCGCCTGGCTAGCTACCACCATCTTATCTAAGTCTTGCCGCCAAATATCAATGTTGATATCATTGGTGTGTTCCGGCATGAAGATAAGATAGCCAGTTCCCCATTGCGTTGGGGAATCTTGTTAAGCCCGCTTCCATCTTCGGCAACATTGTCACCACCAGGTGAGATGTTGTCCAGGGTTTACCAATTGTGAATAAAGAAAAAAAAAAGAATTATTATTTTTGGTTCAAAACTTGTAATGTTATATTTATTTTATTTCGATTTGAAGGAATACGCATTTATTTATGCTTATAATATTAACTTGTTGGTAACAAAAATTACATGTGAGTAAATTTAGTATTACATAATTGTTTTAGTGAACGCCTCAACCACCTCTGTGGCCTAATAACATCCAATGACGTCCATTAGCTTCACATCAGGAGGTCGCGGGTTCCATTTCCAGCAGAGTCTCACTTTGTAAGACTCGGTTTGGTTGGTGGAAGGGCATTTTCTAAGCCCGCCTGGCTAGCTTCCACTATCTTATCTAAGTCTTGCCGCCAAACATCAATGCTAACAACATTGACGTGTTCCGGCTTGAATATACCTAGCAAGTTCCCCGTGCGTTTAGGAATCTTGGTAAGCCCGCTTCCATCTTCGGCATAATCGTCACTTACCATCAGGTAAGATGATATCAAGGGCTTACCAATTGTGAATTTAAAAAATCATATGATAAAAAATTTTAGGGTATTTTTTGTAAATTTTACTGAATCTAAGGTAAATTTAAACTAAACCTGGGGTAAAGTGAAAACTGAAACTGGCGACACTGCAGCTATCATCCGAATGAAGATCTCGAAGAGATCTATAATTTCTCTTCAGAAACTAGTAGGTAGTCGATCAGTAATTTCCGAATTACGACGCGGCGGTTTTAAGTTTGACAAATTGTCATTCAAAATGAAGATCTCGACGATATCTATCATTGCTCTTTGGAATCTGGTAGGATATATATTATAACCATTTTGACAGCTGTCCCAGCACGTCGAATCCACGGCACAAAACACTTGTATTTTAAAAGACAAGACGAAAATAATGTTAAATGTCCGTGTCGCACCCACTCCTCTAAAGGTTGTAGACTCTGGAGCCTCTACACTGGAAGTTGTTGGCAAATATACCTGGGACAAACAGTCCAGCTAGGTAGTTCCAACTTCAAGAAAGAGATCAATCGACGAATCCAACTCGGCTGGGCAGCGTTCGGGAAGCTTCGCAATATCTTCACGTCCCAAATACCGCAGTGTCTCAAAACTAAGGTCTTTGACCAGTGTGTGTTGCCAGTGATGACTTACGGAACTGAGACATGGTCGCTTACTATGGGCCTCATAAGAAGGCTCAAGGTCACCCAAAGGGCAATGGAGCGTGCTATGCTCGGAGTTTCTCTGCGTGATCGAATCAGAAACGAGGAGATCCGCAGGAGAACTAAAGTAACCGACATAGCTCACAGAATCGCTAAACTGAAGTGGCAGTGGGCAGGGCACATAGCTCGTAGAACAGATGGCCGATGGGGCAGTAAAGTTCTCGAGTGGCGAACGCGCACCGGAAAACCGTAGCAGCGTAGGCAGGCCTCCCACGCGGTGGACCGATGACCTGGTGAAGATCGCGGGAAGCCGATGGATGCGGGCAGCGCAGGACCGGTCGTCGTGGAAATCCTTGGGGGAGGCCTTTGTCCAGCAGTGGACGATTTGTGGCTGATATGTTGAAGATCTACAGATAGGTACTCGTGAAGTCATAAATAATGGGCTCAGGTGGACACGTTAAAACAAGTGCTGTAAGAGCTTTCAACATGACATCGTATTATTACCAAATTAATTGTACATCGACGCATACTTTCTGGCATAGTTAAGCATACGCAAATCAACAATGAATTACGCTTATTAATAGCATGGAATAAAGGTAATATTGGCTGTGATATTGGCTTGATAAAATTATACTTACAAATAATTTGGGTTGGATTGGGAAGTACCTTATTTAGATTTTTCCTATTATAATAAATTAATTCAGAAAGTTTCATTAAAATTTTTACATCCATTTTTAAAAAGTAACAAACAACCTGCGCTTCTATGAGAGATACACTTACCTTATTTAGAAATTTCTGAGAAAAAAAGTGTTTTTATGGTGGAAACCCTAAAAAATTTAACTGGAGAATTTTAAAAAACCGACAGGAAATATAAAAATAATATTTCCCTAACCCAAAATTTATGCAAATCCGTTCGGTACAACTAAATTTTAAAAAAAGCATTTTCCTGTCGCTCGCTTGCATGACTTTTGTTCGAAATGAATAGGTATCGTTGTTAGATAAACACTTGTGTGTCGGTGCGCGAGTCCGCTCGCACTTGGCCGGGTTTTGCCATTTTGTCTCCAGAACCCTAAAAAGGGAGTTCCCATACTAAGTGAAAATTAGCATAAACACTCCAAAAATAATACCTAGTTAATTATGATACAAGGGTGGTAAAAAGGTAAATAACAAAGGCGAGGGTTTACCATCGTCACAGTCATTTCCTTTTACACACCTGTATCATACGAAGTTTTTCAGTAGGTACAGTTGTGAGAAAACAGGTAAAATGAAAAAGGACCGTGTGAGAAAAACAAAATACATGGGTACATACCTATCAAGGTTCCGGCACCAAAAGTTAACGCGACTTGTGGCTCATTTTAAATGTCCGGGGAGTAATCTCACTTTGTTTTTTCCTATACATACACAGAATTAAATTTTATATTACATATTACATTAAATATTCATAATTTTATTTGTAATTCACAGCCAAAACAACGTTTTAAAAAAATTGTGACATATTTTAGCTAGGCACATTTACGCATGGGTAAGTTTTTTTTAATATTACCAAAAATAGATTGCAATAAGGCTTGGAATAAAATCTCCTTGGAAAAGATGACCTATTCCTTGGTGCAACCTATGCCAAAGTAAAGTATATATATATATTAGTACTAATGTACAGTATGGACACTCCCAGCCGCTCTCTAGATTGCGACCTCTCCCCCTCGTCACCCAGATTGATACAGATTGGTTACAGTTTGGTTGTTGAACGTATAGGATTGCGCAGTCATTTTGTTTGTTCCGTCATTCCTGTTTTGAAATGTCATTTCTGGCCCGTTGTATGAAGTGTCCAGGGTGTGCCCAAAGGATGAACAACAGGACCATTACTAAGCCTCCGCCGTCTGTCTGTTAGCGGGCTGTATTTCATGAAGCGTAATAGGTAGACATTTGAAATTTTCACAGAATGTGTATTTCTGCTGACGATATAGGGACAAATAATGAAAATTTAAAAAAGTGTTTTTTTTGGTAATATTTTTGATTTAGCTGTATCGTAAAAACGGTAATACTTGTAAGTGTGAAACTTAGTGTAATTCTATTACTAATACTGAAATTAAACAACAAATAACAAAAACCAGCTAAGCGCTAAGTGGTGCGAACTGAAATAAAAAGTATATTTCTTTCGCTCGTGTTGATCTCCTTTCTTTGTAATGTGACGAGGTGTGTAATACGGAACTCCAACTCGCACTTGACCGCTTTTTTACATGCAAACGGTCGTCCAGTACTGTTTTGTCGTGCTCTCCAGTCTGTTTATTATACGTCTATTTACAATGCGATCATACGAATCGACTACCTGCGAGAAGTGGCGGCGGCGGCGCGGCGGGACGGCCGGCGGCGCGGCGCGGCGGTGGGCGGCGGCGGTGGTGGTGCACACTGGTTTAAGATATTATTGTGAAGGCCTTATCTTGTTTTATTCGAGTTAAACTATTAAAAATAGTGACACGGTAACTTATGATTCTTAAATTCACTATTTATTTATTTTAAATTGAACCAACCAACCTTTTTTTGGATATGAACTTTTTGGCACATCGGACTAATATGTCAATCTTGCAGGAGCTAAAATCACAACAAGGTTCTCCATCATATGTAGGAACTACGAAGGTACGTGAGTAGGTACTTCGGTCACATTGCTAAAAAAGTGGCGACTCGTTAAACAAACTCTTTCTAATCTGACAAAATATGAGTTAAGAGTACAGTCGATAGTCGGAGCCCCGCGCGATGGTCGGACCAACTAAATCCACAACGCCATATATTAAATCGTGCCCTATTCATCGTTACACCAAATCACTACACCAGTATGGTCACTAACGGTTATTTTAACTACCCGTGTTCACACACACCTTTTATTATTAATGCAGAGTTCGACATAATGTTAATATTGTTAATAGACTATAAGCAAAGAAGTTCCCTAGGGCTCTGGTAAACCTTCCACCCTGCCCTAAAGGTCTCGAAGGGGTAATCTGATGCTGATTCAGAGGAAGAATTCATGCAATGGTTGGTTTATCTCAATTATATCGACGTCAGATCGTGCCAGACCCGTTGTCACATCAGTCTATTATATCTGTATAATTTTTTAAGCTACCAAGGCCAAGAAAATATGAAGAAACGCAATAGCGTAAAGGAATGAAGGAAGAAGATTCTTTGGGGAGGTCACAAAAGACAAGGAGAAAGGAAAACAACGATACATGGAGGAAGAGGAAGGAAATATAACTTTTTTATACACAATGTATCAAAAACAGATGTGTGATACTTACAGAGGGTTTGCATCTTAGCAATTTTTATTCTATCTACACTTTTTATATAATCGCAAGTAACTACTTTTTATACAAATCCGTCAGCTGAATTTGGTATGACTGAATTTGGTATGAACTTATTGTTTTAAGGTTAGGTAGATGGCACCCGCCGTGCTCCGGCATTGCGTTCTGTCTTAGTCACTCGCACCCAATCGCATTCAACTCTGCTACCACTCAGTGCTGCTAGGATTATGTTTGCTAGATATCGTGACTTGCCTTGACTTTCACTTTAAGGCTTGTCTTCGTGTGTGGTTGGGGTGTACATTGAGTGTGGTCAGGTCCGTGACTACTGCCGGAGCAACCAGGGCAGTTCCCCGGAAACCTGGCCAAGTTAGCTAACCTACCGTTTTTTCCGTTACTTTGAAAAAATAAATAAACATTTTCAGGCTCGCTCTGCTCTCTCTGGAGTAAATAACTATTCCAAATAATCGTAGATGTAGAGCAAGGCTCTTTACATACCCTTCGCAATACGAGTATAATAATAGTTGAAACAAGCAGAGAAAACCCCAAAAATCAATTTTGTGAGCTGAGTATCTGCAATGCTTTTAACTAACCCTCTAAAGACATAGGTTGATCTACTTACTTATTGGCCTAAGTCTTCTAGGTGGGGCAGAGAGCATTTACAGTGTTCCGCCATTTTGTTCTATCTCGGGCTACGTACTTTAGCTCAGGTCTTGACGACCCGATCTCCTTCAAATCCGCTGCCACTGAGAACCGCCAGGATTTTGTGGAACGGCCACGCTTTCTTTCCTGGCGGGGTTCAATTTAGCGCTCCTCTTAGTATCTGGGTGGAGACCCTTCTGAAAGCGTGTCAAATACAGGTCCACTTGGGACGAGCGATCTGGTGGCCGATCAGCGTTACGCGACAGATTTTGAGTTTTACTCTTCGAGTGAGTTTTTGTAATCGTCATATGGGTCGATGTAGCGCGAAGGTTACCCTAGCTTTGGCTATTCTAGAAACGATGCATGTTCTCTTCAGTTCTTCCAGAATCTGACATGATACTAACGACCGAGGTAAGCAAACGCTAAATACGCTCTATTTGTGTACCTAATTGTAAAGCTAGAGCGTTTTTACCTTCCGTGCGCATTTCCTGGGTCTTAAGCGTGTTCATTTTCAAGACCATCGATGATCTAGATTGGTTCGTATCAGCGTTTTTGTGACTGAGGACACAGGTCGCCAGCGTAGCTAAGGCATAGATACCTACGGTTGTAAAAAAAAACATCGCTTTGTGTGCCAATTTCTTATACAACGGGGTCCCTAAGGTGCAGCAAATATGAGCGCTATCCAAAAGGGAAGCAAAATTCATAATGTTTTTAACTCATTAAAATTTACCAATTATTAGACCATACCATCAAATGTTTAATATTTAGCGCTAGCTTCGTTCACGTTTTTTCATTATACAGGTACTTTTTGTAGTCCAGGTTACTTTCTGCTGTGAGGTCTCGTGGCTGATCAGTAATTAATTAGCGACAGATATCCCGATATTGGGAGTTGTCTGTAAGCTCCGTGGCGACAGTTACGACAACACAGAATTAACATACTTGAATCATGATTCACGAACAGAAGACCATTTTGTTATTCATTTCAGCTCTTATGAATAATTATAAATACTTATACTTGTTTAGGTATCAGATTTATTGTGTTATGTATATTTGAATAAAATATATATCTATAAAGGTTCGCAATAAAAGCTGTCAGTGTAAGCTGTGTCTAAAATACATAATATATTAAATTATGTGCTTGACTCGAAGGAATAAGGGCTTGACTGAAGCGCGGCAATTGGCCCACTGTGCGGAGGCGCGTGGCGGCGGTGGCGGCGGCGCGACGGGCGTCCGTCTGCGTCCCTTTCTCAAGGCTATCCACTGGCCAGGCGCAGGCATCAAGATCACCCTCGCGCAACGCATCGCGCATCGCGTGCATTTCTCAGAGCATATACATAGATAGATATACAAATATTGTATGCGGATTGTGCCTTCTTTCCTTTAGTCACTTTGTATGTAAGAGTTTATTTAATAATCTAAGAATTTACCTACGAAGCCACCTATTCTACCTACAGAGATAATTGATAGATAAGGTAGTTATGTAAGTGTGGTATATTTACTTTTGTTTTCTTTAATAAACCTCTAATAAAATATTGTACTATAACCAGAGATATGCTATATATAAGGGGTGGTAGATAGGTTACATGCGTTCTAAAAGTGAAGCAAATAAAAAGATGCCAATTGGCATCTCTTTTCTTAGTAGCATTCGGTGCGATGGAAGGGAATTACCTATAATGTTGTGTGTGTAAATGGGTTCGATTTTCAAATGTGGTTTGTTAGTGCATAACCCATCTATGGTAACAAATCTCTGACTATAACTACCATTGAACTACATTACTAGCGTACTATACTTACATCAAGAGATACCTAACCTACCTAAGTAAAAAAACTATACTTAACGAGCTACCAAACTATACCTGGTTATCCACGGCAGCCGTAGATATTATGTTTATATACCTATACATAAACCAAAGAAGTAAACAATCCAATCTGTCGCTGTCACTGTCAAAACCTCGTGTGTGCATTATTTTTGTAAGAAAAGTTTAGTTGAACAATTAATGAACTTACCTCGACGGCGGCCTATGAAAGCTGCTAGTGAAGTGCTTTTTATTCACATGAACAAACACTACACAATGAACTATAGTTGCACGATTTCTTAATTATTTGAAAGGACTCTCGGACTGACCGCCTCACATCTGTAGTTTGTGTACTGGACGGATTTGATTTGTTTGACTAATACACAAGCGTAGGCGCACGAATCCAGACAACTGACGGCGGCACGGCGACGGAACGGCCCCAGTGCGACGCTAGCGCCGCCGCGGCGCGTCCCGACGACGAACCTGTGTATCAGGCAGGCAGCGCCGAACGGGAGGGTGAGGAAGGACACCCTTCAGTGTTGTCTAATCGAACAAAAACGTATGATTTTCATCCCTTTCATGCTTGTTCGTATAACCAGACACAATTCTCTTAATGATAGAACCTTGTCATAGTAAAACTGTTTAACTGTCTGCAACGCCATTCAAATATTTATCGTTAAAATTTGAAATAAGAACAATTTATTGATATACAAACTATTATACATTATGATGGGATAATAATGATGCAAAAAGTTGAAAATTATTAACAACTTAATTTTGTTTGATTTCTTGATGAAAGATATTAAAATGGAGATAAATGTCTTAAGTAAATAGATAGATGGTTGTGAAAAATGGTGATTGTTGGGTGGGTGATATTAATTTTGAACCGACTTCAAAAAAATATTTTAGATTTTAAGTTTTACAACCGGTTTTTATCATATTGTTTTCATTTATTTAAAATTCAACTCTAAATACATAATTCGACGCCAATTTAATTTAATTACCTTGTTATTTAATTTTTCGTATACGCCTGCTTTTTTTCTGTCCCTCCCTACTATGGGTTGTCACTTTATGTCAAATTTTTTCTCAGTTCTAGAAGGTATTATCCTAATTACTTACCTTTCAGTGCGGTGTACAAGGATAGTGGTGTATTTTCAACCGACTCCAAAAAGGAGGAGGTTCTCAATTCGACTGTATGTTTTTTTTGTATGTTTGTTACGCGATATCTCCGCCGATTGTGAACCGATCTTCTTCAAATATTTTGCGTAGATACATAGGTACGAATAGACCGATAGTTGTATACTTTTAGGTTGTTCAGATGAGCTGATGATGGAAGATTTAACTCCTTAACTTTCATTATGTTAAGATGATGATGGAAGCTACAGGAATCTGTATCTGTTAATGAAACACATGCTTCATGATTTGATGGTTCCTATTGACGAGTGGGTGATTGGGTATAACGTTAGTAGATAGATATCATTAACACTAAAAATAAATAAAATAAAAATAAAAGTTTAAAAAACTTAAAAACCGACTTCAAAATGAAATTCACTCAAAAATATGAAATAATATTATTATACTTAGATACACGACATTAACCAAAAATAACGAAATCAAAGATACGTACGAATTAAATAAGGGGCCTAAAATATTTTTTTAGGTCGGTGTCAGCAATGCCATCGAATCTAAAACATTTGATACGTAAGTAGCTGTGTGCTGGTACCGAACTCAAAAATAAATTTAGGCTCCTAATTTAATTCGTACCTACCTTTGATTTCGTTATTGTTAATAAATGTCGCGTATCTAAGTATAATAATATTATTTCATACTTTTGAGTGAATTTCATTTTGAAATCGGTATTTAAGTTTATTAAACTTTTATTTTTATTGTTCGTTTGATTGTATCATTATTTTTAAGAATTATGTGAAAAAAAAATATGAAAAAGAAAAATCTGATATGAATAATTAACTGTGAGCCGCTATATTGGAATACTGTGGTTTTAGTGTGCGGGCTGTCGTTAGATTTGTCTTGATCCCGTGAGTGACATAATATGATAAATTTTATCCGGCTGCCCAAAAAAATGAGGTGAGTAATGATTTTATGCGTCCATCTTTCAGTTTTTTTTATTAAATTGGTTACTTTATTTATTCACCCTTCACTAACAAAGTCAAATAATACACCTAAATATAGTAAGTAGGTAGGTGAGCGTTGCGCGAGCCGCCGCTGCTTGGTACGCTTGTTATAGGAGTTTTTTAGAGTAAGCATGGTGGCCATTTTGGATTTCGCCATGTTGTATTTTTTTACCGACACTGAATGTTAAATTTTGAAGCATATTCGAACACCAGACCATCACCATCTTATTGAATAGCCTTAGCAATAAGATAGTGGTCTACATTCTGAAGACCCGGTCCTGGTGTCAACATAACTTTTCTAAACTCTTTGCTACAGCAAGTTACAAGATAGGAGAACAGGCAGACACCCAAGATGGGGTTTTCTCCGAGCTGGTGCTAGTTCTGGTTCTCAAACCTTCATAATCTTTTTTTAGGGTTACGTAACAAGTAACAGAAGCCTATTACGATACGAAGCCTACGCCGCGTCGTCTAGTACTGTCTATCCGAATTTTAAAGGTCTGTATCTTTTGAACTGTAACATGTAGCTGGCTGAAATTTTCACAAAATATGTTTTTAGACTACGAATGGGAATACCTCCATTTTGGTATAGTGGCTAAGTACAAGTACTTAAAGATGGCCAGTATGCAAAAACTTAAACAAGAATTCTGCCCCTAACGACAATTGGATAATATTTTAAAAGTATAAATAAAAAAACGCATCAAAATCAGTCCATTCGTTTAGGAACTACGATGCAACACAGACAGACAGACAGATACAGACGTCAAAATTATAACACCCCTGTTTTTGCGTCGGGGGTTAAAAATAGACCAATCACAGCGAATAACAGCCAGGAAAATACGAAAAAACAGTGAGACTCGATGTTTTCTCGTGGCCAATTGTCTGAAAATATTTCATCAAAATATTGCGAATGCTCTAAGTAAAACGTCACATATCGAAATAGCCTGCTAGAGTTAAAAACACAGAATGAGATTAAAGATATAATCTGCCTAATTGAAACTCATATTAAATAGGAGAAGAACATAATCTGGTTTTTATTTAGCTGATTGGTACTCAAGGAAATCTATGAAACAAGGAGGCTCTTGCATATTGTGCCGTAATTATCTAGAGTTCAGTGTTACCACTAATAAGATCTAGCAGAAGAGTTTACACTTGTATTCTGTGGTATCGAACTTCCTAGTACGAAAACCATTGTAATTTGTATGTACCGAATCCCATGAAGAAAAAGGAAAACGATCTAAAGCCAAATTATACTTATAGTTAGTCCAAAGCTAATTCCTGAAACTCGAGGACCTTATGTCTAAATTAAAAAAAGTACGTTAAATTCTCAGATTAAAAATAGTGTAGATATTGGGTTTATTATAACAATCATAACAAAAAGTGGGGTAACGCTTATTCTATTATATAGTGTACATCTTTACCCTAAGCGGTGACCTCGAATAATATTACTATACACGTGATAGGTCCTATCCTTCACTGTGATTGAGACAGGTGCAATTTGAGACATGTCACAGCACGTTTTTGCATGTTGACGTTAAATCTGCAACGCTTGACAGTAAGCAAAACTCTGCTCCGTCGTGATTGGAGCTGTTTTTTATACTCCGTTTTCATAGCGCTAACACTACTACACCTACCTTTTATTTTTGATCTGAGATTTAAAAGAAAACAATAACCGAAGATTTTAACGTAAATATTCTTGAAGAAACAAATGAGAATAGAGTTTACTATAGGATAGTTAAAATCTAAAATTATAAATAAGAACGAACCAACAAGGCTAAGCGATTGTTTAGACCAGTTTACCTAATAGCAACGTCTCTGTAGGAAGGACATAAGTTATAGGTTTGTTGGACCATAACACCGGTCAATTTTTCACAGTCCTAATACAAAAATAAGGCAAAAGATGATAAAGTTCATTTTTTAAATTAAAAATGATTATAAACTCGAAAACCAGAGAAATTCTATAATTGTTTGACTTCTCTATCATGGTTAGAGTCTATAAAGAAGATAATCTTGATACGACTTTAATTTTTAGCCATGAATTATTAGATTTGTTCTTTAATTAATGTTTTACAATTAGTGGGATTAAAATAAACACTGGCAATGATAAAATGGTTTGACCCAAAAACTTGAAATCACTGATTTTCAGGGTCTTAGCAGGAAATGTTAGTGAAAATTATTTCGGGTATCCTATATAGTTTTGAATTGCTGCGGATCCCTGTGCGTGGTCTGTCCGACATGCAATTGGCCCGTTTTATTTACATATACCTATTACAAATCATCAGACCTTCGGCAGTATTTCAAATCGATCTTTCCTCAGTTTACCCGAATTTACACGAGGTAGGCGTAGGAGGAATGAGAAGATACCTATTACCTATTTTTTTCTTTAATTCATTCTAATTATTATCAGACTATGAAACAAAACTCAGAAATATTTTCGAGTCAGGTTTTTGATATTACGTCACTTACGTAAATGACCGGCCACTTACAGCCTCACAAAGACGGGCTCTTAGAGAGCACTCATTAGTTTTTTCAGATCATGAGTTATCAACCGTATTTCAGCGCGAATATTCGACTTTAGCTGCAAGATTGTCCAGGGTTTGTTAATGAACATCTCTTTTAAATAACCCAAGAGAAATAGTCTGGCGTTGTTCTGAGGAACGAGCGGGTCAGTTAAAAGTTGAAAACCTCGAGGAATTTAACACTGTATAATCGACCGAAGTGCTCAAAATTAATTTCTTTGATTTTTTTCATCGAACAATGGTGCAAATATCCTTGATGAATCTCCAAGAGGTATTTTATAATTTTATAATGATGCTGGTTAAATTTAGGAATTAGGTAAAAAAATGAAAGCCATGATAGTTGATGGAAAAATATTTTATTACAACACGTTGTTTAGAAAATGGGATTACATGGTTTGCTTAATGACAATTATAGAATAAACATTAACGCTAAACCTCCTAAATTACATTCGAAAAAATTATATCTAGAAAACTTTACAGAGCAACACATGCATTGCATTTCAAAACTTACCATTAAAATTATTACTTCAATCTTTAACTATATAATTATTTATTACAAATTATTTTTAAACATAATCCAACTGTGCTTTTCGTTATCATAGCGACAAACGGATCGGAAACAGCAGTCGAACATGGTGCTCGCTTCACTTCGCGGTCGCAATATATATATATATAATACTAACACTACCTTTGCGCTAGTCTCATCACAGTATAAAATGCAGCTCAACTGTATGTGACTGGCTCAAAGGAATTTGGCCCAGGAAACGATATTCAAAACAAATATCATCATAATTAAAACACGAAAACACCCAATAATTTTAGACGATAATAAATAATTATTTAAATTACAGTACATCACCTCTATCGGAGGGCGCAAGATTGTTAATGTTAGGGTAATATTAGCTGACAACAGAAACACAAGATATACAAGTAAGTAATGGAACGCCACTTTTGATTTTTATAGAGAATAATTATGAAAAATTGTACTTTTATGCTGAAACTGTATGAGTGACACTAAAAACAGCGAAAGGATTTGTCGTTGGACCAAGTGAGTCCTACCGTCGTCGATGCAGCCGTTATTTCATATATATATATATATATATAACTGAAAATGTAAGTACATTTAAATGTACTCACTTAATTTGCAAGTACACATCCCACGCAATCATACAACAACGTCTTCACTCTTTAAGTTCTTAACACTTATGTATTTAATTATGTAGAATACACATTCAATATTACAGAATTCTGAGATCAGTTTCTAAAATATTTAGTTGAGACGTTCCTGTATAATAAATGAAATTATGTTCAAAATCAAATAGATGTTTGATGACATTTCCGAGACCTTAAGAGCTATACTAAGATCTTGTAACGCAATATTCAAGACTGTCGAGGCCGCGATATACCGTATGATACTGTGAATTGCGGTAGACTACTTCTTGAAGAGTTTGTTCCACTGTAGGGGCCGTTGCTGTGGCTGTGAAGAAGTAGACGATTGGGTCGGCGGCGCATCGTCTTGAGGCGCCTCATTTTGGAAGCCTGCGGATGGCACGATAGTCTTAACAGGTCGCAAGCAACAAATATTCAGACGATGTCGCGGAGACAGACGTTCGCGTTCTCCACAAATACACGATTGTAGTTTACCTTTCTCGACAAAGCTCTTGAATATGTGCTTGTGCCGGACCGACTCCCAGTGGGCGCGGCGCTACTCAGCTATCTCGCGCTCGCCCCCGCCCGCGCCCGTCTTGTCGGCGATACACGACCGAGCCACTGATGCAAACAACCTGCCAAACAAAATCACAATAATTTATCTTATCAATGTCATTTTATAAAAGTACTGCCTCATCGAATGTGGCGATCATGTAAAAAATTAAGTTCTGAGTTCGCCCTAGCGATTTCGATGAAGATATTAAAACAGAGCAGCAAATAATACAGACAGATACAGAAATAAAATTGCTTTGCTAATTCTGAGTCAGTAAGCTGTCTGACACCGTGTAAGTGGTGTCCAATAAGAGGAGTGTATCTCTAAAGCGCAAAGAGTTTTATTCTTATTTGAATATTAATGAATGAAAGTTTTTTGTCAGATTTCCGTTAAAACATGTAGTGAAATGATGCCAAGGGCTTACCATGGATTTGAAAAAGTTTCATAGTCAAAGCTTTGTACGAGGTTATTTGAGCACAAATATTAGTATTTCGAATGTGTTAACAAAGGACTTGTTCTCGTTTGTACGGACCTGTTACAAAACGGCTAACAATGTAGCTTAGTTCGAAGCATGGTTCGTTTTCTATTCGTATTTAATTAACTAATTTGTACAGCCACGCTTTGCACACTTACTCGCGAAGCCTTCATCGTCTAGCATAGTCGGGCACACACAAATCAACAATATACTTAGTAACAAAGAAAAGGTGTACCTACTGGACTTGATGAAATATTTACTGAAATTGTTGGGGGGTGGGTACCTTATTCAGATTATTGTTACTGGAATAATTTTCTAATTTGCTCAGAATCTACAGGACCGATTGAGTTGAAATTCCGTACACATATGTAAATCGGTGACCCCAAGACGGACGTGTAACGTAAATAAATTAATTTTAAACATGGGGACCACTTTTGGGGGGGAATAAGAAAATTTTAAAAAAGATTAGCAAACTATATCATGTTACATTTGAAATGAAAAGGCTTCTTACAAATCTTAAATACATTTTTTTTTAATTTTTGTATAAATAGATAAATAAGAAAATTTTAAAAAAGGTTAGCAAACTATATCATGTTACATTTCAAATGAAAGGGCTTGATTCTTACAAATCTCAAATATACATATTTTTTTAAATTATTATTATTGTATCTTATATAAATATGTAAATTATTTAAGAAAATTGGCGAAAGTTGGCCATTATCTCCAAAACTACTGGGCCTAAAATTTTGAAAAAATCACAGTATAATATGACAAAATCTAGTCGTTCTGTTCTTACAGGAAAAATAATATTTCCAAAGTCCATTATAGGTAGATCCCTCTTTACCTAGAGCAAAGTATGTATACTGAGTTCTTTTTTTTTGGTAGTTAAAGTTTTGGTGCGGAACCCTGTTTGTGTGACCCCGAGTCGCACTTGGCCGGTTTTTGCTTGTTTTCGATCTGTTTTGTATTATTTTATTTTCAATTTGTTTTTGATACTGTCTTCGTTCTCCCATCCATCACTTTTTTTTTCTTGTGATATTTTATTTATAATCATTTTTTGGTGTTAAAATATTATTTTATATAATTAGACCTTGGCCCTACCCTTCAAATTGTTATCTATTTGCGCTGGCTCAGACACGATTAGGGGGCGCGTCGAGGCCGCAGCCTTAACCCAAGTTCTACCCAAAACCGTCCAGCACTGAGGACTGAGGAGCGAACGTTAGCGGGCATAAGATAACAGAAGACATTCGAAAAATACATTACATACCAATGTAACGTTCACATTAATGTGTATTTTTTTGGTAACTTTCCACTTCAGGTGGGTGCTGGAGAAGCTCCAATTACACATTCGCACAAAGCAGTGGCAATGCGAGCGCACGATGCATTGCAAGAGTATGTCGTTGTAATTCTCGCATCAACTCGCCACTCGTTTATTTTTAATCCGCCTTTTACTCTATTGAAAAACTGTAGATACGTGTCTCCCTCGCCTCTTTGTGTCTTGCTCACCTCGTAGCGCAGCTAAGAATGGTGTTCTCTCCGTTCACTGTAAGATGGCCCATATCATGAACGGTTATCAAGCCCTTATTTTGGTAGAAAACATGTTTCAGCCCTGAATTCACCATCATATCAGCCGAAAGACGTCCACTGCTGGACATATAAAAGGCCTCTTCCAAGCATTTACACAACGACCGATTTTACGCTGTCCGTGTCCAGATACCAGGTCATCGGTCCACCAAGTAGGAGCCCTGTGTACGCTACGCTAAAAGTCTGCTTGATTCGACGAGGAGTCGCCTGACATGTTGAGAATACTGCAAAACGTGTATGCCCCTTTTTTGAGGCCACGGACGTACTGTGCAGTATTGGTGAAGTCGAACGGCTCCTCATGAGGCGTAATGTCCGGAATGAGATGCCGCGGTAGTAGTTTCTCGAACACCTTTAAAACGATGGGAAGCAGCGTAGAAAGATGGCTAACCGCCTTTAGAATATGCTTCTCGCACTTGGACAGCATGACACGTCCCAGCTTCCAAAGTTGCGGGACGGTGCTCCGTGCACAGGGTGCCATTGAAAAGCCACGTCAGCGCTGAGATTGGTTGCGACGGAAGGTGGTGGAGTGATTAATTGTTCATTGGTGACCTGGTCGGGTCCGTTGTTTTTTCTGAGCTGTGTCCGACACGGCGCTGCACATAACCCGGGGTAAATACCATTGGGTTTTCGTCTGCGGCTATCGGTGCAGCGAAGAAGGCTTTCAGGTGTTGGGAAATCTCTTCTGCTTCGGAGTCATCTCCGGGGTTGACTTGAAGGTTTTGTTAAGTCCGCGTAGATCTCAGCCCGATTCTCGGCACGGTAACGGGGAGTTCCGTCACTGGCTAAGAGGGGTGGATCAGATAGGGACGTCTGAGTCTTACCGACAAAGCCAAGTTGATACTGTTTCTAGAGCTTCCAAATCTTCTCGGTAGGCGCGTTCAGATGGACTTTCAACCTAGGGCAGCGTGTCTGCCACTGCTTACGGAGACGGCGGTCTCCTTTTAGCAGGCTCTGGACGTAGGTTGATAGGTCATGTCTTCTTGAGCGTGTAGAAGCCGCCAGGGCGGCCTGCATGTAGGACTGTAGGTCGAGCGCCAGCAGTTCGACCTCCGCAGGTGCAGTAACAGGTCTTTTGTTATTCCACAAGTGGTAAGCCCATTGAAATCATTGTCGAGGTGTGAATCACCATACTATGGTTCTCGAAGACGTCCTATAAATGTCGACCAATATTTAGATGGCGTTGGGCTAATTTATGGATGAAAATTGGACGCATCGGGACGCTTGGGTCAACGTACAGATAATTCACTATAAGATTGCGTCGTAATTCAAGCTAATATGTAAACGCGGATTTAAAATAAATTTAACAGCCACGCTGTTCATACTGCCTCGCAAAACCTTCATCGTCTGTCGTAGTCGCGCATAAACAAATTTAACATAAACATTACACTTGCCTAGTTGCTAGGTATATCAGACTTCATGAAAAATTTACAAATAATTTGGGTTTGTATGACAGGTACCTTACTCAGATTTTTTTCTGAACAATGAAGTACCCAGTGCAGTAGGCCTTATGAAGTCCTAGTTATTTACAAAGTTTTATTAAAATTGATAGAGCCATTTTTGAGAAAAGTAAACAACAACCTGGATTTGTTTGGGAAGAACCTTATTACGATTTTTCTTGGAACAACGAACTACCGCGTACTCTAGGTCGTACACAGTTATAGTAACATACCAAGTTTCATCAAAATCGCTAGTAATTTTTGAGTGAAAAAATAACAAGTGGTTTTTTACTATGGTGGCAACCCTAAAAAATCAAGACTGGGGTAATTTGAAAAAAAAAACGCCTGGAGATAAAAATAAAAATAACCCGAATTTCACCCTACTCCATCCAGTAGTTTGAGAACTAGAACACCGGACGGACGGACGGACGTGCAGACACACACAGACACTCGCACACACATTTTTTATTTTTTGTTTCTTAGACTCTATTAGTGTAAGACAATTGCTCCCCATCAAAATCTCAACTTCGTTTTTTTTTGCCATCACAATACTTTCTTCACTCGAAAGTAAAAAGGGCGGACATAACTTTCGGATGAAGTGACATATCTTCTTCCAGAAGTGTGACTTCCGGCACATAAAGGGAATATACTTCTGATAGTGGACATGCAGAGCATATCAAAAATTAAAATATACTGCTTTTAGCTGAATGGGTTCACAGTTTTTAAGGTATTTAGTTATTTTAGTTTATTATTTCAGACTTGTACCAGGCTTAGCCAGGATCCTCGACAAGTTCTTTCAATAAATTTGATTGATTAATATTCAGACAAGATATAAACTTCTTTTGGATTTCAAATAAATGCGTACTTCTCTATCTCTGGAGCGCAATGGACGAACTCATGCGACCAGAACTTGTAGACAGGGTTCTTAATGAGCTCGATAAATGTGATGAGCAGCCCCCAGGGGTGTGGCCGGTTGACGATCAATCGCTCGAGCAGCATGCGCGTGATCTGCTCCTGCACCGCCTCAGAGTTGGCCTCGGCGAACAGGTACAGCAGGCAGCAGCTGAAGTAGTGCGTGTGGCTGTTTGGGTAGCGCAGCTGGTTCGCGATGGCGTTCAGGAACAGGTATCTGCAAGTGGGGTTACTACAATTTACTTCTCTTGTGTTGCCTGTGATGAAATACGGAACTGAGACCGGTCGCTTACTGAACCGAGAAGACTCAAGGTAATGACCTTAAGCCAAAGGGCAATGAAGCGAGCTACGCTTGGAGTTTACCTACGTGATCGAATCAGAAATGAGATGTAACCGACATAGCGCACAGTATTAAAAAAAAGTAAGTAGCAGCGACGGGGCACATAAGACGGCAGTTGCGGTAGTAAAGTTCTCGAGTGGCGACCGTACATCGACAGACGTAGAGTAGGCAGACCTGGTGAAGGTTGGGGTTAGCCTTTGTTCAGCAGTGGATGTGTTTCGGCTCATAGAATGATGACTTTTCTTGAAGCCGAATTTGGAAGAGGTCGTGGATCAGTGCGGCTTGCTAGCGTAACCTACCATACCACGGGTATACGCCCAACATGTTTGATTACAGTTTTTATATTTTCACTGGTCGAAGGTCAGTAGGATGTTCGGGAAGCTACGCTCACGTGCGGCTCCACAATTTGGCATCAAAACTGCTGGACTACCATCATAGTCTATACGAGCACTGGCGTAACGAAAAGAGTTAAAGATTTCGTAACGAAAAGAGTTAAGGATTTGCACCACTTTTTCTACTTCTAACTTAACACATGTGCTGCACTGATTTATTTACCTTGATCAATAAGCAGTTCACGTTACGAAACTAAAATAAACTAGGCTATAATTTAGTACGTATTTATAGTTGTGGAACAAATAATATAAAAAAAATCTGACTTTAGAAAATTGATCGTTATTTCTTAGTTTAAAAAAGTTACAAGCGAATACTACGTTCCTATTATTAGTTCAATACTTAAAGTCAGTTTGTAAGTACCTATGTATAGCAGTCTCTGATTTCCATATTACAGGGAATCCTACTTAGGGGCCAGATGACTGTCAGTGGTTTGCCCCTGAATTTACTATTGAATTGAATTTTATGAAAATGTGTCAACTCACCGGCCCTCGTAGTCAAAATCGACAGTAAAGTTTTGGAAGATGTCCATATGGGCGGAGTGGGCGATTGTGGACATATTGGGCGTCTGGCCCTTGGCGCGAATGTGCGCGATCGCCTGCGTGCCTACGTACAGTACCACCGCGTTCATTAGCTGACTGTTGTAGCGGCGGCCGGGCTCGTTCACCACCTGCAAATGTCAACGATTTTTTAAGCCACAATTGTGAGCCCTAAGTGAGTAAGTAAGTTTAGTAATGTTCACGACCTTATACCTCCTTGTCCATTCAATCAGCACACAATCAGGCGCAGGGACAGTTTTGAGTAAGTAAGTTTAGTAATGTTCACGACCTTATACCCCCCCCCCCCCTTGTCCATTCAATCAACACAAAATCAGGCGCAGGGACAGTTTCTACCCCTTTGTCGTTGATATTCCACCTAATACTCACATGTGAACAGACATGGAGTGGAATTCCCTGCGTGATTCGTATAATTTAGGAATCTTCAAGGCGGACAATATTCGAGCTTCTGTGGCACATCCTTTCAGTATCGTCACTTACCATTAAGTAAGGTGCTACTGAATGTAATGTAAGGGGTTGAAACATGACGTAGTCAGATAGACCCGACGACGGTGTACTGCAAAGGCATTGGTTCTCAGCCCTTATCTTCCCACATGCTGAGCACATTTATTGTGTAAATTAGTTTATTCTTATCTTATTCTTTTGTTTAAGTACAGAGTAACTTATGGTTCTACGCTGTCTTTTTAATAAATTTAATTTAATAGTGACAATGTACATAAATTTTTTCGAAATCTATTGCACACGACTAAACCTACACATTTCGATATAGGATCCAAATACAAACCGAAAATATACTAGGAAATTTTGACCTGAAGCGTTACGTCACTGAAATATTAAAAAAAAAACCATAAAGAGGTTCTACAACAGAACAGTTGCTACAAACTGGTATACGCATAGTGTCCATTCTTTTCAAAAAATGCTAACTTAATATTATAAATGCGAAAGTGTGTTTTTTTGTTTGATTGTCCTTCTTTTACGGAGGAACGTTCACGGAGTAACGAAGCATTGAATCGACGTGATATTTTCACAGATATAGTAAGAGGTCTGGAGAGTGATCACATCAATCCGTTGCGACGCCGACGTGCGCGAATGTGGAAATAAGTTTTCCCTATATCCCTCGGGAACTACGTCGGGCTATGCTAATCAGTAGTCTATGTCACTTCCACCACCTAACATGTTTGTGCAAAAAATCACGACAATGCCTTGCTGTGACGTGCGCGAGCCTGGGAATGAGTTTTCCTCAGATCCCACGGGCACTACGTCGGGTTATGCTAGTCTCTGTGCAAAAATTACAACAATCCGTTGCTCCAAAACAAAAACAAGGTATTTTTCAGTTTCCTCAGGGTCTGTATGGGCTATGCTATCTTTACGGGATAAAAAGTAGCCTATGTCCAGAGGGACATGAAGAATCATGACACCGGCTACGTGCATTTCGTCAAGATTGGTTGAGGTGTTGAAGCCTGAAGAGGTAATACACAAACCAACACATTTTTATATTTATAACATTAGTAATGAATGATTAAAGGTTGCAAAAGGCTAATGGAATGCCCACCTGATGGAAAGTGACTACCTGCCGCCATGCATCTGTAACACGAGGGGTGTTATCATTGCTTTCCCGATCTTTAAGGGGTAAGATGTATAATGCGTTGTATGTAATCAATCACGCTCGCCTATTTGCCCTACTCGCAGGCTAAAACGCGTAGTGGTATCCACCAGTCGCACCTTGCATAATAGTAAATAGTATGCCGCCACTAGTGAATGTCTAAGTCACCCAGCAAACTATGTGGCATCATCATTTCAGCTGAAAGACATCCACTGTTGAACATAAGCCCCCCACCATAGACTTCCTCTTAGCACGTTCTGGGCTACATTATGCATCCAGTTTGGCGCAGTTCTGGTAAGTGAAATAAGAATTGAGATAGCCAGTCCCTAGATTTGCAGATTTTCGCAATCCCATCTTCGGCATCATCATTGCTCTATTATAACATTAAATTTCAGCCGTCATACCTGCATGTTGCTCCTGAGCTCAGACAAGAATGTCACTGGAGTGCGAGCCTTCAGGTACGCATCCAAATCCTTCTTGAATTGCGATGAAGGAATTATTGTGGCGTAGTTGATGACAGCGCGCGGCGGCAGCGTGATCTCAGCCAACAAGTCCACCTTTAGGTTTGGCGTGAACGGGTCCGGCAAGCGCATGTTCCGCGGGAACGCAGACAGTATCAGATTCCTCATCTGTATGCAGTTCGGTGGTATCTCATCACAGAAAGCGTAGTGGTAGTCGCACAGGAATTCTGGGAAGTCATGAAGCAGAACCAGAAGAACTTTTAGAGTTCCCTTGTACAACATCATGACGGGTGACGCAAGATCCGTGTTGCGTAGGAAAGGGTCAAGGAACTTGAAGAGATCGATCAGAAGTGTTGAGTACATTCCCCAGCCCTGTAAAAAGTTCACATTGTCAAATCACAAACGAATATTCACTAACAACATTATAGCTTGGAAGATATGTGGAAAGAACCTACCTTTTGCTGCGGTGTGACGGCCAAAACGCGGTTGATAAACGCGCGGTGAGCCACCAACTCCAGCCAGGCGTAACAGAACCCCGGGGCGATACTCGGTCTGATGATGCGTAAAGTATGGCAGAATGCCGTCAGAATCTGCAACATATCCTTCAAATGAACACGAAATCCGACACATAATTTGTGTTAATAATTAACATATTGTGACCAAAAAACAAGCTTACCTGGTAATTCATAGACTCGAGAACAGGTTCAGAATTATTCATGTCTAGAAACAGAATGAGTAGCAGTCGGTGGTATGGCAACTGCTGGAAGTTGGTGCCGTGCTCGTCGTGATCCTGGAGCAGGCAGCCAGCGATAATTCCAAGTATCTGAAAAGTGTTTATAATATCAACATAATATGAATCAATTTCTGAATTGTAAAAGATGGTAATATTTACATCAATATTGAACATGAGAATGGAATTAAAGTGTACACGTTTTTTACCTTATTCAGAAGGTTGAGCTTAGGGGTAGGATTGCCACCGTCAGCAGTGTTCTTGATTAGCAATGAGACGAGCTTGATGAACGAATCGCACATTGCGTAGTATTTTTCACGTTTCGACGGTATCTGTGGAGGGTTCATCCTCTCATCGCTGAGCTGTTGGTAAACGTTCTCGATGCACATTTGAGTCGCAATCCTAAAGAATCGTGTAATTAGGTCATCGGATTTCAATATGCCATTCATGTTCATGCGATGAACGTAAAGGTTGAAGTTTTGTGCGATTTCGATCTCGGTCAGTGGAGTAAGGAGGACATTTCTCCACTCACGTAGAAGATTCTCGGTTTTCTCTTGGAGGCCAGGTGGATCATCATAGTCTCTTGCCTGCGGAAGTTAATTTTTTTAACTAAGAAACTAACAGAAAAAAGAAGACAGCTCGCATAAACAGTTTACTTACCCGAACCTGCAGGATACCGGAGTGGATATGCGCGGTGGGGCCCAAGGGGGACCTCTCGCCGAGGTACGCGCTGGGATCCTGGTTGACGCGCAACATCTCAATCAGCGTGCCAAGCCCCTCGGGCGGCGGCTGGCGTGAGTGCGACATTATGCGCACGAGCATCTCCGTCGTGTGGTACAGATCCGACTCGTTGGCGTACATGTTGTTACGGTCGTCAACTAGATACAACTGCACGAGCTGCATCGCGAACGCGACAGCCATGTAGTTGTTGCCATTGTCCATCATGTGCGCTACTGCGAGATCGTACTGCAACCAAAGTATTGTACTTAATTATATTTCGATTCGAATTATTCGATTCTCGGTGATTAAGATGAAACCTTGCAACGAAGAAATAATGCTTATTTTATTAGTTGTTTTTCATTATATCGTGGCTTAATTGGCGTGAACCTTTTTGTTTATTTTACCTGTGGCAAGTTGACCAAGTGATTCCTGATGAGGCAGTCCACGGCTTCCAAGTTGTATCGTAGCTCTTCCCTGCACTCGGTGAGGCAGAGCGTGATTTGTTTGGTGGTCCACATATGTCCGTAGACGCGCGCGTCCTCCAGCAGCTTCAGGACTCTAATGTGGACGTCGCGGTAACGAGCCATCATCTCTACGTGATCACTGCTGGCGCCCGGCTGGACCACGTGCCCATCGAGCAGTCCCTCGACAGTCTGCGTTTTCAAAACAAACAATTAAATAACATATTCGATTGTATTACCTAATAAACGAATCATTTAATTTTTACGTTTAAGCGACCGAGCGAAGTCATGTGAAAAAAATAATTCAAATTTTACCCAAAATGTGTTTTACCGGTCAATTTGAGTGTTACTGTGTGTGAAGTCGACCAACCCGCACTGGGCCCGCGTGGTTGACTAAGGCCCGATCGCCCTAATTCAGGGTAAGCTTGAGCCCCTCGGTGGGGACGTAAATGAGCTGTTATGATGATGCTGATGTGTTTTACCGGGTGCGGCAGAAGTAATTGTCCGGTTTTGTTTTGAGGAGGTATAAAAAAACTATATCACTAGTGTATAAACAAAAAACCCATTTGCCAAAAGCGTAAGTACTCTGTCAGCCCGTCCGTCTGTCCGTCCTTCACGCTTACCCTAGCAGAAAAACCAATGATCCGATTGACATCAAATTTTGAAATTTAGAGTTGTATTGATTATACATAGTTTGTCGGCGGATGCTGAGCAGTGTCTTGCTGGGTTGCCTTTCCGCCATACAACATACAATGAAAAAAGACTAACGATTTTGATGAGTTTGCAACTAGTAATTATTTTAAATGTACTCTAAGTGGCAATACTAGTCAGTATGGCAAAATTCGTTAAAAGGGTTGCAAGTAGTAACTGTTAATAATGTGATATTAAGTAGCAGTATTATTCAGTATCAATAAAATTGGTTAGACCCTTAGTTAACCATAGAACGATAGTTTCTGTTTTAAATTGTCTTCATAATTAATCCGTATCGTATCAGTATTGCTTGCCTGACCTACTAAAGAAATCTACTTTCATTTTCAGTAGTTTAGACGTACTATTTACTGTAAGTTTTCACGAGAAAGTAAATGCAGTGCTGATGTACTAATTATTGTATAATGCTAGAATGGTTGTATTGATTTACCTTTTGCAACAAGGTGCATCCTGATACTATGTCTCGGTTTCTCCTCGCCATCACGAGACATTCTAAGAGCGAGTGCATGTTAGAAGTTTGCACAGCTAACGAGGCGAGCGCAATAGAATTATTTAGGAAAACTTCAGCAGCCGTGATCAAGGCACTCATCTCGTCGGCGCCGTACACTTGCGTCGGATTCATCACCTGGCTAAAAGTCATCTGGGGTATTGGCTCCTGCGCCGAAGGTTTAGGTAGGAACATTTGAGGGTCACGCACGGGCATGAAGCCAGGAATATTGCAGGCGAATTCTTCGTATACTACAATCTGTTGGTCGTTGGGCCCACCGACACACAGACGCACTCTTTCGGGAATCCGCTCCGTTTGATAGGTAAGGACGATGGGGTCGTAATAACGTCGCCCTTCTTGTCTTGCTATTTTCCTCATTTCGTAGTCATTCATAAGTCTTTTGTCAAGTTCGGGTAAAGCCTTCTCGACGGCCGTCTTCTGAATGAAAGCGCAGGCTAGCTCCATGTTTTCTGTCGCCAGAACGGCAGCAGCACTCTCAATGATTTCCTTCTGAAATACAATCAATTTTAATTATTTTAATTATTAGTACAGAACATTATGCAGTTATTTTTTTTCTACTTTAACAATATATCGTACCTGTTGTGGGGTAGATGGTAGGGCATTTGCAAATGCAGCCTTCAGATTGGTGCTAATGGTGCTTATGATTTGCTCGCGGCAAGTAATCATCGCCATTCCAGCGGTAAGGTTTCGCATCAGGTGGTGTGCACATGTTCGCATTCTTACTTCGTCGGGATCAAAGGCGAAGTCTTTTCTTATGATCTGTTCACAAGTTGTCAGTGCATATTTGATAGATCTGTCAACGACTGGATGAATCCATTCTTGAATAGACCTTTCAATCGCAGGTTTAACGAATTGCTTCAAGTGAGGATAATTTTGGAACAAAATGATGTGCGGATTAAAGCAAATCTTTTGGCCAAATGCAGAAGTTGACGATACGTTCACATCCAGGTAGTTGAACCTCGGTTCGGGTATTCCAAGTACTCCCATCAAGTTGGGGTCGGTGGAGACGAGCCCGGCGGAAGGCGTGGCGGCCGATGCCGTCAACTCCTCAGCGGGTATCATCGTAGGAGGAGGCGCTATCATTTGCATTTGCGGCGCCTGCACGATAGTTTGATTTACTGGAATCGAATTGGTAACTTCTTTGTTAGGTTTGGGCTGTGAGAGCTGAAATTCGATTTGCCGAAGTTTTTCAGGATCTTTGAGGTATATCGCAGGTTTGACATCTGCAATATCTAGGCTCAAATTCTTGCACAGCACTTCAATTTCAAACTTCAAATTCAGTTTCAAATCTGGTTCTTGATGTAATTCGGCTAGGACATTCATCAACGCCATTGTCCAAGGATTCGGTGGCTTGAAAACTACACTTTTGGCGCACGATTCTAGAACTTTCGCTACAAAAGGCACCACGTAAAGAAGTTCTTGCTGTCCTTTATGATACGCTTCGAGGACTAACGCCTTCAGGTCGATGTCTATGTGCAGTATCGGTTGGTTTCTTGCCAATGTTAGCATTCCCAGCCAGTGACCAAGATTCTTTAGGAGTGATCGATCCGAAAAATTGGCTATTCCTTTATCAGAACGTAATAACACTTTTATGTTACGATAAGTTTCCTTAGTCACCATTTTATTTATTTCACGAATTTTGAGAACATCAAGGAAATTTGAATACAATGCATGAAAGTTCAGTTCAATGGATGCTCTCTTCATGACAAGATATTGAGAAAGCCATGGATAGTATTCGTCTGTGATTATTTCTTTGAGCTCTTCACATTTCGTTTGGAGATTCAACTGACTGAGGTTATTGAAAATGAAGGCAGTTTTATCTTGAATAGCTTCAGGTGGGGAGCTGATTTTCTCTTCCCTGTCGGTGGCAGTCAGAAGGGTGTCGATGTTAGTAGCGTTAGCGATCGAAGGCCTACTGCTTAGACCTCCTGCTGCGTTCGTCATCTTCGATATCACAGATACCGGCTGGGGCGCCGCACAAACCACAGCCCTGAAAATATTGCAAAATGTTTTATACCATGTATCAAGTTACATAATTATGTATGAAAAATGATAAGCTAACAAAATAAATACCTGTAAGGTGCGGAAACAGTAACGACTGCGCTTTGATTCAGCATGGCCGCCAAGCTCGTGGGCAGCACGGCACCCTGCGGCTTCGTAGGCGGTTCTTGGCTCTGCAGGCCGTACTCAACGTATTCGATCAGGTGTGGAGGGAACTCACTGAAATGCGGTATAGCTCTGACGTGCTCACAGTATTTATGGTAATCTTTTAGTCGTGACTTGAATCGATCTAGAGCAGCAATACCAAAATAATACATTTTTGAGCCTTCTGGCTTTCTTAGTGCTTCCAGAACGAACCGTAACGCCAAACCCAATGAAACATAACTTGGTACTAATCCTTTTTCAATAATTCCACCAAATAGTTGGGCAGTTATATGTAATTCTTTGTCAGGGTATTGAGGAAAAAACTTGTATTCCTCAAAGAGGTTGCGGAGCATACAAGAGAAAACCTCCCGCTCTCTTTTGTTTGGCGAATCCTGAAACTTCTTTAACATTTCGAGTACTTCATCTATAGATAGAGTTGGATGCGGTGGATGATTGTATATTCTCTGGAAATAGCTGTTAGCCTCATCCTCAATTTCCTTTGATACATTGTGCATCATTTCTGGAAAATGAATAGGATCTGGAATACGTGGTTTATCCATGACCGGCGCTGGTGCCATTCTCGCCAGAGCTCCTCCAATATTCGCCACGTTACTGTTGTGTGGTAAGGGCATCATAGCAAAAGGACTATTCGGTCCCGCGCCCATTAAACGAGACGGCGATCCTGGAGTAGTCACTAGTGGTCCGAGAGTGCCAGGTATAGCAAAAGCTGTATTCGTAGGAGCACCTAGGTTTATGTTCGCTACGTTCGGTGTCAGATTAGATATAGAGTCGACATGCGGAGTGAACAGCTGCCCTCCCAAGCCGGATGGATTGAAGGGGGTTTCTAAGACTCGTGTGTGTGGACGAGCTATCCCCGCAATGCTCTGTCTAGTCTTGCTTAGAATAAGTGTCTGACAATTGGCCATCACATTGTAAATGGCTTCTTGTAATTCTTGTTGGACATTGGGAATGCATAGTTGAAGACAAGCAAGCATAGTAGCAATAGTTTCATTTGGCAACTGAGCTGCTTTCGGTAGTTGCTCCTCTGGGCCTTTACCAAGAACTTGAGGACATCGTCTTTGGAGAAACTTCACCATTGCTGATACAAAAGTTTCACCGTGGTCTCTGATTTTGTCTGTTAGCCACTTGTCCAATTTAAGATATTCTCTGCGAGATGCTAGACATGCCAAGTCAATCACAAAAGGAAATGACTGCACATTCAATAATAATGACAGGGCTTTCAAGTCCTGAGCTACATCCAGTATTCTTGATAACTTTGATTGGTCACTTTCTCCTCGGATGTACCAATCGGCCATCGCGTGCATAATTATAGGCTTTATATTCGGATTTTGTGTATGCCAAGCATGATGTAAAATTATTCCCGAGTTTGGATGGTTGCCCAGAAAGATGGGTATCAGCGTCGTCAATAATTCCTGTCTAAAAACTGTAATAGGTGGACTTATCTGCAGAAGAACCAGCAGCAGTATGTCAGGGCAGTGCTGCAAGGGGAATTTGAACAATTCGTGCACTTGCATGTAGTAACCACGATCTGCGGCGTACAACAGAAGCTCTACTAAATAGAGACAGCGCCATGTGGATATTTCCTTATTGTCTGTTTCAGGTGGTGATTTCAAAATGTCAATAGACACTGGATGAAATGGATGATCAGCAAAACTAAAAATATCAGCATGCTTTAGAATATTACTGATCAAACTCATTTGGCCTTCCAGGTTAGTCCATCTTCTGCAAAGATATTCTACTGGGAATATGTTTGCAGGATAACCAGCACTTTGCAGACCGAGTCGCAGTATTGTGAACAATAAGTTCAGCCCTTGTCTGTCTGGTACAATAAATTCAGGATGATCCAACTGTAATATGACTTCTTTCCAGTTCAAATTACATGCTAGTTCTTTCAGAGTCTGTACAAAAACTTCAGCATTCCATGATTCACCATGACCATGCGCAATGGCGATGGGATCTTTCTTAGGTTCATGACTCATCCAAAAGTTACCAGGAGTTTGTATTTGTGGTCCATCTGTTATGGAGGCGTGGTATCTGATCATCATTGATATTATCCTTGCCACGTCGATCGCTGTCGGCTCGCGGGCGCCGAAGTTCAACATGTTGTTCTTGCATTCTTCTACAGATGATGTGAAAGGATAACCGATGTCTCTGATTATATCTGCTAACGAGTTATCCATCATGGCGGCGGCCATGTCATCAGCTGTGGTCATTTCCTCCAATGGTGTGTGCGTATCGTCAGGATACAGCAGCGGCGCGAGCACTATAGGCACTACTTCACGAGGAAAATCAATTCGTAAACGTTTTAGAAATAAGTCTTTGGTAACCGCCGCTAACCGAAAGCTCTCATGCGCGAGACTAGTCAGTAGAGTTTGCAAAACTTCAGGGCTGCATTCCTGAAGACCTGCACGCTCACCTTGATGTCCGCGTTCTGAAAAAGTAGAGGGAAATTTTTAAGTCAGAATAATCTAACCCATATGAGTTCCTAATTGATGATTTTTGTTAGGTTAAGAAAAGAAAATATACGTGATTAAATAAGATTCCCACCTGCGTCCAGGTAGCACTGTACAAGATCCAAAAATCTTTTTTTCAAATGTTGCTTTGCTACAGTAACAATTTCAGGTTTCGAAGAGTTCTTCCTCAAAACTAATGAGAATGCAACATCCTGTGCAGTGGTTAACTTTAAAAGTCTTGATAGCCGATTTATTAATGTATTTGAGGGTTTCAATACCTGAAAAGTGAAACATGCAGTGTTACTAATAAAAGAAAATACCTTTCTCATAATTATAACTTATTCATTTAGACACAAATAGGAAGAAGTTGAAGAGGCGACCACTATAAGTCATTTGAAGAACACTACAATAATCTATGTTCTATGTCTATCTACCATCATATGAGCCGAAAGACATCTACTGCTTAACAAAAGCCAAGCATTCTCAGTAATATCAATTAACAATATATGTAATATGTACACCTCATAAGTATGACACAGATCATAAGTTTTACACCATCACATTAAATGCAGATCTGTAACTAATTCATTTTGAATGACTGGTTTACAACACTGATTGACATGAAACTCTAATATCTTATGAAATTACCTTTTGCAAAGAGCGAGTTGGGCAGTCAACAGCTCGGCACACGACAGTGGATTTGGCGGGGTGGTTGAGGAGCGACGCCAGGTGCTGGGCGAGCAGGGACGCGTGGATGCTGCTCGATGCAGAGCTGGGACGTTCACTATCCCACGATGTCTTTGCTGCTTCAGTGAGCAGGCACCTCAAGAGTTGATTTTCTGCTTCCAGCCCATATTGACTGACAAGCTAAACAATAAACAGTAATAATTAGTTATTTAGTTCTAATACGTAATCCGTAAATTGTGATGGCTGGTGTTGCCAGTAAACATGACTAAAACACAATCATATGAAAACTATGACAAAAATATTATACAGTAAACTTTTCCACAATAATTGAGGGAATCGTAATTAAATCAATGTTTTTCATTTTTTCTAGAATTATATAAACTTAATTCTGGGTTTTCAAAAACAGTAGCAAAAGAAAGTAGAGTAACTACATCAGAAATCTCTCTGAAATCAGAGGATGATTATAAACAGGCTTTTTGGACCTGGTATCTCTGCTCGCAGTACAGTTATAGTTATGCTATATTTAGTATAGGTATGGTATCATAAGTATATACCAAACATTTCACAATAATATATAACATTACATATGTAATACATAAATAGTTACTACATTTTCATAATTAGGTATGCAAATATTAAACTTTTTTTTGGTAAATATAGAAAAAAAATGAAATATGATTTTTAGACAACACAAAATTACTTAATTTTCTTCATATGGTAGGCAATCAACGGTTAATCTTTAAAAAACCAACAAAGTAATTTAAGTTTATTGTGCTTCTCCTTTTTTAGAGTTCCGTAGTCTACAAAGACCTCTGATAATGTCCAATCTGTCCTACCGCCCAGTGATGGGTAAGCAAGCACTCAGTATGAGTAAATAATCAGTTACTATTTAAACAACTATTGTTATTTGTTTAGTATCTATTTATGTCGCGCTACACAATGATATTAGCTATTTGATTGTTATTTAACTAATTTTACTTTATATTCTAACATTTTTAGCTTTGTAGAATGAATACACAAGATTTTTAGATTGTGATGATAAGGTACAGAGTATTCTCGCACGCCCCACGCTGCATTCTATCATTGATAGTGATAATAAATAAATGGTTCTATTGATGCTGCATTGATTTTATGTCAAATCAATGTATCTCACATAATCTCATTTTATCGCTTGCGCTATCTTCAAAAGTGTCATGACATGAAACATAAATTAGTTCTACTCTATCAAAATATTACTCTACATTTACTGTGACTCAGTATTTACTGCTACCCGTCAATTAAAATTTAAATAGTACTAATTTTAACAAAAGTAATTGTTTAAAATTATAATAATACATTAGGAATATATTATAAAGTTTAGAGGTGTTGCTAACTGCTAAATACCTGTTGCAACTATAGTAAATGTAATTATGTTTGTAAATTTACATTTAATTGACTCAGGGTTGACCAAAAACCGGCCTAGGCTTCATTTCATTAGCATTTCTTAAATTTGTATATATATTTTTTTAATAAACGAGTTTGTATTTGTAATTATAACCGAATTCAAAGAGGAGGAGGTTCTATGTTCCACTGGATGCATTTTTTTTATGTATGTTCACCGATTACTCGAATACACCTGGACCGATTTGGAAAATTATTTTTTTGGTTTGAATTAGTTCTACTCTACTCTTTGTTTCGGTTTTGTATATTTTTTTTAAAAACCGTACGTTATATTGGTAACACAGAAACAGGCCTATAATTAATAGGGTCTTTCTTTTTTCTGGACTTGAAGAGTGGGTAGTTAAGTTGTAACTAAATTTCATAAGATCCGGAAACACTCCAGTATCAATACAAATATTGAATAGATCAGCCAAGGGGCTTAAGTTTCAATTACAGACTATCAGATTAACAGACAAGCCGCAAAGATCGTCAGTATTTTTTAGTTTCAAGGACTTAAAAGATTTTATGATTGTGTATAGATTAATTTTTCGGAATGTGAAATCTACTTCGCACTTTGGTACATTTTCAGAAAGTAATTGATTTGCTAGAATAGGTGACGAGTCAAGGCTCTCCGTTGTTTTGAGTTGAACAGTTGTAAAGAAAGATTCAAATTCTTCTGTTACCTCTACATTGGACAACCTTTCGATTGAAGGAACTAGCCATTTTCACTAAACCAGTGTTCGATTATACAAAGTATATCAACCTAAAATTAATATAAAAACAATTGCCAGAGAAGCTTTGGTAATTTTGATGTACTAATGTAAGAGTTGACTTTCCCGTTGTCTTAAGCTTAATTTAAATCGAATCGAGAGATGGCGAACTCGAATCATCTGCTGCGGTCCCACGGTTCGTACTCACTGGTACGGCTAGCAACCGCTCTATGCCCGTGGCGCCACAGACGACGGTTCGCTCCTCCGTCGTTAAACATGTTATGACCGATTGAATACAGTCGGTATAGTAAATAATCATCATTACAGCTCATATACGTCCCCACCGAGGGGCTCGAGCCTACCCTGAATCAGGGCGATTAGGCCTTAGTCGACCACGCGGGCCCAGTGCGGGTTGGTCGACTTCACACACAACCTTCGAGTTTCATCGCAGGCGTGTGCAGGTTTCCTCACGATGTTTTCCTTCACCGTTATAATAAATAATACTAGTAATAGTAATAGTAAATAATACTATATGCTAATGATTTATCTAGCAGTCGCTTTTGTCTATTAGATAGAAATAGTCCATCAATTGTTAAAACTGTTTGAATCAAAATACAACATAATATAGTCAGAGTGACTACATGTCAGGTTGTATAAATAAAGATTGATGTCAAATAACTTTTTTTAGAATACTACGATTGATTGTGGCAGTATGGGAAAGCGCAAAACTGTACGGCCGTCCGGTAAATATTTGTAAACCAATATAATATTCTCTGAAGGCATGTTTTTTTATTATGTAATGAGATGTTATTCACTACAATTTAATAATTAATCATGTAGCAATAAAAATACTCTATACTCATAGGCCCTCAAAAAGGAACAATGGCCCTGTTTACTACTCATGTAAAAGCAGACAAATCGAGATCAACAGATTTAAATTAAGACAAAGTATTCATTTTATATCGAAAAAAAGTTAGACTAAAACTAAAAAAAATCAACAACTGCCAGTAAAGCAAGGTTGTTCCTTTAGGTTCATCTATTTAACATTTCGCTTTGCACTATAAATCTTGCTATTTAACAGACTAAAAGGAAAACAAATCAATTACATTTAAATACACTCGCAATGCAAAAATAATGATCATAAGTGTTTTTTGTCATCAAGCCATATCTCCATGAATACATAGTAGAAATTAATGATTGGGGCATCAGTTTTAAGATTACATACTCATCTAATGTAATGAAGAAATACAAACAATTTAAAATTAATGTTTTAAAATCGGTATTTAAACGGTTTGGCGAAATAGCGATGTCGGGTAATTTTAAGCAGGTCGGTGCTTTTTAATTTCTAGGGACGAAAGAGTGAACAAAGTATTGTGATGGCAAAAAAATCTAAGTTGAGATTTTGATGGGATCAATTGTCTTACACAAAGAGAATCCAGAAAACCAAAAATGTGTGTGTATGTATATATATGTGTCGGTGTGTTGTACGGCCGTCCGGTGTTCTAGTTCCCAAACTACCGTACGGATTTGGGTGATTTTGGGTTAGGGCAATATTATTTTTATATCTCAAGCCTTTTTTTTTATTTCCCCTAATATTGATTTTTTAGAGTTGCCACCAAAGTAAAAAAACACTTATTATTCTTTTACTCAAAAATGGCTCAAACCGTTTTGATGTAACTCGGTATGTTACTATAACTGTATATGGCTTACAGCATACTCGGTAGTTCATTCTTCCAAGAAAAATCTGAATAAGGTACCTTTCATACAAATCCAGGTTGTTAGATACTTTTTCTCAAAAATAACTATAACGATTTTAATGAAACTTTGTGAATAATTATGTATTAATAAGGTCTACTGAACTGGGTACTTCATTATTTCAGAAAAAATCAGACTAAGGTACCTCCCATACAAACCCAAATTATTTGTAAATTTTTCATCAAGTTAAACAAGTTTTATTCTTTGCTACTAAGTAAGTGCGATGGTTATTGTTGATTTGTGTATACCTGACTACGACAAACGATGAAGGCTTCGCGAAAAAGTATGCGCAGCGTGGCTGTAAAATTTATTTGAGTTGATCCAGCGCTTGCCGCGCTACGATACGAACGAAGTTTACATAATAATGGTCCTGCACTAAAGCACTTAAAATGCTAACGTTCTGCTTGGCATGGTTTAAGTATAAGGTAGGTTGAAATTAAATTCATCTCAAATAATTTTCGAAAAACCTAAAAATTTTTAGGTACAAGCTTTTAATATTGCATTGTCACACGATGTACATATGCATGCAAAATTTCAGCTCAATCGGAAACCGGGAAGTGGGACAAATTTAACTACATACATTTCAAGATAAATAAAAGCTTGTATAATTGGCCGAGTGCGGGTCAGACAAAGTGGAAAAGCAGGGTTTCGTAGTTTTTCAAAAATAAATGTATATTTTAAAAGACAAAGTTCAATATGTAGTAAGTATAGAACATTTTGTATGGAAAATCTGTGAACTTTATATAAATCCAACTGCACATCTTAAGTTGGTTGACTATTAGTACTACTCTAAAACTTAGAAAGCCATGATAATTTTATTCTTAAATAACTTATATGCCCTATTATTTCCAATAAGTACTTTCAGATTTCCTGAGATAGCATGTTAGGTAGTAGGGTGTGGGGACATATAACTCTTAACATAAATTGATCATTTAATATTTATCGAAACTCTCAACAGTTTTTAAAGACCTACCTATTCAATAATACCCCACAATGTATTTAGAAAAAAATGTTCGCCCCCACTTTACATGTAGGAGAAAAGTAAACACTAAATAACTGGCGAAATGCAAGTTTTACTTGAGTGGCGAGGGTGCCACCATACTTAATAATAACCACCAAAACATTAATGAGTACTTATAACAATGATACCAATTCATTTCAATCAAAAGACATGGACAGAGAAAAAAAATTGTTTATTTTGAGTACCATTTACACTTGGTCAGTTATAAGATTTGTTGCTTTATCTAGAAGTTTGGAAGTAATCATACCAAGTTTGATGCTTGTATGTGTTAATGTTTTTGTTTCAACAATACAGCATAAATGCAGCTTTAAAAAACATGTTTCTTTTTTGGACTATTTCTCATTTTTATTATTTTTTATGTTCTGCCATAATAAAGTATATACAGTGATGATTTTAACCGGATACCCATTAAAGTTTAAAAGAGAAAGCCGTTTAAAGTATAGCACAACTCGAAAACTTCATACAACAGGGGAAAAATAACATTCTAAAAACAATTTAAATGCTAGATCAAACGAAGCACTTCAAAACCCTTTATGTTCGAGAACTAAACTAGTACCATTCTGTATCTATCTGGGTGACGAAGGGTGACTTCGGAATCTACAGAGCGGCAGCGAGATGCCATACAGTATGTTAGTTATTACTAATACATATAATTTGGTTATGAAATCCTAAAAGTTTTTTTGCAGATTATATCCAACATGTTTTCTTTTTATACAGAACTGGTAAGTAATTGACATCATCAAGTTATGCCCTTGTTTATAAGTGCCACCTATGGTGCAGGCATAGAATAGTAACACCCCATCTCTTTTCGAGGTTGTCGTAAGAGGCGACTAAGGGACATAAACTGAAGGATGGACAGCAGTGTCCTTACTACGAACTATGCTACCATACTGCACACATGTCTGCCAAGCGTGGGGATTAAGGCAAAACCCCTCCCACCTGGGGGAGGCCTAAGTTCAGCAGTGGACATCTTAAATGGGCTGATAAGCAAAAGGCGTCACAGATTTGTGTAACCATACTAAAGTTTAGCTTTATAGCTGTTATAGTCTTTGCGTAAGACGACTGGGGTGCGCCCTCCAATAGTGCCACCCACACTATCTCTTCCCAAGGGTGCCGTAAGAGGCGACTAAGGGACAAAAAGCTGGAAACCTTTTCGCATACTGCAATCATTGTTATGCCTGCCAAGTTTTTTAAAGTAAATTGTAATATGTATTCTACCTATGAATTAAATTTGAGTAATTTACAATAGAAAGTCAAAATTATAAAAGGGTCTGTTTCATATTAAAGCAGACATGAGCGATCTGATTTACACATAAACTGGATCAAGCGGAGAGGAAATGCGCGAGTCGTTTTTTTAGGTCCTGAGACACCATTGGGTGCATAGAGCAGAGACTACACATTTCCACTCGGAACTACTTGCTTCTACAGAGTTCAAATGCACCCAGGACAAGCCCGGCATTTCTTGTAACACAGCAAAGTGTGTGGACTATCCCACAAATCGACAGATATAGTTTGCTGCCAGAAGATGTTTTAGATGCAGCATTAAGCTCTTGTTCACAAATACTTATGCATTCTAATGAATGATAAGCCACATATTGCTGTCATCTTTACTAAGCACCTAATATTTTACAATATGCAATGAAAGCATATAAAAAATTATACATTGTACCTATAACAATTCCAATTTAATAAAGGTAATCCTTCTAATAAGCATAGATTTTTCCATTCTCTCTTTATCTCAAATGGATTTAATTGGGATGTCACTGTTAAATAGCTCAGAGCTTCAAGTAGGTTTATGAATGATTTGGCTATTTTATTATTAAATATGTTTTAATCAAAAATGGTTATTTATGATACAGGAGTGGTAAAAAGGTAAAAAACAAATGAGCAACATTTGTAAGCCCGAGCCGCAGGTTTGTCATTTTCTTTTACACCCTATCTATATCATACAAGGTTTTTCAATACACTGTGAGAAAACAGGTAAAATAAAAACCAAAGTTCATTTTACGCGACTTGTGGCTCTTTTTAAATATCTGGGGATTAACCTCACTTTGTTTTTTCATATGCAGTATTTTTTTTATTACACAACATATTAAGTATTCATAATTTTATCCCTATTAACAACTAAAACATCTCAATTCAATTTTACGAAAACTGCGCCATATTTTAGCTATGCACATGTATGCATGTGTAAGTTTTTTTTTAATATTACTATAAATAGACTACATTAAGCCTTGGGATAATATGATTGTAAGCATTAAAACGTCCATGGAAAAGATGACCTTTTCCTTGGTGTAACCTATGCACTTCATTCATATTTTATTCTCCTTCCTTTACAAAGATATATATAACCCAAAGAGAATCTAATCAGCTAGCATTATGTCAAAGAATATAATAACAATACAATTTCTCAAAACTATTGCATAAGATTATGCACTAACCCCCGGAGGAACAACCTATGTCTTTTAAAATTCTCCTTTCAAAAGTCTTAAAGAGGATTCTGTATCTTTGGTTATTATATTTTGTTTGCTAAAATGTCCTGTTCCTCCGAGCTAGAAATAAAAAAAAATGGCAAAGTAAAAGCACATGTGCAGTAAAATCAATTTTGCGCACAGGAAACTAGCATGTAAAATACCACTTTTCGAGCAACTGTATTGTAAAAAATATTGTCTTCTTGGACACCAACTTTGATGTATGAGAAATGACAAAAACAAGATTGCAGCAATGGTGCGGGGGTACCTCATAATAGAGTGTAATCTATGTAGATTTAAGCCCCATGGCCACCTAGGTACCTATTCTTTATTGACCTAAAAAAGGCTTTTGATACCGTTTCTGTTCCCGTTCTTGTACAAAAACTCGAAACTATAGGCATTCGTGGTCCTCCACTTGCTTTATTCAAAGATTACCTGACCGATCGTAAACAACGGGTAAAAATAGGACAGTACATAAGCCAAGATTTGAATGTCAATTATGGTGTTCCACAGGGAAGTGTGCTGGGCCCAACCCTGTTTTTAATTTACATAAACGATCTTTGTAACCTTAAAGCAATGAACACAGAAATTTTCTCTTACGCAGATGATACGGCTCTTGTTTTTCATGGTCCCACTTGGCTTGCTGTTCGTAATCTTGCTGAATCAGTAATCGCAAAGGTTGCAAATGGCTAAATGCCAATTTACTTACGCTTAATGTATCTAAAACTAAATATATGTGCTATAATATAGATAGGAGAACAAGCCCAGATAATGAATTAGAAGTCAAGATTCACACCTGTATTTCTATCCCTGATGCCTCTTGCTCATGTCCTCAAATAGAAAGAGTGATGTCTATAAAGTACTTGGGAGTATTGTTGGATCCTCGTTTAGACTGGTACGCTCACCTGGAGCTAGTGTCCGGCAGAGTTCGTAAGTCGATATGGATTTTCAAAAATCTAAGACACATTGCTGATTTTATACTCTTAAAGAGAATATATGTTACTCTAGTTCAGTCGCTTATAGACTACTGTATACCTGTTTGGGGTGGTGCGACCAAAACATATTTCCTAGGTATCGAGCGTGCGAAAAGAGCACTGTTAAAGGTCATGTGCTGTAAGCCCTTTAGATTTCCAACAGAGCAGCTTTACTTATTCACTAATCTACTCACAGTAAGAAAACTTTACATTCTTCAAATCATCCTAAAAAAACATAAATCGTTCCCCTATGATCCTAAAATAAACTCTAAAAGAAATAAAAATATAATACCTATAAAAGATAGATTAATAAATAGAACTACTTTTGCTTCACGCCAGTTTAATAATCGATCCTCCTATCTGTATAACAAAATTAACAAACTTCTGCTCATCTATCCAATGAACCTGCCTGAGTGTAGAAAAACTCTAATACTATGGTTAGAATCCCTCAACTATGATGAAGCCGAACGCCTTCTTGAGGTTTTAGCGTGAATCACAAACACAACACACACGCATACATGCACACACGCACACACACACACACACACACACACACACACACACACACACCAAAATCCATTTGCATCAATTCAACATCTTTGTTTTTCTTTTAGTTAAAACTTTAGCATAGTTTTGTTCACTTTTAGTAAATATACCATGTTCAGTTTAAATAGACTCTGTTATTTGCCAATAATTATATATACCATAGACTAAGCGATGGAAGAGTGAGATTTCCTAACACAGGTATTTTTTTTTACCTAAAAGGAGGTCCCAGCCTTAAAAAGCTGATAATTTTTTGGTAACCAATAAACAATTTTCATTTTCATTTTATTTGTTTAAATTTTTTACACAACAAACCCAACAAATATTTATAAGGATAACCAAATGACCCAAGGAGCATAGCATAACCATGCCAAACCAGCCTATTATGTATAATCATGAGCATAACCAGATTGCCGGAGAAGCATAGTTGTGTGAAACCAGCTAATTAAGTATAATCATGAGATATAATAGCCAGATTAAGTTACTTCTCCTTTATCCAAATATCCAAACTTGGGTCCGATTTTTGCCCATTTTCACCCTATACACTTAGGGTTACATAGGAATATGAGGATAAATACTGATAAATTATTTACAGTTAAAAAATATATTAATGATTTACTTAAATATTCTCAACAAGCATATTAAGTACTAGAAACATACATATATGTGTTTATCTATTACAAAATACATTTTAGTATACTTAACCAGATAAGCATGAGGTAGCCAGGCCATCAATGATTTAAATATTGATCCTTTAACACTAGCTTCTCTACTCCACTATATTACTTTACTACATTTAGAGGTCTTGAGAGGATCCTCCAATGGTAGTGGAACACCTTGTGTGTTTCCACTACCATCGGAGGATACCCTGACAAACTCAGAAGCCACTTCTGTACCTCTAACTAGCTTCGACCTAGTCAACTAATCTGCTCAACCCTTAATGTCTGCGCCAACAGCAGCGTGTGGGGAAAGGACGCGATGCAGGGACTGTGGGCTTCCACCAGACATTAACAAAACTAGCCTTCGCAAGCAATACGAGTGTGATGTACTCAACAAAGATCATTATTAACCATGAATATACATTAAAAACAAAATACTTTTTTTCACACCACATTCATTACAAACCACCATCAGCGGGCTTTAAGGATAAATCAATTGTTAGCAGTTTTTACTGTATATTCATGGATAATGCTTTTTGTTGAGTATGTCACTCGCATATTGCTGCCGAAGGCTAGTTTCCTAATAATGTCTGGTGATTGCCTGCCGTGCCCGGCACCGTTTCCTTTCCCCACACACTGCTGTTAGCACAGACAGAAACAATGAGAATTCCATGTTGACTACTGAATCTTAAAAATTAAGGGGGCTCCTATACAAGAAATAACATTCTTCTTAAAGTGAAGAAACAAGTGACACCTAGTAAGGTCAAGTAGTATCTTCTTTAAAAGTGATTTAAGATGTTTTGGTACGGAACCCTCAGTGTGCCAGTTGAGCTCACACTTGGTTTTTTAATACAATATCTAATTAACTTATAGTTTTAATTTCATTTAATAAACAACAATAATAATTTTGTTTCATAATTATCTAAATTATTTACTAGGACAGACCAGTCCTATGATGAATGCTATGACATTAGACTATTTCACTATTATAGTACACAATGTTTGTTTTTTTGTTAAAGTAATGAAAAACAAAAGGCGTAAGTACATTCTATCTGCACCCTTTAACAAAAAACACCAAGTGTACTTTAATAGTACAATTTCTTACCTCATGCTCGCCAGGTTAATGCAACGAATAATATATAAGCATTATGTTCAATTCAAGGCAACAGCTAGTAACAATATAAATTTCACATCGGATTTACATTACCAGCAGAAGGAATGAAAAACTCTTTTACATTACAAATTCCAATAGGTACAAGGACTTAGAGACAAATGAATTATACAAACGATTTTCATGATTGTATACAGCTAAAAGGCTTTTTATCAAAATAAACAGAAATACGATGATAAACGCCCTCGTAACTTTAGGCACAGCAGATGAATTATGTATTTATCAGATCTGATATGACGCATCACTTGCTATTAAAGTAAGTTTATTACAAATATGTAGCAGTATTAGTTAATAGTTTCGGTAAAAATCATACAACGATGAAATATTATTAGAATCATCTCATGGCTTTCCGCAGTTCACAATATGGCGACAATGCACACAAAGCAAATACATTACAATCCTCACCTGTGATAACTCTTGACTTGTCTGCTTGAAATTCTTCTTGTTAAGGTTGATAACGAGATAATTTATTTGCAATAAGCTAAACGTTAAAGGGTCCAGGTTCATAGTTCCATTAAAACGAACTCGAAAGCTTCAAACACGTTTGAAGCTTTCTCGATTTTTGACGGATTACTACGGTAAATGTATGTTCTTTTACAGTTTTTGTACGAAATAACCATAAATCTAAGGCCAACATCACCAATACTGTTATTCACTTATATGAAACCATAATAATTTTACAGCCCCATACTGCACTCAAAAATACTAAATGTGAGAAAAATTTGCACACGATGACGAAGGCACACCATCACATCAACCACCACTCATTTTAGTTTTCTACTATAGTAATACCAGAACGCATTATTTATTTCTTCTAAATAAATAGGGCCAGCATGCAGTTTAAAAACACTATGGCACAAAAGCAAAGATGAATTACTCCCGTGGCGCGGCTATTTTTGCAGAATATGCGGATACGGCTAGCACCAGTATCCAGCCGGGCGGAAACTTACCGCATATGGCTAGCGCCAGCATCTGGACGGGGCCCTGTTTGCGGGTAGTGACTCACTTCATACCTGAGTATTTAGCGAAAACTATCGCCTGTCTAACGTTTGCTAAAGCTCCTTCGTAAGACAAGGATAGAATTAGGAATGAGTACAAAGCCGACGGTGAATGATTTTCGATAGAAATCTCCTTCGAATCAGTCAGTGCTTTCCGCTGCGCTCGGGCGGTGCGCGTACGTGTTGTTAAAAGTGATTGTTTAGTGATTGTTTTGTTGTTTTGCATAGAAAAACTCTGTGTTTTTAAAATTCCCAATAAACCGGGTAAGCAATACAATGTTATTGTATTATCTATTGTTATTGTAGCATTCACATTTCACGTTTTTTTAGGTTCAAGTGCAATACCTACTAATCCTATCTGTAGCTTAGACTGTTGAATTATATTTCACATAGTTTAATACACAAATATTTTAGTCAGGTAGTCAGTTTATGACCATTTCACCGTTATAAGTTTTATATATAGTTCCCGTACAAAAACATTGAGAAATAATTGTTTTTGTAACCCTTGACAATAATGGCGACCACCCACGAAGGGCCTCGCCATTTTGAGCAAAATGGCGGGTCTGGCAACGCCAGCTGAAATGTACTCGCCGCGCGGCAGACTCTGGCTTTTGCCAGGGGAGTGTAAAAAACGATGTTCACTACTCGAGAAAGGCGTCAACCGCCCGGTTGGGTTTCCCTCCCAGCACGCGCCAGACTGGCTGGACACACAGGCCGCGGCCAAGGCAGCAGGGCGGCGGCAGCGGCGCATTAAATGGAGCCGACTTGTCGATGACATCTTTTACTATATCGGGCGGCTACTTCGACACAATCGCCGCGCGAGTGCGGCCCGCGGGTCTCTTGACTCGGGTTGGCACGCATGCGCTCTCGGCTAGTGTTGCCACTTTAGTGATTTTATGGACCTTCTTTACTGGTATTTAAAATTGCAATCTTTTCATACAAAATGAGTAAATGTAGTGGCTTTGTGACCTTCATTTAGCTAGTGGGATTGCTAAAACTTTTTCACACTAAAAGAGTAGGTAAATCTGGTGGTTTTATTTTGAGACATCCAGTTAGTGGTTTTACTAAAACTTGGTTGGAAACACTGCCCTCAGCTATGCGTCGCTTGCGTGCATCACGCTTGTTAGTTCGTAAACTGCTCTAGTCTAAGTTAGTTGTGAATTTGAAGCAGTGAAAAGCCCCGCTTACGGCGCAATTATTACGTTTTCAGTTTTGTTTGTGTAAATAAATTTGCTGTTTTTTTAGTTTTTAGATAAAATTACCTTAGTTGGGTTTTAATTTTTCACTTGGATTAATTAGTGTTCCTTTAAGTTTCTTTTATATAAGTAATTTTAAATTTTATTGTGAATATTTTGATTTTAGTAGACTTGTTTATTTGCGCCTGGTTAGTCATCTTCACAAGGGCTAACCAGGCGCGCCGTGACCCCATTACTTATCAGTACCAAAGCAGGCGTCCGTCACTTGCTCAAGGCCACGCGTTATATGCCTACCGCTAAGCGTATCGGAGACGATACAACGGACAGTAGGTTGACGCACGCCCGCCTGAATGCTCGCGACGTCACATTACGGGTGTCACAGTCAAACGACAAATGAAAATTTGTCATTTTTTTCATTGCCGAGAGACGAATAAAGGTACCTAAGTTAATAGTATTTTAAATCTATTGTTTTTTTCGAATTCCCTTTTCTCATTCCTTTACAAATTATCATCATTTATTCCTTAAACTTAGAACAATGGTGGGTAGGTACCTACTATGTTAATCGTCGTAAATTAAGGATTTCAGGTATTATTTATGTGTTTTTTTTATATAAACAACAGTTACCTACTTAATGTCAGAACATAGTAGGTACCTAGCGTCGTCGTCGTGATTTAGGTAGGTATGTCATAGAATAGAAGTACTAACCGGCCACTCGGTAGCTGGGGGGGCACTTCTATAGCTGTAAATAAACCGTTTAAAACCAAAATCCAAGGATTAACTTGTCAAGTATCATTACGTCATCGAAGTAACTCCATCAAGCCCCGCCCCCACGCGCGCGCCGCCGACTTTTATTACCAGGACGAATGTAAACGAAAAAATCTCAAAAACTTAGCACAGATTACTAAATAGTTACTTCGTAAACTATAGCTTGCATTCACAAGCCGTTTTTTGTTATGACTTGTAGATAGTAACAGAAAAAATATTTTCGTTACGTTTTTACCTAGCTTTCACTTAAAATAACAATAATTCGAGCTCACAATGAGGCCCTCTTGAGGAATGTTTTTGTATGAATAGTAGGTATGAAATTCTCCGTAAACTTAAGTAAAAAGCCAACTTTGATTGATTTTTCTCCGCTTTGCTCCTGTTTCCCTTTTGATTATTTGTTAAAATTATTTACGAGGTTTCGAATATTTTCGACATTAAAATTTATTGATCGGGAATTCAGGGAAGGGAAAAAATGCATCTATCATTTTATTAAACTCAAACATATTTGATCGACAAATATAAAATAATTGATTTTCTACTACATTCGTTTCTTTACCAAAATCATCATAGGTACAACCCTAGCACATTCGCTCGATGACGCGCTCACACGTGGGCAAAACAATCTTAAATATCGCATTACAAAAAAATATTGACTGTTATAGGTAGCCTACATTTACTTGTTTTTTTAAGTTTATCACCTTATCTTTTTTTTTAAATCCACAGTTGACAAGTCCTCGGCATTATCTCACCTGATGGTAAGTGACGATGATGCCGAAGATGGAAGCGATCTTATCATGCTTCCCCAGATTCTATGAATGTTAATGCTATTAACACTGATGTTTGGCGGCAAGACTTAGATAAGATGGTTGTAGCTAGCTAGGCGGTCTATGAAAATGCCCCACCAACAACCAAACCTCGACCTCCTGGTGTGGTTCGCTTCACACCAGGAGGTCGCGGGTTCTATTACCGGCGCGGTCAACTTTGTAAGACTCGGTTTAGTTGGTGGTGGGGCATTTTCATAGCCCGCCTTTCAAAGTTGACCCTGCCGGGAATCGAGCCCGCGACCTTCTGGTGTGAAGCGAATGGACTAACCATTACGCCACGGAGGCGGTACAAAATTAATGGTTAGTGCATTCGCTTCACACCAGGAGGTCTCGGGTTCGATTCCCGGCGGGCTCAACTTTGTAAGACTCGGTTCATTCTACGGTCGGTAACTCGAGGTCAATGCTCTCCGGGTTCACGTTAGGTTACGTGATTTGATAACATCTTCATTTTTAAAGTTTATCATATTATTCTTGTTAATTATTATCAAAGGTCTATACCACGAGGTCAATGCACTCCAGGTCACGTCAAATTACGTGTTTAATTAAATTTTGCCAGAAATACGGACTAACCGTGCGAGGATCATTAAACTATTACTAGCGTGTTATGCAGGTTAGTAGCATGAGTACCTATTTAGCTATGTTTGAAGAACATTTTTATTTATGTAAGTTACGTACCAAGTAGCCACTGTTGATTGTTACATGCAGTAAATATCTAACAAACATTTCGTGACCAATGGTGCCGTGTTGTGATTCTGCCCTTCCTGCATTCATGCCTATAGATACGTCAGTTATTCATATGTATATAATTTCTTGCTCGTTTGTATGTACAGTGCTCAAGAGTAAGCAGAAATGGTTTTGTTGTGGTGTGACACATAGAAATTCCGATGCGGCCTTAGAACTGTATCAAGAGAGGTATCCAGCACGCCATCATCCGTCTGATTCGAGACTCATTTACGCTGCATATCAAGTAATCTTGGAAAATAGGTCAATAGTTCCGCAAGCGCGAGGTGATGGGCAACAGATCAAAGGAGGATAAGAGAAGTGTTCAAAAGGCTGAGGGATGATTGCGACGAGGTCACAACACTGACGTCTCACCTGCATGAAGAAACGGTGCGTCAAGCTCGCCTTTGCCTTGAAATGGGGGGCGCCCAGTTTGAACCGTACCTGAAGACGGAACTAAGATGGTAAGTTTTAATTTTAATGAGACATTTTTTTTCTTGTAATTTAATTTTAATTATCAATCAATGATGGTTGCCGGGTTCTCGGCCGACAGTGTAAGGCGTGTTTGTAAGCACGTGTGAGTGGTGTATTGAAGAAGAGCGCCGGGCGTCGCATGCATTACATAGCGCGCTTGAAAATTAACACGTTTAACTTTTCAAGTCCCTTGATTTAATCGTAATAGCTAATTCAAGCTCCGCCCCTCGCCCGCGGCACCATTTTTTATGACGGATTTACTGCCCCAGTAATGTAAAAAAACATTAATTGTAAACCGTACCTTCTATTCACAATCGCTGCGTCGTCATGGCTCGTCATAAATACAGTCCAAATAACACAAAAACACTGCATCCATTCATCCATGAGATCATAGCAATAAATCACTTACAAAATAGGCCACTTGAAAAAACTCGTCACTTGATTTATTGCTAAACGGCCATCGATATTTCAAGAATACTTTACGTAATAACGACGAATAGATAAACAAGTAACAATCAATAAGAATCTAAAACAATTGTTTACTATAAATAACAATATATCCCTCAAGTACCAAGCACTGTTGCGCCAATGCGTAAGTACTCTTTGGTGAGCAGAACGTCTGAATTTTCGATAAAAATCTATGCAGTCATAGACATCATCATATCAGCCGAAGGACGTCCACTGCTGGACATAGGCCTCCCCCTAGGATTTCCATGACGACCAGTTCTGTCTGTTCGCATCGAGCGGCTTCCCGCGACCTTCACCAGGTCATCGGTACACCGAGTGGGAGGCCTGCCTACACTACGCTTTCCGGTGCGTGGTCGCCACTCGAGAACTTTACTGCCCCAACAGCCATCTGTTCTACGAGCAATGTACCCCGCCCACTGCTACTTAAGTTTAGCAATTCTGAGAGCTATGTCGGTTACTTTGGTTCTCCTACGGATCTCCTCGTTTCTGATTCGATCACGCAGAGAAACTCCGAGCATAGCACGCTCCATTGCCGTTTGAGTGACGTTGAGCCTTCTTATGAGGCCCATAGTAAGCGACCGTGTCTCAGTTACGTATGTCATCACTGGCAACACACACTGGTCGAAGACCTTGGTCTTAAGACATTGCGGTATCTGGGACGTAAAGATATTGCGAAGCTTCCCGAATGCTGCCCATCCCAGTTGGATTCGACGATTGATCTCTTTCTCGAAGTTGGACCTACCTAACTGGACTGTTTGTCCCAAGTATACATATTCGGTAACAACTTCGAGTGTAGAGCCTCCAACCTTCAGAGGAGTAGGTATGACACGGACGTTTGACATAATTTTCGTCTTATCCATGTTCATTCTAAGACCCACTTGTTGAGAGGCTCTACTGAGGCCATCGAGCACTGTGCCTAAGTCATCCATAGTCTCAGCCATGACCACGATATCGTCAGCGAATAGAAGGTAGGTGATGTACTCGCCGTTTATATTGATGCCGAGTGCACCCCAGTCCAAAAGCTTGAAAACATCTTCCAGGGCGGCGGTGAACAGTTTCGGAGCTATAACGTCACCCTGTCTCACCCCTCGCTGCAGCTGGATAGGTTCCGAGTTGTGATCCAGGAAGCGAACCGACATGGTGGCGTTTTCATACAAACACTTCAGCACTTCGATATATCGATAGTCAATTTGGCACCTCTGGAAAGACTGTAACACAGCCCATGTTTCGACCGAATCCGAAAAAGGTGAGATTGGTCTCTAGTTCTTCAGCAGGGTATTGTCGTACTTTTTGAAGAAAAGCACGACCACCCTTCTGTGCTATGCCTTAGGCGTTTGTCCCTCAAGTATAACGGAATTAAATAACTTCTGAAGAGCTTTAAGTACCGGTGTTCCACCTGCTTGCAGAAGTTCAGCCGTAATTCCATCATAACCCGGTGCCTTATTGTTTTTAAGCTGTTTAAGAGCCATTCTAATTTCGTACAGGCTGACGTCCGGGATATCTTCGGTATAGTGTCGGGTAAGTCTAGCTCTTGGGTCTTTAGCCAGATCGCTGACAGGCAGATGTGTGGTCGTGTACAATTGTCCGTAGAACTTCTCAACTTCTTCCAGCAACTCAGTCTTAGACGATATAGTCCTGCCATCCTCAGTCTTCAGCTTGGTCAGTTGGCTTTGTCCAACAGACAGATCTCTTGCTAACACTTTTGAGCCTTTGATGTTCTCAATCGCCTCTTTAATACAATTTGTATTATAGTGGCGCAAATCGCTAATTAGAGACTTAGAGATCTGCTTGTTTACTTGCCGATAATGAGTAGCGTCTTCAGAGGGCTGCAAAACCAATCTGCGTCTTTCTTGCATGAGATTACTGGTGAAGTCCGAGATTTTTTTGGTTCTGTTTGAACGGCGAGTTTTAAAAATCTTAGATCCGACCGTTTGGACAATTTCCACGAACCTGTCGTTATACTCGTCCACATTCTCGCAGTCTCCTAGGCATTCGAAGCGATTGTGCAACTCGAGCTGAAAGCTCTCGGGGTTTTGGAGCTGAATGGGCGCTGGTCGGAGCGTGGACTTCATCAGTCGACATCTTTCCAGCTTGGTCTTTAGATTCAATGTGCCTCTTACCATTCGGTGATCGCTTCCTGTTTTAACTGAGTGGATCACAGAGACATCATTGAATATTTGCCTTCTCGTCAACAAGATGAAGTCAATCTCGTTCTTCGTTACGCCATTGGGATGCAACCATGTCCACTTTCGCTGTTTAGACTTTTGAAGAAGGAGTTCATCATAAAGAGGCCCTCCCTCTCCATAAAGTCGGCCAGCATCTGACCACGTGCATTTCTCCTTCCATATCCAAATTGCCCCACTCTCAGCTCACCATCACTTCGTTTGCCCAGTTTCGCGTTAAAGTCCCCCATAACAATGGTGTATTGGGTCCGGGAGATATTATGTAAAGCTCTAGAGATATCCTCATATAGGATCTCCACTTCGTCGTCGGAGTGTTGCGCGGTCGGTGCATATACTTGAATAACGTTCAGCGAATACCGTTTGGTAATTTGGAGAATAAGGTATGCTACCCTCGTCGAAACACTCTCGATCCGGACCACATTGTTAATGAGGTACTTGTGGACTAGAAACCCGACACCACCCTCGGACAGTTGGTCGCCCTCCCGGAAATAGAGCAGGTTTCCAAATTTAAGGAGTATGGTGTCCTCCCCCTCTATTCGGACTTCACACAATCCTACGATGTCTCATCGTAACCTGCTCAATGCTTCCTTTAGTTCTGTCAGCTTTACGTCGGTTCGCAGTGTGCGCGTGTTGTAGGTTGCCAGGGCCAGAGGTCTTTTGTTTTGGTAGCCTGGCATCTGCCGGGGATTCTTCGCACCCCATGCCCCGTCGTTACCTTGACCCCTACCGGAGCCAGGAATAGCGGGGACGCCGGGGACTAGGGGCCGGTTTTTTATTTGTGTTGATCATTAGGGGGTTGTGGCCGTAATTGCCACGCTTGGCGGGCGGGTTGGCGATCGCAGTGTTATTGCAGATTGACTGCAAGTCACGGAAAGACGCTGCTGCCCATCCTCCGGTTTGAGTCCCTTAGTTGGCTCTTACGACACCTATTGGATGAAATGGGATGGCCCTATTCTAAGCCGGGAGCCATAGACATAAATTATATTAATAAATGCCTGACTACTTAAAGCAGTGGTTCTTAACCTTTTAGTCTTGAGGGACCATTTTACCAAATGTTTGTCTTGCCGGGGATCACCCAGCTGGTTTACCTAAAATACCTAAATTAAGGGTTATGTGATAAAGAAAACAAACACAATTTTATAAATAGTACTCGGTATTTATTATTTTCCAAAAATCGAAAAGTTAAAGATTTTAATTTAATGAGATTTTTGTGACTGCATACTCTTAACTAACTTCTGTATTCTCGGTTCCGTGTTACTTAAAGCTAGACGCATGTCGGCAGTGGCATCTAACCGGTTGCGATGCTTGTTTTTAATAATTAGAAGCGTCGAAATCCCCTGCTTGCACAGGTACGTTGATGAAAATAAAGTTAGGTAACGTATAGCAATGTCTCGAATCTTCGGGAAAGAAATTGCTTTTTGGCTCCAAAAATCTTCAAGATTTATTCCTGATTCGAAGGTATCTTTCAAGTTCGTGTCATGTTGCAATTCAATCACCTCTTCTTGAATTTCATCAGAGACTTCGGAAACGTTAACAACGAAAGGATTCCGGATCAGTTTCTGAATACTCTTGTCCTCGCAGTCAGGAAAATAGCGATTGAATTCACTTTTTAACTTAGTCAAATGGAGCATAATATTCTTCTGAATTTCTTCCTATATATAATATTAGGATGGCTTCGCGGACCACTTAGAATGCCTCCAGGGACCACCAGTGATCCGCGGACCACCGGTTAAGAACCAATGACTTAAAGAATCGCAAACAAAAACGTTACACAGGATTTTGCATCGTATTTATTAACTGAAAGAGCTTAAAGTGGTATACGTTTCACTGACCGAAATGGGGCGTTGAGGACTTGAGTTGGTATTTGATATAACCGACCGAAATCAGGCGTTAGGGGCTTTAGGTTTTTTTTTAAATGAGTTTTTAAATCATAATCCTCCTAAAGTTTACGGGAGAGGTCTTTTTACAACCTGTATAAATAAATGTAGACTGTCTCAAAAGGGCTTCGTACCCAGAGACGGTAATGTATGTATAATAAAAAGGTCGGTATGCTGTTGATATTGAAATCGCATCGCTGTGGTTAGACTAATAAAATTGTCTCTGGCTGGCCTGATTTCAATGTCATTTGTCAATACTTTCTGCTGTGACTTTCTGTCCCCTGCCTGAAGATAGATATTACCTAAGTCCTAGAATTTAGTATTGGTACTGTGTATTGCTAGTTTTTCTCGAAACGAATTTCATTTACAAAAATTAGGTGTGTTCCTAGCCCATGTGTTCTAAGTATTACGCATTGTGTTCTATTGTAGTTTCTGATTCATTTGATGTTTTTGTAAATTATCTAAAGGTAACATGACACTAAAGTAGCAGTCGTCGCGATATTTCTCGTCATTCATTTCGAATTTCTTGTCAGCAAAAATTTCTTGTACTTTCATCGCATATACATTTGTATTTTACGTTCAGTGCTGTATCAAAAACTTAGCAATCATTTGTTAACACTCGACCACTCTGCAGTGGTTAAAATATTACATAATCATGCATTCATTATACCTCCTCCCTGCTTTCTCCACCAAACCTGTGCGGATAAGACAGCGCACGAGGATGCGTCGCGGAGATGTGAAACAGTGTCACTTTTTATTGCAACTTATTTGTTCCTGGTGGTTGGGAGAGGAAGCGATTAACTTTTTTTACTCTCTCCTGGTACCCATTTCTAGAAACTATCCTTCACACACACTCTCCACACGTATGCCTTGCTTACATCTTACTCACTGAACTAATTTATTTTTTGCGCACCAGGCCTATGCAATCCTATTGTTAGAGTTTTCCTTCATCAGTGCATAACTCTGATTAAAGCTAGCCTACCTTTTCATCTTTCTGGCACTAAAATTGCTTGTATAAAACCATAAAATAAGTTTACCTTACAGGGTGACTTTTAGTTAGTTCTTGATAACAAAAGAATGCATGTACTCATGATTACAAACAACTTTTCCAAAGAAACTATATGTCAATCTGATTTGTCAACATTTTTGGCCCTCGATACAAAATAAGTTATCAAATCGGCAAAAATGTATAAAGGACCAACATTCTTTTTTTCATATTTGACATATAGTTTTTTTGGGAAAGTTGTTTGTAATTACAACTAATACATTCATATTCTTTGCTATCAAGAACTAATAAAGTCACCCCATATCTAAATGTTAAGCCTACTGCCTGATGATCACGAAATGGTTGTAGTGTAAACAAATTTGTGTTTTATTTATAATGTAGAATAGTGCAGGAGAAATCATGAAAATGTTAATGATTTATTTATTTCCATTTCAGTTTTATGGCGATTGGAGCATTTATTCGCCGAAATCTGGTGAGCATCTCATTTCCAACTATAACTGCAACTCTGATTTACTTGGACTGGAGTCACACTCAGAAGTGGAAAAAGGAGAAAAAATAATTAATATGGCCATCTTTGGAATAACCACTCGGTATGTGTGGGTAGCACTTCCGCTTACTGGCTTCTTTATTGGCAAGTTCCTTGATGACCAAGAAACCTTGAGATTAACTAACTTCAGGGACAAGTCTGCATTGTACGGAGGAAGAGTGAAGGAAGGTGATCCACCATCCTGGCCATAATAATAATTGAGTTATGTATTTTTGATGTAGAAATGTTTAAATCCCTTCAATAAACTGTTTATTTTACAAATGAGTTTTTATTTTCGAACCAACAAGAATTTCACAATATAAATATAAAATTTTAATTACATTGATCTCTTAGCCATCATATACCACAAGAGTACGAATGGTGCCCAAAGTCCAGATCCAAAGAAAACACAGAAAAACAAAGTAAGGCTGTACCTGAAACAAAAAAAAACAGTAATTCATATATGTAGTATTTAGTTTAGATTTTCAATAGTTTTTATAAAAAAACCCTAAAAATGTCAGATTTTTTAAATTTTACAAAGGTTAAGTGAAATAACTAGCTTTTACCAAAGGCTTCGTCTGTGTGGAGCTTAGCTTAGAATTATTCCCGTAACCCTCGGGAACAATTTCTCAAGATAAAAGTATTCTATGTAGTTTGTGCCACTAATACAACTGAGTAAAAAAATTCAGCTAAATCGCATTAGTAGTTTTAGCGGGAAGACTTGAACATACTTGACATAATTCTCTGCAACCAATATCGTTACTTATGGATAAAGTATGAGGCGTCAGGATGAGCCCATTGTGGGACAGTTGCGAAGTTCAATTACTCATTAGTTATTTGCTGGTTGTTGATTTACATAAGTATGAATATAGGCTTTTAAAAAAACATGCTTATTTAGGACTTCTGTCTTTCAATCCAAAACATGCACAACTTCTGCTTGCGGCTTCATTGAGGGTGCTCTATGCATTTTTCTGGAATTAAAAGTATGCTTTGTTGTTTTCAGTCCTTTACTTTAGCTCTATGCAAAATAGGTTCAATAGTTTTAGAGTGAAAAAGAGACAGACCGGATTTATAATATTGGTAATGAATTTCCCTGCTCATGAAAGTCCTGCTCTCAACCGATCCATAGTCACACTGTGGCTATCTTCGTGCTGAAGCGGGGTGCAGCCCCCCGACGACCACGCTTGTTTTTTTGTATATTTGCCCATTATTCTTTGGCAGCACCCTTTCCACCCTGACGCCAATTCTTCTATAAAGGCTAGAGGGAAGGATGTCAAGTGGGCCAGTTTTGTGAAGCGGTACTTACCATATCGAACCATCCTATATCCTATAATTATTGACCTCTCACCTGCTGCCAACACTAAAGGGCATGTTGCTAAAGGGCTGCGTCGGGCCTTCTCCGTGGCGGCGCACGATCTGCATGTTGTGCATGGGCGTCACCACCTTGGCCGTCGCAGCCCTGTTCCGGATGAGCCCCGCCAACAGAGACCGCATGCGAGACATTGTTGTATAAGTCTAGTTACTGGTGAAATAAAACAAATCAACTTTATGTCTGGTAATCGGAACACGTATACGCATAGAATAGAACAATAATTGTCTTTGACATTACTTGAAAGACATTTGAATAAAGATTGTTAAAAAAAGTTAAAGAAATTTACTGTGTAAGAAGTTTCTTTAACTGAGTAAAAAGGTTTCAGTTTTTGTTAATTTACTTTTTTGTGTAGGTACTTAGTGCAAAGAATTTGTAACCACAATGTTTTAGTTACTGCGTTTTTAGGGTTCCGTAACCGCAATAGGAAAAGAGGAACTGTTATAGGATCACTCCGTTGTTGTTGCGCGTTCGCCTGTACGCCTGTCTGTCAAGACCCTTTTTCTCAGGAACTCGTGGAGGTAAGTATAAGTTGAAATTAATATCAAATATTTAGGTGTACGATCCCTAGAAGCTGTAAAAAAATTAATCTTCTAAGTCAAAGCGATAAAAGGATGCGGCCATATTACGGCCATTTGTCACATGTTCTGATCTATTAGGTACCTACTCGCAAACCTATGTGGTACTTCCTGTTGACCTAAAACCATTGAATTTGGGGAGAAGCAAGGTCAAACAGCACAAGTAAAGGAAAAATCGGAAAATTGTATTTTTTAATTATATTACATAAAAAATATTTTGTTATCAAACTTACATTTGCAGTCGTAGAATTGATCGTGACGTATTTGATGTATGGGAGACATTTTTTCAATTACAAAGTTATGTTTGTCCTTCAAACTGATTGTTATGGTTGATGTTTATAGGTTTTCGTACCTAGCAAAATGTATTTTGGTAAGTAACACTCAATGCACGAGTTTGAGGCGGACTTGTCCATTTTTAGGGTTCTGAAGTCAACAAGGAACACTTATAGTTACGCCATGTCTGTCCGTCTGTACGCGGCTTAGCTCAGAGACTATTTGTACTAGAAAACTGTCATTTGGCATAAGTATACATATTAATTAAACATTTTTTTAGGTTACCTCCCCTATACATGTAGAGGGGGTGAATTTTTTCTCGTTGACATACCCTATCGTGTAGGGTATTGTCGAATAGGTCTTTCAAAACAAGTGAGGGTTTGCTAATACCATTATTCGATTCAGAGATCGGTTTACGAAATAATAAGCTTAAAAGTGTAAATTTTTGGTAGAGTCGAGTATCCCCACCATCCCTACCAGCTAAACCGCTATTTTAGAACATCTGAATAAAATTGTAAATAGTAGGACATATATAAACAATTTAAAAGTCCACCTTTGTATATGTCCTTTCTAAGTATTTTTCATGTAAATATTTGTGTGCAATAAAGAATATATATATAAAAGGAAAACTATCACGGATAATTAGGCTTTCTTAGTTCAGGAGACTAATAGTCGACAAACTTAAGGTGTGCAGTTGGATTTGTAAAAAGTTTATAGATTTTTCATACAAAATATTCCATTACTAACTGTAAATATAATTTTCTTTTTTAAAATATACATTTATTTGTTGAAAAGACTGCGGAACCCTACTTTGCACGAGTCCGACTCGCACTTGGCCGTTTTTTTTACTTTAGAGCGACTGAGGGGCGAGCGGTAGCGAGGGATGAAGGAAGTTGATGGTATTGTGAAACAAAAAATTCTAAGTTGAGAATTTATTAGGGATAGATTGTTCTTACAATAGATTCTATCAACATTTTTCATGTGTGGGTTTCCCCTTTAATTATTTCTTTATTTTAAGTAGCGGTAATAGAAATAAACACTCTGAAAATTTAAATTTTCTACCTATTGCGATTCATGAAAGAATGGAGAATGAAAGGAATGGATGAAGGGACGGACAGCGGAGGCTTAGTAACAGGGACCAAATAATTTGTTATTTTTTCATCAAGTGTACCTACAGCATAGTCTCAGCCATGACCACGATAACATCAGCGAATCGAAGGTGGGTGATGTACCCGCCGTTAATATTGATGCCGAGTTCACCCCAGTCCAAACATCTTCCAGGGCGGCGGTGAACAGTTTCGGAGATATAACGTGTCCCTGTCTCACCCCTCGCTGCAGCCGGATAGGTTCCGAGTTTTTAACCTGGAGGCGAACCGACATGGTGGCGTTTTCATACAAACACTTCAGTACCTCGATATATCGATAGTCAATTTGGCACCGCTGGAGAGACTGTAACACAGCCCAAGTTTCGACCGAATCAAAGGCTTTCTCATAGTCCACGAACTCCAGGCATAGTGGCTGATAGTACTCTTCGGTCTACTGTATAATCTGCCGCAAAAAGTCTTTTCTGAAACTGGCTTGTTTGGGAGGCTGGAAGTCGTCAAAGCTGCGTCGAGATGACTCATAATGACTCTCGAAAACAGCTTGTAGACATGGCTCACAAGCAGGGCTGTAGCTATAGTCGAATTTGAGGTAGGGCAGCATTGGTTACAGCTAGGGCGGAAGTAAAAAAAAATCATAATTGATCTGCCCTCGAAGCACGGGCTCCTAAATCAATCATCATGTATATCCTAGTGATATACATTCAATAGCTATACGTAGACAAATAATTTCTGTGACAGAGCATGAGCATGGATCTAAGAACTAGGTATACTAAATCCTCAATGATGAAGAACAAGCGAACAAGATGGTTGAATTGAACTTCCAGATTTGAATGTAGAGATCCACGTCTGAGTAAGAGTGAGGTAATAATAATTAATTGTTGGGTGGGGTGATACGAGTAAATAGATACGAACAAAAATACCATTTAGATCATATTGTTTATGAAAACTTATTATAATAATTAACATAATAATGAAAAATATTTAAAACAGCTGAATTCTACGATTCGCCATGTTATTAAAAATGCGAAGAACTTCGTTCAGATCAACTTATTTTGTTCTTTTTTTTTCAAAGGCCAGAAATACCATACCAACCATTCTCTCGTGACCCATTTACAGCCTTTAAGGTCTATTGATTACAGTTAAAGTTGAAAACGTAGATTCGCACACTGCAGTTTAGTACTAATTTACTCGTATAAACTTGCTGCAGTGCTACATTCTATGGTCGCCACAGATGCAAAAAGCTCACAAGTATCTCTATACGCCTCTCCTTGCCCGTACAAAACTTGCAATGTATTTTCAAATGACTTCAAAAAAGGAGGAGGTTTCTCATTTCGACCGTATATTTTCTATTTTATCCTCGTTACGATTTTCAGATTCACCGCAGTCGTCGCTTGTTAAAGACGCTTCCTTCAGAATTTGATTATACATTTGATTTGATCTTAATTTTATTATTTCATCTTCGACAAACTTTATGATTGTTATGGCGTCTTTCTGCAGGTTGTAGCGTGGATAAGATTTTTTTGGTCACCACCATGGCCATTCAGAATTCCAGATCAAGACATTTAATTTTTCAAGACTTCAAGATTTTTAATACCGATACTCTTGGCGACGTCATCACCGTTGAATTTGCCATTTTTAATTTCTTTCAAAGTTTGCAATATCGATTTTCACCATATAAGGCAGCTATTTTGCCACGATGAAAGAATTCATGTAACATGACGCATTGGTAAAAAAATAAACGAATGAAAGTCATTTCTGAGATAGTTCCGATGACTACTAAGTGCAAGCGATGGTTATAGCAGTGGACGTAACAAATTTTTCGGCTCAATTTATTTTCTAATCTAGTCGCAACTCCTGTAACTTTCCCACTCATTACACTTGCGCCATCATATCATTGGCTAAGTTAAGAGGGGTCAAATTATAATAATTTATCTTAGTTTTTGGTATTTTTAAGGTACAATGCCGCCCCCCCTGGCTATGGCCATGCTCAGAAGTGAGATGGGTCTGTAGTTCTTCAGCAGGGTATTGTCGCCCTTTTTTTGAGAAAAGCAAGACCACACTTCTGTGCCATGACTTAGGCGTTTGTCCCTATAGTATAACGGAATTAAATAACTTCTGAAGAGCTTTAAGTACCGGTGTTTTGAATTAAAAATTTGAGAGCGTTAGGCTGCACCTCACCTGATGGTAAGTGCCGATGCAGCCGAGGATGTAACACGCAAGCTCAAATAGTGCCTATTCACTCTCGTCTTGAAGATTCCTAAATTATAGGAATCGGGGAATACAGACTCCGGAAGGGAATTCCACTCCTTGGCCGTTCGCATGGTGAAGGAAGAAGCAAAACGCTTCGTGCGAAAAGGTGGAACATTGATGACAAAGGGGTGAAACCGCTCTCCGCACCTGGTCGTCCGATGATGAAATGGAGAGGGGGGAATGAGGTCGTGAAGTTCCAGGGCACACTCTCCGAAATGAATCCTGTAGAACACTGATAGACAGGCGACTTTGCGGCTATGCTCGAGGCTTTGGAGCCTGTTTGATACAAGTTCCTCGTCGCCACTGAGTCTCCTAGCGCGTCGGTCGATAGAATCCAAGGCATCTAGCTGGTAACGAGCCGATCCGTCCCATAAGTGGGAGCAGTACTCCATACATGACCGAACTTGAGCTTGGTATAATAATAGAAGCTGCTCTGGTGTGAAGTAAAGTCTCACCTTCGAGAGGATACCAAGCTTTTTGGCAGCCGTTTTTGCCTTGGATTCAATGTATATAGTAAGTTCAGATCGGATGTTAAATCAACGCCAATGACCTCAAGATGGTCGGAGATCTGGATAGATTCATCTCGGAAAGTAGGAGTCAGGGTAAAAGGACTCTTTTTTGCAGTGAATAGACACGCCTGCGTTTTAGAGGCGTTAAACCTAACAAGATTGGCATCGCCCCAGTCAGAGACTGCCTTGAGTGTTAGGTTCACGCGCTCAATCATGGCCTCTCTCTGAGATAGTATATCCGGACCTAGGGGTCGAGCACTAGACAGGTATCTCTCCGCAACCGTGCTGTCGTCTGCATACCCAAATATACCAGGTTTCAGCAGATCGTTTATGTACAGCTAAAACAAAGTTGCGGAGAGAACTGAGCCCTGAGGTACCCCGGCATCAATAGCCAATAGGTCAGACGAGCAGCCATCGACGACCAGTCGAATGAACCGTTTCCTCAGGAAGTCAGATATTCAGTTGCACAAACCAGTAGGTATTCCGTAGGAAGGAAGCTTACCAATAAGGCTAGCATGCCAGACCCTATCAAATGCCTTAGAGACATCGAGAGATACGGCAAGAGCTTCACCGTGCTTCTCTATGGCTTCACCCCATACATGCGTAGCATACACTAGAAGATCTCCCGTTGACCGGTTCCGGCGAAAGCCATACTGCCGATCACTCAGGAGGTCATTGTCTTCTAGGTATGCTAAGAGGCGGGTGTTTAATACACGCTCCATAATCTTACAGAGTATGGAGGTGGTTGCAATAGGTCGATAGTTGGATGGGTCAGCACGACTACCTTTTTTAGGCATGGGCTGCACGTTGGCCAGCTTCCAAGACTTAGGAATTATACCGGTTTCGAGAGAGAGGCGGTACAGGCGTGTCAGCACAGGAGACAACTCAGGAGCACAGTTATTTAGAACTATGGCTGGAATACCGTCTGGACCGCTGGCCTTATTCACATCTAGACTGCAAAGAGTTTTAAGAACCTCTTTTTGGCGAATACGAAAAGGGTACATTACAGTACCGCATGGAGGTATCTGAGGTGGTGTATTATTTGCAGTATCCAGTCGCGAATTTTCAGCAAACATACAGGCAAATAAATTTGCCTTGTCTGCAGCGGAGTGAGCGAGCGATCCGTCAGGTTTTACTAGTGGAGGCAAAGACGAGGCAAAAGTCGTCCGGGATATTTGCTATGCTCGGAGTTTCTCTGCGTGATCGAATCAGATACGAGGAAATCCGTACGAGAACCAAAGTAACCGACATAGCTCTCAGAATTGCTAAACTTAAGTGGCAGTGGGCGGGGGGCACATAGCTCGTAGAACAGATGGCCGTTGGGGCTATAAAGTTCTTGAGTAGCGAACGCGCACCGGAAAACTTAGCGAGGCAGGCCTCCCACTCGGTGGACTAATGACCTGGTGAAGGTCGCGGGAAGCCGCTGGATGCGGGCAGAGCAGAACCGGTCGTCGTGAAAATCCTTGGGTCAGGCCTATGTCCAGCAGTGGACGTCTTTCGGTTGATATGATGATGATACTTGCATCTATTTTTTTGCTACTAGGTAAGTCTATCATTTGATGATGATTTCTGTATGCCAGACGGTGGTGGCTACGCGAAAAAGTATGCACAGCGTGGATGTACAATTTATTTGTGGTTGTTTTAAAATACCAAAGTGAGAGATAAAAATAGCAGATGCCAAAGAGATTCCGCTTCCATCTTCGGCATCATCGTTACTTACCAATTGTGGATAAACAAAGGTACCTATGTATTTAATACTTTAACATATTTTTATCATTAGGGTTAAATATAACCACCTCCATGGAGTAATCATAATGGTTAGTCTATCACAAGATCGTGGGATTGATTCCAGGCGGAGTTGAACTTTGTAAGGCTGAAGCCCGCCTGGCTAGCTATCACCGTCTTATCTAAGTCTTGCCGCCAAACATCAATGTTAACAGAATTGAAGTATTTCAGCGTGAAAATTAAATAGCCAGATCTTGCGTTGGGAGAATCTTGGTAAGCCCGTTTCTATCTTCGGTTCGGCTTCACCGTCACTTACCACCAGGTGAGATAAAAAAATGTACTGGTAAGGGCGATTTTACTATGACGGGTTTAATTGTTAAAACTTCAACTTGTTTAAGGTAAGTTCTTGCCATCATCTACCTTGGATAGTACCAAAGTTAAAGGTAGGTAATAGCGTTATAAGTAATAGCGAGAAATACGCTTGTTCTTCATGGTCAAACTGGCTAGCCAATCTACTGGTTTCGCTGGAGACGAAGCCTTTTTGGAAACAAGAAAAAATACCCTAAATAAACCGAAGTTGATTCATTTCTTTTATTCATTTTCAAATTACAATAACATCTATACAATGGTATGTACTACGACTAATTGGTTTCATTATGTTGACACGTCATGCAAAAACTGAAAGGAAAGTATAAATCGTAATTAAAAATCGACAATGTTTTTATTTTACGTTATGTTTGGTTGCTATTGTAGCGTAGATGTTGACAAAATAAATACTAGTCATCCCCGCTAGTCGTCCGTTATAAATATATACACGATCGATTTTTGAGATTAACCGTTGTAGCGACAATATCCCTAATTTTTGGAAATACTATGAACCACATTTACAGATTTTGTAAAAAAATGTGCAGTCAGGAATAAAATGGGCAATTTACACAATAAGCTTTTTATGATGCCTATCGATCCTGTTTCATATTAGGATCGAAATACTCTTTTGGACCGAGATAATAGTACTATAAATGTCAGAAATCGCTAAAAACTTCACATACATTTAATATGAAAAAAAATTAAACATTTAAAGTTTTTCACTATTAATGCTGTTTGATCCTATTAATGATGAAGATCAAAATACGTAATGTAACCAACTGAGGTTAGAGTGCCGAAAAATCAAGAAATCGTGAACACTTCCCTTACATAAAATGTATAGGAAACATCTTATACGATTTCTTTTGTTTTGTAATTCAAACCTAACTCAGACCCGTAAAGTCTTTTGCTCCTTATCAGAGACGATTGGTATGATTAGAGAAGAACATTTGACTTTTATTTTCATGTTAAATGTATGTGAAAAGTTTTCAGCCTTTCTGTCATTTTTAGTAATTTTACCTCAGTTGGTACAATAGAGTTTTCTTAGGATTAGATTTTGGGTCGAATGGCGTCATTATAAGTTTTGTGTAAATTGCCCATTTTCTTGATGACTGTATTTTTTTCCAAAATCTTTAAGTGCAGTTCAAAATATCTCCATAAGTTAGGAATAACAGAAAAGAACGTATTGCTGTAAATGTAACGGTAAAAATCTCAAATATCCAACTTGTGTAGCCATAGTATATACAGCAGCGGTACTCAGAACGATTGTGAAAGAATAATATTTGGAACAAACTAGAAAAATATATATTTTTGCAGATCTACAAGGGTTTGAGAAATAAATAAAGGCAAACTTAAAGTTTTTTCGATGATAAATAATAATATAGCCAGCTGCTTATTCTTATCTTATTAAAATAATTAATTAACTTTACTTTGGTAACCCCATTTGTAGTTGCAAATCAAATCATGTTCACTAATACTGTCTTTTAATAATAACAAAAAATAAATTATATTTTTATCTCAATTTCTTAACACATGAAAATAAACAGTGGTTATCTAATGTAAATTATGTTGAGTTTTATACATTATTTAATTATAAACCTACTTCCTAGTACGATTGCACTTTTTATAATATTATAGTAGATATCTATTGAGTAATACACATAATTCACACACAAATAATATATACATTACTTATCAGGCAGCACATTCTATGTATAGTAAAATATAGACAATTTTAATGTTTTGCTGTGACATGGATGTACTCGTACAGCACATTCTGAAATAATGAAATTAATTTAATAAAAGTAAACGTTGAGCACGAGTGATTACTTTTTATAATACTGAAGTTTAACAAAAATCCCTTCATTTCAAATGAAATTAAAGAAATGTATTAGTGGAAGAATAAATCAATTTAATCGTACCAATTAATTTTTTTATCCATGACAATAGATAATAATATTATAACTTTAAAACGTCAAAAAACGGTACTGGTGTCCAAATTCCCTGGTACCAGCATTTCGTTATCGTATATTTTTTTCTCAAAACAAATCATGTCTAGTTGCGCTTCTACGCGCAGCTACACGCTACGGAGCAGAAATGCAGTGGCCTTACGAACAACGTTATTTTGTTCGGTCAATATTCGATCCACTTCTACTCATGAACAGAAAAATGCAAGATTTCTCTCAGTCTGGCGCATAGACTCGTCAATTTAGAAAAGAATAAGAGCAATAAAATATCATTAAATATTTGTTATCCTAAATAAATAATTTCTACTTAATTTATGAATACCATTCTATTATTTACAGCATTCTTTGATAAAAAGACTAGACCTGCTATAGATACGCACGATCGAATATATTATTATCTAGTTACAATAAATTAATAACAAAATACATAATACACGTCGTCTAACCCAGGTTTACCGATGAACAACGTAATGGATGTACAACCCACGACTTCACTGACGAGGAATGATTGGTAAGCCAAAAAGAACCTACTTAGTAATTAGTAACATATTTATGAAGTTTATTTAAGGATAGAGTTCCAACCCAAAAACACAAGTAATTACTCGTTAGTACGTCATATGGTTACCTGCTTAGATATTCTATTTTATTTTTTGTTATGTCTTATTAAATCCAGTGTTTTATGTTTTTATAAAACTAACCTATAATCCCATGGTTTAAAGTAAATACGCAATGAGAATCCTCGGCAAATGCATTAAAATAATGAGCGCAACCGAAAAATGTCCTTCAAACTTGTGTCGAGTTTTAGTTATCAACTGTTTTCAAACATTTATTATGTTTTATCTCAGGCAATATCTTTATAATATGTTTGAATCTTTGGTAATAAATATAAATAAACAAAATGACTTAGTTATTTCACTGAAATTATTGTTTTTAAAACGAAATAGACAATATATTTATTGTATAGGTTGGTAGGAAACCTCGGTACTAACGGTTGATGTTTGTTGTTGTTAAGTGCTTAGGTACCTTTCAGTGATGTCACTGCTGTTACCTATCATCACACACAGTATGATCGTCCTTTTCTGTTATTTATATTCACACAGATTTAAAGAAATGATTACGAATAAAATTTATCTACTACATACTTAATTATAATATTATTAAATCGTTACTTTATTTACATATTAATTTGAAAATAAAATATTACTTGAGAGGAAAGTATATACTATAGCACGCTCTATAGAAACAAGGTTTAATCCTTATTTGAATATTAATTTATTAAAATTTTGTGAACACATTCTAGACACAAACATCTATTTGATTGGTTAATATTCAAATAAGCACCAAACTTCGTTTTTATGGAGCAGCCTAGTAATACACTCCTCTTAAATCCAATCAAAACATTTGTCTGAGATAGTCGTCATCGTGGGGGGTGTCGCCAGTTCAGACGGGTGGTCATGCGTAGTGGGGGTAAGAACCGAGATGAGACGTCACGTGCGGGGGCGCCATGGAGTGGGGCGAGTAGAGGTTGCCGCCGCCCCCGCCCCAGTTGCTCCACGACGCCGACGGGAATATCGAAGCTGGAACAATGAAACTAAACTCAATAATAAATTAATATTACTAAACTTCCTCCACTGAGCTTTGGCCAAGACCTTTAGGCATGTGCACGCCCAAGATAGTTCGATATACATACCATATTAAATAGACATCACATTATATAAAATATCTAATACATTCGCATGTCAAAATCTTAAGAAAATAAGTTTAAGCTTAAAAAGTCATCAAAAAGGCTTCCTTAGAACTTTAGGTGAAATTTATCTTGAAGTCGTAAACTACTGCCGGCTTTGTAGCACGAGCCACCTTAAAATGAAAAGCGTCAGAAAAGTGTAAAGTTTGTGAGTAGGTACATTAAGTCAAGTGTGCCCGTGCCAATGACAACCCGTTTCGAGTAACGTGCCAATATTTGTGCAAGCAAGTGTACCAGGACATTAGCGCTGAAATGCAGATTACACTCGAGTGTGTGTACATAACTGATGTTGAAAAAGGGTGCATGATATTAATACAATTCGGGGCTTAGGATCCCTACTGATTTATCCTGCCTTTGAATAAAGAAAACATAATATAATATATCTATTTGAGCTTTTGATGACTTTAATAATACAAAATAAAGAATATAATCAATCAACGGTAACGTTTATGGTAGCTTACGACAACAAGGGTATGAAAATCGCAAAAGCCTTTCGCGTTTACAAGTAAAAACAATGTCCAGGAACAACCTGAAAGTAAGTTTATATTACCTGTGGATGTTGGCATCGCCGCATGAGGCGCCATGAAGGAGGATAGCTTAGCGGAGTGGTGGTATGAGCTCATGAAGAGGTCGCTCTGGTACTTGTACGCCGGGTCGCTGGCCGCTGGCTGCGTGGCCGCCGCGAGCCCTTGGAAATCGAACTTGTACGCATATCGTTTGCCGTGTACTTTTGTCATTATGTTCTTGTCGTAGTAGTATCTGTATAAAGGTTACAAAAGTTATTGTAGTGTACATTAACGTTCTTGAGTATTTGCTTTAAGAAAGGCACAATTATAGTCGCTAACATGTTACTATTTACACCGCACAGCAGAAACGGGTACCCGACAATTCGCAAAGCAAGGATTTCACGTGAGCGTGGTTTACCTGAGCGCTCGGCTGAGTTTGTCGTAATTCATGTTGGGTTTGGACTTCCTCTCGCCCCACCGGCGCGCTACCTCGTCGGGGTCGGTCAACTTGAACTCCCCGTTGGTGCCCTCCCAGGTGATGCAGCCCGCGTTGCTCGAGTCGCTCAGGAGCTCAAGCAGGAATTGCCATAATTGTATCTGTCCTGAACCTGGAAAGCGTGCGGTCATTTTTCTTTTATGAGATCTAATTAAAATGAATATGACTGTATGATGAAAAAGAAAGATCAAGAAAGGTTTGGTAGAATTGGGTCATAGAAAATTAAAAATTAATATAGGTAAGTAAATAATAAGGCCCAGCTCCAAAGAACTTTTAAATGTTGCTCGCGATTTTGTCCGCGTGGATAACTGAATGTGATTTTTTAATTATTCACAATTGGTAAGCTCTTGGCATCACCTCACCTGGTAAGTGACGATGATGCCGAAGATGGAAGCAGGCTTACCTAGATTTCTCAACGCAATGGGGAACAGGTTATCGTATCTTCAAGCCGGAATACATCAATACTGTTAACATTGATGTTTGGCGGCAAGACTAAGATAATATGGTGGTAGCTAGCCATGCAGGTGGACTTAAAGAAAACCGAGTTTTACAAAGTTTGACTTCTCCGGGAATCGAACCCCTAATGTAAATGTAATTGTTATTACTGTTACACCAAGGAGGCGGTTAAAATCACCCCTAAACACTGCAAATCAGTGCCTCAACTAACATTACAATTTTACACAGAGACTGGCAGTTGTACCAATCCATTGGTGTCCGACCTTGAGGTGCACGTCTGAAAACTCTTGAGCATGAACTCTCCCGGCCATGTACAAAACACTTGAGACATGCGTTCACCTAAGCGGCAACGTCTGAGAACCGTGATAATATCACCCATCGTACGATTCTCTCTCTGGATGTCCTGGAGCATTCTGTTCATACCTTTTTTGTGGACCATAGTGCACTAACCCCAAACTATTAGACAACAGTCCTGAGACCACCCGCATTTTGACATTGTTACGAACAGGAGTGTTCGTGTTGTCTAAATTGATGGAAATCTTAAAAGTAATTTTTATTCACCATACATAAGCCCTTGGCATCATCTCACTTGATGGCAAGTGACGATGATGCCGAAGATGGAAGCGGACTTACTATGATTCTTCAATGCAACGGGGAACTGGCTTTCTCAACTACATTTCGATACACGTCACTGTTGTTAACATTGATGTTTTGGCGGCACGAGTTACGTAAGATGGTGGAACCTAGCCAAGCAGTCTTAAAAAATTCCCTACCACCAACTAAACTGAGTATTACAAAGTTAAAGCCCGCTGGGAATCGAACCCGAGACCTCCTGGTGTGAAGCGAATGGATTTAATATTTGCCACACATGCGGTTAAATCAGTAGTTCTATTCACACATCAGATACGTCCACGTCCAGTTGTAATGGAGATCTGAAGTATATTAACTTTGTACTAAATCAAAGGTTTTTGTTCCTCCTCAATGTTTCTCGGTCAATTCTCGAGGTTTTTTAGGGTTCCGTACTTCAAAAGGTCACAGGCACAATAGACAGCACGAGTATTACAACGACTAATTGCGTGCAGTGGCATACAATACTTTTTCTACAACCATGAAGTAAAGAAAATTACATTGAAATTTCGTTATATCCATAAATTGAATTTTTGAAGCCAAAGCCATAAAAATAATCAAGAACTTTCATTGTAGTAAAATTGTTTCGTTTTGAAATGATCATTGTAAAACGACTTGTAGGAATTATGTTTTTTAGACTCTATTAGCGTGAGACAATCGTTTTCCATCAAATCTGAACTTCGCTTTTTTGCCATCACAAAACCTTTTTCACTCTTTCGCGATGACGATGCATCGCGTCGCTCGAAAGTAAATTGGTTAACATAATTTTATCTAAGAATATCTTGTGTACAGTGCGCGAGCCGCAAGCAGCTCGTGGGGATATAAAAACCTATCCTCGTTCATCCTCTTTTCTATTAATGAAAACCGTTTCAAAATCCGTTGCGTGGTTTAGTAGGAGTCAGTGGGTAAATAGAGGGACAGGCGCGAAGGGCCACTTCTATTATATTTACTACTTGCCTTTGCCCACAGCTTTTTCATTAAAAAAATTTTAAAAAAATCTTTGAGGGTGAGTGGTGCGCGAGCTGAAGCGGCGAACTATATTGGGCTAGTCTAATCAGTCTGTCATTTTCCATCCCCTCTTCTATTTGTATTAAACAAATCACGTCAATCCGTTGCTCCGTAGCGACGCCAACGTGCGCCAGCCTGGAAATTACTTTTTCTCAGATCTCTCGGGAACTATTTCGGGCTATCCTAATTAGTATAGTTTATGTCATTTCCCACGCCTTGAACCATCTCTGTGTAAAAATCAGAACAATCCGTTGCTTCGTTGCGATGTAAATATCAACAAAAAAACCAGTATTTTTTCACTTCTATCAAGAACTGTATCGGACAATGCTACTTTCACGGAATATAAAGTAGCCCTTGTTCTTCCCCATAACAAAGGCTATCTGCATGTTAAATTTTATCAAGATTGGTTGAGGTTTTGAAACGTGAAGACTTAGAGGTAACAAACAAACACATTTTCACATTTACTATGTTGGTGTGGACGTCTATGATAATACAACAGTAAAAAAACCGGCTAACTGCTAGTAGGACTTACGCAAAGTAGGGTTCAGTAGTCTTATCAAAAAATAAATGTATATTTAAAAAAATAAATCTACACGCAGTTAATAGAACATTTTGTATTGAATATCTATGATTTTTTTTCAAATCCAATTGCACACCCTAAGTTGGTCGACTATTACTCCTAAACTTTCCTTTTAAACTGACTATATGTCCTAATATTCACAATTCTTTTCATATGTCCTTAAAAAGCGGTTTAGCCGATAGGGGAGGTGGGGGGGGGGGGGGGGGGGGATACACTCTGCAAATTTGCACTTTGAAGCTAAATGTTTCACAAACCGAAAAATCTAAAAATGGTTGTAACAAACCCACAGTAGTTTTAAAAGACCTATTCAACGATACCCCACACGATAGGGATACGTTAATGAAGAAAATTCACCCCCTCTTCAGATGCCCAATGGGATGGGGAGGTAATCCCAAAATATATTTTTTAAATATTTTATTGTACCACTTTGTCGGCGTGATTGATATGTATACCCAAGCGCGTTACCTCTCTACGAGTATGATTAATCTTAAGTAATATGTTTGTAAACCATTTCAATGGGACAGTTTTTGACAACAGTTGAACTTTGAGAGTGCATACAGGCATACTATGAGCAACTAAGTCGTAGATTAATTTATAAGGAAGTGCTACTAGTTACGACAATTGTAAGTTTTGTTTTTGGGTGTTTAAAACTAGTCCAGCGTCGTGGCTCCATTTACGTTATCGACGTCTGTTCGGAGTTTACAAATAGCTACATTGATGTCTATGGCTGCAATCAGGAGACTCATCTGTAAACTGATAGCAAATGCTACGTTTCAATTAAGTACGTGAACACACATGAGCGTCGATACTACGGGGTGGAAACGGAAAAATCCGCGCGTAGCAAAGATGGCGTAATAAGTAGTAGATTTGGATGGAGATACAAATGTAGATATTTATTGCACAAGGGTAATAAATAGGTGATTGGCAAATGAGCGAAATTCGTAAGCAAGAGCCATAGGTGAGGGTTTACTATAGTCACGAGTTTTCCTATCACCTTTTACGTCCATGTATCTTACGACGTTTATCAATACAGTTGTGTTGTGAGAAAAAAGGTAAAATATTTTTACAAAACCTAAAAACTCACCATCAGACCCTGGATAACATCTACGATCAGAATACTAATCAAGACAAAACAAACGAGGCCAAACTCGATGTTATTGCATTGTATTAGTACTAAGTTCCTGGGCCACCTCCATCAGATCAGCTAGATGGTAAATGCCAGTGTGCCAAATGTCAGCTCAATCAAACACCAAGAAGTGGTTTAAATTTAACTTGCAAATTTTGAACCGGATAAGTTATATACATACATAGCTTCATCATCAGATCACTCGATGGTACCAAAATATTGTATTGTCAGTTGTCACCGACTTTACATACATACTTATGCCAGATTTTAGCTCAATCAAACACCGAGGAGTGGTTCAAATTTAACTTTAAAATTTTGAAGCGGATAACTTACATACATACGTACGAATATTGTAAATTAAATAAAAGTTTTTAAAAACTAAACACAGTTTTACTAAAATTGCGCGTTTTGGTAAAACGCAGGTGTGCAGTAAAATCCAATATATTATGCTCATAGTAAACTGGTAAATAAAGTACAACTTATCGAGCAAACACCTATGTTTATAAAGTGTTAGTAAAACTATTCTTTCGAAGAAAACTATAACATTACAAATATTCTACGACGTATATGGCAAAGTTTATATTTTAGTTGAAAATAAGAATACGTATGAAAATACTGATTCGGTAGGTAGCGCTGCGAGTACCTTCAAGGGAATCTCAATCTGCGCTCGAGGCCAGATTACTATTTGTGTTCAATTTTTCAATTCGACTGTATGTTTCTTTTTTTGATATCTTCGCAGATTGTAAACCGATTTTCATCTATAGGGTATAGTTTAGTCCCATATATATTTTACTTGCTTTTTTCGGAAATTAACAAAAAACAAAAAAAAATACCAATAATTGTACTTGGTTTTGTCGCGATTGAAATCGGTTTTTTAACCTTTTCAGCGTTTCCAATTATTCCCTAGATATTATTCTTTACTATTAGTTACAAAAATGTTATTGAAGAAATTATATTTTTCTGAATCTTGTTTCGCGCTTCCCATCCATGTTGCAATAAACTAGGGAGAAGGAGGAGAATGTACAGAATCCGCCGTTAATTTTTGGGATTTTCCGTATGGGTTAAATAGCCTGGGTCGGGCTTGGCAGCGGGCGGAGGGCGGGCGGCGCGCCCGATATTGGGCAACTGCGGCGGTGGCACGAGTGCGGCGCCATGTGGAACGAACACTAGTACCGTCAGCATATACACACGATCACTAAATCATTCAACTATTCTGAAAATACAGAGTGTTTGGTAGAACGTTAGACAAACTGAAAGTGGGGGGACTATTTGGAGCTTGTTTAGCGAGCAGCTCGCGTGTTTTGTTCTCATGAGTGTAAATGGGGGTGTGGGAGAGAGAGAGAGATTAGTGGTGGCAATGGAGTTTTGGAGGGGCAAAGGGTCGTTGAGGGTAGGAGGCGTTTGGAGGCCGAATTAAGGTGTCCGAGAGGTGGATAGAGGGTAGAAGGCATGGTGTCACTTGAAGTTTTTGAGGAGTGAATAGGTAAGCATCTCACACACTAGATGTTGGTGCTGTGGGTGTAGACCGGGATGTGGTAAGGATGGAGAGAATTGTGAAGAGTTTAGGGAGGAATAGATAGGGTGTTTGCGAGGATAGAGAGTGTTATGAGGGTGTAATGTGAGGCCCGCGTAACCATTGTAATGTTTTTTTTTGCGTATTCTACTCGTACATATCTTTTCTTGCAAACCGACTATGAATGATTAGCACCGCAGTGTACCTTGGGTACCAAATTACTGCAAGTTAGCAACATGTAGTATTACCGTTAGAAAGGGTGTTCACTAGAGAAAATATAATTCTTTAATTGCATTATAAATATCAGTTAAATTTTTTCGTCATTTTATACTTTGTACTATTTATTTTTGTTCTTATTTATGAGGGATAACTTGTGACACATAATCACAAAAATAATCAGTAAAAATAATGTTATTGAGGTCCAAATGTCACAATTCAGGATATTATTAAAAAAATGACCAAGAAGTCGACTAAAGTCATTGGCGCTACATACGTTCTAAATGGTACCACCTGCCCCTCCCGCTTAGTTTAGCCAACGTTCTATTCAATACTCTGTTTATGCTAAAATTAGATTTTAATCTATGAAGAGTCTTTAAAAAAATGATTGGGTCGTAGTAAGGAAAATCATTGCGGACGGGGGTTTTGATTTGTTTAAGGGTTCCTCAAAATGTAGCTAAGTTAGTGGTCTTATAATATACAAATAGATGAAAAAACAATTACCTTTGACTTATCGTCAGTTAAATTAACATAATGCATGTCACATACATATACATATAATTTTCAAAATGATTGTCTATTAGTTTCGATCCCACATAGTAAAAAAGCATGTAAAGAAAGTCTACGATCAAATCGTTATCCAAATAAAGTTGAATCGTTACCGTAACCATCTTAGTTAAGTCTTGCCGCCAAGCATCAATGTAAACAACACTGATGTGTTCCGGCTTGAATATAAGATAGGCAGTTCCTAGGGCTTACCAATTGAGTTAAATGAGTTAAATGGATACGAGTGTGGGCCGGTAGAATTTAAGGAGATCAGTTACGGAAAATCATACGAACATTTCGTTAACAGATGTCATTCGGTACGATAGGGTCCAATGAGTAAAGTCACCATCATATCAGCTCATGTAAGTCCCCACCGAGGGGCTCGAGCCTACCCTGAATGAGGACGATCAGGCCTTAGTCGACCACGCGGGCCCAGTGCGGGTTGGTCGACTTCACACACAACCTGCGAGTTTCTTCGCAGGTGTGTGCAGGTTTCCTCACAATGTTTTCCTTCACCGTTAAAGGAATCGGTAAGTATGTGTACGTAAGTTTTTGAAAAACTCATTGGTACATTGGCCGTCCAGATATGAACCCGGTACCTCTGGTTAGAAGGACCGAGTCGTTACCGGTTGAGCCACCGACGCTTTGAGTAAAGTATTTGACCCTAACACGGTAGACCCAGTTCCCAATATTGTATTTACTACCTACACGATATCTTCGTAACTTATTATTGAACGAATTCTATCCTTTGTTTTTATAGTTGTTAGCCGCCAAGCAAGATGCGAACTCTGGCGTGAGGAATGCTCACTGCCCGCCCCGTTTCTCCAGGAAACGCATTGGTGAGACCTGTCTGGAAGTAGATTAAACGACTCCGCACTCAAGTCGGCTGGAGCACAGACAAACGGTTCAGGTGGGGATTCACGAATGGATCGGACCTACGGTGTTGGTGCTTCACAAAAATCGACCATCTGATTAAATGCCCGATGCAAATACCTGCACTCAGGAGGAGCTTATGAGCGCCGCCGATAGCGCCGTTAAGGAGGCCACATACTAGATAGGAGAGATATGACACGAAAGAAGAAGAAGAATAGTTGTCAGTAGTAATATTTTTATATCGTAACATTTACTGCAATATTTTTCCGACCCTACCTCCACAACGCAAGTGCACACGAGCGTGCAATCCGCATGATTTAGCCTCGACCCGCCAATACATGGATGTTAGTGCGAGTCACGGGATGATAGTTACTCTCGGCAGTTAGATACTCGTGCACCCGGGCTATGTCCTCACGCCTCATCGGTTTTATGGCTATCAATAATTAATGTTTCTTTTGATTCTAGTATGTACATTATACATATAATAAAAATATAAACGCAAAACATATGTATATTAATATAGGTATTGGAAAAACTACCACGGGTGACTTAAAAACGCGTTTTTCAAAGTTTTCCCGTATACTGTGTATTTCCCGCGCAACAGATATCATTTTAACATATTATCATTCCAGAAGTGAGTATAGCCCTCATCCAATTCAACCCTTAATTTAAGGTATGAAAAACTTTTTATCAACTATTTCTTTTTTATTTGTCATCTTTCGTTTACAACCCATACTGTCCCCACTGTTCAATGTAAAAAATAACAGTAAAAAACGATTTAAAAATTAGGTTGATTTTAACACTTTTGAGTAAGGTAGATTTTAATATCGATTTAGAAGAATTACTTACTTCTTTAATATGGTTTGTGATTATTGAAACAAAAATTGTCTGACAATGTGACCAATCCTGCTTTTTTAGTTGTATGTTTCCTTTATTAAGAATTCCTTCATCTGAGATAAAAACAGATTAAAAAAAGGAAAAAAATAACAGATCTTTTGCATTACACGACTTTTGTGTACATTGAAAATAAAGTCAGTTTATGTTTCTGCATTCCTTATAAACAGCCATAACTAAAAAAAATATATTTTATTGTTGCCGAATACGTGCTACTTTACGACAACATATATTATGTGATTCATTGTCTAATGGCACATGATTTCAGTTTATTTAGCTTCTCTTTTTCTAAACAAATAGTAATTTAATTTAATTTAACCTTTTCTACATAAATAAATCAATGTAATATAACCCTTTTCTGTATTTTTTTTAAATATATCTTAAATAATTTTGTTTTGAAAATTAAAAAATCTTAATAAAATATTTTTTATTTATTTAAAAACCAATGAAAAACACTCATTTTGTTCATTAATTAATCGAATCCGCATATATATTTACGTACACGCTATCTACCGTTATTTATTTATCGATTTCATTTTTGTTCCATGTAAAATGTAGTATGACATTTCACTTTAAGGAATATTTTAGATTTTTTTATAATATTAATTATTTTTTTAAATATGAGAATTTTTTACTAAAGTCCAAAAAAAAACATATTTCAGGATTTATTGATTTTTTAAAAAGTTATTGACTATTTCTTAAAAAAATGTCTACAGTACATAGTACCTTTCCAAATACGTGCGTTTTCAGAGTAATCGCCATGTCACACTTTCGCTCAAAAACTACCGAAATAGTGACAAAAACATTTTCTGTGTTAAAATACTTATCAACAACTAAGTACAGAAGATACCATTTCAACGTTGACCTCACTCTAGACTAGACTTGTATCGCGGAGTCTTAATAAAACTAACATAACATAGTTGGTATTTACGGTAGGCTGGAGCCCCTCGGTGGGGACGTATATGAGCTGATATAGCATATGGTTCAAACGCACTATTAGCACTTTTAGGTTCCGTACTTTTTAAAAAGTTTTGCAAACAACTATATCGTGTCACATATAAAATGAAAGGGGTTATTGTAAGAATCTTAAATATTGTTATTATTTTTAGATAAATAGTTTTGAAGTGATTTAAGAAAATAGGCAAAAATTTACCATTTCTCCCCTCTTATCTCCGAAACTACTGAGCCAAGATTTTATCTTGAAGAAATCATAGTATATGAGGTCGAATGCATAGATTACAGAAAAACCTATTAGTAAATATAAGGTATTTTCGTTCTCAAATAACAAAAATAAAATTTCCAAAATTTTATCTACCCCTATTTAACTTGAGCAAAGTATGTACTGAGAGGTCTTGTTCTGTTGATAGTTAAAGTTTTTTTCTTACGTTGAAAGGTGTACCAGTCAAATATGACATCCCCCTCATATAGTAGTCAAATTTGACTGGTACATCTTTTACCGTAAGATAAAAAAAATAAAGTTTTGGTACGGAACCCTGTTTTTGTGACCCCTAGTCGCACTTGGCCGATTAAATTTATACACAAACATCAAAGTTATTTGAAAAAAATAATAAATACTAAATAATTGTTTTTCCATTTTCCCTTCCTTTATTTTCTCTGAAAACTTTTTTCCAAGATAATACACCTACAGTTTTATGACGTTGTAAGGTTGTCATTTCTAGAATTATCAATTTGCCTAACCGTATCTAAAACGAATTTGATAAACAGAAAATCAAGTTAAGTTAATCGCCACCTGTCAGCTGGTAATGGCAATATTGACATCGCGTTTTACCGAGCGCCTATAGGAGCAAGTTGGGCGTGGCCGTGTGAACTGCTGCGTAATCGTACCTACAGGCCCACAGTCAAAGCCACGTGCTCTTAATTGTCTTACCTAGGTAAAGCAGACAACTGAGCCGCGCCAAGATTTATTATATCGAAATTACATGCTGTGATTTAAAGTTAGACATTTTGTCGAGGGGTTCGAGGCTATCGGACAATCAAAGTTAATTATAAGGTCGTGTGACGGTCAAAGTGGGGCGTCAGCTATTTCCCTTCTCGAGTGATATACTCGTACATACAAACAAGTTATACAAATTTAAATCCTTACTTATATATATTATAATTATGAAATGTGTTTGTTTGTTACCTTTTCACGCTCGAACACTTCTACCAATTTTGATGAAATTTGGCATGCAGGTAGCCAGTATCACTGGAAAGGACATAGGCTACTATTTACCCCGTGAAAATAGCATAGTCCGATGCAGTTCCTGAGGGAACTCAAAAATACTCTTTTATTGGGTAATTTATTTAACATCGCATCGGACCAATGCATTGTTGTAATTTTTTTTGCACAGAGATGGTTGAGGAGGTGGGAAATGACTTAATTTACTGATTAGAATATCCTGACATAGTTCCCGAGGAATCTGGTGAAAACTCATTTCCACGCTCGCGCACGTCGGCGTCGCAACTGGACAACGGATTAAAGTGATTATTTGTATAGAATTGGTTGAGAGGGTGGAAAGTGACACAGACTGCTAATCAGAATAGCCCGATATAGTTTCTGAGGGATCTGGAGAAAACTCATGCCCACCCTCGCCAGCCGCTTGCGGCTCGCGCACCGCTCACCCACAAAGACAGTCGAGAGATGTCAAAAACAAATCAAAACGATGTTCACGCGGGCGAAGCCGCAGGAAAGCTAGTATTTTTATAAATTTAAGATTTATGCTTATCACTGACTCTGTAACGGTGACAAAACTGATTCTGTAATGCCGCCAAAAAGAAAAAAGAAAGATTAGGACATCAAAAATAGTTTAGTGGCAAACAAATTTATTTTAATTACCTACAAATAAGATCATCATCATCATATCAGCTCATATACGTCCCCACCGAGGGGCTCGAGCCTACCCTGAATTAGGGCAATCAGGCCTTAGTCGACCACGCGGGCCTAGTGCGGGTTGGTCGACTTCATACAAAACTTGCGAGTTTCTTCGCAGGCGTGTGCAGGTTTCCTCGCGATGTTTTCCTTCACCGTTAAAGCAATCGGTAAGTACGAGTATATGTACGTAAGTTTTTGAAAAACTCATTGGTACATTGGCCGTCCAGATTTGAACCCGATACCTCTGGTTAGAAGGACCGAGTCGTTACCGGTTGAGCCACCGACGCCTTACCTACAAATGTTAAGATCGGAATCGAATCTTATTCGAAATCTTATTCGGCTATTCCGATTCGAAATCTTATTCGAATCGGAATAGCCACTAATGAGCTGACTTGGGCTAATTTGTCAATTTAATAAAGGGCTTATTTTTTTTAAATGCATCACTAATTTAGACACGCGTCTAAATTTAAGATTATTATTAGTATCGCATTAAACTATTACTGTAAATTAATATAAGTTAGATCAAAGTGTCAAAAATTTTATATCAACACATCAAACTATTTTTATGAATCAAGCGGGGGCGGCGCGAGTGGCGTGATCGGGCCCGGGTCGAAGCCGCGCGTTCAGACCATTAACTGTTAACATTTGACTTTCATGAGGGCCGATCTTACTGATAATCATATACATAGGCAATTATATCACACGGTTCCCATACGAAAATTAGTTTAACAGTTCACCCGGCGAGTGTGGTCATTATTAAACAATTTGACGTTATTTAGCTTTGTTTATAACCCATTACGTTTAAAATAGAGGAATCTTTACGTGTTGGTGGTAAGTTCCATGTATATCAATCAGTTAAAAAAGAAGTCTATCTTAACTCAAATAAATACTCTATGCTCTACCGGAGATGCATAAATTGTAATGATTTTATGACTCACCCATTATTATTATGCACTAGCTGTTTTCCGCGGCTTCACGCGCGTGGACAACGTTTCTATGACTTTTCGAGGGGCGCAGTGCGCAAGCCGTAAGCGAACGTGGAAAAAAGTAGCCTGTGCGTTAATCCAGGTCCTAATCTGTCTATCTACCAATTTCAGGCAGATCCGTTCAGTAGTTTTTGCGTGAAAGAGTAACAAACATACATCCATACATTCTTACGAACTTTCGCATTTATAATATTATTAATTCATTCGTTAATTAATTAATAATAATATAAATTAACTAATTAGTTAATTCATTAATAATATTATAAATTAAATAATTAGTTATTTAATTAATAATATTATAAATGCGGAAGTTTGTAAGAATTAATTAATAAGAAGGTTTGTAAGAATTAATTAATAAGAAAGTTTGTAAGAATTAATTAATTATGCATGATACTCGAGATACCTACCTAAATGTACACGGTGTGCATACTTTCTCGCGAAGCCTTCACCGTCTGTCGCGGTCGGTCATACACAAATCAACAATTAACGTTACACTTACTTAGTAGCAAAGTATAAAGATAGACAGAATTTCAGACTTGATAAAAAATACAAATAACTTGGGTTGGTATGGGAGGTACATCACTCGGATTTTTCCTGGAATAATTAACTACCCAGTGCAGAAGGCCATAATAAGTCCTAGTTAAAGTTTCAAATCGTTTGAGATATTTTTGAGAAAAAGTAACAAACAACAGGTTTTGAACAGGTACTCCTTTGAACCAAAGTCTAGTGTAAGGAGCAGTTCCCTTGAAGCGGACCTGTTATCGGGATCTCGCGTGCGAGGGCAGAGCGGTACCCTGGTCACCCTATTTTCTCAGGGTTCACCCTTCTTGTTAGGTCACTTTCGTTGGAAAGATACGGTTATATATGTTCTGTGAATTGGCTAAAGGCTAAAAGTAGATGTAAAATAGGCTAAGTGTGGAGCAAACTTTAATTATCAGTTATCATGTAAATAGTCCCATGTTAAAAAATATGATGTAAAGATTCGTTACCTGAGTTTGCTAAGCGACTGCTTGTTGGACCAAACATCTGATATGGATCTGAAACAAAGTGAAAACATTTAATTACAATATTTATTATGAAGAAAGTAAACGAACTCCTTGGTGTCATGGTTAAGGGCTAGTCAATATTAAAGATACATTCGATATGTAATTACATGTTCAAAATCTTCTGTGGTTAGATTTGGAAGTCGTGAAATTGAAAAGAAAATCTTAGAATTAGTATAAGTTCAGTAAAATAAATCAAAGTCAGTCGAAATTAATTAAAGATCTTAGATTTTTTTAAAGGATGCTAATTCTAAATAAAAATTACCATGCTTACAACTTTTAGTAGATAGTAAATTATGCATACTAGAATGACAAAAGATATCCATAAAGTTTTCGCGTCGGTCCAGTGAACTTTTTACAATAGGTAGTACCTATTTTATTTGAAGTGCGTGCAAGTAAAATTCAACCTAAATAATTCTTTGCTTAGAGGTAAATATCTAAAGTATCTAAACCATTTAATGCGGTTACACTTACCAAATTGTCTAGTTTTCCAAATCGTGTAAACAAAAACTGTGTAGTGTCATTTATTGAATAAAGCTTTCATTAGGATTTCCGTAATATTGTATGTATCTAGTGTATAAATAGTTGGATTCCCTAGATGATTCCCTGATGGGTTGGTTAGTTTTAGAAATACTATTATTTCCATGTCTTTAGAATCAAAATTGAGATTTTTGAACTCCGCATTTCAAGCCATAGGTTTGATTTCATAGACTTTTGTTTATGTCTTTATCAATAGATCAAATCACACAAACACCGTAAAGATAACAGTAACCATAGAGACGACGGCAACAACATTATGCCCAGTGAAAAAACTAAGATACACTGCATAGATTGCATTTCAAACAGGTATAATGAGAATGGCAGGAGACCTGCAAGTATCTAAATTTGCATAGATAGTTGTGGCTTTTCTTTCGTGCGGGGCCGCAGCTCGCGCCACCGCACCGCCGCGCCTCCACCACTGTCGTCCAAGGTAGTCATACGTTAATGCTGTATCTGTTTTGGGCTTTCAGATATCATGCAATAACCTAAGTAGGCTATACTTTAGAGAAAACGTTTTACTAATGGTAAGAAAATGGGATATTAAAAATAGTTTGTGGAAAATCCAAATAGGTAGGTCTGATGGACACTCATATACATCTGCCAAGCAGCTTTCTGTGCTCCCACGGATAAAGCGAAATAGAGATTACTTACTAGCATACGAGGAATTATATCTGAGTCCGCAAGAGTCGGCAAAGCACTGATAACTCCCCCTGGCACGGCAGTCAAAATACTGTGCGTTCTACAAGTGTACCTTCAGCTTTTTTCATATTGTACAAAAAATGTCCAATACTGGATGATTGATTTCTATTTTCAAATGATTCATTAAGTATTTTTGGCTTTTTTGCGTCTATAACAGATGATTAAATCAGTGTCGCGAAATAATCGTCCTCCCTACTGACACTGCGTCGCCTGGGATACAATTAAGGAAATGCAGGGTTGTCCAGGACCTGTGCCATCCTTTTGACCTAAATTGCTAAACCTGCAGGAACGACGAGCCAATTATGATTAAGTGTGTAGCCTGATTGACCGCCGCGTTTTCAGATTTAACTTTACTTGCGCCCAACGGAGACTTATTACCGGGTTTGACATTAGACTTTTTCTCCTTAGCAGGTTGCAGACTAATGCTAATGCGGCCTATCTCCCCAACACATTCTTTTCTTTTTAACGTTCGAGCGGCAAAGAAGTAAAAGAAGATTATGTGATCGTCTGAAAAACCGTCATTGAAATGTACATATTGGTTACAGACACTAAAAAGTGTACCAGATAAAAGGTGCTCATGTGTGTAAATCCGTATTATCGATTTTTTAAGAAACTGTTAGATCGATTTTGAAAAATTTTAGGTAAAGATGTTGGAAATTATTTTTTTAAACTTTTGCTTTTTAGGGTTCTGTAGTATAACAAGGAACCCTTATAATTTCGTCATGTCTGTCTGTCCGTCTGTCCGGGACCTAGCTCCTATATAGACAATTAGTAGTTAAGAGCTGAAATTTGGCAAAGATATATATAATAATAACGCGGAGAGAACTGTAAAAAAAATTTTGGAAAAATACTTTTTAAGGGTACAAGTAAAGTGGGGATGTTTTAGTCGTGTGGAGTATCGTTGATTAGAGCTTAAAAATAGTTGTGAGTCTACTTCATATCAGCTCATATATGTCCCCACCGAGGGGCTCGAGCCTACCCTGAATTGTTTAGGAGAAATAGTCGACCAACTTAAGATGTGCAGTTCGATTTGTAAAAAGTTCATAGATTTTTCATACAATGTGTTCTATTACCAACTGCAAATATAATTTTGTTTTTTAAAATAAACATTTGATTTTTGAAAAGACTACGGAACCCTACTTTGCGCGAGTCCGACTCGCACTTGGCCGATTTTTTTTAAAGTTATGTATTCGTACGAAAATTCAAGATTGGGTGTTTAAGGGTGACTTTTAATTAGTTCTTGATAACAAAAGATAAGTATGTAGGTACTCGTGATAAGAAACAACTTTCCCAAAGAAACTATATGTTAAATCAGAATAAAAAATGTTTGTCCTCGATACATAACAATTTATTAAATCGGCAAAAATGTATAAAACACCAAATTTTATTTTTCATATTTGACATCTACGAGTATTTTCTTTGGGAAAGTTGTTTGTAATCACGAGTACTTGAAATATCAATTTCAAGTACTCGTGATTACTTGAAATTGATATTTCAAGGATATAATTTGCTATCAAGAACTTATTAAGACTTAAGAGTCACTCTACATGTACATATATAGTATGTTTGTGTGTGTCCGTATCCTAAATCCGAAAAATTTACTGGGCCGATTTTAATGAAATTTGGAACATATAGGCTTAGTAATAGGGTCCCCTTACCTGATGCGGAATCCTAAAAATGGTCTATGACATAAAATAAGTTTTAGTTTTACTTTCCCAAAACGAAGTTAAGTTGTCGAAAAGAAAACGGAAAAACTTACTTACGGCGTTTTACACTATGCTAAAAATAGTATGCCTAGGAACACATTAAAATATTACCTTCCATACAAATTGAAAAATGTTATGTTTCGCTCCTGCAAGAAGGAATATGTTCTCCGTGGGAGTTCAGTTTATTTAAATCTCTAGTTGGTGGTTCTTCAGGAATTAGAAGATTTAACGTTCCTTTTGGTTGTCAGTGTAATTATCAAGCATTGTAAAAACTCTTCAATTCAAAATGACCCCCTAATTTTACTTAGGGTCGGCACTGCCTATAAATGTAAATTTCGGTAATAATATTCGTATTACATTGAAATTGAAACAAAAGCACCCCCATGACGACAGTTCTCGCCTTTTGTTATTATTATAATAAAGTGGTAATTGTTAACAGCTCTCGAGTTAGTGCACAAAATTTATACCTACATATAGAAAGGGGAGCCGCACCCGTGACAAATTAACTACTAACAAATAAGTAGTTTAAGAGTTTATTTCTCTGTATACCCCAGTTCACTTTATAGTACTCCCGAAGCAAGTGTAATTAATAATTAAGGCAACTATATTTTAAATAAGAATGGGTAGGTAGGTACTTAGACATCCAATAGAAAATATAATTTTGATGACAGGCCCCATCTAACAGAAGTCCAGATAGTTATTGTTTTGATAGGCTAGCAAAAATTAAACACCATTATTTTAGTTTAACTACCAACAATGAGATCGATTTGACAAAGTTTTTCGTAATCCCTACTAATCCCTACTAATATTGATATTGATTAATATTATAAATGTGAAAGTAACTCTGTCTGTCTGTTACGCTTTCCCGCAAAAACTACTGAACGGATTTGGCTGAAATTTGGTAGGTAGACAGATTAGGACCTGGGTTAAGACATAGGCTACTTTTTACCACGCTCGCGAGCCGCTTGAGGCTCGCGCACTGCGAACCCTCGAAAAGTCATAGAAATGTGGTCCACGCGGGTGAAGCCGCGGGAATCAGCTAGTGTAATATAAGGGCTAGCATAAAATTAAATAACATACTCAGCCCCCAAGACTGCATTCAGCAACTTTTTTCATGGCACTGTCTGTACCTTTAAAACAGTGCTTGCTGTTCCCTGCTATAAAAATAAAGATTTAACTTGATATTATGACTGATATATTCATACACGCTAACTCGTCTACGGATAGGATTTCATGAAATATGATAACGTTTATTTTTCCCCATTTCCTCAGGGTCTTGCCGGTTTCCTTATCGAATTGAGCTATCAACGTGTAATTTGCAACGAATGAAATGGGCGCAAATATTTCTTTTAAAACTTACTTTTGAAATTTGTGTTTTTCTGGATACATGTATGACATGCAAATTATTGAGCAACAAGAAAGTTTCAGGTAAATACGTGAATTCACTTAAAACTTCTTTAGATACGCACTGTCAAATCTTTCCTTTTACAAAAAGTATTTTAAACTTTTCATTAGGAAGAAGTGATTTTTAGTTCTATAGTTTTTAGATATATAACCGGTCTATCCTAAAAGCTCTTCAGAAGTTATTTTATTCCGTTATACTCGAGGGACAAACGCCTAAGGCATGGCACAGAAGTGTGGTCGTGCTTTTCTTCAAAAAGGGTGACAACACCCTGCTGAAGAACTACAGACCCATCTCACTTCTGAGCCATGTCTACAAGCTGTTTTCGAGAGTCATTACGAATCGTCTCGCAGGCAGGTTTGACGACTTCCAGCCTCCCGAACAAGCCGGTTTCCGAAAAGACTTTAGTACCATAGACCACATACATACGCTGCGGCAGATTATACAGAAGACCGAAGAGTACAATCAGCCACTATGCTTGGCGTTTGTGGACTATGAGAAGGCCTTTGATTCAGTCGAAACCTGGGCTGTGCTACAGTCTCTCCAGCGGTGCCAAATTGACCATCGATACATCGAGGTGTTGAAGTGCCTGTATGAAAACGCCACCATGTCGGTTCACCTCCAGGACCAGAACTCGAAACCTATCCAGTTGCAGCGAGGGGTGAGACAGGGAGACGTTATATCTCCGAAACTGTTCACCGCCGCCCTGGAAGATGTTTTTAAGCTTCTGGACTGGGGTGGACTCGGCATCAATATCAACGGCGAGTACATATCCCACCTCCGATTCGCTGACGATATCGTGGTCATGGCTGAGACTAAGGAAGACCTAAGCACAATGCTCGATGGCCTCAGTAAGGTCTCTCAACAAGTGGGTCTTATAATGAACATGGACAAGACGAAATTAATGTTAAATGTCCGTGTCGCACCCACTCCTCTAAAGGTTGGAGACTCTACACTGGAAGTTGTTGACGAATATGTATACCTGGGACAAACAGTCTAGCTAGGTAGGTCCAACTTCAAGAAAGAGATCAATCGACGAATCCAACTCGGCTGGGCAGCGTTCGGGAAGCTTCGAAATATCTTCACGTCCCAAATACCGCAGTGTCTCAAGACTAAGGTCTTTGACCAGTGTGTGTTGCCAGTGATGTCTTACGGAACTGAGACATGGTCGCTTACTATGGGTCTCATAAGAAGGCTCAAGGTCACCAAAAGGGCAATGGAGCGTGCTATGCTCGGAGTTTCTCTGCGTGATCGAATCAGAAACGAGGAGATCCGCAGGAGAACTAAAGTAACCGACATAGCTCACAGAATCGCTAAACTGAAGTGGCAGTGGGCAGGGCACATAGCTCGTAGAACAGATGGCCGATGGGGCAGTAAAGTTCTCGAGTGGCGACCGCGCACCGGAAAACGTAGCGTAGGCAGACCTCCCACGCGGTGGACCGATGACCTGGTGAAGGTCGCGGGCAGCTGATGGATGCGGGCAGCGCAGGACCGGTCGTCTTGGATGGAAATCCTTGGGGGAGGCCTTTGTCCAGCAGTGGACGATTTATGGCTGATATGATGATGATGATCCAGACTTGAAATAATTTCCAGTACGGCCCCCTCATTGTGAAGTGGGATGAAGACTGCATCAAAATTAAAATATGATCACTTGATCATTAAATTATCTTCTTATTGAAATTTTAAAAAAACTTACTCGTTTTGTTTTCCATAAAGTCTTCAATTTTTAATTTATCATAATCACTAAATGAGTAACAACATTAATGACGCTGGAAAACTATGACGTCACGCCTAGGAATTTCAGACATTTTTAGAAAAAACGTAGTTTTTGACAGATGACTAAAAGTAACTCAAATGACTGGCTGTCATCATCCCTTTCCTTTTTTTTCGTTAAATACCTGTACAATTTTTTATGAACAGGTAAGGATTGTTTTGTTTGTTGGGGGTAATCTTTGGAACTACTGAACTGATTCTAAAAACCAATTGAAAGCTACAGTATCACCACTTGTAGCTCGCGCACCACGCACCCTCTCCTTTTCGAAAATAAAAAATAATGTTCGTTCGTTCGTCTTCTATTCAGTTTGTCCGATTACGTTGAAACTTTGTATAGTTGATGTGGCAAACCAGGGAAGGTGTCTGGCGGAAAAAAACGCAAATGGGAAACTGGTTAGCTTTAAAAATAAATAAATGAATTAACTGAGAACGCTATGAGGAAGAGTTAAATTATTATGACTACTTTCCTTCTTTATATTAACGTCTTCTCTAATGACCCACTATCGAGCGCGACTAAACGCTCTCTTATTAAGTCGCGGGGGAGTGATCATGTTCAGACGCTGTCAGAGCCCCATTTGTAAAAATGAAAGATGGTTTTGTGCACTGTTGCGATTCATGATCTGCATGACTAAGCCACGTAACAAAAGACACGTACTGAATCAAAAATATTCACAATAACAGTCAAATTGGGGGTGGTTAAATGGCTGACAGGGGCCTGGCGCGATCTAATCGAGACGATTATGATAAATGACTGCCTAAGTTAGGAGTAGAGTTGGTAGAGTGTAGAGGAGTGGGATATCGACTCTAGCGTTGATCTCAAAATTAAATCCGCATGTTTAACATGTAGGAATTTACTTTAAGATAAGTAAATAAAATGAAAAGCGTCGGTGGCTCAACCGGTAACGACTCGGTCCTTCTAACCAGAGGTACCGGGTTCAAATCTGGGCGGCCAATGTACCAATGAGTTTTTCAAATACTTACGTACATATACTTACTGATTGCTTTAACGGTGAAGGAAAACATCGTGAGGAAACCTGCATACACCTGCGAAGAAAATCGAAGGTTGTGTGTGAAGTCGACCAACCCGCACTGGGCCCGCGTGGTCGACTAAGGCCTAATCGCCCTGATTCAGGGTAGGCTCGAGCCCCTCGGTGGGGACGTATATGAGCTGATATGAATGAATGAAAAAATAAAATGAGTATAATGTAACCGCCTATGTGGCGTAATGATTAGTCCATTAGCTTCAAAACAGGAGGTCGTGGGTTGGATTCCCGGCGGAGTCTTACTTTTTTATACCCGGTTTGGTTGGTGGAAGGGCATTTTCTAAGCCCGCCTGGCTCGCTATATAACCATCTTGTTTAAGTATTGCCGCCAAACATCAATGTTAATATGATGTTTTCCGGCTTTAAGATCTCCATTGCGTTGTCAAGAGTCCCCTTGATAAGTCCACTTCCATCTTCGGCATCATTGTCATGATTGGTGAGATTTGGGTGGGATTTTGCCAAGGGCTTACCAATTGTGGATAAAAAAAAAGTTAGATAAACTCAGATGAGAGAGCCCTACTTAGACCCGTATCACCTAGAAGAAAAAGATCTACAGTCAAATTGAATTCTTCCAGTACGGTCAAAACTACCTGCTAGAAAAAGCAGTGTTTGATAAATCGGTTGTTTTCTTAGAAATAATGTATTTACTCGTAATAACAAAATTATAATCATGGTTTTTTTGTTCACAATTTATAAGCCCTTGGCATCATTTCACCTGATGGTAAGTGACGATGATACCGAAGATGGAAGCGGGCTTACCAAGATTCTCCAACGCAATGGGGATCATGCTATCTTATCTTCAATCCGGAACACATCAATGCTGTTATCACTGATGTTTGGCGGTAAGACTTAGATAAGATGGTGGTAGCTAGCCAGACGGGCCATGAAAATGCCATACCACCAACCAAACCAAGTCTTACAAAGTTGACTCCGCCGGGAATTGAACCCACGACCTCCTGGTGTGATGCGAATGGACTAACCGTTACGCCACGGAGGTGGTTAAAAAAAGGTTTCGAAAGAGACATGGTACCGAAACGGCATTGTGGCACGTAGCCAATTAAACATCTACAAAAGAAATCAAATTACGAGTCACACAACTTCTATCACTACAGTCAAACCATAACCAGTTCTAATACAAAACTTCATTGAAATATTACGCTTATAAAAGACATCAAAGAGCCCATACACAGCTACTACATTCTCAGTTTAATCAACGAGTCCTACACAGCTACGAAGATGTCACAGATAAATTGACAATAGGCTGAATTAAAGTTTTATAACCTCTAGTTTTAGTCTGGATTCTTTAAATAGGCCAAGAGAGGAGCGCCAGTTTAGGATGACCTAATTTAAGTTTTTTTATATAAATTTTTTTTATTTAAAAATTGTCGGTGGCTCAACCGGTAACGACTCGGTCCATCTAACCAGAGGTACCGGGTTCAAATCTGGACGGCCAATGTACCAATGAGTTTTTCAAAAACTTACGTACATATACTTACCGATTGCTTTAACGGTGAAGGAAAACATCGTGAGGAAACCTGCACACGCCTGCGAAGAAACTCGAAGGTTGTGTGTAAAGTCGACCAACCCGCACTGGGCCCGCGTGGTCGACTAAGGCCTAATCGCCCTGATTCAGGGTAGGCTCGAGCCCCTCGGTGGGGACGTATATGAGCTGTAATGATATAAAAATTAAAAGCGCAAGAGCAGCAAGCGTTATAAATTTAATCCCAAAATGTACATTGATTTAATGAACGGGCCGGCCCTGACTATAAGAGAAGGGTAGCTAGAAATCAGTGCTGCAGTATCCTGCTTCTTTGGGGAAGCTGAGCCACTTCCTTTAATAAGTTAAATTTCTAAGTTTTTAAATACGCTTATGATGTAATTATGTCAGTAGCATGTAAGACTCTTTTTGAAAAAAAAATGTGTTGGAAAATTTTCATCTCACCGGGCAATCACACCCCGAAATGGCATTCGTATTAGGTAGACTCAAAATGGTTCAGAAAGTGCAAAGTGGAAAGCCAGCTGCTTCAAAATATAATATTTCATTTAAAATTTTTAGTGTTTGTGATTTTTTATGAATTTACTGACATTTGTCCAGCAGTGGAAGTCAAGAATAAATACTCTTTTTGAGGTAAATACAGTATAACCAGCCTTATCACGAATCCGTTGCCCGAATTGAAAAAAGTGGCCGCCATTTTGAACTTTTTAGTTACTAGACCGCTGGCTTCCAAAATTGTCGGCCACTTTTTAAAATTCTGGCAACGGATTTTTGATAAGGGACTTCAGGGACCCTCAGATATCGATTTTGGAATCAATCAGTCCAGTAACTAAAAAGTTCAAAACTATATGGTCCTTTAATCAAAAGGAGCACACAAAAACAGTAAAACATCAATAAATAGTGAATAAATACTGCATAAACAAAAAAAAAAAAATTATAATTGCATAAGTTGATAAAAAATGCTATGCAATAGCTTTACCGCGTCAGTCCCCTAGTGTTACACGCTTTTTTTTAATTGTGACAATCCTATATATAACACACTAAGAGGCACAGAACACAAACATTATATAGGTACATTCAAGTAACAACACCATAGTCCGATAAATAAAAGCTCCTCAGAGGTTCGCTGGCTGCTTTTTTCAAATTTAAAACGGGCCGGCGTCAGCGCGGCGATGACTGTGATGTGATTTAAAAAAGTAAAACGGCAGAAAATCAAAAGTGTGCGTATCGGCATTCCCTACTTTTTGGTCACGGTTTTAAATATGTAGTGTATTTAACTTACATTATTGTTTAATTTCCTTGCTTTCTTTGAGTTAAGCACTATACAGGCCAAAGCCAGGACGGCAATTGCTGGATGAGTAGAGTTTAAAGGCCGAACCTCACTTGCGGTTCGGCCTTTAAACTCGACTCATCTAGCAATCGCTTTCTTTCCTGGCCTCTGCCAGAGATTTGTTACCATAGATGGGTTATGCACTAACAAACAACATTTGAAAATCGAAGCCATTTATACACACAACATTACAAGCAGTTCGCTTCCGTTGCACCGATACTACCAAGAAAAGAGATGCCAATTGGCATCTTTTTTTTGCTTCACTTTTTGGACGCATGTAACCTATAGATGGGTTATGCACTAACAAACAACATTTGAAAATCGAAGCCATTTACACACACAACATTACAAGCAGTTCGCTTCCGTTGCACCGATACTACCAAGAAAAGAGATGCCAATTGGCATCTTTTTTTTGCTTCACTTTTTGGACGCATGTAACCTATCTACCTCCCCTTATATATAGCATATCTCTGGCCTCTGCAGTATTAATGTACTATTCCCAGTGTTATCGAATATGGCTTGAGTTAACTTCTCCAAAAACATTGACGAATAGTTCAAGAAACAGCGGGGATAATTAGATAGGTATATGACAATCTCTCCTTTTAAAGTTTTATTACGAGCTTGAACTGAGATGAACGTTTTTGGTAATCCAATTCAAGTTATATTTATTTATTTATACCATAACGTGATACGAAGCGACTAATATTGACATTAATACTGATACTGAATTTATGTAAATTCAAAAATCTACTTTTTAGGGTTTCGTTCCCAAAGGGTAAAAACGGGACCCTATTACTGAGACTTCGCTGTCCATCTGTCTGTGTGTCCGCCCGTCCGTCTGTCACCAGGCTGTATTTCATGAACCGTTATAGCTAGACAGTTAAAATTTTCACAGATGATGTATTTCTGTTGCCGCTATAATAACAAATACTAAAAAACAAATATTCAAGGAGCTCCCATACAAAATCGTGAATTTTTTTGCTCCTTTTTGCTCGATATTGATTACGGCAACAGGTAGATGCTTGGAATATTCACAGAATATTAAGTTGTATTATTCATTTTACCAATAAATAAATAAATTAAAATAAAATTAATATTTAAGGGGGGGCTTCCATACACCAAACGTGATTTTATAGATAATGGTACGGAACCCTTCGTGCGCGAGTCCGACTCGCACTAGGCCGGTTTTTATTGTTAACAACACACAAACTTCCCCACTGCTGGGATATGGGTCTCTTCCCGAATTCGGGAAAGTTAGGCCATACTCCAAACACGGGGGCCAAGCCCGGGTTGGTGGAGGTTGAAGGGCTAGTGGCGAACCCCACTGTCAGAAGTTTTTCAAGCCGCCAATAAGGCATCTAACCTGGCTTAAAGACTGCCATCTAGTGGTAGCAACCGGCACTAAAGTCTTCACATGTCTTGCGAAACATGGAAGCGGTCGAGAAAAATGCCACTGACCATTAAACCCATCCAGGTAATGACCGTGCTGTAGGTCAGGCACCTAACCTATGTGACTAAAAACTATGTCGCTCTGAGCAACGACCGTTCAAACATTCCTTTATATAACTGTTTACAGAATAAAACAAACAAATCGAACATCGATGCACCGCGCAAAACCAACACCTGAAAACGTCACAAACGAAGTTACATCCCGTGAATTCGCCAAATAGAATTGTCAAAAGTGATTACGATTTCGATTTGCGATCAAATTGGTGGGACGAACGGATGGCGGGCTTTACTTATGTTGCCAGTTTCCCATTTATAACCTCATTGCCTTGGCTGGCTGTTACTGTTGTTTTTGTGTTGTTTAACTACAATGATATTGGTTTTTTTGGGTGGTTTGATTGAATTGAAAATATGTGGATAAGGATGTTTTACTCCGCTCACTGCTGAAGTTTGTAATTGTATTGCTTGTTTTATCTGTTTGTTTGGTTTATTAATCCTATATTTGACTACTAGTCATTGAGTTACTTTTTATCAACTGGCAAAAAATAAATTTTGTTCTGAAATTGCTCGTGTTCCTAGCTTGTGAACTAATTTAGTGATTTTGATAAATATAAAATTGAAAATAGATTAAAATATCAAATTAAATATTATTTTTGTGCTTTCATAGTAGAAATGATACGTAATGAATCACATTTTTTATTTTATTTTAGACACTGTCAAATACCCTTATTATGGAGATTTTGCCAGTCTTTTTTATTTGCCATTAAAATCTTTTCGCCTGCTATTTTTATTATTTGTCATTAAAAGCTTTTTGATGCCGTTGCCAACTTATTTGAGTAATATGTATAATTATTTTGACAACGTTACAGAGTAAGTTAGTGATGTGTCAGTGATGATGAGTATAATCTTATATTTATGATACTTACATTTTTCCAAGCTTTTTTATCCACAATTGGTAAGCCCTTGGCATCATCTCACCTGACAGTGACGATAATGCCGAAGATGAAATCAAGCTTACCTTGATTACCCAACGCAACGGGGAACTGGCTATCTTATCTTCAAGCTGGAACACATCAGTGCTATTGACATTAATGTTTGGCGGCAAGACTCAGATAAGATGGTGGTAGCTAGCCATCAGGGTGAGAAAATGCCCTTCCGCCAACCAAACCGAGTCTTCCAAAGTTAGACTCACTTAGAGTTAGCCGGGAATCGACTCCTGATGTAAAGCTAATGGACTTAAACATTACGTCACGGAGGCGGTTAAAAAGCTCTTTATTAACCTTGCCGTGTTAGTTAGTTAGTTTGGGACAAATCTTGGATGTTATTTTAAACCACTTCCCGGTTTCCGAATGAGCTGAAATTTTGCATACACGTTAAGGTTAGAGAACAATGGATGGTTAGCTAAGTGAAGTTATTCTAAATCCAATATGGCGGACTCCCAAAGATGGCGGACCAGTTATTTTTTATGCACCCTCATGATATGGGTATCAAATGGAAGGGTTTGCTGAGAAAAATACGAAATAGTAAAATTCATTTTCAAATTAAAGCTAATACTTAAAAGTTTTTGGGTTTTCCGAAAATTATTGTTGGTCTTATTTATTATCTCCAATCATCTCAAATACCCGCAAAACTAAAGAATCTTGAGTATTTAACGCATTTTTTACCACACTAGGACATATCTCCGATTCCTAATGCCACTACACGGTAGTTTGGTCGGCGTCTCCCCCGCTGTTTGCGGGGTCGCTCCGTCACTTCCCGACGTTAGGTCAACAAGACATTCCTTAGGCAAACACCGCACCCGTCTATATGAAATTTATTGTACCACCGCGGGGGCAACATCTTTACTTATTAGAGTACATTTGGAGAGTTCGGTGACGCAGAGATAGTAGGTACTGGAGTACTGGTACTGGTTTACTGGAGCGGTCATAGCTCAGTGCGACTTGCGTGGTTGGGTCGATCACGTAGGTTAAGTGACCCGAAGAACGGTGTATACGTGGATGGGTTTGACTGTAAGTGGCACTTTTCTCGAACGTTTTCGTGCTTCGCAAGGCACGTAAAGCTTTGGTATACTGGTTAATATTACTATACTGGGCCCTCGTATGTGGAGTATGGCCAAGCTTTCCAGATTTTGAGAACAGATCCGTGCCTCAACAGTAGTGGGGACGTTTATGCGTTGTTAACGAAATTCTCACAGCGTTTAAGCTTTTGAAAAAGTATTATTATTTTTATTTTACATTTTTCTTGTCTTGTAGAAGTCTTCTTCGTTTTGATAGAGACATATGTTACACTTTTAATAATTTACAGTAGCAGTATCCAAATTTTCATGGTTTAAAAAAATATCATTCTTTTTTATTGAAAACAAACTACTTAAAAAAACAATGAGAATATTTTTCTTTTTTAATCACTGCTTTTTATTATCTTTTAAATGTTAAAAATTGATGATTCAACAGGTCCAAATACTGTGGAAAAAAACTGGTCCAGTACTAATTTCAATTGAAGATTATTAAATGAAACTAGTTATTTAGAGTTATAAAATTACTTTTTCAAGTATAATCGTTACGTCTCCAAATATATTTCTTTTATTTACATGCCTTATAAAAATTGAATAATGCAAATTATCGAAAAAACATTGTGCTAGGAATAGAACACAGTTGTCAGTGATTTTTTGAAGGCAACCACCGAAATATTCGTAACTATAAGCGTTATTAAGACTCGTTTAATTTTGTAATTATGGACAAAGCCAGCGAGGGGTCGAAATTGTTAAATTATCGCCGTTAGCATTCAAACCTCATCGACAGACATTATGACTGATTGCCGAATGAACCTTATGATGTTAGCCTTTCTGATGTCCATTACCAGTCCTAATCTTGCCACAGTGTTCGCGCACGCGAAAGGAATATTAAAGCTTATTCTTTGGTCACAGAGCACAATATACTACTAACGTTGTTACGAAGAACATGTCAAAGGTAAAAGCGATCTTAATGCGTCAGCATTAAATACAGAATTAGGAGAAAGCCATTTCAGCTACCGAAGTTCCACCATAGTAGCTAGGGTTAGGGTTGAGTACAGGGTGTTTTAAACACGGAGTGCGTTCGGCCGAGTAGTTAATGCGTGACGCACAAAAGGCCAAATCACGGCCCTCCGACGCCAACATGCGACCGCGTCAAAGAACGAATTTGTATTCCAATTAGGACGCCCGCGCCGTTACAGACACCCGTCGATCAATATTACATTATAGTAAAAACAATTTTTTTTAGAAAACTACTGTTATGTATAGTTTGTTCTAGTCTAGACTATTTATGATTACTGTATTACATCTCATTAAAGTTTCCGTTGCAAAGGGCTATTTCAAGAAGAGATCTTAACGTTAAATGGACAATAGAAGGTTTACTATAGCTGACAGACAATGGAGTGTTCGTAGGGAGACCATAAAATAATAATAAAAGGATAATCAATCGATTTCAGTGCATTACTTCCGACCCTCATAGTCGTTAGTGCAATTCCGAGACCCCTACTACAACATTAGCTGTTTTTGATTGCGATTTGTCGGGCCCCAATCTTGGATTCAATAAAAATCAAGTTGTAACTACTCGTATATTATGACATAATTATCGAAATCTTTTGTTTTGTATTGGATCAAACGATTAATAGCGAATGAGTATAAACTTGTAAAAGCCGGCCAAGTGCGAATCTACCTGGCGCACTGAGGGTTCCGTACCGAAACACGTTTGAGTACGAAACCATACAGACATCAATGAGTACAACAATCGATTGAAGGACAATTGAAAAATGATCATTCTACATCAATGTACCTACGTCACGGAAAATTATCCGACTGCATAATGTGATTTCAATGTAAGTTTGTAATCACAAAACAATATTTTTGATGTGTAACATCTTTGCTCTCGCTTTCCTGCAATTTGTGGGAGTGATTTCGTGAAATGGGACGGAAATGTGTAACATGGGACGGAAATGTGTAACAGGAAGTCGCGAAAGCGCGGAATTCTACTTTACGAGAGTCCGACTCGCACTTGGTCGGTTAACTAACCTAAAGTATTTTGTCACATGTTACACATCATATGCGAGTACTGTAGGTCTCGCTCGAATTTTTTTTTAATGCGATTTATATATAAATTTACAATTTTTTTTAACTTTTCCTTTATTTGTGCTGTTAGATCTTGCTTCTTGCCAAATTTCATGATTCTATGTCAACGGGAAGTACCTACTTTATTTATTTGCGATATTAAAATGTGTGACATAAATGGCAGTATTTTTACTTTCGAGCGACGAAGGAGTGAAGAAGGTATTGTGCGGATGGTGGCGCATCGGGAGCCAGGTCGTTCCCTTCCCTCTAATATGGTTGAGCGGAGCAATGGCTGACTCTCGCGTTCTACACGTGACCGGGTGCTGTCCGTGTGAACTGGCCTACTCTTGTCAAAGGCATTAATGACATTCATTGATTTTATTGTATCATTTCTCGTGTCATCATCATCATCATCATCATCATATCAGCCACATATTGTCCACTGCTGGACAAAGGCCTCCCCCAAGGATCTCCACGACGACCGGTCCTGCGCTGCCTGCATCCATCGGCTTCCCGCGATCTTCACCAGGTCATCGGTCCACCGCGTGGGGGCCTGCCTACGCTACGTTTTCCGGTGCGCAGTCGCCGCTCGAAAACTTTACTACCCCATCGGCCATCTGTTCTACGAGCTATGTGCCCTTCCCACTGCCACTTTAGTTTAGCGATTCTGTGAGCTATGTCGGTTACTCGTGTCATATTGTTTTCATATATAACATAATGACATATTTTATTATATATTAATGATTTTTTGACGTTTTTAACTAATGATTGTTTCATCATCATCATATCAGCCGTAGGACGTCCACTGCTGGACATAGGCCTCTCCAAGAATGTTCACGACGACCGGTTCTATGCTACCCGCCCCGCATCCAGCGGCTTCCCGCGACCTTCACCAGGTCATCGGTCCAACGAGTGGGAGGCCTGCCTACGCTACGTTTTCCTGTGCGCGGTCGCTACTCAAGAACTTTACTACCCTAACGGCCATCTGTTCTACGAACTATGTGCCCTGCCCACTGCCACTTCAGTTTAGCGATTCTGTGAGCTATGTCGGTTACTTTGGTTCTCCTGCGGATCTCCTATTACTGTATACGCTCTATTAATGTATGCTAGCTTTGCAAGCATATTAAAAAAAATAAAGTGAAAGGAAGACCTGGCTAGTTAGTGTCTACTCCGTCTACTGAAGAAAAACAAGTAGTGACACAAAAGCAAAGTAAAGTAAAAAAGCGGATTTCTTTCAGTCAACCTGTCAGAAACTCTCTCCCTAATCGTATAAAAACAGCAAGCATAGGTGTATTTTAGATATTAAGTATGAAAAAAAAACTAATATCGGCAGTGCTTTTTTCTCGTTGTATTTTTATTTATTACAAGCTGTTTCCCGCGGCTTCGCCCACTTTGATCGAGGTGAACAACTTTCTATACCTATTCTCAGACCTACCGAATATACACAGAGAATTTCATGGAAATCCTTCCAGCCATTTCGAGGAGTATGGCAACCAATACCACAGATTACTAAATAGTTACTTCCAATACTGTGATACGAGAATTTTATATATTTATATAGATGATATTATTAGATGGTGTGTGTTATGTTTTTTAAATGAATTTGGAAAACGACAAATATTCGTGTTAGAATTTTGAGTGCTAGCAGAAAGTGCCGTTATCAAAGAAATGGCGCCTCAGTGCATGGGTTTCGATATTTTTCTTTTCCTGTGCGTGCCGAGGTCGTGGGTACGGCTTCTATGCATGCAATGTGCTTTGGTATATTTCTAAAAAACTTGTCCTTGTTATTTTTATTTACATACGATATTCGTCCTTTTTACGGCTTCTTACCTCAAAAGGAAAAAAAAGAACCCTAATATTTGTATGGGAGGTACCTTATCCCAATTTTTCTTTGAAGGCCTTAAACAGTTATAGTAACACACTTAGTTTCATCGAAGTAGTTAAAACCATTTTAGAGTAAAAATAAATAAATTTTAATATCCTGAAAAATGAGGAGGCAAAATTTATAAAAAAAAACGCCTGGAGATATAAAAATTATATTGCCCTAACCCAAATTTCACCTAAATGCGTCCAGTAGAGGGGAACTAGAACACCGGATGGACGTATGTTAAACGTACACACGCACACACACACAATTTTTTTTTATATATTTAGACTCTATTAGTGTAAGACAATCCCGTCAAGAAAATCGTCCTTCATCAAAATCTCAACTTCGAATTTTTTTTTACCATCATAAGATTTCAACATGTTTTTTGAAAATAGGTGCAAATTACACTCTTTCTGATAGTCATAAAATAGTTACTATATAAATACACATGTCATTTGTGAAAAATAAAAAAAAACAACAATTACATATCGAAGATATCCCGGTAGTCAGCCTGTACAACATTAAAATGGCTCTCAAACAACTCAAGAACAATAAGGCACCGGGTGATAATGAAATTATCGCTGAACTTCTGAAAACAGGTGAAACAACGGTACTTAAGCTCTTCAGCAGTTATTAAATTCCGTTATACTCGAGGGACAAACACCTAAGGCATGGCACAGAAGTGTGTTCGTGCTCATCATCAAAAAGGTTAACAATACCCTGCTGATGCACTACAGACTCATCTCACTTCTGAGCCATGTCTACAAGCTGTGTACTAGGAGACACTCACATTACGAACCGTCTCGCACGCAGGTTTGACGGCTTTAATACCATAGACCACATACATATGCTGCGGCAGATTATACAGAAGACTGAATCAATCAGTCCCTGAAAGTAAAAATCAGTATGGTATTCCACTATTATTTATGGGAATACCTTTTGGTTTTGATTGCATCATGATTTTATAATCATAAGTACAATTTGGCAGTCCATCGCTTAAAGCAATTTCTTTCTGTCAACTCGTATAAGATCATCTTAAAAGCAACCAGACTGATAGGAAAAAAAATATATTTTTCTACTATAGGGCACACTACGACAGTAGCATTGGCTACGTGTTCACTGTCCTGTGTTACAAATTAAGTTGGTAGTGAAAAGGTTCATTTTTTAAATTTGACAAGTTCATTTCGCTCCGGCGCCAGGTGTCTACTTATCAAATAGACAATATCTCATTCTGACTACTTCTCGAGGTGACTACTTCGCAAATAGCCTACTTCGCACTGAGCCTTTTGGGGTAGCAACCTTACGGAAGTTAGCCACGATAAAATATGACATGCGAATGAAGTTGTGGGAGCTCCCCAGAGGTCCAATAAATGTATGTAACAAAATGTAGTCGTGTTCCATAGACGTTACGCCTTTCTTTTTGTACGCCTTTCAATTTGCTGTACCGTGAAGCGTATAAGGGAAGTCGAAGTATAGTAGACCCTATTGCCATTTTGATTCAAAGCGATCGAGGATAATTTTTAAGTTTGGTGTAATTATGCGTGATGATGCATTTAGTAGTTAATTAAGAGGGTAAAGTATATCCTCAAAATGATAAGCACTATATAAGGTGTAACAAAATTAGCTGAAACTATTTTAACTGGTGCTTCTCTATCCATGAAACTGAACAACTTTCCCAATGGAACTCATAGTCAAATCGCAAAAAAAATGGCTCTCCCATACTAACTCGATCAGCTGATCAGCCAACTTAGTATGGGAAATTCAACATGTTTTTCGAGATTTGACTATGGGTTTCACGAGGAAAGTTGTTCAGTTTCATGGGTCAAGCACTAGTTAAAATAGTTTTAACTAATTTTGTTAGACCTTATATTATATAATAGTATTATTAGTAGTACCTAGTAGTATTTTTTTAACGTACGTCAAAATGACTATTAAATATCTCAAATACGATAATATATAGATAGTTTTTCTTGTTGCTACATATAAAAATCAATGAGACTATCGTACGTATTTTCCTTATGAAGAGGTTTTCATTAAGCGTGGCTCCACAGACCCTTAACAGTCGTCAAGTTAACTAGACCCCACTTTGTGCGGTACGTGACTGTTTTATTTTACTCATTCTAAGAATAAGGAGAACTGGAGAGCTTGGTTACAAATACTTCTTTTTATGGATTTACTGTAACAGTACGGTGATATTTAAAGTAATAGATTTAAAAGTTAATTAAACCTAAGTATAAAATAGGACATTTCATCTTGATTAAGCTTAATTCAGACCGAGATGGCAGCAGCCGGCAGAGCGGGTCGTGCGTGGCACACTCGCGTCGCTGACACGCTCAGCCGCCGCTTTACACCGCTTGCCAAATATTCGGCAATGAAACTATTGCGTGGAGACATAGGGAACGCGCCTGCTTATCAAACGAAACTATACTTTTTGCTTATCAAATGAAGTTTATAATGATTTGTCATTGAGACTGTTTGTCGCTTTGCTGGCGGTCGCTGTCTTTTCTGTCTGAATTGAGCTTTAGCCTGAAGTAGCACGTTTATCCCGATATCGAACACCGTTAACACATTTTTATTTTACAATTTTTCAGCGCTCACATTCGCCCGTGCGTAGATATTATGTACATATTTGAGTTTTTTTTCTTATTTTTTTGTAGTTTATACTACAGGGTGAGTTTTAGTGAAGAATATGTTTTGGGGTGAAGGGTGGCACAGCGGTGCTCGATTTCATTAGAAAACACCGTGCGTGTTTGCGCTCGTGACCGGCGCGTGGCTGTGCGGCGCAGGCGGCCGCGTGGGCTCCAGATCAAATTACACCTACATGCTGAGATTGAGTTCTATGATTGCGGACTTAGAATAACACAGGATTTTCGTAAATGTTGTATCTAAAAAATACGTAAGTACAATCAGCGCTCCTTTCACGAGTTCATAGGTGATGTTTGGTTTATCAAAATCATCGATGTAGCCGATTGATGATATCTTTGGGCATTGTAATGTTTTACAGCAATTATACATATTTGCGATGCGCGCGTCTGTCTCGCACTTGGCCGGTTTTCTTAACTTTTTAGGTTGTATTTAATTTATGATATTATATCATCATCTTAGGTCTCAACTCTTATCCTTACTAATATTATAAATGTGAAAATGTGTTTGTATGTTTATTTGTTACCACTTCAAGCTTCAACACCTCGACCAATCTTGACGAAATTTGGCATGGCGGTAGCCTGTGTGATAGGAAAGAACAATAAGATAACACCCCATAGCGTCCCAGTATTGAGGTATGAGGGTTCTCCCAAATCGCGAGAAGGTGGGCTAAAATATTTTTGAATTGCCTTCTTTTATCTATAGATCCGATAGTTTCGATTTTCAAGTTTTCGTTATTCCTCCGCAGTTCCATGCTTTAAACGATACGATGAGTTAATAAATAACCTACAACCCGGAAAATGCGTTGATTTCTAAACAGATACTCACATACGTATGTCATACGCGGTCAAATCACCAAATCATTTTGTTTATGTTCAAAAATTTGGCGTACTAGCGAGAAGTAACGAGTGGCCGTTTCCATCGGAAATCCCTGGGACCGCTCTCGCCGAAAGGCATATGTTTGGGCACAATGGTCCGAGACACAAATAAGCTTTTATGTGCCCTGGGTAACTGACCGTGGACAACAAACAAAAGCGAATGTTTGCAGAGGGAGTCTGGACGTCGAGGCAGAGAAGAAAATTTATAGTTTGTTAGACCTTCCGTGGCAGGGTCAATAGAGAACATACAGGATGTCCCAATTCTAACACGTTTTATATACAGATGATAAAAATAAATTGAAAAGCCACGTTGTGCATACTTTCTAGCGTGCCCTTCACCGTCTGGCTACCATACAGATTTCTACATTCGAAATAGATGTATCAGACTTGATGAAAAATTTAATAATAATCTGAGTTTGTATGGGAGGTCCCTTATTTTTTTCTGGACTACCAGCCTAGTGTAGGTCTAGTAACTTTAAAATCGTTTGGGTAAAAAAATAATAAAATCTGGGTTAATTTATTTTCGAATAAAAAATATCGTATAAAGTTTTAATCCCTCCCTAATATTATAAATGTGAAAGTAACTCTGTCTGTCTGTTACGCTTTCCCGCAAAAACTACTGAACGGATTTGGCTGAAATTTGGTAGGTAGACAGATTAGGACCTGGGTTAAGACATAGGCTACTTTTTACCACGCTCGCGAGCCGCTTGCGGCTCGCGCACTGCGCACCCTCGAAAAGTCATAGAAATGTGGTCCACGCGGGTGAAGCCGCGGGAATCAGCTAGTTGTTCATAAAGTTGAATTAAAATGGTTAGAGCCGTTATTTAGAAAAAAACAAAAAACATCCTGGGTTTGTATGGGAGTTACCTTACTCAGCTTTTCCTAGAGTAACGACCTACCCTATATAATAAACGATATAAAGTTATAAATACGTACAAAGTCTCATCAAAATCTTGAGAGCTATAAGTAATAAATGATTCGAGTCTAAAAAAATAAGAAGAATTTAAAAAAAAAACGCCTGGAGATGACAAATACTATTGCCCTAACCCAATTTGTACCCAAATCCGTAATTTAGACACTAGAGCACCGGACGGACGCACAAGAATACATTTTTATTTGTTTTTTTTATCCACAATTGTAAGGCCCTTGGCAACATCTCAATTTGTTTACTATTTTGGAATCTATTAGTGTAAGACAATCGATCCCCACCAAGATCTCAACTTGTTTTTTTTTGTCATATAAGGTATTACAATAGCTTCTTCACCGCTACGTCGCTCATAAGTAGAGAAGAAGACGCTGATTACGGAATCAAAAGTAATGCATTTTAGTTTCTATAACACTGTACCTCTTCTCAATGCGTCAGTGATCAGAGATAAATATAAACCCCATATGTACTTTGAGACAAATTAAGATCAAACTAGCTCGAATCTTTCCTACCTGATGGAATCATAAATTAGAAGATCCGTATGAGAACTATAGTAACCGACATAGCTCATAGTATCGCTAAACTAAAGTGACAGTGAGCGGGGTACATAGCTCGTAGAACCTACGGCCGCAGTTGTCGAGTTAAGACCTAGCATCTAAAGACGAGCATAGACAGGCCTCCTACTCGGTGGATCATAGACCTGGTGAAGGTCGCGATAAGCCACTGGATGCGGGCAGCACGGGACCGGTTGTTGTAGAAATTCTTCGGGGAGGCCTCAGCATCATCATGTCAGCCGAAGGACGTCCACTGCGGGACAAAGGCCTCCCCCATGGATACGACGACCGGCACTGCGCTGCTCACATTCAGCAGCTTCTCGCGACCTTCACCAGGTCATCGGTCCACCGAGTAGGAGGCCTGCCTACGCTACGTTTTCCGGTGCGCGGTTGCTACTCGAAAACTTTACTGCTCCCAACGGCCATCTGTTCTACGAGCTATGTGACCGGCCCCTAAGTTTAGCAATTCAACGAGCTATGTCGGTTACTTTGGTTTTCCTAAGGATCTCCTCGTTTCTGATTCGGTCAGGCAGAGAAATTTCGAGCATAATGCGCTCTATTGCCCTTCGGGTGACCTGGAGCCTTCTTATGAGGCCCATATTAAGCGACTATGTCTCAGTTCCGTATGTCGTCACTGGCAACACACACTGGTCGAAGACCTTGGTCTTAAGACTCTGTGGTATTTGGGACGTGAAGATATTGCGAAGCTTCCCGAACGCTGACGGCTGCTTGGATTCGACGATTGATCTTTTTCTCGAACTTAGACCTACCTAACTGAACTGTTTGTCCCAGGTACACATATTCGGCAACAACTACGAGTGTAGAGCCTCCAAACTTCAGACGAGTAGGTGCGACACGGACCTTTGAAAAAATTTTCGTCTTGTCCATGTTCATTCTAAGATCTACTTGTTTAGAGGCTCTACAGAGACCATCGAGCATTGTGCCTAAATCGTTCATAGTCTCAGCAATGACCACGATATTGGGTTCGGGAGGCTAGAAGTCGTCAAACCTGCGTGCGAGACGAGTAGTAATGGCTCTCGAAAACAGCTTATAGACATGTCTCAGCAGTGAGAAGGGTCTGTAGTTCTTCAGTAGGGTATTGTCGCCATTTTTGAAGAAGAGCACCACCACACTTCTGCCATGTCGCAGGCTTTTGTCCCTTGAGTATAACAGAATTGAACAACTTTTGAAGAGCTTTTAGTACCGGTGTTCCACCTGCTTTCAGAATCTCAGCCATAACTCCGTCATCACCCGGTGCCTTGTTGTTCTTGAGCTGTTTGAGAGCCATTCTAATCTCGTACAGTCTGACGTCCAGGATATCTTCGGTATAGTGTCGAGTTAGTTCCGGCTCTAGGGTCTTTAGCCAGATTGCTGATAGGTAGACACGTGGTCCTGAATAATTATCCGTAGAACTTCTCAACTTCACCCACCAACTCAGGCTCGTACAGGGAGGCCTACGTTCAGCAAATGACGTATTTATGCTGATACAATATAATGAAGATCAAGATGATCAAATTTTAGGTACCACAAGGTAGGCTGTGGCTGGTATTACCAGATTGCAACAAGTAAGTCAAATCATGAAAATTAACATTTTACCTGGTTGCCGGAGATGTGCATGCGCATCGAGTGTCGATTTTGACATCGCCGATAGTGAATTCGTGCCATAGCCTGCAACAAAACAATACCAATGTTGATTATTACATATGCTGTTAAAAAAATAATTAACTGCTCTGTATTCTATTGATAATCACGGATATTTAATTCAGTGACGGATTTCAATAGTTAAGTCATATTTTCAAGTGTTTAAAATTGGTGGTATTTTTAGATCTTAATTACTGTAAAATCTGGCAAATTGTATCCACTTGTAAGTAAGTAGGTAGGTACCAAGCAATCAAATATTTTCTTATGTCAAAAAAATAATAATTCAGATTTTTTTGTAACATGCAATAAATACCATTATCAAAAGACTTTTGAATGAAAGTTGAATCGCCGGTGTTTTGACGAATTGGGAAACAAACACTTGAAAAAGAGCTTTCAGAGGTATTACAAAAGAAAAGGTAAGGTAAGTACCACGATTGTTAAATTATAATAAAACAAACAAACAATCAAATCATTCCTCTTTGTAATATTATTTATTTATTTACAATTTATCGTACACAGAAATAGGGTCAAACAAACATTAAACTTAACAAGGCCTTTGTCCAGCAGTGGATGATTTGTGGCTGATATGATGATGATGATGAAACATTAAACTAGATAAGAATATACAAAAGGTACAGCTTATTTCTATGAGAAATTTCTTCCAGATACTTTGCAGAGAAAATTACAAAAGAATGGCAGAAGACGTGTAGGTACGTAACAAAAACGAAATTTAAAAAAAAACAGAAATTTTGATAACTTATTATAATGTAGATAAACAGAAGTCCACCTGATAATAAAGAAATTGAAATGCCAAACCTATGTGTTAACGCAGCGTAGTTAGTTATGTGTTGTTCATTTGAAATTAAAGTTACGATTAAAATTTAAAAACCGGCCAAGTATAGTTTCGGAAAAAAGTGGCTGTGACATACGGACAGACAGACATGACGAATCCATAAGGGTTCAGTTTTTTGCCATTTGGCTACGGAACCCTAAAAACCCGTGCGCTTATTTTGAACAAAACAATACAATATAGTTCAATGAAAATCAAATGATAAGTACTTAATCAGAATTAGTGTGGTGGGCAAAGTTTGAATTTGGACTGTGGCGTGTTTTTTACTTCAATAACATGCAAGAAGAAGATAGCAATTACTTGTATGAATAGTGACTTACATTTTCGCTGTCACATAATAGATTTGTGATCACGACAGCAAAATTGCGATCGTCATCGCAATTTGCAGTAATGATCACGCACTGCGAACAACTAAATCTGCTGGTTGACAATATTGCTCCTTTGTTCATTCCGGGACGAAGCGCCTTTGGCACTCTCCCATCTCTGCTGTACGAAACTGAGCCTAACTACCAACAAAAAGGGGTGAGTTTTACCAGATTTATCTCTCTTTCGAGGATTAGGATAGTCTCTTTGATGCTTACAATTGGATTTCACGCGTAGTTAGTGTTAGGACAACACGATGAAGTCTTTTGATTTCGGGTGTATTTTTGATTTCATGTATCACGGTCTCTGCTTTTGAGGGCACTTGATATTTGCTAGTTTTATTTTTGTTTTATTTTATTCATAGAAATAATAAATTGAAGATTTAAACGATTTTATGTTCCTGTAGTTGATGCGACCATAATAGTTAGGTATTTTATTTTATTTATAAGTTAGATAACTGCATTAGCGATCGTCGATTCGAGCTATATTGAGATATCAATCATGTGACATACGATATTCGCTCTACTCACACTATATTCGGCTCGGTCACCCCGCATTCAACATCTACTAATAGATAGATAGTAGAATATAACAGCTTAGAAGATTTTTCTAGCTGAGTAAGCAAATTCATACTTAGTATTTGTACTTTAAAAATACATCGTTGCTCGGTGTTAGTTCAAAAACAAAAACCGCTAAGCAAGCCAATAAATGTGACCACAAAGGCGTGTCAGAACCACAAATTAAATATCTCATCACACCACATCAAAGGGACGTCGTGTCAAAACTGTTTGTTGTCGACGCGAGACGCGGGTGACGCTGGTGGTGCTAGGACCGCCGGCGCCCGTTGCGCCGGGCGGCAATGGCGCCCGCCGGGGTTACACTAATGAAACTCGCATTTGGAGAACAATCTGCGATGTAAGCAATTTTTGCAAGCTACTAAGCTCTCTGCATTCACAAGACAATTTAAAATGATTGTCTATTCCAGCTCTACATTGTAAAAAAGGAAATCTAAAAAAAATACTTAAGCAATATTTATTTAGTTGCTAATAATTATTTGATCCTTATGATTATTAACCCTTGTCAAATGGATGACGAAAGTACTGTTTGCACAATCACTTTTCATAAATCTTGAGTAACTTACTCTAGGTGATTAACATATTATATCATTGCTTCTCACAGCTTCTAAACTATCTTTGGTTTATGAAGTCAAAGTTTTATTATTAAATGGATCACGATCTGAACAAATATACAGAAAATCTCCTGAGCCCTGTGGCACTCTAAAATAACATTCTGATGTTCATTTTAAATTGCGATTCTCTCTTTCAGACCTATTTACGCGTTACCTCCCGTTTTCGCTTCACGGAACGCAAAACAATGGGGTGCTTACGATTTCCCTTCTCGCCTGAAGCGGTTTTCCTCTATAGTCTATCTCATTCACTCTTGTGGGGCTCCACTAAGGGAGAATAGCACAACAAAAGGCGGGCGCGAGCCACTTTCAGCCAATTTTTGCAGCCACCGCCGCTGCTCGACTCGTCTCTTTTTAGCTCTCAGCGCCCTGTTCAAATTATCCGTATCCTTAGTACATATAATATCCGTATTATTAAACTTGCTACATTTTTATAAAATGATTAAATAAATATACCTATACTGACCCACACAAATTTTGCATTTAAAAAGCCCTTCTACTTTGTATGTACATAAATAGTCGTGTCATAAGTTACGTCACATGTTTTGTGAGAAATAAATGACACTGATTAGTTTTATGTAAAAAAAAGTATATGAAAAAGGTGGTTAAATAAATACAGATTTTTATATTTACTTAAGTTATTCAAAATGCCCACTTGATTTTCGACAAATGCCTTCAACCTACGCGGCTAGTCACCAATAGCAGCACGCACGACTTCCATGTCAATAACAGCGACTGCTTTATTGAGGCGTGCCTTCAGCGACTCCAAAAGATGAAGGTTAGTGCAGATCTTCTCCTCTAAATACTGCCACATTTTGTAATCCAACGGAATCAACTCTGGGCTGGAGAAGGGCCATTTCTTGTGCTTTATCACGCGCAGCTGGCCAGTTTTTAGTACTTCTCGCTTTTTGAACTGGGGCAGAATCTTGGAATGGCTGTCCCCCAGCCTAGACTTAGTTGCGTTGGATTACAAAGTGTGGCAGTATTTAGAGGAGAAGATCTGCGCTAAACCCCATTTAGATTTGGAGGCACTGAAGGCATCCCTCATAAAAGCAGCCGCTAGGTATTATTAAAATGGAAGTGGTGCGTGCTGCTATTGGTGACTGGCCGCGTAGGTTGAAGGCATGTGTCGAAAATCAGGTAGGCATATTGAATATCTTATTAACTACCTTTTTAGGGTAGCTCTAAAGCAAAAAAACGGTACCCTTATAGGATCACTTTGTTGTCCGTCTGGCTGTCCGTCTGTCTGTCTGTCTGTCTGTCTGTCTGTCTGTCAAGACCCTTTATCTCGGGAACACGTGGAGGTATCGAGTTGAAATTAAAACCATATACTCCAGTCTACAGCCCCTTGAAGCTGTGAAAAAATCAAACTTCTAAGTTAAGGTAAAAAAAACGGCCGTTTACGCCGCAAAAAACGTATATTTCGACACTCTCAAGGGAATCAAAATTTATAAGATGTTTTCCGTTGGCCTTGAACTACAAGTATAGGGAAAAATCTGAAAACGAATAATTAAATCATAAAATGATAGTCTTTATTTAACGTACGTCATAAATTATCATGCTAGGAACGGCGGCGGTCCAAATTTTGAATTAAGTTAATCGTGTCATGTGGGGTATCGTATGAAAGGTCTTCATTGGCACAAACTAAAACAGATTTTTAATTATTTTTATGATGTATAGTTTGTATACTTTTCGGTTTTTAATTTTTAAGGTTCCTGATCCATATATGTGCTGGTACGAAACCCTCGGTGAGCGAATCTGACTCGCACTTGGCCGGTTTTTTCACATATGAATTGTTTACATAACAAATAATCTGTATCATTTATTTCGCACAAAACATGTGACAGAACTTATGACCCGATTTGGCAATTTTTTTTTCTTATCTGTGGACCCGACCTAGTACAAAATAGAGATAAAAATAATCATCAATTAGTTTAAAAACGCTTTTAGTAAACACGTTAAGTAGTTATCTTGGATGTCCGCCATGATGGATTTAAGTCACGTGGCTATTTTTTCGTATTCCTGACAGCAAATCCTTTCATTTGATACCCATATCATGGGGGTACATTTCAAATAGCCTTTCCGCCATCTTGGACGTCCGCCATATTGGATTTAAGTAACGTGACTATTTTTTTCGTATTCCTGACAGCCAACCCTTTCATTTGATACCCATATCATGGAGGTGGATTTCAAACAGCCAGTCCGCCATCTTGGAGAGGCCACCATATTGGATTTGTAATGACGTTTCTTAGCTAGTCATGTATTGTCATCAGAACTCAAAGCGTGTGCAAAATTTCATCCTAATCGAAGACCGGGAAGTGGGTCAAATTAAGATTCCAAGATTTTCTTACATACATAGTTAGTTACAAGTGAAGCTAATAAAAGCGTGTTAATGATTTGAGATGATGACCACAATTTAAATAATCTTCGATTATAATACTTTGTCCATATTTTTCCAAAATAAGGTCAATAGTTACTCGTACGGCGTCGATAGCACAATACCATACAATACGTCCTCGATGTGTACAAAATGTAAAAACTTTCTTTTTCTCAGATTAATTTCTTCTTTCATTGATTCGATAATATTTATATATTTTTAAAAGGTAACAACAAATGATAAAATGGCATGCCATAGTAGTCCTTACGAGATTAATAATTTATACCACTTGTTTGTTATGTCTGTATAAGATATTTAAAGAAAAAAAAATCACAGATATTAGAAAATTTGGGCTAACAAACTAAAGAAATTTTAATAACACTCACTAACAACAATTTAAGAATCTTAATCTATCAAGGCGTCGCCTACCGAGTTGTTAATGAATATCGTTTAGTTTAAATAAAGCTTAGGTTAATTTATAGTTCATAGAATTGGCCACAGGGGAGGGCGAGGGGTCGCGGCCCTTGGGGCTGGGGGACTACTGGCGAACTTATCACACTCCAAGGTAGAGATTTGGTAATTATAAGTATTCATTGGACTGTAACATGTACTTTTATCAACGTATATTTTTAATGTAACTAGCAAAGTCGGATAATTTTTTTTTGATAATCGATATTTTGAACAAAGAAGTGGTCAACATTTTTGAGATGGTGATTTAAATACATTAACTTAATACTAGCTTGGTAATTGTTAAGTGTAATTTAGGTTCACTTCGCTTCGACTACTGACAGAGACAACGCGAGATATCGCCTAGGAATTAATTTGTATCTAATAATTCGAGTATTGGGCCAGGACAAATAGTGCAAGCATCATAATCGGTCCCCGGGGGGTTCCGGGAGGGTCGCTTGTGCGCACTGTTGCGGGGTGAACGCGTCATGGTCCGACGCGACGTAGCGACGACGACGCCACGGGTCGCCGCCGGTGGCTGTGGCCGCGGTAGGTTCTCTCCGGGCGGCGTATTTCCCTTTCCGTGTTACTAGGAGGCAGCAATACCTCGGAACGCACACGGTTTTGTTTTGGACATATCCTCCCAAACAATTGCTTAGTTTGAGGCAAGCGCAAATACGCCCAAGAGTTTGTTATTAAATTGAGTGTCGATAGCACCACAAATGTGTAAGGCATTTTTTTAGCATTAATAAATTAAAGTTATTGTACAAGGAAATGAGAACATGTTATGCATTATGGAAATTCGTTAGTATGGAACATTGTGCTAAAGAGCATGTTAAGTAAAATACAGTTTAATTTTTGAGTGGGGTTCCTACTCTTGAAAAAGTTTAGTTTCAAGAGTAGGAACCCCACTCAAAAACTGTATAGATAACTTTGTTGTCACAAAAAATAATTATACAAATAGATCAGCTGATTAGGGATCTTTGCATGGAAAGCCTATTATTTTGTAAGTTGGACAACAAAAGTCGTTACTATCATTAGTAGGGGTCCCCCTCAAAAATAAGACTTATTTTACCTAACAACCCGTATGCATACAGTTATAAATTGTACCTAACCCGAAACCTATTTGTTGGTGTTTTTTGTTGTATAAATTTGCTGAAGTCACAAAAAAGAAATAATTTGATAACGCTTAAGATAGAGACCGTTTTTAGGGTACCGCATCCAAATGTACACGGGACCCTATAACTGAATCTACGAGGAATGTCCAACTTTTAAAAGGCTGCATTTTTGAACCATAATACTAAACCGGCAAAAATGTTTCACAAAATATGTATTATGATAGCGGATTTATTAAAAAATAAACAACATATAAATTAATTCAAGAAACGTGTTTTAAAAGGTTTTCTGTTTTCGCTCTATCATAAAACGGCAATACATACAAGCGTCTAACTTGGTTGATTATAGTACAGACGTTTAATTAAAACAACAAATAATAAAAACCAGCTAAGTATGAGTTGAATTCACGCTAAGGATCCCGAACTGAAAATGTAAAAAAAACATTTTTCTGTTACTCTCGTTGATGTCTTTTAATTGAAATGAATAGGTATTATTGATGTACTCATGTGAAGAGATGTGGTTGTAAAAAACCCGCATTGTGTGAGTAGGACTTGCACTAGGCCGGTTTCTAACAATACAATCGTACCAATTTTTTAAATTGATAGCATGAAATATTACATTTATATCGATAGGTGATATCCTTATAAATCAATAGGTAAACTCTATAGAGTCCTTCTGAAATAATTGTTTTTCAACTGTGGCTTTTACTTATAAAACTCAACAAGTTTCCCTAAGAAACCTATGCTCAATTCGAAAAGAATTTTTAGAACTATTCTTATTAATTTTTCAACTGATTCGCCAATTTTGGCTTGCGGTTTTTTATATGTGGCGTCGTGCTCGCAACGGCTCGCCAAAGTTTAATTGTAATCGTTCGGGTAATTTAAAAGTTAAACGATCAGTAACAGATGCGCATAAGTTTTATATAGGATAAAAATATATTTTTTTTTTCAAAAAATGTAAAATATGCAATTTCACTGGGTTTTCGGAAAAATATAAGGTCTAACAAAATTCGCTGAAACTATTTTAAGGGCAAGTTCAGTAAACGAAACTGAACAACTTTTTCTTCAGCGACATACCGAATTCAAAAAAAAAATCGCCACATTCCATAATTGCTTACTTAAATAAATAATATTCTCGTAGTACGGCCCTGCTTTGTTTACATCGCTGGATTCGTGCCGTGCGGCAACGAAACTGTGCACTGTGCCCGGCCGTTGACCTTTGCTAGTTCTCTCAATCAAATTCATATATTCATTGTGCTATTATTATCATCTGTGGCGGAGGTGCGTGGGCTGCGGCTGCTACGGTACGATGGCCAGTGCCGGATTCATTAAGATTTCTTATTTTTTTATTGTAGATTTTTTTTCTTAGATTTCAGTATGGTCGCTGAAGAAAAAGTTGTTCAGTTTCGTTTGCTGAACTTGCCCTTAAAATAGTTTCAGCTAATTTTGTTAGACCTTATATACTATGCAAATGCATATGTTGATACGTAATATAATCCAGTCGCTTTTAATAATTGAACACGTGCTTGGGAGGAGATGACCAATACAAAACAGTGCGAATTTCGTGTCAGTGCTGGTTTCTATTGAACACGAAAAAGAAAATACGCAACCGGGCGGGAGATGTGATGATTTTAGGTTTTTTTATGCCTACGTAAACTAAAACTATTTAGTTTAAACTGGTGGGTAGTAGACAAATCTATATAAATAAAAATGTTTTTATTTATTTATTTGTAAGGACAAGGTTTATATATAGCCGCGCACCGCACACCCTCGATATCCACGCGGGCAAAGCCGCGGGCACCAGCTAGTGTTTAATAAAATTATTTTACATTCTTGGATCAGTAGACTGTAGAGATGGCACTGGTGTGCTTCTAGTGATTTTATCTGAGCGAGCGCTGAAGTGTGGTCAACTTTAGAAGATAGGAATCAAAATATAGTTAATAAAAACTCAAAAACACGCTTTTAAAGTAAATCAAAACAAAAAGTGAAGAATAAATCTTAATATAAGCTGAAAACAATAATGAACGAAAAATACTTATATTATTGTGCAAAAGCGTGGGTTGTTTGGTATACAAAAAACATGGCACAAAGCGCCCCACGCTTTTTTCACAATAATACTAGTATTTTTCGTTCATTACTGTTTTCAGCTTATATTAAGAATTATTTTTAACTTTTTAGTTTGATGTGCTTTAAAAGCGTATTTTTGAGTTTTAATAAACTATATTTATTTTTCAAATTTTATTTCAGGATAATGAGGTAAACTTATGAAGTTATTGTATTGTCACTGATTCTTGATAAATGTAAAAAAATTGAATTAAATCGAGAGCAAAAGAGTCGGTTACAAACATGCAAACATATATGCAAACATACATGCAAACATACATACAAAACATGCATACAAACATACATACAGGTGAAGCTAATAAAAGCGTGATAAAATAAATGATGAACTAATTGTATGCTAGTAGTAAGTCTTGCAACGCATTTCTCGAAAACTTGTGATGAGATCTAAAATGTAAACTTTGTCATAAATTGTTAGGTACTTAATTAGTTAATTGTCAATTTTTTATAGTGACTGTATATAAGGTCTAACAAAATTAGCCGAAACTATTTTAACTGGTGCTTCCACCCATGAAACTGAACAACTTTCCCCATAAAACCCATAGTCAAATCTCAAAAAAAAATTTGAACTTCCCATACTAAGTTGGCTGATCAGCTGATCGAGTTACTATGAGAGAGCCAATTTTTTTTCGCGATTTGACTTTGGGTTCCATGGGGAAAGTTGTTCAGTTTCATGGGTAGAAGCACCAGTTAAAATAGTTTCAGCTAATTTTGTTACACCTTATATATTAAAATTAGAGATCTTTTTTTTTATAATTCTCTTGCTTGAATCCGTGTCCGGTACAATAAGACAGCTATTATAAGTCCTACATTTCTTTAGGTGTTCTAAAATATCTTTAAAGGTAGTGATGGTACTTTATGCGCTGTTTATTCACTTTGAATAAAATAGATAAATGCTGTTCCGTTTTACTGAGATACGATTCCCGATTAACACATTGTGCTACAAATGAAGTCGAGAGCGAGCATCAGCGACAATAGGACGCGGCGGCGATTGAAGCGTGCAAGCGATAATGGCTGCCAACTCGCTCCGCTCCCTGCGATAATCATCAAAATATTGCATCACTTACCAAAATATTGTAAGTGTCAATCAAAGAATTAAGTCTGCATTGTCGGGCGGCGCGGCGCGTGTCGCGCACGCTCCGGCCGAGGCTCGCGTGCGCCGCTTTAGGGGCGCATTGTTTTGATTTTACGCGCATAAAAAGTGAAGTCACGTTATTTTTAGCGTTTTACGGCTATTGCTCACAGTAATGGCAATTTCTCCGTACTTCGTGTTACCTGTAAGCGGCGAAGGTTGCATGGAAATACAATAAGGAACTCACCTTGTGAACCTTGTGACGTTGCATGTGTAGACCAAGTACTTTTGTATGATGCATCTGGAAATAATACAATAACTGTTTATTAATACAGAAGTGACGGGATACGAGCTATAAGTCCCGCCCACTTTAGCGATTCTGTGAGCTACGAGTATGTCCTAAGGATCTCTTCAATTCTGATTCGATCTAGTAGGGAAACTCTGAGCAAAGCTCGCTCCATCGCTCTTTGGGTGACCTTGAGCCTTCTAATGAGGCCCATAGTAATGACAGATTGCCGATGGGGCAGTTAAGTTTTCGAGTAGCGCCCGCGCACTGGAAAACGTAGCGTGAACAGGACTTCCACTCGGTGGACCGATGACCTGGTAAAGGTCGCGTGAAGCCGCTGGATGCGGGAAGCGCAGGACCAGTCGTGGAAATCCTTGATGTTGGAGGCCTTTGTCCAGAAGTGGACGTCTTTCGACTGATATGATGATGATGTCAGGAAAACAACCAATACCCAAAGATGTTAAAAAAAGGAGCTAGGCAGTACTAAAGAAGCGACCTCATGTGTTTTATTAACGTCACCACTAAGACCACGGCTTTGCCTGTAAGATACTCGTACATCAACGAGACTTACAAGTTAAATTTATTGCCCACTAGTTTCTGCCTCCGGCTTTCCAGGCTGGACATCATAGGTATGACTATCTTTAAGCAGGTAATGAATTTTCTCTAGATCCCTCGTGAACTCTGTCGGGCTTGCTAATTATTTATAGTCTATGTTGCTTCTCACCCTCACAGCTATTTCTGTGCAAAAAATCACTTTAACCCGTTATTCCGTTGCTACGTGCTCGAGTGTAAAAAGTTTTCTCCAGATATTTCGGGAACTATGTCGGGACACGCTAGTTAGTAGTTTGTGTCGCTGTACATCCCTTCAACTATCTCCGTGCAAAAATTACGTCAATTTGTTGCTCCGTTACGACATGAAAGAAATCACAGAAAATCCTTTTTTTACTTTATAATTAGACGGGATAAAAAGTAGTCAAAATTACTTCCTTACTCGTCAACTATCTCTAAGCAAAAAATATAGTGATCCATGGCCCTGTTACAACGTTAGGACAAGGAAGAACAAACAAACAAACTTTCACATATATAAGGATGAGGATAGATTCTCTAATACAACACATCAAGTTATAACTTCTTTGAAATTCTCAAAAGGATTGAAAGTTGTATGTAGTCTTTCGATGGATTTAATTAGAAACGAAAAGTAACTAATTAAGGTAGCCAACACTATTTAAAAAACAAGTTAGGTCGAAGCGGCAATGTACTGAATTCATCTATGTATGATGAGTTGTAATAAATAGGCATAACTTTTTATTTTGTGAACCCTATTTCGCAATCTGACCTGCAACACGAAATTGGTTAGTATTTTTTTTGTATTATATAGTTTATTGATAATTTTTTGCATATAACTAACTGTAATCACTAGGCAAACCTAGTCCTCGAATCGAATATAAAGACCATGTTTATATTACCTACACTAGATGGGACTTTTTCCAGCAAAGTTGAGAAATGAATGACACAATAAGGCTGACTTCTGGGAGAAGACGACGCGATGGCATCTCAAAATATAGTGCTCTAGCGCTTAAGCTAGTGGAGAAATATCAACAATTTATTTTGATATTTTTATGTATTTTCTATACCTTATTATATGATTCGTTATAAGATACCTCCCATACTTAACCAGCGTCTTAGTTATTTTTCTCAATTTCAATGAAACTTTTTAAATTGTTAGAGCATAATAAAGTCTACTATACTGGCGAGTTCATTATTCCAGGAAAAATCGGAATTGTTTGTTGAAATATTAATTCAAATTAATTTAATTTTAGTAATGAAAATTACATTAATAATATTAATATTATGAAGGTTAGATAACATAATTATTGTGCCAAAAAATACTTAAATTATTGCTACATTATAAAATAATTATTTTATTTGTTTATTTATTGTATACACACAGTTGAAGTGAACAGTTGTTTACAAACTAAATGTACAAATGGCATGAATAACTCTGCAAAAGTTTTCTCCGTACATACCATAGGCGATGAAGAATGAGATGTGAGGGTTGTACGTTATATGAACAACTAGCTTTTGCCCGCGGCTTCGCCAGCATGGATATCCTTTTTATAACTGCATAGCTGGTGCCAGAGACTTCATGTGAGGGTTCTCTTGGTTACCACTTAGTTTCTAATACAGTGTGGTAAGTTACCTTGGTAATTAGGTGTATGCTAGGCATGCTAAAAAAGTTTAAAAAAACGTTTACAGTTTTAGCATGCCCAATATACATCGAATCCCCAAGAAACCTACGATATTCGACACGTCCAGTTGTATCGGGAACCCCGGATTTTCCGGGACAAAAGTATATTTTCGTAACTATAATCAATAAATTAGGTATTAACATATCGAATACACTTTATCTAACAGTGAAAGTTTCATCTTAATACATTTAGCGATTCAAGAGATACAATGTTCTTCCTTTCGTTTTAAAAAAAAAACGTTATAGTTTTAGCATGCCCAATATACGTCGACTTCCCAAGATACCTGCAATATTCGACACGCCTAATTGAAGGAAAAAACAATGCGGTATTTCGATTTCTTCGGAAATGTCGCGATTTAACGCGATCAAAAGTAGATTTTTGTAACTATTAATAGGCGTTAACATTTTGATTACACCTAATCTAACAGTGAAAGTTTCATCTTAATACATAAAGACATTTCACATATATAATGTTCCACCTTTTGATTATCCGGGATTGAAAATGTGACGTCACATAAAGTACCTTATGAATAGCAGGCCTAATTGAATTAAAACAATGAGTTATTTCGGTTCCTTCAGGAACCCATCGATTACGGGATCAAAAGTATATTTTCGTAACTATAATCAGGAGTTAACATATTAAATACACCTAATCTAGCAGTGAAAGTTTTATCTTAATCCCTAAAACCATTAAAAAAAAATACAATGTTCTTCTTTTCCTGCTGGAACCTTTTGATTATCTGGGTTTGAAAATATAACATCACGTTAAGTACCGTATTTGTTCGCCACGGTTACTATTTTCAAAAAATGTTTTATGTACAGAAATCCTCCGGGAACTATGTCGGGCTAGTCTACTTAACTTTACACCTCCTCAAATATCTCTGTCAAAATACCATAAAGCGTGAAAATTAGTTTTCTCCAGATCCCTCGAGAACGATATAGGGCTATCCTGATTAGCATTATATGTCATTTCCCATCCCCTCAACCATTTCTATGCATAAAAAGATCAATCCGTTGCTCTGTTGCGACGCCAACGTGCGCGAGCGTATTATTTCATGTTCAGATATCCTTCGTAAACTATGTCCGTTGCTCTGTTGCGACGCCGACGTGCGCGAGCGTATTATTTCATGTTCAGATATCAGATGTTCAGATATCCTTCGTAAACTATGTCCGTTGCTCTGTTGCGACGCCGACGTGCGCGAGCGTATTATTTCATGTTCAGATATCAGATGTTCAGATATCCTTCGTAAACTATGTCGGGCTATGCTATTTCCCAGTCCTTCAATTAATTTTGTGCAACAAATCATGAAGCGTGATAATTAGGTATTTTCAGATCCCTCGGGAACTATATCGGCTATCCTGATTAGCAGACTATGTCATTTTCACCCCCTCAAATATTTATATGTAAAAAAATCACGCCAGTTTGTTGCTCCGTTGCGAACGCCGACGTGCGCGAGCGTGGAAATGAGTTTTTTTCAGATACCTCGGGAATCATGTCGGTATATGCTAATTAGAATTCTATGTCACTTCCCACCCCTTCCTTTCATATCAGTGCAAAAACCACAACAATGCCTTGCTCTGTTATGACGTGCGCGAGCATGGAAATGAGTTTTGCCCAAATCGCTCGGGAACTACTCGGCTTTCTAATTGGTAGTCTATGTCATTTCCCACCCCCTAAACCATCTTTGTGCAAAAAATCATAATAATACGTTGCTCCGATGCAATTTTCAAGAAATCAACCAAAAAGTCTTTTGTTATCAGTTCCCTCAGAAACTGTACCAAGACTACGCTATTTTAACGTGATAAAAGTAACCTCTGTCCTTTTCCATAACGCAGGCTGCGTGCATGCCAAATTGAGTCAAGGTTGGTTGAGGCATTGAAGTCTGAAGAGGTAATTTATATGATTTCTCCATACAAATTTTGAATCCCCGTTACACCCCTTTAGGGGTTGAATTTTCAAAAATCCGTTCATAGTGGATGCCTACATCATAACTACTATCTGTGTGCCAAACTTCAGTCAGATCCGTCCAGTGGTTTGAGCTGTGCGTTGATAGATCTGTCATTCAGTCATTCACGGTTTCTTTATATAGACAAATATAGCCAACCTTAAATTAGCAACCTTATTCGCTTCAATACAGATCGAACTACATTGAAATAACGTTTATAACAGTGCGCACCGTGACGTGGTGGTTACGACTGTGAGCAATATCCAGATGTATTTAGAGCAATATTCTGTAAAACTCATCAAACATGTTATATTGTTTAGTCACATAGCTCCTGCTTTAAGATATTAAAAAAACAACAATGAATATTTCGTAATAAACAATTTCTGTCAAATGGGACTACAATAGAAGATGTTGTATAAAAAGTTTTTTTCGGATGTATTCGATGAACTTAGTTTTTCCAACAACAACGACATAAAATGAATAAAACTTAGGTACGACATCAAGCACTAGGTAATGTTTATTTTGAACTAACATCGGCCACCATCTGTTTTTAAGTTTCAATAGAGACGTTCAAAGTTAAGTGTTTCGGGTTGGTTATCCGCTTAATCTAGAAACAATGTCAACTTTGTAGGACATATTAAAAGTACATAAAATTAATTTCAATTAGTAATAGGAAATAATACATTACTAAAAATGAAGTAAGTAATATAAATCACAAAAATTTTAATAGTTATATATGATACAAGGGTGGTAAAAAGGTCAATAACAAACGAGTGACATTTGTGAGCCCAAGCCGCAGGCAAGGGTTTACCATCATCACGAGTTTGTTATTTTCTTTTACACCCGTGTATTATACAACGTTTTTCAATACAGTTGGGAGAAAACAGGTAAAATAAAAAAAATACCACCGTGACAAATAAACAAAATAGATGGGTACATCAAGATTTCGGCAAAGTTCATTTTACGCGACTTGTGGTTCATTTTAAATGCCAGGGGAGTAATCTCACTTTGTTTTTCTTATACATACAAATAAGTATAATTTTTATTAGATATATATTAACTATTCATAATTTTATACGTTTTTACAACTAAAACATCTCAACTTAAGTTTTTTTAATTATTTTTTTAAAATATTATCATAAATTGACTACAATAAGGCTTGGGATAATAATATTATAAGCACTAAAACCTCCTTGGAAAAGATGACCTATGCTCTTAATTCATATTAATTATTCTCTTTTCTTCACAAAGATATAATCCAAAGATAATCTAATCAGCTAGCGTTACGTACTAACCTCACAGAGGAACAACATATCTCTTTTAAAATTATCCTATCAAAAGTCGTCAAGAAGATTCTGTATCTTTGGTTATTATATTTTTTATTTGCTAGAAATGTCTTGTTCGTCCGAGCTAGAAATTTAAAAAAAGTGATAAAGTAAAAGCACGTGTGTGGTAAAATCAATTTGGCGCACACGTGACTGGCATATAAAGGACCACTTTAGAGCAAATGTATTGAAAAATAAATAATATTATTTATGTAGGACATATAAAAGTAAATAAAATAAATAGTCATAAAAATTAAAACTTACGAGTAACTAAGAAGTAAAGTAATTAATCTAGAGTTCTTATTAAATCTTACAGTGTGATTTTGATTTAGTGTGTTGTGATCTTGATTGATTTAAATTATTAATTGATTAAAAAAAGAGAAGACGTAAGGGTTTTTGAAATTGTATACGTTTCAAAAAGCCCTAGTTAATGGGAAATTTATAACACCCTGTACATGTATCAGTCTCTGGTTCCCATAGTACAGGAAATCCTAGCTTAGAGCTAGATGACCGTATGTCATTTGTCCCTGAATATTTATTCATGTATTTATTTATTCTTCCGTTCATTAAATAAAATATATAAAATGAGACCAACCGTGAAAATGTGAGTTACTTACATTTTCACTGGTTGTTAGGGTTCCGTACCAGGTAAAGGGAACCTATAACTAAGCCTACTACTAAGCCCACGCTGTCCGTCCGATCGTCCATCTACCTTACTTTTAAAAGGATTTTTACTGTCGAGCGACGAAGGAGTGGAAAAGGTATTGCGATTGCAAAAAAATCGAAGTTGAGATTTTGATGGAGATTGATTATCTTACACTAATAGTCTAAAAAACAAAAAATGTGTGTGTAAGTCTGTACTTCCGCCCGGTGCTCTAGTTCCCTAACTACTTGACAGATTTGGGTGAAATTCGGGTAAGGGCAATATTATTTTTATATCTAAAGGTGTTTTTTAAAATTTTCCCTAGCTTGATTTTTAAGGTTTGCCAGCATAGTAAAAATCTTTTATTATTTTTTTACTCAAAAATGGCTCTAGCGATTTTGATGAAACTCAGGATGTTACTATAACTGTAAATGACCTACAATACGCGATAGACTATTGTTACAAGAAAAATCGGATTGTTTCTTTTTCTCAAAAATGGCTCTAACGATTTTAATAAAACTTCCTGAATAATTAGGACCTAATAAGGTTTACTACAGTGGGTGCTTCATTCCCGAATAAATCTAGGTAAGGCACCTCATATACAAACCCAAATTATTTGTAAGTTTTTCATCACGTCTGATGTATACCTTACCAATAGCTTTATTCTTTTGCGACTAATATAAGTAAGTGAACCTAATGTTAATTGTTAATTTGTGTTTACCCGACTATGACAGACGGTGAAGGCTTCGCGAGAAAGTATGCTCAGCATGGCTGTACAATTTATTTATCTTTTGAACCGTATTATGTAGCTAACTGGATTTTTTACAGAATATGTGTCAATATAGAAGATTTGATACAAATAATCCATTACTGTGCGTTAGTCTCGTAAAAACTCCAAAATGGATCGACCGATTACGATGAAACTTTGATCAATATTTATGCGCACACCAGGGGAGATTTATGTTTAAAAAAGGCCCGCAAGCCGCTTGTGGCTCGCGCACCGCAAACCCTCGATATCCTCGAGCTCCCATACAAGAAACGTGTTATTTAAAAAGATTTTTTGTAATTGATTTATCGTAAAACGGTCATACATACATACAAGCGTAAAACTTGGTGTGATTATAATAACAATTAACAAATACCGTTAGTGATAGGGTTCCGCTGTTACCCTAAATAAATTGTACAGCTACGCTGTGCATACTTTCTCGCGAAGCCTTAACCTTTTGACGTAGTCGAGCATACGCAAATCAACTATTAACATTACACTAACTTAGTAGCAAATAATACAGTAAGGTATAACAGACTTGACAAAATATATCCAAATAATTTCGGTTTACTCCGATAGTACTTTATGGAGGTACTTTACTCCGATGGTACTTTATGGAGGTACTTTACTCCGATTTTTCCTGGAATCATTAAGTACCCAGTGCAGTTACATTAACCCATCAAAACGTCAACTTTGTTTTTTTTTTGCTATCACAATACTCATCCGTCGCTCGAAAGTAAAGATTTTGGGAATATTAAAGTTCGTCTTGATTCTATTATTTTCAGATATGTTTAAATTAGAATGAGCCATCGGAGGTTCTGATAGCTAAATGGAAATCGAGTTTTAGCGATGAAAAATCTGTACCTACCTAAGAAATCGCAAGAAAAATACCAAAAACATATGAAAATTTCGTGGTTTAAAAAACGAGAACACAACAAATACTCTCTAAATTAGTCCTTTTTTTCCTAACAACGTCACACGAACTTACACGTGTTTAGAAAAACTTTTACCTTACCCGACTGCTCAAGAATAAAGATAATGTTTTTTACCCGACTGCCCAAAATAGAGGGTAATGACGGCTAAGAAACACAAAATACCCAAGGCAAAAAAAAATACAAATATTATGGTATCAAATTAAGGCCAATAAGTAAGCTATTCTATCTCAGAAATGATACCTATCTACGAGTACATAGACTTGGAATATAAAACATCACCTAAACAAAAAAAAACATCTTAATCGTTACAGCCGTTTCCAAGAAACGAATCTTCTATATAAAAAGGGTAAAGGTTCCCGGAGCCAAAGGGTTCTCATGACCCCACCTTCTCCCAAAAAAATCTGCCGGTCAATGCGCCGAACATGCGCTGTATATGTTGCAACTAGGTTTAGGCGCAGTCATGCTTCCCAAATATTGGGTAAGAGGAAGAGAAAGCTAAAAAGTAGGTGTGAATGCGTTTCAGAACATATCCTGGCATCATCATCATCATCATCATCATAACAGCTCATATACGTCCCCACCGAGGGGCTCGAGCCTACCCTGAATTAGGGCGATCAGGCCTTAGTCGACAACGCGGGCCCAGTGCGGGTTGGTCAACTTCACACACAACCTTGGAGTTTCATCGCAGGCGTGTGCAGGTTTCCTCACGATGTTTTCCTTCACCGTTAAAGCAATCGGTAAGTATGTACGTAAGTTTTTGAAAAACTCATTAGTACATTGGCCGTCCAGATTTGAACCCAGTACCTCTGGTTAGAAGAACCGAGTCGTTACCGGCTGAGCCACCGACGCTTTTTATATCCTGGCATATATAATTAATTGGGAAATCATTTTCAAATTTATGCGCCTACGTTGCTACTACGTCATTCCAACGTGTCGTAGTAAAGTAGAAAGTATATGCTAAATGGTTTCTACTTATTTTATGTTAAAAAAGAACTGAAACATTTATTTTTATACAGGTTAAATTATAACTCTTGAAGTCTTTTACATGGTAACCGTAATCCCTACAAGGAACCCTTACTAGATCGTTTTATCCATTCGGCCTTCTGTCACACACAGGACAACGACGTAGATTTTACATTTTGGAAACTAATCGCATAAATATGGCAGAAAAATAATGGATTTGTAATTCATTAGGGAATAATTAAAGAAAGATCATGGGATAACATTTTACATGTCAGTGTTTAATTGGTATCTATTTTTTTAAATAAATACAGATCTCAAATTCAAATAATAAAATAACTTCTAGATGTAAATTAAACATCAAAGATAGTTAAGTCAATGTGTTACCGAATGAATATCAATTAACTTGGATTTATATAATTCTTCATTATACGCTTAAACCACTAAACCGACTTTAGTAATATTTAGTGTGATATACATATATCATGATATAAACAAAACAAAATAACATCCCAATAATGCTGGATAATTTAACTGTTCCCACCAGAAACCAAGTGACCTTTTTCACTGGGATGGCTCAATATACAGGGTGGCTAGGGAAGACACGTCCAATTTTTTTTGGATGCCTTATGTCTATGGGTATCCGGATCACCCCAATGTATGTTCTGCAAAAGTCCACGGTTTTTAAGATATTAGCGTTTCGGTTTTTAGATTTTGTATGAAACAAATGTTTTTGCTGGACTTTGACGTCAGTTTGAAAAAAAAAACTATCATACAACTAAGCCAGAAAAATACGAGAAAAAAATTCGGATTTTCTGAGCTATCCAAAGAAGTAAAATTTTATACACAATAAACATTGAGAATGAACCAGAAGGGTGTATCGAGTCTATGCGATACATTTCCTCCAACAATTTTGTACGAAAGCAACCTAGGTTCTTATTTTTCGATAAGCATACAAGTCAAGGATGTAAAAAATGAAGCTAGAGAGTCACAGATATTTGATGAAAGGAAAGGCATGATAATTCTTGGAAATAATAAATCATGAAATATTTTTTTTTTACAAATTAGTATGGGACCTGATGTACCCTTTTTACAGAAATATTAATTTTAGTATAGATGAAACCTTCACTTTTAGATTAGACAAGTCAAATACGGTGCTTTCTTATTACGTGATGTCATATTTTTTATCCCTGATAATAAAAAAGTTCCCACAGGAAGGGAAGAAAATAGTATCTCTGGAATGGCTTATAATGTGTTAATATGAAACTTTAACTAGGTATTCGATTAGGCGTAAAACCTGAGTAAAGTTATGAAAATACAATTCGAAAGAACCAATGAATCAATCAAATATGCTTTAAAGTACAATAATAAAAAATATAATGAATAGTACAGAATACACAGTAAAAATTTAAATTTTTCAATTTAGGCGGCCTTATCGCTTAAAGCAATTTCTTCCAGGCAACCTAGAGATTGGATACATCTTAATAAAAGGAAGGGCTGGGCAAAGCAAACATATTATGCAGCAAAATTGCAAAAAGGACAATTTACTATAACTACTTATCTAAAATCTAAATCGTAATGCAACATGTAATAAAAATACTATAGGTACAAAATATTAATAATAATAGGTGATCCTGCCACTTCGCCTCGTGCCAAGTGAGCAGAGTAGAGAAATAATAATAATTAAAGTGTATATATTGATTATTAAATTAATAAAAATTAAAGTGCAAAATTAAAATAATATAAACTATAAATAAATATAATAAAAAATATATATACTAATGAATAATGATCAGTAAAACAAGGAATAGTGCTCACAAGTTGAAGACATATAAGGTAGATCCCTTTGTTTTTATATCAATTGGGCGTGATGAATATCGTAGGTATCTCAGAAAGTCGACGTATATTGCCCAATATACATCTACATCCGAGATAACTTACCACAGGGTATTAGAAATGAAGTCGTAGGCACCAGCTATACAGTCATAAAAACGATATCCACGCGGACGAAGTCGGGGAAAAAAACTAGCTCGTAATTAGTTCAGTTTGAAATCATAACAAATATAATAATACGTACTGCCTGTTTTTCAAACCAGACATGGTGTTCAAGTAGACGCACTTATTTATTTCAATTCCAATGTTCCAAATGATTAACCTCTGGGAATTGGAAATTGATCAGCTGACAGGCAAACCTTTGGAAAGTCTCATTATTTTGCGATTTGAACATGTGCTAACGAAATTTGACAATGAAATAATCTTAAAAAGAATTATAATTAAACACATTAAAACTGAAAAACTTGAAAGCGCCATAATATGTTCATATTGTTTAATATTTTGACGGAGATTTTTAGAGGTTTAAACTACTTCTTTTTCTTAAAATTTTACCTCTCACCTAAAACAAATGCTTATTTTATTATAATTTAACTATGTTGTTCTTATTAAATAAAAAAAAGTTAATGATCAATATAGTGTTAATCGAAGTATAGTTTTATATGTTTCCGCTGTCGCCCAACGTAACAATTATCCGATAATTGTTTATTTTTTTTTTACTTACCCCACTTTTAAGATACATTATGGCCTAGTTTCGAGTACGAGAATGAAAAGTAGTTGTATAAAGCTCACTCGAGATAATGATGTGCTTCGTTTGGGAGTTCAATTTATTATTCAGATCCATCAGCAGTTTTAGGTCAACTATAAGTAGGCAACCGTATATTTTTTGAGAGTTGTTAATCTATTTTTTAGTAAAATGTATAACTTATACTTAAATGTTCTTTTGTCAGATCCGTACAGTGTCGTGAAAATTCAAAACTTGTTGAACTCTTTAAAAGTGTTCACTTTTGGAAATTATACTATACTAGTGGATGCCCGCAGCTTCACCTGCGCAGATCCCGATTTTTGCGGTTCCCGTGGGAATTTCCCAAAACCCTTTCTTAGAGGACGCCTAAGTCATAACATCTACCTGCATGCCAAATTCAAGCCCGATCCGTCCAGTGGTTTGGGCTGTGCGTTGATAGATCACTATGTCAGTCAGTCAGTCAGTCACCTTTGAGTTATATTTATTTAGATATGTACCTACAGCGAACTATATTTTAAACAGTTGATAGTTTCTAAATGTGTTTTCGTGGGGCGATCCGAGATAAGTTCAAAGATATTAATGTAATGACTTTCCCCTGTCAGTATATTTATGAAAATGTAATGTATATTTGCAAAAACCAGCAACTCTTCTTACTGAATATTGACAGGCACAGTCGTAATCTTCGAAATAAAAATAAACTTCAACTAACTTATACCAGATTTAGCGAAATAAATAAGTCCTTCGTGGGACAATGCACACTCATGTGCTTGTTACAAATTACCCGATGCTGTCTTCCTTTATCAGAAAAGCTCCTTGTAAAAAAGGTTATTATAAGACGTCCGAATATTTGGGTAAGCAGTGTTCCTTCTATTAACGCAAATCATGTTTAATAAAATGATGATCATTTAATATAATCTAAGAATTTACGTGGAAGCGAAAAGACATGACAAGTCTAGTATTTTTAAATATTTATTAATACATATTTTTTATTTTAGCATTGACACGAGTGGTTCGTGCGGACGGCGCGGTGGCGCATCGGGAGCCGGGTCGTTCCTTTCCCTCTAAAGCGCTGGCTGACTCTCGCGGTATACTCCTGACCGGTTGCTGTCCGTGTAAATGGCCCTTATCAAAGACATTAATGACATATTATTAAAGAAATACTAATTTTAACTAGTCGTGTCATATTGTTTTCATGTCCTTATGACATTATTTGTTTCATATCAATGGTTTTTTTTGACATTACTGACTAATTATTATGTCAATTTTTAATAATTATTACAAAAGACATTATGTTAATGTAATTTCTATTTTATGACCATTAGAAAGAGTGTATTATGCACCTATTTTGAAGAAACATTTTGAATTTTTAAAATATTTTTAAATAAAATTTCGTAAAATATGTACTAAGCGAGTAGTTTTTTTTTACTAATGGCGGCTCCAGTTAGTTAAGGGGACTCCCTTTAACGCGGGGTGTTCAAGAATCTAAAAAAATGTAGATAGGTATCGTTTTAACTCCACGTAAAGGTAAGTTTGTTTGATCATTAATTATGGTTCTCACTCATTGTAGATAATAGTACAGGTCTCATACAAATTCAGTGACAGAAACTGTCCCTTTGCCACTTTTTGAAGAATTTCTACACTAGCAAATGAAAAGAAATAAAAATAAATAAAATATATAATCTTCTTCTTTCAGATTTTTGAAAGGCGAATTTAAAAAAAGATAGTTTACATTTTTGCAAAGAAAGAAAGTAAAGAAATATTACCCACGGAGGCTTGTCGAAGAAGATGGATTGATGACGCACCAAACGCACAAGAAAAAGGAGATGCCCAGGACATTTCATACTTATTTACCTTTATAAATATAAATCATGGTTACATTAAAAAAACTTACGCATGCGTATATGTGCGTACGAGTATTTAGTGCCTAGTTTAGGCGCCATTTTTGTAAAACTGCATTGGGTTGTTATGAAGATAATATATTCCAGAATAAGATAATATATGCATAGAAAAAAAATAAGGTTTTAACTCCGACGGGTATTTTAAATGAGAATTAATTTCAGTTGCCAAAACCTCGACAGGTATATTCCTATGTATTTAGTTTTTATGTTTTATTTTATCTGTATTCTCTCTACTGTATTGAAAAACGTCGTATGATACATATGTATATATGTAAAAGGTAGTGTTTAAACCACAGTCAAGTTATGTATATATAGAGATGTTTACTTTGCAATAGGTGCATAGTACGAGTGTTAAAATAGGTAGATTAATGCAATTCATAAATGAAAAATGGGTAGTATTCTTACTATTTACAAATTTAAGGAGTTTTGTTCTTAAATGCCGATAGATCGAATAGTGTTTTTAATATATTTAGTTAATACAAACCATAATTTTATGGATATTATGCATAATGATATCAGATAACTAAGCAGAAAAAAACACGCAGGGGCATGAGATAAGTAAAACTAAGATAAAAGCCTTCCGTATTTCCGGTTGGAGACTAGTGATCGCAGACGTCACGTCAATAGGTATATCGATTACAAATCATGTGTTAACTTTTGCACTTAAACACATCACTACACAACACTTCACTAGTCGCGCGTCAACACTTTAGTAAAGAAGGCATATTCACCCGCAAACAGCATAGAGAAGTTGGTGAACGTGCCGGACCGACTGAGGTAGTCGGCGGAGCTTTTGATATCTAGCATGGTGCCGGCGGGAGCAGCGGCGGCATGTCGACAGGCGCGCCGGCACTGCGCCGCGCGCCCGGGGCGGCGCGGGGCCCGCCACGCCCACCGCCCGCGCCTCTGGCCGCGCCGCCAATCACGCACCACTCCGGCTAATCTTTATCTCAGAAAAATAAACAGGGTGGGCGGGGGATAATGACTAGGAGCTTCAAGCATCGAGCTGCGGAGCTTCAGCGCTTCAGCGGCGTCGGTAATCAGGGCGCTTTGTACCCGCGACAGCCGTTAGCCGGCGGCGGCTTATCCACCCACCCGTTTGCTTAAAATTGTTTTATGTTCTACACTGTTTCAATTTGGACTCCACAACAGTGTTGGAGATTACGTTGCATTACACTAATAAATAAAATGATTGGTGTTGAGAGCTTCACGCAATTCTTGTCCAACCGAATGGCCCTAGTTAATGATATTTAGAAATTTTACAATATTTTTATTTTGTTTCGACTTTGCTAGGCTCCGTCTCGACCACTTGTTTGTCAGCGGCGTACTGTTTTTATTCCGCGCTCCGCACCGCGTTGGCGCCGCCGCCGCCGGAGCCCGTTGACGGTGACGTGACAATGCAGCGGTGGAGCCTTTTGTTGGCAGTATTGTTTATTTTTGTGAATAGCACCGCGGTCCGGCCATTTTCTATCTTGATAATTGTCCATATAATTGGTTGAATTTAGGCATATTGTCCGCTGAATTTTTATCGCAATGGTACAGGTGTTTTTGCCTTTCACATTGGGGTGAAATCAGAAATATTGTTTCATTTATATTTTATTTATTGAATCATAATATTTCAGATTTTGTTTTTCGTCAAATAATGTCTTTCATCAGACCTTTACTTTGATTGAGTTTTTTTAATTGCCGCGTGACCTTTCGTCCCTGTCTTAATAATATTGTACACATTATATTTTAAATTTGAAAGTGTGTCTCACAGTCTGTTTGTCACTTTTTTACGAATATAATAAAATACTCCTAACTAACATCACAAATTCGGAAGGATGTCTTTCTGTTTATAACTCCTATACGCTGAAACTACTGAACCGATTTCACTGTTATTTGGCACATGTCTAAATACAACATAGAATATTTATCTAAATAACTTAGTAAAAAAAATTACACTTGCAAGCCGCTTGCAACTCGCGTACTATATTGCAGACATAAAAACAATATTCACGCGGGCGAAGCCGTGGACCAACGCTAGTCATTAATATTAAGCGTCATAATATATGATATTGTATTACAGCTACGTAGGTATCACACAGCAATGGAAATACATAGCTATGCTACGAACTCTAGCTACGAGTTTTCGTAGCGCTACGTAACTACGTTATGCAAGATTTATATTATTATTTATTGTACTTAACGAATACTACGAGTAAAAAGAAAGAAATGATTGCATTACCAAATGAATACAACATATTAATACTGCAATAGTATTTTACGATATTTTATTTAGATGTATGTATAACCTCGGTATAACTTTTGTAAATCATTATCTTCATATCAGCCGAAAGACAGTATAAGATACAGTTTATAAATAAAACTATGAAATTCAGAACTAGAGTACTTGATGCTGGATCCTGTTAGGTATAAATAGGATCTCTTATCCAAACTACTGACAATATTTCGTTGAATATCCAATGTCGCATGACGTAGGTACCTAATGATCAACGACCAAAACCCATTTTCAGCCACATCTTCAGCATTGCCTATCTGGTTACCCTACAAACTTCGTTTTAGCTCCGTAAAAGATCAAAGCTCTCGATGTTGGGGGCGGATATGCTGCGACCTGCGACACCTCAAGGCGCTAAGAACGCTTGCGTTTGTGTGTATAGAAGTAGTAGAGACGGGATGGTCTCCGAATCTATCAGATCTCCGAAACTACATGTGTATCGATTTCGCTAGGGTAGTAGTAAAAGTATCAAGTTAGAGATATTTTCAAAGTTTTAAGAACCAATTGGATGAAATTGAAACTTAACAGTTTTACCAACGCACAAAGGAGACCGAGGTGATTCAGCTGAGCTAGTGGATACCGCGTGTAATTCGTCCCTGGATATAAATTTACTTTGGGAAATCATATCATCAATCTTACCATCAGATGAGATGATGCCAAGGGCTTCCCAATTGTGAATAAAAAAATAGAAGTCATGGAGTTTCATAATCATTAAGTATCTTAATAAAGTAAGTTATTTTTTTAGACGTTGCCAACCATTTGATGTTCCAATAGTATCTTATGCAACTAGCTAATAAAGCGAGGGCCATGATGAATGAATCACGAGCAATGCGAGTGATTCATGGCCCTCGATATAAATCTGTTCTATTCAAAAGTTGCGTACTATAATTTATACCATGGCTCCGAAGGTCCGAAGGACAAATTAATTAATATGCTCATTAAAATTGGAACAATTACTAAAATTAAGAGTAATTTTCTTTGTGTTCGTGCAACTTACAGTATTCAACATAGCGCCACTTTACTAATGAAATAACAGTAAAGAACACCAAACAGTTTTTATTCTAAGGGTGTCAATTAAATGGTTAGCATAGTATTGTTATTTCTGTGAGCAGAAAAATATAATCGGTGAGCAGAAATAGCTAATTGGTCAGCAACTCATGGTCAGCAAACATTTCAAAATCAATCAGCAATTTATGTCATTCTGGATGGCTGTAATTATTTTAAACATCCCCGTACTACACTCTTCCTACAGTGTTGAGTGGTCGACGGAGCCCCTTCGGGGCTCCTACTTCTGTGTTCTCATGTTAAACCTAACACTACGACTGTGCGGGGAGGCGAGCTTAGCTCGCCTCCCCGTACAGTCTCCGAACCTAACGGATCCGAGTCGGGGTGCTCCGCAAGTCCGAGCTCGCTTCGCTCGCTCCCGCTTCCATTTAGAACTCCCCGTACCACAATATTCCTACAGTGTTGAGTTGCTGCTTATAGACATGTTTTTCTGCCGCTCAATCATGAAATCTTGCCGCTCAAGTAGTTATTTTGCGAGCTAAGCTCGCCTCCCCGCACAGTCTCCGAACCTAACGGATCCGAGTCGGGGTGCTCCGCAAGTCCGAGCTCGCTTCGCTCGCTCCCGCTTCCATTTAGAACTCCCCGTACCACAATATTCCTACAGTGTTGAGTTGCTGCTTATAGACATGTTTTTCTGCCGCTCAATCATGAAATCTTGCCGCTCAAGTAGTTATTTTGCGGACTGAATGTTTATTATGCAGTTACATTATATTTATTCCTTATTCTAATGCTAAACTCCTTGTCGAAAATATCGAACAATCAAATCTCGAGGAGTTATTTGCACAAGGAGTTTGTAGATATGTCAATTAATATTCTCTGAACAAGGGGATTGTATCGAGTAATTTTTGTGCAAAGAGGTTGTGTAGCATTGAGATGGAAGGTTGAATATATTCGTGTGTTCTTGACTTTTTGGTAGCGTTCAGTTTATTATTTTTCTTTTATTATCCAAAAAAATACATTTCGTGGTTTTTGATGTATAAAATTGATAGTGTATAAATCAGCAACGTACCATTTATGTGTTATTTGTGTAGGATAATGAAATAAAAGTGTGTACCTATGCTGTGTTTCGAGTTAGCACAAGAAGTCCGCCAAAGCTTCAGCAAAAGTATGATTTTGCTGGAGTGTGTAGGTTAAGTTATAGTTGTATAGTGCCAGTGAAAAAAATTACAATTATGCTGAAAAACACTGAAAACTGTGGAAGAAAACTTACTGAAGACGTAAAATAATATAATATGTACTGAAGACAAGGCAGTATGGCCAATGAGGCCTGAAAAGGGCAAACAAACAAAAAAAAGGGGTGTTCTAAATACAAACACCAAAATAGTGATTAAAAGAGCTTTTCATTCAGTTTTCAGTGAATAAAATAAGCTTTTTAGAGGGGCAATGGTATAAATATTAATAACCACATATTAGTGGATTAGATGGACCATAATCTAATCCATAAATTAACGGATTATAAGTAAATATTATTATTAATTAAATCCATGGATTATAAGTAAATATTTATAATCCACTTAATTCATATCTCGTGGTATTTTTGAGACATCCGACCTCATTGATTTTCTGCATCCTAAAGGAAACCTTTGTGCAAAATTTCAGATTTCTATGCCTAAGGGTTTGTGCTACGCATTTATAAGTCAATCAGCGAGTGAGTCAGGATTATCCTTTTTATATACTTGTTATATTGATGATTGAAACGCAACGTAATTTCGCACTATCCGCCTCCGTATTCCGAATGACAAATCCGAAACAGGTCAACTCTAGTGTGCTCGGTGTGCATGTGTGCGCGGCCGCCATGATCGATGCGGGCGACGCTGCCGCTCCGAGCGCTTCCGGCGCTGCCATGTTGCCGCTCCGATGCTGCCCGAGTCGAGCTCGTGGAGAGTAGACGCGAAGTTGTAACCTTTTTCCAAATTACTCAAATCTCGTTTAGTTCCTTTATGAAGCCTCTTAATATGAAAAATGCAGAGAAGATACAGCTACAAGGCCATGGGAATAAGTGCTAACCGCTTGCGTCTATCCACGTCATCCAACGCTACGAGTTCCATTTTATTAATGTATTTATAAAATAAAATAAAGATTTTTCTTAGTGAAAATCGGCCTGCTATCCTCCGATAAACATGCAGTGGACAACATTTTCCATTTTTACCAGAGTTGTAGATCTGAAATAGAGGATACGCTTGGGTTAAATGATACTTGTTTTTTCAGGCAGGATAGAAAGATAGTGTTAGAGAGCTACATCGAAGCAATGAATAAGGATACCTACGAGTAGTTTAAGGCATGGGATTCGTTTTTACCGGCTTGCTATCCTAGTCTAAAAAAACTAGCCTCGAGCAACCCGGGCATTGCATCATGAATACTATACTATTTATGCACTACTTTATGTTTAATGGCTAAAAAAGGCAATCTGTAAAACTGCAAACTTATGTATATCTATCTATAAGTGTGTTACATATTACCATTTACCTACTTTCCTTTCAGTCCAACGATTGGATGCTTTCGATCTAAAGCTAAAAATACTTACTCGTAATACTGCTAATCTAAATAACACTCCAGCGAATCGTCGTTTCGTTTTATATTAAGCATTACAACATATAAGAGAGCTGGTGTTTGACATCTCGACATGTCTGCAAAAGCTCGCTTCGCTTTATCCGAACTTAATTTTAAATTAATACAACCAGGCGGTACGCCGGAAATGAGCTTAGAGTTGCGGGGAGGAGCGCGGGGTGAAGCGCACAGGGGGAGGTGTGCGGGGTCCAAGGGGCGTCGTTAAGCGGGGAGTGGGGGTCTCCGAATTAGTTGGATTCGGCGATGTAATTCGATAACTGACGCTTATTGTGCGACAAAATATTTCAGGGTTGTGTGTCTCATCATAAAGTAGGTATGTACATATTTTGGATGGCAACTCTTTTTAAAATGTGAAGATTTACCACATAATAATAATTTAGTGCTAACTTATATGCAACTGTAACATGGATGATGGCTTATAGCTTTGAATATCTGGGGGCACGGGAGTTCAAGCACGGCCGTACTATCCTTTTCATAAAGCAACTTACAGTAGTCATAGTTTTAAATATCAGTTTTACAAACAATTTTACAGTCACGCTGTGAAAACTTTCTCGCGTAGCCTTCACCGTATAGCCACAAAAATCAATAATAAACATTAGGCTTTTAGAGCGTATAGGCAAACCGCCTCCGTGGCGTCACAGTATAATAAAGAGTACTGGAGGTGGCGTAATGGTTAACTCCATTAGCCTCACATCAGGAGGTCGCGGGTTAATCGATTCCCGGCGGAGTCTAACCTTGTAAGTCTTGGTTTGGTTGATGGATGGGAATTTTCTAACCCCGCCTGGCTGGCTACCACCATCTTGTCTAAGTCTTGCCGCCAAACATCAATGTTAACAGCATTGGTGCGTTCCGGCTTGAAGATAAGATAGCCAGCGCCCCATTGCGTTGGGGAATCTTGGTAAGGCCGCTTTAATCTTCGGTATCATCATCACTTATCATCACGTGAGATGATGCCAAGGGCTTACCAATTCTGAATAACAATAATAAAAAAATAATAATAGAAGCGATTTTTTCCAGAATAACCAATACATTCATTTAAAGTTTCACCAGAATCGTTGGGTAATTTCTGAGATTTTTCTGTTTTTTATTTGATTCAGTCAGATCATTAAGATTTAGTCTGACCGTCCTTTTGTAATATTGTACTTTTAAAATATTGTATCGATTGAGCCTTAAGGTAATTCCGGGAGAGATGGACCACGTTTTTATGCCGATCCATAAATTTTGATAAAAGTATATAAAACAAAAAAAATATTTCAAATGAACATAGTTCTATTAATCTACATTACCATTACAAAAAATTAAGAAAAATGAACCTTACTATACTTTTTTGGCAATCACAAAAAAATCGACGAAGTCCATCTCTCCCGTACCAAAGTATATATATTAGTACTAACATACAGTATGGACCCTGCCGCTTTCTAGACCTCACCCCCTCGTCACTCAGATTGATACAGATTGGTGCTAGTTTGGTTCTCTAACGTAAACGATTTCGCCGCGATTTCGTTTGTTTCTTCATTTGTTTATAGAAATCTAATTTCTCGCCCGTTGTATGAAGTGTCCGGGGTGTGCCCGTACTGTGCGAGTGAGTAGACCACGGAAATAGGAGAGATGGACCTAACAATAATAAATATTTTAATGCGTAACAAAACGAAAAACAAGAAAAAAAGGAAGAATTTAAACATGTTCAGTTATTTATCTTTTAATTGGTGACGGTATCTCCACATCTCTTACACATGTTATTTTTACTTAGTGCGGTTTTCGTGAGACCTGCGTCTCAAAAAATAAACAATGCTTAATATACTTCAAAATGGTTTTCGTTAGTAATTGATCCTATATTAAAGATCAAATTACTATGAATATGTACAATAATACAACTAGAAGAGAAACTTAAAGTGGTATATCTCTTCCTAAAGTTGAAGGATAGATGGACTAGCCTACAAAAAAAGAACGAGCAGAATCGAAAAAAATGAGGTTATAATACAGTTTGATAAACACAAAGATAAAGCAATGCCGTGATTACTAATGAAAACACAAAATCATATACATACCTTCAAGTAACTAACACTGGCTGAAAAAATCTGTGACTGCCAAAACCTTCGAACATTGATAAATTGAAAATAATAACAAAAGCGCTTCGTTGTTTACATTCATAGGGAAGAAATAGTTGACAGAAATATTTTAGTGCTGCCACTTCAAAAAAATAATTCATCTTGGTAGTTTTTTTAAGGAGATCCGTCTCTGCAACTGGTCCATCTCTCCCGGAATTCCCCTAGTAAGAAACTGATTGAAATAATCATAGAATTTGAGTTATAACAGAGGATTTACTAACAAGTAATCAAAATTAAAAAAGTAAAAATTAAGGGCCCCATACATAAAATGTGTTGTTTAAAGTTTTTTTTTGCTGTATCGGGAAAACGGTATCTAATACATATAAACGTGAAACATGGTGTGATTATAGTATTCAACCACCTCCGTGGTGTAATGGTTAAGTCCATTAGCTTCACATCAGGAGTGTCGCGGGCTCGATTCCCGACGGAGTCTGACTTTGTAAGACTCGGTTTGGTTGGTGGAAGGGCATTTTCTAAGTCCGCCTGGCTAGCTACCACCATCTTATCATAGTCTTGTCGCCAAACATGAATGATAACAACATTAATGTGTTACGGCTTGAAGTTATGATAGCCAGTTCCTCATTGCGTTGGAGAATCTTGGGAGCCCACTTACATCTTCGGCATCATTTATCCTAAAGGAAATCAGAAATAATGAAAACTAGCCAAAAGTGAGTCATACTAGCGCTAAGGAATCTGAACTGAATGAGAAAAAACATTTTACTGAGTTAGTTTTTTTTTTGACTTATGTTTGAAATTAATAGATGTAGGAATTGTATGGTACGGAACCTTCGATGCGTAAGTCCAACTTGCACTTGGCTAGTTTTTTTTTGCTGTAGGGCCGTATAAAGGCTGTATACCTTGAATAGTACCCAGCTAGCAGTTGCAGAAGCCATTAAAAAGTTAACATGAATAACTCGTTATTTCAAATGGGTACGAACATACACTTTTTTTCAATCTTTCGCACACGAAATACCTACTCGTATTTCCATAAGGGATGCAAATGCAAACGGAAATATCCTAGGTCACTTCGACCTTAAGCGTCACGTCAACCAGATATATCGAGTTAAAAAAAACAACTAAGTGCGAAACTACCAACAAAACAAGACCTCTCAGTACATACTTACTTTGCTCTAGGTAAATATGGGTCTACTTACTCTGGACTGCAAAAAAATATTTTCCTGTGGAAACGAAACGACTTTAGATTTTCCTATAGATTTTACTGTTATCTATTTAAGCTCATATACTATGATTTTTTAAGATTTAAGACCTAGTAGTTTCGGAGAAAATGGAATGGTCAAGTTTTGGTCATTTTCTTAAATAGGTAACTTAAAAACTACTTATCCTAAAATAAAAATAAAGTACGTTTATAAATTCTTACAAAAAGGACTTTCAGATAATGTGTCACAAAATACATTTTTAAAAACTTTTTTTAAAATTTTCCCACCCAAAAGTGGTCCCCGTGTTTAAAATTCATTTATGTACGTTGCACGTAAAACAAATTAATTGTACAGCCACAGCCACTGTCTGGCGTAGTCGAACATACACAAATGAACAGTAAACAATATAACGCTAACTTGTACATAGCATAATATAGAATAAAGATAGCATTGACTTAATGAAAATTACTTTGGATGTGTACGAGAGGTACTTAACAAGAATTTTTGCTGGTTTAATGAAATACTCAGTGTAATAGGCCTTGTTAAGTTTACAAAGTTTCATGAAATTCATTGAAGCCGTTTTTGAGAAAAAGTAAAAAACCACCTGGATATGTATGAGAGGTACCTAATTACGATTTTTACTGGAGTAACGACCTATGCGCATTCCTTGGCCATATTAAGTTATAGAAACGTACAAAGTTCCATCAAAATCATTGGTGCCACTTTTGAGAAAAATAAAAATGAATTTTACTATGATGGCAACTCTAAAAATCAAGAAAGGTGAAATTTGAAAAAATGGCTAGAGATTTAAACATATTATTGCCCCAAAGCAAATTTGATACAAATCTGTTCAGTAGATTAGATGGTAGAGAACCGGACGGACGCACATACAAACACACATAGATACAAACTTTTTTTAGTTATTTTTTAGACTCTGTTATTGAAAGACAATCGATCCCTATCAAAATCTCAACTTAGATTTTTTTTGCCATCACAATACTGTCTTCACTCCTTCGTCGCTCCTTAGTTGTTTGAAATTAAAAATGTAGCTACTATAGTTAATGAGAATGTTTCTCTTTGTTACATACAAAAAGAAACATTCGTGCTCATAATTAGTGCTACATTAATTAATAGGAATCTGTTTTTTTCCACAATTGGTAAGCCCACCTGATCTTAAGTGACGATGATACCGAAGATGAAAGCGGGCTCATCACAAGAATTCCTAGCGCAAATGGGAACTGGCTATCTTATTATCATCTAGCCGGTACACATCACATGCTAGTAACATTGATGCTAGGCGGCAAGACTTAGATAAGATGGTGGTAGCTAGCCAGGCGGGCTTAGAAAATGCCCTTCCACCAACCAAACTGAGTCATATAGAGTTAGACTCCGCCGGGAATCGAACCCGCTACCTCCTGATGTGAACCATTACGCCACGGAGGCGGTTAGATAGGCGGTCTGTTTTTTAATTCCTTTATTTCACGCCTTCCCTCTAAAAATACATTTTTTTGCGTTGTCTATTAGTTATGTGCTAATTCCACATTATTACAAGCTTTTCTTTAACTTGCAATGTATGTATGTCTGTTCGGGTGGAATCTTGCAAGTTAAATTTGACCCACTTCCCGGTTTCCGATTCAGCTGAAATTTTGCATGCTTATGTATATCGCGTGACAATGCTATATTAAAAGCTTGAACTTACCTAAAAGTTTTAAGGTTTTTCGAAAATTATTATATTGTGAATGTTTTGATGGATGGATGGATTGTCAATCATGCCAGAAGAGCTAAACGGATCTGGACGAAATTTGGTAGATAGACAGATTGGAATTTGGATTAGCCTATATGCTGATTTTTATACCGATTTCTTAAGTGGTTCCAGTGGGATAGCTGATAATTCTCTCTTTTTTGATAATTTCTGTCACGTCACATAGCGAAGCATTTACTTGCTATTTCGCACAGACATAGTTGTAGGCTTGAAAAGTGACATTGACTACTAATGAGCATAGCCCGACATAGTACCCGAAGTATCTAGAGAAAACTCAATTTCCACGCTCGCAAGCCACTTGAGGCTAGTGCACTGCGCACCCTCGAAGACAGACATAGAAACTATGTTCATGCGAGCGAAGAAGTTGGCAAAAGCTAGAATATATAAAATGAATAAAATTATATTCAATAACAAAGTTCATATCAAGGAGTATTACTGATTTTAACAGACTTAGTGTAGATGCTTTGTAAAAACAAAGTTCAGCCATTTATTACTCTGTTTCATCATATCGGTTAAAAACGTCCACGGCTGAACAACAATTACAACGACCGGACCTGCGCTCTCCCCATCCAGCGGCTTCCCGCGACCTTCACCTGATCGTCGGTCCATGGAGTGGGAGGCCTGTTTACGTTCTTCCAGTGCACGGTCGCCACTCAAGACCTTACTGCCCCAACGACCGTCTATCCTACGAGTTATGTATCCTACCCACATCCATTGGGTTTATCGATTCTGTGAGCTTTCTCAATTACCAAAGTTGGTTATTTTGGTTCTCTTACGGATCTCCTCAGTTCCGAATCAACTCAATATGCAATAATTGACCACACTGAAGACGTTAAAAAAAAACCTACTTCAATCGAAACAACCACGCTTTTGGTACATTTTGGTGTTTTTTTGGTAATTTTATAAGAAAGTAGTAAAACGATTTTGATAAAATTTATACGGGACCAAATTCGAAGTAAATAAAAAAGAGTTATCCAAATTGGACCACCCTGTAAAAAGATAAGCGTGATCATATATAAAAAATATATGTATGTACGGGTTGACTTGGGAACCTCGTCCTTTCTTGCAGTCGGTGAAATAGTTAAATTAATTTATACTTTAATATAAAGCATTTACGACACCTAGACAGACTTGTAACACCCTCTCTTAGCGTCAGGTGTTAAAAACAAACAACGCGTTCATAGCAGCAAAGTAGCTTACTAATCATATTATCAGGCTACTAGATTAGCGGTAGGAAGATATAACGGGTCCATTGTAGTTGCGGCGGTGGCACGGAAGCCCCCCGGCCCCCGTCCCGGCCCCTGCGCGGGCGCCGGAAATGGCGGCGGGGAGCGGAGACAGCGGCCTCCGGAGAGGTGACGCGCGGGCTCAGTCAACACCCGGCCATTGTTCACTAAGCATCTATCTACGACCCACTTTTGCTATAGTGATGCGATCTTCAGTAAGGTTATCGATATTTCAGGAAGTATGAGAAAAGAGTTGGTTCGAGATTTAATTTAAAAGTAGCTATGTAAGAAAAAAAACTATAATAATGATAATAAGCTCAGAAGAAGAGTAAAATATCAAAACAGTATTGTATTGTACTAGTACGTCTCCGTATGAGAAGACTGTAAACCCATTAAAAATATCAGTTAATTTATAGTCCCCTAGCTTTGCCCGCGTGGACATCAGTTTTATGACTGTCTTTAAGAGTGTGGTGCGCGAGCTACAAGCGGGTCGTGAGCGAGTACACTAGTTTTCTCCAGATCCCTCAGGAAATATATTGAGCTATTCTGGTTAGCATTCTATGTCACTTCGCACATCCTTAACCAATTCTATACAAAAAAAACTTCAATCCGTTGCGACGCCACCGACGTGCGCTAGCGTGGAAATCAGTTTTCCCAGATCCTACGGGATATACGTCAGGATTTGCTAATTACTAAATTATGTCACTTCCCACCTCCTCAACCATCTCTGTGCAAAAAAACACAGCCAGTGCAGTTCCGTTGCGATGTTAAACAAATTAACCAAAAAGAGATTTTTTTCAGTTTCCTCAGGAATTACATTGAACTATGCTACTTTCACGGGATAAAACGTAGCCTTTGTCCTTCCCAGTGACACAGGCTGCTTGCATGCCAAATTTCATCAAGATGGTCGAGGTATTAAAGCGTGAAAAGGTAACAAACAAACAAACACATTTACACATTTATACCAGTAAAGATCTAGCACAAGTTATAAACCCGAAGAATGCTGTTTAGAAACAAGAGTAGATATAAATAAATAATCAAAACTTATGAGGAAAACAACAAAGTAGGACCTTAGTGATATAATATCCACCCATGCTAATACAAACTATCGATAGCGCTGCGCTCAAGCCTATGGAAAATACGAGCTATTGGCCGCCCCCGGTTGCCGGACGAATTACCTAGACACCGCACAACGGGCGCGCGGCGGCAACCGGGGTCGCCGGACGTCGCCTTACTACATCACACTCCACACGTCCTAAGAACGTAGAAAATTGTTGAATGTCTATACTAATCAATACGAGTAATCTACCCTCACTAATATTGTAAACGTGAAAATGTGTTTGTTTGTTATCTTTTCACGCTTCAACACCTTAACCAATCTCAATGAAATTTGGCATGCAGGTAGCCTGTGTTACGGGGAAGGACAAAGGCAACTTTTTATATCGTGAAAATAGCATAATCCGATGCAGTTCCTGAGGAAACTGAAAAAATACTCTTTGGTTAATTTCTTTAACATGCAACGGAACAATGGATTGTTGTGATTTTTGTACAGAGATGGTTGAGGGGAGGGAATATGACATAATTTACTAATTAGTATATCCTGACAATCTTTCCGAGGGATCTGGGGAAAACTCATTTCCACGCTCGCACACGTCGGCGTCGCAACGGATTGAAGTGATTTTTGGTATAGAATTGGTTGAGGGGGTGGGAAGTGACAAAAACTGCTAATCAGAATAGCCCGATCTGGTATAGGGATCTGAAGAAAACTCATGTCCACGCTCGCGAGTCGCTTGCGTCTTGTGCATCACTCACCCTCAAAGACAGTCATAAAACCATGTCCACGAAGCCGCGGGCAAAAGCTAGTATTAATAATCTCTAATATATAAAAATGAATCGCAAAATGTGTTGGTAAGCGCATAACTCGAGAACGGCTGGACCGATTTGGCTAATTCTTTTTTTGTCGAGTTCGTTATTGTCAGGAAAAGGTTCTTATGTAGGGTAGGGTAGGGTAGGATAGGGTAGTATAGTGTAGTGTAGGGTAGGGTAGGGTAGGGTAGTGTAGGGTAGGGTAGGGTAGTGTAGGGTAGGGTAGTTTAGGGTAGGGCAGTGTAATGTAATGTAAGGCGGTAAGTAGTTCGCCGGGACAGCTAGTTATATTATAAAAATGTTACGTTGGTAAGTTCTTATGTAGGAGGTAATCTCCGGAACTACACATCCGATTAAAAAAATAATCTTTTAGCAGTATGTAGAATAGCCTTCAGAATGAACATAGGCAAAAAAATATCTACGCATCCCCGATATCCACGCGGGCAAAGTCGCGGGCAACTGCTCGTGTATTAAAGAGAAATAAAAGTTCCTACTCACTCACTGAGTGACTCAACAACGCCCAGCACACGCCCTTGGACCTAGACAGCTCAAATTTTGCGCAGAGATTTCCTTTATGATGTAAACAAGTAGTAACGCCGGATTTCTAGAAATTTACACAGAACCGCTGGTCCAATAGCAGCGCTCCTGCCTTCTGGGCTTGAGGATCGTGGGTTCAATCCTCACCCAGTGCAAACATTCTTGTGACGAACTGGTTCGTTTGTTCTGTGTCTGGGTTTTGAATATCCATGTGTATGTATTTAAACGTATACAGGGTGACTTTTAATTAGTTCTTGATAGCAAAGGATATGAATGTACTCGTGATTACAAACAACTTTCCCAAAGAAACTATATGTCAAATCAGAAAAAAAATTGTTGGTCCTCGATACATAATAAGTTATCAAATCGGCAAAAATGTATAAAGGACCAAATTTTTTTTTTTATTTGACATATAGTTTCTTTGGGAAAGTTGTTTGTAATCACGAGTACATTCATATCCTTTGCTATCAAGAACTAATTAAAAGTCACCCTATATAAGTATGTACAGTGGTGGTCATATAATTAAGAACGATAAAAGATACGAGGCCAATTCAGTTTTGTCACCAGAATAAATTGTACAATAAGTTTATAAAAATGATTTATTATTGTTGTAGAATATTGCTATGACTATCCTGTTTTATTTAGTATCACAATATTGTCAAAACAGTGTGCATGTTTATTTACTTATTTATTAAATCACAAGAACTCATTTATTTGCAGGAACACTAGATGGACAAATAATTAAGAACGAATTTTTATTTTATTTTTTCATCAGATTGAAAATGGAATGCGATGCTCTTCTTTACTATTTTTATTGCAGTTTTGCGCAGTTATTGATTCCTTTCTCGTTTTTTGCAATTATTCGTCAAAAACCACTGGAAAAAATAAATTTTGTGACTCTGCTACTAGAGAACTAATAATAAAGTTGCGTGGTCGTAATAGGTCTTACAAAAAAATTGTGGATCATTTGGCCTGCTCTAAAACGATGGTGTACCAGGCTGTGATACATTTTAATACCCATAAAGCTACTTCTAATAATCCTCGCAAACGAAAACCAAGAAAAACGTCTCCTCGACACGATTTAATAATAGTTCACTTTGCTAAGCAGGACCCATTTAAAGGCTTTAATCAGATAAAAATGAAGTTTTTATTGAAAATAACCCTCAAACAGTCTCGGCGCGCACTGTTCAAAGACGTTTGGTGGAGGCACAGTTATTTCGGAGATGGACCAGAGAGGTACCCATGCTGACACCATGCCATAGACAAGCCCGAGTTGCGTTTGCAAGGAATTATGTAAACTGGACAGAACAGCAACGGAAGAATGTACTTTTTTCTGACGAAACGAAAATAAATAGAATATGCTCTCATGGCAAGCAGTACATACGTCGACCTGCAAATAAGGAATTCGACCCAAAATACACAAAAAATATGGTAAAGCATGGCGGTGGAAATTCAAAATTTGGAGTTGCTTTGGCGGTTATGGCATGGGACCTACCAGCCTGATACAAGATTACACGGACCTATACCAATATAAACAGATTACTCTGAAGAATGTATGCTGCCATACGCTGACGATAATCTCCCAGTAATTTGGACATTCCAGCACGATTATGACCCAAAATACACCGCCAACTCTGTAAAAACGTTCCTCAATAGGCACATGGTAACTATTTTAGACTGGCCACCAAATAGCCTAATCTTAATCCCATAGAAATTCTGTGGTATCTGTGGTATCAAGTTAAAAACAAATTGTCGAACAGAGTGTGCGGTAACATGAATGAACTTTACAATGCATTTGTTTTTTAGTTGGAACCTGCCAAAGGTTCATAGCATCAATCCCGCGCCGCCGCCGCCACTGTCATGCAGTTACCACGGTAGCACACATCCAACTAAGTACTAACGTTACAAAACAAGTTGATTTCATTAAGAAAAACGCTGTTAAATTCACTTTAAATTAATGAATAACTTAAATTATAAAGTTATTGTTAGTTTTATTTAAAGTTTTAACTCGTTCTTAATTATTTGTCCAGCCGTTGCCAACTGATATGTGAACAATACCTAAACAACAGCAAATTAAATTGAATATTAAATATCATTTCCTAGTTTTCTTTTTGGATTATGTTGGCCTCATAAATATGCTAACCAGCAGTATAGTCAATATTGTTCAATAAGGTTTAAATATCTAGACACTTAAAAGCGATGTCTGATTATGAAGCGTTCTTAATTATGTGACCACCACTGTATATCGGTCTCTGGTTCCCATAGTACAGGGAATCATAGTTTGGGATCAGTTGACCGTGTGTGATTTGTCCCTGAACATTATTGTTATTAATAGAGAATAATGGGCGAGTGGAAAGCTACCTACGAGTAGTTACATTAGATATCAAACAGGATTGAAAAATCGGCAAAGTGCATGTCGGAATGCAGGTTTTTAGTTCACACTATCTGAGCTGTAACATTAATTACTTTATCAAAAAAATTATGTACAATTTAACAGCGTATTCACAGAATCGTTGCCCATACAAACTTAAAATTATTACTGCTTGACAATAGATAGGCTGATTCTAATAAAACTTTATATAAATAAGCAAGACACGAAATTCTAGTTTGTGGATAGATTTCATTTTCGAAATACTTTAATAAAAAAAAGATTAGAGAATTTTAAGATTACTGTGAAAACATTAAATCAGTATTATTTATGTGTGTAAAATTTCATTAGAATCGGTCCATCCATTTTCAAGAAGTAGTAATATTAAGTTTGTATGGGAAACTTTATGTGAATATGTTCATCAGTGTTAGTTTTTTGTGCTCAGTTTACCTAGGGTAATCTATTATGTATTTGCCTTCCATTTTGTCTCTGTTAATAAGCTTAGTGGTGATTTAGTTTCGCCTGTTGATTACCTTAAAATAAATAAAGAAAAGCACTAATTCATTTATTAAGACTAATTTAATGATACGACACGAAAGAGTCCACAAAAAATTATTTTTTTCGTGCTGCTTTTACTTTTATGGGAAGCACCCCTAAAAACGCCTCCGTGGAGTAATGGTTAGTCCATTAGCTTCACATCAGGAAGTCGCGGTTTCTAATCCCGTCAGAGTCTAACTATGTAAGACTTGCTTTAGCTGATGGAAGGGCATTTCTAAGGCCGCCTGTCTATATTCGCATCATTGTCATTTGGGCTCTGAAACCCTTACATTTTCTTTAATATCTTTTAAAATATGAACTTAAATAAAAATAATAATAAAAGGATTCAACAATGGTATCAATGGTTTATTTATCAAAGTTAGTCATGTGCCTATGGATGACTACCACAACGCATAATTGCATCTATATTAGAACATTTAACAATATTGCATGTAATCGCTCGCTCGTAAATACTTCACTGCCTAGAAAACGCAGGTGATGGACTACGCGAACGAGTTTGTAGTTGGCATGATGAATTTTCATACTTCCCTATGGAGGTAATAACCGGCCAGTGTGAGTCGACTCGCGCATCGAGGGTTCCGTACTACCACACCTCTTTACACAAGTACAACAATGATACCTATGCATTTCCAACAAAAGACATCAACGCTAGCGCAGGATAAACATGATTTTTTAATAATTTCGGACTCCATAGCACGAGTATACGATTCACACTAAGTCAGATTTTATCATGTATTTTTTACTTTAAAATTATTAAAAACACCAAGTTGCACGCTTGTATGTATTGCCGTTTTTTACGATAGAGAAAATACAAAAATAAACTTTAAAAAACACGTATCTAGTGCAGTGAGTGACCCTCCCTCCTTATTTTTTTACTTATTGTATTTTTATTGTATTGTATACCAGGTAACCTACGCTGTCTGTCTTTTCGTTCGTCTGACCGACTTTTAAAAGGCTGTATCTTTTGAACCGTGATATGTGGCTGGCTGTTTTTTTTTACAGAATATGTATTATGATAGCGGATTTAATAAAAAAAATAAAAATTAAAAAGTTTGAAAAATTAAGGAGGCTTCCGATGGAAGAAATGTGTTTTTTTAAGTTATTTTTGCTATTGCTTTATTGTTAAAACGGTATCACTACAGCGTGAAACTTGGTGAGATTACTAATCGTAATGTAAAATGACTCGTAATAAAAACCGAGTCCAAAAAGAAAAAAAAAACATTTTTCTGTCGCTTGTTGATGTTTTTTGTTTGAAACGATTTTTATATATTGAGCCCAGAGATTTGTTACCATAGATGGGTTATGCACTAACAAACCACATTTGAAAATCGAATCCATTTACACACACATTATAATAGGTACCTACCGAATGCTACTATGAAAAGAGATGCCAATTGGCATCTTTTTTTTGCTTCACTTTTAGGATGCATGTAACCTATCTACCTCCCCTTATATATAGCATATCTCTGATTGAGCCATTTTTATTTTTGTGTGGAGAGGTGTGGTGGTACGGAACCATTGGTGTTCATTCAACTCGTACTTGGCTGGTTTTTATTAAATCACCCAGTTACACCAAATCCTGTGAAAATTTCAGTCGGCACCTACCCGGTACAAAAGTTACAGCGCTTTAAAAGTCGAACAGATAGACAGAGAGACAGATAGACGGATGGACAGAAAGCGTAGGCTTAGTTACCTGTTACGAAACCCTGAAAATCAGGTGACTATCGACATTTGATGTAGGTATTTAAAACTGTGAAAGAGACTAGTGACATAGAATTTTCACGATTCGAGCTAAAACGATATCTACGCAGGCGAATCTGCGGGAAATGTTTTTTAACTTCACTACATCAAGGTAAAGGTGATGTTTTTTTGTAAGAAAATTGGATATCTCTATATATATAAACAAGTACACTTACCTACTTTTTGGTCATCTGTGTTAGAAGGTAACAACGAGGTATTGGATAGAGACCCCTAAGACTTATTTCTGTAAGAAAACTGGATATCTTTAAAAAGATAAGTAATCTTTAGTCATCCTTAGTCAAAAGGTAAGTAGGTTACAGGAGGTATTGTGTATAGACCTATAAGCTCCAAGACCTAGTCATCAGACATAACGCCATCTATCCAAATCGTGGCGCTTTTCATTAAAAATAGTTGCCCTTCCACGAACCTATTGCCTCGACATTTATTGCGCGCCCCCTGTTTTATCTAAAGTGAACTTGCAAGTGTGAGAGTGAGGTTGGTGTGAAGGGTTCCTCGCTATCCATTGAACTCCAGATGGGGTAACTGAGGTGATATCTTTGTAATTATTAATACATACCGGATTGATTCATTCATCCTACAAAAAAGGGTGACGCAATAAATGAACATTGCCGTGTTTCCGTGGAACGTCTTTAATTTATGAACAATTTAAATAAAATATGACAACAAAATGGAGATATAAACGTAATATTAATTAATCTGGATTAGTTCAAATTTTTTGCTAACAGAGCTGTCTTTGTGTAGGTTTTTAAATTGCTCGTCAAAGTAGTAGTAGTACCTACTATGAAGCAATAAATCTATCACTATTGGACAACACTCGATCTGGTTAATCATACTTACAAAAGAGCGGAGGCTGGTTTCCGGGGAGTGAATGTTCATTGAAATTTTTTTATGAAATTCTGAATTAGCAACTTGCAGTGGATACACGTTGATATTATTTTATCAGAAAGTATCAGCGAGTTAAACCATTACGACTCAGTATGACTAGCGTGGCCGCTCCGGTTACTATAGTTAACAAACTGACCATAAGCGCGGTCATTACTCGAATCGGTTCGGCTGTAAGCAGCATTAAAGTACATGCCTTATATGAATTTTGATATTGATGTACTCGTATTTTTCTTCACCAATTTAAAAATACAGCATAGTATTTAGCTATTAAATAAAGATCTCTTTGGACTTTATTACGAATCGGTTACTTTGGTAGATTTTCAGCAGATTGGCCAAGTGCCTATTAACTATATGCTACTTTTTATGAATTACTTATATTACAAAAACATCAGTTTGAGTTTCTCAGTAAAAGTTATCGACTACTTTAAATGTTTCACATATTTTTGTACGCACAGTGCTTTTTTATAAAGGATTTTTTTTCCCTTTTTTTTGATGTGTAACATCTTTGCTCTCGCTTTCCTGCAATTTGTGGGAGTGATTTCGTGAAATGGGACGGAAATGTGTAACAGGAAGTCGCATTTTTTCAGGCTTTAAAAGCGCGGAAAAGGCAAAGGTATCTATGACCATACAGCCTAGTCTGCCGTATCTTTGCCGTCCTTTTAAAAAAAGTATTTTGTCACATGTTACACATCATATGCGATTTTTTTTTAAATACTGTTCAGTTAAGTAAAAGTTTCTGTTGTGCTTATAACGAATCGGTCGAAACATTTTTTTGTGAACTACTTTTTTAAATTCAGTATGGTTTTTTTGTAAAAGTTGTTGTATTAAATGTTTTTGTTGGGGTTTCACATCTTTTTGAATGTTCAGTTCAGTACTATTTTTCTTTTATTTTGTTATTGAAAAATGAAGTTTGGCTTTTTCCCTTTTGTTATTATTATTATTTTATTTCAAGTTACCAGTACTCATAATTTATGCATAATTTTGTAATACTAGATACATCACATATCCTAGATGTTAGTAATTATTTAAATTAAAATACAATACATGATAATATTGACAACTGCTCGGGACATGGAGTCCGCACTAGTGAAGGTATGGTATGATTCCTCATCAGGTAAAAGGGAAATGAAACTGGGACTGATGCTCATTTTGAACGTGTTCCCTTTGTGTAGGTATTATAACCTATCCTTGCACCAAATTATTAGTTTGTAGGTAAGCCAGAAATACTTTAGATTTTTGATGATCGGTGAGAGTTTAGGCCCTGATGTGATCGTGCTGGTCCGCATGGTCTGTAGTACAGCTCTGCTATCACACAAGATGCGGATGGGGTAAGGTATTTCCCTTAAGAACCTAAATTATTTGTAACTAGCTGTTTCCCGCGGCTTCACCCGCGTGGACGTTTCTATGACTTTTCGAGGGTGCGCAGTGCGTGAGCAGCAAGCGGCTCGCGAGCGTGAAAAAAAGTAGCCTGTGTGCTAATCAAGGTCCTAATCTGTCTACCTACCAAATTTCAGCCAGATCCGTTCAGTAGTTTTTGCGTGAAGAAGTAAAAAACGTAAACATACAAACTTTCGGCTTTATAATATTAGTGTGATAATCAAATCTGATATACCTTACTTTCAATGACTTATATATTTCTGTCCAAATCTGTGCTTACTTTATTCTTTGCTACTAAGTAAGCGTAATGTTTATTGTTGATTTGTGTATTCCTGACTACGACAGACGGCGAAGGCTCCACGAGAATTGACTATTTAGGGTTGCCACATAGTAAAAAAACATTTTTTTTCTTAAATTGGTTCTAACGATTTTTAGTGAAACTCTGATTTACTTTACGCTGTAGTTCGTAATTCTAGGAAAAATCGGAATTAGGTACCTCTCATACAAGTCAAGTAGATCAAGTCTGGTAAGCATATTTATTGTTGATTGATTGATTGATGAAAGCTTAGAAAGTATGCAAAGCGTGGCTGTACAATTTATTTTTAAGGCGGTTCTTTTAAGTTTTTCCTTTATTTTTATTTTTAGAGTTCCGTACACCCAAAGAGGGACCAACGAGGCCCTATTACTAAGCCTTCGCTCTCTGTCCGTCTGTATTTCAGCGGTCTGTATTTCATGAACCGTAAAAGGTAGACACAAAAAACACTAGATTTCTCCGAGCAAAATTTTTCTAACTCTGTGGGTAGACGGTTGCAGTTTTCATAGAATGTGTATTTTATTAACCCTATAACAAAATAGGTACCTATTTTAAAGGTATATTTGATTTAGCTTTATCCTCAAAAGATACATACACACGAACATGAAACCGGTCGAGCTTGGCCGGTTTTTCGAATTTATTTATTTTTATACGCCTAATTACATATCTCAATATATTTTTTTTATTTATTAGTTATCTGGAAGTGTTCTATATTATGTTTTAATGAATAGTAGTGATACGGAACCCTTGGTGCGTGGGCACGACTCACACTTGGCCGTTTTTCGTTTTTTTTCCCCGTTGTTTTCTTTTAATAATCTACCTCGATACCAAATCTCAAGGTTCGATGTCACCTGAAAGTGTTCTGTAATTTGATGAGTGAGTCAGTCAGTGAGTGAGTGTGATTTTCGGACATCAATATCTCAGAAATGGTAAAAATACATTTAGGAAAATTGTCATTCTAGGTCATTGAGAAGGTTTTACTAGACACACAAAATGTCAAGTGTGTAGGTCAAACAGATTTTAAGTTACGGGTAGGTCGAAAGTGGCCTCAAAAGGTTCGTGTAATATAACCGAAGGCCGGTTTCACTCTTTTCTTTTCGAACTTGGTTGACACACCGCCGTGTGTCTTGATAGACAGACATCGAGATGTTATTTATAAATATGTCTTTATGTCTCAATAAATTTTTTGTTTAATTTTGCATGTCAGGTGACTCATTAAGTAATTATTTTTTCATTTTTTTATTTTGTTTCTCCTGCTTCTCAGCTTTAAGTTTGAATGCCAATTGAGCTTCAAGCATGCTCAAGTAATAAGTTATTTTTTCTCCAAATGGCGAGTAAGATAGGTAGCACTCCCAGAACATGGCCACATCGTCCTTCTCTGTGATTGCAGCATCTTCGTTTGCTAAAACGGCATTCACGAGTTCTAGAGGGTGTAAAGGTTTGAAGTTTAATTCAGCAATACGATTACTGTTCAATACTGATTCTACTGCTTTCTTAATTGTATCAATGTCATAACCACGTATGGCTTGAGCAACACTGTGCACATCAAATTCTCGATTCACACCTTGATATTTCATTAACATCTTGGTTAGTATAAATGATATACTTCCATAATCTGCAGTTGGAATCAATATAATAGAGGGAAATGCTTTTCTCATAGTAGCCGTTTTACCTAACCATGGCTCTGCGGCCGTTCCCAGAACTAAAACCTTGTCATCTTTCTTGAGAGGTTTAATGATTTCTCTAAATAAATCTTTAGATAGTCTTGTGGGATCGAACTCTTTTTCCTCTTTAGGAACTCTCTTGTAATATAATTTATCGGCATTTTCGACCATTATGACAGTAGGCTGCAACAATCTACTGACTTTGTTTACTGTATTAATCAATGATTTCAGTCCTTTTGATCCTGGATACTTATTATAAACATTCATTGGTGACAAATCGATTAAAATTGAGTTTGTTTCCGTAGCAATGGCATAAATCAATGTCTTTTTTCCACAGTTCTTTGGCCCTGCGAGCAACTGTGACCTCTGCGCATTGGAACAGCTACTGCCCAATGATAGCACGCAGCGAACGCGCACTTGCTCCTTTACGTCACCTATGCATGGCGGTGGAAACCCAGGAGTCCATGGAATTGCTCTCAAATCTGCAGCTGCATAATTTTTATCTCCCCAGTAATCATCCAGAGTTATGCGAGGATATTTCTTAACAATACCCCTATCTACTAATCTTTGAAAAAGTACAGCTGGTTTACTTCTTTCCGGTTTCGGAGGTTTTACTTTCTTGGGCTTTTTTCTTTTTTGTATAATAGATACTTTCACTTGTGCTAACTTACAGTCCAATTTCAAAGCTTTACGCAACAGGTCTAATTCCAGACGCATCATTTCATCAACAACTGGTCGCAATTCCAGTTGGATTTCCTGGTATACATTTTCAGTAATTATATTCTGAATGTGACCTTTAAAGGCAGTCAAATCAGGGTCACATATATCTATTTCATTCCAAGCGCTTGTGTATTCAAACCAAGCTTCTTGTAGCTGTTTTAAATTTGTTCCAATATTATAATAGATACCGGGGTCATTAACTGGATTAAAACGTTGCTTTTTGTATTCTTTAATTCGTTTTTTCTCTCTTTCTTTAGCCTCCTGAGCTAGTCGCTTCTGCTCATCTTTCGCGGCTTTCTTCAGGGCTTTTATCTCCTCCTTAGATTTCGGGTTCTGAGCTTCCTGTTTTATCCTTTTTTCTTCAGTTTTTCGCCATTCAATAAATTCATCTGTACTAAATGTATCACCACGTACAACTAAAATAGAACCACCTTCTTCGGGATAAGGAAATTCATCAAAAACACGACATTCCTCGTACCATTCTCTCCACCATTGCCTGATTTCATCGGAAATATCCTGCATAATATCACCTTCCCTTAATTTAAATACTCTGCTTTTTTCTTTGAGTGTTGCCTGCATCCATTTTTCATAGTATTTGCGTCGAAACTCTCGTCGGATTTCTTTAACTTTTTCTAACTGAAGCTTTGCTGACGGTGGATTGTATGCCAACATTACCATATCAAGTTTAATTTTTAGTTTAGTTTCTTTCATGTGTGACCTTTTTAATTCCATGAATTTACGACACATCTTCATTATAAGTTGAGCAGCCTTAGACCTGAAACTTTCTTTAGCCCTAGGTTTTTTCAGCCCCGCAAGTTCTATGTACAAATTGTTATCTTTGTTTTTTTGTTGCGTCCTTATTTTTATAACCTTCCGAGATCTCTGCATTCGCTGAATGTTTAAAACATGTGTTTCGTATTCTTCTTTGGCTTTCATTTCTGCTAATTCTTCTGGAGAAATAACTACTGATGCAGTTTCTTCAGGTAAATATTCACCCATAGCTAGTTTTCTTTTAATTTCTGCATCTTTTTCCTCTTTTTTGATTCTCTCTTCTTCTAGACGTTCTTCTTCTCTACGCTCTATTTCAGATGGTGTTGGGGTGGGATCACCTAAACGATTGCCTGACAAAATTTCATCAACTATATATTGTTTTTCCTGTTGTCTTATTTCGAAAGGATAGAAAAATGGACATAGTATTTGTACATCTTGTGGTACCATCAGCAATTGCTGCATAGAATTTTCAGAGTACGTATATTGGAAGGCTTCAACATCTTCTAATATTGTTTTGACTTCTAAAATTCTACATGTGAGAGCATCTATTATTTTTTTAATGTACGCTTGCCTTTGTGGTTGCAGCATTTGGTCATAAATATCACACAATTTATTGTATAGTTCACAGTATTTGCAATACACTCGAGCCACTAATTCGACTGCTGTTGCTTGCGGTTTGATTCCAACGAAGTTAATAGCAAACTGTTGAATGCGCGCATCTTCTTGTAGGTTTAATCTGAGTTGCTCCTTGACTTGGAGCCAGGAATCAAAGTACTCCTTACTAGCCATTATGTATGATCAATATTGGTGTCACTGACTATACAACTATAATTTTGGCTATTATTATTACAGCAACTATTGCGATATTGATGAAATAAGTACGTAAATAAAAATAACTACTAAAAAAAATAAAACAAAAATAAAGAAAAAATAAATATTACAAAACTGTGAAAACAAAACAGTAAAATAGATGTTATTGATAACCTTTTCTCTGAGAGGACTGGTGTGATGAAAAAGTTTAAATTTCACAATGTTTCACAAACTCTTTGATCTAAGGCTTCTCAAATTTACCTTTGGTCGTCGCAAAGAATTTCTATATTTCTCTAAAGAGAAAAACAATTTAGACATAGAATCCCTAGGCATGAACTTTCTTACTAGAACGTTTCGAGAAAAATCGACTGTTGTGTTTCAAATTAATTTTCGGCATATACCACTAGATAGTGAGATACCAACAAAATCAAAATCAAAATCAAAAACAATTTATTTCAAATAGGTGTTTACACACACTTTTAAATAGTCAAAACAAAAAAAATAATTACAGTATATTACAAATAATGTCATGATTCAGATTACAGTCTCAGGTAATGGTATTTGATATAGAATCAACATATATATCTTTGTCATTTACATAATCTATAATTTTATAATATCCTCTAGAGCACAAAACTTTTTTGACATGAGTCTTGAACTTATTCTCTGACAAACTAGTTACATTTTCTGGAATTTTATTGTAGAATCTTATACACTGCCCCACAAATGACTTTTTAACCTTACTCAGTCTCGAAAAGGCTATATCTATTTTATTTACATTTCTTAAATTCAAATTATGCCTACCAATCCCAGCAAACCAGGTGTCAGGTAATCAACAGGTGATTGATTCACTCAGACCACTTCTACCAATAGTACCTGAGAATAGTACTGAAAATTTGGACAACTGACTTCAATCGCCTCAAGGTTTTACGTGAGGGTGGGTGTTTTTGCGCCGAAAGTTTTCAAGTTGCTCCAATATCTCAGGAAGTATAAGTCCGATCGGAAAATTACAAAGTGCATTATGATCCTCAGTTTTTTTTTCCAAACATTTTAATTCTGAGTACCAGGAGTACTCACAAATAATAAAAATAACATTTTAACTCAGAAAATTGAAATGCCTCGACCTTTAACATCGCGATAAAACTCAAATCAAAAATTACAAACTAAAAACCGGCGAACCTTATGCAGAACGTCAAAAATCCTATCGTTTGAGTCTAAAATCAAACCCATCGACCGAGAATTTTGAGAAAATTGACGAAATCTCGTCAGAACCGAAGAGTGGCCCGCATCTCCGCTACCTGGGTCATACGGTGTGCCTCTATAGCAATTCAGATCGAATGTTCGGCTAGCTAGCAAGAAAATATACAATGAAAACATTAATTACTTGTGCTTCGACAACATTGGACCCTCGATGCTCTGCGCTGAATAGCCCGGTTGAAATAGATGAAGAAAATAGTGAACAAGAAAATAAAGAAGAAAAGAAGAAGAAAAGGAAAACGATCTGATGGGTTCTGAATACAAATGGGTAACATTTGTTAGCTTGAGCCGTAGTCAAGGGTAACATCGTCATGAGTTTGTTATTTACCCTTTACACCCATGTATCATACGATGTTTTTCTATACAGTTCTGAGAAAACAGAAAAACACGACCGTTACAGAACTTACAGAAAAACAAAACACATAGGTATTAAATTTTAAATGATTTTCCAATCAAAATACCTATGATATTTCGTCCATCTTTATTAGCATAGAGACAGCCTAGATAACTACAGACTAAACACATTTCAACAATTGGTACATACATATCAAGGTTTCGGCAACCAACTAAGTTCATTTTCGCGACTTGTGGCTCATTTAAAATGTCCGGGGGAGTAGCCTCACTTTTTTTCCCTATACATACATACACTAGTATATTTTTTATTACAAATTATATTAACTACCTATTTGTTATTTTATTAGTATTCAAAACTAAATTGACTCAGTTCAGTTTTACGAAATTTGCGCCATATTTTAGCTAGACGAAATTTGCGCCATATTATAGCTAGACGAAATTTGCGCCATATTTTAGCTAGAAGAAAATTGCGTCCTATTTTGGCTAGACGAAAATTGCACCATATTTTAGCTAGGCCCATGTACGATTGTGTAAGTTTTTATTTTAAATTATCATAAATAGAAAACAATAAGGCTTCGGTTAATATTATTGTTATTGTTAGCATTAAAACCTCAGATTAAATCCTTCTTGGAGAAGATGACCTATTCACTGTTGTAGTCTATGCGAATAGCTGCGAATAATATTCATATTTATTCTCCTTTCTCACAAAGATATAACGCAAAGAGAATCTAATCAGCTAGGATTATGTACTAACCGTGTACTAACCCCTCGGAGACACATGCTATCTCTTTCAAAATTCTCATATCAAAAGTTTTAAAGAAGATTCTGTATCTTTGGTTAATATATTTTTTATTTGCTAGAAATTTATGTTCCTCCGAGGTGAAAAAATTAAAAAAAATGGGGAAAAGTTTCAACTTTTCTTTTCCCTTTTTAGCACGTGTGCGGTAAAAAAATATTGCGCACAGTAAATTAGCTTATAAAGTACTATTTCGAGCAACTGTGTCGAAAATTATATTATTTGTACCATTAATTCATGTCAGTACGTAGTAAGTATTGTATAAAATAAATAAAATGGATTTAAAATGCCAGCTATGGTTTCGCTACATATAAAACGTAGAATTTGGATCTAGGGCCTAAATGTGGATGTATTAAAAGATAATAATTTGTGAGGTAAATCGAAATATATATTTAATGATATATTTCATGAATAGGCTATAAAAGGAGATGGTCGTGACAGGTATAACTAAGAATATACAACATTAAAATTTATGTTACGTAAAATTGAAATTTCTTAGGTAGAATTTAAAATTTAAGTGATTAAGAATTTAGTTAAATGCAGTGATTAAGAATTTAGTTATCACTTAAATTTTAAATTCTACCTAAGAAACATAAAGTTAGTTTTATTTTTAAAAGAATCTTTTAGGCCAAGATACTAAATTCTACGTATGATGTAGCAAGGCCTTTCTAGGGTTTTATTCGCTATTTTTATTTATTTATGCTACAGTATGTTGTGTCGTAATGCCGGTATACTACGCGATGATATCATATTTTTATCATCAGACGGATTGACCTTATTGGTGGAGTAATACTATAAGGTAATATATCTAAGGTATACTCTCCCGGTCATTCTGATAGTGCAAGAAGGATGGATGTTTTTTACGGTTCCGTACAACCAAAGTGTAACCAACAAAAACACAAAAACGCTAAACACGTTAAAAAACCGACTTTCATCGCAACCAATTAGTACATTTTTGCATTATTATTTTTGGTTTTTGGTGATTTTCTACTAAAGTACTACACTGATTTTGATAAAATTTATATGGGACCACACGGGAAGCACTAGCTTTCAAATAAAAAAAGAATCATAAAAATCGGTTCACCCAGTCAAAAGTTCTGAGGTAACAAACATAAAAAAAAAAAAAAAAAAACATACAGACGAATTGAGAACCTCCTCCTTTTTGGAAGTCGCTTGAAAACCCTATTACTGAGCCTCCGCTATGTGTCCGTTTGTTTGTCCTCTGTGTCCGTAGGTAGACATTCTATATTTTCACAGAAATGTAAAAGTAAAACATTAAGCGGGGTTTTCGTATGCTGCAGGTATTTTTTATTAAGTTTTATGGTAACACGGTAATACATCTAAGTGTGACACTTGGTATGGTTATAGTACTAATCCTGAAGAAAAAAAAACAAATAATTAAAACTGGCTAAGTGTGAGATTTACTCGCGCTCAGTGTTCCGAACTGAATAAAAAAAAGTATATTTCTGGCGCTCGCATTGATCTCTTTTGTTTGTTATGTGAATAGGTAGGTATATTGTCATAGCTGTGTAGAGGTGTATGGAACCCTCGGCACAGATGAGATACAAGTGCTTTGGAGCGTGAGCCCGACTCGCACTTGACGGGTTTTTCTTAAAAAGTTACCTCTGTTCTTTAGCACAGAGTAAGCATACATAAAATTGTTTAATGGCAGGCACTGACAATCCTTAATATGCCAGACAGCGAAGACTTTTATATTTCACATCTGTGACTATACCTTTTAGTATCTACCGAGGAGTTTAACTTAATTATATTAAATATATATGAGCTGATACGATGACGATGAAGTATATAAGAAATGCATCTTTAAAAAAGCTGGGTTGTTCTTTAACAATAACCTCCTACCCCAGGGCTGGTTATAATAAAAATGTTTTAAGTGCGCCCCCGTACGTTCCATTGAACATTTGAATCGTCGCCGGCGCACGCTCGTCATAGCACTTCCGGCGCAGGACACGTGCCGCTCTCCGGACGAACGTTGGCGGGCTAAGTGATAAGCGCCAGTGGCAAAATCTTGCGTATTTGAAGAATCTTCATCATCAGCATCATAATATCAGCAGAAATACGTCCACTGATGAACATAGGCCAACCCCAAAGATTTTCACAACGATCAGTCCTGTGCCGCCCGCATCCAGCGGCTTCCTTGCGACCTTCACCAGGTCGTTGGTCCACCCATAACCGACTTACTCTTATTTGAACGATTAATTGTTAATCTTACAGTTTTTTAAATAAGTACATGGTGGCGACCGTACACCGGAAAACGTAGCGTAGGCAGGCCTTCCACTCGGTGGATCGATGATCTGGTGAAGATCGCGGGAAGCCGCTGGATTTTTTGGATTGGATTTTTTGTGTTCATATTAAATAATAAAACATTACTTCAAAATCTATTTTTAAAACAATCTTATATCTGATCACTTTTACTTTTTAGAAAAAAAAAAGTTATAAACAAGTATATATACTTCAGTTCAATACAATTGCAAAATATCGCTCTCATGTATAATTTAGGGCAAAAAAACATCGTCCTCCGAAATGTACCAGTGATTTATTCAGTATCCCTCTGTATTCATTATGGGTGTAGAAATTTAAGCCATTTATTTTGTTAACTCTGTCTCGGGCGATAAAGTTTGCCAGGGGTCGCATTAAAGGGATCACGTCGCACGAATAGTTTGTAATCTTAATGTTTGCATTGATGTTGTTTATAGTCTATTACTAATTAACATAACTGGTGGATGCGGTCGTAGCTCAGTGTGGCTTGTGCGGTTCGGTCGATCACCTAGGTTAACTAACCTGAGGCACGTACATTACCTGGATAGGTTAGACTGTTAGTCGCATTTTTCTCGACCGTTTCTGTTCTTCACACGGCACTTTCAGCCTTTGAGTGCTTCACACGGCACTGGCACCAAAGACTTCGTTTTGGTGCCAGTTGCTATCACTAGATGGCAGTCGTAAGCCGTGTCTTGAAAATATTCTGACACTGGGGGGGTTCGCCACGAGCCCTATTACCTCCACCAACCCGGACTTAGCCCACATGTGTGGAGTATCTCCTAACCTTCCTGAGTTTGGGTAGAGACCCATGCCCCAGCAGTGGGGACGTGTTTGTGGGTTGTTAACGATGACAGTAAAGGCTGCCCTATATGTATAACATACGAGTATCTTTGTTCATGATCTGATTATGGATTTGGAATGAAATAAATTAAGTTTGAAGTTATGCTGATAATATCAAGTCTAAATTGTTACTAATATACTGTCCCTTGGATTGAATAGTACAGTAGTAGGTATCACACCATAGGAGGAGTGAGAGTAATACCTAAATGTGCGTTTGTTAAGATGCTACAAAAGTTAAGCACATTAGATTAGCATTGTGAATTTATTTACATGTTTCTTCGATACTCCTTACAAGTCTGATAAAGATATCATAGAAAGTGTGAATGAAGAAGTAGCTAATCCAATTCCGTGACAAATCGTCCGAGTGGCGGGCGGATGCGCGCACGGCGGTGACTGCGCGCGAGCACCACCCAGCCAGTTACGTCGCGCACGCCCGGAACCGATGCCAGAATGATTGACTGTCTCATTAATGGACTCTGCTCAAAGGGAACACGATTCGAAACGGTGCTGGTAAAAACCCAAGTATTTGCAATTAGTTGTGTCGACTTTCTGGGGGAATCCTATGAAGCGTTAATTAACAATGCGATGTGATAGGAAGACCTAGATACCCGTACCTATATACCTAGTCTTACCTAGTTAAAGTGCATAAAACCACCTCCAGGGCGTAATGGTTAGTCCATTCGCTTCACACCAGGAGGTCGCGGGTTGGATTCCCGGTGGGGTCAACTTGTAAGACTCGGTTTGGTTGGTGGTAGGGCATTTTCTAAGCCCGCCTGTCTAGCTACCACCATCTTATCTAAGTCTTGCCGCCAAACATCAGTGTTAACAACATTGATGTGTTCTGGCATGAAGATAAGATAGACAGTTCTCCATTGTGTTGGGGAATCTTGGTAAGCCCTCTTCCATCTTCGGCATCATCGTCACTTACCATCAGGTTGTGAATTAAAAAAAAATCCAATTGTGATAAAAAAAAAATCTAAAACATTTAATAAAAATCTTCTGCAAAGTTTTTTTTTGTAATTGTTAGGTCAAACAATAATTACTAATGCACGCTGTGGCATTTTCGCCGAATAGCACAAACACTAAAGACAAACAAGTAGATACAAAAATGACAATGCAAATAAATGTTCCCATAACATAATCAAACTGTGGAAGCGCATACAACAATTACCGAATTAATTCAACCCTAAAATATGTACCCCTAAATTATCGAGAGCTTTTATCGTTCCGCGATGAGAAAATCTCGATCGGCGCGGCGCACGGTTGTCACCGCATTGCGATTTGCGAGTGCTCATCGTCGTGCGCTTCTCGCACGCGTTATAATTTGATACGCGTGGTAGGGGGATGCGTTTTGGGAAGTACTGTTAGAATACCTAATTAAAACGGGTATAGTGTCATCTAATGCCGCATATCGTTATCGCCCTATTAGCTACAAGTTTTGAATGTAGGTTACCTACCACAGATAATAATATAATAAATGGTAACGTATATATTTCGCGTAACGTAGCCAGATTCGCGTTTGTGCTAGTACTAAAACCAGAAACATAAGTTTGTAATGTTCTCTGTAGTCTAGATACTGCTAAATTAAATACTAAATACATACCAAAATACGTTGAAAACTAAGTTCTGGGTCAAGTATGTTAAAATTTACCTTCTCCGTGGTGTAACAGTTAGTCCATTCGTTTCACACCAGCGACCTCCTGGTGTGAAACGAATGGACTAACTGTTACACCACGGAGAAGTGGGTTCTATTCCCAGTGGGTTCAACTTATAAGACTCGGTTTGGTTGGTGGTAGGGCATTTTCTTAGTCAGCCTGGCTAGCTACCACCATCTTATCTAAGTCTTGTCGCCAAACATCAGTTTTAACAACATTGATGTGTACCGGTTTGAAGATAAGATAGCTAGTTCTCCTTTGCGTTGGGGAATCTTAGTAAGCCCGCTTCCATCTTCGGCATCATCGTCACTTACCATCAGGTGAGATGATGCCACGGGTGTGATTTAAAAAGAAATAAAAATAATCAGTTAAAGAATATCTAATTATCGAAGGTGTTTTATTTATTATTCTTATACGGCACAAGAGAGGTAACGTTACGTAAATACGGTAACGCTACAGAGAGCTGGAGGCAGACCTCCTGCTAAATGGTGCAGCCAATTCACCGGCACCATCAAACTGCAGCTACACCAGGCGGCCGGTGGCGGCGCACGCAGCGAGCGACACTCCGGTCTCCGCCCACAAATGCCGACGGCCGTGATTCTCAGCATTGAGGGAACCCGGATTTGATACAGTGCCTACGAAATTGAGCTGAAGTGGTTTGAGAGTGCTTGATCGAGCAGATAAGGGTGCTTAATTAATGACCAAGCATAGCTTGGCGTGTGCCAATGTTTCAGTGCAAATTATTATTATTAGTATTCAGTTTATTTAGCTTACACAAGTAAACGTGACTAAAGTACAATTTTTCATAAAGTTATATACTTTTTACATGCTCCCCTGCTAGGGCATTGCTTAGTAGATTTTCATTTTACTCGAGCATATTGGTTAAAGTAATAATACTGTATTGGCCAAAAACATGAGTGTAACGATATTGATATAACTTTGTGGATATTAAACATAAACAAATGAATTGATAAACCAAACGGTTAAGCTAGTAAAAAATATCTTAGATTGCGCTCATTATTAGATACCACGTTACCCTATCAAAAGAAGTGACACTGGGCCGCCGGCCGCTATTACACGATAAAAGAAGCAAGTCATACGGCTTTTGAGCAAACTACGAACCGTTCATTGGGGCCAGTAAGCGAAATAAATATCTTTTTGATGTCACAAAAGGTAACTTTTAATTGTTGAACTCTAATGGTTGCCGACTCTAATGTCCTTTGAATTCACGCTTGAAAAGTATCCACTTTAGACTTTGGGGGCCGGGCGGCGCGGCGGTCGGCGGTCGGTCGGCGCGAGCGGCTAAATGACAGCTCAACTTTGGAACTATTGTTCTCAACTAACTGTACTGTAGGTACGTTTATACCTACTACGCGCATCTCTTTGACGAGCCCTCAAAGAAGCCTCAAAGTTACGATTAATTTTATATCCGCTTGAATATTTAAAATTATTATGGTCATATTATCTGTTGCATTCTTAGTGTTGCGTTCTAAAATGATAAAAATCGCTCGTTTCAAAATAAATCCGAGTTTACGTTAGTAACTTTTATATTATTATAGATACCTGATGTTTGCTATCCATAGCCGTTTCAGAATATTTCTCACTTACTTTTCACAGAGGTTGTGATTATATTATCAACTCAACTGATATTCTGACAATGATTACTGAAGCAATATAAAAAAGAACTCTTTTAATGTGAAAACATGTTAGTTTTTTATGTGTGGGCTAATATATTTTTTTAAACTTTAACACTGACCTGTACATTTTGAAGCGCGAAGTGTTTCCGAGAGAGTCGGAGTTGAGTATCCTTTACTAAGGCTACTGGAAAGCTTCTCGGATCCTGAAAAAAAATCACTCATAAAACTTAGGAAAATAGACACATAGATAAAGAAAAATTTGGATGTGCAATAAATTGCTAACTCATATTTTTTAACTAAAGGGGAAGGGCTCCTAAATTACTGGTGTTTCTATCGCACAATTAACTTTGTATTGTACAGATCACGGTTCCCATGAAATGGTACCGTAACAGACGTTGCAGCATGGTGCGCGCGCGCCGCCGCCATTGTACCGGAGCAAAGTGACGTCACTGCTTAATGCACTGCATTATCGACTGTGATTTATAATGTCGTGCGCGTGAGTGGCTATTGATTGGGCAATAATTGTTTGTTTGTATTGGATATGAGGATGAGACCATTAAGTGTGAGAATTTTCAAGTGACTGGCTTATTGACTTTTGTTGTATTTGTGTTATGTATGTACGCTGAAATGTAGAGGAAGACCTAAACTGCGATGGTTGAGTGTGCTAAATGGAGATCTTGAATGTTGCTAGTTCACTGAAGCTGACGTCCAGGATATGGAAAAGTGAAAAGGGAAGCGTAGACGGGATGATCTCTAGGAAGAAGAAGGTATACCTACTTAAGTGTCAACTAACACACTCTTTTCAAAAGCTTTTCACACTTACAAAATTAATAAGCCGATAAACCACAGAGGTGTTATATGTTTTATGAGTGTATCTGTCTGTGGCATCGTAGCTGCCAAATGATAAGATGAGATGAGATGAGATAAGATAAGATAAGATAAATTTTATTAGTAACGATTGTTATAAGTCAAAAAATAAAATATAAAATACAAATCTAGGAAACCTTACACAAAAATTTCATTTTAAAATATAATCCAAGTCACTACTACTTAAAATAATTAAATTATTGCATATTAATGCAATTATATAACAATAAAAATAAAACAGTAACCGTCGTCGTTCGAGCATTAATTACATCAACTTAAGGAATTCCGAAAACTCGTAAAGTCGTTTGTCGAGTAGCCACTTCTTGATACGAGTCAAACGAGTAGGAAGGTGCATCCTTGACAAAGTCCGGCAGCCTGTTGTATACTGCAGGCCCCAGTATCACTGACTTACTGAGCTTGTGTGGCTCCATGACCAACCTATCTTTGTGGGAGATCTTCGAAGATTGCACGCAGTGTAGATACCTTTTCTTTTAAATAAATGCAGGTTAGTGTGTGTGAACACTGCAATTTCTTGTATGAAAAGGCAGTGAAGCGTCAGAATTTCAAATTCAGTGAAATATTCACTCGCAGTTACATTATCTGGTACGCCCGCCATTGCCCGCACAGCTCGCTTCTGCATAACGAACCCTCAGTCTATATCGGCAGCGCGTGCCCATAGTTCCGTCCCTTAGATCAGCAACGAGTATACGGTGGCAAAATAGCAGCTCCTGACGGCTTCCCTGGTCGCAGTGTTCGCGAGGCGGCGCAGCGCTAAGCAGGCCCGGCCCATACGCGCGCACGTCACATCTATATGCGTCTCCCAGGTAAGGGCGCTATCTAGATGGAAGCCCAAGTGCTTTTAGGGAGTCTGCTCCTGCGTTTGCAGCAGTTACTTATTGGTTACATGAATTTAAACGTGGTGGAGAGAACCTAAACGATGACCCCAGATCCGGCCGACCAACAACTGCAGTAACTCATGAAGATGTCATCGGGGTAGAGTGGCTATTGCGGGAGAATAGACACATGACACATCGGGAGATTGAGGCTGAACTGAAGATTGGATTTCCGCCATCTTGCATGAACAACTTAAAGTTAGAAAGCTAGCTTCATGATGGATAACTCATTCTCTCACCGAAGAGCAAAAATCTCGTCGTGTTGATTGGTGCAATTTTAAGCTGGAAAACTTCAAAGGAGGGAGGGACTTCGCAAAACTTATCCTACATCCTTACAACTGACGAATCTTGGATCTACAACTACGATCCTCTCACGAAACAGCAATCCACGCAAAGGGTGTTTGAAGAGGACCAGTTGCCCACAAAAGTTGTTCGCAGTCGGAGCGTTAATAAAAAAATGATAGTGGTTTTTTTCGACGCAGTGGACCAGTAGCAATAATTTCGCTAGAAGACCGTAAAACCGTTACTAGTGAATGGTACTACGAAGTTTGCCTGCCTCAAGCTTTTGGGGAGTTGAATAGCGAGCGCCCAAGGAGCGGCGTCCGTGGCATTCTTTTTCACCAAGATAACGCGCCCGCTCACACAGCTGTTAGAACCATGGACTTGTTGACCACTTTGGGGGTATAAATGTTACCACATCCTCCGTACAGTCCAAATTTAACTCCATGCGATTTTTTCATATTTCCCACGGTAAAAAAAATGCTTCGTAGGCGAAAATTCAAAACTGCAGATGAGATCGTCGAAGAATTTTCATTTTTTTAATGTTTTGAAAGCTAGTTCACCGAAATGCGAAAGTGCATAGGGTTGGAGGAGAATATTTTGAAAAGCTCTAAATAAACTTTTTTACATATTCTAACTATTTTTCATTTCACTAACTATTTTTGGAACAGCCCACGTATAAATAAAAAAGAAAGCGTTTTTCATGTCCTCTCGCAGAGGGTTGTAAAATGTAGTAGGCCCCATCGTGCTGTCAGACTTGGCTAGCCGATGTGGTATGGGTTTTAGCTTATCTCCACTGTGAAGGAAGTACCTATTGTGATCACCGCGTCGACTATTGATGATTTTCCTGATGTAGATTGCCGTGTTTATACTAGCTATTTCCCGCGGCTTCACCCGCGTGGACGTTTCTATGAGTTTTCAAGGGTGCGCAGTGCACGAGCCGCAAGCGGCTCGCGAGCTTGGAAAAAAGTATCATGTGTGTTAATCTAGGTCCTAATATGTCTACGTACCAAGTTTAGGCCAGATCCGTTTAGTAGTTTTTGCATTGCCTCTATACCAAAAATGAGAAGTCTCTTTCTAGACTATCTAGCTAGACGGACCTGGTAGTCTAGTGGTTATATTCTGCCTGCTGGACCCAGGGTCGTAGGTTCAAAAAGGAAAACATTCGCGTGGCAAAGAGGTTTGTTAGCTCTGTATCTCGGTGTTTAATATCGATATTTATTACATTTACACGTATATAACTATGTTTATCAGTTTTTGGTTCCCATAGTACGGGAAACCATGTGTGGTTTGACCCATAATAACACATATTATGAAAAAATAAATCAGCAGGCACTGTCTTTTGAAGTCCGAGAGACGGACGGACGGATGAAGGCAGATAAAGTACTCGTATGTATACGTTGTGATTGGTCCTATTACCTAGTTATGGGACCTTAAAAGCACAATCGTTTGATAGCTAAAAATGCCGGATTTTTTTTGTCCACCATAACTTGCCGTTAATCAGTTTTAAGTATTTAATATATTTTATATTAACATTTTCTAAATTAGATATTCGGCTGAATAGAAGGCGGTATTTGGCAGGATTGCTGAATACCCAAAAAGATAGCTGTTTAGGCTGAAATTTCGCACCAAATAGTAGGCGAATATATTCCATCTCTCTGTACTTGCGCTAACAAGTCCTTACTGAATAAAAAAAAACAGCATTTTTCCATCGCTTTAGTTAATGTGCGTTTTTCCAATAGCCGGCACGGCACTGCCCCGGCATCGGCCCGGCTGTCGGAGCAGTAAAAACGTATGAAAATATACAGAGCGTCTTTCCACTGACCGGCGATTGTACGGCATTACACATTTTTGATTCCCCAGCAGCCGTCCCGGTACCTGGCCGGTGCTGTAACGGCTAGTGGAAAACAGACAGTCTTTTGTTTGAACTTAAGAGGTATATACCCTATTATTGTTGTTCTCGTGTGGAGAGGTGTTGTGGTGAGGAATTCTCGATGTATGAGTTCGACCCGCACAAGTCCGAGTCTGGCTCAGTTTTCATTATTTGTTGTTTTACTTTAATCGGACCAACATTAACGCTTGTAAATGTGTTACCGTTAAACGATAGAGCCAAAAAAATAAATAGAAATAAAAAGTTGTAAAAAACTACCGATATGATTATTAAAATATAAGAACCAAAATTATTACCAGAACCCGCAGTCTCCTTACATGGAAGAAAACGCTTGTACCGCTAACTGGTTCGCGGAATCTGCCGTAAGAAATGCACCGCACCTGGATCCAACTAGGAAACAATCTATTTCCCCACGCCAAAGTAGTCCAAACTTGGACTAGCCCCTACAACGTCTACACTAATGAATATAAATTGTGAAACAACAAATCGGGCCCCAGCCCTTTCGGTTGTGCAATAAACGTTAAAAAATCAATATCACGCGTATCAGGCCAGTTGTGGAGTGATTTATTGATACCTATGTATATTATCACGATACAATCTAAAGTACGGCATCATAATTGATGACAATTGCACCGTACATTGCGTATTATAGATATATCGAGAGCGATAGTGACGGTAGAGCGGCGGCCGTTGCCGGCGGCGGCGGGGCGTGCCACAATCATTTTCGTGTTAACAACTCTTTAGCTAAGCCCGGGACTTATAAATTTTAATATGCTGCTCCTAATGACTGTGAGATAAGAGCTCCTACATTCACCCTAAAGCGGCACTCGTGTGGATTTTTGCATATTTGAATTGCTAATTTAATCGTGTCCAGTGTTTTGTATTTACTACATTACAATGTGTTGAAAGCTACAAATAATTACTGGAAAAACAAAACTATTAAAATACCTACTCTTCTTATATAAGGTTTTGCATTATTCGACCAGTTACATAAATTAAAAAATAAAATAAATTGCACAGCCACGCTGTGCATACTTTCTCGCAAAGATTTCACCGTGTGGAGTAAAAATACACAAATTAACAACAGAAAACATTACGCTTACTTAATTGCAAAGAATAAAGGTATGTCCAGACTTCATGAAAATTTACAAATTATTTGAGTTGGGAGAGATTTTTTATAATTCGGATGTTTAATAACGAATTTCGCAGTAGGATTCATAAAGTTTCTATAAAATCGTTATAGTCATTTTGAGAAAAAGTAACAAACAACCTTGGATTCTATAAGAGGTACCTTATTCCGACTTTTCCTGGAATAACGAACTACGGCGTATGGTAGGTCACAATTATAAAGTTATAGTAACGAAGTTTCAAGAAATCTTTGAAAACCATTTAAGAAAAAAAAAGTGATTTTTAGTATGGTGGTTATCCTAAAAGTTCAAAATGGGAGAAAATAAAAAAAAACGGTTGGACATATATTAAAATTACATTAATCTGACCTCCAAATCCGTCCAGTAGCTTAGCACCGCGTACCAAAAAGTAGATCTACTTTGTGATCGTACGAACGGTAGGTACGCACAGACACATCGACATACGCACATAAATATTTTTTATTTTTTTTAGACCGAAAATTTATCCGCAACAAAATCTCAAATTCGAATTTTGCCATCCCAATACCATAAAAGTGTTATAAATAGAATACTATGTTTCATGTACCTACTTATAGTTCAATTCAAAAATGTGTATTTATGAGTTTTTGACTGTCTATGATGGACGGACAGATGGACAGAATGATGAGTTCCTCGTAGGGACTACGAAACCCTAGAAATGACGTACTCATAGAACTCATGAGGAGAGATCGCACTTGGCTGGTTTTTTAATAGTAAAACACACGTTTTTTGTATTTTCAATTACAATAGGGTATGTGAACACAACCAGCTAGGTACCTATTACGGTTCAAAAGATACTGCTCGAATGAAAAAAGATCCCAAGAATATAAGTGTGAAACTAAATTCACGAATTAGACATACTGCGATCAGCAAAAAAGCGATTCTAAAAATACTACATGGAAAAATTGCTTTCGCGGAACTCTGTGCTAACAAATTGTGCGGAACTCTGTGCTAACAAATTGTGCGGAACTCTGTGCTAACAAAGTGTGCGGAACTCTAAATTACAGCACTTTTAAATCAATTTAGATGATAATTAATTTATTAGAAGAAATATTAATTATTTCTTTAAGAAATCAGTGTCAGACTTTGCAGTTAATTAAAAACAAAACTTCCCTTTTACTTCTATTGATCACACGATTGTTTGCCCTCTACATACATAATTGGTATAGATTGTTCTAAGCACAGCTAAAAGTGCTTGGTAACAAGCTTGAATCCCCCTCCACTGTACTTCTACAGAAACAATATCACTACGTGAAACTCCAAGCTCCGGCTTCCCCTGGCTAAGTTTCAAAATAATGAACTTCACAGAGATAATAAAATTTTATTTTCACCTATTTTCACTAGCGGTTTTATTTAAGCTGTAGAGAGGCTGAGGGCGGGATATGGGCGGGCGCGTCGCCATGGCAACCTCGGGCTGAATCTCGCACGCCCCCGTTGCGCTCCCTTGCCCAGAGATTGTTATCGCGTGGAAGATGCTCGCTCCCCACCTTGCCTTCCGCCTCTTTATATTTACGCAGCATTGAAACCCTTAATCTGAATAGATTCAACTCTGCGCGTCGTAAGTAAGTAAGTAGGCAGGCACTGTAAATGCCAAGCGGGCCCTGTGTCGTTTTGTGAAGCATTAAATTCATGCGTCACTTTTCTATGTGACATATCGATTTTTAGCGGGTTTATACAGACTTCAACAAGATAAAGATGAGTCACATACCTACTTAGAATCTACTATCTTAGATATAAATACCTAGATGCACACGTGACAGCTTGTCATTAATATGTTTTGACTGATTGTCCTTCAGTCCAGCCATCTCCTCAAATCCCAAAGTAAACGGATGAATCAGGTCTATGAAGGGCATTTAAGATAAAGTGATCCTGTATTATGATTTTTTTGGCACTTTACTTTTCCGAATTCAAAGTCGCTTGTACTTAAAGGTTTCCTCTTTCATACTAATCATAACTCTTTTGACCCAGGCTACATGATAGTTTAGGATTATTCTACTCTTAATTTTAGTGAACCTTTTAAATTGTTCTCTCCGTTACTTTTTTTTATCAAAATAAAGTATTGCGCCAACTGGAAGAGGACTAATGCCTATAACACAGGCTCTTGCCTAACTTAGGCTTTAGCTGTAATAATTTTAATACTGATCTGTATTTCTTGCTGCATGTGGAGAATATTTTTGTAAACTTTTTTGGTCAATAAATAAATTATTATTATATTTAAACTTCGGAAAAAAACACTGTCTACAAGCAAGTTTCAAAAGATTGCTAGAACTTAGGACAGAATTTGTACAGAACAATGTATGTAAACAATGTTTTTAAATTGGTTGGCACCCAAATATCTGTAAAAGTCCTCTCGCCACACCAATAGATAATGTGTAGGACTATTATAGCTAAAAACGAAACCGTTAGCAGGAGGAATCCCTACTTATGAGGGGTTTTATTGTGTCCTAAATCTGATTCAAAATCTAGCCCACTATTTACGTCTTCTCTGAGTACATATATATTTGTATTTAGTACTAATATATATACTGTGGTTGTATGCACGTACTGAAATTTAAAACCGGTAAAGTGCGAGTCAGAACCGCGCACAAAGGGTTCCGTACCATCATACTAGATGGCACTACTTTCTTCACTTTTAAAAAAATACACGTTTTTTTATGGAGACTTTCACTTTTTATAATTTTTAGTATTTGTTGTTACAGCGGCAACAGAAATACATCATCTGTGAAAATTTCAACTGCCTAGCTATCACGTTTCATGAAATTACAGCCTGGTGACAGACGGACAGACAGACGGACAGCGAAGTCTTAGTATTAGGGTCCCGTATTTACCCTTTGAGTACGGAATCCTAAAAAAAAACTGTGGATGCAATACAATGTTAGCATGAACTGCAATAAGGAAGAAACCTTCAGGCGCAGGGAACCCAATTTTCTGGTTAAATTTTGAATGGCAACCCTTATACCATCGTGTACAGGATAACTTTAGCTGCCTCTTACATTAGCTGGCATATAAGTGACATTTGAAAGCTCCTCAGAGCCCTTGAGACCGGCGTTCGCGGTTTATACGTTGGCTGGTCTGGGAGTAAACCAGTTTCGTGGTGTAGTAGTTAGTCCATTCACTTCACATGAGGAGGTCGCGGATTCAATTTTCGGCGTTCTGAACTTTAGATGCCTAACTACCACTATATTATTCCATCTTACCGCCAAAACATCAATTTTAACATCTTGTCTTCCGGCATAATAATAAGTTATCCAGTTCTAATGCACTGGGGAATCTTGGTAAGCCCATTTCCATCTTCGACATAAGTAAGACAGCGGTTCACTATCCACACGTTAGATATGTCAACGTCCAATTATAATAGACCACTGAAATATTTTAAATTTGTACTGTAGTAATGGTTTATGTTGCTGTTTTACTATATTTATCGGTCAATTTTCGTGTTTTTTTTTCTATATTATGTTATTCTGGGATTCCGTTGTCACTATAAAAGGTTTCTTCAAAATCCGTGCGGGGGTTTTTGCATCATGCGCATTCAAACAAACAAACGGACAAAAAAATAATGAAAAACTGTTCTAACATATTCTACATTTTAAATTGCGCTGGTGTTTTTTTTTTCGATTATATTTAATTTACAATTTTGTTGCCTTAATGATTTTTTTTTGTATAGATGCACAAATTATAATTATAAAGAGGTTAAATAGATTGTTTGAGGTACGGCCGTTGGGGCAGTAAAGTTCTCGAGTGGTGAACGTGCATCGTAAGACGTAGGCAGGCGGCCCACTTGGTAGAACGATGACCTGGTGAAGGTTTCGGGAAGCTGCTAGATGCGGACAGCGCAGGACTGGTTGTTGTGGAAATCCTTGGGGAAACCTTTGTCCAGCAATAGACGTCTTTTACGGGGTAATCTCTGGAATTATTGAACTAATTTCAAAAAATTCTTACACTACTGTAAAGCTACACTTTCCTTATGTATCATGGGGAAATAAATGTTAAAAAACGCACGCTCGCGAGCCACTTACAGTTTGCGCACCACGCCACATCTAATAAGTATAGCAATAAAAACTGTATCCACGCAGACGAAGCCGCAAGCAAAACCTAGCTTTACATATATGTAATACTTACCTAAAGTTTTACTTTTATCCAGTATAGATGTGCCTAGCATAGAGTCATCCGTCCGGGCGGTCCTTCCGAAGCCTAACGTATTCGTCGCCTCTTGACCCAACGGGCCGCTGTAAAAGTCTCCAAAAGCCGTTGCCGTTCCAAGCAAGCCTGATCTGTCTTGAAGAGCTGCTTTTGCTTTCTCTACGCTTTGTTTTAATTGTTCGAATGTTGATTGGTGTAGACGGTATGGAGGCCATTCGGTTGTGGACCATGGTTCCTCTTTTAAAGCGCTACGTTTCAGTTCCAGTGCCCCTGCATAAGAACAACTGCTTTCATACATTGCAGATTTGATGCCTGCGCGTAGCGACGTCGCACACTTCAGGCCGCGGAAGTCGACCCTGAAACAAGGTTGGGAATAGACCATTTATAAAAATGGCGTTGGCACGGCTACCGGATTATATTAGGTACATAATATCTTCATCCTTTTTAAGAAGATATTTTAACATAAGTCTAATCATTATAACGTAGATTTGTTTAAAACTTCACCATCATATCAGCAGGGTTCAAGTGAAGGGGATCAACTAATGTAAGTACTTACATCAATAAACAACTCGAGGCTACATAGATTTTCTTCCCGACATTTAATAATTAAACACGTTAAAAAAACCGACTCAACCACTTAGTACAGTTTTGCATTACTAGTTTTTTTTTGTTAATTTTCTAATAAAGTGCTACACCGATGTTGGTGCAATTTATATAAGAACAGCTCGAGAGCATATCCCATTTTCCAAAAAAATAGTCATGAAACTCGGTTTACAATCTGCGAAGATATCGCATAACACACACACACACACAAAAAAAAACATTAGTCGAATTGTAAACCTCCTCGTTTTTTGAAAGACGGTTGAATATAGCTATTATTTGAATCGATTATTTAGGTATTCTGGGTAACTAAAAAACTGTTCTCAGGGCTGGAAAATGACTACAAACTCAGGCAAAGTTTTCTATCTTACCCCTTTACAATCTTGACCTAACTTACGAGTACGTACTCTCTGGAGGACTCCCATTATTTGGCGACGCCCCTTGTTATTTACACTACAAATTATGGTTCTCTGCACTATAAAAAGGAGACTAAAATGCAGATGAGTAAATAACGATGTGTCAATATCTAGATCTAAAAACCGGTCAAGTGTGAGTCTGACTCGCGCAAAGTAGGGTACCGTAGTCTTTTCAAAAAATAAATGTATATTTTAAAAATCAAAATTATATTTCCATATAAATTATTTTTATAACATTTTGTATGGAAAATCTATGAACTTTCTACATATCCAACTGTACATCGTAAGTTGGTCGAATATTAATTCTAAACTAAGAAAGTCTACTTGGCATTGACAGTTTTCCTTTTAAATTATTTTACTATACACATTTTTTAGATGTCTTGAAATAGCGGTTTAACGGGGTATGGGGACACTTGAATGTAACAAAAATTAGCACATTAAAGCTTAATATTTCGTAAACAAAATATGCCTGTCTTGTGCCTAAGTATAAATTCGTTCCATTTGCTCTTGAGACAGCGGGGCTGTGGTGCTCTGAGGCCAAGTCTTTTGTAGAAGATGTAGAGCGTCGTATGAGGGAAAAGGGTCTGGACCCGAGATCGGCCTCCTTTTTGACCCAACGCATTTCGCTAGCTATTCAGCGGGAGAACGCAGCAAGCGTGGAGGGCTTTTTGACTAGACAGGGAGTTAGTTTTAAACAGGCTGCTGTCTCGGCCGCTGATCCGGGCGTTCGCTGTGCTTCTTAGGTGAGATGGTGCGAATGTGCTCACGTAGGTGACGTCCTAAAGCCACAGTTGAGAATAATAGTACTCAAAGCAGGCATCGACCTCTTTGCCAAGGGATCAGTGTGAGCCCATCCGGCCGTTTGCCGTCAGTGCGACACAAACCGGGAGGCTCCAGGTAAATTAATTGATAATTGGTTCAAAAGTTCTAGTTATTATATAAGTTGTACTAAAATTACATTTATTTTTATCTTTTCACCACGTGATTCTCGTGTTTTGATCAAACCATGCTTCAACAGAATTTTCCTATCGTTGTAAGATTTTTGAAACGATCAGTGAACGATATTTTACAAGCTTTTAATTAACTTTCAATTTATGTTCTTTTGTTCTTTTATTTTAGACAGACTTCCAGAAGTCCAATTTTGCTGAATTTTGGTATGAAGCCGTATTCCCGGTGACAAGAGACTCTTTTGGTATTTTGAAGTTGATCTAATATGAACTTTGCAGGTGGAATCAAGGTCCCAGGTTCCTTTTTTGTTTTCAATATAATCGTAGATAGGTAACACTTTTCTCTCCTTTTTTGAATTGGAAACGTGAAAGAAGAAAAAATAATAATTACAAATCTTAAGAGGACTGTGAAGCTGCGAATTTTTTTTCAAACGGCGTTAACGATTTTCACCTCTTCAATGGTAACCGAGTAGAAGTTTGCCGACACTGCGGTGTGTGATGATAATTTCACGGCCGACCGTAACGGGCAAGATACATATATGATAGATATATGATGTGTGTGATCACTAATGAAGATTTCTTTCTTTTTAGTGAACACAAACGATTACCTCGCCCATTCCATCGCCATTCGGCAATAGCCGAAAGGTTTTCTCTATCCATACTTTAAAACAAAGTATAAATTAAATTGTAAAACATAGATGCTCTATAGTTTACTCGTAAGTCAATGGGCAAATCAAAACCAAAGTACGAGTACATATATTAGTACTGACAAAACGCTAGCGCGTTTTAATAAACAGCAGAAGTGGCGCCATCTATTGACGGTTGGCCTTTCTTCATCATATCAGCCGAAGGACGTCCACTGCTGGACATAGGCCTCCCCCAAGGATTTCTACGACGACCGGTTCTGTGCTACCCGCATCCAGCGGCTTCCCGCGGCCTTCACCAGGTCATCGGTCCACCGAGTGGGAGGCCTTCCTTAGCTACGTTTTAAGTCGCCACTCGAGAAGCTTTCTACCCCAACGGCCATCCGTTTTACAAGCTATGTGCCCCGCCCACTGCCACTTAAGTTTAGCAATTCTGAGAGCTATGTCGGTTACTTTGGTTCTCCTATGGATCTTCTCGTTTCTGATTCGATCACGCAGAGAAACTCCGAGCATAGCACGCTCCATTGGCTTTTGCACTAATACACGCATCACGTAAAAAAAATCATATTTGACAGAGTTGATAGTTTGTCAATAAACTACAGTAACCACATTTTCTTTATTCTCATCGTTTAAAACTTTCGATAAGGTACGAGTATGTACTCAGCGAGAAATTATTTTTAATCTGATTGCAGCGCCTATTTGGCGAATAATTACCAAGTTAAAAGTTATAAAACTTATACCTGCCTACGGAAAAAAACCGGCCAAGTGCAAGTCGGACTCGAAAAGTTCCGTACCATTATCTATAAAAATCACGTTTGTTATATGGGATAAATAATTATTCAATTTATATTTAATTATTTATTTTTAAAGTGAATAATAAAAATCAATATTCTGTGAATATTTCAAGCGTTTACCGGTTGCCGTTATCAATATAGAGCAAAATATTCGAATTTGGAACACTGAGCACTTGGTATTTTTGAAATATTTTTTTTAAAAAAAGCTTGCATCTAAAATTTTAGGTTTATCGATATTGTTATTTTGAATAAAGAAAACTTACCTACCTCATATCGGATATTCTTTTACGTTTTGTTCGCTTCAATTCTTTCTCTTCCTTTTCCGTGGCGACGGCTTTTATGTGGTATCACATTTCAGTGATACCACGTGTAATATCAAATTGGAAAATATTCAAACAATATATTTGAATAACAAACGTTGGAACACAATTTTCTGTTGTGTAATTTAATGCACTTTCTAGTCACTTTATATTTTTGCACGTATACTGCAGTTTTGAAAGGTCACTTCTTAGGTGGATATTATTCTAAATAATGTGTACCACTTGTATAGAACAAAAAGGCCTTCCGATGGTCGTTTCATTGTGGGTTTTCGACGACTGTAAGCGACGCGCTTGCGCCGTGCGCCACAGCATTCAAATTGATTGCATCCGGCATAAGGGAAATGTGTCGTATAACCAATTTATATACTGCTCAATTTGAACACGGCATAAAGTGTCTCTCTTCCAACGTAGTTGAAGCAATGACAGTGAACTTCTGTCATTGCTTCTATCGTCTGCAAGAAACTACCTAATATTGTGAGGGCGCGCGACATTGTTTCAACAATTCTTCCCAAGATCTTATCCCTGCCATTTCTTGAATTGTTCATCAATGCTCTTGGAAAAGTTAACTCAAGTCATATTTTAATATAAAATTGGGAAATAATCTTACATATTACCTAAAAAATTAAGAGACCTTAGAGACTGCAACGATCGATTATGCAAAAGTGTCGATCCAACTTTTTGTTGCCCTTCCAGACAAACAAAAACGAACACTATATTAAAATATAAATCAGATAAACGAAAATGAAAAATATGTTAGGTATTCGAAGAAGGTAAGGAGCTTTCTACTTTCCGAAGATCATTTTTACTTACGGGCGACTGAGGAGCTAGCGTAGCAAGCGACGAAGGAGTGAAGGTATTGTGATGGTAAAAAATATAGAAGTTGAGATTTCGATGAGGATCGATTGCCTTAAAAAACTAGAGACCAAAAAATGCATATGTGTATGTTTGTGTGCGTCCGTCCGGTACTCTAGCGCCTACACTGCTAAACGGAATTTATAACAATATTATTTTTATAAAGTTAAAAAAAAACGCGAGATTTTTAAGGAGTTACTTACGAGTATTATCGATTAAGAAACCTGAAATATATTAAAAATGCTATCTTCAAAAACATCATTTTCCCATACAAACCGCGAAAATCAGAAACGAAAATTGGTTGCAAGAATAAGTCGTTCACCTGCACGTGCGCCAGATACCTTTATTTCCAGTTTTTTATGCCTACTGCCTAAAGGGTCAACGAACGGGTGGACATTCACCATTTTGTGTGCTGTTAATTACGATGAAGATATGTATTAAAAGTTTTTTTACATTTTGCCTGTATTCTATACTAGATAAAGAGTAATTATTTAAAATATCACTCTTGTAATTCTTTATAATATCACTATTGATTTTTTAACATCTTGTATGTATATCAAGTCCTTGTTTAATTTTTTTGTCATGTATTTTAGTTTTGCCACCATATTAAAAAAAATACATGTTTCTCAAAAATGGATCAAACTATCTGAAGAAAATCTGTACTTACATGGTATAGTTTATTCTTCTAGAAAAAAAACTTACAATTAACCTCCCATACAAACCTACATTATTTGTATGTTTTTCATCAAATCTGATATTCACCTCTGTACTTTGCTACTAGGCAAGCGATGTATTTTCTTGATGAAAAGTGCTTTAAGAGTAGATATTGATATTTTATACATAGAAAAAGAAAATCTCCCAGGTTGTAAAACTTTTAAGTATTTTACCCGGCTTTTCCCTGGGTGCATGACGAACGTACCCCTTGAACTCCCTCTTCTTTTGTTCAATTATTATTATTATTGTTATTATTAGTGCTTTAAACAAAACAAAAAACGACGGGTTGCACTCCGGGAGTGCCGGCAGAAGTGAAAACTTGAATATTAACGTTGTGCATTTTTGATATTTTGGAATGGTTGGGAAATAATTTGCACAAATTGCTTTGATTATCAGTATAAAAGTACTATCATTTATGTGGTAGAATACAATATTTATTTATTGCGCTATCGTACACAAACATGACAATTTATATTACATTAAAAAGTTTATATCTCAGAAAAATCAACAAAAAATCAACTCCATCCGTCTTACGAATTTTCGATCAGGTCACGTGTCCTGACGCGAGTTTAACATTTTTTACCCATTACAAAACAAGTGCACAACGCCGCTAAAGAAGTTTTCACTACTCCATCCGTCTTACGAATTTTCGATCAGGTCACGTGTCCTGACGCGAGTTTAACATTTTTTACCCATTACAAAAAAAGTGCACAACGCCGCTAAAGAAGTTTTCACTTTAAAAAAATCAAAAAGAAAGAAATGAAATGTCTGAATAACAAATGGGATCCAGGATTCGCAACCTGAGCCATTTTCTTAGTCAAAAAACCATTCACTTACAATTATAAAAAAACAGTTTTTAATAAGCAGCGCAGTGTCAACAAATATGGATTCATGGTCATTATAAAAAAGTTTAAAGATAGAAATTAATATTAAGAACAATAGTTATTAAAATAAAATTTATTCTCAAAATAGCATTAAGCTTTTAGAAATTAAATGGTCGTAAACATATGACTATTGTTTAGATATTTTGAGAGCACGGTGGCTTTAACCCCATGAAGTCGGGTTTTTTCACCTGAAAAAATCGCCTTTATTGAGGCAAAAAATACACATTTTTAATCTCTAGAATTATCGCAGCAATTTACTAATGTCATATTTGGGAATACCCCGCATGAGATTCCATTACTTTCAGGAAAATTCTAGAAAATTAACTAGTCTAAAAATTGCCCCATCTGACCACTAAGAAAACGGCTTTGTTCCATTCAATGGAACATAGCTCAGGGGATTGGAACATGAAAGACATGCCACTAGTTACTAATAAAAGACCATAAGGTCAATAATAAAAACCAATAACTGTTTTATTTTCAATAAAAATTGGTATTGAACTTCAAAAACTGAATCGGCAATTTCATAGATATGGACCTATTATATACGAATTTCTACGTAGATAAACATAATATTATTATTAATAATCTACTGGTATTTTGATTTATTTATTTAAATACAAGTCGAGAAAATAATCCGCCTAATAGTTTTGTAGGAGGGATAACAAAGCGAAAAGCAACTCCTATTCGTAGGTAGTATGTATTATAGAATAGTGAGATAGCCAGGTACAACTGCTCACGGTATCAATGTGGAAGTGCGCTGTTCGTACTGGCACACAGGCATGCGTTTTGCGGCACTCGGCAGGAAGTCTGATCATTACGTAACATTTAGTAGTCTTTGACATTACCATTCATTGTAAAATAAAGTGCCGCCAGACAGACAGTTCGGTTTCTACAGTCTGACCTTCACGATATATTAAGAACTACGAGGTTTTTATCCGTTTAGTTTTGTTCTGTAGGTAGGTTAATCTGATTATCCGATTCGCTGACCATACCGTGGTCATGGCTGAGACTATGGAATACCTTAGCATAATGCTCAATGGCATCAGTGAAGTCTAGCAACAAGTGTGGGTCTTAAAATGAACATGGACAAGACGAAAATAATGTTAAATGTCCGTGTCGCACCAACCCATCTAAAGGTTGGAGACTTTACACAGAAAGTTGTTGACAAATATGTATACCTGGGAGAAACAGCCTAGCTAGGTAAGTCCAACTTCAAGAAATAGATCATTTGACGAATCCAACTCGGGTGACCAGCGTTCGGGAAGCTTCGCAATATCTTCACGTCCCAAATACCGCAGTGTCTCAAGACTAAGGTCTTTGACCAGTGTGTGTTTCCAGTGATGACATACGGAATTGAGACATGGTCGCTTACTATGGGCCTCATAAGAAGGATCAAGGTCACCCAACGGGCAATGGATCGAGCTATGCTCAGAATTGCCCTACGCGATCGAATCAGAAATGAGGAGATCCGCGGGAGAACCAAAGTAACCGACATAGCTCACAGAATCGCTTAACTGAATTGGCAGTGGGCAGGGCACATAGCTCGAAGGAGCTAGGGTAGCAAGCGAAGAAGGAGTGAAGAAGGTATTGTGATGGTAAAAAAATATCGAAGCTGAGATTTCGATGAGGATCGATTGTCTTACACGAATCCAGTTCAAAAAACTAGATACCAAAAAATGAGACATGGTCGCTTACAATGGGCCCCATAAGAAGGCTCAAGGTAACCCAAATGGCTATGGATCGAGCTATGCTCGGTATTGCCCTACGCGATCGAATCAGAAATGAGGAGATCACAGAATCGCTAAACTGAATTGGCATTGGGCAGGGCACGTAGCTCGTAGATCATTGGCCGTTGGGGCAGTAAATTTCTCAAGTGGCGACCGCGCACCGGGAAACGTAGCGTAGGAAGGCATCCCATGCGATGGACCGACGGCCTGGTGAAGATCGCGGGAGGCCGCTGGATGCGGGCAGCGCAGGACCGGTCGTCGTGGAGATCCTTGGGGGAGGCCTTTGTCCAACAGTGGACGTTTTTCGGCTGTTCAGAAGTCGATGATATATACCTGTCGTATAAGGATAAACGCAAAATCAGGATTTATTACAAAAATACTAAAGGCCTAATGGTCACTCAACCAATTCTAGTAAAAAATCATTTCCATCCGTTGCTCCGTTGCGACGCCAACATGCGCGAGCAAGTACAAGCAATAGGTAAGTACATCTTATCTCATTACTACATTCTTGTTATCATAGAGTTGACCATTTTATGAAATGGTTGTATTTCATGAAATGGACAATATCTGTCGCCCACATCATGATATGGTCTGGCCAGATAAAGGAACGAATTTCGCGTTTGACGATAAAAAACAGCTAAACTGGCCAGATCATAAAATTTCTGGGCGGATCTGTGTTGAGCGAGCGATAATAAGATTAGGTTTGATGATGATACTTTTGAAGAGCCTCGCCCCATTATTGGTGGCAGAATGCATTTAAAGGTTTGTTTAGCATGATATGCACAAACTATCGTTCCACTTTCTCGTCTCCTCCATTCACCAAAAGTTGGCAGGAAGAAATCGATTAAAGCGATAAGTCTGCCTTTGCATAACATTGTGTATTTTGCTAGGTAATAAGTTTTTTATTTTTGTATGTTTGGTGTGCAATAATAGTACATTATGGTACAAGTGAGTAATGATGGTGATTACCGCTGAGGCGCTATTGAGACCCGAGCCGTTAGGTGAGGGTCTTAAGAGAGCCGAGGACGGTAATCATCAATACACTCGTGTAGCATACGACGTTTTTCAACACACTTATGATACATGGGTGTAAAAGGAAATAACAAACTCGTGACGATGTTAAACCCTTGCCTGCGGCAAAGTATATATCTTGCCTGCGGCTCGGGCTCACAAATGTCATTGGTTTGTTATTTACCTTTTTACCACCCTTGTATCTTATATATCTATTAATAACTCTTTGGTATGGTTCTTTTTTTATTATATTAACGTGGGTGAAGTCGTCTTAGAAGTCTTAAACCAGTGACAATTTGTATGAAATAAGGACGTTACAGCCCCGAAGTTTTTTGACCTCTGTGGCTCCTAAGATTTAGGTACAATATTATGTCAATAGAGTCTCTATTGTATTTTAATACTGATTTTGTGTTTTAAGTTTCAAACAATATAATCCAAATATATTTTTTCCTTAAAACCAGAGAGCAAGTGGAGCAAGAAACTCCACGAAAAGCTTAGAAGTAGTCACTTATCACAAAACAAATGGACCGAAAAATCGGACTTCTGCGAGGGGCCTGCAAACCCTGCCCACGCACATAATGTGGGCATGAGGACAAGCATATTACGTTCCTTAGAAAGCCCAGAGGCATGCAAAGAAACTTTCACCTGCTAAAATAATGTGTACAAACAGGCTGATTAAACTAAGTACATACTTAAACTTGATTTTACAACATCATTAGGCAAATTAATTAAATTGAAACCTTGACGAAAAATAGTTTCAGTTTCATAAATCGACAATCGTGCTACAGTGAAAAAGAATTTCCATAAGTGGCAGTTTACATACGAATGCATAACGCATCTATCAACACATTTGGCTAACACGCAACCGTTTACAAGAACATGGCTCGCAATGTTTTAAATTAGCAAAACAGTTTATTATATTCTGACACGGCGGCGTTTGGGAAGTAGTAACCACGGTAGTTCAGATGCAGATCGTCAGTATTGCAAAACGTCTGGATTGCTAATTGTTCTATTTACCAAGACAATGTCCGATCACAAAATATTATCGATGTTGTAACAGATGAAACATGTTTAATTCGTCAAAGAAAAATTGAACAGTTTAGGTCAAATGTTTTAGGGTTGAGTAATATTAATTCGAATTAACTCGTTTATATACATAATAGGGTCCCGTTGGTCACCCTTGGGTATACGGAAACCTTAAAAATCGAAATAAATCTAATTTATTATAAGGATCATAGATAAGACCACAAACTTTAAACTAGGTGTAGGTATGTGTTTTTTAATTTGAAGCAAACTGTATCCCAGATATGTTTTTACTTTTTCGACCACGTCAAAGTATATTAGTACCGCGTAGTGCGGTACGTGTACGTACGTAGGGTTGAGGAAGTGTTGGTATTGCAAAAAAAGTTTTTCCAATTTTCGTCACAATGTGTTCTTTATCATTAACACATACCGAAAAACCGAACATCTCAATTCCATCTGTCCGTACGAGCGTGCTTACGTGCGACTGTCTGACACGCTAGACTCTGGAGGCAAAATTTTTAGTCCGATTGGGACCAAATTTGGAACTTTTGAGTTTTAAATTATTTTATCGGGGGATTGTCTAAAGTTTCTTTGTAGCATCAAATCGAATAGTAGCTGTCATACCACAAAAACTGTTTTTTTTTTCTCAAAAACGAATAACGATTTTGATAAAACTTTGCACATTATAGTTGCTTATTTTTCATTACTACATTTAATACCCATTGGTCAGGGATTTTTATGGTTCTCCTACAAATTAAAATGAAACTTGCGATTTACTTGCAAATGGTTGGAGGTACTAACTCTACTACAAAAAAAAAACTCGTATTAAATTGTCATAATTACGAATAAGTATATATTGGGTGACGAATTAGTATATATTTGGTTACGAATAAGTACGTATATATTTGGTCATGCAACATGAATTCATCAAAATTATTACATTTCTTTAATTGCATTTTTATATTTTTTTAAAATGGTCAGAAAGTTTAGTGCGGGCTGCCGTACAATTTATTTAATCTACAATTGACAAGCCCTTAAGGATTTATTACACCTGACGGTAAGTAATGCATTGCATACGTACGTATATTTCTATGTAAGTATGTACATTCAGTCTGATTCCCATAGTACAGGGAATCTTAGTTTGGAGTGTGACATGTGTCCCTGAATTATATGTTAGTATGTACAGAGACCAGCATATCAAGCTGGACACTTTGGACTTTGTATCGTTCTAAAGCCGCATGCGTATGGATCAGAATCTCACTACGAGTGTCTAGCTTGATGTGCTGGTCTCGTTACATTCAGTCTGGTTCCCATAGAACAGGGAATCTTAGCTTTTTGACTGACTCTAAGATTTAAGCATGAGATGAATTAAATGTAATCCGTATCCAGCAGCTTCTCGCAACCTTCACCAGGTTAAAAATTAAAATTAAAGAAATAAAAGAACTTCATTCTAAATGACAGCTGTAAAGCCTAAAACCCTTTTATATAAACTATTTGTCCTCCTAGACAGGTACTAGTTCCTATAGTATAGATAAATAATGGATCTCTTCAAGACCTTTATTTTGAATGACAGTTGTCAAACTAAAAGCCCCTGAACTCGGAAACAATTGATCCTAAACTACTAGTTTTGAAAGGGAAATAATGGAACTTCACGAGATTTTCATTGCGATTGACAGCTGTCAATCTTTAAAACCGCCACAACTAGGAGTGTCCTATATCACAGTATATATATTAGTACTAACGTACTATATCTTGTGCAGAAATAAATGATAGGTCTCGTCAAGATCTTGATTTCGGATGGCATCTATCAAACTTAAAAGTAACAAATCTTGTAAACTGTTGATGTTAGAGTACTTGTTCCCAGAATTAAAGTATAGATCTCCCTGAGGTCTTCATTTTTGATAACAGCAGTCAAACTTAAAACTAAGTATATATTATATCTCGAAAACTATTGATCCTAAACTAATAATTTCTGAAGAGGAGTGATGGAGCTCATCGAGATGTTCATTTCAGATGAGAGTTGTCAAACTTAAAACTACAACATCTAATGTGTTTGTTTGTTTGTTACCTTTTCACGCTTCAACACCTTGACTAATCTTGATGAAATTGCCATAGCTTGTGTCACTAAAAAGGATATAGGCTACTTTTGAAAATAGCACAGTCCGATGCATTTCCTGAGGGAACTGAAAATATACCCTTTTTTGTGTGAATTTCATTAACATCGCTACAGAACAATGGATTGTTGTGATTTTTTTAACATATATTGTTTATATACTGATTGTTTACTGATTAACCAATCCTGACATAAATCCCGAGAAATCTGGGAAAACTCATTCCCACGCTCGCGCACGTCTGCGTCGCAGTGACAACTTGCCAAGTTACATCATTTAGAAGCACAGAACATAGCAATTTTTTTTAAGCTACTAAAAACAGTTGTACATTCTCTATTATTTGGACAAGTCTAAAATAAATATTTCTATTTGAAGTTCCATAGCTATGATTTACGGACCATTATAGAACTCGATACCTGCCCATTTAGATCGCTGTAATTTTTTTAAATCGAACTTGGCGACATTTCACAAGTATTTCTTGTAATTTCTTATCATTATATAAGTAATAGACATATGTACATATAAGATATTTTTGGTAGTACCGAACCCTCGGTGCACAAGCCCGAGTCGTACTTAGCCAGGTTTTTCTTTTTCCTTTGCATACGCCTATTAACCTACTTAAATAAAAAAAACCAGTTTCTAAGTCACCTGGAAACGGTCTATAGTTTTGATAAATAGTAGTGGTAAGGAACACTAATTTCGCAAGTCCGACCCGCACTTGACCAGTTTTTTGATTTTTTTCTTCTTATGCACCCAATAACTTATCTCCATGGCAAATATTAAGTTTATTAATTACCTGGAAGTGGTCTGTAGTGGTGATACGGAACCTTTAGTGCGCGAGTACGACTCACAATTGGCCGTTTTCGAGTTTTTCCATTGTATACGTCCAATAACCTCTCTTTCAAGATTTCAAGGTGTTTATTCAAAATACGTACAAATTACACTCTTTCTGATAGTCATAAAAAAGTAATAACATAATTTTACATGTCATTTGTAAAAAAACAAAAAATAAACAATCACTAATTTATGACGTCAAAATCATTGATAAAACAGATTAGGTATGTCATTGGTTCGATCCCCACCCAGGGCAAGCATTTGTGTGATGAGCAGATTTGTTTGCTTTGTGTCTGGGTGTTAAATATATCTATATATGTATGTATTTAAACGTATATAAGTATGTATACCAGTCTCTGGTAACCCATAACACAGGGAATCCTACTTTGGGGCCAGATGACCATGTGTGATTTGTCCCAGAATATTTATTTATTTATTAGAACATAAAAACAATATGACACTAGAAGTTATACATTAAAATCATTGAATGTCAATAATTCTTTTGACAAGAGTAGGCCAGTTCACACGGACAGCACCCGGTCACGAGTATAACGCGAGAGTCAGATATCGCGCCCTTCAACCATATTAGAGGGAACCCGGCTCCCGTTGCGCCACCATCCGCACGAACTTTTAAGCGAGCATTCACCACTCGTGTCAATTATAAAATTTAAATATCAAAAATAAGTAAATATTTTAAAAAAATACTTAACTTGTCATTTCTTATCGCTTCCACGTCAATTCTTACATTAAATGGTTGTCATTTTATAATCATTAAACATGATTTCCGTTGATAGAAGAAACAATGTCTACCCAAACATTTTTTTCATTTAAATATTCGGATGTCTTATAATAACCTTTTTTACAAAGAGTTCTTTTGACACAATTTTTAAACTGTTTTTTCTGACAAATTTAAGACATCATTGGGTAGTTTGTTATACATTCTCGTAAGTGTGCATTGTCCCACGAAAGACTTATTGATTTTTCTAAGTCTGGTATAAGATTTCAAGATTATTTTTGTTCCGGATGTTATGACTGTGCCTGTTACTATTCAGTGAGAAGAGATGCAGATTTTTGCGAAAATACATTATATTTACATAAATGCACTGACTGGAAAAAGTCATTACATTCATATCTTTAAAGTTATCTCGAAGCACCCCACGAGAACGCATTCAATAAATCGCGAGGACTGCCCTTTTTGCAAAACAAATATGGTATGGTATAACAAATAGCTGCATGTCCTCACAAAAGTATCCCATAAGACATAATACTATGGAAGTAGCTGAAATATACCAAACTTGCGTTTTCTATATCTGTAAGGAGCCTGATTTTTTTGACTGCCTATGCGGCTGAACTAAGCCTGCCTGCTATCGTTTCTATACGCGGGCCCCATTGAAGTTTTGAATCTACAAGTAATCCTAGAAACCCGCTTTGTTTTACAAATTCTACTTTATCACCAGCTAAGGATACATTTTTGTTTACTTCAATTACATTAGGTAATGTGAACTTATTACATACAGTTAAACAATTGTAAACTTTTAAAAGAGTGTCGTTTACTTCGTCAGACATATCGGTTTCATCGGTTATCAACCTTAAAAACTAGTGATGTATATCATCCGCAAAAAACACAATTTTCGGCAGTGATTCAACCATGAATGGTAGATCATTAATTTATAATAAAAATTGTGTAAGCCAAACAGATTTTAAGTTACAGGTAGGTCGAAAGTGGCCCGAAATGATTTGGGTAAAAACCCACGGCCGGCGTCGCATTTTCTTTTCGAACTTGGCGCACATACTGTCGTGTGTCTGAATCAGAAGTAATAAAATAGTTATGAAGCAGATAATAAGAGTTTCGGACGTTTTGCCATTATGCGTATTGGACTATCTGCATTTCAATCTAAAGGAGTTAGTGTTGGCACAGGCAGGCGTCTTTTGCAACGTTCCTACATAAATGAAATTGCGTTGATCACAAGCCACTGGAAGTAAACGGCCATGGCGGCGCCCGTAAACAATCAATTTCTGTAAGTTAGAGTTATAGCAATATTTTAATTTATTCTCGCAAGTAAAACTGAAACTCGATTGAAAGTGGTCAAAATTGTTCAGATAGAGCAACAATATATTCACAAGGAGATGGATACGTCATAATATTCGTGTCAGCGAAGGAATTCAAATTATCGATTTTCAAATCATTCATTTTTCAAATTCCGCAATAAACCTAATTTCAATTATGCAAATTCTAAATTTCCGATTCAAATAACCCCCGAGGCAAAAAGAAGGGTATTGTAAGTTTTATTTGTGTACCTGTGTATCTGTCTGTGGCATTAAAGCTCCCAAACGGACGAAACTATTTTTAATTAGTTTTTATTTTTTTAAAGGTGACTACACCAGGAGTGTGATTGAAGAACTATGAGCTATGATTCAAGAATATCTGTTCAGCCGTTTGAAGATCATCAGCCAGCTCTTTTCTAGCTTATAAAAAGATGTGAACAACTTGCACAAGTCTGATCGATTCAAAATAATGTTTCCTATTACTTCGGTGGTATTTCAAGAACCTTGACCTGATGTTGCAACATCACTTGGTTTCAGCAGGATACCTAACTCCTCACCAACTTACAGCAGAGGTATCGTCTTTGGGCTTATTAGAATGGTCTCAATGAATAGGTTAAGATAGATGGTGATCAGAGTCTCCTGATGGAGTAGGAAAGATAAATGTCGGAGGTATTTTTAAATTTTCAATATACTTTTCTAATAAAATACAAAGGTTTCGCTATTTGTTTTCATCCTGAATGGAAACAATAAAACAAATAGCGAATTTTTTTTTGTTTCTAAATGGTTGAATGGATTTATGCAAACACAAGGTACAATTTCTAAGTCCTAAAGCTGCAGTGGTACTGCCTGCCCAAACCTTAGAACACTAGATTTTTTGTTGATTTTGAATTAGTATTGAATGTGGCATAGTGATCGAAACAGCAATAAAACGGTTAAGCTCATCTTTAGGATTCCGTAGTAATACAAGGAAATACGGTAATCCCTTATTTGTAAGGTGGGGGTGTTTTTAGGGTTCCGTACACCCAAAGGGTGACCAACGGGACCCTATTACTAAGCCTCCGCTGTCTGTCCGTCTGTCAGCGGGCTGTATTTCATTAACCGTAATAGGCAATCAGTTAAAATTTTCACAGAATGTGTATTTCTATTTCCGCTATACAAAAAATTTTAAAACGTGTAAAAAATAAGGAAGGTAACTCGATATAAAAAAAAGTGTTTTTAAAGGTGTTTAAAAATATTTTTGATTGAACTCTATCGTAAAAACAGTTATACATACAAGCATGGAACTTGGTGTGATTGTATTACTTATACTGAAGTAAAATAAAAAAAAAATTAAAAATCGGCAAAGTGTGAGGCGTACTTGCGCTAAGAAGTCCGAGCTGAATGACAAATAAAACTTTTTTTTTGTAGCGAGCGTTGATGTCTTTTGTTTTTAATGTGAATAGGTATCATTGTCGTTATACTATGTAGTAGTGTGGAGAGGTTTGTTGGTACGGAACCCTCGGAGTGCTAGTCCAAATCGCACTTGACTTGTTTTTTTTTAATCATGTACCACATCGTGTGGAATATCGTTAAATAGGCATTTCAAAACTATTATTGTGCGTTTGAGAATAACATTTTTTCGATATTTTAAAGTGCTCATTAGATTTAACAGCTTTACCGTCATTTTAAGAAACCTAAAAGGTATTGGAAATGGTAGAGCATTACAATGAATTTAAAAGGAAAATTATCACGGCTAAGTAAGCTTTCTTAGTTTAGGTTTATTATTCGACCAATTTAAGATGTTCAGTTGGATTTGTAAAAAGTTCACAGATTTTTCGGGTTCCGTACCAGGTAACGGGACCCGATTACTAAGCTTACACTGTCTGTCTGTATGTCTGTCTGTCCGACCTTTTAAAGGCTGTGCCTTTGGAACCGTGATAGGTAGCGGACTGACATTTTCACAGAATATGTGTTATAATGGTGAATTCACCAAAAAGTAATAAAAATTAGAAAAACTAAAGTTTACGGAGCTACAAGAGAAAAAAAGTGCTCTTTCATAGGTTTTTTTATTTTATATATTTTTTATAATTATACGACAAAAAATGATAAAAGCCGACCAGGTGTGTGTCGTACTCGGCCTAAGGAGTCCGAATCAAATTTTAAAAAAGCTTTTTTCTGTCGCTTGCTTTGTTTTCTTTTGTTTGCAAAATAGGTATAATTATCATATTTATGTGGAGTAGTGGTGTGGTGCTATGGAACCCTTGGTGCGCGAGTCGAACTCGGAATTGGCCGATTTCATTTCACCTAAACTTTTCTAAGGCAACTGAAAAAAAAAGAATTTATTTTCAAGAATACGGACCCGCACTTTGCGAGTGGTCACCGACACGCACTTGGTTGTGTTATGGCAAAATGGAACAGTTTTTGATGGAGAAAATCGTGAAAATGTTTTCTATATCATTAACACATACCGAAATACTGATTATCTCAATCGCCCGTCACGCTTGGCTCTGAATGTTAAATCTTTAGTCCGATCAGGACCAAATTTGGAACTAAATTAATTAATAGAAGGATTATAAAAAGTTTCTTCGTACCGTCATACAACAAAAAGTGTTATTTTTTCTCAAACACGACTCTAACGAGTTCTCCTACAAATGAAATTGAAACTTGCAATTTACTTACAAACGGTCGGAGCTAATAAATTGTGATGTATTACGAATAAGTATATAATATTTGGTCATGCCACATGATTTCATCAAAATTATAAATAAAAAAATATAAAATTTTTGTATAAAAAAAAAACCAAAAAATTGACGAAAAAGTTTAGTGCCGTACAGTTTATATTCCTCAAAGGGCTCAAACGATTTTACTAAGTAAAAGTTTATACGGCCTATACTAGACTATACCTAAAGTTCACTGTTCTAGAAAAAATCGGTACCAGGGTTCTTTGTTATTTATTCACCAATACTTTTTTATTTGCTACTAGAGAAGCATTTTAGGGTTTACTAGTCAACAAGGAACCTTTAAAGTTTCGCCATGTCTGTCTGTATGTCCGCGGTTTAGCTCAGAGGCTATTAGTACTAGAAAACTGTAATTTGGCATTAGTATACATATTAATCACGCCGAAAAAAGTGGTACAATGAAATCTTGAAAACAATTTTTTTAGGATACTTCCCCCACACGTAAACAGTGGGAGTTTTTTTTCGTTGACGTCCCTATCGTGTGGGGGGTATCGTTGAATACGAGTAGGTCTTTCAAAATTACTGAGGGTTTGCTAAAAGTTTCGTCGTCCAGCTAAACCGCTATTTCAGGACATCTGAAAAAAATGTACCTAGGCTTTTTTATTTTAGGAGTAATAGTCAAACAACTTAAAATGTGCAGTTGGATTTGTAACAAGTTGATAGATTTTCCATATAAAAAGTTCCATTACTAACTGCAAATATAATTTTGTTTTTTAATATATATTTTTTTTTCAACTACGGAACCTTACTTTATGCGAGTCCGACTCGCTCTTGGCCGGTTTTTTAATGTCGATTTCTGTATGCGAGACTATACACGAGAATGCGTCTAATACAGAGCATCAGTACAATATCTTATTAAGGTTGATCTTTACTAGTAAAAAAAAACTTAATGGTGAATTGATAAATAGCATATCTTACTAGGTATGCCATAATAACGTTGTTATTACGCAAAAATATACCAAATAGTATAAAACAGCAATATGAATTACCATAGGGGCATAAATTCAGCGTGATGTAGCGACTCCAAGTCAGCCGTGTATGTAGAGTACTAGCCTGAATAATAATCACATAAATCACCTCTGAATTAATTACTGCAATCTACTTATTCTGCCGCATGTATGCAATTTAGATACGAGTATGTGTAGGTACAACTGACAAGGATCTACTGCATAAGCATACTATTAGGTAAGTATGGAAATTTCGAAAAATTTGATTTAGAAAGATCCTAAGGTTAAAAATATAATAGGATTTATGACAGCTTTGCTGTATAATTTTCATAGAAATCATATTTCAGTGTGAAGCATCTACCTAAAAATTATATATTTTTATCAACCGTTTCTGTATCGACTTACCTACTCTCCACTGGTATATGATGATGGATCTCTGATCGTAACAACCTTTGTTTTAATCCGGAATGGTTCCCGTAAGTAGATCAAGACATGATTTAAAAGCTTAATCGTTTAGTGCTAAGTAAATGACTTAGCACTAAACGATTAAGCTTTTAAATCATGTGAAGAAAGTAGAAAAAAGTGGATTTTACATAAAAATTGGTTATCGAGCATTTCAGCAATCTATTAACTTTTGACCTAAGACCTGAAGCCGACAAACGGACATGTTATAAGAAAACATCAAAATAATATTTTCTAGTTTCTACCGTCCTCATCAAAAAATATCTGTAGCTTAGCGGGAAAAAAACAAAAATAGCTTACCTAAGTAAGCAGAGCAGATAACGTAAGTAAATAACGTATGAAGCGGTTTGTTAGTCCTACTACAAAAATAGTTGGACCAAGACCTAGGGGTCAAGGCCCGTAGTCCAACTAGTGGGACAGAGCAGTTGGACCCGCACCAAAATTAAATTTCTCAAGATAAAAATTAAGTTCGATTTCAAAAGCTCTAGGTACCTAACTCTCGGGTACTGGTAGTGGTTGTCACGCGAGCCATAGTGCAATGGAAGCATTGTCCGCCAAAATTGGAAAGAAAGTACCTCAGTATAGTATCCATGTTCCTAACCCTACACACAGGAACGTAGACCAATTGGAAGGAGCGTCTCCCTAGACTAAGAAGGTATATATAATTATATATGAGTCGGAAGCCGATCGTAAAATTGGGCAGATTATGAAAGCCTGGGCGTATCATAGAAGGGCTCCTAAAAAACTAAGGTTAGGTTAGCATGCCTCCGTAGAAAGGAGCCCCGCTTCGTTGACTTAATATTTTTCGGAATCCCGCGATGATATGCCCGGGCATTTCATGATCTGCTCAATGCTACGATCGGCCGCCGACAATGCATGGTTGAAACAAACTATGTATTAATCTTGTTTTAAATTGTACGTGAAGCTGAGCACTGAATTCACCTTGAGGAGTTATGACCAGATGAAGACTCACCTCTACACAGTACAATCGGGGCACCAGGCATCCAGGGCACGGGTCATATTGTCCGCCGGCGGCGGCGCGCGCCGAGTCCCCGCCGTCAACCGGACACGTCACTCACACCTCGCCAGTCGGAAGGTGACACTACCAAGTCTGGGTACTGTTTATCTTGTTTGCGCGGGAAAAAATAAACAAATCAATACAAGAAGAGCAGGCGAGTGCTCGCGGACAGGAAGCAGGGATAATAGAAAGGCGCTTCGTCCGGTCGCCGGAGACGACAAGGGTACGGGGGTGGCACGGAAGGTGTTAGCCACGCCCCTGGGTGGGGCCTGCGCCCGCCTGCGCAGGATTATCAGCTAGAAGGAAGCGCCGGGCTTTCGCGATGTCACCCTAGTCCGTACCCCAGGGGACAAGCGTCAGGTTTACTAACAAACTAACCCTACGGTCTCGCTATTTAGTCATAAGACTGCATAACATTGCCTAAATTTTATCTTAAAAATTATGTTTTTTGAAAAACTATAAAAAATACTTAGGACATGTGTAGGACACAAACAGTCAAGATGGGCAAAAGCTATCTATGTTTATCCTCTCAGTTCTTATAAATGAATTTAGTTTTAAGTGGTTTTTGTACAATAACGTACAGAGTTTTTCTATTTTGACAGAAGGTACAGATTATATGAAATTAGTAGAAATCAAATTTTAATTTTTCATGCGCTTGTACAAAAACCACATAAAACGAAATTAGAGTAAAATATCACTTGGCTATCTTGAAAGTTTCCAACCTACACATGTCTTTAGTATTTTTTTATAAATCTTAAAGTATCACCTGGCACCTAGGCAACGTTGAGCAGTGTATTGAAAATACCTGCAATACTAAAATTGGAACTGAAATGTTTAAGGACGTTAGTTCCTTATCGCATTTTACTTATTCACAATCTATTTATTGTAGACAAAAAATTTTACATCTTAATATCAATATTGAAAAAAATACATTAATAAAATAACGTTTTTAAAAATACTTGATAGTATCACAGTAAGTCAATTTAAAAATAACAATGTCATGTTTTAAAACTAAAAATTCTGTATTAAAATATATTATTTAAGATTTAAAAAATCTCTTAAACTATAAAATGTGTGCCCGAGAAGCCAACGTTTTAAATTTTCCTTGAAGCTTGCCTGTGCAAAAGCTTCAGTAATATTATTAGGCAGTTTGTTGTAGTCTGACGGCCCCAACACACGAGTAGTGTCACCAGACCTAGTAAGTCTACACCGCACCGGCAGGAGTCTGTCCACGTTGCGGTGGTGCGAGTGTGTACTTAAATCTCTCGGTGTCACGTATACTCGTGACGATGGTTGTACACACACCTTAGTAAAGTAGAGCTAGGCTGAAAAAAAGTATGCCAAGTGCGTGTCGAGCCACACACAAAGCAGGGTTCCGTAGCCCTTTGAATAAATAAATGTATACTTTAAGTAATTTTTGCACTTGGTATAAAACATTGTTGACCAGTGATGACATACGGAACTGAGACATGGTCGCTTACTATGCGCCTCATAAGAAGGCTTAAGGTCACCCAAAGGGCAATGGAGCGTGCTATGCTCGAAGTTTCTCTGCGTAATCGAATCAGAAACGAGGAGATCAGTAGGAGAACTAAAGTAACCGACATAGCTCTCAGAAATGTTAAACTTAAGTGGCAGTGGGCGGGGCACATTGCTCGTAGAACAGATGGCCGTTGGGACAGTAAAGTTCTCGAGTGGCGACCACGTATCGGAAAACGTAGAGTAGGCAAGCCTTCCACTCGGTGGACCGATGACCTGGTAAAGGTCGCGGAAAGCCGCTGGATACGGGCAGCGCAGAACTGGTCGTCGTGGAGATCCTTGGGAGAGGCCTATGACGTCCTTCGGCTGATATGAATGATGAATGAATAAAACATTGTATTTTGTATGAAAAATCTATGAACTTTTCACAAATCTACCTGAACATCTTCAGGTCGTCGACGATTACTCCTAAACTAGGTAAGCGTACTGGGCCTTAATAATTTTGCGTTTAAATTTACTATTTCCTATACTTTCAGAATTCAACTTTCAGGGTGGGGAGATCACCTACCGCTTGACACTGTTAGTAGAGCCAAAACTTTACATTTTGTAAATCATTTGTCGGAAAAATTATATTAGTAAACCCTCAGTAATTTTAAAAAATGTATGTGAAGTAGGTAAAAACATTCATCATTTTATACCTTACCTTTATAGGGGTTACAGAATTGTATAATCATACAAAATTTCAACTTTATAGCCGTAATAGTCTGAGAAAAATGGCTGTGTGTGACATACCGACAGACAGACGGGCAGGTAGACGAACATGGCAAGATATACGGAACCCTTAAATTTTGCTTTTGTCTTTGTTGCCGACGCCGTCATTGTGTGCCTTAGGTTAGGCTATTTCAGATAGACTCACATAGCCGCAGATTTGTTTATCGATTGAACACTCTGCTTATTTTGACAGAGGTTCAGGTTCAGATCTTAGTAATGGAAAAATGATTCTCTAATTGATCTTAACCTATTATTACTATCGATCAACGAAAGAGCGAAGAAGGTATTGCGATTTTTCGTCAACTAAAATGCGTTCCAATCGGGTGTTAGGTACATGATATCTCTCGCCTTTTTTCAGATTTGAACATTTTATAATGAACCAAGTTTTTCCCGCGGTGTCGGCCGTGTGGATTTATTTTTTATGACAAGAGTGTGATGTACGAGCTATCTGGAGCTATGCTAATTAGTAGTCTGTCATATTGCACCCCTTCAACTATAACACGTGCAAAAATCACGTCGAACCGTCGTTGGTCCATTTCGACGTGAATGAATGACAAACCAAAAAGGAGTTGTTCCCCTGGAATTTTGTTACTGGATCGGGATAAAAGTTTTACATAGGCGACGTCTATAAGTCACGTAATAGGTACATTTATTTTAACTAAGGAACTACTGGAAACTATAGATATGTATGTAGATACTTGCGTATAAAGACGAGTTTTTTTTTTCATTTTTCAAGATTCCTTTTATTCAAAATTTGAGGCGTTTGTCCACCAGGATCCCCTAGGCCGATCCCTCAGGGTATCCTTGAGAACCAGCAGTTCATCAGAATCCCCTTTATGTGGATAAATCTTTTTACCTACATAATCTCTCCCAATGGACGATGCAGTCGAGGATGTAATGCCTGTTTACTCTTGCTTTGAAAAACTTTAAATTGTAAGAGTCTGGAAACAGACGAGACGACGTGATACTATAAATAATTACACGTTATCAATAATTGCGTCTCCTTGTGAATTATTGATTACGTGTAAAGTGTGAAACTTGAATACCGAAGTAAAACTACAAATAATAAAAATCGGAGAAGTGTGAGGAGTACTCGCGCTAACGCTAAGGAGTAAGGAGTCCGAACTTAATGACAAAAAAAGCATACTTTTGTCGTTCGTGTTGATGTCTTGCTTGTAAAGTGAATGACCATTGTCATCATACTATCAAGTTGTGTGGGGGTACGGAACCCTCGGAGTGCTACTCACAGTTGGCCGGTTATTATTACGTGATTGCATTATATTGGCAGTGCAAGTTTTCATTAAGAAATAAAATAATTTAAATGCTGCCGAATTCACCAAGGACCAAGACCACAACGACACGAAGCTTTCTGCTTTGTGACGAGGCATAGAAGCACATAGTGAAAGCCCCGCCCGCCCCCGCCGCGCCGCCCCACTGGATATCATCGCCCGCTGCGCTTTCACTGAACACGTCCAATTAATTCAACCTAATATATCTACGAGTATTACCCAAAAGGGTAGTCTAGTCCTGAACATATTTACCTTAAGGGCTGGAATAAAAAAAAAAGTTTTTCCATTTTGCAACGATAACACTAATAGGTACTGAATAGTGATCCAAAATGAATTTAAGCAAACGGCTTTATTGTACGGTTGCCTAAACCCCGATTCCGAAAACAGATTCACGTAAAGGCCGACTTATATATAACCTTTTATTTATGGGACCTCGTGCAGTAGCATTTTTATATTTTTCGATGTGTTTAGCTTCAGAAAAATTATAAGAACAATAGAGGTGAGCGGGGAATCTACTATTATAAATGAGGAATCTACTATTATATTAAAGTACTAGGTACTTCTAATTGTTATCGGTCGGTCGGTTTGTTTTGTACATAGTTCTCATGTCACGCTCCCAAACAGGACATTTGATTAAATTTTAGTTTTAGTTAAAGAAAAAAAATTGTACAAAATGGGTTCTTACCTAGTTAAATATACTTTCTTAGTTTTAGGACTTAGGTCTTCATAACGAAGTATTATTTAGGGATATCTCGCGTTTTTTCGAGCTACATTAAATTTAAATAATTTACTGTGATACCACTAAAGCACGTTTACACCGGGACACGGACTTTTTGGCGCGAACTTGTAGCATCCAGTTTATCATTTTTCTATTATTAACCAAAAAAATATATTTCGTTGTTACATTCAGAAAGTACCATTTATGCTACCGCCCCCGTGATCTACGATGTGTCCGAGTGGATTAATGCTGGGAACTTGTTAAGATGATTGAGATGAAAAATCATTGAGAATAAAAGAATTTTTTTTTTGTAAATTAAGTTCCTGTTACAATATGGTTTTACATATTTTTTCTTCTTCTAGATAATATTTTTTCACTTTTAATTTTAGAAATGCACACACTCTTCGCGTCACGCGGCAAGCGCCGTATTATTAATGAAGACAAAATATGAGCCAAATTATATATTTTTTTACTTTCTGTTTGCAAAAAACGATATAAAACCATATTTTGAATTACTGCGTGAAAACTAGAGGGTAAGGGGTGGTGGGAATCTTGGCATATACTACGGGTTGTCACCGAGGGGGAAGGGGGTTGAAAAAATGATTCATGTAGCATGGGTACGTTCCCTTATAGGGTTTTTTCCAATTCGTCATATCAGTTACTTTTTATCATGTCAAAAACGCTATTCTAAAATTATTCGTTTATTGCACAAAGAACATGACGTCACAAATATGTAAAGTTTTTGACGAAATAATCTTGCGATTTGATTAATTATAAAATTGAAAATTAATTAAAAAGTAAAACAAGTAAGGTTTTCAGATATTTTGCTTTAAGTTGATTTTATTATGATGGAAAATACTTAAGGTTTGCTTCACTACTACAATAGATTTTATGCAACTTACAAAACCAAATCAATAAAATAATAACATTAGCTCATGATCATACAAAATAAAACACTGCAACAACGATACCAAATCAACCCAAATAGAGGGTTACTCGCACAAAATGTAAGTGATTGATTGACGGGCGATACCATCCCCGGCTATTGTTTTGATCAATTCGATGGTGCAGCTGGCAGGTTTTGAGGCGCGGCTAGGTTAACAGGGAAAATCACGTAATAAATGTAATTAAATACCATTATTATGTTTAACCAGGAATTGGGTCTGGACTTGTTAGCACACAGATCAGGTTTTCTCGATTTCAAGCGACTGTGGAATTCTGGATAAAAAATAAATCTATAAACCAACTTAAAGACCTGGCCAGAAACGTGTGTTCCGTACAGCTTCTGATCCTGATGATGTCAATATTTTTTTCAGTTTCGCCTGGGGCCTTTCAAACATTTTTTGCTTCATTTACTACTAATACACCGTCATTACTCAAATGGTCCCACTCACAGAGTGAAAAAATATTTACCACATTCGCCAATTATAATCGATTCTCAGGATCATTCCCTCATGAAACTTAAGAAATTTTCCTAAGCAACAATATTTTTTAAAAATTAATTTCACGTTATACATTTTGCGTTTGTTCCACAGCGCTTTTATTTAGTAGCTTAGCATCGACCCCCTTCCTCCTCGTCTTTGGATATTTTTTAATTGTCGAGAAGATTAAAGTATGGCCATTGAATTCGATTGCCGATAGTAATGAGGATCTACTTGGGCTCCAAATTTTCTAAGCCAATGGACCTGTGTCTGTACGAGCTGTGATGGTCAAAATCAATTTGACAATAAAAAAGGTTACTTTTAACGGAATATTTTCCATCCCTCAATTTTATTTCACACTTTGATTCGCCAACGAGTACGTAAGTCTTAGAATTAAGGAAAAGATTGTATTCAGTAGACTCTGGGCACTGGCGGAACAGACGCGACCTCGTCGTTCAGGGTGTTGTCGATCACCGGTCGGTAGGTGATGGTCACGTCACCCGTCGGGTAGTCCACCACCGACAACGAGTGCTTCCGCCAATGCTGGTCCATGGGCTTCTTTGTCTGTAAAACAGAGATATTAAGACCATAAAGCAAGGCTTTTTTTGTACTAGTAGATGATAGCCCAATTTGTAGGTACTTTTACCCTACAAAAGGTGGTAGGGTTCATATTTCTGTAGTTGAAAAAAAAATTGAAAAATGCCCTCATGAAAAATCCCGTTACCCGTTATCTTGGATGAAGGTGCCGAAAATTTGTATAGTAATAAAAAAATTCTCGCCCTTTTCGTTTTTTTTTAACTTAGAAAAACAAGCGGTGGAACTTTTTTTTTTACAATTGGTAAGCCCTTGGCATCATATATGAACAACTAATATTTCAAAAATGAAATAAGATACCTATAGTTGAAATCCAAATTAAAAAAAGAGTTAAAATTTGCAGGAATTTTGACAACAAAAAAAAAATAGAGTTAAAAGATAGATTTTCATATTTTGAAATAATTGTTTTGTTTAAAATGTTTATAAATTAAAATATTTTATGTTACAGCTTTAATATTTCGAAAACAAGCTTTAATTATTGATGAAAACAAAAAAGTAAACGTAAAACAAATTGTACAGCCACGCTGTGCATACTTTCTCGCGAAGCCTTCAATATCTAGCATAGTCAGGCACACACAAAAGGTGGTTCGATGAAGCTCCTCAATGCTCAAAACTCGCCAGATGGCGCCACTTCCACAAATTTTTAGTTTTAATTTTTTTGTGAAGTCGTGGTTTCACATTTTTACCTTAAAATACGTTTCGCGCACTCTTTACATATATATTTAACTGTCGTTATGTGTTCCTTCACGCAGTTTTGAAGTCGAGACACACACATCCATTGGATATTGCAATCGGCAATCATCGCATTTCCGAATACAAACGAATGCTAATTCGATGTCCATCAATTATTAGATTTATCGTCTATCAGAATTTGAATTCAGAACTAAGTACTTTATTGTTTAGATTCCCGCATGACCTATATAGAGCACTAAAATTATCATTATGTATACCCAACGAAATTAATAAAAATATAAACAAAATAAAATACTTCTTCAACCGACTTCCAATAAAGAGAAGGTTCATAAGTTCGACAATAGGATATTGTTTTTTTGGTCTCCTTTTTTTCGGCGTGCTGACCTTAATTACACTGGAATGTGTTTCAGTCCTAACTAAGTATAGTATATTGTTCATAGTTCTTGATATATATTATAATAACGCGGAGAGAACTGTAAAGAAAAATTTGAAAAAAAAAACTTTAAGGGTACTTCCCCTACAAGTAAAGTGGGGATGTTTTTTTTTCTCGTCAAACCCAGACGTGTTTATTGTTGGTTAGAGCTAAAAAAATAGTTGTGAGTCATTTACATGACCATTTTATAATTTAGGGTTCCGTTTTAGAAAAAATAGGCTTATTTGGAAATTTGAAAATTATATGGACGCGATAATGGCAATTTCGGAACCTTACATTGCGCGTGGCCCGACACGCACTTGGCCGGTTTTTTTTAAATCTGTCGGCTTTGGTTACAAAATATTTTTAAACATTGTAAATAATTTCACGTGACTGGCATTGTAAAGGTTTCCCTTTTTTTCTATAGATACCATCTTAAAACTTTAAATTCGTACAATTTTAAATAAATTTAAAATTTAGGGCTTTAACAACTCTATATGTATATCGATTAAAATATTTACTTTTTTGAACTGAAAATTTGTCTGGGCGCGTTGGGCATTTTTGAGATGGGAAAAACCACCGTCACCGATACATTGAAGTGAAAACTTTTTTGAGATGGAAAAACTATTGAACTCGCGACACCGTCACTGAAACCGTTACCGACACCTTGAAATAAAAACTTCTTTAGGTGCGTTGGGCATTTTTGATATAGAAAAACCATTGAACTCGCGACACCGTCACCTTGAAGTTTAAAATTTTTGGGATGGGAAAAACCATTGAACTCCTGACACCGTCACCGACACCTTGAAGTAAAAACTTCATTAGGCGCATTGGGCATTTTTGACATGGGAAAAAACCATTGAACTCGCGACACTGTCACTGAAACCGTTACCGACACCGTCACCGACACCTTGAAATAAAAACTTCTTTAGGCGCGTTGGGCATTTTTGAGATAGGAAAAAACCATTGACATCGCGACACCGTCACCGACACCTTGAAGTTTAAAATTTTTGAGATGGGAAAAAACCATTGAACTAGTGACACCGTCGCCGACACTGTCATCGACAACTTGAAATAAAAACTTCTTAAGGCGCGTTGGGCATTTTTGAGATGGCAGCGACACCGTTACCAACACCGTCACCGACACCTTGAGGTGAAAACTTTTTGAGATGGGAAAAATGGCGTTTAAATTACGCTAGTAATAATTCTTCAATGAATGAAAATGAAAAACAAACAATAGACAGTTTGTTATATTCTCTTTGCAATCGACTGACTTGATGCAGTGACAGAACGTAAGAGCGGCAACATGCACGCGCGTCGTTCGGTTGCATGAAGCGGCAACGCCGCGCAACTTGTGTATTTACACGAGATTTTGTCACGCAAACATTCGTAAATTTAATGAAATATGAGCGTTGGTTTAATCCATAATTTTAAATGAAAGTATGTTTTTTTATTAATTTTGCGCAAACAAATACTGTAATAAAGTTTGTAGCACACATACTTTACGCTCTATTCTGTATCCTGAACCAGATATTTGCAATTGTTTTTTGTGATGATAAATGATAATCGAACCACCTACCTTAACATGACGCTACTTTAGCAAAAATGAACAAAAAGTTTTAAACTGAATGAAATATTTACAAATAATTTAGATTTGTAGGTACCTCCGTTCAGTTATTTTCTGGAATTTTAATGAACAGTTATTTTAATGAACTACCCATAGCTGTAGGTCTTGTAAAGTCCAAGTTAAAGTTTTATTAAAATCGTTAGAGACATTTTTGAGAAAAAGTAACAAAGAACCTGGGTTTCAATGAGAGGTTTCTCATTTCGATTGTTCCAGAAATTACAAACTACGACGTAAAGTAGATCCAAACAAAACATAAATGTGAAATGGAGCCAAGTTTCATATAAAAAAATCTAGCGATCTAAATGTGTAGGTATTAACTTCTATAGTGATTCCTAAATCATAGCTACGGAACTTCAAATAGAAATATTTATTTTAGACTTTATCAAATAATAGAGAATGAATAACGGTTTTCAGTAGCTTAAAAGAAAATTTATGTTCTGTTACACCATGGTGAAATTTGGCAAGTTTTCACTTTCCAGTTTTATTCTATTTTAGTTTTAAAAAGTAAGCTTTGCTTGCTTGGCGCCTTGACAATTTAAACTTGCCAAGTTACACCATTTAGTAGCACAGAACATAAAGTTTGAAAACAACTGTAAACTTGTACATTCTCTATTATTTGGAGAAGTCTAAAATAAATATTTCTATTTGAAGTTCCGTAGCTATGATTAAGGAACTACTATAGGACTTGTTACCTACCCATTTATATCGCTGTAATTTATAATATCGAACTTGGCTCCATTTTACTTTAATGTTTAGTTGGGATATCATTAATTTTTGTAAATTATTAACCCTATTCTTATTATTAAATTATTAATACTATATTAAAAGAGTCGGTGGCTCAACCGGTAACGACTCGGTCCATCTAACCAGAGGTACCGGTTTCAAATCTGGACGGCTAATGTACCAATGAGTTTTTCAAAAACTTACGTACATATACTTATCGATTGCTTTAACGGTGAAGGAAAACATCGTGAGGAAACCTGCACACGCCTGCGAAGAAACTCGAAGGTTGTGTGTGAAGTCGACCAACCCGAACTGGGCCCGCGTGGTCGACTAAGGCCTAATCGCCCTGATTCAGGGTAGGCTCGAGCCCCTCGGTGGGGACGTATATGAGCTGATATAATAAAAAAAAATACTATTGTTTTATCTTTTTTCAAGTAAAAGACATACATATAATATATTTTTGGTGGTACGGAACCCTCGGGGCGGAAACCTGAGTCGCACTTACTTAAATTTTCCGTCGAGATAAGTTTATCTTAATTACAAGTTAATAATTTACCTGGAAGTGTTCTATATATTTTGCTGAGTAGTGGTGATAAGGATAAGGAAACCTAAGTGCGTGAGTACGACTCACACTTCACCGTTTTTCAATTTTTTCCTTCGTATACGTCCAATAAACTACCTCGATTCCAAATTTCAAGTTTATAAGTTACCTGGAAATGGTCTTTATATTTTGTTGAGTAGTGGTGACAAGGAGCCCTCAGTGCGCGAGTACGACTCGTACTTTACTTTTTTCAAATTTTTCTTTTGTTTACGTCCAATACATATCTCGATACCAAATTCTAAGTTTCAAAGTTACCTGAATCAGGCAGTCAGTCTGTCAGTCATGAAAATGGTGATTTTCGGACGTCAATATTTCAGGAATTGTAAAAGATATATTTATGAAAATTTGGATTCTATATATACTCGTACCTTACTGGTTTTCTTTTACAAATAGTGTTTCAACGTGTGCTACATCTAACTACATATATTATACTTAAAAAATTATAAATTTAAGTGGCAGTGGACGGGGCACATTGCTCGTAGAACAGATGGCCGTTGGGACAGTAAAGTTCTCGAGTGGCGACCACGTACCGGAAAACGTAGTATAGGCAAGCGTCCCACTCGGTGGACCGATGACCTGGTGAAGGTTGCGGGAAGTCGCTGGATGCGGGCAGCGCAGAACTGGTCGTCGTGGAGATCCTTTGAGAGGCCTATGTCCAGTAGTGGACGTCCTTCGGCTGATATGAATGATGAATGAATAAAACATTGTATTTTGTATGGAAAATATATGAACTTTTCACAAATCTACCTGCACAATTGCACATCTTAAGGTCGTCGACGATTACTCCTAAAATAGGAAAGCCTACTGGGCCTTAATAACTTTCCGTTTAAATTTACTATTTCCTATACTTTTTAGAATTCAACTGTCAGGGTGGGGAGATCACCGCTAAAACCTTATCTCACGTGGCGCTACCGCTTGACACTGTTAGTAGAGCCAAAACTTTACATTTATTAAATCATTTATCGGAAAAATTATATTAGTAAACCCTCACTAGTTTTAAAAAATGTGCCCCCACGTATGTGAAATAGGTAAAAACATTTTTTACAGATTTTATACCTTACCTATAGGGGTTACAGAATTGTATAATCATACAAAATTTCAACTTTCTAGCCGTAATAGTCTGAGAAAAATGGCTGTGTGTGACATACCGACAGACAGACAGGCAGGTAGACGAACATGGCAAAATATACGGAACCGTTAAATTTGGCGGATACCGACACTTTTGCTTTTGTCTTTGTTGCCGACGCTGTCATTGGGTGCCTTAGGTTAGGCTATTTCAGATAGACTCACATAGCCGCAGATTTGTTTATCGATTGAATATCTATCGATTTGAATTTCGACAAAGGTACAGTTTCACATCTTAGTAATGGAAAAATGTTTCTCTAATTGATCTTTACCTATTTTTACCGACTTCAAAAAAGGAGGAGGTACCAAGTTCAACTATATATATATTTTTTTTAATGTATGTTCACCGATTTTTCCGTCAATTGTGGACCGATTTTCAAAATTCTTTTTTCATTCGAAAGAGTATACTCCCGAGGGGGATCTGATGATGGGATCCCAAGGAAATCGAGAGGGTTCAGACGCATAGTGGCAGAAACGCAAATTACCTTATACGCAGATGACCAGATGTGCATTTCGTAAATTACCAGATACGCAGATGACCAGATTCTGTTTCGCAAATTACCAGGGGTCATCTTCCGATAATTTCTTTTGCTGCGAAGTATTTTGGTACCCAGGGTGGGGAGCCTCTTTGACTGTTAAATCAATCAAACCTGACCGAACCTAACATCGCTCGCTTCGCTCGCTCATTTATTTATTGTTACATAGATCTGGTAATTTGCGAAACAGAATCTGGTCATCTGCGTATCGGGTAATTTACGAAATGCATATCTGGTCATCCGCGTATAAGGTAATTTGCGTTTCTGCCACTATACGTCTGAACCATCGAGAGCAACCCTCAAATTACTCATTACGTAGGCACTTGTTACGTGATTCATATGTTTTCTAAAGCTATTAAAATACTTGCGTCTGTTAGTCATGATATGTTGATAAGCTGATGAAGGAAGGTACAAATCCTTCACGTTTAGGAGTAGGAGGAAAATTCTTTCAATATTATACATAGATATATACGTAGGTATGCATAGACCGATAGGTTTTACTCTTCTAGGTTATTCAGAGGAGTTTATGATGAACGATTAACTCCATAACTTTCATGTTATAGAGTAAAAACGTCCATCATCATCTGCTGAGATGATGATGGAAGCCACAGGACTTTGTATCTGTTAATGAAACACATGTATTATGATTTGATAATTCCTATTGGTGAGTAGGTGATTGGGTTTAACGTTGTTAGATAGATAGCATTATCACTAAAAATAAAGAAAATAAAAATAAAAGTTTAAAAAAACTAAAAACCGACTTCATGAAATAATATTATTTTACTTAAATACACAACCATTAACCAACAATAACGAAATCAAAGGTGGGTACGAATTAAATTAGGGGTAACATTTTTTTTGAGGTCAGTGTCAGCAATGCCATCGAATCTAAAACATTTGATACGTAAGTAAGTAAATTTTAAGCCCCTAATTTAATTCGTACCCACCTTTGATTTCGTTATTATTGGCTAATGTTGTGTATTTAAGTATATTAATATTATTTCATACTTTTGAGTGAATTTCATTTTGAAGTCGGTTTTTAGTTTTTTTAAACTTGTTTTACGAAAGAGCAAAGAAGGTATTGCGATTTTTCGTCAACTAAAATACGTTCCAATCGGGTGTTAGGTACATGACATCTCTCGCCTTTTTTCAGATTTGAACTTTTGATAATGAATTAAGTTTTGCCCGCGACGTCGGCCGGTGGATTTATTTTTTAATGACAGGAGTGTGATGTGTTTTGCCCGCGGTGTCAGCCGTGTGGATTTTTTTTTAATGACAGGAGTGTGATGTGCGAGCTATCTGGAGCTATGCTATAATTAGTAGTCTCTCCTAATCCACCCCTTCAACTATATCTGTGTAAAAATCACATAAAACCGTTGGTCCATTTTGACGTGAATGAATGACAAACCAAAAAGGAGGGATCCGGTCACTTAGGCCCACTTTCCTCGTACGGCCACATACCTGGCATGCCCACATCCCTGAACGTCCATGTCGCTCGAACGACCATAACACTAGAAAGGCCACGTGCTTTCAGTTCGACTTCGTCATTTTCTTAAACTTGTCTTTTTTCTAAATTGTCACTTTCCTAACTCGTCACCTTTTAAAGTGACCGGATCCTTTTTAACTCGCCTTTTCTGCTACCCATGGGGGGGGAATGTATAATCAATCAAACCTGACCGAACCTAATATCGCTCGCTTCGCTCGCTCATTTACAGTTTTTTTATTAAGTTTTATCTTTAAAAAAATGTACAATAAAAGAAGTGGTCGTTCAAGGAAATGTATGAAAAAATAAGTGGACGAACAAGGAAATGTACAAAAAAGCAGTGGTCGTTCAAGGATGTGGGCGAACTAGGAATTTGGATAGTGGTCATTAGAGGAAGTGGCCGTAAGTGACCGAATCGATATAAAGTACTACTTTTCGAGCAACTGTAAGTATTGAAAATGAATTACTTTATTATTTAATTACTGCTAAGAATATTGTTATAATAAATACCTGGCCCTTAATGTCTCGACTGTAGTCGTACTCGTCCATTCTCTTTGGGAAATCGTCCCTGAAGTGGGCGCCCCGGCTCTCGGTGCGATTACGCGCGCACGCCACCGCCTGCACGGCCGTCTCTATCATGTTCTGCATCTCGAGCGCCTCGCACAGGTCGCTGTTCCAGTTCAGCTTGCGGTCCACCACTTGTATATCTGAGAAGCATCTGTACCATTGCTGGATCTCTTCCTGGGCTGAGGGGCAGACAGAGTTACACAATGAGTACACAAATGATATGTCTACAAAATTAAGGATTTCATTGTTGATTTTATATAAAACATTAAAATTTATATAAAAACTATTTAGCGATATTTCGACTTTATACTGTAAAAAATAATAATAATAGTAGTAAGGTAAAGTAAGCAAATAACGTTCAATCACTTTTATTTGGACATAAACTCATAGTCATACAAAATAGGACATTTCATGAAACAAATAATCTATGAGATGAATTTTTGATCAATGCTTAATAAGGGACAATTATAACAGCTCATTAACGTCCCCACCGAGGGGCTCAAGCCTAGCCTGAATTAGGGTGATCGGGCCTTAGACGACCACGCGGGACCAGAGTGCGTTGGTCGACTTCACACACAACCTGCGAGTTTCTCCGCAGGCGTGTGCAGGTTTCCTCATGATGTTTTCCTTCACCGTAAGAGCGTCGGATAAACGTACATATGAAATCAGATTGGTACGGGGCAGGATTTGAACGACGACCTCCCGATAAGCTTAATAAGAATAAACAATAATAATAAAAATAATCCTACTACTAAAAAGCTGTTATTAAATAGTATTTTATAAAACTAGTGAATAAAGGACAGATTTAAAGGGAGGGCCATAGATGAATTACGAGCAAGTGAAGGATTCTAACGACTAAATCATGACCGTTGCGAGTGATTTATGAAAATTGTAAGTTTTAGAATCCTGAGCGACGCGAGTGATTCATGGTCCTCTATATCTATAAATCTATGCCATGACTCATGCCGAGAAAAAGAAACATTTAAGCGAAAATAGACATTTAATGAAGAAATAAGGAAGGTTATATTACTTAAAATGCAAATTAAAATTGGAACAATTACTAAGATTAAAAGTAATTTTTTTTGTGTTGTGATTTTCTTGTCGAAAATCTCGAGCAGTTATTTGCACAGGGAGTTTGTATGTCAAATATTCTTTGGACAAGGAGTTTGTACCGAGTATTTTTTGCGCAAGGAGGTTGTATAGCATTGAGATGGAGGTCGAATATATTGATGTCTTCTAAACTCAAATACCAAAATAGTGATAAAAAGAATGTTTTCAGTGAATAAAGCTTTTTAGAGGGGCAATAGTTTAATAGTATATTATGCAACTAGTGAATAAAAGACGGATTTAAAGCGAGGGCCATATATGAATCACGAGCAAGTGAAGCATTCTAACGATCGAATCACGAGCGCCCTACGTAGCGTAGGGAGTAATTCATGATGATTGAATCACGAGCGTAGCTAGTGATTCAAGTATTAAAATTCTGAGCTACGCGAGTGATTCATGGCCCTCGATATAAATACGTTTTATTCAAGAGTTGCTACTATACTTTATACCAAGACTCCGAGAAAAATAAACATTTAAGCGAAAATAGACAATGAAGAAAAAGGAAAAATGAAATGGCCGTAGAACAGATGGCCGTTGGGATAGTAAAGTTCTCGAGAGGCGATCGTGCACCGAAAAACGTAGCGTAGACGGGCCTTCCACGCGGTGGACCGACGACCTTGTGAAGATCGCGGAAGCCGCTGGATGCGGGCAGCGCAGGACCGGTCGTCGTGGAAATCCTTGGGGACGCCTTTGTCAAGCAGTTGGCGTTTTTCGGCTGATATGATGATGATAAAGAAAAAAGGAAGGTTAAATTAATGAAAATGCTCATTACAATTCAAACAATAACTAAAATTAAGAGTAATTTTCTTTGTGTTCTTACAACTTATAGTATTCAAAATAGCGCCAATTTACTAATGAAATGACAGCAGGGAACACAACAGTTTTCAAAAATATCGAACAATCAAACCTCGAGGAGTTATTTGCAAAAGGAGTTTGTATATATCAACTATTCTGGATAAGGGGTTTGCATCGAGTATTTTTTGTGCAAGGAGGTTGTATAGCATTGAGATTGAGGCGAATATATTGGTGTGTTCTAAATTCAAACACCCAAATTGTGATTAAAAGAACTTTTTTTCTCTGTTTTCAGTGAATAAAATAAGCTTTTTAGAGGGGCAATGGTATAATAGTTATTTATGATACAAGAGTGGTAAAAAGGTCAATAACAAACGAGGGACATATGTGAGCCCGAGCCGCAGGCGAGGGTTTACCATCGTCACGATTTTGTTATTTCCTTTTACACCCATGTATCACACGAGGTTTTTCAATACAGTTGTGAGAAAACAGTTAAAATAAAAAAAGACCGTGACAGAAAAACTAAATACATGGGTAGATACATACCTATCAAGGTTTCAGCTACCAAAGTTAATTTTAAGCGACTTGTGGCTTATTTTAAATGTCCGGGGAGTAATCTCACTTTGTTTTTTCTTATACATACACTTATGTATATTTTTTATTACACATATAAGGTGTAACAAAATTAGCTGAAACTATTTTAACTGGTGCTTCCACTCATGAAAGTAAACAACTTTTCCCATGGAAAACATAGTCAAATCACAAAAAAAAATTGGCTCTCCCATACTAACTCGATCAGCTGATTAGCCAACTTAGTATGAGAAGTTCAAAAAATTTGTTTAGATTTGACTATGGGTTTTATGGGAAAAAATGTTCAGTTTCATGGGTAGAAGCACCAGTTAAAATAGTTTTTAGCTAATTTTGTTAGACCTTATATATTAACTATCCACAATTTTAGTAGCTTTCACAACTAAAACATCTCAATTGTTTTAAAATTGCGCCATATTTTAGCTAGCACACGTACGCATGCGTAAGTTTTTTTTATATTATCATAAATAGGTTACAATAAGGCTTGGGGTTCCGCTTCATTCATATTTTTTCTCTTTTCTTCACAAAGATTTAGATATAACCCAAAAGAGAATCTAATCAGCTAGCGCTAATATATACTAACCTCACGGAGGAACAATCTATCTCTTTTAAAATTCTCCTTTCAAAAGTCTTAAAGAAGATTCTGTATCTTTGGTTATTATATTTTTATTTGCTAAAAATATCTTGTTCCTCCGAGCTAGAAATTAAAAAAGTGGTAAAGTAAAAGCACGTGTGCGGTAAAATCAATTTTGCACACAATTGACTGGCATATAAAGGACCTCTTTTCGAGCTAATGTATTGAAAATAACTGTTATGATAAAGGGTGGTAAAGCGGTTAATAACAAACGAGTGATTTGTTAACACTGATGTGTTCCGGCTTGAAGATCAAATAGCCAGTTCCAGATTGCGTTGGGGAATCATAGTAAGCCCGCTTCCATCCTCGGCATAATCGTCACTTACCATTAGGTGAGATGATGTCAAGGGCTTACCAATCGTAGGATAAAAAAAATCTGTAGCTTCTGCTGCGTACCACTGCCTGCTTGCGAGACAAGGCTCACATCTTCGCTTTAGACATGCCATACAATTAAGAGACATATCTCTCCGCTTGGACGCGTGTGTTTACTGAGCTGAGCGAAGATATGTGTAATAGAAGATTGTTATACAAGGGATGTAAGAGAGCTATTACTGAACAAGATACAATTTGGCGCCCGTGCGAGCGCAGCTCGCAGAGGGCGCTCATAGATCGAGTGCACCCGAGATATTTAGACGACCGAGCGAGCAAAGCGATGAAGAGAGAATATAGTTGGATGGTATAACAGCTACTTAAACCAAGTTAAGCATTCTACTTTACATCATTAATGCGAGGTAAGTTAAAGTAGAAACTCCACAATGATGATCGTTTCTCAGTTTTAGAGAGCTGACCAATATACACAATCAATACACATTCTGACAAAAATTTTAGTACTTTTTCTGCACGCCATTTATTGGAAATATTCATAGGATTAGCTATATCGGTCTCTGGATTTGTTTGGTAAAAGATTTTATACGACATCTTCTGCATCTAGATGATAGAAATCAGACGTGCAGGCCAGTTCTTTATCGGATAAAATAATTGATATGCTGAACCAACACTTTTAACTAGTAAAAACTTGGAATATAACTTATTTTATTACAGTCGCAAGTGAACAAGCAACAAGTGAATTGAAATGCCGCCATTTCCATTTTTTTTCAGTAAAAGTTTTCTTATTATTTTATAATAAAAGAGATTGTTTCACTAAGGAATTTTGTATAGCTTGAAGTGTAAAGTTCACTTAACAATTCAAGCATAGTGTGACGTAAAGTGATTTGAAAATGGAACTTCTAAAGAAACAATGCACTGAGTTGCAAATGGCAACTTACACAGCCTCTTTGTACACTAGTAAATCCTACTTACTGAGCTTAGATGATGTAAATAAAGATATCCAATTGGTTACCCTCGTCCAGAAGTTTTGCCTCCCGGAAAACGCCGCATTTGTTCTGCATGGTGGTCCTCATGTTTAACCGCAGCTCGTGAACAGGCGTTCCACCTTTTGCATGGCGTATTTTTTCAAAGTTGTCGATGCTAGCGTCAACTAAATTCTACAGACAAAAAATTTTTTTTAGTAAAGCAACGATACAAGTAATGTTTGCCGTAAGTGGGAATAGGACTCATAACCATTGTTTTTTCAGGACTTTCAGCACAGGACGCGCTAGCGGTGATTGAACAACATCCAAATATACTTACACACGTTCGTATCATTTTTATATAAGCAAAGAATAATAACTATTACTTATATTTTTGAGTGAGTACCGAGTATCCAGCAAGAAGACCTATTAGGTGAAAAAGGAGTCATCTAATAAAATTTGTGATGCGGTGAGGTTGGCGATAGGAGCAGATGGAGCTAATTCATGCACTCCAGAATGTCCCAGCCATATTGTAGAACACGCCGTATTACAAGTAGGTGCGCCGGATTGTAAAACGTCGCTGTTCTGTTATTCGGCTACCTCACGTTCAGCCAAATTGTGGTGGCGGTACGTTGTACGAAGTGGTGTCAAAGTTTAGCTTTACTGTCAGCAAAAAGAAAGTAGGGTAACTATTACAAAATCATGCGCCGCTTTGTAAACTACTGAGTAAAAACTCCGAATATACGTCGGACGGACGGACGGGCAGCCACAAATTAGGTTATCATGTCTTGTTCTACTGTAAAAAGGAGCCCCCCGTCCGACTCGTTTTATACGGAGTTTCTTTCTCAGTAGTTTTATAAAACGGCTCATTTGTGTGTGGCTGCCACCTTACTAAACCGCGTCAGAGTATATACATTAGTAGTAACATACAGTATGAACACTCCCTGCCGCTCTCTAGATTAGACCTCACCCCCCATCACGCAGATTGGTATCAGTTTGGTTATCGAACGAAAAGGATTAGCTACGTTACCGCGCCACGACCGCTGTGATTTCGTTTGGGAATTAAAATAAATCCAAATTTGGTAAACCGTTCATTCTACTGATGTTTTAGTTCACATAGCGATAAAGGCAGTAAAAAAAGCTTCCGTTATCCCTTGGATTAAAGAGCAACACAAAAAGCCAGTTCATTATTTCGTATTTTGTCACACTTAGTATCTTCATTCTAACCGTAGCTAGTTGTAGGAAAATCCTTTTAGAAATGCAGTATGAATAAAGTTTTATCTGTTTCGTAGGTTTGTTCGTTCGTATGTGTTATTTATTTAAAATGATTGTTCGTAATTGAAATACTAATTTGATTAGATGGTGTGAACATATGATATGATTTGTAAAGAAATATGTTTGAAGAACAATTTTATTCATGTAAGTTATACCTACGAAGTAGCCACTGTTGATTGTTACATGTTGATTCAGCCCTACCTGCATTCATGCATATAGATACGTCAGTTGTTTATATGTATATCATTTCTCGCTCGTTTGTATGAGGTGTCCGGGGTGAGGCCGCGTTGACGAACGCGAAGTGCTCACACAACGCGACGTACTTTATTTGAGCCGAATTGAAATCCGGCTGAACGTGAGAACGTAGAATAGTAGTCAGTCAGCTGATCGATTTTTACGAAATGTCCATATTTTTTTGTGAATTGACCATAGGTTCATTTGGGAAGTTAATTCAGAATCACGGGTTAAAGCTCTGATTAAAAGAATGACCAGCTTATACATCATCATCATCATCATATCAGCCGAAGGAAGTCCACTGCTGGACATAGGCCTCCCCCAAGGATCTCCACGACGACCGGTTCTGCGCTGCTCGCATCCAGCTTATACAGTAGAACCTTATACAGGAAGTAAGATAAAATAAAGGAAAAATCAAGGGGGGTTACCACTTGAAAGTGAACAACAGGTTATGCCAAAATATAATAAAAAAAAAAGTTTGGACTTCCAATAAAACAATTGGTTAATCGGCTGATTGACCGATTGTAATATTTATAATTAATTTGTATGATATTTTTTTTAAATTAAGCAGTTTTAGAAAAAAAGTTGGTCAATTTAATAAACAAAATTCCCCCTAAAAATGGTTATTTTACATAACACCTGTATAGTAACATTTTCTCTGTCAACTGGTTATAATGACTTCAACCCTATGTGATAGATAAACAAAGGGACAGACGTACGTTCAAGTACGTCGTAAGGCTTTAGTGAGAATAGGGCCCCGTTTAGTACCCTCTGGGTATGAACCCTGAAAGGGTAAATGAAGTTATCTGTGTATTAAAAAATAACGTACATCTTTAAGGGCTGGTTGCTTGTCGCCAGGCTTGTTGCTCTTTCCGATGTTCTCCGAGATGGCCTTGCCGAAGACTGCAACATCGAGGATGGAGTTGGCACCGAGCCGGTTGGCGCCATGGCAGTTGCTGACCGCCTCGCCGCAAGCGTGAAGCCCCGGCACCACTTGGTCGGCCCCGTCCGTGTATATAATCGCCTGAAATCAATATCATTATGTAATGTTTATGTGAGAAATTCATGTACATTTTAATTGGTTTCTCGGAAACAGCTACTACGATTTGTACTAAATTTAGTTATTTTTTAGGGTTCCGTACCTAAAAGATGAAAACGGGACCCTATTTCTGAACTTCGCTGTTTATCTGTCCGTCTGTCACCAGGCTGTATTTCATGAACCGTGATAGCTAGACATTGAAATTTTCACAGATGATGTATTTCTGTTGCCGCTATTACAACATTTAAGGCGGCTACCCCATACAACAAACGTGTTTTTTTGCTCGATATTGATAACGGCAACAGGTAACCGCTTGAAATATTCACAGAATATTTAGTTATACATTGACCTAAAAATAAATATTTACAACAAAACAAAACAAATATTAAAGGTGGGCGCTCCCATACAACAGACGTGACTTTTTTGCTCGTTTTTGCTCAATGTTGATAAAGGCAACAGGTAGACGCTTGAAATATTCACAGAATATTTTATTATAATATTAACCTAAACATAAATATTTACAACAAAACAAAACAAATATTTAAGGGGGGCTCCCATACAAGCAACGTATTTTTATTTTTTGTTTTTGCTCGATATTGATAACGTCAACAGGTAGACGCTTGAAATATTCACATAATATTAAGTTGTATTATTCACTTTAAAAATAAATAAATTAAAATAAATTTATTTTTAAGGGGGGCCTTCATTCAACAACTTGAATTTTATAGATAATGGTACGGAACCCTTCGTGCGCGAGTCCGACTCTCACTTGGCCGGTTTTACAAATTCTATGTACCAACTTGTAGATAGGTGTCATTGCTAAGAAAATCTGTTTTCACAAAAAATAAACTGTACGGCAGCCCGCACTAAACTTCGTCTACAATTTTTTTTCTTTTACATACAAACCTTAAAAAAAAGTGATATTTTAGATGAATTCCAAAATGAATGACCAAATTTATTCATACAAAAATTGAATAAAAAATGAAATATTTGCATGAACAAATTTTTTTTCGAAGGGTTTAGTTTCAAACCCTGATAACTCCAATTGCATTCTTATTTCAACAGAGTGAGTTGTTTTTATGTTTCTTGTAATATTATCGTAATAACTATGAATTTCACATATTTTATTCATTAATCACATTTAAAACTTTTAATATATGATTTGCGACTATACAATTCTCTAAAAAATAAAAAGATGAAAATTCACGGACGGAAACTGAAATAATGGACACAGCTGGTTTTGATACTGACTAACATGGACATTGCTATTTTGATATGAATGCTAGTTTCCGCCATACTAAAATGGCGGCATGTCATTTGCTAAACTAGACTTAGCTGCTTCTGAAACGAACTACTTGGGACTTTGTTGATTTTGCTCCTACCATGCGATTGATTGCAGTTGATTTACTATGGGACTCAACTGGATTTGAGTAAACAATTCGCAGTAAATAGAGTTGCCAGAGAAACAAAAAAGTTGCTACACGGCAATATTGGACTTTGCGGTATTTGAAACTATACCGCTCTGCATTCGTGTTGCACTAAACTAAATTATTTTTTAATGAATTCATGTTGCAAGACCAAATTATAAGACAATTCAAAAGTTTCAACTATTTGTGAGTAAAACGCAATACAAACACGATTTGAATCCTGAAATTACGTGTTTCCTGTCCTCTTTTCAAGATTGCAAAGCGAATATTACATACTCGTAGTCTGTTAGAGTTAAATATATTTGTAGTTTTACTAAAGCTAAAATTATTGAAATATATATTATTTTATATAAAAAAGGATACTACAAAGTTTTTTTTCTAAAAATAATAAAAACCCCCTAACTAATATATTAATTCGAAACATTCAGAAGACAAGGATCCGATTAGCAACCTCACTTCATTACAAGAAGCGGCAGAAAACAAAACACGCTTGAAGCATACACCTGCAAAGAATACACCTACTATTGTCTTGATATCTTTGCAGCGTTGCATAACCGTTATCTACCAATATCTTCCAATATCGCGCGAGGCTAAGTCATACTTCACACACGGCGGCGAAGTCCCTATTGGTTCAGTGTTCACTGTTTGACTGTAATGTTGATCTGGAGTGTTCATCGTCCGACTGAAAAAACTACTGTTGAACTTATAAAATAGAATAAGTATGAGTTTTTTCACGTGACAGTACATTACCTCTCCCTTGTAGTTTATAGGAATGCCACCCATTGTGTAATGCACGGTGGGGAGGACGGGCACGGGCTGCTTGTAAATATCTACGCCAGTGAACGTGTAAGCCGTCTCGGAGATGCCGGGCAGCCGTTCGCGGATGGTCTCGGCGGGAAGATGGTGTAGCTGCAGGAATATGTGATCCTTTTTTGGACCTACGCCTCGACCTGTGTGTTGAAAACTCTATAGTACTGTATCTTTAGAGATATGGTTTTGACTGGGAGGTAAAATATTATTAATTGAACAGTTCAAAAACACAACTGTACTGTCAAATTATTGATTGGGCCGTTTAATGTGTCAGTGCAATAACTGATAATGTGCGAAAAAATATTCTCTAATTGTTATATATCCACGGTAATGAGCTCCATAGCGTCACGACAGACACAAGAAGACATGATCAATTGTCTGATTTAGCGAACATGGCACAGCCGTGTTTTAAGTGCGGTATCTCCGCTATCAAATTCAGTCCGGGTATCTGCGGCCGATTTAGGCCGGCATCAAGTTTGTCTGCGACACAGCTACACAGACTATGGCGTACCAGCGGGCGTGCCCCGCATGCCCGCACTCCTACTCGAGCCGCGATGTAAGCGACGGTCAGGGCCGTCAACACCGTTGCCTACTAGGCATCATGCAAATGAGGAGGAATCTCGACACGAGAGAAATAGAAGAAGATTGGTAGTATAAATACTTGAATGATAAAATTAACTACTGGGCTGGGCTTCAAGTTAAGGCGGTAAAGTGTAGCATTCCAATCTTGGCGACGGGGATCGGTATCCACGACGGCAACCGCGATCAGGTCACGCGACCTGAGAAGACTAGTCCCAATGGCCGCTGAACCCGGTTGCTTGCATTCGTTAGTACTACATATTAATTCATACAATTCATTCATACAGGCGGGTCTCCAGTCGCGGGCTCTGGTTACCATCGTCAAGATCAGAAAGCTACCTGTACACATGGACAGTAAATATGCTACAAGAACGGTTGTATAATTATGTACGTGTATTATCAGGATCCATTTAAAAAAAAACAACGGAGTCAGGATTCTTTTAAAAGGAATCAACGGAGATCTTTATGGTAATTGGCTGATGAGTTTTTCTGCAATATTGTAAACAATTGGTTACTTTTTTCAATCCAACCTGCAACTTTTAACCAAATTAAACATCAAAAGTATTCGCGAGAGCCAACTGAACAAGCTACAGAATGAGGATGGCAGAATCATATCGTCTAATTCTGAGTTGTTAGAAGAACTTGAGAAGTTCTTCGGACAACTATACACGACCACACATCTGCCAGCCAGGGATCTGGCTGTAGGAGCTGTTGTGTGTTCCTAGTCTTCGAGAATAAAGGGAGATATCTATTATAAAGAAATATTTATAGCACGTTCCAGATGACGTATGAGGTTCAGTGGCGGGTTACAGCAGTTGCCGCCACATGATGGCTAAACACCCGAAAGCCAGGTTATAACCCGTCACTTACCGAAGATATCCCGCACGTAAGCCTGTACGAGACTAGAATGGCAATCGAACAGCTCAAATACAACCAGGCACCGGCTAATGATGAAATCTATATATTAAAAGAATTGAGGAAAACTAAAATTTTCGAGTGGCGAAAAAGCCCTAGCGTGGGGAAGGTCAGAGAGTATTTTGGTGGGTTCACTCGGTGGACCGACGACCTGGTGAAGGTAGGCAAAAGCCGCTGGATGCGGGTAGCGCTGGATCAGTCGTTGTGAAAGCCTTGGGAGAGGCTTATGTCCAACATTGCACGTCTTTCACCTGATATGATGATGATGATGTCCATAAACAGAATCGAACCTTGTCTAATTTCGGTGGCCATAGATCGGGAGACCACGTCACGGCTCGCCAAGTCCTTCGCTTTGGGTGCGTACTTCTCCATGAAGCGCTCTCCTTTGCTGTTGACAAGGTAGCCTCCTTCACCTCTCGATCCTTCTGTCATGAGGCACCCAGAACCATACATGCCTGATAAAGCAAGACAGTGTAACATTATATGGTGAGAAGTTTAAAACTGTGAATTTTTCTAGCCCTCTAAGAGACCTACAGTATAGAGTTATACATTAACAAAGGTTTGTATATACAAAACAACCGTCAAAAAATGCATCAAATAATCAAGTAATCTTTCTTCTGCCTATCTCCAAAATGATAAAAAACAATATTCACCAAATTTATAGAACCACCCATTCCAAACTTTGCTTCCTTCTACTAGCAATCATCGTCAGAGTAATCTTATTAATACCCTCCCCACTGCTGGGGCACGGCTATTTTCCTAAACTTGGGAAGGTTAGGCCATAGTCCACACATGAGGGCAAAGTCCGGATTGGCGAAGGTTGTAAGGCTAATGGCGGATCCCACAAGTTTTTAAGCAGCCTATATCCCTAGGCCTCTGACACAACGACTGTATATTTTTTTAAATCCACCATTGGTAAACCCTTGACATCATCTCACCTGATGGTAAGTGACGACGATGCTGAAGATGAAAGCTCGCTTACTAAGATTTCCCAATGCAATGGGGTACTGGATATCTTCAAGCCAGAACACAACGATGCTGTTAAAATTGATGCTTGACGGCATGACTTACGAGTATATAAGATGGTGGTAGCTAGCCAGGTGGCGTTAGGAAATTTTCTTTCCACCCACCAAACAGTGTCATAAATACAAAGTTAGACTCCGCCGGGAATCAAACCCGCGACCTCCTGATGTGAAGCTAACGGACTTAATCATTACGCCACGAAGGAGATTAAATCTTACTTAACATGCCTTGCGAAGCACTAAAACAGTGAGATAAAAACTAATTACTGAAAAAACCCATTCAGTTAATTAATTGCTGTACATAAGGTGTTTTCCCCGTACTTACGTTTACTAAAAACATTTCATCGAAGTGCGCTATTGTCCACAAAAAGCAAATTACAATCTGGTTTGCCTGAAACCTCCAATCCAATCCATCGCTCCCTAAATACTGAGAGAGAGAGAGAGTGCAGTGTTTTCCAGCGGACCTGTCACTCACTGCCAACGTTTCCGAGTCACTGCATGCATTACCCAGAGGCGTATTTACCCTATATCCAGGGGGGCACTAAGCCCGGGGCGGCAAGAGGTGAGAGCCCGGCCCTTTTTCGGTTTTTCTTTCGCCAGTCGTAGTAGAAAACACATTAGAGCAAAATTTGGATTGGGTAGTCGATAAATTCTTAACAGATTTTCTTGCAAAAAGAAGGTTTTAGTAAGGTAACGTTTATCGTGTGGCAGTACGCAACCCTTAGCGCGCAACTCCGACTCGCATTTGGCAGATTTTTGTCACTTAGAGGGGCGGTTTTTTTTTGTAACCGGAGCGCTGGATTCTTAAATACGCCTCTGGCATTACCTATATAGTGTAGATGCATCTTGGTGGCACTGATGACTTAGCGGCATCGCTTAGGGACGCACTACGTTATAACAAATTTCGCACTCTCATACTATTAGCGTATCAATAACCGCTTGCTTCGGATGGTAGCACTTGATATCCAGGTCTAGCAGCGGGATGTTGGCGCGCGCGGCCATGACTTACCGTCTGCTTCACGTGAAATTGCGAGACCAAATAAACTCAAACACAGTACCAGTAGGATGGAATTGTACGAACTCCAGGTCTTGCAGCGGGATGCCAGCGCGCGCAGCCATGGCGCAGCCGTCGCCGGTGCAAGTGTGTGCCGCCGTGCATGAGAAGTACATCCGCGGGTATCCACCCGTGCAGATTACGGTGTTCTTTGCTTGGAACCTGGATTGAAGAAAATCAATTCAAGCCAGTTCCACAAACATGGCATTGGACTTACAGGGGGCTAATTAAGCAGAAAAACTAATCAAAGGATTCCAAAGGAAAATTTGTAACTAGGATACCTCATAGAAGGGGGCTAATCAATTATTCTCATAGTATAGGCAACTTAAAAAAAAAAACGTGTGCAACTCGGGGACTGCCACGGTAAAGCTATTGCATAGCATTTTTCATCAATTATGCAATTATAATTATTTAATTATTTTTTATTTATGCAGTATTTACCAGTAACATATAGTCCTTGGGGCGAGGGATGTTTATGTAATAAATTAACACTAAGAAAGTTCATCATCATCCTCATCATCATCCGCCATCATCAATCGCCATCGCCATCATCATCATCATCATTATGATGGACAGATAGATGGCACTAAGTTTTTTAGAACTCATTATTAATAGTTTTTGGGGTGTCTGGTTTTATTTTCGTTACGAAATTTCTTGATAAGGTCCCCCCTCAAAGCCCGCGATAAAAGCTATACAATAGCTTAAAAAAACAACATACTAGTTTCTTTTATATGCCACTTTTCAGAAAATTATCTTTCTTTCTTTTTTTTATAAAAATTTGACTGCGTTTGACTGCAACTCACCTGATGGTAAGATTGTATTTGTAAAAGCAATTTATTAATATTCAATGTCTTTTGTGACGTGTAAAACACGTCTTGATGTCTTTTATTCTGATAAACTGATTGGTTTCCAAGTAACCTGTGCAAGCTTGTGTCGTCCATGTTGAAGGCAAGGCATCCCACACACACTCCGTCCTGAAAGAGTAGGTCTAAGACGAAATACTCCGTGAAGTGGTCGATGTGCTTGAACTTCGTACTGTAGCCGTATAAGGTGTGTAAAAGAGAGTGGCCCGTTCTGGAAAACGATTATTTTAAAAAAAAATTGACAATTGGTAAGCCCTGCATTATCATATTTTTTCATTAAAGATTTGGTAGGAAAGTAGGTAACTAGTTGTTGTTGTTGTACTAGTTGTTTTTTGCCAAAGAATACTAAATATTACTATCTATGATCATAATAATATCATACAAATACAATTTACAACAGAGTGTCAAGGGATATTGACCTACGATCATTAAGCACATTTAAATGTAAAAAAGCTCGTGACTATGAACAAACCGAAAAACTATTACAAGCAGTATCATAATCAAAATGTACGACACACACCCACACACGCACTTACACACACATACACGCACTTACACACACACACATACATACACACACACACACACACATATATCAATATATATAAATCTCGTGTCACAATGTTTGTCCTCAATGGACTCCTAAACCACTTAACCGATTATAATAAAATTCGCACACCATGTGCAGTTCGATCCAACTTGAGAGATAGGATAGGGTAGTGTAGGGTAGGGTAGTGTAGGGTAGGGTAGGGTAGAGTAGTGTAGGGTAGGGTAGTGTAGTGTAGGGTAGGGTAGTGTAGTGTATGTAGGGTAGGGTAGGGTAGTGTAGGGTAGGGTAGTGTAGTGTAGTGTAGGGTAGGGTAGTGTAGGGTAGGGTAGGGCAGGGCAGTGTAATGTAATGTAAGGCGGTACGAAGTTCGCCGGGACAGCTAGTATATGTATATTGTACTTAATTATATTTTTTTTACATTACATTACATTACTTTATTTTTAACAACTTGCAGATAAGAACTATACCTCACCGGTTTTATTTTTACTAATTTGTGTTTTAATGTCTCAACGTCTGCTACATCGAACCACTAATATATTTACCTATAAGCCGATGAGGGGGCCTGGAGACCTAAAACACAGGAAAATTTTATTTTCCTAGTTTAGGCTCCAGTCTCCCACAAACTACGTTAAAATATTATGAACGATAAATGTATAAATTAGAGATAAGTTTGTGGTGAGAAAATAAAAACTAATTGAATTCAATTGAATTGAATTTGTTAGATTATATTTAGATAGTCACAATATTAAGTGGCAAAGTGTATATCGGACCACGCGCGTGGGCGGGTTTCGTAAGTAAGTCATTTCAAATAGCCTGCATATTTAACAATAAATTGTAAATTTTCGCTGATAAACTCCCTAATAAAATAAAAAATAATGCATATTTTAGTAAAAAGTAAGTACGAATTTTACCACTTTGAAGCTTAATTGTTCAATTATGAGTCGTTCCTAAAAATAACCTGAACAAACCGATATTATAATGGTTTTCAAAGACCATTTCAACGATACCCCATATGATGGGATACGCAAATTAAAATAAATCTGTCCTACTTTACTTTAAAGGGGATTGTATTTTATTAAGAATATATATATATACTAGCTGTCCCGGCGAACTTCGTACCGCCTTACATTACATTACACTGCCCTGCCCTACCCTACACTACCCTACACTACACTACACTACCCTACCCTACACTACCCTACCCTACCCTACATACACTACACTACACTACCCTACCCTACACTACTCTACACTACCCTACACTACACTACCCTACCCTACCCTACACTACCCTACCCTACACTACCCTATCCTATCTCTCAAGTTGGATCGAACTGCACATGGTGTGCGAATTTTATTATAATCGGTTAAGTGGTTTAGGAGTCCATTGAGGACAAACATTGTGACACGAGATTTATATATATTAAGATATATATTTTCATAACTTATTAATTGCCGTCATACCTACCATAACAGATTTGTATTACTTGTAGAAAATGGTCGGCATGGCGAAACTATTGAGAGTTTGACAACGAAACCCTAAAAATGTGAGTAAATGTGTGCAGCCAGACAAATAATGCTTTTAACCCATATGAAGCTCTTTCCTGTGGAAGAGTGCAGAACAAGCGTAGCGCCCTCTCGCGGTAGCGTTCACTAGTTTAACAGGTTAGGGGTTGATTTCCTGCGTGGTCACGAACTAAAGGACCGACCCTCAAACCTCTTGCATCTCATTGCAATTTAAGGGTTTCACTAGAGATGGCGATAGTATATCGTACACAAGATAATGTTAACACAATAATCATAGCTCGTATTACTTACCTATCAGCCACAGCACAAGTTCTCTTAGCTTGAGCTTTCGTACCATTGTGCGTGGTCGCACCTCCGAAGGATCTTTGGTATATTTTTCCTTCTTTAGTTCTAGAGAACGGCATTCCCATATTCTCTAGTTCATACGCCACGATGGGAGCCTGTTGAGTCAGGTACTGAATCGAGTCCTAGAAGTAAATGTACATATTCGACAAGGGCTGATTATCCAACTAAACAAATTTCCAGTCATTACAAAAACTAATACCTAGGTTTCTTATAATCATCTACCAGCTCTAGTAGACGTTTATTACACGTTCCTATTTTGATAGGAAATGAAAAGAAATAAAAATAAATTCAATTTAATTTTAATTGCTAAGATAAACTAAATTCGGCCAGGCTTATAGGTATAGAAGTTTAGTTTTACCTAAAATAGTTTTAAAAAGCAAAATAAAAATTGATCTCATACCTACAACTAAGCTGATTGGCCAACTTTTAATGGGAAGTTCTTTTTTACGATTTTTTTAAATTTGTACAAAAGTTGTTCAGTTTCAGGAGCAGAAGCCTCCATCCAAAATGTATTTTATTTACTTAACACCGGGTATAAAAATTTCGCAAAATTAAACATCCAGTGAAATTAAAAAAGCGTTACCTGGTCACCGAGCCAGTCGGAGCCTTTAACTGTATCATAAAAATGCCACTGCCATTTGTCCTCATGCATACTCCCTGCACAATAAAGCACAGTTTACATAAATAAAGTAAATAAACATCTCCCCACGGAGGACGAAGCTTCTCGCTTGAGCGTCTAACATTATTTTATTTGTATGGGAGGTACCTTTTTAAGGGTTTTCCTAGACATACCATTGATAGACGCAGGTATGATTTCTCGATTGCATAAGTTTGAGAAATAAACTGAGGTACTGTTTTTAGAGATTTCCTAGATACATTATCACATTTAAGGAGTTCGATGTCAAATTTAAAAACATCCTTAGCCCTTCAACCGCCTCCGTAGCTCAGAGGCAAAATTCACTGGCTATACACAGGAGGTCGCGGGTTCGATTCCCGGCGGGGTCAATTGTAAGACTCGGTTTGGTTGGTGGTAGGGCATTTTCTAAGCCCGCCTGGCTAGCTACCACCATCTTATCTAAGTCTTGCCGCCAAATACCAATGTTGATATCATTGGTGTGTTCCGGCATGAAGATAAGATAGCCAGTTCCCCATTGCGTTGGGGAATCTTGGTAAGCCCGCTTCCATCTTCGGCATCATCGTCACTTACCATCAGGTGAGATTATGATGCCAAGGGCTTACCAATTGTGAATAATAAAAAAAAGCCATTTATGAGAAAAAAAACATATTTTAACCTTATTCGTATGTGAGGCAAACTCTAAAATTTTTAAATAAAAAAATCTAATAAATCTACTTCGGCAATAAAATAATTAATGTTCAATAATTTCTTTGAAATTGGTCCAGCAGTTTCTTTGAAAATCAGGGAAACGGGCACATACACACATACATTTTTTCTCGACCTGTTTTGGTCGGTTTTTCGGACGATCACTTGATATTGACATTTTAATGGTAGGATTCTGAAAAGAACTTGGAAGTGTTTCTGGGGCACTATAGCACTACAAATTCACTGTGATTCTTTAGTAGATACATATATTACTATAGGATTTTTGAATTGACGCTTAATTGTTGATGGTGTAAAAGCGAAGCGGTCGTAGCTTAGTGTGATTTGCGTGGTTAGGTTGATCACGCAGGTTAACTGGCCTGAAGCATGGTCATTACCTAGATGGGTTTGACTGTTAGTGGCATTTATCTCGGCCGTTTCCGTACTTCGAAAAGCACGCAAAGCCGTTGGTGCCGGTTGCTATCACTAGATGAAAGTCGTAAAGCTGTGTCAGATGCCTTGTAGGTGGCTTGAAAAACTTCACAGTGGCGTTTGCCCTACAACCAGCACCAACACGGACTTGGAGTATGGTATGGTACCCGAGTTTGGGAAGGCTCGTGCCCCAGCGGTTGGGATGTTTATGGGTTATTGACGAATCATGTGAAAACAATACTAAGTATTTCAAGTGTCAATAGCTGATGTCGACGCAGATTTTACCGTTACATCAGCAAACCTCACGAAGATGCCAGGACGTCGTTCGAATCTCCTGGAGATCGCGCTTAGGCAAATATAGCGTAGGATGCCCTCGGTCAGGTGGAGCTTTAGTTTACGCGAGGCCGTTGGTGGCAACTGTATGCGCCGGGCTGAAGATCGGTCTCATTAGCGCCCCTTGGGGAAGGCCCATGTCCGATAGTAGACTAATGCGAGGCGATTATTGCTTGTAAAGTAACAATTAAGTTTTACCGATTGCTGCATTCATGCCGCCCTGCGCAGCGATTGTGTGGGACCTGGTGGGGAAGAGCTTGGAGACCAGCGCCACGCTGAAGTTCTGCTCGGCCAGGCCAACGGTAGCGCGCAGGCCAGCGCCACCCGCACCGATCACTACACAGTCATGCGTGTGGTGGTGTATGACGTGCGAGGCTGTACGGCGAAATACTGGGGAAATCAAGAGTTTAATTTATTGTGGTACCTTGGTGTGAAAAGCGATGCCACTAAAAGCTACACCGGAAGTCCTAAAGCGACATAGTGAAATAGGCATCAGTCTATAGGATTCTCAATTATTTTTCATTTTTCATGCGCTGATTATATTAGATACAAGGCAGTAACAGATTCGCTCCTTTATTAAGTGAATTATAGAATAGTATTATTTATAATAGCAAAAGCTAGCTTTTTCCCGCGGCTTCTTTGAGGATGGCTTCGGGAACATGTCGGGCTATGCTAATTGGTTTTCAGATTTTCGCAACGACCGGTCTTGCACTGGCTATGTCACGTTATCTTTGTGCAAAATATCACAGAGCGTGAAATCTATTTTTCTCCAGATCTCACAGGAAATATATGGTACTTTTGTAGTTTATGTCACTTCCTACCGCTTCAACTATTTCTATGCAAAAAATCACGTCAATGCGATGCACTGTTGCGACGTGCGTGACAGTGGAAATAATTTTCCCCATATCCCTCGAGAATTATGTCAGGCTATGCTTATTATGCCCACCCCCTTTCTGTGGAATAAAATACAATAATCCGTTTTTCCATTGTGATGTTACAGAAATAAAAAAGAGGTTTTTTTCCAGTTTCCTCTATCGGGCTATGCGAGTCGCATAGCCCGATTGCGACTATGCTATTTTCACGGGATAAAAAGTAGCATATGCCACTTTCAACTCTGCGCAAATATATCTCTGTACAATCTATCTTACGAGTATATCTATGCAAATATTTCATTGATCCGTTGCTCCATTGCGACGTGAAAGAAGAACAAACGAAGATTCGTCCCCAGCTTACAACAGACGGTATAGAGATCCGTGTTTAGATATGTTAATTAAGTGAACTTTTAACCGCCTTCGTGGCGTAGTGTCAGCCCACTTACTTCACACACATTCGGAGGTCGTGAGTTCGATTCTTTGTAGGACCGGGTTGCGTTGGAGAATTTTGGGAAGCCCGCTTCCATCTTTAGCATCACATCAGGTGACATCGGTTACAAAGACCATGAAAAGGGTAACCATAACTTGCAGCCAAAGTATTTTATGAATTACCTTTGTATGCTGCTCGTTTGACTAGCAAGAGTTTGACCTGAAAATAAACTTCGTATTTAAAATACATCAACGAGCGGAGAAGGAGAATATCTGACCGGGATCAGAGGGACAGAGAGGATCGGTTGTAAAATGCGGATGGATAAACCACACATGACTTATGAATAAAAATAATGTAAAATATAACAATATCTTGTTCAACTAATTAAAATAATATAAGTACTAATGATCATCAAGAAGATGAGGGAGGTGCTGATGCGCTGGGTGTGTTGTATCGGTCGTGCGTAAATATTTACTCTTAAACTGGCATATAAAGTAGGTTATTTACCACTAATATAGCAACTGTATTGAAAAACGTGCAAGAAAAAAAGCCGTTAATATCGAACTACTTATCTGGTACTTACCCTTGATAATATCATTTTTTCCTCTATAAAACAAAAATATTTCACTAAACTTAATTTTATTTTTAATTAATATTATACAATTTATTATAATTGGATAGAAAAGTAAAAAACACTTTCAGTCAGAAATCATATAGCAGTCAATGAATTTATAAAAGTCAGAATTTGTGACATAGGTTTAAAATCTCAATACCTAATTAAACTTTTTTTTGGCAAATTAAAATTTATTATGCCAGTACGTAAAATCCATATTTAACACAGTCATAAGTGAAGCATGAATGTTTATGCATGTCGGTTCTCTTTAAAGTGAGAACTAATAATACTAATTATCAATTAATCAATGAATTAGCAAACAGCATGAAAGTGGAATATCTATTTAAAGTTTGAGGGGCTATTATACTATATTACTTGCTAATATTAAACTGAATAAACTGACAGTGGTATCCTATTAGGAGGGGGGTCATAAGAGTTATTATGATCCCCTCTCCCCAAATCGAACCCTACAAGACAATTTGCGAACATGTGCATGTATGACCTCATATTACTGTTAATAATGACGTCTCGGTGGACCGATGACCTGGTGAAGATCGTGGAAAGCCGCTGAATGCGGGTCGTCGTGGAAATCCTAGAGGATGCCTGTGTCCAGCAGTGGACGCCTTTCGGTTGATATGATAAAGACGCCTCTTAATGACTTAATTTTTTTACAGTATATATTATTTTTTTGCCGCTATAAAACCAAATAATAATAATAAAAAATATGTATTTAGAGGGCCATACCTAGTATACAGGGTCTTCGGCAGATGGTTGAAAATACGAAAATGGGGGATAGGTGGGGTTGCCTCCCACCTATTTTGAGAATTAAAAAAAATGCAGGACTTGTAATTTTTTTTACAGGATTTTTTTTCCTTTTTTTAGAAATTTTGCCATTTTTATACCTTTGAACACATGTAACTTTTTGTTTTTTAAAGCTAGCTCCAAAACCTTTTTTTTAATAGACTTTTATAAGATTGTCGGCTCTAAAAAAAATTATGTTTGTTTCAAGTTATTGCTAAAAACAAAAATGTGGGCCCCCGAACTTAAAAAATAAGTTGAACAAAAATTTAAAAGTCAACTTTGCGATGCATTTAAAAAAAAAATAATGGGGCTGGAAGGCTTCTGTTTTTTTTAAAACATCTCTAAAGCTTAGGCTTTTGAATGGTATGTAATTTGTTTCGGTATCTTTTTTGTAACCGGAGTTGTTAATTTTTTTTACTCAATTGGACCATGTTGACGAAATTCCACTAGTTACATGTTTTGTGAAATGTATCAAATGCAAAGTTGAAAATAATGTAAATACTTACTGTTGGGACGGTTACAAAGAGCAGGTACGTTTTTTTACATTCTTGCACACACATAATGGCTATCTTTTGTCATTTATTGGCATATTGGAGTTAGCACTTCCATATGCCAATAAAATGTCCGCATATTCCGCATTGGTAAATTGAGCCATTTTAAACCACAACAAAGTCTTAACAAAACGTCTGATAATAACAAAAAGTGACAAACAACAAAAAAACTTAACAAAATCACAAACACAGCAAAGTGAAATTAACGAAAACAAAAAAAAACGTTAACGTTATTAACGTTTGTGATTTTGTTAAGTTTTTTTGTTGTTTGTCACTTTTTGTTATTATCAGACGGTTTGTTAAGACTTTGTTGTGGTTTAAAATGGCTCAATTTACCAATGCGGAATATGCGGACATTTTATTGGCATATGGAAGTGCTAACTCCAATATGCCAATAAATGACAAAAGATAGCCATTATGTGTGTGCAAGAATGTAAAAAAACGTACCTGCTCTTTGTAACCGTCCCAACAGTAAGTATTTACATTATTTTCAACTTTGCATTTGATACATTTCACAAAACATGTAACTAGTGGAATTTCGTCAACATGGTCCAATTGAGTAAAAAAAATTAACAACTCCGGTTACAAAAAAGATACCGAAACAAATTACATACCATTCAAAAGCCTAAGCTTTAGAGATGTTTTAAAAAAAACAGAAGCCTTCCAGCCTCATTATTTTTTTTTTAAATGCATCGCAAAGTTGACTTTTAAATTTTTGTTCAACTTATTTTTTAAGTTCGGGGGCCCACATTTTTGTTTTTAGCAATAACTTGAAACAAACATAATTTTTTTTAGAGCCGACAATCTTATAAAAGTCTATTAAAAAAAAGATTTTGGAGCTAGCTTTAAAAAACAAAAAGTTACATGTGTTCAAAGGTATAAAAATGGCAAAATTTCTAAAAAAAGGAAAAAAAATCCTGTAAAAAAAATTACAAGTCCTAGATTTTTTTAATTCTCAAAATAGGTGGGAGGCGACCCCACCTATCCCCCATTTTCGTATTTTCAACCATCTGCCGAAGACCCTGTATAAGTATTTACCATACAAGAAACGTGTTTTTTTTTTCTTATACGGTGATACGGATCATTTCGTGTGCAAGTCCGACTCGTTTTTGGCCGGCTTTTTTCGAAGCCGAACAAAGATACTAAGAAGTTGGATTCAACATATTTTACATTTTACAGGAATCTATTGTTTGCTATTTGAAATGGTATGTAATATTTCTTGGTTCACTATAATTTGCGAATAATAGCAAGCTCAGAAACCAATTAAATCGAAATAGTTATTTATTGTACAAGGGTGGTAAAAAGGTCAATTATTAATAAGATAAGGTATTTTCTTTTACACGCATGTATCATACGAAGTTTTTCAATACATTTGTGAGAAAACAGGTAAAATAAAAAAAACGTCCGTGACAGAAAAATACATACCTATCAAGCGTTCGGAACCTAAGTTCATTTTACGCGACTTGTGGCTTATTTTAAATGTCCAGGGAGAAATCTCACTTTTTTTTTCTTATACATATACATAGGTATATTTTTTATTTATATAAAAAATTATTACATAGGTATATTTAACAAAATCACAAACGTTAATAACGTTAATTTCACTTTGCTGTGTTTGTGATTTTGTTAAGTTTTTTTGTTGTTTGTTACTTTTTGTTATTATCAGACGTTTTGTTAAGACTTTGTTGTGGTTTAAAATGGCTCAATTTACCAATGCGGAATATGCGGACATTTTATTGGCATATGGAAGTGCTAACTCCAATATGCCAATAAATGACAAAAGATAGCCATTATGTGTGTGCAAGAATGTAAAAAAACGTACCTGCTCTTTGTAACCGTCCCAACAGTAAGTATTTACATTATTTTCAACTTTGCATTTGATACATTTCACAAAACATGTAACTAGTGGAATTTCGTCAACATGGTCCAATTGAGTAAAAAAAATTAACAACTCCGGTTACAAAAAAGATACCGAAACAAATTACATACCATTCAAAAGCCTAAGCTTTAGAGATGTTTTAAAAAAAACAGAAGCCTTCCAGCCCCATTATTTTTTTTTAAATGCATCGCAAAGTTGACTTTTAAATTTTTGTTCAACTTTTTTTTTAAGTTCGGGGGCCCACATTTTTGTTTTTAGCAATAACTTGAAACAAACATAATTTTTTTTAGAGCCGACAATCTTATAAAAGTCTATTAAAAAAAAGATTTTGGAGCTAGCTTTAAAAAACAAAAAGTTACATGTGTTCAAAGGTATAAAAATGGCAAAATTTCTAAAAAAAGGAAAAAAAATCCTGTAAAAAAAATTACAAGTCCTAGATTTTTTTTAATTCTCAAAATAGGTGCGAGGCGACCCCACCTATCCCCCATTTTCGTATTTTCAACCATCTGCCGAAGACCCTGTATATTCTCCTTTCTTCACAAGGATATAACCCAAAGAGAATCTAATCAGCTAGGTTAGTACTAACCTCACGGAGCAACAACCAATCTCTTATATAATACTCCTATCAAAAGTCCTAAAGAATATTCTGTATCTTTGGTTATTATAAATTTTCGTTTGCTAGAAATGTCTTGTTCTTCCGAGCTAGAAATTAAAAAAAGTGGTAAAGTAAAAGCATGTGTGCGGTAAAATCAATTTTGCGCGCACTTGAATGGCATATAAAAGACCACTTTTCGAGCAACTGTAATGAAAAATCTATTTCAGAGGGGTTACCGTATCGAAAAGCCAAATGAAAGACGTTCCATGCCAAAAGTCGCATACAAGACTGCCATCAATACTTGTATTGGTTTGGATGTTTGTAGCATTAAAAATTTTCGAGCTAAAATAGTTTAACAAAACTAAAATAGTATATCAATTTAAAAATATTTTTTTGAGAAAATAAAGAGTCTCAGTTAGAATCGATCAGCAGATTCGCCAAGTGTATTCAGCTTTGTGAAATTATCAGTCTTGTTTCTTCTTGCACGTCAGAAAGCATTCTGGCAACCCAGCGCGCTGACACTGTTTTTATACCCAAACTAGCTGTCCTGGCGAACTTCGTACCACTTTACACTACCCTACCTTACCCTACCCTACACTGTACTACCCTCACTACTCTATCCTACATAAGAACCTTCTTCTGACAATAATAAACTCAACAAAATATAATTCGTGAAATCGGTCCAGCCGTTCACGCGTGATGCGATGACCCGAAGAAATAGGGGTTCATTTTTATGTATATAGATGGTCGTGTATAATATTATGGATACTTCCTATCGAAATCTTCACTTCTTCTGCTATAAAACAAACAGTAACACGACGATCCGCCAAGACAATGTTTCAACTGTTTTAACCATTTGTTCAGTCACTGCCGATATAGTGCGTCCCGTGCGTGGGTCGTCGTTAGTGGAAGTTCTTCCTCGCTTGAACTCAGCACACCAACGCGCAACAGCAGAATATTGAGGAGCATGAACCCCTAATGTTGCTCTCAAGTCTTGATTTACCTGCTCTGTTGTAAAAATTTTCAAGCAGAGATATTTTATTACCACGCGAACTTTAATTTTATTAATTTTTAAGAACACGTTCCGACACGGCGCTAACAAATTACTTCTATTTAAAAAAACAAAAGAGAATTGCTTTTTTTATTATCATCATATTAGATGTCTAGGCTATGCCTACCAGTAATTTTTTTCTTACGAAGGAGAATGTATCGCATTATTATTTATTGAACACGTATAGTTGTTCAGTATGATGAGTAGAACCCCCAGTCAACGGGTCTAATTTACTTACAGCCTGTCTAACTTCCTCTAGGCCAATCATCATATCAACCAAAAAAAGTCCAACTGCTGGACAAAGGCCTCTCCCAAGGATTTCCACGACAACCGGTCCTGCGCTGACCGCTCTAGGTCTATAATTATTCCTGATGCACTGTACGATGCACTTGGGATCAAGTTCCCTCATGACCTCTGGTGCTTCCATATTGGTCCACCCAGAGAGCCACTCCTGGCTTGGACAAGTGTCTCGCACTCACAGAGTAAATTAAGAGATGTTTCCTCTTCTTCGAGGCATAATCGACACTCGTCTGTGACTGAAAGCTTCATATTATTAAAATGTTTGTTATGCTTGCAGTGGCCAGCAGAAGTTCTGACGAGAGCTCGAATCCAGGCTCGCGCTGCAGCGCTCTTTTTTTGTCCACAATTGGTAAGCCCTTGACATCATCTCACCTGGTGTTACGCGACGATGATGCCGAAGATGGTAGCGGGCCCAACGCAATGGGGAACCGGCCATCTGTATGATCTAACTCGTCTCTTGACGTATATAACCCGTGAGAAACCCGAGATGGGCATTTTTGAATTATTTTGGCCTAGAGCACTTTCACAAGTGTACTCCGTTCATTTGCCCATTCTTTCAGCATTCCTTTTCCCATGCAGCGCGACACTCCCACCATTGCTTCAGGTCCAATAGCTGGTGTCTCTGCTCGGTTTCTTTCAAGATCATCCGCTTTTCCGGTCTTGATTACACAGTACAAATTAATCTTGTTTTGTCTCCCTAGCTGTTTGAGGGCAACTGAAAATGTACTCTCCAGGGTCAGTTTGGAATTGATTTCATGTGTAATCACAATGTTTCTATTTTTATAAGATCTAAGTTTTCTTGTGTGCATTTTACTATCGCGCATACATTTCCGCCTGATAGACTGTTGCATCTAGACCTAAGCTGTATGACAGCTTTGTCCCCGAGTCTCCGCCGTATACCTCAGCCCCGGCTAAACTCTCTATATTTGGAAATTAAAAAATCTAAAGAAACGTACTCCTGGCAAACTAAATTCGTCTATGTGCAAAATTCCATCAAAATCGGTCCAACAGTTCTTCTGCAAATCGAGGATACGGATATACGTATAGCTAGATAAGCACATACACAAGCATATTTGTTCCCGAACACTTTTTGTTGATTGGATACAGTCCTTCAATTATAGGACGGATGAACTGGACAGAGAGCATATAGGCTTAATAATAAGGCCCCGTTAGCACCTTTAGTACAGGAGGACCCTAAAAAATGACATTTAAGATAGTGAGGTCCCTTATGATTAGATTGATATTAACCCGAACGGTATTTAAACGTATACCATTAAAATGTATTTAATTTTGTTTAGAAGTGATTTAGGTTCAATAAGTTTCACAAGTTTAGTATTCTCGCTTCTCCTACTTCTACCTCCTAGTCCTATAGTCTTTAATTTGTACGCATTCGGTGTTTTATGAAATTGGGGTGACCAAAAAATAAATTAGACGGGGTGATCTTACTTACGCGTGCATGACGTCATCCATTGAACGAACCTCGAGGGGCGAGGTCGGCGCGGTGCGCGCATGCGCCCAGCGGACACGCGGGGTAGTGCTGTCCGCACACATCTACTAAGAGCTCAAAAATTAATTTCACTGATTTACTTTATTCATGGTCTTTTTTAAATGGCGATTAAGAACATATTGCCCACTTTTTAACACGGATGAAGGAGGAAGGAGGAACTTTAATTATGTAATTAATAGTATGGGCAGCTATGTATAAATGGTAGGAATAGATTGTTTAGTTCGATAACTTTTTGTTCATATAAATGTCTATACCTATTTGATTGATGGTCATGCATGATAATTTCGTAGGTATTCAAAAACCTACCTACCGCAGGAAGAATATTCTGTGTCTTTTCTAGGGTGGTGCCGTTGCTACTTATGTCTTGATGATCGTGACCACTTAGCCAAGAGTAAATTAAGAAAAAGAGTCGAATTAGAGTCGAAGACGATTACGAACTATCCATACCCTGACTAATAGCTATAACCACTTGCGTAACTTGTTAAGATACTCTGTGGTGACTTGTTTTTCAAGCGACTTCCAAAAAGGAAGAGGTTCTCAATTCGACTGTATTTTTTTTTATGTGTGTTACCTCAGAACTTTTGACTGGGTGAACCGATTTTTATAATTCTTTTTTTGTTTCAAAGTTAGTGCTTCCCGTGTGGTCCCATATAAATTTTATCATAATCGGTGTAGTACTTAATTAGAAAATTAACAAAAACCAAAAATAATAATGCAAAATTTTTTGTTGTTGCTATGGAAGTCGGTTTTTTAACGTGTTTAGCGTTTTCAATTATGAAAGTTAGGGTTTCATATAGATCTGTTGAAACTGTTTTCATCGTGAAACATGATGCACGCTGAGGCAGTGCCAGGTCCCATCACTACCTCGTGCCGCCGCCGCCGCCGCCGCCGCGCCGCCGATGCTGCCGCCGCCGCCTAACGCGCAGCGCTGCCGTCCCCCTGTGACCGTACGAACCAAACTAGACAGTGCCTTAAACAGTGATAGATAACGTTTTAAAATAGTATCATGGAATTATAGACTTCAAACATCCATATGAGAGGTAAGTTTTATAAATAAGTCTACCATCGAATATATTTTTATTAGTCTTTTAAATAAATATGAACCTGGTTACCACTCGTTTAACCTTAACTGTGTACATCGATCGGGATTGCGGTATATTTTGAGTCTGTAGTTGATGACCAACATTAATTATACAGTAGTTGTAGTCTATATTCAAAAAAAAAAATTAAAACTGTGGCCTCCGTAATAGAGCGAATTTAACACTTTCGATAGAATCTACACTTTTTGCATTTGGAAAAAGCGAACTGAGAGTGACTTACTCGTGAGAAGTGTAATGCAGCTTAGCACATATACTGGAATTAGCATACAATTTACAAAAAATATAGTATCGTACATATTGGATCCAAATTGGCAACGAGATGATGTTCCTCGTACCTAGTACTAAGTAATGTCTATCTTTCTATCCGCCACAAGAAAAAAAAACTTGTCCAAATATATGTAAGATGCAAGAACTTGGATATCATTATTAAATAATTTGCCACAAGCGATCTGTGTCTATTAGAGCCAAGATATAGAGCTCATATTACTATTAAAGACTGCATACAAGTCGACTTACGAGTAGATAGAACTAAAACCTTACCTTTAGAAAAATTCCTACTTATATGCCAGACTAAAATTATATGCCAGAATACCATGCATGCATTATAAGTATAATAAGTTTGTTTGTATGAGAGATTAGGTACAGACGAATAGACTCAGTATAGGCTTTTCAGGACAATAAAGTGGAATTAGCAAAATGTTTAATTAGGGTCCCGTGATGGTTCGATTATAATAATCGTATTTTAAAAGTACAAACAATGAAACCTTACCTCTGTAATAGTCCACAGTTCCGCTACATTTTATTGCTTTAAAATTTTCTCTTCTTCCAAATGCTAATTAAGTTTTTATATTTTTTGAGTAATTAGTATTGTTGGTCGTTGTTTAACAATACTTTGCCACTTCCGCGTGTTATTGTTTTTATTTCGTCGAAAAGAACAGCCGAAGCTGAATCAATCATTTTTAGTTGAAAAAATCAAAGACACAAGGAATATTGAATATTATTTTCACTTAACGTCAATAATGTTATCAAGGATAAACTTTAAATTCAATTGGCCATTGTAAAAGTTAACAGTAAAGAGCATCGTTATTCATAGAAGCGTACAGTTGTACAATCAGTTCTTTAAGGGAGTCGCTAGTACTACTGGTAGTTCTAGAGAAACAAGGTTGTATCATTTGTACTACCAGTTGAACTACTCAGTAGTACTCCTGATCCGGAGGCAGATTTTCTTTAATATTCTAGTTCAAAACTCTTTTCAATAAGATAATTTACCCCTAAAAGTGTATGTTTAAAATTAATTTATGTTTCATGTCCGTCTATGGGTCACCGACTTTATATAATTTCAACTCAATCGGTCCAGTAGTTTTCAAGCAAATTGTCTGTGACAGACGGACGTGCAGACACACGAGTGATCCTGTAATGGTTCCGCTTTTTTATCTTTTGAGGAACCCTAAAAACGACCCAGTTCCAATTTCCATTGACGATTATAAAATAAATTTAGTTATTTAGTGTTGATTAATTATCAAGTTTACAGTATAAACGTATAAAATCCTTATTTCTGCAGATGTTTTTTTTATATAAAACTGAAAACCTGCCAATTGTCAAATTAAACATCCCCTAGTAGACCCACAAAATTATCTGGCCCGGTGACAGTGTCGCTGTCGCTTGCAGCAAACTGACATAAACTGATGTAATATGCAGGTGGCATCGTTAGTTCCATTTTTCGCCACCGTGCCAGATAAGTTTGTGGAACTGAATGCACTTTTGACAGACAGTGACGGTACAAGTGGTCCGGAGGGATTAAAAGCAATTTGAATATGTAGTCTTGCTATTAATCTCGAAAACAACACCGTGTTCTTGTATCTACTCGTATTTGAACCCTCACTGCAAAAACAATATAACCCCCATTGAATTACTACTATAGTAGAAGTTATAGTCTATGTTTTAGGGAAATGTCTTGTACCTACTGTATTGATAAAATAAATACATAAATTTCCATTCACACTATATATATTATTACATACCTGTATAAAAATCAGATTAAATTGAACACGTAATTTGTTCAAATGATAATGAAGATGGCTTAAAAATAATAAAGTTACAATTAGTTATACAAAAGTTGTTGTCTCAAAATTTCAACTATTTTTTATTATTTATTTTTATTATCGATTATTCTGAATACACCTTAATATGCACGTATAAATCTAATAAGTATTCAAGTGCGCTTTCGTACTAAGTACGTACGATTCATGTAATCCCCTATGTGTCTAATTTTAGCGGTAAATAGGAAAGTCACCCTGTAAAAAATGTTCGGGAACAGTCGTTTAGTCAGAATTGGTAAAAATACCAAAATACCATTACGTATGTCTCTATTAGTTTAAAAAGCGTAACTGTGCACTTTGTGTTAAAATAATTATTTTCTAGGAAAACACAGTTAAGGTACTTCTTTCATAATAAAATTTCAGGATAATTTTAACAAAATTATTTGTAGATGCAAGCAATGATTCGCAGAAGCAAGCTATTCATTTTCTAAAATCCAAGCATCTGATTTTATTTTAAATCAGATGGTACTCCATTGTTGGTAATGCAACTGTAACGCATTATTATCCTGAATAAATGATCTTATAAACCACGCACCTTACTACACTACCAGTGTAGGTAGTACCGCTTTTTATGTTTAAGAGGCGTAAGAGGCGTTAAAAATACATTAATAGTTTTCAAAGATTGTATTAACTACGTGCCTACTTCATGAACGATATTGGCCGTTCTAAACATTTGTATTCATAAAAAATTACCGCTTACATCTGGAATTACAAGAATATTATTTTATAACATCGTTTAACGCAGGGCAAAGAACGCAGCAATAACTGCCGCTGCCACGATACTTGCGTACGCAGAACTGTAAATCTCCTTCATTCCTAACAATTTCCCCATATTCCAGAGAACAAAACGGATGCCTATAAAGTAATGAAACGCGAAAGGATATCCTAATATGAACTTCAATACCATTATTGTAAAACCAGATAAATTAAAACTTCGTATGATGTCAATAATTGTGTCTATACCGTTTGGTAAGAACAGTGCTCCTCCGGCCAGTCCAAGAGCGTAGAATGTCAAAATAGTACCTGAAATCGATAAACATATATATTAGACGATAGTTTTACAAACACGTAGTTTTACTAGATAAACTAAAATACTTTAGTAATTGAGAAACAAGTTCTTCTTCTGTCGATGGTAATCATACTAGGAGGGATCAAAAAGTAGTGAGAATGAGATAGAATAAAATTACTATGGATAACTTATTACAGCGGTTTTTCAAAGCTTCAATTCCTTTAAAAAAAAAGTTGTCTTGGTCCTGCAAAAAGCTCTCCACGGCATTCATCACCTCGTTATCGTCTTCGTACCTGTTTTCCCTTAAGTATCCTTTCAATTTGGGGAATAGATAAAATTCGCTAGGCGCCAGATCTGGTGAATAAGGAGGGTAGTCAACCAATTCGAACCCAGCTTGCTGAATGGCAGCCATCGCAACTGCCGACCTGCGCGCGGGTGCGTTCTCGTGATGAAACAGCACGCTCCTTCGAAGTTTCCCTCTCCTTTTCTCTTTGATGGTATTCCTCAACTTGGGAATTAGAACTGCATAATATTGGCCTGTAATAGTGGTTCCACGCTCCAGGTAATCAATCAACAATATCCCTTCCGAGTCCCAAAATATTCAATATGCCACGGCACGAAACTTCTTCGGGGTCGGTGATGATTGCCGTTTCCACTGCTGTTTTGTCTCGGGATCAAAATTATGGACCCATGTTTCGTCCATTGTTACGAAACGAGACAAAAAGTTTTCAGAATCTTCTTGAAACTTGTCCAACAATATCTTCGAAATGTCTAGTCGGTTTTGTTTCTGACTGTGTCGGTTTTGTTTCTGACTGTCGGTTAACATTCTCGGCACCTATCTTGCGGAGACTTTTCTCATATTCAAAGATTGTTTCAATATGGATTGAATACTTCCATATGAAATTCCCGTTATCGGATGGTAACTCTTCGATCGCTCAATACAATTTTCTCGACTTTGGCAACATTTTCTTGGGTAACTGACGTCCATGGACGGCCGCAACGATGTTCGTCTTCCGTGCTCGTTCTCCCCCTACTCGAAATTGAGAAGCCCACCTTGCAACAGTGGAATACGGCGGAGCAGACTCCTAATGTTGCCTCCAAATCGCAATGAATCTCTTGTGTCATTAACTTTTTTAAACAGAGGTATTTAATAACGGTTTTCTCCATTTTCGAGAACACGTTCCGACACGAAGCAAACAAATGACTACATTCAGAAAAAAACAAAAGAATCGAAGATTTTTTTCTTTATTAATATTACAAATATGTATCTGAGCTATGCCTGTCAGTATTTTTTTTCTTACCAAGGAGTATGTCGTTCTCACTACTTTTAATCCCTCCTCGTAGGTAATTAAATTTGTGTTTAGTTGGACTCTGCGACGCGAACAGCACTGAGTTGGTTGCTATAAGCAAGTACTCGCGAGTGCAGCAGGTGCATGCTGGGCACGATAGTCGGCGCGTCATAGTTTGTGGGGATGCACCAGATTCATAGGTGTTATCTTCATCATCGTGTAACCCCACCTGCACAGATTATTATCTGCACATACTGCATTAGTTATTTTATTTTTCGGAAAGCTGGATTCGCCCAACAATAGTATGGTAAACTTGTTTGACAATTATGAGCGTATTTGAAGGCCTAAATTCAAATTGAGAAAATTCAATAACCCGCTGGTGCAGTGGTCATCTTCTACCTACTAGGCCAAGGGTCTTCGGTTCGATCCCTATTTAGGGCAAACTATCTAAGGTGACCAAACAGATTTGTTTGTTCTTTTTCTGGACGAGTATGTAATATCGATTTAGTATTTAAACATATTTTAATAGATAGTAAGAAGCGTGGAAGCGTCAGTGGCGCAATGGCAAGGGCTGCTACCTCTTGTCCGGGAGGTCGTAGTTTGAATCCTGCCACTTACCAATGTGTTTTCGTATTTCGATTTCATATGTACGTTTGTCCGACGTTCTTACGGTGAAGGAAAACATCGTGAGGAAACCTGCACACGCCTGCAAAAAAAACTCGAAGGTTGTGTGTGAAGTCGACCAACCCGCACTGGGCCCGCGTGGTCGACTAAGGCCCGATCGCCCTAATTCAGGGTAGACTCGAGCCCCTCGATGGGGACGTATATCTTCTTCTTCTTTGCGTGTCAATGACAAATCAAATCATTCCGGCCCAGAACTTAGCCACTTCGACTGCACTATTTGTGGCGTCCATTAAGTCCTGCTGCGAACAGGTGACAGGGCAGGCAGGACAGGAAACTAAATGAGCCATGGACTGCACCGCTCCACACACACAGTCCAAATTTGGGTTTTCCGAGAGTCCCCACCTGAACATGTTCTCCTTGCTCCGGCCGACCTGAGTCCGAAGTCGATTTAAAGACTTCCAGATCGGCCATGGTAATACATGTCCAGCCGGTAGACTCTCAGAAAGCGGGACAAAGGGATCAGGAAGCGGTGTTCGAGCACGCCACATGTTGCATCTCGCTTGAGAGGGCTGAGTTGTGAGGGGGTCGACATGTTTTAAAAAGCTTTTCCGACTTTTTAGCCTTTGCGGCGGTAGCTCGTGCCCATGTAGGGGATGCCGCTTGTCCTCATCCAACGTAGCCCTCTCTCGCGAGCTTGCAATGGTTCTGCGAACAACTGGCGGCGCTATGCCCGCCAGTGGATACAGCAACATCACCGGGGTCGGCTTCAAACATCCAGTAATTATCCGGCAGGTTTCGTTTAAGGCTGTATCCACAAGCTTGGCGTGAGTAGAGCGGCCCCATACGGGGCATGCGAATTCGCCGGCAGAAAATGCTAGCGCCAGTCCTGAAGTTCGCAGCACTTGCGGCGTAGCACCCCACTCAGTACTTACCAGACGCTGTATTAGGTTGTTGCGGCAGTGCACCTTTCGTTTTAGGCCCTCACAATTCTTCTTGAAAGTGAGGGATCTGTCCAGTAGAACGCCGAGGTATTTGGGGGAAGGGTTATGAGTGATGGTCACTCCACGCCAGGAGATCTTGAGCTTTCGTCCCGCTTGTGCATTGCGTAGATGGAAAACGCACGACTCAGTCTTGGTTGGGTTAGGCTTGAGCGAGTTCTCGTCATAGTACTGGCCTAGACTGTTGAGAGCTGCGGTAAGATTATTCTCAACTTCGTCAAAACTGGTCGATTGGGACGTAAGCGCAAGATCGTCCGCGTACAGAAAGCGGGAGGTATTTAGGCTAGATGGTTGGTCGTTGGTATAAATATTGAACAATATTGGGGCCAGTACGCTGCCCTGGGGAAGACCATTTTTTTGTGCCCTCCAACGACTTACGTCTTTGAGAAGGTGAACCTGGAAGCGACGATTGTGGAGGAGCTCTCGGAGAATATTGACAAATTTTATATCTGCGGTCATAGTCTCCACCTTCCACAGCAGTCGCCTCAGATTAACTGTGTCATAGGCCGCCGAGAGATCGACAAACACAGCGCCCGTCACCATTTCCTTCTCAAAACCATCCTCGATGTGTTGCGTGAGCTTAAGTACCTGGTTGCAGCAAGACTTTATGGGTCTGAAACCTGCCTGCTCTGGAATCAATCTAGGGTCAATAAAGCTTGTGAGGCGAGTAAGTAGCAGCCGTTCAAAAAGCTTATATGTATGGCACAGTAATGAAATAGGCCTGAAGTTTTTGGGGTCATCTACTGATTTCCCAGGCTTTGGAATAGCTATGACCTTCGATTTTCTCCAGATGCGGGGTATCTGGGAGGTTTCGAGGCAGGAGTTAAACATTTGATGCAACCAGGATACTGCAACTGGCCCAAGGTGTTTAATCTGCTCAACAGAGATATTGTCGACTCCCGAGGCTTTGCCGTTTTTGAGGGATTTTATGCCCGCAATGATGTCGGACAGATGGAAGGGCTTACTAATGTCGGCAGAGGCATCAGAAGTGTTGTGCTTTGGAATCTTCGGGAGGCGGCTGGTTGGTTTGCCATTCAATAGGAGCTGATGAGCAATTTGGTTGGCCGTAACTGTGCTGGGTGTTATGGGTCGGGGTGGGTCATTGGTCAGCTTGCGAATGGTATTCCAGGCCTTTTTACTGTTGTGAGTCATGTCGATGATGTTAACAGTGTTGATCCACCTCTCCCGACGATTTTCGCAAATTTTTGACAGAAGTTTCTCTCCAGCTAATGAGGTTTCTACCGAGAAAGGGTCGCTGTAGTACAATGCCTCGTATACTTTGAGCAGTTCGGCAGAATCACTCGACAGCCCTGGGATGTAAGATGTCCGACAGCCCCTTGGGATATACATGCGTGAAATTTTAGACACAAGGTCGACAAATTCGTCATATCCCTTCGGGGTTGGGGGAACATTCAGGAGGGCGTCGTCGATTTCCTTCGCAAACTGCTCCCAGTTTGCCTTTGCATAGTTAAATCGGCGTTTATGGGGAACTTGTAAGGGCCGTACAACTGGTACTATTTCGCACATGATGGGCCTGTGCTGCGTGCGGGGAATGGGCGCGCACACGGTCTTGATGCACTGGGAGCTTATGTTGGAGCTAACGAAGACCAGGTCGGGGTTATACCCTCGCTTCCATCGACCGCTGTTAAAGGATGCCGGTTGTTTTGGATTATGAAGCAGAACCAGGTCGTTTGTTTCAGCCCATGTCTCAAGTGCTTGGCCGCACTCATCCAGATCTTTGTAGCCCCAAAGTGGATTGTGGCTGTTAAAGTCACCGATTACAATGTTATTATTCCATTGGTCACTCATTAGACTCTCGAGAGGATCGAGTTTGAAAGGGGACGTATATGAGATGATGAAATAGATAGGCCTCCCACGCGTTGGACCGACGACCTGGTGAAGATCGCGGGAAGCCGATGGATGCGGGCAGCGCAGGACCGGTCGTCTTGGAAATCCTTGTGGGAGGCCTTTGTCCAGCAGTGGACGTTTTTCGGCTGATATAATGATGATGATGAAATAGATAATTATCACAATGGTTCCCATTGTACAGGTAATTCTAGTTATGTGCCAGGTAACCGTGTATGTTTGTCCGTAAATTTTATTTCCTTATAATATTTTAAGGAATCCTGTGAAACTTTTTACACAAAAAAACGTTCAGAATTCAAGTACCTATCTATTTTATATAAAAATAATTTAAAAATTTGGATCACATTCACAAATCTACAATAAATATTACACTTACATAGTAGCTAAGAATAAAGTTTTACCAGAGTTTATGAAATATTTACAAATAATTTGGACTTGTATGGCAGGTACCTTGTTCAGATTTTTCCTGGAATAATGAACTAGCCAGTGTAGTAGGTCTTACAAAGGTCCTAGCCATTCACAAAGGTTAATTGAAATTGTTTAAGCTATTTTTGAAAAATATTAAAAATCAACCTGGGTTTGTATAAGAGGTACTTTTCCTCTCTAACATAGTAAAGTACAGAGTTGCATGAAAATCTTTTGCAATATTATTGAAAAAAAAAAGTAATTTTTACTATCGTGACTAACCCTAAATAATTAACACAGGAAATTTGAAAAGAACGGCTGGGGATAAAAAAATAATAATGCTCTAAAGCAAGTTATATAACTTAACTTAAGCCCGGACGCACGGACACATACGTAGTTTTTCGTTTTAGACAATTTAACATTGACTTTTTGCCATCACAGTACCTTTTTCATTCATTCGTCGCTAGAATAGATATTAATGCCACTGCCAAGTAATGAGATCCATTGTAACACGAGTGCAAGTTTGTGCCATGAAGCGAAGCTGAGTGGCACTATAGACAGCACGAGTGTTACAATGGTTCTGGCCTCGAATGTCTAATTTTCCAAATGCCCAATCCCCGTGAATGGCTAATTGCGTGCAATGGCATACAATATTTTTTCCAAGACCATGAAATAGATAAAAAAACATTGAAATTTTTTCATGATCATAATATACTGAATTTTTTAAGCCAAAGCTATAAAAATATTTAAAAAGTTTTTAACCCCCGACGCAAAAAGAGGGGTGTTATAAGTTTGTTATGTAGTACAGTTGCCTCGTTTTGAAACGCCTTGTAGGAATGAATACTTTTGAGATATGATTTGAGGTTTTGTATTAGGCAAATCACCAAATGGGAGCAGAAAAATAAATATGTGATCTTGGAATAAATAATAAATTCTACAGCCACGCTGTGCATACTTTCTCGCGAAGCCTTTATCATCTGGCGTAGTCGAAAAAAAAACTACAAAACATTACGCTTACCTAATAGCAATGGAAAGAGGTGTATTAGATTTTAAAAATAATTTTGTTTTGTATGAGAGGTAGGTACCTCATTCCGTTTTTTATAGAATAATGAACTACCAAGTGCAGTAGGTTTTATTAAGGCCTTGTTATTCACAAAGTTTCATCAAAATCGTTTGAAATCGAAAAAGTAACAAACAACCTGGACTTGTATGGGGAGGTACCTTAATCCGATTTTCACCGGAATAACGAACTACTAGGCTATATAAAGCTTTGATTATTTCTTCTCAGATATAAAGTTACAGTAACGTATAGTGTCATACAAATCGTTACAGCCACTTTTTAAAGAAAAAATGAAAAAGTGATTACTATGGTGGCAACCTAAGAAATCAAGATAAGGAAAATTTAAAAAAATGGTTTAAGATATAAAAATAATATTGCCATAACCCAAATTTTACTCAAATCCGTCCAGTAGTTTGAGAACTAGAGCACCAAACGTACGCACAGACACACACATTAATACCCTTTTTTATTTTTTTGACTTTTATAAAAGATCCCCATTAAAATCTTAACACCATTTTTTTTGCTATCACTATACTTTCTTCACTCATTCATCTCTCGCTAACGCTCGAAAGTAAAAATGAGATTTACCAGTTGCTCGCTGTACTATCGACGTCATTGCGGGAACGGTGGGGCCATATATATCCAAGTGGGGCGACATGGGCCGGTTCAGCTCCATGTTCTTGTGATCATGGTCCTTAAAACAAGGCGCCACGTAAGGCTTGTATGAGATCTGGTGCTTGGAGGAAGAACCACCATCGCTGGGGGGGTCCTTTGTAGAACATGGCGAACTTGGGCACTCGCACGAAGCGGATGAGTACCACACAATTTTTTCTTGTATCGGAGCTCTCACGTTAAACAAGGATCGTATCCTAAGGAACGGCAAAACATATCACTATATTGTATACCTGTAACTATAGAGTTAGAAGTGTTGGTCTCTTAGGAGCAGCACCAAACCCTCACAGTGGCTTCTAATTATGTAACTGAGGAACCTAGTACAACCGCAAATTCTTAGACCTCATGAATTTGAACAGTTGAATGATCAACTTTTCCTGAGAAAACCAACATTTTTTTGCGTTTTCTGATTGCCTGATTAGGCATATTGCAGATGTATGTACCTATGGGACAATTAATTTCCTACTTTAATATATTTTCTACTATAAATATATTTGTATTGCATACTAACCCTCGTCTGTATAATAATTTAGGAGCCAGTCGATGCAGTTTAAAAAATATTAACTGCATTATAAATTTTCGACGTAAATGAGCTTGGTAAATATTTATATAATGCAATTCTCTCAAAAATCCAGGAAAAACTTAATTTAAACAGATTTTATTTATATTTGACAGTATAATTTTCATAATGTCATAATAAAAAAGCAATGCGAAATGAGTTTGATATCAATTTTCAAATATTTCTGCCAGTATCAAAAGAGAAGATCTTTATGCGATTGTCAGCACCACATTTCTGTATTTCTGTAGTCAGCACAGACTACTCAGGAGATACCCATTTTCTCAGGTACATATCTAGCAGGTAGCCTCTAAATTTCCTAAATTTATTCTGTGCATTTATTTGTTTAGGAGGTTGCAATAAATAAGCTCATTTCGAGAAACCTAAAAACTTCTTGGTACCAGCCATAAACGAAAATAATTTGAATTATTTCGTACTAGCTTTTGCCCGCGGCTTTACCCGTATGGACATCATTTTAATGACATGAGTGTTCTCCAGATCCTTCAGGAACTATATCGGGCTCTTTTGATTTCTGATTAGCAGTCTATGTCTCTTATCACCCCCTCAACCTACAAAAAACACTCCAATCCGTTACACCGTTGCGACGCCGACGTGCGCGAGCGTGGAAATGAGTTTTCCCTAGATCCCTTGGGAACTATGCTGATTAGAAAATTATGTCATTTCCCACCTCCTCAATCATCTCTATGCAAAAAATTACAACAATCCATTGTTCCGTTTCGTTGAATGTATTACTCTGCCTAGAGCTACCCGGCTACGTGGAGTTCGCAGCCGGAACTGCCTTCGGCAGACTTGTCGCTCCTCCGTCTGGTTCAAGGACTCGTGGTGGTATGTGGTTAGTTGTAGGGGTTGGGCAATGTTTGTTGTCTGGCACGCACGTGGCGTCCAGGCGTCCTCCTCTGCCCGCAACTAGTGTTGTCGTAGCCGGCCACGTGGGCTCTGGGCGAAAATAACGCGGGGCACATGTGTTGGCCATGAAGCGGAACTGCTGGTTTGTTTACTGGCGGGGAAGCATCTCCGGCACTTGCCTGGGTAGCAAGTAGAACTACTCTAGTATTGCTCCGGCCGATCCAGTCGCGTAGGAGTAAGTCTGGACAGGTGCGATAAGCGCCGGGAAGTGAGCACACCAACAGCTCCAATACCACACTGGAAATGTGGGAGCCAGCTTCTCTGGCGTCCCGAGTGAGGATCGAACCGCCGGCAGCTGCGGCAGGTGAGCGTGTCTACAGCTCCGGGACCTACCTCGAGAGTAGGTAGTGGTTCTCTTTCACGAGGCGCTCGACTTGCAGAGTACCAAGACAAGCGTCTTGGCAGCAAGACCTACCGTAATTAGTGCTTGCCCTCGCCTCACGGCGTTGACAGGAATAGTGGCCCTCATTATATGATAGCTGTTGGTGAGGGGGGACGCTATATCATAAACCTGGTAGTTTAACGTATCTGCTAGATATACGAGAGAGAATGTTCCGTTGCCATGTTAATTACCAAAAAAATAGTATTTTTTTCAGTTCTCCAGGAACTGCATCGGACTAGGCTATTTTCACGGAGTAAAAAGTAGCTTTATGTCTTTTAACAGTGACATACACTACCTGCATGCCAAAGCGTGAAAAGGTAATAAACAAACAAACAAACTCATTTTCACATTTGGGATTCTTCTTAGAGGATTCATCTTAGCAAACCCTTTAATTGGATACCCATATCATGGGAGTACATTAAAAATGCATTTTCATTCAAACTAAGTTGTACTCTGTTAGCATAGATTTAACTAAAAAAATATTTTGTTTTTTTCTTTTTTTTATCTCATTCAGCATAACTATGTATTTATTAAACATATCCTTGATTTAGTATTTACTTGGCTAGTTCGGAGATTTCGAACGTATCGGTTACTGAGTCGATCTGTTGTTGAGCTTCTACCTATCTATGCTTTCATTTTTGGCTTCTCTTTAAGAATTCTGCCAATGTCATTGCATGACAGTCATGGGAGTGACACTACAGCAGATGACCGGTTTTGCGGAATTTAGATGTTATTGCACATGAAAACATCGTAGTCCTCTTGACATTAATGTCAAAAGAATTAATACAGCTGCTGTAACTTCTGAACATAGTGCTTCTCCTAAAATGTCACCATTACGAGTATGTATGCAAAATAATCGTAGAATTTTTTGTAATACTGATTTCAACGCTTTTTACTCAGGATTGAAAAATATATATAACTGTAAATCTATACATAACTGTAAATCTCTATGAATCTGTAAACTTTCTCTAAGCATAGTTGTAATATAATAAGCAACACTGTTCCTTGTGGTAACAACGCGAATCACCGTTTCAACTCCTATCCTGAATGGTTCTCATCTATATAAGATATCATTATAACGACCAAATCTTAAGTCGTATAAACTTACTGGTATGATCTGTGTACTATACTTTGTTCTCTTACTAAAAAAAACTTGTGAAAACAAAATCAGAAGAGTGTTTATTTTCCTTTGTTGAAGTTAGGCGCGGGCTGATTTCCGCAACCAGACGACCACTGCGCCCATTTTGCGTGATTGGCTGGCATCACTGCCAGCCCGGCTCCTCGAAGAAGCCCAGTAGCACCCGCAGGTTGCCGACGACTTCCTGGAGTGACCTCGGGTCACCGAGGTGCACGAACCTGTACTGTGCCAGCCCCCCGTAATCCAGCAGTCTCCTCAGCCTCCATACACGCTCTGCATAGGGGGCTGTCGGTGATACCTAGAACGAATAGATGTTTATTAAAATGGCCATGTCACACATGTCCACAAATTGTGTTATTTTTTGTGCGTTGCCTTTGAGTAGACCGTAGCCAGCCATGTGGAAGGGGTGTTATAGGTTCTGGTCCCACAGCCATAAGCTCAGACCCTCTCCTGGCAAGCTCATCCGCCGCATCGTTGCCGCGTGAGTTGCTTTGCTCTTTCTTTAATCTACTGCAGAGTTACGTCTCTGCGGTTACATACCTCTTTCAATTTTTGTTGGCACTCCAGTATAAGCCCCGATGTGATCATGCTGCTCTGCAGGGCCTATAGTACGGCTCTTCTGTCAGAAAGGATGCGGATGGGGTAATCACGCACCTCCCTTGCAGTAATCGCCTCAGCTGCCTTGATGATGCTCATACATTCAGCCTGAAAGACCGTGTTATGCGCACCCAGGGAATTGGCTATCCTGATGTTCAGATCCTCGGAAAAGACCCCATATCCTGTGCCAGAGCCTGTTTTGGAGTCATCGGTAAATACTTGAAGATCTTTCAGGTTCTGACCATCCCAGGGCTCTTCATGTAGCTGCACCTTGTATTTCTTGTCAAAGATATACCGTTTAGGGTTTCTATCATTCGTCGCTGCAAGCAATGGCTCCTCTGCAATGATATCGGTGTGCGGGATCCTGTTTCTATTTTCCTTTACTGCCAGGTTAGAGTCCAAAAATAAACAAAACCCTGCTCCTATAAGGACCTACATAAAATGCAATCGATCTGGACAGAGCCCAGCTACATTTACCAATATGACACATCAAAACGTAGCTAATTCATTTGCTGATTGTGTTCTTACCATCTGACCTCTTTTGCTCCCACATGCCTCTCCCCGTGTTGTAACTCTGAACCCTGTTAGTGAAGAACGTTTGAAACCTAAACTTACCGAAGGTCCTGACGTTATACCTCAGATTATTGTAAGAGATTGTTATGAAATTTTTATAAGACCATTACACTACATATTATAATCTTGCAATTAAACAAAATGTTACCCTTCTGTTTGAAAAACAACAAAGGTACTTCCTATTCACAAAAACGTTCTCATAACTATTTCCTCATTTCTGATTCGATCACGTATTAGGTAAACTCTGACGCTTACTCAATCCCCCTCCCTGGGGGTGACCTTGAGCCTTCTTAGTAAGACTTCCAATATAATTTAATGTACAATTAATTGAATTCTCAAATCATTCGTTTTAATAAGGATTGATAAAATAAAATAAAAAACGACAATTCATAATGGACGTTGTCGGGAAGAAAACTGCTAAACTCAAGTGGAACTGAGCAGGACATGTCTGCCGCATACACCCAAAAAAGCGGGCACATATTGCCGCGGAGTGGGTTCCGTAAGGCCGTAGAGACAGACCAACATTGAGATATATGATGGTAAGGGGTGGCTCGGGATAGGGATGTATGGCGTAATCGAGCGGAGCCCTTTGCTTGGCAGCGGGACAGTGTAGGCTAACAATAATATTAAGTAACCGAAGTTAAGGTATCTCACTCGAAAATGGCATTGCCGTGTAATGATTTTGGAATTTAGGTTGAGAATGGAATAAATACAGTTGCGTAGCAGTCCTGTTCAGAACTCTATGAAAATAAAAACACAGCAACATTTGCGGCAAACAAAAACCGTTGAGTATGAAGACGATCGCGAGTTTCTTTTTTATAAATCAGGTCTCGTCTGTACTGTGCTACTAGCAACTAGTGTGCTACTAGTGGTCTATGATCATTCATCTCCTAAGTGTTCTTTACAAAAAATTGCGAGAAGCGACCGGGAATCTACATCCTCTCCAACCATGAAAGTGTTTATTTTTACTCCGCAAGCACGAGAGAGACATTTTACTTTCAAACGAAGTAAGCGATTCCTTACTTACTTCCGTTACGGTTCAAGGAAATTAAAAATAAGTTTTAATGTCTTGACACCAAATTATTATAAAAGTTTCGTAATTTATAAATTAATTTATAAGTAGCACATAACTTTTAGTGTGGCCCGCTTACTAGTGCGGTTAACAAATTCATTCAGTGTAAGACTCTCTTTACTTATAATTATTTTTTCCGGGAAAAGTGGTTTGATGTCTCGGCACCAAATTATTATAAAAGTTTCGTTACTTAAACGTAGTTTAATTTATGAGTAGCACATAACTTTTAGTGTGGCCCGCGTACTAGTGCGGTTAACAAAAATTAACAAGCTTTATTCAGTGTAAGACACTATTTTCTTATAATCCAAGCCAAGACAAGCCAAGAGAAGCGCAAGGGCATTATTTTTTTCTGGAACATCACAGTTTTTTTTATTTTTTTAAATTCACAATTGGTAAACCCTTGACAACAACTCACCTGGTGGTAAGTGACGATATTGCCGAAGATGGAAGCGGGCTTACATAGATTCCCCAACGCAATGGGGAACTGGCTATCTTATCTTCATGCCGGAACACACCAATGATATCAACATTGATATTTGGCGGCAAGACTTAGTTAAAGCTGAAGTTGATAGTTTCATGAGAAATAATCATTATTTTATAGCATACATATACCTACTTATACATCATATCAACTGTCGTCGATATACGTCCCCACCGAGGGGCTCGAGCCTACCCTGAATTAGGGCGATCGGGCATTAGTCGACCGCGCCGGCCCAGTGCGGTTGGTCGACTTCACACACAACCTGCGAGTTTCTGCGCGGGTGTGTGCAGGTTTCTTCACGATGTTTTTCCTTCACCATAAGAGCGTCGGATAAACGTACGTACATATGAAATCTAAATTCGAAATCACATTGGTACATGGCAGGATTCGAATCACGACCTCCCGGTCAGGAGGCGGCGGCCCTAGCCGTTACGCCACCGACGACGCTCCGAACTTATACATACTTAATTATATAGGTAATTATTTTTTATTAAAATTATATTTCCTAAATATGAAAGGATAAAAGTAAGGATATTCAGTAAACGTAGGTAAAAGAAAGAACGAATTAAAACTAATACTAAAAATTAATGCATCAATAATGTTTTTTCCAGTGGAACGTCTCTGACTTCAACATCACCCAATGCCTGCGTCCAATCAGACAAGCTAACAGAACTGCAATCTTTTAGATAGATAAAGATAAGAGACTGGCGAATTAATATCTAGAATTCTATCTACTAATCATAACTGTTCGCCTTATAAAAAAATATATTCAAGTCGGAAGGTTCCAATAAATTGACAAAAGTCTGAGGTAAATATGTACCTGTATTTAGTGCGATTAACATACAAGATAACGTCTTGTTTCTGTTTAAAGGTAACGCACAAATACCCAACATTAAGCAATAAATAACTATTAATTGGGACGCACCTGAAACGGACAGCGAGCTCCCGTAGTGCGGCCGCAAGCAGTCCTTGGGAAACCGCCCTCAGCTCAACAATAATTTAAGTGTAGGGATTCCATTTCAATACAAAACAAGTCTACATAGTGTAAGTTTTCAAAAGTTTCCAACAGATTACTTTTGATTACAACACAAAAAATCACTAGATTTAAATAGGCTGAAATACGCTAGTGAGCCTCCTATATTTTTCCGCGTTGAGATTTCACAAAAAAACACACTAAATAAGTGTTCCTAATGTAACATGATATAGATAATAACTACACGCTCAGTAGGTACATTAGCTCTTAGAAATCTTGCATAAGCTTTGGAACGCTGTTAACAAATGGGGAGAATGGAAAGAAACTCACTCGAGGATCACGAGCGGAAAATTATTATAGAGTTCTGCCACCTACTAGAGAAATCAAAACAGCTATTCAACGGTTTGAGGTAAACATTGTTTTTTTTGTTTTCAAATGAAATGATGATGATTATTTCTCTTCCATAGTAAAATGATGAAGAACTATCAATAAACTTTTATAATTTTACCTCAAATTTCAGGGAACTGCCTCAGTATGGTCATAAGCAGTGGCACTCCTACTTTGGACGAACATTTGATGTTTATACGAAACTTTGGAAATTCCAACAGCAACATCGAGCAATATTAGACACCAAATATGGACTCAAACGGTGGCAAATTGGAGAAATTGCTTCTAAAATAGGACAGCTATATTATCACTTTTAGTAAGTTAACAGGAAATTTTACACCGTCAAGTTTTTAAATGAAAAGTTGTGCTTCTATATCGATATCAATAGTGGCATCTAAAAATTTGTTAATTTTTATACTTCATGGGGTTGTTTTTGTTGCAGTCTTAGAACCAGTGAAACCGTCTATCTTAACGAAGCGTTCTCCTTTTATTATGCAATTAGAGGAAGATGCTACTATACGAAAGCGTGTAAAGAAGATAAATGCGAATTGATGGTGAAAAAACTTCGATATTACGCTAGATTTATTGTTGTATGTTTACTATTGAAAAAAATTAAGCTAGTAAGAGAACTTATCAAGGAATTAGATAGACAAATCATCGAATATGGAACCACATACGATCCCGATGACCAAATAGAATGGAGTGTTGTAGTAGACGAAGTGAAGGCTTTTATCCAAGCGGAGCCTGTGGTGGCCGTTATTCACCCCGACAACTACCCAGTTATCCTATCACATAGGTGAGTCAAACCAAAATACGTATCTTATAATCATTCCTTATTAAGAAAGGAGCAAGCAAGCCTTCATTCAAATTTATTTTTATGATTAAGTCATTGTCATTGTCCCCTTTTACGTCACACCCCTGTAAATAACTTAATTGGAAAGTTAATCTAATTAGCTTAATAACTAAGAGTTGATAATAATTATCTTGAATCTTTTCGGAAATTATTATTACTGGTTTCAGTGTGGCTTAAGATAAAAGATGGTAAAAGTATTTTGATTACTTTTTTGCAATCTTGTATAAATGAAATTTATTTCGATAGTCTCTCTAAAACTTGAAAACTGCTAGACCGCTTACCATGAAACTATGGTGAATTTTTGTGCGCACGCCAGGGAAGATTTATAGCAAAAATACCTCTGCTTGCGGCTCGTGCACCACGCAACATTGATGGAGCAGCGCGCCGTGCGTGCTCGCCCACCGCGCACCATTGATGGCGAGCCGCTTGTGGCCCGCGCACTGCACATCCTCCATGTGCACGCGTGTGGAGTCGCGAGCATCTACTAGTTAACGTTAAAAAGAGGAGTTCGGTAAGACTGTGGTGAATTATGTACCTAACAAGGTTTTCTTCAATATTCCAGACTGAGTTCCCTGACAACGCCGCCAATCGAGCGGTCCTCCCAGATGAACCTGTCCCTACAGGAGGTGCTAATCGTGGGCAGCAGTTCGCAGCAGGTCAAGTTCTCCGAGCTAACCATCGACATGTTCCGTATGCTGCAGACCCTGGAGCGAGAGCCGGCCGGCGAGCTGCAGCACTTGTACGACGAGTCGCCGCGCCAGCGGTACAACCCACCTACTTGCAAAGGTTATTGTTTTTTAATCTAATGTATAGATGTAGGAACAGTTTGATTGAATAGGGTTAATACTTAGACACAATTTTCAACTTTAGAATAAATAAGATAGCTGTGTGGACATTGACACTCGTACATACATCATAACATTTTAAAATTATACTTACCATTTTGTATTTTGCTCTATGCGAATGTTCATTAATCTGGATTCATTATACACTCACTACCAAAAATACGCACCACCTAATTTTTTTTGCACATTTTAATACAAATGTAGGCTGCAAATAAGCACGATATAAACAAGAATACAAAAAAAATACTAGTAAGTTATCTATCAGTATCCATTCATTAAGTAGAAAAAAAAATAGTATGCGTATCACTCCTACGCGCGAGTTTACTCATGTATTTTTTTTGGGTTTACTCCTTAAGAATCAATTTTCATATAAGGCCACCGGTATGGAAATTTTATGACCTGTATAATGTATACAAGCTTAACTAAAAAATGTTACGTTCTTCTGCGCACCGTACCTTGCGCACCTTTCACCTTTAATAATTGAACTGCGTTTCTAAATTAAGTCTTTAAATTATCTAAAGAATGGAATAAGTGTTTCTTTATTAATTTTTTAGTCTTTAAATTGTTTACTGTCTTTAGACATTGTAAAGGCGAGGCATTTGTAAAACACTTGTCTCTGTTTTTTCCTTTACGTGTAAAGAGTCAAGACAATAACCACACTTTTGTACTTTTTCAATGTTTTACGTTGTCATTTCTCTTAAGACTTCTATTTAAAAATTCTTCGTAGTTTAAAAACGAAAATTTAGCAGGTTCTCTGTAGTACTTAAAAAGAAATATCTCCATTTAAAAATTATGTGCAAATTTAGAAATTTTATTAATAAATAATTCGTTTTCGACTTTTTTTACGTTTTTGACCTGTTTCTGGGATTTTTTATGATCGAGTAAAGTACGAGTTAAGGCGAGGAATTTGTAAAACACTTGTCTCTGTTTTTTCCTTTACGTGCAAAGAGTCAAGACAATAACCACACTTTCGCACTTTTTCAATTTTTTACGTTGTCATTTCTCTTAAGACTTCAATTTAAAAATGAAAATTTAGCAGGTTGTCTGTAGTACTTAAAAAGAAATATCTCCATTTAAAAATTATGTGCAAATTTAGAAATTTTATTAATAAATTATTCGTTTAAGACTTTTTTTTACGTTTTAGACCTGTTTTTGGGTTTTTTTATGATCGAGTAAAGTACAGACTATCGTGTAACATATTAGCACATTCCTCAGATAATATCCTTAAGTATGTCCAATATTTTTTGCAAGACCGATATTTAGTGGTAATTGCCCAAAAAATTAGATCTAGCAAAAGGGTTTCTCCGCTTCTCCACTGGTGCCTCGCTTCAGCTAAGAAGGCGTTTATCTAATTGATTGATAACGATTAGGTGAATAAGTACGCGTATTTACTTTAAGACGGCAAACCAACAGATTACGAAGGTAGTTTATAAGCTGTTATGTGAAGCGTGGCGCACTCGCACAAAGCGACTTAGCGAACGAGAACAGGTCACGATCTGCGGGCGAAATATTTGAAAATATGGCAAGCGTTATCGTTACGAATTGTAACAGAAATTATGAATTAAAGGTAAAACAATTTTAAGAAACTCAAAATTATGTTACTTATAAGCTCGGAGCGTTCCCTGCGAGGCCGAAAGCCAAGCTCCACGTAGCACGAAGCCCGGAGCGTTCCGTGCGAGGCCGAAAGCCGAGCTCCGCGTAGCACGAAGCCCGGAGCGTTCCGTGCGAGGCCGAAAGCCGAGCTAATTGTAGGGCGGAACTCGGAGTGTTCCATGCGACGCCGAAAAAAAATGTTTCATGAGTAAACTCCTGTCGTGAGTCGGAGCTGACACACGTTTATTTCGACCTTTGACCTACTACGGAACGCTTCGAGCTCCGCCTTCAGCCTCGCAGGAAGCGCCCCGGGCTTCGCCCTACGCGGGTAAACTCCAATAATGTTCTTAGATTTGTATTAAGTCTACACAGTTAGATTTGTTTTTAGTCTACGGAGACAAACTAAGTGCCAGAGATCTAAATTAATGATAACAAGATTTAGTTATTTTTTTTAAGTTTCGTAAATTAAAAAGTAATCGTGCTTATATGGAGCCCTATTTTGTATGAAAATGTAGTGAGATAAATTGTTGGTGCTATTTTTATGTGTATTTTTAGTTGCGAATGCGAATTTGTGGGCACCAGATGCGATTGTTTCAATATCCATGATTAATTATTGTAATTCTATGGAGGTTACACCATTGATGCCTTCTCAAAATGCAATATAAAAGTCTCTCACTTCAAATTTGAAATTGAATTGGCGGGTCTTTCAGGTTTTTTTAAAAATCTTTAGCTTTTTTCAGATAACAATAGGATGTAGAAATATAAAATTGCCGAAATGAAATAAATTGGATTTTAAAGTTATGATTAGGTACATACAACCCACAGCGTTTCCACTGCTGGGGTACTGGGTTCTTCTTCCCACATCTTTGAAAGGTTAAGCCTCCTACTATGTGGGGCAGTATGGATTGGTGTAGGATGAATTTTGAAGTTTACTATGCCTGTATTCTTTCAAATGGGTGTAAATAATTTAAAATTTAAAAAATAAAGTAATTAATGAGTGAAATTCGAAACACATTTATCATTTCGAAAAAAATGATTTTTAATTATCATCTTACCTTTTTTTATTCACAATTGGTAAACCCTTGGCATTGGCTCACCTGATGGTAACTGACAATGATGCCGAGGATGGAAGTGGGCTTACCAAGATTCCCCAACACAGTGGGGCACTGGCGATCTTATCTTCAAGCCGGAACACATCAATATTTTTAGCATTGATGTTTCGCGGCAAGAATCAGTTAACAGTGGTAGCAAGACGGGCTTAAAAATGCTCTTCAGAGTCGAACTCGCGACCTTCTGATGTGATGCGAATGCACTTAACCATTACGCTACGGAGGTGGTTAAGCTAAAATTTTTTTAAAAGATTTTTTTTGCTGCGTTTATGAATTTTATTATCTTATACCATAGAGGAAGAAAACAATGCTAGTAAAATAAAATCACCTGTTAGATTATAATGCTTTACGGAATAAATAAAATACGTGGGCTGCTCTGAAATGAAAAATAGTTAGAATAAAAACAAAGAGCTTAATTTAGAGCTTTTCAAAAGATTCTACTCCAACCCCTATGCACTTATGAATTCTGATGAACCCGCTTTCTATATTATATTAAGGGAAACTTTAAGCGAGCGCTTTATTTTGTATATGTAATTGCAACGAACTATAAGAGTTGATAGTTTTTAAATAAACTACAGTACCTATTCATTTTTATCGTTTAAATATTACGTTATAGACTATATTGAGCATGTAATTATTTTTCAACTGATGGCTACGCTAGTTAGGTAGGGAGATCCCCTTAAGCCAAACGCATATACTTACCGCACACTGGGTGGTCAAGCAATCGGGAAGGATGCCGGTCAAAGTTTTGCTTGGCATAGTAAGTGGTTAAGTGGTAGGTAATTGGCAACCCACATTACAAGTTAATAACGATCAACCGGAGATATGATCGGGCTATGCAAAATATTGGCACAGTTCAGCTAGTACAGGCAAATTTAAAATTGGAAATGAACTTAGCCCACGTGTGTCCAAGGCCTAATCCTCCAGAGTCATGGAAGGAAAAGCCCATCGCCCCAGCAACGGAGACGCTGTGGTTGGTGATCAAAACCTTAAAATCCAGTATGTTTCATTGCCATGAAGACAATTCCATATTTCTACAATATACATTATATTTACTATCCTAACGTTTAATAAAAAATGCTAAGGAAAAATGCTAAAGATTCATAATTAAGGCGCTTCCCTCAGCTCATTAGCGATGCCATCAGTAAAAAAATATGTAATAATAATAATAAAATAATTTATTTCTTACCACAAAGCAACAAATATACACAAGTAAAAGGAGAAATTATAAGGTCAAAACAACAGTTGTTTGTGGGAGACTGGTGCCTAAGCTAAGATAAAAATATCTTGTGTTATAGGTCACCAGGCCCTCACTCGGAGAAACGGGTTTACAAAAAGAAAAAGAAATAATAAAGTTACGCACAAGAAAAATTACAGCAACATAATCAGTGAAATATAAACAGAAAAAGTGCGTGGTGTGTGTGTGTGTGTATGTGTGTGTGTGTGTGTATGTGTGTGTGTGTGTGCGTGTGTGTCTGTGTGTGTGTTTGCCAGTGCGCAGTTATATCCATACAAAGACAATTATAGAGAATATGTGTTGTATGTGGGAAACGTATAAAAGGTATTTGTTTATGATACTATTTGTAATAAGAGTTCAGTTTCATTATAATTAAGGGACATTAACCATTCAGTAACAGATTTTTTACAATTATATGTGTTTAAATGTACTATGTTAAGCTTTCTGCATGTCTTATTGTAGATGTAACCACCTAAAAAACAAAAGTGGTGCTGAGCCATGGTTGTCTTGACGGCCAACGTAGTACAGACTTTATCTTTACGTCTTTGAGTTAGGGAAGGATTACTGTCGTAGGCAAAGTCAATAATTTTGTGTTGGACTGTGACTAGATCGAGGATGTAAAGCTGACGCACTGTTAGCACTTCGCAATCTCTGTAGAGATGATCAGTGGGGAACTGGTAACTTTTAAAGGTTGCTACCTTAAGAATTGCTCTTTGTGCTCTTTCCAAGGGCAAAAGAGTAGATTTGTAGACTCCTCCCCAAGAGGTAACACAGTAACTTATTAGTGAACGACAAAGAGCATTGTATAGAATTTTTATTGTTGAGGAGTCCCCTATATACCTAATGTTACGGAATATTGGCATAAGTTTTCTTATTCTTTGGGTTACTTTATTAATGTGGATCTTAAAACTCATGGAATCATCTAGAACAATACCCAGGTATTTAATATTCTTAACTTTCTCCAGTTTGTTGCATTTACACGTGTTATGAAGTCTGATGTTAGGAAGACAGTCTACTGAATGAGCGGTTATTGAGTGTGAATCACTGGGTTGCGTTCTTTTTGTAATGGAAAAGGAAATAAATTTGGTTTTATCACAATTGAGGGTGAGTAAGTTATTTGACAGCCAAGCAGAAACTGTGTTAAAACCCTCTTGTGCTGTATGGAAGGTCTTATCCCAACTCTTCTCCCGAAAAATGAGAGCAGTGTCATCTGCAAAGGTAAAAATTTTACCATTTCGTAGTGGTGTCTCACAAAGTTTATTTATATAAATCAGGAAAAGGGTTGGTCCAAGAACGCTTCCTTGGGGGACCCCAAAAGTAACAGGATGCTCAGTACTAAGGGTGTTTCCGACCCTTACAACCTGGGTTCTGTCAGTCAGATAATCCTTGTATATTTGTAACTGCTGATTTCGAACACCTATCGACTCAAGTTCTTTGATAAGTCTCGATATAGAGACCGTGTCAAAAGCTTTGGCGAGGTCTAGGAAAATACCTAAACATTTATCTTTACCGTCTAAAGCTTCTTAAATAATTCTAAAATAAATTATGTACTCGTCGAGTACATAATTTAACGAAAATTTAAACGATGAATTTGAATAAAAGGTACTTACTGCACTTAATTTAGAAATGATCAGCTCTGTAAAATATAGTTCGCTGTAGTTACAGATAGCATAAATGCCAAAACAGCCACTTTTAGCACTTATGCTACTTATACGAACTTTATTTCATAGAGTTGGTAGTTTCTAAATAAACTTCAGTGCCTATTTTTCAAATTTATCGTTGAAACTTTTCGTAAAATTATTTTTCATCTCTCCTCTTCGCAAAGTTTAATTTTGATGAGTAGTTAGCCGGGTGAAACATTGCTTTTCCATCCCTATGGAGGAAAGTATTTTCATCCCTAGGGTGGAAAGTATTTTCATCCCTAGGGTGGAAAGTATTTTTTTTTAATTGCCAGCCACGGAGTCGAAGACAATTGAGTTACATTATATTAAACTAAACTCAACTATACATTAAACGACTTCAGTCCCCGAGTCTACTCATGAAAATTAAACTTTCCGAACAGGAGAGATGAAAAATAATTTTACGAAAATTTTCAACGATGAATTTGAAGAATATGCACTAAAGTTTATTTAGAAACTACCCCAGAATAGAAGAATTCTATAGAACGTTGATGTTGATTTTTTAGTACTAACACCGAGCGAGCCATTACACATACAGCACACTACAAACAGGTTGATGCTATTGGGTATTTTTTTAAAGTAACCTCCCCCAAAAACAAAAAAACAAACCTATAAAATCATTAAATAAAAGTAGACTTAAAACTGTATAATATAAGATTGAGTTTATGAAAATTGACAGAATGACAATGGCTAAGTGATACCAGGATAGTAAAACTGCCCAGTTCAATTGATGAGCACTAAAAGTTTAAAATATAATGTGATAATTTAGAACTAAAGAAATAATATGTAATGTTGGGCAATTTATTAAAAAACATTTATTTCGAATTAAATTTGAGATCGTAAGACTAGAAGTAAAGTTATTCAATTGAAACTTTCCGTGCAATATTTTTTCCAAAGATGGTATCATTTTCATAGTGATGTGGTTATAGTTAGGCATTTTTTAATATCGAAAAATTATATTAGGAATGCGAGGTATGATAGGTTTTCCAATTACTACGCCAATTGCTTCGAAAGTGACCACGGATTCGTGGTCAGACACCTCAAGGACCTTTAGCTATCGATTAGGTGTTTATTAAAATTTCATTCTCATAACCTTCAATTATTATAACATATATTTTAACTAATAATATTATAATTATAAACTATTAGCTTTTTATATTTTCCTTAACTCAAAAATACACAGGATGTTTGTGATAGATATAGTGCAGAAACAAAACAAAACTACAAGGGTTTTCAGTTTCTTAAAAAAAATGTTATGTTCTGTGCTTCTGCATGGTGTAACTTGGCATGTTTTTTAGTATCCAATTTTATTCTATATTAATATTTACTTTTAAAAAGTAAGCTTTGCTTGCTTGGCACCTTGATCATTTAAACTTGCCAAGTTACACCATTTAGTAGAACAGAACATATTTTTTAAGATACTGAAAACTGTTGTACTTTTTCTATTATTTGGAGAAGTCTTAAATAAATACTTCTATTTAAAGTTTCGTAGCTATGATTTAGAAACCACTATAGAACTGGGTACCTACCTATATTATGATGAGTTAGTGAGTCTTAAAAATAGTGATTTTAGGACGTTAATATCTTAGATAATAATATTACCATATTATAACCTAAAGGACCTTCAGATTTCGATTAGGAGTTAATTAAAATTTCATTCTCATAACTTTCATTTTATTATAACGTATATTTTATTTTCCTTAACAAGACTACTCGATTTACTTGTTGGTTTGTTTACTATATACAATGTAATGTAACTATACACTATACATGAATCCTTTGTACTTACAAAAAAAAGTGAAAATTGGTACCTAATCTACACTAATATTATAAAGAGGAATGATTGGTATTTTTGTGTGTGTGTGTTTGTATGTAATTGATAAACTCAAAAACTACTGAACCGATTTAAAAAATTCTTTCATCGTTAGAATGCTACATTATCGTTGAGTAACATAGGCTATATTTATTACTAGGAAAAATAAGGGATCCTTGATAAAACTTCAGTAACGTGAACCAAGGTGTAAAAAAATTGTATAAAAATTTCTTTCATCGCATACGCTACGGAAACTATTGATGATAGAACAACAAAATGTTCTACAATATTAGAGAACATATCAATACCTACAAAAAACTTCGTGATACTATATGTCCAACTATTGTAGTTATTTCACTATAACCACTTTTTACATTTTAAAAGTTAATAAAAAAACTGACCATAATCAGAAAATGATAACCAGACCTTAGTATTAACCCTTATCCAAATAAATCATTTCATAATCAAAAATGTTTCGATACCTATAGATAACCTTTTTAATAACTTAAATTGGACATTCCATTCAGAAGATATTAACAATTTATGAAAATAAACACCGCCACCGCGCAATGACCAGTGTGGCCCCAAGCAATGCAGCCGTAGCGTAGTAATAATAATATTATAAAGAGGATGGATTTGTTTGTTTGCATTGAGCAGATTCCGAAATTACTGGACCGATTTGAAAAATTCTTGCACTGTTGGGAATCTACACTATCCGCCGCGGTTGCTATAGGCTATATTATATTTTCAAATAGGGATCCTTTCTAAAACTGTAACCCAAGGTGTGAAAAATTACCTCGAAAATTCCTGCATTATCAACAAAAGGTAGTGTAGTATATGTGAAGTGTGAAGGGGGTAGGGTGTAGGGTGTAGTGTATTGAAGTGTACTGTAATGTAGTGTAGAAGAGTGCAAGTGGAGCGCAGTGGAGAGCAGTGGAGTGCAGTGCAGTGCAGTGGAGTGCAGTGGAGTTCAGTGGAGTGCAGTGAAGTGAAGTGGAGTGCAGTGGAGTTCAGTGGAGTGCAGTGGAGTGCAGTGAAATGAAGTGGAGTGCAGTGGAGTGCAGTGGAGTGCAGGGGAGTGCAGGGGAGTGCAGTGGAGTGCAGTGGAGTGCAGTAGAGTGCAGTGCAGTACAGTGCAGTGTAGTGTAGTGTATTGCATTGTAGTGTAATATAAGGCGGTACGAAGTTCGCCGGGACAGCTAGTATTTTCTAGTAACCGTAGTCCGCGGACTTCTTACTTGCCCTATGTACGAGTAAATAATGTTTGCTGTTTATAACTATTAATATATGCGTTGCTTAGCAACCTTATTCTGCTGATTTCGAATTTTCTGTTTTTACGAATGGGAAACAAATTATTCCTTTTTTCCGCCACATACCTGTATATATTTTTTTGTATGTTTTTAAGCCTGGGAATACTTTAATTCTTACCTGTGCTAATGATTTTTTTCATTCAAAGAAAACTAAACTAAAACTCTATGAAATTTTTAATTTTTACTACTTATAAGAAACCTACTTACATAAAAAAATATCCATGGACAAATCAAACACGGCCATCTAGCCGCAAACTATGTTTTCCAGTACTATGGGTTGTAAATAGGTAAAAAGTAAAGAAAATATTTAAACGACCGATACGTACTGAAAACAGTGTGCAAACGTCTACATGAGGCAGTGCAGAACACTTTATGCATTTCTTGTGTGGTGTAATCACAAATTTATCATCGTTAAAAATGCTTTGAGTAAACAGTGCCTGTTTTTGTAGGAAACAAAATGTTACGTTCTGTAGTTCTGACCTACTTTTCCTTCAATTCGGAAAAATAAAAAAAATATCGTTGAAAAATATCGACAACACCCTCGCACTAAATAACAATAAACCAAAAATAAAAATCATATTTTTATATATTTATTGATTTCATTTAGGTTTTTCACTGACACACGGTAAGAAACTCCTCTATTTATTAAATTTACTTTGCCAGTTGCATTTTTGCACCTTATTATTGACCATTTCGGCAATTTTGACACCAAAACACACGGAGTTCTGCCTGCCATGAAATTGTGCAATTTCTGCGCAGTACAATCATTTCATCATCATCATATCAGTCGAAGGACGTCCACTGCTGAACATAGGCCTCCCCCAAGGAATTCCACGACGACCGGTTCTACGCTGCCCGCATCCACAATCATTTACGAATGACAGAAACATATCTCTTTGTGCATGAAGCTAACTCTCTGCCACGCCTCCTTCAGCAATCTATCGGAGCGGTAAAAAATTTTTTCTTATCTCTGGTCAACACAGAATAGAAGAATTCTATAGAACGCTGATGTTGATTATTTAGTACTAACACCGAGCGTGCCATTACACATACAGCACACTACAAACAGGTCGATGCTATTGGGTATTTTAAAAAGTAACCTCCCCCAAAAACAAACGTATAAAATCATTAAATAAAAGTAGACTTAAAACTGTATAATATAAGATTGAGTTTATGAAAATTGACAGAACGACAATGGTAAGGTGATACCAGGATAATAAAACTGCCCAGTTTAATTGATGAGCACTTAAAGTTTAAAAAATAATGTGATTATTTAGAGCTCAAGAAATAATATGTAATGTTGTGCAATTGATTAAAAACATTTATTTCGAATTGAATGTCAGATCGTAAGATTAGAATTGAAGTTATTCAATTAAATCTTTCCGTGCAATATTTTTTCCAAAGATGGTATCATTTTCGTGGTGTTGTGGTTATAGTTAGGCATTTTTTTAATATCGATAAATTATATTAGGAGTGCGAGGTATGATAGATTTTTCAATTACTACGCCGATTGCTTCGAAGGTGACCACGGATTCGTGGTCAGAGACCTCAAGGACCATTAGATATCGATTAGGTGTTTATTAAAAGTTCATTCTCATAACCTTTATTTTATTAAAACATATATTTTAACTACGTATAACATTATAATTATAAACTATTAGCCTTATATATTTTCCTTTACACAGGATGTTTGTGATAGATATAGTGCAGAAACAAAACAAAAGTACAACGGTTTTCAGTTTCTTAAAAAAAATTATGTTCTGTGCTTTTGCATGGTGTAACTTGGCATATTTTTAGTTTCCAATTTTATTCTATTTACTTTTAAAAAGTAAGCTTTGCTTGCTTGGCACCTTGATCATTTAAACTTGCCAAGTTACACCATTTAGTAGAACAGAACATTTTTTTTAAGAAACTGAAAACTGTTGTACTTTTTCTATTATTTAGAGAAGTCTAAAATAAATATTTCTATTTAAAGTTTCGTAGCTATGATTTAGAAACCACTATAGAACTGGGTACCTACCCATTTAGATCGCTGTATTTTTTTTATATTGAACTTGGCCTCATGTCTCATGTATATTTTGTTGTGATATCATTAAATTATGTAAAGTACAAATACTCATTTCCTATCCTTATTCAACTAATAGATATACATATAAGATATTTTTGGTGCTATTGAACTCTCGGTGCACAAGCCAGAGTCGCACTTAGTCATTTTTTTTGAATTTTTACTTAATTCGTCCAATAAAACCCACTGCGATTCCAAATCTCATTTTTAAAAAGTCACCTGGAAGTGGCCCATATAATTATTCCAATGAGGAGTGGTGGTACGGAACCCAAACTTTGTGAGTACGACTGAAACTTGGCCACTTTTTGAATTTTTCCTTTGTATACGTCCAATAAACTACCTCGGTGCCAAATTTTAAGTCACCTGGAAGTGGTCTATATATTTTATGAGTATTTGGTGATACGGAACTCTTGGTGTACGAGTACGACTCTCACTTGGCTGGTTTTTGTATTTTTCCTTTATATGCTTCCAATAAATTACCTTGATGCCAGATTTCAATTTTCTAAGTCACTTGGAAGTGGACTATATATTGTGATAAGTTAGTGAGTCGTAAAAATAGTGATTTTCGGACGTTAATATCTTAGATAAATAATATTACCATACTATGGTAAAAGATATATTTATGAAAATTCGTGGTCAGAGACCTCCAGGACCTTCAGATATCGATAAGGAGTTTATTAAAATTTCATTCTCATAACTTTCATTTTTTTATAACATATATTTTATTTTCTTTATCAAGACTACTCGATTTACTTGGTTGGTTTGGTTACTAAATACAATGTAATATAGCTATACACTATACATAAATAATTTATACTTACAAAAAAAAGTAAAAATTTGCTACCTAATATTTTATATTTACCGTAGTCCGCGGACTTCCTACTTGCGCTAAGTACGAGTAAATATTTTTTGCTGTTTATAACTAATAATTATTATATACGTTGCTTAGCAAACTTATTCTGTTGATTTCGAATTTTCTGTTTTTACGAATGGGAAACAAATAATTACTCTTTTTCCGCCACATACCTGTATTTCTTTTTTTGTATGTTTTTAAGCCTGGAAATACTTTAATGCTTACCTGTATTAATGATTTATTTCATTCAAAGAAAACTAAACTAAAACTCTATTAAAACTTTAATTTTTACTGCTTATAAGATAATAACCTACTTACAGAAAAAAATATTCATGGACAAATCAAACACGGTCATCTAGCCCCAAACTATGTTTTCCAGTACTATGGGTTGTAAATAGGTAAAAAGTAAAGAAAATATTAAAACGACCGATACGTACTTTAAACAGTATGCAAACGTCTACATGAGGCAGTGCAGAACTGTTCTGAGTTCTGATCTACTTTTCCTTAAATTCGGGAAAATAAAAAAATATCGTTGAAAAATATCGACAACACCCTCGCACTAAATAACAAGAAACCAAAAATAAAAAAATTCGAGCGAGACCTACAGTACTCGCATATGATGTGTAACATGTGACAAAATACTTTATAAAAGGACTGCAAAGATACGGCAGACTAGACTGTATGGTCATAGATACCTTTGCCTTTTCCGCGCTTTTAAAGCCTGAAAAAAGGATGGCAAAGATACGGCAGACTAGGCTGTATGGTCATAGATACCTTTGCCTTTTCCGCGCTTTTAAAGCCTGAAAAAACGCGACTTCCTGTTACAATGGGACACATTTCCGTCCCATTTCACGAAATCACTCCCACAAATTGCAGGAAAGCGAGAGCAAAGATGTTACACATCAAAAATCATATTTTTATATAATTATTGGTTTTCATCTAGGTTTTTTTCACTTACACGTGGTAAGAAACTCCTCCATTTATTAAATTTACTTTGCCAGTTGCATTTTTGCACCTTATTATTGCCCATTTCGGCAATTTTGACACCAAAACACACGGAGGTCTGCCTGCCATGAAATTGTGCAATTTCTGCGCAGTACAATCATTTACGAATGACAGAAACATATCTCGTTGTGCATGAAGCTAACTCGCTGCCACGCCTCCTTCAGCAATCTATCGGAGCGGCAAAAAAAGTTTCTTATCTGTGGAAACTACCAACTCTGTGAAATAAAGTTCGCATAAGTAGCATAAGTGCTAAAAGTGGCCGTTTTGGCATTTATGCTATCTGAAACTACAGCGAACTATATTTTACAGAGCTGATCATTTCTAAATTAAGTGCAGTAAGTACCTTTTCATTTCATCATCATTCATCATTCATCGTTTAAATTTTCGTTATATTATGTACTCGACGAGTATTTATTTTTTAACTGATGGATTTTTAAATTATGAATCTTAAGCATTTTTCCTTAGCATTTTTCGTTAAACGTTAGGATAGTAAATATAATGTATATTGTAGATATATTGAATTGTCTTCATGGCAATGAAACATACTGGATTTTAAGGTTTTAATCACCAACCACAGCGTCTCCGTTGCTGGGGCGATGGGCTTTTTTCCTTCCATGACTCTGGAGGATTAGGCCTTGCACACACGTGGGCTAAGTTCATTTCCAATTTTAAATTTGCCTGTACTAGCTGAACTGTGCCAATATTTTGCATAGCCCGATCATATCTCCGGTCGATCGTTATTTACTTAGAATATGGGTTGCCAATTACCTACCACTTAACCACTTACTATGCCAAGTAAAACTTTGACCGGCATCTTTCCCGACTGCTGACCACCCAGTGTGCGGTAAGTATATGCGTATGGCTTAAGGGGATCTCCCTACCTAACTAGCGTAGCCATCAGTTGAAAAATAATTACATGCTCAATACAGTCAATACAATACTTAAACGATAAAAATGAATAGGTACTGTAGTTCATTTAAAAACTATCAACTCTTATAGTTCGCTGCAATTACAGATACAAAATAAAGCGCTCGCTTAAAATTTCCCTTAATATAATATATTTAAACTGATGGCGGCGTTAATCAGTTGGGGGTTTGTGTGTGTTACCATATATTATTAGTTAAGGGACATTGCACTTGCCCGATGAATGAGCTGGACCTATTTTGTCGCAGGTTACAACTTGGAGAACGGCCCTCGCCGCGACAACCCTCACAAGTACTTACTATTCAAGCCGTCTCCGAGCCAAGTGCTGGTGTACCTTGGCAGTGGCTGCAACGATCTTCCAACCAGCGGCGCACTGCTGCTATATATGTCCGCCGATGGGCATATAGTGCAACCTTCCAAGCATCCAGAAGACAGTAATACTATTTTTTAATTATATTCACAATAAGGGCCCAGTCTTGCTTTTGATAATATTTGACTATAGTTGACTCAAATTTGAGATGATATAAACTGGTCGTGCTAAACTCATTCATATGTTCTCAAGTGATCTTAGATTATTCGAGTTATTCTTACATACATGATATAATACCTAAAAAGCAAGACTGGAACCGGCTGTCTAGCCAACCATTACGTAATCTGCTCAGCTGATATCCACACAGCTTTGCTATAACGGATCAGAGTACCTAAATTATAGGTACGGTTCCAAGCAACGCTGCAGCCAGCAGTGCTGTGACTGCTCTACTGGTTTTTATGTATTAATTGTCGATACAGCTGCTTTCAAAATACATGTAAAGAAGTGAAGCTACTGCAGTGCTGGCCTGGTCTCGGAACCGTACTTTAATCTAGCCATCCAAGCACTGCATAAATAAGAAGTTGGTAATAAGTAATTCTTATAAGACCAAACCAAATCTCTATTGTCAATTCTGGTAGTGCCAAGCAATAGTGCCATTGAAAACAAACGGTAAGCTTATTACTAACTCTGCAACGGCTGCAACCTTTCCGTCAGGCACCACTAACGTATTCCATGTCAACCGTCCTTTCGTTGACGTACTTACCTACTGCAGCGTTCCAAACAACAGTTTGTGGTACCTACCTATCCATCATATCAGCTCATATACGTCCCCACCGAGGGGCTCGAGCCTACCCTGAATTAGGGCGTTCGGGATTTAGTCGTCCACGCCGGCTCAGTGTGGGTTGGTCGATTTCACACACAATCTTCGCTTTTCTGCGCAAGCGTAGGCAGGTTTTCTCACGATGTTTTCCTTCACCGTAAGAGCGTCGGATAAACGTACATCATCATTACAGCTCATATACGTCCCCACCGAGGGGCTCGAGCCTACCCTGAATCAGGGCGATTAGGCCTTAGTCGACCACGCGGGCCCAGTGCGGGTTGGTCGACTTCACACACAACCTTCGAGTTTTTTCGCAGGCGTGTGCAGTTTTCCTCACGATGTTTTCCTTCACCGTTAAAGCAAACGTACATATGATATTGAAATTCTAAAACAAATTTGTACGTGGCAGGATTCGAACCTTCCGGACAGGAGTTAGCAGCCCTATCCGTAACGCCACCGACGCTCCTTAACCTACCTTTCACCTACGTATTAGGAATAATTTAATGTTACTAATCTGAGTACTTCACTTAGGTAATGTCATGACGACCTGTCTTTACATAATATATGTACTACGTGTTCATATCGTGTTAGCGTCTGTGAATTTGCCAACCAAGAATCCAGATATTCTTAAAAAAATATGTTCAAGAAAAGCTTTAAAACCTCGCGAGGAGCTAATTGTAACTTATATCTAGGTTTGATATCTAGAGCTAATTATTTTTATTTGTACTGGTCTACTAAGTAGCAACGCGTATTCCACTATCAGTACCACCCCTCCCCCCCCCCTGGCACGTCAGTAATATCATGTAAATAACCTTATGTAATTTTCCGATTACTTTTCAGTTGGTTACGACAGTGGGGGCCTTATAACGACATCGAAGAACGACATTTACCGCGACTGCAATAAGGACTCGAGACCTCAGAGCAAACACAAGGAGATCCAATGTCTGTACCCCGGAGACCTGGTCCCGTTCACCCGGCGGCCGCTGGTCATCATCGTCGACTCCGACAACTCATATGTGTTCCAGAACATTCCGAGGCACTTCGGGCAGCCGTTAGTGATACTGATGTCACCTCTGGAGCTGCCAACTCCTTTTCAAGGTGAGCTAAGAATATGAAATTACAGACTAAAAACGTCATGTTCATAAATTCAGCGTATACGCATTAAAACTGCATCTGCACATGGTTAAAAGAAGCGTAGATATTTCAGAAAAAAAACGTGTGGCACTCGGGGACTGCCGCGATAAAGCTATTGCATAGCATTTTTTTTATAAACTTTTGCAATTGTAATTATTTATTTATGCAGTATTTACCAGTACAATTTAGTTCTTTTGGCGCGGGATGTTTAAACACTAAGAAAGTTACACCAGTAATATTGACTAAGTCCTTTTAGTACCGCAAATCGCTAATAGATGGCACTGTAAGTTTTTTAGAACTCGGTCGAGCGTGGGGTGTTAGGTTTTATTTTCGTTACGAAATTTCTTGATTCGGTCGCCGCGCTCAAAGCCCGCGATAAAAGCTATGCAATAGCTTAAATTTCTAACAAAAAATATGGTTTCTAATAAATGGTTTTTTTTCCGCCAGATCGCAAGCAACAAGGCAACTTGTTCACACTGTTCCTACATTCACCACTGACGGCGTTCTGTTACTGCTGCGACGTGCAGACCATCTCGCTGGTGCACTGGGACCGCGCGCAGATCCACATCGACAACTTCACCGCGGAGGCGTCTCAGCTTGTTACCCGGAGTCGCATTGGTACCTAATCGATCAACTTGATTCGTAAAATGTTGCTAGCTGTTTGGTGGTTAAAGACAATGTTTCACATCCGTACGTAAGAATACATCATTTAATATATTTTTTTTTCTTAAGTGTGTCATGTTCTTGCTCTTTATTATTCTGCTACTTGCAACTACTGGATTCAAGCATACTTAATCTTATTCCAATTTTAATATTACCAGTAATATGAGGTCATATAAGCAGATGTTCGTAAAATGACGAACTTTTTTTCTTTACGAACTTGACTGACATACTGCCATGTATCTAGATTATCTTGAATCATATTCTGCAGTGCCCTTCCGCATTCAGAAAATAATATTAGATCATCAGCGAATTTAGTACAAGTGATGTTGTTTTTCGCCATCTCTGTTTATACCTTTCTCGTCCCTGTTTAGGTCTCTCTGCATATCATTTCCAAGACATCTGCAAAAAGTTTAGGTAAAATGCGGTCACCCTGCCTAACACTTTTTTGCACAGAGATATTTAAGGGGGTGGTAAGTGTTAAGTGACATAGCTACTAATTACCATTTTTTTAAATTAAAAATTTGAGTGCGTTTGACTGCAACTCACCATAACGCAACATAGTTCCCGAAGGTTTTTAACCGCCTCCGTGGCGTAATGGTTAGTCCATTCGCTTCACATCAGGAGGTCGCGGGTTCGATTCCCGCTGGGGTCAACTTGTAAGACTCGGTTTGGTTGGTGGTAAGGCATTTTCTAAGCCCGCCTGGCTAGCTACCACCATCTTATCTAAGTCTTGCCGCCAAACATCAGTGGTAACAACATTGATGTGTTCCAACTTTAAGATAAGATAGCCAGTTCTCTATTGCGTTGGGGAATCTTGGTAAGCCCGATTCCATCTTCGGCATCATCGTCACTTACCATCAAGTGAGATGATGCCAAGGGGTTACCAATTGTGAATAAAAAAATTGAGAAAACTTATTTGCGGTTCGCACATCGTCTAATCATATATACAGTCATATTAAAAAGGATTTCCACGCGGGTGAAGCCGCTTGCAAAAGTCAGTATTATATATAAATTTGACATCAGCGTTATCATTATTAACCTTTTATGTGGATAACTGTTATTTTGATTTAGTTGTTTTTTTTTATTCCTTAATGGATTTCTTATTATGTCAGTTAGTATTTATGCTACTTCTGGTAAAAAGTAAAATCCTAAAAACGGGGTATATATTCCGATATGACTTCATGATACCTCAGGGTCCTGAGAGCTTATATTTTAGGCGGTGAAGGAAGGATAGTAAACGCGTATGTATACCCATTTTCATTTGTACCCGTTTGATTCTTACCTTAAAATTTAGGGAGACTAGGTTATTATTATTTTAGCCCTTCGTTAGTAGTCTGGTCTGGTACAAGGGTCTAAACTTATCATTTACTTTTGTTTCTAGTATTTTCGTTGTTGTCAGAATAAGAATTAGTGGGATCCTGCAAATTTTTACATCAATCGGATCTACATTTTTACGATGCGAGCATATTTAATTCTGAGTTTAATTAGGAAAACGTTGCGAACAGACCCTGCGTACATCTCGTTCATGGGCGACGACTTCCTACGACTGCTGCTATTGCGCTACGTGTTCTGTGAGTTGACGCTGCGCGCGCATCGCGCGTTCCGTGCGCGCACGCATTTGCCGCGCTGTTCGCCACCGCTGCCCGAAGACCTGCTCGACCACCCCACACTGGTGCACTGCCTTATGGACTTGGCGGCGCATTTGCAGGTAATATAAATAAGGTTATACTTCGTAGAAACTATTAAAATTTGGGGCATTCCTGTCCACTTTATTTACTATTTGAATATGAGAAAGTTGTCTAGTTTCACGAGTAACAGCGTCGATTAAAGCTTAATGGCAAAATTTTTATGGATGCCTCTGCTATTTTGTAGCACTTTCGTATGAATCCAGTTAGGAAGTTCTTATTAAGGTTCTTATTCAATTTAAGGTTTATGTATGCCACATCGTGGTAAAAACCAAATAATTAAAAATATGACTACAGTCATAGAAATCACACGCAAAGTTCAAAAGCATCTTTTGCTCGTTTATAACGAAAGCAAAGTAAGACACTGGAAAGTCAAAGTAACATTACTAGATTTTGCCAGCGGCTTCGCTTGCGAGAACATATGTAGTTTCTAAGACTGTCTTCGAGGGTACGCAGTGCGCGAGCCGCAAGCTTCTCGCGAGCGTGGAAAAAGTAGCCTATATATTAATCCATGTCCTAATCTGTTTACTTACCAGATTTCAGCCAGATGCGTTAAGTAGTTTTTGCGTGAAAGAGTAACAAACATTCATACATACAAACTTTCGCGTTTATAATATTAAGTACGATGTCCTCCTCACTTTCATAATATGGGAAAACCTGATTAAAATTTGATAAGTTCTGATTACAATTTGGTAAGCCCTTGGCATCATCTCACCAGATGGTAAGTGACGATGATGCCGAAGATGGGAGCGGGCTTACTTATTTTTTTTTTTCACGGCAGTCGTCCATTTTAATTATTTACATACATAGTATTCATATTCAAATATTTTTATATGGGTTTTTATATTTTGGCTACATCTTGAATTTTTTTTTTAAACTTCTCCTACCTACTCTATGTCATTCGGTGTAAGGCAAGAATTTTAATGATTCTATACATAAAAATGTAATGACATTTTTTGAAGTACTACTTACAGGGTCTGATTGGGGTCTTTACACACAAACCTCGTCCTGATAATAACGAACACTACAAAAATAAAACTCAACACACGGCATTGACTTATAAAAGATTGTTTATATTTATATAATTTGGCTACCTCATTGATTTTTTTACCTCATCTAGCCTATGATACCCGAGGTAACGCAATAATTCCAACGATAAGACATACATCTAAATCAGTTCAAACGTTTTGAAGTTGTGGTGGAAAGAAGAATCTCACACACACATACTAGTGTTGATGAGGATTCCGCTTCCGCCTCCTAATAATGCGGAAGTTCCGCATTTTTGGAGTTCCTCAACCGTCACCGCTTCCCTATAAAAGGAAATTAAGAAATTCGTCTTCCGCTTTCGCTTTCACTTAGATCAAGAGGAATTTAAGAGGATTTTTTATCATGCATGCGCTTAACCATAACGGTGCCGCGATCGACCGCAGCGAGCGAGCCACCCGGCACCCCTATTTATATATCAATATTGTTCTCTCTTTCTCATTCTTTCTCTTCTTTAACTGCTTTTCCTTTCTTTTTCTCATCCGAATCCTCTTCCTAACAAACAAATCCTCATTCTTATCCTTATCCGTTAACTTTGTGCTTGACACTTCCTCTTCCACTTCCCCTACCTTATAACCACTTCCTCATCAACCCTAGAACCCTAAACACATTATTTTTGGCTACCCCATTGATTTTTTTAATTCTTACCTAGTCTATGGTTACTTAGTATAATGCAAGGTTTCTAACGATATTGATACCAACCACATCTTAATCAGTTTAGACGTCTTCAAGTTACAGTGGAATATAGAAATCTTCCACACATACTTTATAGGCACATGAATCTTATACACATAACATTCCTTCTTTGGGATAGTCGAGTAAAAAGTTATAGTGACACGAAAAGTGTCGTCCTATAAAGATTTAAGAAAATGTTACAGTTAAGCTGCTTATAACGAAATAGAGGTTTATTAGGTCTCAATATGTAGACGGCCTACAGAAACATACGGCAGCATGCATTAAAAGCTTCTCCCTATTTTTTTTAATACCTGGAGTTGATGCTAGGATTCTCACGATATTGACACCACACACAAATATAATCGGTTAAGACGTTTTGAAGTGATTGTGGATTAAAGAATATCACACAAATAGTTAGCTATGTAACCTGGGGTTGATTAAGGATTCTAACGATGTTGACACCTCACACACATCATAATCAGTTAAGGCGTTTTGAAGTTATTGTGGATGTGGAATAAATAATCTCACACAAATACTGCATTATAATTGTAATAAGTCTGAAAGTACTGCAAGTGTGGGGAAGTTTTGTAACAGTCATTTTTCTTTAGCAAAAGGTCTAAGAACAACCCCATATGTAGTAGGTAAGTAGTATAAATTATTAGTGAATTAAACAATGCAATCACTATCGTAGGTCATTAAACAAAGTTGCATTAGTTACAGTACAAATGTGTAATTGTTTAATTGATAAGACAGATCACTTGCAGGCTGCGGTCCAATACAATTTTATGCACAAATAGGTACTCGTGAGGGCCTCTTTTTGCTTTACCGTTGTAAGCATTCCTATTATATAAATACAGATGCATCTGTATAATACAGATAGTTTTTTGAAGTGAAAACTTCTTTAGCGGCGTTGTGCACTTTTTTGTAATGGGTAAAAAATGTCAAACTCGCGTCAGGACACGTGACCTGACCGAAAATTCGTAAGACGTATGGAGGAGAGTAGACAGCCGGCGCGGCGTAGGAGAGGAAGTATCCCCCTCTCTTTCTACGGCGCGGCGAAAATGTATGCCTGCGCCTGCTGTTTCGTTTAGGCGGCGCAGGACGCTTGCACGAATGTTCGTATCAAAGCAATTCGTGCAAAATTATTCCCTAACCATTCCAAAATATCAAAAATGCACAACGTTAATATTCAAGTTTTCAGTTCTGCCGGCACTCCCGGAGTGCAACCCGTCGTTTTTTTTTTATATAAACTTATGAATATTTTGTTTCTTTTTTAGGTCCGGAGCCACTTCCACGATCCCAACGCCGGCCCGCCACAAGCAAAAGAATGATATACCAAAAATTTTTCAGTTACGTTTGCAAAGTAGTTAGAAAATATTATACTTTCGTGCTTTAAAACGGGAATGCCTACCTAATGAATTTATTAAGAAGATTATATTATTCATTAAGTACGAAATTAGGAAAAATATCCAAATTATAATAACTGCCCTACTTTTATACCCGAGTGACAATTAAGGAGTAAGAAGGTAAATATTACGGCAAATAAATTCTAACGTTTTATGGGGATCGATTGTCTTACACTAACAGTCCAAGAAGTATAAAAAAAACAGTGCGAGTCGGACTCGCCCACCGAGGGTTCCGTACAATTTTTAGGTGCATATTATAAATAATAACAGTGCAAACTGTTTTGTATTACATACACCAAAACTGTCAGGGACATAAAAAAAGGATTTTTTTTTATTCTTTGTCATAAAACGAAAACTATACATCATAAAAATAATTAAAAATCTGTTTAAGCTTGTGCCAATGAAGCCCTTACACAATACCCCACTTAGCACGGTTAACTCAATTCAAAACTTTATACGGCATTAAAGGCCGTAATTTTTTTTTACGTTAACTTAGAAGTTTGATTTTTTCACAGCTTCAAAGAACTATAGACCGGAGTACATGGTTTAAATTTCAACTTGATACCTCAACGCGTTCCCGATATAAAGGATCTTGATAAGGAGACGGACGGACGGACAACAAAGTGATCCTATAAGGGTTCCGTTTTTCCTTTTGAGGTACGGAACCCTAAAAATTAAAAATGTAGTGTGTGGGTCTGTGAGCCCGTGCGTCCGTCCAGCGTTCTAGTGCCATTACTGTACGGATTTGGATACAATTAAGGTTAGCGATATATTAATTTTTTATTTTTTTATTTTTTATTATATCAGCTCATATACGTCCCCACCGAGGGGCTCGAGCCTACCCTGAATCAGGGCGATTAGGCCTTAGTCGACCACGCGGGCCCAGTGCGGGTTGGTCGACTTCACACACAACCTTCGAGTTTCTTCGCAGGCGTGTGCAGGTTTCCTCACGATGTTTTCCTTCACCGTTAAAGCAATCGGCAAGTATATGTACGTAAGTTTTTGAAAAACTCATTGGTACATTGGCCGTCCAGATTTGAACCCGGTACCTCTGGTTAGATGGACCGAGTCGTTACCGGTTGAGCCACCGACGCTTTTATATATATTATTTTAACATATGTTTACCCAAATTTATCCAAATTCGTCCAGTAGTTTAGGCACTAGAGCACCGTACGGACGCACAGAAACACAGACACGCAGAAACATGTACATTTTTATTTTCTACCTTTTTAACTTTATTAGTATAACACAATATACTCGTAGATCCCCATCAATATCTGAAGTTGTTTCGTTTTCTTTTGGCATAACAATACCTTGCTACTCCTTCATCCATCACATCACTCACCTTTATATTAGTTATTTATGATACAAGGGTGGTAAAAATGTAAATAACAAACATGTGATATTTGTAAGCCCGAGCCGCAGGCAAGGGTGTTTACCATCGTCACGATTTTGCCATTTACCTTTTACAACCATGTATCATACAACGTGTTTCAATACAGTTGTGAAAAAATAGGTAAAATAAATAGACTATACAGCAAACTTTCTCGACATTTTTTTTAATAATATTTTTTATACAAAAATTTATATATAATTTTGATGAATTCATTACCAACAACGATTTTTCCTATTACTGTACCACACCCCGGACACTGCATACAAATGGTCGTGAAATGACATTTCTAAAAACAAATGACGGAGCACACAAAATCACGGCGAAATCCCATACGTTCGAGAACCAAACTATTACCAATCTGTATCAATATTGGTGACGAGGGGGCGAGGTCGCAATCTAGAGAGCGGCAGGGAATTTCTATACTGTATGTTAGTAATATTATGTTTACTTTGACAATACTATGTAATAGACAAACGTTTTTAAAAATAATCAGTTTTTGTTGTATGACAGCTACTCTTCGGTTTGACGGTTCGCAGAAACTTTTGATAACCCGCAATGAAATAACTTAAAACTTGTAGCACGACGAAAGGTGTAGGGTGTGGGTTTTTAGTCTCCGTTCGTGCTCACGAATATTTACAAATTTATTGATGAAAATAAGACCCGAGATGGGTCTTAGAAAGAATCAGCTTCACAGTTTTCTTAACATAATATTTTATTTCATAAATAACGAAGTTGAAATATTGAAGATAGGAAATATAATGGATTTTTGTTTTTTGAATAAAATTGTCAGATGGCGTGAAAAAGAAATAGATGGAATGAAAAGGAGATTGGATGAAAGAGGAACGAATAACAGCGCACCGCAGTACAAACTCTTGACCCTAAATAACTCGCGTGGGGTATATTTTTACCCCAGAGGGTATTCCTGTATTCATATAATTATGTTTTTCTACCGTCATATTTTTTCTTGTAGTTTTCTAAAACGCCGCGACCTGCATGGAGAGTGTGTTTGGGGTAAAATCTTACCCCACTCGAGTTCTTATGAAGTGAAAATTTGAGGTGTGGACAGCCATGGCTCGTTAAGTAAGAAATTTGCCAAGGCCAAATTCGCAGATGTCACAATATGTGCGCAAGAGTTAAAGATAAAAAACAAAGATTGTGTGTACAATATGCCATAATTATGTACGCAAGGAGCATCAAATCAATGTACGTCTAAATTGTCATGCTAAAAACACTACCTTAATTAAAAAAGTGTTTTTTTTAAATTTGATTATTTTTAAGAAAGATAATATTTTTTTAAAAGATGATTGTACGATAAATGTTTCCTAATTAAAAATCTGATTTCGCATGCACTTTTTGTTTTGTTGAATAATGAAAATTGGGATAAGGTTTTACCCCCAGTAGTTTTACGCGAGCAGTAGTGTTAGTATTCTAACGCGAGTAACCAAGGGTTAAGTTCCTTACCGAATCGGACTAAAGATTTAGCCTCCAGAGTCAAGCGTGACGGACTCACGCACTGACGAATGTAATTGAGATGTTCGGTTTTTGGTACGTGTTAATGATATTTATATATTTTTTTTAGTTTTAGGTTTTTTTTTCTCGATGACAATACTTCATATACCCCTACCCTACGTACGTAAGTACCATACTACGGGGTCGAGAAAGTAAAATGCACCGTAACAGAAAAAACAAAATACATGGGTAGGTACATACCTATCAAGGTTACATGTTACGGCAACCAAAGTTCATTTTACGCGACTTGTGGCTTATTTTAAATGTCCAGGGGATTAATATCACTTTTTTTTTCCTATACATACACATAAGTATATTTTTTATCACATATATACCTAATGTCAACTATTAATTATTTTAGACGTAAGTATTCACAACTAAAATAACTTAATTGACTTTTACGAAAATTGCGTCTTATTTTAGTTAAACACGCATGCGTGAGTTTTTTAAATATTGTCATAAATAGATTACAATAAGACTTGGAATAACATTGTAAGCATTAAAAGCTCCTCAGAAAAGATCACCTATTCCTTGTTGTTACCTACGCATCATGCATCATCAATCTATCGCCTTTTGTCACAGGCCATTGCCCCGTGGTATTTCTCCTCATTTCTGCACAAAGATATAACCCAAAGAGAATATAACCGACTAGCAGAATTCTTTTTTCAAAAGTCTCAAAGAAGATTCTTTGGTTAATATTTAAAAAAAGTGTAACTAAAAAGCACATGTGCGGTGAAAACAATTTTGCGCACAGTAAGCTGGCATATAAAGTACCCCTTTTTGAGCAACTGTATTGAAAAATATCTTAACACACTTTTATTTGAATTTTTTATATACTTGCCAATATAATTAACAAATTAGGGCGTCAAATTAATATTTACTAAAGCAATTTAACTAAACTGTTATTGATTTGAATGTTAAATCCTACAAATGGAAATAAAAGCCGAATGATTCGGTACAAATGTAATGTCAACACATTTTTTGAACTTTTGTAGCGGTACACTATGGACATTTTGTGAGTATTTATATTAAAAACTATCACTTACTTTTTGCAGTTTTATGATTTATACAACGCTTTCAATTGTTTTGTTAGCTCTTCGCTCTGCATGATTTTACTAGTTATAAAAGGTCAAAATATTAAACAAAATAGGTAAAATAACAAGTCCTTTATCTTCTAAACGCAACAAAAATATTGATAACCCTTTCTTTGCCATTCCCGTTTTTGGTATGAATTAAATTTATTACAACTTATATAGTTAGATTTCTTATTTTGTATGTTTTAAACCTTTCTTGCTTTAACATTTCCTACTATTGATAGATATGATACTTACCTATCTATACAGTGCTGCCTCTGTTTGTAACTTTTACAGGTTTAAAACAAATTGTAAGGGAGTTAATAGTATTTTGTTGCTTGGAATAATTATAATTATTTTTATAAAGTATAGTACGTCATGTTACATTATCAAAATATAAGTAATAAGCAACTTGTTTCCTAAACTGCATTAAACTTTCAGTGCTTCAAACGAAGTGTAATAATAATGTAGAGTAGATTTTCAATTTTACCTATTTAATTATGCTTAAACTACATTAATAATTATATTTATTACTTACGGTGAATCTTTTGAATGCCATTAACCTTAAATATACTTACTGGCACAAAATTGAGTGAATTTTATTACACTCTTTTTATTCGTGATCGGAATAGGTAGAGTAAGTTAGGGTCCTTAGAGTCTAAGGCTTAGTTAGGATGGATACGGCTGTTAGTTTTGTTTGGACTTTGTTTTTTATGTATACGTAGGGTATTTAGTGCAACAACATCTCGTAATTAAAGAGAGGGAAAATCATGCTGCATGCAGCTGGAGCTACTTAAAAGTTCGAAGTTACTACAATACTTATTAGTATATTCGCAATGGAAATAATTCGCACAAACCTCCATTGTAAGAGAACTAAGGTTACCGACATAGCTTACAGTATGGGTTGGACATACATTATAGCATAGCTTTTAGAACAGTTGGCCGTTGGAATAGTAGAGTTCGCGAGTAGCAGCTTGTACCTACTCGGTTGACCAAACCCCTGGTGAAAATAGTATACATATGTAATAATATTTTTATGATATGTATAATATGACCATATCCTTTAACTATATTCTGTATATAAAATGTTTGCTTAAAATGCTTAAAATTAAATTTATCTTAGTCATATCCATACTATGACGTAACAACGCAAGTACCTATTCCGATCACCAAAATTCCACACTAGCCAACTACTGAGTATGTATAGGCCTTTTCTTGAACAAGATTATTTTCATTCATATTATTTAAAATAATATTTTTTGATCTGGAACGTCTTTCATTTGACTTTTCTTTTTAGAGTAAACGCGCTGAAACCAATTAAACGATATAAGTAATACGTCAGTGTAATCCGTTTCTCTACAATTTGGGAACCTCCAAAGCGAGAGTGAATAAGCATTATTTGAGTTTGTACCTTCCTTGAATGCATATAGCTCGTAGAACCGATAACAAATGATAAAGTAAGGTTCTCTAGGACGGACCGGAATACGCAGTGTTGGACGGGCCCGTCACGCCAGCGCCAGGTATGGCCAGGTGGAACGATGATCTGTGCTAGCTAAGGCTAAACTGTTTAATAGTGAATGTGTTCCGGCTGAGATGATGATGATCCTCGACAACATCGTCACTTCTCATCAGGTGAGTTGCAGTCAAATGCACTAATAAATAAATTGAAGAAAAACCTAAAAATTTTTAGGTACAAGCTTTAATTTGAAAAGGGTTTATATCCTCAAAAGCAAATGCTCAAGGTGCCAAACACACATAGCAATAATTTTCGAAAAACCTAACAACTTTTAGGTACAAGCTTTTGATATTGCATTGTCACGCGATATATATGCATGCAAAATTTCAGCTTAATCGGAAACCGGAAAGAGGGCCAAATTTAACTTGCAATATTTCACCCGAACAAACATACATACATTGCAAGTTAATTAAAAGCTTGTAAAAAAATTGCCGGTGCCAAATGTGAATATAAATTTACGTTTCCATATTCAAAGATAATGCGAGCACAATATTCTATTGAAAATAAAACATGGTCCTCGGACCTTGATTCCACATCCAAAGTTTAACAAAATACCAAAAGGTTCTATTATCACCGGCAATACGGCTTCATACTAAAATTAAGCTCAATCGGATCCCTGGAAATCGCTCTAAAATTGTTTGCAAGATTTGACCTTTACAAACTAACATTCATATAAACAATCATATGTTACAAAAATATAAAAAAGTATATAAAAAAGGCATCGAGCCTTATTAATCCCAACTATTTGGGGTCGGCTTTATATGTTTTTTGTCGCCTTTCCGGCCTCATACTGGTCAACTCCTGCGTCACTCCACACTCCTCCACATTTTTCTTCACTCCATCCAACCATCGTTTCTTCGGTCTTCCTCTGCTTCTCTAAAAAAGGCATCACATAGTAAAATAATTTTGAACAAAAAAAAGGACATCAAACAGGAAACTAAGGTTCCCCTCAATTTCTCTGGGAAACCATCATCAGATTCTGGTTTCCTTATCATGGTACCACCATTGGGATATCTCCTTTCCAACAAAAAAGAATCATCAAAATCGGTTCATAAATGACGAAGGTATCCGCGAACACACAGAAAAAAAATACCTCCTCCTTTTTTTGAAGTCGGTTAAAAATACAAGTAAATACAAATTAAGCCCCTATATCTAAAGGAAGAGAAATGAGTAAGTAAACGATGTAAGTAAAGGAAACGGAAGTACAGGACAGGGTGAACTAATATCTTTTACAGATCAATCTAAGCCTTTTTCAACCGACTTTAAAAAGGAGGAGGTTCTCAATTCGACTGTATGTTTTTTTTTGTATATTTGTTACGCTATATCTCCGCCGATTGTAAACCGATTTTCAAAATTCTTTTTCTCTCATCACATACTAAGAAACCCTTAGTGTATCCCAAAATATTATAAAAGATATTTTGAGCTATGCATAACTGCATACATGTTCAGATTTTAACGTTACGTTTTAATCTAACGTAAAGACGGTCCACGGAAATGTATGTTATTTGTATTTCGTCTCATATGATGATGAGGACCTGGTGAAGGTCGCGGGAAGCAGCTAGATAGGGGTGCCGCAAGTCTGAACGTTGTGAAAACCTTTATCCAACAATAGATGTCTTTCGGCTGATATGGATGATGTCTTCGTCTACCCGTCTTTTCAACGTAAGTACTGATACGAGACACTGACAAGCAATGTCCTGTCGCTGTGTTCCTGGTCCTCCTACCACAAAGTAAAACAATACTTTGGACTCGGCTATGCCCAGAGTTTATCTGTTTAAAAGACATCAACGAGGCCTGGGGATGATTGTGAACGCCATTTCTCTTTTATGCCCAGTATCTTGCGCCTCCTGAGGTAACTATCGTCATCTGTCGCATGAGAAGATATTATCCGCCTGTATCTGACGACTTCGCTATACAGTTTGAAATAAACATCTGCACCGTGTGTTGAAAGGTTTAGTTAAATTATTGGTCGAATTATTTTTCTCATGGGCATGTTTATCGTCGTACAGAATGCTAGGATATACCAGAAATATGTGCGTTAAAATCTTCGTAAAGAGACCTTTTAAACGATACCTCAGCATGATATCTTTTATGTATAAAAATTAAGTGTCACGTTGTTTGTCCGCGATGGACTCCTAAACTACTGAACCGATTTTTAATTTGATCTGCACACCGTATCCAAATCGACCCAACTTGAAAGATAGGATAGCTTCAGTTTCAATTTATAGTCGCAATACGTAAGTCAATTAAGGTCTTTAAAGACAGTCATAAAAACGATGTCCACGCGGGCGAAACTGGCCTACTCTTGTCAAAAGCATTAATGACATTCAATGATTTTTATGTGTCATATTGTTTACATGTTCTAATGACATAATCAGGTTTAGTTCAAGGATCGAATTTTGACGTTATTATCTAACGATTGTTTATTTCTTGATTTTTCACAATTGACATTATGTTATTATTATTTTATGACTATCAGAAAGAGTGTAATTTGCACCTATTTTGAATATATAACCTTAAATCTTGAATCTTAAATGTAATCAGCCCACATTGGCTCACTTCTGGGTGGAACACGAGCGAGACTGGAAAAGTGGTGAAGAACCGATACAGATAGCGTGTACAAAAGATAAGTACTACTTACAAATCATACAACAAAAATCGAGGGGGTCAGACCTACCTTCATAAACTATGCGTATGTGCTAAATAAATGACCAGCAAATTAATTAATTTGATAAGAAATTGTGGCTTCGCACAGGGCCGCCCTAGGCTCTTAAGTGCAAGCCGCCCTTTCTGCTTATTTAGTTTTCTTTGTTTTCAAGATTACAAAGAGTGCCTTGCATAATATAGTTTATAGGTCGTCTTTTTTAGAGTCGAATGGTTCTGACTTCTGACAGGTGCGTGTCAGCCCGGACCCAGACTAATTCCAATGTTATACTCGTAGGTAGGGTCCGTTATCTTTTCATTAAACTAATAAATTAGTAGGTGCTTTGGTTTAAATAGGGCTTTTTTAAATGATGTAGTCGTCGTAACTCAGTGTGACTTGCGTGTTCGCTTCGATTACGCAGGTTAACTGAACATAAGCACGGTCATTACCAGGATGGGTTTGACTATTTGTGGATATATTTCGAGAGTTTTTGTGCTTTGCAAGGCCTGCTAAGTCGGTTGCTATCAATGTGGGATTAGTAAGCCGTGTCACTATTTACTTTGACAGTGGGGTTCGCTTCTAGCTATACAAACCTCCCCAACTTTGACTCGGCCATCGTGTGTGGAGTATGGCCTAACCTTTCTAAGCATGGGAAGAGAGTCAAACTTCAGCAATCTGAAACGAGATGATACCTACTTGGAGTTTTATAAGAAGATAATATTATAACTGGGTGTATCTTTAGTAAAATATAAGCCACTAAATTCAATAATAAGGTGTTCGGGAAACTCTTAATGAAAATTGTTTTGGATCCTGTATTAAGTTACGTATGAAGTATGACTACGGAACCCTATACTAAGCGTGGTCTGACACGCTTTTGGTCGGTTTGTTATTCACTATAAGATTCACTTTAATAGAAGTCAAAAATGTGTTACGTAACATGTCCTCGTATATCCAACCTCTTTAGAATCCTCAGCGTGATGCAATGAGAAAATTGCTGTACCGTAATTAGGTACTATTTTCGAGAACTACGGAATCTATGAATGACGTAAGAGAACACATCCAGATAACTATTAATAATTTTACAGTATCTAAATAAGTTACTTTTAAAAATGCATTCAATCTTGTTTTGGTAACTACGTTATCTGTTTATTGAAAATCTAAACTGTGCGTGAGTACTATATTACTGATGACGCGTAATTCTTACGAAAATACATTCAAGCTCAATCTTATATTTAGCACGCCGGCCGTGCACGGATCACGACGACGTGTCGGCCAGTTGGGCAGAGATTTTGTGCGGATCACCGATACAATATTCATTTTCCTAGAATATCTATAGTATAGTAAACTCAAAATTAATTAACTGTAACTTAAATATGGAGAGGTGAAATTCGCGAAAGAAGTGGTTCGTTCACTTCAAGGTAAAACCTCAGCACCAATTAGTTGAAGACTTCACAGCACACTACTTATTCACACCTATTTTCACCAAAACCCACGCAAACACGTGTACCCCTTCAGTTGCTGATATTCACTTTGAAACGAAATGTTGTGTTCTTAGTTTGACAGTGAAAAGTGAAATCTTTGCTGGATCTCCTTCTAAAAATGTAAAATCTCAACCTCATTTTAAAAGAAGATGTTAAGAGCGTACAATCCGGCAAAGTTTTACCTTAAAAATTATCACCTTAATAGTTAATAATACATATGGAATCTGAATTGTCACCAGATAAAGGGAGAAATAATCCACCAGTGCCGATTAAAACGTATCAATGGGAAGACTTACGGAGAGCTCGTGAAGCTGGCGGGTATCCTTGGACTCATTTGCTTAAACTTCCACTTGAAGGTGAAATCACTGCTGAAGATATCATTAGGGAAACAACGCCAAGAAGAAGTATGTCTCGTGAATTTTCTAGGTCACGCACACGCTCCCCAGACAACAGGGATGTCCAACGAATACTAAACCTAGACTCATCACCAGGAAGCAGTCGTAAGCACGGTGAAGAAGGGGAAGATGAAGGAGTACATATACCAAATTTTTCCCAAGAAGTTTCTCTAGAGTCCGAAAATGATGCCATTGACCAAGCTGTCAAAGCTTATGTTGATAAACAAGAAGAGTCTCCGACAGGTACAGCGTTGATCCCGCCTATAGAAATGAAGGCGAATATTTCTCCAAAGGGAATCTTAAAACGAAGAGTACCGGAACAACATTACATTGGTGTTACTGAAACAAGAGAGAATACTAAATGTTGTCATCCCTTAGTTAATAAAATAAAACATTTAGCTGATAAAACTTTGCAAAAGTTAGAAAAACATGAAGAAGAGAAAAGCCCATTACCAAAAAGAAAGAAAAACGAAGATGTTCAAGAAATAAGACAGTTGAAAAACTCTCCAGGGGCAGTTCGAAGACAAAAATTTGGTGCGATAAAATTAGGCGATTCAGATGAAGTAAGCAAATCTCTATATGTTGATACACCACCACCAAGGAAAAAAAAAGAACACATTTATGAAGATATCGAAGATAAAAATAAAATAATTGAAAAATCACTTCATTTCTCTCCTGAAATTAAAAGTGCCGGTATTGAAAAAGAAGATGTTGAGAGTCAAAAAGAAAGTGAAAGTATTGCTGAAAAAAAATCAAATGCATCTCAAGATCCCAGCTTGGTAGTAGAGGACGCTATATCTCTTAAATCTGAAGAGCATGTAATGGAAAAACTACACAAAACTGATGACGTTACAAAGGAAGCCACTTTATTAGATGAAGAAATGGAATCTGAAGAGCCTAATGTGGAAGAAATATTCCAGACTCAATTAGATGAAGTACGACAAAAAAATGATTCCCCAAACATAACAATAACTGAAATTTTAGAAGACGACCCTGAAGCCTTGAACGAACATAATACGGTACCAATCGAAACTTCACCCAGTCCTAGCCCACGAGAAAATACTAGAAAATTAAATGAAGATACATTAGTCAACAGTGAATGGTCTAAACCCAGCAGGTAATATTTTAAATACCGTTTTGTTTCTACTAGATAATTTCCCCTTTTTTATATGTGTAGTTATAACTTATTCAATTGTTGAGGCTATGACATAAGACATAATATTTTAAACGCATGCACAGCTAACGCGCTTGCCTCTGGCCGTTAGCTAATTATAGAATAGGCCGTCCTCGATGTCTTCCTGCACATTGAGTTCTCTTTACAATTGTCATCAGTGCTCGCGGCTGCTTTCACGCCAGTGATTAGTTCAATTACCGCCTGGCTTTCACTTCACACATTTAAATGACTCATTTCCCGAAAGCAAATTATTTTTCAATAGTGCGGTAAACTGGAATAAGATATGATCTCCTGAATTAGTATATCTTTTTGGTAGTAGTAGTTATGAGTAAACTTCGACGATGGACTTCCGAAGGCGGACATCCATTAGAAAAACCTGTGAGACCTACAAGAGAAGGCAGTGTCCAGCTTTACACGCCGGAAGTTCGTTGCGCTTGTCAATTTTTCCAGTGCGATTCTTTACTACCGGAAAGAGTCAATCCTGTGGGGACTAGACCAACATCGCGAGCTAGCAATTTATTTTCAAATGAGAAGTAAGTCGTTTTGTACTAGTATATAGCTACTTATTTTTTGTGTACCTGCCTATAATAGTTTTGATGACAAGTTTAGGGTAGAAATTTTATGAAAAGAGTCATAAAAATAATTTCCAAGTTTCATGTGTCTTTAAAATATGATTTTGCCTGGCAACTGCTGCGGCTAAAACGAGCGCTGATGGTTGGCCTAATTGTGACTCAAATAACACTTGTGAGCCCGCGCAGTTTAAATATAACACAAATCTTAAGCGACTGACCTCAATGTTTGCGATCCAACTTTTATTTCTACTTTTATGTATTTTTTTATTATGATTGCTCGGCGAAGTGAATAATACGTAAACAAGCGACAATTATTATCGTAGCGTAGCATAGCTAAATAAATTGTACAGCAGCACTTCACATTCTTTCTCGTGAAAATGTACAGTCAACAGCACAATAAAGCTACGAAAACGTACAATAGATTTCGCCGATTGATTCATCCGAAAAATCGCGATGAAAATTGCCGTTGTATGGAGCCTGCTTTTAACTAATTTTGCCTGAATAACAAATACCGCCACTTGGTTGTACGTTAATCATATTTACTATCCTTACTTCATATTATAAATGTAAAAATGTGAAGTTATAAATGCCCCAATGGCCAACAACAAGCTTGTCCTTTCGAAAAAAAAATGTGTTTGTTTTTACCTCTTCACACTTTAATACCTCCACCAATCTTGACGAAATTTGGCATGCAGATAGCCTGTCATGGAAAAGGATATAGGCTACTTTTATTCCTAAGGGAACCTTAAAAAATACTCTCGTTTTGGTTGACTTATTTAATATAGCAACGGAGCAACAGATTGTTGTGATAAGTGGATGAGAAATGACACAGACTACTAATTAGCATAGCCTGAGATAGTTCTCGAGGGATCTGGGGAAAACTCATTTCCAGGCGGCATCGTCGGCGTCGCAACGGAGCAATAGAAGTAGTTAAAGAAGTGAGAAGAGACATAGACTGCTAATCAGAATAGCCCGATATAGTTCCCGAGGGATCTGGAGTAAATTCCCGTCCACGATCGCGAGCTGCCTGCATCTCGCACACCACTAACCTCCTAAAAATATAATTAAAACGATGCCTACGCGAGCGAAGCCACGGGCACAAGCTGTTTATATTATAGTTGTCAAAATGTGTTAGTTTGTTAACTCTTCACGCTTCAACAACACTAACAATCTTGACGAAATTTGGCATGCACGTAGCCTGTATCATGGAGGGGACAAAAACTACTTTTTTATCCCGACAAAATAGCATAGTCCTAAACAGTTCCTGAGGGAACTCAAAAAACACTCTGTTTACTTTCGAGTGACGAAGGAATGAAGAAGGTATTGTGATGGCAAATAAAATAGAAGTTGAGATTTTGATGAGGATCGATTGTCTTACACTAATAGAGACTGAAAAACGAAAAAATTAAAGTATTGTGAAATCTTTACGTCCGTCCGGTACTCTAGTTCCCAAGCTACTGGACGGATTTTCGTGAAATTTGGGTTAGGGCAATACTATTTTTGTATCTCAAGTCATTTTTTATCCAATTGTCCCTATTTTGGTTTTCAGGGTTGCTACATAGTAAAAAAAAAACCTTATTTATTTTTACTCAAAAATGGCTCTAAAAACTTTGGTGAAACTCGTAACGTTTCTTTAACTTTACATGGCCTACAGAACGCTGTAGTTTGTTATTTCAAGAAAAATCGGAAAAAGGTACCACCCATACAAATCCAGTTTTTTTCTCAAAAATTGCTAATTATTTTAATAAAACTACTTCACTGGGTACCTCCCATACAAACCGATATTATTTGTAAATTTTGCATTGTCTTGTATTCTTTGCTACTAAGTAAGTGTAATGTTAATTGTTGATTTGTGTATGCTACGACAAATTGTAAAGGCTTCGCGAGAATGTATGCACAGCTTGGCTGTACAATTAATTTTTGGTTGATTTCTTTGACATCGCAACGGAACAATCCATGTTGTGATTTTTTGCACAGGTTGAGGGGTTGGAAATTGGCATAGAGTACTAATTAGCATAGCCCGACATAGTTATCATTTCCATACACGCGCATCATCATCATCTGATTTTCAAACAAAAACCGTCCACTGCTAGACAAAGGCCTTCACCAAGGATTTCCACGAAGACCGGTCCTGCGCTGCCCACATCCAGCGGCTTCCCGCCATCTTCACCAGGTCATCGGTCCACCGCGTGGGAGGACAGCCTACGCTATGTTTTCTGGTGCGCGGTCGCCACTCGAGAACTTTACTGCCCCAACGGCCATCTGTTCTAAGAGCTATGTGCCCTGCCCACCGCAACTTCAGTTTAGCTATTCTGAGAGCTATGTCGGTTACTTTGATTCTCCTACAGATTTCCTATTTTCTGATTCAATCACGCAGAGAAACTCCGAGCATAGCACGCTCCATTGCCCTTTGGGTGACCTTGAGCCTTCTTATGAGGCCCATAGTAAGCAACCATGCTAGCTAGCTATGTCGGTTACTTTGGTTCTCCTGCGGATCTCCTCATTTCTGATTCACATATACTCGCGCGTGTCGCAACAGGTCAAGGCATTGTCGTGGTTTTTTAGCACATACATTGTTGGGGGGTGGGAAGTGATAAGACTACTAATGAGCATAGATCGGCATAGTTCCCGAAGGAACTGGAGAAAAATCATGTTTACGCTCTCATACCGCTTGCGGCTCGCGCTCCACTCACCCTAAAAGACAGTCATAAAAACGATATCCAGTGAGGTACGGACGTTTTTGGTAAACATTTATCTTTGTTTATACTCGAGCCCCTCGGTAGGTACTTACATGAGCTGATATGAAAACAAAATTACTAAATGCTGTGCATTTTTAACTACTTCTAAGATTTTAAGAAACGCTTATTTCTTTCCAGTGATCACGAATACGAAATCATCGAAAAACCCTCGTCGAACATATTTTTTAACATACAAAATATAGAGAAGAAATCTGCTTCAATAAAAACAGATGATGAACTATCTAGTACAACTTCTTTGGAACGGAAATATCTACAACACATGTCTGATGAAGAAGAGCACGGCGAAAATATAGAAAATACTTCCAATTACATGAACGAAGACCTGATAAATGCAGAGAATCTTCAGAAAGACATTGAAGGGCGGTTTTTTGTAAGCACTCCATCGACAGTATCAAGGACTGAATGCGAAATAAGTACAAGTCAAGTAGATTCTTCTGCTCTAGAAAATTTACCTCTAAAGCGTGGAAGTCGAGTGGAAAATAAACTCCAGCAACGAATTAAAGAAGGGACAGGAAAACTGAAAACACAGGCAGGAAAATTTAAAACAACATTACAAAATATAAAGCCTAAGCAATTTACACTACCCGAAAGACCAAAAATCAACTTCCCCGAGCGTCCGAAAATCAAAATGCCCGAGCGTCCTAAGTTTTCATTCCCTGAAAGACCAAAATTCACTTTGCCCGATAGAAGAAGGTTTAGTATGCCAGAGCGGCCGAAATTCAAGAAAATTAATATATCTGAAAAACTTCATTTGGGCGAACACAAATTCACTTTTCCAGACAGGCCTAAATTTACCGTTCCAGACCTATCAAAGTTTAAAATGCCAGAACGATCAAAAATATTTTTTTCAAGTCTAGGTAGAAAAAGAGATGATAAAAATGATACGCAAGAAGCAAGCTCAGATTATAAAGATGTGCAAACTGTCGAATTTGAAACAAAAACTTATCCGAGATTATTTGGTCGTAAAAAGAAAACCCTTCCAAAAACATCTTCTTCGCCTACTTTAGACAGAGAAAATACGCCACCCGCAACTTTCGTTTTCACAAGAGTTAAAAAAACTACCCAAGAAACTTCTTACAAAAATAGTTCCGAACAACCTCGAGAATATGGCACACTTGAAAATGTAGGCGAACAAAAACATTTTGATACTACATACGATTTTGATAAAATAGGTACAGACTACATAGAAAACACGGAATCCAGTTTTGTTGGCGATCGAAATGCAGCATCTATACCGGACGTGTCAGCGTCAAACCAAGAATACACACACATTAACGAATTAAACAACGACGAATTTTTTGTCCGACCGAGAGGAATTTCTCGCGAAAATATTCAAGTTAGAGAATACTTAAGCGACGAAATACGACAAGCATTTAGGATCCCAAAGAATGTTCTCGCTGATATGGGAATCAATTCAGGGATTAACGATGACAATATGTATATAAATGAACCAGAAGCAGATCCAGAGCTTACGTTAGACGATAGCGAACAAATGAAATATTCAACTGAAGACCTGAATGACAAGGATGATGGATACTACACGTTTCCACCTGTGAGACCTTCTCGCGCCAAACGCAAGAAAAATGAATCTGAACAATTTCAGTATATTGACGATAATACTAACTTAAACGAACAGTTTAGCGAAGTAGATTTGTGTTTGTCAGTGGACCAAGACATTAATGCTGAAATGGTTGACAGTAACTTTAAATCATGTAATATAGGCAATCAACTAAGTCCTAGTACAGATTTACACTCAATACACGAATACGCAAATGATGAAGTTATTGAATATCCTGAAAATGTTCCAATTCAATCACAGACGTTGCCGATGCCACCAAAGCGCAAAAAGAAATTAAGGAAACATTCTCTAACCGATTTGAAAAACCTGCCGTCGTCAGATTTGTGGGATGGGCTTCGTGAACCCGAGGAAGATGTGAGTACCTCTTATTCAGTATTTTATGAATTTACCTAAGAGTACATTACTTTAGAAATACTAACTTAGCGATAGGTAGATGCCTAATTATTACAGTAAAATGCTAATAGAACTGTAAACGATTTTGATAAGATAAATTCATAATTAATAATGATTTATAATAATGAGGCCGGATGATAAGTTACTTTTTTTTACATAAAACTGTTTTCAATTACTTTCTTTGAAGCAACGAAGGAGTGAAGGTGTTGTGATGGCAAAAAAGCGAAATTAAAACTATTTTTTTATCCACAATTGGTAAGCCCTTGGCATTATCTCAACTGATGTTAAGTTAAGCGATGCGATGATAGAATCAATTATGGAAGCGGGCTCACCAAGAGTTCAAACGCAACGGGGAACTGGCTATCTTATGTTTAACCCGAAATACATCGATGCTGTTAACATTGATGTTTGGCGGCAAGACTTAGATATGATAGTGGTAGCTAGCCAGGTGGTGGGTCATCTAAACCGAGTCTTAGAAAGTAAGACACCGCCGGGAATCAAACCCACGACCTCCTGATGTGAAGGTAATGGACTAACAAATACGGCCTGGAGGCGGTTAAGATATGATAAAGTAATCATTACTCTAATAGACTCGAAAAAACTAACAAAAAATATATAGTACCTGTTAATAGGCACTATTTCAACTTGAGTGTTACATCCTCGGCTGCATAGGCTCTTACCATCAGGTAAAGTGCAGCCAAATTAAATTAAATTAAAATGATATATGTGTGTGTGCGTCTAATATACTGAACGGATCCGGGTAAAATTAGGGTTATAGGTAATAGGTCTTCGCCTATGAAAATTGCCGATTTAAAAGAAAAAATAATTTTAAAATTTTTTTTTATCGAATTTTGTCATCAAGACAGAACTAGACTATTGGAAACTAGCTGTCCCGGCGAACTTCGTATCGCCTCGCAAACTACTCTATGCTATACACTACACAACCACACCTCGGTCACTGGCGATCAAATGTATGAAACAAACGCGTTCCTATGCACACAGTCTAAGCTCGTGTAGGTGAACGCGTACCATGCTTGTGTAAGTGAGATAAGACGTACTAGCCGATACCTGGGAGCTAACGAGCGGGGGTGGGCGGCACTTTCAACGGGAGGCAGGGAGTGACCATACTGTACGTAGTACTCTTTATTATACTGTGACACAACACTACGCTTGTATGGGAAAGTTAGTATTTTTTCGTATTTTTTTTAAGTTCTACTATTCGGGTCGAGACAAATCCAACAAAACAAAAATCATGAAAATCGGTCCAGCCGTTCTTGAGTTATAAATGGTGTTACTAACCCTACTTTGTTTCATAATATCACTAGCTGTCCCGGCGAACTTCGTTCCACCTAACACTATACTAAACTACCCTACCCTACTCTAGATTACCCCACACTACCCTAACCTACCCTACACTACCCTAACCGCTGTCCGCCTGTCTGTCTGTCTGTCCATCTGTCACCAGGTTGTTTCATGAACCGTGATAGCTGGACTGTTGAAATTTTCACAGATAATGTATTTTTTATGCCGCTATAACAGCAAATACTAAAAAACAGCATAAAATAGCGGCTAACATAGAACAAACAGTAAGCGTCGGTGGCTCCACCGGTAACGACTCGTACGTACATATACTTACCGATTGCTTTAACGGTGAAGGAAAACATCGTGAGGAAACCTGCACACACCTGCGAAGAAACTCGAAGGTTGTGTGTGAAGTGGACCAACCCGCACTGAGCCCGCGTGGTCGACTAAGGCCCGATCGCCCTAATTCACGGTAGGCTCGAGCCCCTCGGTGGGGACGTATATGAGCTGATATGATGATAGAAAAAATTGTTTTCTTTTTTTTCTCGGTTTGCTCGATATTGATAACGGCAACAGTTAGACGCTTGAAATATTTACAGAATATCAAGTTATATATTCACTTAGTAAATAAATAATTATATTAAAATAAAATAAATATTTAAGGGGGCTCCCTTACAACAAACCTGATTTTATAGATAGTGGTATACCCTTATTGCGCGAGTCTGACTCGCACTTGGCCAATATCTGATTTGTTTACGCTACCAAAAGTAAACCACCATAGTAAAAAAATACTTATAAAGTTATTGATTTTATTTTACCAGACCAAAGATTGAATCATTCAAAGATGGCTAATATTGTATAAACATTATATTTTAAGTCAAGAATTTGACACAAAAGTTATATCCGTGTACTAGCCGAACCGATAATCAACGGGAAGAAAAGTTCTCGTATGTATGTCTGCCGTGATTGCCCGCAGTAGATCAAAAACAGCGTTGAATGTAAATATTCATGAATTTGGTTACAGTTCATTTCTTCATCTGTCCTAGCCCAATTTAAGTCTTTTTTAACTCCATCAATTAGCTAAGCTCATTTTTTTAGTTAGACAAGGATTTGAGAACAATGATAAAAATAATCTGTTTAAGACTGCTTTTTTAGATCTCAAGGACATTCATTAAAAGAATGGCATTATAAATTCGAAACTTCGATAAACAATATGAATAAAGCTTCAAGGAAACTGTACAGAAATTAAAACCGTTTTCGTCTGTTACCTGTCATCCGGCCCACGTATTAATTTAAATTTACATATATATTTCTGCCGTACGTGTGTTTGTCACTGAACTCCTCCTATACGGCAGGACCTATTTTGATGTTTTTTTCTTGTATGTGTTTGAGTGTGTAAACCATAATTTTGTTAAGTTACATGTCACATGTTTTGTTAGGGAGGTGTTAACTAAACAAAATTTTAAAAAAAATCATAAATTAAGAACGCATAAGTTTTGAGTTTATGCCCTAGAGCTTAACCCTAATAAAGAAGCAAACGTTTTGATTTCAGATAATTGTATATCGAACGGAACACGAATATACTATGCCCCAGGCTGATACAACTTTCACAGAACAAAGCCCTGTGGCACCAAGACGCAATCGTTCGAGGAGTTCCAGAGGAACATCTTTTTGTGATGACGATAGAACCTCTCATGGGGCTGAGTCTTTAATTCTAGACACACATATGCCTCACATTGACATGGAAAAACTAACTCGTCATGAAAGTCCTGGATACGCCACGGTGGATAAATCATCACATATCCCAAACAAAGCAGTTCGAAGGTCAGCAAGCAAAACTCCGCCAGTCAGACGTCGTAAAAGCAATAGTTCTGAGCGTAAGTATTATACAGTGGGGCCTTCGAGACCATCGGTTCCAGATCGCCCACCAAGGAAAAAATCTTCAACAAGCCTCATGACTTTGGACGATGGTTTCAATAAACGATCTGTTAGTACTGATCTAACGCAATATGTGGAAATCGATGAACAATTTTCAGAAGATACTCATAAAGACTTAAAATCAGGAGAGATAATAAGCAAAATGAAAGATCGACCATTACCTCCTCCACCAAGACCACCAAGAATTTCGAGGAAGGGTAAAAAACCTAAGAAACCAACAGATTCAAAAAATAAAAAAAGAAACGAAGTAAATGAAATAACAAGTTTTACAGAAAATTTTCATGATATCTCGTGCGAACCAATCATTGTTGATAATATTGCTGAAATTGAAGTGTCTACTCAAACAGACCCACTCCCAGATGATATAGATTATGAATTAGGTATTGAAGAAAATTTGGATATATCGATGTCAAGTTCATTAAAAGACATTGTTAATGAAGATTCTATTATTGAAAAGAGTTACGTTAAAGTTACTGAAAGTCCTCGCATTTCTCGTCCGACTTCCCGTTCTGAAAAGTCACTCAAGTTGTCAGATCCAAAAATAACGGAGCTGTCTAAACCAAATGTAGGTCGTACGTCTCCAACTGTAATACTGGTGGAAAGACGCGTGTCAAGCCCTACAAGGATTAATGAACGAGATGAAATGTTAACTGAAGCATCTCTTACAGTTCAACATATAGATATAGATGAAAACCAAGTACCAGACGTACCACCCCTACCAAAACCAAGAGAAGTCAAAATCTCCAGAAATGTTGCTCCTCATAATGATAATCAAGCTCTTGAAAGAATTACTGAGACAAGTAGAGATGTCGTTCTAGATAACCTGATTACACAAAGACTTCAAGTGAGTAATCTAGACGTCGGTCGTTTGAACGTATCTGAGCTACAAGCCAGCAAGATAATGGTATCAGATATAGAAGGAATGACTTTGCAGGTAACCGAATTAGATTCTAAGTCTGGTCACATTTCTGTAAGTGGTATTGAGTTTTCTCAATCAGTGATAGATGAAATTGTAAAAAAGTTTACTGAAATAACAACTAACCAAATAACAACCTCACAAGAAAGTAGGACGCAAGAACTTCCGAGACCATTGAGCAGAGAAGAGAATACACAAACAGAAGTTCCCGTAACCGAAAATTTAAATGAAGCAATGCAATCTTCGAAATCTTTATCAGCGAGCGCTCCTGTTGAAACGCATCATACATCTTTACATCAGACTGAAGATGGAACCGCACCGCCTCCTCCTCCGCCCCGGCCAGTAAACATCGATGATGCCGCAACACCACCGCAAAGACCCCCTCCTCCTGATTTGACTCCTTTATTGTACTCTTATCTTCAAGACATAACATCACCTCCAACATCTTTCTACACTACTCGTTCTTTGCGTGAACGACCATTTGCTGAATTTTATGAGCCACACCAATCACCTCCACCCCCTAATCGACGATCAAAAAGAAAGCCTGCTGCCCCTCATAGTGAGACAAGTTCTGAAGATGAACGACCTCGACCTTCACCTAGACGTATTCCTCCACCAATCAAAACTCATGAACCCACTATTACTGAAGCGGGAGCACAGTTTTTTCGCGTATGCCAAAACTCGATTAGTAGAACTTTAAGACATATGTTCAATACTTTCATGACGTATATTAGCGGGACTGAGGACAAAAAAGACATGCAAATGGCTTTGGTCATATTCTTGGTACTTGTTGCTGGATTAATTATGTTTGGTCTTAGTGACAGCCGTACTATCCATCACCACCATTGGGAATTCTTTAATCCGCCAGACGGCAAACAATAAGATAAGATTTACAATTAGATGACAAAAAATCTAGGGAAGTTTGGAGTTAACTATGTTTTAGAGATTTGTAAGGAGATCAATCCTGAATTTCAATAAACCAAAATAAATGAATAATCTAACCATTTTTAAGAAAAAAATATTCTATGACACTCCTCAAGAGATCTTATCGAATCTAACAATACTCCATAAATATATTTCAATCCGTTTAGTAAAGAGGAATAGCAATCGTAACCTTGCAGTTCATGATTAAGGAATGTCAGTTTGCAGCAATTTTCTTTAAACTTCTAAGTTGGTTTTTAAAATTAATTGCCCCCCAACTCCCTCTGTGGTGTCATCTAAGCCTAAAGTCATGACTGGCAATGCTTATGACGAAGCATAGCATTAGTACAAAGTACAAGCAGCGCCTAGGCCTACCTTGTTCAGGAACGGTCTGGACTAGCTCAGTTAAAGAAACTTACAATTAGGTACTTTATATAAAATCACAATTTTTAGGATTCCGTAGTAAAACTATAGTTTCGCCGTATCCATCTGTCTGTCTATCTGTTCGTCGGTATATAACAGCCGTTTTTTTAATACAGTTATAATTTTTTTATCTACAATTACGAGTTGTAAGCCCTTGGCATTATCTCACCTGATGGTAAGTGACGATGATGCCGAAATTGTAAGCGGGCTTACCAATATTCTCGTGCGCATTGGGGAAATTTGTGACCTCTAGATATCTATGAAATAAAAATCTGTCAAAAAAATGTTTAGGATACCTATCCTACATTTGTGAAGTGGGGGTGAATTTTTTTGATCGCGTACTGATAGTTTGCTGATATTTTTTTTTGATAAATGATTCGTTTACCTCCTGCCAGCTAAACTGCTCTTTCAGGATATCTGGAAAGTATTGAAAAAGTAAGGCATATAAATTATCACGGTCATGTGGGTCATATAGGCTTTCTTAGTTTCCTAGATAGGACTAAAAGTCGACCAACTTATAAGGCTTGCATTTGAATTTGAAAAAAATTCCATTACAATTTTATTTTCCATACAAAATGTTCTATACTAACTGCAAAAATACATTATTTATTGAAAATACATTTATTTATTGAAAAAACTATAGAACCCTATTTTTCGCATAGTCCGTACTCACTTGGGCACTTTTTCATTTACTTTTATTTTAGCCCAATTTTGCAATATTAAAATATTAATGTTTGTGTAGTTTTTTACGTAAGTAATTCTATGTTTTTTTTATTGATGGGATTTTAATTATTTTTTTTTATGGGCAATTTAACTAGAAAAGTTGAAAAGGTACATTTTCGTTGAGTTTACTTTGTTTCAGTTGAGAATTCCCCCCACCACCAGGGCCACCTCAAGTTGGTGTTATCAAGTTCATAGGCGGTACTTTCGCGGTTAAGGTTCACACTAGAACAGACGTTCCTTGTAAATATACGGAAACCTCAAAGTCCTATGCGTTTGTTATTTGTTAATTATATTTTATGATGGTACTGACTAATCAAGCATTTGATGTGAATCACACTTTCCATAATGCCACTTTACAACAATACTTTAATAATATATTTAAATAATACGAGAACATTATACCCTCCTGAAACTACCTTATAGTGGGACTTTTAGTTAGATGCACTTACTATCTTAGGTAGGCAAAATGTGCTCTAAAGCCTTGTGCTTATGTCTATTTTAAAAGTTATAAGTAGCCAAATTTTCTTGTGGAGCTGATTTTTTTGATCACGAAAATCACCACTAATCCTTTCTACTACTTTAGTTAATAATCTACTTTAGTTAGATAAAGATACATAATGTTTTGAGATGGGTCATTCTAACTTACACAGAGTGAGCCATCGGAACAGGTCAGTGAGGATAAATGAAAAAAAAGAGTTATGTACAAAAAAGCAAAAATAAAAGAATACTAGACGGCAATTTTAAAAAGTGAGAGGCAGTTTCTTGCTTAGCCGTATATTTCTGTGGAATGGTGGTGGGATGTCTATAAATCAGGACTAAACAAAGCGAACGAAGTTTTTTTTTTTGTGTTCTTATTTTATGATTGTTGGGAAATTATGTCAGAAGTTTTATGTCCATTGAAAAATATTTTTCTTCGGAATATTTCAAACACTTTTTAAGTCACTGATTTTGGACAGATTTTATGTTAGGTACCTCACAAAAAAACAAAACAAGACCCTAATACGATCTCATACGTGTCCATCCATCAGTCCGTCAGTCTGTCTGTCACGACCGTTTTTTCTCAGAGACTATTAACGATAAACTAGAAAAGTTGAAATGGTACATCAAATTAAACTACAATATTTATCAATACCTAGTTAAAAAATTTAAACAAAAAAAATGTATATGGGTTACCTCGTTTCCGACAAGCCCTCACCGATCCATCTCTAAGCCTCGTTGGGATACCCAGGCGTTGGGTAAAAGCCCAAACAACCCACCCGGGAACAACACAGTTTCACCCAAAAAATCGGGTATTTATTTTCCCGGGTTATAAAACCTTTGTTTCGATCTATTTTTGGAATGAAGCCGGGAATATATCCAGACCTGGATTTATTCCCTGCCAAATGCCTGCCAATCTTGTCATTCATCATAAAACTCGATAACTTGCCTAAAGTATTCCTGGGATCTGTTTCTGTATTATTAATATTTTTTATTCGCAATTGGTTAGCATCTTATACCGTATATGTTTATACTTAAATATTTAAGTAATATATTATTATATTTATATCTTTGTGAAGAAAAGAGAATAAATGTGAATGAAGCGCATAGGTTACATCAAGGAATAGGTCATCTTTTATTTTAATTTTTATCAAATAAAATAAATAGGAACCTACGTGGTATTTTCATAAGTACGAGTACATAGTTATAAGCTGTAATTCAAAAAAGAAGTAAATAAATAAACTAGACCTATCCAGGACCTACTTTTTAGTTAACTTATTTAATTTTAAAACTGCCTTTTGTTATTTTTACAAAATTAGCCTAGGTTAGGTATGAACTTATCGTTAATTATAATTTATTAATACACGCAGGTTGAAAGCTTCATTTTATAATCCTAACTCAGTGTTATTTATTACTTAAATGTTTTAAGAAGCAATGTCATGCATTTTGTTTATTCTGTTGTGTATTTATTTGTTATTTAATATTAAAGTAATTTTGTAGACTCTAATCATTTTGATGTTGTTAACAACCCATTACGTCCCCACTGCTTCCCAGACTCGGAACGGTTAAAATGCCAAGTCCGGGTTGGTGTAGGCTGGAGGTTGTAGGGCTAGTAGCGAACTTCACTATCAGAAGTTTTTCATCCCGCCGGCTTAACGACTCCATCTAGTGATAGTAACGGAAACGGTCGAGAAAAATGCCACTTACAGTCAAACTCATCCACGTAAGTCGCACTAAACTACGACCACTTCATAAAATTGATGTCGACTGTAAGTAATTTGATACCCTTTTTGAATCTTATGAACGTAATTTTTGGTAGCTCACAACAATGAATACATAATTGTTCAAAGGTTGGTTACCCAAACCAAAAAGTAAAAATATATTACTTTTCAATACAGTTGCTCGAAAAGTGAACCTTTGAATGCCAGTCAAGTGTACGCAAAATTGATTTTACCGCACACTTGCTTTTACTTTACCACTTTTTTTTAATTTCTAGCTCGAGTGAGTAAGACATTTCTAGTAAATAAAAAGTATAATAAGTCACAGAACTAAAAACAGAATCTTGTTTAAGACTTTTGATATGAGAATTTTAAAAGAGATAGGTTTTTCTTCCATGAGGTAAGTAAGTACATAACGATAGCTGATTAGATTCTCTTTGGGTTATATCTTTGTGAAGAAAAGAGAATAAATGTGAATGAAGCGCATAGGTTAAATCAAGGAATAGGTCATCTTTTCCAAGGAGGTTTTAATGCTTATAATAGTATTATCCGTGTATTATCCCAAGCCTTATTTGTGATAATACTTACGCATGCGTACGATGTGCTAGCTGAAAAATGGCGCAATTTTCGTTAAACTGAATTGAGATATTTTATGTATGAAAACAAAAAAAAATATGAATAGTTATTATATGACTAAAATATAAAATAATCTTTTAAAAAATATAAGAAACAACAAAGTGAGATTACTCCCCGGACATTTAAAATGAGCCACAAGTCGCGTAAAATGAAGTTTGGCTGCCCAAAACATTGATAATATAGCCTTTATTTCCATGCCTTCCAAATATACAAAATAATAAAATAATAAATGCTATAGTATTTAAGAAGACTTGGTCCCTTCTCGGGTATAGGCCTCCTCCAACTGTCTCCATCCTTTTCTATTTTTTGCCTTCTGTGTCCAATCTGTACCGACAGTTTTAACTATCTCGTCGACCCAGCGGTCTTTAGGTTTTCCTACCCTTCTGTTTCCACTTGGACCCGTCCACGTGGTGACGCGATTTGTCCATCTGTTGTCTGTAGTCCGGGAAATGTGCCCTGCCCATTTCCATTTTAATCTTTTAGTGTGTTGTACCGCGTCGATTATTTTAGTTTTTCTCCTTATGTTCTCGCTCTTTTGTTTATCTCTAAGCTTGATTCCCAGTACACTTCGCTCCATTGCACGTTGGCAAGAGCGTAATTTATTTTTGATTTTGTTGGTGTAGATCCAAGTTTGAGCTCCATATGATAGGCACGGCAGCAAGCAAGAGTCCATGACCTTTTTTTTCAACTTTAGTGGGAGTTTTGACTTATTTCTTCCAGGTAATGCTGATTCTACGTTCTATTTCAGCTTCGTGTCTTGTTTTTTTGAAAGATATTTGCTTACCAAGGTAAATATAGTCGTCTACGTACTCTATGCATGCCTCGTTTACCGTTATAGGTCTTTGGTAGCTATTTGTGGCCACTTTCGTTTTCGAGGTATTCAGTTGTAATCCAACACTTTGGCTGACTCTGTTTAGCTCTTCGAGCATCTTTTCCAGCTGTTTTGAAGTGTTCGCGAAAAGTACGATATCGTCCGCGAAGCGCAGGTTACTTAGGAACTCTGTACCAATTAGTATGCCTTTCTTATTCCAATCTAAATCCTTCATGACGTTTTGGAGTACAGCTATGAATAATTTGGGTGACAGCGGGTCCCCTTGCTTTACTCCTCTTAGTATATAGATTGTTGGTCCGATTCTGTCTAGTTTTACTCTACTTATACTTTTTTCGTATATGTCTTTGATGATGTTTATATATTATATAGTTGGTATACCTTGCTGTATCAGTGCTTGCCAGATGCTTGCATGGGAAATTGAATCGAACGCTTTCGCGTAATCGATATATGCGAGGTAGAGCGGTTGATTGAATTCCAGGTGTTTTTCCACTACTTGGTCTAGTGAGTGGATAAGATCCATAGTTGAGTATCCCGGGCGCAACCCGGCTTGTTCCATTGGTTGGTTTGCCTCTATAAAGGTGGCTAGTCGTTTTTCTAAGCACTTGGCGAACAATTTGTACATGCACGGCAATGAGCTAATAGGTCTATAATTATTAATATCTGAAGAACTTCCTTTTTTGTATAACAAAATTATTCGAGATTCTCCCCAGTTTTTAGGTATCTCTTGTCTTTCCAGTATCTTATTGAAAAGAATTGTGATATGGTCTATTAGTACGTATTTTCTAATTTTCAAGGCCTCATTGGGGATGTCATCGGGACCCGGGCTTTTTTCGTTCTTTAGATTTTCTATTTTTTTCGTTATTTCGCTGCTCATAAAAGGCTCTATTGGGTTATCTAATTGTATTTCGTATTTTTTATACTTGTTAACAGCATTGCTTTCACTTTGATATAGATCTCGATAGAAATCTGAGGCGATTTTAATAAGGTTTTCTCTTGTTTGTGATTTACTCGTTGTGATCGGGTCATTCAGAGTAGGTATCCATTTTTCTCCGTATTTAACTTTTTGTATGCTTTTTCTGACTTCCTGTGGTGGTTAGGTATTTTTCTATTACTTCCATTCTGTGGTTTTCGTTGTCCTTTTTTAACATCTTATTTGTAGTTTTGTAAAGAGCTGAAAGTTCATTTTTCTCTTCTTTATTTTTCGATGGCTTAGACTTAAGTGTGATACGTTTTTTGAGTAGATGTTTTGTTTCGTCGGTTAGTATGGTTTGGTGCGGTTAGGTAACCAGTGGAGTATTAATATCATCTTTTTTTTTTAATTAAACTGCTTTATTTTTTACTTGATAGAGCACTCTCATAAATTCTCGCAATAAATCAATTAGCTATTTTTCCATCTTCCTGTCTTAATCCTTAAAAAACCAAATTCATTTTCCAACCTAATCAAAATTACTCTTTTTCACTTATAAATCTTTTAAAAAAATCTCTAAACTCAAAGTGAAGACAAGATTCACGCAAGAAGTTTCTGCAGATTAAGTGACGCTGCACTAGGTATCTTTGTTTTACACCTCTGAATAGTGTTATGGATTATGGACTATGGAGGACTTAGGCACAATGCTCGATGGCCTCAGTAGAGCCTCTCAACAAGTGGGTCTTAGAATGAATATGGACAAGACGAAAATAAGGTCAAACGTCCGTGTCCATACCTACTCCTCTGAAGGTTGGAAGCTCTACACTCGAAGTTGTTACCGAATATGTATACCTGGGACAAACAGTCCAGTTAGGTAGGTTCAACTTCGAGAAAGATCAATCGTCGAATACAACTTGGCTGGGCAGCGTTCGGGAAGCTTCGCAATATCTTTACGTCCCAGATACCGCAGTGTCTTAAGACCAATTTCTTCGACCAGTGTGTGTTGTCCGGATGACATATGGAACTGAGACATGGTTGCTTACTATGGGCCTCATAAGAAGGCTCAAGGTCACCCAAAGGGCAATGGAGCGTGCTATGCTCGGAGTTTCTCTGCGTGATCGAATCAGAAATGAGGAAATCCGTAGGAGAACCAAAGTAACTGACATAGCTCTTAGAATTGCTAAACTTAAGTGGCAGTGGGCGGGGCACATTGCTCGTAGAACGGATATATATTAACTATTCATAATTATATTAGTTTTCACAACTAAATCATCCCAATTCAGTTTTACGAAAATTTAGCCATATTTTAGCTAGCACACGTACGCATGCATACGCATGCGTAAGTATTTTTTTATAATCATAAATAGACTACAATAAGGCTAAGGCTACTAAATCTCTTTGAAAAAGATGACCTATTCCTTGGTGTAACCGGTTCCACTTCATTCATATTTTTCTCTTTTCTTCACAAAGATATAACCCAAAGATCAGCTAGCGTTATGTACTAACCTCACGGAGGAACTACCTATCTCTTAAAAGTCTTAAAGAAGATTCTGTATCTATGGTTATTATATTTTTTATTTGCTAAAAATGTCTTGTTCCTACGAGCTAGAAATTTAAAAAATTGGTAAAGTAAAAGCACGTGTGCGGTAAAATCAATTTTGCGCACACTTTACGGGCATAGGACCACTTTATGAGCAACTGTATTGAAAAATATTATACGAAACTACGTGCCTAACGGGAAATAACTTTACAGACATACAATATTATAATAAATCTAGGTGTTGCCCACGGGTTTGTCCACGCAGATCCCTTTTTGCCTTTTCCATGGGAATTTCCCAAAATCCTTCCTGAATACCTACACACTCTCTAAGGTAGCTATTTATGCGCAAAATTTAAACTCAAGCCCAACGGTTTGGGCTGCATGTACGTTGATATATCAGTCAATCAGTTTACCACAGGTATTATTAATGTCCACTTGTCTTATTTTAGCTCTTTCTCGTAACTATGCGATTCAATACAATATTAAACGAAACACCTATTGAGACAAATTTAAAAATTAAAGTAGTACAAGGAGAATATGTGACAAGCGCCGATTCGCGGAGTTCTGCGTGCAGGAAAATCCTGCACGTTTACATGCTACAATAAGTAGCACTAGAATTTTAACTCGCCTCATCAATTGTGCGATTGTCTATGGTCTCCGCACAATTAAATGAAACTAAAAGTAAACAAACATGGCGGCTTGATAGTATCATAGACTAAAGTAGAGTTTCCAGATGTACTAAACATTTGGTACAAAATTTTGGATTCATCCATTCTTATATATTTTTGTCTATACAGGGCTACTTCTTAACGCCCTCCCCCGACAAAATTTCACAGTGGCTTCTACTTCTGAACCACATACTCCAAAAAATGGTGATTTCGTAAAAAAAATATTTGAGAAAAGTTGTTCATTTTTATAGATCAAGTTTTCGTTAAAAGTCCAAAAATAGCCAAGAATGTATCAAGTGAATTAAGTAATCGACTTTTTAAATAAACGTTTTAATTGAAGACTGTCCAAAAACGAACGAAATCCAAATCAGATACGAATTCCAAGTACACGCTAGTTTTTGTAAGGTTAAATATCAGTATCACAAACCAAATCACTTGCAAATCAGAGTTAAAGGGTTAGCTAAGTCACAAAATCAGTAAGGCAGGAAGATCACAATACACGTAAGACAAACAAGCGACGAATGATTGAACTAGACTAGGGATAATTCGGATAGAAGCAGTGTTGCTAAAACAATATTTTTATTACGGCTTCATCTTAAATTTTGCCAACGGACCTGAATCAGTCTTCGTCTTATCTAAAAACATATATAAAAAGGTATTTAATATGAAAAAGTTTTTTTCAAGGTGGGACTATGATTTTTAAATATTGATTTTTTTTAATAACCTCGCTCAAGTAAAGATAAACTTATATGGCCACCCTATGGCACGGCCTTAGCTACGTTTCATTTCATCAGTTCGTAATAGGGTCGTCGTAGTTAATGATTACTTTAGAAAATATTTTATATAGTATATTAAATGAACACTAATAACAGTAGTAAAAACACTCGCAGACGTGGACAAATATGTTCTTCTGTTTCATTACAATTTCAAACACTTTATAATACATAATTACTAACAAGGACTCACGCAAAATGGGCGCAGTGGTCGCCTGGTTGCGCAAAACAGCCCGCCCCTAACTACTAACAAGGACAGTTTATTATATTTCTTTTGCATAAAATGGAACGGCCAATGTCATTGATGGAAACCTGTTTCTTAACACTACGGTTCACGCGCCCTGATTTTCTAATGTTTTACTCGCGTGGGGTGAATATTAAGACCATTTTCATTTACCTCTTTTAAGGTTGATGAAATGCCGGATGCCCGGGAGTATTTTTGATAGTTTGGTGCTTCTGGGATCGAATTAATATTGATATTTGGTAGTTGGACCAAAGATGACCTATTGATAATATTATTAGGTAATTTTTTGACGCCCGGGAACTCCAGGTAAAAAATTCGTATTTTTGATAGTAACTTTTTATTCTGAATTTTCGAGAAAATACTTTTATCCGGTAATGTATTAAACACTAAAACATAAATAAATCACCACAAATGATTATAATTAATTTGAAACTAGAAGTCAGATTCACGTTACTATGCAAGTTGACCAATGTTCTTTGTATTCCAGTACAAAGGACTTAAACCAATTAAAGTATAAATCATGGTGATAAAGTCGACGTTCTTCATATTAAGGTTTTGACCACAAAAAAGTTCGCTCTAACTGACAAAGATCTTCATTTTTTTAAATTACATTTGGTAACACGTCACAAGTCTGCGCATACGCTTGTTAACCTATTAAGTACGGCACTCCAAGTTATATTCAAATAACTAAAATTCACTCATTCATTCGTCAATATTGCAAAATGTTTGCAACCTCTGACTAAACCATAGATTCTAGAATGGCGAAGCTGTCAAGCACCTGTTCAGTTGTCCGAAATGAATAGCATTTTGTTTTGTGTTCATGTTTTTCATAAAAATACCAAGAAGTTACTCGCTGCAGATACTGTGTGGTGCACAAAAGTGAAAGTGCATATTGTGGACATTGTGTAAATGTGAATATTACTTCGAAAGAATCGGAAGTTTATCCATAATCACGGATTATAAGGTTTGTTTACGTTTAGTTGCATTTGATTCTGCGAGGACTTTAAGTGGTTACATTGACTAACTATAAACACTACCAGACTAATAGACCAATGAGTGAAGATAGTTCCTTAGCCAATACTTGTCACGGATTAACAGGGTGGACATTTCTGTCCCTGACATTATCAGTGTAGATAATTGCCAAACCGTAAACGCGCAAGCAGTTTATATACAGTGTTATCCAGTCGGACAAATAATAGACGGATAATATCTAGTCTTACGTTATGAACTTTCAACTTAATTAACTTCTAAAGCGCCTAACGCCCGATTTCGGTCAGTGAAACGTATGCCACCTTAAGCTCTTTCAGTTAATAAATACGATACAAAATGCTTGGAACGTTTTTGTTTTCGATTCTTTAGGTAGTCAGGCGTTTATTAATATAATTTATGTCTATGGTTGCATAGATTTTTATCGAAAATTCAGACATTCTGCTCACCAAAGAGTACTTACGCGTTATTGGGCGCAACAGTGATTGTTACTTGAGGGATATATTTTTATTTATAGTAAACAATTGTTTTAGATTCTTATTGATTGTTACTTGTTTATCTATTCATCGATATTCCGTTAAGTATCCTTGAAATATCGATGGCCGTTTAGCAATAAATCAATGTTTTTGTGCCCAAGGTCAAGTGACGAGTTTTTTCAAGTGACCCATTTTGTAAGTGATTTATAGATATGATCTCATGGATGAATAGCTGTAGTGTTTTTGTGTTCATTGGACTGTATTTGTGGGAAGGTACGGCTTTCAAATAATGTTTCTTTACATTACTGGGGCAATAAATCTGTCATAAAAAATGGAGCCGCGGGCGAGGGGCGGGGCTTGATTTAGCTATTAAGTTAATAATGGCCATATTCAAGTTATCTTTTCTGGTTATTGAAATAAAATTACTATTTTCGATTATTTTTTTGATCGAGTTACGTTTCTATCGTGTAAAAAATTGTAGATTCTTGAGACAATATCCTTAAGTGTACCGTATAATTTTTTTAAGACCGATATTTATTAATAATTATACCTAAACCATTGATGTACCGAAACAGTTTCTCTCCGCTTCTTCGCCTTAATGTCAATTTCTTTAGAAATAGTTTTGTTTGGACCCGGGTTCGATAACTGTCAAGATAATTTTTTTTGATAATTATCATGAAAATTATTGGCGTTGTTTCTTATTTTTTTCTCTATATTTTTTACTAAAAATTGAAATACTATCTAGAAAAATGACTAATTATTAACTTTTTACTGTTTAAGTATATGTAAGTTTAATCACGGTTATTAATCATCATCATATCACCTGAAAGACTTCCACTGCTAGACAAATGCCTGTCGTAAGGATTTCTGAAGGTCTTATTTATTTATTTATTTTATTTTATTTCCTTAATGAAACCTACAGCATAGTGTAGGTTTATACCTTATAGTGTCTGAAAAACAAGTTATCATGACCAAGAAAAAACGAAATGGCTGAGTAAGATATAAAATGAAAGTACTAGTTGTACTCATGACAATTATGCATAAACTGACCAAATGTTCGGTTGCGTTATGGAGCAACGTCCGTTAGTAATAGGAATAGCGAGAATTCTGGACTAGGATCCCACCCCAAATTCAATGAAGAACTTTCCAGGCTCCGTTCTTTAAAAAAATCATAGATGGCGCTGTCTAGTGTACTTAGCAAAGAGTTTAACTAACTAAAGTTTTTACTTGGTCAAAGATGACCTTTTATTCCCCATATGATGTATTCGGTCATCACCCGTGGTACGGTTGGGTTGTCCGGCCAACCGAACCACGGAAAATATGTGGGTCTTTTTTAATGAGAACAGTAGGCACAGGTGAGAACAACGCGACGTTCCGCCCTCAAGTGATGTTCAAATGCTTGTGGTCATAATTGACTGCTAGCGGTGTGCGTCAGTGGGCGTGGTATTCTTCTCGTTGCCCCCGAAAGGGGCGATGGGGAGACTTCCCCGAGGCGTAGCCTCCTTGACGTGGCCGCTTCCGCCGCCCATTACGATAAGCGGGTCCTTGGGCTGGGCACAGGGCCCTTGGCAGCCTTTCCAGACCCGGCTGAGGCGAGCAACTGCTGGATCACTCCCAGAGCTTGCAGGAGGTCGCTCTGGGAGGGCACGGCGGTGGTGTTGGCGGCATTGGGGGCGGCGGAAGCGGGGGCTATGGGCCTTTTCTTCCTCCGTCGGGTTCGTCGATTTTTACGGCTGGGCGCGGGCACGGCGGCCGAGCCGCTCTGCATGGCGGGCGCTGCCGGTGCGGCGCGCTCAGCAGTGACGGCAGGCCTTCGGAACACCGGGCACAAGACGTGGTTGGCGGGGTGCGGGCCCGCGCAGTTGGCGCAGGCCGCTGGGTCCTCCCGCGGCCGTAGGCAGTCCTTTGCGGCGTGGGAATTACCGCAGCGGACGCAGGCCAGCGGGAGGTGGCAGCCATACGAGGAGTGTCTAAATCCTTGGCACTGGTGGCACTGCGCAGGTCCTCGCTTGCCACGCCAGGCCTCGATGACGATGCCCGGCATGTAAAGGAGCTCCGCGATGGTGTAGAGGGCCATATAGTTGGTGGTCCGCCGGATCTGCACGTAGAAGATGCACCCGGCGCGTCCTGCGCGCGCCCGGGTGGCCTTCACGTGCTCTGATTCAAAGCCGTGTTCGGCTAGGGCGGCAGTGATCTCGGCGGGCTCGGTGGTGGAGGGGAGGCCACGGATGGCCACCTTGAGGGGCCTCTTTGGCCGGCAGCGAGTACGAGAACCATTTCACCTCCGGCAGCGAAGACAGCATACATATTGCATCATGTGTAGGCATCAATCTTTTTTGCACACATCCAAAAAAAATTAGGACGTATTTTATTAGTCTTTTTTTTATTCACAATTGGTAAACCCTTCGCATCACCTCACCTGGTGGTAAGTGACGATGATGCCGAAGATGGAAGCGGGCTTACCGAGATTCCCTAACGCAATGGAGAACTGGCCTTCTTATCTTTAAGCGGAATGTTGTTAACACTGATGTTTGCGGCGAGACTTAGATAAGATGGTGGTAGCTAAGCCAGGCGGGCTTAGATAATGCCCTACCACTAACCAAACCGAGTCTTGCAAGTTGATCCCACCGGGAATCGAACCCTCGATCTTCTAGTGTAATGCGAATGTACTAACCATTACGCCTAGGAGGCAGTTAGACCCATATAATACATATGGGGAATAAAAGGTCATCTTTGACTAAGTAAAAACTTTAGTTTGTTAAACTCTCTTTGCTAGGTACACTAGACAGCGCCATCTATGATTTTTTCAAGGAACGGAGCCTGGAAAGTTCCTCATTCCTTAATTGAAGTCCATGACTTAAATTATCGACCGGACATTATCATATAAAACATTATCAGTTCGTAATTTTAGTGTCGGCAATTATATGGACCCGCCGTGCCTACCCAAATATAAAAAAAACTCGTACTCTGTGGTCGTCCGGCCGCTGGCCGTGCGCTTTTGCCCGTGCGTGCGTTGGTAACGCTAAAAGTTGTTGTTTGTGTTGTAATTTTAGGTAGGTATAATTGTTTTGTAGACTCACTGAACATTAATAGCCGATTTTACAGCGATCACAGTTTGCATATAATATCATTAACTCTTTTATTTCGGATCGAGTGCTTGTGATAAGTTGATTGTGTAGGTACCACTTCCATACATCCTCAAAATGTAAAAGGTACCTCGGATTTACATAGTCGTGAATGAGATATAATTTTTTTGCGTCGCCGTTAATTTTCGGTTCAAAACTCGAATTGTTGGATAAGTTCGTACATAAAATTTTAACTATGCAACAATGTGGGCTGTGCTCAATGTTGTCTGGGTTACTGCGAAGGGCGATGTGTGTCGGGAGTCGGCGAGGCAGCAGCGAGTCTTACTATCGGGAGCTCGGCGACCAGGACACGCTGGTAATTATTAAGTACCGATCTTTATTCATCACACAAAATGCATGCACCACAAATGTAGATAAATTCATATACCTTATTTTATTTATAGATAGTGCTTAGGTCTTCTCAAGATATGAGCAAGTTGTGATGAATAGTACCACTAACTTTTTCTGTGATAGACTGCTTCAGCTTAAAAACTTATCTTTATAAATAGAAATATACTACTTTAAAAGTATTATTATTTCTATTATGTTGTAATAGGCAAGCAGCTTATAGCTGATGTGCCTATTATCTGTGTTAGTGTTCTAAATAAAAAATAGTCCTAGTCCACACTAAAGTTTAAACCACTTTTGAGGTCAAATAATATTGACTCTGGGATCTCTCACTTTGATACCTTGTTATTTTACTAAGAGCTGACTTAATTTATATATTTGGACAAGAATTGTAATTCTTGTCCAAATAAAATAAAATTCTATCAAACAGATTCATGAAATTGAGGTCCCTACAATCAAAGAAGGTTTTCTAAATATGAAATCAATCATAGGTAACATATCTAATAATATATCTAATAGCCGCTTGTGTTGTGAATAGATTAGACATAAATAACATATTGCTTATGTGGTCTTGTGTAATATGTGTAAGGGGTTTGCTACTCGAACCCTTTTAGAAATATTGCTGATGTCTTCTTGATTTACAGGAAAAAAAATCTGAGCAAATGTGTGTCAGACCAGCAATAAATGTTTTAAATAATTTTATTTGCCATGGTACAGAAACAGCACATTACTTGCATTCAAACCTCAAATTTTTAATGGCCAATTAAAAATCTTTGGTTTGTATGAAAATACTGTGCCAATGTCATACCACAAGAAATTATAATAAAAACACCTATTGAGTGAGTCCTAATTCAGGGTAGGCTCGAGCCCCTCAGTGGGGCTGTATATGAGCTGATATGATTGAGTAATTTTTCAATTGTTTTCTAAAATAAATTGTACAGCCACACTGGTCATAGTTTCTTACCTAGCCACTATTCATTGACTGGCATACAGAAATCATCATTGAATGAACTTACAAATTTAATTAATAAATTGAAATCTGACTGCTTACATCATCATCATCATCATGTCAGGTCATATACGTCCCCACCGAGGGGCTCGAGCCTACCCTGAATTAGAGAGATCAGGCCTTAGTCGACCACACGGGCCCAGTGCGGGTTGGTCGACTTCACACACAACCTGCGAGTTTCTTCGCAGGCATGTGCAGGTTTCCTCACGATGTTTTCCTTCACTGCTTACAATGTGTCCTGATTCTCTGAAGGGGTCAAGAAGAATCTAGCAACACCTCACACTCCAAAAACCATTAAGCCGTTTGGGCTACAAGCTCGGCCAAAGAAACACATACATACATACATCCATACATTCACCTGAAAAACATGACCCTCCTTAATGGGTAGTTGGGTAAAAATACACCTAAGTACTAGTAGCAGAGAAGAGAGGTGTATGTTTTGTCAGGAATTTAATAACAATGTGGAGCTCAATTCTGATTTACATTTTAGAGTCGAGACATTTTGTTGCACTCAGAGCATGATTGTGAAAAAACTTAGTATGGTAAATCGAATAAACTTTATAATTGTCACCTTGAATAGTGTCAACCTATCCATAGACAAAAACTAGCCTCATTATTAACAAAAAAAGTTCCAATACTGAGAATACTTTGAACTCCCCTCGTATATCAGACTCGATGAAGACATACAAATAATCTGGGTAAGTATGGATGGGAGTTTAATGTAAATTGACAACTTGGATTTTTTTTCTGTAATAAAATAGAAATCCTTAGTAAAAGTTAAAATGTGAAAATGTGTTTGTTTGTTACCTTATTTCACACTTCAACATCTTGAACAATCATGATGAAATTTGGCATGCAGGTGGCCTGCGTCACGGGTAAGGACATAAGCTACTTTCTATCCCTTGCAAATAGCATAGTCCGATGCAGTTCCTGAGGTAACTAAAAAAATACTCCTTTTTTGGTTAATTTCTTTAACATTGCAATGGAACATTGCATTGTTCCGATTTTTTGCACGGGTGGGAAATGACATATTTTACTAATTAGCATATCCTGACATAGTTCCCGAGGGATCTGGATAAAATCCATTTCCACGCTCGCGAACCGCGCACCACTCACCCTCAGAGACAGTTATAAAAACTATGTCTACGCGGGCGAAGGTTTTGCCCGCAAAAGATAGTAAATTAAAACTGCTTGTTTAAAATTTTTATTGCCCTAACCTAAACTGTACTCAAATCCATTCAGTAGTTTAGGCACTAGAGCACAGGATGAACACAGATACACAAACACATTTTATTTACAGTGTAAACTCTGTAAAACAATACTTGATATAATGATTCACTCTTTGAAACATCAAAATTTTCTGCTTCCAGTTGGTTTACTTTGACACTAATTTCTCTCTGTATAACGGAAACTCTCAATAACGTCACAAAATGCCCAGCCCCTTGAGTGTCGCTATATAGAGTTTACACTGTATTTTTTTATACTCTATTAGTTAAAGACAATCGCTACCATTAGAATCTGTATTTCGATTTTTTTGCTTTTTTGCTATCACTTTGTACTTTCTTCACTCCTTTTAGCCCAAAAATTAAAATACATCACATAAAGCCTATAATTATTTTATGAATTCCTACTTATAAGGTAGTTGACTGCCAGTCATTGTATTTACTGATTAGGATTCTGTGACACTTTTAGATCTACAGTAATAAAATTAAGTACACAGATGTAAATTAAAATCCCAAAATGGAAAATGAAGTCTATTCAGACAATTTTTTTATATGTATATTTTTTTGTTGTGTTAAATTTATTTTGTGTTCACGTCTATTCAGAAATATTTTTTAAAATTTACCATTGGTGAGCTCTTGGCATCATCTCACCTGATGGTAAGTGACTATGATGCCTAATATGAAAGCAGGCTTACCAAGATTCCCCATAATATTAGCTCTCATAAAATTAATTAAAAGTTTCTTTAAACACTTTTTATTAGCTTGTAGTATTTACAAAATATTGAGCTCTCAGAAATTTCAGAAAAAATAAACCAAAAAAAAACATCTGTAGATATACATACATACATACCTACAAAATAATATTTCCATACTAACGTTCAGTAGTTTGGGCGCTAGAGCACCATACACACACATTTTTTAAACTATTTTCGTTTAAGACAATCAGCCCCCATCATTAACCCAACTTCGATTTTTTGCCATCACAATACCTTCTGGAAGTAAAAGTATTGATTTCTATGGTGGCAACTCTAAAAATCAAGTTATGAAAGTTTTGAAAATAAGTGGCTGAAGATATTAAAATATTATTTCTCTTACCCTAATTGTATCAAAATCCATCTAGCAGTTTAGCACTAGAAATGGCTCACACACTTACTTTTTAATTTAGGGCTATATTAGTGTTTTAAAAAGATCCCCATCAAATTCTTAACTTTTTTTCTATCTAGATACCTACCTTCTTTACTCCTTCGTCGCTCGAAAGTAAAATTGGAGTTACTAAGGCATAATAAAAAAAACCGGACGCACAAGTGTGAGTCGGACTCGCCCACCGATGGTTCCGTACAAATTTGTAGGCACATATTATAAATCATAATGCAAACTGTAAACAGTATACTACATACACCAAAATTATTAGGTACCTAACCTACCACCTATACATATAGAAAATATTTTTTTGACGTGATAACGTCTTATAGATTGATGACACGGGCACGGGCTGCATTCACGAAAAAGTGAGGTATTCCACAGACAACACCCGCTCAAAAGGCACCTGCGTTAATGGCACCTTAGGTATTCCACGTTAGGCACCAACCGTTTTTTTTTGCAGGTGCCGTCAGAGGAATAATTTATGGTTTAATATTTTATTCCACATACGGCACCTACGTGCTAGTGTTGTACCGTGTTTATTTTTGGGATGTTTTAAATGAAAGATTTTTGTCAAAATCAGTATATAAGGTCTAACAAAATTAGCTGAAACTCTTTTAACTGGTGCTTCTACCCATGAAACTGAACAACTTTCCCCATGAAACCCATAGTTTTGACAATGGGGCTCGAGCCTATCCTGAATTAGGGTGATCGGGCCTTAGTCGACCACGCAGGCCCAGTGCGGGTTGGTCGACTTCACACACAACCTTCGAGTTTCTTCGCAGGCGTGTGCAGGTTTCCTCACGATGTTTTCCTTCATCGTAAGAGCGTACATATGAAATCGAAATTCGAAAACACATTGGTACGTGGCAGGATCGAACCACGACCTCCCGGATCGGAGGTGGGGGCCCTTGCTATTGAATAATGGCCCATTACGCCACCGAGCTCGACCGAGTGACGGGGGCCTGCCATGGGTGTATTCCGGGACGCGCAACTAGCTGTCCTGTGTATGTGTTCGATTATAACCAACAAATTTAAGAAAACTTTTTTTTTTATTTAGGTAAGATATTCTGAAAAATAAACACGTTCCAACACTAGCACGTAGGTGCCGTATGTGGAATAAAATATTAAATTATAAATTATTCCTCTGACGGCACCTGTAAAAAAAGACCGTGGGTGCCCAAAGTGGAATACCTAAGGTGCCATTTGAGCGGGTGCCGTCTGTGGAATACCTCGAAAAAGTGTGACGTCGTTACGCCAGTGTGACGACATTGTCACGTTATGCCTGAGCCAAACGTGCAAGCGAGAGTTGTACTTGTACTTGCTTGGGGCTGGGGCTTGGAACCTGGGACCTCAGGCCTTGGGGCCCGGAGCCTGGGGCTTGGGGCCAGGGGCCTGCGGCTTGGGGCCTGAGGTTAAAGTTAAGTTAAGTTGTACGAGTTTAAGGTCAAGGTCAGTTAAGTTAAGTTAAAAGGATTAAAAGTACTAGGCTTCCAGGATCTTACTAGAGATGTTCCAATGCGGTCGACTCTCTGTGAGAAAAACACGTATCTGTGCGTGTAAATAGATTAAAATTAAAAGTACTAGGCTTCCAGGATCTTACAAGAGGTGTTCCAATGCGGTCGATACTCTGTAAGGGATGCACATATCTGTGTGTGTCAATGGATTAAAAGTACTAGGCTTCCAGGATCTTATAAGAGGTGTTCCAATTCGGTCGATTCTCTGTGAGGAAATGCCAGAGTTAACTCACCCGACTATGGGCGGCATTTTCAACCTACTTCAAAAAGGAAGAGGTTCTCAATTCGACTGTATGTTTTTTTTGTATGTTTGTTACGCGATATCTCCGCCGTTTGTGAACCGATTTTCAAAATTCTTTTTTTATTCGAAAGAGTTTACTCCCGAGGGGGTACCATTGTCACCAAGTCAGGATCTAATGATGGGATCTTAGGGAAAATTTTATAGGCAAGTTTTACGTGTTTCATGTATTTTCTTACATAATTAAAGTATTTGCGTCTGGTAGTCATCATCTCATGTTGATGAGCTGATGAAGGAAGGTACAGCTCCTTAACAGTTAGGAGTTGGAGGATAATTTTTGAAAATTTTTACGTAGATACAAAGGTACGTATAGACCAATAGTTGTGTTTTTTCAGGTTATTCAGATGAACTGTTGATGGAAGATTTAACTCCTTAACTTTCATGCTATTGGAAGCCACAGAAATCTGTATGTGTTAATGAAACACATGAATTATAATTTGATGGTTCCTGTTGCCGATTGGGTTTAACGTTGTTAGTTAGATAGCAATATCACTAAAAATAAAGAAAATAAAAATAAAACTTTAAAAAACTAAAAACAGACTTCAAAATGAAATTCACTCAAAAGTATGAAATAATATTATTATACTTAGATGCACGACATTAACCAACAATAACGAAATCATAGGTGGGTACGAATTAAATAAGGGGCCTAAAATTTTTTTTGAGGTCGGTGCCATAAGTAAAATGTGAATAGCTGTGTGCTGGTACCGACCTCAAAAATAAATTTAGGACCCTAATTTAATTCGTACCCACCTTCGATTTCGTTATTGTTGGTTAATGTCGTGTATCTAAGTATAATAATATTATTTCATACTTTTGAGTGAATTTCATTTTGAAGTCGGTTTTTAGTTTTTTAAACTTTTATTTTTTACATCTTTTAAAGATGGAGCTAAAGAAATTTTTAGCGTGGTCTAAAGCTCGGCTTGTGACACTTTATCAGGTAAAATAATCGTCCGTAAACCGACTTTACAGACTTTTTTTTTATTCTTCGTCATAAATCGAAAACTATACATCATAAAAGTAATTAAAAATATGTTTAAGCTTGTGCCAATTATCCCTTACGATACTCCACATGACACGGTGGTTAATTCAATTAAAAATTTGGACCGCCGTTCCTTGCATAATTGATTACGTACTTTAAAATAAAGACTATATTTTTTATGATTTAATTACAAATTTATAGTTTTCAGATTTTTCCCTTACTTATATCATACTTCCGGTATTACTTGCCCAATTTCATAGTTCTAGTTCAACGAAAAATACCCTATTAATTTCGATTCTCCTGAGAGTGTCGAAATGTACGTCTTTTGCGGCATAAACTGTATCTTTATTTTACCTTAATTTGGAAGTTAGATTTTTTCACAGCGTCAAGGGGCTGTAGTATTTAATTTCAACTCGATACCTCCACGCGTTCCTGAGATAAAGGTTCTTGACAGACAGACGGACGGACAGACAACGAAGTGATCCTATAAGGGTTCCGTTTTTTCCCTTTGAGGTACGTAACCCTAAAAATAGTATTGCCTCCTATAAAAGTCGGCAAAAGTGCTACAATAAGTACTTGTATGCACCCCGTCGTGCTGGTTATCATTGAAATGGACTTTGAAAATAAAGTAATGGTGCTGTTTCTAATAACATATTAATATCAGGTATTTTGGCGTTTCTAAACTGTTGGAAATACATGAACTTGAAATCGCTCATTTAAGTGGGTCTAGTAAAAATTCTCAGAGAAAACTTTGTGCAGGGTATCCTGTGACAAACTGTTTTTCAGTAATGACTGGAACCCTATGGACGGTGCGTGCGACACGCATGTGGCCGATCATTCAGACATAAAATTCGCATATTTTTTCTTATGTTCTGTAAGTAATATTACTATTAACTTCTTGTTAAAAACTACATTTTTAACCGATTTCAAAAAATGATTGTTTTCAATTTGACTGGTTTTTTTGTGTGTTTTTTACTCGATATATTCGCCGAATTTCAACCGAGTTGAGCGATTTCTGAATGAGCTATGTATTTATGTACGTCTCTAGGTTGATCCCATTAAAATTTAATCAAAATCGGTTCTGCACCTTTATGAAAATTAACAGAAAAAAAATATGTATCAAAATTGTACGACTATTGCTATTGAAAACTGTTTTTAACGTGTGTAGCGTTTCTATTATGTTCCTTCTTAAATTGTTTGAAATAGCATGGTGTGACGTCAAAGTTTTTGAGTGTCACTATTGTACTAATTTTGTGATTTGGATCAATCAAAAATTTTAAGCTAGCTGAAAAACAATGCTAATTTTATTGAAATTTTTGCAGGAGGGCAATTTAGTGTTCATAATATATTTTTGATGCAATTGTCCCACTTACTTGGATAACAGTGATTTCAAGTTTATAGATGAATTAGTTTAGAGAAATGCCGGGGCATATTGGTTGCTGGATGAAACTTGTAACTGGGTTGTTAAAATTATAATGTTTTATGAAAACACTGCTTCTTGAAATACCTGTTCAATGATACACGAGATCTACATCTAAGTTTTCCTTTTACAAAACATGAACTTTGGTCTGTAAAAGCGACATTTGTATGCTTTATGATTTGAAAATTTTATCGCAAAACTAAGTACAATATTGTTTCTTTGCAGAAAATCGAAGATAAATCATCTGATATATCTGATGACTCGGAAGAAATGAGTAAGTATATTTTTACTTTTTAAGATAAAAAATCAACCAAGAAAGACAAATTTGAATTCGAGAACTTTTACAAAACTCCTATTACGAGTTGAAAAAAAAATACAGTATCTACATTTTAAAGGTTTTTGCCGTTATCAATTATAATTCAGGTCATTGATAACATCAATACCATATTTTATCAAGAAAATTCATGTTACGGTAACCTAAAACGCAGATATGAAAATATTTATTAAAATTTTTAGTTGATGACTGAAACTAAGTAACATTTTACATTATTAAAGTTTGATATGAATAATGGCGTAAAAAATGTACGAGTATTTTTTACCGGCAAAACCCGATTTTAGGACAGACTAGTTTTGCCGAGACAAAACTAGTTCATCTTATGCGCGAACGAGCGAAGCGAGCTTGTTAGTTTTAAGCAACCCGAGGCGGATTTTTTCGTTAGGTTTACATCAGAACCATAAAAAAGCTCCGATGAGGGTCCGTCTACTGGTGCACTCTATTGATTGGCCAAAAAATGAAGCCAAGTTCGGCGACCTCTAAATCCATGCATAGTTCTATAGAAGTTCCTTTGAACATAGCTTTTTTATATTCTTACGTTCTTTAGGTTTCTTTAAAAAGTAAATTTTGTTACCTGTAGTCTTGTTGATGTTTTATACACATACATATATCATTGTTGTTCTCGTTGAAGTGTTTACACATGTTAAGCCGTTAGTGCCGGTTGCTAGATGGCAGTTATTAAGCTGTGTCAGATGCCTTATAGGCGGCATGAAAAACTTCTGAAATTAGGGTTTGCCATTCGACCTACAACCTACAACGTAAACTTTGCCCTTGTGTGTGGAGTAAGACCTTACCTTACCGAGTTTGGGAAGAGACTGGTACCCCAGCAGTGGGGACATTTATGGATTGTTAACGAACTCGTTAAGTGTAATGGTTAGAACCCTCGGTAAGCGAGTCCAACTCGCATTTGGCCGGTATAAATCACGCTTGTCCAAGAAATAACTAGTAACAGAATATTACTTATTTTTTATCGGACCACCACGGAAGTATCTTCTTTGCAACAAAAAAGAATCATCGCAATCGGGTTATTTACCAAGGATATGCCTGAACATATTATGTAAAAAAACTAGTGACTTTTCACAGGATCACCCTTCGGGTTAATCAGATTTTCGCCCCGCGTCTCCACTTATCGCTACAAAACTTCATACGATCACCCGATGGGCTTATCTGAAGATTTCCTGAAAATTTCATAATAATAGCTCCAGCCGTTTCAAAGTCTGTAGGGAGAAAATACATAAACCCATCTCCAGAATGTAACAAAATTATTGTAGAACCCGTCAACTGTGGGTTCTACTCATCATACTGAACAACTTTTCCCAAGGAACCCATAATCAACTATCTAAAAAAATTTGGACCCTCTATACAAAAATGCACAAAGTTGGTCGATCAACTGATCAATTTGTATGAAGAATTTTTTTCTGCGATTTCAACAAATTCATAGAACAAAAGTTTTTCAGTGTGATGAGTAGAAGCCCCAGTTAACGGGACCTACACCAATTTTGTTACACCCTACACAGGGGTGGTCAGGGAAAGACACGTCCAAAAATCACTACTCCCATACTCCCATGTATGTTCCGCGAAAGTCCACGGTTTTCAAGATATTCGGGTTTTGATTCTCAGATTTTGTATGAAAAGTATATTTTGTGAACGTTGACGCCAGTTTGTAAAAAATAACATAAAATAATTAAGCCAGCAAAATACAAAAACAACTTTCTCAATAGGGATGACGAAAGCTAGTCATCTGAGTTACTTTTTATCATCTGTCAAAAACGAAATTTTGTTCTAAAAATTTTTGAAATACCTGGGCGTGACGTCATAGTTTAGCAGCGTCATATTATATGTACTCATTTTGGTAAATTAAAAATCGGAGACTTGATGGAAAACAAAACAAGTAAGGTTTTCCGAGGTTTAAGTAGGAGATTTAGTGATCAAGAGTACATAATTTATTTCTGATGCTGTCGTCATCCCTATTCATCAGCTTTTCAAAAAGGTATAAAATTGGGAATAAACCAGAAGTCAGATTCACCTACATTTTCTCCTAAAATTTTGTATGAAAAAAACCTCGGTTCTTATTTTTTCATTAGCATGAAAATCAAGGATATTAAAATGACGCTAGAGAGTCACAGATGTCTGATGGTTGGAAAGGCATGATAAATCTTGGAAAATAAATTCATAATTATATTTTTACAATTTAGTATGGGACCTTATGTGCCCTTTTTACATAAATATTAATTTTGGTATATAATTAGTTTGTATTTTTTTTCTATTTCGTAAGAATTAATTTAAAAAAAAAAGTAGGATTCCGTAGTCTTATCAAAACATAAATGTTTATTTTAAAAAACAAAATTATATTTGCAAGTGGTAATAGAACATATTGTATGACAAATATATCAACTTTTAACAAATCGAACTGCACATCTTAATTTGGTCGACTATTTCTCCTAAACTAAGAAAGCCTACTTAGCCGTGATTATAAAGACTACTTCATGTATGTTTCTTATTTCCAAATTCACCGGTTAACAACTAAACCTACCTAACCAACTAAAAGGGGCTGGGGACACTTGACTCCAACAAAATTTAGCACTTTCAAGCCTATTTTTTCAAAAAGGGAACCCTCAAATTATAAAATGGTCTTAGTAGACTCACAACTATTTTTAAGCTCTAACCAACGATAAGTATCCCACACGACTAGGTTTGATGAGAAAAAAAAACCCCACTTTACTTGTATAAAAAGTAAAGGGTTAAGTTTTTTTCAAAATTTTTTTTACAGTTCTCTCCGCGTTATTATTGTATATATATCTTTGTCAGGGTTCCTTGTTGTACTACGGAGCCCTAAAAACTGGCAAAATGATGACGATTATTTAGTATTTGTCTGGCTTAATTGTATGATAATGTTTTCTCATAAACCGACAGTCAGCCAAAGATATTTTTCATACAAAATCTGAAAATCTTAACACGAATATCTTGACAACCGTGGACTTTCGTGCAACATACAAGGGTGATTCAGACATCCCTAGATACTAGTATCATCATCATCATATCAGCCGAAGGAAGTCCACTGCTGGACATAGGCCTCCCCCAACGACGACCAACGCTGCCCGCATCCAGCGGCTTCCCGCGACCTTCACCAGGTCATCGGTCCACCGAGTGGGAGGCCTGCCTACACTACGCTTTCCGGTGCGTGGTCGCCACTCGAGAACTTTACTGCCCCAACGGCCATCTGTTCTACGAGCAATGTGCCCCGCCCACTGCCACTTAAGTTTAGCAATTCTGAGAGCTATGTCGGTAACTTTGGTTCTCTTACGGATCGCAGAGAAACTCCGAGCATAGCACGCTCCATTGCCAAAGGGGTGACCTTGAGCCTTCTTATGAGGCCCATAGTAAGCGACCGTGTCTCAGTTCCGTACGTCATCACTGGCAACACACATTGGTCGAAGACCTTGGTGTTAAGACACTGCGGTATCTGGGACGTAAAGATATTGCGAAGCTTCCCGAACGCTGCCCAGCCGAGTTGGATTCGACGATTGATCTCTTTCTCGAAGTTGGACCTACCTAACTGGACTGTTTGTCCCAGGTATACATATTCGGTAACAACTTCGAGTGTAGAGCCTCCAACCTTCAGAGGAGTAGGTATGACACGGACGTTTGACATAATTTTCGTCTTGTCCATGTTCATTCTAAGACCCACTTGTTGAGAGGCTCTACTGAGGACATCGAGCATTGTGCCTAAGTCGTCCATAGTCTCAGCCATGACCACGATATTGTCAGCGAATCGAAGGTGGGTGATGTACTCGCCGTTGATATTGATGCCGAGTCCACCCCAGTCCAAAAGCTTAAAAACATCTTCCAGGGCGGCGGTGAACAGTTTCGGATATATAACGTCTCCCTGTCTCACCCCTCGCTGCAGCTGGATAGGTTCCGAGTTTTGCTCCTGGAGGCGAACTGACACGGTGGCGTTTTCATACAAACACTTCAGCACTTCGATATATCGATAGTCAATTTAGCACCTCTGGAGTGACTGTAACACAGCCCAGGTTTCGACCGAATCGAAGGCTTTCTCATAGTCCACGAACGCCAAGCATAGTGGCTGATTGTACTCTTCGGTCTTCTGTATAAGGCATCCAAAATAAATTTTTGGACGTGTCTCAACCTGGCCATGCCGTATACATATAGGTAGGTGTATACACTGACAAATAAAAACCTAGGATTCTGCATTCTTGAAATTCTGCTAAAAATTATCAAGATCGTTTCCCCGTATCTCCTACGGTTAAGGATATCTCCACACTGACCCACTTAGATAAAACAAATTGTATATCGTATAAAAATCATTTTTATTGACAATTTATCGCCCAGCCCAAATTTAGTTTCACGTATGGTCCATTTATTTTTAACCTGTTATAAGTAATACTACTAATCGGCCTGCTTTGCCATGTGACGATGATGACCAAAAGCGTTCACTACTGGACATAGGCCTCCCCAGAGTGGGGGGGTTTTGCCGCGGTTTGGCGATCACAGTGAGCGATGTGGTGGCACGGTACGCAGAAGGACGCACGTCCTCACAGTTTAGTCCCTTAGTCGTCTTTTACCTATTAACCTAAAATATTTATATAAACTGAATGGGCAGTGTTCGGAGTTTCTCTGCGTGATCGAATCAGAAACAAGGAGATCTTTAGGAGAACCAAAGTAACCGACATGCTGTTAGAATTGCTAAACTTAAGTGGCAGTGGTCGGGGCACATAGCTCGTAGAACAAATGGCCGTTGAGGCAGAAAAGTTCTCGACTGGCGACTTGTAGACAAAAAAACATTGATTTTTGTCAACTTTTTCCTAACTTTGAAAGTATCAAAAATATAACGTTTTTTTTAATAATTGAAAACTTTGAGGTGCCGTAACATCAAAAGAGTTTAATAGTTGGATCTCCCTCCTGTTTTTTTTTATCAAAAATGGCCTACCCTTTTTAATTTGTGCACTTTATTGCTTGGTAACGGTCGCGGGAGTACGCTGGATGCGGGCAACGCAGAATCGGTCGTCGTGAAAATCCTTGGGAGTGGGAGGCCTTTGTCCAGCAGTGGACTTCTTTCGGCTAATACGATGATGATGATGATGATTGCGGAACACCCATCGAAAATCGTAATTATAAAACCACCCAATTCGTGTTTTGCCAAAATATTTAACCCGTGGTCTTTGAAGTTGAATTATAATGAACCAGGCGATGTTTCTACTCAAACGCCATTTTGAGAAAAAGGTGAAATCCATCAACAATAATGAAAATGTCTTACAAAAGTTCCAGGCCAAAAAAATACAAAAAAACTTCATTAGGTATTACAGATTACAGGCTACTTCATCTGTGAAAGTGCGGCTGAAACATTACTGACGTTTGGGGTACCACTCCCTAATAATGGTCATGTATCATTCTTTTCTATGTGCAAATAGCCCTGGCGCAAGTGACCGACGACGTGCAATCATAAGCTGAGAAAACGCTACAGATTACAGGCTACTTCATCTGTGAAAGTGCGGCTGAAACATTAAGGACGTGTGGGGTACCACTCCCTAATAATGGTCATGTATCATACTCCTCTATGCGCAAATAGCCCTGGCGCAAGAGACCGACGACGTGCAAACATAAGCTGAGAAAACGCTACAGATTACTTCATCTGTGAAATTGCCGTTGAAACATTACTGATTTTTGGACCAACATGCAGATATAAGCTATGAAAATGCTACAGATTATACGCTACTTCACCTATGAAAGTGCGGTTGAAACATGACTGACATTTGGGGAAACGCTCCGTATTCCCAACGAAGAACTCTTATGACGTCATTCTGTCTCTCCGTCTTAGAACTTAATAAGGCCTACTTCAGGTAACTTATTCCGATTTTTCCTGAAATAATGAACTACCCAAATTAAATTTTTCAGGAAAATTTGGAATAAGTTCCCTTCCATACCAACCCATATTATCTGTGATTTTTTCTTAGCAAATAAGGCACCATTACCTTATAATAGGTACTTTTTTGAATAGTATGATATTATATTACTAATTGAGTGATTAATCGTTGGTTTGTGTATGCCTGACTACACCAGATATTGAATGCTACGCTAGAAAGTATGCACAGCGTGGCTGTACAGATTATTTTCTTTTACTTAATGGCGATGGCGGTGACAGCTCTTTTTATTTTCAAATTCAGTGGCACGGTTTTATTTAGAATTTCCTAAATCTTGCAATGTTTTACCTAATTTTTAAGGTTTCGTAAACCCATAGAGTGACCAACGGGACATTATTACTAAGCCTCCGCTCTCCATCTGTCAGTCAGTGGGCTGTATTTCATGAACCGCCATAGACAGTTGGAGTTTTCACAGAGTGTGTCTTTCTGTGGCCGCTATAACAACAAACAAATAAAAAGTGGCCTTCATACAAAAAACTAGATTTTTGTTTTTTCCGTTTGTTTGATAGTGGGCTGTACCTACTTCATGAACCGTATAAGTAGACACTTAAAAGTTTCACAAAGTATATTTCTAATGCAGTTATAACACAAATAATAAAAATAATAATAAAGGATACCTATACAAAAACGTGTTTTTTTTCTTGTAAGATGGCACGGAACTCTTCGTGTAAGAGTCCGGTTTTATTAACGGTAAATCACACGTTTGTGAGTTGTTTATAACTTTTTAATTATTTAAGTTTTCCTGATAAATGTTCATCAAATTGTATCCTACCGAAGCTAAGGAAATGCTAGTACTTGTACTCTAGTATGGGGTTTGGGACCGATCCGTAGTCGCACCAAGTCACCACACAAGAGTGACTATGGTTCATTTGTTTATTTGTCGTCACACCATGGCACAAAACGCAAGATGTGCAAAAGCAAATGAAGACAAAAGTCGACTGAGCAGGAGACGTTTTCCCGGCCCACGTTTGCATGTCGATCACTTGCGATAAAGATATAGGTACTCCTTTTTGTTCTGTAGCTTTTGTAAGATATGTCGAGAATACCATGTCAAAATACGTATAAGTAGTTTAAAAAAACCTGATCATTTTGTCTATAGGTACTAATATTGAAAAGAGGTAATAAATAATTAAATGTAAGTGTAGATGTAAGAAGAGTTAATATCCGAAACAACTCATCCAGTTTCAAAAATTATTTCGCCAATATTTAAAATGGACCTTCGGAATCAACATAGGCTAAAAAACTGCGGCAAGCGGCTCGCGAACAGCGTAACCTCGATATCCACAACAGCTCGTCATTTATATTACTACGCTTGGTTCCGACTTCCAAAATTTTTATCTAAATTAAACAGCATAAATATTTATCTTGATAATGTTATTTGTTTTACAATTAAATAAGCACTAGATAAATTATATGTAGAAATACATTTTAAATCAAAGATGTCACTACATTATACTGTACTTACTGAACATAGGTAGTCGATATTAACTCTCGAACAACACAGGAGTAATATAAGATCGAAAATGATGGTGAAAATGGTGGTCGAAACGGGTGGTTTTTATTCGCAATTCAAACGAACAAAGTCTCTGGCACCCTGGCACCACTCTAGTATCATATAATGTTCTATCTAGTACCTATTCGGCTCCTCCGTCCCTCAAATTAGCAACTCGATTCACGATGTTTCAAACATCGGACGAAATAGCTTGCAAATAAAGTTCTTGTCAGCTCGTACTGCAACGTGGCTGTTACGTCAATCGCTGAGGACGAATCGCGCGAAAATTGTGGTTTTTAATTCATTATAAATAAGAAGAATTTCCTAAAAGTAAGAAAACAAAATCATTTTTCCTTGTTTTTTTTTTATTAAAACGCACTCACGTTTGACTATATGTTTCGTTAAGAAGTTCATAAATTATCATAATGTTTCGAATAAAATTGCAGCAGTTCTATGGTTACAACTAGAAAAAAGGGTGCTCTAGGATATTTTTTCTTTAGTTCTGATTATTACAAAAAATCGAGGAAATCAAAATCACTCCTGATATCTTGTAAGTTACAAAACAATTTTTTTTTAGATAAAAGAATCCTTATTTGAAGTAAAAAGTGGTACAAAGTTGTCGAACCTTAAACATCAGACCTTGCGTCAATCAGGTAATTCTGAATTATTGTTGAGTTGTCTATAATTTTGGCTCAAATTAAAATCCCACTTTCTCGACCTCGAACGCCGAACGCAACCTTGTCAAAAGTAAAAAGTGAAGACAGGAACTACCCCTTTTTGTGCATTTTTACCATGAAAGAGTATTTTTCGTTAATAACTATGTAGTAATTTTTTTTGTAAAGTAGCCCGAATTATTGCAATTTGAAACCAAAGCTGTCTTACCTTCAAGCAATACAACTCTTAAAAAAATAACATTGTTAACAAATTTTGGTAGCCTATATTGTAGGCACAACTGATAGAAATATGATTTTCGAATACTCTAATATAGAGGTACCCCTAAAAATTTAAATTATATTTATTTAATAACTTAAAATTGATATTTATATCAAAACCATTGTTTGTGCCAAATTTCGTGCCCTAAGGTTTGAAAATATAAGAGCTATGACGCTGTGACTGTTTGACGGACGTACGAACAGAACGGTTTTATAAGGATTAGATGATGCCAAGGGCTTACCAATAATAGTGGATTAAAAAATGGTTCCTCTAGACTACGGAACCCTAAAATTTAAAGACTACGGAAAATCTAAAGTTGAATTTTAAAAATATACAAAATCGGTAGAAAGAAGGAGGTAGTTTTTAGGGTTCCTTAGCCTAGAGGAAACCTTATAAAATCGTTCTGTCCGTCCATTCGTCACACAGTCACAGCGTCATAACTCATAACTTTTATATTTTCGATTTATTTGGCCAACATCATAAACAACTCAGCGAAAATTCAGAACGACCGGATCTGACGAAAGGTACTCTCCACTTCAGGCAACAAGGTTACTGGGCCTGGGCTATCAGCACAGATTACTAAATAGTTACTTCGTAACTATCAGTCTATAAGTACATGGATTTCATAGATGTTTGTCTTATTTGCTTATTTATTTTACAAAAATTAGAAGGAATAAAAAATAAAGTATTATCTGGGTAAAGTTATTTCCACGCTCGCACACGTCGCGTCGGTATCGCAACGGAGCAACGGATTAAAATGATTTTTTGTATAGAATTGGTTAAGGGAATAGGAAGTGACATAGACTGCTAATAAGAATAGTCCGATATAGTTCCTGAGGGATCTGGAGAAAACTCATGTCCACGCTCGCGGCACAGATTACTAATTAGTTACTACTCGCGGGCTTGCGCACCACTCACCTTCACAGACAGTCATAAAAATGCAGATTCCCTGCATAGCACGAACTACTAGGACATTGAAAATGAAATTCATGCATAAGGAAATAAACGAAATGAACACAAATTTGATTTTTACAAATTTATTTTTTCACATTTTAAATTTGTACAACTTGCAAACTTTTATTTTAACTCTATACACTTGCAATTTAACACGGTAAATATCAATCTAAAAAATAAATGTTAATCAGAATTTTTACCTAATTGGACAAACAATAAGTAATTTATGTATCACACTATCCACCAACAATTCGTTTTTTTGCATAACTCCCCATACCCCGTACTCATTAGTTAAAATATTTAAATATTTTACAAAATCCAAAAATTTTAAAAAAGTTTCGAAAAAAGTTCAAATTATTCCAAAAATCCTCCATTCACCACATACAACCACACACATACATACACATACACTGAAACTTCTATACCACATTACTGTATAGTATAACCATGATGCGCTACGACTCACTCGCCGAGGTACTTTTTTTAAGGGCTCACCTAGCCCGTAATTTTTTTTTTGATTTTCCAAATTTTGATCTCATTCGAAAGCCAACTAAATACCCTAGGACTGTTTTTTTTCATTTTTCTTAAATTTCGACTTAGTTCACGAGACATCCGCACCCAAAGTCAAAAATTCAAAAATTTTGGACCAAAAAAACCGGTTATTTGACCATAACTTTTTTGGCTTTCAAATTTTTTTCAAAATTCCTTCACCATCTGATATATCTCGTCAATCAGCGTTCTTTGACACCCTATTTATCTATGAACTACCAATAGCTTCCATACAATCGCCGTGTCCCAAATGGGACCTAGTACCCAGCGATCTTAAAGTCATTTTCAATGACAAAACTATGTCCACGCGGGCGAAGCTGCGAACAAAAGCTAGTGTACCGATAATTTAGGGTTTCCATTACATAAAACACGATGAATTTCAGTTGAAGGTTTTATTTTATGCAAATAGGGTTTAAAAATATGTGTATTTTGGAATACCTTCAACTACACCATAATTTCGTTCTATCCCACGTCTTCTATTTATGCTCTCTACGTTCTTTGAAATGTATGTCAATTCCACATAGATGTAAGTAAAGGAGGTAGATTGTATTTTTACATTCTCTGGTCTATTGGTGACGTGTATCTACTGTTTGACGATCGGAGCGCGGTGACTGACAGCGAGTTTTGTCGCACTATGCGCTGGCACATACAACTCCATTGGCTGAAACTTATTTTTATGACAATCGCGTCGCAAGTACGGACAAAACAAGACAAATCACAATTTTGAAATCACAGCGATTGTTAATTCGAATGTGCGTGCACTTTTATACATACCCATTATTTGCATTTTTGCGATAAATCCCTATTTTTATTCATAATCTGTAATGCATGTCGCCTAAGAATCGCGAATATGTTATTGGTGAAAAAAAGATTAGTCAAATGCGTCGGACCTCGCGTAAAGTAGGGTTCCGTAATTTTTTTGAAGTTAAATGCACATTTTAAAATAGAACTTACTAAATAATTAAATTTAGTTAAGCCGTTGTAATCCATGGAAATCGTACCATAAAAGGGGACTTCACTTGCATCAAATCGGGTAGTTCTGATTTTTTTATATGTTGTATGTAATGAGATGGTAATGACAAATATAATTTTTAGACCTCGAAATCCCTCCGGAACATTGTAAAATTTATGAAAAACCATTAAATTTTTGATAATTTTTCAGTTTTTGCTATATTTTACCACCAAGGACCTGTTTTACGGTAGAAATCACTAAGAACTATTTTAAAGTAGACTAAATTTGCAACAAAATGAGAATAGTTAGGTCTCGATAAACTGAATAGTTTCAAAGATACAGAGCTGTTTAAATGTTTGCAAAATTTCCAAAAAAAACTTTTTTGATTTTTTACAAGTTCTCGTCAATGTGGTCAATTTTTGATCTATTTCACGGCATAAATTCATATACGTTATTAAAGAAGACAAATTTTACAACAAAACGAAACCAATTTGGTCTATTAAGATCAGATAGTTCCCTAGCAACAGCTGTTCAAAGTTGCTGAGGTGAGTAAACAAAATGAAATACGACTTATGAAATAAGCATTATAATTTATAAAAAGAAATAATTAGAGTATAAAAATTTAAAGACTGTGTTATACATATTATCTTTGCATGTGGCGGTTGAAGTTGAGGTCGTCGTCACAGAAGTTTTATTATTAGTTTTTCTTTTACATCTTTGATGGACCAGGCTGATCCTCTAAATCGACAGTACACCTTTTGGGAGCTTGCTTCGGTAGCATTTCGTCATTGACCAGCTCAGGCAGGTCGAAATCGTCATCTGATGGTAGGTGATGGTAGGTGTTGGTGACCTGCTCAGGTGTGGCATTGGGGTTGTGATAACAAACCAGACCTGATGTGTGATGACATTGACGAACCTACCATCGATGACCCATCATCAGATGACGATTTCGACCTGCCTGAGCTGGTCGATGACGAAATGCTGCCGAAGCAAGCTCCCTAAAGGTGTACTGTAGATTTAGAAGATCAGCCTGGTCTATCAAAGATGTACAAGAAAAACGAATAATAAAACTCGTGTGACGACCTCAACTTCAACCGCCATATGCAAAGATAATATGTATAACACAGTCTTTAAATTTTTATACTCTATTTCTTTTTATAAATTATAATGCTTACGTATTTCATAAGTCGTATTTCATTTTGTTTACTCACCTCAGCAACTTTGAACAGCTGTAGCTAGGGAACTATTAGATCATAGACCAAATTGGTCTCGTTTTGTTGTAAAATTTGCCGTCTTTATTAACGTATATGAATTTATGCCGTGAAATAGATTAATAATTGACCACATTGACGAGAACTTGTAAAAACTCGAAAAAGTTTTTTTTGGAAATTTTGCAAACATTTGAACAGCTTTAACTTTGAAACTATTCAGTTTATCGAGACCCAACTATTCTCATTTTGTTGCAAATTTAGCCTACTTTAAAAGAATTCTTAGTGACTTCTACCGTAAAACAGGTCCTTGGTGGTAAAAAATAGCAAAAACTGAAAAATGATCAAAAATTTAATGGTTTTTCATGAATTATACAATGTTCCGAAGGGCTTTCGAGGTCGAAAAATTATATTTGTCATAACCACCTCACTACATACAACATATAAAAAAAAACAGAACTACCCCATTTGATGCAAACCAAAATGTATCAATTCCATGGATTATTGGTACTTTGGTAGCAGTTCCTTTACTAGATGCTAGTCGTTAAATCGTGTCAGAGGTCAGGCTTGAAAACTTCTAACAGTAAGGTTCACTACTATCCCTAGTGCCTCTAAATCGGGGCGGCAAGACCTACCTCAAATGGTCCTTGTCTTCACCTCACGGTGGCGGTGCTGGCTGGCAATAGCGGCACAGATTACTAAATAGTTACTTATAGCGGCCCTTATTTTACCTACAACCGGACGGTTGATGAGTTGGGACAATATAACATTAACTAGTGTAGTTCATTGTATCTAGCCGATATCCCTACAGCCTCCACCAATCCGGATTTGGCCTTTCTTGTGTCCAGTATGAGCTAACCCTTCCGTGTTTGGGAATTTGCTTGTATGTATTACAGTTTTTACGCTAGAATAAAACAAAAACTCATGTTATTGATTTTTTTTTGTTAATCTCATCATAATAACACCATTTACTTAAAATAACACATATGCTAAGAAAATTTCAGTCGGTTCAAAAGATCCATCATCATCATCATCATCATTATATCAGCCAAGAGACGTCCGCTTTTGGACAAAGCCCCCCCCCCTCCATGATTTCCAAAATGTCCGGCCCTGCGCTGCCAGCATCCTGTGGCTTCCATAGCTTCCACGATCCACCGAGTGAAGGCCAGCCTAAACTACGTCAGTGCGCAGTCGCCACTCGAGCACTTTACTGTCCTGGCGGCTATATGTTTCTACGAGCTATGTGCCCCGCCACTGCCACTTAAATTCAGCGATTCTAAGAGCTATGTCGATTACTTTGGTTCTCCTACGCATCTCGTATTTCCTGAATCTATCACGTAGGGAAGCAACGAGCATAAATATCTTAAGTCAAGTGATACTTGTAAAAAGAAATGGTTTCACTAGATTTTTTATCGGCACTTGTAAACAAAGTGGTACATTATCAGTATCACATTGTTAAATCGGAAAATAGGTCATTCCCGATTTTTTTCGTTCCGCTGTGCCAGTAATTGATGACGTTGTTCGTCGGCTTCAATGACTTTCCGCTCATGTACTTTGTTCGTTTACAGAAATGCGTACCTCGGAGCAATCTGCAGATTTTTCGTCGGACCTCAGCAATCTAGCGAACAATAAATATCAGTGCACGGGGAGATTTCTGACGATGCACAAAAGACGTAAAAAGCGACTAATGACAAGATCATTAGCCCAGGAAACGGCTTTATTAGACGACCTTCATCCTGGCCAAGTAAAGGTATGTGCTCTGATTTATGTTTTAAATTAGGATAAACATTTTCCTCAGTTTCATCTGGTATCCAAGATACATTTCGCAAATATATTTATTTATGCATAAATATTAAATTATGTCTATCTTTAGTAAAGTCACGCTAGCTGAATGCGAAGTCTTTGTGATTAGATTTAGAAATTAGATTTTAAGTTCAGTATAATCTAGTTACAAATATTATACTCTTCGTTCTGAGTGATACAAGCGAAATACATCTTCGTTACATACATACACGCCAAGCAGTCTTGACGACAAAGATAAGCACTGAAACACACAACAAAGAATATATTTTAGAATCTGCCATGTTGTATATACCGGATAACCAAACCTGTTCAGTTAAGGGTTAGGTGACTTCAGCAGATGTAAATGCAAAATGATCCTTAGATATATTCTTACAGTTACTTCATCCTACAAAAATCGTAGGGATCGAATGTCTCGATTGAATAACCAAACAACTGTTTCAAATCGAGGTAGGTTACAGTAATCTCCTTCAAAACATAAATAATAAGTCAGCGGTCATTAAAAAAAAGACAACTTGAAATGAAATAATTTTCGAAAAATCTGAAAGCTTTTAGGTACAAGCTCTTATTTGAAAAGCGTTTTTATGTTAAAAAAACCAAATGCTCAAATGAATAAATACACGATTCCAAATATAAAAAAAGTAAAAAGTAAAAGCTCGAGCACAGTAAAAATTTCCTACGATTCTATTGAAATTAAGAAACGATCCTGGGATCATGATTTTACCTCTAAATTTCATTATCAGATCAACTTAAAAATACCAAAAAGATCTTGTCACCGGGAATACGGTTTCATTCCAAATTTCAGCTCAATCGGACCCCTGGAAGTCGCTCTGAAGTTGATCGCAAGATTTGAACAAAACAAACATACATACAACATTACAAGTTAAATAAAAGCTTTTAAAAATAATGATCGGCGTTTATTTTTGCATCTGCATCAAAGATTGCGCGAACTCGTCAAGGTAAATAATTTCTCTAAAACTCTGTGAAAGTATGCTATGAGGTCGTAAACCTACTTCTTTCTATTGAAATGCACAATCAGGAGAGTGTTTGCTATTTATTTTCACCTTTATTTAAAATGATCATTTTTGCTAAATCACCGACTATTTAATACAAATAAACATTGAGAATATATCGCAAGCTAAGAACGGCGGTCCAAAAATACATTAATATGCAAAAGGCATCTGAACCATGTAAGAATATATTCTAGTGGCATATTGTCAGATAAAGCTTTGCGCAATAAGAAGTCCAGAGAAGGACGACTGCGGTGCGAATGAATTTTATATTCTATGAATCTGTGTGCTTTGCTTATTACTGACGTTAACCAAACGCATCTGAATGTATATATGTTTGCATAAAAAGAGAAGGAGGAGAAGAAGAGAGAAATCTATCTAGATTTTATAAAATAATTAAGTACAAAAAATATAGTACAAAACACCACACGCTTTTTTTGTTTTTTTAAATTATTCTATTGTCATCGGTTCTTAATAAGCGTGCAAATTTTCGATTTAATTCGAAGCCTTGAAGTAGGAGATAATTACGTTCAAATATTTCGTTACATACATGCATATAGGTGAAGCTACTCGTAAATAAAGTGTGTAAAACACTGGCTTCTTCATCGAAAATTGGATTAAGTGTCTATTGATTTCTCTTACAAAATTTGTGGCAATAAAAAAATACTACGGCGATTAAGATATTTTTTTATGGGAGCATACCCTTTCGAATAAAAAAAGAATAATGGAAATCGGTTCACAACGAAAATATAGCGTAACAAACACACAATAACATACAGTCGAATTGAGAACCTCCTCCTTTTTGGAAGTCGGTTGAAAATTAGAGTACAAACTCACTTTTCCATATGTAAAATTATTTAAAAATAGCAAGGGAAAATAACAGCATGCAGAAGTAAATATTAACGTTATATTATAATGCAGTGATACATTTATAAACAGCCATAAAGTTTAAATTTATTTGACACTGTGATCATTGACAAGTAGCCAAGAATTTGGCACCAAACAACACGCTATAATAAACAAGCTAGTGACCCGGAGTCTACGTAATGTCAACTGAAAAAATCACAGCTATATATAAATAAATACATTCCAACACTTGCAATTCCTTTCTTGGTTAATATAGAACTCGGTTTTGTTGGTGGGATGGCATTTCAGATTTAACTATCCCGTCCAAACATGTTAATGGAATTATGAAAACTAATTCCCTATTGCGTCAAAGATCCTCAGGAAGCCCGCTTTCATCTACGATGCCATCATCACTTACCATCAGGTGAGATTAAATGCCTCTAAGGCTCTAGTACATGATGATCTAAATTAAATTATAAATTATTTCGATCTGCCAATCCTGCTATAAATTATTCCGATTTTAGTCATTACATGTGATTAATTGTAAAAAGAGGCATATTCCATTTAGAGAGACATTTTTATCCCGAGACATTAGAAAATAAAGCTATTTAATATCTGTTTTATAACTAATGTGTCTCTCATAGATTGCAGTTTGTGTGTTCTTTAAGGTTATCTTTAAAAGTAGAATATAAGTACTTAAATAAAGCATGTGCAGGAAGATTAGAAAAAAGAATAAGTACGCGCATTGTCGACAATAAATTAAAAAGGATGGTATTTAATTGTACCTCAATTTATTCCCGTTTTCTTCAATTTTGCCTTTTCTCCGCCAAAAATACTGATTGTGCGCCATATGCTTACTAAAATATTTCAGAATGAGCACCTATTTAATATAATAAGAATAACTGTTGCTTTATAAATATAATAAATTACGTAATTATAAAAGGAGCTTTTTTTTTGTTTTACTTCAAACAATGTACTGCAAAATATATTTTATACCATTGCTCCTCTAAAAAGCTAATCTTATTCACTGAAAACAGTGAATAAAAAGCTCTTTTAAACACTATTTTGGTGTTTGAATTTAGAAAACACACCAATATAATATTCGACCTCCACCTCAGCTATACACCCTCCTTGCGCAAAAAAATACACCATACCAACTCCTAATCCAAAGAATATTTGACATACAAACTTCTTGTGCAAAGATTTGATTGTTCGAAATTTTCGACAAGGAGTTTAGCATTAAAATTAAAACTGTATTGTGTTCCCTGCTGTCATTTCATTAGTAAATTGGCTTTATTTTGAATACTATAAACTATAAGTTGTACAAACACAAATTAAATTACTCTTAATTGTTCCAATTTTAATTAATTTTTCAATACAGTTGCTCGAAAAGTGGTCCTTAATATGCCAGTCAAGTGTGCGCAAAATTGATTCTACCGCACATGTGCTTTTACTTTACCACTTTTTTTTTAATTTCTAGCTCACAAGAACAATCCATTTCTAGCAAATAAAAAAAACCAAAGATACAGAATCTTCTTGAAGAATTTTAAAAGAGATAGGTTGTTCCTCCGTGAGGTTAGTACATAACGCTAGCTGATTAGATTCTCTTTGGGTTATATCTTTGTTAAGGAAAGAGAAAAAACATCTTTTCCAAAAAGATTTAAATGCTTATAATAATAGTATCCCCAGCCATATTATTGCCTATTTATGATAATTAAAAAAAAACTTACGCATGCTTACGTGTGCTAGCTAAAATATGGCGCAATTTTCGTAAAACTAAATAGAGATGTTTTAGTTGTGAAAACTACTAAAATTGTGGATGCGCGGTCGCAACTCGAGAACTTGACTGCCACAACGGCCATCTGTTCTACGAGCTATAAACCCGGCCCATTGTCACTTCAGTTTCCTTTTTTCTTAATTAAATGTCTATTTTCGCTTAAATGTTTCTTTTTCTCGGAGTCATGGTATAAAGTATAGTATGCAAATTTTGGATAAATTATATCGAGGGCCATAAATCACTCGCGTCGCTCAGGATTCTTATACTTGAATCAATCGCTACGCTCGTGGTTCAGTCGTTAGAATCCTTCACTTGCTCGTGATTCATCTATGGCCCTCGCTTTAAATCCGTCCTTTATTCACTAGTTGCATAATATACTATTAAAAAACACTAATTAAATCCCAAATGTAGTTTTATTTATGAAAAGTAAGTACATTATAAAATATAATGCTAATCTAAAAAAAAGTTTTTGTACTAATCAGTGTTGAACCAAAATAATTTAAAATAACAAACAAGTCTTTACTCCTACAATGTTCACGTCGTCACGTCAGTCCACTCAATCACTGCAGTTTTTTTTTCTAATTATAAAGTAAAAATAAAAGCGCGTTTTGCCTCTGAAGGATGCCCCCGTTTTCTTTTTTGCCCGATGGCTATTTTTTTGGTTTTCACTGGTGATGTTACGTATTTCAGCCTGATCACAAGACCAGTAATATGTATGCATTTATAATTAAAAAAAAATATTTGATTGAAAGGCTAGCCCATTAATGGAATGGCGAATTCAATTGAATGACTAAAGGACAACTGGCCAAGTCGTTGAATGTAACGTTCAAGGACTTTGCTGAACGTCATTTAGCGAAATCGTTGAATTATACATATGTCGCAACCGTTATGTAGAATCCGTCGGTTTGCAAAATAACGCGCTGCTTTGGAAAACGGCGGCGTTCGAAACTACGAAACTCCGCATAAAACCGATGATTTCTTCTTCTGCGAAGCATTCTGCTACCCATGGGGGGAGCCTCGGTTTGACCATATAATCAATCGAACCTGACCGAACCTAATATACTAATATCGCTTACTTCGCTCGCTCATTTACAGTTTTTTACTCAGTAGATTTTGAACACAGCGGCGCCTCATACATTGCGGCGTACTTTATTTTAGCCGAATTGTTCAAAGGGCTGGATTACTATCAACCAACTAGTTGAACGTTGAGTGACGCTTGTTCAATCAACTTCTAATGTCACCATTCAATCAACGGGCTAGCCTTTCAATCAAATGGCGATATGTCTAACGTCTCGCTTGCTCCTACGTTCCTGCAATATCCAATATCTCAACGCTTGGAGGCGAAAGAGCAATAGCTAAACGCGCGCCGCAAGCGCCCCAAAAACATTTTCAGTTAAATAAATGTATTTTTTAGAAGTACTGTTGTATGAAAGGCATTATTTGTACTTCAAATAGAGTAACATAAAAGTTGAACAAAACTGTGGGTTTCATATTAGATATTATGTGAAACTATTTAGAATATTGCTGCACAATCAGTATTTTTTGTGAAAAAACAATATAGCTACTGGTATAAATGTTATAATAGAATATTTGCTGCGCAGTAGCATAAAAAGTGTTATATATCTTGGTGACAATTTTGAACTTGTTTAGTGTAACATATTTTGTTGGCGATTAGTTTAATTATAGCAGAATAAATTAAAAGTATTTAGAGTAGTAATATTTTACAGAGGCGTACACAGGTGTATCTTAAGATTATTGGTAAATGGTAAAAAAATATCCAATTAAATAAAAATAAGTATTGTATATTTTTCGAAATTCTAATGTAACAACGAAACAAGTAGTAATAAATAATTTTAAGAAGTGTTATGATTTACGGTCTCATAATGGATGACATAAGAAGGGAGAGTAACTATATTCCCTTGCATTTATTTATTTTAAAAGCTCTACATATGCCTCGGCCGCGGAAAATGGCAATTGCATGTCTTGTGTTATTAACGCCCTCTCCTGCTACTGCCTATTTCCTAGCCTCTTCAATAATGTACTTGATCAATGTTTTTGTTTTCAGTGCATTCTGGACCAGTCTGTGCTGTGGAAATTTAACGCATTTACTCTAGAGAATGTCTCAGGAGGTAATTTGTGCTTTTCTTTTTAAATATTATTTGTTCTGTTTAATTGTATTTATTTTACTTAGTGATATCAATTAAAAAATAATACTACCTAGCTTTTGCCCGCGGCTTCGCCCGCGTGGATATCGTTTTTATGACTGTATAGTTGTGCCAGCGTTCTTGGCTTTCTAGTAGGGTAGGGCGGGGCTAGTTGAGCATAGGGGTAAGTTGGGCAATCGAAATATCTCAGAAACTATACACCGCACGCTAACGCATCAAATTGCGGAAAGAAGCGGTCGCAGGAAGGGAACTCATCGCGCGACCGCCAGTGATGACTTGTCGATCGAGTGGAGTACACGCACGCTTTGTTTATTTACTCACCAAAAAGTTGCTCAACTAACCCCACTAATTTAGAACTAAATTTAAATATGTTTTTTATTTTATTTTAGAATGCGGACTTATAAAAGGAAAACTTGAAGAGACTCAAGAGGTTTCTTACATTACTCTCGACTTAAATGATTGAACATCAAACCCATGGTTTGGCTAGAATTTCTAACTGCTCATACCCTTGCTCAACTTACCTCACCTATGGGGTACGTTGAGCATCTCTGACTTTCTTCACTTAAACGGCTTTAGCTCTTAAATGCGATTTTTTAGAAATAAATTACTATGACACTTTTGGAAAGGGATAAATCACATACCCATCGTATGCATAACAAGCAATTATAAGACATATCGTTGAGGAACTATGATCGCTTAAGTGAAAAATTGCTCAACTAGCCCCGCCCTACCCTAGTTAATTATTGTAACAATATAGAGCTTTGTTAATGGCTATTGCCCGCCACTACGTGTGATATTTAACAGAAGTTCAGGTAGGTACCGTCTTTTTCAGGGTTTCTTTATAAACAATGTTTTTTTACTAATTCGCAATAGGGCAATTCTTTCTTATTAATTTCGAATGCCATTTCTTCATAGCCGTGCATCAAAACAAAAGAAAGAGACATAAAAAGCCAAGCTCGGTCCCCTTTGATCGGTACGCTAAACTGTGGTACCATCTGCCCATCATTACTTATAATTTTAAGAACCATTTTTACTCCCAATTTCCTTAGTCTAAATATTTATCATTTTAAAGAAATAATAACTAATCTATACTACCTATTCTAAATAAAAAAAATCCTAATGTATTCTAGAAAAACTACAAATCTTGCTACTTAACACAAAAATCTCCTGCTTTCTTATCCTAGATAATTACCTACTAAACTCTAACTAAACTACTTGGGTATCTATGTGTGATTTTACATATGAAGGGCTTTCGGGGTTGAGATAACTTTCATACAAACTTACAACTCCTATTTTCTCTGAATTTCCAAAAATCCTTCATTAGTAGATGCCTACACTGTACAACGTACCAATGTGCAAAATTTCAAGAAATAACTTAAAATACATAATTTTGTCTCCCTTTTCTACCCCTTAAGGATTGAAATTCCAACAACACCTATATACTTTGGGTGTGTCTCCAACAATAAGCCTAAATAATAAATTTCGTAATTTTTACTTCGAAAATGAAGGGACTTTCCACACACAACTTCATCCCCCTTATCACCTCTTCGGGGGTGGAATTATCAAAATCACTGAGACATATATCAAATGATTTTTAACCTTCAGCCAAAATTTTAAAATTATACTTTCATACAACCTTTTATTCCCTATTTTAACCCAGTAGGGGTGGAATTTCCAAAAACCCTTCCTTAGTGGATGACTAACACTGTATAAGATATCTATGTGCATAATTTCATGTCTCTAGGTTCAGCGTTTTGAGCTGGAACTTTCCATACACAACTTCACCCCCCTTTTCACCCCTCGGGGGTGGAATTATCAAGATCGAAGAGACGTTTTAAATGATTTTCAATCTTCAGCTTAAACACAAAATTTGAAGATCCTACTTTCACACAACCTTTTATCCCCTTTTTCAAGAAATCCTTCGTTAGTGGATGGCTATACTGTATATATGTGTAAAATTTCAAGTCTTTCAAGTCCAGCGGTTTGGGCTGTGGGTTGATATATCAGTCAGTTTGTGTCCATTTATCTATTTAATGTCAAACATACAAATTCAATAATAAATTATTCAATTCCTATAGTTAAAATAAACCACCCCCGAGCGGCCCCTGCGCAAAGGTGCCCAAAACGCTCGCAGTGTTGCCGCGTTGTATGGCTTTAGACAGCCTTAACAGCCACCATGAAGGCCCTGGAGCGGGGGTCAAATCGTTTGTCCCGCAGAAGGCGCCTAATGTCCCGTACAAAACCCTTAGCCTCGGTCCCCCATGGGCCAGCCGTTTCGACGGCAAATGGAACGAACATGTAGGTTCGACCGAGTTACTGCCTCAAAAGCGGAACCTGCTGCGCTTGATGTATGCGCCAGGTGAGAGGGTGCGAAGGTGCTGGAACAGGTGGCATATCAGAGAAGACACCTCCCCTTCTGCCATGGCACCAGCGTTAGGTCGTCGGGTCGCTTCCCGTCGCTACGACTAAGTCCTGGCGGCTCCAGTACGTATGGAATATTAGCCGATACCAGAGCACGCCGTAAGATATCCTTAAGTGCGTGATGGTGCAGGAATCTTCCTAAACACTTTTGGCAACTCAGGGCGTGATGACCGTTAGCCTCTACCATTGAACCGCAAGTGCATACGTGGGTTTCACAAACACTGCAGCCTAGGCGGAGAGCCACGGCCACACCAATGAGTCGCTGTCTAGTAAGGTGCCAATGTGGGGTGACGGTAACTCATGAAGCCATGCTCCCGACTCCGGGCATGACGATGCCCTCAATCTTGCCATGTCCGACCCCGTGGCATTGCCAATAAGGTGACTCAAAGCAAACCTGGAAGCAGCGTCATCCCACGCACGTTACCGGGCCGGAAATCCGGCACATATATTCTGGGCAGATAGCTGACCAGGCGTTCAGGGCATCGGATTCAAAGGGAATCATCACCCCGCCGCCCTCAATGGAAAGGATATCAGCGACAAGGCTTACGTCTCCATGCGCCGATGACAAGAATGCCGGCTATACGAGTACATACGAGGGCTGTTTGATAAGTCTTTTTAAAAAGTAAAATTTAAATATACAATTTACATTTATTTCTCAACATAGTCTCCTTTAAGGGCCAAACATCCAAATTCAATAATTTTTTCATCCCCTCCTTAAAATACTATTTGTCGAGGTATGCAAAATAGCCGTTTACACCTGCGTTGCAGTTTTCATTTGTCAAAACTTTTGTCCTCCAAGCCATCTTTTCAAATTTGGGAATAGGTAGTAAACACACGGAGCTTAGGTCCGGTGAATACGGAGCATGCGAAATCAGCTCGAAGCCCAACTCGTGTATTTTAGCCATTGCAATGGTTGACGTGTACACTGGGGCATTGTCTTGATGGACAAGAGGACTTTCTTGGAGGACAATTTTGGTAGTTTTTTTTTCAACAATTCGGCATTAAAACGGTCCAATAACTCTGCGTAATAACGGCCAGTAATAGTGTTCCCCTTTTCCAAGTAGTTAATGATGATGATTCCTTCGCCATCCCAGAAAACTGTCGCCATCACTTTCCCAGCCGACCAAACAATCTTAGCCTTCTTTGGGGCACGTTCACCAGTGGCCATCCATTGTTTGAATTGCTGTTTTGACTCGGGTGTATAATGGTGGACCCATGTTTCGTCCACAGTGACAAATCGACTCAAAAATTCCGAGATTACGCTTCATCACATCCAAACACAGCTTTGAAATTCGCTTTCATTCACGTTTTTGTTCGATCATTAACAAACGTGCCACCCATCTTGCAGAGAGCTTTGTCATAGCCAAATCTTCGTGAAGTATTTTATGTACTCGCTTAGAGGAGATGCCTACGATCTCAGCTATTTCACGCACCTTCACTCGGCGGTCGTCGAGTACAATATTGTGAACTTCTTCAACAACATCCTCAGTAGTAACTTCGATTAGGCGACCAGAGCGCGAAACCTTAACGGACAAGTGGAAAAACGAATGGCAACGGACAAGTGGAAAAACGAATGGCAACGGACAAGTGGAAAAAAGGAATGGCAACGGACAAGTGGAAAAACAAATAGCAACGGACAAGTGGAAAAACGAATCTCAATTTTTTTTTACTTAAAGTTTTACGGCAGGTTATCATATTGGACAAGTACATTAACAATCTTATTTTATTATATATACAGATTAATATACAAATTATTGAGTAATATTTAGTTATAATATAATGTACGAGGGTCATGCCAAAATAAATGAAATACTCGAAAATTATACAAATTGTTCTTCATTACAAGTATGCATCTTATAGTATTCACCTTGACCAGGTATACAACTTTCCTTTAGTCTAAACCACTTGGAAGATACCAATGAGCACTTTTCTTCAGACTCATCAGAAATCTCAAAGTATTAGCAGCCAGCCATTTTCTTTTCTTAGCATGTGCGTCGTCATACAAAATTCAACCCTCACTTTCACCAAATGGTGTGATATTTAAAAAAAACATCCATGAGTTTCTTAATTTGTTTTGAAAACAATTTTTCTCAAACATGCTTGGAAATTTTAGCATTATTTTGACAACCTTCTTCGAGATAAATCGAAATTACTGTACTGGCTAAATACATGCGAGCAGCGGCCGGCAAAAGTTGTATGAAAATCCATATCTGTCGTGTTTAGCGGCCAAACTATGTACTCATACCTGTCGTGTAATTTGAAAATGGAATATAGTATACTCCGAAACATGGCAACCAAGGAAAGGTTATCAAAGGTTTTATTTAAATTTCGAACTGACTTGCAAATAGGACGCTGTTGAAAAATTATTGTTGTTCGTTGTTCGTCATTGATTTTGAAAAGTAATTACTGAAGTTTTAATTTCCGAGCATTATTTTAGAAAAGTACTATACAAGCCTTGGCCACAACAAGGCATTGATGATGAACTCACGTATGTGTGCCTCGGCTTCGCCTCGGCCTAGATTTACACGTTCGTCCATCAATGCTTCTTTTACGGGCCGCTGCAGTAATGTCATATAAGAAAAATATACTTTAGGACTAGTTTTTATTTCATTCCATGCAAAATTGACGCATAACGAACATATTTGTTTGTGTTCTATTACTAAAGCGGAGTGTTATTATGTGGCAACTTACGATATATTATAGCCGAGTTTGTAACGGGGTTACTTCTTCATTTTCAAGTCAGCCTACGTGCGCGTTTCGTAATAACAGTTTGAACCTACAACTAACAAGCGTGATTTACAAAACATCATAATTCCCCTTGCGGACGCCACTTTGCATCACAATGCTTTGGTTAACCGTTACAAATTGCCGTGTATATAGGTAAAACAATTGTACATATTTGCAACACTCGATGTGACATTGTTGGCAACATGTTCACGGACATTATTTAATAAATAAATTCTTCACTAAACCAATTAGGTACATATTGTACAACCTTGACGACGACGCGACGTAGAAATACGACTTGGACCATGCAAATAAGTATTTTATCCGCTCACGAAGTTTAATGTAAATCTATGCCTGCAATGATAACATCTTACTAATACTTTAAAGAGAATTTACAGAAATTTCTACAGAAATAAGAATGTATTTCAAAGAACTTACTACTGTTGCATACGTACGCTATGCCATAACCTAATAGAATATACCATAACTTGAGACTGTAATCTTAATAATGACATTATTTGTAATAGACATTTAGTTTTTTTTTGACTAGGTGCTTAAAAGTGTGTGTGAACACCTACTTAAAATAATTATTATAGAATTTTGAATGCGTAGAATGAAGGATGAATAATGAATTTAAATGAATACTCGTAAAACTTGTCCACAGGTCGCTGCCTACCGGTGCTCTGTGTTCACTTATTCCATATCTATGGGTTGATATCATACTTTAAGCTGGATGCTGCGAAGGCGTGGAAGTTGTTCAGTTTAATCGAAGAGGGCTACCACAGTACCAACCCGTACCACAACTCGGTGCACGCGGCTGACGTGACCCAGGCTATGCATTGTTTCTTACAACAAAAACAGGTGAAACTGAAACTCATATAGGAATTATACATGTATAAATAATTGGCTATGTAATAAAATATCCTATGTTCACTTCATGGCTTAATGCGTGACTAATTTATTAATAACACTATTTACTTTTATTTGGTTCTTCCGAGTACCTATTAGTTCATCACTTCCTCGTATTCAATCATTTTTCGCTTTAAACCTTTTTAGGGTTCCGTTGTCAACAAGGAACCCACCCTTCTGTCTGTCGCTTATTTCAGAGACTATAAGAACTGGAATGATATAATTTGGCATGCGTATACATATTAATCGCGCCGACAAAGTGGTAAAATAATATCTTTAATAAAAAAAATTGGGTACAAGAAAAGAGGGGGTGATTTTTATTTACCCCCCCTATCGTGTGGGGTATCTTTCAAAACTACTGAAGGTTTGCTAAAACCAGTTTTCGATTCAGGGTTCCGTTTGAGAAATATAAAGCTTTAAAGTGCTTGTTTTCGTTAAGTCAAGTGTCTCCTCCCTCCCCCCTCACCGCTACTGGCTAAATCGCTGTTTCAGGACATCTGGATTTTTTATAAATAGTAGGACATATAATCAATTTTAAAGGAAAACTATCACGGTTGAGTAGACTTTATTAATTTATGAGTAATAGTCGACGTATTTAAGACTTGCAGTTGGATTTGTAAAAAGTTCATAGACTTTCCACACAAAATGTTCAATTACCAACTGCAAAAACAATTTCGTTTTGTAAAATATATATTTATTTTTTGAAAAGGCTACGGAACTCTACTTTGTCGAGTCCGACTCGCACTAGGGCAGTTTTTATAAAAAAAAATCAGTAAAATCTTATTACTATGTAAGATATTATATTAAGATTAAATATGATATCATTATTAATATATAAGAGCGTCGGTGGCTAGGGCCGCTACCTCCTGTACGGGTGGTCGTGGTTCGAAACCTGCCACGTACCAATGTGTTTTCGAATTTCGATTTCATATGTACGTTTCTCCGACGCTCCTACGGAGAAGGAAAACATCGTGAGGAAACCAGCACCCGCCAGCGAAGAAACCCGAAGGTTGTGAGTGAAGTCGACCAACCCGCATTGGGCCCGCGTGATCGACTGAGGCCCGATCGCCCTAATTTGAGGGTAGGCTCGAGCCCCTCGGTGGGGACCTATATGAGCTGATTTGATGAAAATCATATATATTTCTGTTCTGTCATTCTATTTTTATTTAAGAAACTTGTTCATAAATTGGAAATTAGTTTGCTTGCGCGAGAGTCTTTATTATGATTGTCTGTAATTGTGTGAACACCGTCGAAAAAAAGCGTCGGTGGCTCAACCGGTAACGACTCGGTCCATCTAACCAGAGGTACCGGGTTCAAATCTGGACGGCCAATGTACCAATGAGTTTTTTCAAAAACTTACGTACATACTTACCGATTGCTTTAACGGTGAAGGAAAACATCGTGAGGAAACCTGCACACGCCTGCGAAGAAACTCGAAGGTTGTGTGTGAAGTCAACCAACCCGCACTGGGCCCGCGTGGTCGACTAAGGCCTAATCGCCCTGATTCAGGGTAGGCTCGAGCCCCTCGGTGGGGACGTATATGAGCTGTAATGATAATGATGTGTGAACACCATTATTATTATGTTCTTTAGTAATTTTGGTTTACAACATCGATGATGTCTAAAAAGTCTATAGTGCGTACGTCCTACGTGCGACCTGCGACATCACGCAGAGACCGTAACTTTTCGTAATTGTTTGTTTTCTAGATTCGCGATCATCTGGAACCGTTGGAAGTAATGGCCTCCCTGTTGGCCGCAATTGCTCATGATATGGACCACCCGGGGGTTAATCAACCATTTCTCATCGCCACATCGAATCATCTCGCCACTTTATATCGGGTAAGGATTTATGAACTGTATAAACGAATATACTGCACACAAACGGCTTCCGTGCCGTGGAAAACGTTTCCTCACATTTCTAATGTCATGAATTCGCATACGAGTCGATTAATGGCCATAAATTGCTTCAAGTTAAGCTCTTAAGACATGTTTTTATGTTACGTAGTTTTTACATTAATTTCATGAATACTACACTTCAATTACGGTCTTATGCGTCTTTAGACGACTTACAAAAACTGTACGCCCCACGGAGAACATTCATACCTACTCGCAGGAGCGTCTAACGTTATTCATCGTGGTCATGGCTGAGACTATGGACGACTTAGGCACAATGCTCGATGGTCTCCGTAGAGCATACATCAAGTAGGTCTTAGAATGAACATGGACAATTCGAAAATTATGTCAAACGTCCGTGTCGCACCTACTCCTCTGAAAGTTGGAGGCTCTACACTCGAAGTTGTTGCCGAATATGTGTACCTAGGACAAACAGTCCAGGTAGGTAGGTCCAACTTCAAGAAAGAGATCAATCGTCGAATCCAACTCGGCTGGGCAGCGTTCGGGAAGCTTCGAAATATCTTCACGTCCCAAATACCGCATTGTCTTTAGACTAAGGGTCTTCGACCAGTGTGTGTTGCCCGTAAAGACATACGGAACTGAGGCATGGTCGCTTACTATGGGCCTTATAAGAAGGCTCAAGGTCACCCAAAGGGCAATGGAGCGTGCTATGCTCGGAGTTTCTATGCGTGAACGATTCAGAAACGAGGAGATCCGTAGGAGAACCAAAGTAACCGACATAGCTCTCAGATTGCTAATCTTAAGTGGCAGTGGGTGGGGCACATAGCTCTTAGAACGGATGGCCTTTGGAGCAATAAAGTTCTCGAGTAGCGACCGCGCACCGGAAAACGTAGCGTGGGCAGGCCTCCCACTCGGTGGACCGATGACTTGGTGAAGGTCGCGGGAAGCGGCTGGATGCGGGTAACGCAGAACCGATCGTCGTGGAAATCCTTGAGTCAAAGTACAGAGCTCCCGGCGCTCAGAAAAAAATTTATGGTGGATTGGTGGGAACTTTTAATCAAGTTTGGTGTCGTTATCAGGTAACTAGGTGATGCCCAATTTATTCCCCATACCAGTTTTTAGGGTTCCGTAGCAAAATATGACGCAATCCTTAAAATAATGAACTTTTAGTAGTGACACAATGCAAACAAACCCGTATAGTTTTATGTTTTTGTATTAAACTTGTTTTATAAAAAAAAAACTTTTCGAAAGTCCATTCAATGCAGGTTATAAAAATATTAACATTAAATATACATTTAAATATTTTTAATGTAAAATAAAATAATTGTGTACGGTACCTACTTGATTTTTGCGGGCCCAACGTCATCTAGTTACCAAATATCGAAACCAAACTTGACTGAAAGGTTCAAAATAATCCACTAGAATTATTTTTTTCTGAACGCCGGGAGCTTTGTACTTTGCCCCCCCTTAGCTCCCATCTGTCGCGGAGTTCAAACTGACTACCGGGCGTTTTAGGCTCAGGTGAACGTGTATAATACCCGTAACAAATAGCATTGCTGTACTCAAAGTTGTATACCTCTCCATACAAGCATTCCCAATAGAAAACGGACTATATCAGGTAAATTTTCTCATTTTTTTGATCGGCAGAACACGTCAGTCCTGGAGAATCACCACTGGCGGTCGGCGGTAAGCTGCCTTATCGAGAGCGGACTATTGGACCAGATTAGAGATCTGCGGCCGCAGCTGGAGCGCCAGATCAGCTCGCTCATCTTGGCCACCGACATCACTAGGCAGCAGGAATACCTTAGCCAATTTAAGGTAGGTGATGTTTTGTCACAAATTAAACAAAGTGCCCTGATTTGCCTTGTTTTATTTTTGATAAGGTATACCTTTCTAAATTACTGTACGTTACATAAATTCGACAACGCTATTATAAATTTCGAGAGTGTCAATGCTCGTACTCGGCGCTTGTGCAACGCGAGAGCAAGGCGATGGCGACGTGTGAGCGGTTCATTCACATGTAGGATAACGATAAACTGCGTTTTCGTTTCGCAATCCAGCTTTCGCAATGTGTGCTGCGCTGAAGCGACGAGTTCCCATTACAGTGAAGTGAAGAGCGGGGGCGGGCGGCGGCGATTCGAACTAAAAGAAAATTCTCGCCGTGCATGCTTGTTACGTGTCCGAGCATTTTGAATAAGTATCTATGTGGGTTTCTGCTAAAAGGGTGGCTTTGCCGCTCTCACTATGAACGAACAGGATTACAGAGGTTATTACTCACTTATACTTCCAAATACTTAAGCGAAATCAGTGTGTCAACCAGTAATATATGGTCCATTCTTAGAGTTCCGTACTAAATTAAAATTGTTTAAACAACATTAGCGTGTCGTATCTTTCAAACTATCTGACCAAATATTTTTTATTTGTAATAATTGTAATACTGGTGGCACAAATGTCACGACGCGTTTTTAAAATAAAGATGATATTTCCAGTGACCTTTACTATTTTTTTTATGAAATAGATTTTGGAGATTCAGCATGGATAATGGAATTTTATTTTGAGCTTTAGCAAGCGTTTATTCTCCACGTTTTCAACATTCATCTGGCCCACTCGTTCCCCAGATTTAGCAGCGCCAAATAATGTTCTCTGAGGTTATTTAAAAGAGAAGGTGTTCATTAACAAACCCAGGACAATCGAGCAGCTAAAGGCCAACATTCGAGCTGAAATACGATTGATAACTCCTCATGTCCTAAGGAAAGTAACGAGAAGTTCTCTTGAGAGGTTGTAAATGGCTGTTAATGATCAAAACCTAACTCGAAAATATGTTCATGTGTTTTTTTTCATTATCTGGTAATAATTAGGATAACGAGAATGAAAAATATAAAAATTATAACCAGTTTCAACCCCTTTGTGACTTATACGCCACCTGGAATAATTAAACTTGCACCACTTAGACAGTCATAAAAACGATGCAAAGTGAGCAAAGCCGCGAGCAAAAGCTAGTGATACAGTGCTACTATTGTTATTTTTTAAATTTTTATTTTTAGCGTTCCGTACCTAGAAAGGAATAGGATCACTTCGTTGTCCCTCTGTCTGTCCGTCTGTCAATACCCTTTTTATCAGGAACGCACGGAGGCATTAAGTTTAAATTAACATCAAATACTAGGTCAACAGTCTCTTGAAGCTGTAAAAAATCAAGCTTCTAGGTCAACGCAATCAAAAAATACAGCCATTAATTCCGCATATTTTTACACTTGCAAGTAAATCAAAACCTACAGGGTACTTCCCGTTGACCTTGAATCATGAAATTGGACAAGAAGCAAGGTTTCACAGCACAAGTAAAGCAAACATAAAAAAAATCGATTACAAACTTACGTTAAAGTTAAATTTAAAATTCGTCCTCCAGTCTGACTTAGTTTTTTGTGAAAACATAACACAAATTTGTGTGATACGGAACCCTACGTGCGCGAACCCTACTCGCATTTGGCCGGATTTTTAATATTTATTTAATAACTTAACCATTTTTGATATAGGTACGTTACCAAAGTATATATTAGTACGTTAGTCAATACGTTGCTGGTCGTATTTTACCGTTGTTCAAAAACTTTTCTCATTTGATATCATCGCGATCAACAGATTCTTCATGAATTAAACATTCACGGTTGTTGTAGATGCATAACGCAATCGATCCTATTCAAATCACCGAATAATGATGTCACCTGTTATCTTCAACTGGAGGAATGTACAAATACATCAAGCTACCTATTTTACGGTATTGCGGCAACGCGATGGTGCGTACTATATATAATAGGTGCGAAGATTTACAAATATTGCCTTATTGCGTTTATTTTACGGCATTGCGGCAATAGGGTGCGAAAATATAATTTAAGGCGACGCATTGGAAACTTTGATCGCAAGGATCTCGATTTTTCTCAGCAATTACAAATTATGTGAATTCTTCATTTTATTGATTTTCTTTTGTCAGTCGCAGTAACACGTTTCGTTTACTCTTATAACTTATAACATAAAAAAATATATCAAAGAAACCTCTTAAAAAACACAGATTTGTATTCTACAGGCAAACCAGACCAATTTAGTACCTCTAAATTTTCTTAATCGATTAGTCTAAACACATATTTCAATATACCAGTTGGATTTTTAAAAATTATTTGTAGTTTTTAATTGAAACGCAAAAATATTGAAAAAGTGCAAAAGTGTGGTTACATGTAAAGAAAAAGACATAGACAGCTGTACCAATCAATGCCTGGCCTTAACTAGCTTGACCCGCGGCTTCGTCCGCGTGGACATTGTAATTTTCATGACTGCCATTGAGGTTGAGTCAAACAAAGAGCACGATTTCGCAAAATGCATGGAAATTTTCCAATTTACTGTTTTTCTATTTATTCTCTTCCGAGCAGTCTACGTAAAGTACCTTTCATTAGAATTTTCCAACAATGTAAACAATAACCTAACCTAAAAAATAAATTATTTCTTTATAAAACAATTCTGATACCAATGTCTTCAGTTATTAACGTTACAAACTAATAATGAACCGTAACATGTAACATTATAACCGAAAACATTGGTGTCAGAATTGTTTTATAAAGAAATAATTTAATTTTTAGGTAAGGGTATTGTTTACATTGTTGGAAAATTCTAATGAAAGGTACTTTAGTTCCTGAGGATCTGCAAAATGTTGTGCTCTTCGACACATTTTTAACTAGGGATTTAACCGAATTATTGCACTTCGTAAATTCTTTACTTTTCTTGATTTAAAATAAAATATCTTGACTGTTTGGATCGCCTCTCGGAACAAAAATGTACTGAGAAAACTTAGGTGGGCGGTTAATTGGGTCACTGAGCGTATATTTATTTTCAGACAACTAAAAGTCCATCAGAATGTGTTATTAGCATTCATAGATACGTGTTAGTAAGATACAAAAACTATTTAGCAAATTGATTACATTAGATGAAAAATTAAAATATAATGTAAAAAAATCCCTATAGTATGTATCAAATGTGACCGATTTTTTTACGAAAACTATTTTCGCTATTTTCGAGGTGCGTTAGTTATACATGTAAGATCAGTGAACTGAAATAAGAACATGCTTTTTTTATCAAATATCTATTTATATGATAATCCAGCTAGTTAAGCCGCTTTATCTTGACCTGTTTTTGCTATCAAGTGACGAAGCAGTAGAAATCGACCAAAAAATTATACTTTAGATGTTGATGAAAATTAACCGCGTAGTAGTTGTGTAACACTATAGTACTTTACTGCAAAGGCCGGGAAGTAAGCGATTGCCGTTTTACGTTTACAAATATGGCTAAAAATATTAATATTTACATAACTCTTGTAGCATTATTCCATGTTTATTATAAAGAAAACATCCCTGGTTTTCATCTTCAATGCTTATATTTTCCAGGGTCACATGGACACAGGTACACTTGACATGACCAGAAGCGACCACAGGCACTTGATTTTGCAGATAGCGCTCAAGTGCGCTGACATATCAAACCCCTGCAGGCCCTGGGAAATTAGCAGGAAGTGGAGCCTCAAGGTCTGCGAGGAGTTCTTTAGACAAGGGGATTATGAAAGGAAGCTAAACCTACCCGTCACTGCGCTCTGCGATAGGCATACTACCTCGATACCCAAGATACAGACAGGTACATTCATATAGTAAGATTTTTATACCATTTGACCCATCGTTAATATAGAGATCAGGAAAAAGTAAGGTATTGAGAGTACTACGGATCTAAAGTCTAAAGAATCCATATAGTCGTCCAACGGAGACGTCTGGACAGAGGAATCGTGCGGGGACCGTGGCCTTAATCACATGTTTAGGGATTTTATTCCCTAAACATGTGGTTTAGGGAATAAAATCGATCCGAACGCCCTAATTTAGTGTAGGATGGAGCCCCTTGGTGGTGACATATATGAGCTGATTCGATTAGGGAATAAAATCTACGATGAGATTCGACTTTTTGGAAATTTTAATGCCGGTTTTATGGTTGCCTCTAACTAGAGTATCATACGAAAATGTTTGTACGGAATTATCGATGTACATCTACTGATTAGATTTTTTCATACTTTATTTTTATTTTTATCCTAAACTGACAATCCCTTGGCATCATCTCACCATTATGGTAAAGTGCCGAAAATGCCGTAGATGGAAGCGGGCTTACCAAGATTCCCTAACGCAATGGGGAACTGGCTATCTTATTTTCAAGCCGGGACACATCCATGCTGTTAACATTGGTGTTTGGCGGCAAGAATTCGATAAGGTGGTGGTAGCTAGCCAGGCAAGCGTAGAAAATGCCCTTCCACCAACAAAACCGATACTGTCGTATCTCAATCGCTCACTCGATATACATTTAGAAATTGTACAAATTGCTCATTCTCATTTCAGGTTTCTTCAAATATGTGGTTACACCACTTATCATCGAATGGCACAGATTTCTTCAGAATGATTTATCAGCACAAATGTTAGAAAATCTTCTTTACAACCAAAGCAAATGGGAAATGCTAGTTGCTCAAGAGATTGCTGAAGAAACAAGAACAGAAATATCAGACGCAGATCTAGTCGATGACGATCTCGAAACGGGCACAAATATTTCAGATAGTTCAGAATTATTACTACCCTTAAGAAGAAGTTCTTTAAATCCAGTCAAACCAGTAAGCTTGAAAGAACAGCTGAGACGCTTCTCTGTGCCACTAAACGTGTTCCAAGATTCCAAGTTCAAAAACAGGGATAGTAGCTTGACTTCTTCGATAGTTGAGCCGCACATTCGCGGCAACGCTAGTCCAATGGGCAGTGAACATTCTTTGCATTCCCAACTAAGCGTTCGAGGTCATTGTAAGCATGGCCACACTGTGTCGGAAAAAGTGTTGAGCACTGAAAAGTTGCTGCCAGATTCGTCGATAGCTTCAATCACTACGTCGGTACAGGCTTCTCGGCTGAACACAGTATTGAAAGAGGGTGGGTCGTGGAAGCTGATCCGACAGCAGACGTTCCCGCCGCTGGAGGGGGCGGCACGCGCGCACACTCTAGCTGCGCGCCCGCTGCACACCAGCAACGAGGACACCATCTACGCCTCCCGACATTCCAAGACTGAAACTGGGAAGTTCGAAACAAGAGAGGGCAGGTTTAGCAATATCTTCAAGAAAAATGATACTACCGATAAGACTGATAACGATGACGCTTCTGAAAATAGTAATGTAGATATAACTGAGTGTTCACATAATTTAGAAAAAGAGAACCGAGACCCGTTAGTGAGAGGTTCAGGTCGTGATCCCAATGGTTTGGGAAGTCAATTGAGAGATAATTTAACTGCTGTGAACCTCGGAATTTACAATTCTGATCCTTTGATACTACGGCGCAAATCCATGCCTGCTGAAGCCCTCGCATACAGTACGTAGTTGTTTATTTTTTGTTAAGATTCGATTATTTTTCGCTTTTTATGTTGACAGCATATATTTTTGTTTTCAGCACCAAAAGAAAAGAAGGTGCGTGAGGTGACGGCTGCTATTCCACAGTTGTTGCGCCGCACACTTTCCGGCAAAGACTGTTGGAGCAGGCGGCGAGGGTCGGCGCCGGCGCCAGTTGCGCCCTCAGAGTTGAGGAGCCTGGCGTCGCTGGGCGTGCTACGGCACAGCGTTAACGGCGGCCGACGGAAGCCCAACCCCATCGTGTCGTGTCAGCAGTGGCTCGCTAAGACCACCTACAGCGTGCACGAGAAAACCGTACAGCAGCTGCCGCGCCGCAGCTCCCTCCCCGTTGAGGTGATGACAGGTGCTATAAATAGTCGTTGATTATTTTTAACGTTTTCGTGCACATAAGTTAATGGAAACTTATGATATTCTCAATCAACTTAATTGCTTATTGCACTTCTTTTAGGTTCATAATGCAGCTTATTAAACACGCGTGCTTCTGACATTATATGATATCACAAGTGCTATAATGAAGAGTTTATAAAATCTGAGTTTTATAAGAGTTTATAATATAGCTTATAACCTACCCACCCATCAAATCTATGCGCCATTTTTACTTACAAAGAGCATGTAACCACTATACGTTTTCGGATTTTCATTCGGCCATTTTTTTACCTAAGGCTGATTTACATGCAGGGTTAAGTAGCGTGTTAAAGTTGCAACTTAATCGATTTAGTTCGGCAAGTAACAAAGTTAAGTTCTACTGTACGTTTTTCAAACTGGCCGTTCGTAACTGTAACTGTACTGTACTTAACTCGCCCGTCTACACCGGCGTGTTTAGACACACGGGCCAGGTGGACTTGCACCGTCTTTCTTTTCGCTGTACTTAATCGTCAACTTACTACTTAACTAGCAAATCCCCGTCCATAAGACGATAAGAACATAACTCGTCAAAACTGCAACTTACAACATGTGAATCTTTTTCTCCGTAAATGTGTTAAATAACTCATTGTTAGGGTTCCGAGGGTACCTCCTCTACCCCATCGTGTGGGGTTTTGTTGAATATTTCTTTTTAAACTATTAAGCGTTTGCAAAGAACATAGGCTTTCTTATAGCACGTCAACTTCTTGCCAGATTCGCCTGAGCAGCTGAAGCGGGGTGTGCGGGAAGATCTTCACGGGGGAGCTTGAGGTTAGCGGGGAAGGGCACGGGCCTCATGCCCTTTCCCGCTAGCCTCAAGCTCCCCCGCGGAGATCGTGTCGTGTCGTGCTATCTCGCCCCAGCCTACCCGCCCGTACCGCAGGCGTACCGCGTACACAGTCGACGGGCTAAAGTATAGGTGTAATATTCGATCAACTGAGGATGTGCAATTAGATTTGTGGCAAGATCATAGTTTCTCCATACAAAATGTTCTTTCTAAACAAACTGCAAAAACAACTTTGGATTTCGAATATACATTTGCTTTTTGAAAATACTACAGGAACCCTTATTTGCGAGTGGTTTCACGCGCACTTGGCCATTGCGGTATATATTTTCAAAACTGCATTTATAAGTTCAGCTATGGTTCGAACATCTACCTGAAGAGGAAGTTCGAAACCGGTCATTGGCAACTTAAAAATGCACTTTTATTTGTGTTTAGCGAAATTAATCAAAATATGTACCAAAAATTAGTAATGTAAGTACTAGTATTATAACTATCACCCGCTTCATATTTAAAAACTAAATTAGTTGACTACATGAAATGGTTATTCGTGTAACAAGGGGACAAAGTAATATTGTGTTCCGGGGGATTCAGTTTGAATTCTGAGTTAAGCGAAGAGTAGTAGATAGAGTAGAATCCTGAGCGTAGCGAGGAATCTGTTTTAACATTATTGGGACAAAATTTCGTTTTTGACAGGAAAATACTAAAATCAACTCATAATTGGGTATGCTAAATTTTTTATAAGCCATGAAAATAAAAAAACCATTTCGAGATATTTTTATTTAAAGCCATATTTTTTCATTTTCCACTCGAAAAAGTAAAAGATTGCGTAAAAAAATCGGAAAAGGACAATAACCTTCATTTGACCCCTATGACGTCACGAGTTTACAATAAAACCTTATTTCACCACTGAACGGAACGTGCACTCTTACTTGTCATATCAATTACGGACCTTGCATTTGAGGACGAGCTTTTGTCGAGCACTGAAAAAGGCACTATTTATTTATCATCCACCAAAAACTACGTTTGAAACAATCAAATATTATTAGAACGTCATTCAAATTAAATACTTAAATGGGTAAGATATTCATTAGAGGTCCAATTTTTATTGTGGTTCTAAAAAACATTTAAACTCTGAAGGCCTTGTCCATACATAGATTATGATGTTTGATGACAAGTAAATTTTGACTTTGACGTTTCGTTGTTGGCTTTGTGATAGTTTCGTTTCGGAAATGGCAAAGGTTACTAAGACCATACAGCCAGGTCTGACGTATTTAGGCTTCCTTAGCTGTTGGATTTGTAATGCTAGTGCCGGTGCAATGAAAAAACAACAAAATAAAACTACGAATGCGTCTACCACAAATCCCGCCAAAAAACCTTTGGGAATGATTGACTAGGGAAATAGGGCTGTTCGTTTCATAGTAATGTGAACCGATGACGTCATCAAGGTTTCAAAATTTAAAAAAATATTTAAAAATATCTAGAGGCTTAAAAAATGAAATATTCAAATTAGTTTTTCAAAATGGTCTAAACCATCAGAAAAATTTTTTAAAAAAATACATTTTTTTTTAGCATACCCAATTCTAGTAATCAAATACACTATTTGATCTATCATAGAGGATCCTCCCCTTACATGTAAAAGGGAGCAACTCAAAATTTTATTTTACTTTTAAACTAAAGTTACCTTTACAGATTGAGGATACCCAATATAGCAACTTACAATTTTTTGCCTTTTTCTGTACCGTACCGTTAATTTTTGGGGGAGGCTTTTGTCCAGGAATGGACGTCTTTTGGCTGATTGACGATGATGAACCGTTCTGTTAGTTAAATAGGCAGAGGCGTATTTACTATTTACCCTATGTCCACTTGGCCCGGGGCGGCAAGAGGTGAGGGGCGGCCGGAGGTAGAAAAAGTCGTAGTAGAATTTTTTTAGGGATCCATATGGTTCACCGAAGAATACTAAAACTAGCCAAGTGCTAGTCGGACTAGCAGTAATAAGGGTGACGAACCACTACGAACATGCAAACGGAAGGTTACAGTAATTTGACGTTTATCGTGTGGCAGTACGGAACCCTTAGCGCGCAACTCCGACTCGAACTTGGCCGGTTTTTTGTCACTAAGAGGGGCGGATTTTTTTGTGCCCGGGGCGCCAGATTCTTAAATACGTCTCTGTAAATAGGCATTTTCAGTCATACTAGTCACAGTAAAAGAGCTAAGGAGTTTCTACCATTCATAAAAATACAGCTTTCTCACTACTGAAGGTCAGTTCAGGTCATACTCCACATACGAGGGTAACTGGTGTTTTGAAGAGTTGTTTCTGATATTAAAATTGTCATTTACAGGTATTTCGTCCCACTGATATGATGAAGTGTGAACCAAAATGAGCAGACCTACGTGAATTTCGAGAAACTACAAATGCTCAATTTTATGGAAAAATCCAAACTTGACTTTGGGGTATTTACGCTTTAGAATGGAGTTCATAAAGTAAATCTTTGCAAGCTACATTAAATGGAATGTTCACATCTGTGTTAAAAGCCTACATAATATCTGTATAGTTGGAAGGAATTAAGAAATATTGTTATATACTTACATTGCATATGAAACACCGAGATTCTCAGTCACCAGTGAAAATTGACCGAACATTAGTTTTCCGTTTTCTTCACAGAGGCTAAGAATAAAAACTATTTACTACGTAAAAGAAGGTTAACTCCGCAAAATCATTTGAATGAATGGCGACTCTTGCTACGACACAATAAAGTGAAAATTCAGGTCGCACAGCGCTAATTACCTACAAATATATTCACCTACAGGTTACCTCCCTTTCTATCGCGTAAGTCTTATCTCGACTGACAACTGAAATTGCCCCATTCAGGGGGCCGCGCGGCGTAGGCGTTAGTTCTAATATATATACTTTGGCCAAAGAATAAATACTATTTACTACGTAAAAGAAGGGCAACTCTTGCTACGACACAATAAAGTGCTAATTTAGGTCGCACAGCGCAACTACCTACAGTTATTATCACCTACACGTTGCCTCTCTTTCTATCGCGTAACTCTTATCTCTTCTGACTACTGCATTTGCACCTTGCAAGGGGCCGCTCGGCTTAGCGCGGCGTAGGTACATTTTTAACATTTTCATAACTACAGCGCAGAGTGCGACAAAACTGCTTTGGCGTAAGTACATTTTCATGCATACAGCGCGGAGTGCGAGCGGCCTGCTTTGGTGTAGTTACATTTTCTTGCCTACAGCGCGGAGTGCGACAGGCCTGCTTTGGCGTAGGTACATTTTCATGCATACAGATGCTGACAGGTGTATTTTCACGGATTTCCCTCTCTGTCTAACGTAGTTATTTGGATATTTCTATCTTCGTCTCCTGTCAAACAACTGTCTGGACGTTTCTGTACTTTGTTTTGTATGAAACTGGGAATCTAGTTATTTTATATGTGATTTAGGGTCACTTCCGGACACAGCAATCGAGCCAGCTAATTTTTCTTTATACGTTTTCATACAAAGAGAGGGTCCAAACAGAAAAAATGTTTTTTTCAAAATCAAAAATAGTAAGAAAAAGCTTCAAACTGCAGTCGTCCGATTAGATCTACCTATGCTAAAATTTGAAGAGCTCAACATTCTGCAGATCCTTGGGAACTCAGTAGTTTGCTAAAAACAAAGAACGTTATTTTTTCCATATGTATGGGTGGCAATTTAAGCAAGCTCTCCTGTGAGAATTTCCCGAGTATCTGCAGAATGTTATTTATGCTCCTCGACTAATTTGTAGCCAGGGTTCTATCTAATGACTGCACTTTATAATTTCCTTACTTTTCTTGATTTTGGAAAAATAATCGTTGCTGTTTCTGTACGAAAATGTACTGAGGAAAAAGTAGGTGGTTCGATATATATGTCCGGAAGTGTATATCAAAACTTAACACTGTTGTGATCGAGTCAGCGGTAGACGTGCGCACCACTCCTTCGATCGATTTCTAATCGACGAATTCGGCAAATTTTGACGTCTCATATTTACAAAAATCGTAGCATAATATTTTTAACGTCATTAAATGGCAAGTCACTAGGTTTTTCGTACCTAAGTACAAATTATTTCTACATTTATTTATGTTAGTTAGAAGCTTTTATGTTTTTAATATTACATGGTATTTGGGTCAAAGTGCAGAAAACTGTCAATTATGAATATTATAATACAGAGAGCGTGGAAAATACGGGATAACCTTTATTTAATCCGCTTTTTAACAAGGTATTTTATAAGAAATTAGTTAATTTACTCTCTTTTTTTTGGAGAAAAAGGTGCATTGGAGCTCATTTACTTAGCTCACCTTTCAGTTTTCTGCACTATGACCCAAACACCCTGCATATTTCTGCCATATTTTTATCATACAAATCTTACACAACTTGTTTTATCACAAATATGCTTGTTTTTATGTTAGTTATTGTTTTTTTAAGTTATCTAAATTCCTAAACTAAATTAATTATACCAAAAATTGTGCAATTTGGTTTTAAATATCCCATGGATGATATAACTGTAAGTAAAGGATAAGAGTCTCATACATAATAATTACATTCATAGGTTATTACAATTGGTTTGCTCCTTTTGAGCATACCATCGTCGTCGTCGAAGACCTCAACTATTTCCATTGTTGGTCGTTGTACTGTGTACCTATACTTCCCAAAATTTTTAGTTTAAGTAAAATCCAGTATTATAATAGGCAAACTGAATGTTCTGATTCGCCAGAAAAATGTTCGGAGTGCCATTTAAAATAATTTCAATTGTTGTTTAGATATACAGGTCACTTTTTATAAAATACAATCGGAGCAATAAAGTTTTCATATCGACCTAGTAACTGTATTGATAATTATTTTGGAAAGTCAATTTTTTTGATCTGATTAGCACAGAATAGTAGAGATGGCATAATATTGTGTCGGAGTCTATGGTCTACTTCGGAGTCCCTGCGCCTGGCGAAAATTGTGTAGGATCCGTTAACTGGAACTTCTACTCAAAATACTGAGCTACTTTCCAGAAGGAACCCATAATCGAAAGGACTCCATACTAAAACGTTAAATCAGTAGATAGATTTGTTTTTTTTTATTATTTTTTTTATTAAAAATTTGAGTGCGTTTGACTATATCTCACCTGATGGTAAGTGACGATGTAGTCGAGGATGGTACACGCAAACTCAAATAATGCCTATTAACTCTCGCCTTAAAGATCCCCAAATTGTAGGAGTCGGGAAACACAGACGCGGGCAAGGAGTTCCACTCCATCGCTGTCCGCATAATAAATGAGGAAGCGTAACGCTTCGTGCGCATAGGCTGAATATCAACAACAAAGGGGTGGAACTTCCCCTCGCGTCTCGTTGACCGAAGGTGGAATGAAGCTGGGGGAATGAGGTCGTGAAGTTATTGAGCACACTCTCCGAAATGAATTCGATAGAAAACCGAAAGACAGGCAACTTTGCGGCGATGCTCAATGACAAGCTCATCTTCACCAATGAGTCTCCGAGCGCGCCGGTCGATAGCGTCCAAGGTATCCAGCTGATAGCGGGCTGATCTATCCCATAGGTGAGAACAGTACTCCATACAAGAACGGACTTGTGCTTGATATAAAGATACAAGCTGTCCAGGTGTGAAGTACCGTCTCACCTTAGAGATTTCATTGTATGATGAAAAGTCCGTTATTTTTGTGAATATACTCAAACTTGTTTAGTTTGATAAGTAAGTTGTTCAGTATTATGAGTAGAAGCCACAGTGAACGGGTCCTACACAATTTGTTACACTCTGTAGGTTCCTTGGGAACCGTAGTTCATTTTCATGAGTAGCATCCGCCATTTGCCGTTTGTAACAAATAAAAAGTAACCCTGTATAATTAGTTATTGTTTTTTTTTACTATGTGTACATGAATCAGTTTAAGCGTGTTGTGGTTAATATAATGTTAAGATTTTTAGCGATATTTGGCTAATTTATAGCCCCTCAATTTGAATACATTTTAAGCATTATATGTAACTACTTTATTTGTGGTGAGGCGAGGGTGCAGGTCGCTATCAGTGGCGAACATTAACAGTTTTATAGATTGAATTCTTATAAATCATGTATAAAATGAGGAATTTTTCCTGAAATGAGACTTGAAAAAACTATTAATGTATTACCCCCTAAATGCTTAATGTAACTTCAATAAGCGTTAACCAATCTATTAATCGTACGATTTATACTTACATTCGATATGTATTTGTAATACTGTTCGTATTTTTAAAGAAGGTACATAAGTATATATGACCTGAAGTGTAAGGGTATGAATAAAAAGTATACATATTAATTGTAATGGGTAAAAAAAGTTAAATATGTGCATCCTTGTCGCTAGAACTTATATACTTGTAACTAGATTTTTACTTGTGAGGTGATGAGGTTCTTGTTAGGTAGTTAGGTTTTCGTAATGTGACTGTAACCAATCCCGAACCTGCCGACAACGAAGTAGAACTTGGTTGGAGTCCGGTGAACTTGTTATGTTTAAGTATCTATCCTGTTTACGCACTTCTGTAAACTTTTGTTGTCACTGGATCTCATGTAGGGGATGTAAAAATACGGGATCATTGCGATTCAGGAGTTTTAGGCCGTTTATTTTTTTTATAATATTTGATCAAGATTCTTGAAAATCTAGCAACAAGTTATCACATTAATACACAGGTAGGTGTTTTTTTATTTTACTACCTACATATTAACAATTTACCCTACGAAAAATCTATACAGTGAAACCTTGATAAGTGGAATTACAGGAATCACCTATTTTATTACATTCAAAGCGCATTGCTTAAAAAAGAGCGCTGGTCGCAGTGGAAGGAAAAGGCTGCTGCATCTTTAAAGTCATTAGTGCCAAAATTGATTGTGCGCAGCAACAGCCGGCACTCTATTTACGTGATGCGCGATATAACCAGGTTTAATTGTTCCGCTAACAGATGGTGGAAAAAGAAGTGGGAACATCAGTTATTTGAAATAATTATATCAATACATTACTCTATTATATCTAGATGTAATGATCTGATTATACAAATTATATGAAAAATTCTAGTGATTAACACTCTTGTAAGGGTTCACTATTAGAGGTAATTGGATGCGAAGGTTCTGCGAAATGGATAATAATATATCGTTTTATTTTACTGGTTGGGTCATACATAACATAACTCATAAGCTTACCTACACATCTGTATACCTACTTTTAATTACTGTAGGTATAATAGCGGCAGAGAAAATTGACTGACAAATGGACAGACCGACGGGCGGACAGGACGCAGATGACGAAATTATTTATTTATTATATTATGATTATTATTATATTTTGAGTCCAGAAGATCCCTAAAAAATTTAAATTTTGAACTACGACGTTACATTTTCTATTGATGCCGTTGCATAATGCTTAGTTGTGATTTAGATAAACTAAAAATGTTACGGAAAACCAAATGGTTTTTTTCTTTAATTACAGTAGGAGGTTCTGTTTAAGTAGAAAGATGCGTGACAGTTATGTGTTTTTTTATCAAACGATGGGCTTAAACCTCTCACAAACTCAAATAATTCAAAACATGCTTTTAGACATGGTTTATAATTTGTTTTAATCCATTCATGATTAATTCTACAAGATTTGATAATTTTTGACTAAATGTATGTGTCAGCCTCACTTTCTTACGTGGAATAGTCTATAAGCAGAACTTAATTACTTTTATTTATAAGTAGTCAATTTTATTTTATAATTAATTTTTGATGTAGTCACATATCTCTGTGATATAGGTTTTCCACTCATCCAGGTTTTACCGTTTCTAATATTATTCAACTAAAATAATTAAAATGTATCCCTCGATTGTCCTGAGCAATGATCCGAGGTTTTCGTCCCAGTTTCAGTGAAGCTGGGTCTAGAGCTGTTGCTTTCGAAACATAATGATCCGAGGTTTTCGTCCCAGTTTCAGTGAAGCTGGGTCTAGAGCTGTTGCTTTCGAAACATAATACCTATACAAAACATTGAAACATTTGGGGCTGTTTACACAAAATTTTATATATAGAACGAAAATGCAGAAGTTTTGTGTAAGCAGCCCCATTAGTTTTAATGTTTGGTGTAATGTTTCGAGTAAAATATTGGCTCTGGACTCGGCTTGAGAATGACTAACTTGTTTTGCACGGTCGGTCGCACGTTTGTGATGACATTGCCAGTATGTAAGCTAAACTAGACACGCTTGAAGAAAATCATACAAAGTAAGACTAGCTCAAGGTCAAAGTGTTACCACTGGCCGACTAGGCTGAACGTAACTACCGTGCCAATAAGAGCGAGTTACTTTGTAAAATAGGTCTGTACAACAGATATTGTTTGTATTCTAGTCGATAGCCGATTTCTAAGACTTTTTCTGTGGTGTTTTTTTGGGGTCTGAACTATTGTAAAGGATTATTCTTTTTGACTTAATTTCTGTTGGTCCACTTATTGTTCAAGTCAAAAATAAAAAAAATATTCTCATCTTTTTAATAATTGTCAAAAAATGTATTCATCCAAATTGTTTTGTATTTAAAGTACCTATTGATATTTGTATGAAGTCAAAAGTAGTAAAAAGATTGGTTGCGTTTGACCTGAATAACAAGCAGACCAAAGGATGTCATTAAAATAACCTTGTAGTTTCTCTGTATTCCAGAATCGGCTTCGATTGCCCTTCAAAATTTTGAAGCACACTAAGAGAAATACGAAAGTACCTAATACGATGTAATAATATGTATCGTTATCTTACAGCAAAAGCCACCTATATCAGCTTTATCCACACTCATGTCACAATTTTCGAAAAATGTCTCCAAAAGTTGATAAACATTGTTATATTATTATTATTATTGTAATAAAATATGACGAACTTCGTCCACAGAAACCGTTATATTAAAAAAAATGAAAATTTTAAATTCCTCTAAGCTTGGATTTATCTCCTTGCAGTAAACTCTTCTGATATTTTTTTTTAATTGGGTGTTTTATAGTGCCAGGTAGTTACAGTACCTTTTCTTTAGTAGGCGGCTATACACCGTATTGTACATTAATGTAATCGTATGTGTCATGCGCGCGATGCACAGACATGTGCGAAATGGACATGGATTCGCCGCCATTAGTCATATTTTTTCAAGTGTAGTTAGGTACTTTATGTTTATTACTAGTGAAAGATCTTTTAATTTAAAAAAATGATGTAGAAGATAGATAAAGATTTGACACCACCGAATATCCTCAACATAGCAACAAAAATGACCCATTATTTACTCTCAAATAAGTAAGGGGAACGACAAAGCCTACAAGCAATTTTTGGAGTGGAAAATGTGAAAGTTGCATGAGTGAAGATAAAGTAGTGTGTGCAACTCGCATATAAACACTCGTATGATACTATTGTCACACTTCGCTACTCGTATTTTTATAACCCCTTTTATATGACAGTTGCTTTAACTACTATTTAGTTACTATTAAAAACAAAGTAAATATTACGTAATCCATACCTGCACTTTGCCCCGCAAATATAAAATTGACCGAACAATACGGCAACAGTACCTTCTCCGCGCTTATTATCTATATTAAATTTACTCATTTTATCCAAAACGTGACAATATTGCATCTGTTTTCACTACTCACATGTCAATCTTGTCCGTCAGAAAATGAAATCATATACATCTTTGTGTAGTGGCCAGTGCAGAAACTAACTTGATTAAAGAGATCTTAGACTAATCAACAGAATTTTTACCCAGTAGTTGGGTCAACAGGACAGCTGGAAATAATATGTTATGTTGGTCTATCTTAAACATATATATATATATATATATATATATATATATATATATATATATTGAATAAAAAAAACTATAAGTTACTTTTTGAAGGAAAGTGCTAGTGTAATTATTTCAGCATTACACCTCGTCGTTGTTCGTTGGTATGCTACCCATCATACCTACAAAGCAATACATTAGGAATTAACTTTACGTCATGGTCAAACTATCTTGATGTAACTCAAAATAGTTCTCTATTATAATAATCATGTACTCATTCAAAACTAGTTATTTAATAGTACATTACTTACTGCAGCGGCCAGCAAAAGAGGCATTGATTGATTGATTGAAAGAGGTAAATGTGGGTCGAGGCGAAGCCGAGGCACACATACGTAAGTCCATCAATGTCTAGTTGTGGCCAAGGCTAGTATAGTACTTTTTTTTTAAATAATGCGCGAAATTAAAACTTCAATAATTACTTTTCAAAGTCAATGACGAACACCAATATTTTTTTCACGCGCCTGTGTTCATTTGTTTTTTTCTTTCGAAATTTAAATAAAACCTTTGATAACTTTTCCTTGGTGGCCATGTTTCGGAGTAAAATATAGTTCCATTTTTAAATTCATGACATATATGAGTTTACATAGTTTGGCCGCTAAACACGACAGATATGGATTTTCGTACAACTTTGCCGGCCGCTGCTCGCATGTATTTGGCCAGTACAGCAATTTCGATTTATCTCGAAGAAGGTTGTCATAATAATGCTCAAATTTCCAAGCATGTTTGAGAAATAGCTACATTCGCCATAAATCTGACGAAAGTTACCAGATGCTAGCAGCAACACGTCGCGAAAAAATCCATTTATTTATTTACATTTAAATACCGGGTAATAAAAAAAGCTACCAAAGTTTTATCTATATACCTTATATCAACCGAAAAAAGCAAAAGGCAAACAAAAGTACTATGGAATTGACATTTGAAACTGTCAAATCTCTACTAAGTTTGTTTACATTGTGCTTTTTTTATTGATTTAAGGTATAGGTATCTTCTACATATGAAAATAAGTAACTCTTACGAACCCCGAGAAACAGTCAATTTAAACAAAATTTTTCTCATAAATACAGTTTTTTTTATTTATTATTGCGAATTGACTATAGGTTTTCTCGAGAAATTGGTTCAGCTTTATGGGTTAAACCACAGTTAAAATTTTGCTAAGCATGTTTTTATCACCTGTAATTGTGTTTTTTTATTGGGTCAGTTTATGACGATGTCCTAAACTATACAAGATACCAGAAAAATCTTTTGTTGGCATACCTAGTAATATTTTCGGTTTTTACAAACAGATCAATCGTCAAATCCAACTCAGCTGGGCAGCGTTCGGAATGTTTCGCAATATCTTCACGCCCCAAATACCGCAGTGTCTTAAGACTAAGGTCTTCGGCCAGTGTGTGTTGCCAGTGATGACATACGGAACTGAGACAAGGTGGCTTACTATGGGCCTCGTAAGAAGTTAAGGTCACCCAAAGGGCAATGGAGCGTGCTATGCTCGGAGTTTCTCTGCGTGATCGAATCAGAAACGAGGAGATCCGTAGGAGAACCAAAGTAACCGACATACGAGTAGCTCTCAGAATTGCTAAACTTAGGCAGTGGGCAGGGTAGAAGTTCTCGAGTGGCGACCGCGCATCGGAAAACTTAGCGTAGGAAGTCCTCGCACTCGGTGGACCGATGACCTGGTGAAGATCGCGGGAAGCGATTTGCTTTTAACCGCCTTCGTAGCTCAGAGGCAAAGTTCACTGGCTTTACACAGGAGGTCTCGGGTTCGATTCCCGGCGGGGTCAATTGTAAGACTCGGTTTGGTTGGTGGTAGGGCATTTTCTAAGCCCGCCTGGCTAGCTACCACCATCTTATCTAAGTCTTGCCGCCAAATATCAATGTTGATATCATTGGTGTGTTCCGGCATTGAAGATAAGATAGCCAGTTCCCCATTGCGTTGGGGAATCTTGGTAAGCCCGCTTCCATCTTCGGCAACATCGTCACTTACCACCAGGTGAGATGTTGTCAAGGGTTTACCAATTGTGCATAAAAAAAAAAAAAAAAAGCCGCTGGATGCGAGCACCGCAGAACTGGTCGTCGTGGAAATCCTTGGGGGAGGCCTTTAACCAGCAGTGCAGTGGACGTTATTCGGTTATTTTTGGGCAAGCGGGCCTATATCCAGCATTGCAGTGGACGTTCTTCGGTTGATATGATGGTATGATTAATATTTTCGGTCAAGCGGGCCTATATCCAGCAGTGCAGTGGACGTTCTTCGGTTGATATGATGGTATGATTAATATTTTCGGCTAAGCGGGCCTATATCCAGCAGTGCAGTGGACGTTCTTCGGTTGATATGATGGTATGATTAATATTTTCGGCTAAGCGGGCCTATATACAGCAGTGCAGTGGACTTTCTTCGGTTGATATGATGGTATGATTAATATTTTCGGTCAAGCGGGCCTATATCCAGCAGTGCAGTGGACGTTCTTCGGTTGATATGATGGTATGATTAATATTTTCGGTCAAAAGGGCCTATATCCAGCAGTGCAGTGGACGTTCTTCGGTTGATATGATTAATATTTTCGGTCAAGCGTGAATCGTACCTAAAAATGAGTTAAATTTTTTTTGTCACTATTTTTAAGTATAGCCAAAAAAAAATAAGTATGCTAAACTCGTTTGCATAAAAAAGAAAATGTAATAGTTGCTAAGATATCTTGGAAAGTAACTATTATCTCAGAGGCTTAGTTCCATATGGTTTAGGACTTCCCCATACTGACCCAGTTAAAAACTGTATACAGCATGTAACGAAATTGTTGTAGGTTCCGGTAACTGGGGCTTCTAGTCATCATACTGAACAACTTTTGTTCTACGACTTTGCTAAAATCGCAAAAAAAACCTTTCATACAAATCGATCAGCTGACCAATTTTCTGAATTTTTGTATGGAGGGTCCAAATTTGGGGAAAGTTGTTCAGTATGATGAGTAGAACACCCTGTATTTGTAGAATTTAATATTTTTTTAATAACATCCGTACTGACACGACATGCTTTCTGTTTTTTGTTATTATATTTATTTATGTAATGTATTACTTTTTCTAACCGTTCTGAAAATATTAAATTGTTCTAAACTAATGAATTTAAAACTTCTTGGGTTTGTTCTTTTTTGTTGTACTTAAAATCGACTTAATAAAAAAAATTCTTTAATTTACTTTTGTTTTCTTTTAATTTTTTCGTATACTATATGATATTGATTTTCCGATATATAAATATTTATTTGAACAGCTCTTTGTAGGACACTATGATAAAATGTAATTTCGATACTCAGACTGGCTTTTAGTCGAGGGAAGGATCACAGTTATTGCTGTAGATTATTCTCGTCATTAATTTCATTTCTAAAAAGAGTACGTACGAATAGGCGTTAGTTGAGAATCGTTATTGTAATAAGTATCGAATTTATTTATCCTTATTAGCGTTAAATACAATGTTGGGATTAGGTGTCCTAAATGACTTTAATGTTCGAAGACTGCTATTTATTTAATATTAATTTGTTACTATAAGATCTCATATTCAGAAACTTACATACCTTCAGCCTAGAATCTAATTTACGATACGTAATGTTGTAAGTATAATGTGTAATTCCTTATATTTGTATAAAAGTTAAAGATCAGTGTTTGTTCAGTGTGTCTTTACCTCTTGATTGTTAATAAATTCATTTCGTAAAAATATTCAAATTATTTTATGTAAGGAAAAGACGCATTCTCAGTCAATACGTAAAATCAAGACGATTTAAATTTAATTAAAATAAAATTATAACAAAAGCGACAGAGAACATTAACAATACATATATATTTAAAATGATGTCACTTAATTACAATATACAACAACTAGCCGAGAGCCGAGGGTAGATCACACAGACGGGGGCACGCGCGCATCCTTCTCGTCGGGCTTCGCAGAAGGCGCGCCGATTTGCTCCGACTCTTCCGCCGTAGCAGCCTTTTCCATATTTCTAAGACTATTCTCAAACTCTACTGGATCTATTAATTTTTTCCTTGGGAACGGAGGGGGTCCTAAAATTGCTTCAACTTCTTTGTAGTTAAGTGTTTCCTTTTTGAGCAATTCCTCGGATAACTGAAATACGTTAAATGGCTATAGATTAATTTATAACAACACCAATTGAAACAAAAAAACACTAGTGTTAACTTACTGCCTTTAAAAGCATCTTCTTTTCTTTTAAAAGATTTTCCGTTCTATAGTATGCGCTTGCTATAAGCTTCCTGGCCTCAAGGTCCATAAGATTTTTAAGAGTTTTGCTGTAGGGACTCCTGCCACGGTCTTTCATGTCTGGGAAGGAAACTAGTCCAACAACTGGAGACATTCCGTACACTCGTATCTGTGAAAAAAATACGCAACTAAAGGGGTACCCGCGACTTTGTCCTCACGGTACCTTTAAAAAAACTGTTCAAGTTACCTCCCCACCTTAAACAGTTTTTTCAAGTTTTTTGTTCGTTTTTTTACGGCCTAAAACCAAATTCACAGGAAAGTCAAGCCACACCTCCATCTGGAATCTACAGGATACCCCGACTCCTTACCAACTTACAGTAGAAGTATCGTGTTTGGGCTCATTGGAATGGTCAAAATTAACAGATGATAGATAAAGGTATATTGTCATCAGCAGAAGACATCTGTGGTGCGTCATAAGTTGAGGGAATTGGTGGAGAGGTCTGGTTATTCTCGATCGCTGGGACATTCTCGACAGCTGAGACATCCGCTATCCCACCCGCTGTCCGCCACAGAAGGTCAAGCGGGCTCGCTGAGTCCGTTTAAACAGGATTGGTGCTTTGTCGAAAGTATCTCAAAAACTGTTAAAGTAACCCTTGACCCAGGACAGGATTTTACACACTTATTTCACTTCTATGGGTTCACTTACTTCATCTTTTTACACTACACTCTAAGGATTATCAATTAGGCAGCGTTGTGTCTGTCTGACCACGTACTCTTATATACAGGTGTAACAAAATTGGTGTAGGTCCTGGTAACTGGGGCTTCAACTCAATTCTCAATAAAATATTTGGACCCTTTAACAAGAAATGATAAAATTGGTTGTATAAAGAGTTATTTTTTGCGATTTTAGCAGTCATAGAGCTAAAGTTGTTCAGTATGATGAGTAGAAGCCCCAGTTAACGGGACCTATAGACCCATTTTGTTATATGCCTGTATATATAAACGAAACGTCACTTAATTACTCATTGATTCATTCATTCACCCATTAAACACGAAATCTCGAATACTACTTGACCTATGAAGTGGAAATTTGGCAGGTAGGTAGTAAGTACAGAGACGGCAGCTTTCAAAAATTTATATGAAAGTCTTAAGTTTTTGCTGCTAGGGACATAAAGATGAGTTATTCTAAACCAGAATGTAAAATAAATTAATGGGGTAATAAAATAAAGTAACGACATTAAATCTTGACGTTACAAGTTATAAAGTTCATATATAAAGATTTTTTCCACAGACCAATTAAGGTGGTCAAATTAAGTTTTTTTAGATTCCCACGGGATAAGGAATAAAGCTGGAACGAAGTCGCGGGCAATAGCGATGTTTACGCGGGAGAAGCTGCGGTCAAAAGCTAGTTTACTATTTATTTGTATATAGACGATTTTGAAACAACTGATAAACTTTTCACCATTCATATGAAAATGTTCAGCTGATTTCTATGAAAAAGATGAGTTCATTTTCGTAATTCGTATTCGCCGGAAATTCAGATACTTAGATACTACTTACGGGTATCAAGTGTCGTTACAAACCTGAGCATATGCTATTTTGGTAACTTTACAAATCATTTTGTGCTCCACTTGTAATTAGCTACTACTTACGAGTATCAAGTGTCGTTACAAACCTGAGCATATGCTATTTTGGTAACTTTACAAATCATTTTGTGCTCCACTTGTAATTACTAACTACTTACGAGTATCAAGTGCCGTTACAAACCTGAGCATATGCTATTTTGGCAACTTTACAAATCATTTTGTGCTCCACTTGTAATTAGCTACTACTTACGAGTATCAAGTGTCGTTACAAACCTGAGCATATGCTATTTTGGTAAATCATTTTGTGCTCCACTTGTAATTAGCTACTACTTACGAGTATCAAGTGTCGTTACAAACCTGAGCATATGCTATTTTGGTAACTTTTTCCAAATCATTTTGTGCTCCACTTGTAATTGAATTAAATGTTATTGCTTCTGCCGCTCGTCCACCAAGGGCCATGCACATTCGATCGAATAACTGAAATCATTGAGTTTTGTTACTTTGTAATAATTATTTACCAACCTGAGTTGCCTAACTATAAAGGATTACTTGTAATTCGACGGCAACACTTAAATGAAAGGGATAAACTACATTCTATTTGCAACAAGAAAACTAGTACGTATGAATATCCATACAAAAAAAAATAACGGGAGTTATATAAGTATGATAAAGTTGGTATATGTTGATATTATGTGTTCTAAGAAGTGTACAGATGTGTTTTATAATGCTCTCGAGTTTTATTTCATAATTGGTTAAGAAAGTCGAAGTTCACTGAGAAATTTATACCAGTAAACTATATATATGTGTGTGTCACAGTGTTAGTTGCCATACCCCTCCGAACGGCTGGACGGATTTCCATTAAACTTTCTGTGTATATTCGGTAGGTCTGAGAATAGGTATAGAAAATTTTCACCGGGATCTGAGCGGGCGAAGACGCAGCCGCGGGAAACAGTCTAAATATAAAAGTGTGTAAATTAAATCTGATTATTTTATGTGTAAATCAAAAAACAATTAGTGGAATTCTATTACAGTAAAGTGCACTGGTCTCAAGGACAACACACACAGTAGAACTCGTGCTATGAAGTGCCTGACACATCTATTGCGTTTACACTAAAAGCCTATTTCGCCTAATATTTTAAAAGGGTTGTGAAGCTGCAACTTTTCATACAAACGGCGATAACGATTTTCACCTTTTAAATGTTAACCGTTTAGGACCAATTTTTGATAGGTTGTCAATCAGAACAAAAGCTAGGTTTTTGTTTTTTAACACGCTTTTATTAGCTTCACTTGTAACTATGTAAGAAAATCTTGGAATCTTAATTTGACCCACTTCCCGGTCTTCGATTAGGATGAAATTTTGCACACGCTCTATGACATGACGCTTCTGATGACAATACATGACTAGCTAAGAAACGTCATTACAAATCCAATATGGCGGCCTCCCCAAGATGGCGGACTGGCTGTTTGAAATCCACCCCCATGATATGGGTATCAAATGAAAGGGTTTGCTGTCAGGAATACGAAAAAATAGTCACGTGACTTAAATCCAATATGGCGGACAGGCTATTTGAAATGCACCCCCATGATATGGGTATCAAATGAAAGGGTTTGCTGTCAGGAATACGAAAAAATAGTCACGTGACTTAAATCCAACATGGCGGACATCCAAGATAACTACTTAACGTGTTTAATAAAAGCGTGTTTTTTAGTTTTTTTTAACTAATTGATGATTTTTCGATTAACTTAATAAGTTTAATTTTATTGTCGTTCACATGTTTTCATACAAAACTAATTTCTGCCGTTTTTTGTTTATTTATGATCAGTAATTTAAAAAACGAAACGTATAAGCCTAGCTTTTGTTCTGACTGACGAGTTGACAACCTATCAAAAATTGGTCCAAATCGGTTAACATTTTAAAGGTGAAAATCGTTATCGCTGTTTGTATGAATAGTCGAATTTTCGCCGTGGGTTCACAGTCCTCTTAAGACGTCAGTAACGCAGAACTTTTTGCTTCAAAAAATTTCTTGCCAGCAGACATGTTGTTTTTTTGTTTTTTAAAACTTTTTCTTTTGAACTGAATTTTTTCTACATTGCAACTCCAGCTTGCCTGCAACTTTTCATGCAATAATTTTAACGATTTTGCTGTGCATAATTGCTAAGGAACTAAAGTGAAGAATGGCGTCCAAGTTAACTTTGGGTTGCTGTACAAACAGAGAGGACGATAACTACATCCTATGCATAATCATTAAGCTGCAAGCTTGCATTCCATCACGAATGTTTGCAACTACATCCACCCGTATTTCCGGAAAAGAGTGGAAATGTCGGCAATGTTTTTGGAGGGGACAGCAGCCCTACTCGTGAATCAATGCCATCTTAAAAAGATCAGGGAAGGAGGAATCTAACACCAAACGCTTAGCTAAACGGCCAGTGCTGTCATGCTTGCAGAGGATCGGATTTTAGAGTCTTTAACTCGAGAGTATGTTGACGAAATTGTAATAGATGTATTCAGGTCTGAACTAGGAACACTCATCTCTAAAATTACCACGATCAGTTCATCGATCAGCTCGGAAATTGAAACTGAAATCCCTGAAATGAAATATTCTATGTGTTTCATTAATCAACAATACGAAGCATTTAAGAACGAGTATCGGGCAGCAATCAAAACCATAGAAGAACTACATAAAGAAAACAGAGACATGCGTTCAACCATAGCTAACGTTGGAACAACACCACAGATTACTAAATAGTTACTACAACACGCCCGAGCCAGCAATATCAAGATACAGTACTTAATAAGATTGGTTAACCGATCTTGACAAATGTGTTGTCCTTGAATTTGTGCCATCACTCCGCGTGTCATAGGATATAGCGTATAAAAAAATGAACATGGCGGATTTTATAGGTGAAATTTTTTTTTCTTATTCATTTTTGGTATCAAAAGAAAGGTCTTGTCGAGCACAATCTAAATATTTTTAATTTCTTAGCAAATGGTCTCACAAGCGATATTATGAGATGGCTCAATGTACGTGCGCTACAATCAAGCGACACGATAAGCGCGGCCGCGGGTAGCGTTTTTTTCTGAGCACAAGAAATATGGAAATAAAATAAAAGTTAAAAAAAGTAAAATCCGACTACGGATAACTATAAAAACAAGAGTTTCCCGATTGAAAACATATCCTTTATTTTTCCCTTCATCTGGGGTAATAGCCGTAGTCGAAAGCAAGTCATCAAAAATTCTGGCTTGCAACCACGGCTATTACCCCAGATGAAGGGAAAAATAAAAGATATGTTTTCAATCGGGAAACTCTAGTTTTCAAACTTTTCCGAAGTCGGGTTTTAGTTACTTAACTTTTTGTTAATTTATTCCCAATAAATAGATGCCGTCGAATTACTAGTAACCCTTATACATAATGTTACCCACCTCTTCTTTAGAGTACAGCTTTTGGTCTGAACTGGTATACTGTGCGAATCCCAGCGCCATGTTAGTTCGTGGTACAATGGTGACTTTAAGAAGGGCATCAGTGTGCTCCAACATCCATCCCACCAGAGCATGGCCAGACTCGTGATACGCTACTATTTTCTTCTCGGCAGGAGATATCGCGTGATTTCTTTTTTCAGTGCCACCTTTAACAAATCGATGTCGTGGGTTAGTAATGTTAATCTATGTAGCTTCTCGTTGTTACTATGTATTAGAAACTATTTCCCACTAACCAACAACTCTTTCTACGGCATATTCCAGATTAGCAGCTCGAACTATGTTTTGCTTGTGTCTAGCCGCATGTAAAGCAGCCTCGTTACACACGTTGGCAATGTCTGCACCGCTGAATCCCGGTGTCAAATATGCAAGTCTGAAAGATATGTTGAAAACGGGGATTTAAATAAACTGACTGAACCCCCCACGGGGACCGGAATAACATATCTTCTCATAGGTCTAACATTATTTAATTTGTACGGGAAGTATCTTTGTTTCCTAGACATACAACTGACGACGCTTATTATAGACGCTAGTAAGATTTGTCGATTGATAAAGCGCCATTATTTAACTATTTAAAAAAAAAGGTATGACAGGTGCCATTTTTTCAGTTGTCCCAAATGTAACATATGGCATATTTCAACTGTGATAATAAGCATTGTCGACGACAAAAATTTGAAAATCATCTTACCCCATTTTTTAAAACAAAACATTTTTTACTTTTTTTTGTATTACCTCAATGTCTCAATTCCGTATGTCACCACTACACTGGCAACACACACTGGTTAAAGACCGTAGTGTTGAAACCCTAACTAAGAACGAACATAAATGCACTCACCGTTTCACATAATTATTTGGCAATTCCTCTAAAACAATATTCTTGAGATGTCGTTCGAAAATCTCCTCTCGCTCTTGAAGAGTGGGTAAATCTATTAAAATATGCCTGTCAAAGCGGCCAGGGCGAAGTAAAGCCTGAAATTGAGAAGTAAATAATCGAAACTGCTTCAAGATTTTTTTAGGTTTTGATAAAATGTTCTGAAAGGCTACACACTCAGTGGTAGTCGTTTTAATTATGCGTGTAAAAACAAGCAACAAGGACCTTGTCGAGAACATCAGCCCGATTGGTGGAGGCGAGCACGACTACACCCTCGCGGCTCTTCATGCCGTCCATCTCCACGAGCAGCTGGTTGAGCGTCTGCTCGCCCTCGCCGCCGCCGGGCCCGAACGACGAGGCGCCAGACGCGCGCGCGCGCCCCACCGCGTCCATCTCGTCGATGTATATGATGCAAGGCGCTCTGGAGCATGCTTCTTTGAACAAGTCTCTGTAGATCATAATTTTATTTAAACAACAACTGTAAGCAAAATTAAACAAGTGTTTTACAAAAAGAAAGTAAAAAGTTAAGCCAAAAAAATCCATCTCATCAATGTATTGATTCCAGTCGCTCCGAAACTTGCTTCTTTAAACAAGTCTCTGTAAATAATTCTTACCAACGAACTCAGAAAAAAGAGTTCGTTGAGCCTTACTAATATTATAAATGTGAAAATGTGTTTGTTTGTTACCTTTTCACGCTTTAACGCCTCAACCAATCTTGACGAAATTTGGCATGGAGGTAGCTTGTGTTATGGGGAAGGACAAAGACTATTTTTTATCCCTTGAAAATAGTGCAGTCCAATACAGCTCCTAAGAAAACTGTAAAAAATGGGATCAAGCGAAAACTCATGTCCAGGCTCGCGCACTTCGGCGGCGTCGCAATAGAGCAACGGATTGACGTGATTTTTTACAAAGAAATAGTTGAGAGGGTGAGAAGTGACATAAACTGCTAATCAGGATAGCCCGATACAGTTCCCGAGGGATCTAGAGTAAACTCCTGTCTACGCTCGCGCATCACTCATCTTCAGACAGTCATAATAAAACCGGCCTAGTGCGAGTCGCTCTCGCGTAAAAGAGGGTTCCGTAATATTTTCAAAAAATAAATGTTTACTTTAAAAAACAAAATTATATTTGCAGTTGGTAATAGAATACTTTGTATGAAAAAATCTTTAAACTTTTTACAAATCCATTAACTGCACACCAAGTTGGTCGACTATTACTCCTAAACTAAGAAAGCCTACTAAGCCGTGATAGTTTTCCTTTTAATTGATTACATGTCCTACTACGTATTTACAATTTTAGCTGGTAGGATTACAAAAAAAAGTCTTATTAGGGCACTCAAAATTTGCACTTTAAAGCTTAATGTTTAAACCGATCCCTGTATAGAAAAATGGTTGTAACAAACCCACAGTAGTTTTGAAAGACCTATTCCACAATACCCCACACGATAGGGTACGTTAATGCAAAAAAAATGTTCCTTGTTGACTTCGGAACCCTAAAAACGATGCAAAGCCGCGGGACATAGCTACTCATATTATTAAAACCGCAAATGTTAAATAAGTGTTTTTTACAAAAAGGAAGTAAGTAGTCCGAACGTTGTCAAAATCATTTTTTTTATCACACCTGTTCGAGAAACGACGATTGCGAACAAAATTCTACTTTGTTCCCTACGGAGTTTTGGTTTCTCTCTTCTGAATGGTTCGCGTCCGTGCTTCTGTTTTCTCATAGGTCGTGATAAAATTGTGTCACTAGGGACAGAAATATTTTATTCTCGGGTGACGTATATTGAATTCCTCGCTAAGCTCAGGACTCTACTTCGGAATCCTTCGCTTAAATTAGAATTCAAACTAACGCCTTTGGAACAAAATATTACTTTGTACCCTTGTTACACAACAACTATTTCATCCTATCTATTCAAAAAACGTTTGGTTTCCCGATAAGTGGGAGTTTATATTGGTCTTTTCTCCAACAAAATAAATTTTCACAGAGCGAGTAAAATAGTTTTTAATTTTAGTGTTCCGCGACTAAAAAGATCGAACACTAATTTGTATGAATAAATAATGGTGGGAGAAAGTGGTTTAAGAGCCGTCAAAGATGTGGGGTATATCCAAAAAACCCAAAATTTTTTAGGTGCAAGCTTTATTTGAAAATAACTTTAATTATTTCGTATTCTTCTCAGCAAACCCTATCATTTAATACCCATACCATATAGGGATGCATAAAAAATAACTGATCCGCCATTTGTGGGAGTCTTTATTGGATTTAGAATGACGTTAGGTACTTAGCTAACCATGAATTGTTCTCCAAACTTAACGTGTATGCAAAATTTCAGCTCAATCGGAAACCGGGAATTGCGTCTAATTTAGCCTCCAAGATTTGTCCTAAACTAACAGACACACTAACAACACGGCAACCGTTAGCTTTATGTAAATAAAGCTTGTAAGAAAGAGCACTTCAGTGGCTACAGATAGAATATTATAGTCCTTTAAGAATCTGTCGCGGAAGACTTGAAATATCTGCTGTCAATAAGTAACTTTCTATGCGATTGAGGACCATTGGCGAAAACTAACAACTTCTGGACAATAATTTATAACCATCCGTATGGGACATGCATATTAAAGCAAGATTTCTATTTTAATCACACCAGTAATCGACGATTCTGTTGATGATGTCTGATGGTCTTCTATTTCTATTACTTGTTTGCCTTACATTACTCTAATCTTACCATTAAGATGGAGATCAATTGTGGGTCAAGCCAGATTTAAATGTTATCCAAAAGCTGCCACATATGTGTTGTATATCAAAAATAGTGAAATTTAATTGCTATAGCACAGTGTAAGAATTTCTTAGACTGTGGCTATGGCTATAGACTGAATCGCGTTACTTGCTGGACTTTACTAATTGAAAAAATTGCACAATTGTGCCATTATACATAACTTAGAAAAAAAAATACATTTTTGCGTGGCCGCCATCGCAAGGTTATTTTAGTGAAAATATGTCAAATACGGCCTTCTAAAATTGCCCCACATTGGGTAGGTAGGTTGGAAATTTAATGTAGATTGATTGGTCTTCTGACAGTTTCCTTCTGTTACCATTTCTCTTAAAATTGAAAAAACCACGGCGTGTGCCCCTTCAAGGGGGGGGCAGGGGGAACTGTAGGGGGTACACTCTATCAAAACATCTTAAATTGAAGATATTGTGTATAACATTCGTGCAAAACGGCATCGCGAAATCAAAAAGTGCAAGGTGGTTGTAGCTTAACGTCCGGAGTCTAGTTTAGTTTAGTCTTAGTTTTTAATTTAAATTTTGCATATGTATTTATTTTGATGTACAATAAAGAGTTATTTGAGTTTGAGTTAAAGCATACCTGACTCGTGCAGCTCCTAGTCCACCGATCATTTCAATAAATTCAGATCCATTCATGGAGAGAAACGGAACATTGGCCTCTGAAGCAACTGCTTTGGCTAGTAGTGTCTTGCCACAGCCAGGTGGACCTAATAGTAGGGCTCCTTTAGGCACCTGAAAACATCAAACAGCTAAGCACATTCTAAGCTTTGGAGAGGGTATAAAGCAAGATGTGTAATCCTCACTCTCGCACGATATTGTTTACTCGCCATGCTGCTAAAAAATCTCAGCGCGCGGGCGCCGCATCAATGGAGTTATCTATACTAATATTATAAAGAGATAAAGTTTGTATGCCATTGTCTGTTTATACGTAGGAGGCAATCTTCAACTGCTCATCCGATTTAAAAAATTCTTACACCAATAGTTAGAATGAAATTTCTGGATATGGGCGGAAATAGGCTTAAAAAACCCCGCTCACTCTGGATATCCACGGGGGCGAAGCCGCGGCCAACAGCTAGCATTGAATAAATTAAAAAGTTGAGTGACCCGTTGGTCCAATGGCAGCGTCAATTATCAATGATAATTATCACTTCGAACCCTGATCTAATCTAAACATAGGTATGGGCATTTTCACTTTCGGTTGCAAAGACAAAATCTAGCTGTCCCATGACTTTGATCAACTGTTGTTGTAAAACTATTAAACCTGTGCACTAATTATCAGATATTTCTGATAATTTGTATAATTTTCTAACTGTTCAGTAACAATTAATCGTTTCTGATCTTAAAATCAATTAATAAATGCAGTTTTTCGTGTTAAAGATTGGCTTTTTTTTTATGTCCCAACCATATTTTTAAAGTTTCAGCGCGAGTTTCAAAATATTTTCGATTTTATAGGCTAAGTTGGTAGCATTTTTTTGGAGGATTATACGCTTAAAAATTCAATTCTGAACCTTAAACATCATAAAATAGGCTATAAAATAGAATAAATTACTTAAAAACGTTGTCCCACGAAATAGCATGAAGTGGAATTCCTTAATAACGTCACGGGCTATTTTTGCAACTTCTTCTATGATTTCTACCAAAACATTGTTGTTTTATAATAATGGCAACATTTAAATGATCTAGTCAAGCCGCCATTTTGTTCTAGCGCGTTTAGTGTAAAAAATATGTGGTGAAGAGTGCTTGTGTTTCGTCGGGGTCAAAATCTACATTCCACGAATTTACGCAGTTCTTCAAAGTAAGTAGTGCTTAATACATGTAATACAATATTTTATTACGATGTTGCACTGTACAGCATGCAAAACTGTGCAGGCTGACTGTCTATTTGCATGATTTATATATTTAAATCATTTTTCAAAATAATGTGGACTAGTTCGTCACATCCACAACGTCACGTCACTTATATGCGGATAACAAAAAGTGACGTATTGGAATTGTAAGGCATAGTTCACATACATGGATTTCGTATTAAATTAATAATTTGATTAATTATATGACACATAAATTATGTTCTGGACAGGGACATAAATATTGAGGGATTTCTTAGTGATCTCAATGTAAACGAGGGTAACAATGTAATCAGAAGGAGGGTTATGTTTTTCGAGAGTATGTATGTATGTGTGTATGAATGTATGTATGTATGTATGTGTGTGTGTGTGTGTGTGTTTGTTTGTGTATTTGTGTGTGTGTGTGTGTATGTATGTGTATATGTGTGTATGTATGTATGTATGTATGTGGACTATAAATTCTTTTTCACGGGCTACAGCCTAAAGGACTTGTTGGATCTTAACATGTGGGGTATCGTTAGATTCGTCTCAGCAGCGCGAGTGACACTGGCTATACCAAAATTTCAAAAATCCAAAATAGCGGATTAAAAACGCAAAAAACACAACTTTGACATAAAAAAGCAGTCGGGTTTTTTTCTTTTTAATGAATTCAGCTTGTTTGATTTTCTTGTTTACGTATACATAATATATATTTTTGTTTTAGGACACTATGGCTCTCACGCCAGCAGAACGGGCGAAACGGTACCGAGAAAAAGTAAAACAAAATAAGGAAAAATATGAAGCGCAGAAAAAGAAGTCATTAGAAAGGCTTAAAAAACATACAAAAAAGATAACACAAATGACTGAAGAGCAACAAAAGAAAACAAGAGAGCTATGGAGACGACAAATCCGATACCTATACATTTTGACCACTATGTAGAACGTGCCTTACCTTTCCACTAACGTAACATAAGATTCCATTAACGTCACTGTCCCAATATTTTAGGGAGTGAAAATTTAACGTGATTGCTTGAGTATTCCAGGTACTTTAAATGTTTCTATTCTATCTGGATTTGCTTTTAATTCTTTATATTTAAAAATTATAATTGCTTGTGTAAAGTTTGCCGTATAAATAGCGTACAGAAAAACAAGAAGTGGTTTGAATCGAAAAGTGACGTTATGGAACAATTGCACGTAATATTTTCGTACTTAAAATGGTTTTCTTTCATTTGATTATTATTTTAAAATAATGTTTAAGTTTGCATTCTTTTATAATAAATTCTTTGCCTAATTTAAACTCGCCTTATCAATTTACAGCCTAAAACATTTCGTGACGTAACGGAGCAGTGGGTTTCATACTTTCCACAAAAAAAACAGTTTTGTTCAATACTTTAAAATATTTATGCCGACATATATATATATATTACGAATCCTACATATATCTTCTACGTTACTATCTATATTTAAGACATAATAAACGATTTTTTATTTCGTCACTTCCATATACGTCACGCTGCAACCGAAAGTGAAAATGCCCGTATATAAGAATGTACATCAGTCTCTGGTTCCCAATGTGCAGGAATTTGAATCCTATTTTGGGGCCAGATGAGACCGTGTGTGATTTGTTCCTGAATATTATTATTATTGGCCCAGCCACCTTCAAAAATATTTCATTTTTCAAGTGTTTTTAACTTCGCGATTTAATTATATCGAAAACATTTTGAGCAATCGTGTTTTCGCTAGGTTCAACCCTCAATCAGATTATCGATGATTCTTTTGAAATAATTGGCAAACTAAGCATGATTCAGAATTATTTTTAATATTTTTGTTTTGCTTTATTGGTATAGAGTTTAATCTACTCTTAAGATTCGTATTGAGTGTTTAGTTTGAATGCGTTACCTTAGCACCCAAACTCTTGTAACGGTCCGGCCTCTTCAAGTAATCGACGAACTCCATGATTTCCACCTTGGCCTCTCGCAGGCCAGCCACATCTTCAAATTTGACACCCTTGCCCTGACCACTCAAAGAGTCCACTAATGTAAATTTTGCCCGACTCAGTTGACTCTGAAAATTATGTAATGCCTTCGTACTTTAGTTTCGTTTTTATGTTAGTTTGTTGTCATTCACAGTTATATTCATGGTATTGCAAAAGGAAACTGAAATACAAAATAAACTTACAAAACCACCAAGATTGATATTCATCTTTGATTTGGAGGAGTACAAGAATGAGAGAATAATTGCTGCTACTAGCAATGACGTGATGACTTTACCAGCCACACTTCCATTCCTGTCGTATATCACACGAACACCTAAAAGTATTAGAAATAGAAATAATTATTATCTTATTACCTGATTACTATTCATCTTATTAAATGTATTTTTGTGTCAACAAAGGCAGAAATTAGAAACTATTTGTGTCTATAATACCTTCTTGTACACCCAAACTCTTCTCTGTCTCTCGAAGTTTTTCTTCAAAACGATGAATATCACCAACATTCATGTGGTACACACGATGAGTTGCCTGAATTCATAACATTAAAAAATAATTCTTGGGTAGGTACCACCAAAGTGCAAAAAAATATGACTAATATCAATATAGTCACCCGTTTGCCCTTGACAATGGCACCTTCATGAAGTATGATGGTAACAACTTCTAAATCTGGTCTCACTATAAGCTCCTCCACTTCTCCCTTGGATAACATTGAGTACACAAACTCATTCCATGACACATAACGTATAAGCTGAAAGGAAACCATGTTGTCAGTTGTCGTCAAAGATTTTACAAAACCCATTACTATGAGTGTGCATAATTTAGGAAATGCAAACATTCACTATGGTGAGTTGGTATTATCTAGTCTGGTCAGTGAGAGCATCAATCATTAGTTCCTCAGAGCCTGCTGCTAATAAATCTGTATTTATCCATCTTTAAGTGAATTTGTTTATTTTGACAGGAGCCAAAAATTTTAAAACATCCAACTTTGCATGGTCAGGTTCAGGTGACTGTTTGAAAGATGAACACATTTATGGATGAGAGGAAAAACTGAACTACTATTAACTCAAGAAATTCAGGGATAATCCACAATAAAAAATGTTTTTAATATAAAGGTTACACATCAATCACATACCTGCCTGAGTACCTAGCTTCGTATGAGAACTAATTATTATTTTTTGTTTCCGGCCATTTTTGTGGAAATTTGTTCAGTTTTGTCTTCTCATATGCCTCTATCTTATCTAAGCATTTGCCTCCTTCCTTCATTCAACTTATACCCTGTATACTATACATCCCATAACAATTTACCTCATTATGATTGTTGTCGCCCGGGACAAACATGGAGCTCGCCACCACAAGTGTGAACGTTGTGAGCATCCAGAATAGAGCCTTCATGAATAATGATGGCAAATTGCCTTCTTCTTCACTTTTCTTTTTATTGTCTTTATTACCCTGAAACATATTAGGATTTTAATATTAATGAATAACAAACCTGTTTGACCAGGCAGGGGACAGTAGCTTATGCACTGGAATTCAGTAAAAATGATGATGTAGGGACTACTATATTATATGTTGTCATTTGAGTGCTTAAGCCTAAAAATAAAAAGAAATGTACCTATAAATACACCTTCTTATAATTTGAGTTAGTTTTATCTTCTGTCAAAAACCTGTTCTGAAATTCCTCATGTTACTGGCATAGTGAAATCATAACTAATTTCCTTTTTTTAATAAAAATAAAATCCGAAAAAAGGATGAAAATTCTAAATAAGCAAGTTTGATGCTCATGAAGAAGAAATGCTATAATTATTGAATAGCTAGGACAACATGCCATACTAAAAGGAAAGAATAGTAAGTCGACCCCGTGGGCGACTTCATAGCCTACTGTTGCGCAGACATGTAGGGCTGTTACAATTACTTTTAGTTATGTAAGTGGATTCTTAGTAATATTTAATACAAAAAATACATGTGGATATATTTTTTGTCCCTCTTTTAACAGCTACTAAGTAAAATATTTTGTAGAGTACATTTCTAGAATGTTCGCTGCGGATATCAAAACCTTAAATGTAAAACAGTTGCAAAATAATTGATCCCTTAACGCTCTTGTTAACAATGTGAGACGATGATCGCCTTTTTACTCTGATTTCCAAACCAACCAAGTGCGAGTCGAACTCGCGCTACGAGGTTTCCATACCACACCACTTTGTAGAACTATGACAATGGTACCTATTTACATTACAAACAAAACCACATCAATGCAAACAACAGAAAAATGATTTTTTTTTTCATTCACTTCAGGCTCCTTAGCCGACTTATACGACTTGCATTTGGCCAGTTCTTATTATTTGTTAATATTAACTATAACCACACGAAGATTCATGCTTGTGTATATAACTGTTTTTCGTAAGAGCAAAAACAAAAACCTTTAAATAAAGTTTCTTGTATAGTTTTTCACTTGTAATGTTTCTTGTAAGGGCCCCCTTAATTTTATTATATAATAATATAATTTTATTTTTATATATTTCATGTTATAGCGGCAATAGAAATACACACTCAGTGAAAATTTCAATAGTCTACCTTTTATGATTAGTGAGAAAAGGCCCGCTGACAGACAGACTGCACATAGCGGAGGTTTGATACACCCTTTGGGTATGGAACCTTAAAAATAAGTTTTTTTTCAGTTGGTTTGTAATAATTTGTATTGAAAATCTATGAACTTTTTACAAATCCAACTGCACATCTTCAATTGGTCGACTATTCCTTCTCCTTAAACAATAAAAGCCTGAAAGATTTCGTTTCAGAATTTTGTCGGCGTAAATAATATGTGTAGCCATGCCATATTACAGCTTTAAAGTACCAGCAATAGTTTCGAAGTTAAACCGCAGACGGACAGACAGATAAGACAGACATGGCGAAACTTCAAAGGGTTCCTTGTTTTTCTATGTCACCCTAAAATGACGTTTTAGAGTTAACATTAGATATTACAAAAAAACAAAGTTTACATAATATTCAAACTGTATTCAAAATCTTACAAATTGGACATAGAAAAACATTTACGTCGATTACGATAATTTAAAATCCTTTTTACTGTAGTGTGCGTGCGTATGGTGCGTGCATACTGGCGAGCACACATACGAACCACGCTATGTACAATTGTATGAAGAAAACCTACTATTCCTTCCTTTTACTATGAACATGCTCTAAATTGAATATGTCCTTATTTTGTGCATGGTGGCTAGAACTGCATTAACCTTTTCAATGCCTTGTAAAATGCAACCGTTGCTCACACATTAAGCATATGATTAGAGGTCTTTTCACTGTGTACCCAATCAGATAAATTCATCGTTGGCAATGAACATATGATAATGGGTAAAACTAGGTCCATTTCAACACTTTGCATACAAGGTGACAAAAAGTATGGTTTGTTTTAATTTTGCAGTGAAATATGAGGCTCATTCAAACTGAAAAACTGAAAGACAAATCAGTCTTAAAACCTCATTTAAACTTAAATGATGTTAAAAAAGCGGTGAGCATCGGTGGCTCAACCGGTAACGACTCGGTCCATCTAACCAGAGGTACCGGGTTCAAATCTGGACGGCCAATGTACCAATGAGTTTTTCGAAACTTACGTACATAATATACTTACCGATTGCTTTAACGGTGAAGGAAAACATCGTGAGGAAACCTGCACACGCCTGCGAAGAAACTCGCAGGTTGTGTGTGAAGTCGACCAACCCGCACTGGGCCCGCGTGGTCGACTAAGGCCTAATCGCCCTGATTCAGGGTAGGCTCGAGCCCCTCGGTGGGGACGTATATGAGCTGTAATGATGATGATGTTAAAAAAAAAAGAAAATAATATTAAGTCTTAAAATAGTAACTAGTGTTGGAAACTTCCAGGTATATTTTTTTTCCATTTTTAAGACAATCTTTACAAAACAAATATGCATCTCATTGACTCTAAACACCTCTATTACAGTCAAGTGCCCGCATAGCACTGAATTAACCCAACAGGTCGACGTGGCAATGTCGCAAACCCAGCTACTCAAAATTACAGTCCTTGCTGTTAGATATTTTTTTAAATATTAGATTTTAAAACCGTTGGGGTCCTAGCCTTATCCATTGCTCACAAGGTTTAAATTTTCTATGTTTGTAATTATACATACTTGATCTCCCTTTTTCTCATCTCGATTGGATAAACGTGGAGATGTGTGCAAGTCACGACGGATGGTATACAAAATGGAATTTAAAGCTGGTAGGTTAGATCTCCTTAACAGTGCACATGCAGCTTTATATTCCTTCTGAAGCTGGACTGATTGCTGCGAAATTAGAGGTAGGTAGGTAAGAGTAAGTTACCTTAGAGCATTGTTATTTTGTGCTAAATATAGTTATGAGTATGCATTGCATAAAGTAGAAAGATACTCACGGGGTTTCTCCATTTATGTACAACATTATGCAGCACTGATATAGATTTACACAAGTTCATGAGGCTGGTGTGTGATTTATTAGTTCCCTTCTGGAGTACTGCGTTATCAAAGTGTAATATAGACTGAATTTTCGCGGTTGACAGAACGTTTAGTTTTTTTATTGATAACATTTTGAAAATATTACGACATCGAATGTAATTAGTAAGTAAACTTAGAACAATTTAGGTAGCTATTCACTTCGCAATAACCTTGCCCCTATCCATAATATTTACAAAAAAAGTTTCGGTGAAATCATCGACGACACCACGAGTAAAAGAAAAAAGAAATTCAGAATTTCGCAGAGAATCCGAGAGCCGAACGAAAGACTGATAAAAACTTTAGAGTTTAATTTGTTATATTCGCTAAAAAGTGGCTAAAAACGTAGTTTGTTATATTCTCTTTGATATTCGCTTTCGCTTTGAGACCGATCAAATGACAGCAAAGAGGATAGTTTTTCTCCTTGGTTTTTTTTTTCGTTAGCTGTTTTGTTTGTTTGCCACACTTGCCATTTTCAGGGCAGGCTAAGACTCATTGGCCATACTGCTTTGTCTTCTGTACATATATTTTTTTCAGTAGTATTACATAGTTTACGTCTTCAGAAATTTTTCTTTCACAGCTTTCACTATTTTTCAGCATAATTGTATTTTTTTTCATTGTGTAACAAAGGCTCTTTTTTTTTTGGTACATCTGGAACACCGATTTTCACCAGCCTGACCATTTTCCATCGTGCCACCAGCGAAGGGAAGTAAAACCTATTTTGCCTTACGTTTCACTTTGCCCGGGCCAAGTTCCTTTTTTGTCTTCAAGAACTTTAAAAATTGAGCAGTGAGATTATTGATAAGTATTATCACAAAAATAAGTGTAACAATCTATACGTATGGATTGTTCCTTCTTCAACTTATTAGGATTTAACAAAAACTAAAAAGTACCTGGAGTTCAATTTAGTCAAAGAGTCTCATCCTATTGAGAATCGATATTTTTACCAAATCTGTTTTACACTCTGCGGTGACCATTACCTTTTTATATAATAGCTGCTATTCTTTGGTTTTTAGATTCAAATTTTAAATTATACTCTTGACTTTTTACCTCCATTTTTCATTTTCCACGATACCACCGTTTGCCTGACGCAAGTACGCAAGCACGGGGCGAAGTGGCAGGAGCACCTCCAGCAGAAGCACAGTCGGCTGGAGTTCAGTCCGACGGGGAGAGAAAACGTCGAACTATCCGTGCATTATCGAGGAGGACTGCTTTCTGCATTGCTGCAATTATTTGTCTGCCTCGGAGATCCAGCTGCCTTAGGTAACGTTCAAGGTCGGCTGAAATTAGTCAGTTCACGGATAGGACTACGGGGTGAAATCAGTGGATTCCATTCGCCACATATCAGTAACCTCGTGCGCCAGGTCAAGGTACTTGGTCCTTTTATCGGCATCAGCCTGCACGAGGTTTTCGTCATATGGGATACTGATATCAACCAAAAACACCCTTGACTGCGCCCGATCCATCAACACGATATCAGGCTTATTCGAAGGAATAGTCCTGTCCGTGATGATGGGTCGGTCCCAGTAGAGCTTGGCGCGGTCATTTTCGAGAACCGGTTTCGGTGTGTACTTGTAATACGGCAACCGCCGAGATATGAGGCCATACTATAGAGCGATCTCTTGGTGTAGGATACTGGCTGCTTGGTTGTGCCTGTGCAAATACTCAGTGTTGGCAAGCATGGAATAACCGGAGGTTATATGACGCAGGGTCTCCCCTGGTTGACGGCACAACCGACAAACGCCCAAGGTGCCGTCTTTTATTATGAACCTCCTATAGTTGTTCGTCTTGATCACCTGATCCTGTATTGCACAGATAAAACCCTCGGTCTCCGCAATAAGGTCTCCGAAGCGCAACCAGTGCACAGAGGCCTTCTGATCTACGAAGGATCCACAAAGGGCCTTGAAGAACCTACAGTGCAGCTCTTTGTCTTTCCAGATGGCCTCTCGCTCAACAGTGTTAAGTACAGCCGGCGCCTGCCAGTTCTCTTGGGCCGTGGATAGAGGGGTTAGTCCTTTATCTCAGGCTATGACAACTCTATGCAAATCACTATCAACTTTCGTCAGGAAATAACTTCGTCGCGGTTGTGCATTTGTTTGGCACTTAAAAGGTCACGACCGCCACTCTTCCGCGGGATATACAGCCTCATCACGTCTGGCCTCCATGGCGCATCCGTGCATGGGTCATTATGTACAGAAGCCTTAAGATGTAATTTTTGTAGTGTGCGTGCGAGCCTACTGAGATGATAACCGTTTCGTGCTCTGTACCGTAGCTCCAAGAGGCTTGAAATCATTCCTTACTGAATGCGTTACGAATGGTGTGAGAGTTAAAGAGGAAATTATTTTTCAGTCACTGATAGATTTTTCAGCTTTCAAGCCTCTTGTAGCTACGGATTACACCACGAAACGATCGTTGTCTTTTGAAACAAATTAGTTTCACTCGAAATCACTTCAGAGTGTAGCCGTCTTGCTAAGAGCTAAGTGGACCTGAAATTTCGTAATGCTCTTAGATTTCGCCTTCGAGATATTTCCTTGTAAAATGAAATCATTCTCACCCTATTTCATGATCTACATACAATTTTTATCACCCGATATCTCCATAATTACTGGAGTTAGTGACTAGAGGTTTATAAGCTAGAGTACCGGAAAACTTGCTTGCTTCCGGTACTCTAGCTTAATAAACCTCTTTAGTCACTAACTGCAGTAATTATGGAGAAAACCGGTGACAAAAATTGTACGTAGATCATGAAATTACAAGGACGTATATCCCGACTCAAAATCTAAGTGTGTACATTACGAAATTTACTTTTTGCTAAAAATTGTCTCAAAGATGAACTATTTTTACACAGATGGGGTATTCTTAAAGTTTTTTGAATACTGACCAAAAAATGCAACAAATGATGCAAAAAAGCCAATGTTTAATAATAATTCAATACATTATAACAACTTTACAGCTATAATTAAAAAAAAAAAACAATATTCTGAAAGCTTTATACCCCATCTGTGTAAAATAGTTCATCTGCGACCATTTTTGGCGAAAACTAAATTCGTAATGTTCTTAGATTCTGAGTTCGGGATACTTCCTTGTAGTTTCATGATCTACATGTAATTTTAATCACCGGTTTTCTCCATAATTACTGCAGTTAGTGACTAAAGAGGTTTATTAAGCTAGAGTACCGGAATACCAATTGAGAAATACTTACTTAATATCAATCGTACCGCACTTGAAGGAGTTATTAGGGAAAGAAGATGGGCCAGACGACGAAACACCTGAAAACTTTTGTGTTAGTTTTTTATTCGTTTAGCTATTTCCCGAGCAAATTTGAAGGTTCAACAATCGTTATACGGTGTCGGCATACTTAGTTTGTGTGTAGAGTGTCTACTTTTTCTGTAAATAGCCCGCAAAAATGGAACTGACGGGCTCAATTTTTGCAGGCTATTTACAGAAAAAGTCAGTATGGTTTCCGGCTAAGGTCCGTATGGTTCCCGGCTACGAATAGGACCATCTCTTCCAATGGGTGTCGTAAGAAACGACTAAGGGACTTAAAACCGGAGGATGGGCAGCAGCGTCTTTCCGTGCATTGCAACACACCTGCAATCAAACTGCGATCGCCAACCCGCCTGCCAAGCGTGGCGATTACGGCAAAACCCCCCTATGAAATCCACACCCAGAAAACGGCCCCTAGTCCCCGGCGGCCCCGCTATTCCTGGCTCCGGTAGCAGTAACGGCGGGGTGGGCAGTGCGAAGAATCCCCGGCATATGCCAGGCTACCAAACCAAACGACCTTTGGCCCTGGCAACTTACAACACGCGTACACTGCGGACTGACGAGAAACTTACAGAACTCGAAGAAGTATTGAGCAGGTTACGGTGGGATATCGTAAGTTTATGTGAAGTCCGAAGAGAGGGAGAGGACACCATGATCCTTAAATCCAGAAACCTGCTCTATTTCCAATAGGGCAACCAACAGTCCCAGGGTGGTGTTGGGTTTCTCGTCCACAAGTCCCTGATTAACAATGTGGTCCAAATCGTGAGCTTTTCGACAAGGGTAGCATACCTTATACTCAGAATCACCAAACGGTATTCGATGAAGGTCATACAGGTATACGCGCCGACTACGGAACACTCCGACGACGAGGTAGAGACTATGTATGAGGACATCTCTACAGCCTTACATAGCACCAGGCAGGACCCATTATACCGTTGTTATGGGGGACTTTAACGCGAAACTGGGCAAACGAAGCGACGGTGAGCTGAGAGTGGGGCAATTTGGATATGGAGTAAGAAATGCACGTGGCCAGATGCTGGCCGACTTTATGGAGAAGGAGAGCCTCTTTATGATGAGATCCTTCTTCAAAAAGTCAAAACAGCGGAAGTGGACATGGTTGCATCCCAATGGCGTAACGAAGAACGAGATAGACTTCATCTTGTTGACGACGGGGCAAATATTCAATGATGTCTCCGTGATCAATTCAGTCAAAACAGGAAGCGATCACCGGATGGTCAGAGGCACATTGAATCTAAAGACCAAGCTAGAAAGATGTCGACTGATGAAGTCTACGCTCCGACCGGCGCCCATCCAGCTCAAAAACCCCGAGAGCTTTCAGCTCGAGTTGCACAATCGTTTCGAATGCCTAGGAGACTGCGAGAATGTGGACGATTATAATGACAGGTTCGTGGATATTGTCCAAACGGTCGGGTCTAAGATTTTTAAAACTCGCCGTTCAAACAGAACCAAAAAAATCTCTGACTTCACCAGCAACCTCATGGAAGAAAGACGCAAATTATTTTTGCAGTCCTCTGAAGACGCTTCTCAGTATCGGCAACTAAACAGGCAGATCTCTAAGTCCCTGACTCGCGATTTACGCCAATATAATACAAATTGTATTAAAGAGGCAATTGAGCACAATAAAGGCTCAACAGTGTTCGCGAGAGATCTGTCTGTTGGACAAAACCAACTAAACAAACTGAAGACTGAGGATGGCAGGACCATATCGTCTAAGACTCAGTTGCTGGAAGAAGTTGAGAAGTTTTATGGACAATTGTACAAGACCACACGTTTGCCTGTCAGCGATCTGGCTGATGACCCAAAAGCCAGACTAACCCGACACTATACCGAAGATATCCCAGACGTCAGCCTGTAGGAGATTAGAATGGCTCTCAAACAGCTCAAGAACAACAAGGCACCGGGTGATGATGGCATTACGGCTGAACTTCTGAAAGCAGGTGGATCACCGGTACTAAAAGCTCTTCAGAAGTCATTTAATTCCGTTATACTCGAAGGACAAACGCCTAAGGCATGGCACAGGAGTGTGTTCGTGCTTTTCTTCAAAAAGGGTGACAACATCCTGCTGAAGAACTACAGATCCATCTCACTTCTGAGCCATGTCTACAAGCTGTTTTCGAGAAACATGACGAATCGTCTCGCACGCAGGTTTGACGACTTCCAGCCTCCCGAACAAGCCGGCTTCCGAAAAGGCTTTAGTACCATAGACCACATACATACGCTGCGGCAGATTATACAGAAGACCGAAGAGTACAATCAGCCACTATGCTTGGCGTTTGTTGACTATGAGAAGGCCTTTGATTCAGTCGAAACCTGGGCTGTGCTACAGTCTCTCCAGCGGTGCCAAATTGACCATCGATACATCGAGGTGTTGAAGTGTCTGTATGAAAACGCCATCATGTTGGTTCGCCTCCAGGATCAGAACTCGAAACCTATCCAGTTGCAGCGAGGGGTGAGACAGGGAGACGTTATATCTCCGAAACTGTTCACCGCCGCCCTGGAAGATGTTTTTAAGCTTCTGAACTGGGGTGGACTCGGCATCAATATCAACGGCGAGTACATATCCCACCTCCGATTCGCTGACGATATCGTGGAGACTATGGAAGACCTAAGCACAATGCTCGATGGCCTCAGTAAAGTCTCTCAACAAGTGGGCCTTAAAATGAACATGGACAATGACGAAGTTGTTGACGAATATGTATAACTGGGACAAACAGTCCAGCTAGGCAGGTCCAACTTCAAGAAAGAGATCAATCGACGAATCCAACTCGGCTGGGCAGCGTTCGGGAATCTTCGCAATATCTTCACGTCCCAAATACCGCAGTGTCTCAAGACTAAGGTCTTTGACCAGTGTGTGTTGCCAGTGATGACTTACGGAACTGAGACATGGTCGCTTACTATTGGCCTCATAAGAAGGCTCAAGGTCGCCCAAAGGGCAATGGAGCGTGCTATGCTCGGAGTTTCTCTCCGTGATCGAATCAGAAACGAGGAGATCCGCAAGAGAACTAAAGTAACCGACATAGCTCACAGAATCGCTAAACTGATGTGGCAGTGGGCAGGGCACATAGCTCGTAGAACAGATGGCCGATGGGGTAGTAAAGTTCTCGAGTGGCGACCGCGCACCGGAAAACGTAGCCTAGGCAGGCCTCCTACGCGGTGGACCATAGACCTGGTGAAGATCGCGGGAAGCCGATGGATGCGAGCAGCGTAGGACCGGTCGTCGTGGAAATCCTTGGGGGAGGCCTTTGTCCAGCAGTGGACGATTTGTGGCTGATATGATGATTTACAGAAAAAGTAGACACTCTACAGACAAACTAACTATGCCGACAACGTTATGTTTGAAATGTAACCTTCAAATCTGCTCGGGAAAAAGCTAAACGAACAAAGAACGAATATTAAAGTTTTCAAGTGTTTCGTCGTCTGGCCCAACTTCTATATTCAATCATTCCTTACTGAATGCGTTTGGAATGGTGTGAGTAATAAATTACGGACTTATATGTTTAAGTTACTGAAAGATTTTTCAGCTTTCAAGCCTCTTGGAGTTACGGAACAGAGGACGAAACGATCATAATTACTAAGTCCAAGAGCTACCTGCCTGCTTCGTGGAGTTATCCAGAGAAGGCGCTGTAACAGTTTGAAGCGCCATCTATGTTACAAGAATGAAACTACCACTGCGCGCCACATTGTATTAGTTCGAACTACGACAGGAGGCTCAAGTTTCCATACAAACGTAGTTCCGCTATAATACAAAAACTACATGCCGGATTGAATCCAAACTTTGCGAATATATTGAGTAGACACATACCGATGCAATGTTTGTAATTAGTTTTAGATGTACATAAATAAAACAGGAAAAATAAGAGCAGGTTCAAACTTTCAGTACAAAATTAATTTATGCCTTCGTTTAGTTGTGTTTAAATTTACTACGACGAAGACTAATTACAAACATAGATATTATGTGTTTAATCAATATATTTGCAAAGTTTGGAATGATTGCGGCATGTAGTTTTTGTATTATAGCGGAAATACATTTGTATGGAAACTCGATGGATAGATAGAAGTATGACTGACAACAAGACTCTCATACATGAACATTGTACGAGTGCATCCCTTGGGGAAGGTAGCAAAGATGCCAAGAAAGATCAAAAGGCACCAACAATTTCACTGACAGTGAATAGGTACGTCAGTTTTTAGGGTTCCGAAGTCAACAAGGAACCCTATAGTTTAGGCATGTCTGTCTGTCTGTCCGCGGCTTAGTTTAGAGACTATTAGTCATTAGTAGGTACTAGAAAGCTGTAATTTGGCATGAGTATACATCTAGACACACGGCAGTGTGTCAGCCAAGTTCGAAAAGATAAGGGCTACACCAGCCGTGGGTTATAATTACATGAACCATTTCGGGTCACTTTCGACCTACCCGTAACTCAAAACCTGTTAGAGCTGCACACTTGGGATTTTGTGTCTAGTAAGACACCCTCAATCACTTAGAATCCCAATTTTTATAAATAATATCTTTTACCATTTCTGAGTTAACAACGTCCGAAAATTACTATTTTCATCAAAATATATATATTTATATAGCCCACTTTCAGATGGCTTAGAAACTTAAAACTAGACATTGGAATGGTTATTGGAAGAATACAAAGGAAAAAATTTAAAAACGGCCAAGTGTGAGACGTACTCGCGCATCAAGGGTTCTGTATCACCAGTTCTCATCAAAATATAAAGACCACTTTCAGGTGACTTAGAAACTTGAAGTCATCAAGGTAGGTTATTGGGCGTATACAAAGGGAAAATTCGAAAAACAGCCAAGTGTGAGTCGTAATCGTGCACAAAGGGTTCCGTAACACCACTACTCATCAAATTATGTAGAAAACTTATAATGTAAAATCATCGAGATAAATTATTAAGCTTATACTAAGAAAAAAATTGAAAAACCGGCAAGTGCGAGCCAGACATGCGAAATTAGGGTTCCTTACCAATACTATTTATCAAAATTATGGACTACTTCCAGGTGACTTAGAAAATTGTTTGGCATTTAGGTAAGTTATTGAGCGTATACAAAGAAAAAAGAAAAACTGACCAAGTGCGAACCGAAATCACAAAATTAGGGTTCCCTGCCACCACTTCTTATCAAAATAATTATATAGACCACTTCCAGGTGACTTTTAACTTGAGATTTCGGATCTAAATAGGTTATTACGCATATCAAGGAAAAAACGGCCAAATGCGAGTCGGGCTGGCGCACTGAGGGTTTCGCACCACCAAAAAATATAATTTAGGTACATATTATGTCTATAATTTGAATGAAGAAAAAAAAAATGATAACTACAAAAATTAATGATATTCCAAACAAAACATAAATGTGAAAGGGAGCCAAGTTCGATACAAAAAAAAAAACAGGGATTTAAATGGATAGGAACTAAGTTCTTTGGTGGTTTCTTAAATCATAGCTTTCACTTCAAATTGAAATATTTATCTTAGAATTCTCAAATGTAAAAGAATGTAGAACGGTATTCAGTTATTTAACATATTTTTTATGTTCTGTGCTACTTAGTAGTGTAACTTGGCAAGATTATAAATAGTAGTAATAGAATATAATTGGATAGCAAAAGCATTTAGAGAAGTCTAAAATAAATATTTTAATTGGAAGTGCCTTAGCTATGATTTAAGACACAACTATAGAACTTGGTACCTTTATATCCTATCCATTTAAATCTCTGTGATTTTTTTGTATCGAACTTGGCTCCTTTTAACATATATGTTTTGTTGGGTTATTAATCACGCCGACAAAGTAATACAATAAAATCTTAAAAAAACATATTTTTATGGTACCTCCCCTACATGTAAAGAGGGGGTGAATTTTTTTTCGTTGACGTGATCGTGTGGGGTGTAGTTGAATATTATGTCTTTCAATACTACTGAGGGTTTGCTAAAAGCATTTTTCGATAGAGCTAGGTTTGCGAAAGATTAAGCTTTAAAATTCTAATTCTGTTAGAGTCAAGTGTTCCCATCCCTCTATCAGCTAAACCGCTATTAAAGGATGTCTGAAAAAAATATTAAATAGTGGGACATAATTATATTTAATTTAAAAGGAAAACTATCACGGCTAAGTAGGCTTTCTTAGTTTAGGAGTAATAATCCACCAACTTAAGGTGTGCAGTTAGATTTGTAAAAAGTTCACAGATCAGATTTTCCATATAAAATGTTATATTACCAACTGAAAATATAATTTTATTTTTTAAATATACGAGTTCATTACTTTTTTTAAAAGATTCCGCACCCTGAATTTGGACGAGTCCGACTCGCACTTTGCCGGTTTTTTCCAGAAGAATTTTAAACGGGTGCCTAAAAATGAAGAGAACAACTTTAGAACTCGTAAGTTCTCCTTTAGCGGATGAGTACATTCCTAAAGTTTGCCTAGGGATAATTTAGGACTTTACATACAAAACATGGTTTTTTGAAGAACTATAAAAATACTTAGGATATGACTGTGTAGGGTACAAACTTTCGAGATCGCGGAAAATGAAAATTGTGTTTTTTTATTGTCTTAGAAGGATGGCACAGATTGTAAAAAATTAGTAGAACCCATGATTATAAGAACTGAGAAGGTACTCGTAAATATAGCACTTGACCATCTTGAAATTTTGTATATAAAATAATTAAGTGTTTCAGATGCAATACTTCTAAAGTCAAAAAAGGCACTAAAACAACAACAACCCTAAAACAGACTACAAGGATTGTATGAGGCAAGGTAAATGCATTGTTCACTGTTTTTCCGTGAAGTTATCTTTTTGATACACGCAAACTGGCTTGTCAAATCCTATATGATCATTCCCGTTGGAGTTGACCTAGAATTATCAAATTTGGCAAAAGCAAGGTCACACAGCTCAAGTGAATGATCTGAAAATAGTCAATTTGTAGTTATTTCACACAAAAAATATTATTTACGATTACAGCATTTGCAACTGGAGAGTCAATATTATATGGGAGAACATTTTTTTTCCTTCAATCCGACTTTATAGGTATACATTTTGTTTGCGCAATCTTCGGTGCTTAGGCTGAGCACGCATACCGAATTTTATACCCGCGATTTTTTTGGCAGTTTAAATCCGCGTTTACACGCACGGCGAATAAAACTCCTCGTGATTTTTGTCTGTTTATACCCAGTTCTCAGCCGAATCGCACGTAACTTAATGCACAACCGAACAAAAATCTTGATCTTGGATTCACTCATCATATTCCTCTCAGTAGTGACAAGTGACCGACTGAGCGGTCACCCGCCCCGCCCGCGCGCTACGCGAATGTTTTCCACAGTGCGGACAGAGGTATACCTACACCTCCATAGTAGGTACACAAAACATTCAAGCAAAAAATCGCGCTGCGGCGCGGTGGATTCTGTGGCTAACTACGAAGAAGTGGCTAAACACAGATTTTTGATATTGCACGATTTTTTTTCGCAAGTGCGTGCAGCTTCATACCAATTGTTACGTCATTCTTTTTTTGAAATGTCATTTATGGCCCGTTGTATGAAGTGTCCAGGATGTGTTCATACAATTTCCATATGACGCAGAATTCTGCGGGATAAATCGCGCGAATAAAATTCGCTTTGCCTACTAGGCCTTACCAATAACTTTTACGAAATATAGTATTATATGGCAAGCCCTTGGCATCATCTCACCTGATGTAAGTGACGATGATGGGGAAGATGGAACCGGGCGTAGTGCTGTAAGTTTATATTTCACTAGATTTTGCCAGCGGCTTCGCTCGCGTGAACATAGTTTCTAGTCTGTCCTCGAGGGAGCACAGTGCGCGAGCCACAAGCGGCTCTCGAGCGTGGATAAAGTAGCATATGTTTTAATCCAGGTCCTAATCTGTCTACCTACCAAATTTTATCCAGATCTGTTCAATAGTTTTTGCGTGAAAGAGTAACAAATATTGTATGGATATCCTGCGTGAAAGAGTAACAAATATTGTATGGATATCCATCCATACACACAAACTTTCATATCCTTACTTAATATAATATTATAAATGTGAAAATGTGTTTGTTTGTTACCTTTTCACGCTTCAACACCTTGACCAATCCTAATGAAATTTGGCATGCAGGTAGCCTGTGTCACGGGGAAGGATATAGTCTACTTTTTATCCCGTGAAAATAGCATAGTCCGATGCAGTTCCTGGGGTATTGAAAAAGTACTCTTTTTTTGGTTAATTTCTTTAACATCCATCACAACGGAACAATGGATTTTTTGCACAGAGATGGCTGAGGGGGGGGGGGGGGGAATAACATAATTTACTTATTTATTAGCATATCATGACATAGTTCCCGATAAATCCAGAGAAAACTTATGTCCACGCACCACTCGACCTCACAGGCAGTCGCGGGCAAAAGTTATTTTATAATATTAGTAGAATTGAAAGTAGGTACTTAGTTACATAAGTCATGTGTGAGTCAAACACGGATCCCGATCTGATTGAAAGGAAAATGACTTTAATTTACTTTGTTTTTTATATTGAAATGAATATCATTGTTGTAGGTACTTGTTAATGTTTTTAGGGTTCCTTACGCCAAGTTGTGGCGGTACGGAAAGTTCCACTTGCACTTAGTCGGTTATTTTAACAGGACTTCTCTATCTTTTCATAAATGTTTTTTTTTTTAATAAAGGAACCCAGAGATACTTAAACTATAAAAATAAACTATACCGCAACCCGCACTAAATTTCTCGACAATTATTCTCGAAAATTGAATTTAAAAAAAATATGAATTCATGTTGCGTGACCAAATATATACTTATTCGTTATACTTGTGAGTAAATCTCAAGTTTCAATTAACACAATTTATCCCAGACCGATGGGTATAATTAAGTATGTAAACAAAAGCAACTACGACGTTCATCAAAATCGTTAAAGCGTTAAGAAAAAAAAAAGTTTTTGTTGTAATACAGCTACTCCTCGGTTTGAAGGCACGTAATAAACTATTGATAATCCCTCGAAGAAATAATTTAAAACTTTTAACTTCCTAATTTGGTAACAATCGGACCAAGAATTTAGCCTCCAGATCCAAGCGTGACGGACGTAATTGAGATATTGGTTTTAGGTGTGTGTTAATGACATAGAACACATTTTCATGAAAATTTGAGAAACTTTTTTTCGAGATAACAACACTTCCTCTACTTTACGTACTAACTAGTACGTACCGTACTACGGGGTCGAGAAAATAAAAATGAACAGTCTCAAAAACTATAGGATTGTTTATTTAGGCAGTAGGTGGTCGTAACTCGTAGCTCAGTGCAATTGGCGTGGTTTGCATGGTTACTTAACTTATCTGTGATTAAGATACCTATTTGACCAGTGTGTGATGTGATGACATACGTAACTGAGACAATATGGCCTCTAAACTATGAGCATCATACGAAAACCAAAGTCATCCTAACGGCGATGGAGCGATTTACAGATTCCTTACGCAATCTATACAGAAATGACGAGAGTCTTATAACCAAGGTAAACGAGACGACATAGCTCTTAGAATCTCTAAACTTAAGTGGCAGTAGGCGTGGCACCTAGATTCTAGAACAGATGGCCGTTGGGGTAGTAAAGTTCTCGCATGGCGACCGCGCACTGGAAGACGTTCGTTGACCTCTCACTCGGTGGACTGACGACCTGGTAAAGGTCGCGGGAATATGATGATGAGATAACGAGAGATTATTTGGCTTAACAGGTGTTAAGTTTAACTTGAAACCTTTTTGTAAATTATAAATCAGTTCCCACATAATTGGCTAAATAAAACAAGTAACTTAAACCGTTTTGCAAACTATATGTACGAATGGTTGCATGATTGTTTTTCAAAACCTTATTTTTATAATTAAATTTAATTATTTTTTACAATTTTCGTAAATATACCTCTTATAATCCGATAGCGTTACTTCACGAAATTAGTGGTACCAATATAAATAAACTCAAATTTTAGTCACTTGAAGACTCCGTGCATAACACGGTCCAGTTACCTGAGCTGTTTTTTCCAATAATAAGGTTATTTTTCCCATGCAAAGATACTTGCAGTTGTAGAATGCCGCAAATAAAGGTAGAGTTAAATTTTGTTCACAAATTCGTTAATATAATTACCTAATTTTATTTAGACTCAAAACTTGTAGGGCTCGTTGTTGTTCAGATTGCGGGTCATACACTAATATCACACACTGTACAATCTGAGATAAGTATACTTATTTTTTACACTGCGGTACAACTAAAAATTAATGAGAAGTTTAAATGTGTGTGGCGGCGACTCTTTGTTATCAAAAGTGAAACGGGCGGGGGAGGGCGGGTGGTGCGCTAGGTGCGCGCGCCGCTTAGAGTCGTAGCCGCCTCGGCGGCCGTGTCGATAGAAAAACATACGTGCTTGGCCTTAGCATAAAACAAACCATTCCCGCAGTCGTTTAAAAGATTCGTGCTCCTTATGGAGCCATAGGATTACTTACTGGGGTTTCCCGTTTACAATTCTTAGTGACTCGTAGCATAGCAACTATTGCTACTATGTACCTGTGCTACCATAACAACGTAATTACCTACATATTTTTAATATTTTATCTTTCCCTACTAAATAAGTCAACAGCTGAACATAGGCTTCCCACAGGGATTATCATAATGACCAGTCCTGTGCTGCCCGCATCCAGCGGGTTTCCGCTACTTTCATCAGGTTATCGGTCCACCGAGTTGGAGGTCTGAATTCGCTACGTCTTTTGAAGCGCACTTGCCATTTTAGTTGTATACTTTTGAATGGTGGGTTTTGCCGTAACCGCCTAAATACCGGTGGCGCAAAAGTACTGGCACTATAGAAAATATTTTTTTTATATGACATCCCCTGTCATTCTGTTGTTAAAATTTGTGTAGTAAACAAGATGTGAAATACACTGAAAATAAACATGGAGCCTTACTATTTACGCTTTGCCTCGAAGCAACTAGCTCAACATTACATAGACCTAAGTCTGGCAGACTAAGAACAGGCCGTTTAGCCGAAAATATCGATGCTGTGCGTGAAAATGTGGAAGAGTGTCCAGAAACATTGACGAGGCGACGTGCCCCGCAATTGGGCATTTCCAGGCGGACTCTGCAGCGTATTTTGGAGAAGGACTTGAAGATGCTCCGGTATAAAACTCAGATGACTCATCAGCTGCTGCTTACTGACCACCAAGCTAGTCTTGAGTACGCGTCATAAACCTCAACCTTGAAGAGGATAATTTTTCTTCAAAATTGGTTATGAGTGACGAAGCGCATTTCCATCTCTCGGGGCATGTCAATAAGCTGAGTACTCGGTTCTGGGAGACTGATAATCCGCACATTATTCAAGAAACAACCTTACACGCACTAAAAGTTACTGTATGGTATGGCATATTATCTCTGTTAAAACAGTGGTCGGACCCTATTTTTACGAAGACGCTGCAGGCAATGCGATAACTGTCACTGGCAAACGCTACAGAACCATGTCACGTGAGTTCTTGATACCCAGTTTGGATGAATTGGGGATGGAGCACATCTGGTTTCAACAAGACGGCGCCACGGCACACACAGCGCGCGACACTATGGACTTAGTGAGGGACACTTTTCCAGGCCGTGTTATCTCTCGTTTTCGCGATTTGCCTTGGCTTGCAAGATCACCCGATCTGACCAGTCCAGACATCTTTCTTTGGGGTTATTTGAAATCTCGGGTACATGTGTACAAGCCACAGAGTCTCGCAGCCCTAAAAGAAAACATTCATCAAGAAATCAGGAACATATCGCAGGAAGTGTTGCGGCTAGTTATGGAAAATGTCATAAATATGACTCAAATGTGCATCAACTCTGGAGGTCACCATTTAAAATACATCTTCAAATCCTAATGGTAAGAAATTTAATGGCTCAAATATACATGAATATAAAGGCAATTCTAGTTTTCTAATTTAGAAAAAAATTTATCGCTGAACTAAGAAGGGTCATTACTGGGTGGCAGTAGATCGTTAAAAACCCATAAGTTGGGCATGGGTCTTCCCAAGCTCGGGAAGTTTAGGCCATACTCCACACACGGGGGTCAAATCTGAGGTAGAAGTTGTAGAGCTCTAGTGGCAAATCCCACTTTCAGAAGTTTTTCAAACCGCTTAACGACTGCCACGGCTTAACGACTGCCATCGGCTAATTGCTTAACGTGCCTTGCGAAGCACGGAAACTGTCGAAAAAAAAGCCACTAAAAGTTAACACCATCTTAGATAATGACCGTGCTTCAGATGAGTTAACCAGCGTGATCAAACCAACCAAGCCAATCGCACTGAGCTACGACTGCCTAGCCCATAGTTTTTGAGACTATTCTGTTGAAGTCCATTCTTTGTAGTTTAGGTATCCATGGGTTCCTTATTGTTATTTTATTAAACACTTATGAAAAGTAAGAGAAGCTCTATTTAAAAAATGTTAACCAGCCAAGTGCGAATCGGAATTGCGAAAAGTATGGTCCCGTAGCCTTTAATTAAAATAAATGTATATATTTAAAAATACAAAAATCTTTTATGTTTAAGTTGGTAATAGAACATTTGTATAGAAATTCTATAAACTTTTTACAAATCCAACTGCACGTCCTAAGTTGGTCGACTAGTACTCCTTAACAAAGAAAATCTACTAAGCTGCCATAGTTTTCTTTTCAAATTGATTATAATATGTCCTCTGATCCTATGATCAGATGTCCTGAAATAGCGTTAAACTGGTAGGGCTTGACTTGACTCCAACAAAAATTGGCACTTTAAAGCTTAATATTCAAACGGAAGCTGAGTAATATTAAAATACCTATTCAACGATACCCCCACGATAGGGTTCGTCAAAAAAAATACCCCTCTTATTTGTAGGGGAGGCAAAAAATCTTTCCCTTGGCATCATCTCACTCGATGTTAAGTGACGAGGATGCTGAAGATGGAAGCAGGCTTACCAAGATTCCCCACAACAATGGGGAACTGGCTATCTTTATTTTCATGCCGGAACACATCAAGGCTGTTAACATTGATGTTTAGTGGCTTAGGCATCTTGGTGGGATTAGAAAATGCCCTAGCACCAACCAAACCGAATTTTACAAAGTTAGGCCCCGCCCCGAATAGAACCTGCGACCTCCTACTGTGAAGCTAATGGACTGATCATTACGCCACGGAGGCGGTTCAAATAAAAGCATATGTTAAGGTAAACAAATTTTAGTCTATCGATAACTGTAATGCGGACGTATGCGCATCTCTTTTAGTTGCGTATGCGATACTGCGGTATTAAAGGCTCACTCTGCTTGCAGCGGCGCGTAGAAAAGTTTCCCCCGAAAACTTACCCAAGATAATAAAAAAGTTTGACGTGCTTACCGCGCGCGTGTTAAATTTTAAATATGGTGCGAAGGAAAACATATCAAAACAAAATCATGTGTTCAGTGTATTACTGTACTTGTAAATATTACCGCAATTATGAATAATGTGTTGTTTGTTTTGCATTGGTATGTGTCTGTTTCTATATTTATAAATAAATACAAACATTGCCGAGTGGGAAGCCCCTCTGATTCCTTTATTACCATGGATTAACTTCTGTCTGTTGAAAGGTAATGAATGACCTATTCCAGATTAATGATCCGCAGCCAGTAGACGCAGTTTGAGACTTAATTACACTATCCATTAATTGAGCTTGTTCAAATATCTATGTAAACTAATGTTAGCTAGAGTCGCGCGATAGATTCACCGACTGTTACGTCTACTCTACGCCCGTTACAAACAAAGCCCCACAAAAAATCATTTAAGTGCCTCTTATCGCGCCTACCATCTACATTTAACATGTTGACGTGAGCTTATTTTTATTAGAGCGATCGAATTACGATTTAGACACTCCCACATCTGGCTGTAGCTTTGTATATACGTATTATTGATAACTTCATGGATGGTGCCACGTAAACGTGCATAAATTGGGTTTATCAAGCTACTATGAGCAAGTTTAATCATCACATCACATCATCTCATATATACGTCCCCACCGAGGGGCTCGAGCCTACCCTCAATTAGGGCGATCGGGCCTTAGTCGCCCACGCGGGCCCAGTGCGGGTTGGTCAACTTCAGACACAATCTTCGAGTTTCTTCGAAGGCGTGTGCAGGTTTCCTCAAGATGTTTTCCTTCACCGTAAGAGCGTCGGATAAACGTTGGTGGCGCAAAGGCAAGGGCCGCTACCTCCTATCCAGGAAGTCGTGGTTCAAGTACTGCCACGTACCAATTTGAAAGTTTAATATTACGAGTATAACGATAGTAAGTAGGTCTGCAAACCTCCGCATTGTCACGCAGTTGCCATATCTTGGTAAACACATTTATAACTTACAGCTTTTCGAGCTTTAGCATAACTACAAACAAGTACGTGTGGGTACATTTGGCTGTGACATATCCCTTAAGTGATAAAACCAGGTTAAGTACAAACAAGACTTTTAACAGCCGATAAGTTACAAATAGTCGACTTTACTTTTATAAAATAGTGTACGTCACTTTGAAACAGATAACTTTAGTAGATTCAAAAAGTCCACCAAACCTTCTGCACTCGTAGCAATCAGAATGATGACATTGGAGTACAGATAGGTAAACGTCATGAAATTTTAACACCAGCGCAGTATTTAAACTGTCTGTTCCGTATTATATTGTTTTTGCAGTCCTAAAACAGAATAGGACCTATTTTAATACTTACTGTATTGAAAACATAATGATCGAGCTGCGACCGGGGGGGGGGGGGAGGGGGGGGAGTGGGTTTCAAATACAAATACAAATATTCTTTATTTGCCATTAAACAAGGTACAAAATTGATGTAAGTTTAAAGACCGTAGACTCTCTTGTTTAGCCATTTTATGTTATAGCATAGAAACATTAAAAAAAGCAAGAAAAGAATAGATTAACAAACAAACAAACAATTAATTTCACTCCACATATAGAATACGAAAACATGTCAATATTTTAAATAAATTCACATCATGTCATGCTTAAATATAGTTGTAACAATAATTTCTATTTATGTGTCAAAAATTCATTGACTGAATAAAACATATTTTGAAGTATTTTCAGTTAACCATCTATTCGTACATGGTATATTTACGCGGATCACAGAAGGGAGCGAAACGATTTGTGGTTTCTGTTCATGCATCATAACCGTATCGACTTAAAAACCTTCTAGTGGACCGCTTGTATAAACTAGCCTTCCTTATCATAAAATTAAATTTTATTGCAAAAGCCTTGCATGTGAGTCGCAATGACTAATTTTGAAATACTAGTAATTATGCAGGACTCATATCTCCCTCCACTCAACACTAAATGAATATGTGCTACTTATTTGTTGCATGTACTCAACCGGATGTTAGCCTCAGAAATTCATTCGATGTATAACTTTTGAAACAGGTTACAAACGTGATGATGATAAATCTGAAATTTGTTACAAATTCATATACCGTGAAGATTGTATAACTTATATTTTGAAAAGTTTGTTAAATACAAGTGGCTCAATCAACAAGTGGATATTTCTACACTAACACTGTACACAATAAATAATTTCGAAACTTTGTTTTAATATAACTTCGTAGATTTTGTTAAGTAGCTGTGTTTGTTTTTTGTTTGCATTCTCTTTACAGCACATAAAATAACAAAAATCTCAGTAAGAAAAGTAAAAGTTACAAAGAAGGAAAGTTTAGATATAGATAAATTGTCCAATATTTGTTTGTAGTGTCTAAATGTTACATTATTTAAGTAATTATCTTAACTTGAGTTTAAACAGCCTGCATTAGTAAATAAATTACCTTGTCGTAGCTAGACAGACAGGTCACACGGCCCGCGCACGGCAACTTTTTGCTACGTAGCTACGAGGACGTGCTACGGCTTCGACGCGCGACGATGATAATATTGTATTAGTTTCGTATCGCCGCGCCGTGTCGCGCCGTGTCGCGCCGCGCTGGTATCGGCTAGGCGTAGGCGTCAAGGACGTTAGTCGGTCCTGTGTGTAACTAGGGAATAACTTTAGACTTTTATAAACATAGTTTTTTAATGCTCTGTATCTACCTAACAAATTACTGTCTACTCTTACGTATGATTCATTTTTTTTTTTTCGTAAATTCCCTTTTATGTATTTTAATTTTTCGTGTATATTTTACATTACATAATTTACAGTGTTTAATGGACCAATAAAATAAATAATGTTACTATTATGCTCGGAGTTTTCCTACGTGGTTCCTACGTGGTACGTAACCGATATAGTTCACAGAATCACTAAACTTAAATGGCAGTGGGTGGGGCACATAGCTCTTAAAACGTATGCCGTTGGGGCAGTAAAATTCTTGAGTGGCGACCGCGCACTCGTGACTACTCGATAGACTAATGGCCTGGTGTAGATTGCAGGAAGGTGCTGGATGCGCGCAGCGCAGCACCGGTCTTTATGGAAATCCTTGGGGGAGGCCTTTGTTTAGCAGTGGACGTCTTTCGGCTGATATTATGTTGATGATGATACTATACAATACGATCACCATCGTACAATAAACTAAAGGAAAAACCTTCACTTCACCGATAGGTATTTGTACGATTTGGCCTATAACATTTAGCTTAAAAGAAACCTTCCAACATACGAGTAAAGTAACATCAAAACTTTCGCATAAATGGTAGTCTATCACGGCACAGAACATGACCGGGTAATAGCGGAGCGGAACAGAGTGCACCGGTGGCGGCGCGTGCGGCGGCAGAGGCCGAGGTCTGCAGGTAGCGATAGCGTGGTGGCGTGGTGCACGCGACGACGGCCTCCGCGCCCGGCTCGCTGCCCTGCCATGGACGAGTGAAGTTAATGAACTTTATAACTCCCTGTAGGTAATTAAATTACTTCGAAACGAATAGAACATGAATGAGGAAATGATTGATACAAGATTTGTAATTAGGCAGATGTAAATATTAAGATACATATAATTATTTGTAATTGAATTTAGTTAACTACTAGTTATAACAGTAGATTTCATCTGCCAAAAACGTAATTATGTTCAAAAAATCTTGGTAATGCATTTTTCATCGTTTTGTGTTAGTGAAATTTAAAGTTTGCCAGGACGCTCGAATTGTCATACAAACTTAGTTTCGTTTTAGTATAAAAACTGAATCAATATCAAACTTTACAAATATATAAGGAAGACAAATATCAATGTAATAAAGTTGAATAAAAACATCGTGAGGAAACCTGCACACGCCTGCGAAGTAACTCGAAGGTTGTGTGTGAAGTCGACCAATCTGCACTGGGCCCGCGTGGTCGACTAAGGCCGATTCAGGGTAGGCTCGAGCCCCTCGATGGGGACGTATATGAGCTGATAAGAAGAAAGTTGAACAGAAATAATTATAGGCCTAAATTAGGTATGTACTGAATGATTAAAGTCGCTCTTATTCTGTTCCATTTTATTTTAAAAATGTCCACATTGCTGGAGCACGCACTGATCTGCTGCCAAACTCGGAAAGGTTAGGCTACACTCCACACACTGGCGTCAAGTCCGGGTTGGTGCAGGTTGTGGGGCTAGTGGCGAACCCTGCCATGCCAACAGAAGTTATCAAGCCCCCTTTGTAATGCTTAAACGCCTGTTATCTAGTGATAACAACTGACAACAACGGCTTAACGTGCCTTTAGAAGCACAGAAGCGGTCGTAAAAAATATCTATACATAACAGAGAAAATAAATTAGACTTTGTTAAATTATGTCTACCTACTCAATATATCCGAAAAGTTAGAAACTCGAGGGGAGATTCTTAAAATGTAACGGAAAACAAAGCGAGTATTTTTTTCAAATTTCAGTCCGACGTCAATTTTGTGAACGTTCATAGTTTATATTTACCCGACTGCCCAAAAAAGAGCATGCTCTTTGGTTAAGTCTGTAACCAAAGATGACCTATGATTACTGTAGCATACAGTTTGATGGATTTTGGAGTGCGAGGTGTTTGGTGTGCATTCGGTTCGATCCCCTGAGTGAAGGATATAATTAAAGCAGTCGAATTTTTCAAAAGCTAACTTGAAATGTTCGATCGTAGTCCGCTTCAAAATTAGCAAGTTAAATTTGACTCACTTCCCGGTTTCCGATTGAGCTGAAATTTTGTATACGCGTTTAGTTTGAATGAAAATGCATGGTTAACTAAGTGACGTCATTCTAAATCCAATACGGTGGACTCCTCAAGATGGCGGGTCACTTATTTTTTATGCAGACCCATGACATGGATATTAAATGAAAAGGGTTTGCTGAGAAAAATAAAATAAAAATTATTATTAAATTAAATACCTGAATTTTTTTCAAGTTTTTCGAAAATTATTAAAAATCCTTTATTATTTTAGCTTAGAAAAATAAAATGAAAGCTTTTAGGTTACTTAATTTTTTTTAAGGTTTTTTGAGAATTCTTTAATTTTCAGTACATTGTTTAGATTTTGCATTTATCATTTTGGTGCAGTCAAATATCGAAATTTACATGATTATGTCTCGTAGTCACAACTCACAACACAATGCGAGTCGACGCCGACGCTTTATGAACAAGACAAAGCCAAATACACTCGGAAAATCAAAATAACTGCTAAGTGTATTCATGGTAGAGTCGTCGCTGACAGGAGTTGCACTGCAATTTGGTGCATTCGGAATAAATGATTGTACAGATATAGTCGAGCCATTTTGTTATAGACTACTTAATTACTTACTACTCATTATATTTTAACCACCTCCGCAGCTCAGAGCCAAAGTTCACTGGCATTACACAGGAGGTCGCGGGTTCGATTCCCGGCGGGCTCAATTGTAAGACTCGGTTTGGTTGGTGGTAGGGCATTTTCTAAACCCGCCTGGCTAGCTACCACCATCTTATCTAAGTCTTGCCGCTAAATATCACTGTTGATATCATTGGTGTGTTCCGGCATGAAGGTAAGATAGCCAGTTCCCCATTGCGTTGGGGAATCTTGGTAAGTCCGCTTCCATCTTCGGCTACATCGTCACTTACCACCAGGTGAGATGTTGCCAAGGGTTTACCAATTGTGAATAAAAAAAAGGTATTTGTTTTTTATTTCGTCAGTATTTCGTAGCCTTTTTTTTTCAATTATCGTAATAAAAAATACATCTAGAAACAGCATTACGCGTTCCAAAAAACCACCGAAGTTTAAATAGGAATGTTATTCAGAAGGGAAATTTTTGTTACATTGTGTTTTGTCACAAATTTCTAGGTGTTAGTATTGCTATCGATAACTACCCTTCTTAAATAAAAAGTAAGCAACAAATATGCATAACAAATATTTTCTATTGGCATCTATTGGTAAACAAAACCGGTTGTCGACAGTAGATATACGTCATGCGACTCATGCGTGTGTGCCATTGTAATCGGCCTTTAGTTTCAACATACAGTATGATTTTAATTTTAATTTGTAATTTCACCCCATTATACTATTTTTAAGGTCAGGCTCCATCGAGTTAGGGTGTCGAGGAACTAAATAAGCCGTGGTTCGTTGACCATAAGTGTTGTAGCACTGAGGGTCACTAGTTTCTTCTGTGTTACATAGCGCGTTTGTTTACTGTGCTATAGTACGATTTGTAGATCAGTGTTAAAAATTGTTCTTTCAATATTTCATAGTCTATTTTCAACAAATATGGATGGGAAGGACATTAAAGTGTTCAAACAACAACACTTCGCTATTGATGTATTTGGCTTTGATGTTTCGGGAGATTATTTTAATATGGATGGGAAGGACATTAAAGTGTTCAAATAACAACACTTCGCTATTGATGCATTTGGCTTTAATGTTTCGGGAGACTATTTTAATATGGATGGGAAGGACATTAAAGTGTTCAAACAACAACGCTTCGCTATTGATGCACTTGGCTTTGACGTTTCGGAAGACTATTTTAATATGGATGGGAAGGACATTAAAGTGTTCAAATAACAACACTTCGCTATTGATGCATTTGGCTTTGACGTTTCGGAAGACTATTTTAATATGGATGGGAAGGACATTAAAGTGTTCAAATAACAACACTTCGCTATTGATGCATTTGGCTTTGATGTTTCGGGAGACTATTTAAATATGGATGGGAAGGACATTAAAGTGTTCAACCAACAACGCTTCGCTATTGATGCATTTGGCTTTGATGTTTCGGGAGACATTTTTTTTAAATGCGGATTTGGAGGCGGTAATTTTTTTTAAGGTACGTTTTATAGGTTCGGCCGTAGCTAGTCAAGCCATATGAAATGTAGGAGTCTGCTAAGGCATTATAAAGCATTAGTCGAGTTTTGAAAGTTATTCTATCTTTGATAATTTTCATATGGCCAGAAATGCTCTTAATTTGTCACAAATTCTATTGATATGGGGATACTAATTTAACGAGTTATTTATCATTGATTAGGCCTAGGTATGTATGTTTGTCGGCTATTTCAATGGGAGGGCAGTTACAGATTTTGAAAACAGCTGGACTTTGTGAGTGCATACAAGCATGACTATGAGCGAATAAGTTGTGATGAAGTTAAATTTAAGATAAGGGCTACTAATTATGACTAGTTTTGTTTTTGGGCGTTTAAAACTAAACCATCGTCGTGGCACCATTTACTTAAGTTGTCGAAGTATGTTTGGAGTTTAGAAGGAGCTATATTGATGAATTATTACGTGTGTGTAAGTCGCGTATACTTAAGGAATTAAATTGGTTTAGGATCCGTTAAGGGGATCCGTCACTATTAGTTAGAAAATATAACTCGCACATCTAATTAGCGAAAATTTTTAACTATGAAAATTTGTGTACGTACTCAGCGAATAATTATGTTTTCAAATGATGACGGCGGCGCTAGTTAGCTAGGGGTAGCCCCCGTAATTGGTGCTTCTGCTCATCTTAAATGTATATGAACAACCCATACAGACCCTTTGTCAATTTGCAGAAAATCAGCTGATTGATTAACTTTATAAGTTTTTTTTATGTAGTCTTTTTTTGATACTTGACTGGGTTTCTTTAAAAAAGTTGTTCAGTATGTTGTGTTGAAGCTCTAGTTTTTAATATGAGTCTTACTAATATTGATATACCCAGTATAGGTGACGGATGACTGATGAGTATAACTAAACACATAATAATATCGGTAACCTTATCCTTTACACACTGTATATACAATTGAATTTCTCGGATGCGGTTCTAAAATTTGGATTAACTTTTGTATTTAGGTAACGTTTTAAATTTTAAGTCAAGAAAAACAGTTTTCTAAAAAAATTAAAAAGTCGTAAAAAAATTTTTTTTTAGTTTAGTTTGTTGTTGCATGCCTAGGAGAGTTAAAGTATAGCTCGACCTGGCTATTAGTTTTATAAAATGAGACTTAGCTACTATAATATCTACTCATGAATTTTTGACTTTGATGGAATACGAAGCCTTTTTTTATGTTGTTATTTATCATCTTTCGTGATTGAATCAAATATCTTGGGAATTTCATCAAATCCCTGATATTATCATATTCCTGGGCCATATAGATAGATAACAAGTATATCTTACCTACACGCGTCGCTATCAAGCTTCTTATTTCATGCTGCCAACGTATGGTAGATATGCATAGTGAGGTTTTTGTAAGTTTTTCCATTCTAGGGGACTCGCCGTGTGACACAAAAACAAGTTTTTGCAGCCTAAAGGCTATTTATTATATTTTATGACATCAGGAGTTGAGAGTTTCTATGCCATGGTAAAAAAAGGGATCAATACTTACAGGCAGTAACAAAAATATAATATGGTAGGGAGGAAATACTATTATGTGGCTTGTACTCGCGAAACAACATTTTTTTCTACAATTTCATAAAAAATCCTTCTAATCTGTATTAATTATTTGATACCATTTTTTGAGATTTTATCAAAATTGCGAAACATAAATAATAATTGTTCAATCTAAAAAAACCGGCCAAGTGCGAGTCAGGCACGCGCACTGATGATTTCGTACGACCTCACACACACGAGTACAACAATCGGATTGAAGGAGAACTTAACTTTGTAGTTGAAAAAGTGATCTCCCATATTAACATAGTAGTGCATAAGTCACGGTCAAGTAAGTTTATAATCGCAAAAAAATTAAGTGATGTAACTACAAATTTACAATTTTCGGCTTTTTTTCTTTACTTGTGCTGTAAGATTTTGCTTCTTGCCAAATTTCATGATACTGGGTCAACAAGAAGGGCCCTAGAGGTTTTGATTTGTTTGTGAGCATCAAAATATGTGTCATAAGTGGTCGTATCTTTTTAATGCTTTGACTAAGAAGGTTAAATTTTTACAGCTCCAAGAAATTGTAGAATAATGTATTCCATTTCAACTTGATACCTTTCTTGTGAAAAAGGGTTTTGGCAGACAGACAGACGGACAACGAAGTTGTGCTTAGCGGTTGCTTTTATCTTTTGAGGTAAGGAACCCTAAAAAGTGAAAGCGTTTGACTGCATCTCATCTGATGAAGAGTGACGGTGCACTTGAAGTTGGAATTCGCAAACTCAAACAATGCTTTTTCCTCGTCTCCTAAGTTGTAATACTCGGAAAAACTTTGTGGCATAAAATTTCATTTCCTCTCTGCCCGCATGATGAACGAGGCTTAGGGTAGACGCAATGTCCACAACTTATCACGAGTATAAGCCCACTTTAAAGTAAAAATATTAAAACACCATTTGTTTCACCCCATATTTTTTTCCTCATTTTCAAGTAAACATGATGATGCCAAGGCTTTGCCAATTTTGGACAAAAATAATAAAAATAAAGTATGAAGTAGAGAGATTTTACGTGCCAGAAACAGACACTTGCCAATTTTTATGTTACTTATTATCCACAGTGATGCTATAATGTGCGTTCGGCTAGACTGCTTCCTCAAACAATAGTTTATAAATGTTTGAATGTGAGAGCTGAGTAATAATACCTGCAGAGAAGCCCGTGCCCCACCCCGACTGTCATCATGACTATGTGGCAGTCGGGAATGGGTCACGGCTCCAAGAATCCATGGATCGGCAAGTTCATGGGATTAGTCCATGACAAGCGGCGGGAGCAGAGCTCAGCCAACTCCGCAGACAGAAACCAAGAAAGGTGAGTGTCTTAAAGCCAGTATAATATAATTATAAAAAAAAAGATAAAACAGCGAATTGAATGTCTGACCACGAATAATGTAGGTACTTCATAGCTCGTGAACTGTGTATCACACGACACCTCAAATAATTTTATCAGAGTTCCTACGTGGTCCCTATTGGTAATATAAAATAAATTAATCTAATCTAATTAATATACTAAGGCCTACTCTTATCTTTATATTAAAAATCCTTAAAGTAAGTAGGTATAAGTAAGACACTGCTCTTACGAGTACGGTGAAGGAAAACATCGTGAGGAAACTTGCATACGCCTGCGAAGAAACTCTAAGGTTGTGTGTGAAGACGACTAAACCGCACCGGGCCCGCGTGGTCGACTAAGGCCCGATCGCCCTAATATCCAGCTGATATGATGATAAGAAATCGTACGAGGAATGCCATGTGTCAAGCTATGATAGACTTCAACGAGCCGTGCAAGTTGTAGCAGTAGCACTATACAAAAGACACTAACGAAGATTGGAAGTTGTAGCGTTTTGTGATATTGAATCCGAAATGGAATTTTAAACAAGAATTTATCGTCAAAAAATAATTAGTGCACCCAAGTGACAATAGGCTAGTTTTATCTGGGGATTAGAGCAATAAGGAATCGGAATTGAGACTTTCAGTCTTTTAAAAAAGCCTAAAAAAGGCGAACGAGGTTAATGTTGCTATAACTTTTTTTTACGATATGTCTCAGGAAGGGGATTACCACCCGAAATTAGCAACTTGTTTCGAGTCAACATCAATTTCAAGAACAATAATTGCAATAGAATAATAGTACATTACTGCCGCGGTCTATAATGACTACTTTGCTGGTCGCGCTGATAGCGTAGCGCAGCTCCAGGCCGACACAGCGCGGTCAGCGTGCAGCAAGGGCTGCAATGATGGCCAAGCTGGAAGGCCTACAGCGTAGCTAGGCTAGCTAGAGGCAATCATAGCGTGACCAGCGAAGCAGTCATTGTGGGCCAAGGCTTGTATAGTGCTTTACTCAATAATGAAAGTACCTAATCTAAATAAAACCAGCAAGTAATTTAAATAAAAAAATATATTAATTAACTAGAAATTTTATTAAAATGACAATTATGAAAAGTACAGTTACTGAAATTCAACACCGACTTTCCCGGTTTGATATTACTAATAGTTTGCGATAATTCTATTGCGATGTTTGACTGCTGTATTATTTCTTCATTTATTTCATCATTTTTTTCTTCAGGTTATTGAGCAGATGTTGAAACTTCCTGGAACTCTTAAGACGTTGTTCATTTTATGTTTATACTTTGAACGATTTTTTGTGTAATTCTGTTTTTATTCTCCACCGATTCTTCTATATAGCTCTCAGCAACTCGATCGGATTTCCACCCTCCATGCCTTTTTAGTGTATTAAGATTGGCCCCGGTATCGGCAAGAATAGTGGCCGATGAACGCCGGAAACCCTGCAAATGGTTCCGGATGGGGCAGTTCTAGGTATGTAGCAATCATTTTGGGCATTTGAGCAATTTTGTGCCTCCCTATCACTTGTTTGGTGCATTTGCAGTTTTTATAATTTAGAAAAAAATCGGTCCGTTTTTACGTCAACTGGACGTAGCGCGTAATATTTTTGCACCACTGCAATTGAGGCGTCACGAACAACGAAAGTACGATCAATCTTCGTTTTTGTATCTCGCAACGTTGATGTGAGTTTCAATGTAATTAACGGTGTAATTGGTAATTTCGATGCATTGACATGCACCGTAAATGCCAAAAATAAGAACCACCTGTAACAATAACAAGTACGAGTATTAATTATGAGAACGTGTACAGTACAAATTTGGGTTTTTAGATATAAATAATTACTTTCACCGCTAAGTCAGGGGGCTTCATTTATAAACTTTTCTACATTTTGTGATGTCAACACTTTTTTACATTTATACCCGTCTGACTGTCATTTTAGCATACTCGTTAAATTGTGGTAATTTTTAATGTTCAAATTGTGCTTTATCAGAACTTTAACATTGAATAGGTATTCCAGAGAGACGAAGGCTTCATTTTGTTGGAAAGATCATTGAAATACGCAAGAAAACATTTTCGCATAAAGATTTAGATTCCCTACTGATTTTCCACAGCACAATTTTTTTATATGCAAGCTTATATTTTTCCTTTGAATTTCGCGGTATCAAATTTTCAACCACTAATTTAGCTTCATCTTTAATGTCTGGCGGTGTTAAACACATTGAATCGGAAGAATTTTCACTTTGAGAGCTCATTTTTAGCAAAAAAGTCACTAAATAAAAACAAAATTTTCGCTGAACCGCGCTTTTATTAGTTCTTTGTTTTTTTTAAGCAATGGTAATTGGAACTATACAGCTAGGGTTTGTACCCGGGAAATCGGTTGGTTTCATTCCCGGGAAATTCAGCTCGAGAAACGTCGAGACATCGAGAAGTTGAAATTAAACATATCTCCTGCAAAAGTTTTTTTTACGCTTTCTTTATAACCCCAGGTGTGTTTCGCTCATTCGTGTTTCAACTCCCGCCGTGTTCGGATCGGATCATAAAGCCAGGACAGTGCATTCAGTTACGCACGCGTAATAGAATTGCAAAGTAAACAATAGTATTATTGACTGCAAAAGTTCAAGTGTTTGTTTTGTATTAAGTACCATTTTTTTTTAATTTGAATAGGTATTTCGAAGAAATTAAACCTATGTTTTTTTTTAATGAAAAAAGATAATTTAGTGCATTAATTTTAAACAATTTCATTAGTTGCAATAATCACACAAAAACCTAAAGTCCTAAACTTATTATTATTATTAAAGATTATGTTGATTTTTACCATTATTAATAAACACATTTAAATTAAAGACTCTCTTTATTATTTAAACAAAAAAATTAGACGTATATTTATTTTTTTCTCGATAACCCGAGAAGACCCGAGAAATCAGGCTCGAGAATTCTTGAGACACGAGAACTGAAAAACCTCGAGAAATCACAAACCCTATATACAGACAAATATGGAATAAAATCTTTTTGTACTTATCTCTATAAATACAAACAGCTGTGTTTTAAATAAAATCTTTTTGCATTTGACTTTTTAAAACGTTTTAACGTCAAAATAGCGGCTGGCAATGTTTTGCCGGCCTGTTAGAGCGGCATGCAAAACTTTGCCGGCCGCTCCTTGAAACAGAACGGCAAGGTCGACTTTGCTCAAACAAGGTTGTCAAAATAATGACCACATTACATGCATTTTTGAGTAAAGATCATATCGGCGCATGCTGCAACGTGGCTTTTACGACCTCCACTTCGTCCGGGTAGCGTGAAAAAAAAAATACTTTTCCGTATATAATTACAATGAAAAAATTAAATTTTGAACCTAAATTTCATAAACAAACAAAATGTTTATAATTCTGTGTAAGAATCTTCGAAATCAAAGAAGTAAGATAATTTTTGCGAAAATCACAGAAAACGTCGATTTATTTTGAATTTTCCTGTCAAAAGTAATAGTAATAAATCTAAAAATTAAAGTTAAATTTTGTTTTTACGTTTCCTTTGTATTTTATTAATATTTGGACCATCCATAATTTTGCCTTCAGAATAAGAGATCTATGATGCAGGTTTGGTATATGTTTTCACCCAATGAGACCTTTTTATCGGGATGCATAGGAAAGTGCTATAAATTAATGGGGACAGCATCCATACAAATTAGTCCTTTCGTTAAAACTGAAACCAAAAAATTATCAAGTTGCGGAAAAATCGAAGTCTTACTAAGTTTGAGTATTAAATAAAAACGTTATCTGTTTGAATCAGCACCTCCTTATTTTGAACATCTATTCTTAAATAAACAGCTGCACATAATAGCTGACAATGACCTAATACTCAAGACGATGTCAGCCGCCATATCGTATTGGAATTCCAAATTAAAGTTAACTAGTCTGTGTCTATGGACTTTAGGTAATGACTTCTCGCTCGAGTAACCTCTTCACGCGAGGCGGCAGTGACGGCTCTCTACGGTAAGAGTTAATTAACGGCACATAAACATCGTGTGTGTGGTTTTAAACAAAAAATACGCAAATGTAAAAACCACCCGAACCAAAAATAAAACATGCCGACGTTGTCGTCGCGCGCGCAGATACGCCGTCGTCGCCGAGCCATGCGCGGGCTACTCCCGGAATACTCGCGTACTCACCGAAAATACTCCAAGATACGTCCGAACGCGACCGCTCTTACCATTTTGTGACCAAAAAACATAATTTCGCTATTACAACGTAAACAATGTTTGACATTCGTTTGCAAAATTATTACAACGACTACAAGTAACTACAAAAAGACGCAATTAGAAGTGGATTTTATTGATAAAATGAGAAGTCCTTACAACTAATTAAGTTAATAATTTTAATGTTTTTGGTTTCCTTGAATGGCGTGTGTGTGTTAGTGGCGTCATTGTTTATTTGGGTTGGTGCGCACGACAGCCGGCATTCATGTTCGCGGGTGGTGGAGCTGGATTCCAAAAGCAGTCCAAACCGCCCTGGGAAAGTTGTAATACCAACTCTAACGTGCCTACTGAAATATCCCCGAGCTGGTAAGTTACATGACAATATGTATTATGTATTATCTATACTATACTTTATAATGATATCGTTTGAACTCCTAGGTGCCGTCTTAAGCTGTATATAATATCAGTACCCTCGGCAGAAAATATCTTACTACATTTTCATAAAAAGAAGAAGTAAGTACAATAATGTTTTTTTTGAAAAACAAAGTGTAGTCATTAGGTTAGATTTCTGAATACAAATTTGTCAAATGAGCAGGACACTCCAAAGATCCTCGGGAACTTTGTAGATTGCCAAAACAATTTCACATTTTAATTTACATGCAATGTCACTGTGCATAAAGTGATCTGCATTTTTATTTATATGTAAAATCATTAACATTAGTTTTTTTATATATTCACAATTGGTAAGCCCTCAGCATCATCTCACCTGGTGGTAAGTGACGATATATAGATACGTAAGTCACTTTGAGATACTAACATTTATGGGCTATGTGACCTGCAATACTCGTAAATTTATTTAAATTACCGTATGCTCTTTTTGGGCTAGTCTAATGAGTTTCCAAGGATCTGCAGAACATTGCGCTCTTTGACAAATTAATTGTAACCAAGGATCTAACCTAATGAGTGATACTTTATAATTTTCTTAAAGTTCTTGATTTTTTTTGGATGCTTGTGAGACAGGAGATCGCACATAAAGGAAATATCTCTCTTATTCATACAGCAGTCAGCGAGGCGAGGCGTACCTTATTTCGGCATGTTTAGCACCTCTTCTGTTCAGTGCTGAGCATTTAGCAACTTCCGTACGAAAAATTAAGTAGGTGCTTAATAATATATTTTTAAAGCATTTGCTTGAAAAGTAGTACTTTGTATTCCAGTTTACTGTACGAAAAATTGAATTTACCGCTTTAGTGCGTTTTACTTTTCCACTTTTTTTAAATTTCTAGCAAATACAAATTATAACAACCAAAGATACAGACCCTTCAATCCGACTTTTGAAAAGAGAATCTAAAAAGAGTTATATCGTTGTGAAGAAAGGAGATTTTATACCACCACGGTGGCCTGTGTCAGAAGGAGATAGTTGGATGACGTATGAAGCGCATATGTCACGACAACGAAGTTTCATGCTTATCTAATTATCCCAGGTCTTTTTGGCGGGAATTTGTAGCGTTCAGTTTGTCATTTTTCTTTTATTATCCGAAAAATTACATTTAGTGGTTTTCGATGTGTAATATTGATAGTGTATTTATCAGCGAAGTATCATTTATGTGTTTCTTGTGTAGGATAATGAAATAAAAGTGTGTATACTGTGTTTCGAGTTCCCACAAGAAGTCCGAGCAAGCTTTAGCAAAAGTGCTATCATTTTGCTAGAGTATGTAGGTTAGGTTAGTTTATAGACAATGATATGATGTGAACGTGAAGAAACAGTGACCTTGAAGACTGAAAAGGAGAAAAATACTACTTCTGAAAAATATACTGAAAATTACTGAAGACGTGAATTCTACAAATTAATACTGCTGAAAAACATATACTGAAGACTAGGCGGTATGGCCAATGAGCCTTAGCCTGCCCTAAAAGGGCGAAGAAGAAAAAAAAATCTAATTATCCCAAGCCTAATTATTGTAGTCTATTTATATACTATAATAATTAGGCTTGGGATAATTAGATAACTAATTATTATAGTCTGTTATATTTTAAGAAAAAACTTACGCATGTGTATGTCTGCCTAGTTAAAATAAGGCGCCATGAATACAATAGTAGATGGAGCGTAATAATATATTTACGGAGATTCTAGAGTAGAATCCTGAACGTAGCGAGGGATTCAAAGTACGTCGCCCGAGCCAAAAATATATTTTGCGACCGAGTGATATACTGTACTTTTCATCACCCTTTACGAGAAAATAAAAGGCGCCTCATATTTTATTCTACCGGGATTTTGCAGGTAATAGATTAACCATCTCATTTCTTGCGTCAGTTTTAATACCTTCAGGAGTTATTTTATACTTTCACTGTCACTTGAAGAACTCATTTTTCAAAACAAAACCATGAATTTCTAACAATCGTGAACAAAATTGACGAAAACGCGGGCTGTAGTTCGCGCGTTTTTAATTTGATTTCTTTTTTTTATTCAGCTGGCAGCGCGACTACGGGCCGTCGTACCAGCCAGTCTTTATTCAAACAATATTTGCGTTCGATTTCTTTGGCGCTGAACACTGAGATGTTCCAAATTCAAAAAGTGCGCGGCCAAGATAATTGTGGCGCACTTATAAAGATGATTAAAACTCATTTCATTACTGCCCGCTAAAAGTTTCTTATAGAAAACACCAACTTTGGGTGCACTTAAAGGCGAACCAAGTCGTCCTTTTCGAATAGATGGGATGAAAATTTAATTAATGTGTAGTAAATTATGTGTGATAGTGATATTTATAGGAAATATATTTATACCTATCAATTTATAGGAAAAATAAAGTAAGATAATTCCACTGGACATTTTAAATGAGCTGAAGATTTCAAATAACTAACCGTGTAAAATGAACTTTGGTTAGCAAAACCTCGATTGGTATGTATATTGTTTTTATTTTACCTGTTTTCAAACAACTGAATTGAAAAACGTTGTACGATATATGAGAATATATATACTTTGTTAAGAGTGTAAAAGCAAAGTATATATATTAGTACTAACTGAAACGCAAAGTATCGATTCAAGCCGATCTTCTTTCTTGCGTTTCATAATTAAATTCTCTTTTGATCTTGTTCGTCTAAAAAAATAGAATTTGAAAATGATTGCGAGCTTTTGACAAGACAGAGAAAAATATATGACGATGTGTTGTCGTATTTTATACTTTTTCGTATTATAAATATTTAAATCATTGTGTATCATAGTGAGCCTCTCAAGTTTTATCTGAGGTAAGCGTTTTGTGTAAGAATTCCGCTTTTTATATGTTTTTGGTTCTGCTGCGAACAAGTTTTACCTTTTTTCGTAGGGCCCTACCCGCCGCCCTCGAGCTTTAAAACCCAACCAGCTACTTTACTTGGCTACACCGGGAACAGAGCCGTATCCTCCGCCAGCTGGCCATCAGTTACGCTGCTCCACCGAGAGTACGCCAGGCCATCAGTTTCGCTGCTCCACCGAGAGTACGCCCAAAGACAGTGAGGGGGAGCTCTCCTATCCACCACCTGGCTCATCGCGGTACTGTTTTCTCCGGACATTCAGCTAAAGAAATGTGGACACAAATTTTATTTCTTAAAAAAAATCACGTAACTTTTAATAATATAAACAAAGTAAGGGTATTTTAGGAAAATTTTATAAATTTAAAATTTTTAACGTTTGAATATTATAGGCAATATTTAAATTAAGGGGAAGCAACGATCGTTGCCAAACCGGCAATCTATTTAAAATTGGGTAATTCTTTTTTATTTTAAATATTTGTAAATTTAAGTAATTTTCAGCATGTGAAAAGTTTTATATTGTTTACCTTTATACCTATTAAAAATTAAAAGTATTCCATATTACCCCAAAATTTATTTTCTTCCCGAAACTCATATTTAGGCACTGAGTAAAAATTCTACGTATCATGTAGCATCTTGTTATATTATTCAACCTATTTTAATTAAATTATGCTGCATAACGTAGTAAAAGGTTACTGGCAAACTCGTGACGATGTAAACCCTCGCCTGCGGCTCGGGATTACAAATATCAGTCGAATGCCACTTTCCTGTTTACCACCCTTGTTTCATAAAACAACTTTACATTTTAAATAATGGCTTGATTTGCTTAGTAATACAGTATTGTAATCTGTTATCCACTGCCTGTCTTAAAAATTCCATTCAACACTTTATTTCTGAGAATCAAAAGTCGGTGTCTAATAATGTTGTCGTTTAGTTTTCTTCGTATTGACGATCAAATGGTCCAACGATAAAATGAAAGAGTGGCTAAAGTATATTTTAATATTTTTGGCATCGACTCAAAACATTGAGCACTAAGGAATTATTATAATCAAACGTATGATGCGATGAAGTTTTCTAGATTAATTTAATACAAATTTATGTGAACGGTTGTTTATGTCATATCTCACATGTATTAAATTATAAATATATTTTATGTATATCTAAGTATTTTAAAGATATCCATATTTCCTTTAGATTCCTTTAACTTTATTTTCACGTTTTTCTCGTCTATGCTAACAGTTATGGATACATATTCGGCAAAAGTCAGTGGAAACTGCTGTATAGATCTTCTACAATAAGAAAAAAGATGTCCGTTGGAGCAGTAAGCTTAAAAGATGTAGCGAAGGCAGGGCTCCCATTGGACTGGCTGGACCGACGACCTATTATTATAAATATATATAGGATGTAGCATAAAGGTGAAAATGATACTTTAAGGTGGGCTTCCACTCGGCAAATTAAACAAATTTCTTCAAGAAACTTATGACCAATTCGCAAATTTTCTTGGCTTCCTATTGTTCAGCTGACCGATTTGTAACAAAAGTTGAAAAAAATATTCGCGAATTCAGCAAAGTTGTAGAACAAAAGTTGTGGTTTGATGAGTACAAGCACACCTTAATCACAACACAACTTTAAGTTACAGCCTTTTACATATATCCGCTTGCATTTTTTTTGCATGAAATTTTCAGAAAATCTTGGGATTAGCCCAGGCATTGTTTCCAATAGTATTCAAGACTTCTTAATTAAAACGCTTACTCTACTCAGATCCCTAGAAAGCATAAAAATATTAATTGTGATCTGACACGCGGGAGGGATTGCTGCGCTATGCTACCCGATCTCAGATCGCAAGCGGCACAAAGAGTTTTAAGTACGACAAAAGAGATAACATTAAGTAAAAGAAAGTATTCTTAACTGGATTAGCTAGAGTTGAGCGAGCGAAGCGCGCGATAATAGGTTCGTTAAGTTTGATGATGATACTGTCGATGGTGAATCTGACAGCTACGAAAAAAAAGTTGCTGTCTGGTCAGTCGCTCACTTAATATGTCAATGACCCATGTTCATGAATTCGTATCCATACCGCTGTATTGCGTTTGTACTGCCTGCCGAATTACAGAATGAAAGTAGGGAAGCCTAATCTGAGTAGCGGTAGGAATTTATATCCACAACGTTTGTAAAGCCTTCTGCATTACAGAACTAAAAGCAGGGTAGCATTTAATCCATCAAACTGCGCGTTCAATACAAGTACTGGTGTTCTGAATACTGAAAGGATTTCCATATACGCAGCGGAGCGAGCCGATAATATATTATAATCGTAAATTTAGAAACTACTAATATCTATACAGAGTGTATCGGATAGGGTTAGGTACCGATACTTCAATTCAATTTTTATTTTCATTTTTTTGCAGCTGTTCATGAAAAATATGTTTTCTCTTGAATAAGCAGCAGTACAGACTTCAAAATGGTCTCATTTGAAAAGAATGCGATGTCCTAATGGTGAGTTCGATGAAATGTGGTGTATTAAATGCCCGTAAAATATCGGTAACGCTATCTGATACACACTGTACATTAAAAGAATTTATAAAACTAATGCGAGTCCGTCTGGCCGCTCTATCCAACCGATTTGCTTTTTTTTTCAAATGAAAGCTATATATGCACAGGTTTGTTATCAAGCATTGGAAATCGCCAACTTTCGCCCTTCTAAATATTTTACACAAAATTATAAAATCTAATATGAGTCTGTACGGCCGTTCTATCCAACCGATTTGCCATTTTTTTAATGAATGGTATCTATGTATACGTTTGTCGTCAAGCATTAAAAATCACCTAACTTTAGCCCTTATGAAATGTTTTTTTTAAATTATGACATCTGTTCCGAGTCCATCCGGTAGTTCTATCAAACCGATTTGCTTATTTTTTTTATATCATCATCATCATATCAGCCTAAAATCGTCCACTGCTGGACAAAGGCCTCCCCCAAGGATTTCCACGACGACCGGTCCTACGCTGCCCGCTTCCATCGGCTTCCCGCGATCTTCACCAGGTCATCGGTCCACCGCGTGGGAGCCCTGCCTACGCTACGTTTTCCGGTGCGCGGTCGCCACTCGAGATTTTTACTGCCCCATCGGCCATCTGTTCTACGAGCTATGTGCCCTGCCCCACTGCCACTCCAGTTTAGCGATTCTGTGAGCTATGTCGGTTACTTTAGTTCTCCTGCGGATCTTCTCGTTTCTGATTCGATCACGCAGAGAAACTCCGAGCATAGCACGCTACATTGCCCTTTGGGTGACCAGCCTTTTATATGATCGTCAGTTATTAAAAATCACCTAACTTTCGCCCTTCTTGAGTTATACCCCAAGACTCGAAACGCGATTTTCGTAGCTATCTTTCTCAATATCTCCGATTCTAATTGAAGTACCTACTAAATTATTGTAAGACTGTGTAAAGCTATCACTGTGGCAAAAATATATAATATACTTAAAGTAATAAAATATCGATTTAATTAAATACAATTTTAAAAATATTACCACTTTAGATGTAAAAAAATATACTGTAGACCTTTTTGGCATTAATTGCAAAATTAGTTATTGTTGAATGAAACCAACACATAAAAATTGATGACTTTCATATTAATTGAAAACATTTTTCAAAACTTTTTTGAAATCGAAGAAAACTAATAAAATCATGTAGAAATGGAACATTGGGCGTTCGGTTTCAACGTAACAGCCGCGTTGAAGCCCACATTGATTTGAACTTAAAATGAATAGACTTACGTTCGATATTATTTAAACATGTATTGACCTGCTCGGATTGAGTCATCTTAAAGCCTTATCCAACCAAACGGATTAACATGATAAATCCTCAATCGTCAATAGACTGAAAGTATTTTTTACTATCCCATAGTGTAAAGGTCTTTGACCATTGTGTGTTGCCAGTAATGACATACGCAATTGAGACATGGTCGCTTACTATGGGCCTCATAAGAAGGGTCTAGGTAACCCAAAGAGCGATGGAGCAAGCTATTCTCGGGGTTTCACTAAGCGATCGAATTGGTAATGAGGAGTTCCGTAGAAGAACCAGTAGGGTAACCTATATACAGTGGAATCTCTATAACTCGAACCTCGTTTAGTCGAAATCTTTAGTAAGTCGGAAAAAATTGCCATTCCCTTCCGCTGAACACCTAAATACGCGGTATCTCGAATTATTTAGACTTTGTAACTCGAACAAAATGTAATTTTTCTACGAAGTATTGATGATACATATTTATACTCGATGTTTTCCTTCACCTATATTTATTTACACGATAAATAAATCGGTAAGTATATGTATATGTACGTAAGTTTCGAAAAACTCATTGGTACATTGGCCGTCCGGATTTGAACCCGGCACCTCTGGTTAGGAGGACCGAGTCGTTACCTGTTGAGCCACCGACGCAGGAAGGAAAACATCGTGAGGAAACCTGCACACGCCTGCGAAGAAACTCTAAGGTTGTGTGTGAAGTCGACCAACCCGCACTGGGCCAGCGTGGTCGACTAAGGCCCGATCGCCCTAATTCAGGGTAGGCTCGAGCCCCTCGGTGGGGAGTGTATGAGCTGATATGATGATATTTATACTCTATGACTCGAATTTCAAAAAGAAGACTTCGTAAGTCGTAGTTAGTAAAATATAATGACGTCTTACTTGGAATTCCCCGAAACAATAGCAATAAAATACAAAATGAATGTTCGGGTTCGAGGCTTCTAATCTATTGTTTTTGTCTTGTACACGTGCAATGAATGAATACATTCATGAAACTTTCTAAAAAATACAGCTGTGAACGTGATATTTGTTCCTTGTCGACACAAGACACGATTACTTATAGCGTAGCTTGTCCGTCAGTATTACATATTTTGGCTGTTAACTAACAACAACATGAGTACAAAGCTGAAACTAAAGACTTGGACTCTACGTGAAAAAAGCGATGTTATCAATGCGGTAAAAAGTGGCATGAAAAAAAAGACGTCGCAGCTCAATACGGATTGCCAGCAAGCACTTTTTCTACAATAATTCAGAATGAAGCCGAAATATTGCGAAGATATGAATCAAGTAGCAATTTATCTAGCAAAAGACGGCGTCTACCTGAGTTTCCTGATTTAGAAGTTTGTTGTTTGAGCTTAAAAAAATATTGATAAACAATCTGCAAATTGTATAAATCAAAAGAAGATATAGGATTTTTTTAGTGTACAGTTTACATCAATAATATGTAATTTGTTTTGATATATAAAAAATATATATGAAAAACGTAAGTTAAATTATTATTCAAATTCGACTTTACAAATCGAAATATACACTTATAAATTGCGCCTCTGTAAGTCGAAATTTCAGCAGTTAAGTCTTATGTATCTCGAAGTTCTTGTTAAGTCAAAAACTCGTTAACTCGAATTTTTTTGCATTTCCCTTGACATTCGAGTTATAGAGATTCCACTGTAATTCACAAAATCGCTTAACTTAAGTGGCAGTGGGTAAGGCACATAGCTCGTTGAACCGATGGCCGTTGCGGCAGTAAAGTTCTGGAGTGGCGACCGCGCACTGGCAGACGTAGCGTACACTGTGGACTGACGACCCGGTGAAGGTCGCGTAAAGCCGCAGGTTGGGGGCAGCGCAGGTCCAGTCGTCGTGGAAATCCTCGGGGGAAGTCTAATCCAGCAGTAGACGTCTTTCGGCTAATTTGATGATGATCCCATAGTGGTGAATGAATAAAAAATAGGTTTCTAGATTAAACAGGTATATCAATTCATTCCTTTTGATACCGAATGTTATTCCAGTGTTGGCCAACGAACGCCATACGATTTTCACATCCGTCGATAACTTGTTTATATTTTAATCACGCAAAGACTTTTGACCCAATTTATTTTATAGCGTCTTGTCGAGTTTACCCTACCTTACGTAAAGTAATAAACCCGCTTAGCGCGACCTCGCATTGCACGGATTCGTTATAGAGCAAATTTAAAATTTCGCTCTAAAATACCTACCACTTTTTACGCGGTCAAGCTTGTATCTGGCGAAGCATTGAAATTGTGACATTTATATTTAGTTGGTTTATGTGGGTTTATGAAAATAATTGAGTTAAGATCTACAACAGGCAGTAGACAATACCACCTACGGTTTCTTTTCCCCGTCATTGCCATCGTTTTTATTTTTGTTTGTATTTTTTCCAGTTTCTTAACTGGAACACTGTCCACTGCTGGACAAAGGCTTCACCCAAGGTTTTCCACAACGACCGGTCCTTTGCTGCCAGCATCCAGCGGCTTTCCGCGACCTTCGCCTGGTCGTCGTTTATAGGAGGTAAAACTGCGTTTCTCGCCGCCAGTCAGCGACATGTGCGCTGGGTTAAAGTTATTGTACGATTACGGTTGTGGTATGGTTTTGGTGTTATACTTGCATGTTCATGTTATCTTGTATATCATTCACACATACTCGTAGATTCGGAAATTTAGATTCATTGTTGACTTCCATAAAATCATGAATATCTGGCATATACCTACAGTGCTTTCGCTTTCTCTTCTTGTGATCCGGACGCTGAAGATTAATTATTGTTTTGTTTGTTATCATTATTGTTTTCTTCATAGAAAAGTTCATATTTATTATAAAATTTAATACAATTTATTTATTTATTTACACAGATGTATGTATAAAGAATTACAGAAAACTCCAAGATACTGTATAATAAAAGTAGGGTTAGGTTTAGACAACATAAGAGTAGAATAAAAATAGATTAAGAAGATATATTTAAACTCACTAACACTTTTAAATAGATTAAAAACCGTAAAAAATACCTACAACAATAAATAAAATAAATAAATGAGCAGCTACATAGGACATGTCGACGGCCTATCGCCGATACTCTCACAAAACCTCATGCACACATCATTCACTCTTGTCCATCAATAACTTTTTGTGAATTTGAGGTTTGCAATAGGTACCTAATCAATTTGGAAATTAATTTTTCGGGCATCTAAATAACGAAACGGCTACTTTTGTCAGGTATATATTATGTATAATAAAAAAAATTAAAGTTTCAATAAATAAGACCTGAATACGGAAAATCTTTACATATAATTGGAAACGATGAACACGTTTAAAAAACCGACTTCAATAGCAACAACTTCGTACAATTTTGCATTATTGTTTTAGATTTTTGTTAATTTACTAAAAAAATACCAGACCAATTTTGATAAAATTTATATACTCGTATGAATGACTAACTTGGCAGCACAAAAAAAAATCATGAAAATCGGTTCAAAAAAGATGTTGTCGAATTTAGAATCTCTTGCTTTTTAGAAGACGGTTGAAAATTAACTGGCAAAAGTATATGCTGATAAGCCTAAAAGTTTAGGTACTTATCATAAAATCAATGAACAAAGACTATTTACTAACGTATAAAAGTTAAAAAATGGGATCAAAAATCAAGGTAGCAAATATTATATTAAACAAGTAAATTTAATTGTAGGTGGGCTAAATATTGCACTCGGCATGTATAAGTAATGAATTGATATAAATTAGTAGAACCCAATTTTATTTTTTCATGCGTTTGTACAAAAACCAGTTGCAACAAAATTTATTTATAAGAACTGAGAGGTTAAATATAGCTCTTGCCCATCTTGAAAGTCTGCACTACACATGTCTTTCATGTCTTTGGTATTTTTATAGCATATTTTGTCAGAAAAATCTTAAAATGTCCCTTGACAATGTTGATCAGTGTATTTACTAGACAAAAGAATATGAAGGAAAGTAAAAGAAAAAAAGGTGAAACTAAACTATATATATTAATTATAATCCGGTATCCCTTCAAGCCCCCTATCAAAAGTTTCTTCGTACCGTCAAACCGAAGAATAGCTGTCATACTACAAATATTGTTTTTTTTCTTTCAAAAATGGATCAAACGATTTTGATGAAACGTTGCATATCAGAGTTGCTTATGTTTATCTAGTACATAGTAATACCCATTGGTCTGGGCAAAATAGTGATAGTAGGTATAGTATTCTTCTTCAAATGAAATTGTAACTTGCGATTTACTCACAAATGGTTGGAGCTATTAAATTGACATGTTTTACGAAGAAGTTTATGTTTGGTCATGCAATATGAATTCATCAAAATTATTTGAATTTTTTTTAAAATAAATTATTGTATGAAATAAATTAATGAAAAATATTGTCGAAAAAGTTTAGTGCGGGCTGCCGTACAATTTATTTTTTGTATATTACGTGAATTTGGAGACACGACAGTCGCCAAGTCTAGCCTATCTATATTATATTTTATACCTTTCTACCTAGATTACTACTCTTAGACTTGGCTCTTTATTTTATCTCGCAACTTTTTATGGCCTAGTAATCTTAATCGAAACTTGGCACGTTTTTAAAGAATGTTTTGGTTAGTATCTATTATAATTATTCTTCGTTATTTGGTAGTATGTCTTCACAGTGGTCCCATAGGATTGTATAAAATCGGTAAGGTATTTTTTTTTTAATTAACAGAAACAAAAGAGTCACAAAACGAATAAAAATTACTTGGTTGTTGCGAATGAAGTCGGGTTTTAAGGTGTATAGTGTCGTCAATCATATATTTTTAACTAAATACTCTAGACAACTTTGTCTAAGACTTAAACATCAAAATGAACTTTTTGGTATAATCTCTTCGAAAAAAGAAACTGGCCACCTAAAAAATTTTAAACGAAATAAAAACTCTATAAATATTTTTCCAGTTTAAAAAATTCAAACAATATAATTCTTCTCTTTTACATCATTTTCGATTAAATTGGCGGCAGAAGGTTTATCTTGTTATAAAATTTCTTCGTTTGTTGACTGGAATTTAATTTTATTGTGTTAAACATGTTTTATTTTTGATTTGAAATAAACTATTGGCTAATACGCGGTAATGCCACGCAGTCATTTAACTCAAGATGAAAGGTTACGCGCTGTGGGCATGCTGGAAGCCGGAAGTACACAACGTCAAGTTGAATACGGAATACCTGAGAGACAAGACCGCATTATTTGGAATATCGTTAGGCGGTAGCCTAAAACTACGGCGCGGGTACTGGTTGAAAGGCTGCAAACTCATCACCAGATGGCTGTCAGCACCTAAACAGCCAGGAGCAGACTGCATGAAGTCGCTTTGCGTTCTCGTAGGCCGTTGCGGGTTGTAGCTCTCCGGCAAGGCAATCGCGCTTTACGGTTACGATGGGCACGTGTTCACCTAGAGTGGCCAGAAGATGAATGGGCTCGTGTGTTGTTTTCTGATAAATCCAGATGCGGTTTCCACCCCAATTAAAGGAGAGTACGCGTGTGCGAGCTTCTGGACGTCACGAACGGCTTCGTTGTCCTCAGGAAGTGCATCCCTGTCAGGGGGGCACAAGACTGGTCTGTGCTGGAATTTTTCTTGGCGGAAGAACTGACCTCGTTTTTATACGGGGCAACATGAATGCAAAAAAATACCGTCACGAGGTGGTAGAAATGATTGTTGTTCCGCACCGAATTCAAATGGGAGAGAATTTTATGTTCATGCAAGATAATGCTCGCGCGCACACTGCTGGACTTGTTTTAAATGTTTTCCATGGACATGATATCACGCTCTTAGACTGACCTTCACAGTCCTGTGACTGTGGTCAGTTTTTTATTTACTTTTAAAATGTAAAAAGTGGTTAAAGTGAAATAACTACAATAATTAGACTATCGTTTAATTTTTTTTTAGGTATTGATATGTTCTCCAATATTGTACACTACCCTAACCTACACTACACTACCCTAACCTACCCTACTCTACCTACCTACATACACTACTCTACACTACCCTACCGTACACTACCCTACACTACACTACACTACTCTACTCTACACTACACTACCCAACCCTACCCTACACTACCCTACACTACCCCAGACTACCCTACACTACCCTACACCTACACTACACTACCCTACCCTAAAACCAATTATTTTTTGACTGATATATTTTTTTTATTTAATTCCGAGCATTTTCATATTTATTCACCTTTTAACCTTCTCTGGACTTTCACAAATAATTCAATACCAAAATTAGCCAAATCGGTCTAGCCGTTCTCGAGTTTTAGCGAGACTAACGAACAGCAATTCATTTTTATATATATAGATTCTATACTAGCTGTCCCGGCGAACTTCTTTCCACCTTACACTACACTACCCTACCCTACCCTACACTACAATACCCTACCCTACTCTACCGTACACTATCCTGCCATACCCTAAACTACCCTATCCTAACTACACTACACTACCCTACCCAAAAACTAATATTTTTTTGACCGAAAATATGTATAATTGATGAATATATATATTTATACAGGGTGACTGGTAAGTAGTGCAAATCCTTTAAAAGGGATAAACTACATCTAATTTGCAACTGAAAAAGTCATACTAACTGGGGGTCGGAAATCAATGGTTGTCGAGTTAAAGCCCATTTCATTTTTAAATATTGTATGAAAAACGCATTTGTTCAAATATTTTGTGATATTACAAAAAAAAATTATAGTACGGTTGGCGTGAAAAATACGGTTAAAACTTTTTCATTTTATCAGCATTCCAAAAAAGTAAAATAGTTAAAAAATACAAATGATTGCAACAAAAAAGAATGATTGTTGTCAAAAGGGTGCATCAAATCCCATACAAATTTTCAATAAACATTATTTTCATGTTTTTTTTAATTTTAATTTATCATGTTTTCGCATAAACAAATATCTCTGACCCTCTAGCATCATGACTAACTTTGATTCACAAGCTCATCCAAAAAATATGAACTTTTCTAATTCGAATAGACATAGGTGTTACGAGTATATGCCACATAGTGCGATATAAGTAAAAATTTCTTTTTTTTTTCAATATATGGTGTGATATATCAAATCGAAGTGCTTGTTTGAGGTATGATCACACATGAGTTTTTTTTAAGAGTTTTGTAGTGTATATTTTAGGAGATATTAAATCAAAGGTAAGAAAATTTAGTATCCCCCATATCTCCGAAACTACAAAGCTAAAAATTTTGAAAAAAATACATATACATAGAAATGACTTTAATAGGAAACGCTGAACAATACAATATTATAAATCATCTTCCCGGTGCAAAGGTGCCCATAACATTGGCTAAATTTCCGCGCTGAATGTCTATGGACAGCATGTGCACCAGGAACGATGGAAACCCGTCTGAACCAGGCGACGCCCTATCTCAGTCATAAGACGACGTGACTCCGCACTCCAGCTCTGCTGCTCGCTGTCTCCACTGCAAATGGAGTATGTGTATGAGAAATATGTATGTATAGAAACCCTCGCTTAAACATTACGGGAAAACTAAAGGCTTTAAGATGTCTCAATCCGAACAGGTTGATACATGTTAAAATAATATCGAATGTAAGTCTATTCATTTTAAGTTCAAATCAATGCGGGCTTCAACGCGGCTATTACGTTGAAACCCATACGCCCAATTCTCGATTGTAACATGGTTTTATTACCTGTATTTACTTTTAAAAAAGTTTTTAAAAATGTTTTCAATTAAAATTAAAGGTGTTAAAGTCACCGATTTTTGTATGTTGGTTTCATTCAACATTAACTATGTATTTGTTTAGAAATTTTGCAATTAATGTCCAAAACAGGGTCTACAGTATATTTTTTACATCAAAAGCGGTAATCGATCGAAAAAAAAAATCGATTTAATTGAATAAAATTTTATTCAATTAAATCGATTTTTTTTTACTTTACGTATATTATATATTTTTGCCATAATGATAGATTTACACAGTATTTCAATAATTTGAATTGAATATTGTCATTTGACCCATCTTAGGGCCTTTAAATGACAATTCTAAAACTCAACGTTCCGTTCCTACGGAAAACGCAATTATACGGAACTGAGTCTGAACCAGGAGTTGGACTCGCACTTCGTCTTTTTTTTTTAAATACTCCCAAAGACTAATGAATTACAAAAACGTAGCATTCATGTGTTATCTAATTTGAACAAGTTGATTAATGTGCAGGAACGTGGCTTGTGCTTGGGCTACAATGTAACAAAGTTAGACCGTAATCGTCGGCATCGTAATTTGCTGGATGACTTTGCAAAGTCGCAGCCCCTAGGTGTATTTTAGTCCACTATCGAACCAGTTTCGGCGCTATCTATAATTTCTCAGTTATCGGTAAATTTATGTCAGCGGGCGGCCATAAAAGTGTTGCATATATATATACTCATAACTAAGAAAGATTTTGTTCTTTTTACAACATATCTATCTATAATTTTCAACAACATAGTAAATGTTTTTCTTTCATACATTACGCTAACATAAAGGGGTTAGAATTCCAATATCTTTGTAAGCGAAAGCGACAGGCACCTACCTTATTCTTCTTAAAATCACACTTGGCTAGGACTGTGTTATCCAGTATTACTTTAATTAATAAATAATTTTCGAAAAACTTAAAAACTTTTATGTACCTACCTACAAGAATTTTAATAATTTCGTATTATTCTCAGCATACACGTTCATTTGATACCCATATCATGGGGTGCATTAAAAAATAACTGGCCCGCCATTTTTGGGACTCCGCCATATTGGCTTTAGAATGACGTCACTTAGCTAACCATGCATTGTGCTCCAAACTTAATGTGTATGAGAAATTTCAGCTTAATCGGGAACCGAGAAGTGGTTCTACTTTAGCTTTAAAAATTTGTCTTAATATTAACTTACATTTATTACAGGCTTTATATTAACTTGCTTAGTTTAAGACAAATCTTGGAAGGAATGCGGTGGCTACGGTTTGTCATGTACTAAGTCAATTTATAAAATTACAAGTACGAGTACATACTCACTTAACTAACCATGCATTATGCTCCAAACTTAATGTGTATGAGAAATTTCAGTAGTACCACTTCTCGGTTCCCGATTAAGCTGAAATTTCTCATACACATTAAGTTTGGAGCACAATGCATGGTTAGCTAAATGAGTATGTACTCGTACTTGTGATATTATAAATTGACTTTGTACATGACAAACCGTAACAAAGAAAGTCACTGCATTTTAACGTTTATAATTCTTGGCGAGTTGACTTGTAATTCTTTTATTTCCTTTTCATCTATACAATAACATTATAAAAATGCAAAATATTTTTGTTTGAGAGGATATTTATGGAATTATTAAATTATTATTAAAAAAAAATACTTTCAGAAAGCTGCAAAATTCCTGATCTCGCCATCTGGTGGTGGTTGTAGTACTAAACGCCGCAACAACCCTCGCATGTGACAGTCAGCTGAAACGCTGAAACTGTAACTTCCTTGTGTTTCCTACAGAGGACATTGTATATGGGCGAATATAAAAGGCGCCATCTCTCGGGGGGTTGCAGGAACTTTACGCCTTCGGACTGTGGTTAGAACGCAACGAAGTTTAGTAGTCATGTATGAGTTTCATACTCATGGCTACTAAATAATTAAAGGACTATGGTTAAGATGGCGACTGTAGAAACAATCGCTTCAAATCTTATTATTTTTAAATTATGTTCACCGCGCTACAAAAATGGTACCATCAGGTGAGATGAAACCATGGGCTTACCGATGGTAGATAAGAAGACATAGCAACAGTTGGCAACAGTTAGAAGAAAAATCTAGTATTATTATTTAAGGTCCTAATTTCCTGTTGTAAAGTTGGTCTGTCAGCTGATCGATTTGTTTGAAGAGTCGATCTCGTTTTTTTGCTAACAGCTTGTTAATAATGTTTATTCAGTGATAAGTACCTGTAAGTGAAATGTTGCTTTATTGTTGTGAGTTTTAAAGTGAAAACTTCTATAGGCGCGTAGGGCATTTTTTGAGATGGGAAGAAACCATTAAACTCGCGACACTGTAAGATACCGACACCTTACTAGGAACACTCGCAGGGTCAAAACTTTGCCAACCTAGTCGTTCGTCAGGAACACTCGCAGGGTCAAAACTTTGTCAACCTAGTCGTTCGCCAGGAACACTCGGAGGGTCAAAACTTATAAAACTGTAAAAAGTTTTCACTTCTGTGGGCACTCCCGAAGTGGTTAGGTTTTTTGTTTTAAATTAATATTTCGGATTATATTTAGAATTCTGTTTATTTCTGAGTAAATCAATAATCTGGAATAAAGATTACGTCTTATTTTTCCTGACTGCCCAAAAAGAAGAGTAATGTTTTTCCGGTGTATGTTATATGTATTGTTTTATATTTATTGATCCTGTAGCCTAAACGGTTTCATGGATTTTGGAGTGCGAGGTGTCGTTAGAAACGTTATGAAACCGAAAAAAAAGGTGATATCTAGGATACCTATATTATAAACCGACTGTCCAAAAAAGAGAGGTAATGTTTTTATGCTGTCGGGTTTTTAATATTGAATTAAATTGGTTAGGCTATTTCATGCAAACTCTTCATCGAAAATATATGTTTTTTTAATATGTATATATCATCATATCAGCTCATATACGTCTCCACCGAGGGGCTCGAGCCTACCCACCAGTCTACCCATTAGTCGACCACGCGGGCCCAGCGCGGGTTGGTCTACTTCACACACAACCTTCGAGTTTCTTCGCAGGTGTGTGCAGGTTTCCTCACGTATATTAACAAAGTTAACTAATTAAAATTAAATTGAATCTAAACTATGACATCTAATATGGGCTTCCTTAATATTTACATTTAGTATAGAGATGCTTTGGAGCTCAATGGTTTTCTGTACCATAACCAAGTTACAATGTGAAAGATGAAAATATAATTTTTAAAAAAGATGCTGAAGAGCTTTTGTAATGTAAAGGTTTGAAACCTAGTTTTTAAGAAGATATTATTTGTAGTGCGGGAGGTATGATGGAACGGAGCGCAGCTGCCTGCCCCACCCTCGCCTCCTCCCTGCAGTCAAGGATTTAGACAGAAGGTGACAGGTTTAATTTTAAGGTTAGGTTGTGTTGTATGCGAATATTTCGGGGTTCGAAATAAATATCAAAATATTCAGAAGATGTTTTAATTAATAGCACCTATTAATTGCAATGACTTTCTTTGTTTCTTTGTTACGGTTTGTCATGTACAAAGTCAATTTATAATATCACAAGTACGAGTACATACTCATTTAGCTAACCATGCATTGTGCTACAAACTTAATGTGTATGAGAAATTTCAGCTTAATCGGGAACCGAGAAGAAGTTCTACTGAAATAGGTGCTATTAATTAAACCATCTGGATAGTGAAGTTACTATACTTGTATGTACCATACATAACGATTAGTGGCTTGCTGGCTGTCATATTTTATCTCAAACCTATTGCTGTGAATCAAATAGAGAAATACATAATGCAAAATGGCCAGTGCTTTAGAAGTATTGGCGTACTTGTCGGTTTTGTAGTGTTGCCTTTTGCAATGGTAATTAATTCCAATCACCAAAAATTTAAATAAAAACCACAACAACAACTGTGCCTGCATTTCCGATTAAGGGTTGTGGCGGCCAGCTGCTTACTCCGATTAGGTACCTACATATTTTAGGTATAAATAAAAATAAAGCAATGCAGAGTATCCCCGTATCTGGAAAAGATCCAGGGTGATTGCGACGCCAAAATCTGGCTTCAAAACTAGATTTGAAAACTACAGGCCTATTGTGATTTTTTTTTCCTTGGCAAAGGTTTTTGAAACCGCCCTTCACAGCTGTCTTTTGCCCGAGTGAATGCCACCATAACTAATGCCCAGCATTGCTTTCTTCCGAAACGTTTTGTAGTTACCAACTTGACCACAATGGTTAATGACATATGGAGAGAAGGTAAGCTTCAGGTATTTGTACACTTGCTCTACTTTGACATCCAAAAAGCGGGCGACAGGGTTGAAAATGATACCTGATTAATTAAACTTGGCAACAAGAGATTCACCCCTCGTATCCTCAAGCTATTTCTGAACTACTACCCCTACGTGTTCAACCTAGGGGAAATTCCCAACCTTTTGCTCTGGAATAAGTCACGGCGCAAATCTTGGCCCATTGCTATTTGTGTTTCTAATCAATGATTTATCAAATGTCATACGCAATGTAATGTTTTAACGTTTGCTGACGATGTTAAGATTAATAAAGTAAGCAAAGCTTCTGATCAACATGAACTTCAACTAGACATAGACAATGTGTATGATTGGAGAACAGCTAACAAGTTAATAATACCTCTATAATCTTGCCAAACAATGTCATTTACGCGATCTCCAAGTCCCGTCAAATACTAATAATCATCATAATCGTTTATACAGCTTTAGTACGCAGCATATTGGAAAACAGCTGTATGATCTGGAGTCACAGTCCTTACCAATTGTGGATAAAAGAAAGAAACGCATTCTCATGTAAGAGCCGGTGCAAAAAAAATATCTTTAGAGCTACCTTTAAAAAAAATTATACATATTATCCGTATAATGTACCCTACGTTGTTCATTATAAGCCAATTGGGCTTCCAGTCGTAAGAAATTAGGCATTCTTACGCACTGGCAAAATGTGCCATAAATATAGTAAGAAAGCCCGATGACCTGGTGAGGGTCGCGGGAAACCGCTAGCCGCGGGCAGCGCAGAACCGATCGTCGTGGAAATCCTTGGGGAGGCCTATGTCTAGCAGCTTAGTGGACGTCAGCACAGGAGACAACTCAGGAGCACAGTTCTTTAGAACTATGGCTGGAATACCGTCAGGACGGCAGGCCTTATTCACATCTAGACTGCAAAGAATTTATGAACCTCTTTTTGGTGAATAAGAAAAGGGGAAATTACAGTACCGCATGGAGGTATCTGAGGTGGTATATTATATGCAGTGTCCAGACGCCAATTTTCAGCAAACATACAGGCAAATAAATTTGCCTTGTCGGTAGCGGAGTGAGCCACTGATTCGTCAGGTTTTACCAGTGGAGGCAAAGATGAGCGGCAGAAATTTGACTCGACCGACTTAGCCAAGGACCGAAACGCCTTACTCCCATAGAAGGGTAGGAGGCAAGTTTTGATCCTTATGTGGTCAAAGTGTGCCCAGTGCAGTGTCTTTTTGTAGGACTTGGCAGCTTTATTAAAGGCTTTCTTCTTGGAACGCGTTTCCGGAGCTATGCGAGCTCGAGCGTCAGCCCAGACTTGATAAGCCGAATGTTTCAGGGCCTCAGCCTTGGTACACTCAGCATCAAACCATAGGCCTGTTTTGTATTTCAGTGGAATGTCGGAGAATGGAATGTAGTATTCCATTGAACGACATATAACCTCTGAGACTGCTGTCGCGCAACTCAACGGGTCTCTGGAAGAAAGGCACGTTTACTGCCAAGGATACTATGTAAAAAACTGGCGCTTCTCATCCCATTCTGCTGACTTTTACCGCCATACCCATCTAGTGCCCTTAGGACTAAGATCTGGAGGTGAACATGACAGCACAGATTTTACCAGACAGTGGTCGGAGGTACTCAAAGGAAAGGATACTGACACACTATATCGGTCTGGTTCCATTGTGAGCAGAAGGTCCAAACAGTTAGCCGTTTGGTCGTAAACGTCCGGTACACGCGTTGACTGGTCAACCAGCTGGGAGAGCGTTAGCGTTAGGCCAAGTTTGAACGCCTCTCTTCCAGCGTGATCAGTCTTCTCGTATGGATAGAGCCACTGTATTTGTAGTCCGCGCTCATACATAATGACAATATTATGACAACGCAACGACTCCATAATGTAATCTATTTGTGTCAGTGCAAGAAAATGCTAGAGACGAAAGCGAGAAAGAATACTATTAGTTCAGAATCAGAGTTTTTATTGTTGATTATGGTACAAAGATCTTAAAGTAATATAAAGTTTCACATAATCTGCCTAAAGAGGCATACAATACATTTCAGCTTACACAAAAAAATACATAAAAAATAGAAAAAAAATATAAAAAATTGCATAATACCTTTAAATTTTAAATTATTAATGTCAAATGTTGTGCTCAAGAACATAAATTTAATGTATAATGTCTAACTTAAATAAATCAAGTAATTTCACAATATGTCATCATTTAAATATTCGTACATGTCATAGTATGTCTTTTCTAGTAACAGTTCACGTAACTTGTTTTTAAAACTCATAATATCGTCAAACTCACGGATTTCCCGAGGTACTTTATTATATATTTTAGGACCTAATGTAAATACACTTTTGTGGAGCAGGGCTGTGTTACATGGAACTGTGCAAAGAGTGTTACCATGCCTTCGAGATTTTAAAGTGTTAAATAGGTGCAAATTAGATTTCACAAATGCAGCTACTTCGTAGATAAACATACAAGGAAAAGTTAACAATTTTAGTCTTTTGAAATGAGGTCTGCAGCTGTCAGTTCGATAAATGTTACAAATAGATCTTATACATCTTTTTTGAGCCTTAAATATTAATTCCCTACCAGTTGCGTTTCCCCAAAATATTATCCCATATCTCAGAGTGGATGCGACATAACCATGGTATGCAGTCAGCAAGGCTTCATGGTTTACCACTTTACTCAGCATATAAAGAGCGTATGAGTATCTATTTAGTTTATTGCAAACTTTCTCAATTTGTGTACTCCAGCTCATATTGCTGTCTATGTAAAGCCCTAAAAAATTTGTTACAGAAGCTGTTGCTATTGTTGTATCCTGATACATAGTTTTGAAATTAGTTTTATTGGCTGGTCTTTGTTCAAATTTCATTATTTTTGTCTTACCTAGATTAATATTTAAATTGTTAATTTGCAGCCAGCTAATTAAGCATTTAATATTTTCATTTATGTCGGTTTCTAAATTATCAGAACTGTCATATTATATAACTGTACTGTCGTCAGCGAAGAGTACCATGGGGAATTGAGATGCTTTAGGGAAATCATTAATGTAAACTAGGAACAGTAAAAGCCCCAACACGCTGCCTTGTGGTACTCCATATTGGACATTTCTAAGCTTTGATGTCAATTCTTCATTTGTCTTATTTTTAAAATTTATTCTGTTGATTTGTGCTTTTTGCTGTCTATCTGTAAGGTATGATGATATTAGATTTAAAATGTTTCCCCTTACACCATATGTATTTAATTTTGATAAAAGAATGCTGTGGTCCACGTAGTCGAAGGCTTTTATCATATCCATGTATAAAGCTAATACTGGTTTACTTTTATCCATTTGTACTAAAATTCTACTTAAGAAGTCGTATATTGCCTTATTTATTGTTTTATTTTTTCGAAATCCTTTCTGCTCGTCTACAAAAAATCGAAAATATTTAAAGTAGTCATTTAACCGAGAACATAATATGACTTTTTCCAAGATTTTTGAAAATATAGGTATCAAAACTACTGGCCTATAGTTAGTTATTGTGTGCGTATCTCCTTTTTTGAATAGTGGTTTGATGACTGTTAATTTTAATGCATTTGGGAATGTGTATTTATACTGTCAAAACCTGTACTATTTGTGTTTTTTAGTTCACCAATAATGCGTACCATTTCTTCAGGTGTTGTAGGCAACATGAACATAGAACCACAAACACTGTATTTGCATGTACTACAAGAATTATTGACCGTCAAGATCTACTTGATCTACATAAAAGTTATTAAACGCCTCAGCAATACTTTTGGGGTTAGTTATTACTTTATTATCTATGTACAATTCACTGATTAGTTCTCTTGGGACAATAGTTTTAGTGTTATTTATTACATTCCACGTAGCTTTTGATTTATTTTTCGATGTTTGGATATGATAATTGTTTAAAGATTTTTTCGTTTGTTTTATAATCTTACTCAACCTTTTGGAATAAGTCTTAAAAGTCGTTCTGTCGCCTGTTGTACCAGAAAGTCTATACTTCCACAGAAGTTCACGCTTACGCTTACAACATTGTCTTGTACCATTGGAGATCCACTTGGGTCAAACTGTTGTTGAAATCTTTATTATTTTAAGAGGAAAGCATAAATCATGAAAGAGCCTAAAATTATTGTAGAAAATGTTAAAAGACTCATTTGGATCTGTTTCTTCATAGACATCGTTAGTTGATGCTAATATTTCTTAGAAGTGTACTTTTTATATACTCAACTGTTTTTAGACGCTTTATTACTATTGTGACTGACAGATTTAATCTGAAATACTTTGTAAATTACAAGTATTTATACTTACTTTGTTATAAATATCTACCTAAGATTTGGTGTTTAACTACTGTTATGTTGTATTTTTATTGAAAATAAATTGAATTTAAATTTGAATGTCGATACAGTCATAGGGTCCATTTGAGGGATTCAGACAGGGAAAAGATGGGATTCCATCTGACGGCTGATGGATTCTCCGCATACAAGCGAGCTATAGATCATAGTTATGTACCTACCTATGTAAAAATTCGCACGAGTACGCTACTCTACCTTAGGTATCTGACTATCTACATAATTAATATTTTATAATCTATACTCTCCCAATTTTTTTTGTACTATTTTCAAACGACGTTCAAAAAGGAGGTTTATAATTCGACTGTATGTTTTTGTGTGTGTATTACGCGATATCTTCGCAGATTGTGAACCGATTTACATGATTCTTTTTTATATGACAGCGTATGCTTTTGAGTTTGTCCCACATAAATATTATCAAAATCGATGAAGTTCTTTATTTAAAAATCAACAAATACCAAAAATAATAATGCAAAGTTGTTGCGATGCAAGTCGGTTTTTTTAACGTGTTTAATGTTTTCAATTATTATATTTAAGTATAATAAGCGGCTGCACTCATACGTGGTATGGTAGGCAATTAATTGTGATAAAATGCAAGGGTTATACATACTACTGGCGTGACTGAAGGACGAAAGTAATGAAAAAAAAACTACGGTCTTTGCGACGGGGTAAAGTACTCGCTTGTGCTAATTATAGAGGCCGGGGAACATAATAACTGATATGTGACCTTTGTCACACATCTCAATTTAGTTTTATTTATGTAGGTATAGTTACTTAACATTTTAAATAATTAAACTGCTATTTACAAAATTTAAATATTTAATTACGATTAGTCCATTCAATAAACGCGAGAGGAAGATTTGCCAACAAATTGTTACTGGTCAGGTATTTCTGAATTTTTCATAGTGAAGTATAGTTTCACAGTCAACAGTTCGTAGTTGTCAATTTTTAGTAATCTGTACCTCAAAAGGAAAAAGGAACCTTATAGCATCACTTCGTTGCAATGTACGAGGGCGGTTTGATAAGTCCATGACTTTGGAAAGAAGAAACACTCTTTTTACATATATATTTTTTTATTTTTCTACATAATCTCCTTTCAACTCTACGCACTTAGTCCAGCGATGTTCCATCCTCATACACCCATCAAAAATATATTTTTTGTCAAACCCTGAAAAATAGGCCTCAGTTTCGGCTACCACCTCTTCGTTTGACGAAAATCTTTGCCCGCCAAGCCATTTCTTCATGTTTGGGAAGAGGAAAAAGTCGCAGGGGGCTAAATCTGGCGAATATGGAGGGTGTGGCAATAATTTGTATCCTAATTCGAAAATTTTTGATGTCGCGATTGCAGACGAGTGGGCCGGTGCATTATCCTGATGAAATAGATTTTTTTTCTTTGCTAGATGCGGTCGTTTCTTGATCAACTTTTCATTGAATCTATCTAACAATGCAGCATAGTAAGCTCCGGTTATTGTCTTGCCTTTATCCAAAAAACCGATGTAAATAACCCCTTGGCTGTCCCAAAAGACTGTGGCCATCACTTTACCAGCCGAGCAAACAGTTTTTGCCTTCTTTGGGGCACGTTCCCCGGTAGAAGTCCATTGCTTCGACTTTTGCTTAGTCTCTGGTGTATAATGATGGACCCACGTTTCGTCAACTGTTATGTACCGACGCATAAACTCACTCGGATTGCGATTAAACATGGCTAGGCATTCCTCAGAAGCTGTTACACGATTTCGTTTATGGTCGACTGTTAGTAAACGCGGCACCCATCTTGCAGAAAGCTTTTTCATGCCCAGAATATCATGCAAAATATAAAAAAACTCGTTCAGTCGAGATGTGCACAGCATCACTTATTTCGCGTATCTTCACTCGACGGTCTGCCAAAACAATATCATGTATTTTATTAACCATGCCCTCCGTAGTGACTTCAATCGGCCTTCCTGGGCGCTCGGCGTCATTAGTGGTAGTACGTCCACAACGAAATTCAGTGAACCACTTATGTACCATCCCATGAGAAGGCGCAGAATCACCATAATACTTTTTCAATTTGCCTTCGGACTGCTTAATTGTTTTACCACGTAAAAAATAGTGTTTAATTAGCACTCGAAACTCGTTTTTCTCCATTTTCAAAGAATACTTAGAAGTTGCCTAACTTTTTTGTTTCCAAAAAGCTTGTTTTCGCGCCAAATTTGAAAAAAGAACGGCGTGCGCTTCGTAGTGAGTTTCCAAATATGAGACAAAAAAAAAATATTAAAAAAGTTTTTATTCAACATTAAAGTCATTGAGTTGTCAAACTGCCCTCGTACATAATAAATGTCTGTCTGTCTGTCAAGACCCTTTTTCTCAGGAATGCGTGGAGGTATGCAGTTGAAATTAACATCAAATACTTAGTCTACGGTCTCTTTAGCTGTAAAAAAAATCAAGCTTCTAAGTCAAAGTAATAAAAATGTAGGCCATCTATGTCACATTTTTTGATACTCCCAAGTAATACAGGTTAAGGAAAAACTCCGAATTAAAATTTTGTAGCTAGATCACACAAAAAACATATTTTTACATTTGCAGATGGAGAATTGACCGTGACTTATTGATGTATAGGAGAACATGTTTAAGTTATTTTTTAAAAATTAATTAGGGTATCCTCAGACAAACAATTTTCAAGTATTGACTCACAAGTCCGCAACCCTATAAGTACTATGCGTCCAATACCTACTAGGAAAAATAACACTGATACACACGTTAAACTTATAACACCCTTCTTTTTGCGTCGTGGGTTAAAAAAGGACAGCAAAAGAAAAAATACCTATCGGTACACACCTATCAAGTTTTTGGCGGTTAAAGTTCATTTTACGCGATTTGCGGCTCATTTAAAATTTGTGGCGGATTATCTTACTTTGATTTTCCTACACAACAGTTACACACATCATATTTTTAAACTTTTATTCGCAACAAAAAAAACTCAATTTATTTTAACAAAATTTACTATTGCTAGCACTTTATTTTCCTAGTGTAGTAGGCCGCATACAGTTGTAGTAACGTACAAAGGTTTATTAAAATGTTTTACCTAAATATATATTATTTTTACTATGGTGGCCTCCCTACAAATATCTAGATAGGATTTTTTTAAAACGGCTGGAGAGATAAAATATAAATGCCCTAAACAGAATTTCACGAAAATCCGTTCTGTAATTTAGGCGCTAGAGCATTAATATATATTTATGATACAAGGGTAGTAAAAAGGTCATCACGAGTTTGTTATTTTCTTTTACACCCGTGTGTCATACAACATTTTTCAATACAGTTGTGAGAAAATGTCTCAACTTCGATTTTTTTTACCATCATAATACCTTCTTCACTCCTTCATCGCTCGAAAGAATATTGGATATTTGATGAGAGTAAAAACTTTTTGGACCCTCCATACAAAAATGCACAAAATCAAAATCATTTGTACAATCGATTTGAACAAAGAGTTTTTTTTTGCGAATTCAGCAAATTCATGAATTTCAATTTGTTATATGTAACAAAAGTTGTCTAGTATGATATGTAGAAGCCCCAGTTGACGGAACCTACACCAATTTTGTACATCCTATATGTAAGAAAGATGAAGATAAACTTAAGAGGATGAAGTAGCAATATGAAAACTCTTTGCACGTGACTGCTTGGCGGTTGCGTAAGAACCACAAATAATATTATTTTTTTGTGTTAGTACTCATAATTACGGGAGTTGTAAGTATTTATAATATAGATACTGAGATAGATACAATTATGTTTGAATAAGCGAAAATTTTTACTGTAAATACCGATGAATCCCAGATATCCGATAAGAAAGGTAAGTGTTACTTAGATTGATAAATTACGACGATATAAGTAGGTATTTTAAACAAAGACCTGCAATCTTTAAATTTTCTGTAATTTATCTTTTTTTAGGGTTCCATACGTCAAAAGGAAAAACGGAATCATTTTAGGATCATTCGCGTGCCTGTCTATTGGATCGATTTAGTTGAAATTATACAGGATGTCCCAAAAGTCAACGTTATCCCTTGGAGGGCTGATAGGCCAGCTCAGTACTGATCAGAATATCACAATATGACCATAATAAAAAATCGTTAGTTTTCGAGATATTAACATTTGTTTTTTTCTAATTTTGTATGAAAAACGCATTTGTTTGAATGCTTTGTGATTTTCCAGAAAAAAAACTTATCATACAGTTGGCGTGCCCAATAGGGTGAAAACTTCCTCATTTTATCAGCTTTTCAACAAAGTAAAATAGTTTAAAAAATACAAATTATTTCCAACAAAAACCAATGATTGTTGGCAAAAGAGTGCTTCAAATCCCATACTAATTTCAAGCAAAATGATTTTCATGTTTTTTTAACTCAAAGATTCTTCATGTTTTTTTCGCATGTCAGCCATCTGTGACACTCTAGCATCATTGACTTACTTTAATTCACAGGCTCATCCTAAAAATTTGAACTTGATATTTTCCATATTATAAAATTGTTTAAAAATTTGTATGGGATTTGAGGCACCCTTTTGCAAACAATCATTGGTTTTTGTTGGAACTAATTTGTATTTTATTAACTGTTTTACTTTGTTGAAAAGCTGATAAAATAAGGAAGTTTTTACCCTGTTGGGCACTCCAACTGTATCTGAAAAATCACAAAGCATTCAAACAAATGCGTTTTTCATACAAAATTGGAAAAAAACAAATGTTAATATCTCGAAAACTAAAGATTTTTTATTAAAGTCATATTGTGATATTCTGGTCAGTACTGAGCTGGCCTATCAGCCCTCCAAGGGATAACGTTGACTTTTGGGACACCCAAAAGTATTTTGAATTTTGATTTTTAGAGATGGGGGCCACTTTTAGGGGTAAATTAGAAAATTTTAAAAAAATATTTGTAAACTAAATTATTCTGTGACATACCAAATGTTTTGGCTTGTTGTGAAAATCTCGAAAAATATTTTTTAATATAATTATAAAACAAATAGGTCTAAAGTTTTTAAGAAAATAGGCGAAAATTGACCTATCCAAGGAACCCATACACAATTCTCAAAAAAAAAATCGACCCTCCATACTAAAATGCTCAAAACTGGTCGATCAGCTGATCTATTTGTATTAAGACTTAAAAAATTGTTTGCGTTTTCAGCAAAGTCGTAGAACAAAAGTTGTTCAGTAAGATGAGTAGAACTCCCAGTAAACGGCTCCTACACCAATTTTTTTACAACTTGTATATACATACACATACATCATCATCATATCAGCCGAAAGACTTCCACTGCTGGACAAAGGCCTCCCGTAAGGATTTCCACGACGACCGGTCCCGCGCTGCCGGTACATACATACATACACATATACATATAGGTACATACTTACATGAATAATCCTTACTACTAATACTTACATAATTCTTACTACTAATATTATAAATTCCAGGAAAAATCTTAATAAGGTACCTGCTATACCTAATCCCAAATTCAAGTGTATTCTTTGCTACTAAGTAAGCGTAATTATTATTGTTTATTTGAGTATGCCAGAAGGTGAAGGTTACGCGAGAAAGTAAACACAGCGTGGCTGTACAATTTAAACTAATGTACCTAACTAGGCAGGTACTTTGCTGACCGGGCAGCGTGATGTTCATGTAGAGGTACTCGGTGGGTAAGGTTAAATTGCATGTTACTATTTTCGCGCATAATTTGAATTATGCCATGTTAGTAGGCCAATATCGATTGCTCTCTTTGTTTGTGCTTGTGAAAAATATATAATGTTTGCCAGCGGCTCGTGGAGGACAGTGATTGCATGTCAATCCGACCTCGCGGGGAGCGGCTCCACCTTCACCCCTCGACGTACACTACAGATTGCAGAGGATCACGGAATATCGGATTATATTCCTGTAATGCGATCCACCCGGCAACCCCCGTCTATCCCTTGCATAACAGGGTTAATTGTATGTATTACGTGATTGATAACTGATAAGAGATAAGAAAAGAGAGATGACATTCATTTCTTAAGGTTGTCACACACGGCCGCTATACTATAAGATATATTTAACGTAACAGATATCTTACAATATCGCTCTTCATAGAAATCAATGAGAGTACACACGCGGGCAGATAATATAATAATATAATTCATCGGCGTCTATCTTAAGATACCGAGCGATACCGCGCGAGCTCGCGGTATTTATCGTAAGATAAATACAGCATGATTAAAAAGAGTTTTTAACCGCCTGCGTGGCGTAATGGTTACTTCATTCGCTTCACACCAAGCGAAGACTCCAGGCGAAGTCAACTTTATAAGACTCGATTTGGTTGATGGCAGGGCATATTCATAGCCCGCCTGGCTAGCTACCCCATCTTATCTAAGTGTTGCCGCCAAACATTTTTTTTTCACAATTGGTAAGCCCTTGGCATCATCTCACCTGCTGGTAAGTGACGATGATGCCGAAGATGGAAGCGGGCTTACCAAGATTCCCCAACGCAATGGAGATATCTATCTTCCTTCAATGGCTATCTTATCTTCAAGCCGGAACATATCAATGTTGTTAACACTGCTGTTTGGCGGCAAGACTTAGATAAGATGGTGGTAGCTAGCCAGGCGGGCTATGAAAATGCCCTACCACCAACCAAACCGAGTCTTACAAAGTTGACCCCGCCGGGAATGGAATCCGCGGCCTCCTGGTGTGAAGCGAATGGACTAACCATTACGCCATGGAGGCGGTTTACAGCATTGATGTGTTCCGGCTTGAAGATAAGATAGCCAGATCCCCATTGCGTTGGGGAATCTTGGTAACCCCGCTTCCATCTTCGGCATCATCGTCACTTCGTCAAAGTTGACTTCGTCCTCTGAAAGTAAGGCCGTGGACAGACAGATGGAAAGACGGAAAGACGGACAGACAGACAGACAGAAATGACGGAACTTAAGGGTTCCTTGTTGTACTACGGAACCCTAAAAAAAGGCGGGTAAGCGATATTAGTTCAAATTCTTTTTGATATGTAACATCTTTCCTCTCGCTTTCCTGCAATCGGGGGAAGTGATTTCGTGAAAAGGGATGGAAGTGTAACAGGAAATGCGTTTTTTTCAGTCACGAAGGCTAAGGAAACATAGCCATGCCACTTTATTTTTTTCAGTCATGAAGGCTAATGAAACATGGCCATGCCGCATAACGCAAGGCTGAAGCCGAAAGGCCGGTAGGTTTTTTTACTTTTTACACATCATATAAGACTGTAACTGTACTGTAAGGCTCGCTTGTTTTTTAGTAAAGTTTAATGCATATCTATTAGGCTTTTGTTTACATTTCATATGTTGAAATGAAAAATGGAGTGTTGTACTCGAATGAAAGGCACCCATTACAGACTCGAATTATTGTCTCCAAAATATCTCGTCAGAAATGGGTAGTTTCATCCATTCTAAGCTTACCCCTTGAAAAAAGCTGTTCAACTTTAGCTTCAAAAAACACCACCCATCTCTCTAGGCTTTTATTGTTGCCCTATATCTTTTGTCATCACCTAATTACCATTTGAAGTGGACTTTGGCCTTGGTATTTAAAATGGACTATACGTAAGTATTGCGTGTCAGCCAAAGTGTGCGTAGCGTAGTAAACGAAGAAGATAAACGTACCTTAGTGATTAAAAGTCTCCAGGAGGCTCGAGTTTCCATACAAACGTAGTTCCACTTTAATACAAAAGCTACAGGCCGGATTGAATCCAAACTTTTTAAATATATTGAGTAGATACATATCGATGTTTGTAATTAGTTTATTTTAACTTTTTAGTAAATTTTAACGTAACTAAACGAAGGCTTAAATTAGTTTTGTACTGAAAGTTTGTAACGCTCTTATTTTTTTCCGTTTAATATTAGTACATCGAAAACTAATTACAAACATCGATATGTGTCTCCTTAATATATTTGCAAAGTTTGGATTCAATCTGGCATGTAGTTTGTGTCTTGTGTATTATAGCGGAACTACGTTTGTATGGAAACTCGAGCCTCCTGGCGGCCCTTAAGGTCTGCAGGCGGCGTTTTGTCTAAAACAGGAGAAAATGGAACTCTTATAATTTCGTCATTCTGTATTTCACAGTCAATTGTGTAGGCTATGGTATAGTTCGTTCGCTCATTTAACTGCATCTTTGATGAATATGCACATCGGTGGCTACAGTTGGCTTCGCGCTCACGCCTTACATAATTGATCAGATCCGTTTGGGCTAATTCCGCTGCTCTCGCGAGTGACATGCTCTCAAATAAACGATTATGGTCTCGATCGGCGGAGCCAGGGCGGCCGCGGCCGGGGCGGACGTCCCTCTGTCTCGTGCTTAGAAACTTAAATAGGCACGTAGTTACCTACTACATAGGTATTACTGCGATCCGATCACACACCTCCATTATCAAATCGTTATTAATAACTTTTTACCATTATTTTCAAATAATAATATCCCTTAGCTTACATATTGGGAGTGGTAAATCCCATTCACACTCCGACGATTCTTAACATAACCCGATGCAATTTGTTTTGTAATAACTTCCGTCAGATGAAATTCTTTCCGTGCAACTTGATTGTTTTTTAAGAAACGAAGTTTTGTTAGGAAAAATGCAACAGCTTGGATTGAATCGATTCTTTTCATGTCGTGTTTGGGTGTAGAGTAGAGGGGAATGAAAACTGAGTTTACCTTCTATTAAATAAAAAATTTAGTGTGTTTGGCAGCACCGTTTGTCCGGCACAAAAATAATGATTTCATTTCGGTATAGAACAGTTCTTTTAACTCCTTTGCCATTCGTGTTCCCACTGCTATTCTTATTATTTGAAATTTGAACGTCGATAGTGAATGACTATCACCATTGATGATGGAGACCAAGAATTAAGATTTGTAACAGCTTTGTTTTGATATTAGTAAGTATTAGTAAGTAAGTACTACTTACCTAGGCACTTGTTAAATGTTTTATCAAAAGCACTAAGTCGTGTCCTTGCTACAGGACTAGTTAGGGCGCCGATGGACGGATACGTAAAGTTGTCAGGGTCAAAGGGGAATCCGAGAGACAGGCAAGTGGGCGCGGGGCGGCGGCGCGGGGCGCGGCTCCTGCTGGTGCCGGCGGCGGCGAAGCCTCGCGACACTCGCGCGCCCGCCGTCGACGCGCCTCCACGCGCTGCTCTCGGTACGAACACATTACGTAACCCGACATCTGTTGAGTCCGAGCCGGGCACCGCTCACGCGCTTGCACCGCTCCACCGCCGGCATGCTGCAGCCCGCCACCAGCGCCTGCCGCGGCGACGACGTCGCTCTGAGTACACCACACCAAGCACCCGAATGATACCTTAAACCTGTTCACTGATTACAACTAACTTCCGTCACATTCATCATTGCCAGATAAAATTTAAGTTTACATACATATCTATAAGTTGTGATTCGACGCTTTTCGCTTGTCCGGTTAGGAACTTTGTGGAGTCGAGCTGTGAAAGAAGACTGATTTGTTAGGATTAACTTTTTAATAATTTACACGAAAATAGTAATAATTAATTAGGTGTAGTAAGAAAGCCGCATTAATTGCTGATTTCACTGCCATTTATATACGCTTTGATAGAAGCTTTCACAGTCTGCCGAGCCAGCCACTAGGGCGCTTAGTTATATTTAAATAAAATATTGGAGTTGAAAGTTTCGGTTTCGAGTAGATTCGCCGAGAGATAGGACGTAGAGCCGCAGCGCCGCAGCGCCGTCCTTATAGGGCCGGATATCGGGGACGTTTCGAATACCTAGCCAAGATTCGCGACAACATCAGCTCGTGGGTGCTGTGGTGGCGTCACCGCCGTCTTCGGATGGGCGCACCGCAGACCCCGAAGCATTACGAGGAGGATGAGCTGGTGCCCCGCGTGGCTGTAGAAGAGGTGCGCGAGGGCAAGCTGGAGCGGCGGAGAGGGGCGTCGGGCCCGCGCCGGCGCGGTCTCGACTCCGAGTTAGAGGGCGAGCGCCGCCGGCCCCGGCGCACACCACGCAAGAGGTGAGAACATCTTCTTCATTTTAGCACACGATCACAAAACTTTGAAAAGTTACCTTCTTTCCCAGTTTATGTTATGATACAATTTTTGACTTATGAACGGTGTTTCATTTGACTTTTCTATATATGGGGTAACCGTTCTGAAATCGGTTTTACTATTTTAGTGTTTTTTGGAACTTTCTACCATTCACAAACTAAAATGAACTTTCTAATACTATAGTCAGTAAATAATTGAATCAGATACCATTTTAGCGAACATAGACGAAAAGTTTTTAATATACTTTTCGTAATATCTATAAACGGTTTTGAAAAAACTAGTCAACTGCGACTCGGGATAACACAAACAGGGTTCCGCACCAATACTTTAACTACCTACAGAACAAGACCATTCTTCAAGACCAAACAGATTGATACATTTTTGATCTAGGTAAATAGGGTTCTACTAGTTCTGGGCTCTACAAGTTTTATTTTTCATGTGGGATTGGAAGATATTTAGATTTTATCATACGTTTTATTTTAATCTACGCATTGAATCTCATGTACTGTGATTATTTCAAGACTTTAGGCCCATTACGGAAATTGAAAATTTTCGCCTATTTTCAACCGACTTACAAAAAGGAGGAGGTTCTCAATTCGACTGTATGTGTTTTTTTATGTGTGTTACCTCAGAAATTTTGACTGGGTTAACCGATTTTTATGTTTTTTTTTATTTGAAAGCTAGTGCTTTCCGTGTGGTCCCATATACATTTTATCAAAATCGGTGTAGTACTTTATTAGAAAATTAACAAAAACCAAAAATAATAATGCAAAAATTTACTAAGTTGTTGCGATGGAAGTCGGTTTTTTTTATTAAATATCTTCAAAACTATTTATCCTAAAATTATAATTAATATATTTGTAATTCTCACAATAAGCCCTTTCATTTGATATGACATACAATATAGTTTGCAAAACATTTATTTTTAATTTTTTTATTTACTACCTACCTAAAAGTGGCCCTTTAAAATTCATTTCTTTAAGTTATACTTTCGTCTTTGGGTCACTAACTTACATATGTGCAAGTACCAAATATCCACCCAATCGGTCCACTTGTTTCGGAGCAAATTGGCTTGACGGACGGACGCACAGGCAGACCTTTTTAGGTTTTACCCTTTGAAGTACGGAACCCTAAAAATCTGCCAAGTGTGAGTCGGGCTCACGCATCGAGGCTTCCGTACACAATATACATTATTATTATTGTTTATACACTAGCAGCTTAAAAGCTGATGCGTGTATTTCACTGAACTTATGTAGTTTATAAATATTGGTCTAGTCTGTTCTTAAAACTGTTCACGGATGGAGCACTTATAACTGTCTCTGGTATCTTGTTCCACTCGTTCCCTACGCGAAGTGGCAAGAAGTGACATACCTGTGTTGTGTACTTATAACCGCCGGTAAGCCGCCGGATGCGGGCAGCGCAGAACTGGTCGTTGCGGAAATCCTTTGTCCAGCAGCAATGGAAGTCTTTCGGCTGATATGATCCTATAAAGGTTCCTTTTTTTCCTTTTAAGGTACGGAATCCTAAAAATTGAGAATTTTGAGAGGAACGGAGTGCTAGCTACGTAGGGATGTAATCTCTTGACGAATTATAATTTATGTAGTGTCTAGTCACAGAATAGTGAAGGAGTTTTATTAAAAAGTACCTAATAAATCGAGCGTCGATGGTGTAACGGCTAGGGCCGCCTCCTCCTGTCCGGGAGATCGTGGTTCGACGCCACGTACCAATGTGATTTCGAATTTAGATTTCATATGTACGTTTATCCGACGCTCTTACGTTGAAGGAAAAACATCGTGAGGAAACCTGCACACGCCTGCAGAGAAACTCGCAGTTTGTGTGTGAAATCGACCAACCCGCACTGGGCCCTCGTGGTCGACTAAGGCCCGATCGCCCTAATTCAGGGTAGGCTCGAGCCCCTCGGTGGGGACGTATAAGAGCTGATATGACCTAATAAGTACATATTATTACGTCTCCATAAACTAAAGTTATAGTTCAGTCAGAGTCTGATCAGACGCAAAATGTAATGTGGATCTTGAACTAAATCGACCGGTTTTTTGTTAAATAATAATTATAACGTCGGCAAACCTTAAGGTGAAAATTTGGTTTGTACGGCTAACGGCATGCGGCAGTAGTAGATAAGAAGTTAAAACTTCTTACAATTATAGGACACATTATCTCAAATACTTACACTAATAGTAATATTACTTTGAAAACATTATGTCAAATTTGTCGAAATTTACATTTTAAAAAGAATGGGTTCATATTGAAAGGTTTTAAAAATTGATTGTAAATTTTCCAAAACTGTCTTTTAATTTTACATCCCGTAGTTTTTATATCAACAAAAAATTCCAAAAAAATCTCGGAAAGCTAATAAACTAAATACCAACGAATAGATAGACTGACAGACGTGCCAAAACCAAAAGCGTTCCTCGTTGGTCTACGAAACCCTAAAAATAACTGCCCATACAAAGTTTTTCAGTAAATTTTGTCACCGATTTGACATAAGTATACCTATTTCTAGCTATGTACTCGTACTGTACGCCTAAGAGTACTTCGCGTTGAGACTTAACCTAATGTAACGTTTAGACCTAAAAAAAGACGTTCTACGGAAATATTTTTATGCAATAACTCCCAGTCCACTTATTCATTTTTAAAAAATATTTACTAATTTATCGTTGCATTAACATCTTTAAATTAAATGGTATTTAAAGTTTTAAACTTTGCCTAGATATCTCCTAAAGTGAACACTACTTAACTGCGACTGCTGCTGAGGGAAGAGTGAAGAGTACACCTGGACGACACAGCTTCATTCGTGAATTTGAATTTTCTCGTCAATACAATTTTCCTCAAGGTCACCTTATCGATTAATTTTCCCCAAAGCCCACGTATACCAACATTCAACTAAAAAATGTTTTCGAGAACGTGTTTAGAAATATTATTCCCTAACATTTTTCAGTTTCCGTGACCAAAATCTATAAAAGTCCATCGATTATTAATTTATTATATACAATAATTTTATACACAATGTACATACTCGTATATGTAGGTACCAAAAATATTACTCACGGACTTAGAGCATTCAGAACCTCACGGAGCAAAGAGGTAATTATTATCTATTATTATTTATAAAAAATCAATCACTAATGAAAAATATAAAACTTTTACGAAGGTAGGTAGAAAGGTAGGTACTTGTTTAACCGAAGAAATAAGCATCCGTATGGTTATCGTTATCTTTACTATATTTGCGGCTGCATTGTTCAAATTGAGATTTACGGTCTTGAGTTCATAAAAAAATCCATAGAAAGAGCACTTTCAGTTTTATCCGAAATTGCAAATTTCCAGGAAACGATTAAGTTTTTTCTTCCACTAAAAGCCTAGTTTGGACTAGGTATTGCGAACATCATAAAAAATAACAAGTCACTACAACGTTCTCAAGTCAGTGATGTACTTACAAACGAACAGCATTTATTCCCTAATAATCTTATTCGGACTATTACCAAAGAGTAAAAACTATTGCTATTACGAACATTCAAAAAGAAATAGTCAAATCGGTTTAGCCGTTCTCAAGTGATGCGCTTACCGGCATTTAATTTTCAAAAGATAGATGAGTTGCAAAAAAAACGTCCTTTTTAGTACTTTTACTTGTTATCGACAGAAACTTGTACCAGCAATTTCAGCAGCTAAGGACTCGTTGAGATAGGTCATGGATACTATTCATGACCTATCTCAATGAGTCCATTGGATAGAGAGTAACCTCTGATACTTAAAGCCTATTATTTATAAAGCCCGCTAGGGATACACTCCTCTAATTTGTATGTCAGAATCCATGGCCATCGCCGGGGCGAAGAGAGGGGGAGGGGGAGGGGTAAACTGCTACATAGTAAGTCGGGCCGAAATCGAAAAGGGTTATAACGTAGACAGTCGAATTTGCCCAGTTTTGATAACATTTCCCAGTTTTGATAACATTTCCCAACTCTGAAAACGGCATATAAACTACCATTTCAAAGAGCCCCAACTCCTAAACGTCCGTCTGTTATTTGTCTTCATTAGTTGAACGGTGAACCCCTTCGTTCTTCGAGAAGATAGAGAATCCAAGAAGATACTGGCTGGGGTAAGATAGGGCATTCAGTTGAGGGCGGAGGCTCCAAGTCTCGAAAGAAACTATTGGAGGACACCAAATCAGCAAAATTGGTCGACACGTTCTCAAGTGATGGATGATCTTTGATACATACGGCAACTGATTTTTAATTATACAGGTTGCCCCGTCATAAAGCATAAAGTGAAAATAGACTAAAAAAATTGCTTTTTTACTATTATAACTAAAGTTTGAGCTCCTTGTTTGATTAGAGAGCCATACATAACTTTTAAATTATCAGGACAAATTATGTGTGAAGAGAAATAATGAAAAACGAAATATAAGAAATCGCTGCAATTAAAAAAATAATGTTTTAACAGAAAGAACTAAATTTTTCTATAGCATTTTTTCAATTGAAGTGAATTTTCTCGGAATAACGGCCACATATCCCTAGTTTTTCAGTACTCTTTGTTAAGCAGCATCCAACTATCGTTCTACAAAAAAAAGTAATGTTGTGCCTATCTTACTTTTTTAACTAGTAATTAGAAAAAACATGTTGTTTCTGTCATATTTTTTTGACAAGGAATTTCGTCCGAACATCCTGTATACAGGGTGCCCAGTCATGAAGTGCACAAACGAAAGGGAGTGAAACTATTATAGACTCAAATTTATCTTTAAAAAAAAAACAAAAATATTCAGTGTCGTTATTCGACACTATGTCGATTTTCATTAATTATTACATAAGTTTGAGCTCCATATGTATACTCATCTTAAACATTTCCTAGTAAAATTAATAAGTCCGTTACATTAACCTAAGCCTTCACCGTCTGTCATAGTTTTAAACATTACAATTACTTAATAGCGAACATAAAGCTAGGTATATCAGACTTGATGAAAAAATTACAAATAATTCAAATTTGTAGGGAAGGTACCTCACTTAGATTTTTTTTGGAATAATGAAGTACACAGTGTATATTCATTCATGAAGTACACAGTGTATAGTGCCTTATCAAGTCCTAATTAAATCAAACTTTTATTAAAATCGTTAGGGCCATTTTTGAGGAAAAGTAACAATCAACCTGGAGGTTGTATGGGAGGGACCTCATTCCGATTTTTATTGGAACAACGGTCTACTGCGTACTATAGGCCATATACAACAGTAGTAACATTATTAAAAATCGTTAGAGCTATTTTTGAGTAATAAAATAATAAGTGATTCTTTACTATGGTGGCAACCCTAAAAAATCAAGAGGGTAAATTTAAAAGGAAAACGCCTGGAGATATAAAAATAATATTGCCCTAACCCTAATTTCACCCAAATCCGTCCAGTAGTTTGGAAACTAGAGCACCGGTAGAAAGTACACACACACATACACATGCATAATTTTTTTAGGCTATTATTGTTAGACAATCGATCCTCATCAAAATCTTAACTACGATTTTAATTGCTATTATAGTACCTACTTCACTTCTTCGTCGCTCGAAAGTGAAAAACAATGGTTATGTGGCTGTTATTCCGAGAAAAATCGTTTGGTTGATAAAAAATACAGAAAAATTATAATAAATTATTTTTTCTACAAAACAATGATCTCTTATATTTTGTTGTTACCCAACAACGAAAAAAGGAGGGTTATGTTTTTGACAGTCTATGTATGTATGTATATTTGTATGTATGTATGTATATTTTTATGTGTGTATGTATGGAAGTTCATTTGTTCCCTTATATTTCCTAAACCACATACCCAACCTTAACAACCTTAACGTGGTGTCTTTGGATTCGTGCCATCACTCCGCGTGACATAGGATATATAGCATCTAAAAAACAACAATGCGGATTTTATAGTTGAATTACACAACCCAAAAATTTTTTTTAGATATTCATAATATCATGGTCTCACAAGCGATATTATCAGACGGCTCAATGTACCTACGCGCGCTACTATCAAGCGTCACGACTCGCAGCCGCGAGTAGTGAGTTGGGGTGGCATTGTACACTGAGCACAAAAAATATGCAAATAAAATAAAAGTAAAAAAAAATAAAACCCGACTAAGGAAAAGTAAGAAAACAGGAGATTCCAGCCTGAAATCATAGCCTTTATTTTTCTCTTCATCTGAAGTAATAGCCGTGTTCGCAAGCCCTGTCGTAATCAAAATTTTTAATTTAAGTATTATGGCATTAAGAGCTATCGTAATCAAAATTTTTATCATAAGTACCTATCATTATAGCTTGCGACCACGGCTATTAACCCAGATGAAGGGAAAAATAAAGGCTATGATTACAGGCGGGTAACTCTTTTCATACATTTCCGAAATCAGTTTTTTTAAACTTTCATTTTCTTTCATTCTTTTTCATTACACGTTATTTGTCATCATTTCTGTATTTATTTCAATTCAATAGTCCTGATAATTGAAAAGTTATGGCTCTTTATTTACATAACGAGCACAAACTTTAGTAAAAATATTTTTTTAGACAGACACCATTTTTTGATTTATTTTCTTACTTTTTTTAACAATTTTGAGGCTAGTTTCACTCCCTTTCGTTTGTGTACTTTATGACTGGGCACCCTGTATAGATGACATACTAATACAATATGTCGCAGATATCTGGTTAAATCTGCCATTTAATTGCCAGTTGATTGAATAGCGACATTCAATTGAATGACTAAAGGACAACTGGCCAAGCCGTTGAATGTAACGTTCAAAGAATTTGCTGAATGTCATTTAGCCAAGTCGTTGAATAAGCCTCCGCTGTCTGTCCGTCTATCAGCGGGCTGTATTTCATGAACCGTAATAGGTAGAAAGTTGAAATTTTCACAAAGTAGGGGAGGTAGGGGAGGGATGGGCAGTTGGGAGACATGGGCACCCCCCTTTTATTCTGATTTGATCAAAGATTTCATTTTATTTCTGATTTGGTAGTTTACTTTACCGACTGGCAACACTGTTCATCCATAGACTATCTGTCATTCCTGTGAGTTGTCAAACACAAACACGTTTGAAGGTTATGCGCTCGTAAAAGTAAATATTTTGTTGCGGTTTCGGATCATTATAAAGAAAAAACTAATGAAAGGTATGTGTATTTTCTATTATTAATCTATTGTACATTTACTAATCTATAAATTAAACTGAAATGAAAACCTAAATACGTAAATAAAAAAAAATACCGGTAACCTATGTCGAAAATGTATACAGAGGGAGCAATGGGCATCTAGACGTGCGGGTGGTTTGGGCATGCCCAACACTCCCTCCTATTATGTTCAGTATAGGAGGTTTTTTTTTTTAACTATTGGTTTATTTTTAATTACAGAAAGATGCCGTTTAAATTTAAAAAGAAAGGTTTGCGACGGGAAATTCCTAAAGATGTAATATTACGAGCCATAGAAGAGGTATCAAAAGGAGCTAAAAAAAACAACAGCTGATAAATATGAAATCCCTAGATCAAGTTTGCAACGGTACCTAAAACAAGATTCTATAAAGGATTCTTCGCACAGATTTATAACCTCACAAATTTTCACTGTATATGTTTTTTATTTGTAAAATTTTATTTCTGGTTTCTATTATTGATATAGTTTAAAGTGATTTAAAGGCCCAAGCCTCCCACAGGGTATGTCCAAGCCTCCCTACCATAGGGAGCATTGGGCACTTTTGACTTAGTTTATAAAATATCTCGTTATGTTGAAACTGATTGTAATTTTTAAGAAATCTCTTTAATTATATCTAGCCAAATGTGTGGTGCAATAAGAATTGGCAATAAAAGTTGATTATCTATAAAATCTGATTTTTTATGCAATAAATAGTGAAAAAGTGCCCATCCCTCCCCTACCTCCCCTATATATTTCTGTTGCCGTTCTCTGTAACAGAAAATAATAAAAAAAGTGAAAAATTAATAGTGGTCCTTGTACAAGACGTGATTTTGTAGATATTTTTGATTTAGCTCTATCGTAAAAACAGTAATACATATTATATGAGCGTGAATCTTGGTGTGATTATAGTACAAATCCTGAAGTAAAATAACAAGTAACAAAAACCAGCTAAGTTTGAGTTGTACTCGCCCTAAGTGCATTTCAGTCACTCGCGTTGATTTCTTTTGTTTGTAATGTGAATAGGTATCATTGTCATAATTGTGTGGAGAGGTGTGTAGTACAGAACCCTCGAAGAGCGAGTACGACTCGCACTTGACCGTTTTTTTTAAATAATAACGCCCTTGCCAATACGTCCATTTAGACACCTATATCATTACGATATCCCAAATACACATACTTTTAGAGTAATGGCCATGTCACAGTTTCGCTGAAAAAGCGAGTAAAAACATGTTCAATGTTAAAAAATAGGATATTTTGTATATAAAGTTGAGCTGGTCGATACGCTTCCTCGAAATCCTCGAACACGAGAAACATCGTCAAATTATTGCGCGCTTTGGTAAAATGATGTAGGTAACGAACGACTTAATTTAATAGTACAATGGTTACTAGGAAAAACCATTGTTATCGTTCAATTAAATTTAAAAAGTGCAAAGCCACTGAAAGTTAACCTCATAACACAGATATATAATTTATAAAATTACTTACCTAGGTTGTTCCGAAAATTGTTAGCCACACAATAAATACAATCTCTTTTTTCCTGAAACTATTTTGGATTGACGGCTAATTTCAATAAAAAACTCCTTGGTGAAAATCATTGGCCACCTATGTGTAGTTCATCTTTTAAATATTTTTAAGATTATCTGTCACAATTTTTTTGTTTGCAACAATGGACGTTTCGCGGGAAGCTTTTCGTGCTATGATTTTCTATGATGATTATAAACGAGGGTTAACCTTCAAGAAGTCTCACGAAGATTTACAAGGTGCTTTTGGGGAATCTGCTTCTGCGTTTGCAGCAGTTACTTATTGGTTTCGTAAATTTAAACGTGGTCGAGAGAACCTAAACAATGATCCCAGACCCGGCTGACCACCAACTGCAGTAACTCATGAAAATGTCATCAGTTTCTATTGCGGTGAGATTGAGGCTGAAATGGAGATGGAATCACAGGCAGTTTCCGCCATATTGCATTAACAACTTAAAGTTAGGAAGCTTGCTTCGCGATGGAGACCTACTTCTCTCACCGGAGAGGAAAAATCCCGTCGTGTTAATTGGTGCCAATTTATGCTGGAAAAGTTCAAAGAAGTGACTTCGCAAAACGTATCTTACATCCTTACAACTTACGAATCTTGGATCTACAGCTACGATCCTCTCACGAAGCAGCAATCTACGCAATGGGTGTTTGAAGCGGACCAGTTGCCTTAGAGAATTGTTGGCGGTCGGAGCGTTAATAAAACAATGAAAGCGGTTTTTTTTCGACGCAGTGGGCCAGTAGCAATAATTTCGCTAGAAGACTGTAGAACCGTTACTAGTGAATGGTACTGCGAAGTTTCCTTGCCTCAAGCTTTCGGGGAGTTGAATAGCGAGCGCCCAGGAGCGGCGTCCGTGGTATTCTTTTTCACCAAGATAACGCGTCCGATCACACAGCTGTTACAACCATGGACTATTTGACAACTTTGGGGGGTACTAATGTTACTCCATCCTCCGTACAGCCCAGATTTAGTTTTTTTATTTCCCATGGTAAAAAAATGCTTCGTGGGCGAAAATTCAACACTGCAGACGAGGCCGTCGAAGAATTTCGGCGGTTATTTTTCGACCTCCCGCAAGATACGTTTTTTAAATGTTTAGTGCGTAGGGATTGGCGGAAAATATTTTAAAATACTCTAAATAAACTTTTTCCTTTTTCTAACAATTTTTCATTTCACGAACTATTTTTGGAACAGCCCACGTATATAAACCTCATGTACATCGATATCAGAAAATAGCAGCCATTTTTTGATATCGATGCTCGGGTGACAGCAACTGTAATACTATAATTACTTTTAAAATTACTCTGTATGTACATTGTAGGTACAGATGTAAAGTCGTATTTGTAACTTTTCTTTTCTTTTGTTTTAAATCCAAATGGCATAATTAGGTTGACATACATATTTGTTTTATGTTCTGTGTTCAAACATGTCAATAAAGAGTTTGCAAACAAACATCAAGAATCTAATATTTTTTAAACGTGCGATGGTCTGCGGTAGATTCAACCCAAAAAAATCAGTCAATACAACTAAGTATGTGTGGATGCTAACTTCCGACGACGACGTCGGCACCGAAGAGCAATGACAGACGATTTTAGTTCTTCTCAACAGAGTGTGGAACAATTTCAGCATCGCATATATTCTTAGGTATAACGTTGGTATCGTACTCAATGAGATTGAAAGTTCCGTCCGGCGTCCCAATTTACGAGTAATATGTGCTTTAAAAGGTTCAAATCTGGATGGCCAATGTACCAATGAGTTTTTCAAAACTTACGTACATATACTTACCGATTTCTTTAATGGTGAAGGAAAAACATCGTGAGGAAACCTGCACAAGTCTGCGAAGAAACTCGAAGGTTGTGTGTGAAGTCGACCAACCCGAACTGGGCCCGCGTGGTCGACTAAGGCCCGATCGCCCTGATTCAGGGTAGGCTCGAGCCCTTCGGTGGGGACGTACGAAGGCCCGATCGCCCTGATTCAGGGTAGGCTCGAGCCCTTCGGTGGGGACGTAATAGGAGCTGATATAATAATGTGCTTTTAACTACACTCGACAGCAAAAAAAAAACGGGTCGGTCTCAATTATTTAAAAATATTGTAACTAGCTTTATGAAATAAAGACTGTATTATAGACAATTTTATAGTGCTTAAATAAAAATAAGTCATAAAAGTTCAAGATCATAAAGTTTTTTTGATTAAAAGTAGGTTACGTAAAAATGACAAAAATGTGCCATGGTGTCAAATGTGAAATTTTCTCACATTTGAGTACTTTTTATTACCACCTCGAGCTATTAAAACAGCTGTTACACGGTTTGGCATGCTTTCCACCAGATTTCTGACCCGAAGCTGAGGAATATGCTCCCATTCCTCTATCAGTGCTTCTTTCAGTTCACGAAGCGTGATTGGAGGGGAATTTCACTGGCGTACACGTAGCGTCGGCGTCGTCCCCGTTCATCCCAGGCATGCTCGATAGGGTTCAAGTCTGGGCTGCGTGCTGGTCGCTCCATGCGTGTGATAGCGACATCATCAAGGTACTCAAATACTATCCGAGCTATATGGGCACGAGCGTTACCTTGCATAAAGATGGCGTTCGCGCTCATGTTTATTAAAAATGGGCCAACATATTCATTTAAGATTTCATTCACGTATCTCTCTGCAGTTATATAATGAATGTCTGCACAAGACATGCCCTATTATATGACAGAACAGAAACAAAAGTGAAGAAAATGGTTCCAAATTTAATGTGCAAATTTTGAAAAAAGTCTTTATTTTTAATTATGGTTTTTAATGTAATCACCAAAAAAGGATTAAAAAGGTTTTACTGCCTTATTTATTCGCAATGAAATAAACTTTAATTTAGTTTTTATTTCGAAAGGATTGCTCAAATGTTTTAAAAGATATCGCATTTTTATAACCGACCAGTGTATTCATGTGTTGACTTAATATTGCAAGCGTTTAGGTAAAAAACTACTTTTGCACTAAACTTCCTGAAATAAACATACCTAGCTTGCATTATCGTATGTCACCACTTAGCAAATTAATGTTTGAAGCCTTTTTAGATATTATATTCGCCAATGGCTATAGTAGGTACTGGAAAACCTAGCAATTCAAATGAAATGAGCCAGAGAATACTGCAGTTTTGATGCCAAGTTTGCAAGTGTTACGTGTAACGTTTAATCTAATTACCGTGTACTAGTTTTTTTTTTCTAAATTCGATGTTTTACATAACGGTTTCTAAAAATATATCGATGCAAGTTCGAAACAATAAAAACTTTATAAATACTTAACTACAGATGTGTAAACCATCGTTGTAGAAATGCCTACTCCGTCTGCTCCACAGGGCACGCTGCCAACAGCACTAAACTCAGACCAATGACCGATTGGGCCTCTCCTAGAGCAATGATGACCAATTTGTTCTTTTATGACATACTGTTAGTGCTAAAATTAACACTATTTACAGATAATTCATGTCATAATTAAAGTTTGTAAACACTGATATAGAGACATTGACGTTGAGCCTGAATGCATTACAATTTTTATGGAAGAAAATACTTAAGTACTTAGGTTCGTAGTTTTATAGCAAGAGGTGACTTATTTTGATATACACATAATCGTGTAGCTTCGTAACACCGTAGCACAAAAGTAAAAACGAAAGGTGAGGTGTGTCCGCGCATACTGTAAACTGTTAGTTTTAATAAGAACCATGTCCGATTATTTTCCCAGGATATGCCCAGTATGAGATGGCCAGTAAGAACCAGAAATTGAAATGAATTAATTGTAGGATCGGTTAAATTACAGTCCAGTTATTTAAATTGAATACTGATTTAGTACTGGTGATTTTTAGACATCATAGAAATACCAGCTATTTGTTGCATTTTCCCTTCATTTGTTTACAGTATGCGCTCAACAATGTAGTCATTGGAAATTCATCGCGCGCTATCAGAGGTTACTTTATTACATGAATAGTATTTTTTGTTATCACCCAGTGCCAAGATTCACTGATCTGTGATTATCACAATACTTAAATCAGGCAATCCTTTGTTATTAATCATAATCGAATCAACATCGCGTTTGAAAAGTAATGTAAGGTAATACATAGTCAATTTACAGATTTCGATCTCAATGACCTCACAGAGTCACCTTGATGGAAATGTTGGGTACAGTGTTTGCAAAATTGTGGAAGGTCTTATACACGCGACCTCTGCCATCGATCGATTCTAGTCTACTTCAGTCGAAGTGAATATGATACATTGAAAACGCCAAATAGTGACGCTATCTATGTTTGCTAAGAAATCTGTGTTTGATTCGGTCAGGGTTGATAATTGAAAGGTCCCACCCCCCCTTCCCCAATTCAAATTTATATGTTTCTACCGCTTCAGTTTACAAAAAGATGAATCTGACAATGCAAAAAAAAAGTTTATCACCAAAAATAATGCAACGTAACGACACGCTGCAAAATGTACAAACTTTACTAAATATTCTTTGATTAATAGAAAAGTTACAAAAAAAATATACATAGTAGTCGACTAACTGCGCCATCTGTTGCATGGTAGGTAAACCTTTCACAACTTTTACTAAACCACCCACCTTCCCAAAAACCACCCTAGTCTCCTCTACAGAAAATACTGTAGTGTTGCAATAGTTCTTATAACTATGTAGATGGCACTGTTGGCGCTTTCAAATATTTCTTGCGTCACTTCTGAAATATAAGAATTTATCTATTCAACTTTGGTTGCACCCCTTCCTCAATTTCTAGTAAATTAAAGGTGAATGTGCGGTAAAAAATAAATACGAATTTCTATGAAGGTTTCTTTTCAAAGAGTAAGCAGGAAAATAATGAAAGACTAATTCCTATTAAATTACCGGCATTTTCTTTGCTACTCATCTCATACTGTCTTGCAGTAGCGACAAATACGAAATTCATCAGGATTTTATTAGCATTCCATGCGGCTGCGACCGCAGTGCGGACGATATTGGCTAGCCCCGGCCCACCCCGGGTCGGGACCCGTGACCTTCCCCCCACTGGCGTGTGCAATAAAAACATCTGAAGCGCTGAAACGGTGCCATCAGCACTGAGTACTTGAGTAAGTTACGAGTACCTACGAGTATCAACATATTTTTATAGCGAATTCTGCGAAACTTTTGGAGCCCAAGAAACACCAAGTATTTACTTGAAAATAACTTTCTTTTTATTTTTTTGAAATAATACTACAAGCTTAATAATGTGGTTAAATGGCATCAAGAAAGCCCAATTGCTAGTTGTGACAATCCAGGACAGACTGACCTGGCGCAAACTAGTGTGGAGACCCGGCCCTAAGTAACGGGAACTGGGATAGACAAGAAATAATACAAGCACAAAGACATCTTCTTAGTGCTCGCTTTTATCTTCGCTGAGAGTCTGGAATCTGGATTATCCGGGTATTGATCGCAGCCAGCGAGCGCTTAGTGTTCGAACTACAAAGAGACAATCATGCATATCGAGCAAAAACGTTTATCTTGTCATTTTGTGCAACTACATTAAAAATCGATAATTTAATAAGAATAACTATTCTAGCTAGTATGCAACTTGTTAATAAAACCATCGATTAAAAAAACTTTAGCGGGGAGGGTTGGATTTCATTATGTTGGGAACTGTGTTCAAGTCGAAAGTACATGTCGACTGGATCTGTAGGTATCTATAGGTTCACATTCCTTTGCAGAGATATAGGCTACAACAAAGAAAACGAACAGAAGACGCGATTTTTTTTAACTCTGTGGGCTACGATTTGTGATGTCGGTAGTTAACGTTATAAACGTGTCAGTCTCGTCACACTTTTTCTATTTACGACACAGACAAATTTTAAAATAAATCTAACCACCAATCATTATAATCTAGAAATCTTAATTCTCATCCGTCGATACAACACACTACAAAATACGTAAGCAACAATGCATGGTTGATGGTTGTATAGTGGGCAAACTTACGTTTAAATGTTTTTCGTTAAAATCACGCACGAAGGATGATTTATGATTATTAATAATTCTAAATCTTAATGATTGGTAGGTACGAGTATATATATATTTGAAAAATGTACCTTTAGGCAATAAGTGTCTATAGTACTGTGACGATGTCAACCTTTTTAGTTTATTTTCTATCTGTTTTATATAATCTTCTTTTTTAATTGGTTTTGTTATAATGTTTTCTAATTTTTAATTTTTTCATCCTGTCTCGGTATTTCTTTTTCTGATCTCACCTATTCATCTTCTCATATTCTTAATATCACTGTGTTTTACTTTTACCCGTTCGTGAAAATTTTTATTGTACTTAGTTTGACCCTGACCATCCCTCCTATTGTCACTAATTTAATTGTGCTACCTACGGCGCGGGTCAGGAGGGCGCGTTGAGGCTGCAGTACCTACCTAAAATAATAAGGAGTATGTTAACTAAACAATTTTGTTTAAATTTTTAATACACCGTTTTTTTTAAAAAATACACCTTTTTCTAAACGAGGTCGGCTTTTCGCTCTTTAGCAAAATCTGCCAAAACTATCGTCATAGAACAGCACTCTATCTGGCTAGAATTCCTGGACAAACCTGTTTCCCAGGCTATATACACTCTTATTCTTTTTATATGACACCTAAAACCAAATCAATATGCGTTACTAACCAAAATTTGATCCTGAATATGATTCTATCGTTCTTGTGACTACCAGTACCTATACGCGTGATCGGTGCCATTGAACTCGACAAGCTCTATTTTCATGATGGATTAGTGCATATACATCAATTAGGATGACGTGTAAATAGATCTTTTTTGCACAGTTTAGGTGCAATCTACTGTATCATTTGCTTTCAGTAGCCTTAATCTGATGTCTCGGGCAGTGAGTATGGTTCATGTGTGTACAGAAAAATCCATATCTTACCATGGTTATCTCAGTCGCCAGACCTGAATTCCAATAAGAAAGTATGACACATGCACCAATCATTAGTCCTAAAAGACCTCGGTAATGTTCGAAACGAGTTCCTCAAGAGAACATGAACAAATCTCATTGATTTCTGCAATTATACCAATAAGCATTGTTCATTTTTTTAAGATATAACAGTCAAATTGAGATAAATGGTATAAAAGTATGTCTCAAATAACCAGAAATACCATTTTGAATACTAAATTAGGTCTTAGTTCCATGAAGCTAATTTACAAAATATTTTAAATAAGGAATTATCCGCGTTTATTTGGGTTCCGTAGTCTAACTAGGAAACCTTTTAGTTTCGCCATGTCCGTCTGTCTGTCTGTTTCCGTAGATATGTCACAGCCGTTTTGTTCGAATATTATTGCAGCTATAAATCTAAAATTTGGTATGTTTATTTAAATTTGTGTCGTAAGAGACGGCCAAAAGATCCAAAACTGGACACCACCCGGACAGGAGCGTCATTTCCGCGTACTGTGCCATCATACTGCACACGGCAATCGCCAACCCGCCTGCCAAAAGTTAAGGCAAACGCCCCTATTTCGGAGAGGCCTAGTCCACCAGTGGACGTCTTTTGGCTAATATCAAAGTATACATATTAGTAATAACATACAGTATGGACACTCCCTGCCGCTCTCTAGATTCCGACCTCACCCCCTCGTCACCCAAATTGATACAGATTGGTAATAGTTTGGTTCTCGAACGTATGGGATTTCGCCGTGATTTTGTTTTCTCCGTCATTTGTTTTGAGAAATGTCATTTCACGACCGTTGTATGCAGTGTCCGGGGTGTGCAAATATGATGATGGATATGAACATCATCCATCGCATGCCAAAGCAGGCTGCTTAGCATACAAAGTGATCCCTATAAAGTTATACAATAAAATCAGTGAAAAATATTTAGGGTAAGTATTTTAACTTGTAAAGTAGGGATGTTTTTTTATTTATATATGCACCTTATCATGTGGGGTCACGTTAAATAGGTCTTTCAAAATTACTGAAGTTTGGTTAAGATTATTTTTACGATAAAAGATTTGTTTACTTATTGTTAAGTTTTTAAGTGCTGATTTTTGTTAGACTTACAATCAGCTAAACTGCTATTTCAGGAAATCTTAAAAGTATTGGAAATAGTAGGACATGTACTTAATTTAAAATAAATATTCACGGTCAAGTAGGCTTTCTTAGTTTAGGAGTAATAGTCAATCAACTTAAGATGTGCAGTTGGATTTGAAAAAAAAAACATAGATTTCCATACAAAATGTTCTATACCATATAGTTACAAAAATATTTTTAAAATATATATTTATTTTTAGAAAAGACTATTGTAAGTAATCGGACACGCAATTGGCCACTTTTTAGGTTATGTCCCAAGTTAGACACGTGTGGTAATTACCTACTAGAGATTTGCAATGCAAATAACTCATTTGAGGTATTTAAGTATAATACTGTATTAAGAAAATTAATAACTACAATTAATTAAATTCATTTGCCAGTCATTAATTTAAAATAACAATGAGGCGGTTTTTTAGGTAAAGCTTATAATTGGAAAAAAATAATTTATTCCTTTGTATTCTTCTCAGCAAACCCTTTGATACCCATATCATGGGAATGCATAAAAGATACTGGTACGAAGCTGGTACGCCATCTTTGGGAGTCCGCCACACTGGAATTAGAAAGACGTTACTAAGCTAACGATGTATGATCATCCAAACAAAACGTGAATTGTAACAAAATGGAGTTAAAATTGAAATGTAATATTTAAGAAACCCGATTCCCATGAATATGGTTGCGTTTTGGTATAAGACCTAAACTTTGAAGATAAAGAAAGAAAATGAGGCTGAAAAGGTCAAGGAATATAATTTGATTTGAAAAACAGAATATAAAAATTATAGAAATAACACTATAGAAATAATACTACAAGTAGGAAAATACAAAGTGGGAAAGGCGACAACTGGGAATTTTAAAAATTAGTTTGGCAAATATGAATTGAAAAAATGAACAGCTCATCGCGTACGTACGTAGGCGCAAGTGTTGTTTTAAAAATAAGTAACTACTTAATAATAAACAATTATTTGAACCAGGTTTTCATAAAATAAAAATATCTTAAGACTAGAGCGCAGCAATCCGGCAGGGGGCGACATGGCATACAAAAAAAATTAATACTGCCCTGAGTAAGTGCGCGACCAGAGAACGGTCGTGGTGGGCGCGGCGTTCGGGAAGGTCTTGACCACGGACTCGTGTGCGATGTACTAGTCAGCACTAGGGCGACTCGATGAAGTACTCGGAGAGGGCTCGGATTAGCCGCTGGACGCTTGTCATTGAGCTTAACGAAACACTGGCAACACTGGTGCCTGAGTCCTCAGGCACACTTGTCGGTGCATGAGAAAACCCTAAAACGTGACGATGTTCAGATCTTGTCAAATCCTATAAACGCGAAAGTTTGTATGTATGGATGTTTGTTAGTCTTTCATGCAAAAACTACGGAATGTACATGGCTGAAATTTGGTAGGTAGACAGATTAGGACCTGGATTAACATATAGTTGACTTTTTTCCACGCTTTTTTCTACATTCACGCACTGCGCAGCCTCGAAGACAGCCATAGAAACTATGTTCATGCGAGCGAAGCCGCTGGCAAAATCTAGTGTGTTAGTAAATAGAATACAATAGTAGCCTCAGCAACACGTAGAGGGTACCTACTGTTTGGTGTCGAAATACACCGATAAAATATAATTGTTATTTTTATACAGAATTTATGTTATTATAGCACATATTTGCATGTAGAACGATGACAACTGAGCCCAAAACTAAAATCTTTACATTACTCGTCAAGTTTAGAAATGGAATCTTAACAAAGAGAAAGACCCAAGTACCGCGAAGTCCCGTGCTTAAAAAATCCTATAAGTAGCAAGTTACGCTACAGTATGCAATATTTCTGCTCAATAAGAAACCGGGAAGTGGGTCAAAATAAAATTGCCAATTTTGAAGCGGAAATCTTACACATGAACGCGGACCACTCACTTACGGACATTGCTAGTTACGAGCTTTCCGCCAGCTAACTAGCGCCGCCATCAGTTACAAAATAAATACTCGCTTAGAACATATTCGTACTTTAACGAAACTTCTCGACAATTAATTTGATGAATAGGCACCGTAGTTTATTTGGAAACTATCAACTCTTTGAAATATAGTTCGCTGTAGTACATCGAACTATATTCACAGAGTTGATATTTTCCAAATAAGATACATTACAAATTCATGTAATTCATCGTCGAAAGTTTTCGACAAAGTATGTTCTCAGTGTGTAATTAATTATTTTTTCACTGATGGCGGCGTTAGTTAGGCAGGGGAATCGCTCTGTAAAAAGGTTATGTAGGTACTTATATCTAGGTCGGCTTAGATTCTAAAGATGTTTATTGGACCACTTACACCCGGAAACGGTCAATAAATTGTCTTATTTACTAAAATAGACCTTTTATTCTTTATTCCATTATTACAATTAAAATAGGAATCCCTATTACAACTAACATGATTAAAATAAGCTGAAATTTAGGGTTATCTCAGTGATTATAAAACATTTATTTTAATGTTATGAACTCTAATATTATTTTTTAACAATATTTACTCTAGATATTTCTTCAAAAATATTATCTCTAGATATAAAAATGAATCGCAAAATGTGTTGGTAAGCGCATAACTCGAGAACGGCTGGACCGATTTCGCTAATTCTTTTTTTGTCGAGTTCGTTATTGTCAGGAGAAGGTTTTTATGTAGGGTAGGGTAGTGTAGTGTAGTGTAGGGTAGGGTAGGGTAGGGTAGGGTAGGGTAGTGTAGGGTAGGGTAGGGTAGTGTAGGGTAGGGTAGGGTAGTGTAGGGTAGTGTAGGGTAGGGTAGTGTAGTGTAGTGTAGTGTAGGGTAGTGTAGGGTAGTGTAGTGTATGTAGGGTAGGGTAGGGTAGTGTAGGGTAGGGTAGTGTAGGGTAGTGTAGGGTAGTGTAGGGTAGGGTAGTGTAGGGTAGTGTAGTGTAGGGTAGAGTAGTGTAGTTTAGGGTAGGAAAGTATAGGGTAGGGTAGTGTGGTGTAGGGTAGAGTAGTGTAGGGTAGGGTAGTGTAGGGTAGGGTAGTGTAGTGTAGGGTAGGGTAGTGTAGTGTAGGGTAGGGTAGGGTAGGCCAGTGTAATGTAATGTAAGGCGGTACGTAGTTCGCCGGGACAGCTAGTCTATAATATAAAAATGAATCGCAAAATGTGTTGGTAAGCGCATAACTCGAGAACGGCTGGACCGATTTCGCTAATTCTTTTTTTGTCGAGTTGGTTATTGTCAGCAGAAGGTTCTTATGTAGGGTAGGGTGTGTAGTGTAGTGTAGGTTAGGGTAGTGTAGGGTAGTGTAGGGTAGGGTAGGGTAGTGTAGGGTAAGGTAGGGTAAAGTAGGGTAGGGTAGGGTAAGGTAGGGTAGGGTAGGGTAGTGTAGTGTAGTGTAGGGTAGTGTAGGGTAGGGTAGGGTAAGGTAGGGTAGGGTAGTGTAGTGTAGTGTAGGGTAGGGTAGTGTAGGGTAGGGTAGGGTAGGGTAGTGTAGGGTAGGGTAGGGTAGGGTAGGGTAGGGTAGTGTAGGGTAGGGTAGGTTAGTGTAGTGTAGGGTAGTGTAGTGTAGGGTAGTGTAGGGTAGTGTAGTGTAGTGTATGTAGGGTAGGGTAGGGTAGGGTAGTGTAGGGTAGGGTAGGGTAGTGTAATGTAAGGCGGTACATAGTTCGCCGGGACAGCTAGTATACATATAAAAGGAAACCGTGACTGACTGACTGATCTATCAACGCACAACTCAAACCACTAGACGGATTAGGCTGAAATTTGAAACACATATAACAATTATGACATAGGTATTCTTTAAGAAAGGATTTTGGGAACGGAAAAAAAACGGTATGTGCGCGGGCGAAGCCGCGGGCAATGGCTAGTTAATGAATATTTTTGTGGTGTAGGTAGTTAGTGCAATAAATAATGTTTTAAGTTTTAAAAAATAAACCCTGATTAACATTTTCATATTTGAAATAATGAAGTGATAGAATTTAACTAAATTAACCTAAATAATATACAAATATTTAATACTACTGAATTAACCGCCTTGGTGGATCCCCACTACTCTACGAAGGCGGGTAAATGCATTTCCTCGCTTAAGACAAGGAGATCGAGGTTTCGATTACCGGCTGAGTAAGACTCGGTTTGGTTGATGGTAGGGCATTTCTTAAGCCCGTCTTGTTTACTACCAACATTTTATCTGAGTCCTGCCGCCAAAATTGAATGTTAATTAAATTTATCAAAGCAAATTTTAAAATATTACACCTAGATATTTTTTCCTTTTTTTTCCCCTTGTGTTTTAGTATTTTTCGAACTCGAATAGATGATAGCCCACCAAAATCAAGATGTCTCTCTTTCTTAAAATTATCTAAGAGTTCAAAGGTGAATCCTGCTAAAGGAATCTTTTAAATCATTAAACGCCCATCGTATTTTGAAGTGAACACCAGCAACACTACTTCGAAAAATTGAATGTTTTTTGTACTTATATTTAGATGGGTAAATGTTCACCCTTTAATTACAAGTACCTAAGTTAAGTGGCGATTTCTCTTCGAGTACAAGGATGACTGGCTGCTGGCTCAGCGAATCAGTTTAGCTATTCAGAGCTCCCTAGCCAGCCGCTCAGCAGCAAGCTCAGCAGGTGTGATGCTTTCAATTAACTGTTTTTAGAGTTGACTTTTTACGTGTAGACTTTTTGGAGTAATAATTACGGACCGCACTATTAATTATTAATACAGCACTATGTATCAGGATTAACAGTAAATGAAATGAAATTTATCGCACGCCCGCAGTTCTTTAAAATACGGCCATTGAATATAAAGTATTGAATAGGCTGTTTAATCAGAATTACTATAAGTGCCGCTTTTGTGTAAAGTTTTTCACTGTCGCCTTTTTAAATATTTTTTTATTAAAAAATTAAGTGCGTTCGACTACTTCTCACCTGATGGAAAGTGACGATTTAGTCGAGGATGGTACACAGGAACTCAAAAAATGGCTATTTAATCTCACGTTAAAGATTGTAAGAGTCGGGAAACACAGACGAATGCAAAGAGATATTATAAATGAGGGAGCGGAATGAATAACTTCTGCGGATAGGCAGAATATTAACAACAAAGGCACTTCTCCCTGCGTATCGTTGACCGAAGGTGGAATCTTCTAACTTTCAATGAGTTTATTAAATAGTGGCGCATCGGGAATCGGATCTTTTCCCACTAATATGGTTGAGGTAAGCGATAGCTGAGTCCCGAGATACACCCTGGACACTTCATACAACGGGTCGGAAATGACATTTCAAAAAACGAATGACGGAACAAACAAAATGGCGGCGAAATCCTATACGTTCGACAAGCAAACTGTAACCAATCTGTATCAATCTGGGTGACGAGGGGGTGAGGTCGCAATCTAGAGAGTGGCAGGGAGTACTGTATGTTATTACTAATATATATACTTTGCCCGAGTTATATCGTTACCGGGTGTTGTCCGTGTGAACTGGCCTACTGTTTTGAATGGCATTAATTACATATAATGTAAGTATAGCTTCTCCTATCATATCGTTTCCATGTCCTAATGACAATTTGTTTTATGTCAATGATTGTATTTTGACGTTATTAGCGATTGTTTATTTTTAATTTTTCAAAAATGATGTTATACGTATGTATGGTATTATTATTTTATGACTGTCACTTTGCACCTATTTTAGACATTTTGAATCTTAAATCTTGAAATATCGAAACGACTTGATAATTTTTTTTATCAATTTTATAAATACAGGGTTTTAAGTAACTATTGGTACAAACGGAAACTGAGGAAAGATTCTATCATAATTTAAAAATTGATGTCTAGTGAAACAGGATTTATGACGGGTATTTTATTTTTTCAATATTGTTATACCTTTGATCGGTTTTTGGGATGGTACAGCTATTTTGAGATTTTGTTTGTTGTTGTACGTTATAGCCCATCTCACTACTTGTTTTATAGCCAGGTAATCTTTATCGAGACTAGGTACGTTTTTACAGAATTTTTTTTGTTGGCATCTACTTATTTATTTTGTTGGCATCTATTAGTTTCTGATGTATCTACACGGAAAACCAAATCTCGTTTACCTGTGCTTGTCAATTTAACTTGACTAAGAGAAAAGAACTCAGTTAAAGGTCTGCAAAGGTAAGTCTATGGTTCAGTTCCTACTTCACAATGCAGGTACACATAGTGTAACAAAATTGTTGACCCGTATTGTATTGTAGCACCCGTTACCTAGAGCAACCGTTACGAGAACAATTTCCCCCAGGGAACCTATAGTCAATTAACAAAAAAGAAGACTTCATACAAATGATTTGACTAAGGATTCCTCCAGGAAACTTGTTCAGTACATTATAGTGAGCAGAAGTCCCCAGTTATCGAGTCCTGAAACATTTTTGTTATACAATATAATGCAAGATTTATAATGTGATATCTGTTGTATTTATTATTAAAATTATTAAATATTAGTATTATAATTCTTTAGTGTTTACTAGGCATTAATAAATTGTAAGAAATATTCAGTATGTTAATACTTTAATTAAAATCTAATTAAAATTACTTTTAAAATTACACTGTATGTAGGAGTAGACGTTAAGTCGTGTTTGTAACTTTTGCACTTACCTTTTTTTTGTTTTTGAATCCAAATGTCTTTATTAGGTTGACTGTAAGAGATACTCTATTTATGTCATCTTAGATCATCTTATCTGTTTCATATGTTCTGCATGCAGACATGTCAATAAAGAGTTTACAAACAAACATACAAGCTTAACGTCCAAGAATGCTATGTAAAATATTCGAATGATTATAGTTATATGATATAGTAGATATAGATACGAGTAAATGCCCCAATCCAAAGACTGGAATCTTCCGCGTATGATCGATGACGTCAAACACGTTTCCTGCTGAATCGAATTCTAGTTCCCGCTCCGTCAGTTCCAGATTGGCTCCAGGCGACAGCAATTTTAAACTGGTACTTGCCGAAATACTATACGTGCCTAGACTTATTTATACCGCTCTAGAGAAATGAGAAAAAGGTATCACTAGTTGAACTTTCGAACTATCCTGATCAGCTTTGAAGGATTTTTCGGATGTAGGACAAAAGAGTAGGTCTCCGCTGACGTAGAAGCCACCCAGAACTAGTGAAATGCAGATTCCATGAACTTGCTGACTACTTGCTGACTTTTTCAGAGCATCATCTAGGGATCCGTTCAATCCTTCAAACATTTATAACATACAATATAATACAACAAAACATTTAAATTATTGTAGAAAACATCTATAATTTCAAAAGTTCTAGACAAAAGACATATTCTAGGACTAAAATGTCTGAAGTTTTAAAAAAATCATGAATAATTCAGTGAAATTAAATAAAAAAAAGTAAAATGGTACTTACTGAATTTGTAAGAGAGGTAAATTCACTCTTATCTCAACGTTTAATTTTGCTATTATTTTCACAACACTCCAAAGCACAAAAACTCCGCTACACTATGAAATAAAAGATGCAGTCAAGGAAATTAGGTTAGTATACTTATTAAAAAGTTGAAATGAAAAAAAGAAAACACATAAATTCACAAATTAATCAGTCACGAATATTGGAAATGCCAAGAACTAATACCGAATTGCCCTTTGATGACCCTTTCTGAACTTTGAGAGCACAAAGTAAAAAAAAATATCAACCGACTAGAAAACAATAAAAGTTGTCTGGAAGAGATTGCTTTTAGCAATAAGACCGCCTACTGTGCACTTCATTATAATAACTATATGTATTAGCTTTACGAAATTGTTTTGGTGTACTATAAGTGTATATAAATAAATATAAATAAATAAAACATTTGGATTATTGAAACATTAGATTCACAGCTTAAAACTAGCTAAATACAAAGGGGGAAGTACCTGTAGTAAGGCAGGTATTTTTTATATTTTCGATAAATAACCTAAGCTAAATTTGTTTGTATCTATGACCACTTCCATGCAAACAAATTTAGCTTAGGTTACTTGTCGAAAATATAAAAAATACCTGCCTTACTACAGCCTACGTCCCTACCTAACCTGTGGAACCACAGATAATTTACCCAAGGGTTCTTAGTAATATTCTGGTCATGACTGGCAGTTAGCCGTGTCTTGGTTTTAGGGTTAGATCCGGCAGAAATAAAGCTGGCTGAACAAGTTCATGCCGATAAATAATATAATGTGGTATCATATCCATCAGGTTCCTTGCAGTCACATAAATTACCAACGTACGGCACTCCATGGGTTTGACAAGAGTGGATCTCCTATGAATAATTGTACAACCTCTGAAAACTCCTGGCGTAGGTTCGGTGTGTCTTGCTACGGGTAACACATAAATTTAAGCAGGCAATTTTTTTGTAAAAATAAAAATTCTCCCCATTCTACCTCTCCTCGGGTCTGTCTCGCAATGCCTCCATAAACAAAAAATTCTTACGCAGGTTCATAAAAAGAAATTGAAATTACATTTCTTCTAACCTTTCAAACTTTAGAGGTCATAGTATCTCGTGCCTACCACGAAAAAAGTTCGTAATCGAAAAACCTGCAACGAGATTTCGTTGCAATACGTAGGATTTTTTTAAATTATTTTTTTATTCACAATTGGTAAGCCCTTGGCATCATCTCACCTGATGGTAAGTGACGATGATGCCGAAGATAGAAGCGGGCTTACCAATGCAATGAAGAACTTATCTTCATTGCATTGGTAAGCCCGCATCTTATCTTCAAGCCGGAACACATCAATGTTGTTAACACTGATGTTTGGCGGCAAAACTTAGATAAGATGGTGGTAGCTAGCCAGGCGGGCTTAGAAAATGCCCTACCACCAAACAAACCGAGTCTTATAAGTTGACCCCGCCGGAATCGAACCCGCGACCTCCTGGTGTTAAGCGAATTGACTAACCATTACGCTACGGAGGCGGTTAAAGTTTTAGACATCATAATATTATGTTTTACTAGGCATACGAAGTTTAATTCACTTATACGCTGTAGGGGTTTATTTAGATAAATCAGTAAAATAAGTCAAGATAAAAAAAAAATATAAAGAAGCCATTTGTTACATATTACCCCCGAAATCCGAAAAAAATGTTGTTAAAGAAAGGTTAAAGAGAAAATATTGAAAGGTTATAAAGGGAGTGATATCAAACATCCCATGGAAAATTGCACAAACATCAATCTGACTCATTGGGTCTACGGTTTACGGTCAACGACGCACACTTAGAGAAACACCTGGACCCAAAGCCTTCCCGTGCACATTTACCTACAGTAGCGTTATGAATCGCTACAGAACCTTCTTGCGTAAATATCCTTTTCGCTTTGAGAGTTACGAAACTTTTTATAGATCTGTGGGTAAAAAAGATTAATTTTGATCAGGTTGAATAAATTAATTTGTTTTTTTAAAGTTTTTTGACAAGAATATGAAATAAATTGTACGGCAGCACGCGCTTAACTTTCTTGATAATTTTTTTCATCGTTTTTTTATAAAAAATAAAATTCATAAATTATGATGAGTTTATATTCCATGACTAAATATATGCTTATTAATAGTAACATGACAATTCAATAGCTCTAATCATTTGTTAGTAAATCGCAAGTTTCAATTTCAATTGTAGGAGAACCATACAAACACGATTGTTCCCAGACCAACAGACACATAAGCAACTCCGACATGCCAAATTTTTTAAAAATCATTGCAGCCGATTTTGAGAAAAAAAAATGTTGTATGACGCTACTCTTCAGTTTGACGCGAATAAACGTTTAGTAATCCCGCGATGAAATAATTTAATACTCAAGTTCCAAATTTTGTCCCAATCGGACTAAAGATATAGCCTCCAGCCAGAACCAAGCGTGACGGACGGACACACGCACGGACGCACGGATGGAGATTGAGATTAAGATTCCCTGCACTAAGGAAACCAGACTGAATGTGCATACTTACGAGTACATAGAAAAATACGTACGTATGCATATGTATTATTTACAATCACGTATAATAAATCCATAAAGGCTTGTCAATTGTAGAATTAATAAATTGTAAGGCATCCCGCACTGAACTTTCTCGTAATATTTTTTTTTTCAATACAAAAATTCAAAAAGAAATGTAATAATTTTGATGAATTCATGTTGCATGACCAAATATATACGTACTTATTCGTAACAAAATATATACTTAGTAGTAGAGTTAGTAGCTCCAACCATTTATGAGTAAAGCAAGTTTCAATTTCATTTGTAAGAGAACCATACAAAAACATTTTTCCCTACTTAACAAAAACATTTTTCCCTGACTTATGGGTATTGTAGTGTATAGACAAAAATAAGCAACTACAACGTTGTAAGTTTCATCAAAATCGTTATTCATTATTGAGAAAATGAAATCTGTATTTGTGGTATGACAGCTACTATTCGGTTTGACGGTACGAAGAAACTTTTGACAGTTCCTCGATGAAATTATTTGAAACTCTGAAGTTCAAAATTTGGTCCCAAACGGACTAAAAATTTAGCCTCCAGAGTCAAGCGTGACAGACAGTCGCACAAAAGCAAGCTCGCACAGATGTATGGAATTGAGATGTTCAGTTTTTCGGTATGTTTTAATGTTATAGAACAAACACATTTTCACGAAAAATGAATTTTTTTTCACGATAACAATACCAGGCTGTTACCAGAATTTTTCTAGAATCTCATCTTTTTTGTATGAACTCTGGCCAGTTCTTATCTTTACATAGTATAAAATGAAGTCGCTTCCGCTGTCTATTCGCTTAGATCTTTAAAAGTACTCAACTGATTTTAATGCAGGGATCAAACGTAGTGATTCTATTCTCTTTGGTCATAGTTCTCTCAGTAGCTCAGTCAGTGCCTATAATATTATGTTGTGTTAGTAATATTTAGTATTCTTTGCTACAACTTTATAATGCCTATTGCACTAGTTGATTATTCCGGGAAAATAGTAAATAGTACTTCCCAAAACCCAATTCTTTTCGTAAAATTTTCATCAAGTCTGGAGTTTTACCTAACTTTATTTTTTGCTGCTAAATAAGTGTAATGTTTATTGTTGATTTGTGTATGCACGAATACGACAGACGGTGAAGGCTTCGCGAGAAAGTATGTACAGCATGGCTGTACAATTTACATTTAAGTACTGAAGAAAGTAAACCACTGTTTCATGCGAAAATGTCACGAGGTAAGTAAGTAAGAAAGTGATTTTATCAGAATTAGGAGTTTGAGAATACAGAGAGTCATCATTATTATTTCGCGGCCGGAAACCTCAAGTGAAGGCGAGAATACTTTAACAGAATTAACAGAATTGTTCCTTGCTGACTGAACTTTGATAAGATGGATATTATCTTCGTCAATTAGAGACGCTTGTGCCGTTGTTATTGTTTTATTGTACCTCTTGGACTTGGCAGTAACGCGGGGTAAAGGATATTCCCTAGATTGAAATTGGCTGACAAATGTCCACAATGCTAGCTTGAGGGTTACCGTGGACAAGGAGAACGAAGTCTTCTAGATTAAAAATAATACATAGGCAGCCGTAGTTAGTTTCAGAGGAAAAATTAGGAAATATTTAGTAAAAGTGCAATTTAGTATTGGTTACGACCTACGAGTAGTTACGACGACGCCTAGTTATCTGAAGTTCTATACGGTACTCAAAAACATAAAACGTTTTCAAAGAAAAAATGTGGCGATGTGGTTGACAAGATAATCATAAAGTTAACATCAGTGCTATTACGTGCACTGGCACTTAGGTTTCCTATTTGAAATCAGTTGAAGGCATTACTTTTTCAAAGCTTAATTTTATAGGTGTTTTATTAATATTCCCTATGTGTGTATGATGAAGCAGCCTACTGTTGGGAGACACCAGACCTAATACACTCGAGAGCGATGAATCCGGGTCACTTAAAGAATCCTAAAAATTTTGGAAACTAAGAAGGCTAGCTTAATGAAATAAATTGTGTTTAATAGACAATTTAATACTCCTTAAATGAAGTCATCAAAACTTCTTAGTTATTGTAAAGTTATGTCATAAAAAATCAAATTTGAAAAAGGGAGACTTTCGAAGATGGAACTACGAAATTACTACATTTGTTTTTGCTTTTGTTTCTAATCTGTCATTTAGGTGGGTACATAAACCATGTTGAGGGTGTTCAATATTTATTATTCAAGCAGTAATCATGTCGCTTACACCTGAAAAATGCACCAGAATACTCACAATGCTGGAAAACGGCCGGGGTCAGCGCGATACAGTCACGACTGTCGGTGTGTCGCTCTCAACAGTACAAAGAGTTCTCCAACGTTACGAGGAAACTGGCTCTAACCTACGCAGACCAGGAACAGGCAGAACCAGGTGTACCACAGCACGAGAAGATCGATACTTGGTGAACACAATGCTTCGTAATCGCTTTCCCACAGAAACTGAACTTACATATCAGTTTCGACGCCTCGGAGGAAGTAACCCAAGCGCATGGACAGTAAGGCGACGACTTGCTGAAGCTAACTTGAAACCACTTAGACCTGCAAACGGCCCTAAACTGGAGCGTGGGCATCGTATTTCAAGACTAAGATATGCCCAGAACCACTTAAATTGGAGTATTGGAGATTGGTCAAAAGTTATGTTCTCCGACGAATCAAAATGTATGCTCTACAAGCACGATGGAAGACACAGAGTGTATAGAAAACCAGGGGAAAAAGTTTCAAGCAAGCATGCATCGAAGAAAAAGTAGCCTACGGTGGTGGGTCTGTACATGTGTGGACCGGAATTTCTTCTGAGAGTCGCACAGAACTGGTGTTCATAGAAAACGGCTCTTTAACTAGCGAAAGATATGTGGAAGAAATCCTCAATGAACACGTTGGTCCATTTATGGTCAATTTGGGTGAGGATGCTATTTTTATGCATGACAATGCCCGGCTTGTGAATGACTTACTGGTTGGATTGTGAATGACTACCTTCAAGAGATGAACATTACTCGTATGGAGTGGCCAGCACGCAGCCCGGATATCAACCCGATCGAGCATGCTTGGGACGAGCTAGGGAGATGCGTGAAACAAAGAAGCCCTCCCCCAATCACGCTTCGTGAGCTCAAAATTGCTCTCACAGAGGAATGGGAGAATATTCCCCAAAATCGTATAAGGAACTTGGTGTACAGCATGCCAAACCGCGTAAACACAGTGGTGGAAGCACGAGGAGGCAATACGAAGTATTAAAATTCAAGTAAATCGTAATGATCTTCAAAAATGTCTTGTTTCCTACTTTTGTTTTAAGGCGAGATCAGCAGTTTTTGTAATTTATGTAATTTTTTGTAAATAAAATGTAGTGACTCGTAAATTTTATTACTTTCATTTAAGGGGTATTAAAGTGTCTATTAAACACAATTTATTTCATGAAGCTAGCCTTCTTAGTTTCCGAGATTTTTAGGATTCTTTAAGTGACCCGGATTCATCGCTCTCGAGTGTAGTATCTACGTAGGTACAATAAAATACAACTAACTTGAACAATAACTTTGAAAACGACCGTATATTTGTAGCAAATCAACAGTTCATTTGGATACTTCTATTCTGGTAATCCTGGTTATTGTCGAAGCTTGTATATTTTACATGTTAGCAATTATATCGACATTTAAATTAATTTCCGTACAGACGTACATCTTCCTATGTGGTCTTGGGACGCATGCGCTCCTGTCACGTCGTGGTCACGGCTCGCGGGTCCACTAGAGCGTCGGTCGCGTCGCGAGTCCGTGTCAGTAAACAAACGGAAACGATGGGCGAAGCGTGGCCCCCGCTCGTTCGCCTCTTTCGCGCTCCCCACTTCGCTGCGAAAATAACTCACTTCACTTAGCCCTATCTCATTCAGTGTAGTGTCACTTAACGAAGAACTATTTACACGAGTTTCTACCATGCCGTTGCATGAAATAGGTCACGTCACACACTTACATAATCCAGTTTTACTTTCTGAGTGCTTCACGCTTTTAAGACTTTTTATAATTTTTTTTAACTACACAAAATTTATCTATTTGCACCTATTTACTACACATTGTCATACCACAAATAATTTGTACTCATAAAGTTTAAGGTAGAAAAGGTATGCATATACATATTATTTAACATAGTTTTCAAAATAAACAATGCTGCCACACGAGGCTAAACCAAAGGTACCAAATGTCACTTGTTCGTATCAATATTTGTTATGCTATGCGAAAGTCGGAAAACAACAAGTTTTAAATAGTGAACTGTTTACTGATACTCGTACTCATCAGTCTAAAGGAAGCCATAGCCAATTCGCAATCTAAAATTTTTGCTTCTCATTAACCAGCCGACCAATCGTATGAGAAACATAAATCCAAAAAAAATCACATTTACAATGGATGAATGAGTTAAATTTTATTACAACCACCTGTATAACCGTCTACACCAAAAATCAAATGTAACTGTAATGTTTTCACGGCCTGGTAAAGCAAAAAGTACTTTAAAAAAAAGTTTCTACTCGTAATTATAGAAAGTTTTACTATGGGTGTGACGTTTTTTTTTATTAAAAATTGGTAAGCCCTCCGCATTATCTCACCTAATGGTAAGTGATGATGTTGCCGAAGATGGAAGTGTGATTACCAAAATTCCCCAACGCAATGGGGAACTGGCTATCTTATCTTCAAGCCGGAACACATCAATTCTGTTAACATTGATGTTCGGCAAGACTTAGATTAGATGGTGGTAGCTGGCCAGACGAGCTTAGAGAATGCCCTTCCACTTCCACTTCAAAACCGAATCTAATAAAGTTAGAGCCTGCGGGAACCGAACCCGCGATCTCCCGATGTGAAGCTAATAGACTAACCATTATGCCATGGCAGTAGCCAGGCGGGCTTAGAAAATGCCCTTCTACCAACCAAACCGAGTCTTACAAAGTTATACTCCTACGGGAATAGAACCCGCGACCTCCTGATGTGGAGCTAACGGAATAACCATTACGCCACGGAGGCGTAGGTGGTTGAAACCGATTGTAGAGGTATATTCATGTTATCAATGTAATCGTTGCAAAATATATTTAGGTATACTAAATGAAATCAGAGTGCTAATGATAATAGAACAGTAAAACCACTTAATCCAACATATTCAAATACCTACATAAAATTACTACTTTTGATATTTTTTGTGTTTAACGACAATGGCAAGACAAATAAATTATGATCTTCAGCACATTAATATGGCAAAATATATTATCTTAAGTAGGTAGGTAGGTGGGGGGTAGTACCTTCTTCAGTACTAGTAACAACCGTTACGAGTTTCTCAAATAAGACAGTCTAATCAATAAGAATGAATCATGCATCACTACCTGCTAAGCTTTTTCCTTCTGGGTAAAATAGCTTATGTGCATAAGTATTAACTTTACATCCAATTCTGTAATATTCTAGTGACAATCATTTTTAAATTTAGTAATTCATTAAAAGCTCTGGCATTACTCCCTTTACGAGTAAAGACATTGGATTCCCTCCTCTAGCGAAATCTTTTTAACTCTGTGTTTACGCTATATAGAGACTCTTTATTAGATATCTTCTGCCTATGCAGTTTGTTGTAAGCTCTTCCGCTTGTAAAATTCGAAAATACCGATAAATTTATGTCATTTATTTGCAAAAACACAGAATCCTGAAGGCAGAAGGAAAGCATAACTAACCAAACCTACCTGAACCAACTAACTAACATTTCCTTCTAAACCTTATCTTACTTGAGATATGTCTGACGTTAAAAAAAAAGTACGGTACCGTTTACGAACCCTTTTATTTTATTACTTTGCATAGGCAAATTGTAAATAGACGATTTAAACAATTTGCCTGTCAAATATCGATGAGCAGCCGTAGACGGACGAAGGTAATGTTAAATTCTTAATGCAATCGTAGTGGCCCTGTAATGCTATTTTCAGTAAACGCTTTTCCAAGTTTACTATGTAGTATTTATTATACTTCAATTTTGTTATAAAATATTAAATATTTTAATTTTAATGTTATATCTACTTATTTTATAATTGTGTAATTAATTTAATAATAAATATTTTTAGGATTCCTGAGCCAAAATGGCAAAAAACGGAACCCTTATTTATAATTTTGTCTTTTCCGTCCGTACGTCCATCCGTCACAGAAAATTTTCTCTGCCACTTACAGTAATGATAATTATAGTACAAACATTCTGAATTATGACTCAAAATGGAAATCGACGCCAGTCCAAAAAAAATAATCAGGGTAGCTTCCCAGGGTATTTTTAAGAGATCATAAAAATTTTTTGGAGTCCTTTAGTAAGGTATTTTTGAATTAGGTTTCTTTGAACACTTTTTAAAGGCACTAAACATTAATAAAAAAGGAAAGCGAAATTTATTTTGTTAATGAAAAAAATATTTTTTTCCCCTCCTCCCATATAAGTGAAAGTTGGTTTTGACTGCACCTCCTCATCTATAAAATCTACAGTAATGTTTGGTGGTACATTGTATATATAACGCATAATGAAAAACATAGTCCTTTGATCAAACAGTAATTGTTATATGGGTGATTCCTATACAAGTAAAAGCGGCACGAGAAAAAATATTTTCATGAATTGGTCGTTTTAAATAAAGATATTTTTGCCAGATATACCGTTCCCGAGATAAAGCTCGTCAAAGTAGTTAAAAACGTGTCCCTGATGCTTTTTTTTCTTTAAAAAGTTCTAAACTATTGGACTGAAAACGATTTAGAGTTTCCCGACACAAACAGTTTTCTAAATATGACTGCGGAACCTTTGGTCCGATACGCTATTAGCCGATTTTTCATTAATTTTTTAATGTATTTTTTGGGATTTTTTAAAAGGATTATTTTTACTATTACTATTAAGTACGATCGAATCAGTAACGCGGTAACATTACACTTTACAAAATATTATGAAGGAAAGAGCACATAATGCAGATAACAGAATATAATATGTCTTTTAAAAACAAAGTAGTTTTTGCAGTTGGTATGAAATCCATGAACTTTTGACAAATCCAACTCCACATTTTAAGTTGGTCGACTATGTATTTTAAAAACAAAGTAGTTTTTGCAGTTGGTATGAAATCCATGAACTTTTGACAAATCCAACTAGCACATTTTAAGTTGGTCGACTATGTATTTTAAAAACAAAGTAGATTTTGCAGTTGGTATAAAATCCATGAACTTTTGACAAATCCAACTCCACATTTTAAGTTGGTCGACTATGTATTTTAAAAACAAAGTAGTTTTTGCAGTTGGTATGAAATGCATGAACTTTTGACAAATCCAACTCCACATTTTAAGTTGGTCGACTATGTATTTTAAAAACAAAGTAGTTTTTGCAGTTGGTATGAAATCCATGAACTTTTGACAAATCCAACTTGCACATTTTAAGTTGGTCGACTATGTATTTTAAAAACAAAGTAGATTTTGCAGTTGGTATGAAATCCATGAACTTTTGACAAATCCAACTCCACATTTTAAGTTGGTCGACTATGTATTTTAAAAACAAAGTAGTTTTTGCAGTTGGTATGAAATCCATGAACTTTTGACAAATCAAACTTGCACATTTAAGTTGATCGAATATGTATTTTAAAAACAAAGTAGTTTTTGCAGTTGGTATAAAATCCATGAACTTTGGACAAATCCAACTCCACATTTTAAGTTGGTCGACTATGTATTTTAAAAACAAAGTAGTTTTTGTAGTTGGTATGAAATCCATGAACTTTTGACAAATCCAACTTGCACATTTTATGTTGGTCGACTATGTATTTTAAAAACAAAGTAGATTTTTGCAGTTGGTATAAAATCCATGAACTTTTGACAAATCCAACTCCACATTTTAAGTTGGTCGACTGTTACTCTAAACTAAGACAGCCTAGCGTCGGTGGCGTAATGGCTAGGGCCGGTACCTCCTTCCTGTCTGGGAGGTCGTGGTTCGAATCCTGCCACGTACCAATGTGTTTTAGATTTTCGATCTCCTAAGTACGTTGATTCGACGCTCTTACGGTGAAGGAAAACATCGTGAGGAAACCAACACACGCCTGCGAAGAAACTCGAAGGTTGTGTGTGAAGTCGACCTACCCGCACTGAACCCCCGTGGTCGACTAAGGCCCGATCGCCCTAATTCAGGGTAGGCTCGAGCCCCTCGGTGGGGACGTATATGAGCTGATAGGATAAAGAAAGCTTACTTGGTCGTGATAATTTTTATCCACGACGACGGACGGAACGGAACGGAGGCGTATATGCGTTTGGGGTTAGTGGTTGTTTGTGAGTGTGCATGTATGCTACCATTTTCCTCAAAACTACTGGGCCGATTTTGTTGCAGTTTTTTGAATTTAAGAGGTATAATTTGAGAGGAAGTTCTTAGATAAGTTTTATGGCGGTAGGCTACCAATTAAGGGTACCTCCTCTACATGTAAAGAAGGGGTGAATTTTTTTGGTGATTTACCCTATCGTGTGAGGTATCATTAAAAAGGTCTTTCAAAATTACTAAGGATTTTTTACAACTATTTTTCGATTCAGGGATCTGTTTGTGAAATATAAAATGTACGATGTACTAATACAAAACGGAAAAAATAAGAGCAATTTCAAACTTTCACTACAAAACTAATTTAAGTCTTCGTTTAGTTATGTTTGAATTTACTACGATGAACACTAATTACAAACATCGCTCTGTATCTACTCAATATATTTGCAAAGTTTGGATTCATTCTGGCATGTAGTTTTTGTATTAAAGTGGAACTACGTTTATATGGAAACTCTTTCGTTACTAATTTTACGTTACTTATACCACCTAAGTGAATTTTTTATAATATATTTTTTGTATTTTCGCTGTTCTTTGTTATCATTTTTGATAAATTTCTTATATATATTTTTTTAAATAATCGCAATAGTAACTATAAATACTCTTATCTATCTATCTATCTACCTTTGTAAGTTTTTCCTCAGGCTTGTGGTAGTACTTATAGAGGGTGTAACAAAATTGGTCTAAGGGCCGTTAACCGCCACTCATCATACTGAAGAACTTCTCCGAAAAGACTCGTGGTAAAACCGCAAGAAAAGTTACACTATTCATACAATTCTGTCAGCTAAATGACTACTTTTGTGCATTTTTCGATGGAACGTCTAATTTTTTTTAGAGAATATACTGTTGGCTCCTTGGAGAAAGTTGTTGGTATGTTGAGTACCAAGCCCCGGTTAACGGTTCCTACACTAATTTTGTTACACCCTGTGTGTAACATGCTCCCGCGGCGTTTGTTGCACGAAGCGAACACGGATGCATACTTCACTCACAAACGTTCACACAAATTGCGTCACCTGTCCAGCTTACTTTATACCTTACCCTATAAGAAACACTATTTAAAGTGTTAACACCAACAACGTTCCCAGGTCGTTCAATAAAACAAGACAAACAAAGCAAACTAGAAGAGCGCAATATACTTAGGTACATCCAACATCTATGTAATGCAACATCGTTCGTAATTTAGACATTTAAGATATAACTGTAGACCCAAAACGCATTTAGGCCTCATGCCTCTTTTAGCCTCACCTGTCTCTATATAAAATCTATAGGTACCTATTAAGTTGTTCAAAGACCAAAGTCAAATTAAAAACCATGTAGGGTTCCGTAGTTAATACACATCATCATCACATCAGTCAAAAGACGTCCACTAGACATAAGGCCTTTCCCGAGGTAGGTAGATTTGTAATAATGGTAGATAAATGTAATGCCACACCCTTCGTAATTTTAGACATGTAAGATAACTGTGGACCCACATCGCTTTTAAGCCTTATGGCCTCATCTGCCACTATTTAAAACCTATAGGTACCTAAAAAGACGTTCACCTGACATAGGCCTTTCCCGAGGTGGGTAGATTTGTAATAAGGTAGATAAATGTAAGGCCACACCCGTCGTAATTTTAGACATGTAAGATAACTGTGGTCCCACTTCGCTTTTAGGCCTCATGGCCCCACCTGCCTCTATAGAAAACCTATAGGTGCCCTATTAAGTTGTTCGACACCAAAGTCAAATTAAAAACCGTCTAGGATTCCGTAGTTAATACATTATTGATAGTTATTATGTTACAAGATTTGACTAGGAGGAGTTAAAGCGTTGAGTTCTTGGCTAATTTGATTTAAAAATGTAGCGATGTTATTTTGCATCGTTACAACATCATCATCATATCAGTCAAAAGACGTCCACTAGACACAGGCCATTGGCTGGCGGGTTGGCGATCACAGTTTGAAGTGTGGTGGCAGTTGATGTCCCTTAGTCGCCTTTTACGATACCCTCAGGAACAGACGGGGTGGTGCTATTCTTGGCTAGGGCCGCACCACAAGCCACGTTTTAATATAGTCAATACTTAATAGCTTCAAAACTGTTCATTACAGAATGCGTAATAACATTGATGATTTCAACATTCTAGGTCAAACAATTTAGAAACGCCAGGAAGAGGGACACGTTGTCAAAACCTTTGGCGGCCCACATCTTAGAAACGTTGTACATCTAATAAAAATGTGTGCACTCATAAAAAATACTTACCTATATGTAATCCTCGTGTGAGAAAAATTATTTTTTTTTATTATTATTATTCAATGAGATCTATATTTAAACTAGGTATTTGGTGCCAAATTTCATGCAATTTATTTTAAAAGTATGAAAGTTATGAGTAATTGTGAGTTATTGACTCTCTGTGATGGACAAAGAGAGAGAGAGAGAGAGACAGAACAATTAGAGGTGCGTGTGTGTGTGCGTGTGTATGTATCTATGTGTCTGTCCAGTGTTGGTATGTTACTATATCTGTATATGGCCTACAGTACACGGTAGTCCGTTGGTCCAAAAAAATCTTTATAAGGTAATTTTCATACATATCCAGGTCCTTTATTACTTTTACTCAAAAATGGCTTTAATGAAACTTTGTGAATAATTATGACTTAATAAAGGCTCCTAAGCGTCGGTGGCTCAACCGGTAACGACTCGGTCCATCTAACCAGAGGTACCGGGTTCAAATCTGGACGGCCAATGTACCAATGAGTTTTTTCAAAAAACTTACGTACATATCATTACCGATTGCTTTAACGGTGAAGGAAAACATCGTGAGGAAACCTGCACAGGCCTGCGAAGAAGCTCGAAGGTTGTGTGTGAAGTCGACCAACCCGCACAGGGCCCGCGTGGTCGACTAAGGCCTAATCGCCCTGATTCAGGGTAGGCTCGAGCCCCTCGGTGGTTCGCTTCATTATTAATAAACAGAAAGTAATTACTAGACTATATCGCAATATCTCGTATAATGTTTTCTCAAGTGTAACGATAACACTGAGATAGATTTGTTGAAGACTTATTATGGCGAGTGCTGTATAAGTAGTAGGAGGTTGTCTCAGGAACGGAGCGCCGGCCAGTCTGGGCGGCCGGGCGCCGGCGCCGCCGCGGCTGCTAGCCTGCCAGGGACCAGATTCTTAAATTAATCAGTTAGATGGTCGACTTGTATGGAAAGGCCAAAGTTTTATTTTGCGAATTGACTATGGTGTGTTTGGTAAACTTGTGACAATGTGATGTGTAAAAGCCTCAGTTAACGGGTCTTACACTAATTTTGTTATAAAGTATACATTACCTCATTTTATTTTACCAGTTTGCGAATCATCCGCTTTTAATAACGTGATATAATGCTGGAACCTACAACATGGCTAAGCCTTTCCAAATTTTCAGGAATAGAGCGTCTCTATAACCTGTGTAAGTTTATCTGTGAGTCAAACTATTAATCTATTCCAGCATTAGGGGTATATAACGTTACGTTACGACTGACGTGCGGACCGAGAGCGATATAACTATAGGTTTAACGAGAATGTAAATACGACCATCTCTCTTACATCCTTACGTAACCTATACCAGTGTCGCTCTAGGTCTGTACGAACGTCGTCGTGTAGAGAATGAGGTGCTATAAAGCCTATAAACACGTTTACTCCACACATTTGTTTACAAACTCTTTTAAAACTTTGTGCGCAATGATTGATCAGTTGATTAGGGCGTTGATGGCCTTAATATCATAGTAATTCCTTCATAATTTATTTATATTTTATACAGAGTGAGTTTTTATTTGCTGAAAAGCGGTGAATGGTCTACTTATCCTATACAATTGAAAAAGTTTAGTTCCTCATAAACCATTAACGCCCGAGCAAAGATCACTACTCAAGCTAAGCCCGACCTTGATTGAAGATATTTTTTTATTGCAACCTTAAATAACATTCATAAGGTGTAAAGGCTCAAAATCGTCTGGTTTGCTGTAGTACCTAGTCGTCGTGAAAGCTGAGCGTTAATGGACATAATTGATCAGTCGATTTGGAAACTTTGTATCGAGTCTTAAATTTTATTCCATGGTTCCTTGGGGTAGAGTCTAACCATATACCATACCACTATTCATTGAATAGTCATTCTGTATATGAGATACCATTTCTTCTTAAACATGGAACTTATTAAGCCATCATATAATGTAAAATTCCTACAAAAATATAGTTTCATAATAATAATCTCGAATTTAGTGATTGAATAATAATTACTTTGTGACTTTGTGTTCAGTGAAATGAAAGGGTGTAGAAAAATAAACACACGAAATGCAGATGATCTTAGCAGCTGGTGGAGGGTAAGTACTTATACATCTTTCTATAGTTACGTCATGAGTGTAATTTATATAGCGAAGGTATTTTTACAGCAGCGCCATCTGTAAGACTTTTCCAGAACCTTTTATACTAACGTGAAACTGAGATTCAGCAGCGCCAAGCGAGAATAGTGTGATTTGTGGTGGCTATAGATGGCACTTGTATAGCAAAATGCGTATTAATAAAGTTTTCTTTTACTTTGGCTACTCGATACTAGGGGTCTCTAGCAGTAACAAATTTGAGCTTTAGCGTTTCCGCAGATCTGGCGAACCGTGAGCGGTCCGGGAGCCGGTAAGGTGGCCGGGTAAAATTATATTTAACACTGTCGGATTGTATGGGAGAAAAAAAATACATTTTGCCCGGGTTCCTTATCGGCTCCCAGACTGCTCGTGCTAGACCACCAGGCCGGCGGCAACTTTTAAGAGTTGCGGTCCGGGAACCAGAGGTTCGTCCGGTCGAAATCCAAGTCCCTCTCTTTTGTATCTATTTCATATATATATTTAATTAAAAATAAATTGCCAATCATTACTTGTGAATCAGCTCGGCAGATTTGGCAGATTTTTATGTTGTTTTCGTAATTATCAGGATAAGATTTGTATATTCATAAAAATGCTCGTGCACCTCGCATCCTCTATATTCACGAGGGCGAACCCGCAGGCAAAGCTTGATTGTTCATAAAACTATTATTAATGGTTAAATTTAGTTCATTTTATTTTATTAAAAATTTGAGTACGTTGGACTACCTCTCACCTGATGGTAAGTGACGATATAGTCAAGGGTGGTACACGCAAACTCAAATAATGCCTTTGTTACTCTCGTCTTAAAGATCATCAAATTCTAAGAGTCGGGTAACACAGACACAGGCAAGGAGTTCCACTCCATCGCTATCCCCATAATAGATGAGGAAGCGTAACGCTTCGTGCGTATAGGTTAAACATCAACAACAAAGGGTTAGAACCTCTCCCGGCGTCTTGTTGACCTCAGGTGGAATGGAACTGGGGGAATAAGGTCGTTTACTTCTTGCGCCCACTCTCCGAAATGAATTCGATAGAATACCGAAAGACAGGCAACGCCAATAAACGCCAAAATTTAAAATAAACGCTACGTCGATGACATTTGTATGGAGAGTTCTAAATTTTTAGCGTTTATTTAAAAAGTGGTTGAACAAATGCTGTCTCATTTCGTCCGAATTGTAACGTGGTTGTGTTTTCAACCGCCATTATAAAGTCACCTTGCACACAGCTGCTAAAGTGTATTTTACAGAGCCAACAGTGGCGACTGGCAAGACTTGTAGGTATCCCGTCTTTGTTAAAACCTTTGTTCTCGGCTACAGGCACGAACGCGTCTTACATTTATGGCCCAGTGTAATTTTCTTAGTAAAATATCGTTTGGCTCAATACTTCAAACTTTTCACCTAAGTATTTACTTAACTTAATGTAATTTCTGTAGTTACTTTACTAGGATTCTAGAAAAATTGTGCCCAGAAGTGTAACATAATTATTACCTATCTAAAGAATCTCTCCTCAAATAAAGCTTCTATTGTATAACATTTTAAGGAAGGTTACAATATTTTAATGATGTAGAGTTAGTAAGTTTGTACATATGAGGTAATCTCCGAAACTACTCATCCGATTTCCAACATTATTTCATCAATTTAAATAAAATAAAATAATCAATATGTAGAATGGACCGTCAGGACGACCATGGGCAAAAAAAAATTAAGCCGCTTGTGGCTCGCGCACCGTGCACGCTTGATATCCACACACCCCCGATATCCATGCGGGCAAAGCAGCGGGAACTGTTGGTAATGTATAACTTATATGGACTATCCGATGGACCTAGTAATATGTGCGACCATCGCGCGAATTTTCCAGGATAATACATGTGTACGATCAGCTATTGACCAAACAGTATCTTGACCGCGCGTTCGTGCAGTAGAGACCACATCAAGCTGTAGCTATAAAACCAGTATAACAGGCCTCGCGTAGGCTAAATCATGCATAGCGTTGCGAGGCCTGCTTATGCTGGCAGTGTCTAACCTGATGTGGCCTCTAGTGTACGTGCGAAATTCGCACAAATTTGTGATGTCTCTTAAACAAACAACTTCACCTAGAGCACCCATAGTCAATTCTCAAAAATAAATGTTGGACTGTCCATACAAAAATCCACAAAATTGGTGAATCAGTTGATCGTTTTGTATAAAGATTTAAATTACGATTTCAACAAAAGTTATTCAGTTTGATGAGTTAAAGCCCCAGTTAACGGGTCTTTCGTCAGTTTTGTTACAGAACATACCTTTATGAGGTATTTCGTTTTAACAACAGCTACCTACCCTATTAAATTGTGACTATCAGAAGTTTGCCTTTTAAAATAAGTATGTTTTTGTTCTTAGGTTTCTACAAATTACAATATCACTAGTCACGTGACCACTAACAGGTGTTATGGAAAACGTCTGCCGTCGAGACACCCACGTCACTAGACTTGAATTTTTTTTTTAATTTCCACTTGAGTGGTGATTGTAAGCATTAAGGCGCTTTGCACACGACGGGGCGGGGCGGGCCGGTCAATTTCGCCGCCAACGATAGCACAAAGGGAATCCTATACTACCAACGCACATAGAGGACAAGAAGACCGCGCCGACCGCGCCGCCTCCATGTGCTTTGGTAGTATAGGACTCCCTGTGTGCTATCGTTGGCGGCGAAATTGACCGGCCGGACCCGCCCCGTCGTGTGCAAAGCGCCTAAAAGTTCCACTCAAGTAAGTGGAAAATCTGATTCTTTCCAATGTTGTTAATTATTATGTTTTGTCTTGTAATCCGAGTACCGCTGCCGTAGCACGTATTCAAGTTCCTATACACCTTGACTGTAAATTCATCTCGGGCTACGTGGGTATAAAGATTTACCCACGTTAGTATCCAATTCGTCGAATAACTTTAATTAAGTTTACAAAACAATTCGAAGAATAACTCTTTGTTTTATTTAAGCCCCAAGTATATAATTTTTGCAGCTTTGTATTTTATTAGTTTGATTAAATTTTCTTTTTGGTTTTGATTTTTAGTTAAAATTTATAAATAAACATTTTTCATTTTCTCCCACTTACTAATTTGTTGGCAGAAAACTCTTACAAACCATTTGGAATTACCACATTTTTGCCTCTTTCTCTAGCGGTTCTATAGCGTTGAATTTCAGGTAAATTCATAAACCATCAATATTATCATCATATCAGCCTTAAGACGTCCACTACAGGCCAAAGGCATCACTCAAGGATTTCCACAATGACCGGTCCTGCGCTACCCGCTCCAGCGGCTTCCTGCGACCTTCACCAGGTTGGACCACGAAGTGGGAGGCCTTCCTTCGCTACGTATTTCGGTGCGCAAACGCCACTCGAGAACTTTACTTCCCCAACGGCCATCTGTCTACGAGCTGCGTGCCTCGCTCATTGCCAATCATTATTCATAAATATCCAATATTTACCTTTACTTTTGTGTACCTAGGTGCTTGTCTACAAAAACTCTCTTCTCTTGGTGCTGAGTGTAACTTGATCAATTACGTGGTAAACATTAACAAGTCTTTCACAATAATGTACCAACACAATGGCTACTTAGCGATATTTATTCGCCACCCACCCACTCTCCAGGGATTGGGGTAGCCATGATTATTTTTTACCTCTCTAGGTAGTAAAAACTAGTTTGATAAATAATGCTTATCATTTGAATGTTCAATGTTTTAATCATATCAAGTGACACATGCTCGCTCATACACAACTATACGAAAGATCCGTATCAAAAATAAAAATAAAAATCGCACTAGTTTCGTTCATAAAATCTACGGAACTACTGCTAATCAAAAATACGCATTTGTTCCACCGTGGAAATGTTCCATAGAATCTCTACGAGGATACGAAAAGATCAACCACTACTACGATTTCACTGACGATGTGAGATGTTGAATGAATGTTATTAATCTTGCACGGTTTATGTTCATGTAGCTTGAAGTTCTTTTCACGGTTAGAAGTTACGAGAAACCTTGTGAGCATAACATGACGTCATAGAAGTCAGTGTTTTGGATTTTATGCTGTATTATTACGTTTTTTAAATGAAATTTACTTACCTATTTTGAAATGTTACTAAATATTTACTCAGATCTTTAGCATGCAGTATGTCGAAGTAGAATAGAAAATATTAATAACAACACAAAACAACGTGACATCTGGTCACCTACAAGCCGACATTTACGAGTACGATACGTACTATAACGATAGCCTAGCGAAGGGCATCATTAGGTAGTTGTCATCGGTTGCTATCGGCGAAATCGACGGAAAATCTAATCGTCACTTCCTTACCACTTCCGAGCCACTTGGCTTCGGCACGCAAGCCTAATGATTCCACGACCGAGTAGGTGCGAGAGCTTTAGAAACTAGAGTTCGTATTGCTTTTTCAACTAGGTATGTCGATTTACAACTGAAGCAAATTAAAGTGTGATTGTTGATTATGTTGTTTAAACATTTAAAGAACTACATAAGACAGACACCATCTTTAAAACTTTAGAGAAGTCAGAAAATACTACAATGTGTATGTACATCATCAGTGATTTAACCAGAAGTATATCGAATACTGACATGGTTTAGCTATTTTATAAGAAAGATTAGCCTACTACCAAGTGAAACCCTAGATGCTATCAACCGAAGCGCAAGGGGACTGATGGGCGACGAGGATATATTAGTTACAAACAAACTCCAATGCCTTGAGCACCGCCGCAGTCACCTGTTTATGGGTATACAATCTCGATATCATCGTCACTTTCCATTAGGTGGAAATGCCTTTAGATCAAATATTCTTAGCAGTCTGAATGCTCAAATATGAATTCATAATAAGTCATTAAATTACTAGATTCTAAATTAATGTTGCATAGTTAAGACCTATTCTCTTATTTATCTGATCACAATTATCGAATCTTACCCTTAAATAACTATCTTATAAACTAATTAACCTTAACATGCTGTAAGTGCTTATTGTCCTTTTTTTTACAAATCTGTGTTAAACATTTAATTATTTTGTTTTTAAAATGCATCTAGTTGTTATGTACTTTTTATTGTTTCTCAACGATAACTTAAATGTAACTGTGGCTAATGTTGTGGGTTTCACAATTAGTAATAAGATAATTTAAGTTGTATTATAATATGGATTGTGTAACTGTTTATTAGTCCTTAAATAAACAAAAAAAAAAAAAAAATGTTGTTAATTTAAGACTAAACTTTTATGTATACTAAAGATAGTCTGAAAACCACGTTTATACTTTATATGTGCCTTAAAAAATAAAATAACCCCTCGGGTGTCTTGACGACCCAAGAGGACATACACACATAAATAAAACACACACCACCATCACATACATGCTTACAGGTGAACTCGAAAAACGTGGGGCGCATCTTTCTACAAAGATATTGAAAACTAAGCTTTCATGCTCATTCATTAAGTTCACCTGTAAGCATGTTTGTGGTGGTGGTGTGTGTTTTATGTGTGTATGTCCTCTTCGGTCATCAACACCCCCGGTTAAGGCACATAAAAATGTGGTTTTTCGATTATTTTTGATCTACATTAAATATTTTCTTCTTTTTAATTTTTTTTTATGTACTAACTAGGGCAGGACTCTATAATCATTAAATCCGGAAACCTGCTTTATTTCGGGGAGAAAGACCAACTGCCCCAAAGTGGTGTCGGGTTTCTAGTCTACAAGCCCTTCATTTTTTTGTCGACACTTTTGCCTCCTGAATGGATCATAAGGAAAAATCCATTGGGTTTAAGGGTCCCCAGATGGCTCAAATTACCATACAAACGTAGTTCCTCTTTATTACAAAAACTACATGCCGGATTGAATCCAAACTTTGCAAATATATTGAGTAGACAAATATCGATGTTTGTAAATAGTTTTCATCGTAGTAAATTTAGACATAACTAAAAGAAGGCTTAAATTAATTTTGTACTGAAAGTTTGAAACAGCTCTTATTTTTTCCATTTTTTTATCGATATACGTTTGTATAGAAACTCGAGCCTCCTGAGGACCCTTAAGTCCAGGGAATATGGTGACCATTGTCGTGAAGAAATGAAGCTGGGTACATTTTCATTTAAAAAACTTTGGGTTTCAAGAAGCGATGGTGCCGAGTCTTTTTGAAACGTCCAGTGGTTATTAGCGAGCTGTTTTCGTGGCCAAGATAACAAAGCACCGTTTAAGATCTTTTCACGATAGATTAATTCATTTACCTTTACACCCTGTTCAATGAGAACGAGTGGTGAGCGTCCTGTAGCAGTTACCGCGGCCCAGACCATCACTGATACAGGCGCTTGTTTTCGCAAAACAATTCGGTGATCTAAATTTCATTTTGATTTCCCCTCTAGCCATACACGATGGTTTGTTTGTTAAAATATTTCTGTACAGTAAAAATTTTTCATCAGAAAATACCAAATTTTCAAACTCGCCACCAACGTTCAAGCGTTTTAACGCCTTGGCTCTAACTAGGCGAACTTCCTATTGTGCAAATGTCAAATCTTGAACTTTTTGTATTTTATAGGGCTTTAATCGTAGCTCATTTTTCAATATGCGCCCTATGCTACGAGCAGACACATTAAGATTTTTCGCCAATTGAACTGCGCTTTGTCTTGGATTCCGTTGCATTCTCGCCTTGACCTTTCGAACCAGCTCTGATAATGTTGCTGTTTTTGGATGTCCACCACCATGACGTTTTTCGATGCTACCAGTATCATTATAACATTTGATATACGACACAAACATTTTGTTCACATGCAAATGGTTTAGTGCCTTAACGATGATTTATTGTGACTTTCCCGCCAAATGAAAAGCAATAAAACTGTTGCGTTTAAATTCCATTTCGGTAACTTTTCGAAAGTGCGACTAAAACAAGTGAATACCTACCAGATTCATGCTTGTCGAAAATTGGCGCGCTCTCATTAACCGTTCCGTTGCTACAGCAACGTGAAGTTAGTAACACTTCGAGTGCCGAACCCTGTATACTAGATACAATATCAAGCATCTGAATTAGGTATGAATAGATACCGTAAGTTAATAACCGTGAGAATTTTAAGTAGTCAGTGTAGAGAATGTACCCGTCGCGTCGTGCCGATATCATAGAAATGACCGTTTCATAAAATCGTCAATATTTGCTGCCCGTATCATGATATAGGTAGTCTGGCCAGAATCAAGCGTTTGATGATATCCACGTTTGGCGAGACCATGAAAAGATTATGGAAATCTTAGATGAGCCAGCGATGCAAACGATAGTAGGTTTGTTAGGTTTGATGATTATACTGTCGAAGAACCTCGCGCGAGGTTCCCGCTCCCTACCTGGGTTCCCTAGCGGAATGCAATTTGAAATGCAAATCGATCGAAATCCTGTTGCGTATTATTTTTCAGTTGTGGGGATCAGATACTGAATTACGTTCATAGATCGTTAGATACTTTAGGTAGTAAAAAGTTTGACCACCAAAAAGTGTTTCAACCCATCAAGTAAGACTATGCAATACCGTGAAATAAAAACCAACCAAGTGCGAGACGGACTCGCGTACCTAGGGGTTCAGTACCACCAAACATCTCCACACGAATACAAAAATTGATTGTATTGTCTTGTGATGTGACACACAAAATTAATGTAATTATTTTTCTGTAAACGTTCTTATCTAATTATTTTTAACAAAATTAAATAAAGCAGTCTTACTAGATGCGCTACTTTTTTACACCCGCCAGAACTTCACAATGGCTTCAACTTATTAAATTTTTCAAGATTTGTTGGAGGATTCAAAATCAGCTCTGTATTTTATAACTAGTCTAATAGGTAAGGTTTAATAGTGGCGTGCTCGATGCCGAAAACATTTCGGTCTGCAGTGGCGCACCAGCCTAGCATCTTGCTTTACAGCTTTGCAATGCGGCAAATGGAGAATTGTACATAGTTATATCGGTGCAAATTGCGACTACCGCCCACCCGTAGCCCCCACCGCAGCTAACAAGCTTAGATTCGTTGATTTTTAGGACTGGCAGTTGCTAGTAGTTAATAAACATACAAGGTGATGTCCAAATTGTAAACCCTTAATTCATACAGTAGGTACGTTCGAAATTTGAAATAGGGTTGATGACTGCATGATCACTTGAGTTACTTTTTACGGTACGTTACGTTAATAAAGTTTTTTAAAATTTCAGTACGAGGGAAGTTTTGTGATTAATAAGTTCATAATATATTCTAACTAGCTTTTGCCCGCGGTTTCGCCCGCGTGGACATGGTTTCGATGACTGTCTTTGAGGGTGAGTGGTATGCGAGCCACAAGTGGCTCGTGAGCGTGGATGTGAGTTTTCTCGAGACCTCTTAGAAACTATATCAGACAATTCTGTACTTTCTCGCGAAGCTTTCACCGCCTGTCGTAGTCGGGCATAAACAAACATTTTATAAACATTAAATTTGCTTTGTGGTAAAGAATAAATCTATCTATCAGACTTGATGAAAAATTTACAAAGAATGTGGGTTTGTATGGGAGCCTGGGAGGTGCCTTACTTAGATTTTTCCTGGAATAATGAAGTGTGGGTAGTGGTTCAGCAGGCCTTATTATTTCCTAGTTATTAGCAAAGTTTTATGAAAATCGTTATAGGATAGTGAGAAAAAATAGCAAACATCCTGAATTTGTGTGGGAGGCACCTTATTACGATTTTTCTTATAACAACGAACTACCACGTACTATAAGGCCACATACAGTTATAATAAAATATCGAGTTTTAGAGTAAAAAATAATAAGTGATTTTTACTGAGGTGGCAACCCTAAAAATCAAGATAAGGAAAATGTGAAAAGAGCGCCTAGAGATTCAAAAATTATAATTTTCAATCAAATTTCACCCAAATCCGTTCAGAAGTTTTGGAACTATAGCACTGGACGGACGTACAGACACACACATACACACATTTATTTCTTTGTTTTTTATACTATTAGTGTAAGAACATCGATCCCCATCAAAATATCAACAACGATTTTTTTTTTGCCATTACAATACCTTCTTCATTCCTTTGGCACTCGAAAGTAAAAATCACTTCAATTCATTTCTGCGTTGCGACCACAGATAAGAAAAAAATTTCGCCGCTCCGAATAGAATTCTTCTGTGGTTGCGACGCCGATGTGCGCTAGCGTGGAAATGAATTTTCCCCAGATCCCTCGGGAACTACACTGGTCGCAAAAAGAAAACGGGTCAGTTATAAAAATTCCGATATCTTTTAAACATTTGAGCAATTCTTTCAAAATATAAACTCAATTAAAATTTATTTAATTACGATTAAATGAAGGAAAACATCGTGAGGAAACCTGCACACGCCTGCGAAGAAACTCGAAGGTTGTGTGTGAAGTCGACCAACCCGCACTGGGCCCGCGTGGTCGACTAAGGCCTAATCGCCCCGATTCAGGGTAGGCTCGAGCCCCTCGGTGGGGACGTATATGAGCTGTAATGATGAAATGAAGGAGTAAAACCTTTTTATTTCTTTTTGGTGATTGTATTTAAAACCATAAATAAAAACAATTGACGATTTTCAAAATATCCACATCAAATTGGAACCAATTATTTTACTTTTGTTTCAGTTCTGTCATATAAATAGTGCATTTCTTGTGCAGAAATTCGTAATTCTGATCAAATTCAGTGAAAAACATGTCACTAACCCTTGCAGTGAACCAGAATTCTGACAATGCTTGAAGACGGGCGCAGTCAGTGTTACACAGCGAGAACTCCAGCAATTTGAATAGACTGGATCCAATATTCGCAGACCAGGAACAGGCCGAACAGGGTGCACGACAGCGCGATAGGATCGATATATGGTGTCAACAATATTAAGATATCGATTTCAGACGGCTGTTAAAGTCAAAAATCATTTTCTACTTGCTAGAGAAAGCAACCCGAGCTCGTGTACAGTGAGGCGGCATCTTGCTGAAGCAAACTTGAAGCCAGTTAGAAACTAATTAAGAAGTAAAAACTCAAAAGGCGGCATCGAAATTAAGGCTGAGATACGCTAGAGAACACATGAATTGGACATTCGATAACTGATCACCAGGTTTTCGGAATTGTCGAGATTCATGCTATATAAGCATGATGGGAGGCAAAGAGTCTACAGAAGACTAGGAGAACGCTTCCATTGAAGAGAAAGTGTCATACAGCGGAGGCTCCATACACGTGTAGACTGGAATTTCTTCTGAAAGCCGCAACGAGTTAGTGGATCGAAAATGGAACTTTAACTGCAGAGCTTAGACGAGCTGCAGAGAGATATGTGAATGAAATCTTAAATGAGTATGTTGGTCCATTTTTAGTAAACATGGGCGAGAACGCCATCTTTACTCAAGATGATACTTGTCCCCATACAGCCCGGATAGTGTTTGACTACCTTGACGATGTCGCTATCACACGCATGGAGTGGCCAGCATGCATCCCAGACTTGAACCCCCATCGAGCACGCCTGGTATGAACTTGGACGACGTGTACGACAGCGAAATTCCCTCCAATCACGCTTCGTGAACTGAAAGAAGCACTGATAGAGAAATAGGAGAATATTCCTCAGCATCGGCTCAGAAATCTGGTGGAAAGCATGCTAAACCTTGTAATATCGGTTTCAATACAGTTAATAAATAAATAAATAAATACCTCGTGGTGGTAATACAAAATACTAAAATGTGTGAAAATTTTATATCTGACACCGTAGCACTTTTTTCGAAATCTAGTAAAAAAATTACATTTTTACTTAACCTACTTCTATTCAAAATCAACTTTATAATCTTGAACTTCGAATTTAAGCACTATAAAATTGTCTATAATACAGTCTTTATTTCATTAAGCTAGTTACAATAATTTGGAAGTTATTGAGGTTTTTGTTACCGACCCGTTTTCTTTGCTGCTAGTGTATATCAGGATAGTGCAAAAAATCACAAAAATCATGTAGGTTTATCATAAAATATATCGTGAAGAAACCTGCACACGCCTGCGCAGGTACTCGCACTGGGGCCCGATCGCCCTAATTCAGGATAGGCTTGAACCCCTCGATGGAGACATATATGAGCTAAACAAATGAAAAAGCTTACAGTTTCCCAAGACGTTCAATAGAACGTCCGAGATTCGATGTTCAGCAGGAAATAATAGTTTGCGACTGCAATGGACCTAACTAAACAGCAAGGGCCCAGGACAATACTACTGTTTGAGGTCTTCACGTCAGCGGTTTTCACGTCGAATAAGTCACCCTAGCTCGCCCGATACCCGGTGGTACTAAGTACGGGCTATTGTGTTAGGGCTGCACCTGTGATGACTAATGCCAGTGATCACTCTGCAGTGCGTGCACAGGTCGAGTGTGCTGTGCGCTCGAGTGCCCCGCGCACCCGCCTAGCGAGAACTTACTCGTTAGCGAACCGGCACAGCTTCTTTCATGCGTTAATGAGTGTAGATTGGGCCGACGTAAGCATGCATCATAAGAGATCCCCTGCAGATTTAGCTCAAAGTGTAATAAATATTATCGCCAACAAAACTGAGATATGTTTTTCTTTGAAACGTATAAATTACAACAACAACTGTCAATCTTGGGTCAACGATGAAATAATTAACTTAAAAGGACTTGTAAATGAGATGACTAATCTAGCATACAAATTTCCAAATGACCATAAAATCAACGAATACCTCAGGGGAAAGAAATATTCGAGTTACTAACTAAAGAAAAGAGAAACTATTACACCGAAATGATTTCAAGATCACGGAACACTGCTAAATCCATGTGGCAGGTAGTGAATACAGAAATAGGTAGAAAATCGAAATCCACCACTGACTATACTACATTATTAAGAGATTCAGAGGGAAACAACTTTAGCACAAAGCAGGAACTGGTCAACGCGGTTAACGAAAGGTTCGTAAAGGCGGCAGTCACATGTGGCGCGCCTGCTGCTGATGTGATTGCCGCATGTCGAGCATTGGCTATTGTCCGTACTCCGGCCTCCTGCTTGTTTCGATTTGAGCGATTTACACCACCAGAAGTAGTGGAGATTCTAAACAAAGGTGTTGCACGTAAGGCTACTAAGGACATCTATAATATTTCCGTAGACATCCTACACGGAGCCGCAATCCCTCTAGCGGAGGTATTATCAGATTTGTATAACTGTTGCCTGCACAGCGGAATGTACCCCAAAGCCTTCAAAAACGTTAAGGTTTCGCCATTATTCAAAGGTAAAGGAAACCGCGAGGATATGAACTGCTACAGACCGGTATCCATAATTCCAACTGTGGCTAAGGTATTTGAGTATGGTTTAAGCAAAAGGCTCACAAAGTTTCTGAAGGACAACGAGCTGATATCTGACAGACAGTTTGCTTACCGTGCCGGTAGGTCCACAACTCACATGACACGTGAAGTCATTCGTCGCGTCGTAGATGCAAGAGAGCAAAGTAAGCAAGTTGCTGTTATTTTTTGCGATCTATCAAAAGCATTTGACGTGGCGGATCATTCACTACTTGAGCATAAACTTAAACATTATGGCATAGACGGACCTGCACTTTCCCTGCTAATAGACTTCCTGTTTGATAGGTCACAAGCTGTTATAGGTGACGGTGGCAAGATTAAGTCAAATCCATTAAAAACTACCATGGGGGTACCACAAGGATCTTTGATATCCAATATACTGTTTTCGTTGCTAATGGATGATCTCCCTCAGGCAATATCAAATGCGTATATTATGATGTATGCGGAAGATGTTGCGGCGATTGTCTGTGCTGAGACGGTAGATCTGCTCGAATCTGAGCTTAATTACACTGCTCAGCGAATGTCCCGATGGTTCGAAAACAACGGACTTGCACTCAACCTCAGCAAAACACACTTTGTGTATTTCAATCTAACGGGACACGCGTGCAGTCCTCTTTTGGTGGCGGTTGGAAGTATGGCGCTCCATCAGTCATCGGTGTTCCTGGGCTTTCACGTCGACAGAGCTCTGAACTGGGAGGCGCATATCGACACGATGTGCGCCAAACTCGGCCGAGCATGCTTCGCTCTTTGGCGCCTATCAGCAACTCTACCGAGGGACATGGTCGTCACGTGCTACTTTGCGTCGGTGCACTCACTGCTACAGTACGGCATTGAGTTCTGGGGTTGTGCGGCCGACTGGCCGTCTTTAGACTGCAGAAAAAAGCTGTAAGAGCAATAGTGCGGATACCACGAGACTCGTCAGTTCGTCCTCACTTCCAGTCCCTCGGTATTCTCACTGTGCCTTGCATGGTGATACTACAGGCTGCACTGTACACACGTGAGAACCTTAGCTCATACGCTAAATGCGGTGACTGCCACCGGTATAACATTCGCGGCGCAAACAACCTGCGCGCTGTCCAGCACAAGCTGACTAAGACGGGCAAGCTGGTGCACGTAATGGGACCAGCGGTTTACAACCGCCTTCCCGAGCAGGTGGTCGGAGCGACGTCACTGAATAGTTTTAAAGGTAGATTAAAAAAATATCTTGGGCAGCAGGCCTTCTACACTGTAGACGAGTTTTTTAAAAATAAAAATCTAAACTTGACATTGTAATTAATTTATTAATTAACCTGTTTTTTTTTGTTGACTATAGTTAATTTGATTATTTTGTTCTTATTCTTTGGTTATCTTTTTTTTTCCTATACTTTATAAGCATAGAGTTTAATTGTATTTTTAATATTTATCTTTAATGTGTGAAATAACTTCTTCCGTATTTTTTGACGTGAAATAATACTTAATTACCAATAAATGAGTTATGAGTTACGTGTCAGGATTTGAACCACGACATCCCAGACAGCAGGCAACGGCTCTATTCGTTACGCCATCGATGCTCTATTCTATATATATCGACGAGTTCAATTATACGCTTTAACTCGCAAGCTGCGAAGTCCATCGCTATCAATCGCAAGAAATCACTGAGGTATGGCTGGAAGCTACAGATTATGCGACACGGTAAACTGTACCGAATTCTTGAACTTATAAAGGTATTGTATTGTACGTATCGCACATATTCGCGATTTTTGGCGCTTGTTAGCGATATCATGCAAAGGTCATCGCATAGAGCGCTAGAAATTGCGCGACAAGCTATCGCAAGCTTGCTATGAACGTCTTTAGTGGAGAAGTCTCATCCTAGCGAAGCTGGTTGGTAAACACCTTTACACGTCTTTGAATCTTAAATACCGCAACCATTATAATAATATCGTCATTTTAATAGCTAAGCAGGCTTGACCATAACATTTTGTTATAGAATATCATACTGGTAGCTGTAGCTCTGAGAGCTGTAGACATTGCGAGTTTTATGAAATGGCTGAAATATTATATTTTTTTACGCTTTCAACCCGCCATTATAAAATATTACAAAAAAAAATATCGAAACTGCTCATAAAATTTCACGAGAATCAGTTGAGAAATGCGACCTGTAGAGGAGAACAGCCGCCAACGAAAGCATTTTTGCCCAAGCTGAAACGGAGACGCTTCGCTCGCGCTTCATACTCGCTTCGAAGAAATTGCTCACAAACAGCACGCTCTACAAGAACTGAACACGTATTACTAAAGGTAATAAAAAACACATTAAAAAATTTAACTTTACCAATAACTTCTGAAACGAGATCCGCGGGAGGACCAAGGAATCGATGTAGCTCGCAAAATCGCTTAACTCAACTGTCAGTAGGCGGGCACATAGCTCGTAGAATGAATGGCCTATGTAGCAGTAAAGTTATCTAGTGGCGACTAACCTTTAAAATGGTCGTGTCATGCATTTTTGCAGGCCTGCTGAACCGACACACAGGTGAAGGTTGAGACCAGCCATTGTAGTAATTCTTGGGGGAAGCCTATATGTTCAGCGGTGGACGACTTTGAGCCGATGTGGTAGGTATCGTCATAATTATCTATCACAGAGCGGGCGCATGTAACTAGATGATGCAGAGGCCCTCAAAACTGCTCTATAACATTTAAAAATGCGAATGTTTGCTGTTTGTGGGTCAATCATTCCGAAACAGATAAACGGATTTAAAAGAAATTTACTCAACATCTGTGTATATACGTACTATTAGAAGAAAAGTTTTATGCCGAAAATCTTATCGCTACTTACTTACGTTCCCACGAGAGACAGACTTTTTGGTTCTACAGGTAATAAAATCGCGCTTTATAGTGGGACCTTACCTACGTAACCTAGCCAAAATAGTAGTAACCTAATTTAGTAGGACAAGAAACGTGGAAAATGTAATATGTAAAATTTTACCGCTTATAAGATTTTGTTTTAAGTTGTGTTTTTGTTTAAATTTTTAAGTTATAGTTTCTAAGTTTTACATTGTGTTTTTTTTTATTATTATTTTATTTTTTTGGGGACAATAAAGAGTATTTATCTTATCTTATCTTATGTAAGTACATATATGTTTAATTACAAACATAATAGATTACCCCCAGACACAGTTCAGTCAAACCTGTTCGTCATACGAATGTTTACCCTGGGTAGAGATACAATCTATGACCCTTGGCCCCTGCTGGCAGAAGAGTTATCCACTGGACCACGGGGTCGGTCACAAAAAACTCTTAAGTCATGTTGAAATAATTTTATCAAATGCCTATGAAATAATCTTGGTATATCGTCTTCTTTCTGTGATTAGAAATTACGTTCACTTACATTATCCGAAAATAAAACTTTACTTTTAGTCACAGGAAACTCCTGTTGTGTTGAAATATTAGCCGAAGGAAGTCCACTGCTGGACATAGGCCTCCCCCAAGGATCTCCACGACGACCGGTTCTGCGCTGCCCGCATCCAGCGGCTTCCCGCGACCTTCAACACGTCATTGGTCCACCGAGTGGGAGGCCTGCCTACACTACGCTTTCCGGTGCGTGGTCGCCACTCGAGAACTTTACTACCCCAACGGCCATCTGTTCTACGAGCAATGTGCCCCGTCCACTGCCACTTAAGTTTAGCAATTCTGAGAGCTATGTCGGTTACTTTGGTTCTCTTACGGATCTCCTCGTTTCTGATTCGATCACGCAGAGAAACTCCAAGCATAGCACGCTCCATTGCCCTTTGGGTGACCTTGAGCCTTCTTATGAGGCCCATAGTAAGCGACCATGTCTCAGTTCCGTACGTCATCACTGGCAACACACATTGGTCGAAGACCTTGGTCTTAAGACACTGCGGTATCTGGGACGTAAAGATATTGCGAAGCTTCCCGAACGCTGCCCAGCCGAGTTGCATTCGACGATTGATCTCTTTCTCGAAGTTGGACCTACCTAACTGGACTGTTTGTCCCAGGTATAAATATTCGGTAACAACTTCGAGTGTAGAGCTTCCAACCTTCAGAGTAGTAGGTATGACACGGACGTTTGACATAATTTTCGTCTTGTCCATGTTCATTCTAAGACCCACTTGTTGAGAGGCTCTACTGAGGCCATCGAGCATTGTGCCTAAGTCATCCCGTAAGTCGGGCCGTATGGCTCCCGGCTTAGAATAGGGCCATCCTATTTCATCCAATAGGTGTCGTAAAAGCCGACTAAGGGACTCAAACCGGAGGATGGGCAGCAGCGTCTTTCCGTGACTTGCAGCCAATCTGCAACACTGCGATCGCCAACCCGCCTGCCAAGCTTGGCGATTACGGCAACACCCCCCAAATGACCGACACAAATAGAAAACAGCCTCTAGTCCCCGGCGGCCTCGCTATTCCTGGCTCCGGTAGCGGTCAAAGTAGGCGGGGCATGGGGTGCGAAGAATCCCCGGCAGATGCCAGGCTACCAAAACAAAAGACCTCTGGCCCTGGCAACCTACAACACGCGCACACTGCGAACCGACTTAAAGTTAACAGAACTCGAGGAAGCATTGAGCAGGTTACGATGGGACATCGTAGGATTGTGTGAAGTGCGAAGAGAGGGGGAGGACACCATAATCCTTAAATCCGGAAACCTGCTCTATTTCCGGGAAGGCGACCAACTGTCCGAGGGTGTCTAGTCCACAAGTCCCTCATTAACAATGTGGTCCGGATCGAGAGTGTTTCGACGAGGGTAGCGTACCTTATTCTCCGAATTACCTGAAAGTTATTCAGGTATATGCACCGACCGCGCAACACTCCGACGACGAAGTGGAGCTTCTATATGAGGATATCTCTAGAGCTCTACATAATAGCTCCCGGACTCAATACACCAATGTTATGGGGGGCTCTAACGCGAAACTGGGCAAACGAAGTGATGGTGAGCTGAGAGTGGGGCAATTTGGATATGGAGAGAGAAATGCACGTGGCCAGCTGCTGGCCGACTTTATGGAGAAGGACAAGATGAAGTCGATCTCGTTCTTCGTCACTAGGCTAGGCTAGGTTCGTCGTTAGGCTTTTTGAAGAAGGAGTTCATCATAAAGAGGCCTATGAACTCCTTCTTCAAAAAGCCTGAACAGCGAAAGTGGACATGGTTGCATCCCAATGGCGTAACGAAGAACGAGATCGACTTCATCTTGTCGAGACGACATCTTTCTAGCTTGGTCTTTAGATTCAATGTGCCTCTTACCATTCGGTGATCGCTTCCTGTTTTGACTGAGTTGATCACAGAGATATCATTGAATATTTGCCTTTTGCATGAAACATCGAAAAGGCAAATATTCAATGATGTCTCTGTGATCAACTCAGTCAAAACAGGAAGCGATCACCGAATGGTAAGAGGCACATTGAATCTAAAGACCAAGCTAGAAAGATGTCGACTGATGAAGTCCACACTCCGACCAGCGACCATCCAGCTCCAAAACCCCGAAAACTTTCAGCTCGAGTTGCACAATCGCTTCGAATGCCTAGGAGACTGCGAGATTGTGGACGATTATAACGACAGGTTCGTGGAAATTGTCCAAACGGTCGGGTCTAAGATTTTCAAAACTCGCCGTTCAAACAGAACCAAAAAAATCTCTGACTTCACCAGCAACCTCATGGAAGAAAGACGCAGATTGGTTTTGCAGTCCTCTGAAGACGCTACTCAGTATCGGCAACTAAACAGGCAGATCTCTAAGTCTCTAACTCGCGATTTGCGCCACTATAATACAAATTGTTTTAAAGAGGCGATTGAAAACAACAAAGGCTCAAAAGTGTTCGCGAGAAATCTGTCTGTTGGTCAAAGCCAACTAAAGGTTGTCTGGAAGAGATCGCTTGTTAGCGATAAGACCGCCTATATGTACAACTTCCTTAATCATTGTATCTTTTTTTTCTCTTATGTTGTGCAATAAAGTGTTTTCAATCAAGCTGAAGACTGAGGACGGCAGGATCATATCGTCTAAGACCGAGTTGCTGGAAGAAGTTGAGAAGTTCTATGGATAATTGTACACGACCACACGTCTGCCTGCCAGCGATCTGGTTAAAGACCCAAGAGCTAGACTTACCCGACACTATACCGAAGATATCCCGGACGTCAGCCTGTACGAGATTAGAATGGCTCTTAAACAGCTTAAAAACAATAAGGCACCGGGTGATGATGGAATATACTTGAGGAACAAACGCCTAAGGCATGGCACAGAAGTGTGGTCGTGCTTTTCTTCAAAAAGGGCGACAATACCCTGCTGAGGAACTACAGACCCATCTCACTTCTGAGCCATGTCTACAAACTGTTTTCGAGGGTCATTACGAATCGTCTCGCACGCAGGTTTGACGACTTCCAGCCTCCCGAACAAGCCGGTTTCCGAAAAGGATTTAGTACCATAGAACACATACATACGCTGCGGCAGATTATACAGAAGACCGAAGAGTACAATCAGCCACTATGCTTGGCGTTAGTGGACTATGAGAAAGCCTTGGATTCGGTCGAAACCTGGGCTGTGTTACAGTCTCTCCAGAGGTGCCAAATTGACTATCGATATATCGAAGTGCTGAAGTGTTTGTATGAAAACGCCATCGTGTCGGTTCGCGTCCAGGATCAAAACTCGGAACCTATCCAGCTGCAGCGAGGGGTGAGACGGGGAGACGTTATATCTCCGTAACTATTCACCGCCGCCCTGGAAGATGTTTTTAAGCTTTTGGACTGGGGTGGACTCGGCATCAATATCAACGGCGAGTACATCACCCACCTTCGATTCGCCGACGATATCGTGGTCATGGCTGAGACTTTGTGTTGAAATAATTATATCAAATGCCTATGAAATAACCTTGGTATATCGTCTTCTTTCTGTGATTAGAAATTACGTTCACTTACATTATCCGAAAATAAAACTTTACTTTTAATCACAGGAAACTCATGTTGTGGTGAAATAATTATATCAAATGCCTTTGAAATAATCTTGGTAAATCGTCATCTTTCTGTGATTAGAAATTACGTTCACTTACATTATCCGAAAATAAAACTTTACTTTTAGTCACAGGAAACTCTTGTTGTGTTGAAATAATTATATCAAATGCCTATGAAATAATCTTGGTATATCGTCTTCTTTCTGTGATTAGAAATTACGTTCACTTACATTATCCGAAAATAAAACTTTACTTTTAGTCACAGGAAACTCTTGTCGTGGTGAAATAATTATATCGAATGCCTATAAAATTATATTGATATACCGTCTTCTTTCTGTGACTAGAAATTACGTCTACTTACATTATCCGAAAATATAACTTTACTTTTAGTCATAGGAAACTCTTGTCGTGTTGAAATAATTATATCGAATGCTTAAAAATAATCTTAGTATACCGTCTTCTTTCTGTGACTAGAAACTACGTCTATAGGTACTTACATTATCCGAAAATATAACTTTACTTTTAGTCACATATTTTATGAAATTTTAGCACCTACTCGAATTTGAATATTATTTTACACAACACTGGCGGCGTATAATACAGAGGAAAATTAAAATCTTGTCCTGTCTGTACTCTTGGCTCTGGTGCCAGGATCGATTGGTGGCCAAGCAATGCCATATGGGACTCACTCCCGTAGGTAGGTACTATCTAAATGACATCAGCTGCTCTATGAGTTCCATTTACTGCCGTGTGCATGTACTGAAATAAATGATTATTTAACCCGATGACACTTCGTTGCCCGTTGAAACAAGCTTTCATCCCTCTTTTGCACATCTACCCTCTTCTCAACCAGTCTAACCGTGTACAAGAAACATTGAGTTTTCTTGAAACAGAATTAGGGAAATTAAAGTAGCTTTTTCGTGTTAACTCCTTTCTGAAAACCCAACGTCAACTGCAGCACTTGCGCTCCGGCTCGATGGCGATGGCGCTGACACTCGCATATTACCTAGTAGGTACCCATTAGTAAATCTGTCTTCCCGCTCACTCGCGCTGTAGAAACCAGGGAATTTTAAATAAAATTATTCGATCGATATGTCTGAAAAGCACATTTGAGTTGCTTAGACAGGTGCCAATCGGGAAGTCTGATGGTTATTTAGAGTAACATAAGAAAGTTCTTGGGGTTCGCGTAGGTTTGACCGATAGCAAGCAGGTTATGCGACGTGCGTGCGGATGGGGTGCGGCAGGGTGTCAGCGCGCGGCGCGCGCGGGCCGGAGGCCGGGGGATGCGTCGGTGGCGCGGGGCCGAGGGGCCGCGCGGCTGCCGCGTGCCGCAGTAGCGTGCAGCACCGCCGCGGCTGCTCGACGGCTCCCTCGCTGGGCGCTCCCGCCGCCGCCACCTCCACCGACGAGAGCGCGGACCGCCGCCGCCGCGCCGCCGCTGCTGCCGATAAAGGTTACCCAGACTATTGGTCCCCCATGAACGACTCGAGGATATTGGCACGTGACACAATCAATCAAAAAATAGCTCTTGGGGCCTCTCAATTTTGGAAAGGTTAAGTACAGCCAAAACGTTCCGTAGAAAGAATTAAAGAACAACGAATCCTCAAACCGTTATTATACCTACTCATTCATTGTAGCTAAACTGTTGGTTTTTGTTAGAAAGCTTGCGTATTAGTTGGATATGTGATTACAAATCCAATAGGGCTGATTTTCGCTGAATACTTTTAATTAAATTTGTGATAATTATGTTACTCGCGATATTTATTCAGCTGGAACTGAAACTGACCAGAATCTTAGAACAAGCTTAAATTTGTTAACCTTCAGCGATATGTTGAATTACATGTTACCTATAACATAACTAATAAGACTTCTCCTTGAGCAAATGCGATTAACAGAATCACTAAACATTTATACAGAGTTATATATAATTTAACCGACACTTCTAAGATGGTCAATAAACTGAACATCTTTTGTTCTTCGGTTGTGATGAAATCGCAAAAAATTATTAGGACTTCCTTTTCATACAAGTGGTGGCTCAGCAGATCATAATATAAATATAAAGTTCAACAATTTTGTTGAGCGTTCTGTAAAGTATAGAACAAAATTTGATCACATTGATGAGGTTAATCATCAAGGTTATCTACGGGTTATAAGTATTACTCACAAATAACCCAGTACTTTTCTTACTGATTTGTTTTACAATTTTATTAAAGTGTAACATACATCCGATTCATATTATGTATTTGAATCGTCGCTAAATTTAACATAAATGAATGCCACTAAACGTGGCGGCGCGGCGGTACATTATAGATAGTTGCCACACACGTCATATTTTTTGTATAACTAATGTTTTATAATATATTGTCCTTTATAAACTCAATAAATTATATTTTCATTGCTCCGTAAAAAAACATAAAAGTGTCATTAAGGTAGGAAGATAAGGGTAGTTCTTATAAAAGAGTGATACAGATTACAAGAATTTCGTGGAGCATAATTTTTATTGTAAAAAGGTCCCATAAAACTTTGTTAATAAGTACTGAGAAAGCAAATTTCCCATCTTCAAAGTTTCTATACATTAAACACACTTGTAAATAATCTTGATGTAGATTTTCAAAATTTTATATTTTTGGTTTATTATAACTTACATCAGATTGCTTACTTAAAGAACAAGGTACAGAAATAATACAATAAATTGGTCTTTTATCTTAGATTGTCCCTGGACCCCTTTTATATTGAGACTAGAATAGATTGAGATTCGAGAGCATAAAGTAATAATTTTTATTGCAATATAACTGAGCTTATTACACTTACCTACGTACGAGTACCTACCACGTATTTACTACTCGTCAATAACAGTCATTAAGTAAATGATCCGCATAATAGGGATGACGAATGCCAGTCATCTGAGTTACATTATGTCATCTATCAAAAACGACATTTTGTTCTAAAAATGTTTGAAAATACCTAGGCGTGACGTCATAGTTCAGCGGCGTCATATATGTACTCATTTTGTGATTTTAGTGAGTTAAAAATCGAAGACTTGATGGAAAACAAAACTAGTAAGGTTTCCGAAGTTTAAGTAATTAAATTTAATGGCAATTTAGTGACCAAGAGTTCATAATTTATTTCTGATGTTGTCGTCATCCCTATTCATAGTCATATATAGTTAATAAAGAAATATGGCTTTTTGTGCCAGGCTGTTCAGAGAGATTTTAATTAAAGAGTAAAATAAACAACAATGTAATAAAACCTAACGATGTACCTACATCTATTTTATTCTGTTTCAATTAGCGCTTTCAGGACAGAGCGCATGCAGTTCATACGCAAGTAAACACAATATCAAACTATGTAAACGTTTGACTTTTTTGAACACGTAGCGCGACTGAATACTGAATGTAACCTACCCCTAGGATGAGATGCTGCAAACATATTCATTTTGGCCAAGCAGACTATTTTTATTTTACAAGATTGCATTAAAGACCCCTCCCTCCTACATATGTCATCTTTCCCTATTCAAGCGTCAGGGTACGTACACAGATTCACAGACAGTCAAGAGCTGCGATTTGCAGGCCGCAAATTGCAAGAACGTGGTTTTGATAAATTCAGTTATTTATTGAAACCCTTAGATTTTCTAAACACAATGTTTATTAATTCCCGTAGCTTATTTATTTAAATTACATCGAAGTTTTTAAAAATTTACTCCTTAAGAAACGGTTTAATATAGGCAGTGTAATCGAGTGTTAACTTTGTTAACTCAGATTTTATCGTTAAGTTTTGTGTCAGTCTTGTTGTATATCAGGAAGTCTAAGACTCCTTGGCCATAGAGCCTAAACCGCGAGGCCGCAGGCCGAGTCCTGCGTAGGTCCTAGCCCGGAGCGTCTCTCCTGTAAGTTCAGGGACGTCAAAACTAGACGTTTCACGATTAGTAAACTCCACGGAGCTGACACGAACACATTCTTATGTTTGAATTCAATTATATTTAAATCTACTAAAACAGAACAAAACACAACAATGTTGGTGTAATTGCTACAAAATAGACATGTTTTCAATGAAATTAAAATATTATAAATGCATAATAAACATTCAGTCCGCAAAATAACTACTTGAGCGGCAAGATTTCATGATTGAGCGGCAGAAAAACATGTCTATAAGCAGTATATTTGATTGGTATGCATATTTAAAACATGGTGAGCAAAATAACTACTTGGATTGCGTTTTTGTTGAAAAAGGGGCGTAGCCCCCGCCACCCATTTAAACCCCCAACAAACCTTCGGGATCCCAGGGGGATGTGGGAGTATCAGGGCGGGGAAAGCACGCGGGTCCGACTTCGTCGACAACTCAACACTGTAGGAAGAGTGTGGTACGGGGAGTTCTAAATGGAAGCGGGAGCGAGCGAAGCGAGCTCGGACTTGCGGAGCACCCCGACTCGGATCCGTTAGGTTCGGAGACTGTGCGGGGAGGCGAGCTTAGCTCGTAGTGTTAGGTTTAACATGAGAACACAGAAGTAGGAGCCCCGAAGGGGCTCCGTCGACCACTCAACACTGTAGGAAGAGTGTAGTACGGGGATGTTTAAAATAATTACAGCCATCCAGAATGACATAAATTGCTGATTGATTTTGAAATGTTTGCTGACCATGAGTTGCTGACCAATTAGCTATTTCTGCTCACCGATTATATTTTTCTGCTCACAGAAATAACAATACTATGCTAACCATTTAATTGACACCCGTTTTCAATTTAGTTTATATAATAATAACAATATAGTTGAATAGTTTAGATATCGAATATTAGCAATTTAAGAAAAGATTTTCTAGGTTAGTTTCACTGAAATATGATGGTTATATTTTCTTAAGTCCTAGACCTTATGCATGTCATTTATTAATTACATGGTTGGGTATAGAGGTAGCAATCTCCATCAATCTAAATCTGTCATAAGTAAAAGTCACAAAATTTTGCGCCGCCCAGTAGCAGTCAAATAATATTTCAAGTTAATAATCCCTACTATCCCTACTAATATTATAAATGTGAAAGTAACTCTGTCTGTCTGTTACGCTTTCCCGCAAAAACTATTGAACGAATTTGGCTGAAATTTGGTAGGTAGACAGATTAGGACCTGGATTCAGACATAGGCTACTTTTTACCACGCTCGCGAGCCGCTTGCGGCTCGCGCACTGCGCACCCTCGAAAAGTCATAGAAACGTTGTCCACGCGGGTGAAACCGCGGGAAACAGCTAGTAATATCATAATTATAAGATAAATTTTAACTATTTCTATATCCTGTCATCATCATCATCATATCAGCCCAAAGACGTCCACTGCTGGATTAAGGCGTCTACCAAGGATTTTTATCAATAACCGGTTTTGCGCTGCCCGCATCCAGCGGGTTACGGCGACCCTTACCAGGTCATCGGTTGCAACTCAAGAACTTTACTACCCCAACGGCCAGTTCTACGAGTTATGTTCCCTGCCCACTGCCAAATAAGTTTAACAATTCTGGGAGCTACGTTGGTTACTTTAATTCTCCTACGGATCTGATTATACATTTTGGTCTTCTGTATAATCTGCCGCAGCGTGTGTATGTGTTCCATGCATCCATCATAATTCTGGAACCTTTTTTGGAAACCGGCTTGTTACTACCTGAGTTGTTGGATCCTTTAGACAGAACTAAACAGCAGTTATCAACAAAGTCGTATCCACAGATAAGAAAAAAATTTGGAATTCTTCTATTCTGTGGTCGTATCTGTGCCTCTAATTGAAGTTTTTATTTAATTGAATTGCTAAACTTAAGTAGCAGTGGGCGGGGCACATTGCTCGTAGAACAGATAGCCGTTGGGGCAGTAAAGTTCTCGAGTGGCGACCACGCACCGGAAAGCGTAGTGTAGGCAGGCCTCCTACTCGGTGGACCGATGACCTGGTGAAGGTCGCGGGAAGCCGCTGGATGCGGGCAGCGCAGAACCGGTCGTCGTGGAGATCCTTGGGGGAGGCCTATGTCCAGCAGTGGACGTCCTTCGGCTGATATGATGATCTGTGCCTATTGTTGGGCCGAACCCCAAGCGATGACTTGTTGGTTAGCAACTACTTAAAGTAAACTTACTTCAAATTAGGTTTATCATACCGTTCTCATATATTGTCGTACACTCACCACGTTTGGCAGCTTCAAAAGTAGGAACGGATCAGGTCAAGCACTGTATCGAAAACATTCCAGATACCTACGAGTACTACGTACTACACCACTACGTTTAGAAATATAATTGAGAACTGACTAGATATTTTTTCCACTATTAAGAGGAGTCTATTCCTAACACGCTCCATAGAAACATAAATATAAATAAATCAAAGTTGTTGAAATTTTGTTACAATAATGATTGAAATACGTAAACTATACGAGTGCGTCGCGATTTCCGAAATTGAAAACCGAAAAGTTTCTATAAGATTAAAAAACAAGTGGAAATTCTTGCAAAATTTTTACCCAAAATATTTAAGATAGGGATATTACTCAGATGAGAATTCATTACTTTTTGAAAAGTAACTAGAACTACATTCAAAGATTTTTAGGAGTTCTTTCCCTACACCGATAATCTAACCGGCAAAATATTAAAAAAAAAACCTCTATTTTTAAAAGCATTTTCTAAATTGCAATGCTTATAATATATGTATGTATACTAATTTTCAATACAGTTGCATGAAAAGTGGTACTTTATATGCTAGTTTACTGTGTGCAAAACTGATTTTATTTAGGTCATATCGTGCAATCGATTTCAGAGCGACTTTCAAGGGTCCGATTGAACTGAAATTTGGTGACAATAAATCCTTTTAGAATTTTGAAGTAGATCTGATGACGAAATTTGGAGGTGGAATCAAGGTCCCAGAATCGTGATTTATTTTCAGTAGTATCGTAGCAAAGACAGTCTAGTTGTTTAGAAATTGCGAAACATGTAAACAAATCGGAAGATTTTTTTTACACGAATAAATTAGCCATTTTTAGTTGATGTTTAAGGACCGCCAGGAGGCTCGAGTTTCCATACAAACGTAGTTCTGCTTTAATACAAAAACTACATGCCAGATTGAATCCAAACTTTGCAAATATATTGAGGAGACATATATCGATGTTTGTAATTAGTTTTAGAAGTACTAATATAAAACGGAAAAAAATATGAGCAGTTTCAAACTTTCAGAACAAAACTAAATAAAGCCTTCGTTTAGTTACGTTAAAATTTACTACGATGAAAACTAATCACAAACATCGATATGTGTCTATTCAATATATTTACAAAGTTTGGATTCAAACCGGCATGCAGTTTTTGTATTAAAGCAGAACTACGTTTGTATGGAAACTCGAGCCTCCAGGAGACTCTTAAGTTTTAAATTAACTGAACGCGGTAATTAAATGAATAAAATGCTCGTAAGATAATGCTCGATGTCCAAAATGTACATAATGTGAATATAATGAAATGTAATTAATGATACTAGAAGTTTATGAAACTGTTGCATAATAAGGATTCTTAAAACACGAGTGTAAGTTAAAAAAAACGAGACGTAGGCGAGTTTTTTTATAGTATTACACGAGTGTTTTAAGACCAAGTTATGTGCAGTTTCATACACTACTTTATCTAATCTCATACATTGGGAAGAAGATCAAAGTTAAGAGTAAGAAAAAATCCCACGAAATTCAGTAAGTAAAGTACTTACAACAAAACGTGTCATAGCGCTGAATCCCAGCGCATCACCGCGCTTGCACTGAAGCGGACGGAGTCACAGACAGGTAAAAACAATGCTTTCACTGATCTTAGTCATTTTTAAACAAGAATGAAAATTATCCACGAAATTCAGTATCTACAACAAAATTCAATGAAAAACCAATACATCGCCGCGCATGCGTTAAAGCGGGAGCTGTCACAGACAAGTAAAAATTGAAATGAAAACTTTTTGTATTGCTGTAAAAATGGCGCGAACCGCATGTGCGTTCCAATAAAAAAATAAATCATATGGAATTTCGTTGGTGTTATTATCTCTTTGGTTTAACTTGTATCGTAATGGAAAAAAAAAATACATTGTAACATTATTTCTCTAACAAAATAATGTTATAATGTATTTTTTTTAATTACCGTATTGTGTTTATAAAGTATGCCAATATAAACTCGTTTTGGACTTTTTGGCGGGAATTTGTAGCGTTCAGTTTGTCATTTTTCTTTTATTATCCGAAAAATTCCATTTAGTGGTTTTTGATGTATAATATTGATAGTGTATTTATCAGCAAAGTATCATATAAGTGTTTCTTGTGTAGGATAATGAAATAAAAGTGTGTATACTGTGTTTCGAGTTCCCACAAGAAGTCCGAGCAAGCTTTAGCAAAAGTGCTATCATTTTGCTAGAGTATGTAGGTTAGGTTAGTTTTTAGACAATAATATGATGTAAACATGAAGAAACTACTGAAAATTACTGAAGACGTGAATTCTACAAATGAATACTACTGAAAAACATATACTAAAGACTAGGCGGTATGGCCAATGAGCCTTAGCCTGCCCTGAAAGGTAGAAGAAAAAAAAACTCGTTTTGAAGTTGATAATGCGAACTTTACGATTTATGAGTAGATAAAATAGTTTGTTTACATGTTTGACCATTTCCAAACAACTAGACTACTGTGCTCGTCTTTTTTCAATCTGGAACCATCCCTACTAATATTATAAATGTGAAAGTAACTCTGTCTGTCTGTTACGCTTTCCCGCAAAAACTACTGAACGGATTTGGCTGAAATTTGGTAGGTAGACAGATTAGGACCTGGCTTAAGACATAGGCTACTTTTTACCACGCTCGCGAGCCGCTTGCGGCTCGCGCACTGCGCACCCTCGAAAAGTCATAGAAACCTGGTCCACGCGGGTGAAGCCGCGGGAAACAGCTAGTGTTTTTATATTCATTTGAGCATTTGGCTTTTTAAGCATTAACTCTCGTTATTTCTTTAAATATCTATTTTCGCTTAAATGTTTCTTTTTCTCGGAGTCATGGTTTAAAGTATAGTATTCAACTCTTGAATAAAACTGATTTATATCGAGGAACATGAATCACTCGCGTCGCTCAGGATTCTAATACTTGAATCACTCCCTGCGGTCATGGTTCAGTCATTAGAATGCTTCACTTACTCGTGATCATCTATGGCCGTCGCCTTTTTTTTATTCGCCTTTATTCACTAGTTGCATAATATACTATAACTAGTGGGCGCTCGCGGCTTCGCCCGCGCAGTTCCCGTTTTTTTGTGTTCCCGTAATCCTTTCTTAGCGGATACCTACGTCATAACATCTACCTGCATGCCAAATTGCAGCCCGATCCGTCCAGTGGTTTGGGCTGTGCGTTGATAGATCACTATGTCAGTCAGTCACCTTTGAGTTATATATATTTAGATGCAGTTTTCCTTATATTATTCAATGATTTAAGTTACGTACCACCTAGTATTACGTAAATATTTAAATAATAATAAAATATTTAAGTATTTAAAAATATTTAAGTATTAAAATATTTAAGTTTTTTTTAAATGATTGAATGCCATTTTTAGTACGTAGATATAAAGTCGGACTTTTATGCAGTAAACTGACGATAAGTAGGTAAGAAAACATGTCATTTTCATTCCAACGATACGCCAGTTTACTGCATCTTATTAAAAGTCCAACTTAAGTTCCTGATATCTTCATTCTGACTTGTATTACTGTTTAAAATCACACAAACAGAGCTATTACTAAAAAATTGCGCATTCTGGCTTGATATATCAAGGTATTTGTGGGGATTTGATGCGCCGCGTATGGCCACGATAACAAAGTGTATTTCAGTGCAGCCGCCGCCGCTGGGTTTGCTATAATCGATAACAAAGTGTATTTCAGTGCAGCCGCCGCCGCGCCGCTGGGTTCGCTATAATCGCCTCCGGGCCCGTTGTGGCGGCTCGCAGGCTGTGTCGCCACCGCCACCGACCGGGCGCCACGTGGACTTCGTAAATTAAATTTAGCGCAAACAATAATTTATATATGTAAACAAGCCAAGATCAGGTTTAATTAAATTTAACTGAAGAAAAAACGTCAATATGTAACAGCAAACAATATTTTGAGCATGTAGGTTGGTATTATGTTCTGTCATCATCATATCAGCTCACATACGAGGGGCTCGAACCTACCCTAAATTAGGGCGATCGGGCCTTAGTCGACCACGCGGGCCCAGTGCGGGTTGGTCGACTTCACACACAACCTGCGAGTTTCTTCGTAGGCGTGTGCAGGTTTCCTCACGATGCTTTCCTTCACCGTAAGAGCGTATGAAATCGTAATTCGAAATCACATTAGTACGTGGCAGGATTCGAACCACGACCTCTCGGACAGGAGGCGGCGGCCCCAGCCGTTACGCCACCGACGCTCTATATGTTTTGTATTCAATTATTATAAATATCAATCAGGAAGTAATTTCTCGGACGCTACTTTAACCGATTTGGTGGTAAATTCTAATATTTAATCTTGAAGTGGCGTTGACATGTGGGATTTATAGGTGGGCTGGGCAGTAATATTGTAGAATATGAGCAGTTACTGTCTTGATAGGTGGAAGTTAAATGTAATGGGATAAATAAAATGAATCAAGGTGGGAGTTTCTGCCTATGTGTTATGGTAGCCAGGAGCAAAGCGATGACCTGTTAGGTTGGCATGGAAGACAACGCGCCAGAAGAGTGATACCGTGTTTTACTGTCCAATTATGAATTTTAGTGCTCATATAAGAATATTTTACCGCCAGTGTCTTTTAAACTACCGCCCACGTCAGTAATACTACTGACCATAACCGCCCAATCAATTCGTGTAGAAAGTGATGGTTTCGGCCTTACGGGGACGAAAAGTAAAAAAATAATCTTATTAATAATATAATAATCGTTATGTTGGCTAATGGCAGAAGCATAGACAGCCACACTTCGATCAACACGATATTCATTCTTAGGCCTTTAAATTATTATGTACAAAATAGTAATCAGTTAGTTTAGGTTAGATAAAGTTTTCATTTTGTAGTTACGGCGCACAGAGGGTAACTTGGATCCTACTTCCGTTTGACATAACCGTATTTTCCTATACGAACCGAGCAAGACTGGCACTACGCCAACTGTACAAAGACCTTAGGGCAGGAGTCCAAAGCCTTGAAAATCGAATACTTACGTATGTTGAAGTTCATAGATAAGTATAATATTTTTAAAAGTGCACTTCTCTTCTGTGTTTTCTGTACATGTACTATACCTATGTCGTTTTTGCCTAATTTGGCAACCCCGATCTATTTCCGGATATTTTTATGTTTAGGATTTAGGAGCATATAAAAACAGAAACTTTATTATTTCGTCAGGTCCGTACGTCGTCTATTCTACCGTATTTCAAAATCGAATTACTGTGTCACTATTAGAACCTTCTAGGGAGAAGTCGTTTCAGCAGCGCTGTCAGTGATATTATTTTGTACAGAGAAATTACCATTATTTTATTTAGGCCCAAGTGACCGTTTAGATTTTCCGTCAAATAATGTTAAAGAAAGTAGTGGTAAAAGATTGACCAAATCCTGGCTTATGCAAAATTGTGATAATTTGTGCTATTACTGAGATACTGCTGCTGTGGTGCTGCTATTTATAGTACCTGCATGTTCCACCTTGCGTATTTTGAAAACTCGATCAGAAAATAGAAAACTATCTTTTTTCCCCAAATGGTCAAAATTCTTACTAAATATACATAGCTCAACTCTGCCTAGGAATATTTTTAGATTTTTGGTACAAAATATGTTTTTTGGAAAAGCTATAATTTTTTTTAGAACATGTGTGTGTAGGGTAGGAAATTTCAAGACGGGAATATATTCAACCTCTCAGTTCTTACAAATGAATTTTATTTTAGGGCCATATCCAACCTCAAATTAGCAGCTTGGTTCGCGTCAGTACAAATTTCGATCGAAAATACTCTTAAATAACGTTCATAATAGTGCGCACCGTGACGTGGTGTTTACGACTATATTTGTGAGCAAAATTGATATTTTAGAGCAATGTTCTGTGTAATTCATGAAATACATAGTTGAATGCTATAACTCCTGCCTTAAGATATCAAGAAAATAACTTCGTTATTAACAACTTTTGTCCAAAAAAAACTACAATCAAAGATGTATTCATAAAATCAAACCTTACGACATCAAGCACTAGGTAAACTATATTTTGAACTAACATTGTCGGCCACCATAGACTCGGAGGTCACGACAAATCTGGTAACGATAACCGAAATGGATAACCATAGATTAACAGGATAAATGACAACTCTCTGATACTAAATATGTCGGTCTGCCTGTGCAAAGTGGTTGCGTTATTTAATTATAGCGCATGAAAAACTTGTCATTGTGACCAAAAAAAGGGTAATGGCAGATTAAGATATACAGGCTGTAACAAAATTAGTGTAGGTCCCATAACTGGGGCTTCTACTCATCATACTGAATAACTTTTGTTCTACGACTTTGCTGAAAACACAAAAAATGAGCAACGGATAGAAGTTGATTAGATTAGGTTAAGTTTTCTCAGGAAGAGTCTCTAAACAAGTGGGTCTTAAAATGAATATAGGCGAGACAAAAATAATGTTAAATGTCCGTGTCTCACCCACTCCTCTGAAGGTTGGAGACCTTACACTCGAAGTTGCTGACGAATATGTATACCTGGGACAAACAGTCCAGCTAGGTAGGTTCAACTTATAGAAAGAGATCAATCGATTTCTCTGGGCAGCTTTCGGAAAGCTTCGCAATATCTTCACGTTCTAAATACCGCAGTGTCTCAAGGTCTTTGACAGTGTATGTTGCCACTGATGATATACTTACAGAATTGAGACATGGTCGCTTACTACGGGCTTCATAAGAAGGCTCAAGGTCACCCAAAGGGCGATGGAGCGAGCTATGTTCGGAGTTTTCTTACCATCTGTAGGAGAACCAAAGTAACCGACATAACTCACAGAATCGCTAAACTTAAGCGGCAGTGGTCAGAGCACATAGGTCGTAGAACAGATGGCCTTGGCGACCGCGCGGTTGAGTTGTCTCAAGGTCCAGTCAATTAAACTTATTTTTGTTTTGTAGGTGTAAATATTAATTATTAGGTTTTTTCTTATAAAATACTCAAAAAACATAAAGAGAAATTTGTATCTACGCCTATACCTACGAAGTGCAACCACAGATTTGATCAGTTATGATATTACTAAGGTAGTATGCAGGGATACTACATGTATTGGTATTAAAGACTATAAAATATTTTAGTTCTCGGAAGTAGAGTCACATTTGAAAGGTATTTTATCAAATTATGTCGGGGGCGAACGAGACGTGTGTAACTGAGAAAGGGGCTACATGAGAATAACCCACGTGATACTTTGGAGCCTAGATAACCAAAACTACGAAATAAAACCAAAGCTATGATAAGTTTTAGTATTACAAAGGTAATATGTAGTGATACTTCACGTTTTATTCATTTCAGTCATTTACTTGATCGTTTTTTTGGTCACAATAATACATCTTTGAACGGGCGCTGCTACATAACGCAACCGAATGTTTGGTCAGTTTCTGCATAATTGACATGAGTACACCTAGTACTTTCATTATAAATCTCACTCAGCCATTTCTCTTATATATTTTTTTTGGTCAGGATAGCCAGTTTTTAGGCACTTTAAGTACATATCGCAACCACTTTGCGCAAGCAGACCAACATATTTAGCATCAGAGGGTTGCCATTTATCCTGTCAACCTAAGGTTATGCATTTCAGATATATTTACCAGATTTGTCGTGACCTCCTAGTTGTGCCTAAATTTCACTAGACACGCTCAAACACGCGTTTCAGGTTCACCCCTTAAGTGTTTTTTTTTACAAATGCATGAAAAATAAAATTAGGTTCTACTAATTTCATACAATCTGTACCATCTTAAAATATCCATAGGTAATGTTGAGCAGTGTCATCATATCAGCCAAAATTCGTCCACTGCTGGACAAAGGTCTCCCCCAAGGATTTCCACGACGACCGGTCCTGCGCTGCCCGCATCCATCGGCTTCCCGCGATCTTCACCAGGTCGTCGCCGAGCAGTGTACATCTAAACATTCACAAATTGGAGACCGTGGCGCTGCCAGAACAAATAACATGCGTTTAAATCTTACAGACTTTTTATGGGGTGCATACGGAAAGACAGAAAATCCATTTAAACAACGCTAATTTCATCGAAAAGCTTTTTCATAAAAGGGTTGTTTTATTTATGGGCTTTTTCATCGACAAGCCAAATCGTCGAAAGCCTATGAGACCAATTGTACATTTCTTCGATTGACAACTAAGCGGAGCCCATATTCAGACTTTTTTCGTATCTATCGTCAGACCACCACACGAGGGCGAACGCAAGGCTCTTCGACAGTTTCATCATCGAACCTAACAAACTTATTATCACTCGCTTCGCTCACTTAATATTCGCTAAATTGTCTTTCGAAAAGTGTTAACTTTTATCCATAGATTGATTGTATACTTAAAGTGGACATAACCACTACGTTTTTTGGTGTTTGTTTCAAAATATGAAAGTAGGAGAGAAATAGCAGATGAGAAAATAATGAATTGGGGTCGATCAACTTTTAGTTGTCCTTCCTATCCTACTCCTTATACTGTCCTCAAGCAAACAAAACATATTTTCATAAAATAAATATTTATTACGCATAAGAACAGCTTAGCTTATTTTTAATACCTAAAATATAATTTGAGTATTTAAAATTTAATTTTAGTAACAGAAGCAAAATTGACCAATCGACGTCAAAGTCCATTTCATCGTGTTAGAGCTTTTCCCCCAGCAGCAGTTAGTTGTAAACTAAAAATTACGTTTCGGAAAAAGGTCTTTGATGGATAATGTTAATTCTAAATACACACATTCAAAGTAGTATATAATATATCTAGTTTCCTAAACACTCTTGAATTTTTTTGGTGTGTTATTGTATGAAGTACTTTTCTTGTTATTCCTGTCCCTATTAATGTCACAAAGCATAAGTCACTTAGACAACCACTAGAAATTCCAACTAAATAACAAAGACAACGCTATAAGTATTCAGACAACGAGATGATTGCTTGTGGTGTCAAACCCATTCAAACCGATATTTTGTTTTCGCGGAAGTCGCGGCGTCATTCGTCGGAGATTATGTTAAGACAGTGGGTGGCTTTTTTATGCGTCCGCTGAACCACCGCAACAAAAACAGAAGTAAATTAATATTACATTATTAATTTTTGTTTAATAGAATTCTTTTGATCTTGGGTTGACATAGCAAAGTTGAAAAGATGTAATAAATGTAGTCTATTTAACAAAAAAGCTCAAAACTCAATAAATGTCTATCGGAAAACTGTTCAATTGGACCACTGTGATAATTATTTTTAGGTTAATCTATTGTAATACCAGTTTTCTCAAATATAAGTTTGTTTAAACAAAATATGAACTTTTATTTACATATATAATTCTAAAATCGTATTGAAAATTAAATGTTCAACGTCTGCCATGTCTGAAACAATCAATTTTGTCTATTGGACAACTACGTTGTCCCCTTATATTTATGAGTTATGAAAGCATTCGATTGTTTAGAAATATTAAAATAAGTATTTTTTTCAACCATAATTTATTATTACAAAAAATATTCGAGTTTCGTAATTTTTACAATTGTACATCTGTACTTGTAGATTTTTAATTTTCCCTAAGTTTGAAGACAACGGTTGTCTAAGAGACTCTTTATATTAAAATATCTGTTAAATGATTACAAAAAAATGTTTTAGTGTCTGATATATTGAATAATATGGAAAGAGCGATTTTAACTTTCAAGCTTACTTCATTAAATAAAAAAATTAAGTAGTTGTCCAAGGGACACAGTTTTTATAGCGGTTTACATATGTTCGCTTGAAATGTACTTATGGAATGAAAAAGTGCTCTGCTTGATATCGAAACATAAAACATAATTAATATTTTACAATGTAAGATAATTTATTGAGTAAAATTTAAGTATTTTAGTATTTTAAGTAATTCAAGACAAATAAAAGGTGATCGAACCATTTATAATGGGTGTTCCAAAATTAACGCAAAATTTGAAATTGCCGCCATTTGTGCAGTAAAGTGTTGGCAACCCAAAAAAAAAACATTTTTACAACTGACAGGTTAGGGTAAAATGGAGCCTTACACGAAAGAACAACGTATCTTCACTATGCCATATGTGCCACATGCCATACAGCCCGTGAAACAATTCAATTACTGCTATATGAGATTTCCTAGTCGTGTACATTTTCGATAAAAGAGTGCGTATGTGCCAGCAAAGCCGTTGAGGCCATTTGCCCGATGTGTTATTCCATAAATAACCCTATCCTGTATTTTATGATTCAAAAATCACAATCTGAAGACTAAAAACTGTGTTTTCTATTTGCGTTAATTTGGGACACCCTATACATTAATAATATAATCCTTCCTTAAAAAATTGTGAAAGTGTAAAAAGGTAGTTTGTTTGTTACCTTTTCACGTTTCAAAACCTTGACCAATCTTGATGAAATTTGGCATGCAGGTAGCCCGTGTTACGGGGAAGGACATAGGCTACTTTTATCTATCATAAGGGAAATGAACTTTTTTGTTGATTTTAACATAGAAACGGGACAATGGATTGTTGTGATTTTTTGCACAGAGATGATTGAGGCGATGGGAAATGACTAATTAGTAAATTATTACTAATTAGCATATTCTGTCATAGTTCCCGAAGGACCTGGGGAAAATTCATTTCCATGCTCGCGTACGTCGACATCGGAACGGAGCAACGGATGGAGGTTACTTTTTATATACATTAGATTTGATTCTCTCAGGAGGAGTCTCTCAACAAGTGGGTCTTAAAATGAATACGGACGAGACGAAAATAATGTTAAACGACCGTGTCTCACCCACTCCTCTGAAGGTTGGAGACTCTGCACTCGAAGTTGCTGACGAATATGTATACTTGGGACAAACAGTCCAGCTAGGTAGGTTCAACTTATAGAAGGAGATCAATCGATGAATCCAGTTTCTCTGGGCAGCGTTCGGGAAGTTTACAATATCTTCACGTTCCAAATACCGCAGTGTCTCAAGGTCTTTGACAGTGTATGTTGCCACTGATGACATACCTACGGAACTGAGACATGGTCGCTTTCTACGAGCCTCATAAGAAGGCTCAAGGTCACCCAAAGGGCGGTGGAGCGAGCTATGCTCGGAGTGGTCCTATCATCTGTAGGAGAACCAAAGTAACCGACATAGCTCACAGAATCGCTAAACTTAAGTGGCAGTGGGCAGAGCACATAGGTCATGGAACAGGTGGCCTTGACGACCGCGCACCGGAAGACGTAGCGTGTTTGGTGGGTTTAAGTTTTAAAACTGGTTCAGTAGTCTCAAGGTCCAGTAGCATGACTCCATCCAGTAGTCAGTGCTGGGGCGTGCGCGACACGCTGGCATCAGCCACACGGGCCATACGGGTATCGATCAATATTTTTTATTAATGCATCAGTCGGCGCCGCGCTACAGTAGTGCTTGCCAATGGGTCGACATCAAATGCTTATTACTCAGTACTTACTATGTAGACCTACTTTAACCTTACAAACTACCCTTCAACTTGTAAACATAACAGTTGACGTTCAAAAATAACTCAACAGTACACACAAGACTAGCACAATACCTAAATACTATCCTGGAGGTATTTCTTTAAAATTTTTACACGCTTATTTATTTATTTCAGTGACCAACACTAGAATTTGAAAACTAGTCTACATAATTGACTATACTACACCTTTAATCCTTTTAGTCCAGTAAGATGAGGTAAGTCCCATCTGGTCCTGGTGAGGTATAGGTAGCCGGTTAGAATTTTCACAGAATATACGGATATGCGAACAATTAATTTTCGAAAACCTAAAAGCTTTTAGGAACAAGCTTTTACGAGTACGATCAAAGTACTCGTCAAATCAAACAAGTCTAAACTCGATGGGGTTGTGTCGTTTTATAACGGAGTTCCTGTGGCCACCTTCCAGCTCTAGCATCAGATCAGCTCCATATCATCATAATATTATTAAGAGTACAATGAAATGACTGCAGGGAACACAAAACAGTTTTTATTCTAAGGCTAAAATCCTTTTCGAAAATATCGAACAATCTAATCTCGGGGAGTTATTTGCATGAGGATTTTGTATGTCAATTTTTCTACGGTCGTGATTCATGATATTGTAATTATTAGAATCCTGAGCGACGACGCGAGTGATTCATGGCCCTTAATATAAATCCGTTTTATTCAAGAGTTGCATACTATACTTTATACTATTACTCCGAGAAAAAGAAACATTGAAGCGTAAAATTTAACGAAGAAAAAGGAAGTTTAAATTACTTAAAATGCTCGTCAAAATTGTAACAAGTACTAAAATTAAGAGTGATTTTCTTTGTATTCGAACAACTTATAGTATTAAAAATAGCGCCAATTTGCTAATGAAATGACAGCAAAGAACAAAAACAGTTTTTATTTTAATACTAAACTCCTTGTCGAAAATGTTGAACATTTAAATCTCAAGGAGTGATTTGCACAAGGTGTTTGTAGGTCAAATAATATTCTTTGGACAAGGACTTTGTATCGAGTATTTTTTGCGCAAGGAGGTTGTATAGCATTGCGATGGTGGTCGAATATAATGGTGTGTTCTAAATTCAAACAACAAAATAGAGATTAAAAGAGCTGAATAAAACATTGTTTTCAGTGAATAAAATTAGCTTTTTAGAGGGGCAATGGTATTATAGTACATTATGCAACTAGTTATTAAAGGACGGATTTAAAGCGAGGGCCATAGATAAATCACGAGCAAGTGAAGGGTTCTAATGACTGAATCACCACCGTAAGGATTCACGAGCGTAGCGAGTGATTCAAGTATTAGAACCCTGAGCGAAGCGAGTGATTCATGGCCCTCGATATAAATCCATTTTATTCAAGAGTTGCATACTATACTTTATACCGTGACTCCGAGAAAAAGAAACATTTAAGTGAAAATATGCATTTAATGAAGAAAAAAGTAATTTTAAATTAATTAAAATATTTCTTAAAATTGGAACAACTACTAACATATAGAGTAATTTTATTTGTGTTCGTACAACTTATAGTATTCAAAATAGCGCCAATTTACTATTGAAATGACAGCAAAGACCACAAAACAGTTTTTATTCTAATGCATAACTCCTTTTCGAAAATATCGAACAATCAAATCTCGAGGAATTATTTGCAAAAGGAGTATGTATGTCAAATATTCTTTGGATTAGGAGTTTGTATCGAGTATTTTTTGCGCAAGGAGGCTGTATAGCTGAGATGCGAGGTCGAATATATTGGTGTGTTCTAAATTCAAACATCATAATAGTGATTATAAGAGCTTTTTATTCACTGTTTTTAGTGAATAAAATAAGCTTTTTAGAGGAGCAATGGTTTAAAATAATATAAAATATATTTTTTTTTACCATTACGATACCTACAGGACAAATCCAAGAATTAATAATATCAACAAAGAGATAACATCAATTATTTTCTTCTAATGGAACGCATATGCAGGGCGCGCCATTTATATAGCAATACAAAAAAGTTTTAATTGCGATTTTTACCCATCGGGTTTTTTTCCTTCGTCATTGTTTTAACCGGTCTGTGACAGCGCCCGCTTTAGTGCACGCGCGGTGATGTGTTGTAGGGCTCTGACGTTCTAGGTACTGAATTTCATACGGTTTTTTTTCTTGGTCTTTTAACTTTGATCTTTTAATTAATAGGCTCGATCCCAATGTCTAACATTAGATAAAGTATTGTATGAAACTGCACATAACTAGGTATTAAAATAGTTTCATAAACTACTATTGTTCTACTCTAAACATCAAATTATAAACTTTAAAACGTGTTTACATTGACATACTTTATTGAACACCATACTGAAATTTAAAAAAAACATTTAGTCAAATTCAAATTATTTATTTCAGATAGTCAATCCATAATATTGTGTTAGTAACAGACATCTTTTATAACTAAGTAAGTATCATCAGAAATGTCAAGAATATCAATCATAATAATGTCAAGCAGTCAAACTACAATAATATTTCAATTAAATAATATTCAATGTCATACAATATTTCAATGTCAAAACAAAATGTCAGGTCACATGCAGTGAGTTCCAGTGCCTAATGTTTGGGCATTCGTACTTATCCCCGATCACCCTCAGAATACTGTTGGTACTCCCGTGCACTCTGGACATCAATAAAACAACTTTTCTTCTCATTATAGCGGGAAAACCGTCGATGCACGCCTTCGCAAACATGCCGGACGCGCTGCAGAAGCGCGGCAATCCCAACAGCATCCTGAAGGCATTATTGTACTGGACTCGTAAGGCGCTGTAGGTCTTTTGCGTATACGACACCCACAGGCTACTCGTGTAAAAAGATTGACAAAAAGCTTTAAACAAGTGATCTTAATTTTATTTGAACGGCGGGCGAGCATATTGCTTCTGATGGCCAGCACCCTACGCTCCCTCTCGATATCAGCGTCATCCTTTAAGTCAAGTCATCAGTTACAATGTGTCCAAGGTATTTGAACTGTTTGACCCTGTTCAAAGCAGTTCCATATAGCCTGATTGGTGGTACAAACTCAGGAGAGTCGCTACCTGCCTTGAAGACCATAAGTTCGCTTTTCTTAATGTTATATTTCAAACCATGGTCTTTCGCGTAACCCTCACAAACACGCAGCAAATCCCTGAGCGCGCTAACAGACGAGCTCAGCAGCACCATATCGTCCGCGTAGCTGATGTTATTGACTTTTATGCCATCTATTGAACATCCCGCATGCATGCTGCTGAGCTCGACTATTAGCTCGTTTACGTACAAATTGAAAATCTTCGGAGACCTACCCTGTCTCACTCCAAATTCCAGCCTGTACGTGTTGGAGTGTTCGTTCGCCCATCTCACATAATTGACTTGATTTTCATACCAATAACGGAAAACATGAATCAGCTCTGATGGGAGATCAATCTTTCTGAGCTTATCCTACAGCACTGGATAAGACACAAGATCAAACGCTTTGGATAGATTCAGAAAGCATGCATAAACAGGTGTGCTTCGGTCAGTGTAGTATTTGACTGTGTGCTTAAGCGCCAGGATAGCTGTTTCAGTAGATAGCCCGTTCTTGAAACCGAACTGGGCATTTAACACAATTTTTCTAACAAAATAAGGTTGTATTTTTTTACCATAACGATACAGGACAAATCCAAGAAGTTAATATCACCAAGGGATTTCTAATCGAACGCTTAAGCGGGGCGCGTCATTTTTATAATAATATAACAAAAATATTTCAATTTTTACCTGTCTGAAAACGCCTACTTTAGTGCATGCGCGGTGATGTGCTAGGTGATATTTTGGCTCCATCATACGTTTTGCTGTTCTGAATTTCGTGTGAACATTTATTTATTGCTCTTTTAACTTTGATCTTTTGTTTGGAGTTTAAATCCCAATGTATGAGAGAAGATAAAGTAGTGTATGAAGTTGCTCGAAAAGTGGTACTTTACATGCTAGTTTACTGTGCGCAAAATTTATTTTACCGTATTTTTTAATTTGCTATACTTTTTTAAATTTATATTTCGGAGGAACAAGACATTTTTTGCAAATGAAAATAGTTATTCATGATACAAGGGTTGTAAAAAGGTCAATAACAAACGAGTGACATTTGTGAGCCCGAGCCGCAGGCGAGGGTTTACAATCGTCACGAGTTTGTTATTTCCTTTTACACCCATGTATCTACGAAGTTTTTTCAATACAGTTGTGAGAAAATAGATGAAATAAAAAACCAATCGTGACAGAAAAACAAAATACATGGGTAGGTACATACCTATCAAGGTTTCAGCAAACAAAGTTCATTTTACACGACTTGTGGCTTATTTTAAATGTCCGGGGAGTAATCTCACTTTGTTTTTTCTTATACTTACACATAAGTATATTTTTTATTACATATATATTAATTTTTCTTAATTTTATTAGTTTTCACAACAAAAACATCTCAGTTCAGTTTTACAAAAATTGCGTCATATTTAAGCTAGCACACGTACGCATGCGTAAGTTTTTTTATTATCATAAATAGACTACAATACGGCTTGGGATACTTAATCTCTTTGGTGAAGATGACCTATTCCTTGGTGTGACCGGTTCCACATCATTCATATTTTTTCTCTTTTCTTCACAAAGATATAACCTGAAATGAAAAAAATGAAATTTATAGGATAATTTACTCATTATCACTTTTTATAGTATGTATCTGGTCTGTATGTGGTCTATGGTACTGAAGCCTTTTCGGAAGCTGGCTTGTTCGAGAGACTGGAAGTCGTCAAACCTGCGTGCGAACCTATTCATAATAACTTTCTAAAACAATTTGTACACATGGCTCAGAAGTGATATGGGTCTGTAGTTCTTCGGGTCGTCACCTTTTTGAACAAGAGCACCCCGTACAATTATGTGCCATAACTAAACTAAATAAATTTACATTAATTTGTTTTTACCTCTGAGACGGTGTTCTTACTATTCAAATTTGTTCATTTTCACTCAAAGGCAAGACAGTGGAGTTCATCCTTTGAGACACTTAATATCATCATTAAAAGTATCACCCTTAAAAGTTTTGTAAAATAAATGTTAGAATATTGATATTTCTTGTGTACACTGTTGTAATGATCGACACAATGTACCAAATCAAATGAAACTAAATATACTTCATTGAAGTAGATAGGTAGGTTGGTAAATAAAAATACATGAAGAAAGAAATAATTAATGTACAAAGTATGTACCATGTTTTGGGGCAAAAATGAGTATTTGGTATTGGCTTAAACAATAATGTGTAAATTTTCATATGGTAATTAAAAAGATGCCTGGGTAGCAGACGATGCTTTATCTAACAAGAACTAAAACTAAGTGATTTCAGTTATTTTATCGTTGAAATCACTTAAATATTTTTTCAGCTAATGTATATAAGTAGCATATTACAAGCAATTGCATCTTTTGGGCCAGAAATGAGTAATTTTGTTACGGCACGATAACTAGATTTGAGACACGCGATATTGCGCCGACTGTGTCCAACTTTCGACAATCTATGCCGAGTCTTGGACAAGTAGCTTTTAGCCAGTTGTCCCATTTTCTTCTTCATACATACAAAGGCCAATGACGATGAAGATTGGCAAAGTGGTTTTAATCGTAATTCTTGTTTTTTTTTCTTTTTCTTTTTGTATCCTACTAACATTAGTCTATAAGAAACTTTCTGACAAAAATGGACTGTACTAGCTGTCTGAATAAATAATGATTAATAATAATAATAATAATGAACTGAACTCCAGCCGACTGTGCTTCCGCTGGAAGTGCTCCTGCCACTTCGCCTCGTGCCAAGTGAGCAGAGCAGCTTAGATTTTATCGGCTGATGCCGATAAAAGAACCAAGTACCTGGACCTGGAGCACGAGGTTACTGATATGTGGCGAGTGGAATCCACCGAAATCATCCCCGTAGTCCTATCCGTGAAAGGGGTAATTTCAGTCGACCTTAAACGTTACCTAAGGCGTCTGAATCTCCAAGGCAGACCAATAATTGCAGCAATGCAGAAAGCAGTCCTCCTCGATAACGCCCGGATAGTTCGACGCCTTCTCTCCCGGTCGCACTGAACTCCAGCCGACTGTGCTTCCGCTGAAGGTGCTCATGTCACTTGCCAAGTGAGCAGAGTAGCTTAAATTTTATATATTAAAATAATAACAATAAAGGCGTTGGAATGTTTTTGTATGGAGCGAATTGTATGGCTTGGCATAATAACATAGTTATGTACATACATTTTTTACAAATCTTTCGCATACGATTAAACCTATACGTTTCTTAATATAGATACTAGAACATATTGATCTCCAGCGTCACGTTACAAAAATATATTGAGTTAAGTCGAGGCACAGATTGGAACAGTTGTATCAGTTTTTTTTCTTTACGTGTAAAGAGTAAAGAAAATAAGCCTAATTTTGCACTTTTTTCGTCTCAACTAAAAACTACAATGTATTTTAAAAAATCCAACAGGCATATTAAAGTATGTTTTTATACTAATCGACTTTGAAAATATATAGGTTTAAATTTTTATGGTTTGTCAGTAGAATGCAAATCTCTCTTTTTAAAGAGGTTTCTTTGATATAAGTAAGTACTTTTTTCTGCTATAAAAGTGAACGAATCATATTTCGGCAACTGACAAAATAAAGTCATTAAAATAAAGAATCAGTTTACAAAATATCACTTTTATATGTATTGTAATTGATGAGAAAGATCGCGATCCTTGCAACTAAAGTTTCCAATGCGTCGCCTTAAATAATGTCTCACGTTGGGCGCCAATGAAATGGAGTCACCTGCAATTAACTTTTTAGGGCAGCCAAAGAATAAAGACTATTTACTACGTAGGGTAGCTTCGTTGACTTCTTTGACATTCTGACATACTTATTTTATTTAACCAATATAAATCGACAATCTTTTACCCTTATAAGTCTACAAAGTATAACCTCTCAATCATCATATCAGCCGAAGGACGTCCACTATCAAAAATACTGATTGCACATCAAATCATCTATCCTTTTCAACTGGACTAGAGTTGAGCGAGCAAAGCGAGAGATAATAGGTTCGGTTAGGTTTAATTGATTATACCTTCGAAGAGTTTCGCGAAGACCTAGGTGGCGGATTTGTCTTACAAAATAATAAAACAGTTTTTCTTAAACCAGATAAACGCTACTTGTAGTGGTGAACCTAAATTGTTGCTTAATTAATTATATTTAGAGGTAAGGATTTCGCTGTGCAATTAATAACTGATACGAATTGGGATTATTTTAATAAATAAAAAGTAGTTTTTTTGATTTGCGTTTAAACACTTTTAAATAGTACCTTTTTAATAACTTCAATCTTAAAAATTAATTAATCTTATTTAAATCTTACACCAAAATCAACTCTCTGACAAAGACGTTTCACGTTGAACCAGTGCCATGACATGACACAACCTTAACCATTTTTTTGTCGTGAAACATCTTTAAAATAACACCAATACGTACGTGTACCTGGTTAGAAAAGTGGACCGTTAGGAATGGTATATGTGTGTATACCGTCTTACCATTATAATTACAAAACTGCTAGTCGTAGAAAATTGATATTTGGTTTATTTTATTTTTTAACTCAATATATCTCATTAAAGTGCGTCACTTTAATGAGATATATTGAGTTAAAAAATAAAGGGTCAAAATTCCTTGTATATTTTTGGTTTACATTTGCACCCGCTATCGAAAGTACAGGTTTAATCGTGTGTGAAAGATTTAGAAAAAAATGAGTGTATTTACTTATTATAGCTAGGCACACATATTATGCATTCGTAAGTTTTTTTTAATATTACCATAAATAGATAACAATAAGGCTTGGGATAACATTGTAAGCATGAAACCTCCTTGGCAAATATGAGACAAATTTCTTTGGTGTGACCTATATGCTTCATGCGTCATTAATCTATCTCCTTTTGACACATCTCACCGTGGTATTTATTCTCCTCTCTTCACAAAAATACATCACAAAGACAATTTAACCAACTAGCGTTATGTAACCTATCTTTTTAAAGTGAAACTTTTATTACATCGTCTCAATTTTTTTCGTCTGTGTGTTGCATGTCGCGTGACGGTCGCTTTCGTCTGACGGTATGATTGTTTCGTCCTCTGTACCGTAGCGAAAGCAGCCATGATCGTTTCGTCCTCCGTAAAGTTTCACTTTTACCGTGGTTTCATAAAACCACACACTTACTTTTTTTTAAATTCCCCTTTTTTTTGAGAGTCTGAAAGAAGATTCTGTCTTTTTGGTTATTATATTTTTTTTGCCTGATGTAAAATAAGAGGCAAAGTAAACGATCTTTTTACTGTGCGGTAAAATCAATGTTGCACACTGAACTTTTTGAGCAACTATATTTTAATAGTTATTTATGATACAAGGGTTGTAAAAAGGCAGGCGAGGGTTTACCATCGTCACGAGTTTGTTATTTCCTTTTACACCCATGTATCATACAAAGTTTCTCAATACAGTTGTGAGAAAAGGGTGTCAATTAAATGGTTAGCATAGTATTGTTATTTCTGTGAGCAGAAAAATATAATCGGTCAGCAGAAATAGCTAATCGGTCAGCAGAAATAGCTAATTGGTCAGCAACTCATGGTCAGCAAACATTTCAAAATCAATCAGCAATTTATGTCATTCTGGATGGCTGTAATTATTTTAAACATCCCCGTACTACACTCTTCCTACAGTGTTGAGTGGTCGACGGAGCCCCTTCGGGGCTCCTACTTCTGTGTTCTCATGTTAAACCTAACACTACGACTGTGCGGGGAGGCGAGCTTAGCTCGCCCCCCCGCACAGTCTCCGAACCTAACGGATCCGAGTCGGGGTGCTCCGCAAGTCCGAGCTCGCTTCGCTCGCTCCCGCTTCCATTTAGAACTCCCCGTACCACACTCTTCCTACAGTGTTGAGTTGCTGCTTATAGACATGTTTTTCTGCCGCTCAATCATGAAATCTTGCCGCTCAAGTAGTTATTTTGCGGACCGAATGTTTATTATGCCTTTAAAAAATATATATTTCAAATAAAACAACGACAGTGACAGAAAAACAAAATACATGGGTAGGTACATACCTATCAAGGTTTCAGTAACCAAAGTTCATTTTACACGACTTGTGGCTTATTTTAAATGTCCGGGGAGTAATTTCACTTTGTTTTTTATACTTACATACACTTATGTATATGTTTTATTACATATATATTAACTTTTCTTAATTTTATTAGTTTTTACATCAAAAACATCTCAATTCAGTTTTACGAAAATTGCGCCATATTTTAGCTAGCACACGTACGCATGCGTAAATTTTTTTTTTATTATCATAAATAGACTACAATACGACTTGGGATACTTAACCTCTTTGGTAATGATGACCTATTCCTTGGTGTAAACGGTTCCACTTCATTCATATTTTTCTCTTTTTTTCACAAAGATATAACCCCAAGAGAATCTAAACAGCTTACTTTATCCACTAACCTCGGAGGAACTACCTATCTCTTTTAAAATTCTCCTTTCAAAAGTCTTAAAGAAGATTTTGTATCTTTGGTTATTATATTTTTTTGCTAGAAATGTCTTGTTCCTCCGAGCTAGAAATTAAAAAAAGTGGTAAAGTAAAAGCACTTCTGCGGCAAAATCAATTTTGCGCACACTTGACTGTCATATAAAGGACCACTTTTCGAGCAAATGTATTGAACAATATTTTTCAATACAGTTGCTCGAAAAGTGGTCCTTTATATGCTAGTCAAGTGTGCGCAAAATAGATTTTTTCTTACACATGCTTTTACTTTATACCACTTTTTATTAATTTCTAGCTCGGAGGAACAAGACATTTCGAGCAAATAAAAAATATAATTACCAAAGATACATAATTTTCTTTAAGACTTTTGAAATGAGAATTTTAAAAGAGTTAGGTAGTTTCTCCGTGAGGTAAGTACATAATTCTAGCTGTTTAGATTATCTTTGGGTTATATCTTTGTGAAGAAAAGAGCAAAAATATGAATGAAGTGGAACCCGTTACACCAAGGAATAGGTCATCTTTTCCAAAGACGTTTAGTATCCCAAGCCATATTGTAGTCTATTTAGGATTATAAAAAAAAACTTACGCATGCGTACATGTGCTAGCTAAAATATGGCGCAATTTTCGTAAAACTGAATTGAGATGTTTTAGTTGTGAAAACTAATGAAATTATGAATAGTTAATATATATGTAATAAATAATATACTTATGTGTAAGTGTGTGAGTATGTATAAGAAAAAACAAAGTGAGATTATTCCCCGGTCATCCCTACTAATAATTATTATAAATGCGAAAGTAACTCTGTCTGTCTGTTACGCTTTCCCGCAAAAACTACTGGACGGATTTGGCTGAAATTTGGTAGGTAGACAGATTAGGACCTGGATTAAGACATAGGCTACTTTTTACCACGCTCGCGAGCCGCTTGCGGCTCGCGCACTGCGCACCCTCGAAAAGTCATAGAAACGTGGTCGCGGGAAACAGCTAGTTTAAAATAAGCCCGAACGCTTCCCAAGGCCACATAGCTCGTAGAACATATGGCCGTTGGGGTAGTAAAGTTCTCGAGTGGCAACCGCGCACCGAATAACGTAGCATAGGCAGACCTCCCAAGCGGTGGACCTACGACCTACCTGGTGAAGATAGCGGGGAGCCGCTGGATGCGGGCAGCGCAGAACCGGTCGTCGTGGAAATCCTTGGGGGAGGCCGTTGTCCAGCAGTGGACGTCTTTTGGCTGATATGATGGTATTTATACTAAATTTCCGAAAATTCTACTGAAAATGAAGACGATCCTGGGACCTTGATTCCACTTCCAAAGTGCATCATCGATCTCAATATTTAAACCTACATAAACAAATTTACTTAACTTTTTATTGTACATCAAAATACAAAATATACATATGCAAAATTTAAATTAAAACTAAGAGACGTACAATTTAATGTCTTATCGCTGAAAAAACAAATTAACATACATACATTGCAAGTATGACAGGTATGCAAGTATGACACTCGAGAGCGATGAATCCGGGTCACTTAAAGAATCCTAAAAATCTCGGAAACTAAGAAGGCTAGCTTCATGAAATAAATTGTGTTTAATAGACACTTTAATACCCCTTAAATGAAAGTAATAAAATTTACGAGTCACTACATTTTATTTACAAAAAATTACATAAATAAAATAAAACTGCTGATCTCGCCTTAAAACAAAAATAGGAAACATGACATTTTTGAACAACATTACGATTTACTTGAATTTTAATACTTCGTATTGCCTCCTCGTGCTTCCATCACTGTGTTTACGCGGTTTGGCATGCTGTACACCAAGTTACTTATACGATTTTGGGGAATATTCTCCCATTCCTCTGTGAGAGCAATTTTGAGCTCACGAAGCGTGATTGGGGGAGGGCTTCTTTGTTTTACGCATCTCCCTAGATCGTCCCAAGCATGCTCGATCGGGTTGATATCTGGGCTGCGTGCTGGCCACTCCATACGAGTAATGTTCATCTCTTGAAGGTAGTCATTCACAATCCAACCCGTATGAGGCCGGGCATTGTCATGCATAAAAATAGCATCCTTACCCAAATGACCATAAATGGACCAACGTGTTCATTGAGGATTTCTTCCACATATCTTTCGCTAGTTAAAGAGCCGTTTTCTATGAACACCAGTTCTGTGCGACTCTCAGAAGAAATTCCGGCCCACACATGTACAGACCCACCACCGTAGGCTACTTTTTCTTCGATGCATGCTTGCTTGAATCTTTCCCCTGGTCTTCTATACACTCTGTGTCTTCCATCGTGCTTGTAGAGCATAAATTTTGATTCGTCGGAGAACATAACTTTTGACCAATCTCCAATACTCCAATTTAAGTGATTCTGGGCATATCTTAGTCTTGAAATTCGATGCCCACGCTCCAGTTTAGGGCCGTTTGCAGGTCTAAGTGGTTTCAAGTTAGCTTCAGCAAGTCGTCGCCTTACTGTCCATGCGCTTGGGTTACTTCCTCCGAGGCGTCGAAACTGATTTGTAAGTTCAGTTCCTGTGAGAAAGCGATTACGAAGCATTGTGTTCACCAAGTATCGATCTTCTCGTGCTGTGGTACACCTGGTTCTGCCTGTTCCTGGTCTGCGTAGGTTAGAGCCATTTTTTTTCGTAACGTTGGAGAACTCTTTGTACTGTTGAGAGCGACACACCGACAGTCGTGGCTGTATCGCGCTGACCCCGGCCGTTTTCCAGCATTGTGAGTATTCTGGTGCATTCTTCAGGTGTAAGCGACATGATTACTGCTTGAATAATAAATATTGAACACTATCAACATGGTTTATGTACCCACCTAAATGACAGATTAGAAACAAAAGCAAAAACAAATGTAGTAATTTCGTAGTTCCATTTTCGAAAGTCTCCCTTTTTCAAATTTGATTTTTTTATGACATAACTTTACAATTACTAAGAAGTTTTAATGACTTCATTTAAGGAGTATTAAATTGTCTATTAAACACATAATATTTCATGAAGCTAGCCTTCTTAGTTTCCGAGATTTTTAGGATTCTTTAAGTGACCCGGATTCATCGCTCTCGAGTGTAGTTAAAAATAGTTTCTTTTAAGTTCTTGCTAACTTGATTTTCAGGATATGAGATCGCTTTGTAAAAATATCAATTATTTTTATTTTTTTCTTAAAAATGACCCTTACGATTTTGATGTATCTTTGTACGTTACTACAACTTGTATGGCTTACTACACCATTATTCCAGGAAGAATTAGAAAACGGTACTGCCATAAAAATGCAGGTTCTTTATTTTTTTGCAAAGATGACTCAACTTTTTGAGTTAATAGAAATTATTAAGGCCTACTACAATGTGTCGTCCAATATTCAAGAAAAATCGTAATGAATGACCTCCCATACAACACAGTACATTTTTAGTACGTTTCACCTATTTCTTTGCTACGATTAGGAAATAGTAAGTGTGTTATTTTAAGAAGTAGCTTATAATATAAGAATTTTACTCGCGTATGTAATAATTTGTGAAATCTTATGCGAGTTCATCCGTACGTTCTATCCAACCGATTTGCTTATTTTTTTTAGTGAAAGGTATTGCACATATTTGTCATCAAGCATTGGAAATCACCTAACTTTCGCCCTACTCAAATAAATAAATTTAAAAAATCTATTTTGAGTTCGTCCGGTCGTTCTATCAAACCGATTTACTCTTTTTTTTAATTAAATTTATTGACGCATAGATTCGTCATCAAGCATTGAAAATTACCAAACTTTCTCCCTTCTCAAGTTACACTCAAACGCGATTTTTATAGCTTTGTTTCTAAATATCTACTGTGCTAATTGAAGGACGCGGTTCGTTTTGGTGTAAAAACTTTTGCTGGCATGAGCTCTTTCAATTGAGCTATTTTCCACTTAAATTGGTTGGGTTGGAGGGAAGCTAGGTATGAAAATTCAACGGGCACCTTTTTGCACACCGCGCAACATCGATATTGAGCCGCTCGCAGCTCTCCCACCGCGTACCCTCGATGTCTATAATAAAAAAAAAACATGCTGCGGTGCAGCACGAGCCCTCCTAGTTTATATTAATAAAGTCCAGCGATATCAAATTTAATTCTATTCTAGGCCACTTATATGATGTGAACCCGGCGCGGAGCCTTGAACTCGATCGATATGTCTTCTTTCGACGGTCTTCAGTCAGTCGTGGGGTTTGTTTAGTCGAATATTTAAGTGGCACCACCAGTTGCGATCAGTCATTCACATCGCCTGACCAATTACTAAAGGGGGGCCACTTGGACATGGACATTGTAACGCGGGGAAATGACGAAACAATAATATATTAATAGGTAGGTACTTCCCGTAAATTACAAGGAGCAAAATTAACGATTTGAGTATCAATGCATATTTATAAGCATTTAATTCATAGATTAACCATAATATTTACATTGTGTCAATCTCAGTTGTTCAGAAAAAAATCATTTCACGTAACGGGGGACCATAGTTTGACCAAAACTTAAACTTATCTCTATTCCTCATATAGATGCAGCAACTAGCACGTCGAAAATACAATAAATTTACCAATAAGGAATTCGCCATATGAAATAACGCAACAGTAACAATAATAATATTAAATTATAGAGTATATTAGATAGGAAAAAACTTTCAGCTATTTTCGCTACTCTACTTATGACAAGAAACAATAATTAATTGTGATCTATTAGATGAAGATATGTACTGTACCAAACATGCGTCCAAATTTTTCGAATTAGCTGAATAATATTAAGTAAATTTATACGAAAGAGTTGTGATGCGCGGTCCACCTGTGTTCAGCCGAGCTGCCACAGAAGCACGAAAGACTGTATGCGGAGCGGTTGTGATGTTAGCGGTACAGTAGAGGGCGATCAGCAGACATGCTGACCGGCTGCTGGCTGGCGCCAGCCGCCGCGGCACTGCCCGGGTGCCGCACCACTCGCACTCCCGACGCCGGGACTAAGTGAATGGTGTTCCGGGAGCGAGTGCAGGGAGGCGTGCCATGGCCGCGGTCGCCGGCCTCTATGGCTTGGGCGACGACTCACGCAGGAACTACCGCCGCGGGCAGGCCCACGCCGCCGAGCGCTCCGAGTCCAGGGACGACAACACTGATGCGTGAGTGCTCTTTACGTAACCTTTCATAAGCCGAGACCAAGGAGATCCCCGGTTTTCCTGTTATTTTTACTAGGCAAGTTAACTTAGTTAAGTTCAAGTGACCACAAGTACCTGAATGGGTTTGAATGTTAGTGGCATTAATCTCAACCGTTTTCGAAGGAGACTATTGGGGCCAGTTGCTATCACTAGATGGCAATCGTTAAGCCTTGTCAGAGGTCTTCTAGGTAGTTTGGAAACTTGTGACAGTGGGGATCGCCACTAGCCCCACAATTTACAAAAACCAGACTTCGCCCCTATCGGTCGAGTATGGGCTAAACCATCCCTAATTTGAGAAGACACCCGTTTCCCAGCAGTGGGGATGTTATAGGTTGTTAACGTAATAAAATATGATCAATCATCAACTACAAGCAACTATCCGAGAAGTATTTGGTATGATTGATAACATTAAAACTTATTTTTCGCATCTATAAGTACCTACCTAATCTGACTATAATTTAAAAGTACGTAAATACATTTGAACTTTAAACATTTAAAATTTAAACATTTAAATCTTCCAGTCTCCACTAGTAACGGACAAAGAGAAGGCAATAAAAATACATTTGATTAGAATTCAGGTAAATGTTGAGGCTTATCAATTTCGATTAGCGTTTCTGGATGTGTCGCAGATTTTTATAAACTGTTATATGAGTAGGTTCACGTTCTTATGTGGTTTTGTTAAACATTCCCCGAACTCATCGATTGATGTCGATGGTTCTCCCATCTTTGCATTTACGGTTGAGTATAATAATAATAAACGAAACAGATCTACTCATTTTTATTATATCTTTTCACTACAAATCACACCTATTCCACGAGATTGAGAACCATTGCTTCTCAAAGATTCAAACCACGATTTACGTGACTTTGGCGACTCACATTTACGAACTTCAGAAGTATGATTAAGCTTAAAACCTAGTCGCAACTCTCTCGAAAAAGGACTTTCCAAGTTGCGAACTAAGTAAACTATAGCATAGACCCTCATAGACTTAAGGCGCTAAGAAAGACACTCGGATGATTCTTGATTACGAATCCTCTTTTTGTGCCGTAGGCGCTGCCCCGCTGGCCGTCGTCGCCCCTGCGTTGTTGGAAAAAGTTTTGTGCGTTTTTAACCTTTATGGGAAAATGTTACAGTTTGTTTTTGGTACATGCGTACGTATTCAAACCTTTAATTTGATAACAAACTCAAAACATGTGTAACATGGGCTTCATCCCATGTTTACGAGCACCAGGACCATGTGCGAAGACCGCTGGAGCCACTCTACTCAGGCCCACACTAGGTCCTAGAACGGCAGAGGAAGTACTATTAGGTTGAGTTATTTGGCAAACCTGTAAACACTTCACTTGCTTGATTGAAACCCGCTTACCTGATGATGAGAGAAGTAGATGTGCCGCTAGCAAAAGAACATCAAGCTCCTGCATTGACGTCAGCATCACAGCTAAAACCACTAGTAGTGAAAGAAGAGTACACTTTTCCGACTATTATGCCGATAGTATGTCAGGGTGATTTGACAGAAGTCTAGAATATGTTCTTTGTCAATTTTAAAACCACCATATTTGTAAATTATTGATTCTGGACTACTCGTTTCAAAAGGGAAATCATAGAATAATCATATAGGTATATGTAGTTTTGTTTTTTGTATATAAGTGGGGTTATTCGAAAGGTTTGGACCCGTGATATCTTTCGTTTGTACTGGTATCAGGACACTTTTGTTTTAAATTTTCTAAAATCACATCTCTTAACACTTATAACTTTTTTGTTTATAAATGTATCAGCATAAAATAACACTTGTTGTATTATACGTATAATGTAACCTTGTTATAAAAAATATTGATTGATACAGTTATTACCATAAAAAGGTCATAGGAGCTAGCAAAGTCCCGAGGACGAGTAAAGGTATGAAAGAATGAGAGTAGTTATTTTCTTTTTAAAAGTTTTTAGTTAATAGTCTTTGCAACATGTGGCGAGTCTAGCAAATTGAGTTAAAAGCTCGTTAAATATTTTTTTTAAATTACTTTAATTTTTTTAAAAGCTATAATTTATATACAGGTGTAACAAAATTGATATAGGACCAGTTAACTGGGGGTTCTACTCATCATACTGAACAACTTTCCCAAGGAACCCATAGTAAATCCTAAAAAAAAAAGGACCCTACATACAAAAATGCACAAAGTTGGTCGATCAGCTGATCGATTTGTGTTAGTTATTTTTTTTTGCGATTTCAGTAAAATCACATAACAAAAGTTGTTCAGTATGATGAGTAGGAACCCCAGTTAACAGGACATACACTTAATTATCTTTGCCAAGCACCTCTTCAATATTCTTACAGTAGTAGTACAGATTAGCATTTCTTCCTTTATCATCATATCAGCTGAAGGACGTCCACAGCTGGACATAGGCCACCCCCAAGGATTTCCACAATGACCGGTATTTCTTACTTATTTTTTTGGAATTCGGCATTGATTATTGCTATCAAAATTTCTCTTTTAGACACTTTTGTTTCGTACACCACTTCCTTAGCACTTCCCCAGACATAACAATCCAGGGGGTTCAAGTCTGGAGATCATGGGAACCAAATAACATGTTTTTTGAAAATGTGTTGTTCAAGTGCTTTCTCACCTGTATAGGCACTTTTGTCTGTATTGCTCCAGAAAACTACCATTTTAGAAGATAATTGGTTTTTCTTCAGAAACATTTCTGCCAGAAACTCCGGAAGATCATTTTGTTAAAAAAATTGCGTCATCCAATTAACGCTGACCAATAATTGATGCCGAATTTCCTTTAGTAGGAAGTCGGATTTTTGACGCGTGGGTTTTCGCCTTTTTTGCCCCAATGGTGCAAATTGTGCAGATTCACAATTTCCTTGCGGTTGAAGATTAACTCATTGGTCCACATAATTCTTTCCAAAAAGTCGCCATCATTTACATCTGCATGTATTAAAAATTTGCAAAACTCCAAAGGTCTTGTACCTTCATGGAGACCAAAAACTAAAATTAATTAAAGCCGTGAGTGACACTTACAATTGCACAAAGTCACATCACAAATGATGGAGTTTACAAAATATTACTGCGAAATCAATATATATAAAAATTAGGTTGTGTTAGGTACAAAAATAGTTTCCCAATTTTCATAATTATTTATACTTACTCGTTTTTGGATTTACATCAAAGATTTGGAGTAATCTCTAATCAACTACGATATCGAGTTGTCTCACATTAACTCTCGGCTCCTTAAAATCCTTATCCTTCGAGCTTCGAAAATTGATGGTGACATGTTTTGTGGTGGGGTAAACGTTGATGAGGGAATCGCTCTCGATAACTATTTCGTTGTACACGCACGACGCTGTTGGCGCTGCCATACGTCATCATAATTTCCTTATACGTACTCTTCGTTCAGTACAAAAACAGGAACAAGATAGAAATAACAAAAAAAAAACATGACAGAAACCAGATCACAACGACAACACAGCAACACTTCCAATCGCAGAGATAGTCAAACCTCAACCGACAGATTTTTCACGTAAGGAATGGATAAAAAACTAAAAAAAGACAAATACCAGAATAAAAATCTAAGTTTGTCGGTCGATGTGCCGATAATCCTGTACTGTATTTGTAATTGCTAGACAAAATATCAGTTCTCTCTCACATCCATTGTACCGTGAATCTAATCCTGTGTGTAATGCATCCGTAGGTGTATCTGTTGTCGTAGCGACATCGTAGCGGCGACCGTATTCGTAGCTACGCAGATCGTTATTAACTCGTGCCAGTGCCATCTAGCGAGCAATAGCAGAAATGGGAAGCAAAATTATAGAGTTAAGAACACATTAGTTTCACGAAGAGCGTGTTTTTTGATTATATGTTTGAAAGCACTTAATCTAAAATCACGAAGACTATTATTTTCATCATACACGACACGAAAATAAAATATTCATAATATCTTACGAAATAGCTGCATACTCCAACACTAGATGCCATTTTTGTAAGTGCTGTTTTGTCCACTCTCACACAGATGGCAGCACAGACCTTATTCGTCGTTCAAGTTTATTTTTGCCTGAACTGCAAAAATATACGTTGCTTTTTATTGTTTATTTATAGAAAACAGTTTTTCGTTTAGAAAACACAAACGACTTGACCTCATTCATGTAAGTCTCGGTGGCCACAGCGACTAAGAATTAAAATTAGGGCATGCATTTAACTTAACCGAGCAGCTAAAGAACTGATTGTGCACCGTTGTTCTACTGTTTGTTATACTAATAGAACTGACGGGAAAAATATTACATCTGTGTGTGTACTATGCGGTACGACAAATACGAGTGGGAATGAATTATTTAAATGTACAATAATCAGGAAACAAGAGCATAAAAGCAGAAGAGAACAGAGAAGAAGTGCATCTAAGTATTTAAAAATTAGCAGCTTTATGAAATAAAGTTATTGAGTAACAAAGTCACTGTAATATAGGATTTAAAAAATAATTTTTACAGTCACGTTGTGCATACTTTCTCGGGAAGTCTCCACCTTTTGTTGTTGTGGGCATACACAAATCAACAATTAACATTACACCTACTTAGTAGCAAAGAATACAAAACTGAAAAATATAAAAACAATTTCGGTTTGTATAGGAGATAGATACCTTACTCGCATTTTACCTGAAATAATTAAGTACCAGTGCAGTAGGCCTAGTTATTCACAAAGTTTCATTAAAATCACTAGAGCAATTTTTGAGAAAAAGTAACAAAAACCTGGATTAGTATAGGAGGTACCTTATTTCGATTTTTCTTAGAGTAACAAACTACCACGTTCTGCAGGCCATGGAAAGTTATAGTAACGTACCGAGTTTCATCGAATCGTTAGAGCCATTTTTGAGTAAAAAAATCATAAGTGATGTTTTACTATCGTGGTAATCCTAAAAATCAAGATAGGAAAAATCTGAAAAAAAAGGCTGGAGTTATAAAAATAATATTGTCCTAATCCAATCTAGTAGTTGGCCACTAGAGCACCGGGCGGAAGAACACACACACACATTTTTTTAAGACACTTATTAGTGAAAGACAATCGATCCCTATCAAAGTCTTAACTTCGATTGTTTTGCCATCATAATGTAATAAGTTTTAGCTAAATAGTGTTTAAATACCACGATGGATAAAAATTAATCTATAGTAAGGAAGTAACGGTAACAGGTTTAAAAATACTGAAAATGGTAACCATAGAGACTTTTTGCTTTAAAGTGAAGTTTGCTTTTTGAAGTTGATTTCTGGCGATCCGCCGGCCGCTGCATCGACACGCTCGCTTCCCTCGCTCGGCTCGCGCATATTCTATTATGTGAAACCAAAAAGCGCGTCGCTTCGCTCCTCGCTACCTGACCACTTTTTTCTGTAATCCAGGGGCAATGAGCGAAAATGAATCAGGCGCTTCGCCGACCGCTACCTACCTGCCGCGTTATCTACCATATCAATCCTAACAGCTCATCGTAGAACAACGGTGAACGGACCCTTCGCTCCTCGCTACCTTAACTACCTTGCTTAACTCCAACCTTTTACTTTTGCGGGGGGCTTCACCCCCCTCGCTACCTGCCGCCTCGCACCCCCTTATTTACCTCCGCTCCACCCAACCGCAAAGCAGAACCCGCAAGTGATTTCATATAGGAAATATGAAAGCAAATAATTAAAAAAACCGGCCAAGTGCGAGTCAAACTCGTGCAAAATAGGGTTTTTCGTAGTCTTTTAAAAAATTCATGTATTTTTTAAAATACAAATTTACATTTGCATTTGGTAATAGAACATTTTGTATGGGAAATCTAATCTTTTACCCCCTCCTTTACACGTAGGGGATGAACCCTATAGATTTTTTTTCCAATATTTTATTGTACCACTTTGTTGGCGTGATTAATATGTATATCCATGCCAAATTACAGCTTGTTAGTACTAAATTGTCTCTGAGTTAAGCCGCGGACAGACGGACAGACAGACAGGCATGACGAAACTATTGTTGACTTCGGAACCCTAAAAAAAGACACCCCGCTTGTAATATTAGAACCCAACTAAGTCATTATTTATATAATTCCACCTACGATTTCAATTTCAATAACTTGTTTATTATATTAAATACTAGCTTCTGCCCGCGGCTTTGCCCGCGTGGACATAGTTTCTATGACTGTCTTCTATGCGTGGTGCTCGCGAGAGTTTGGAATTGAGTTTTCTCCAGATCCCTTGAGAACTATATTGGGCTATACCAATTACTAGTTTGAGTCACTCTCTTTGCCCGCGACTGTCAGTGCAAAATATCACGACAATCCGTTGCTCCATTGCGTATGACATGCGCGAGCGTGCAAATGAGTTTTCTCCAGATCCCTCGGGAAGTACGTCAGGCTATGCTAATTAGCCAACCCACTAACACGTAATAATACGTGTTTACCAAATTCTATAGTGTGCTTATAATAATATAAATTTTGGAAATACACATAAAAATTGATTTCCAAAAATGGGGTTTTGCTATTGTTGTCATAGGTTCTAATTTTCACTACAATAAAACTGTTTTGGAACTGGGCAATAAAAACTACTGATATATAATTATTGTCTTCTTATTATGTCCATTTTTCAAATTTGTGATTCGCAGAGATAATTTGAAATCATCTCCGTAATTAATTATTTTTATTAATAATTAAGCTTAATTAAGCTCCGTACTGCATAGTATAGGCAAAGTAGTACTAACATTACAGTATGGACACTCCCCGCCGCTCTCTAGGTTCCGACCTCATCCCCTCGTCACCCAGATTGATACAGATTGGTCCTCAAACGTATAGGATTTCGCCGTGATTTTGTTTGCTCCGTCATTTGTTTTTAGAAATGTCATTTCACGACCGTTGTATGCAGTGTCCAGGGTGTGGTATAGAGCTCTGTTGAACACAATGTTAAACTCATATTTACATCTAAAACGGCCACCAGGATTAAAGTTTATTAATTAGCAATAAATTATTTTAGTGTACGTAAAGCAACACTGAAACATTTTGTCTTGAAAATACCTTGCTCTAAGAAATAAAAAATATAAACTGCTATAAATCATAAAAAAATACTTTATAAGCTAAATATACTTTCCGGCGACAACTTAGAAAATGCCCTACCACTAATCAAACCAAGTCTTACCAAGTCGACCCCGCCGGGAGTCGAACCCGCGACCTGGTGTGAAGCGAATGGACCACGGAGCCGGTTGCGTATTTTTTCACCGCTACAACAATCGGTAAACAAGTAGGTTTCATAAAAAAAAATTGTAGTAATTTTATAGTTAAGTAATTATTATGTATTGTTACATAACCATCCTAAGATTCGAGACCTCTATTAAAAATAAATTGTACAGCCACGCTGTGCATACTTTCTCGCGAAACCTTCACTATCTATCGCAGTTTGGCATACACAAATCAATGATAAACATTACACTTACTTAGTCAGTAGCAAAGGATAAAGCTAGGTTTAACAGACTTTCTATCATTTTTAATGTAAGTGCCACGGAGGCAGTTGAAAGCCAGTCTACATACAATAAAAAGTGCAAGTCGGGTCACACAAACAGGGTATCGCACCAAAACTTTAACTACCAACAGATCAGGATCTCTCAGTAAGTAACTTTGTTGTAGGTAAATAGGGTTCTACTTATTGTGGAGTTTGTAAATTTTATTTTTTTCTGTGGGAACACAAGGATTTTAGATTTTCTCATAGATTTTCCTGTGATTTATTCAATGTTTATCCTGAAGGACCATTCGAACTATATGTTAAAGAATTATGAAATAATATGCCAAGTAGCTACGGAGATTACCTGTTACATGCAAACTTTATACATACTATTTATCCAGCTATACAGTTTGTATCGAATAGGGTTACCGGTAATATAAGGGCATGTAATACACCAAATTTCATTGAAGAAAAGCCCCCCCATAAAGGGGTCGCATCCTTCTTGCCTCTAGATGGCAAGTAAAAAATGTTTTCTCTTGATTTAGCAGCAGTACAGACTTCAAAATAGTCTCATTTGTAAGTTATTAAATTTATTTTGTGATACACACATAAAATTTGCCAAAACATTTATAATATAATAAATAATTTTATTTTTGTTTTTTTGAACCTACTGCAAAAACGAGGTTATTTACGTCTGGTTTTTTCTTCTATAATGGATTGATTTTTAGCTAAACTATATAACGACGCCAAATAATCAACTATTAATTACTTTCGCACTGATGCAAATTGATGGTTAAGAGACTCTTGTGCTAGGCTGTGACAATCCCGTAAATGACAATTTTACAACTATTTTAAATATTCATATGTTTTAACTGAAACACTAATTAAAATAATTATTCAAAGTGACTGCATCCATTCTGCAGACACGCTGTAGCTCTCACTACAACCTGTTGTGTTGCCCGTCTGTTACAAACAGCGAAGGTCGCGTATTAACCATAAACTGGCACACTAAGTAAGGATCTAATGGTCCATAATTTGATGTGGTTTTATAGCTTAGCTCAAAATCAATATTAGGAAGAAAAAAAAGACGTTAATGGCTTCGTTTTTGCAGTAGGTTCAAAAAAAGAAAAATCAAAATATCCTCAAATGTTTTTGTTTATTTTATGTGTACATAACCAAAAAAAATTAATTACCTTTTAAATGAGACAATTTTGAAGTCTTTACTGCTGCTTATTTAAGAGAAAAAATATTTTTCATGTACAGCTACTAAAAAAAAATGGAAATAAAAATGGCTGCCATTAAGAGGGGAGAAGGATGCGACTCCCTAATGGGGGGGAGGTATCGTCAATCAAAAGGTGGTGTATTACATGCCCTTAAAATATCAGTAACCCTATACGATACATACTGTATATTATATAGGGTGACTTTAAATTAGTTCTTGATAGCAAAGGATATAAATGTACCATTTGGACAGAAATATAGAAGTCATTGGAATGTACTCATGATCACAAACAACTTTCCCAAAGAAACTATATGTCAAATATGAAAAAAAAAATTTGGTCCTTTATACATTTTTGCCGATTTGATAACTTTATTTATGTATCGAGGACCAAAATTTTTTTTTCTGATTTGACATATAGTTTCTTTGGGAAAGTTGTTTGTAATCACGAGTACATGCATATTATTATCTTTTGTTATCAAGAACTAATTAAAAGTCACCTTGTATATAATATAATAATTGAAGATAGAATCCCCAGTTCACGGGTCCTGAACTAATTTCGTTACTTTCTGCATAAACACTTATAAAAATTTAGGTTAAATAAAATGCAGTAAAGCATATAAAGGCCAATAAATTACATAAAAATAGCTCAATTTTTGGGGCACAGTAGTCAAAAGTCCTTCTGGTCCGTCCCAATCGGTTACAGGGTCATATTTTTTCATGTTTGAACTGATTTACATAGAATTTTAGTAAAAAATAATCAAGATAGAATAAAAATACAATTTAGGTGTTGATAAAAGGGAAAGTAAAAAAATAAATTAAGAGAGATTGAGGTAGGTAGTATATCCTACCAGCGTATTTTATAAGGTGCAACACTTAGCTACCCAGTCCTTTGAAATTTGTGTTTTTAATTTAAGATGTTTGATCTAGAAACTTGAAATAGGTCTTGGAGTTATGACTTCAAAACCCTAAAATATGCGTGGTCCAAAACGCTCTCAGCCATTTTCAAAGCAAATAGCCCAAGTTTTTATTTTGTGGGCACATTAGTTAGCACATGAATTGGTAAGTACGTGCAAAAAAGAACATTAAAATAATGATGAGATATTATGACAGTTTTAAGACTATTTTGTCGGTTGGGTGCCTATCTCATTATGTTGGCTAAAAATGTGACATGAGTGTACAGTAAGTATATAATGATATCATTTAACAAGCAAATACAAAGTGTTTGCTGAATTTGAGTTGGAAATATTTGTAGCATATTTTAACAAAATTAAAATGTAGGTATTTGGCATTCTGGTTACTGTGATTGCTTACGCGTTCGCGTTTGCGGTGAGTACTTATTATCATCATCATCGTCAGCCCATTACCTACCATTACTATTACATAAACGTAGACCTCCCTCAAGGCCCGTCACTTATACAAAACTTCAACTCTGCGCATCTAACTGTCGCCAGCAACCTTGCGCAAATCCTCGCTCCACCTAGCCTGGAGCGTGCTACATTACGTTTGCCTAAACGCGGTGTCAACTCCAGAACTCGATTTGTCTTGCGGTTATGGCTTCTATCACAGCCGGTTAATAATCAAATAATAATGCATGTGTTTCATTAACCGATGCAGAGTCAACAGCCAGCAGCATGAGAGTTAAGGAGTCAAACCTTCCATTATCAGCTTACCTGAATAATCTGAAAGACTACAACTATCGGTCTACGCTTAGCTATGTCTGTCTCCTTACTAGCGATGACTGATCGTGGAATGACTTACTGGCGGAAGTACTTATTAGAGGAACTTATAACATCGAAAAAACTCTTTCATCACTTTTATTTATTAGTAGACAATGTAATCAACTTGCTTTAGCATGTGATGAATTGATGACGGCGGTGGGTGCCAGTTGTTGCTCAAGCAACAGCGTTAGAACATTTTTAGGGTTTCGCACTTGAGGCGAGAGGTAAAATCGGAACCATTAAAGGATCGCGTGTTTGTCTGTCTGTCCGTCTGTCTGCAGAGCCAATTTGACTGATTAAGTTGAAAAGTACACATAATGTAAGTCGGTGACCCAAAATCGGACGTGTAACGTATATAAATGAATTTGAAACACAATAAGGTTTTTTAAAGTTTAGCGAACTCTGCTATATCATGTGACAGGTCAAATGAAAGAATCTCAAATATATTTTTTTATAGTTTTAAAATAAATAGTTTAGAATTTATTTACGAAAATTGACGTATCGTTTATTTAATACACGAATATTTTTTGTTCGTATATTTCCCGGGGAACTACCGCTAGGCACTACTATTGGTGCCTAAGGTATTTTTTCTCTCCCGTGACACTACCACATTCTGGTAGCTAATTAGACCCAACTGATACTTATCAACTCCGTTTTACCTGCGTGTTTCAGTACGAGGCTTACAGAAGTCAGTAAGAGTAATATAGAAAACCAATTGTAAATTTTTGAACGATAGAATAACGATAGTACAATTCTAGGATGGTTAAGGAATTTGACCTTATTGCCATCAATGAGATTTCGTTGAAATCCTGTTCAGTAACGAATCATCTTCACCATCATCATTTCAGCCGAAGGACGTCCACTGCTGGACATAGGCCTCCCCCAAGGATCTCCACGACGACCGGTTCTGCAATGCCCGCATCCAACGGCTTCCTGCGACCTTCACCAGGTCATCAGTCCACCAAGTGGGAGGCCTGCCTACACTACGTTTTCCGGTGCGTGGTCGCCACTCGAGATCTTTACTGCCCTAACGGCCATCTGTTCTACATGCAATGTGCCCCGCCCACTGCCACTTAAGTTTAGCAGTTCTGAGAGCAATGTTGGTTACTTTGGTTCTCCTACGGATCTCCTCGTTTCTGATTCGATCACGCAGAGAAACTCCGAGCATAGCACACTCCTTTGCCCTTTGGGTGACCTTGAACCTTCTTATGAGGCCCATAGTAAGCGACCATGTCTCAGTTCCGTATGTCATCACTGGCAATACACACTGGTCGAAGACCTTGGTCTTCAGACACTGAGGTATCTGGGACGTAAAGATATTGCGAAGCTTCCCGAACGTTACCCAGCCGAGTTGCATTCGACGACTGATCTCTTTCTCGAAGTTGGACCTACCTAAATGGACTGTTTGTCTCAGGTATACATATTCGGTAACAGCTTCGAGTGTGCCTCCAACCTTCAGAGAGTAGGTATGACAGGGAAGTTTGACAAAATTTTCGTCTTGTCCATGTTCATTGTAAGACCCACTTATTGAGAGGCTCTACTGAGGCCGTCGAGCATGGTGCCTAAGTCGTCCATAGACTCAGTCATAAACACGATATCATCAGCGATTCGAAGGTGGGTGATGTACTCGTCGTTGATATTGATGCCGAGTCCACCCCAGTCCAAAAGCTTAAAAACATCTTCCAGGGCGGCGGTGAACAGTTTCGGAGATATAACGTCTCCCTGCCTCACCCCTCGCTGCAGCTATACAGGTTCCGAGTTTTGATCTTGGTTGCGAACCGACATGGTGGCGTTTTCATACAAAAACTTCAGCACTTCGATATATAGATAGTCAATTTGGCACCGCTGGAGAGACTGTAACACAGCTCAAGTTTCGACCGAATCGAAGGCTTTCTCATAGTCCACGAACGCCAAGCATAGTGGCTGATTGTACTCTTCGGTCTTCTGTATAATCTGCCGCAGCGTATGTATGTGGTCTATAGTACTAAATCCTTTCCGGAAACCGGCTTGTTCGGGAGGCTGGAAGTCGTCGAACCTGCGTGCGAGACGATTCGTAATGACTCTCGAAAACAGCTTGTAGACATGGCTCAGAAGTGTAAACGAATACTGACACTTAATAGTTCTAAAAACACCTTGAAATATAGATGTTTATCATCATCATATCAGCTCATATACTTCCCCATCGAGGGGCTCGAGCCTACCTTGAATTAGGGCGATAGGGCCTTAGTCGACCACGCGGGCAAAGAGCGGGTTGGTCGACTTCACACACCACCTGCGAGTTTCTTCGCAGGCGTGTGCAGGTTTCCTCACGATGTTTTCCTTCACGGTAAGTGCGTCGGATAAACGTACATATGAATTCTAACCACGACCTCACGGACAGGAGGTAGCAGCCTAGCCGTTACGCCACCGACGCTCTATAATCGCTTTCAGGCTTTTAAATGATTTGGTATTCGTAGAACAACATTTCTAGGGTGGTAAAGGAAATTTGACCTTATCGTCATCAATATTAACTGAGATCGTATTACATACGATTTTCTTATTTATTGTATTGCATCATGACATATGACAAACAAATGAAAATATCTATTTGTATTTGTCATCTGTATTATCATTTAAGAAGTAAAATAAGGATCGTAGTATAAATTGTATATTGTAGTGTAATTTATAGGTATTTTCTACGTAAAAAATACAAAAATATATAAGAACACCAAAAAACTTAAAAAATCTTAAATAAATTAAAGATATTTTTTTTTATAGAGTGGTGAAACCGGGAAAAGTAGAGTACATATTATTCTCAGATAACAACAAATTACAAACAAAAAGGATTGTGGTATTTGTTGTATATTGTAGTGCAATGAATAGGTATATTATAAATATAAAAAAGGAAAGGAAGTTAAGAGCAGGCTCCCAAAATAAGTGCAATTTTGCAAGAATAGGTTAGTCAACCGCAAACTTGCTGAACGTGAAAACTATACTTCTGATTCTTAGAACCTTTTTCTTTAGTATGGCTAAAAAAACACAATTTATTGGTTTTCGTTCGATACTTTTTATTTCGTTAAACTATGTAGTTTTGAGAGATAATTAGATTTCTGTATTACATTACATAAGTTAGGCGCATGAAATAAATACCGAGAGTAAGAGAATAAAGGTGTTGATAAAACGGCTAAGACTAAATTGACTTAAAATGTTTATTGAGCTCGCAATAAACGAAAATAAGCATTTAGGCCCGAAGTAAAGGACGTAAATCGCGGTAAAACACGAAATTCCACTGTAAAGCTGATTCCATAAGGTTAAATATCAGTTTGATCGCCAGTGCGGCGTTGGGAGCCTGCTCTTAAAATTGCGTACATATTAAATTGTTTTTTACTGATACCGATTTGAATTCCACGTAAGCGAGGACGCGGGCACAGCTAGTGGTCAAAATTTAAATTCGGTCATGCTCCCCTGGTAATTTTGAACTAAAGTTATTCCTACTTTTGCCCAGATGTAAGATTTCTATTCAATTTCTACTAAATTTATTCCTGTTTTAGGCAAGATGTAAAGCGATTAAGCGTTAAGCTTATTATTAAACATTTATTGATCAAGCAAAACCTTGATAGATTTTTTATGATTTTGTCCTTTGACAATATGAAAAAAACATATCAATTTTTCTTTATTATGCTTTGTCTTTTAATTTCAGTTACCGAATTATTGTTTTTTGCACCCATCAATCAGTGGGTCTACGAGAATTAGTTTCCCTCCGTGGTTCCACCAGTGGGACGAATTAGTGGCTCGATTGGGCAAACACTTGTTTTTAATGACTGTCTTTGAGGGTGAGTGGAGCACGAGCCGCAAGCGACTCTCGAGCGTGGACATGGGATTTCTCCAGATCCCTATCCCAGATCGGGCGATTGTGATTAGCAGTCAGCATGTCAATTATTACCCCCTCCAACAATTATCTACAAAAAAATCACTGCAATCCTTTGCTTCGCTGCGACGCCGACGTGCGTGAGCATGGAAATGAGTTTTCCCCAGATCCCTCGGGAACTATGTCAGTATATACTAGGAGATTTAACTAGTATACACAGTATATAGTAGAAAATTTGGTAACGATAACGGAAATGGATAAACTTAGTTTGAGAGTATAAATGGCAACCCTCTGATGTAAATATGTCAGACTGCCTACGCAAAGTGGTTGCGTTATGTACTTATAGCGCCTGAAAAACTAGTTATCGTGACCAAAAAAAACGAGAAAGGAAATCCTGAGTAAAATATAAAATGAAAGTACTAGTTGTACTCGTGACAATTAAGCAAAAACTGACCAAATATTCGGTTGCGTTATGGAGAAACTCCCGTTAGTAATTCTGGACCAGGCTCCCACCCCACCTGCCGGAGCACCAAAATTAGAAATGGCGCAAAGTAATTCCTAAAAAAAGCATTAAAAATAATGGTGTTGCCCCTTATTTAAATCATTTGCTCGTGGTCCGATTTCGCTATCTTCAAGCTTTTTCGAGAAAGGACTTCTAGGCAACTTTGGGGCTCCGGCAGGGGATAGGATCTTGATCCAGAACTCTCGCTATTCCTACTAATAACGGGCGTTGCTCCATAACGCAACCGAATATTTAGTCAGTTTTTGCATAATTGTCATGAGTATACAACTAGTACTCTCATTTTATATCTTACTCAGCTATTTCCCTTATATATTTTTTTTGTTACGATAACTAGTTTTTCAGGCGTTTATGTACATAACGCAACCACTTTGACATATTTAACATCAGAGGGTTGGCATTTATCCTCTCAACCTAACTTTATCAATTTCCGTTATCATTACCAGATTTGTCATGTCCTCCTAATCTAGTATATGCTAATTAGTAAATTATGTTATTTCTCAGGGGGTGAGATCTCTGTGCAATAAATAACAACAATCTACTGTTCCGTAGAGATGTTAAAGAAATTATCCAAAAAAGTGTATTTGTTCAGTTCCGTCAGGATCTGCATCGGACTATGCTATTTTCACATTATAAAAAGTATCCCATGTCGTACCCCGTTACACAGGCTACCTGCACGCCAAATTTCATCAGGATTGGTCAAGGTGTTGAAGCGAGAAAAGGTAACAAAAAACAAACAAACACATTTTCACATTTGTTATATTAGTAAGGATTAGTAAGCATGTTTTTTTTTTTACATCGGTGGTTATCAAATATAAATCTGTCTATTGTCTACTTTTTAGTATTATCAAAAACTCTTTCGATCTTCTATGCAAAAGCTTTCGTAATTCAATCAATCGACGCCTTGTAGTCTACCATAAGTATCTATTGGTATACCGATTCCACGAAGTAACTACTTGTACTAAGAAATACTTAGAAATGTAGCATAGTGGAAGATTTATTTTAGTTTTTACAATCTGATATATGGCTGGTATGTGACCCATTTAATTTTCATAATATACTACCTACGCGGCCAGCGACGTAAGACAGTGTACGATTGGAACGCAGCCCACTCGCCACTGTTGGGCCTGATGTTACCTGGTGATACACTGCAAAACATTGGGGAATTGGTATTGTTTAAAAAAAATTAAGGTATTTCATAATTATTTTTTATAAAAAATAGATTAATTTTAGGAACTAATTGGATTATTTTTCTTTTTATTCATGTGTTATTTTTTATGATTTTTCAAATGTTAAATTTCAACTGTTTGTGATGACGTTACAGGCCCAAGTACTATGAAAAAAAGGTCTCAGTACTAATTTTAATTGAAGATTGTGAATAGAATTTAACAAAATTAATAACTATTTAGAATGTATTTACAGAGAAAATGTCATCTTTTCTACGGGCACATAGCTCGTAGAATAGATGGCCATTGGTACAGTAAAATTCTTGAGTGGCGACCGCGCACCGGAAAACTTAGCGTAGGAAGAGCTCCTACTCGGTGGACCAATGACCTGATGAAGGTCGCGGGTAGCCGCTGAATGCACACAGCGCAGAACCGGTCGTCGTGGAAACCCTTGGGGGAGGCCTATGTCCAGCAGTTCATTCGGCTGATGATGATGTATTAATAGTATAAATCATTAGTCATTACATCTCTAAATGGTTATTTTATTTACGTGCCTTGTAAAAAATTTGAACGTTGCCAATATTGTAATGCCGGCAGTGATGTCATCGTAGGCCAATCAAGGTTAAATCACATTTTTTACAAAATACATATACCTAATCACTTGAAATTTCTGAAACCTAACAATTGGTAAATTATAGCAGAAGCCGAAATGGTTTTTGAATTAGGTGGGGTTCATAAAAACTGAAAAATGCCAATTCCCAAAATCTTTACAAGCAATGCTTTCAGCTTTTGCTAATGGAAATAATAAATAAATAAAAAATATTTATTTCAGGCACACAAGTACATAATATTATGCACAGAGTTTATTAACCCATAGAAGGATTAATGTCAAAATCTTAATAATAATACTTCAACAGCAGCACAATTTCAGATTAACCCACTTGTTGCTATCGTCCTTTTAAAAGAACACCGCACAAATAAAATTATTATAAACAATGGGGGTATTCAGATAAAAAATATTAATGTTCATTCGACACGTCAAATGTGTACAGAGCGGATGCTAAATACGTTGTGTCTCAATCAAAAGGTGTATTATATTCTTTAGTGACTTGATTAAACTGTTTTAACTATGGAGAAATCGAGATATGTGTATATAATTACATAGTGTTGTTATTTTTTCAATAGGCACGATAATAAGTAAAACGGTTCGCCATTTATCGAGTACGATTATTACTAGTTTTTATTTCTGACTATATATAGGCATTCGATATAGGTTTCTTTGCCGTTCTTTTAAACAACCAGTAGCAAAATGTACTACTATAACTAGTACTACTATAATTAGGAAGCGAAAGCGTTGGTCTCGGTCCTTGACGTTGAATGAAATTATTGGGGAACTTGAGGCAGATGAAGAAGTGCTGTGATAATACAAATCTGAAGTCTGATGATAAGTTTGCCAAGTTGCGAGAGCTATTTGATATGCTAAATGGGAAGTTTGCTGCTAATGCACCGTTTGAAGAGCATTACAGCATTGATGAAGCGATGGTGCCTTATTATAGAGGCCACCCGTGTAAGCAGTTTATCCGAGGATAAGGTGGGGATATAAGTTTTGGGTTGGAGCAACTCGCTTAGGTTACATAGTTTAATTTGATCCGTACCAAGGACAGTCAGTTGCTACTTCAAACAAATATAAACAGCTCTAAGACTAGGTGCTAATGTAGTATTGCAGTATGCAGATGTTTTGCAACAAATCAATAGTCAACCTCCGTTTCATCTGTTTTTTGATATATTTTTTTTACATCTATTCATCTGATTGATGAATTGCGAGTGTGAGGAATAAAAGCCACTGGAACTGTTCGTCAGAATCGTGTGGCCAAATGCCTTTTGCCTAGCAACAAAGAACTTCAGAAGACACCACAAGGAACATTCAAGCACCAGTTCACCAGGGCCGAACAAATTCTAGTGTGCAAATGGCACGATAACAGCACTGTCACTATTGCATCAAACGCTGAACAGGTTCAGCTTGTAGCAAAAGTGAAAAGATTTTCCCAGCATATAAAAAATACGTGCAAGTGGATCAGCCGGCTGTAGTAAAAATATATAATGAAAATATGGGAGGAGAAGACAGATCCGATCAAAATATCGGACTATACAGAACGTCGATATGGGGGGAAGGAAATGGTACTTTTCCTTGATTTGTCATGGACTGGATATGGCTCTTTATAATTCTTGGCAGCTATACAAGAATAATGGAGGGAATTATGATTTTCTTCAGTTCCGTAGAAGTATTGCAACAGCGATTCTGGAAACATAAAAAAGACGGAGAACGCAAATCACCTCGCGTCTCCAAAATTTCCGTGAAAGTCCGCGATTTGACGGAAAAGATCACATAATAAAATATAGAGACAATCAACTTCGGTGTTTCGAGTGTCACAAAAAGGCAATTTTTTACTGTCCTAAATGTAACGTTACTTTACATCCCAAATTCTGTTTTGAAAACTTTCATACCCCTAAATAAAACTGAGTAAAATGCATGGTATTGTTTTATTTCTGTCTTGACTATCATAGTAGTACATATTGCTAGCGTCCTCTTAAAAGGACACCATTTTCCGAGTTTTCCAGAGAAATATATATTTTTTTATTATTTTTCCCGCATAGTATATAACATTATTAATGCAATATGTAAAATTCATAAAAATATTCGACACAAAGTAGGTTTAGGAACAAGTGGGTTAAAATGGTTCTTATTCATATGAATGGTGCAGAACACAGCGGCAAATATACTGTTCGTTCATTTGATCAGTCTTATGTGGAATAATCTTTTAGACCTACGCAATGCAGCATAGAAATCGACTACCTTATTCTCCGTGAACATCCCAGACGCACTACACTGCCAGGGCAGATTGAGCATGGCCCGGAATACGTTGTTGTATTGTACACAAAGCGTATTGATCTTCGCGTACTTATACCATATAGTTGGCTGGTGTAGAGCGCCCCACAGTATGTGTCGGTGCCGTAACGGTTACAACCGCTACCTCCTGTCCGGGAGGCCGTGGTTCGAATCCTGCCACGTGCCAATGTGTTTTCGAATTGAGATTTCATATATACGTTTATCCGACGCTCTTATGGTGAAGGAAAACATCGTGAGAAAACCGGTACACGCTTGCGAAGCAACTTGAAGGTTGTGTGTGAAGTCGACTAACACGCACTGGGCCCGCGTGGTCGAGTAAGGCCCGGTCGCCCTAATTCAGGGTAAGCTCGAACCCCCTCGGTGGGCTGATATGATGATGATGAACCACATAAGTTAATGCGAAGTACACTTATATGGCCCTTTTATAATAATATATATTATATAATAAATAAGATTTATGCATAGAAAAACTGTTCCAGGTCTTTGTTAACAATATTTGTGTGGTCTTAATTTATCAATTTAAGTAGAGCTTACCTTTCTTATTGAATATCCTAGGCTTCCGAGGTATGTGCAGTGAACATTTCAGCTATTCAGGTAAAAATAACACTACACAATAAACAAATACATCATCCGTAATCCCTACTAATATTATAAATGTGAAAGTAACTCTGTCTGTCTGTCTGTTACGCTTTCCCGCAAAAACTACTGAACGGATTTGGTTGAAATTTGGTAGGTAGACAGATTAGGACCAGGATTAAGATAGAGACTACTTTTTACCACACTCGCGAGCCGCTTGAGGCTCGCGCACTGCGCACCCTCGAAAAGTCATAGAAACGTGATCCACGCGGGTGAAGCCGCGGGAAACAGCTAGTTATTTATAAATGAATAAACTTTTAAAACTCTTGAAAATTACACATCTCCATTCTTTGTGGGTCTAGCCCACGATCACGCGGGCGAAAATGTCCGAATGTTAAGGCCATCATTATACTCGCGGCGATACTTTTCCGCCGGTCTCACGTGATCTCGCGGTCCGCTAACGTGACGAAATGCAGCTTTAAGAAGTACAGAAACAATGACAACAAAATGAGAAAAAATATGAAACATATCAGTAACTACTGCTTTTACTTAACAATGATTAGTCGCTTAGGTGGGTTTGCTGTGCTATTGGTTGAGATAGATCTTCTCCTCTCAAGATTCAGCGACGGAATATCTATGTGAAATTCAGCAACCAATTAATAGCATCCGGAGCGATAATAATTTTTGTTAATTTAATCCAGATGAAAATCAATGCAAGACTGAAAAAACAGCATGTATAGACGTTTGGATTTCATAAGCAGAGCCTTCGATGTACTTTTATTTCTACTGCTAAAAAAAGGCAATCAGGATTATTTGTGAAGAGCAAGTCAGAATGGCCGAGTTGAGTAGAGCTGGTATCATTTTTTTAGAGCAAGGGTGCATGATAAAAGATAATGAGTTCACAATTCATTCAAGACAAACTCATCTAAATTCCGTGGAACTAAAGTCAAATATTGAAAGTTCTATTGATCAGATCAATCACATTATACAGATTCTCCCAAAAACTGAGAAATCAATCAACCAGTTTAATATGATTGACTCAGATGAGTTGCCTAACACTATTCAAAAATTAAAACAACAAATGAAAGAAAATAGGAACGTCGATTTGGGATCGAGTTTATCAGCACACCATGTGCATCGTTACAGCATCAGCTACATATTGTTGGCCCTACTCATTATGGTATACATATTTACACTAATTCTACATAAATTGAATAAAACTACACGTTCCACCAAGAAACTACAATCAAAAGTATCAATTGATTAAACAATACTTACAAAATAAAAACTAAATACAAGTTTATTTGATTACGAATAAATGAAGGATGAACTTTTTATTTGTTTATGTGATTGTATTAAACACCATAAATAAAAAATAAAGACAATTTTAAAAATATGCACATCAAATTTGTAACAATTTTTTCACTTTTGTTTCAGTTCTGTAATATAAATAGGGCATTTCTTGTGCAGAAATTCATTATTTTGATTAAATTCAGTTGAAAACATGTCACTAACCCCTGAAGAGTGTACCAGAATTCTGACAATGATTGAAGACGGTCTCAGGCAGTGTTATACAGCGAGTACTGTTGGTGTGTCGCTATCAACCGTTCAAAGAGTGCTCCAGCGATTTGAAGAGACTGGATCTAATATTCGCAGACCAGGAACAGGCTGACAGCGCTGTAGGATCGATATATGGTGTCAACAATATTGAGAAATCGATTTCAAACGGCTGTTGAAGTAAAAAATCACCTTCTACGTGTTGAAGGGAGCAATCCGAGCACGTGTACAGTGAGGCGGCGTCTTGCTGAAGCAAACTTGAAGCCATTTAGACCCGCCAATGGTCCAAAACTCAAAAGGCAGCATCGAAATTCAAGGCTGAGTTATGCTAGAGAACACTTGAATTGGACTCTCGATGACTGGTCAACAGTTATATTTTCGGACGAGTCGAGATTCAGGCTATACAAGACGGGAGGCAAAGAGTCTACAGAAGACCAGAAGAGCGCTAAAACCAAGCTTGCATTGAAGAGAGAGTGTAGTACAGCAGAGGTTCCATACACGTGTGGGCTCACAGATCAAGGTAAAAATAGTTCGAATGCCGATGTAGCCAAAGAATTCACAACTTTTTTCACAAATATTCCACTTAAGACTACTGAAGCTCTAAACTCATCACCTATGTATGCTCAAAGGTTATTAAAGGATAAATAAATAAATAAATATTCTGGAACAATTCACACATGGTCATCTGGCCCCAAAGTAGGATTCCATTTCAATTTAGGATAATGTTAGTATTTGTGATCAAAAACTCTCCCTCAATGTAATTGAACCACAAACTATTGTAAAAACTTAGAAATCTCTTAAAATGAAAAGAACCGAAGACCTCTGGGGATTATCGGTAAGCTTGATAAGTAATGTAATTAATACTTTAGCGCCATATTTAGGTTGTCGTTTTCATATTAGCATTGATAATGGCGTCTTTCTAGACCTCATGAAGTTTAGTAAAGTGATACAAATCTGGTTCATAAACTGATCCGCGCAATTACAGACTAGTTACTGTACTGCCGGTTCTTAGTAAAATGTTTGAAGAGATTATGCTTAATCAAATGCTACAAAATTTTACAAAAAAACTAGTGCTTAATCAACAATTTGGTTTCACGTAAGGTCGATCAACAACCTTTGCAGGAGTAGCACTTATTCGCAATATCTATGATCATCATAGCAGCCGAAAATCGTCCACTACTGGACAAAGGCCTCCACAAGGATTTCCACGACGACCCGTCCTGCGCTGCCCGCATCCAGCGGCTTCCTGTTATTTCCACAGGGTCGTCGTTCCACCGCGCGGGAGGCCTGCCTACACTATGTTTACCGGTGTGCGGTCGCCACTCTAGAACTTTACTGCCCCAACCGCTATCTGTTTTACGAGCTATGTGCCCTATCCACTGCCACTTCAGTTTATCGATTCTGTGATTTCTGATTCGATCGCGTATGAAAATTCCAAGCATAGCTCACTCCAATGTCCTTTGGGTGAACTTGAGCCTTATTATGAGACCCATAGTAAGCGACTATGTCTCAGTCCCGTATGTCATCAGTGGGAACACACAGATCAAAAACCTTAGTCTTGAGACACTGCGATATTTGGGACGTAAAGATATTGCAAAGCTTCCCAAACGCTCCCCAGCCGAGTTGGATTCTTCGATTGACCTCTTTCTTGAAGTTGGATCTACCTAGCTGGACTGTTTGTCCCAGGTATACATATTCGTCAACAACTTCCAGTGTAGAGTCTCCAACCTTTAGAGGGGTGGGTGCGACACCGACATTTAATTTTTTTTCGTCTTGTCCATGTTCATTATAAGACTCACTTGTTGAGAGACTTTACTGAGGTCATCAAGCATTGTGCTTAGGTCTTCCATAGTCTCAGCCATGACCACGATATCGTCAGCGAATCGCAGGTAGGTTATGTACTCGCCGTTGATATTTATGCCAAGTCTATGATGCCATTGAGGAATCGTAAAATGCAATAAAATAAGTGTTTTGTGATTTATCTGAGGCATTTGATTGTGTTGAACATCAAATATTACTTGTGAAATTAAAGGATTATGGAGTAGAGGATGGGGCTTTCAATCTTTTAAATTCGTACTTAAACAACAGAATACAAAAAGTATAAGTGAATGGCTCGAAATCATTTGGATCTAAAGTGAAACTGGGTGTGCCCTAGGGTTCCTAGGGTCTTTTCTTTTCCTTGTTTACGTAAATGATTTGCCTTTTATGGTGCAACATCTGTCAAATATTGTGTTGTTTGCGGATGATATTTCTCTTGTTTTTAAAGGAAATAGGAAAGAAAACGAAATTGACGAAAAAAAAACACTCTTTCAAAGTGATTTAATTGATTGATTGGCTGGAATTTATTCCAGATGCCGTACCGAGCTAGCGGTGATAGAAAATTGAACTTTAACTGCAGAGAAATACGTAAATGAAATGTTAAATGAGTGTGTTGGCCCATTTCTAGTAAACATGGGCAAGAAAGCAATCCTTATGCAAGATAACGCTCGTCCCCGTATATAGCTCGGATAGTGTTTGACTACCTTGATGATGTCGCTATCACATGCATGGAGTGGCCAGCGCGCAGCCCAGACTTGAACCCCCTCGAGCATGCCTGGGATGAAATGGCACGACGTGTACGCCAGCGAAATTCCCCTCCAATCACGCTTCGTGAACTGAAAGAAGCATTGATAGAGGAAGGCTCAGAAATCTAGTGGAAAGCATGCCAAATCATATAACAGCTGCTTTGATAGCTCGTGGTGTTAATACAAAATACTGAAATGTGTGAAAATTGCACATTTGACACCGTAGCATATTTTTCGAAATCTAGTGAAATATTGTCATTTTATTTTACCTACTTTTATTCAAAATGAACTTATTAATCTTGAACTTTTAATACTTATTTTTATTTAAGTACTATAAAATTGTCTATAATACAGTCTTTATTTTATAAAGCTAGTTACAATATTGTGGAAGTTATTGAGGTTTTTGTTACCGACCCGTTTTCTTTGCTGTCGAGTGTCGACATTTTTTTTATATAGGGCACGCACGGGCCCACCAGAAACTTATAGAAACAAACAGCGTATAGTAATGAAACTCATGTCGATTCGTTCCTCATAATAATATCTAGATTACAGTGGTAATATTATCTGTACCTCATCTAACGGGAATATTGAGATATTAATTAAAAAACATACGGTGGAGTGCTCAAATCAAAAACGTTGACTGACACTAACTGACAGACAGTGACAGCAATGAGAACTATGGTTAAGCCTAAAATCTATTTCAAATGAATTTATAATTTTATTCTCTTTAGGGTAAGTATTATTTTATTTTTGGTTCACTTATTAGTTTTGATCAAATTAATCATAGAGCAACGGAGTGTTGCATTCTTATCTGAAACTACTTAGAATGACTAAAGAGCTTTATGGTACATATCATTAATTAATTACCATAGAAGGAGAAAATGAATCGTAGAGAAAAAAAACGGGTGGGGCTGTGTCGGGGCACACGGCCGTTGGTTTTAACGTGAATACGTCTCGTAACGGGTAATATGTAGTTTCTATATAAAATATTATTAATATTATTATCTGCGTAATTTCAACCGTCCCAGCTGCAGATGTACTGGCACCGTCGTTAATCCGCTCGGCCGCATTCATTACTTTACGTTGCCGGCACTGCTTGACTCGATCATATGGTGTTTTATTGGTACCATTCGATTGCTGTTGAGATGCCCTTTCCAACCGTATACGATCTCTGTATTTCGATTTGGCTTTTCGACGCGTATAGGCCGACATTATATATTTTTTGATATTATTTTTTTATTTAAACACCTTATTATAATCACAGTTACAATTTTACACTAATTTTTTATATATAATCGATATATTTTGACGAGAGCTGACGATTGAAACTTGAATGAACGTCGTAGCTTCACCGAGTCGAAAGTTATACTAAATGGAAATCTCGATACGCAGCAAAATGACCTTCAAAATGGCGGGGCTGCCCCCACCCCCGCGCGCGATGTGTTACAGTCCTTACTTAGCGTAATAAATTCTTTGATTCTTTAGCTATCAAGTGGTGTAAACGAAATTTGGATGGAGATGATAGATATGTAGCTACAACACTAAACTGTATCCCCCGATTTTGTTATCATTAGTTTTTTTGGATTGCATCCCTATGGAGGTAATTTTAAAGACGTATTCACGTCAAAACTCAAAACAAAAAAATTTTATATTGATTTTATGATTCCGGTTTCACTTTTGCCTTATCTTTCGTCTAACTATTACTATAATAAAATAATGAAATTTTTAGAGTGTAATGCCATTAATGAACATTACAGTTTCTTGGGCCCAGAAAAATAAGATGATATGATATGATTTTTTTAAGATTTTTGATTATTATTTCATAAGTTTGAGCTTCATAAGTTCTCATCTTTAACAATTTTTCGTAAAAAAATAAGACAGGTAAAACTTTATTTTTTTTAGAAGAACGATAGTTTAATCGAAGTAACTAGTATCTCATCTGTGGGTGAATATAGATTAACAAAAAGTAGTAAAGTTTTTTAGGATGTCCTAAAATAACAGTTTAGCTGGTGGGGGTTCACTCTAGCAAAAATTAGCACTTCAATCTTAATATTTCGCAGACAGATCCCTGAATCGAAAAATGGTTGCCACACACAATATTTTAAGACCTATGTAACGTAACGATACCCCTTTACTATGGGATAGACGAGAAATTATTTTTTTCAAAATTTATTTTACCACTGTCGGCGTTGTTTAATATGTATATCCATGCCAAATTTTATTTTTTAGTACTATGAGTCTCTGCGCTAAGCCGTGGACAGGCAGACAGACAGATGGACAGATAGTCTGACAGACAGATGGACACGGCCAAACTGCAAGGGACTACGGAACCCTAAAAACTCTTAATCTAGAGTTGTTAAATATGTATGGCATTAACAAAATCACCCAATTAATATAATTATTACCAATTTAATTCGAATATAACGAGCCTTATATAATTCAAATTAACCTTTCTGGCAAATAAAAATGTACGTTGTACTTAAGAAGGCTTTATTGATACCCTTTAGCGTGAAGCATGAAGCGCTCCCTCCCGAGTTAAGAGTCCTTCAGCGATGTAGCCGGCGTGGCGCCGGGAGATGGGGGGCGCGCGCGCGTTTTTAGTAGTTGGGGTACGGGTGACCACCCCATATGACCCCCACCCTGCCCTCAACCTCCTCCGCGCCCCGTCTATCTATCTTTTGGAATGATACAGCACTGCGGCGTCGGGAGAGGAAGCACTAGACTTTTTCACGGCAAACATAGGGCAAAATTCAAATTCCTGCTAGTTGCCGTGTAAAAGCGAGTAATAAGTAAGAAGATTAAGGCCTCGTTGATGGTGCGGTAAAGGTAGCTGTAACTACGATATTAATAAAACGTACTCTTAGAACTTATTTACTAATTGTAAGACCTCTCGAAATTTTCCTGTACCTACTTGGGTTACGACGTGTACACCATTATTAAATGTGTCATGTTCCAATTTGCCCTCCTCAAAAGCATGGTTCTAGCTCGACAGATCTTTTTTTAGGTTTTTTGCGCTTGCCAAACAGTTGGGGTAGAAAGCTTAGAAAAGCGGCTTTTTTGAAAACAGGTCAAGTTATTAAACATGCCTGAATGCGAATCTGCTCTATTTTTTGATGGAAGTGTTCGACCAAAAAATTTAAAGTGTTATGAAATCGTGAAATATGCAGGTTTCAAGTGACATATGACACTGAACATCTTCAAAAAAAACTATACAATCGGAGCACAGGTACACTGATGCGATTTATCGAACCATGTGCTCATAAATGCACAAAAATTTTGGTATATTTTTCACATCTCTTGTTTCTTTTTCCGTATCCATGTTTCTATAAGTAGATTTTAGATTTTTGGGTCACCTATTTTTGCATTCGTGTCACTTGGGAATACTACCTACTATATTTAGCAATCTTTTTTATTTGATTAATTATTTAGTTTCACCTGTCCTTGTCTAGACCCCCAAAATTTGCGGAATAGTCATTTTCTATTCACTTCCACGATAGGGGTATCGACTGGAGAGGGTTTTCTTTCCAATAAAAACTTGTACCTAAAAGTTTTTAGAGTTTTCGAAAATTATTAAATTACCAAGTCCGACACATTGCACAGCTGATACCTTTTAATTTTTCAACGCTTGTTTAGTAGTCTATGTCACTTCCTATCCAACTATCTCTGCGCAAAAAAATAAGTTACTCCGTTGCACCATTGCGACGTGAAAAAATCTACCGAAATAAATATTTACTATTAGCTCTGCATACTCGCTGCGCATTCTTTCTTGCATAGCATTTAACATCTGGGGAGATCAGCATACACCCATAAAGTGTCACTAGAGAGTAAGAGCCAATTTTGAGAAAAAATAACACAACCTAGGTTTTTACGGAGGTACACCTGAGCTAGTTTTTTTATAGAATAACCAACTACCCTGTGTAGTTGATCGTATAAATGTACTTATCTTATAGGTACTTTCCTTGAGAAACCTCATATATATAATCTGAGCTGGACGGATCTTGGATTCTATTGACCGTCGCTCTAGGAGACTCACTGGCGACAAAGAACTTGTATCAAACAGGCTCCAAAGCCTTGCCACAAAGCGCCTGTCTACAGTATTCTAAAGGATTAATTTCGCAGAGTATGCCCTGGAGCTTCTCGACCTCCTTGCCCCCTCTCCATTTTATCATCGGACACCAGGCGCACAGAGCGATTCCACTGCTTTGTCGTTAATTTTCCACCTATACGCACAAATCGTTTAGCATTTTCGTTCATTATGCGAACGGCGAAGGAGTAGAGTTCCCTGCCGGCGTCTGATTCCCCGATTCGTACAGTTTTAGGAACCTTCAAGGCGAGAGTGAATAGGCACTATTTGAGCTTGCGAGTTACATCCTCAGCTTTATCGGCACTTAGCATCAAATCAATTTATTTTAAATAATTTAATAAAAATGGACTTTCCATACAAGTTGGCCAATCATCAGCTAACCTATTAGCACAGTCTACGGAAAATCATATGTATATTTGTATGTATGTATGTTTTCTTACAGTCGAAGAGGTCGCAGCTCAGTGCGACTTGGGTAGTTAGGACGATCACGCAGGTTAACTGACTTGAAGCACAGTTATTACCTGGATGGGTTTGACTGTAAGTGGCATTTTTCCTTACCGTTTCCGCGCTTCGCATCAAGGCTTCCCATTCTATCACTAGATGGTTGTCGTTAAGCCGTGTCAGATGCATTGTGCGCGGCTTGAAAAACTTCTGACAGTGAATTTCACCACTAGCTCTACAACATCCACCAACCCAAACTTAGCTCCCGTGTGTAGACAACGGCCTAACTTTCCCGAGTTTAGGAAGACACCCGTGTCCCAGCAGCAGGAAGGACGTTATGGGTCGACAACGATTACTGAGGCAAACAGTAAGCAACTACTGAGGCAAACAGTAGGCAATTTTAGTACGAGCGCTTTGCCAACAGCGCTTTTCTTCTACAGGCGCGTTTTGGCGCGATTCGGTTACTGTCACGATGTGCCTACACTCAAAACGAAATGCTTTACTGAGGCAAACAGTAACCCCGGGTTTTCACTTAGCCACTGCTCCTGCTCCTGCCACTGCCGGAAATATTGCCCTAAATACTTCGGCGGCAGAATCGACGCGAGTGAGTGTTCACACTCAGCCGATTCCATTGACTTTCGCATGAAAGCCGACAGTCGCTGCAATGGTAGCGGCATGAGCAGGAGCAGTGGCAGCTCGAATGACCTATTTACATTCTCGCGCTGCCCACTTCCCTGCTCACTGTCCTGTCCAACAGGACTGAGTCTAAATTAACCATGAAATATATCTCCTGTACGCAAGTACTAGCTTTACTTTAGTTACCACTGAAATCAATAAAGCTAAAATCAATAATCTTGATCTTTTCTGATCCAGCACCGCATCCGTTAGGAAAATCAAAATTGCGAACATCTGCTTTTCTAACTAATCTAACTAGTTTATTTTAAGCTCCAAATTATTAATTAATGTTGCTCTCATTCTTGTTAATATACATAGTTACATACTAACTATACCTTAGTATTATGGAACTTTATTTTTCTATTTTTCTTGTATATAGGTGGAGACTTGTTATTAGCACAGCCATGCATATTTAACTACTTATAAATTTTAAAACTTTTTTGTAGACTCTCAAATAAAATTTTACGTAACGTAACGTAAATGTACTCATTGTGCAATGCAACATTCATTTTACGGGAAATATCGAGGAACGCGTTGTAGAAAATTTGTTGTGGGGTGAATTTACATAAAGTACCTAACTATAAAAAGCTTGCGATAATGATAAAGCTTTGTTTAACAGGACAATACCTGTGCATGTTTTTAGTCTAGTTGTTCGTTAGCTAAAAAATACGCCTAAATTAATTCCACGCAGGTATTCAAGAAGTATGTGCATTAATTGCCTAGTACTAAACATAGGTACACATAGGAAAGTACCTACCTACTAATTATCATGTTAGGCAAGCATGCCATGGCGTTAGAAGGTGAAGGGCTGAACGCAATTAATGTAGGATGGAGGTGACGATAGCAAAAAAGAAAAGACAGCATGGCAGCAACAGTAGCCGCGGCCGGGCGGGCGGGCCGGAGCGCCCGCTGGAGCCGGCTCCGGGCGCGATGCAGTATCGCGGCGATGTCAATACGCGTGCGGCGGCGGCGGCGCGGGCCTGCGCGGTGCGGCTGGCCGCCACGCGGGCGCACGCAGGCGCCCCAGTCCCCCAGCGCGGCACCGCCGGAACACACGCGTCTTCCCGCGAAGCGCGACGGCCACGCGGCTCTCTCGCGAGATCATGACTCGCCGCGGTCGGTGAGGCGCCGTCACACGCGCCCGACCTGAATACACATTACGTAAGGACCGCCGCCGTGACCCTCTCCCGAAATTAAATCGGCGGTTGCATATCGACACATATCTGTATTATATCGCACGTTATCGCAAAGCAATCGACGGGATTCCATAAGTGTCCAATTATTTTAGTATTAAGAACGGTAAAAAGTTTACGGAAACGCAATTTTGAGCGAGCCCTCAAGCGAAGTCGTCGGATATTGGTGGCAAAACCGCGCAGCTTGGGGAAAGTGCGCGGAGCGCAGCCCACCGCGCGTACCATCGGGCGTGCCGCAGTGTCCGCGGGCGGGCGCGATGCGAGCGCCGGATCTCGCGCCGCTCCGTTCCGCATTCTAAGCTCATTATGAGGAGCTTCACGGAGATAGAGGTGGCCAGACGAGCATAGCCCGCAGGACGGCTCTAGCTTCGCAGCGGAGCTCCGGCGCCGGGATGGCTCGCGAGTAAGGTGGCGGCTGGGGCGAGTCGGCCGGGGGGAGCAGCGGGCCAGCCGGCCTCTCCGCCGCGGCCCCACTGCACCGCCGCACCTGCTCCGAGCCGATGACATATTGACATTGAGCAGCCACCATTGCTCGCATAGAGTTGGTCGAGAAATGGGGGCTGACGCCTGTCCTCAGGCCGAGGCAGGAATGCCCCCGGGCCCAAGAACAGAGCGGAGACCAAAGGTATGTTTGTGCACACTGGTAGATTTAGTATATTGTGTAGGTATCATGCCGACATTCGAGACGATTTTATGATTTCGTGAGGTACAATATAAGCAGTTTGCGGTGAGGATGTGCTCGTTTGCGTCATTCCCGTAACCCTGGGAGCAGCCGCGCAGCCACAGCCGGCCAACCGCTGCACGCGCTCTGCCGTTGGTCGGCCACCGCTTCCTGCGAACACTGTCATGTCTTGCACATCTACCTAGTACCTAGTTATTATTATGGAATATTTCGACATGTGCTGGTGAGTGCACCACCTCAAACAAGCGTGTAACTAACATACATTCACATGACTAAGTATTGACGAAACTTACTAACAAAACTTTCGTTACCACACCATCACGTATGACCCTCATACCAGATATAATTAGGACTATTACGTAAACATTCATGAGACCATCCTATTTTCTTTTTTTCTGGAAACTCAACGACGCGCGACGCCAAAACATACAGTAAGTAGGTATAATAAATAAATATTTTTAAAGGTCTAATTTTATGGCTTAGGTTGTCACACACGGGCGCTATACTATAAGATAAATTAAATAAATCTTACAATATCGCTCTTCATAGAAATCAATGCGAGTACACACACGGGGCAGATAATATATAAGTATTTCATCGCCGTCTTTCTTAAGATACCGAGCGAGCTCGCGATATTTATCGTAAGATAAATACAGCATGATTAAAAAGAGTTTTTAACCGCCTGCGTAGCGTAATGGTTAGTCCATTCGCTTCACAACAGGAGGTCGCGGGTTCGCTTCCCAACTAGGTCAACTTTATAAGACTCGGTTTGGTTGGTTGCACGGCATGTTCATAGCCCGCTTGGCTAGCTACCACCATCTTATCTAAGTGTTGCCGCCAAACATTGTTATTTCACCATTGGTAAGCCCTTGGCATCATCTCACCTGATGGTAAGTGATGATGATGCCGAAGATGGAAGCGGGCTTCCAAGATTCCCCAATGCAATGGAGAACTGGCTATCTTATTTTCAAGCCGGAACATATCAATGTCGTTAACACTGATCTTTGGCGGCAAAACTTTGATAAGATGGTGGTAGCTAGCCAGGCGGGCTATGAAAATGCCCTACCACCAACCAAACCGAACCTTACAAAGTTGACCCCGCCGGGAATCGAACCTGCGGCCTCCTGGTGTGAAGCGAATGGCAAATACATTACGCCACGGAGGCGGAAAACAGCATTGATGTGTTCCGGCTTGAAGATAAGATAACCAGATCGCCCATTGCGTTGGGGAATCTGTAAGTAAGCCCGCTTCCATCTTCGGCATCATCTTCACTTCGTCAAAGTCGGCTTCGTCCTCTGACGAACTGTCTAGTAAGTCCAATAGCAACATACGCGAACCCATTTCCTCATCAGCCTATATAAAACGTTTTAGGTGTAGCTCATTCAAAGACTCGTTACAGAATGTGGGGTTTTCATATGTTATAGTACAGCCCCCGTGTGTGATACCTTGATATGCTATAAGTTTTTATCGTAAGATACCCGCGAGTATCTGCGAGTACCTTAATATGAAATAGCGCCCGTGTGTGACAGCTTAAGCTTTCGTGTCCGGCACGCTAGGATGCGTATTGCGTATATACTTACTTTATGGGATCATGTTCTTCTACGTGGTAGCAGCATTGCGGCCGGGACATCGAATAGGTTAATTTTTCAGGTGGAGCGCACTCACCATCAAATCGCTATTAAAATTTCGGGATTGTTTTTTTATGCGATGTTTGTTAATTCAATCAACGACAGGTACCTACGAGTACTTACGCTGGGCGTTCAATGTATTCTCGGTATCGGAGTGATTTGATATTATTGTGAGTAATAAACATATATCATTAGCTAACAACATTATCTGAGGGTATTCACATAAAATTTCATGTTGATAACTTCATTAGTTTGTTTGCGACCTCCAGTCAAAGACGACGAAAATGACTGACGCGACAATATTGAAAAAAATAGAGCATCGTGCGGTGATTAAATTCCTCACTAAACAAGGAACATCTCAAAAAAGTATCCATGAAGAAATGGTAGCCGTTTATCAAGACTCTTCTCCTTCATTATCGACCGTACAGAAGTGGTCAAGTAAATTCAAAAAAGGCAGGGAAAGTATCGAAGTTGACCCGCCCACGTGGGCCAATCACGGCGGCTACCGAAGAAAATGTAAAAATTATCAAAAAACTTGTATTATAAAATGCACGTGTAAAAATCAAGATGTTGGCAGAAATAACAAAGCTATTCGTTGGTACTAAACACACTATACTACATGATTATCTCAACCTTACAAAAGTCAGTGCAAGATGGGTGCCGCGAATGCTCACTGCGCTTCAAAAGCAGGCGCGGGTTGACACTTGTAAGGAGTTTTTAGAGCTGTGTGGCGACGATCCAGCAAGTGTTTCCGAAAGGATAGTTACAGGTGATGAAACGTGGGTTCATCACTATGACCCAGAAAGTAAACAGGAGTCTATGCAGTGGCATAAAAAGGGATCAGACCCTCCGAAGAAATTCAAAGGCACTCCATCGGCTGGCAAAATCATAGCCACAGTTTTTTGGGATTCTGAAGGAATACTATTAATCGAGTACACAAAAAAGGTGAAACTATCAACGCAGAAAAATACTAAACCACTTTACGCCGTTTGAGAGAAGCCATAAAAGAAAAAAGAAGAGGAAAGCTGGCAAAGAAAGTGCTGCTTCTTCATGAAAACGCACCAATTCACACTGCGCTGCTCTCCAAGGCTGCTGTACCAGTGTGTGGGTTCGAGGAAATTAACCACTCACCCAGACCTAGCCCCCAGTGACTACTTTTTATTCCTAAATTTTAAAAAAGATCTCCGGGGAAAGCGATTTGCTGCGATAATGAGCTCAAGTCCGCTGTAAATGATCATTTTTCGGGCTAAAAGGAAAATATTTTTATATGGGAATAGTAAAACTTATTTCACCATCAAACAAATGTATGAATATCATGGGAGACTGTATTGAAATAGTAGTTTTTTCTACTCTCATATCGTAAAGTTCGCATTATCAACTTCTAAACGAGTTTATGTTGGCATACTTTATAAACACAATACCGTAATTTAAAAAAATACATTATGACATTATTTTGTTAGAGAAATAATTTTATCATGTATTTTTTTCCATTACGATACAAGTTAAACCAAAGAGATAATATCACCAACGAAGTTCCATATCATTTTTTTTTATTGGAACGCACATGCGGTTTGCGCCATTTTTACAGCAATACAAAAAGTTTTCATTCCAATTTTTACTTGTCTGTGACAGCGCCCGCTTTAACGCATGCGCGGTGATGTGTTGGTTTTTCGTTGAATTTTGTTGTAGATACTGAATTTCGTGGATAATTTTCATTCTTGTTTAAAAATATCTGAGATCAGTGAAAGCATTGTTTTTACCTGTCTGTGACACCGTCCGCTTCAGTGCAAGCGCGGTGATGCACTGGGATTCAGGGCTATGACACGTTTTGTTGTAAGTACTTACTGAATTTCGTGGGTTTTTTTTCTTACTCTTTTAACTTTGATCTTTGTATTTTAGTTGATTCAATCCCAATGTATGAGGTTAGATAAAGTAGTGTATGAAACTGCACATAATTTGGTCTTAAAACACTCGTGTAATGCTATAAAAAAACTCGCCTTCGTATTTTAAGAACCCTTATTATGCAACAGTTTCATAAACTACTATTATGAAACTGTTGCATAATGAGGGGTTTTTTAATACCTAGTTATGTGCAGTTTCATACACTACTTTATCTAATCTCATACATTGGGATTGAATCAACTAAACAACGAAGATCAAAGTTAAAAGAGTAAGAAAAAAAACCCACGAAATTCAGTACCTGCAACAAACGTGTCCTAGCGCCAAATTCCATCGTAACATCGCGCTTGCGCTTAAGCGGACGCTGTCACAGACAGGTAAAAATAATGCTTTCACTGATTTCAAACATTTTTAAGCAAGAATGAAAAATATCCACGAAATTCAGTAACTACAAAAAAACCTAGCACATCACTGCGCATGCGTTGAAGCGGGCGCCGTCACAGACAAGTAAAAAAATTGGAATGAAAACTTTATGTAAAGCTGTAAAAATGGTGCAAACCGCATGTGCAAGTGCATTCCAATAAAAAAAAATTATATGGAACTTCTTTGGTGATATTAACTTTTTGGATTAACTTGTATCGTAATGGAAAAAAAATACATTATAACATTATTTTGTAAGAGAAATAATGTTATAAAGTGTTTTTTTTATTTTTATTTCGGTATTGTGTATATAAAGTATGCCAATATAAATTCGTTTTGAAGTTTGTAATTCAAACTTTACGATATGAGTGTAGATAAAACAATTTTTTTCATGCTTTTATCTTTCTTCTAACATATCCATACCGAGAATACATTGAACGCCCAGTAGTCGCGTCGCGCCTTTCCGTGAAACGTGAGTGGTCGCGTGGGGAGCATTTTGCCGCCTATGTTAATACGTACCTTATAAATCTGGGCCGTGGCAAGAGACTATGGGTTGCTTGGGGTATTTGTTTATTTATTCATTCGTATGGCGATATCGTCCAGGTCCTAAACTACCCTAAAAAAACGGCTAATTGCGAGTTTTAAAATATTTGTGTTATATTAAATAATATTATATTAAAAAAATAATTCAATATTTGCAGTCAAAAAAGCCATAATACATTTAATAGACAATACTCGTAAACGTAAGAACGTAATTTATAGAGGTTGCAGTTTGTACGTGTAGGTATGTAAGATGGGATTTAAGAGGTAATCACCAATACTTAGAATTAGAATGAACCTTGGGGATTAACATAGGCTAAAAATAATCGCTTAAGGGTCCTCAGGAGGCTTGAGTTTCCATACAAACTTAGTTCCGCTTTAATACAAAAACTACATGTAGGATTAAATTAAAACTTTGTGAATATATTGAGTAGACACATATCAATGTTTATAATTAGTTTTCGATGTACTAATAAAAAACGTAAGAAAATAAGAGTAGTTTCAAAACTTCAGTACAAAACTAATTTAAGCCTTCTCGTTTAGTTATGATTAAATTTACTACGGCGGTGAAAACTAATTTCAAAGATCGATATGTGTCTACTCAATATATTTGCAAAGTTTAAATTCAATCCGGCATCTAGTTTTTGTATTAAAGCGGAATTACGTTTATTGTATGGAAACTTGAGTTTCCTGGGGACCCTTAATGTCCACGCGAGCGAATTTGTTACATAACAATAATTAGTGAAATTAAAAACCCCTAATCAAATTTCAGCCAAATGGGAGCAATTTCACTCTCGGCAGCTTTTTTTTTTTTTACACGTAAACTCTGTCCGGGGTGTATATTATTTTAGTCAAAACAACATTCCTCTATCCACCATTTGCACGAAACGGCTGAATGGAAATCCATCAAACATGAATAGAAAACATGTAGGTTAATCTAGCTTTGAAATATCGGTCCACTCGATGCTTAGACAAGTTAGAACACTCGATGATATACACATGTACAGACACAAGGATCGATAGACAAGCACAGGCATAAAACTGACAAGACCATTCTGCGTCGCGTCGGGGGTCGAAAATATATAACTTAACCCTTATTTTTTTATTCCGCCGAATTCTGACTTATCTTGGTGTTGCTGCTGTAGAAAAAACAATTCCTAAAAACAGTAAATTAATTTCCATGTTATGTTATGTAATGAAAATGATGAAAATTATTTTTTGGTATAATTAAGTGATGTGAACCGCAAATTTTGTATAATATTTCATTGTTACTTAAATAAAGTACTTACTTTATAATATACTAGAGACTGCGCGGTGTGAGAGCCGCACGCAGCTCGCGGAGACAAAATAGAACCGTGACAATGTAGGTTTATATTGGTAAAATAATTTTTATAATCGGTTCAGTGGTTCCAAAGATTACCCACATCAAACTAAAAAAACCGGACAAGTGCACGTGGGACTTGCGTTCGAGGGTTTCACACCATCACACCTCTCCAGACAACTATGTGACATTATAAACAAAATACATCAAAGCGAGCGACAGGAAAAATATGTTTTTTTCATTCAGTTCAGCGTGAGTACGAATCGCAATTGGGCATTTCTTATTATTTTTTTGTTATTCTGTAAGATAAGTACTTTAAGCAAACCAACGCTTGTATGTATCGTTTTTATGACATCAAAAACAAAAAGCCTTTAAATAACATGTTTCGTGTATGGGTTTGATTTTTATATTATTTTTTATATTTTTTTCTGATAGAGTCAATAGAAATACATACTCTGTAAAAATTTCAACTGTCTACTTATTACGGTTCATGACAGCCTACTGACAGAAGAACGGACAGCGGAGGCTTAGTACGGAACCTTAGTACGGTACTTTGGGTGTACGGAACCCTAAAAACAAACCTTACCTCTTTTTAAGGTTAGTAATATAAAAACATTTGTTGTTGTTATTTTATATACCAAATCTTATATTTACTATCAGGTGAGATGAGGGCTTACCAATTGTGAATTAAAAACCTCGAATAACAAATCAAGGTTTATGTATTTATTAGTAATAACCAACTTTAACAATAACCAAATTTTGTTGAAAATATAGTTTTTTATACTTCTGAAAATAGTACTAAGCATATTGTCAAGTTTAAGCAATCGAGAACAGTCTGAAAAGGTACCCTAATACAAAATTAAAAATATCAGCTACTTCTGCGACAATTATTTATGCCACTGCCAAGTGATGAGAGCCATTGTTACATGAGTGCTAGTTTGTGTCACGCAGCGAAGCTGAGTGGCACAATAGACAGCACGAGTGTTACATACAATACCTTTTCTACGACCATGAAATAAATAAAAGAAAATTTTTAACCGTCAAAAATTCTTCCATACAGCTTAATCACACGCAATGTTTAGCCATGGTGCAGGTACACGCGCTTTTTTAAATGGCCTTGGCATCTTGCACAAAACACATTGAAATTTTGTCATAATCATAGATTGAATTTTTGAAGCCAAAGCTATTAAAATATTTAAAAAGTTTCACTGTAGTACAGTTGTCCCGTTTTTAAATGATCATTGTAAAACTTGTAGGAATGAATACTTAATTTTTGAAGCCAAAGCCTTAAAAATATTTAAAAAGTTTCATTGTAGTACAGTTGTGTCTTTTTGAAATGATCATTGTAAAACGAATTGTAGGAATGAATACTTTTTCTTCGCCCATTTGGTAATCAAATCATATCACAAGAGTATTCATTCCTACAAGTCGTTATATAATGATCATTTCAAAACGAGACAACTGTACTATAATGAAACTTTTTAAATATTTTTATGCCTCTGGCTTCAAAAATTAAGTAAGTATTCATTCCTACAAGTCGTTATACAATGCTCATTTCAAAACGAGACAACTGCACTACAGTGAAACTTTTAAATATTTTATGGCTTTGGCTTCAAAAATTCAATCTCTGATTATGACAAAATTTCAATGTATTTTTATTTATTTCAAGGTCGTAAAAAAGTATTTTAGGCCACTGCACGCAATTATATTGTAACATGAGTGCTAGTGAGAGTGTATAGACAGCACGAGTGTTACAATAACTAATTGCGTGCGGTGGCATAAATAACTATTTTGATATGATTTAAGGTTATTTATGAATAACGAATAACCAAATAGGAGTAGAAAGAGTAAGTTATCCGTGTAGTTCAGTTATTTTTTTACGGTTTCTGCAAAATTATAGAACAGAAGATGTTAAGATTTCCAAGCAGAAATCTACCAAAAAATATTGCCACACTTCTTTACATATGTATATCACTTATACAGAGTGAAATGTACACGATTACAAACCTACTAATGTTATAAACGCCAAGGTTTGTAAGAATGTATGGATGTGTTTGTTACTCTTTCACGCAAAAACTACTGAACTGATCTAGCTGAAATTTACAGATTAGCTGTCTACCTACCAAATTTCAGCCAGATCCGTTTACCTGGATTAACACACAGGCTACTTTTCTTCACGCTCGCGAGCCGCACTGCGCACCCCCGAAAAGTCATAGAAACGTTGTCCACGAGGTGAAACGCAGGAAACAGCTAGTTCTACTTATAAAACCAAATGGTTTCTAATTGATTTATTACTTTTAAATTTCCAAAAAAAAATTGGACTTCACTCAAATCGATCAGCTGTAGAACAACGATTGTTCACATTTATGAGTAAAATCACTAGAGGTTTGCAGTGACCAACCACTATTACACCAAAAAAAATGAATCCTCTTAAAATTGCCTGTTTGTATGTACATCTTTATCTCTATTTTGAGGAAAACTGCTGAGCCGGTTTGAATGAAACTTTGCTCATAGACCATTGGTAAAGAAAACGAATTTGTCTATTTTAGTTGATAAAAATTTTTACATCACACACAAAGACGATTAAACAGAATAAGCATAAAATTCAGATAAACTGGTTACGTAAAACGAAAGTTTTGTCTTACGAAATTAACATCTTAGAGGCGACAGGAATAGTGTCGTTGATGATGTATGAGCAGGGCAGGGCAGGGCAGGCCCCGTGACAATCGACCTGCCCACGCGGACGAGGTCGCGGGCGGTCGCTTGTTAAAAATAACGTTATACAAAGATTATGGGTTATTTATGTTTTGGCTAGCTATTTCATCCTTCAGATATTCATGTTTACTCATCTGGTTTAAAAATGTTCATCTGAAAAAGTATTTTTTTAATAATACACTAGCTTTTTTGTAGCTTGGCTTCGCTCGCGTGAGCATCTTTTTTATGTCCGTCTTTAAGGGTGAGTAGTGCGCGAGCCGGAAGCTGCTCGCGAGCGGATATTGGAGTTTACTCCAGATCCCTCGGGAACTTTATCGGGCTATTCTTATTAGCAGTGAACCGCCTCCTCAACTATTTCTGTGCAAAAATCACGTCAATCCATTGCGACGCCGACGGGGGCGCGAGCTTGGAAATGAGTTTTCCTTTGATCTTAAGGGAATGATCTCGGGCTATGCTTTTTACTAGTCTATGTCATTTCTAACCCCCTCAACCATATCTGTGCAAAAATCACAGCAATCCGTTGCCCTGTTGCGATGTCAAAGAAATCAACCAAAGAAAAAGAATTTTTCGGCTCCCTCGGGAACTGTTTCAGACTATGCTTTTTCACGGGATTAAAGCAGCCTGTGTCCTTTCACATGGCACCAGCTACCTGCATGCCAAATATCGTGAAGATTGATTGAGGTGGTGAAGAGTAAAGAGGTAACCAATAAACATACAAACATTTTTAATATTAGTGAAGATAGTATGGGTATTAAGTTTGTTTATTTGAGAAAGACTAGAAATTACGTTACAAAATCGTACGATGAAGAAAAACATCGTGATGAAATCTGCACACGCATGCGAAGAATCTCGAAGGTTGTGAGTGAAGTTGACCAACACGCACTGGGCCCGCGTGGTCATCTACGGCTCGATCGCCCTAATTCAGGGTAGGCTCGAGCTCCTTGTTGGGGATGTATATCTTGTTGTAGGATAATCAAAAAACTTAAAAAACAATACTACCAACTGAAGTTCCGAGAATCTCATGGAAATTCTAAGGAGACATAGAATATCATAAAAGAGATATGCAACACGAATAAAATTAAAACGACTACTGACCACCTGTTAAAGATAAAAGAGACGCCGAAGGAAGCATTAAATGAAGTAAGTAGCTACTTTACCACGATAGGCAGTAATCTAGCTGATAAAATGCTCAAAAAGATGAAGCAAAAAACCCGATAGGGTTTCCTTTGTACTGTATTAATATCTTTATGTTTGTTCTTTATAGCAATAAATAAAAATAAAAAAAAACAATCCGATTCAGACCTGGCCATTAGAACTACTAATTCTAAAAATCCTGTTCAGTCAATGCTTCTCCACCCCACCGACCCCTTAGAAATAAACAAGATAATAAGTAAATTAAAAAGTCACAGTGCCCCAGGTTATGATCAGATTCCCACAAATATTTTTAACACTACAGTACACGCGCCTGTTTTTTTAGCACGAGTGCTCGCGTGGCCGACTATAGTAGGCCTTATAAAAACATGTTTATTTTTTGTTTACGTACGATATGAATAAAATAGTATTTGGTATCAGTTCTTTATTTATTAGTCTTATGTTAAGAACACAGTATAAGCATTTATTTGCTTTTTAAACTAGGAAATAATTAACAAATCAAAAACTTAAGAAAATTAACAAAAATATGGCACTATTGAGGAATTTCTTTCCAAAACTTAAAAAAACATCTTTTTAGACTTATTATTTCAATATCAAACTGAAACCTAACCTATAAAACAAAGAACACAACATTAGAAACATTTTATAATATTATATACATATCATATTATAGTCACCTACATTTATTTGTTACGCCAGTGCTCGCGCGGGCTCCAATGGTAGTCCTGCAGTTTTGGCGCCAAATAGTGGACTCGTCCGTACGCGCTGGAGTCGCACCTGTCACTGACCTTAAGCGTAATTGTCTTTACGAGGAATAGCTTAAGGCACAACGTGTTATCGCGCGAAATAAAAAAATTGCAATCTTATATGTCACCATGGTCTACTATAGTAAACCACGCGTGTACTCTAGTGTTAAAACATATAGCAACTACCTTATTGAACCTCTAGCTCATGTATTAATTAATCTTAGTTTGGAAAACGGAGTTTTCTCTTACATCTTCAAAACTGCTATTGTGACCCCCATTTTCAAGGCTGGTGAAAAAAATGAAGCTTCAAACTATAGACCCATTTCAGTTTTGAGTATTTTATCAAAAATATTGAAAAAAATTGTTAACAAGCGTCTAATGAACTACCTAGAAAAGAATAACTTAATTTCGAACAACCAATATGGATTCCAGAATAAGCGCTCCACTGATGAAGCGGTTCTAAAACTTACAACTATTATTATTACACATTTAGACAAAGGGGACAAGACTATAGGTGTATTTTTGGACCTTCAGAAGGCGTTTGACACCGTTTCTCTTCCTGTCTTGCTAAAGCGACTCGAGAACTTGGGCATCAGAGGCACAGCGCACAAATGGTTTCAAGACTACTTGCTTAATAGGAACCAAAAAGTTCGATAAGGTCAACATTTAAGTGAAAGCGCTACATGTACCTACGGTGTTCTCCAAGGGAGTGCGCTGGGACCTTCATTGTTCCTCGTTGATATTAACGAGCTTTGTAATAGTACGCCAGATAACGCAGATCTTCTGATGTTTGCAGATGACACAGTATTAATATTCTATGGTAAAACGTGGATAGAAGTCCAAAGTATAACCGAAAACGGGCTAAGGAAAATTACTGCGTGGCTTGAGGACAATTTGTTGTCTCTCAACGTAGGTAAAACAAACTATATATGCTTTTCCATAAACGGTTCATCATCACCTGATCCCAATTATTTAATTAAAATACACACATACCCATGTAACAGACCTTTTTATGCGAATAACATTATCTGTTTACTTCTTAATAGGGTTTATACAGTAAAATATCTGGGAGTATACATATATAGACGAAAATCTTTGATGGGGCAGTCACATTTCCACTACTACTGCACGCACCAGAAAATTAATTTATGTTTTTAAACAATTAAGAGAAGTTGCTGAAACGGAACTGCTTATCCAAATTTATAAATCATTATGACAGAGTGTTCTCGCATAGTGCTCCTGGGGGGCTGTTTCTAAGACACATCTAATGAGAGTAGAGCGAGCTCAAAGAGATGTGATTAAAATCATACTCTCTATACCCCGGCGTTCGCCTACAACTGAAATCTATATAAAATCTAATTTACTTACAGTTCGAAAGCTCTTTATCTTGCAGTCACTGCGTAGATATAACTGTTCAATACTACCCTCCCTGGATGTTTTTGACAAACAGTCTACAAGAAGACCGACAAAACTTCCAGTTAGTATAGTCAGAACTACTTTCGCACAAAAGAGACACGAATACTTAACCCCTAGAATATATAACAGTTTTGACAACTTTAGTGACCTAATACAACTAACTGACTACAAATTCAAAAAAAAAACATTTTCAGTTGGCTTCAGAAGTTTGACTATCAGTCCACCGAAGATTTTCTTAAATCTATCATCTACTATGGTGTACCCACAACTCGCGCGCAGACACGCACACACACAATCGTCACACTTGTTTAAATTATAATAAATAAGGATACTTAGATTTAAAATATGTAAATAAGTATAGCGTCGGTGGCTCAACCGGGACTCGGTCCATCTAACCAGAGGTACCGGGTTCAAATCTGGACGGCCAATGTACCAATGAGTTTTTCAAAAACTTACTATCATTACCGATTGCTTTAACGGTGAAGGAAAAACATCGTGAGGAAACCTGCACACAGGCCTGCGAAGAAACTCGAAGGTTGTGTGTGAAGTCGACCAACCCGCACTGGGCCCGCGTGGTCGACTAAGGCCTAATCGCCCTGATTCAGGGTAGGCTCGAGCCCCTCGGTGGGGACATATATGAGCTGATATATGAAATAAGTATAGGTACTTACCTTATTGTAGTCCAATAAAAAGGGAAGGAACTAGTTTCCAAGACACAGTCTAACGACTAGTTTGGAAATTAGGGCTTAATTAAATGTGTTTATAACTTATAAGTGCCAAAATAAACATTTGCATATTTCATTTCATATGAGCTGATATGATGATGATGATTTGGGAAAGAGCGGAAAAGAACCAAAGGAGGGTCCTAATGAATTACCGTGTCCTAGGATCTATTGTGATCACTGCCCCCGTTAATTAATAACTTTCTGAAGGCCAATAGTTATGATGAACTGTCAATGCACTTGGGATCAAGCTCCCTGTTACCTGTGGTGCTTCCATTGGTCAATCCAGGGAGCGACCCCTGGCTTAGATGAGTGCCTCGAACTGAAACAGATGAAGAGGTGTTTCCTCTTTTTCGAGGCAAAATCGGCACTCGTTTGAAACTGCAAGCTTCATTTGATTTAGATGTTTATTAAGATTGCAATGGCTAGTCAGAAGCTTTAGCAGGCGCATTGCCCTTGACGTATATTCTCTTAAGAAGCCTTTTGAATGCTGATGACCTGGAGGACCTTTCTCAGTTAATTTACCCATTCCTGCAGTGTTTTTTTTCCGTGAACGCAACTATTGATTCAGGTCCAATAGCTAGTGCTTCTGCTTCCTTTCTTGCCAGCTCACCCGCTGTCTCATTTCCCTCCTTGATGCCACTGTACCCAGGTACCCAGTACTAGTTGACCCTGTTTTGTCTCCTTAGCTGGTTAAGGGTAATAGCACAATCAAGGGTCGATTTAGAATCAAATTCATGTTATTTCAGTGCCACAAGGGCCACTTGACTATCCGAGTATATAACTATGTTTCTATTTTCATAGAACCAAAAAAAATTTTCTTGTGCGCAAATTATTATCGCGTACATTTCTACCTGGATAAACCGTTGCATGCGGGCCTAAGCTGTATGACGACTTCGTCCCCGAGTCTCCGCCGCATACCCCAATCTCGGCTAAACCCTCCTTTATAGAACCATCTGTAAAACTGATAAGGTCCCTAGAATTTAGGGTTTTGGGTACGGCTACTTTCCATTCGTCCCGCGAAGCAAGAGATTTTAAGCAGGGATGACATGAGTTGTTGGGACCCAGGCTTTTCCCAGAAAAAAGCACATACGAAGAATTTGTTGAAGGCACAGGGTCTTTGGAAGAAGATACAACATTACCGGAGAGATTAAAGGATTGGAACAAGGAGAGAAAGTCACCATCAGAGAGTATAAAACCTGACGCAAATACCAGTGAACATTAAGTCATTAATATTTTGTAGATAAAGCTAGGTTAGATACTTTAGATCACCTAGAATCCCAATTTTCATAAATATATCTTTTACCATTTCTGAGATTTCGAAGTCCGAAAATCACTATTTTTAGAACTGACTGACTCACTGACTCATCAATATTATAGACCACTTCCAGGTAGCTTGAAACTTAAAAAGGTAATTAGAAAAATAAATACAGTCGTACTCGCGCACCAATGGTTCTATATCACCACTACTCATTAAAATATCTAGACCACTTCCAGGTGACTTAGAAATTTGTCATCAAGGTAGGTTATTGGACGTATACAAAGAAAAATTCGAAAAACAGCCAAGTATGAGTAGGGTTCCGTAACAACACTGCTCGTCAAAATATGTAGACCACTTCCAGGCAACTGAAAAACGTAAAATTTGGCATCGAGATAAGTTATTAGGCGTAAACTAAGAAAAAAAAACGAAAACAAGCAACAAGTGCAAATCATACTAACAAAATTGGGGTTCCTTACTACTACTATTCATCAAAATTATAGACCAGTTCAGGTGACTTTAGAAACTCGTTTGGCATTTAGGTAAGTAATTGGGCGTTACAAAGGAAAAAGTTAAACTGGCGAAGTGCGAGTCGGAATCGAAAAATTAGGGTTCTGTACCACCACTACTCATCAAAATAATTGTATAGACAACTTTCAGAACTTGCCTTGCCTGCCTTTTTAACTTAATATTTAAAATCAAAAAAGTTTTTAGGCCTATTAAGAAAAAAACCGGCTAAGTGCAAGTCGGGCTGGCGCACTAAGGATTTTGTACCACCAAAAACATAATATATATGTCTATTACTTGAATAAAGTAATTACATATGATAACTTTACAAAAATTTGTGATTTCCTAACATAACATAAATGTGAAAGAGAGCCAAGTTTGATTCAAAAAATTTACATAGATCTAGGTAGGTACCAAGTTCTATAGTGGTTTCCTAAATCTTAGCTACGGCACTTCAAATTAAAATATTTTTTTTAGACTTCTTTAAATATTAGAGAATATACAACGGTTTTTTAAGAACATTTGTTATATACTGAGCGACTTACATAATGGTGTAACTTGTCATTCTCCAATATTTGAAGAAGTCTAAGAGAAATATTTCAATTTGAAGTGCCGTAGCTATGATTTAATATTACACTATAGAACTTGGTACCTACCTAGACCTCTGTAAATTTTGAATCGAACTTGGCTCTCTTTCACATTTGTGTTTTGTTTGGATTTATTTAACGACCTTTAGTTTTTAAGCTATAAATTGCGTCAAAGTAGACCAAAACGAGTACCAAAAAATAAAAAATCTAATATACAGGAAACCGTTATGGTTATGGTATCTTTTCATTTTTTTACAGATTTTATATCATATTATGATAAGTTTTCTTAAAATATCAAAAAAAAAATGGAAAAAAAACACTATAGAATAATAAGAAAAACCTAAAAAAAATCCATCTATCTTGTATGGGTCCCCATATTTTTTATTTAAGTAGGTTTTTTTGTTATTTTTTCGGACGCGTGCTGAGGAAGAAAACGGAATGAAAGAAAGCATGTTTTGGTACTTTTTTAACGGAACGTATTGGTGTTGATCTCTCGGTGCGCGAGTCCAACTTACACTTGGCCGGTTTTTATTATTTACTAGATAAAAAGTAGCCTAGGTCCTTCCCATACCAATTTTCGTCAAGATTGGTTGAGGTGTTGAAGCGTAAAGAGGTACAAACAAACAATTACAAAAAAATGGAAAAGTTGCCCAGAAAATTTGAAAATTCGGGAAAATTGAAAGTGATTTTTTATGAGATTTTTGTGAGAAGTCACGATTCTAAGAATACATGCTCCCTCAGTTAATATACCTAGGTTCTAACTTTTATTTTCACTATACCTACTTATTGGTACTGTAGAGATCGTATGTCTCTACATACATCTACTCTCAGCCTCTTTGCTTAGTTTCTTGCCAGCGCGAATCGTATTAAGAATATTAATTTAAATTTGATTTTGTATGTCATTCGGAAGCTTTTTGAAACAATAGATAGATTCGAGGGCTGACCGTGAGCCAGGACAGAGGTCCTTTGAGTAAAAGTATATTTTCATTATCCGCGCGTCTGGGCTGAGTTCCCTAAAACTTTAGCAAGAAAGTGAGAGGAATCATTGAAGCTAATAATAATCAGTCAGCCGACAGAGCCTTCTATCTTTTTTTTGCTTAACAATAAATATCATCACCGATGATCATTGGATAAGCATACTAAACTTTAATTGTAGATAGAAATCCAGTTACACCCCCGGCGTCTCGTCGTCAACGTCACATTTGGTGGAGGTGCCCACAGTACTATACCTAGCTACTTCCTATATAGTACTTACATACATATGTGTAAAGTGGATATATTTTTTTTTACTTTTATCAAGTATAGGTACCACTTGTAAGGTAGTTTGGATTTGACATTAAAAAACAGAATACTACTTACTAAAATATACAAACTAAAGTTATTTTGGTCATGGACAAAAAACTCTTACAAGTGAAAGTTGTTATTGACTGCAACCCCTCGTCTTAAAGATCTAGAGTCAATTCTAAATATTTTTTAGGGATTGGCACCACAAGGCAATACAAGTATTTTTTTTAAATCTTGTGTGGGTTATCACTTATCATTGATTTTTTTATTAAGAAGTGCTTTCTAACATAATTTATTTGTCACATGTTTTTGTTCCCGAGATGTAGCTCGTTAAAAGTCGGTTGAATACGTATCGCTGGCGTTTTTAAACTGTTAGACCCAGCAAAACGACTTAGGGTATCTTGAGACAAATGTTTTCAAGTAATTACCCCAGAACCCGACAAGCGTTGTAATCGTACCATGCGTATCGACGCAGTTATGATTTCTTTTCAAATTCATAAGCATTGCTAAACAAATCTGTCAATTCTAATGGTCCCATAGTCCGCAATTATGAAATTTCGTCAGGTACAATATTATATTTCGTAGAAAGCCATGCAGCGCAGACTATATTGTTGGGTGGGGCTGCACAGCACTCTCTTGAATGATATGGTCGACATGCTACTGTCAACTTTGAAGCGATGGACCGTATCGTACAATCTCTCATATTACCTATAGTGTGTAGATCGATATTCGTATCACGAAGATCGGTACTATTTTAAACTGATTATAACCGTGTCTCCTACAACCTTTCAACTTATTATTTAGGCATTTAATGTTTTAACTGAGAGTGTGTTACACCCACCTTAGAATGTTATAGTTATGTTTGGGTTAGAACTATGACCAATCTCACAATTTAAGCATACATTACTAAGCACATACCTTGATTCGAGCCACAGTATAATAATACTACGTACACGAGCGCTCTAGTCTGTACACATCTTTAGTTTCAAAACCAGGATAACTAGTTGGAAACCTTAGAATTTGACTTCAAATGTTCAGTAAGACCGGCCTTTAATGTCGTTCTTTCATAAACACTTTTTAATGTTTCATGTACAGTCGAGATCATTAATATATGAGCATAACCAAGGCTTCAAATATAAATGTACATGGAAGGGTACTTATATATCTGAGCAGATTCATCAATCAAATATATATACACATATCACCTGTCATATTAATATGAGCAAGCCTTTTAGTAATATCTAAACAACTAAAAACTATTAAATATCTGTACTAATATTTTTCAAAATTATTGAAGCAAGTGAGAATACGTAAATATCTACGAAAGTGTTTTTTCAAATATTAGTAAACTTGTAGTAGCACAAAAATATCTGTACTAACGAATCCCAATTTTATGTGAACAAGTAGAAGTTCATAAATATGTGAATAAACTAAATAAATAAATCATCCGGTTCTCGCAACCTTCTTGTCAAAATAAAACGGATGAAGTGCAATGACTCCAATTAGGTTTACCAATTGTTGATAAAAAAAACACGACAAGCTCTGAATCCGTGTAGGTACTTAAGTAGACAATTCGGTGCCATACCATCTTTTTGATAACTTTATCAGTGAATTATGGAAATTATGAGACGAAGACTTAATAATGCATCGAAGATGTTACGTAAATAAAACAAAAAATGAGTTTTTAGATTTTTTGTATTTTTAAAAAAAAACACAATTGGTAAGCCCATGGCATTATCTCACCTTATGGTGAGTGACGATGATGCCGAAAATGGAAGCGGGCTTACCAAGATTCCCCAACACAATGGAGAACTGGCTATCTTATCTTCATGCCGGAAAACATCAATGTTTTTAACACTGATGTTTGGCGGCAAGACACAGATAAGATGGTGGTAGCTAGACAGCTATAAAAATGCCCCACCACCAACCAAACCGAATCTTAAAAGTTGACCCCACCGGGAATCGAACCCGCGACCTCCTGGTATGAAGCGAATGGACTAACCATTACGCCATGGAGGCGGTTAAAACAAGTTAAATTTAATATAAATTTAGGCATTAAAATAAAAACGAATGTCTTCTTAGTAGGTACTAGCTGTGCCTGCGACTTTGTCCGCATGGAGGTTTTGATTTTCCCACGGGTACTCTTAAATTTTCCAGGATAAAAAGTATTCTATGTGTTAACCCGGGCTATAAGGAACCACCATACAAAATTTCATCAAAATCGGCTTCGTGGTTTTTGCGTGGTGCGCGAACATACAGACAGAGAGACAGACAGAAATTCCAAAAGTTGTTGTATTGGCCTCTATATCGATAGTAATGTCCACCACTGTTATAATTTTCCAAAAAAATATTTCATATACAGACACGGCCCCGTTACAGTTTTATTTTATGACTGTATAGATTAACATCTTCCAAGTAAACTCAAAAATACCTTAGTATTGGTGGTTTATCAATTCAATGCAACTATATTCTATGTGATTGACAATACGATATGACTTAACTTCAAGAATAGAATAGCTTATCATTTAAAAAATGGAAAGTGGCCAGTCATAAATGTTGATAACAACCTCTTTAAGTCGATTGTAAATCGAAAGTAGTAAAAATGGGTAACAAGCCGCAAGCAAACAGTAATGACGTCACACTCAAAATGAAAGACAAATGTATCATTTGACAGTACGGTACTCTTTTCGGTGATTGTCATTTTTAAAATACGAAGTATGGTGTTTGTTCAGATATTTATGAACTTCTAATTGTTCACATAAAATTGGAATTCTTTAGTACAGATATTTTTGTGCCATTAGGTTTATAAATATTTAAAAACCTTTGCGTAGATATTTATGTACTTTCACTTGCTTAAATATTTTTTTAAATTATAAGAATAGATATTAATTAAATTTCAGTTGTTTAGATATTACTGAAAGGCTTGCTCAGATTAATATGACAGGTGATATGTGTATATATATTTGATTGATGAATCTGCTCAGATATATAAGTACCCTTCCATGTACATTTATATTTGAAGCCTTGGTTATGCTCATATATTAATGAACTCGACTGTACCTAACATGATAAAAAATACATAATTAAAATATTTATTTACTGAATCTTTTTCCCCCTTTTAGGTCGCTGCCGAAATTGTGCAGTCAAGATGAAGAACAGGGGAAGCCGCCGCAGGGTGGGGTCGTGACCTTTGAGCCGATCCAGCACGACCACGACTTCTGCGAACGGGTTGTTATCAATGTAAGTAGGTGCATAAAGACAGTAGTATTGTTTTTTTAAAATATTTTTAGGAAAGTAAGTACCTTATATTACTTTACCGAATGGTCTGCCAAAATAAAAGGTTATTTTTGTGAGTGTGTACGAGTACAAACGAAAGGGAAAGAGAAGCGCACTGTCGTATTTTTTGCGTAGACGTTTATAAGTAAGAAACAAAATAAATACCTAATTGTTATAAAGTAATATTAGCTTTTGCCCACGACTTCATCCTCGTGAATAATTAAACATAAAAAAATGAGACAAAAATCACAGGAAAATTAATCATTTGACATCCTAAATGCGAAAAAAATAACAGTTGATGATTTTTAGTGCGAAACAGACGTTCACGCACTTGAACTGGAAGTTTTTCGGGATGAGGGGGATACCAACCAAACAAAACCAAACCAACCAACCTTAACAAATTTCAGCTATAAATAGTCTTTGAGTAAAATGTCTGTGACATACCGACGGACAAACAGACGCGCATGGCAAAACTATGGGTTCCTAGTTTGAGTTAATGGATGTATTAAGACCTCGTACGAATATGATCACTAAAAGCCGTCACAAGCTCGTTTTTTGGGGTAAGTGTTGCCCGCTCACACACCACAAAGATTCTTGGAGCACTATTTGGCCAAGTTCACCGTAAACGCTCTGAATCAGTTCCTCAATGAACGGCACAGTGTTACGCAGTGACTCTGGTAGTTGTATCAGTCCATTGGTGTTCGGTTGTCACCCCTTTTCGATCTTGAGGAGCATGTCTGAAAACTCTTGAGCATTAGCTACCGGCCCTGTACAAAGCGCTTATTTGAGGCAGTCGTTCACCTTATCGGCCCCGTTGTCCAGCATCACCGCCGGCAACGTCTCGCGTAAGTAACAGCTAAAGAGAACTGTGATTATTCTCTGGATGTCCTGGAGCATTCTGTTCACAGCTTCTACAACTTTCTAGTGCGCTATGTGCACTAAATTCAAACTAATAAACATTAGTTCTATCTAATACCACCGAGATGGACGTGACTGATGGACATAATGGACGATCATGCCGAAGATGGAATCGGCCTTGCCAATATTTCCCAACACAATGGGGAACTGGCTAAGTGGCTATTTTACTTTAAAGCCGGGATACATTAATGCTGTTAACATTGATCATCATATCATCATCATATCAGCCGAATGACATCCACTGCTGGACAAAGGCCCCCTAAGAATTTCCACAAAGACCGGTTCCGCGCTGCCCTCATCCAGCGGCTTCCCGCGACCTTGACCAGGTCAGTGGTTCACCGTCAACATTGATATTTGGCGGGAAAACTTAGATAATATAGTAGTCAAGCTAGCTTAGAAAATGAACTGTCACCAACTAATCCGAGTTTTGCAAAGTTTGGCTCCACCGAGAATCAAACCCGCGACCTGTAGGTGTCAGCAAATGAGATCGCGGGTTCGATTCCCGACGGATCATACTTTGTAAGATTCGGTTCGTAGAATGGTAGAACATGTTTAAGCCCGCCTGGCCGACTTCCACCATGTTATCTAAGTCTTGCCGCCAAAACATCAATGTTAACACTATGGTATAAAGATAAGATATCTAGTTCTATCGTATTGGGGAATCTTGTTAAGTCCACTTCCATCTTAGGCATCAGTTTAGTTACTATCTACACGTCAGATACGTTCTTGTCCAGTTATAATGAACCTCATAATCATTGTTTTTATGTATGTACTTAGCACACATGTCAATTCTTAATACCTATCCTCCCGGACGTCAGCCTGTACGAGATGAGAATGGCTCTCAAACAGCTCAAGAACAACAAGGCAGCGGGTGATGATGGAATTACAGCTGAACTTCTGAAAGCAGGTGGATCACCGGTACTAAAGGCTCTTCAGAAGTTATTTAATTCCGTTATACTCGAGGGACAAACGCCTAAGGCATGGCACAGAAGTGTGGTCGTGCTTTTCTTCAAAAAGGGTGACAACACCCTGCTGGAGAACTACAGACCCATCTCACTTCTGAGCCATGTCTACAAGCTGTTTTCGAGAGTCATTACGAATCGTCTCGTACGCAGGTTTGACGACTTTCAGCCCTCAGTGTCTTAAGACCGAGGTCTTTGACCAGTGTGTGTTGCCAGTGATGACTTACGGAACTGAGACATGGTCGCTTACTATGGGCCTCATAAGAAGGCTCAAGGTCACCCAAAGGGCAATGGAGCGTGCTATGCTCGGAGTTTCTCTTCGTGATCGAATCAGAAACGAGGAGATCCGCTGGAGAACTAAAGTAACCGACATAGCTCACATAATCTCTAAACTGAAGTGGCAGTGGGCAGGGCACATAGCTCGTAGAACAGATGGCCGATAGGGCAGTAAAGGGGGCGTCCATAAATTACGTGAGCCTTTTTTTAGGATTTTTTGACCCCCCCTCCCCCTCTGGTGAGATTTTGTGAGATTTTCCTCAACTCCCTCCCCCCCCTCCCCAAATCTCACGTGAGATTTTTAAAATTTGTATTTTGGCTGGAAACGCGTTGGATTATAAAAAAAGTCTAATAAAAGTTTGATGAAACACGAATTTTTCAATCTTCAAACTGCTATAACTTTTAAATGAATCAACCAATTTTCACGCGGTTTGCGGCGATTGATGTAGTTTTTTAAGCTCAATAAAAAAAATCTGACGAACAAAATTTGATTTTTTGAATAAAAAAATAAATTTATCTGATAAAACATTTCGGAGTTATTACAAAAAAACGCAATCGAAGAGCTACTGTGCTGCTCTGCGAGGTTCGGACAAATACGACAAACACTGTTGTGTGAAATTTCGCCATATTTTACACCGTTTTCTACAAGAAAACAAATTACGTGACATTTGCTAAAACCCCCCTCTCCCTCATGTGAGATTTGGAAAGATTTAGCTTGACCCCCTCCCCCCCTTAAACACCTCACGTAATTAATGGACGCCCCCAAAGTTCTCGAGTGGCGACCGCGCACCGGAAAACGTAGTGTAGGCAGGCCTCCCACGCGGTGGACCGATGACCTGTTGAAGATCGCGGGAAGCCGATGGATGCGGGCAGCGCAGGACCGGTCGTCGTGGAAATCCTTGGGGGAGGCCTTTCTCCAGCAGTGGACGATTTGTGGCTGATATGATGATGATGATGATCCTAATTGAATAAATATTAAAGGATACGAGTAAGTTATAAATTACTATTCGATGGGTTTCCTTCACTGTTTTTTTGAAAACAAATCTATATGTTTACGAACGTACATAATGTTTTCTTTAATAAATTGACCGGCAGGAGTTAAAATGTTTATTTCCTTATACCTATCTCGAAGTGATTCACGGCCTCGCAGTTCATAAATTGCAGTGAAACTGCCCTTTCAGTAAAATAATAATTTTCAAAAAACTTTAAAACTATTAGATACAAGTATAATTTGAAAATAATTTTAATTACTTCGTATTCTTTTCAGCAAAATCTTTTTCAGCCAATTAGGGGGTCGCATTCTTTTCCCTTCTAAATGGCAAACATTTTTATTTTCATAGCTATGAAAAACTGTTAATGATAAATATGTTTTCTTCTGAATTAGCAGTAAAGACACCAAAATAGTCTCATTTGAAAAATTAGTTAATTTCTCTGGTGATCCACGCATAAAATTAACTAAAACATTTAATGAAAAAAAAACACAAAAAAGTTTAAAGAATAAATAATGCAAAAAATACTTTATGTTTAACCTACTGCAAAAAAGAGGTCATATAGTTTTTTTTATTTTTTTTTTCTTGTTAATTGATTGGTTTTGAGCTAAGCTATAAAACGACACCAAATTATCTACCATTACGCAATAATGCAATTTGATAGTTAAGATACCCTTGTGCGGGGTTGTGAGAATCCTTAAATTGTATTTTTTCAATTATTCAAAGTGACAGCATTCACCTGCTGTGTGCTCGCGTAATAATCATAAATTGGCACATTAAGTAAGAATTTAATGGTACATAATTTGGTGTCGTTTTATAGCTTAGCTCAAAATCAATCGATTAAGTAGAAAAATAAACAGGACGTTAGTGAGCTCGTTTTTGCAGTAGGTTCAAAAAACGAAAAATATAATATTTATTTGCATATTTTTTTTATAAGCTTTTTCGTGTTTTATTCCTCAGACGTTTCAGTTTATTTAATGTTTGGATCACCAGTCTGTATTGTTGCTAATTCAAGAGAAAACATATTTTTTTATGAAAAGCTATAAAAAAATATTTGAAAATAAAAATGGGTGCCATTTAGAGGGGAGAAAGATGCGACCACCTAATGGGGGGTTTTTCGTCGAAGAAATGTTATGTAATTACATGCATGAAATATCGGTGACTCTATCCGATACACACTGTGTGTATACATGATATATCATGAGCCTGCGTAAAAAAATAAACTTTGTAAAAAATCATCTTTGGGAGTCCTCCACATTGGATCTAAAATTACGTCACTGAGCTAACCATGCATTTTCCTTGAAACTAAACGTGTATGCAAAGTTTCAGCTCAATCAAAAGCCGGAAAGTGGTTTATTTAGCTTCCAAGATTTGCCTCAAACTAAGAAACTTACTAACTTACACGGCAAGTAAATATAAAGCTTGTAAAAATGGTTTCAATGTCTGCTGCATATCGCCAGAGTTGAATGCTGTACTTGGACATTATACGATAATATATACAGGGTGTAACATAATTTGACATCTTAAATTTAAAGAACTTTAAAAGTGTAAAAGATAGCGGGCAAAAGTCTACTTTGTGTAACGGGGGTTTTCTGAAAAAAATGCCACCTTCTTTACGTAAATAGGTTTTTTTAAATGGTGGGAAACAAAATTTTCGCCATCCAAAATCGAAATGGCGGCTGGAGGTGAAGTTCCTCTGATTGGAATGAAAATTTGTATCTAGGGGTTTTTGTTGTCGTAGAGAACAAGTCCATCGTAATTTTACTAACGTGATTTTCCAAGATAGCTGCCATACGAACTGTCCTTTTCTACAGAACAAAGTAAATAACCGTGAACCCCACGCGAGACTATAAACCTTGCGGGAGTGTTTCTCCCACTCACATTATTTTTACCGTTTTACAAATTACTGGGGCTGAGAATACATCATCTGTTCTCATTCGCTAGAAGTAGACTGCCCGTCATCGGTGCGGCGTAAGCAACCGTTACAAGATCACTCAGTATGTCAGTCTGTCCATCTGTCACACTCGATTTTCTCCAAGACTACTGGACGAAAGAAAACTAAATTTGATATGTGTTTAGTTTGCTGATCCAATCACAGAGCAAATAAATGAATTCAGATTTTAAAGGACTCATTTTGGAGGAAAAAGTAGAAAATTAAAAATAAGTTTGTAAAACATAATGTGATAAAAATATATTTTTCACTAATAAAGTTTCTTATCTAACTTACTTCTATTTTATCTTCTAAGATATTAAATAAAATGTAAGAAAATTATTGAACTATTCCCCCCCCCCCCTTTTGTCTCTGACACTACTGTAAAGAAGTCATACTTTTTGGTTTGTTATAAATCTGGTTTATGTTAATTATTTTTTATTTGTTTTTTTGTAATATTTTCTTTTAGACGTTTCGGCTATCTTCGTCTTCCAATTCTGACCTTCACCTGTGCATAAAATACTGTTTATTTACGATTTTTTATAACATGTATTTGTTCTATAACAAATGCAGTGTAACAGTTGCTTAATAAATTTATTAAGTTATTTATGACTTACTTGGTTGCTTTTACCTATTTTCCATAAGAACCTATTCCCTTGCCCTCCAAGCCTGGTTATAACCCTCGTGCAAGCTTAGACGTATATCGGAGGACGCGTCGAAGTTTACAGAGCTTCCCATTAAGATTACAGGAAATTCTAAATGAAATCCAATAAATCATGTGTTGCCTGTCCGAACGTCTATTTTATAAAGGTAAAAAAAGAGTTTTTATAGGTTTTCCTGTAATATATGCTTTCAGCCTCATAAACTGTGATTTTTCCAAGATTTTAGAATTTTATTAAGATTTCAGGATTATAGTTTTGAGTGGAGATACAAGAAAGGGGAAATAGTCAATTCTCGCCTATTTTCTTAAATAAATTCAAAACGATTTATTTTAAAATTACACAAAGTATATATTTCAGATTCTCACAACAAGCCCTTTTGTTTGATATATCACACGGAATAGATTGCATTTTTTTTTTCTAATTTACCCCCAAAAAGTGGCCCCCATGTTTTGAATTCATTTGTTTACGGTACACGTCCGTCTTTGAGTCACCGAATTACATATGTGTTCCAAATTCCCACCAATCGGTCCAGTAGTTTCGGAAAAAATTGGCTGGGACAGACGGATGGATGGACGGACAGACAGACATTCAACCAGGGAATCCTATTATGGTTCCGTTTTTACATTTTGAGGTACGGAATCCTAAAATGTTCGAAAATTGAGCATTCTCCTAGTTATCTCTAAAACAAATAACTACACGACTGAATTATAAATTAAACCCTGCATAAAAACTTAACCAATCTTTTTGGCCAGTCGGGTGAAAATGTATCCTATGTCAGTCACGGTATCAAGATGTTTCTAACGACACCTCACACTCCAAAATCCATCAAGCCATATAGGCAAAAGAGCGTGCCAAAGAAATCTAAATGTTTATAACTCAAAGGTGACTGACTGACATAGTGATCTATCTATGCACAGTCCAAACCACTGGACGGAGCGGGCTGAAATTTGGCATGCAGGTAGATGTTATGACGTAGGCATCCGCTAAGAAAGGATTTTGGGAAATTCCCACGGGAACCGCAAAAAATGGTTTAGTGGCCGATACTGACTAGCGTGTTCAAAGGACTGCAAAACCAGTCTGCGTCTTTCCTCCATGAGTTTGTTGGTGAAGTCCGAGATTTGTTTGGTTCCGTTAGAACGGTGAGTTTTAAAAATCTTATATCCGACCGTTTGGATAATTTCCACGAATCTGTTATTATTATCGTCCACATTATCGCAGTCTCCTAGGCATTCGAAGCGATTAAACAACTCGAGCTGAAATCTCTCTGGGTTTTGGAGCTGGAAAAAAATAAATAGTTTCGGCGCTGGTCGGAGAGTAGACTTCATCAGTCGACATATTTTTACATTGGTTTTTAGATTCAATGTGCCTCTTACCATTCGGTGATCGCTTCTTGTTTTTACTGAATTGATCACAGAGGGAAGGTCAAGGGAAGCCGCTGGATGCGGGTAGCGCAGAACTGGTCGTCGTGGAATATATATGCCTATGTCCAGCAGTGGACGTCCTTCGGCTGATATGATGATGATGATCACAGAGATATCATTGAATATTTGCCTTCTCATCGACAAAATGAAGAAAATTTCGTTCTTCATTACGTCATTGGGATGCAACCATGTCCACTTCCGCTGTTTTGACTTTTTGAAGAAGGAGTTCATCATAAGTTCATCATACACCGTTTTCATCAACTTAAGTGGCAATGGGCAGGGCACATAGCTCGTAGAACAGATGGCTGTTGGAGTAGTAAATTTCTCGAGTGGTGACCACGCACGTAGCGTAGGCAGGCCTCCCACTCGGTGGACCGATGACCTGGTGAAGTTCGCGGGAAGCCGTTGGATCTGGGCAGGGCAGAACCGGTCGTCGTGGAAGTCCTTGGTGGGGGGGGGCCTATGTCCAGCAGTGAACGTTCTCCGGCTGATATGATGATAATGAGGAAAATGATACCGTTTTTACGATAGAGCAAAAACAAAAAAAACCTCTAGAAAACCTGTTTCTTATACGGGGAACAACTAAATTTATTTAATGATCATTATTTGATAGTGATTTGTATAACAATCACTAACAAATAATAATCATTAAATAAATTTAGTTTTTTAAATTTGATTTGTGTACAACTAAATTTATTTAATGATTATTATTTGTACGGGAACACTTTTTTAATTTTTATTATTTGTTAGTGAATTCCATATAATAACACATATTAGTGAAAATTTCTGCCAGACACCTATTACGGTTTCATAGATACACTGTTTTAAAAGTTGGACAAACAGACGGACGGACGGACAGCGTAGGATTAGTGATAGAGTCCCCTTACATGGTACGGAACCTGATGCTAATGGAAAATTATTGACTCTCTACAAATCGATCAGTTGTAATTTTCCAATTTTGTGTATATTTGTTACGAATTTTGCTACGAATAATTCGTTTCTCTGCGTGATCGAATCAGAAACGAGGAGATCCGCACGAGAACTAAAGTAACCGACATAGCTACTACACTAGCCTACACTGACTTGATAAATGTTAGCCGGACTCTTCTCTTCCTAGACAAATGATATAGAAGTGGTTTGCTGATTTTAAACGTGGTCGTACGAGCACCGATGATTAAGAGCGCCCTGGTCGCTAGTGATTCCAGAAATCGTTAAAAAAGTGGAAAATTTAGTTTTGGACGGCCGCAAACTGGAATTACGGGAGATAGCTGACATCGTGAAGATATCAGAAGGCAGTGTTTTTACCATTTTTCTCAAAATGGGTACCGCGTTTGCTCACTATTGAGAATAAGCAACAACGGGTTGAATATCCGAGAAGCTGCTGTCTGGAGATATTCAGTCGCAACAAAAATGATTTTTAAGCTATTGTATAGCTTTTATCGCAGGCTTTGAGGGGACCGAATCAAGAAATTTCGTAACGAAAATAAAACCTGACACCCAAAAAAAAGTTATTATATGGCGATGGCGATTAATGATGGCGATTGATGATGGCTATTGACGATGGTGATTGACGATGGCGATTGACGATGGCGATTGACGATGGCGATTGACGATGGCGATTGATGATGGCGATTGACGATGGCGATTGATGATGGCTATTGATGATGGCTATTGATGATGGCGATTGATAATGATGATGATGATGATGATGAACTTTCTTAGTGTTAATTTATTACATAAACATCCCGCGCCCCAAGGACTATATGGTACTGGTAAATACTGCATAAATAAAAAATAAATAAATAATTATGATTGCATATGCAATAGCTTTACCGCGGCAGTCCCCGAGTGCCACACGTCTTTTTTTATGCGTTATGTGGGTAGTGTAGTGTAGGGTAGTGTAGTGTAGGGTAGTGTAGTGTAGTGTAGGGTAGGGTAGGGTAGGGCAGTGTAATGTAATGTAAGGCGGTACGTAGTTCGCCGGGACAGCTAGTTTCTTATAAAAATGATTTGTCCAACCTTTCAAAATACGCTTGAGATTCAGCTATAACTTCCTTGTCAGAGGTAAATATCTTCCCAGCTAGCTGTTTTTTGAGGTTTGCAAAGAGATAGAAGTCGCTAGGTTCTAAAGCTGGCGAGTATGGGGGATGAGGCAGCAGTTCAAAACGTAACTCTTGTAATTTGGCCATTGTAGCTACGGACTTTTTCTTCTGCGTATGATATTTATTGTTTTAAACGCGTCAGTAATGTTATATAATATTCGCTGTTGATCTTCTTTCCTTTTCCAAGATAGTCTATGAAAATAATTCCATGTGAACCCCAAAACACGGATGCTATATCTTTCCCAGCCGAAATTTGCTTTTTTAGGCACTTTGCTCGGCTTTCACCGGCAGCTGTCCGCTAAGCAGTTTGCCGATTGGACTCCGGTGTATAGTTGTGGATCCATGGTCAAATAACGCATAAAAAAAAGACGTGTGGCACTCGGGGACTGCCGCGGTAAAGCTATTGCATATGCAATCATAATTATTTTATTTTTATTATATTACTAGCTGTCCCGGCGAACTTCGTACCGCCTTACATTACATTACACTGCCCTGCCCTACCCTACACTACCCTACACTACACTACACTACCCTACCCTACACTACCCTACCCTACCCTACATACACTACACTACCCTACCCTACCCTACATACACTACACTACACTACCCTACCCTACACTACTCTACACTACCCTACACTACACTACCCTACCCTACCCTACCCTACCCTACCCTACCCTACACTACCCTACCCTACCCTATCCTATCTCTCAAGTTGGATCGAACTGCACATGGTGTGCGAATTTTATTATAATCGGTTAAGTGGTTTAGGAGTCCATTGAGGACAAACATTGTGACACGAGATTTATATATATTAAGAAGATTAGACAGTATTTTTTCCTATCAAAAAGCAATGCTTTATTAATATTCGAAATTCGTGTTTTTCCATTGTATTTAAAATTTACAACAATGTTTTTTTAAGGCTCATAGTTTTTAAAGTTTTGGCGGGAATCTATTAAAAAATTTTAGGCGACGTTTTAAGGTTGGAATTTATTAAAAAAAATAATTCTTTTTTAAATACAAGAAAAAAGTTGTTATCCTACGGACTTATTGAGTGACGTGTTACATAGAGCAATAACACATCGGTGACTTTGGCCTCAGTGTGAACTGCAAAAAGAACCATCCTTGTGTCTGCTTGTTTGTGGGTCCCACTAAGGTCACGACCCTTGACAGTGGAATCTACTTGTAACTTATCTTTGAATCCACCTAAGAGCATCTCTTCTAATGATCCAAAGTCATGCTTTAAAGCTTCTTCCTACAGAAACCATTCGATATCAGCTTTATTTTCAAGTATGGAGAAGAAGGTTTTCCAAACTTTGGGCAGGGAAATATTTCAGTTACTGATGACTATTCGAACAGGACAAAATCATTTTCTTCTTTTATTCCTGGCTTCTCCTTTCAGACAACACGGAAACACCTCCACACAGTAAACTATAGCTCGAGAACCATCATTTATACGACTAGGTGGCAGTGGGCAGGGCACATAGCTCGTAGAACAGATGGCCGTTGGGGCAGTAAAGTTCTCGAGTGGCGACCGTGCATCGGAAAACGTAGCGTAGGCAGGCCTCCCACGCGGTGAACCGACGACCTGTTGAAGATCGCGGGAAGCCGCTGGATGCGGGCAGCGCAGGACCGGTCGTCGTGGAAATCCTTGGGGGAGGCCTATGTCTTTCGGCTGATATGATGATGATGATGATGATTTAAATGACATTTTCTAGGTTAATTCATAAGTTTTAAAATGTATACATATAGTTTTCTCATAGCTCCTGTCACTTTCCTACAAATTAAAACGAATATAATGAAAATATTTTTTCACGTTTTCATTTAATGTCGAAGGCCTTATTTCAAAAACTGCTTATCGTAAATTTAGCATTGGTGTTTAGGCGATTTAATGTAGATTAACTGCTTACAATTTTTTTGCAAATTAAAAAAACCACAGCTAGGGACACTTCGGATGGGGAAAAGGGGAGAAGGGAGGAGGGGAGCGGTGGCAAGCCGTCATTTTTTGTTCAGCGGGGTCGAATTAGTAAGAAAACAACGTCTACCAAAAAAAATATGATTTGCTTCTAGACTAATAACGGAAGCCTTTTTCAAGTTTTTGTCTAGACTATTTCGTGACGTGTCGGAATGCTTCAAACCTCGAACTCGGGAAAAATGTCATTAAACTTACACTGAAACAATTTTTTTTTATTTAAAAATGTTTTTGTGTTTGCATTTAAGAGCCACAAACAAGAAACAACGCCGATAATTATCAAAGAAAATAATTACCTTGATAATTTCGAACCCTGGTGAATAATTTACTTTTTTTACACCCCATGCGAACGCTTAAAAATTAACACAATGCAATGTAATACTCGTACTTATATCAAACTAGCTGTTTCCCGCGGCTTCACCCGCGTGGACCACGTTTCTATGACTTTTCGAGGGTGCGCAGTGCGCGAGCCGCAAGCGGCTCGCGAGCGTGGTAAAAAGTAGCCTATGTCTGAATCCAGGTCCTAATCTATCTACCTACCAAATTTCAGCCAAATCCGTTCAGTAGTTTTTGCGGGAAAGCGTAACAGACAGACAGAGTTACTTTCACATTTATAATATTAGTAGGGATTAGTAGGGATAATATCAAATCAGACTCAGATCAAATAAAAGTTCAGGATAGACCCCACGTAAATTCAATGTGAAGCCAATCAAAACTACTCCAAACCTGTATGTACAATGGAGTAGTTTTACTCGATAATATTTGCTAAGACGTAGTCGAAGACACGCACACAGGCACACACACTGATACTGCACACATGTTTCAAAAAGTGGCTACAGCCTGACAGTTCGCAACATTATATCTAAACCTCTTTGATTTAAGTTATCAGAACGATTTATCAAAAAAGTGTTAACGGAAATGAAACATTTTAGATCTCGACAGTAAAGCAAAAATTTGGTAGGTATTTTTACAAATTAAATTTATCGGGGGTAAACGATCCGGGGACGCAGGAGACGAGTGCAACTGAGAATGGAATAACCCTTTTTTTTGTCATCACAGTACCTTCTTCACTCCTTTGCCGCTCGAAAGTACAAAGAATCATCAAAATCTGTTCTCAGACGGGGCGAAAATATCGCGTGAAGTACACACAAAAAAATACAGTTGAATTAAGAGCTCCTCCTTTTTGGAATTCGTGTAAAAAATTCTAAACAGCACTAATTTATTTTCGTCGTTGATAACTGTTTATTTTATGTGCATTTCATCTCATCAGCTCATATATACGTCCCCACCGATGGGCTTTAGCCTACCCTGAATTAGGGCGATCGGGCCTTAGTTGACCACGCGGGCCCAGTGTGGGTTGGTCAGCTTCACAAACAACCTTCGAGTTTCTTAGAAGGCGTGTGCAGGTTTCCTCACGATGTTTTCCTTCACCGTAAGAGTGTCGGATAAACGTACATATGAGATCGAAATTCGAAAACACATTGGTACATGACACGACTCGAACCACGACTTCCCAGATAGGAGGTAGCGCCCCTTGCCGTTGCGCTATCGACACTATATTCATTTATTCTAAATTTATTACTTCATCGATTAACACAAAATTTTTAAAAATGTCAAGTAAATTATTAGTTCCTATTCTCATCACAGTCATCTCACTAACTTATGTTTTAGTAAAGGTGTTTTTCCTACCTTGCTTAAACGGGCTACCGTAATTACAATTTACAAGAATGGGGACAGGGATGACGTAAACAAGACCAATCTCATTGTTACCTACCATTTCGAAATTCATTGAAAAACTTGTAAACATTAGACTATCCAATTACCTAAACAAATACAATATACTTTCAGAGACCCAGTATGGGTTTAGAAAAGGTAAATCAACGGAAGATGCCGTAATAGCCCTGAGTTCTTTAATAACCAAATATTTAGATCAAGGTAATAAGTGTATGTCTGTCTTTATTGACCTAAAAAAGGCTTTTGATACCGTTTCTGTTCCCGTTCTTGTACAAAAACTCGAAACTATAAGCATTCTTGGTCCTCCACTTGCTTTATTCAAAGATTACCTGACCGATCGTAAAGAACGGGTAAAAATAGGACAGTACATAAGCCAAGATTTGAATGTCAATTATGGTGTTCCACAGGGAAGTGTGCTGGGCCCAACCCTGTTTTTATTTTACATAAACGATCTTTGTAACCTTAAAGCAATGAACACAGAAATTTTCTCTTACGCAGATGATACGGCTCTTGTTTTTCATGGTCCCACTTGGCTTGCTGTTCGTAATCTTGCTGAATCAGTAATCGCAAAGGTTGCAAAATGGCTAAATGCCAATTTACTTACGCTTAATGTATCTAAAACTAAATATATGTGCTACAATATAGATAGGAGAACAAGCCCAGATAATGAATTGCAAGTCAAGATTCACACCTGTATTTCTATCCCTGATGCCTCTTGCTCATGTCCCCAAATAGAAAGTCTATAAAGTACTTGGGAGTATTGTTGGATCCTCTTTTAGACTGGTACGCCCACCTGGAACTAGTGTCCGGCAGAGTTCGTAAGTCGATATGGATATTCAAAAATCTAAGACCCATTGCTGATTTTATACTCTTAAAGAGAATATATGTTACTCTAGTTCAGTCGCTTATAGACTAGGGGAGACCGAGGAGGGTTGTGACAATTTTTCGTTAAACTCGCATATCTTAGTCAAAAAAGGTTTTACATCTATGAATTATATACCATAACATAGTTAGGTCTATACATTAAGTGAGCCAAACATAAAAATAAATAAAAGCAAACAGGAACCATGAGAAAATAAACAAAAACTAAAACAACTCACACTGTCACAAATCTCCTAGTACCGAGGTAATTTGTGACAGAGATCGAGGTAATTTGTGACAGCTATGTTTTTGGCAATTAAAAGGAACATAAATTAATGTAACGCTACTATTAGTGAAAAATAGTATAGTGTGTCATGTAGTTGACATTGTAAGAGGTTGCGGCATCTCTGAGAGGTACACCCCTTAGTGTCATCTCCTCATATGCCAGTTCAAAGATTTCGACACTAGACATGCCCCTATCAGTTTTCCTCACGTATTTATTAGGCATTCTAAAACAACAAAATACCTAAATGCAGCATAAAAAGCTTAATTATGAAGCAAAATATTATTGTTAGAAAAAAATGAAGTCTAAAAAGTCACAAATTATTATTGTTAGAACAAAAAAGGAGAGTTGTGACAAGCTGTCACAATCCTCCTAGGTGCAAAAAATCGTGCTTCGGTCCGAATAATAATTCATAACCTCCAAACACGAGGTGATCCCAAAAAAACAATATCGTGCTATTAATCTTAAAGAACCAATGCATATTTGAAAAAATTACACACCACCACGAACAAAGCAAGTATCGAACCAAAGGGTTTCAAAGTTTTGGTCTAAAACTTACTTTGAGCAATTTTTTGGACGCCGACGTCGTACAGCCGCAACCGTTTCCTGTGGGCCACCGCCGCGTACTACACAAAATGGCGCGACGAAATAGCAGTATAAGCGCGACGTTGCCAGCTCGCTAACGGTCATAAGTTCCGAGAAATCGACTTTGTAACAACTCTCCTCTGTCACAACCCTCCTCGGTCTCCCCTACTGTATATCAGTTTGGGTTGGTGCGACCAAAACATATTTCCTAGATATGGAGCGGGCGCAGAGAGCGCTGTTAAAGGTCATGTGCTGTAAGCCCTTTAGATTAGACAGAGCAGCTTTACTTATTCAGTAATCTACTCACAGTAAGAAAACTTTACATACTTCGAATCATCCTAAAAAAACATAAATCGTTCCCCTATGATCCTAAAATAAACTCTAAAAGAAATAAAAATATAATACCTATAAAAGATAGATTAATAAATAGAACTACTTTTGCTTCACGCCAGTTTAATAATCGATCTTCCTATTTGTATAACAAAATTAACAAACTTCTGCTCATCTATCCAATGAACCTGCCTGAGTGTAGAAAAACTCTAATACTATGGTTAGAATCCCTCAGCTATGATGAAGCCGAACGCCTTCTTAAGGTTTTAGCGTGAATCACAAACACAACACACACGCATACATGCACACACGCACACACACACACACACACACACATACATACACACACACCAAAATCCACTTGCATCAATTCAACATCTTTGTTTTTCTTTTAGTTAAAACTTTAGCATAGTTTTGTTCACATTTAGTAGATATACCATGTTCAGCTTAAATATACTCTTTTATTTGCCAATAATTATATATACCATAGACTAAGCGATGGAAGAGTGAGATTTCCTAACACAGGTATTTTTTTTTACCTAAAAGGAGGTCTCAGCCTTAAAAAGCCGATAATTTTTGGTAACCAATAAACAATTTTCATTTTTTTTCATTTTTATCGATTTAAAATTGTACAAGTCCCAGCATATAGTTAGCTTAGCTGTGAATTACCTGCAGTACCTACATTCAGTGAAATTTGCAAGAAGTCAGGTTTTTTTTTGCTTACAATAATGTTTATTTTATACCCATTTATCAGTTCACTTCTTATTGAGTTGGTCGTTTGTTACAAACTCAAAACATGGACTCGTTTCGGATTGATGATGATGGATGACGTGTACGGTACGCGTAGGCCGTATGAAATATGTCTTAGATCTGTTTCGCATAGTTTCGGTGCACACAACTTTACTGCTGTGTATACACACATTCTGTAGCCTTAATCTGATGTTTCGGGCAGTCAACGTTGTTCATGTCATGTGTGTGCAGAACATTCGTATTTTACCGTAACTAAGCTCTGTCGCCCGACTTAAATTAACTAGAACTTACGAGACATGCATCAGAAAAGACGTCGATGGAGCATCAATTGCTCAGGTTTCACTGGGAATGAGTTCCACAAGAAGAAATCAAAAATCTCATCAATTTTTGCAATAACCAGTGCAGTCAAAGGCACAGATGAGATTGATTTCAATTGACTTTAACACGGAAAAACAATTTATTTATTTCTTTGTGTATTTAAATACAACTGACGAAAGACATAAAAATAGTAAAAAAACTCACTGAGTCACTCCACTGCACGTACAAATACGCACACATTTTCAAGCGACTTCCAAAAAGGAGGAGGTTCTCAATTCGTCTGTAAGTTTTTTTTTATGTATGTTACCTCATAACTTTGAACTGGGTGAACCGATTTTTATGAATCTTTTTTTATTTGAAAGCTAGTTTTTCCGGTGTGGTCCCATATAAATTGTATCAAAATCAGTGTAGTACTTTATTAGAAAATTCACAAAAACCAAAAATAATAATGCAAAATTGTACTAATTTGTTGCAATGGAAGTCGGTTTTTTGACGTGTTTAGCGTTTTCAATTATTATTTTTAGTTTATTGGACTCTAATAGAGTCGAAGAAGTCCAATAAAGTGTAAAAAGAGGAGGAGAGTAGGAGTCGGGCTCGAACGTATAGAATTTCGTTGTGATTTTGTATGTTCCGTCATTTGTTTTTAGAAATGCCATTTCTTGCCCATTGTATGAAGTGTCCGAGGTGCTCTCTAGTTTGCGACCTCACCCCCTCGTCACCCAGATTGGTTGTAGTTTGGTTCTCGAACGTATAGAATTTCACTGTGATTTTGTATGCTCCGTCATTTGTTTTAGAAATGTCATTTCTTGCCCGTTGTATGAAGTGTCCGAGGTGTGCTTATAGTTTCCCTATGTCTATCCGTCTGTCTGCCTGTCTATCCGCGGCTTAGCTCAGAGACTATATTTTGTACTACAAAGCTGTGATTGGCATGGAAATCCCTACTAATCCCTACTATATATATAATATATAATATAATATATAATATAATAATATTTATAATTTATAATTTTATATTTTATAATTTTATAATCCCTACTAATATTATAAATGCGAAAGTAACTCTGTCTGTCTGTTACGCTTTCCCGCAAAAACTACTGAACGGATTTGGCTGAAATTTGGTAGGTAGACAGATTAGGACCTGGATTAAGACATAGGCTACTTTTTACCACGCTCGCGAGCCGCTTGCGGCTCGCGCACTGCGCACCCTCGAAAAGTCATAGAAACGTGGTCCACGCGGGTGAAGCCGCGGGAAACAGCTAGTACGTAATAATCAAGCCGACAAAGTTGTACGATATCTTGAAGCACTTTTTTAGAGTACCTCCCCTACATGTAAAGAGGGAGTAATTTTTTTGTTGTTGAAGTACCCTATCGTATGAGATATCGTTGTATAGGTCTTTCAAAACTACTGGGGGTTTGCAAAAACCACTTTTCGATTTGAAGTGCCAATTTTTGTTAGTCAAGTGCCTCCCCTCCCCCTGCCAGCTAAAGCGCTATTTCAGGACATCTGAAAAAAAAAGGAAATAGTAGGACATGTAATCAATTTAAAAGGAAAACTATCACGGCCAAGTAGGTTTTCTTAGTTTAGGAGTAATAGTCGACCAACATGAGATGTGCAGTAGGATTTGTAAATAGTTCATAGATTTTCCATACAATATATTCTATTACCAACTGCAAATATAATTTTGTTTTTTAAATATAAATTCATTTTTGAACAGACTACGGCAACCTACTTTGTGCAAGTCCGATTACTGATATCCAAAATGAAGATCTCGAAAAGATCTATGATTTCTCTTAAAAAACTAGAAGTGCAGGATCAATAGATTCCGAGTTTTTTGGAGTTTACTGGACTCTAAAACCGTTTACATATTATGCTACGCAAACTAAATCTATAAATGCACACGAAGCTCGTCAACGTTGCCGAAGCTCATCAATATTATATGTCCGTGTAAATCGTGTGTCAAATTGCAGTAAGCCGCTCCGGCCCCTCTCATCACTCTAGCACTCTTCACAGCTCTTTAACTTCAACAACTCGTAAAAACGGCACGTTCAGGAAAATCTAAGTGCGTCACGATTCTTGAAGTCAATATGGGCGCCAAACCGCTAATAAATCAAAATGTAGTTTGAGTGTTGAACACGAATTGAAATAAGGCATCTTCGGATAGGTGCCCAATGAACGTTAATAAGTATAGTGACCTCGATATGATGAAATATTTCCAAATAATTTCGGTTTGTATATGGGAGGTACTTTACTACGATTTTTCCTAGAATAATTAAGAACCCAGTGCAGTAGGACATATTAAGTTCTAGTTAATCACGTTTCATTAAAATGGTTAGTCATTTTTGATAAAATGTAACAAAATGCCTGGATTTGTATGGGAGGTACCTTATTCCGATTTTCCTTGGAATAACAAACATCTGCTTGCTGTAGGCCATAAAAAGTTATAATAACGTACCGAATTTCATCAAAATTGTTAGAGCCATTTGTGAGAAAAAAAAGTGATTTTTAAACACATTTAAAAGTGTGCTTAAAGAAATATTTAAAATAAATTATTTTGATTTAATTTGATACTATAGTGGCAACCCTAAAAATTAAGAATGGGGAAATTGGAAAAAAAAACGGCTGGAGATCTAAAAATTATAATGCCTTAACCCAAGTTTCACCCAAATCCATCCAGTAGTTTGGGAACTAGAGCACCGGACGGACGTACAGACACTCACACACACACTCATTCTCTTTTTTACACATCTCAACATCGATTTTTTTGCCATCACAATACCTTCTTCACTCCTTAATGTTTTTTAAAGTTAATTAATGTTTAGAAGTATGTACAGTTGTTATCAGTTGATGAATCGTTCTAAGTTGCACTCACACTAAAAACTAAAAATTATGTATGTAAGTATATTTAAGTCATTATAATAAATACGACGCAATATCAAAGTGGGGACGCCGCAAACGTAATAATAGTAAGTATCGAAACAGAGAATCACTTTTTTAATCGGTTAAAATGCATTGTATTAGGCCGTACACATACATGTTTTTTTTTGTATGACACCAAAGCAAGACATACCGTTACTAATAAATAATGAGCGCATATATTGCAATATATATAATTGAAGGATAATATAACCTTTTGCGTGGCTCAACCAACAGTCATTGAGAGGCAGTGACGAAATTTAATTATTTATTTTTATAATAAGTTTAGCAATTCTGAGAGCTATGTCGGTTACTTTGGTTCTCCTACGGATCTCCTCGTTTCTGATTCGATCACCTAGAGAAACTCCGAGCATAGCACGCTCCATTGCCCTTTGGGTGGCCTTCTTATGAGGCCCATAGTAAGCGACCATGTCTCAGTTCCGTATGTCATCACTGGCAACACACACTGGTCGAAGACCTTGGTCTTAAGACACTGCGGTATCTGGGACGTAAAGATATTGCGAAGCCTCCCGAACGCTGCCCAGCCGAGTTGGATTCGACGATTAATCTCTTTCTCGAAGTTGGATCTACCTAACTGGACTGTTTGTCCCAGGTATACATATTCGGTAAAAACTTCGAGTGTACAGCCTCCAACCTTTAGAGGAGAAGGTATGACACGGACGTTTGACATAGTTTTCGTCTTGTCCATTTTCATTCTAAGACCCACTTGTTGAGAGGCTCTACTGAGGCCATCGAGCATTGTGCCTAAGTTATCCATAATCTCAGCCATGACCACGATATCGTCAGCGAATCGAAGGTGGGTGATGTACTCGCCGTTGATATTGATGCCGAATCCACCCCAGTCCAAAAGCTTAAAAACATCTTCCAGGGCGGCGGCGGCGGTGAACAGTTTCGGAGATATAACGTCTTCCTGTCTCACCCCTCGCTGCAGCTGGATAGGTTCCGAGTTTTGATCCTGGAGGCGAACCGACATGGTGGCGTTTTCATACAAACACTTCAGCACTTCGATATATCGATAGTCAATTTGGCACCTCTGGAGAGACTGTAACACAGCCCAAGTTTCGACCGAATCGAAGGCTTTCTCATAGTCCACGAACGCCAAGCATAGTGGCTGATTGTACTCTTCGGTCTTCTGTATAATCTGCCGCAGCGTATGTATGTGGTCTATGGTACTAAATCCTTTTCGGGAACCGGCTTGTTCGGGAGGCTGGAAGTCGTCAAACCTACGTGCGAGACGATTCGTAATGACTCTCGAAAACAGTTTGTAGACATGGCTCAGAAGTGAGATGGGTCTGTAGTTCTTCAGCAGGGTATTGTCGCCCTTTTTGAAGAAAATCACGACCACACTTCTGTGCCATGCCTTAGGCGTTTGTCCCTTAAGTATAACGGAATTAAATAATTTCTGAAGAGCTTTAAGTACCGGTGTTCCACCTGCTTTCAGAAGTTCAGCCGTAATTCCATCATCACCCGGTGCCTTAATGTTTTTAAGCTGTTTGAGCCATTCTAATCTCGTACAGGCTGACGTCCGGGATATCTTCGGTATAGTGTCGGGTAAGTCTAGCTCTTGGGTCTTTAGCCAGATTGCTGACAGGCAGACGTGTGGTCGTGTACAATTGTCCATAGAACTTTTCAACTTCTTCCAGCAACTCAGTCTTAGATGATATGATCCTGCCATCCTTAGTCTTCAGCTTGGTCAGTTGGCTTTGACCAACAGACAGATCTCTCGCGAACATTTTTGAGCCTTTGTTGTTCTCAATCGCCTCTTTAATACAATTTGAATTATAGTGGCGCAAATCGCGAGTTAGAGACTTAGAGATCTGCTTGTTTAGTTGCCGATACTGAGTAGCATCTTCAGAGGACTGCAAAACCAATCTGCGTCTTTCTTCCTTGAGTTTGCTGGTGAAGTCCGAGATTTTTTTGGTTCTGTTTCAACGGCGAGTTTTAAAAATTTTAGACCCGACCGTTTGGACAATTTCCACGAACCTGTCGTTATATTCGTCCACATTCTCGCAGCATACATACAAATCTAAATAATCTAAATCTACGTTAATTCAATGAGTATCTTACGTTAGAAATTCGTGTTGGCTGGCAAACTAGGAAAAATATGAACCCAAAACACAGTACTTCCTGAAGCTTACTAGCAACTAAACTACAACATATATAGATATAACAATTTTATTTTTGCATAGATAAAGTATGCCCCCTACAGACACTGTGTGCACCAGTAATTGATAGCGGCAATCGATGACATGACAGCAACTGACAACGTGCTGAAGATGACTAAATGCGGCCGCGCCCCGCCATTAAATGATTAAGAACTTCAATACAATGCAAAAACTTCAAACAACTTACAAAAGCTGAAAAGAGGCTATTTAGCTTTGTATAAATCATCGATATCAGACAAGCAACTTCGGCATAGTAAAGCAATCAAGTTTATTAAACCAAGTCTATTAAAACAGAAAACGAAACCGTACCTACCATTGACATTGAGCAATAACAAAAGTGTAAAAAGATTATTAGAACAAAATCCCTGAGTGCCCTAAAAAAGATTGGATTATTACAACAAAATCCCTGAGTGCCCTAAAAATATTGGATTATTAGAACAAAATCCCTTAGTGCCCTAAAAAAGATTGGATTAGTAAAGCAAAATCCCTGAGTGTCCTTAAATAAGTTACAGCGGCAAATAAAACTTTGTTTTGGTTAACCGCCTCCGTGGCGTGGTTAGTCCATTCGCTTGACACCAGGAGGTCGCGGGTTCGATTCTTGGTGGGGTCAACTTGTAAGACTCGGTTTGGTTGTTGGTAGGGCAATTTCTAAACCCGCCTGGCTGGCTACCACCATCTTATCTACGTCTTGCCGCCAAACATCAGTGTTACCAACATTGATATGTTCCGGCTTGAAGATAAGATTGCGTTGGGGAATCTTGGTAAACCCGCTTCCATCTTCGGCATCATCGTCACTTACCATCAGGTGAGATAATGCCAAGGGCTTTTCAACTAAGAATAAAAATAAAAATAGAAGATTTAAAAGCAAAAAAACTGAAAAAAATTGTCCTCGCTATCGGCAAAATAAAATATAAAGATTGAATTATCAGAGCTAAATACATGATGGTCCCAATATAAGAAACAGTGGCAAATAAAACTTTACTGAAGAAAAACAATAGGTGCTTACTACTAAAGTAATTTCTAAAACTTAAGTAGCAGTGGGCGTGGCATATAAGTCGTAGAACAGATGGTCGTTGGGGCAGTAAAAATCTTGAGTGGCGACCGCGCCACCGGAAGACGTAGCGTAGGCAGGCCTTCTACACGGTGGACCGACGACGCAGGACCGGTCGTCGTGGAAATCCCTAGGGGAGGCCTTAGTCCAGCAATGGAATCTTTCGGCTGATATGATGATGATGATGATTACCTAGTACTTAAAGAGAAATCATAGATCTCATCGGGATCTTCATTTCTGATGACACCTGTCAAATTTAAAACTGCTATAACTCGGAAACTCAGATCTGTGGGAAACTCCTTGCCCTTGACTCCTGTGCAGGGACAAATGATAGGTCTCTGAGAAGTTTTTGTTTCGGATTACAGCTGTCAAAATTAAATCGGCCATATTTCAGAAACCATTGATCTTACCAAAAACATTTCATGTAAAGTTGGTTGCCAAGACTCGCTCATAATATGATCACTGTTAAAAAGTTAAGTATAAGAACTTTAGTAAAGCCAACCTTTAGCTGAGCTCTGATTTTTGCTCATAGCCTACGGGGCCTATCCCATTTCCAGGGTAGGTCTTTGTCCAGCAGTGGACGTCTTTCTCCTGATATGATGATGATGATCATCTGTAATTACAAAAAATATTTTTTTCGTTCATGAAAACTACACAGCTCTATTATTTGTGGTTCCTACGCAATCGCTTGGCAGTCGCGTGCACAAGGAGTTTTTAATTTGGTATTTTGGTGTTTTAGAGCTAGACCGATAATTCGCGCTCCCGCGGGGCGGACGGGAATCGTTGTCATCCAGACGCGTCAGTGGCGCGGACGTTGGTGCTCCGACGCACTTTGTATTTTTATATTTAAGCGCTTCTGGTGTAGCAAACACTCTGCCGTGCGTCGCAATGGTATACAGTCGCTGTAGATATCGACACGGAAAGAGTAATCCCAAAAAACATTAATTTTTTACGGTTTTGTCCATCTAGTCCTACTGGCAGTTCTACTAGTAGAACTATTTGGATTAAAAAAGTCCAGTCTGTTCTATGTAATTATGTTCCACAGGGTAGAAAAAGACCAGTCCCGGAAACTTAAACTGGGGTTTCTACTTATCCATACTGAACAACTTTCTCAAAAGAACCCATACTGAATTCTCGAAAAAAATTTTGGACATCCCATACAAAATTGGCCGATTAGTTGGCTAATTTGTTCATAAATAAGTCGAATTTTTTTTTCGAGAATTCAGTATGTGTTCCTGGAGAATGTTGTTCAGTATGATGAGTAGAAGCCCCTGTTTAAGTTTCCGGGAGTGGTCTTTTTACACCCCTTATATTAGTGTTTATTTTAAAAAATAAGCTTTGCTTGCTTGGCGGCTTGACTATATAATTTTAATATTTAAGCCCCCAAGCCAGCTAATTTATTTAATATTATAAATGTGAAAATGTGTTTGTTTGTTTATTACCTTTTCACGCTTTAACACCCAATCCCAAGTATATACAAGTATATTAGTACTAATGTTAACTGTAACTAAAGTGGCACGCCTTGGAGGAGACATGTCCAGAAGTAAACTAACGAGGGCGAGAATTTTTTTCGCTAAATTTTAATGTTTGGTCATTACTCATTCATATCAGCTCATATACGTCCCCACCGAGGGGCTCGAGCCTACCCTGAATCAGGGCGATAGGGCCTTAGTCGACCACGCGGGCCCAGTGCGGGTTGGTCGACTTCACACAGAACCTTTGAGTTTATTCGCAGGTATGTGCAACTTTTCTCACGATGTTTTGTAAGAGTGTCGGATAAACGTACATATGAAATCGAAATTTGGAAACACATTGGTACGTGGCAAGATTCGAACCACGAACTCCCAGACTGGAAGCAGCGGCCCTTGCCATTACACCACCGACGCACTCATTAGGTAGAAGAGAGAACATAGTCATCAAGAGGGCGGGGAGCGGGGGGGGGGAATGGCTGGTACGGACGGTCAGCGCTGACGTCTACTACAGACAAAAACAAGCCAAATTTAACCAAATCTAAGAACACTTTTTATTAAAACAAGGAGATTTAAAATTTTTCTCACTAAGAAATTGCTGTCTACGCATCCAAGTGTTCACTCTCCTCCAATATCCCAAGTTTGGCCTAATCGAAGGACATTGTAAACTAGGTACTTAGGGTGCGTACCTTCATGTAGTTATAAACAAAATACATCACTGAGTATAAGTGCGTTTTAACTTTTAAGCAACTGAAGAGTGAGCCTTAGCGAAGGAAGTAAAGGGAGTAAAGAAGATATTTATCATCATCATCATCATATCAGCCGCAAGAAATCCACCGCTGGACAACGGCTTCCCCTAAGGATTTCCACGACGAACGGTCCTGCGCTGCCCGCATCGCACGATCTTCACCAGGTCATCGGTCCACCGCGTGGGAGGCCTGCCTACGCTACGTTTTCCGGTGTGCGGTCGCCACTCGAGAACTTTACTGCCCCAACGGCCATTTGTTCTACGAGCTATGTGCCTTCACTTCTATGTAAATCATACATAGGTAGAACAAACTGTCGTTTTTGACACGTGAAAAAAGGTAAAACAAATGACTAGCAGTCTTCATCCCTATTCAAAATGGCAAATTGAGAAAACAATTACTAATGTGAAATGTACATATGTATTAAATGTGTCATATTTTTTGAAGTGAAACTTCTATATAGACGGGGGGGTATTAGGTTTTTTCTGTCACGAAGAAGCGTTACGTCACGAAGAAGCGTTACGGTCACGAAAAAGCGTTACGGTCACGAAGAAGCGTTCTATACAGGGTGGGAAGGAGTATACCGACAGATTTTAACCATGGATTCCTGGTGGTATTATGAGTAAATAATGTTATATCAACATGGGTCTAAAACTGCCTTATTAACTTACTTAATTTCTGGAACAAAAAAATCAATTAACGATAGTAATCCCTTCTGAACGAAACCTTAGTCTAAAGAGTGAAAAAGAAAACTTCACACTTCACGAACGACTCCGACAACATACGATAAACGACGAGTGAAGTCAACGTCAGTATGATACTTTGAGGCAACAAACGTCAGATAAGATTAAGTCATATTATTAGGGCGTGTTAACCTTGAGATTTTTTGAACTTGCGAATTATTAAAAAAATTAATATCTCGAAAATAAGGCTTTACTGGCCCATATTTATATATTTTTTTTGTCTAAATAGGCATTAGAATCTTTGGTTAAAATCTGTCGGTATACTCCTTCCCACCCTGTATAGACGGTTACGTTCTATAAGCGTTACGGCCGCGTGGAGGATATTTTATTTTTTTTAAATATTATTTTTGATCGTTTTTTGAAAAATATTTTTTTTATTTTTTTAATATAATAAAAAAAATACTGAAATAATTTTTAATACATTTGTTTGTTATTTTAAATATTTTTATTTGAAAAATGTGAAAAAAAATTTTTGTTTAAAAAATTTTTGAATAATTTTTTTCGAAATATTTTTTGGTTTAATTTTAAATGTTTTTTAGAAAAAATTTTTGATTTTTTTTATAAATTTTTAATTTATTTTTTTTAAATATTTTTTTGGAATGTTGAAAATATATTATTTTGTATTTATTTTTGAAATATACAGAGTGTCTGGTAATACAGACAACGGACACATTTTAGGAGGTGACTAAGGAAGATGAAACTGAACAACTTTTCTCGAGAAACACATGGCCCATTCCGAAAAAAAAAAAAAAGACGTGTGGCACTCGGGGACTGCCGCGGTAAAGCTATTGCATAGCATTTTGTATCAACTTATGCAATTATAATTATTTATTTATTTTATTCATGCAGTATTTCTTTTTCTGGTATTAATTTAAGTTACACTTTTTGAGCGTGGTGACCGATAAGAAAACAATTTTTTCTTTTATTAAATAAATAACAATATTTAGAAGTGATTATCGAATTTCGCGCGATGTACATTTATATAGATATAATATCATTATCATGTGCATTATCTATACACCAAAAACAAAGGTACTGAATAGTACACGTGCTTGGTTTGATGGTTTCTGTTATATACTTAATGAAGAATGAATTTATTTATATATATATATATATATATATATACATATTGAGAATCTAAATTGAGAATTTAAACTATACGCGTGTGTGTGTTTGTGTGTATAAAAGAGGGCTACTTTTAATATCGCTCATTTTAATATCAAAAATTTAGGTCACCTTTATAGCAGTATTATATTTTCAATTCAAAATTAATACTGCATTTGTGATAATAATAAAATGTATGTATATAGAGTACTCACTCATTTTCTTTCACTATTTTTTCGTGACTTTCTTCATTAATAATAAATGCACTTTGTTCATTCATATTTATTATTTATTTTCGCTTAACCGCGCTTTTATTACTTTCTTCATTAATAATAAATGCAGTTTGTTCATTCATATTTATTATTTATTTTCGCTTAACCGCGCTTTTTTACATCTTTGTTTTTTTTAAGCAATGGTAGTTGGAACTATACAGCCAAATATGGAATAAAATCTTTTTGTACTTTTTTTTTTAAGCAATGGTAGTTGGAACTATACAGCCAAATATGGAATAAAATCTTTTTGTACCTATCTCTATAAATACAAACAGCTGTGTCTTAAATAAAATCTTTTTGCATTTGATAAATAAAAAATAATCAAATCTTTTTTGTCATATGGAGGTATATACAGTTTATGAAAAGAGTTTTATTATTCTCCGAAAATGATCAAATCTTCTTATATGTTTGTTTTGACAACCGATATTGTTGCCATGGCAACCGAGCGTCAGGTTTTTCTTCGTTACGGAATTTCTGGATTCGGTCCCCGCGCTCAAAGTCTGCGATAAAATCTATGCAATAGCTTAACAATTGATTTCATGCAAGTAGGTCAGTTCATTAAAAGCCAACTTTGTATGAGAAGTCCATATTTTTTATGCGAATTGACCATTGGTGCTTTGTGAAAAGTTGTTCAGATTCGTCTTCTGATTCACCTCCAAAAATGCGTCCGTCTCTAACATTTTAACATATTTTTTTGTTTGTTTCGAATTAAAATCAGTTTTTTTTTGGTTCATAAAATAAAATATGTTTATAAAAAATGGATTCATAATGTCACTAACCTTACCAAATTATAATTTGCAGTATCGAAATGTATGCTGGGACACATAGTAGAAATGAAACTTCAACGGACAAGTGGAAAAACAAATGGCAACGGACAAGTGGCAAAACGAATTGCAATAAAAATTCACTTGAAGTTTTACGGGCAGATTGTTAATGTACTTGTCCAATTTGATGACCTTCAAGTTAAAAAATTTCTACTATGTGTCCCAGCATACATTTTTTTATAGATAAATTTTCAGGTAAGAGCGTTTTTCCCTAGGCGGATTTAATTAGGTTTTTAATTGAAATCAATAAACTGGGTTAGTTAGCGAGTTGCCTGCACGGTGACGGGCGGCGCAGCGGCGGCGGTGGCGGCGTGATTATGTACCTAGAGTAGTTGCACTGCGCACACACCGCGCCCTTGGAGAACACACAATAAAATGTATTTTTGGAACCGTCCATTGCCAACCACAGAGAAACATACGCGAAGAGGAAAGAAATACCGTGTGAAAATGTACTGCTGAGAATCGTAAACGTAATTTATGAGTAGACCACATTCATTTTTGTCTTTGTCGCATATAGGTTGGCTCGTAAATATTGAATCGATTAATAACGCTGACAGCCGGTGTTTACTCCCGCTCTGGTTACTTTACGAGAGCGCGGGCTATTCTCACTTCATCTATGCTCTGATGAACTCATATTGCACGTAAGCACACAATTTAGTCGAATGAGCTTTTTTAAACAAACACTTCTAAAAATGTTAAAGTTTACTGACGTTCTTGTTTTTAAAATCTATTGAAATCCACTTGCGCTATCACGTTTTCACGTTTCATGATAGCATTTTAGTTTGTCTCTCCGGTATTGGCTTGAAAAATAAATTGTATATTTGCTGCGCATATTTTCTCGCGTAGCCATAATTGTTAATTAACATTACAAACACGTTTACCTAGTAGAAAAACAAAGAGGTGTTTCAGACTTGATGAAAAATTTACAACCTACATTATTAGGATTTTTGACGCGTGACGTCTTTAAAATCACGGGTACCATGTCAGAAAACTGAAATGCAACCTATATAACCAGAGAGACTTAGATCTGTTTCCGGTGGAACAGGTCAATTATATAACTATCTCATTTCTTGGAACACGCAAACCTCATTAGTTATCCACTCCTTGAGGTTAGTTGAACTTTTTTCTAGTTAAACAAACGGCAGTGTGCCCCGACACAGCCTCCACCCGATTTTTTGGAATATGAACTACCCGCTGTAGTAGACCTTAATAAGTTCTATAGTTACTTACAAAATTTCATTTAAAATGTTACAGCTATATTTGACAAAAAAATAAATGATTTTAAATATGTTGCACCCTCAAAATCCAGGTACAAAAAATTGAAAAACGGCTTTGGTGATTTAAATATAATATCGCTATAACTTGCATTTTACCCAAATCCATAGAGCACTGGACGGACGCACAGAACCACACACATGCCTACATTATTTTGTGTTTTATTTATTCTATACTAGCTGTCCCGGCGAACTTCGTTCCACCTTACACTACACTACAATACACTACCCTACACTACACTACCCTACCCTACCCTACCCTACACTACACTACACTAAACTACACTACCCTATCCTACCCTACCCTACATAAGAACGTTCTCCTGACAATAACGAACTTGACAAAAAAAACAATTAACGAAATCGGTCCAGCCGTTCACGCGTGATGCCGTGCGTGACCAAGGGAAATAGGGATTCATTTTTATCTTAATATATATAAATCTCGTGTCACAATGTTTGTCCCCAATGGACTCCTAAACCACTTAACCGATTATAATAAAATTCGCACACCATGTGCAGTTCGATCCAACTTGAGAGATAGGATAGTTTAAATCTCAAATTATAGTCGCAATTTTAATTAAGAATCCAGAAATTCCGTAACGAAGAAAAAAACTTCACGCTCGGTTGCCATGGCAACAATATCGGTTGTCAAAACAAACATATAAGAAGATTTGATCATTTTTGGAGAATAATAAAACTCTTTTCATAAACTGTATATACCTCCATATGACAAAAAAGATTTGATTATTTTTTATTTATAAAATGCAAAAACATTTTTATTTAAGACACAGCTGTTTGTATTTATAGAGATAGGTACAAAAAGATTTTATTCCATATAAATCTTCTGTCCGTGTGTTAGTCATTGAACTCCTCCTAAACGGCTGGACCGATTTCGCTAATTCTTTTTTTGTCGAGTTCGTTATTGTCAGGAGAAGGTTCTTATGTAGGGTAGGGTAGGGTAGGGTAGGGTAGTGTAGTGTAGTGTAGTGTAGGGTAGGGTAGGGTAGTGTAGGGTAGGGTAGGGTAGTGTAGTGTAGGGTAGTGTAGGGTAGTGTAGGGTAGTTTAGGGTAGTGTAGGGTAGTGTAGTGTAGTGTATGTAGTAGGGTAGGGTAGTGTAGTGTAGGGTAGGGCAGTGTAATGTAATGTTAGGCGGTACGAAGTTCGCCGGGACAGCTAGTATATATATATATAGATAAACAAGGTTAAGTACTAGTAAGTACTTTTACTTTTAGTTTTTTACTAGTACTTTTCTCGTTTAAGAAACGTACAATAGATGTAGATCCTGTGTCAGTAAAAGAGATACATGTATTCATAGTTAATCGCTGTCTGTTGACACTGCCTGTGATTAACTATTTATGTATTTATCTCTTTTATTAACACGGGACCTACATCTCTCATACGTTTCTTGAGCGATTTAAGTGAGGAAATAGTCGATAGTTAGTCGCTGTGTTTGGGGCGCACAACCATTGCTTTAAGTTGAAACATACTATGACAGGTAAGCCTTAATGCTTTTTGGATTGAGAAGCTCGTTTCATATTTAACTTTCTGCAGACATGTCTTCATAAAAACTCCTTATAAGGTTGACGAACTTCTCAGGACAGTCACATTTTTTTATAAACCCTCCATCAGGAAATGTCGCTAAAATTAAAACAATACATTAAATGCTTATCAAATTTTATTTAAACATAAAAAGTCATGATATTTTAAAATATTCTACGACAAGTAGATTTTCATCGATCTGTGATCTTAGAATTTAGCGCCGCGGCAAATTTGCGACACTCTAGAAACCTTCTCACTTGATTTACAGCTACCGTTTTTAGCTCATCATCATATTAGCCGAAGGACGATCGGTTCTGCGCTGCCCACATCCAGTGGCTTCCCGCGACCTTCACCAGGTCATCGGTCCACCGAGTAGAAGGCCTGCCTACGCTACGCTTTCCGGTGCGTGGTCGCCACTCGAGAACTTTTAGCTCATATCTTCTTTCAAAAAATATGCAACTTCTTCATTATCGGTTGGCTCTAGCACCGGTTGAAGCTACTATATCAATTTTTTTTAAATAGTTTTTTACTCGAAGAAATTATTTAAACAAAAATTATAGTCGTTTTATTTATTAAGCCGATAGATGTTTACAAACTCTAATCATTGCCAAAATCATTGCGATACCTACCACGTCTTGGTCGTGATATAAATGGAATTAAGCGAAGAGTGGCAATTTTGACCGATGGCGTTACGTGCCCTCCGCCGGCACTCCATTTACTCCCGACGCAAAATGAAGATCGTTCATTCAACAAAACCAAACTTGCATCTATTTATATTATAAAAATTTCGAATACAATGATAACAGCTAAATTCTGTTTTAATTACCCGTCCAGCCAAAAAACGTCGTCGGCCTAGACCTAGTTGGAAGACCTAGGCCTCTTTGATGGGGGGGGGGTGTATAGTCGCCACGCTTGGCAGGAACGTAATTGTTTTTTGGGCCGGTGGAACCGCCCTCCGTGCCTGGTCGTCCGATGATGTAATGGAGAGGGGGAAATGAGGTTGTGAAGCTCCAGGGCACACTCTCCGAAATGAATCCTGTAGAAAACCGATAGACAGGCTACTTTGCGGCGATGCTCGAGGCTTTGGAGTCTGTTTGATACAAGTTCCTCGTCGCCGATGAGTCTCCTAGCGCGTCGGTCGATAGAATCCAAGGCATCTATCTGATAACGAGCCAATCCGTCCCATAAGTGAGAGCAGTACTTGTGAGAAAACTGTAAAAATAAAAAAACAAACGTGACAACAAAATTAAATACATGGGTACACACCTATGAAGGTTTCGCCAACCAAAGTTAATTTTACGCGACTTTTGGCTCGTTTTGAATTCCGGAGAGTAATTTCACTTTGTTTTTTTGTTATAACATACACAAGAATATTTTTTATTACACGAATATTCATAATTTTGTTTGTATTAAAAAACACACAATTCATTTTACGAAAATTGCGCCATATTTAATTTAGCTAGGCACATGAGTAAGTTTTTTTTTTAATATTAGCATAAATAGATTACAATAAGGCCTGGAAAACCATTAATGTAAGCATTAAAACCTCCTTGGAAAAGATGACCTATTCCTTCCTGCAACATATCGCACCTCCGCTACAACAATGTCATAACTTGAAAAATATAATAAAATGAGTTATATACAGAAAATAAAAGAGAAAATTGAGTTCTATAATCTACAAAAATGTCACATTGGTAGTCCTTTCCTAAGCCGCCAGATGGCAAAAGTGTAGCGGTATATCGCTTCAGTTTCCTCCCCCCCGTCGCCCCAACAGTGTCATATTTCAAGTTGTTATGAGTGGACGTATGCTAGTATTCGTGTGAAGAGTCATAATCTTAAATGTTACACTGTTGTAGATAAAATAATTCAAAATAATTTTGCTTGGGTTCGTGTAAAGTGTCATAAACGGATTTTTTTCTGTGTTGTAGATAAGGTAAAAACAAAATAATTTCTGGTTAGTTATCAAAAGGGTCATATTATGTAACGTGTCATTATTTTAGTAATCTTCTAGGAAGTTTTTATTTTATGTTTTTTACCAAAAGGGGTATATTTCTTAATGAGTCGTTACTTTATTAATATATTACTGAACTTTCAGTTTCAGATTATTATTTTGTATCGCATGTAATGGTGCATTTTAATTTTTTTATTGTTATTTGACATGCCAAGTAGTTGAATTATTCTCATAAAGCGTTTGTAAGCGTACTAGGTGCCATACGTGTTAATTTGATGAGTCGGTTGATTATTGTCATTTATTTGTCATTCTAAAGTCACTGAATCAAAAGATAAAGTTACTTATTATTTTGTAGTTCTATTAGGACAAATTTGGTTCCTGTTAAGTTGAGGCTGTGTAAAACTTTTGGCATGACAAGACGTTGAATTATTCTAATGAAGCTTTTATAGATATTAGGTGATATAAGTGATGATTTTTTATTAATAGTTGGGAGTCGGTGATTATTTTCATTTATTTGTCATTATAAAGTCACTGAATCAAAAGATAAAGTTACCTTTTATTTTGTAGTTCTATTAGGACAACTTTGGTTCCCGTTATGTTTAGGCTGTGTTAAACTGTTGACATGCTAAGTCGTTGAATTATTCTAATAAAGCTTTTGTAAGCATAAACTTTTATTTTATATTAATAGTTGGGAGTCGGTGATTATTTTTCTTTATTTGTCGTTCTAAAGTGAATCAAATAATAAAGTTTTATAAGGGCAGTTTTGGTTTTAAAGTATTATAGATATTCTTTTTTCATGATAAAGTTAAGCTTTTGTTAGTTTCTTTTGGATACTATATTAAGGTTTTTTATTTTACATTAACACAATTAGTATGGATGATGGATTACTCACGTTTTTTTTATTTATTTATTTTTTACTAGCTGTTTCCCGCGGTTTCACCCGCGTGGACAACGTTTCTATGACTTTTCGAGGGTGCGCAGTGCGCGAGCCGCAAGCGGCTCGCGAGCGTGGTAAAAAGTAGCCTATGTCTGAATCCAGGTCCTAATCTGTCTACCTACCAAATTTCAGCCAAATCCGTTCAGTAGTTTTTGCGGGAAAGCGTAACAGACAGACAGAGTTACTTTCACATTTATAATATTAGTAGGGATTAAAAAAATTGAGTGCGTTTGTTTGACGTTCGTCACAAATTTATAGGAATATGCTTCTTTTATTATTAGGTTAAAATATTTTGTCGCGGTAGCTGTCTTGCTTTTTAAATATTGGTATCCATTCAGTGTAATACGATTTAACTTATTTGAAAGGACTAAATTAAATTTAAGCATTCTGTCCTTGTCTTTTCGAAACAGAAAGAAAAAGACAGAATGCTTTACTTTAGTCATGCCTGTCAAATAAGTTAAATCGTGTTACACCGAATCGACACTAATATATCCATAAAATAATAATAGTAATCTTATAGATTGAACTTTTTTTAATATTGGCTAGGTAAATGACTTAAAAATGTTCCGTTGACATGCCAGTCTGTCTATTATTAAATAAAAAGCGAGTTATTAATAAAATACAATATTTAACTGTAAAATCCTCATAGTCTTATCTTGACAATTATATCTGGTGTACAATATAATACTAAAACTAATCCATAATAGGGTCATAAATTGAAATTTTTACTCTTTTTTAAAAAAATATTGAAATTATATCTATAACTGCTTGACGGTAATTTTTTACTGACCGGAATCATAAAATACCTATAAGATTTACTTTAAAAATTGTATTTATTTTTAACAAATACACTTTTTCAAAACTTCAAACCGTGTTATCTCGAAATCATGGCATTTCAAGTTATGATATTATTTTAGCGGAGGTGCGATATGCGCTTCATTCATTTTATTCTCCTTTCTTCACATAGATATAACCCAAAGAGAATCTAATCAGCTAGCGTTATGTACTAACCGCACGGAGTAACAACCGATCTTTTTTTTAAATTCTCCTTTCAAAAGTCTTAAAGAAGATTCTGTATCTTTGGTTAGTAAATTTTTATTTACTAGAAATGTCTTGTTCCTCTGAGCTAGAAATTTAAAAAAAATGGTAAAGTAAAGGGTAAAATCAATTTTGCGCACACATGACTGGAATATAAAGTACCACTTTTCGAGCAACTGTATTGAAAATAATAAAGGTATATGAACAAAAATTTACACATAGTTTGGGTTTATATGGGAGATTTTTTCTTAGAATAACTAATTACTCAGGGCAATAGGCCTCATGAAGTCCTAGTTATTCACAAAGTTTCATTAAAATCGTTAGTCATTTTTTGAGAAAAAAATTACAGACAACCTGGATGTGTAAGAAATGTACCTACCTTATTTTGATTTTTCTTGAGCTATCGCGTGTTAAAGGTCATTTAAAGTTATAGTAACTTCCGGGGGCCCCCCTCCAATATTTTTTTAACTATGAAACTTAAAATTCTGAAGATTACTAAAATAAACCAAAAAAAAATTTGTGGAAAAAGCAAAAATTGAGCCCACCTCCAAAATACAATTGAAAGCTATTTTTGACTGAACCTCTTCTATAAGATTCACAGTTATACAGCTTTGAAAATAAAAATGAAGTAATTTTGTCATTTTCTCCGCTCGTAAAATTCGTATTTCTCGGGCAGAGATTTGTTACCATATTTGTTACCTCCCTTATATATAGCATATCTCTGTTCTCGGGGTTTTTTTAAACTGTTGGAGCTAGAAAAACTATTAGGTTATTCTGATACAAACAGTGTTCAAGTAGTAATGACCCCGTACATTATGCGTTGTCCGACAAGCACTTAACCTTTTTTTTTATTTTTTGATAGTCTTATTTACGTAAATTTTTCTCTTTTGTTGACAGGTCAGCGGCCTCAAATTCGAAACCCAGCTACGTACTCTAAATCAATTTCCAGAAACCTTATTAGGGGATCCTACAAGAAGGATAAGATACTTTGACCCTCTTAGGTATGTCAATAAATAGTTAGAAATTAGCTACCTAGTAACTGCATTTGAATCAGATTTTATCAATCATGAAGAATCTTTTGAAAGAGTCTAAATAGGTAACATTTTTTTCAGGAACGAGTATTTCTTCGATCGACATAGGCCTTCCTTTGAATCTATCCTCTATTACTATCAGAGCGGGGGACGGCTAAGACGTCCCGTAAACGTTCCTCTAGATGTATTTTCAGAAGAAATTAAATTTTACGAACTTGGGGAACAAGCTACGAATAAATTCCGGTAATTTTATTTTAAACTTACATTGATACTAACATAAAAACTAGTCATAAGTGATTTCCTTATTTAATGACAATAATTACTTTTCAGGGAAGATGAAGGGTTTATCAAAGAAGAAGAAAAGCCTTTACCTAAGAACGAACGGCAAAGAAAAATCTGGTTACTATTTGAGTACCCTGAGAGTTCTCAAGCCGCTCGCGTGGTCGCTATCATATCCGTATTCGTTATACTTCTATCTATCGTAATTTTTTGCTTAGAAACACTACCAGAATTTAAACATTATAAAGTGTTCAATACAACAACAAACAGCACTAAGATCGAAGAAGATGAAGTACCTGACATAACCGATCCGTTCTTCTTAATCGAGACTCTTTGTATAATTTGGTTTACATTTGAATTAATAGTGCGGTTTTTAGCTTGTCCGAACAAGTTAAATTTCTTTAGAGATGTAATGAACATTATAGATATAATTGCCATTATTCCCTACTTCATCACTCTTGCCACCGTGATAGAAAAAGGCAACAAGGCTGATTTTCCGCGGGCCCCTCTGGCGGCGCAGGACAAGTCCACCAACCAGGCTATGAGCCTCGCCATCCTGCGGGTCATCCGGCTCGTGCGTGTGTTCCGAATCTTCAAATTGTCGCGCCATTCCAAAGGGTTGCAAATCCTGGGGCGAACACTCAAAGCATCGATGCGTGAACTTGGACTTTTGATATTTTTCTTATTCATAGGTAAGTGGTCAAATCTGTTTGTTTTCATGTGTATCATAAAATTACTTCCCTACTTAATTATTTACCAAACTGTACATAATAGTACTTCCATAATGAATAGGTATCTAAATTTTCCTTTACACTTAGTAAAAAAAAATACTTGCAATCCCCAAAGACAAAAAGTTTAAAGACAAAAAGTTAGCTAGGTGCGAAACGTCGTCGGACGGAGCGCGAGACGCAGACGACGTAGCGCGGCGCAGAGGTCGGCGCGGGCGGCGCGGGCTCGGAACTTGCGTACACAATGTATTTTGTGTTCGCAGGAGTGGTCCTGTTCTCCAGTGCCGTTTTCTTTGCTGATAAAGATCGTCCCGATACAAATTTTTCTTCCATACCCGATGCGTTTTGGTGGGCAGTCATAACGATGACCACCGTTGGCTATGGAGACATGAGGTAACCCGCGTCGCACTCCCGCCCCTGCCCGCGAGTTTTAGCATTTCCTTGCACTGTATGTCGCACTGTATTCTCCGTTGGTGTGTGCTTGTTCTTAAAGGTGTGGTGCTGTTTTCATCTGCGGTGTACTTCGCTGAAGCCGGAAGTGAGAACAGCTTCTTCAAATCCATACCTGATGCGTTTTGGTGGGCGGTCGTGACAATGACGACCGTAGGATACGGAGACATGACGTATGATACAGCGACATCACTCTTAATTTCCTTTTTGTCTATTCGTCACCACTTCATTTTATTCTAAACTTATCCATTGGCATTTTTAACACAACTGTGAATTTCTTTAGCCAGTTGCCACAATACATTAGCTTCAATATCATTTGGCATCGGTTCATCTAGAACCTAACCGATCACTACCTACACATTTTTTACCTTTGTATAGTTTCACCTGAATTAAATATAGCACGTATAAAAATTTAATTTTTCTACTTGTATTTATTTATTTACTCATCTTGAACTATTACAATTTTACATGTACAAGCTTTTAGATGTAAAATTTTCTCTACAGTCGAACAATTGTATTCAATATTGTCAGGATTTCGTTACGTGACATGTCGTCGGTGTGACAATCGCCCTTCCAAAAGCGTAATCATGTGAGAGAGAATAGCTTTAACAGTTCACTTCAACTATTTAATCGCTAAAATGATTTAAATACCATTGAAACCAAGTTGAAGTGATACTTGCAGATCGCAGGTCGCGTTGAAGTTTACCTCCACATTCTAATGTGTGCTCCTACAAACTGTTGCTTCTGCTACGAGTGTGATTGACACTGTTTGTTCTGTCGATGTTGTACGTAGTACCTACCTATTGTATAACTAATAGCTCATCGAAAATGGTGATCGCTTCCAGTTTGCGCTCTACCTACCTGTCAGTTATATAGTTCCGACGACGACGACGGTAAAATATCTACTACATTTTATGCTATTATTTTTGCTTGTGTTTCAGTCATTAATCATCGCTCAATTACTACATATCCAAATGGTAATTCTTAAAATAATTCAAGCTTTCTCTCTCTATGATTTATATTAAACCTACTTTCCTTAATTTTGGTCCATATTTATGAGAAAAGTAAAATTTTAAAAGTAAGCGCAACCATGTAAAATTGTTGTTCGAAGTTTTCTTTACTACCTACCTGAGTAATTTCTGTCTTCGCTGTAGCTTTTGTTTGCTTTCATTTTTTGCTTTTACACCATTTTCGATAGAGTATTACTTACTCTTTTCTTATTTATCGTGTGTGTTTAAACTTTAGGTGTTCATTGTTTTCAACTGCAGCAGCATGTCTGTTAGCGATTATACATATCATTAGGTAGATGATAGATATTTGTGTACGAATGATTATGCAACGACAAAGTAGTTAGTTTAGGAAGTTTTTATTTTACGTTTATTGGATTTATCATTCTGAATTATTGTTGATATAAAACATGCTGGCGATAAAAACCTCTGCTGTGCGGTAAACTACTAACGTTACTTTGGTAACGAGCTCGCGGTGTATAAGGGGAAGGATGAAATTGTGCAGCTGGCGATACATCAGACGAGCGCGTCGCGAATGAATTATTTATTTTTGGAAACCACAAACTTTGCGAAATGTATAAAATCTAAATTTATAATAAATCGCTTCATTTTTAGTAATTAAGTCAAAGTACTTACTTCACTAACCCAAAATGGATCTTACTTGGCCTCCAACACTAGAAGTATCAACCCTTTCCTATAAAAGTACCTTCTTAATTACCTTTTAATCAAACCAAGTTGGAAGGGTACGTTATTGTTATTATTATTACTTATGTACTTTTTTTAATAGTAACTTTTATTTTGCATATTTAGATTGATTGTATATGTTTATTTAGTGATGGACGACTTTAGCGTAATCTTACATGGCTATCATTTGGTACATAGGCCAGTCGGGGTGTGGGGCAAAATCGTGGGATCGCTGTGCGCGATCGCCGGCGTGCTCACCATCGCGCTGCCGGTGCCCGTCATCGTGTCCAACTTCAATTATTTCTACCACCGAGAGACTGACCAGGAGGAGATGCAGTCGCAGAACTTCAACCACGTCACTAGCTGCCCGTACCTGCCCGGCACCCTGGGCGAGCCGTATCTCAGTAAGTCAACTACAAACCCTTACAAACACTCAAAGTATATGTAGCGGGCGAACCACTCCCTGTTTCTCTCCCTGCCTAAAACTCAGATTTTGCAACTTATAAACAGCGAGCGAGCTGCCTGTGAGCGACTTATTCCCGCTTCATGTGCACGAAACTGAATGTCATGTTTCCTTAGATACCTAGGTACCTATTTGTACGTAAATCACGCGTTTTGTGAATATGTAGCAGTTACCTACTTACTGCAAATTGCATGCATTATTTAGTTTTGATTTAATGCATGTTCAGAATTCGTTTTGTTATTTCCATTATTTTTTATTTTCGATAATTTCAGGTAAGGACGATGATAAGGACGACTCAGCAGTGATCGCTGACTGATGGCGCGTTTTAAACATACGGACTAAATAAAGTAATAAGCTAATCGACAGAGACGATCAATGTGATATTAATGTTAAGAGCTAAGAGTGTAGACAATAGATACAAATTTTTGTAAATAGTCGTGTGTAAGTGAAGTGAATTAGTTAATGAAACTGTTGAATTAAATTTTTGAGCTACTGTTATTTTGTATGTCTCTTTCGATATTTTATTTCTAATTTAATGTTTTTGATGGATAATATGTAGGTAAATAAGTAAAGAATCAAAGATTATCGATGTCTACCATCAATTCAAACAGTATAATTCTGCAAATTATTTCTTGTCAGAAAGTGCATAAACGACAGATAAAATTATACGCAAAAAAGTTATATTCGGAATTGTAATATAAATATTAAGAGGTGTTCAGTATATCGCAAACAAGTGAAACTGATTTCATTAACTTACCAAGAAAGTTTATTTAACCAATTAAACAGGGTAACATTATAGTCGTTTTGTTTACGCAGCTTTGCAATTTTGCATTAGTAGTAAAAATAAATTGTACAGCCACGCTGTGCATACTTTCTCGCGATTTTACCGTGGCGTATATAGACGGGCAGACTCAAATCTGCAATAAAAATTTATTAACAAAGAATAAAGGTATATCAGCCTTGATTAAACAATAACAAACAATTTGTGTTTGTATGGGAGGTAACTAGCTGATTTAGATTTGTCCTGGAATACTTATCTACCCACTGTAGTAGGCCCTTTTAATTTTTAAGTTATTTACAAGGTTAGGCCTTATCACTGGTGGCAACTCTTAAAAATCAAAATATGGGAAATATAAAAAAAATTACAGGGGATGTAAAAACATTTTTTTTTCTAATCGAAACTTATACCAAATCAGTTAAGTAGCTTAGGTGCTAGAGCACCAGAGGGACGAACTGACACACACGAATGCACATTTATATACTTACCTTTATTTTTTTTATCTCTATTAGTGTCAGATAATCGATCCCAATCACAATACCTTCTTCACTCCTTCGTCCCTCTAAGTAAATAAATTGTACAGGCTCGCTGAGCATACTTTCTCGCGAAGCCTTCACCGTTTGTCATAGTCGGGCATACACAGATTAACAATAAACATTACACTTACTTAGTAGTAAAGAATATTTGGGTTTGTATGGGAGGTACCTTACTCAGATTTTTTATGGAATAATGAAGTACCCAGTGCAGTACGCCTTGTTAAGTCCTAATTATTAACAAAGTTTCATTAAAATCGTTAATGCCATTTTTGAGAAATAGTAGCAAACAACCTGGATTTGCATAGGAGGTACCTTATCTCGATTTTTCTTGGAATAACGGTCCACCGCATACTGTAGGCCATATACAGTTGTAGTAACATTCCGAGTTTCCTCAAAATCGTTTAAGCTATTTTTGAGTAAAAAAAATTGTGAGTTTTTTACTATGGTGGCAACTCTAGATAGGGGAAATTTGAAAAATTAAACCCCTGTAGACATCAAAATAATATTACCCTAACCTGAATTTCACTTAAATCCGTTAGGTAGTTTAGTTACCAGAGCACTGGACGGACACACACACTCACACATAATTTTTTTTTGACTATTTAGTATAAGACAATCGATCCCCATGAAAATCTCAATTTCGATTTTTTTATTTGCCATCATAATACCTTCTTCACAATACTCCTTCGTCGCTCGAAAGTAAAAATAATGTAAAAAAATAGTCCGTTTTAAAAATATCTTGAATTTTTTTTCAATAGTACTAAAAGAACGCAACGAATACAATTTTCATGGATATGGATATTCTTTATAGGCAATTTTATTGTTGCATTCAAGTAAGTTATAGTTTTTATTACTTACCTATTGTTTTACTCTGCTTCATGTAGCACGCTTCGCTTCTTTCTGCTCCGCTTATCTGGAAATGTGCAATTCTCATCTTAGGCAATTTTGCCGACGGCATCAGAACTGACATTGGCAGCCGATAGTTCTCAAGCAGTTGTATCGTTTCGATTTCATTCACCAACAATCTGCAAATCTAAAAACTTCACAATGCACGGAACTATATCGTTGCTTGCTACGACGGCTGTTATCGATGCGATTCAAAGTTATCGGTATGTAATATACCTAATCCCATTAGAAAAAGTTCATTCAAAGTTTACCTAAGTTTACCCAATTAAAACAATCCAGCATGTTTATTCTTCGGTTTGTGATCAGATCACCATTCAGCGTTTAATTTTCAATACAGTTGCTCGATAAGTGGTACTTTATATGCTAGTTTACTGTGCGCAAAATTTATTTTACCGCACCCGTGATTTTTACTTTGCCACTTTTTTTTATTTGTAGCTCTGAGAGACAAGACAATTTTAGCAAATAAAAAAATATAATAACCAAAGATACATATCTTCTTAAGACTTTTGAAAGGAGAATTTTAAAAGGGATTGGTTGTTACTCCGTGAAGTTAGTACTTAACGCTAGCAAACTAGATTCTGTTTGTGTTATACCTTTGTGAAGAAAGGAGAATAAATATGAAAAAAGCACAAAGGTCATAGGAAGGAATAGGTCATCTTTTCCAAGGAGGTTTAAATGCTTACATTAATATTATTCCAAGCCTTAAATTTAATCTATTTATGGTAATATTAAAAAAAATACGAATGCGTGCGTGTGCCTAGCTAAATTAAATATCGCGCAATTTTCGTAAAACTGAACTGAGTTGTTTAATTGTGAATACGAATACAAATATGAATAGTTAATATACGTGTAATAAAAAATATACTTATGTGTATGTATAGGGAAAAAAAAGTGAGATTACTCCCCGGACATTTGAATTGAGCCACAAGTCGCTTGATACCTATCAATACATACCTATGTGCCCATGTATTTTGTTTTAAAGTAAAACTTTTATTACATCGTCTCAAGGTTTTCCGCCTGTGTGTTGCGTGACGGCAAAGAGATTATTACATCGTCTCAAACTTTTTCGTCAGAGCAGCCATGATCGTTTCGTCCTCTGTACCGTAGCTCCAAGACGAGAGCAGCCATGATCGTTTCGTTCTCTGTACCGTAGCTCCAAGAGGAGTGAAACTTTTATTACATGATCGTTTCGACCTCTGTACCTTAGCTCCAAGACGAGAGCAGCCATGATCGTTTCGTGCTCTGTAATGTCTACAATGTGAAAAAAGTTTCACTTATACCATGGTTTCATAAAACCACACACTCTTTTTTTCTGTCACGGTTGTTTTTTAATTTTCCTCTTTTCTTACAACTGTATTGAAAAACGACGTATGATACATGGGTGTACAAGGAAATAAACTCGTGGCGATGATGGTAAACCCTCGCCTGCGGTTCGGGCCCACAAATGTCACTCGTTTGTTATTTACTTTTAACCACCCTTGTATCATAAATAACTATTCCCATATAGATGTTACTATCAAATTGGTCGTACTTACCTACTCCAGTAACCCTTTACATCAGTTTCTTTGTGTTCGATAAGTACTTATTTATGGGCGTGATTTGAGAAAAAGCTTTTTTTTTAATTAAATAAAATATAAGTTTTTTTGAAGACCTATATAATTAGACAAGCAATCACTAATATTATAGAGCTATTAAATGCTTAGTGTGTTTTAATTTTGTTGCAATTTATACCTAGATTATATTATGCATATTACACAAAATTTATGTAGCACTGCGCTTTTGTACCCAGTAGGTAACACCTAGATTTGTTCTTTTAGCTGTAGATTTAAAACCTAAAATCCTACTTATTGTGTTACAATAACTACAAGAAAGTTTGACAATCCATCTTCTAAAATTAGATTTAATAAAACTATATAAAATATACTAGTATGTTATACAAGTATATTTTATATCGAGGGACTAAACGAAGCTTAATATACTAGAGGTGGTTTGAATCCCGAGCGTGCGAGGGAGTCAATGAAACCGAGGGTATATTAAGTTGGCTTTTAGTCTCGAGGTGCAAACTGTACTTTTCACTTTGAGTGCGAGAAAAATAGTCAATTTGGTACAAAAACATTTAAATATTCCTTTATAAAATAAAAATCACAAAAGATTTTAAACACATGGCGCCACCTTCTTTGCGGAAAAACCATGGAACTAAAATTCTCAACATTTTCGCAATGAAGATGGTCCACACTCCACAGATAATAGTATATTTACTGGCTGTTTGAGATTGTCTATGTCACACGAAGTAAATTCAAAAACTAATTACTTTTCACTCCCTAGAGACTAAGGTGGTCACTTTAGTCCCGCTTCGTAGGACTATATTGGCGTACTTTTATAGCATGAGAAGTGAAATAGTATATTACTTACATAAACCTACTGACTTCTTTTACTGTAAGAACGTTTGTTAATTAACCCTTAAGAGACCTTACCGAAACTCGTCAACCATACAAACTCATAACATATTAATATTTTTTTATGAATAAGTCGATTATAATGAAACTTTACACTTTTAAGCAAACCCCAAAACAGTAGCGATTTTCTTAAAATCTTTTTTTCATTTTGTATTAAAATAGCTTTTTTGAAAAGTGATTATTACACACCCAGCAATTTTATGTTTAGTTTACGTGTATAAAATGTAATTCAAAATGGCTTATCCATTTTACAGATATTTAATTTTTTACTTTGTATAGAAAACGAGTTTCTGTTGGGCGTCTTAAATTCGATTCACAAACCTTGTGCACCTACCTACTTAATCTAAAATTGTTTCACTTACCCCATAGCACAGTTTCAGGTCCCATCCAGAAGAAAACATCGATGAGCGACGACTCCGCCTCCGATATGATGGAGCTGGACGAGACGACGCTGGTAGCGGACTCGCAGCTGGAGGGCAACTTGCGCCGGCTGCGGGACGAGGAGCGACGGCTGCTGCAGCAGCAGGCGCGAATGGAAGCGAGCGCGCTCGATGATATCGCCGCGCTCGAGCACCAGGACGCACTGCGGTTCAACCAGGTAAGCAGCTTGCAGGTTCCGGGCCATCACAGCTGAAGCTATAGCCTTTGCCGGCTGCGGGACGAGAAGCGATGACTGCTGCAACCGGCCCGCATGGAGGTGAGCGTGCTCTACTACTACGCCGCGCTTAATTAGCAGGCAGGGTTACCAGTGACTCTAACCGTATCCTTTTTCGGTCTGGTGCTGAAATTTTTTTCCATCCAATGTGCCATCCGCTGAAAAAAGCACCGAAAAAGAGGTGATTTCAGTAAATTCCTTTTTCATATGACTGGGGCCTATTTTTGGCTCATGCAGGAGCCGATATGGAAACGCTGGAAGCAGGACCCATTGCGACTCAACCAGGAAAGCAGCTTGCAGGAGCGTGCATGTATCACAAATGAATCAAAATACCTATTGGCTGATTCATATGGGCACCTAAATAAAGGTATTATCTACCTATATTTTTATGATGGTTTGCTCACGACGGGGCGGGGCGGGCCGCTCAATTTCGCCGCCAACGATAGCACAAAGGGAATCCTATACTACCAACGCACATGGAGGACAAAAAGACCGCGCCGCCTCCATGTGCGTTGGTAGTATAGGATTCCCGTTGTGCTATCGTTGGCGGCGAAATTGACCGGCCCGCCCCGCCCCGTCGTGTGCAAAGCGCCTAACTCTTAAAATTTTGCTCAATTACGTACTTGTCACACCTGATGAAAATAAATAAATAGAGCCTTAATCTTCTAGATAAGTACTACTCAACTCCCTACTTTATTCACATTTATACGAAACTGTACCCTTCCCTTTACAGCTCCAACAGCAAGAACTGCAGCGACAGCAGGCGCTGGCACAGCGGCTGGCGCTCCGTCAGATGGCGAGGGATGCGGCTGGGTGGCGCGACCCGCGCGACCCTCACGACCAGCGGGAGTCACGTGAAGCACGCGCGCCTCGGCGCCGAGCGGCTTGCACCGTGCGCGTCAACAACCTGCACTCCGCAGAAGCCATAGAGACGGACGTCTGACCATTAGGTGAGTTGTGTAGTCGCGCGCCAGTAGCTTACAAATGCCTGGATTTGCGGATCTCGATGAATTTAATGTCCGGTCACTGCCCTCGATTGATTAGTTTTGTGTCTTGCAGCGTAATCGTTACTGTTTTTTTCTTATTAAAAAATTGAGTGCATTTGGCTGCAACTCACCTGATGGTAAGTGCTGATGCAGCCGAGGATGTAACACGCAACCTCAAATTCACTCTCGTCTTGAAGATTCCTAAAATATACGAATCGGGGAATACAGACGCCGGCAGGGAATTTCACTCCTTGGCCGTTCGCATACTGAACGAAAAACCAAAACGCTTCGTGCGTAAAGATGAAGAACATTTACAACAAAGGGGTGGAATCGCCCTTCGCGCCAGGTGGTGTTTCAAGTTTCAACTATCATTCTTAAAATACGGCATCAAACATGGACTGACATGGTCATGTATTGTAAAATAACCACTGACATAACAAAGTGCCTACCTATGTAAATATTTATTATTATACTAAGTACCTGCATATGAGTATTTTTAATTTTTAACATTTAAAAACCAATATTGAAACAAGTGTTATAAAATACACTTGTTTCATTAAATACTCATCCCCTGATACGAGAACTAATATGTGGATATCAGTAGGTACTCATAGTTAATGCGCATGATAGGTACCTCCTTCCATGCAGGCAACCACATATGTAAATACTTTTATCTACTCTCATATCGTAAAGTTCGAATTGTAAACTTCAAAACGAATTTATATTGGCATACTTTATAAACCCAATACCGAAATTAAATAAAAAAATACCTATAACATTATTTCTCTAACAAAATAATGTTTTATAGTATTTTTTTTCCATTACGATACAAGATAATCCTAAAAGTTAATACCACCAACGAAGTTCCATATCTTTTTTTTTATTGTAACGCACATGCGGTTCTCGCGATTTTTACAGCATTACAAAAAGTTTTCATTCCAATTTTTACTTGTCTATGATAACGCCCGCTTTAACGCATGCGCGGTGTTGTGCTAGGTTTTGGCGCCATTGATTGAATACGTTTTGTTGTAGTTACTGAATTTCATGGATCATTTTCATTCTTGCTTATCTGTCTGAGATCAGTGAAAGCATAGTTTTTACCTATCTGTGACAGCGTCCGCTACTGCGCAAGCGCGGTGATTTGTTGGGATCTGGCGCTTTGACACGTTTTGTTGTAGGTACTGAATTTCATGGGTTTTTGTTTTCTTACTCTTTTAACTTTGATGTTTGTTCTTCAGTTGATTCAATCCCAATGTATTAGATTAGATAAAGTAGTGTATGAAACTGCACATTACTAGGTATTATGCAACAGTTTCTTAAACTACTATTATCTACACACATATCATAAGTCCTCTTAAATGCGTTCAAAATCCGTAGGCAATGACCAGCATTATGACAACCAATTTTTATTTTTATGCTATTGCATAGCTTTTATCGCGGGCTTTGAAAGCGGCGACCGAATCAAGAAATTCCGTAATTCCGTAATTCCGTAATAATAACCTAACACCCCACGAGTTCTAAAAATCTTACAGTGCCATCTATTAGCGATTTGCGGAACTAAAAGGACTTGGTCAATTTTACTGGTGTAACTTTCTTAGTGTTAATTTATAATTTATAACATAAACATCCCACGCCCCAAGGACTATATGGTACTGGTAAATAATGCAAAAATAAAAAATAAATAAATAATTATAATTGCATAAGTTGATAAAATATGCTATGCAATAGCTTTACCGCGGCCACAGTATATATATATTAGTACTTGCCGCGGCAGTCCCCAAATGCCAAACGTTTTTTTTTACTTATATTTAAGAACACAGTACAGTCGCACTTAAAGAAAGTAGCTAAAAATTTCAATTTTACTTTATAATTTATATGAGAACTTTCTTGTCTGTGGTAGTAGGTAGAATTTGTACTTTAATATTATTACAGTATCGATTTTTGTAACGTAAAGAGTTTAAATTTAAAACAGCTTTCAAAAATCAATGGGTCTCTACCAAGATCCTCCCACTACAATACAACCAGGACCATTAATATTGGTAAATGGTAAATATATACCATTGTTCCAAAGTAAATGTCAGTTAAAACTATTACAATAAATAATTTGTTTCTGTATTTGTTTAAATTTATTTTTTAATGCATTAATATATAGATATTTTACAGGTAGCACTAGTAGCAATGCAGGTCATTTCCGTACGGCTTCTGAACCCATCTTAGAGTAGGTCCTTATAATATGTATGTAGATATCGATTTTTGTAACGTTATGAGTTTAAATTTGGAACAGCTTTCAAAAATCAAGTGGGTCTCTACCAAGATCCTCCCACTACAATACAACCAGGAGCATTAACTAAATACTATTGTTCCAAAGTAAATGTCAGTTAAAACTATTACAATAAATAATTTGTTTCTGTATTTGTTTAAATTTATTTTTTATTGCATTAATATCTATAGTCTATAGATATTTTACAGGTAGCACTAGTAGCAATGCAGGTCATTTCCGTACGGCTTCTGAACCCATCTTAGAGTAGGTCCTTATAATATGTATGTAGATATCGATTTTTGTAACGTTATGAGTTTAAATTGGAACAGCTTTCAAAAATCAAGTGGGTCTCTACCAAGATCCTCCCACTACAATACAACCAGGAGCATTAACTAAATACCATTGTTCCAAAGTAAATGTCAGTTAAAACTATTACAATAAATAATTTGTTTCTGTATTTGTTCAAATTTATTTTTTATTGCATTATATAAATCTCGTGTCACAATGTTTGTCCCCAATGGACTCCTAAACCACTTAACCGATTATAATAAAATTCGCACACCATGTGCAGTTCGATCCAACTTGAGAGATAGGATAGTTTAAATCTCAAATTATAGTCGCAATTTTAATTAAGAATCCAGAAATTCCGTAACGAAGAAAAAAACTTCACGCTCGGTTGCCATGGCAACAATATCGGTTGTCAAAACAAACATATAAGAAGATTTGATCATTTTCGGAGAATAATAAAACTCTTTTCATAAACTGTATATACCTCCATATGACAAAAAAGATTTGATTATTTTTTATTTATAAAATGCAAAAACATTTTTATTTAAGACACAGCTGTTTGTATTTATAGAGATAGGTACAAAAAGATTTTATTCCATATAAATCTTCTGTCCGTGTGTTAGTCATTGAACTCCTCCTAAACGGCTGGACCGATTTCGCTAATTCTTTTTTTGTCGAGTTCGTTATTGTCAGGAGAAGGTTCTTATGTAGGGTAGGGTAGGGTAGGGTAGTGTAGTGTAGTGTAGGGTAGGGTAGTGTAGGGTAGGGTAGGGTAGTGTAGGGTAGGGTAGGGTAGTGTAGGGTAGGGTAGTGTAGTGTAGGGTAGTGTAGGGTAGTGTAGGGTAGTGTAGGGTAGTGTAGGGTAGTGTAGTGTAGGGTAGGGTAGTGTAGGGTAGGGTAGGGTAGGGTAGTGTAGTGTAGGGTAGTGTAGTGTAGTGTAGTGTATGTAGTAGGGTAGGGTAGTGTAGTGTAGGGTAGGGGCGGTACGAAGTTCGCCGGGACAGCTAGTCTTAATATATAATAAATCTCGTGTCACAATGTTTGTCCTCAATGGACTCCTAAACCACTTAACCGATTATAATAAAATTCGCACACCATGTGCAGTTCGATCCAACTTGAGAGATAGGATAGGATAGGGTAGGGTAGGGTAGTGTAGGGTAGGGTAGGGTAGGGTAGGGTAGTTTAGTGTAGGGTAGTGTAGAGTAGTGTAGGGTAGGGTAGTGTAGTGTAGTGTATGTAGGGTAGGGTAGGGTAGTATAGGGTAGGGTAGTGTAGTGTAGTGTAGGGTAGTGTAGGGTAGGGCAGGGCAGTGTAATGTAATGTAAGGCGGTACGAAGTTCGCCGGGACAGCTAGTAGTCTATAGATATTTTACAGGTAGCACTAGTAGCTATGCAGGTCATTTCCGTACGGCTTCTGAACCCATCTTAGAGTAGGTCCTTATAATATGTATGTAGATATCGATTTTTGTAACGTTATGAGTTTAAATTTGGAACAGCTTTCAAAAATCAAGTGGGTCTCCAAGATACTCCCACTACAATACAACCAGGAGCATTAACTAAATACTATTGTTCCAAAGTAAATGTCAGTTAAAACTATTACAATATATAATTTGTTTCTGTATTTGTTCAAATTTATTTTTTATTGCATTAATATCTATAGTCTATAGATATTTTACAGGTAGCACTAGTATCAATGCAGGTTATTTCCCTACGGCTTCTGAACCCATCTTAGAGTAGGTACTTATAATATGTATGTAGATAAAATTAATAATGTACGCAACTGTTGAAATTAGGTCTCCGGCTTCGCCTAAACACACTCATGTTTTAAGACCTGTCATTACATTATAACAGTTTCATAAACTACTATTCAAGTAGGTAAGTAGGTGGGTAAGTAAACATGTCAAAGTTAAAACACGTCTTGTTATATAAGTTAGCGCATGCATTGTTTGTGTGCGAGACCAACATGCGGTCATGCAGCAAGTGAATGGCGCTGAACGGCTAAAGGCACCATTCAGACGCATTGAAATTGGAACGGCGGGGCAGCGTTGCAGCGGACACCGTTCGATCCGAGCTGAATGAATGCGGAGCACGCGGGATCGATAGCCGCTGCGGCAAGGGCCGCCCCCGCGCCACGCCTGCACGCGAGCCCGTGACGTCACGCGCCACCCCACCCGCTCCCCGTCACCCTCCGCGCCGCGGCACCACGTGCTCTAGTGCACAGGGTCGCTGGGACACGGCCCTAAGCCCAAAAATCGATGCCGGAACCCGTCATACGTTCCCTTGGCTGCTTAACCTAAATATGAATAAGAATTAGAAGATATGAATCTGACACATAGATAAACGCTTTCAGATAGTGTAGGTATTGTAGCGAAAATAAAAGATAGTTAGACTGAAATACCTCTATTGTTTAACCACATAATAAGTTGAATTTGGAACCAGGCCTAAAAGTGGAAATAAGGAATGAGAATATTTTCGGGGTAAATCGGAATATATTGTAGGAAAAAAAGGAATGGTAACAAAACAATTACACAAGACGATGGCGGTGATGAATGGTGCTTCCGTAAAAATATAACGCGCAATTTGACTTATTTAAGAAAACAATCAGGTATCATAAAAATTTTCGGTTATGTTCCTGGTACACAACGATCGTTGCTATATTCGGATAAAACCCCTACTTTACCACAGGCTTATATTATCTGAAATAAATATTAAAATTGCGTTGCCGGAATTACCTTGAGGTTTAAAAAAATATCCGACTTAAATCTTCTTAAAGAAACATGGTCTCGTAAAATGTTACAGATATTTAAAGTTTACATAGGTCTACTAAATCATTAAAATAAAAATGAATGAATGAAGTCCGAGCAGTGGAGACTAGCAGACGGCAAAGGTGCTGGTAATAAAGAGGGACAGTAAGAAATGTAATGGACTTCCCTTTGGGCGACTGGCGGCTGAAACTGGAAGACAGCGCCCGGAGATAGGGGTAGGAAAACGGTCTTCCCAGCTGCGGAACTCCTCAAGCAGTCAACCTGTCCCACTGCGGTGCGCCGCAAGCGGTCCTCTATGGGTGCAGGTGGATAATTTATGCTGGACCCAGATGCCCTATTCGACAAACATTTAAGGTCACAAAAAGGCCGTACTAAGCAAACTACTAAGAAAACGAGGAACACTTTACTCACCATTAAAAAAAACTCGGGCACAGTTTATATATATTCATCTAAATTTCCGTTCATTGTACCATAAAAATTAAAACTGATAAATAAACATGATAAAAATACCAAATATCACCAACCGTCTCTTTTTTCCAAATCAATATGTCAAAGGCCGCAATTTTAATTTTCTTCTTATTCTAAAAAGAACAAATAGTTCAACCAAACAAAACAACTCAAATTCAAAGGAGTTTTTATTTTGAGACGAGGAGTTTATCGTCACAGTGTATAAAAGTGCTATTGAAAGAGCGTTATGTCACGTCTCACGTAAAAAGACCGCTGAGCGCCAGTGGAGGAGGTGTGTTTGCGCCGGGTACAGCCGCGCCTGCCGGTTTCAAAGTACTGAGAAGTACTTATTATTATTCTAAAATAAGCATCACTTATAATTTTAATATTGTGAAACAATAGCCAAGTTATTTCGGGCGCGACTGTACTCGTGCGCAAACACATCTCCACTGTCGCTCAGCGGTTTTTTTTACGTGACAGGAACTATGTGCTCAAAGTTTATGCGCGGGATAAAATCGTAAACAGCCATTCTCATTATATTATACTATTTATTTTATTATTTTTTACTTTTATATTATATAATTTATTCTCAATAAGTTCCTTTTTTTAATTTAAAATTGGTAAGCCCTTAACTTGGTCCCAATTCTCAGGACAAGTCGTTTAATATGATGAGACCTAAACAAGTAACGACACCCGTACAAGTTTTGTTACACCATGTATAAAGCGGCAGATATTAGTAAATTACGCGCCGGAGCACCTCCAAACAACGTTGTGGCTCGGAAACTGATGAGCATGCGCATGAGCACGACAATAAACTAAGTCTTCTTTCTTAGGTAGATTGCTAAGGTATTGTTTTGTTCCTACATTATTTTATCAAAACTTCCGTGGTTCCCCTACCAATTGAAACGAAAGGGAAAAATACAATATTTTTCTTTAAGTTCCGTTCAATTTTGATTTACATTTCGCATTATTTTAAACAGGTTATATAGGCCTTTATACTGACTGAATAGAACAGAATTTAAATCTGGGGGCACCTTTTCTCGAAGCGCTTCGCCGTTTTATTGAACCCTTATAACTTGGGCTTGGATTATACCAGATAAACAAAATGTTCGAGATATGATGTCAATAGTGGACTTATTGAACATATAAAGTTTAAATTTCATAACTTTTATACTTTAGATTTTACTGTTAACTAAAAAAAAACGATTTCGTCACGGACTCTATGATGATCAACAAAATTCTTAGAGTACTTTTAGAAAGCTATTTGGTATGTAAGCTAATACCTATTAGTATACAAACAACAAAAAATATATTTTTTACTCCCCAACCCTTTAAACTAGGGGATGATTTACATGAGACTTGCGCAAATTTTGATGCCAAAGGTCTAAAAATGTATTTAGGGACTTCTTGTTATAAATAATAAAAAAAATTCTATCCATAGGTTTGGTTAAAAAATCTTGAGTCAATTTTTCCAACTATTTTATGTTTTATAGTAGTTAGGTGGTTTTTAGGTATTATAATTTTTTTTCAATACTCAATACTCAATAATTTATTTCTGCCTTATCAGGGTACAGAAGATCTTAAGTGTACTTAGTTACATATAATTGTATGTATTTGACACCCGGCTAGGGCACTGTTACTTTAGGTAACTAAAGTCGACCTATATACATACTATGAAACATTTGTAATTACAGTACTTACATAATACTTAATAAACAATAAAATGCATGCATAAGAATAAATTATCAAGTCATTAATTGTTTCATTTATAAGAAATTCATAAATTAAAATCAAAAGAACCTATAATGTCATTGTTTATTTTATAAAATCTTGCAAGCTATAATAACAATTTTCGATTAGCATTTCCTTTAAATTTCTTTGAAAGATGTTTATCTTTTGCTTAGCTTTAATATGTTCAGGAATCTTATTTTATATTCTTATCATTTTGCAATGGGGGCTGTCATTGAACATTTTTAAATTAAATTGGGGTTGGACTAGCTTGTTTTTATTTCGAAGATTATAGGAGTGAGTATCTTTAGCTTGTATGAACCAATGTAATTTTTTTGCAAGGAGTCCACATTCCAGTATGTATAAAGAAGGAAGAGTCAAAAGGTTATTTTTTATGAAGAACGGTTTAAAACTAGTTCTAGAGTCGATATTTTACAAAATACACAAACACTTTTTTTTTAAGAATAAATCAATCAATCGCATCAGTGCTATCGCCCCATAACACTTCGCCGTACCTCAGCCGTGCGTATGCATAGGCATAATATGCTGACAAAGCTGTTTGAAAATCTGTTGCGAGTTGTGTTGGTTCGTGAATATAACATCTCACCAAAAACATTTTCATGTAAAATGTTGTCAAGATAAGACTATATGGCTCGCACTGTTAAAATTTATCAGATCACATGTAGAGCCAAGCTTCTAAATCTAAAAGCCGTAACTTACAAGCCCTAATTTCACAAAATCTACACCTTAGTTAAAATATGTGCCATTTCCAGTTATTTGCCATTTCGCTATAATTACATGGGCGTAAGATGATAAATTTACTCACTGTTTATTTTTTTTCTGTTACACAATAGTTTTTGTAGTAATGAAACGGCCAAGCCACATATTTAAACTGAGGTGTAGAATTTAGGGCTTGTAGAGTTACGGCACACCCCGGACACTCCATACAAACGAGCGAGAAATGATATACATATATATAACTGACGTATCTATAGGCAAGAATGCAGGTAGGGTTGAACCGGGGGTATTGGTCACGAAATGTTTGTTAGTTATTTACTGAATGCAACAGTGTGAATACTAAACTCTTTTTTTTTCATATTTTTCGTTGTAAACAAACACCGCTCAAACAAAAAACACCACTTTCCGAATACACCATACACATTATGAGACTAAAAAACATTGTAAATGGTAACTGCGATGTGAACGTATGAATTAACACTGAAAACTGCTATTATTTTGTACATCTTTAAACACTTTTTCCATAAAATTGCGAAATTGATAAAGGATTTTGTCACAGATTAAAAATCGACATGATAGTTTTGTTGCTTTGGTGTAGAGATGGGACGAAGTGAATGACTGAATGAATGATTTTGAACTGTTGTTGCGAGGTAAAAATTGGGTCATCTTTGGGCTCAACTGTTCTATAGGGTACATCGATTTGGCAGTCCGCGATTTTTTGGTAAGAGATAGGCTTTAGCTGAACATCCATACCAAATTTCAAGGTTAGGAAACCAGCGGTTTTTGAGTTATGAATTTTTAAAAATGTATTTTTAGGTACTCTTTGGTCTTTGTTTTGCCTCACCGCACAGTCTCCGAACCTAACGGATCCGAGTGCTCCGAAAGTCCGAGCTCGCTTCGCTCGCTCCCGCTTTTATTTAGAACTCCCCGTACCTCACTCGCGGACCCCATATTATGAATCTTTGGGATCAAATTGACTTAGACTTTGACCTTGAAATGACCTTGACTGATTGACCTTGACCTTAACAGATTCAGTGTTAATTCATACGTCCACGTCGCAGTTACCATTTACAATGTTTTATAGTCTCATAATGTGTATGGTGTATTCGGAATGTGTTGTTTTTTGTTCGAGCGGTGTTCGTTTACAACATAAGACAAGTATATAGTGAATAAAAGTGCTTGCTTAGCTCGTCCTTTACGTTTGGTACCCAATCTACAGCCAATCTGAGTGACGGGGGGGTGAGGTCGAATCTAGAGAGCGGCAGGGAGTGTCCATACTATACGTTAGTACTAATATATATACTGTGGTTACGGCGTGTAGAGTTAAAAGCTTGGCTTAACATGTGATCTGATAACTTTTTGACAGTGCGAGCCATATATATGGTCTCGTCTTGGCAACATTTTACATGATAAAGTTTTTAGTGGGCCTTCATTTCTTCATTTGTTTTTGTAAGTTTCTTATGACAGTATGCATTAAAAATCTAAAATTATTCAATTCAGACCCGTTCAAAAGAAAAAAAAACCTCACACTTAAAATAAAAAACCAAAACATAGACGAAGTGAATAATTATCAACTCTTGGGCCTTACTATAGACACCCACTTAAATTGGAAAACGCACGTAGAGAAATTAGATCGAAGTTGTCTGTCACGTTTCACGTATGCCTTGAGTGTCTTGAAAAGAAATACTAATTATCAAACAGCTTTGTCAGCATATTATGCCTATGCATACACATGACTGAGGTACGGCGTAGTGTTATGTTAAGGCCCAAGAGTTGTTAATTATTCACTTCGTCTATGTTTTGGTTTTTTATTGCAAGTGTGAGGTTATATTTTTTCTTTTCAACGGGTCTGAATTGAATATGTTTAGTTTTTTAATACATACTGTTATAGGAAACTTAGCACTGATGCGATTGATTTATTTATTCTTCAAAAAAAGTGTTTGTGTATTTTGGAAAATATCGACTCTAGAACTAGTTGTAAACCGTTCTTCATAAAAAATTACCTTTTGACTCTTCCTTCTTTATACATATTGGAATGTGGCCTCCTTGCAAAAAAAATTACATTGGTTCATACAAGCTAAAGATACACAAGCTTTAAAGTGATAAAAACAAGCTATTCCAACCCCTTCAACCCCAATTTAATTTTAAAATGTTCAATGACATCCCCCATTGCTTAATGATAAGAATATATAATAAGATTCCTGAACATATTAAAGCTGAGCAAAAGATAAACATCTTTCAAAGAAAGTTAAAGGAAATGCTAATCAAAAATTATTATTATATTGCAAGATTTTATAAAATAAACAATGACATTGTAGGTACTTTTGATTTTAATTTATAAATTTCTTATAAAATGAAACAATTAATGACTTGATAATTTATTCTTATGCATGCATTTTATTGTTTATTATGTATTAAGTAAGTACTATAATTACAAATGTTTCAGTTTGTATATAGGTCGACTTTACTTACCTAAAGGAGCAGTGCCCTAGCCGGGTGTCACGTACATAAAATGTAACTAAGTACACTTAATTTCTTCTGTATCCTTTATATAACAGAAATAAATTATTGAGCATTGAGTATTGAAAAAAAAGTATAATACCTAAAAACCACCTAATAACTATAAAGCATAAAATAGTTGGATAAATTGAGTAAAGATTTCTTAACCAAACCTATGAATAAAATTTATTTTATTATTTATAACAAGGAGTCCCTATATAAAATTTTAGACCTTTGGCATCAACATTTGCGCAAGTCTCATGTAAACCATCCCCTAGTTTAAAGGGTTGGGGAGTAAAAAAACTATTTTGTTGTTTGTGTACTGATAGGTATTAGCTTACATACCAAATTATAGCTTTCTAAAAGTACCCTAAGAATTTTGTTGATCATCATAGTCAGTGACGAAATCGGGGTTTTTTTAGTTAACAGTAAAATGTAAAGTATAAAAGTTATAAAATTTAAACCTTATATTGTTTAATAAGTCCACTATTGACATCATATCTCGAGAATTTTGTTTATCTGGTATAATCCAAGCCCAAGTTATAAGGGTTCAATAAAACGACGAAGCGCTTCGAGAAAAGGTGCCCCCAGATTTAAATCCTATTCTATTCAGTATAAAGGCCTACATAACCTGTTTAAAATAATGCGAAATGTAAATAGAAATTGAACGGAGCTTAAACAAAAATATTGAATTTTTCCCTTTCGTTTCAATTTGTACGGGAACCACGGAAGTTTATATAATATAATGTAGGAACACAACAATACCTTACCTATATACCTAAAAAAGAAGACTTAGTTATTGTCGTGCTCATACGCATGCTCATCAGTTTCCGAGCCACAACGCTGTTTGGAGGTGCTCCGGCGCGTAATTTACTAATATCTGCCGCTTTATACATGGTGTAACAAAATTAGTCAAAAAAATATTAAGCCCCTAATTCGTACCCACCTTTGATTTCGTTATTGTTAGTTAATGTTGTGTATTTAAGTATAATAATATTATTTCATACTTTTGAGTGAATTTCATTTTGAAGTCGGTTTTTAGTTTTTTTAAACTTATTTTTATTTTCTTTATTTTTAATTAAAATGCTATCTATCTCACAACGTCAAATCCAATCACCTACTCACCAATAGGAATTATCAAATCATAATTCATGCGTTTCATTAACAGATACAGAGTCTTGTGGCTTCCATCATCATCTCAGCAGCATGAAAGTTAAGGAGTTAAATCATCCATCATCAGCTCATCTGAACAACCTGAAAGAATACAACTATCGGTCTATGCATACCTACGTCTATATCTATGTATAATATTGAAAAAAAAATCCTCCAACTCCTAACCGTTAAGGCGTTGTACCTTCCTTCATCAGCTTATCAACATGAGATGATGACTGACAGACGCAGGTATTTTAATAGCTTTCGAAAACATATGATTCACGTAATTAGTGCCTATAAAATTTGAGGGTTGCCCTCGATTTCACTGGGATCCCATCATCACATCCTGACTTGGTGACAATGGGACCTCCTCGGGAGTATATTCTTTCGAAAAAAAAAAGAATTTTGAAAATCGGTCCACAATTGACGGAGAAATCGGTGAACATACTTACATAAGAAAAACAGTCGAATTTAGACTCCTCCTGTTTTGAAGTTTGTTAAATATACATTTAACCATACAAGGGAAAGTGTAGAAAAGATACCAAGATACATGTACTGGTTAATATGTATTATGCGTAAAACCTTATGACGTTATTAAATTGGAGTATTTAAATTGAACTTTCTGATACAGACCCCGGGCTGATAGGTTTGGTCACCTCATCTGAGAAATAACTTGACGGTCTTCTGAGCTTAATGTGTATTACAAGTAATATCATGGTTCAGATTACAATAGGAAGAACTTGCCAAAAAACTGTGAACTTATTATACAATGTTTGCTAAACAAGCTGATCAATTTGTTTGGAAATACCAATTATTTTTTCGTACTCACTGTGGTTTCCTATTAATATCCTTGTCATTTACATTAGGTATCCTATTAATTTATAATATTATAATCTAAAGCATAGGCATTTTATTACATGAGTCTTGATATTATTCTATGGTTACATATTCTGGAAATTTATCGTAGAATCTTAAACATTGCCCCAAAAATGAGTTTAACCTTAGTCGCCAAAGGGCTTACTTGCATCTATTTTATTTACATTACTTTAATCAAACAAAATCAAGCCCGTCACTTTATTAGTTATGTTCACAAAGAAATACAAATCCTTACGACCATACATTTATTGTAATTTTATTTATTTATTGATAATTAATTATATGGGCACAATTACATCACACAATTACATAATTCAAACTGCTCCTTGTCCGCTCCCTTCTACTCCCCTTACTGGATTACGGTGATGTCGCCTATCTTGACCCTACGGCCGAATTATTAGATAAGCTAGATAAACTTCAAAATCAGTGCATACGTTATATTTTCGGCCTCCAAAAATACGACCATATTTCTGAATTCCACACTCAGCTAGGTTGGCCACTCATCCGCCAGCAGCGTAGGAATACCCATATCTTGTGTCATCTTTTTAATACACTTTTTAACCCTTGTCCCTCGCATTATCTTCGTGAACGGTTCGTATTTCGCACAGCAATGGATAACCGACTGCGCTCTAGTAAAAACCTGGCACTTGCGATTACTGCACACAGCACTGATACCTACACTAAATCGTTTACGGTTCACGCGGCTCGCTTGTGGAATGTATTGCCAGTGGAAATAAGAATGTGTTCCTCCATCTGCACGTTCAAGGCCCGTCTCATAAAGACATGACACCCGTTTATTTGTATCTTCCTACTTGAGCTAAGTATGTATATTTATGTTTAAGTATGTAAAGTACTGTGGTATGTAAATATTGTTATATATTATATTATGTTTTATTAAATAAGTATGTAAGTATATTTATTATTTTTATCTTAGTGTAGTTTATTATTTCTTATTGTTTTTAGTTCTTTTAAATTGTGTACTAATTTGTTTCTACATACTTAAAGTTTTAATCCTATCAGCGATTAAGAGTTGGCTGGAAGAGATCCCTGTTTGGGATAAGTCCGCCTTTGTGCATATTTCTATTATGTATCTATAATTGTAAATCTTGTTGTACATTAAAGAGTTTACAAACTAACAAACAATTAATCAGACACAAAAACATTAAAATATAAATACACAAGAAAAAACAAAATGCACATACATAAATATGAGTAATATACTAACACAAAAGAAAGGTGATAAAAAAACGTGTCGGCGCACAATTCCGTCGGTTTTAAGTGAAACGTCTAGTTTTGACATGCGTTTTATTTCCTCTTGCCTCACAGGGAGCGCTCCGGGCCCTACGCGGAGCTCGGCCTCTGGCCTCGCGGTTTAGGATGTGTAGCCATAGAGCCTTAGCCTTCCTGATCTAAAAAGTAACTGATTTAGTTGCTATGGATCCGCGGTTTGTGACTTGGTTGCTATGGGGAAACGATTCATACGTCACTTCCGTCACGGTTTTAGGTACATCTGTTACGTTCCAGGTTTTTGACTTGGTTAGTAACACGTATATAATTTTAAAAACGTTTCACGTCAAAAAGACCCTTCACTCAACATTGTTCACAAAAATCATATGCATTCACATAAAAAATAGAACATGTTGTTTTTATAACTACGGAACCCTAAAAAGACTAAAATAATATTTCCCTTCATCATTACATCATTACAGCTCATATACGTCCCCACCGAGGGGCTCGAGCCTACCCTGAATCAGGGCGATTAACTATTAACGGTGAAGGAAAACATCGTGAGGAAACCTGCACACGCCTGCGAAGAAACTCGAAGGTTGTGTGTGAAGTCGACCAACCCGCACTGGGCCCGCGTGGTCGACTAAGGCCTAAGGCCTAATATTTCCCTTATCCAAATTGTATCCAAATCCGTCCAGCAATTTAGGCACTAGGTCACCGAACAGACATCATTTGTAATCAAAGTACACATCATATCAGCTCATATACGTCCCCACTGAGGGGCTCAAGCCTACTCTGGATTAAGGCGATGGGCCTTAGTCGACCACGCGGGCCAAGTGCGGGTTGGTCGACTTCACACACAACCTTCAAGCTTCTTCGCAGGCGTGTGTGCAGGTTTCCTCACAATGTTTTCCTTCACCGTAAGACTACTAGGGGTCCGATTAAGCTGAAATTTGAAATACAACGGTACTTCCGCTGACAATAGATCCTTTTGGTATTTTGAAGTTGATCTGATGATGAAATTTGGAGTCGTCTTTTATTTTTAATAGAATCGTGGGAAATACAGCTTAGTTGTGTAGAAATGGCCAAATAAGTAAACAAATCGTGAAGCGCATCGTGAACTATAAACTATCTCCTGACTAACGACCCGATGAATAGTATTACATATTTATCCTTATTCGCAACTAAGTTTCGGTGAAAAAACAAGTTCTCTTGATTCGCTACTGGTTGTGTACAAAGAATAAACATTCTTCAATCGCACCTGGTTGCGAACCGCAGTAGTACTAATAGATATATATACTTTGCCGCAGTTGTGAAAACGGCCGGAAGGGAACTACACACGGTGATTAAATAAATAATATGCTTAGGACATGCTTGATGTCAAAATGTAATGTGATAAAGATAACATTTAATTAATGATAAGATGTTTTGTTTAATGTGTTACCATTTCCAAACAACTATACTTTACTGTGCTCATTTTTTTTAATATGGAACCGTGTATTTATATTCATTTGAGCATTTGGATATTTGAGTAAAGCTTGTACCTAAAAGCTTATAGGTTTTTCGAAAAATTATTTTGAATTCTTACGTTACGAGGAAATTTATTTTTCTTATCTGTGATTACGAGGGCAATTCAACAAATATTTAGCCTACAAAAGAAAAACGAAAATTTTAAGAAAGTAGAGATTTATTTTTCGACTAGTAGCTGGATGAGTGTTGAGGTGGTGTGGCATGGTTGTTGCAGAGAAGGCGAGACGGCGCGAGGGCGGCACGCACGCCGTATGGCGCGGACGGCTGCCCGCGCGCTCGCCGCCGCCACCGCCCTGCCACGTGTGACCGCCCTGCGCCTCGCGCCACGCCTCTGCCGCCCCGCCGCTGCCGCCGCCGCCGCCCTCCGCCTGCCACTCGCCGTCGCCGCCCGCACTCACGCTCCGAGTGTCAAAACAACATCTAATGTTACTAAATAGGTGCTTCATATAAACCAATTTTGTCACAAAACCTACATTAGTTAGAAAATAAAAATTTAGGACGAATGTTTTCGAGTACCTACTAAAATCTTTTAAATACGCTTGTACTGAACTCTTAACGCGTTCGCCTATATTGTAAATAACTCAAGACAGCTATCCTACCGCTTCAAACACTTTTTACATTTTGACACACCTGTATTTAGAGAACAGTTTTTCGTGAAAAATAATTATTAAAAATGGGCCTATAGAAAGGCTCGGTCTGTTTGAGGAGACGATCTTATATTGTCACTAAATTTATAAATTTTACCTAGAACAGTCGTAAGGCCATGTGGCGAACATCAGCTCCGTAGCAGTGCTGGTCTGCAGTGCGCTTCATTTTAGGTCGGCGAAGTGGAAGAAAGATTTTACGTAACTTTCATGAGTTTTACAGAAGCGACGTAGGTACTTATCTTCTACTTGTAATATTTACTCTTTGACTCTTTAATTTAACAGACCGTAGACTGAAGTAAACATTAACCTAAAAACTAATATGGCATTTCAGAAGATTTATTAAAGCTGTCCAATACGATAGTTTAGGACCGTAGCTTGTTTTAGCTCCAAATCTGTTCATAAAATATATGACGCATATTTGCCTGAATTTTGACCCCCGGCCCGGCCCGCTAGTGACATCTTAGTGTAACGTGTAGTAACTTACCCCAGTGTAACATGTAGTAACTTAAATGATTCACAGACTACACCATCAAGTTTATTATCCCGGTGGCGGTTTTTACAACTCGAAAGTAATTGATACTACGAACGATCTTTGTACACAAAAAGTACACTTCACTTAAATCTGAATTTTACGTCCAAGTATACATACACCTCTCCCCGCCCCGTCCTCCGTCCCCTTCGTCTACCCAACGTGGCACTTGCGTCACATATTTTATAGACACCCCATAACATAAAAAAAAATGGTTTTAACACCAGATATGTAGCCCAAATTTAAATTTTGCCGAAATTTGTGCCGAATTTATTAGTGTTTCTTTTAAAGTTGTTTAGGCTGGGCACTTCTCGGTTTTACCTGCTCTGTTACATAGTGCAGCCAAAAGTTAAATTATTGATGCTGCATACCTACATCGTGGTCTTACCTACTGTCCTTTAACGGACTGAGTAAAACCGGTGGTGTGCATGTGCCAAGCCTCAATTTTGATGTTTCTCACAGTGTTTCAATCATGCGTGCATGTGTGACACCGGCCAGCCGGAGTGTACAGATATAAAAAATCTTCCCATTTGTTTCTACCTATAGCTTCTTGTGCAACAGCCTCGGAAAATTTAAATAAAATACAAATATACACTTTTTATGTCGTGTATTCTTATGCAAACTTATTTAGAATTTAGTTAATAGTGTATTGTAATATACATAAAAAATGAAAGATGTGTTCACCCATAAAGGGTATATGTTTAATGTTTATGATGATCAAATTGTTGCTTTATCTAATAATTTTATCTTTGTTACATTTATTGTAATATACCTACTAATAATTTATTATACACAGTAAGGTTGTGATGTGAAGCAACGTCTACCAGACGAAAGCACTGATATCGCCTAAGGCTATTACCAGAAACTTTTTAAAAGGAAATCGAGCCTTGAAATACGACTTAGCTTGTAGTTTTCTCTCTAAACATATCCAACAATACGTGTCTCTGTATATTTCTTTTTGTATTTTACTGAGGAGCATAAACGTAGAGGGATCCTCGACGGCAATGAGCTGGCGTATTTTATTCATTGTTAAAACTATGATTTGGACACTCGTTAATAGCTGTAGTAAAAAAGCTTTATTGATTGCTGACTATAATGAAAATTATTTGTAATAGGTTAAATCATAAAAATTATTTGAATAAAATAGATACATCGCTAATAATTTCAATCATATCATTAAAACACATCTCATAGTTTAATCATCTAGATAAATTTATATTATGCTGTATTTAGATAGATCTATAATAGTAATTCATAACATAGAAATAGGTACTGCCATTTTACTTACGTAATTCATGTAGGTAGCTTATTAGGGATACAATCTTATTTAAAATATTATGTAGGTAAATTGTTGTTTTTTCTTTTCCTGTTTTCCTTATCTGCTAAATTTATTCAAACGAAGTTTTTACTGAAGTACTTATTTGAATGTTATCCATTAAGTGACCTTTGTTAAAGGCGACGAAGCACATCAACTTCTGAGTTCTTATCTTCTATTCTCTTCAAAGGCACCAATTTTTAGGGTTCCGTAGTCAAACTAGGAAGTTTTATAGTTTCGCCATGTCCATTTGTCTGTCCGCCGGTATGACACAGCTATAAAGTTGAAATCTGTGACCCTTAAAACTTAAGGAATAAATCTGTTAAAAAGAAATTAAATGAATGAATTTTTTGCTCTTCACTTTCCCTATTGTGTGGGTTATTGTTGAATAGGTTTTTCAAAACTACAGAGGGTTTGCTAAGATCATATTTCCGATAATTGATTTGTTTATTAATTCAGTTTTAAGTAGATATTTCTGATAGAGTTACATGTTCCCACGCCTTACCAGCTAAACCGCTGTTTCAAAAAAACGTAATACTATTGGAAATAATGTGATGAATTCAAAAGAAAAATGTTAGTTTAGGAGTATGTAATAGTCGATCGACTTAGGATGTGCAGTTGAATTTGTAAAACCTTCACAGATTTTCCATAAAAAATGTTCTCTACTACCTAACTGCAAAAATAACGTTGTTTTTAAAACATTCATTTTTTTAGACCACGCAATCCAAGTACTAAACGGAACCCTACTTTGCACGTAGCCCAATACGCACTTGACCGCTTTTTTTCTATATACCTAAACATGGAGTCACCAAACCTAACTTCGGTGTTTTAATATTGGGAGAGAAATGTTTTAATTATTCGTTAAGATAAAACGAACAGTTGTCAACGTAATTTTTAAACATCTATACAAATTTTAGATAATATTTAATTTTGTGCTTCTAAGCTTTTTCTCAGGTATACATATTCGTCAACAATGAAGTCTCCACCTTCAAAGGAGTGAGCTCGACCTTCAGAGGAGTGGGTTTGGCATAATTTTCATATCGTACATATTTATTTTAAAATGCACTTGTTGAGGGGCTCTAGTGAGGCCTTGGAGCATTAAGCCTAGGATGTCTTCCAGGCTCTCAGCCATGACCACGATATCATCAGTGAATCGAAGGTGAGGGATGTACTCGCCGTTGATATTGATGCAGAGTCATCTTCCAGGACGGTGGTTCAGAGCTTTGGAAATATAACTTCTCCCTGTCTCTGCTCTCGTTGCAGCCGGATAGGTTTCGAATTTTGGTCCTGGAGGCGAACCGACATGGTGGCGTTTTCATACAAACACTTAACACCTCGATATAACGATAATCAATTCGGTACCGACGGAGAGACTGTAGCACAGCCCAAGTCTGATCCGAATCAAAGGCTTACTCATAGTCCTCTAACGCCAAACAGTGGTAATCCGTATTTAATTTTCCGCAGTGTAAGTGGTCTATGGTACCAAAGCCTTTTCGGAAATCGGCTTGTTCGGTAGGTTGGATGTCATCAAACTTACCTGCAGGACGATTCACAATTACTCTCGAAAACAACTTGAGACATGGCTCAGAAAGCGGTATACTTGAATCCGTAAACGGAGCCAACCAATGGTTCTAGTGGACGAAGTGGAAGTGAGATGGGTCTGTAGTTTTTCAGCAGGGTGTTGTCATCCTTTTTTAAAGACGAGCACCACCACATTTCTGTGCCATGCCGTAGGCGTTTGTCCCACGAGTATAACGGAATCAAACAACTTCTGTTAGTACCGGTGTTCTATGTGCTTTCAGAGTTCAGCCGTAATTCCATCATCACTCGGGCCTTTTTATTCTTGAGCTGTTTGAAATCCATTGTAATTTCGTATCTTCGTTATAGTGTCGAGTTAATCTGGCACTTGGGTTTTAGCCAGATCGCTGACAGGTAGACGTGTGGTCGTATATAATTGTCCATAGAACTTCTTAACCTCTTCCAGCAATTCAGGATAGGACAATACGGTTCTGCCATCCTCAGTCATCAGCTTAATCAGTTGGCTTTGTTTAACATACAGATCCCTTGCGAATACTTATTAGCCTTTATTGCGCTCGATCGCCCCTTAATACTATTCGTATTATATTGGCGTGAGTCGCGAGTCAGAGACCTGTAAATTTAGTCGTCGATACTGAGTTGTATCTTAAGGACTGTAAGACCAAGTAGATCCAAATTTGGGAATCCAACTCGGTTGAGCAGCGTTCGGAAACCTTTGCAATAACTTCACGTCCCTAATGCCGCATAGTTCTTATACCAAGGTCTTTGATTAGTGTGTTTCCAAGGATTAAGGTCACCTAAAAGTCGAGGAGTGAGCTATGCTCAGAGATTCCGTACGAGGCCGAATCAGAAATTAGGCGACCGTATGAGAACGAAGGTAACTGACATAGCTCACAGAATAGCTTAACTTAAATGGCAGTGGGCAGGGCCAATGGGCCATTAAAGTTATCAAGTGGCGACCATGCGCCAGACGTAGCCCACTGCTTGGTGGACGGACGACTTGGGGAAGATCGAGGAAAGCCGTTAGATGAGGGTAGCACAGAATCGGTAGGTGTGGAAATCTTTGAGGGAAGCCTTTGTCCAGCAGTGAACGTCTCTCGGCTGATATGGTGAAGCTTTTTCTAATAGATCCTGGATCCTATGTAAGAGCGCATACCAAAACAGGGTGAACTATGTTATTCGAGTCCAGGTACAGAACTATGTTATAAACTACAAGTCGAGTCCAGGTACAGAACTATAAACTACAAGTCGAGTTCAGGCATAGAATTATGTTAAAAACTGGAAGTCGAGTTTAGTGTCAGAACTATGTTATAAACTAAAGTTGAGTCCAGGTACAGAACTATGTATGACTATGTTGTAAACTACAAGTCAAGTCCAGGTACAAATCTAAGTTTGTTATATACACTACAAGTTGAGCTCAAGTACAGAACTAAGCATGTTATAAACTACAAGTGGAACCCAGGTACAGAACTCTTCATAAATATATCACTGACCATATTGAATTATTTTTGTTGAAAAATATGTACACCAGGGAAATCGAAATATAATAAAAATAATGAAGTAAAATACTAGCAGATTTATATTTAATATTAGCTTTTTCCCGTGGTGTTGCACACGTGGGTATGGTTTTCATTCATATCGTTAGATACGGGCCTTGTATTCATACAAAAATACTACAGAAAAAAAGGACTCACTTTCAGTTATTCCCAAATTTTCCAATTTTCCGGGCAAATTTTCCAATGTTTCTTTTCCCTAGAACCTTATTCGGACTATGACAAACATTTTAAAAAAATGCCAATCCAATGTAGCTGTTCTCACGTAATGCGCGTAACAAACAGCATTTATTTTTTATTTGATAATTTGTCCTCCAGTAACAAAAATACATTGAGTTACATTACATTACATCACAGAGCAAATTTATTAAAACTTTTGAAATTAGTTAAATATAATCCACGCGAATTCATTAAAGGTACCACTTAATCTTACCTGGCACGTAATTAAATGAAAAAATAAATACTCATAGACTACAGCCAAACATGAAAGGGACTTGTATCAAGGAATACAACAAAATGCCTAACGTAACAGGCATGAACCACGCAATAGTATAATTACCTAAACCTAAAAAACTGTAAGTAATAGTATTTGTCAATTAATCGATTGGCTCTATCGCTGTGATGGCCAAATATTTATAATGTTTGATTAATTGTATTGTATTGATAATTGAATCGCGAAATCAGAAATTTATAAAATTAGAAGTTAATTATACGTATAGGTAGGCTAATAATATTTAATAAATAAACATCTGGACAAATCACACGGTCATCTAAATTCAATGCTCTTTATAGGAAGTAGAGACTTTTACACATTGTATTGCATGCTTCCAGTTGTATGAAAATCCAACATTTTAGCAAAGTGATTTTAGCAAAGCTAAAGTGTTTCGGTTTTATAGGTCTATTTAAATAATTCTTTTAGATAATATTTTCAACACACGGACACATAGCAAACAAAATCTTCTCGTCACAGGAACGTTTGTTCTAGCTTCTTTCTAGGTGGAAATTGAACCCGCGACTCTCGAAACACTACACAACTTATTTAACAATAAATCACTGCGCTTTACCCCTTGTTACGTCCTAATTGACAATAAGAAAAAATAACTATGTTATTTGTAAAAAAATTGCCCTGCAAAGAAACATCTAAACATCCTTTTTAGGGTTCCGAAGTCAACAAGGAACCCTTATATTTTCGCTATGTCTGTCTGTCCGTCTGTCCATCTCTCAAGATCTTGAAAAAAAATATTTTATGCTACTGGTATCCCCTACATGTAAAGAGGGGGTGATTTTTTTATGCTAACGCGCCCTATCGTGTGGGGTATCGTTGAATAAGTCTTTCAAAACAACTGAGGGTATGCAAAAACCATTTTTTGATTCAGGGATCGGTTTGCAAAATATAAACCTTTAAAGTGCTAATTTTTGTACAAACTAAACCGCTATTTCCGAAAAAAAAAATAGGACACATAATCAATTTCAAATGAAAACTATCACCGGCTAAGTAAGCTTTCTTAGTCTATAAGTAATAGTCGACCACCTTAAGATGTGCAGTTGGATTTGTCAAAAGTTCATTGATTTTCCATAAAAAAAGTTCTATTACCAACTGTAAATATAATTTTGTTTTTAAAATAAACATTTATTTTTTAAAAAGACTTCGGAACCCTACTTTGCGCGAGTCCCACTCGCACTTGGCCGGTTTTTTTAACTAGAAACACTACGTTCTTAGTTACACCTAAGATTCACGCAAGCTCAAGTAGTGCCTCTTGCCTTGAAATAATATGTTGAGCTTACGTGATAGGTAGGAAGGAGTCCATCCTCAACAGCATCGTCACTTACCACTGAGTAAAGCTATCAGTCGAAGTACTACCAAACTTTTTTTTCATAATTAAATAAACCTATTCAATGAAAATAATGTGGGTTTCTTTAGTCATATTAAAGGGGATATCTTTACATATAATAAATTAGCCCTTAATTTTGTCACAGTTGCAGTTGACCTAGCAATAAAAGATTCTATTATCTGAATGTTAGCAAGCTAAGTAGGTAGTATATAGCATAAACGCCGACCACATTTCTACGAGCTTTATTTTTTCACACGAGCTGCAACTGGCTGCAATGTCTGTTTAACGGTTAACTTGACATGCCCAGTCATCCGTCGCCAATAACATAATAATTTTAAGGGCTCCCGTAGCTACGACAGGTATATGTATATTATAGGGGCTTTCCGCATCTCCGCCGTAATTGTGACCATAATAGCCCGTCCAACGAGGACCAAAAACAAGCGATGATGGGAAATAATTCGTGTAACAGCGAATTTTCGCATCGTGGTAGGGAAAGGTGTCTTAAAAAACATACTCAAAGTACTGTTGGATGGAGTTGGAGCTAACGGATGGGGGGTGGGGTGTAAAAGTCCCTTTTTTAGTTTTTTGTAAATAGCTCGAAAATTATAATGTGTAAAATTGATTAACCTCCCTTCTCCCCCATATCTACTTAAACAACATTGATTCCATCAAAAAGTGTATAAGATCTTTTTGTAGAGAATTTTATGTACCCCCCCCCCCCCCCTCCTAACCGTTAGCTCCACCCCCATCCAACAGTACTTTGAGTATGTTGTTTAAGACACCTTTCCCTGCAACTATGCCAAAATCCGCTATTACACGAATTATTTTTCTTTCGCTGGACGGGCTAATATTGTATTTTGACTTATCTAAGTGTTATTATGTGCTAGTACAATCGAAGCGAACTTGAAAATACGCTTCGGGATTCACATTGAAGCTATAATGACCATAACCGGCGACAAGACTCTGGCGGAAACAAAACTATGTCACCAGATCTACATCAATTTCTGTCATTGAAAATTTTAGAAACATCCGAGGCTGTTGTAGCGAAGTATACGAATATTATTATAAATAATTGTATGATCAAAAAATATTAACATAGGTAAATACCCAATTTTTCATTTGCGAAATGGAAAATCACACGGGTCCAGTACTTTTATTCAAAATGTAAGGAACGGAATTTCCAGGTTAAGTATTTATTCTTACTTATATTGTTTCATATACTTAGATATATAAATGCTACAAAAATGTAAATATTACACTTTATTTTGATCCGTGGTAAAGGGCAGATAACTTACATTCAGTATTATTGGTATTGGTAGATAGTTGTATCGGTGATTTACAAACTACGCATTTTAACATTTTGGATACCAGCGTACTCAGTTGTTGGTTGCATTGTTAAAAGGACCCGGTGCTTTTTTTGTCATTTTTTAACGTTTGTTTCAGCTATAAAATATCCTTACATATTCTGTGACATGTGATCTAAACAATCTCGTAAGTAGTTAGGAAGAAGTTGGCAAACATTTAAATTATTAAGAAGTCTGAGATTGTCCGTTGTTATATAAAAAGGCTGTATTAAATACAGTCCTTATAGTAAACAACTGTATATCGATAAAATCTGTACATGATTTTAACATTATGTATGTTAAACTTCATCGTCAACGATGTGTTCGTCGATTAAATGAATTTCGAAAACCTTGTTCGAGAGCAAGCCTAAAAGTAAACTTTTAATTGAGTGTCTACATCGTATAAAGTAAATTTCATAAAATAGCCAACATTAATACAGGAAAGTGATTTTACAAAGACACTGACTGTTACTTGTGTGGATAATGCATAAGCAAAGCATTATTTACATACCTAACGTCAGGAAAACTTTAATTATGTATGTAAGGTGTAACAAAATTAGCTGAAATTATTTTAACTGGTGCTTCTTTCCATGAAACTGGACAACTTTCCCCATTGAACCCATAATCAAATCGCAAAAAAAAAATGGCTCCCCCGTACTAACTCGATCAGCTGATCAGCCAACTTAGTATGGGAACTTCAATTTTTTTTTGATATTTGACTATGGGTTTCATGGGTTAAAGTTGTGCAGTTTCATGGGTAGAAGCACCAGATAAAATAGTTTCATCTAATTATTTTAGACCTTAACTACGATTGGTATAAAAATGTACCTAATCACATACAGACATATTGAGAAAATTGTAAAAAAACACTTAACTTACGATGAAACATTAGTGAACCACATATTTATTTGCTTTTCACTTGCCCCTTTCCGTCCAGATTAAAACGTGTTCATTATGTTAAGTATATAATTTAAAATTTATCAGGATATGTTATCAATTTATAATTAGTCTCGTCAACACGTCATATAATAAGACAGATTGCCATTTTACAGTTTTTTACAAGGCATGTAAATAAAAAAAACATTCGGAGATAAATATTTTGATTTTATACTGTAAACAGTTAAGAGCAGGCTCCCAGTGCGGCACTGGCGTACAACCTGATATTTAACCTTATAGAATCAGCTTTACAGTTGAATTCCGCGCAAGTGTCTTAACGCGACTTACGTCCTTTACTTCTGGCAAAAATGCACATTTTCGTTTATTGCGAGCTTAGTAAACATTCTAGGAAAACTTGGTCTTAGCCGTTTTATCAATACCTTTATTCTCTTACTGTCGGTATTTATTTCATGCGACTATATAACTTATGTAATGTAGGAGAAAAATCTAATAATCTCTCAAAACTACATAGTTTTATAAAATAAAAAGTATCGAGCGAAAACTAATAAATCGTGTTTTTGTTTTAGCCATACCAAAGAAAAAGGTTCAAAGAATGGGATGTGTAGTTTTCACTTTCAGCAAGCTGACTCAAAATATTCTAGCAAAAATGCACTTATTTTAGGAGCCTGCTCTTAAACAACAACGCATTTTCATAGTATTTGGACCTGTGACATCATCACTTTTTATCATTTGAAGATCAAAAACCAGTGAAAAACAAGTATCTAGTAAATTTTTTTAAAACACCTTTTTTTAACAATGCCCATTTCCACTAACTAACGAGTGGCATCCAACAAGAATGTGTAATTAATACTTGGTACGAATAAATGAAAGACATTGTTATGAATAAATGAAAGGTCCGTTTACAGTATCGGTCCAATTGTCATGATGATGATCATCATCTTATTACCATACCTACTGAGATTAAAGTTCAAACGCGTACGAGCTCCCGTTGTGATTCAATGACACCACACAATATGTTTTGCAATTTCCGTTAGTACCTAATTCTCGAGTGGGGACCGTGCACCGGAAGACGGACGAAGGTGGATCGACGACCTTGTGAAGGTCGCAAGAAGCCGCTGTATGCGGGCAGCGCAGGACCGGTCGTTGTGGAGACTTTTGTCCAGCAGTTGACACTTTTCGGCTAATAATATGATGATAATGACTGACCAAATTAAACTTTTACTAACTTTACTGACTATTTTTTACACATGTACTAATAACGAGCTCGAACCGCTATGTTTGGATAAAAAATCCGTTTAAGAACGCAAAAACGGCTGAAGCGAACTTCATGAAATGGTAGTTATGTACGGATGTGTAATATGGCCACTCAACTTAATAAGGTTTTACCCGTCATCATAACTCTTTCAAAAAACCAAATATACGTTAATTTTAATTATTCTACCCACCCAGATTTTTCTATGAGTTACATTTTATCACAAGCTTTCAAATAACTTGCAATGTACGTAAGTTGTCCGTTTCGAAATTTTATAGTAAAATTTGTCCCTTTTCCCAGTGTTTGATTAAGATGAAATTTGGCATAAAACCGTATTCCAGGTGACAATGGATCCTTTTTAGTAAGTTGATCTGATCATGAACTTTGGAGGTGGAATCAAGGTTACAGGAACGTCTATTGTTATCATAGATTCCTAAAAATTATGTTACTTACCAACTGGAAATTTTAGTATTTTTATGAAGTTAAACTTTAAATGTAAATAGAAACATACTCGTATATTAAGTACTTATGTGGTTAGCCTATAAAGGACCTCAAAAAAAGAGTGTCAAGCGGAAGTCTAGAGATAGAAACCTCCAGGGCTATCCGAATCACCTCAATGTATATTCTGTAAAAACCTACCGGTTTTCGAAATAATCCCGTTTCGATTTTCAGATTTTGTAAGAAAAATATATTTGCTGGACCTAAGTCAAAATGTCAGTTTGTGAAAAAAAATCATACAATGAAGTCAGCAAATTGCAAGAAAACTTTCAACTTTCCAAACAGGTGATAAAAGTTAAAATTGAAATTCATTACACCAAAATTCATAATTCTGTTAAAAAATTTTCAGGTCCCATACAAATTTGTAAAAAACATGATTTTTTAATTTCCAAGATACGTTACATCTGTGACCCTCTAACATTAAAATCTTTGATTCGCATACCAATCGAAAAAAAAGATACTATGTTTTTTTCCATGGACAGAAAATGTATGAGACTTGATAAAATGGATTGCTAATGTTTATGATGAACTTTTTGTATTTGTTAATCTTATACCTTTTTGGAAAGCTGATAAAATCAGAAAGTTTTTCTTGTATTGGGCTAGCTTAAATAACTTTTTTCACAAACCTCAAAACCAGCCAAGATGTCTTTTATACAAATTCTGAAAACCAAAATGCGAATATCTCGAACATCGTGGACTTTCGCTTAATATACATAGGGGTGTTTCGGATGTTCTCTATCTCAGGACTTTCGCTTGACGATTTTTTGGACACTCTATACAGTGGGTAAGGGATAGGGTACTCATATTTTAAACGCCATGTAATATACCATAGTCGCACCCTTTTTCAATTATTTTTTTTGTAAGCTTTCATGAAAAATGTGTTTTCTCTTGAATTAGCAGCAATACAGACTTCAAAATGGTCTTATTTGAAAGGAAATTTGTTCCCTCTGGTATCCACATATAAAACTAACCAAAACCGTTTAGAAAAAACCCACTTAAAAGTTTTAAGAAAAAAAATATTTCTTTTTTTTCTACTTTTTTAATCGATTGATTTTGAACTAACCTACAAATTAACACCAAATTATCTACAATTAGATTTTTACCTATTGTGCCAATTTATGGTTAATACACGAGCAGATCGCGAAATGGTCAGACGGGTCACACGGCAGGTTGACAGCTACAGCGTGTATGAAGAATGGGGACAGTCACTTTGAACAATTGTTTTAAGTAGTGGTTTAGTTAAAAACATGTAAAATTGTTAGATCGTTGTGAAATTAGAAGTAAAGGATAGTCACAACCCCGCACAAGTGTATGTGAAAATGTAAAATCGTTGTGAAATTACAATTAAAGGATGGTCACACTCGGCACAGGTACCTTAAACATCAATTTGCATCATTGTGTAAGTAACTAATAGTGAATAATTTGGGTTCATTGTGTAGCTAAGCTTAAAATCTATTGAATAAGAAGAAAAAAACACGTTAACGACCTCGTTTTTAGTAGGAAAAAAATCTTTTAAATTTTTTAAAACTTTTGTCTCTTTCCTCTTTATTTTTGTTTCATTTTGTATGTGAATCACCAGAGAAAACAAATTATCTTTCAAATGAAACTATTTTGAAGCTTTTCCTGTTGCAAACTCAAGAGATAACATATTTTTTCTGATCACGTATAGAAAAATAAATTGAAAACAAAAAAGGTGTAGGTACTACATGCCCTTAAAATATCAGTAATCCTATCCCAAACACAGTATAAAGGTAACTGAAATCATTCCAGTGATACCTAGCCATTCCAGTACTACTCCGTACTTCTTACCCTTAGAGAATGCTCTAAGCTGGTAATAAATACTTACGCATTTAATTTATTAAGCTATTAACCAATCTAACTTAAAGATATTATTTTTATATTAAGCTATCATTTTGCTATATTTATTTGGGACCAAAACGCATATCATATCAATAAAGTTCTTTGACGCAAATGCAACTGTCTACCGTACTAGGATATTGGAATTCATTTAATCGACCGATAGGTACCGTCAGAAGGCAATGTAATTATATAAGTATTGTATAATAATTCGTGTATATTTGAATCAGATTTGTCGTTCGTTTACCGATGTTAGACGATTAAATCAATAATTATATAACCTAAATTTCTCGTTATTAGTTATGTATTTGAACACATATTTTCGTTATATTTTATGGAGTATTTGTAGCGAGATTATTTTTGGAAAGCACTGATATCGTTATAGTATTGTAAGATATAAGTAAGTTAATTGATCGTAAGGCATATGAGAAAACCGGATTCTGATATTATATGTTGTGGTGGATTTAAATTGTTCAAAGGTATACTTACCTCTATTTTTGGTGTTGCAATTATGTAATTGATTTCATACAAAAAAGTGTAGGTAAAAACTTCTTGCTATAAACAAACACATACACAATGGGGATGATGAATGCATGTCTTCTGACTTTTTATCATCTGTCAAAAACGACATTTTGTTCTAAAAATGATAGAAATAACTAGGCGTGACGTCATAGTTAAGCAGCTTCTTAAATGTACGCATTTTGTGACTTTGGTGAATTAAAAATCGAAGACTTGATGGAAAACAAAACGAGTAAGGTTTTCCGAAGTTTAAGTAGGGGGCAATTTAGTGATTAAGAGTTCATAATTTATTTCTGATGCTGTCGTCATCCCTACTAAGTATCAGGGTTTTCTATCAATATTTTATTGTTTTATAGATAAAAACAATAAAGTTCGCCATTCCAACGCTCCGCAGTTCCAAAGTTGCACGTACGAGTATGTTACTCGTACAATTAGAATCTCTAACACGATTATTTCGAATATTTTCTAATAGTAATAAATGCAAACTATACAATACTTTAACGATATTATTGTAAACGAATTAAAAGGTTATTTTTTGGTCTAAATCCCAAAGCATCTTACACTGTACATGTTTGGACACGAATTGCCACACAGTGTAAATAGGTCGCACTATAGATGGTGATGATTATAAAATTTTATAAAATGAAGAGATAGCGTCAAGTATTATCTATGTGTGTTAAATTTGACTCTTACATTTAAATCAACCTCTATACAAGGTGATTGGCGCCAGGAGTGGACCTCTCGAGCGTGGCTGCTAACGGACATATTATTATTAACGATATTATTGTTAATTTAATTGCTAACACAATAATATATGTAAATGAATATACTAAATAAAAAACAATATATAGGTAAAACCTGTAAGAGAAATTGACTTATGATCCTAAATAGTATTAAAATTTGAAGATTTTTTTATGTACAACGTAAGCGAAAAAATGTTTCTCATTAGAGAATGTAGAGTTACTGAAACTTACCTATCTTGCGCCTGAATCCGTTAATATTTTTTTTACCTTTGTGTTCACTACATGCACTGTTTAAGTGTGATACATAACATAACCAATAGTGTCCGAAAACAGTAGGTATCAACATCAACGATGTCTTCACAGGCTACCCCATTAGGTGTACTTAAAGACATTTTATTTAATAGAAATTATCAAGCCAATAATTTTAAGTTTATAATGAATGTATGTATAAAAATCCATTAAAGAATTTAAATTATCGTCAAGAAAGAAATTTGGTTTCCTTTTACAAATAATAATATACCCATCTTTGTAGGAGGGGCGTCAGCGTTCTCATGTCGATGCCTTACAAGTTTCGATGACTAACATTTTTAACAACTTAAGCGGGATGCATTGTAGCGAGATGCCATAATTATACCCCGCGACGAAACTTCCGTCCTGCATATTAAACTCGTTTTAGTTTCTCTTTATTTTACTCCCCATCTAAATTCGTAATATCATTTTTGATACTCATACTCCGACCTTCGAGCCGAGATCTATTTAAAACACACCACCACCGTCTAGAAACAAAAAAATCGAGTGGAGCTGTATCTTTCTTTTCTTGCTTATAAATTATTGCATATTTTTTACTCTAAACATTGTCAAAATTATTATTTTAATCGTATGATCAAAATAAGCCTTATAGAGACATGAAACGTGTGAAACGTGTGAGTCGGGAGTTATACTGAAAAGAAAGAAGCGAGTGCATTTTTTTTTTTTTTCCCTGTTAAGGGAGAGCGGAGGTGAATGCGTTTACGCATACCAGGGGAAGCTTCGGCCGCAGGCCGAAGCTGCCGCTGGTTATGTGGGACTCATAGCTCTGCGCCTATATGCATACGTCCCCGTTACACTCGGAAGGTGTATGAATACGTATGCACAGGCCCAAAGACCACACTACCCACTAAACACCCCCTCGCGAAATTTGGCAGCGTAGCCACCTTAAAATTACATCGGTGCGACGCCCCCCCCTGGGGAGGGGGGGGTGCAAAAATACGCTAAAGGGACAGCGCGGAGAGCTCCTGATGGGAGCGGCCGCTAGGTTAATCACATTAAGTGTGCAAGTGAGGGGGCGAAGCGAGTGCGCTGGTTTCGGTCATTTAACGCTGTGCTCCTCCCGCGCTGCCCCACCCGGCCCCGACGCAAACTCTAGGTCATAACATAGGCTAACTAATGACACTGTTTCTAGACTAACAGTTTTGTAATTATAAAGGTAACACGGTATATAACAATTCGTAACGGTCCACTTTTGTGCCGTATGTACAGGTGTGATTTTAAAAACGTTTCACGTCAAAACATTTCGGCCTAGCGTGTATAAAGACGTCACTGACTTAATACGGCACATTACAGTACGGTCAGCTTGCTGTATAAAATAGATGCCAACCTTGAACTTCATGATTAAGCACTTGGGATTGTACATCAACTTTGAAAAAATTACCTTTCGTTATACTACAAAAGCTTCGACAAGAAAATGTAAAAACACATTAAACCTTACCGATTACCCTTAAAAAAGACCTACCACAATACGAGTATTGGTTTCATAACTACAGCTCTCTGTTTGGAGTTGTTCCGGTGCTTACTTTATACTTTCACTCCCGCTCTACACAGGATATTAATTTAACAAACCTTACGGATCTCGTAAATTTAGGTTTTGTAGCGAAAATTAAAGAAAATATACATTATTTAGAGGTTTTAAAAAGACAGCTATGCTTTCGCCACATACTACGTAGAATTTTGTATCAAAGCCTAAATACGTATTTTCGAAAGAAAATATTTGTAGGGTAATTCAGAATATATTTATTTGATAGTTTTTTTTTTAATTTACTAGAAAAGGATGACCGTGTAATTACAGGAGTTCGATATAACTTATATCTGGAATAAACCTAAATAGACAATATTAATTATTTTTTTTAATGACTAGTTTTAATTGAAATCCGGTTAGGCAACTATCGTCGCAATGGTATTTAAATATGCAACCAAGTACCAAATGTAAATAGAATTAAACTTCACTTGAGGTACACAATACTTTTAATAATTTAAAATTAATAGCTAGATTATTAAAGTTAACGGAGGTAAGAAATTTTGCAGGGGAGTAGCAGCGCTTGGTGAAAATTAATAAGTATTTCGCTGGGCAGCAGCAGTGCTTGGTGACAAATAGAAAGCAATATCGGTGAGCAGTAGCAGTGCTTGATGACAAATGGTAAGAAAGTCGCCCGGGATTAAAAATATAAAAAATGATTTTACTTCCCTTCGGGCAAGCAGCAGGACGCGCAGTGCGGCAAAAAAAATCTGGCTGGCGGATAGCACAGCTGTGTCCCAGGGTTAGTTTTGATGCGGAGCAACAGGAACTTCGGAGACATCAATCTCGCGGGTAGGGTAGAAAGCCCTCTGATAAATATAGAGGGCCTAGATGAAATATAAATACAACACAGCCTTTAAAAATTTAAAATAATATTACACACCACTAGTCATTTCCACGGTCCTCATTCGTTTATTTTTTTGTCAAAAGGTAACAATTACTACAAAATTAAATTTTCATCAAAGAGCAGAACCAAATAGTTAAGGTGCTTAGCAGAAAAACATTTATAAATCATGACTATGGCTTGAAACTTGGTACAGTTGCTCATGTGGTCAAAAGAGGCTGATCGAGATCGGTACTCCACGGGAGCGACCCCTCTGGGCCGGAAGGGGGAGGATCAAAGGGACACTCCGACCGGACAAACTCAAAAAATTGTAAACGCTAGAATATAGCTATCAGGTTAAGTTTGGTATCATTTTCGTATAAATAGAGGACGAAGAATTCATTTCTGGTATCTTTATTTCATTTTGTGCAAGTGGTTTCCGAAAAAAATATGGAAACGTAAAAAATTAAACCTGGAAAAATACATTTACACAGCTAGAACTTTGAAACCTATACATAAATGAGTATTTAAAAAATACTCAAATATAGCATATTTTATGTAAATTCAGAAAAATATACCTTATGTATAGGTAATCTTATAAAAAAATACGCTGAAAAAATATCTTGAACGTTGCGCCGCGTAGTCAGGCGAAGTTGCGCTACCAGCTCTTGCGACAGAATGCAGACATTTTTTTTTTAATTCGTATTCGATGCATGAGAATGAAGTAACTAAAAGAGATTTTGTTGTTTTTTTTAGGTTTACTTCTCTACTTAGCAGAGATAGGAATAGGTAGGGCTTATTTACCTAAACTTCGAGGAACAGACACAAAATTAGAAACTTCCTTCCAACAATACGTTTTATTGGGACATGTGTCCCGGGATGCGGGATATGAAATTTTTTTTACTGTATCTCAAACAATGTTTAATATCAATATTAAAATGGTGAAAGAAAATAAAACAAAGTGAATATTGTTATGTTTGAATTATTTTTTAACATATAGTATTAAAGCAATAAATAAAAGGTACAGACGGAATAACTTAAATAACAAAGTCTACTCTACGTCTTATGTTTACTGTTTACAACTTTATAGACTTGTTGACGTTAGGAGACCTTTATTTGTTTATTTTACTGACGTTGAGAGATGAAATTTTCACTAAAATTATAATATTGATAAATTACCCTTCAAAGTAGCACATTTAGTGCCTGTGCGGACTAACGATTTTTCCGGCGATATCTCAGTGATTTTACTCTTAATTTCCAGGCCGCACAGTCTCTTACTCATATAAAATCGCTGAGAAATCGCCGGACTAATCGCTAGCAGACTAGGTACTAAATGTGCTACTTTGAAGGTTAATTTATCAATATTATCATTTGAGTAAAATTTGTATCTCTCAACGTCAGTAAAATAAAAAATAAAGGTCTCCTAACGTTAACAAGTCTATAAAATTGTAAACTATTTGTTATATTTGTTTACGTAAGCATAAGACGTAGAGTAGACTTTGTAATTTAAGTTATTCCGTCAGTACCTTATATTTATTGCTTCCATATTATATGTTGAAAAATAAATCAAACATATCTATAATTGTCACAACAATATTCACTTTGTTTTTTTTTCTTTTATTGTTTTAATAATATATTAAAGATTGAGTTATAGATAGATACAACACTCTTCAAAGCACTCAATATTGATATTATTTTTTGGGGTGTAAGGGGTCCAATAAATCTTTAGAGACATAAGCCAACCTCACCTACTTTACCAGCTTTAAAGTGCTAATTTTTGTTCTAGTCAAGTTAACCTATTTGCCTCCATGTTTGCCGAAAATTCACGTCTAGATACAGCGAATAGTATACCACCACAATTACGTCCTTGCGGTTCTACTATGCCCACTATTCGTATCCGCCATAAGAAGGTTCTCAAAACACTTCGTAATCTAGACGTGAATAAAGCCAGTGGACCATACAGAATACCAGCTGTAGTACAAGAACTGCAATCTTGAGTTGTCTCCTGTTCTGCCACGTCTGTACCGCCTCTCTCTTAAAACAGGTATTGCCCACTATTCGTATCCGCCATAAGAAGGTTCTCAAAACACTTCGTAATCTAGACGTGAATAAAGCCAGTGGACCATACAGAATACCAGCTGTAGTACAAGAACTGCAATCTTGAGTTGTCTCCTGTTCTGCCACGTCTGTACCGCCTCTCTCTTAAAACAGGTATAGTCCCCAAGTCCTGGAAGGTCGCCAACGTGCAGCCTATGCCCAAAAAAGACAGTCTTTCAGACCTGGCCAATTACCGCCCCATATCAATCACCTCTGTAATCTGTAATATTATGGAGCATGTATTGAACACCCAGATTCTGGCATACCTAGAAGACAATGACCTCTTTAGTGATCCAAAATACTGTTTTCGTCCACTGGAGGTCTTCTAGTGTATGCTACGCATATATAGGGTGAGGCCATCGAGAAACACAGTGAGGCTCTCCCCGTGTCTCTTGACATCTCGAAGGCCTTTGTAGAGTCTGGCACGCTAGCCTTATTGGCTAGCTTCCTTCATACGAATTGCCTGTGGAGTTGAGTTACTAGGTATCTGATTTTCTGAGGGAACGGTCCATTCGAGTAGTCATTGATGGCTGCTCCTTTGACCTATTGGTTATCAATGCCGGGGTACCTCAGGGATCTGTTCTTTCCGGTAAGGTCTCTTGGCCGCTAAAAGGAGTCCTTTCAACTTGACTCCTACTTTCCGGAATGAATTCATTCAACTTTCCGACCACCTTGAGCTTATTGGCGTAGAATTAACACCTAATCTCAATTTCGGTCGATACATTGAGTTCAAGGCAAAAGTAGCTGCAATGAGGCTGGGTATTCTATCTGAGGTGAGGCGGTACTTCACACCTGGAAAGGTTTTTTCATTATATCAAGCACAAGTCCGAACTTGTATGAAATACAGTTCTCACCTATGGGATGGATCAGCCCGCTATCAGCTGGATCGCAAATCCCTACTTGTGTAGTCATGGCGTGGCCTTGCGCATGGGCTGCTTGCTACCTCGTCCCTGCCCACACTGGGCGCGGACTGCACGACTTTGACGGCCTTATAGTCATTGTGCGACGGGACATTCAGCCAGTAGGTAAAAATTAACATGATTTACTTATTGGAATTAAATTAAAACAACTCATTAACGAACATACCTACCTACCTTTTCTAAAAATTCAAAACGTCTTTTCGATTTATTATGCTGCAAAATTTCAAGTTTTTTTTCAACATAATTTTGTAAGTTTTCATATAAAAAAGGTATAATTTCCTAAATCTGCATAAAATAATATTTATTGAGGTATTTTTATAATATTTATTTCCGTAAAGGTTTCAAATTAATAGCGGTTTAAATAAATTTTTATAAGTATGTTAATTTTTTGTCATTTCTTTTTTTTTTTAAACTACTTACAAAAACTGCAATTTAGATAGCAGAAATTAATTATTCGTCCTTAATATACATGAAAATGATACCAAACTTAACCTAACGTTCTAACGTTCTAACGTTTTCAATTTTTCGAGTTTGTCCAGTCGGAGTGTCCCTTTGATCCTCCCCCTACCGCCCCAGAGGGGTCGCTTACGTGGGGTACCGATCTCGATCGACCTCTTTTGATCCCTTGAGCAACTGTGCCAAGTTTCAAGCCATAGTCATGATTTCTAAAGGTTTGCCGATTTTTTCTTAGACAAGCGCCCTAACTAAAAGATATTTTTTTATAACAAAAAACAAGGATAATGATTTTGAAGCGAAAATTTTGCGCTTCAAATTACCCACAAACTCACCAAAAAAAATTTGGCGAGTCCAAAAAAATTTAAAATTTGGACAACCCTAAAGTCGTTGGACAGCCCTGAGAAGAAAAAAATAAACAACTCTCTGAGCAACTAGTTAACTACTAACGTTCAAGTTGAAAAAAATGACCTTAATACGCGCTCGTGTACACATACAAACGCCAAAAACCCCACCAAAAAGAGAACGCAGTACCGCCTCACCTCAGATAGAATACCCAGCCTCATTGCAGCAAAAAAAGAAAAGTTTTAAAAACTGAAAAATCGACTTCAAAATGAAATTCACTCAAAAGTATGAAATAATATTATTATACTTAGATACACGACATTAACCAACAATAACGAAATCAAAGGTGGGTAGGAATTAAATTAGGGGATTTGTAATGCTGCCGTGCATTACAAATCATCTCTGAAGTTCTTGACAGGATTTGCAGCAGCCTCATTCTGAGGTGGAAGGCCCAGTTGCTGTGGGCGTCTATAAAACTGCACCCAAAGCAAGTTGGGTTCTCACGTCCTCCTTCGTTTTATTTTCTTGTTCTCCACATTACTCACGTGCACTAGACGATTTTCTCCAAAATGCACCACATCTTGAACAAAATCCTAGAAGAAAACAATGAAAAAACAACAAAATAAAACTACGAATGCGTCTACCACAAATCCCGCCAAAAAACCCTTTGGAGTTTGTTTTTTTTTTCTTCGCCCTTTTTAGGGCAGGCTAAGGCTCATTGGCCATACCGCCTAGTCTTCAGTATATGTTTTTCAGTAGTATTCATTTGTAGAATTCACGTCTTCAGTAATTTTCAGTAGTTTCTTCACGTTCACATCATATCATTGTCTATAAACTAACCTAACCTACATACTCTAGCAAAATGATAGCACTTTTGCTAAAGCTTGCTCGGACTTTATGTGGGAACTCGAAACACAGTATACACACTTTTATTTCATTATTCTACACAAGAAACACTTATATGATCCTTCGCTGATAAATACACTATCAATATTATACATCAAAACCAATAAATGTAATTTTTCGATTATTAAAAGAAAAATGACAAACTGAACGCTACAAATTCCCGCTAAAAAGTCTTTGGAGTTTGATTTTAAAACACACCAATTAATATTTTTTTGTTTGTTGGCCTTTACATGGCAGGCTAAGACTCATTGGCCATACTGTCTTGTCTTTAGTACATATATTTTTTTCAGAAGTATTAGTTAACGTCTTCAGTAATTTTTCTTTCACAGTTTTTAGTATTTTGTAACTTTTTTTCACTTGCACTATATAACTGACTTAACCTACACACTCCAGCAAAAAGACAGCACTTTTGCTAAAGCTTTTGCGGACTTCTTGTAGAAACTTGAAACACAGCATACAACTTTTATTTCATTATCCTACACAGTATTACACATAATTTGTACTTTGCTGATTAATACACTATCAATATTATACATCAAAAACAGCGAAATAAATTTTTCGGATAATAAAAGAAAAATGACAAACTGATCGCAAGAAATTCCCGCCAAAAAGTCTTGCACACACCAATATATTCGACCTCCATCTCAATGTAAATACAACCTCCTTGCGCAAAAAATACTCGATACAAACTCCTTGTTCAAAGAATATTTGACATACAAACTCCTTGTGCAAATAACTGCTCGAGATTTGATTGTTCGACATTTTCGACAAGGAAATTAGCATTAGAATAAAAACTGTTTGGTGTTCTTTGCTGTCTAAGTTCACAAAGAAAATGACTGTTAATTTTAGTAATTGTTCCAATTTTAATGAGCATTTTAATTAATTTATCCTTCCTTTTTTCTTCATTAAATGTCTATTTCAGTCTAGGGCCACTTTTGGGTGGTAAATAAGAAAATACTAAAAAAGTTTTGCAAACTATATCGTGTGACATCAAATGAAAGCGCTTGTTGTGGGAATCTCAATGTATTTTATTTTTATAAGATACTATTTATCTTGCCAATTTTCGCCTATTTTTAAACAACTTTAAAAACTATTTATGTTAAAATTATAAAAAAATATATTCTCACAAGCCTTTTCATTTGATATGTCACATTTGATAGTTTGCAAAACTTTTTTATATTTTCTTATTTAACCTCCCCCCCCCTGTTTAAAATTAATTTGTTTACGTTACATGTCTGTCTTTGGGTCAAGGACTTACATATTTAAATTTCAACGCAATCGGTTCAGTAGTTTCGGAGCAAATTGGCTGTGACAGACGGACGGCAGACAGACACATGAGTGATCCTACAATGGTTTCGTTTTATCTTTTGAGGTACGGAACCCTAAAATTGAAATTTGGACAATCTTTGAAGGTAAAAATAGACGAGTAAAAAAGACATTTCACGTAAAAAAAACACCCGCTAAACTAAAGGCTGATCCGCGTAGGGCGAAACCAGGAGCGTCCCATCTTGCAATGTAACTGACGACAAAGCTTTGCATGCCAATATCTCTGTAAACTCTATTTGTTTCGAATTGGCCGAACATGTAAACAAAACATTTCATCATTTAAACGAAATCACTTACATTTAAACATCGAGCACGTTCCTACAAGCATTGTATTCACTTAAACATTGTGTTTTCGTTCATTTTAGACTTCAAAACCTAATAAAACTAGTTTATTTTTAAGAAATCATTACACATTATGTTTACATGTTTGGCCATTTCTAAAAAAAAAAATTCAACTATCTATCGTAAAGCCCTCGTGTTCGACTTACGAATTGGCTCGACCAGATTTAGGTTCTCTGGGGACCAAAAGTTGGATGCTTTATCTCTGTAGCCGTTCATCGTAAACATATCGTTCATCATCATCATATCAGCTCATATACGTCCCCACCGAGGGCTTAGAGCCTGCCCTGAATTAGCCTTAGTCGACCACGCGCGCCCAGTGCGGGTTGGTAAATATATCGTTATTTCAATTATTTCAATCCTTTACACTAACAGCGACTCGCTGACAAACGTTTCACGTCAAACCAACCGCCGTGAACGGTTAGGAGTCTTAGTAGTGTCTCTCAGTGCGCAGTTCAACATGCTTGCTATGTCAGAAACTATGAGGAAATTCATTAGGGTTTAAAATTATAATCGAAATTTATGATAGATTGCAATATTCATTTATTTACAAGTCAACAGAAAAAAACATGTAAGTACTTTATGAATAAAATATACAAAATGATCATCACAAACCCATCGACGACTGCTAGCGATATTTTATCATCTATCTCTTGTCTATTCTTTCCGCCTTAGGTTCGTAACTTGCCGTATGCGCAAACGTGAAATGAAAGGAATAAAGTGAAATGATCGACAGTAAAATTTTTAAACAGCTGATTTAGAACAAGTTAAAAAAAGAATCTTGTTAAGCATTGTTATCTATTTGAAAAAATATCGAAACGTTGTAATTAGATATTCCATAAATTAATTGAAAAATCTACATGGGAGAATTGTTCTACATTGTAATATATTACAAGTCGGTGACAATCAGTTTCGTTATAAGGATGACTTACAGGGTTTTATTTCAAAAACTGCACCTAAAGCTAAGTGGTCGGATCCGTAGACATGGTTGGGTAATCTATTAAGAATTTCACACTCGTTGGCAGTGGGCAAGCGCAGACGTTCTAGCAATTGAATGTTACGGGAACTGAAAAAGAAATATTTTTTAGATATTTTATACACATGCATAAAAACCTTTAACATTTCAGCCATAACATTACTAATCATGGGAATCTTGGAAATCCCGCATCATCGTCACGTATTAGATGATGCCAAGGGCTTTCCCACAATTTTTTTTATTTTTTTTTATTCTCTATTGGTAAGCCGTTGGTAATTTAATAAAAACTAGATCATGAAAATTAACTGTAATATAACGGCTCACCTAAAATAAATATAATCAACAGTGACCCAATAATCTTGCATAGTAGTGGCTTCTAAAAATCCATTATCCTTATACTTGTTGTACACGGAAGTCAAATCTAGAGAATGGCACACGACACCACTATTGAACAAGGCACTGTAGTCGTCGGAATGAAGTTCACGGTCCGTCTGTCCCATTTCATTTCTGTAATCCGAGTTGTAAATCTGGAACATGGAGTGTTTGATGAATGTGTAGGTCTCTAACTTGGTAGCTGTAGCAGTTGAAGCTACTCGTAAGCCTTATTTGCCACAGATAAAATTGCAGGCCTCATTAGAGGAACAGGTTATAAAACTTACTTGGGTCATGTGGAAGTCCGTTTCTCGACCTTCTTGTCTATTTAGGACTACCGACAAGTGTTGGCAGTTGTCTGTTACGCCTATTTTTTTCCAATCTGAATTGTCACGGAAAGGGCTGGCACTAGAACCAAATTTATTCGACTAAATCTGAAGTTCAAAACTTCCATAGAAGGTACATGGCACCTACTGTTAAAAATGCGAAATAAGTTCTTGAAAACTTACCCAACTCGTCCTCTGTCTAATAGTTTAATGACGGCACTATCAGGAGTTGAGTTAAAGTCTCCAGTCAAAACAATTGGAAGATGACCAGACCTGCAAAAAATATTTAGGTGGCGTAAGAAAATTAAGGGAAAATCTCACAATAGTAAGTTATCAAACGCATTGCTATAAAAATATATTTTAGTACTTATTCTAAATTAATAATTCTTATATTGTTAGTAAGTAAACAAGTTTACATACTATGGTGTACACAATTCGACACATTGGATTACATGATGATTTTATGTCACAGTCAAGAGAGAGACTATTCGATGTAGGTAACTGCACAGAGTTGCGAATGCAAGGGCAGTCATACATCGCTGCAATTGTCTTTATATACCCCAAATAGTGCGGGTGCACATTTTTAGGGTTCTGTACATCAAAATGGAAAAAAATAACCCTTATAGGACACCTTTGTTGTCAGTCTGTCTATCTGTCGGTCGGTCTGTCTGTATGTCCTTTAAGACCCTTTTTCTCAGAAACGCTTGGAGGTATCAATTGAAATCAATATCAAACAGGTACGTACGATCCTAAGTCATAGCAATAAAAAGATTGATTGATTGATATTTTGATACTCGCATGACCATAAACCTATAGGTTTTGATTTCTAAGAGAGTTTCAAAATATATGTGACATTGACTGTAAACAAAACCTCTCGATGACCTAGAATCATGGAATTTTGCAAAAAGTAAGGTAAAGGAACCAAACTAAACTTTCTCGACATTATTTTTTATCATATTTTTTTCATGCAAAAATTCAATATATTGCTAATTAATTTGATGAATTCGTGTTACATGACCAAATATACATAAACCTATTCGTAACCAAATATATACTTGCTCGTAATACTTTGATATCCCTTGACGAAATAATTTAAAAAATTTTGTTCCAATCGGACTAAAGATTTAGCCTCCAGAGCCAAGCGTGACAGACGGACGCACGCACGGGCAGACGGAATTAAGATGTACGGTTTTTCAGTATGTGTTTATGATATAGAACATATTTTGACAAAAAGTGGAAAAACTTTTTGGAGTTTATTGGAGTTTACTCCTTAAGAATCGAAGGCCGAAGGCGGAGCCCTGAGCGTTCCGTGCGAGGCCAGGGGCCAAGCTCCGCGTAGGGCGAAGCCAGGAGCGTTCTGTACTAGGCCGAAGGCCGGAGGCTGAAAAACATAGTTTTATAAGTATTCTCCTGCCGCGCGTCAAATTTGACACGCACACTTTTTATCACGATAACATTACTGTCTTTACCCTACGTACGTACGTACCGTACTACGGCGTCGAGAAAGTAAAAATACAAAAACTGTAAATTTTAAATTAAATCACGCTACGCCCGGAGAGTGCATTTCGTTAATATGACCCACGATTTCACGTCGTGGATGCTGGGTTCTCTCGGTTAATACTTTACTTTTTATACTCTGTGACCAGTTACATCGGGAAGTAGGTGCACGTTGGACATGCTAAAATAAGTTTAGCATGCTCAATATACATCGAATTCCCGAGATACCTACTATATTCGACACGCCCAATCGAAGGAACATCAAAGGGTTATTTAGATTTAATATTTTGGTCATTGGAAAAAGTTATGAAATAAACATTTAAGCCAAATAATGCATATCAACTTACTCTCCATCATGGATAAAGAAGGCGAATCGGTCAATTTCTGCTAGAAACATTTGTATTTGTGCCAATCTCACATTTGTTCTTCTAGGGTTAAACAATAAATGAGTGGTAGCTACAACTATAGGTGATCCAGAATATTGTTTGGGTAACAATTTCACAATAATTCCGATGTTATCTCGGTTTAATATTGGCAAATCAGGCTGGTAAAATTCAACCTGCAATAGTAAGAAATTGAACATTTTTAAATTGTGTTGATGGTTTTTGGTCCTTACACAATATTTTTCTTCTCTCACTTTAAGTTTAGTAGGAAGTAAAAGTGCATAACAATTTTGGAACCAATATCGTGAATCAAGTCTTAGGGCGCTGCCTGCTATCTCTATCTCTCTTTAGACGTGTACTCTTAACAAGCGTGCTCGTCTGGTCGTCGTAATATGCGATTACTGTCACCTTCCTCGTTGGCTCCAGCATCTCTGCTCTTGCAATGTGTCTCCACTTGGCTCTAATTGTAGCGATTCTTGTACACTGGGCAAGGAAACATTGCGTTGCAGATTTTATTAGGTTCGTCTAGCGTCGATATCCACTTGTATGTTTGCCTTTTAAACCACCTTGGTGATGATCACACGACGTTATATAGGGTGACGTGGGAAGCCAAAGCAATGTGTTTCTACGTTAATGCAATTAATTTCCCAAACGAGCAATTTCTTTTCACGGTTCGCCAAAAAAATGGAGTCAAGTAACAGATTCTAAGACGTAGCTACAAAGAAAAATTATATGAAAATTACACTATATTATATGTCTCACTCTTTTACAGCAACCTAATGATGAATATGTTGTAAGGCATATTCTATGTACTGTACGTGACATAGAATCTTCCTCTGGAGCAATATTTAGTATTCTTTGCTCTGGAGATAAAGAAACTTTAATTTTCTGTGTACTCTATATATCGGCTGTTGGACACATTTTAAGGGGGCTTCAACTTATGAAACAGAACAGAGTATTTTAAATTTCGTGTTTGCAGTCGACGATAATCTTTCTTTACTTTTAATTTCCTCGACTAAATAGTGCGGTATGCACTTGTTGTGCTAGTCCAATTAACTTGCAAAAGCTGTCACCGCCAGCACCATATTTCGTTCGGTAACAAAAATTTTCCTCAGCTCTTTCAGTTCATTTTATACTTCAAATGCTAAGATTTTTTTGTAAGTCGGTGTTTTAGTTGTATATTTTAGTTACCTATATACGTGGGCTGTTCCAAAAATAGTTAGTAAAATCAAAATTAGTTAGAATATGAAAAAAGGACATTTAGAGCTTTTCAAAATATTCTCCTCCAACCACTATGCACTTATGCAATCGGTTGAACTAGCTTTCAAAACATTTAAAAAACGTATCTTGCGGAAGGTCGAAAAATAACCGCGGAAATTCTTCGACGGCCTCGTCTGCAGTGTTGAATTTTCGCCCACGAAAAATTTTGTTACCGTGGGAAATCAAATTAAAATCGCATGGAACTAAATCTGGGCTGTACGGAGGATGGGAACATTTGTACCCCCGAAGTTGTCAAATAGTCTATGGCTCTAACAGCTGTGTGATCGGGCGCGTTATCTTGGTGAAAAAGAATGCCACGGACGCCGCTCCTTGGACGCTCGCTATTCAACTCCCCAAAGCTTAAGGCAGGCCAACTTTGCAGTATCATTCAATAGTAACGGTTCTACGGTCTTCTAGCGAAATTATTGCTACTGGTCCACTGCGTCGAATAAAAACCGTTATCATTTTTTTATTAACGCTCCGACCGCGAACAACTTTTGTGGGCAACTGGTCTTATTCAAACACCCATTGCGTGGATTGCTGCTTCGTGTGAGGTTCGTAGCTGTAGATCCAAGATTTTTTAGTTGTAAGGATGTAGGATACGTTTTGCGAAGTCCCTCCTTTGAACTTTTCCAGCATATGCACCAATCAACACGACGGGATTTTTGCTCTTCGGTGAGAGAATGAGGTATCCAACGCGAAGCAAGCTTCCTCACTTTAAGTTGTTCAATGCAGGATGGCGGAAACTGTCTTTGATCCAATCTTCAGTTCAGCCCAATCTCCCGATGTGTTATGTTTCTATTCTTCCGCAATAGCCACTCTATACCCTGATGAAATTTTCATGAGTTACTGCAGTTGGTGGTCGGCCGGATCTAGGGTCATAGTTTAGGTTCTCTCGACCACGTTTAAATTCACGACACTAACAAGTAACTACTGCAAACGCAGGGGCAGACTCCCCAAAAAGCACCTTGTAAATTTTCGTGAGATTCCTTGAAGGTTAATCCTCGTTTATAATCATAGAAAATCATAGCACTACAAGCGTCCTGAGAGACGTCCATTGTTGAAAACTAAAGAAGAGTGACAGATAATCTTTAAAAATATTTAAACTACACATAGGTGGCCAATGATTTTTACCAAGGAGATGTATATTGAAATTAGCCGTCAATTTAAAATATTTTTAGGAAAAAAGGGATTGTATTTATTCTGTGGCTAACAATTTTCGTAACAACCTAGGTATTCTGGTTACCTTAATTCCGAATTTCATATATCCGATTTCAATTTCCCGCAACTGTTTTATCGTTTTACTAGTAATTATGCTGCTTTATATTATTTGCCCAAATTTAAACGCATAAATTTTCAGGAAATTAAAATTCATAAACATTAAATTCAAAATTAAGGGTCCCCATGCTCAGGTTTCCATAAAAACGTAGTTCCGCTTTAACACAAAAACTACATGCAGGATTAAATCCAAACTTTGCGAATATATTGGTATACACATATCGATGTTTGTAATTAGTCATCGATGTACTAATATAAAACAGAAAAAAATAAGAGAAGTTCTAAACTTTCAGTACAAAACTAATTTAAGCCTTCGTTTAGTTATGTTTCAATTTACTACGAAGAAAACTAATAACAACCATCGATATGTGTCTGTGGCAGGCATATTGTATGATTAGTCATTTTACTAATGATCAGGCAAATTGTATAATTCGGCAAATTGTAAAATTATGTACTCAGATTGTAAAATGAGCATGCGAATGTATGATTAGTCATTTTACAAATTGTATAATTCGTCCGTATATAAACGGTCAGGCAAATTGTAAAATGCCGTATGCAGATTGTAAATGAGCGAGAGAAGCGAGCGATGTTAGGTTCGGTCAGGTTTGATTTATTATATAGTCAAAGAGGCTTCGCCCCTCCCTCCCCTGGATAGCATATGCTATATTCATATTTCTTCATAGGTACGGTAGGTACTTCGTTAGCATGTCTACTGTGGAACTCACGCTGCAGAGATACGATTTTGCTACATCGCAATTTTTAAGAGTGAGTAGTTCAGGTCTATTTTATTAAAAGCTTTTATTTCACTTGCAATGTATGTATGTATGTTTGTTCGGGTGAAATCTTACAAATTAAATTTGACCCACTTCCCGGTTTCCGATTGAGCTGAAATTTTGCATGCATTTTTTTTTTATCATGTGACAATGCAATATTTAAAGCTTGTACTTACCTAAAAGTTTAAGGTTTTTCAAAAATTATTTTAAGACTTCAAAAAAGGAGGAGGTTTCTTAATTCGACCGTACATATATTGGGTTAGTCCCATATGTCCCCGTGCGCTTGTCCCCGCGTGGGGACATGTGGGACTTTTAGTTTTGAATGTCCCCGAATTTTAATTTGGGGACATATGGGACTTTTAAACTTTTGTTTGTCCCCGAATTTTATTATTTTAATTAAAAATTTAAAAGACACATGTACGGTGAATGCACAATTGTTATTTATTAAATAATGACAGGAGATTTATTATTTATTTAGGAATAGCAAATAAAAATCAGTTTTTATAGGTAGTCAACAATTGAGCGCCTTTAAAAATTTTTAATCTACAAAATACTGAAACTTAATACAACACAGTCTTGGGACTTTTTAAGTTTTGTTTCTCCCCGAATTTTATTATTTTTAGTTCAAATTTTAAAAAACACACGTGTACGGTGACAAGATAATTGTTATTTATTAAGTAATGATAGGAGAATTAATAATTTATTTAGGAATAGCAAATTAAAAAAACCAGCCAAATGCGAGTCAGACTCGCGACGAAGGGTTCCGTACCATTATCTATGAAAGACAACTAAATAATAAAATTAAAATAAAATTAATATTTAAGGGGGGCTTCCATACCAAAGTTGTTTTTCATAGATAATCGTACTTGGCCAGTTTTTTTTTATTTGCTACTAGCTGTCCCGGCGAACTACGTACCGCCTTACATTACACTACCCTACCCTACCCTACACTACACTACCCTACCCTACACTACACTACCCTACCCTACACTACCCTACCCTACACTACTCTACCCTACACTACTCTACACTACCCTACCCTACACTACCCTACCCTACCCTACCCTACACTACCCTACCCTACATACACTACACTACACTACCCTACACTACACTACCCTACCCTACTCTACACTACCCTACCCTACACTACCCTACCCTACCCTACACTACCCTACCCTACCCTGCACTACCCTACCCTACACTACACTACCCTACCCTACTCTACTCTACCCTACCCTACCCTACCCTACCCTACATAAAAACCTTCTCCTGACAATAACGAACTCGACAAAAAAAGAATTAGCGAAATCGGTCCAGCCGTTCTCGAGTTATGCGCTTACCAACACATTTTGCGATTCATTTTTATATATTAGATTCCTAAATAAATTATTAATTCTCCTATCATTACTTAATAAATAACAATTATCTTGTCACTGTACACGTGTTTTTTAAATTTTAACTGAAGATAATAAAATTCGGGGAGAAACAAAACTTAAAAAGTCTCAAGACTGTGTTTTATTAAGTTTTAGCATTTTGTAGATTAAGAAATTTTGAAGGCGCTCAATTGTTGACTTCCTATAAAAACTGATTTTTATTTGCTATTCCTAAATAAATAATAATTCTCCTGTCATTATTTAATAAATAACAATTATGCTGTCACTGTACACGTGTCTTTTAAAAATTGAATGAAAATAATAAAATTCGGGGACAAACAAAACTTTAATAGTCCCATATGTCTCCAAATAAAAATTCGGGGACATACAAAACTAAAATTCCCACATGTCCCCACGCGGGGGCAAGCGCGCGGGGACATATGGGACTAACCCCATGTATTTTATGTGTGTTCGCGGATAACTTCGTCGTTTATGAACCGATTTTGATGATTATTTTTTTGTTGGAAAGGTAATATCCCAAGGGTGGTACCATGATAAAGAAACCAGGATCTGATAATGTAGCCCGGTCCAATTTCATTATTTTCGTTTCATCACAATTGTCAGCTAGCTAGTTCGAAATTAAGACTCATCATAAGTGCATGGCTGAAAAGCTTTCTCAGCGTCAAAAAATACGCTCGCGGACATCGTACTCCCGTTCGTCGTATTCCTAAGGAGTTGAAGAGGTGGCTGCTATATTTCTGTGGTCTCTGTCAATCATTCTACGTTACTAGTATCCTTATCTTACAACACTCCTACTGTGCATTATAAAGTCAGGATAGCTAATCTCATCTTTGACTAAACCTTTTTTTTCCTTTAAAATGTTAATTTCGCATCCTGAGGTCATGATGCCATGATCAAATGGCTGCTGTGCGAAGTATGTATTTACTTATAAAATATGTAAACATAGATTTACATTAGATACCTACCAAATTGCCCTTTTTGTTTCTGGACTTCAGTGTTTCGGTATAAAAAAAATATTCTTTAGTCAGTTTCAGAGAAACAATACGTACATTACTCGTATAAGTACCTACGCATCATTACGGTTTTACAAATAGGTATGCACTTTTGCACCTAATTGGACATACATAAAAAAGAACTTACACTTGTTTGGTCTTGCAATTCAAACAATGAATGTTTGAAGTATATTGCACATCCATCTTCTCTCTGTCCAGTTTTCTGTTTATATATTCCAGTATAACCTACGTGTTCAAACTTTGCATAAAAAGTACTAAGATGGGATGCTTGCACTTCCTGAAGGCAAAGGATCTGAAAAGCGACATACTTTTATATTAAACCGTAGGTAAATTGTTGCTCGTGACGTGGTATAGATATTATGCAAATGCTGCATGCACAATAGCAGACTACATTGTATAACCATGACATTTAGTATTCTTTGGTATAACGTAACAGGCTTTTACTATAAATATCACTTTACTAATAGGTTGTTCGCAGTGACGTTAAAAAATAGTACATTATTGCAAAATAATCTATACTAATATTATAATGAAGTTTGTACGTTCGTATGTAGGAGATAATCTTCGAAACTTCTAATCCGATTTTTAAAAAATCTTTCACTAATAGTTAGAATGGAATTCGATATTTGACTGCTAGTCATTTGAGTTACTTTTTATCAACTGTCAAAAACGACATTTTTTTCTAAAATTGTTCATGTTACTAGCTTGTGACGTCATTGTCTTTGACAAACATTTTGATAAATATAAAATTAAAATATTAAATGAATAAGTTTGTATGCTTTTGTAGGAGAAAAATGCTATTTAGTGAATAATGTTTTTAATTTATTTTAAACACTGTCAAAAACCCTAAAAAAACCTCGCTCACTCTCGATATCAACGGGGGCGAAGCCGCGGGCAACAGCTAGTTTACAATATATAGGTACTTAGTAGATACACCATTATAATACGTTATATCAATGATTATTGCAGATACAAGGAAATAGATAACATTTATAAGACATTCGCTCAGCGGCACTTAGAGGGAAGAACAGCACACACAAGATAAAACGTTTTTTCACCTGTGAATATTATCCAATCATAATGATTTTTAAATACGTTATTGAAAAGCTAGGCTAATAGGTTTAGATTTTAGGGTTCCGTAGTCAACAAGGAACCTTATAGTTTCGCCATGTCTGTTCGTCTGTCTGTCTGTCTGCAGCTTAGCTCAAAGACTATTAGACTAGCGAGCTGTTATTTGGAATGGGTATAGGTACATATTAATCACGCTGACATAGTGGTACAATAAAATCTTTAAAAAAAAATTTTTGTGTACCTTCCCTACATGTAAAGAGGAGTTTTTTTTGTTGACGTTCCCTATTATGTAGGGTATCATTGAATAGGTCTTTCAAAAATACTGAGGGTTTGCTGTAACAATTTTTCGGTTCTTTTGCGAAATATACAGCTTTAAAGTGCTAATTTTTGTTAGAGTCAAGTGTGTTCCCCCTAGCAGCTACATTGCTATTTCAGGATATCTGTAAAAAATTGTTATTAGTAGGACATTTAATCAATTTAGAAGGAAAACTATAGCGGCTAAATAGGTCTTCTTAGTTTAGGAGTAATAGTCGATCAATTTAAGATGTGCAATTGGATTTGTAAAAATGTTATAGATTTTCCATAAAAAATGTTCTATTACCAACTACTCGTACTAATATAATTTTGTTTATTTTAAAATATACATTTTTTTTAAAAGACTACGGAACCCTATATTGCGCGAGTCCGACTCGCGCTTGGCCGTTTTTATTTAAATTATTTTTTCAAATAAACAATTATTGGCCTAAATTAGTATTGTATTCAAACACTGAATGAACAAAAAAATTGAACTTAATTGAATTGAAAAAGAAAAACCTATAAACCTAGTTTTTTACTATGTCAATAGCATAATATTTAAAAATCATTATTATAGGATAATATTCAGATGTGGAAAAATGTTTTCTCTTTTTGTTTGAAGAATGTGTGTTATTCATTCCTCTTAACACTAGGTGATATGGTAAGTCAGGAAAAATCCTATTCATTACCTTGAATACAGGTTGAGTGAGAACAGACTTAAATTAACATAATCTAAATAACAATCCTATGTAAATGCAAACTGATTCATTTGAACTGATGAAAGGGTGTACAATGTATTTAATGTGTACATATATTCTTTGACATCATCACATCCCAAAAAAATTATCTAAGAACTAGATACTTAAAGTATTAAACCGAAATCCTATTATTTCTTCCTGTTAAAACCTATCTTTTAATTGTTCAACCATTCCCACATTCATACAATCTTTTTCATCATTTGTTCTTATCGTATTTGTATTTCTCTCCAAAAATCACATAATTTAATTATCTAACAAGGCTAGATACACAGCTTAGTTCATTCCATCTTATCAATACTGAAAAACATTGTTCACTGTAATCATAACTATCCTTCTTATCAACACTGAAAAACGTTCTTCACTGTAATCATAACTATGCTCAGTAGCAAGACCTAGGCACACCTAGGTAAGAGGCTTGTCAACTAAAATATTAACTTACATCAGGATCCAATTTAATTATTTCATCATAGAGTCGTGTGGATCTCACTTTCCATTTGAGGTCATGTGGTGCACATTCAGTGTATAAGTATGGATGGCATTCCAATAGGTACTGTGCCAACACATTATAAGACACTACTTTAAATTTAAAGGTATTTCCTGAAAACAATAGAAACAGATATTACCTGTCAACAAATAAATTGTGATCTTCAGGCACAAAAGTATACTCTACAAGTCTGTAAATACACAATGTTAATACCTAATATTTTATTTTTCTTCTTAAATGAAACAGTTGGCCTCTCCTACCTGCTAGGCCAAGAGGGTTGACGAAAAGGCTTGTTTGCGTTGTGTCTGGGCTTTTAATAATATCTATTACATATAATAGGTAGTTTGTGAGTAATACCTTGTGTTTCATTTTTCTTAGGTGCTACTGTTTCCCACGTGCGGAAATCTGCTGGTATATTATTTGGTTCATTTTTCTCAGCATTACATGGTGTTCCTGATATTGAAAATTGATTCCAGTTATTACCAGAGCTACTGTCATCAGATCTAGAGAAAAAAATCACAAAGGTAGGAATATAAAATCGATGGATGTGTACGGTTCAAAGAATAGATAATTTGTACAGTTAACAGTGCTCACACTTCGAACTGGCCTCCATAGCTCATATGGTCTTTTGTTGGCTGCACCGATTCACTCATTTGAAAATACTTTTTTGTTTTTTCTGTATCAATGGATAGTTTTTTATCGTAACATATAGTATTTTTTTTATTGGAAAGCAGTCTCAACTGTTGTTTAGTACAAATTATTGGTGGAACCAATATATTGTTTAAAACATTCTTTGAACTGCATATCTTTCTTCCACAACTTAAATATGAAAAGGATCTGATGTATATTCGGTTATGACTAAGGTTCTCATAGGTAATCTTCAGAAATCTGCAAAAACTACAAGTCAATTTCAACATTGCTATACACATTTATCAAGAAGTTAAAAAGCAGCTAATTTAAATTATCCTAACATTTACATCTGTTTGGCAAATTCACTAACATATTTGTACATCTTTTATTTTTGTTATCTAATAGTATCAACACAAATACAATAATGAGTTATAAGCTGAAGGAGACATGTAATTTGCTCTCAATCTTGATTCCTGAAAAGAATAATTTAACTTTAAAATATAAGTATGCAAATCCCCAAGCAGGCTATCCCACACAGCTATAAATTGCTTGTAAAAATATGGTCAGAACATTGAATTACTACTACTAGTTCAGAAAAGCTGCACTGTCCAAGTTGGTAAGTATGTCTTAATAAATTCGTAGCAGTCGGTAATTGAGTAAAAATCATGTGACGATCTTCAAATCATGATTCAATTAATTTCAATTTTACACATTTACCAACCAATTACATAATATTTGGCAGATATCTGAGGTGCATGATCAATGGAAACCAATATTGTTCATAGCTGGTAAAATTTATCGAGCTGTTGATATAACGCAAAAATTGATGACTTAGAAATAACCTAAAAAGCAAAACAAATATGTAGTGTTTAATTACAAAAATAGGACAAACACTAAATGATTTTTTATGATCTTATAATGAAAAGCAGAGCAAAAACCATGTCTGTAAATATAACGGAGATTGATTATGTACCTACGTTATCTGAAACTTTCATGGAATCAGTAATATACAAAGTCTCCATTAATAGTACAACTTCCACCATCCATTGATTGCTTGATTTGCTTGCAAATTGCAAAAAATAAACAAAATTAAAATAACCACAAAGGATGAATTTGGCACAGATGAAAAAAGAAAGATGAAAGAGTAGTACTAACTTTAACAAAAATGACCTATTATTTCTAGAAAATCTTTGAATCTTGGACGCCACAGCATAACACCACAGACTACTTATGAGATAATGGTGTCGATTCGGTGTAACACAATTTAACTTATTTGACAGGACTAAACTAAATTCAAGCATTCTGTCCTTGTCGTTTCGATACAGAAAGAAAAAGAAAGAATGCGTAAATTTAGTTTAGTCCTGTCAAATAAGTTAAATCGTGTTACACCGAATTGATACCACTGTGTACGTATTTACAGTGTACTCGTACCGTACCTGCGACGTACCTACTCACTCTCCGCCGATACTATCAAAATTTGAAAACTTTTACAGACTATTTAAACTTATACACCCTAGCCATTGGGACTCCATTTAACTTGACTGGGGGCATGGATTCTGGGTAACGACTGCCGACCCCAAAGAATATGACCTCACTTTTTTAACATTGTATGTCAGCCCGTGAAGGCTGGCATACCTTTCTCATTATATGGACACAGGGTTCCTGAGACCGCACACTGAGGCGCTCAGCAGCACCATGTCATCAGCGTAACTAACATTATTCACACAGACGCCATCAATGTAGCATCCCACACGTTGACTGCTCAGCTCCTCGAACAGGTCGTTGACGTACAGGGTAAAGAACGTGAGCGAGCTCAGTCCACCTTGCCTCACCCCGCACTCCAACCCGTACGGCCGCGACAATGCCCCTACCCACCGAACTTGATTGATCATGATTGATCTGGCCCCCATACCAATGCTTAAGTGTTTATGAGCTCGAGTGGTACACCTGTATTTTCCAGCTTCTTCCAGAGCATGTCGTAGGAGACCAGATCAAAGGCCCTAGACAGGTCGAGGAAACAGGTGTACATCGGTGTTTGACAACATGACAGCCCACTTAAGACACAGGATGGCACTGTCTGTGACCCGGGACGGAATCCGAACTGGTTGTCGTGTGTATTTATTAAGCTGTGTGTTAAGCAGGCCGTCAGCACCTTCGCTATGACCATAGCCTATAATTATTTTGTCCGCTAGGTCGCCTATTTTATTTTTAACTATAGGTACTACGATAGTTTTAGTCAAATTGCCAGGCAAACACGAATGACTCACACAAAGATTAGAGAACAATGCTTACACTCTTGGTAGATGAGGGCCTGCATACCGTACGAGTAGATGTTCAATACTGAGACCATCGTGACCCGGAGACTTGCCTCTAGACATTGTGCTTATAACACGTGCAATCTGTTTAGCTGTAAATCTTGTTCTCAGGTCACCATGGCCAACATCAGCCGGTATAAAAGAGGGACCCAATGGCGATTTTATCATAACATGTTCTTTAAAGAGATCAGCAATGCCCTCAGGATTGTAGACCCCGTCAACAGAAATAGGGAGGCTAGGCTTTAGGCTCAGTCTATTGGTCTGTTTCCAGAAAGAAAGAAAATAATTACTAGAATTTGAAGCCCAGAATATCCATTTTTGATTGTTCTTCTTGGTCTTGACACCATTTTCAACGGGACTTAAATATATTTCTGACTTCACACATCTTGTTATAAGCGCGACCTAAAGAGGGTTTACCAAGTTCCTGCCAATTGAAGTGCTTCTGCCGGGCATCTTATAGCTTATTCCATTCGGCCACTGCTTTATTTTTCTTACGCTAACTGTATCCTCAACCCATCGTGACTGACTTACACAGGGAACATATGATATCATCATACAGCTTGTCAATAACATCTCGATGATTATGATTATTTACATCATACTGTCACAACATTTACTAAATTGTTCCCGGAAATCAATCAATCTCATCTTTTTGTGATATACCATATTAAAGTACTGATTTGGTCGGGAGTTCTCTCCCAGATAACCCTATTTTCTACAAAATTTTAATTACAGTTGACAACACCGCCACAACAAGGCCGCGCAACTTATCCGATGCTGTGTCCGCCGCTGACGCTAAGGTGCCTGTACAACCGAAGTCTTGTACGGGCATTGGAGTTGGACATTGGAATCGAGTCACAAGTTCCGTATTTTATCGATAGAACGTTTTGCGTTTTTGCAATATTAAAACTAACTAGTTTATGGGACTTTGTGTTTCGTTTTGGGCTGTCGCTGGAACTTACTGTTCCAGTCGTAAACTTATGCCTAAAATGCACAAAAGACGAAAAATAACGCCCCTGGGCCATAGCTTGGAGTCTAAAAACAGGTTTTGTTTAAACTCTGTCACAAAGAATTTAAAGGCGTTATGCATATCCTGGGTTTTCATCGCTATCTTCTCTAGCTTGACTGATATTTGTTTTTTTTTTTAAGATATAATCAGTTATATCTTTCTCACTTGTGTCTACTGTGATAGTACCTATATAAGATATGATGATATCTTATTACCAATTAGGCACCTTTAAATAATTTTATTGGTTTGTTTGAAACTCTATGTGTGTTTCACATAAATTAAAACGAGTCTAACAGCTAATAGTTGCTTAAAGTCCCAAGTCAATTCTGCGAATCAATAAATTGCGTTTTGTAGATTTTAAAGATAAAATTGGAGAGCCGCTGAGCACCACTTAATTTTCAAAGAGCGTTAGATAACAAACACATGTGAAATGCATTAAGCTGCGTATCGCCGCCGGACGCAAAGGAAGGAGAGTTTATGAGATATTACGTGAAGTTGTAGTGCAAAAAGCAAACTTATTCGCGTTTAAATAAGAAACGCGATCGTATCAGATAGTGATTAACTGTCGCCATAGGCGACGTTCAATCTAAAGAAAGAAATTATGTGACAGAGTCGTGTAGGGAATTGAAAAAGCGACTTTATTCATGAGACCATAAGCCTCCTCGAGGCAGTGTAGTAGTAATCGAGATATTGACGAAAGGCATTTAACTTTAATCTTTATTGCATTGTTTTAACTTATTATTTAAAATAAGGAATTATACTGCTTAAATAAAATTAAAAGTTTTGTATAAGTAACAAGTTTTAGTAAGCGGACAGGGCTTTAAGATTTTGGAGTCTGAAAAGCTGAGACGTTCCAGCGTCTAATTTTGTATCGAGAGAGCCTTCCTACTTGTGTTTATAAAAATGTATTGTAACCTTCTTCTCAAGTAAATTCTCTGGAGTAGTTAACTCATTGTCATTACATTAGATATACAGAGATAAAATAACAAAAATAGTGGGAGGAGATGCTTTCTGCTCAACCAGATAAGTAAAAACCGAGTGATGAGCTGAATCAATCTAATTAATTGTTAGAACGATTTTAATGTACTTACACCATTAAAATTATTTTGGAGTAGTAATAAACCAATTATCTGTATGAATTAGACATTTATCCAACTCAGATAATATTTCAATGTCCAGTCTAATACATATTTATCTTGTCGTTGAGGATGCTATTTCATATTTGTATTTATTAGTGCGTAACTAGCGAACATATTGTATCGTATTAGTTGAATCCCATTTGTATTACATTTCTTATTTTCTCTGGAGTTGATATCGAAACTTCACAATTGAAATGTATTGTTTTGAATTAACTGAGAAAAATAAAATACTAAAGCTTGTTGAATAATGCTTTGCATAATGATTACGAAAAACCATTATTGTGAAAAGGGCACAGAGAATCATATGTATGGTGATATGTATCTTTTGTAGAATCGAGCCCAAATACCTCTCTGTACAACGAATTAATTTCACCTTTTGTTTATTGTCTAAATGAATTACATTAATTTATATGATTATTCTCTTGAACAAAGTATTATGTGATCACACTTGACGATAATGATAATATTATAATATTGCAATAAAAGAACGATGAGTTCGTAACAAAAAAAAATTTGAAAACTTACCTTATTTTTCTCAAAACCTACCTTTTTCCGTGTAGGGAACCAGCTATTACAAATAATACATTTATCCTTCCTTAATTAATTAGACTTTAGTTTTTATATTACTATACCCTATTTAATTAAATGCTGTAGATCGAGTCTTGGGTTAAACTTGATAAATAACCGATATATATTCTTATATTAGAGTATTGGAAACAGTTAAAGCATTAAAGGAGGCTCGTTTTTGATAAAGTAAAATTGATTCACAGACCTTAATATCGCTAGAATTCCTGATAAATTACTATAAATTTATTTCTGCGTTATGATACTATCTCCTGTTTAAAATGCCCTACTTTACAAATTTATTCAGGTCTACCTTGGGCTCAGAGTTTTAAATTAATCTCGCACTAGGAGAATTAATTGAACACTTATCACTGAAATTAAACTAAGAGGTTCTATGTACAAACAAATATGAGCTCGGCTGAATCTCTCTTAAAAGGTGCACCTAACCTACAACAAACCCAAAGCAATTGCAACGAAAGAAGATACAGCATGAACGTTCCACGAGATCATTCTAAATATAAACCAGCAGATCGGAGGGCTTCTTTGGGCAGTTCAGTTTTCACTTTCGCATTGAAGTAGTTTTTCGTCGCTATGCGAACAATTTGACCATCTTGCGACGCAACTCGAACTAAAAGGAGATCTTACAAATTAAATATAGTTATGAGGTAGAAAAAAAAACGAGACCTACAGTACTCGCATATGATGTGTAACATGTGACAAAACACTTATGAAATTATTTAATTATCGGGTCGTACATTCACGGGCCAACCCTTCGAATAGTAGTATGTCATCTTTGCCTTTGCCACTACACTAGGCGGCATGGCTATGACAACCTTAGTTTTCGAGAATTAAAAAACGTTCGCATTTCCTGTTACACATTTCCGTCCCATTTCACGAAATCACTCTCACAAACTGCAGGAAAGCGAGAGCAAAGATGTTACACATCAAAAAACGAGACCTACAGTACTCGCATAATATGATGTGTAACATGTGACAAAATACTTATGAAATTAATTAATTATCGGGTCGTACATTCACGGGCCGACCCTTCGAATAGTAGTATGTCCTCTTTGCCTTTGCCATCACACTAGGCTGCATGGCTATGACAACCTTAGTTTTCGAGAATTAAAAAACGTTCACATTTCCTGTTACACATTTCCGTCCCATTTCACGAAATCACTCCCACAAATTGCAGGAAAGCGAGAGCAAAGATGTTACACATCAATAATATATTAATTTCATTCATCCAGACTACGAACAACTAGTCAGAGGCGGACTTATCGAGAACGAACCCTATTTAACACTACGTGTATGTTCGATATAAAAATATGCACTTTTCTGTCCGCCGCTCGGAACTTTCTTCAGCCTCGTTAATAAATGTGCCTATTTTACCTTTCATTCGGCTTTTTGGGTTATTTTTACGAGCTACTAGTGTCCATTTCCCATCTGAGTATTCAATCATTCCCTTTTTCAGCACATTTGAAGATCTTTGTATACATTCAGTGAGTTGCAGCGTTCGCCGGTCTGCACTGATATCATGCCGCGGCCATCCGCCACTTCACCGGCGTTCGCGGCCTTCGTCACAGTAGGCAAAGATCGTGATTGCTGATGCGATGCCAATCTACTCTCACTTTCATAAATTTGTAAATTATCACTAACCCTATCAGTACTTTAAGGTGATGATGAGTAGCCCATGTCGAGAGATTTGAACCTCGTTGAGTCTCCGGAAAATGAATACAATGAATTTTTTTGTGCATACATTTGTTTATATTAACATTGGCGTTCGGGTCTGCTGATAAAGAAGTAGTTGTCACGGAGTCTTTTTACTCCTGTAACTCTTTCTTAACATCTTCCAACTGACTAAGTGTAGCGTCAGCAGCTTTCACTTCTCTTACTTCAGACTATATTAAGCAGAGGTTTTTCAGAAGGTCAGACACATCCAGGTGATCGACAGTGATTGGACGCAACTTCTGCAGGTTCCTTGCCACAAACACGGGCATCATATCCTTATCGATTATTTTAAACGCACTGATAATGTCACTGAGAGCACGGTTTTCCTTGCCTTGACCTTTTCTTCCGGGTTTTCGTTTCTCGACCGGTAGTGATTCAAATAGTAACGACTTCGATTTTTCTATTTCCTCGCTTTTAAACTCTGATACACAAATTCTAAGCAAACTCTCTTCGTTAATAACCGATATTTTATTTAAAATGTAGGCCAGCAATTCGTCTATAACGATATTGCAACTTATGCACATTATAATATTCTCATTTTTAAGAAAAATATACTTACAGGCTATACGGTGTCGTAACCGAAAACACGCATGTCACGATATGTCAAAATCCATCAAGCCTGTACATACATTTACATACACTTGAAAAACATAACCCTCCTTCTGGCGCAGTCTAGTAAAAATAGCCATTATTAAGAAAGAAAATCCCGCATATTATTAGCATTAAGTACATATTACTTGGAATCAGAAGATCCTTTTCTTTATTATGCATTCTATTACCAGTTATAATCACAGCTAAAGTTAAAGCTGATTATTTTCCTAAACTCTGTTAGTTTTTGCTTCACTTTCTACACTGAATCAATCCTGAGGGGAAAAGTCTATTTAATATTCTCGTTGACTTCGGGATATAGGTGTTCAATGAAATGGTTACAGAAACGCTATAAAGCTAAAAAATAGAGCAAAATAGCTCCTTGGGTCTGGGCTCAGGGTTTGGGGCTAAAAAAGTTACCCAAGTGACCTGGTAACTTTGGCACTACATATTTTTGTATTTTTCTACTATTGCTAATTAAAATATTGAATTTCATGAGGCATAAATCATATCTACGTACCTTTCTTAATAATACTAAAAACATAAATATCTGGCAAACCTCTTCAAATACTATGTATACCTATCATGTAGATGTAACAAATAACGAAGTAAAATAGCCATATCCAAAACAATGTTGTCAAACCCGACGTTAAAGTATACTTTGTGGACAGTCGATTTTAGGGGTGGTAATGGGTTAAGGGGTGGTAAATAAGAAAAATTGTATGGCAGAAAACGAATTATTCGTCAAAATTTGACAAACTTGTTGTGTTGCGGTTGAATATTTATTATTTTCTTGCATTCGAAGTGAAAAGCAGAGTGTAAAAATCGAGCATGAAAGTCATTTTACCCCTCAACGTGACTATCCACTCTCGCCGTACCGGCTCGGTTTGCTAAATGAACGTCTCGGGTAAAATGGCTTGTTTTATGCTCTTGTATACAATTTACTATTGTTATTACTTAAGCATATCACTTTTATGCCTGAAACGTTTATGGTTGGTTAATTGACGTAGTAACAATAATTAATTGTTTGTGTGGTAATGAATTCATAATATTTTTAACAAATCTATAGGTTACAAATACGTTATCAATAGTTACATGACTGTGGCAACATCACTATAATTAAGAAGAAATGACTATAGAACGTAAACTTTTCACTAACGTTTAATATAATTACAAAATACACATTCCTGTTGTCCTTATATGTGAACATAAAACTAAATATGTGTTCTGATACTATTATTAAGTAAAAAAAAGTTTTTTTCATGTTTTTTAAGCTTAGGTACAAAAGATTGATTTGTTTACAATTTCGAAGTTTCATCGTATGTTACATTCTATCGCTGGCTTGAAGTGTCAAATCAGCATTCTCGAGAGTCTGGATAGTAGATCTGTGGGATGGCCGCACTATAACCACACTATAACAAAGAGTACATTATACAACCGGGAACACTATACAATTTAAAGTACTATTATATTAAATGTACTGACACTACTTTTGTAGTATAAACGTTATAATCCAAGTTTTATTTTACTACCTACCTACACATACTACGGAAAAATTGGCATTGCACATTAATCAACCACTAAGCAGGTACATTGAAACTGAAAGGAAATCATGAATTTCAGGGCTCTGTGTTAAACTGAAAACGAAGTAAATATAGGGCTGTGGTGTGGTCCAACTTTACTACCAATCAAAACATTAAATATTAAAGCGAATTATTAAAATCAAGGTAGGTAACTTTGAAAAAGGTAACACGGAAAGATTTTGTGATTGATTACATACCTATAGTATTGTATGTACCTAGTATGGGATGCTCACAACAACCCATAACATCCACCCCTGCAAGGGTTCTCTTCTCAAACTCGGAAAACTTGGGTCATAGTGCTTACAGGATAGGCAAGTCCAGATTGGTGGAGGATTAAGTGGCATCAAAAGTTTGAAAGCCGCCCATAATGCCCCTGCTCACACAATATAACCATTATTCAAAGAATCCATTCTGTCTGCCAGGGCAACCATGCGGTGGTTGAGGGACCAGATAGGGTGGTCTTGCCCAAACTGTCTTAGTCACAGTTCTTCAGCCATTTTGGGTCATTTTATTCAAACAAGGCAACGTTGAAGATGATCTGCACATTTACTGGTGAAGTCGGCTTTGATGCAAATGACTAAGGCATTGGACCACTGTACGCTTTCTGACACTGTGATGTAACAACTGGGTAAACAGGAGAGACAATGAAAGGAAATGTTGTAGAACAATATTTTTGTGTTTAAAATGCTTTTATTTTTTTTTAAATAAACCCACTTAGGTGGGGCCCATTTGTAGGTAGTTGATGTCAGACCAGTTACAGGTGTATCACTAAGTCATGCTTTTTAGCATTAGTGTTGGTGCACATTAACGTAAACTGTAAAAAAGAACTATTTTATAGCTCCACTATATAGAAACCATTGTGCCACCTGTGTGGCACTTACTGCATTTCGTCCTCTGTTCACTGTGCATTCAAACAATGAAAAAAATGTGTCTGTATGATTTGCCCATACTTTATTAATCACCCCCATTGTGTGGTGCAGGAGCTTTTTAGTTATAAACAAACTTTGTCCTTACAATTACGAATACAACAAAAAAAATATTGAAATCAGTTGAGCTGGTTTTTCTATATGGGTTTCTATTGTTTATTTTAGCAAACACTGAAGTATATGGTGGAATGATGGAAAAGTATAAAATATTATAAAAACACACAGTTTTTATTAACAATGTTTAGAATTGAGTCATATGTGACTCCTATTTTGCTGAGCTATGTTGACAAATATGTGAGAGACTTTAAACCTGCTGATGCTCAAGTAAGTGTTTAATTTTAATTTAATCATTATTTTTCAAGCCACTGTACAATACCATGTGAACGTCAAAAATGAAGACAATGCACTCTTTATCACTTAGAGACACCATAAAAGTGAAGTGTGTCCATATCCATAGATAGACTGCTTGACCGATTTTGATGAAATTTTGCATGTCCCTGGATATTTGAAATTGTATGGCAGTGTTCTTAATTGCGTTTTTTATTTACCAAATATTGAGGATACACTATCTACTTCCCTTACAAAAACAAACAAAAACTAAAAAAGTAATTTTTATTGAAGTTGCACTAGGCATGTTTTTTATATTTTTGTTATCAATAATGCTTATTTAAACCATTATGGCATGAGGTATGTATATGTAGAAAAAAAAAATTAAATCATTTTTTCTCCAAAATGGTAGCCGTGTTTTACAGAGAAACTGTTATACTGATTTTATTGAAATTTTGCACATAGGTATTTAAAAGTATTTGTCAGACGCTTTTATTATCAAAATGTTGCCCTGACAAATACTAATCCATACAAAAAAGTATTTAGTTTCTCGAAAATGGAACTAAGAATGTTTTCCTAATTTTTTTCATCGACAACACTTACTATACTACCTGCCATCTGTTGGTTATCTGGGAAAACAACAAAAAACACCAACTCATAATGGTGCTAAAGTTGTTTGTCTTTATGCAATTGACAAAACTTATGAGAGTCTTTAATAAATAACCCATAAGTGGTATCTCTAGGAAAACCCTAAAAAAGGACCCCCCCCCCCCCTTACAAAATTGAATAATGTTAGACGCTCCTTCTCCTTGGGAAGTTCAGTTCATCATCATCAACATATCAGCCAAAAAATGTCCACTGCTGGACAATGGCCTCGGCCAAGAATTTCCACAACTACCAGTCCAGCGCTGCCCGCATCCATCGGCTTCCCGCGATCTTCACCAGGTCGTCGGTCCACAGCGTGGGAAGCCTGCCTTTCTGTGAGCTATGTCGGTTACTTTGGTTCTCCTGCGGATCTCCTCATTTCTGATTCCATAGCCTAAGGAAATTCAGAGCTTAGCTCGCTCCATTGCCTTTTGGGTGACCTTAAGCCTTATGAGGCCCATAGTCAGCGACCATGTCTCAGTTCCGTCTTTCATCACTAGCAACACACACTCAAAGACCCTAGTCTTGATACACTGCAGTATTTGGGACATAAAGATATTGCAAAGCTTACCAAATGCTGCCCAGCCGAGTTGGATTCATCGATTGATTTCTTTCTTGAAACTGTAGTTGGAATCCGGCTTCTTCGGGAGGCTGGAAGTCGTCAAACCTTTTGAGACGATTGTAGACATGGCTCAGAATTGAGATGTGTCTGTAGTTCTTCAACAGGGTGTTGTCACTCTGTTTGAAGAAGAGCACAACCACATTTCTGTGCCATGCCTTAGGCGTTTGTCCCTCGAGTATAATGGAAGTAAATAATTTCTGAAAACTGCTTTCAGAAGTTCAGCTGTAATTCCATCATCACCCGGTGCCTTGTTATTTTTACCGACTTCAAAAAGAAGGGAGGTACTAAGTTCGACTGTATATATATATTTTTTAATGTATGTTCACCGATTTTTCCGTCACTTGTGGACCGATTTTCAAAATTCTTTTTTTTTATTCGAAAGAGTATACTCCCGAGGGGGTCCCATTGTCACCAAGTTAGGATCTGATGATGGGATCCCAGGGAAAGCGAGGGCAACCCTTCAAAAATAATGAAAAATTTGAATTTTAAAGGCACTAATTACGTGATTCATATGTTTTCTAAAGCTATTAAAATACTTGCATCTGTTAGTCATATTCTCATGTTGTTAAGCTGATGTAGGAAGCCCATCGGCCGTCTACAGAACCGGAGTTTCGGAACTGGTTCCGTACGAGGCTTTTAAATTACTTGTATGGAACTGGTTCCCTACGAGGCTTTTTTTTTTACCTGTATGGAACTGGTTCCCTACGAGGCTTTTAAATTACTTGTATGGAACTTGTATGGTTGTTGGTACGCTACGTTTTCCGGTGCGCGGTCGCCACTCGAGAACTTTACTGCCCCATCGGCCATCTGTTCTACGAGCTATGTGCCCTGCCCACTGCCACTTCAGTTCCCTTCAGCCGTCTACAGAACCGGAGTTAGCGATTCTGTGAGCTATGTCGGTTACTTTAGTTCTCCTGCGGATCTCCTCGTTTCTGATTCGATCACGCAGAGAAACTCCGAGCATAGCACGCTCCATTGCCCTTTGGGTGACCTTGAGCCTTCTTATGAGGCTAATAGTAAGCGACCATGTCTCAGTTCCGTAAGTCATCACTGGCAACACACACTGGTCAAAGACCTTAGTCTTGAGACACTGCGGTATTTGGGACGTGAAGATATTGCGAAGCTTCCCGAACGCTGCCCAGCCGAGTTGGATTCGTCGATTGATCTCTTTCTTGAAGTTGGACCTACCTAGCTGGACTGTTTGTCCCAGGTATACATATTCGTCAACAACTTCCAGTGTAGAGTCTCCAACCTTTAGAGGAGTGGGTGCGACACGGACATTTAACATTATTTTCGTCTTGTCCATGTTCATTTTAAGACCCACTTGTTGAGAGACCTTACTGAGGCCATCGAGCATTGTGCTTAGGTCTTCCATAGTCTCAGCCATGACCACGATATCGTCAGCGAATCGGAGGTGGGATATGTACTCGCCGTTGATATTGATGCCGAGTCCACCCCAGTCCAGAAGCTTAAAAACATCTTCCAGGGCGGCGGTGAACAGTTTCGGAGATATAACGTCTCCCTGTCTCACCCCTCGCTGCAACTGGATAGGTTTCCAGTTCTGGTCCTGGAGGCGAACCGACATGGTGACGTTTTCATACAGGCACTTCAACACCTCGATGTATCGATGGTCAATTTGGCACCGCTGGAGAGACTATAGCACAGCCCAGGTTTCGACTGAATCAAAGGCCTTCTCATAGTCCACGAACGCCAAGCATAGTGGCTGATTGTACTCTTCGGTCTATGGTACTAAAGCCTTTTCGGAAACCGGCTTGTTCGGGAGGCTGGAAGTCTTCAAACCTGCGTGCGAGACGATTCGTAATGACTCTCGAAAACAGCTTGTAGACATGGCTCAGAAGTGAGATGGGTCTGTAGTTCTTCAGCAGGGTGTTGTCACCCTTTTTGAAGAAAAGCACGACCACACTTCTGTGCCATGCCTTAGGCGTTTGTCCCTCGAGTATAACGGAATTAAATAACTTCTGAAGAGCTTTTAGTACCGGTGATCCACCTGCTTTCAGAAGTTCAGCCGTAATTCCATCATCACCCGGTGCCTTGTTGTTCTTGACCAGTTCCGAAACTCCGGTTCTGTAGACGGCCGAAGGGGTAGGTAGGTACAACTCCTTAACGGTTAGCAGTTGCAGGAAAATTCTTTTTAATGTTATACATAGATATTTACGTAGGTATGCATAGACCTATAGTTGTATTCCTTCAGGTTATTCAGATGAGCTGATGATGGATGATTTAACTCCTTAACTTTCATGCTGCTGAGATGATGATGGAAGCCACAGGACTCTGTATCTGTTAATGAAACACATGTATTATGATTTGATAATTCCTATTGGTGAGTATATGTGATTGGATTTAACGTTGCTAGATAGATAGCATTACCACTAAAATAAAGAAAATAAAAAAAAGTTTAAAAAAACTTAAAACCGACTTCAAAATGAAACTCACTCAAAAGTATGAAATAATATTATTATACTTAAATACACAACATTAACCAACAATAACGAAATCAAAGGCGGGAACAAATTAAATTAGAGGCTTAAATTTTTTTTGAGGTCGGTACCAGCACACAGTTAGAATCGATGGTTTGCTGACACCGATCTCAAAAAAAAATTTAACTCTTTAATACAATTTTTATTATACTGGCGCAAATCGCGAGTCAGGGACTAGAGATCTGCCTGTTTAGTTGCCGATACTGAGTAGCGTCTTCAGAGGACTGCAAAACCAATCTACATCTTTCTTCCATGAGGTTGCAGGTGAAGTTCGAGATTTTTTTGGTTCTGTTTGAACGGCGACTTTTTAAAATCTTAGACCCGACCGTTTGGACAATTTCCACAAATCTGTCATATAATTCTCGCAGTCTCCTAGGCATTTGAGCGATTGTGCAACTCGAGCTGAAAGTTCTCGGAGTTTTCAAATCAAATCAAATCAAATTATTTATTTCAGATAGTCAATCCATAATATTGTGTTAGTAACAGACATCTTATAAAACTAAGTTAGTATCAACAGAAATGTCAAAAATATCAATTATAATAATGTCACACAGTCAACTTACAATAATATTCCAATTAAATGTCAAACAATATTTCAATGTCAGTACAAAATGTCAGGTCACATGTAGTGAGTTCCAGTGCCTAATGATTGGGCACTCGTACTTATCCCCAATCACCCTCAGAATACTGTTGGTACTCCAGTGCACTCTAGACATCAATGAAACCACTTTTTTCCTCATTATTGCGGGAAAACCGTCGATTCGCGCATCCGCAAACATGCCGGACGCGCTGCAGAATCGCGGCAGTCTCAACAGCATCCTGAAGGCATTATTGTACTGGACTCGTAAGGCGCTGTAGGTCTTCTGCGTATATGTTACCCACAGGCTACTCGTGTAAAAAGATTGACAAAAAGCTTTAAACAAGGTGATCTTAACTTGATTTGAACAACGAGCGAACCTGCGGGCGAGCATATTGCTTCTGACGGACAGCGCCCTACGCTCCCTCTCGATGTCAGAGTCATCCTTTAAGTCATCAGTTACAATGTGTCCAAGGTATTTGAATTGTCTGACCCTGTTCAGAGCAGTTCCATATAGCCTAACTGGTGGTACAAACTCAGGAGAGTAGCTACCTGCCGTGAAGACCATAAGTTCGCTTTTCTTAATGTTATATTTCAAACCATGGTCTTTCGCGTAACCCTCACAAACACGCAGCAGCTCCCTGAGCGCGCCAACAGACGGGCTCAGCAGCACCATATCGTCCGCGTAGCTGATGTTATTGACTTTTATGCCATCTATGGAACATCCCGCATGCATGCTGCTGAGCTCGACTATCAGATCGTTTACGTACAGGCTGAAAAGTTTTGGAGCTAGATGGGCGCTGGTTGGAGCTTAAACTTCGTCGGTTGACATCTTTATAGCTTGGTCTTATGATTTAATGTGCTTCTTACCATTCGGTGATTGCTTCCTGTTTTTACTGAGTTGATCACAGACATCATTGAATATTTGCCTTTTCGTCGACAAGATGAAGTTAATCTCGTTCTTCGCTATGCTTGGGATGCAACAAAGTCCACTTCCGCTAATTTGACTTTTTGAAGAAGGAGTTCATCATAAATTTCTTACTCCGTATCCAAATTGCCCAACTCTCAGCTCACCATCGCTTTGTTTGCTCAGTTTCGCGTTGGAGTCCCCCATAACAACGGGTGGGTCCTAGTGCTATGTATGGCTGTAGAGATATCCTCATACATTGTCTCTACCTCGACGTCGGAGTGTTCCGTGGTCGGCGCGTATACCGGAAATAGAGTAGGTTTCCTGATTTAAGGATCATAGTGTCCTCTCCCTCTCTTCGGACTATACATAAAACTACGATATCCCACTTTAACCTGCTCAGTCTCTCTTCGAGTTCTATATGCTTTTCGTCAGTCCGCAGTGTACGCGTGTTGTATGTTGCCAGGGCCAAAGATCGTTGGGTTTGGTAGCCTGGCATCTGCCGGGGATTCTTCGCACCCCCCGCCCCGCCATTACCATGACTGCTACTGGGACTAGGGGCCGTTTTCTGGGTGCGTTATTATTCATTGTAGGGGTTTTGCCGTAATCGCCACGCTTGGCAGGCGGGCTGGCGATCGCATCGCAGTAAGGTTGCAGGTTTGTTGCAATGCACGGAAAGGATGCTGCTGCCTATGACTCTTACGACCCCCATTGGAAGAAATGGGGATGGTGTGAAGTTCAGTTTTTTACTGACCACCAATTTTTAACCCTTATCTAATTTAGAAAGCACCAAATAAAAAAAATACAAAATGAATTACTTTTAATTTTTTTATTGTTTTTTTTTTCTAATTGCAATATTTTTATACACACGGCGTTATAAAATCACCTAGTTTTTCTCACTACATTTTCATACAAAAGGTGTTCCAAATAAAACATATTTACATATTAATAAAAATCATGTCCTTATCGCTGTCCATAAAAATTAGTGCTGTTACGAGTTAAACATTGTAAAACTGTATTCAACTTCTAAATTTGATTGTTTTAGGTACCTAATAGTTTACAAAAAAAAATGGGCAAATATTAGGTGTCATAAGTAACACTTATAGACTTGTAAAATATGGCGTAGGTGGTATATCCGGGAATACTCTAAAATAGTACCTGTCTTAAAGAAAATGTCTAAATATTTTTTCCTCAAAAATACCATGACAATAAATGAAGAAGCGTACAATTTCAGTCAACTAGAATAAAATATTTCTTTGTCCAGAGTGTCCAAACCTTACATTTATTACAGAAATGGATAAAATAGTACTAGAATAGCTTATTTAACATTGAAAAAAATACTATAAATGTTGTGTTTCAGAGCTCTTCTCTCATTTTGTTTCCCAGGTATCATTATGGGCTGGAGGAGTGGTTCTTCACAATTTGGTCCTTAAGCCAGATGTACTGCAGAAGGAGGTTGCATTACCATTTACCCTTGTATCAGGTCGCATACACGAATTACTTATACAGGTGCCATGGACAAAAATTATATCGGAACCTATTGTTGTTACAATAGATACCATAGGTGTGTAGTGTAAATTGCTCTTATCAACGACTGCTGTCAATACAGTTTTATTTTACATAGGTATTAAACATTTTTTTTTAATCAATTGCAGAATGTGTCCTAAGTCTTAATCCTCCTGCTCCTGAAGAAAGCATCCCTTCAGATACTACAAGGTAAGTTTAAAGTCATTCTACTTATTGACTCTTAACTATTACGAGATATTAGAGTACTCAGGAGCTAATTGTCAAAAGACCAATTAATCTATATTAAACTACTTAAACAACAATATTTTTTGAGTGGGCTAAAACTGCTAGTTTTTTTCGTGAATTTTATGACTAATAGTTTCCCGAGGTTATGGCGCTTTAAACCCTACAATGCATGTGGCTCCGTATTAGTCACAACCAGTTGTTACTAAATTTCTTGAAATTCGAGCGCGTGGCGCCATCTAGTTTAGCGTGAATAAAATACCACATAAAATAGCCTAATCGTCTGTACACTACGATTGTGCTGTATTTGCGGCGGCAACCGAACGGTGTTAAAAGTGTTTATAAAATTGCTAAAAATACAATTTGTGCTTTTAAAAGTTTATAAATACATTGGAAATATTGTTGATTTTTTACCGTAAGTAAATAACATTGAAATTTCATTTATTTTTTAAGAGATTGATTTTTTATATGTACCAGATGTGTCACACCATGCATTGTGGTTCCTTCTCAATTATCATGCTTAAACGATTTTATTTTTATTTTTTAGATTATGGCTAAGAATAGGCTGAAAGATCGTGAAATAGAACTTATTTTAATCATACCTTCAGGCAGCGAAGATGGCGAGGATTTTTTTCGACGCCGAAAGTGACGATGATATGCAAAATATAAGAAATGCGGTCAAGTACCTATGCTAATAATTATTCGCTGCGGTCTGATCAAGAAGTTGACATAAATTCGGATCAAGATGAAGTTGCTATTTCGAAGGAAAGTATTCGGTAACAGCAGAATATGAATTCAGGAGTTACTCAAAATTTGCCATCAGATAAGCCCTCAACTTCAAGTCGTCACGTATTATATTGACCAGAGGTGAATCTCCGGAGATTCAAATCAATGATACTATACAGTCAGGGAGTTCTGAAAAAAGACATACATCGAAAAATTCTGCTGGCTTTTATACAAAAGAATGGAAAACCAAAGAAACAGTACCAAAACCCTCAAACTGAGAGAAGATGCAGATAACAAAAAGTCTATGTCGACCGACGTTGCAAAGAAAGAGAGGGCGACCATCATCTGCATCTGACGACCTCATTGAATATAAAAAGAAAAAACTAACACATCGGTACGTCCAACACGAGATTTTATGCGTGATGGTTTTGAACATTTCCCGAAATGGCTGACGAAACGGCAGCGTTGTAAAATGCCCGGATGTAGGGGAAAAACTTTCATTAGCTGCGAAAAGTGTGCAGTTGAACTCTGTTTTACAAAAATAAAGATTGTTTCCTTCAACTAAATACGATCCTAATTATTTTTCTAAGTTAGTTTCATTTGAGCACGATATAGTAAGCTCCTATAAAAAACGAGTGTTAAAATGTAGCTTCATACACAGTGTGACTATATGGAACCCAATAAAAAAACAAAAATAAAAAAACTAAAACAACACGATATAAATATTTTTGTATTTTCCTTCACTAGGAATCATATATATTAATTACATAAAAAAATAAAAAATCATGAATTGTTGGGTTAAGTTTAACAGCTGTCTTCCACAATGAACATCTCGTCGAGTCCTATTATTTCTATTAAGAAACTATTAGCCTGGTATCAATAGTTTTTGAGATATAGCTGTTTAAGTTTGACAGCCGTCATCTGAAATACAGATCACGAAGAGATCTATGAATTCTCTTTAAGAAACTAGTAGTCCAGGATCAATAGTTTCCGAGTCATGGTTGTTTTAAGTTTAACGTCTTTCATCCAAAATGTAGATCGCGATGATATCTATCATATTTCTTAGGAACTACTAGTAGTCTAGGTTCATTGGTTTATGAGATATAGCCGATTTAAGTTTGACAATTGTCATCCAAAATAAAGATCTCGACGATATCTATGATTTGTCTTAAGAAACTAGTAGTGGATCAATAGTTTCGGAGTTATGGCGGCTTTAAGTTTGACAGCTGTCATTTAAAATGAAGATCTCGCCGTTATTTATCATTTCTCTTTAATTTAGGAATTAGTAGCCTTGGATCATTAGTTTGAGATTTTAACTATTTTGATTATGTCTATGATTTCTTTTTAGGAACTAGTAAGTAGTCCGGGATCAATAGTTTGCGAGTTATGGCGGTTTTATGTATAAAAGCTGTCTTCCAAAATTAAGATCTCGACGTTAACTAACGTTTATCTTTAAGAGCTAGTAGCCTAGGAAGGATTATAAGTCTCGTAAGATATAGCCATTTTGAGTTTTACAGTACATTTCATATTTGTTAGTTGTTTCAAATTTTTGAATTACTCAAGTTCTCTTAAAATTATTTCACGGCGACAGCTAATTTTCAGAGGTTATTTGTGCGGTCTAATGACGTCCTCGGCGGGTGATGAGGCGGGTTCAAATATACATATTTCTGTATGGTCGCTGAAAGGATCTTTATGGCGGTATAATCATTACTTTTCTATCTGCTATAGTAAGATTTTCCTGTAGCAATTTTTCTGTAATGCCCGCCTAGGGGACGAGGAAGACGTTCATCGAATTCACGTCACAAATATTGTTTTTTTTCCATTCGGTTCAATTTATACAAAAACCACGGAAGTTTAAACAAGGTAATGTAGGAGTGTTCTTACAATACTTCGTTTAAACTTCCAATTAATGTGTATTAGTAGGGGAGCCTGGGATGCTAAATTTGCAGTTACTAAAGCGTCATGGGGATCTGTTGGATTGAGAAGATTAGGTCTAAAACGAAAAGTTTATGTAAAGTTTGCCATTTTAGTGGAGGGAGAGCGCGTACAAATGTTCAAAAACGTAAAAAAAACAGTCACATGGAAATACTCTAGCGCGTCAGACATTCATAGTGTATGCACGCAATGTTTTTGCTGATAATCGAGAGATAGTAATCTGACGATTAATTAGGGGGGTGGGTGGGTGACCGTAAAAAGGGGGTAGAAAAAAATATTATTCGGGCGTGTCAGATATTCAGAGGGAATGTTAAATGAACTCACGAGGATCGTTTTTTTACTTATCTGATCGGCTGCCCTCAATGCACGCACCTATATTAAGGGTTCACATATGGTACATAAGGTAAGGGCTTACCTAGTGTGAATAAAAAAAACCACGTGACAGGGTGTAAGGTTATTGTGATTTGTGTGATTGTGTGATTTGTCCCAGAATATATTTATATTTATTTATATGATTTTCTGACTCGCTCGAGTAATACGCAAAATCCCCGCTTGGGCTCCCCTACTATATTAAACCTTATTCATTTAGTAGTCAATTTACCTAAAAAATAAGACCTACTTGAGGGTCGTACGAGTATTGGTTTCCTAACTAACTACCAGTTCTTCGTTTAGAGGTGCACGCTTTTCTGCCGCTCTTTTCGACTACAACAAAAGTAGTACGGGTGTTGTTAATTTGTGTTTATACTCATCGTAATGAATTACTTTTCCTAAGATACCTATAGAAAAATCGCAAAATAATATGAATCCTCCATACTAAATGCCCAAAAGATGGTCAGTTGGCTGATCGATTTAATTTAAAAGCGTAGTTTTTTTCACTCACTTGTACTATCATTTCGCAGACAACAGTTTGGCCACACAACAATACTACAAATGAGACTGGAGCTTCTTTGAAGGCCCCACGGGGAGCATGACGAATGCTAATTATATTTTCTAAATTATGGCAAATGCGATCAAGGTTTTTTTACTGCAATTTATAAACTTTTAAACGCACGAAAATGAATTTGGATAATTTTTGGGTATAAAAATGAGTGAAATTCCCTAGGTTATTCTAATAAAAAAAATGGCTAAGTGCGAGTCAGACCACAAATATGGTTCCGTAGTCTTTTCAATAAATAGATGTATATTAAAGAGCAAAGTTATTTTTGCAGTTGGTGTAGAACATTTAGTAAAAAAATCTATGGGCTTTTTACAAATTTCAATGCACATCTTAAGTTGGTCGACTCTTACTCCTAAGCTAAGATAAGAAAGCCTACTTGGCCGCGATAATTCACCTTGTAAATTTATTATATGTCCTAGTATTTCTATATATTCATGTTCTGTAAAAATTTCAGCCGGCTACCTATTACGGTTCAAAAGATACAGCATTTTGAAGTTTGAACAGAGACGGATGGACGGACAGACGAATGAATAGCGTAGGTTTAGTAGTAGCGTCCCTTTACCTGGTACGGAACCCAAAATATAGCAATTTCGTACACTTTTACTTTCGAGCGACGCAGGAGTGAAGAAGGTATTGTGATGGCAATAGTTGAGATTTTGATGGGGATTGTTTCTAAAAAACAAAATAAAAAATGTGTGTGTGTGTGTGTGTGTCTGTACATCCGTCCGGTGCTCTAGTTCTCAAACTCCTGGACGGATTTGGGTGAAAATGGGGTTCATCATCATCATGTCAGCTCATATACGTCCCCACCGAGGGGCTCGAGCCTACCCTGAATTAGGGCGATCAGGCCTTAGTCGACCACGCGGGCCCAGTGCGGGTTGATCGACTTCACACACAACCTTCGAGTTTCTTCGCAGGCGTGTGCAGGTTTCCTCACGATGTTTTCCTTCACCGTTAAAGCAATCGGTAATTATATGTACGTAAGTTATTGAAAAACTCATTGGTACATTGGCCGTCCAGATTTGAACCCGGTACCTCTGGTTAGAAGAACCGAGTCGTTACCGGTTGAGCCACCGACGCTTTTGAAAATGGGGTTAAGGCAATATTATTTTTATATCTTCGACCGTTTTTTTTGTCAAATTTCCCCTATCTCGATTTTTTAGTGTTGCCACCATAGTAAAAATCACTTAATATTTTTTTACTTAAAAATGGCTTTTACGATTTTGATGAAAATTGGTACGTTACTAAAACTTTACATAGGCTACACACGCAGCAGATTGTTATTTCAAGAAAAAATAGAATAAGTTACCTCTCATACAAATCCAGATAGTTTGTTACTTTTTCTCAAAAATGGCTCTAATGATTTTAATTTTACTTTGTAAATAACTAGGACTTAATAAGACCTACTGTACTGGGTACTTAATTATTCTATGAAAAATCGGAGTAAACTACCTCCCATACAATACGAAATTATTGGAAAATATTTCATCAAGTCTGATATACCTTACTGTATTCTTTGCTATTAAGAAAATGTCATGTTTATAGTTGATTTGTGTATGTTCGACTACGACAGATGGTTAAGGCTTCACGAGAAAGTATGCACAGCGTGGCTGTACAGTTTATTTTGTGACGTACGCTGAAAAAAGAAGTATTTTCTTTAATACAACTCCTAAGCTAAGGAGTAAAAGAGATGAATGAGTTTAATTTGTTTATTATTTTTAGTCCCAGGGCACAAGTAGTGGAAGCACCACCAGGGTACATGCAGGCGATAGTTCGTCGTATTGTCAGCAATATATCACTCAAAGTACACCACTTAATAGTAAAGTATGTCCAAGACGACATTGTGCTTTCTCTCAACGTGAAGCATTTGTCAATTGAAAGTTGTGGTCCCGACTGGATACCAACATTTGCAGGTAAATTTCACAAACTAAATTAAAACAAAAAAAATCGCTACCTAAGTATTAACTTTTTGCGTTATAATATTCCTAGTAATACAGTTGAATATCTATTCTCACAGTGCAAACAAATATTACTTTATCGTTTTCAGATATTGACCAAAATAAGCCAGTGATCAGGCGATCTGTCCTTTTGGATAATCTGACTTTATGTTTAGATCGAGCTGACTCAGATGGAAAAATAAGATATTACCAAGAACCTCTTCTGTACAGATGTCAACTCAATTTAAGGTATTATGCCCTTATTGAATATCTGCTATAAGTGAGGTTCGCCACTACAACCTCCACCAATCCGGACTTGGACCCCGTGTGTGGAGCATGGCCAAACCTTCCCAAAGTCTGAGAGAGACCCCTGCCACAGCAGTGGGAAGGCTATGGACTGTTAACGATAAGTAAAAGGCAGTTTTCGATTTTTGCCTTACTATTATGACTGTTAAGGCTTATAACGCCGCTAACGACTAACTTTGTTACCATTTTTAATTAAGGATTTTTGTATCGAAATAGTTATTTATGATACAAGGATGGTAAAAAGTAAATAACAAACTAATAGGCGAGGGTTTACCATCGTCACGAGTTTGTCATTTCCTTTTACACCTATGTATCATACATTTTTCAATAAAGTTGTGAGAAAACAGGTAAAATAAAAAAAAGACGTGTGGCACTCGGGGACTGCCGCGGTAAAGCTATTGCATAGCATTTTGTATCAACTTATGCAATTATAATTATTTATTTATTTTATTCATGCAGTATTTCTTTTTCTTTGATCTTTTTGAGCGTGGTGACCGATAAGAAAACAATTTTTTCTTTTATTAAATAAATAACAATATTTAGAAGTGATTATCGAATTTCGCGCGATGTACATTTATATAGATATAATATCATATATACTTTCTCTGCGCGGCATTCATGTGCATTATCTATACACCAAAAACAAAGGTACTGAATAGTACACGTGCTTGGTTTGATGGTTTCTGTTATATACATAATGAAGAATGAATTTATATATTTAAATATATATATATATACATATATATATATATATATATATATATATATATATATATACACATATTGAGAATCTAAATTGAGAATTTAAACTATACGCGTGTGTGTGTTTGTGTGTATAAAAGAGGGCTACTTTTAATATCGCTCATTTTAATATCAAAAATTTAGGTCACCTTTATAGCAGTATTATATTTTCAATTCAAAATTAATACTGCATTTGTGATAATAATAAAATGTATGTATATAGAGTACTCACTCATTTTCTTTCACTATTTTTTCGTGACTTTCTTCATTAATAATAAAAGCACTTTGTTCATTCATATTTATTATTTATTTTCGCTTAACCGCGCTTTTTTACATCTTATGGTAGTTGGAACTATACAGCCAAATATGGAATAAAATCTTTTTGTTTTTTTTTAAGCAATGGTAGTTGGAACTATACAGCCAAATATGGAATAAAATCTTTTTGTACCTATCTCTATAAATACAAACAGCTGTGTCTTAAATAAAATCTTTTTGCATTTGATAAATAAAAAATAATCAAATCTTTTTTGTCATATGGAGGTATATACAGTTTATGAAAAGAGTTTTATTATTCTCCGAAAATGATCAAATCTTCTTATAAGTTTGTTTTGACAACCGATATTGTTGCCATGGCAACCGAGCGTCAGGTTTTTCTTCGTTACGGAATTTCTGGATTCGGTCCCCGCGCTCAAAGCCTGCGATAAAATCTATGCAATAGCTTAAAAAAGGACAAATATCATGATTTCGGCAACCAAAGTTCATTTTACGAGATATCTGGCTCATTTTAAATATCCGGGGAGTAATCTCACTTTGTTCCTATACTTACACATAAGTATATTTTTATTACAAGTGTATTAACTATTCATAATTTTTATCGTATTCACAACTGAAACAACTCAATTCAGTTTTACGAAAATTGCGCCATATATGCATGCGTAAGTATTTTTCAAATATTACTATTAATAGATTACAATAAGGCTTGGGATAATGTTATTGAAAACATTAAAACCTCCTTGGAAAAGATGACTTATTCCTATTTGCTGAATCTTATGCGTTTCATTTAAATTTATTCTTTTTTTCTTTACAAATATATAACGCAGAGAATCTAATCAGCTGACTTTATGTACGAGTACTCACCTCACGGAGGAATAACCTTTCTCTTTTAAAATTATCTTTTCAAGTCTTAAAGAAGATTCTGTATCTTTGGGTATTATATTTTTTTATTTGCTAAAAATGTCTTGTTTCTCAGAGCTACAATAAAAAAAAGTAAAAGGTAAATTCAATTTTGGCCATAGTGCACTAGCATATAAAATACCACTTTTCGAGCAACTGTATTGAAAAATAAGTTGTTTTGGATATTAGGAGTGATTTTGATTTCCTCGAATTCTATTTTAGTACAAAGAAGTAAAGAAAAAAATATTATACTAATGCACCCTTTTTTTTCTAGTTGTAGTCATAGAACTGCTGAATTTTTTATCTAAACATTAAGATAGTTTATGAGCTTAACAAAACAATGTAAAATGATTTTGTTTTTTACTTTTTGGAAATTCTTATTTTATTTATAATGAATCATAAACCACAATTTTCTCACGATTTGGCCGCAGCGATTGACGTAACAGGCACGTTGCAGTACGAGCTGACAAGAACTATTTCCAAGCTATTTCGTTCGATGTTTTGCTAATTTTAGGAACGGAGGAGCCTAAGCTCGCTTCCATCTTCGACATCAGCGTCACTATCATCAGGTGAGATGATGCCAAGGGCTTACCAATTGTCGATAAAAAAATCACTAAAGCACATAAATGGGTTTGCTTATCAGTCCACAGAGGATCGTACCACCTAATAAGCGTGTCTATTTTTTTTTGTTTTACATTTATACTTCTGAACATTATTTATTTTTTATGGACCGTGGACGGAAAGCATGAAATAATTTCAAACAGTGTATAAACTTATGTTGACTTCTAATAAGCTTCACCTCTCTCTCTTTCTGTATTAGGTCCCTCGTGACTTAGGATCGTGGTATACTACGAGTATTAAGGGCCCACAATTGCCAATGTGTTTACCTCAACTTGAATTGCCAGGGTATCTATATCACACATTATAACAATGTAGACTAATTTGTATACAGAAGCAGATACCTAAAAAAATAATGTGTGTGTGTGAGTGCGCGCGCGTGTGTGTGTGCTTCCGTCCCAAACTACTAGACGGCTTTGGTTAAATTTAAATCAGCAATATTATTTTTATATCTCTAGCGGTTTTTATCAGTTTTTAAGATAGAAGATCTTGATTTTTTTTAGAGTTTGCCACCATAGTAAAAAAATCACTATTTTTAACTCAAAAATGGCTAAATAGATTTAGACGAAACTCGATAAGTTACTATAACTTTACATGGCCTACAGCACGCAAAGGTTCGTTTTCGTTATTCCAAGAAAAATCTGAAAAAAATATCACCCATAAAAATCCAGGTTGTTTACTACTTTTTCTCAAAAATAGCTCTAGCGATTTTAATAAAACTTTTTTTTATAAATAGGAATTATTAAGGCCTACTGCGCTGGGTAGTTAATTAATCCAGGAAAAAAAACATCTACATAGAGCATTATTATTTCTTTGTGGTTATGATCTTTTTTGTTTAAAACTAAAAAAACTAGAGATTGTGCATACTCTATTTGATTTCAGAGTTCTCACGCGTCTCGTTTCTGCCAATGTTCGACGCGCAAGTAGCCTTATCATCGAACTCCGATCCGCAAAGTTGGCGTGGGGTGTCACCAGCGAACAGATGACGCTCCTACTCCGGCTCCTTATAGAGGGTCATGATATAGAATCCAATCAGAATTCACCAGGCATGAGACACACAACCACTGGGTCAACAAACAATCAACCACGTAAATGAGAACCCTTTGAACTTAATTTAATAAGGCGAGAGTGTGTTTTGAATCCAAAGCGGAGCAAAGGAATCTGAGAAGGATAAGGCACACTTATTAGTCAAAAGTATCAGTATAAATCCGACGTAAACAATTAAGAAGGCGGAATGCATATCGCGCTTTTTTTTCCTTTTCACAAACTTTGTTATGCACGCGTTTTCTTTAGTTAAGCGGGCCATTCACGTTACGACTGTTGCACGAACCGATACTTCAAAGGGAAACAGCTATATATTTGATAAGAATGTTGTATGTACATCCTTGTCTTACGTTTTCCTGTGTTCCTCTCGGTCGTAACGTGAATGACCACTACTTGTTCATATAGTGTTCGTGATCGATCTCTTTGGTCATTCGTACATTTACTAACAATATCCACATGCCAAATTTAAATCACTTTTCCTCCGTCGGGATCAAAGAGCTATTTTAGACCTTGTTTACCAGGAACAAACCCGCTCTTTTTGAATAGATGTAATAAAAAAATACTTACATAATAGTAATAAAACTTCGTGTATGAATCCTGTAATTGCACCATGCCGTACACTTTTTAGGAGTGGAAAGTTTGTTTAGTTTTTCCTGATTTGTATTTTGTTTGATATAGAGTCGGTGTCGTCAAACACAGCGGAGCCGACCCGCTCGGCCAGTTGGTCGGATTGGGCGTGGTCGTGGATGCCGACGTGGTACGACCGCACTGGCGGCAACGATGTCGAGCGCGTGTCTCCCGCGCCAACACCGGTCTCCTTCTCTGCCTACCTGGACGATGTATCTCTGATTTTTAAGGTACCTAAGCTTGCACAGAGAGGGCCTTAGAGCAGATACCTAATAGTGCGCCAGGCCAAGTTTCAACAAGCACGACGTGAATCTTTACACGAAGCCCTTCACACGGTTTTTCACCTCTCATTCTATTTAAAAAAAAACAAAAATATTTATTTCAAATAACCGTTTACACACACTTTTAATTAGTCAAATTAATTATAAAGCTTTGCAATTCCGAATATGTATTGTCTACATGTTATTCATATTGCCTGAAAATTTCAAAAGGCTATGTGAAAACCTCGCAAAAAAAACCTTTAAAATTTAAATTTTGTAACTGACTTACCGACTGACTGATCATCCAAATTATGAGCCACTTCCCGACTAGGCTTCAGTAGCTATAATTGACAAGGTTCAAAGTCATCATCCAACGTCTTTTCATATCAGGTTTAAAATAACCTAATTATCGACATAAACAATCGGTTCCTGTAGTTAATATATAACTAAAACGGGTCATCCTACGCACGGTTTACCTTTGGGACCCGAGCGGGCTTATAAAAAAACCTCGATATTAGCTAATAATCCTCCTGCTCCAAATACACGTCTAGATGACGTACCTAACTCGAGTAATTATAGGTCCATAATTTTACAAAAACTAGTGATATCTCTCAAAAGGCCAAGTTCCTTCTCCAAAAAATTCTGCATATAAAAGTAATGATAAGTATCTACTTTGCAGCCAAGTTTACATTATTGAAGTAACAACCAATTCATCAATTCCTCTTCGTTAATTTGCTGCTGTTTTCTTTATGAAGTCGTTGAGAAAGAGTATCTGGATTTTATAGAAAGGGTACTTGGCCCTCTTTTCAATAACAATTTTTTTTTGGACGATGTTAGACGCAATGGTCTTAAGAAAATCATTTTCCGTACAAACTTTAAATTACTACTTGTTTATAATGGATGGGCCGATTCTAATGAAACTTTATACACGTAAGAAAGTCACAATTCTAGTTTGTGAATAGATTAAATTTACGGTTTTGATAATTCAATTTAAAAAAGGTAAGTAAATTTTAAGATTACTATGAAACCTTCAACCACTATTATTTAGTGAAAAACTTTTTTTTTGAAAATGTTATCTACCCAGAAACTAGAATTTTGTGACTTGCTTATGTGTATAAAGTTTCATTAGAATCAGCCCATCCATTTTCAAGAAGTAGTAATCTTAAGTTTGGATGGAAAACGATTTTGTGAATACGCTCTCAAGGTGGTTCGATTAGCACACTATAGCGCCGCCAATAGAAATAAATAATTTACTCATTCTTATAGACTTTAATTGAAATCATTGATTATTTTGCGCAATTAAAATGGCAGCAACTATTGTTTGTTATCTCCTAACTTTGAATATTAGCAACAAGTTATTGTTTGAAAAACTGCTAAAGGTGGCCACTTTTAACAGTTTAGCAAAGATGTCCACTTCTGGACAAAAGCCTTCCCAAGACTTCGCTCATATGTGCCAAAAATAGAGCGCTAGAAGTTTAAACTATATATTTTTTTTTAAGGTGCTGGAAATAGAAGCAGGAAATAGAAAACGGCCACGAGGCTTTCTCGAATTAAAAGCACTTAATGTAGCTTTTAAGGGCCATTTATGTGTGCCAACGGCGTTCAATATCAAAATAGGATTACGCTCGATTGTTATGAAATCCCATGATAAGTGCACATGTGGGCATGTAGATTCCACAGTTAACGACGATGAACCGACGTTTTATATAGTAAGAATGAATGATGACGACTATAGCACCGAATGGACCTGGCCTGACGACGGCTTTGAAGATACCCAGGTCGAAAAGGCGGAGGCAGCCGAAGAACATACCCAGCCCGTTAAGGTAGGAAAACCGAAAATTTTTCTTCTTGTTATTTTTTCGTCTTGCATTCTTGATGGCTTTCTGTAACTACTATATTTTTGCTAAAGGAAGTCAACAGGCAAGCTGACGATGTTTCCGAGAGTTCGTCGATAATAGGAGAACCCCAACCGCACACGTTAGAAAGTTTATGGCAGAAAATGGATCCTCTCGTTTACATTGAATATGTTCACGAGAGATCGCCTCCGACAACCAATATCAACCCATATGATAATCCACCAAAGGATTTTGAGTATAGGTAAGTCTTTCTATTCTAACCTTTACAGTTTTTAATTATCTATTTTTTTTCCTAAAAAGTCGTTTTTTTGTGGCACCTTATCTACTGTGTTTTTAATCTTGTGTTTTTTATCATCAGTGATTGGTTGGAAGAGTGTGGTCTGGATATTCAAGTTCAACCAGTCAAATTAAGAGTATGCATGGGATTAATTCATCGAATAGAAACTCTTAAAAAAGTATGGCGAGAATCAGTTAACGCAGAGGAAGCAGGCAAGTTCAATATGTACTTCCATAAAACTCATAGGTTTATGTATTTGTCTGTAAAGTAATATTTTGTAAAGACCGTGCTTATACTGCCTGCTCTATGTCACCTTTTAATGCATCGAAACCCTGTTTAGCTTAATTTTTAAGCAGCAATGACCGTAATGGAGTCGTGATGATATTCTATCAATTTAGTTTTATCAGTAAAATTAAATACCTACGTTAAAAACCTAGGCAAAATCCCGTGTTGTCCAGCAGTGAAAATTCTTATTTAGGTATAATAATTCAGTACCTTTAGTTTCTGAGATGAAGAGTGATAAAGCGAAAAGGAACTTCTATTATCCGACTGACCTAGACGGAAGGTAATATTTTTCGGGTGTAATTATGTCTGTACGTATGTATGTATTCTTGATGCCCTGAGTGATATACGATACTTTTTGAGGCTTAAAATACAATCGGTTTTTTGGTTTTTCATTAAATTGATAAGGTTATTTATAAGTACGTACATAGTAGAAATACCTTTATCATCATATCAGCCGAAGGACGTCCACTGCTGGAAATACCTTTTGAATTCCTATACGAGATATATTTCTTACTGCATGTTTCAGAGATAGTCACACGTGTACTGACCGTAGAAGATATGGATCATTTACTAGATAATTTGCCTCAACGCCGGATCAACATCGACATGAAGCAACTGCATCTGCAATTATACCCTTGGGATCATTCGCTAACAGAGAGGCCGCTTATGCCACCAGCTTTACTAGTAGTTGACGTGCCTAAAAGCAAAATAGTACTCAATAGCCCTCTGTATCCACACAGGTAAACACATGAAATATACTTCATAAAATGGTAGAATTATACTCGCTCACTTAACTTTTAAACATTGTCCTTTTTAGGGTTTGTTCAGCAGCAAGTCAAATACCGGAAGATAATGGAATGCTATGGCGAGGAGCCAAGCTTCATATAACTTCCTGTTTCGACTCTCTCGAAGTCAAAATCACTTCCTCGACCGGAGAACAAGCCAAACCGTGTGCTCGTCTAGATATAAAAGTTGTGATGCACATTCTGTTGAACGAACACTATTTTAAAAATATTAAGAAAGAGCCTGTCTTGTTTTGCTACTCACTTAAACTGAGTAAGTTTATATTGTTCTTTTACGTAAACTCAAGCTTACTAATATTTTGCTTTTTTAAGAAGTCAATTATACATCTATTAATGTTAACAGCCCATAAACTATATAAAATAACTAACTATAAAACTTGAAAAAAGTGAATGATGTGTTATTATTCGGAATAGACGAAGCGAACATTTCGGGATCGACGCCGCGTCTAGAAACCGCATACCAGGTGCTCCGGTCGCTAATCAACAGAACCTATTCGAATCTGTTACGTAGTACGACCCTGGCTAAAGACGCTCTCAGAGATGAAGGTACGTTATTTATCTATTTATTTTATACCAAAGAGTATCTTACTCACTGCGCTGGCTCAGCGACCCGAAGAGGATCTTGGCCTCGGACGCTTATTGACGCCATCCACCAAGATCCTGCGCCACTTCTTGCCAGTTGGCTATTTGGAGGGCGTTAAGATCTCTTTCGACTTCATCGTTCCAGCGGTATCTGGGTTGTACGACCGGGTGTTGCCCGCTCGGTCGCCCAAGTACGCTCTTTTGGCGGAACGATCCTCGCCTATTCTCTTCACGTGGCCAAGTCACCGCAGTCTGGTAGCTTTAGTTTCGCAGACGAAGTTGGATTCGGAGACTAGGTCTTCAACCTCCTGGTTTTTTTATTTTTATCCTCTATTGGTAAGCCCTTGGCATCATCTCACCTGATGGTAAGTGACGATGATGCCGAAGATGGAAGCGGGCTTACCAAGATTCCCCAACGCAATAGGGATCTGGCTATCTTATCTTCAAGCCGGAACACATCAATGTTGTTACCACTGATGTTTGGCGGCAAGACTTAGATAAGATGGTGGTAGCTAGCCAGGCGGGCTATGAAAATGCCCTACCACCAACCAAACCGAGTCTTACAAGTTGATCCCGCCGGGAATCGAACCCGCGACCCCCTTGTGTGAAGCGAATGGACTAACCATTACGCCACGGAGGCGGTTTTTGGACAATCCATGTACCATCGTCTCGTCTGACTGGTCCCAGAATCTTCCGGATGATTATTCGCTCGGGTACCAGCAGCTTGTTCTTCAGCCCTTTGTGTTAGTGTCCAGGATTCACATCCATAAATAAGTAGGTTCTGTCCATACATGAGTATCCCTATCCACCAATCAAAGCTGGACTTTCTATGTTAGACTCAGCCGAGAATCGAACCCGCAACCTCTTGATGTAATGCTAATGGACTTAATCCATGACACCACGGAGGTAGTTAAAACTACTCCTCGAGTGTTCTATCTTTTACTCGAAAATGCTTGTAATTTGGTCATCACTTTGACAAGCTTCTTTGAGCAAAGTCGGCCTTGCGATCCTAGGACCGCAAACGAAATTGCGATCGTAGGACCGCAATTTATCCAATATTAGAGTGTATCTATCTTACAAGAAACGAGATCACATAGGTAGGACAAACATCATTTACCTAATTTAAAAAAAACGTGCGTGCGTAGTAAAGAGTTTTTATACATAATTAGACTGTAAAAAAAGCAAAAGCCCATGAAAAAAAGCGCGGTAAAAACTTCTTATTTTCGTCTTAATAAAAATTAAAAACGTAAAAAATTGACTTAGGCAACGAAAAATCTTCTAATTCTATGTGTACGTATTACACCACCTGAGATTTGAGAAGAGGCACAATTGATGATAGCAAATCTATTGAAATACACTTACTTGCTTACGAATAGTGTGCGCAAGGGAAAATCGACATAAAGTCACAATCTTTATCGGAAAACATTTTTATAGCTTACTTTAGCGACCTTTCAAAGTAAATGAAGCCCTCAAGTCTCTGGAATACTTACTTCATGTTGAAGTGCACGGTTTTGGTAATGGTAAAGCGGTCCTGAATTTTAGTTACTGTAGTTTGAATAATTGCTCTTTTAATTAAATCTTTACTATTCATATCTAAACTGAAATGATTTTATTTAAATGACTCGCAAGCACTTTACAAGCCTTGGTCCGCAATGACTGCATTGCTGCCACAGCAAAGATTAAAAAATATTATTTTGAAAGCCACAGTATGATGGCCTCGAGCTTAATAGCTTAGCTACGAGCGCTATCGGCCATCATTAACGTGGCTTGTAACGCAATCATTACAGACCGCGGCAGTAACTATTAATCAATAAATACTCGGTTTTTTCGCGGTTGAATCTGATTCCGACAAGTGCTCAATTGTATCCTGCTTTGTCCTCCAGAATTTGGATCATTGCGCTCACATCGGCTTTGCACTCACCAATTATTGAAACCAGGTCATCGGCATAGCCTATTATTTTATGTTTCCTGTTCAACTCTATTACCCCATCATACACTCATACTTTTCTGATGATGTGTTCGAGAACAAAGTTAAGCAGGAGGCCTGTAACCACCTCAAATTATCTGGACAAATCTTTGTCTACCATGACCCTCATTATGTTTACTTTTATGGCAACTCTTACCATCTGGACCAGTTTAGGTGGAATTTCAAAATGAGTCGGAATAGGAAAGAGCAATTCCCTGTCCAGTGTCCCCACTATCATATGCTTTAGTGAAGTCCACATAGAGAGCATTACTTGATCCTCAGTGCTGCGGTTTCGGCGTAAGACACACTGGTAGTCGCTTAAAATTTTATCATCGTGAGGTCCCAATCGGCCCAGAATAATGTACGAGAGAACTTTGTACGCTGCCGGGAGCAGTGCTAGATTCAAGATTAAAGATTCAAGATATTTATTCAAAATTGGTGCAAATTACACTCTTCCTGATAGTCATAAAATAATAATAACAATGTCATTTGTGAAAAATCAAGAAAAAAACAATCATTAGTTAATAACTTCAAAACTCAATCCTTGATTATAAACCAGATTATGTCATTAGAACGTGAAAACAATATGACCCGAAATGCTATACATAAAAATCATTGAATGTCATTAATGCCTTTGACAAAAGTAGGCCAGTTCACACGGACAGGACCCGGTCACGAGTATAACGAGAGATTCAGCCATCTATAGCTATCTATAGGTATAATATTCCTGTATAATTTAGGCATTTAAATTTTTGAGCCCTTCTTGTAAATCGTATTGGTACATTTTGGTTTGCATCAAATGGGGTAGTTCTGTTTTTTTTATATGTTGTATGTAATGAGGTGGTTATGACAAATATAATTTTTCGACCTCGAAAGCCCTTCGGAACATTGTATAATTCATGAAAAACCATTAAATTTTTGATCATTTTTCAGTTTGTGCCATTTTTTACCACCAAGGACCAGTTTTACGGTAGAAGTCACTAAGAATTCTTTTAAAGTAGGATAAATTTGCAACAAAATGAGAATAGTTGGGTCTCGATAAATTGAATAGTTTCAAAGCTGTTCAAATGTTTACAAAATTTCCAAAAAAAACTTTTTCGAGTTTTTACAAGTTCTCGTTAATGTGGTCAATTATTAATCTATTTCATGGCATAAATTCATATACGTTAATAAATAAGACAAATTTTACAACAAAACGAGACCAATTTGGTCTATTAAGATCTAATAGTATTTCATTTTGTTTACTCACCTCAGCAACTTTGAACAGCTGTTGCTAGGGAACTATCTGATCTTCACAATGTTCCGGAGGGATTTCGAGGTCGAAAAATTATATTTGTCATTAACACCTCATTACATACAACATATAAAAAAATCAGAACTACCCGATTTGATGCAAGTGAAGACCCCTTTTATAGTACGATTTCCATGGATTATATAACCCCCTTTTCCATTCTGATGGCTGATATTCTTCATTTCAGATCTTAACTATAATCTCAAATAGTCGTGATTGCAGTGCTCCTCCGCTACTAATTATGTGTGTATAATAAATACCCAGATACAGAGTAAACAAATCTGTTCGTTATACGAATGTTTACCCTGTAATAACGGGAACCAGAGACTGATATTAATACCTACTTAAATACGTTAAAATTCGTACCTGCCACGTACCAATGTGTTTTCGAATTTTGATTTCATATGTACGTTTATCCGACGCTGTTATACGATGAAGGAAAACATCGTGAGGAAACCTGGACACGCCTGTGAGGAAACTCGAAGGTTGTATGTGAAGTCGACCAACTCGCACTGGGCCCGCGTGGTCGACTAAGGCCCGATCGCCCTAATTCAGGGTAGGCTCGAGCCCCTCGGTGGGGACGTATATGAGCTGATGTGTGTGTATAATAAATACCCAGACACAGAGGAAACAAATCTGTTCGTTACACGAATGTTTGCCCTGTACTAATGGGAACCTGAGACTGATATTCATACTTAAATACGTTAAAATTCGTACATTAATGATGTGTGTACAATAAATACCCAAACACGGAGCAAACAAATTTGTTCGTCACACGAATGTTTGCCCCGGGTGGGAATCGAACCCACGACACTCGGCGTAGCAGGAAGAACCTGACCACTGGACCACCACAGATACAGATAGGATTCTCATGGTTTGACGTATGATTAAAGAAAACAACTTAAACTTGCAGAATTAGTAGCGCTGGACTTGAATTTTGAAAATGTGACATTACGAGCATATCACACTAAAAATGTGAACACTTACATCTTCGTAGTGCATAGCGCCCGTGGAACGCTGCTTCAATCAACAGGTAAGTGACAAAAATACCATAACATTTTATTTTAATTTGAATAATAATTTAATTTAATTTAAATTTTATCTCATGGACTAAGGATTCTGCCGTTGCTTCTGCTGGTGTATCATGTTTTTTTTAGTTAGCTGGATAGTAATAAGAAATAGCTGAACTCATTAATGCGTTTTCAACACACTTGCTCGTAAAATGACTTTTGTTGCACCGTTTCTAGGTTAATTAGCCAGCTTTTTATTAGACACACGTGCTTTCAAATTTGTAGTTTCCGTACCAGGTAACAGGACCCTATTACTAAGCCTAGTCTGTCCGTCCGTCCGTTCGATCTTTAAAGGGCTGTTTCTTAAACCGTAATATAGTAGTATCATATAGAGTTTGACCGTACACATGATGAGTAAAGCATGAAAGGTTCCCTGAATGAAAGTAAGTGGATTTATCCCGGTTGCAAAAGGTTCCGCCCCATTCGGTGGTGGAGAGAAGGGGCATACAAAGTTCGCAGCCGCCACGCTCCGGAACAAAAATCTAACTAATCAAGTTTTACTAGTAGGGTAAGTTTGGTATCGTTTTTGTGTAGTTTTAACATAAGTTAATTATTTATGAGGCCTACAAGGTACTATTTTACAGCAAAACGTGAAACCAAAATACGAATATTCATCTAAATCGTTAGAGCCGTTTCCGACAAACCAATTTTTTATATGTGTAGGATGTCACTGAATAATCTACCTACACAAACAAAAATGGGTCAACGTAGACCACAGTTTATCAAAAAAAAATCTCTAAAAGCTATGTATGATTTAATTATTTTTTTGCGTACCAAAGTTTAAATTTAAATAAGTCTTACGTAACTTTTGATCCATCATTGCATGCATTTGGTTAAAATAAATACGGTAATAATGGCTAATAAAAGATGTTGTTCAGCCCAGAGATTTGTTACCATAGATGGGTTATGCACTAACAAACCACATTTGAAAATCGAATCCATTTACACACACATAATAATAGGTACCTACCGAATGCTACTATGAAAAGAGATGCCAATTGGCATCTTTTTTTTGCTTCACTTTTAGGATGCATGTAACCTATCTACCTCCCCTTATATATAGCATATCTCTGGTTCAGCCAATAAAAAAGGCCTCCAAAAAGTAGAGTTAAAGAAACACATTGTTTTTGAAATTTTTGTTTTGTTTTTAAATAATTTTTTTTTTGCGATAAAAGCCTCCACCACCATTCTTTTTTATGTCATTTTATTCATCCTCATATAATTTTCTGTACACAAGCTTTTTTACAAAACGTTAAATTGAAGCGTCTGCGTAAGCGTTGCTTATCAGCGCTCGGATAAAGAGACTTTTTCAGGTAGACACTCAGATGGAAAGGAAATTTTCAAAACAGTTGCTCGTAAAGTGGTATTTAGTTGCCAGTTTACTGTGCGAACTTTGATTTTACCGCATACGTGATTTTTACATTACCACTTTTTTAATTTCTAGTTCTACATTTTTAGCAAATAAATAACCAAAGATACTCTTTGGAAGTGTTCCTTCTTCAAAATGCGCTATACCGATGACTTTATCGAGTGTCCAGGTGGCATAAGCTAGTTGTAACAATAACATAATCATATCAGCCGAAAGTCGTTCACTGTTGGACAAAGGCCTCCCCCAAAGATTTCCACGACGACCGGTCCTGCGCTGCCCGCATTTAGCGGCTTTCCGCGACCTTTACCTGGTACCGGTCCACCTTGTAGGACGCCTGCCTACGCTACGTGCGGCCTACGCTATTCTGTGTACCTCTTGAAAATTACGAGCAGATGGTACCACACGATTTGACAATACTTCTACATAATCCATAATAATGCGATTATATGTCCTACTATTTACTTTTTTTTTTCAAATGTCCTGCAATAGCAGTTTAGCTGGTAGGGGACGGCTGGAGGGAGGGACACACACACACACACACACACTTGACTCTTACAAAAATTAGCACATTAAAGCTTAATATTTCGTAAACCGATCCCTGAATCGAAAAATGGTCACAATGGACAGACAGACAGACAGACATGGCGAAACTATAAGGGTTCCTTGTTGACCTCGGATCCCTAAAAAAAAGTAGCGACGCTCACGCAGACGCATTTGCATTTGCATTTTTTTTAAACAGGAAATTCGATTAGGATTTAAAAATGAGATTTAAATAAGAACGATAGAAGGGATTTTTCCGTAAAAATCCAAATTTATTAAAAAAATATTTTATCTACACTCATGTCGTAAATCCTTTATTTACTTATCAGAAACGCTAAGCAAATGATATACCTTTCGATGGAGCCGTGACTAAGGATCCATACAAATTTCATTTCGTTATCGCAAAGTTGTAACAAAATGAAGTTTTTTTTTTTAATTTTTACGCAGATGCTTGCTATTTGAGCACACTAGCGTGTTTCGGAACGCAACCTTGGCGGCGCGCATGCGCGGTGCGATATTACTGCAAATTTATTTTCGCGCCATTAACGTTTGTATTTTTCCTTATGCAGTTTGTATATAAACAATGATTACTTTATTTTGTCTTTAATTTAAATTTGTTGTATGAGTGTAGATAAACTATTGTATGCAACTGTACATAATTAGTATTTAACACTCGTGTATACTTTTATGAAACTCGCTGCGCTCGTTTCATAAACCACACTCGTGTTAAATACCCCTCATTATGCAACAGTTGCATAAATAGCTATTAGGATACAATTTTTCTTTAATACTTTTTGGCGGACTATTTTGTTTGTTAAGCAACATCTTTTATCAGCCATAATTATCGTTTTTATTTCAACCAAATACTCGTACATGGAACGGTTCAAAAGTTATTTTTTAAAAGCTTTTATTTAACTTGCAATGTATGTTACATGTACATTATTTAAATTTATTAAACTTTGACGTATAAAATGTATTTTAATCAATAAATAAACTGAAATGAACTATGTTTTTTTTGCTACTCAATTTTGAAGCAACTAAAATTTTGCATGCATATGTATATCGTGTGACAATAAAAGCTAGTAATAAAAAGCTTTTAGGTTTTTGAAAATTATTTTATAACATGAAGAGACTTTTAGATTTTATTAATTATTTTTTTTGCAATAAATTGTGGTCTAGTTTCACCTATTTCAGATTATAGTACCTACCTACTGAAGTACAACAAAAAACAAATAATGAAAACCGACCAAGTGTAAGACGTACTCGCGCTAAGATCCCGAACTGAACTTTTGTTGGGATGAAATAGGGACCTAACCTACCTATAATTGTTATACTCGTGTGAGTGTGGTGGTACGGAACTCTCAGTGCGCGAGTCTGAATAACACTTGGTCGATTTCCCTATCATATCACGAGTGATGTAATTAAAATTTATAAGCAAGTCTTCTGTCTATTCAGGTTCTAAATAAATGCAACCTCCTTGGCGCGTGCAGTAAAGGGAAATTCTAGTGCGTTTTTTTTGCAAGGAGTATGAACCAAGGAATTTCTACATATTAGTACCTAATATAACGGGAACGCTTACTCGGGTATGCATTCGCGAGCAGAGTGGGATAGAAGTCTACTACTTTGTCTCTTTCTTGTAAGGTGACCGTATCTTAGGTGAGACTGGTAAAATATTTATTTACGCCGGTGACACATACTTAAATGCTTGAATTATGTATCTTCTTCAAAGAACATGTTCCATACTGTCAAATGACCCTGACGCTTTTTGCATATGTGTGGAGTGCACATCGATATTGTAAAGTGCAATGGCAACCGCTTTTCCGTGCGTGCCATAGTGATTTTACTATCTTACAAGTTCTAATCAGTGCGGGTTTCAACGCGGCTGTTACGTTAAAATCGAACGTCTAATTCTTGATTTTTACTTGTTTTTATTACTTTTCTTCACTTTCAAATAAGTTTAAAAAAATGTGTTCAATTAAAACGAAAGGTCTTAAAGTCACCGATTTTTGTGTGTTGGTTCCATTCAACATTAACTATTTGTTTTCGAGAAATTTTACAATTAATGACAAAAACAGGGTCTACAATATATATTTTTTAAATCAAAAGTGGTAATATTTTTAAATTGTATTCAATTAAATAGATTTTTTATTGCTTTAGTACCTATATTATATATTTTTTCCATAGTGACAGCTTTACACAGTCTTTCAATAATTTGAATTGAATATTGTCATTTGACCCATCTTAAGGCCTTAACCGCTGTACTTAACGCAGAACTATAAACATGCGTATCGTGAGTGGAGCGGCTCTCAAAACCGAAAAAGCTATTATTATTATCATTTATTTTTCAGATAACAACGATCCAGAACTTGTTAATAAGACTTAGCCTATGTTAGTTTTTTTTTTTTTTTATATAATACTATGTTAATAATTAATAGTCGACAGAGAGTATATACTAAAAATTGTCGGTAACTTCATTTTACATCAAATCTTATCAAATTACTTATTGTAGGTCACATTCTATTATGTCATTCTATTACTATACATACTATAAATAAAAAGAAAAATTAAAATAAAATTTAAATTTTGAAAATTAATTAGATTGCCTTGGTGAGGGTTTTGTTGTTAATGTTTGGTACTACGTGAACCTTACAACAGTGATTCACGTAGACACAGTCCAGTCTATCTGCTATCATATTCAGGACGCTGCTGGAGCTGGACCGCACTCTGCGCACTAGTGACGCGCATCTTTTTCGCATCGTTGCGTAAAAGCAATCGACGCGAGCTTGCGCAAACATGCCTGAGGCGCTACAAGAGCGTGGCAGCCCCAACAACGCCCTAAACGCGTTGTTATATTGGACCCGGAGAGCGTTGTAAGCCCTATGCGTATAGTCTGCCCACAGACTGCTCGTGTAAAAACATGTACAGTAAGCTCTAAAGAGAGTAATTTTCACTTCATTGGAACATCGAGCAAATCTGCGAGCCAACATATTCGCCCTAACTGACAACGCTCTCCGTTCCTTTTCGATGTCTTCATTGTCCTTCAAGTCCGTGGTTATCCAGTGCCCGAGATATTTAAACTTGTAGGTTCTCATCAGTGGGGCGTTACAAAGTTTTACTGGCGGCACTTCTTCTGGATATTTGCCACAGGCCCCAAAGACAATGAATTCACTCTTTTTGACATTGTAAACTAACCCATGGGTGCCCGCGTATATTTCACAAATTTTTAATAATTTTCTTAAACCACATACAGAAGCGCTCAGCAGAACCATGTCGTCGGCGTAACTGATATTGTTGAGACTTATACCGTCGATATGGCAGCCGACACGAGATCCACTGAGCTCCTCTATAAGTGCGTTTACATACAGGTTGAAAAGCGTTGGTGAGCTCAAACCCCCCTGTCTCACCCCGCACTCTAGCCTGTATTCTTTAGACAGTGAACCGTCCCACCGTACATGATTAATCTGTGATCTATACCAATATTTAAGCACATTTATAATTTCAGTAGGTATTTTACGACCTTCCAGTTTTAGCCACAGCTTATCATAAGAGACCAAATCGAAAGCCCTGGAAAGGTCTAGAAAACACCCGTATACAGGTGTCTTTCGGTCTGTATAATATTTGACTGCCTGCTTTAGACACAAAATCGCACTTTCTGTCGACAATCCAGGCCTAAACCCGAACTGATTGTCATGCAGTTCTATGCAACTGTTTAGTTGTGACGTAAGCAGGCTGTCAAATACCTTGGAAATTGTTGTCGCCAGCGATATGGGCCTGTAATTATTTAAGTCACTGGCGTCCCCAGTTTTGTTCTTGATTATTGGAACTACAATGGTTTTCATTAGGTCTACAGGTAAGTATGCATGGCATATATATAGGTTAAACAACATAGTCAGAACTCTGGGGAGGTGTGGACCAGCGTACTTAAGGTGCTCAATGCTCAGCCCATCATGACCCGGGGACTTGCCTTTAGACATTTGACGAATAACTTTTGCGACATCTTTAACTTGGAAGGTAATCCTCCGGTCATTTTTGGGCTCAACTTGAACCTCCATACAAGACGGGCCTAAAGGTGACGTAATCATAAAGTGATCTTTAAACTGGTTAGCGATATTTTCGGACCCGGTTATACCGCCAACGCATACAGGCAGGCTGGGCTTACTACAAATTTTTCTTGTATTTTTCCAGAAGGCACGGAAATCATTCTGACTATGACTTTCGGCTAATTTGTCCATCTTGAGTTGATCTTCGTGTTTTTGTACCCATTTTAACCTAGATTTGAATGTTTTTCTACTATTGCACATATTATCATAAAATTTACCAGATTGCGGCTTGCCCTGCGAAACCCACAATAAAAAGTTTGACCTGGCCTCCCTGTGTGCTTCAGCCACGTATTTATTCCAGCCAACTACAAATTTTCTTTTACTACTTTTACTTCCGCTGTCACCCCTACTGACAATAGCTGACTGACTGAGTGACGAAACGACATCACTGTATAATTGTTCAATTATACATAAATGGTTCGGCTCATTGCAAATCCCATCACAACAGCTACCCACTTGAATGGGAAAGTCAATCTGTTTTAGCCTTAACTGACACTCATTGGTATATTTAATTATTTGTTCTTGTGTCCGTTCACCCCAGCAAATTTTATTATCAAATTGTTTTGGATTACATATTTCTGTCCTAATTTCACCTAAATTACAACTCAAAACTAGTGGAAAATGGTCCGACCATGAAATATCATACTGCACGTAAACGTTAGTGACGGCCCTGGCAGCTGATTCAGTTACGACGCAGTGATCTAACCATCTCTTCGACCCATGAGCCTCACTTATGAAGGTAAACGTGTCAGAATCTATACCTAACAGTTCCGTGTCAATACAAGACCATTTTTGTTCGCTGCAAAAACTATAATATGGTTACTGTTAAACATCCCACTTGCTAAACTCTTCCTCCGTACTATAAAATAAAGCAAACGACTTTATGGAGAAGGAGGGGCCTCTTTATGTTGAACTGCTTCTTTAAAAAGCCAAAACAGCGGAAATGGATACGGTTGAATCCCAATAGCGTAGCGAAGAATGAGATTGACTTCTTCTTGTCGACTGGGAGGCATATTTTCAATGATATCTTTGTGATCAATTCAGTAAAAACATGAAGCGATCACCGAATGGCAAGAGGCACATTGAATCTAAAAACCAAGCTAGAAAGATGTCGATTGATAACGTTTAAGATTCGATTACCGCCGATCCAGCTCCAAAACCTCAAAAAATGTTTTATATATTTTTTAGTATAGCAATCGCGCGAAAGAGACAAATTAGTAGTCTTTTCTATCTCACTCTGCTCGCGATTCATGCCTGAGTAAACAATCCGGTTATGTAGGGTATAAAATTCCTTGGTCAGAACTAAAGCTGCTAAAGCAATGATATACTCTTAAGTTAGAACATACTGTGATTATTATTTTAAATTAGGAAATCACATTTATTTTTTTCTTCGCTAGTGTGTTGAAAACGTCGTACTTATGACACTCGTGAGCTTTGTTCATAACACTCTCGGTTCCATATCAGCCCTAGCCTTCCCTTGAGTGCAATGACCAACTTAGCTCACTTGTATCAAAATGTACTGCATGTGTTTTTATTATTCATTTAATATTTTTTTCCTCGCTAGTGTTTAAAAACGTCTTATCACACGCGTAAGCATTGTTCATTCATTACACTCTCGGCTCTGTTGCAGTCATCGCCTTTCCTTGAGTGTAATGACCAACTTAGCTCACTTTTATCAAAATGTAATACATATATTTTTTTCATTATTTTAGGAAACAAAGTTGTGAATCAAGCTTGGATATTCTCTGCCCCCGATAACATACCCTGTAATACGTAAGTAAATAATTGTACATGTGTTATATTGCAGTCGTTCCTAAATGAAATTCCGTTATAGATACATGTAACGTGATCATATATTTTAGTTTTTCACAGAAATGATTCACTAGACTTTATTGTTACTTTGCGCTCTTCTGATGTTTACTACAACATGTTATAAATGATTCCACGGAATAGACCGCATGAACTTATGTACCATAAAATAATGAAAAGCATAAGGCAAAACGTGTTTTCTTTAGGTATTTAGAGGTATTTTTGATTTAGCCCTATCGTGAAAACGGTAATACATACAATACAAGCGTGAAACTTGGTGTGATAATAGTACTGATTGTGAAGTAAAACAACAAATAATAAAAACCTGTCAAGTGTGAATCGTAATCGTGCTAAGGAGTGCGCACTGAATTTAAAACAAAAAAACATTTTTTTGTCTCTAGCGTTGATTTCTTTTGTTTATAATGTGAATAGTGTAAAGAGGTGTAGTGTTTCAGAACCCTCTGAGCATGAGTCCGACTCGTACTTGACCTGTTTTTTCGAAAGAGTTTTAGCATGCTCAATATACAGCAACTTTCCAGCAGTATACAGTTTTACGTCTGTGGCTCAACGGTACTCGGTCCAGCTTCAGCCGCGTATGAAACCTCCGGTTTTTAACCAGTTATGATCGAATGATTTTTCGTCCTTGTACAAAACTAGTTGCGATCAAAGATTTTCTTCTTAATCAGTTACGTGTGAGCGAGCTTCGTTTTGTTTGATTGATTGAAGTTTCGCTCAAACCGTTTTGCGTGATGCGTGAAAAGACAGACAGAAAAAAAAATGTTTGGGTCTCTATTTCGATAGACATGTCCCCCACCGTTATTATTGTCCAAAAATATTTCTATGTTTATATTATATATGTGTATAAACGTTACAGTTTAATTGTTATGTATATGTCGTGCCGATATGATAGAATTTACCACAGAGTTAAAAAATTCGCTCGCAAATCCAATGTAATCCAATGTCTTTGGAATTGACCATCCAATATTCGCTGCCCACATTTGGCGAGATCATAAAATGATTATGAAAATCTAAGTTGAGCGAGCGTAACTAGTTTCGCTGGGTTTGATGACGAGACTAGATGGCGGAAAATTATAAAATGCAAATTTTAGTCGGCCATTTCATAATCTGTTCAACTATTTCGTGAAATGGTCGTGCATTTAATGATCTGCCCTAACATTGATTGACATATCATCAAACGTTGAAGTTTAAACGATATGGTCAGTTTTTGTGGACGATTTCTTGAAATACAATCATTTCATGAAATTCACAATTTTATGATATCGCTACGACATATGTATAGATACGTGTATATCTGGGAAAACTTTAGAAATGGTACCTATAATTTAAAAAAACAAGCGAGCCTTACAGTAGCCGCATATGATATGATGTGTAACATCTGACATAAGTAAAGAACCTACCGGCCTTCCGTACTAGCATCTTTGATATGCCATAACTGGAAAACCCTGAAGAAGGTACCTCCCATGCAAATTGAACAATGTTAGATGCTCCTGCGAGAAGGTATGTCCACCGTGGAGAGTTCAATTTATTAAAATTTACGTGTGTATGTATAATTAATTACCGATCGCTTTGATTGGTGGGTGAAGAAAAAAGCATCGTGAGAAAATTTCACCGGTCCGTAGGTTTAAATCTAAATGACCTAAATGTGACCGCGGATAAGTGCAACACCAGGATTACTAGGCAACCCGCGTTTATATTTTAGGATAGCTCGGTTCATTGTAGATGGTCTAGCGCAGTAGACAATTTTCAAGCAAAAGTTTGGCATGGCCAGGTCTTTAGAGGTAATAAATTATTAAATGTCTATGCCTGCGTAAAATAATATTTTTTTTTTGTGAATCTTGTGATGCGTGCACAGACACGTGCTGTGAAGTGGATAGTCAGGACCTTGTTTTTACCTTACAGACCCTTCCTTCGTGGGGCAATGCAGTGGTGCCCGGAGCCGGCGGCTGATGCTCTCGAGTACCTGGGCATATGGAGCGAGCCCGTCGCCATCGCAGTGGACCCCCTCTTTGTGGCTTGGTTCGCGTACAAACCGCGGCTTAGACCACTCCCTGGTCGGTGTCTCGATGAATAGTATGAATGACAAGTGAAAACTTCTATCATTTTAATTTTTAATTATATTATTTGTTTATGCAGAGCCTGTTCCAAGCTTCCTGACGAAAACCATATCGTCGAATATCTTTATGATGAGACGTCGCTCGACTCCTCCTGTAAGTCCTAGCCTATTGTCGAAACAATTAATGTTTAATGTTTTGCCTGCATTTAATAATGTACCTAAGAGTTGCCTTGCAGCAGGCACTGCTTATTAAATCCTCTATAAAAGATGTGCCAGGACGATGTTAGTAATAATCAGTTGGGTTGGTGCAAAAAGTATTTATTTTCTAAACCCACCTGGATAGCTATCACCATCTTTTGCTGTCTTGCCGCCAAATATTAGTGTAAACAGCATTCGGCATTAATATAAGATATCCAGTTCCCCTTTGAGTTGTGGAATTTTGATAAGCCCGCTTCAGTTCTCGTCATCATCACCATCACTTACCATCAGGTGAGAATACTCCCATAGGGCTTACAAATTGTGTGCACAAAAAACCTTTTCAATACAGTTTCAACATCGTATGATACATGTGTATAAAAGGAAATGACAAACTCGTGACGATGGTAAACCCTCGCTTGTTTATTATTTACCTTTTTACCACCTTTGTATCATAAACAACTATTTCCGTTTCAAACGAAAACTAGAGCAATTTTAAAACTTCGTATGTACTGTGTAACAAAATTGGCGTATGACCCGTTACCGAGGGGGCTTCTTCTCATCATATTGAACAACTTTATGAAGAGTTATTTTATTAATGACAAGACAATGGGTATTGTGGGAAAAGTTGTTCATTAGGATGAGTAGAAGCCCCAGTAACGGTTTCTATTTCAATTTTGTTACTCAGTATTAATATGAGCACAACAAATTAGATAGTCCAAATTTTGCCGACGATTTGAATTTTACCTTGTATATTTTATGGATAACTAGTCGTCGAGTGGCCGCGGCGGCAGTCGAAGCGGATCAGCCGCTGATATGGTGCACAAGAAATCCAAGAGCATCGGCACCAGCAGCGACAAAGAAACCAAAGAAACAAGGGTATGAGCACGGTGTAAATAGTCGTCTAATGGATATTTCTAGACAGGGTAATCGTGATGCGGCTGAGGGGCGAGACGGGGGAGGTCGAGCCCTAATTGTGAGTCACCGTTCGGGATAATTCAATAGAAGCGCCGCACAGCGCCAGTCGTTGGACCACTGTATGGATTTTAACTTTCACGACCCCGTAGTAAAAAAAAACACATATTATTTTTTACTCGAAGATGGCTTGGATGGATGGATTAAACTCAGTACGTTACAATAACTTTACATGGCCCACAGAACGCAATAGTTTGTTATTCCATGAAAAAATCGGAATAAGGTACCTACCGTACAAACTTAAACAATTTGTAAATTTTTCATCAAGTCTGATATACCTAACTTTATTCTTTTCTACTTAGTAACATTTCTTGTTGATTTGTGTATGCCCGAATGCGATTGTTCGTAAAGGCTTCGCGTGACAGTATGCACATTGCGGCTGTAAGATATATTTAAATATTGCGTTGCTTCATCCGCTTCCTCTTCGAGAACAAATCAGTTTAGTCCAAAAACATTAATGTGGTTAGGAAAATCCTGTACAGCTTAATCCAACCTTCAGATTATCTTCTAAATATTAATAGATGTTCCACCAAAACTTACAGCAATGTGCATTTGTTGCCTCAACGTTTGCTTTCGAGTAAACGAAGTTTGCAATTTTGATGAGGATAGGTCAGGACCTATAACGGTACCTACAGATAGCATTAGTAGAATTCGAAAAAGTAAAAACAAAAACAATGTGTTTGAATTGAGTACAATAGAAAACGTTTATTCCCAGTAACACAACACAATAAAGAAAAGAAAAATAACAAAAAGTTTACTTATATACAATAGAAGTACAACTAGAAAATACTAATAAGACAGTCTGTAGTGTTGTGCTGTGTCTAGGAAACATGTGATTCCGTCGTCAGGTCTACAGCTTGTACGGCTGAACCGATTTAAATGAGTTTTTGTATTTAGACGGTTATTTATTAATCATAGGGCAAAGAGAGGGAGTCACCGAAAGTGGACAGGATGCTGGAGTTACACGACAGGCTGAAGAAGTCTGTGGTCACGGTGGAGATGGGGCTGGTGGTGCTTTACGTGACGACCACCACTGTGTCGGCCATCGACTGCGCAACTGTGCGGCTGGCCATCGAACGGCATGCTGCAAACTCCGGCAGCGTGCTCGCGGTCGGGTAAGTTGATTTTTAGGTGGTTGTACTCATGAAACTGTTCAACTCTCCTCAGGGGACTAAATACTGTTTTTTTTTTCATCGAGTGAAAGCTAAATCAAGGTTACTTAAAGGGCAATGGGGCGTGATATGATCGGATTTTCCCTACGTGATCAAATCAGAAACGAGGAGATCCGTAGGAGAACCAAAGAAACCGACATAGCTCTAAGAAAAACTAAACTTAAGTGGCAATGGGCGGCGCACATAGCTCTTATAACAAATAGCCATCGGGGTAGTAAGGTTCTCAAGTGACGACCGCGCACAGAAAGACGTTGCGTAGGCAGGCCTCCCACTGGTGGATGACCTGGTGAAGGTCGCGGTAAGCCGCTGGATGCGGGCATCGCAGAACCGGTCGTAGTGAAAATCCTTGGGGGAGGCCTTTGTCTATCAGTGGACGTCTTTCGGCTGATAAGAATGAATGAATAAAATGACTTCTAAATCTGACTTGTTTTATGGAAAGTTAGCTTTAATATTTTTTTTCTGTTGATTTCAGTTTAGGGCGCTGGTCAATGCATTCCTCTGGCTTTACAAGGCATATTTGGCAAGACATTAAACACGATGGTCCTACCTTTAACATTGGAGAACTTGGTAAGTAGCGTTTTGCCACCTGTTCCATCTTAAGGGTTATCATAATAAATAATATTAGTTTTAGATATATTTTTTACGTGGGCCGTTTAGAACCTCATTGTTTTATAACGATATATATATCATTGTTTTATAACGACGCGAACCGGGGCTATCTGTGTGTCTGTCTGTGCTCCCAAACGGATGAACCGACTTTGGATTATTTTTTTTTATTTGAAAAGTGTCTTGATTGAGTGTTCTTTGTTATAATTTAAAGCCGCGTATCGACTGCGCGCGGCAAACCATCGAACATTGGCTCGCGCGGCGGCCGCGCAATATGGGGACGGCTCCGCCGCGCGCGGCAGCTCGAACATTGGCGCGCTCGAACGTGCCGCGCGGCGAACCAGTTCGTGTCGGTTTTTGGTGGCGCGGCATAAGAGCGTCAGTGTGTTGTGCGTGCGCAATTGGGACGGACCTTTTACTTAGAGACGCGCGGCAAGATGGATAACGAGAATTGTCGACATTTGATTAGATTATATGGCTTAAAACCTTACTTATGTATGGAATAGTAAATGCTCTGAATATCATAATAAATCTCTAAAAAAGGATGCATGGAATGAAATAAGCGTAGAAATGGGCCTGCCCGTGCCAAATGATACGTCCATGGTTACCGCGCACAAAATGAATGTTTGTTCACGGATCGCCTGCCGCGCGCGGCTGTCGCGCTATATGAAAATGTGAGCTTTAAATTGGCTCGCGCACCAAAACGCAGGTTTGCCGCGGTCGAACATGGCTCGCGCGGCAGCCGCGCGCAGTCGATACGCGGCTTTAGAAAATCTGATACACAAGCTGTCTCATGCCCGCTGAAATGGTAAGAGATAAAGTGGTCATGTGTTAAAAAATGTACACCCTTGGCCAATTTTAGATGCAATAATGAAAAACAAATTGGCGGAAAACTAAATGGCCGCGGAAAGTGATGTTGCTCCGATTTAACTAAAATTTACTCGGGCCTTTTTTAATTTCACTAATGAAATATTATTTTCTTTTTTTTTAAGAATCAGCTAACGAAAATACTTGTGACTAACTAAAACTTTGTGAAATAAACTTAAATATAAAATAAGATTAATTACTCTTGTGTAATCAACAATATACAATAAAAACCAATATGGTTAGAGATGATTTAAATATTTTACAGTTATACAAACTTATGTGCTTTAGCAGTACAGTTAATTTTAATCTTGAACGCTCTTTCCGTTCCTCTAAAGAGACGACGCGACGGCGGCGGGTTCCCGTATAGTCATTTATAACCGCTGCCGTGAAGTAGTGGTATTACACAATGATTATTTATTTCACCTCCGTAACTGGTTAAGAAACTTAAAACTTAGTCCACTAAATTCTTATCAGGTTCGATTCTTGTTTAGACCCAATATTGTATGTAGAGCTGGGTTTGTCGTTGGTAGCGTTTACTAGTCCATCTGATTAACAACTACCATCTTTCTTATCCAATTATTACTGCCAAACATCACTGTTAGCAGCTTTTATATGTTCCAAATGTAAGATATCCCGTTCTCTATAGCGTGGCATCTTAGCCCGCTTCAATCGTGATATTCCTCAAGTGAGATGAGACTAAGGCTTACGGGCGCTCCGTGTGAAATTCAAACGCCGAATTGACGAAATACTCATGTGCTTTATTTTACTTGTTTTACATGAATTGCTCATTTAAATTATAAGAGAACAACCCGTTATATGCAACATAAAATACGGGTTATTTCATTTTTTTTGGTACGGGTTCCTATTCTATACTTTAAATGAACAATTCTTATATGTAATCGGTTTCTTTGACTTTAACTATTTCGCTGACTACTGTTTTACTTTTTAGGTATTTCTAGATAACTTATCCCTGAGAAAATCCGTTTGCACACAAAACATATTTCTAGTTTAGTATAGCTACTCCGCATTAGACGGCGCTACATGCCTAGGTTCTCCGAGCAAAGCTCTGTAGGAATAGGTTATATATTTTAACATAAAATTCAAGAAGCGAGTCAGCGCAGCCTCTTATCCATTTAGACCTTGCTTCAAATCTTGGCGGAGGCGTGAATATTCTTTTTAAGTTTTTTCCATACTATAGTTTTATTGAGTTAAATTAAAACAACAAAGTGTGGCATGCAAACTTATTTATTCTGAAAATCTGTATCTTATTTTTAGTTCACATACCTAGGAGACTCCGAGCATCGCGCGGTCGCCCATGTACTGTTGTAGAATGCCAAAAAACGGGATAACCCGTAAAGTACGGGGCATCTGACAATTTATAACTCAGAATAATAAAACTACCTACATAAGTCGTACGCAAAAAAATAACATTAATATTTTTTCGTAGGAGATTGTTTCCCTTGGAAAATAAGTCTTGCTGATGTGTCGTGTTACACATTAGAGTTCAATGTTGGGGCTGATAAGTCGGAAAAAGGCCTGCGATCACAGTTGAAAGCGACCTACTCAATGGTGCCAAAAACTATACTGGAGTTAGTCTCCACATCTGTGACTTTATCAGTGGTATCGAAGTCGGTTGTGTTCAAGTCTGTTGTTAGAAAACCTGGAACCAAGAAAACTACACCTGCATCTGATAAAGAAGAGAAGGTTAGTAAAATTTTATCTAAGTAATTGATTACTAAAAATGGCATAACATTTGAAAATAGTATTTTTGTCTTTTGTTTTTAAAAATCTAAAGCAAGTGGCTCTGTGAGCTGTGGACATCATAATTATCGAACCTGGTTACAAAATTTCTTAACAAATCGGTTGAAAAATGCGACATGTAGAGGAAAACAGCCGTACATCTGGGCGTCCGGACAGATATACAAAAGGATTTCTGTCCAAGCTAAAAAGGAGACGCTTGGCTCGCGCTTCGCGCTCATTATATCAGCCGAAGGCCGTCCTGTCCATTGCTGGACATAGGTTCCCCCCCAAGGATTTCCACGATGACCGGTTCTGCGCTGCCCGCATCCAGCGGCTTCCCTCGACCTACACCAGGTCATCGGTCCACCGAGTGGGGGGCCTGCCTATGGTACGGTGCTCGATTGCCACTCAAGGAGTTTACTGCCCCAACAGCCATCTATTCTACGAGCTATGTGCCCCGCCCACTGTCACTTAAGTTTAGCAGGTCATCGGTTCACCGAGTGGGAGGCCTGCCTATGCTACGTTTTCCGGTGTGCGATTGCCACTCAAGGAGTTTACTGCCCCAACAGCCATCTATTGTACGAGCTATGTGCTCCGCCCACTGTCACTTAAGTTTAGCAATTCTGAGAGCTATGTCGTTTACTTTGGTTCTCCTAAGGATCTCCTCCTTTCTGATTCGATCACGCAGAGCATAGCACGCTCCATTCGCGCTTCGAGCTCGCTCGGTCAAAAATACAAGCTTTTAAGAAAAAACAAAAACAGTTATATAACCAGAATGAAACCATAATTTTAGCAGCTTTAAAGTTTAGCCATAATTTTATAAGCTTATGGATTTTTTTTTGCACTAGGTAGGTAGCCCTACGGTGCCTTTATTTTTTAATCATTTATCCAGTGAGTGTGGGGCGTATGTACCCTGTATGCCCCGAGCTACTGATTTTTCGAAATAAGTACCATTAGGAACCCGTTTACTACATACACATCGTGTTCATTGGGTCAGGCCAAAGAAAATATTTTTTACGTATTGATGTGAAGTTTCCTTTTGATAACGTTATCTAAAGTCTACTACACCTGTGATAGTTAGCAAAAAGTCAGTTATTTTATATTCGGATGTCATTAAAGTCAGAATTTTCAACCATGAATATGGTTTCCACTCCTGTATATTTATTTTTAAGTTTGATGCTTCATGCATGTTGTGTTGCAATTCTTGAATCTTAACATCTAGTTAGAAGAAGAAAATGTAGCTTAATAAACGAAACTGTATTATGCAACGTAATTAACCACTCGGCATTGTATGGCTCCATCATCATCATTATTCATGACGTCCATTGCCGGACAAAGGCTTCTAAGGATTTCCACAACGGTTGGTCCTGCGCTCCCGGCATCCAGCGGATTCCCATATATGTATTTACGACTCCATACTTTGTAATACCTCTTATCAACCGTTTTTGAACAACTTTGTAAAAAAAACATGTTTTTGTTGTGCTTCAGAGGACGAAATTTTTCACCGGCCGAGGTAGCTTCAGGCCAACATCACTAAAAGAGTTTGTCAGAGGGCCATCAGAGTAAGTTTCAAATAAACTAATTTCTATGACTATAATTCAATTTAATCGAAATATGTATTATCTAGTTACCATGGTGATCTAAATCATTTTATCTGAAATATTTTTTTACAGTCGTAAAAAGGGTGCGGATAACGTGAGTAAAAAATAAAATTTTTTTTTTAAAATCATTATAATCATGTACTCTGCAGAATAATTATGAAAGATAACATAAAAAATGCTAATTATATTTATTAAAGAATTTCTACACGCAATTCTTGCTAGCTAAGTTTAGGTGTATTTTTTTTCACAGAAATCTGTATCAGATGAAGCTGAGCAGTTGGAAACCGCACCAGAAGAGCAAACCGTGCAAACGTTGTCTCCCGGCCCGCTCGTGTCGATCGGTCTGAACCTGCACGCCGACACACCGCCTATCATCATTAGACTGGACCAAGAGCAGGTTAAAATATTAACATTCTCAAAAATAGATTATTATTATTATTAGAAAAATAGATTCTGTTTTAATGTTGATTTATGTATGCAAGGGGGTGAAGGCTACGCAAGAAAGTATGCAAAGTGTGGCTCTACATTTTATTACTTTTATTACTTACGGCTACTTTTTTTAATTAAATATGTTGCTACATGTAGGCCATTTTGTTAGTACAAAGAAACTAATGGCATCGTGGAAAGTCGAATTGATTATAGCATATTTAAAAATGCTGATGTTCCCGCTCTACTCTCTTATACCGGATTTCGTTACTAGTATAATGAATTTCACAATAATTCCATTACAGGTTCACATAGTAGCAGCGGCATTCCACTGTTTGAAACACATGATATCGCTTCTGAGAGGTACTTCGCCTGTAACACGCCCACGGAAGTATGGTTCTCAGGCATCGGTGGCATCTAACAAATCTTTATCAAAGTACGTATCTAATAAATGGTCCAAGGTGTAACTGTGTACTCTCTCGCAAATGCTCTTGGACCGTTTTTAAATATTTGGCGTCATGCAATTTTATTTGGGACATGACGTATAATGCAACTTCATTTGGGCCAGGCAGGGCCGTAGGTATTTTGGTATGGTAACCTGGCATCTGCTGGGAATTCTTCGCACCCCCCGCCCCACCGTTACTATGACTGCTACTAGTTACTGCTACTGCTCTAGAGCCAAAAGTAACGGGGGCGCCTGGGACTAGAGGCCGTTTTTTGGTTGTAGTAACCATTGGGGGGTTTGCCATAATCGCCTCGCTTGACTGGCGGGTTGGCCATCGCAGTGTGGGCTGTGGTGGCACAGTACGCGGAAAGGACGCTGCTGCCCCATCCTCCGATTTATGTTCCTTAATAGCCCCTTACGGCACCCTCGGCAAGAGATCGGGTGGTGCTTTTCTAGGGCCGACACCATAGGCCACAGACAAGCCTATCTAGTCTATTCCGTGGTAACCATGTATAGCATGTTATAAAATTTGCGTTATTAAAGAAAATAAGGTATTTTTTTTATGAAATAATTATGTAAATAAAAAACCCATTATCTTTTTTTCACCATCTATCTATATAACCTTTAATTGATACCATTCTTATGAGCCCAAAACATGATACAGTAACTTAGTAAGGAGTCGGAGTCTTCTGCAGATTTCAGGTGAGGCTGCAGCATCTGGGTAAGGATTTTAAATGCAGTTGTGTAAAAACATGTAAAACAAAAAAGGTCAGTTACAGAAAAACAAAATACATCACGCGTACATACCCGTCGAGGTTTTGGCATACAAAGTTCATTTACGTGATTTTTAGCTCATTTAAAATATCCAGCAGAGTTATCTAACTTTATTTTTCCTATACATTGATACACAATTACACATACTATTTATCATAAATATCCATTCAGTTTTACAAAAATGGCGCCTTATTTAGCTAGGCACACATACGCATGCGCGTAGACTTCTCTGTATTTTTTTTATATAACATTATTATCACATCAGCTCATATACGTCCCCACCGAGGGGCTCGAGCCTACCCTGAATTAGGACGATCGGGCCTTAAATGACCACGCGGGCCCAGTGCGGGTTGGTCGACTTCAAACATAACCTGCGAGTTTCTCCGCAAGCGTGTGTAGTTTTCCTCACGATAGCGACAATTGGTAGCTTAATCCCTTGGAATCATCTCACCTGATGGTAAGTGACGATGAATCCAAAGATGGAAGCGGACGTACCAAAATTCTCCAACAGAATGGGGAACTGGCTATCTTATCTTCATGCTGTTAACATTGATGTTTGGTGGCAGCTAGCCAAGTTAGAAAATAACCTACCACCAACCAAACCGAGTCTTACAAAGTTACGGGAATTGAACCTGCGACTTCCTGGTGGAAATCCTGATGTTAAAAGTGGCATGTCTAGGAAAACCCTAAAAAAGGTAGGAATCCCTACAAATTGAAAACACCATTATTTTATAGGTGAAGTTTCTTATCTTAGATTTCATTCAAGCAATAAGTATAATTGCTTCTATAATTGGTAAACAAAGAAAATAAATATATGTGAGAATGTAATGTAAAGTAATAATTATTCTGTTACTAGCTAATCCTGTCTAAATGTCGTGTCGTAATAAACTACGCATATCCAACGTTCAAATCATTGGTATTGGTCTTGAGTACAGACAGAAATTCCATAAAAAGGCACTTTCTGTTTTCCCGAATTCCCTAATGTTCCGGACAGTTTTTCTATTTTTATTTTTCGTCAAAATCTTATTCGGGCTATGAACATTTTAAAAAAAATGCCAAATCAGTCCAGCGCTTACCAACGAAAAGTCTTTAATTTTTATTTATAAAAGATTTTATGTAATGTATGTAAGATATATTTACATACATTGTATGGAATCAATCAATTATATAAATTCATGTATATGTATGTCTTGAGCGCTTTCACATTAGACGACCTCGCAGCCCAGCATCCGCGCGATTGGCTTCAAGTCGCCTTATGTAAAAGTAGACCTATCCATATTTTTTATACGTCTAGGACTTTTGCCGAAGCTGAAGAAGACATGCAAAGAACCGGATCTACTACAAGTCATGGCAGTAAATCAGAACTAATCCCAATATATCAGGCACGTCCAATAGATGAAAGTAAGTAAATCTTACTAATATTATAAACGAAAAAAAGGGCGTTTGTGTGTTTGTTCCACTTCCATGCCTAAACGGCTGAACGGGTTTGGATGAAATTTGGTAGGTATAGATCGATCAATCACTGGATTAACACATAGGTTTTCTTTTTATTCCAGGCTCACGAACCGTTTGCTTCTGCACCTTTGAAAACAGTCATATAAAACCGGCCAAGTGCGAGTCAGACTCGAGTAACGTGGGGTCCCGTAGGCTTTTTAAAAAAAATATAGGTATTTTTAAAAACCAAAATTTGTTTTTGCTGTTGGCAATGGAATATTTATTTGAAAATCTATGAACTTTTTACAAATACAACTGAACATCTTCAATTGGTATAATTCTATTACTCCTTAACTTAGAAAGCTTACTTAGCTGTGATAGTTTCCTTTTAAATTGATTATATGTCCTACTATTTACAGAAATTATAAGTATCCTGAAATAGCGCTTTAGCTGACAGAAGACACTTGACTCTAACAAAAATTAGCACTTTAAAGTTTTGACGAAACCCTGAATCGAAATATTGTTTTAGCAAAAGCCTCAGTAGTTTTGAAAAACCTATACGATACGAACGATACCCTCCACTATAAGTTAAGTTACCAAAGAAAGTCACCGCTTCTTTACATCTAAGGGAATTACCCTAAAAAATTGTTTAAAGACTTAATTTTACCACTTTGTCGGCGTGATCAATATAATATATGTACGAGGGCTGATTGATAAGTATCCGAAATGAACAAGAAAAAAACAAATAAACATTGTGAAAACCATTTGTTTTTCTACGTAAGTTCCTTCTACCTCGATGCACTTCGACCACCGTCCAGGCTATCAAAATAGTCATTTACAGCTACCTCCGCTTCGGAATTGGTAGAAAATTTCTGTCCACCTAGCCACTTTTTCAGATTTGGAAACAAATGGAAGTCGTAGGGGGCTAAGTCTAGCGAATAAGGTGGGTGGGGCAATAGTTTAAAGTGCAGTTTATGCAATTTGGCCACTTTAATTGACGCTGTATGCACCTGGGTGTTTTCGTGATGGAACAAAATTTTTTTTCTTTGACAAATTCGGTCTTTTAACCTTGATTTTATCGCTTAATTTTTGCAGCAAATTCGCATAATATAGCCCATTTATCGTTCTTCCCTTGTCGAGTAATCCACAAATATTATTCCACGAGCATCCCAAAAAAAAATAGTTGCCACTACTTTGCCAGCCGATAATTTTGTCTTAGCTTTCTTTGGACAGGGTTCACCACTTTTTGTCTACTGTTTAGACTGTTCTTTGGTCTATGTTGCATAGTGGTGAATGCAAGTCTCGTAGACCGTTTTGAAACAACGCTAAAACTCGCTTGAATTGCGCGTAAAGAGGCTCATATATTCCTCTAAAACGTCTACTCGATGTTTTTGATATGCAGTGAGCAAACGCAGTACCCAACGGCCACAGAGCTTTTTCATGCCCAAACGTTCGTGTAAAATGTTAAAAACATGTCAGAAGAAATTTTTACCATCTCTGCTATCTCACTCAACTTTTATTGATTTTTTTGATCATTTCCGGGGTGGTTACTTCTTTTGACCATTCATAGCGATGATCATCTTCACAGTTATGTCGCCCGCGTTTGAAATCGGTTAGTTACCCATGTGTGGACAGTGCTCAATGACGGAGAAAATTCCCATAAAACAGCGTCTAGCTTATTTTTTTATCTGAGTTGCAGTTTTCCCTTTCAATACGTTAAACTTTATGACACCACGAATTTCTGTTTTCTCCATTTAAATAGAACCAAAGCACTCAATTACTTTAGAAAATTCTCAAGCACAATGCAGCCGATAAAATAAGCTGATTTTAGGTAAGTACAGCAGTGAATAGTGACAGTTAACAATGCCAATTTTGTTTTTAATTTATCAGATTTTGAAATGGCTCATTTCGAATACTTATCAGCCAGCTCCCGTATATCCATGCCAAATTACAGCTTGCATGTACTAATAGTCTCTGAGCTAAACCGTGGACAGACAGTCGTACAGAGATATGGACAGACATGGCGAGAGTCAAAGGGTTCCTTGTTGACTACGGAATATTAAAAACGATATCCACGTGGGAGAAGCCACGGGCAAAAGCTAGTAGTTTATAAATTTGTTGTACTAAGAATATTTTTATACTTGACTATTTATAAGTGGATTATTAAACGTACTCAATTCAAGAATCCCCGCTTCCTGTCGCAAGGGACAACGCTAGTTTAGACAAGGACGTACTCAAAACATTCCTTGTCAAAGGTAGCTTTGTCCGTTTCTACAGGAACTTAGAATTATTGAATTCTGAATTGTGTAAAGAAACACTTTTGTACAGTTTTCTTACAGGCTTCACTGAACCTGAAAAAATTCGTATGGTTTCAATGGGTGATTAATCGAGCCACTGCTGTCGTTTCATCGGAGGACACTAAACTGGTGTTCGAAATGGAAGACTTTATCACCACCGTAGATGTTCAGGAGCATTACCGTCAAGTTAAGATGAAAATGGCTTCATTTTGTGTGAAACACTATATGAGGTAAGTGCTTACATTTTTTTACGTAGCCTGCATTATTCTCCAAAATACTGTTCCTCGATTATAGTGCGACCGTCGAGGGAATGCTGATTTGACACTTTAAGCCTACGATAGAATGGAACATTCTATTGATCTTCGAAATTGTAAACAAATCAAGTTTATAAGCTTAAAAAAACATGAAAAAAAACACTTTTTTACTAAATAATAGTAGCAGAACACATATTTAGTTTTATGTTTATACATATAAGGCCAGCGGAATGTGTACTTTGTAATTATATAAAACGTTAGTGAAACGGCTATGTTCTATGGTCATTTCTTCTTAATAATAGTGATGATACCACATGTAACCACTGATAACGTACTCGTATTTGTAACGTATAGATTTGTTAAAAATATTATGAATTCATTGCCACACAAACAATTATTTATTGAGGTCAAATCAACCAACTTTTATAGTTTCAGGCATATAAGTGATATGTTTAGATAATAACAAAAGTAGTTTGTATACAAGAGCATAAAACAAGCCATTTTACCTGAGACGTTCATTTAACCATATAGTCACGTCGAGGGTAAAATGGGTTTCATACTCAAGTTTTGCATTGCAATACAACAAACTTTTGACGAATAATTAGTTTCCCGCCACACAATTTTTCTTTTTTTCCGCCCCCTACCGACCGTCGATTTTAGGGGTGGTAGGGTACCCCTAAAATCGACTTTTTTATTTTACCTGATTTCTCACAATTGTATTGAAAAAAGGTCGCGTATGATACATATCTGAAAATGGTAGAAGGTAAACCTAATACAAAGTCGTGACGATGTCATCTAGCAATGTCTTTTGCAAGCACCTGTTTTTACTGTCGAGTGACGAAGGAGTGAAGAAGGTATTTTGATGCCAAAAAAAATCGAAATTGGGATTGATTGTCTAACTAATCTAAGAAATAGTATAGTAAACAAAAAATGTGTGTGTGTGTGTGTGTGTGTGTGTGTGTGTGTGTGTGCGTGTGTGTGTGTGTGTGTGTGTAAGTCTGTGCGTCCGTCCGGTACTCTGGTTCCCAAACTACTAGAATTTACTAGATAGATTTAGGTTAGGGCAATATTATTTTTATTTCTCCAGACGTTTTTTTTATAAAATTTTCCTTATCTTGACTTTTTTATTTAATTTTAAATATTGTGATTTTTTTTACAAAAGTTGTCACCATAGTAAAAAATCACATTATTCTTTTTACTCAATTTTTTACACATTATTCACTTTACTACTTCCGACCTATTAAATTAGATTATATTGTTTTTGTTTAGGGGCGAGGATGGAGATTGGAAAACTGGAATCTTAGGAGGTCGAGTATTGGAAGTTCGTGAGCCAACTAGCTCTAAAGAAGACCAGTTCTTGTCTATTACCATGACTCAGGCACAGTGAGTAAAAACACTATTTTGGGTCATCTTTTATCCGGATACCTTGTAAGAAACATTGTTTTAACTATTTTTGTTTTCTTATTTAAAAGGATATCAACTTTACCACCGAGTTGGAAAGAAGAGCTGAATCCAAAGATGTTAGATCGTAAAGAAGTGAGTGAATTGTACGAGTGTTTTAAAATACTTTAATAACATTAACTTGTGGACTTCTTTAAATCACAAAATTACATACGCTTTTTATGATTACAGAATAACGACAACATGTTTGAAATATACGCAATTCTGGCACCCATGGAGGCCTTTCTCGAGGCGTCATTATTAGAACAAATCTTGACCCTAATCCATGAAACGTATGCATCCACAAATTGCCCAATGGACGACGAAATTGATTTGTACGTATTTTATTATCAAATTTTCTTTGCAATGGGACAGCAGAATTTTGAAAAAAGATTGAATTATGTTTGTGTTAATTAATTTGTTTTTTCCAGGAAACCTGCTGTTACATGGCCTTTTATGTATTTGAGCGCCGGCGGCATGAGGTTTATTGTTTGCTCTATCGACAAACAAAAAAACACAGATGATAGCATTGTTATGGAGGTACGATAATAATAAAGGTAGACTTATAAAAAATAAGAGCAACGCTAGAGTAATCAATCAAAATTGATAAAATTTCTGATAATACTTTATTGTTTCAGTTCAATAAAGTGACCTTAAATCCCCACCCAGAGAATCCAATTAGCAGGTACAAGCATTATTTTCTGTTTAGTAACTGATTAATCTCAAATAAGGCAATAAATTTTGTGGAATTTATCTCGATCATTTCCTTGCTTCGCAAAGTATCGGTTGCTAGGTACCTGGGTAGGTCATTGCACACTGAGAGATCCAGTTATCGGTAAGAATGCCAAGCAAAAAGCAAGTCTCTTTTCTTTTTTACTTTGACAATAGGCGGCTTAAAAACTACTTACAAAGGGGTTCACCACTAGCCCTACAACCTCCACCAATCGGAGCTTTGCCCCCGTGTGTGTGGACAGTGCTACTAGGGCTACTAGGGCCCCCGAGGTATGGTAACAGACCCCAACCTCATGAATGGTGACGTTATGGGTTATTAACGAAGGTATTTAAATTGCTAATACATTTTATCAGGCATACGTTAACGCTGGAGTCCAGCTGGTCACTCTCAGAAGGCAGTTTAGAAGGGCGCCAATACGACATCCTCATAGAAAATGTGTCCATACACTCTACGCAGCTAAGCCAGCTTACGACACAAGAGGTTTGTACAAAGAAAAGGAAATTATCTTATTCTGAGTATCTCCAAAACATCTCTAAGTTACGTAGTTAGCTTATGGCATCATCATCATTTTCTTTCCAGCTAGTAAAGTCGCCTAATAACTGATAATTTGCGTACCCCTATTCCCTTTCGCACAACAGTTTGGTAGGACTCCTCTCTTCAGTTCATGACGATTCTGTTTTATATTCTCAGAAAAATCAAATGGAATTCATTGAAAAAGGCGTCGGAGTAGAGAATCCAGCCCGCAAGTGGAGCCAAATAGACGAGCAGGCGATTTTAACACCTGTTCTGCATCCGTATGTAATAACACCTTGAACTTACTAGGTACACATATAAATTAAATTCTCTCTTACATTTTAACCACATATTGTAGAAAAGTTCATATTGATACAAAAATGGATTTTTATTTTTTATTTAATTGATACAATAAGCTAAACTGTGTGATACTTTTAAAATTGTGTTATTACATTTTCAGAATCAATTTAAATTGCATTTTCGCACCCGCTTTTTTCTTCGGTGAGACTTTGATTTGCGGTTCCGGCCTGGAAATCAACCTATTGTCCGATTGCGCGGTAGACCTCAGCGTAGACCACCTTGAACTGATTAAAAGAATCATGGAGAGTTTTAGTCAAACGTTATGCAAACGGTATTTAAAACCTGATAAATTTATAATAAGAAATACTTATTCTGAATCAATCTTTTGAATTTTTGTTTTTGTGTGGTACATCAGGAGGCAATTTTATTATTTCAGTGAAAGATCCACTACTAGTATAGAGTTTATAGAGCAAACTATATGCCCCTACGCCACTTTGCTCACCTCTAATCAACCTCAAGATAATAGCGATTCATCAAGTGATTACACTATTTCAAATGGTAAGATTTACAATGACATTAGACTTAATTTGTGAGCAAGTTTATGATGTGTTCGTTCAAAAGCTTTAAATGTTCATGGTTCTAATGGAATAGACACTTGATGTTATTGTGATGTGACTGAAACTCGACTGAAAGGATGGTAGACTTTTGGGATCAATGGATAGAAACATTATTAGAGCGTCCTTGTTCCTTTAGTTATTAGTCCAGTCTACGAATCGAGTGACCCCAGCTGCAATTCCTGTGTTCGATATATATTTGTGATATATTTATTGTAGTTTACACATGTAAGAGTACCTTCATAAGGAATACAAAAGATACCCAATAATTTTTCTTTATGGTTATTAGGTAATAGAGATCCTATTAAATCATTCAATGTGAAAAATGCCAAGACTCGTAGCTCTTTCGCCGTAAAAAGTTTACAGATCTCTTATAGAGCCAAGTGTGGCAAGTCAAGTCCATTCTTAATGACTTCGAATCTCATAGTAAGTATGTATACTTAATTGCACGCCTAAAACAATAAAGAACTTACGATCAATAGTATACATAAAGTGCACAGGCGGCCATCAGTCAGTTTGCTAAGTAGTAACTATCATAAAAATATAAACCGGCCAAATGCGAGTCGGACTCGCGCACCGAGAATTCCGTACCACGGGTTGAGAAAATAAAAAGTAGGTATAACTTCTTATAATAGTATTGGTAATAATAATAAGGTATTTATTTATATTTTTGCGCTGTTTTGAAGATTTGGCAATAAAAGATGATTAGCCGATATAGGTACGTACCTATTCTGGTTTTAAGCAGATCGATCATAACTATTTTTAGTAACAAATACATGATTGTTTACCAAAATATTGATTCTCTTAACATTAAAACGACTAAGAACACCAATACAAGAAACGTGTACCTACCAAAAAAGCGAATTTATGAAATAGTAGATCGCAAATAAAGAAGTATATATATAATATATATAACTGATAAAGTGATGCTTGTACTTTTTTAAATAAATGTTTACCAAATCTATAGTGCACAGAATTTATACACCCGCATTTATAATTTTAACCGCCTCCGTAGCTCAGAGGCAAAGTTCACTGGCTTTACACAGGAGGTCGCGGGTTCGATTCTGGCGGGGTCAAATGTAAGACTCGGTTTGGGGTGGTAGGGCATTTTCTAAGCCCGCCTCGCTAGCTACCACCATCTTATCTAAGTCTTGCCGCCAAATATCAATGTTGATATCATTGTTGTGTTTCACCATGAAGATAAGATAACCAGTTCCCCATTGCATTGGGAAATCTTGGTAAGCCCGCTTCCATCATCGGCAACATCGTCACTTACCACCAGATGAGATGTTGTCAAGGGTTTACCAATTGTGAATAAAAACTAAAAGAATAAAAATACACGCTAACGCTACCAAAACTACAACGCTTGCAATAAAATGAGACGAAACTAGTTTGTCCTAAAATCGGGTTTGTTTAGTTTTGCTATGCGGTAGCGAGCAAAGCGAGCGCAGGAGTTCGGAGCATCTTAAAACTGATGTTTTAGGTTAAAACCACAAAAAGAAGCCCGGGGCTCAGTCCCATGCACTGTTTGGTTTGTCCTAGGCAAAACTAGTTTGCCCATAAATCGGGTTTCGCTAGTTTGTCCTATGCGAGAGCGAGCGAAGCTAGCTCGGGAGGTCGGAGCACCCCTATTCAGATGTTTTATGTTCGTTAGGTTTGACATGAGAACCACGAAACGTTTACGTGTGTACTGTACTGTATTCATTTCCTATTGGGAAGAAGGAGGGGTGAGGGGGTTGGTTTCGAGAATAAGTTAATATCTGGATAATTTGTAATTTCCCACTAGAACAATCAAAGTTTGAAGCAAACACAATCCGAAGCCTTGGTGTAGATTCCGGAGTTGCGACAGTAGCTTCACAGTCTACCAATAAATCAAAAGAATTGGAGGAATCAATCGCCATGAAAAAGACTGTCTCGGTAGCATTTTTGGACCAGATGTAAGTAAAACATATAACATCTCGTTTATTTAATATTTTTGCATGAATTATTACATATTTTATTACAGCTCGGACCCCAGAGATCACGTCGAAATATTTGTGACAATGGGTACTATCGAATTAACGTTGTACACACTAGATGATGACTCGCCCGAGATGTCTGTGCTGAGACTACCTCAAAGGAAGGTTGACCCGGTAAGCCATAGAAAGTGACAAAGTTCACCTTATGTAGATCATTAAACTTAAATTTTTACTCCCAGTTTCCCACCAAGAATAAGTAACACTATCGAATACAAGTGGCAGCTGAACTTTCATGATGTCATTATCACTTTTAGCTATAAGGGTTACGGAGAAATTTTACCCGAAAACTGCGTTTTGTGAAGGAAGCAATGCACAGTGATAGTGGGGACTAATATAAGCGATTTGACCCGCAGCAGCATTAGTTTTATATCTAAGGAACACAGATGGCGCCACTTCAAAAAATTCTGCACACTAAAAATGATTTCGAGAAAATTTACTGTGGCATACGGATAGACGGACGGACATGGCAAAATAATATACGCTTCCGTTTTTTGGCAATTTTTAAAGCAAAAATACGTCTTCATGGGTTTAAAGCCACCGTGTTCCCGAAATATACAATAGGCATACTCGCACCTACATTTCCCACCATTTAATTTCTAGTGGTCTATTGCTGTTTTGAGAATAATTATTATTTTTTTTTTTAATTTTATCATAGGACCTTTTATGTACTGTTATTTTTTTTAATACCTACCTACCTATTAAAAAATTGGACAGTTCGTTGTTTGCAGGTGTAAGTATGATATAACTGGCGAACTTTTTAAAAAAAGAAAAAAAATGTAAATATTAATATTTTTAAAATTGCCTTTTTGACGATATATTTTGCGTATGTTAATAAAAATTTACTCAGCCGTTTCCTACAAGCTCAAACCTATTACGAGAAATTTTGCGTATGTTAATAAAAAACAAGCGGCTGAAAAGTATAGTTCGTTCGTTCATTTAACCGCATCTTTGACAGATCCCGATAAACACTCTGTCAAAGGTGCCGCTCCGCGCCGCCGTTTCCGGGAGATATATAGATCGATTTTCGGCCCCCAAAACACCCCGCTTACCTACTAATTTTCAAGCAAAACGTTAGAGCATTGGGTTATTGGTTCGCTCATTTAACCGCATCTATAAAAATACATGTAAGTTGTTTAAGGGTCAGTATGGGGAAATTCTAAACTATAAGAGATAGAGAAAAACGCTCTTTGGAACCGTGATCTCAATTTTAGAGAACATAAAAATGGCGTTTTAAAAAATTAAAAATCTTAATAGACTTGGAGATATGGCTTTTTGGAGTTTACTCCTTAAGAAGGCCGCTTTCATCTTCGGCAACATCGTCACTTACCACCAGGTGAGATGTTGTCAAGGGTTTAAAAAATAAAATTAAAAAAAGAATCGATTTTCATTCCAAAATGAACTTCTGGGGTATGAAAATTTATGAGGAGTAAAATCAGGCGTTATGCGTTATGCCTTAGTAAGGAGTAAACTCCAGTCGTGTGTTTATATATGAAAAACAAAAATATAAATTCTACTTTAAGATTTTACGCTTAGCTCAGAATTCAAACTACGAGTATCGCCCTTCGGAACAAAGTATTACATTGTCCCCTTGTTACACAAATAAATAACTATTATTTAACAAAACATAAATAGAATCAGGCGATATGCATTAGTAAGGAGTAAACTCCAGTCGTGCGTCGGAGCTGACACACTTTTTACTTTGAATTTTTTTTGTTATTTAGATTGTATATCACTATACAAACCAAAAATTTCCCATAGGTCTAAAGTTGCTAGAAGTTGTTGAAATTACTTGAAATTAACATTTTATTAAAGATACATTTTATTGTCCAAATGTTAGGACGGATAATTGAAATGAAACAAAACGTAGTCCCACGAAACTGAATTTATCATAAAAATTGTCCGAAATGTCCTCCACTTTTGCCTTAGCATAGTCGACTTCGGCAAAGCAGTCCCCGAGTTGCATTTCTCAACGGAATGTATGGTATTGTGTTTAGCATTTGACGGACTAAATATTTGAAATCATCAACATTGTCATAGCGTTTTTGTACAATTATTTTTTTTAGTGACCCCATAGAAAAAAATCCATGGGCGTTAGATCAGGTGACCGCGCTGGCCACTGGACTTCGCTATATTTCGTGTTCCCAAACTGGTAATTTTGTGCAAGGCGACTATTATGCGCAGGGGCTCCATCTTGTTGTAACCTCATGTTCCGTATTGCTGCCAAACAAAGCTATGGTCTCCATACAATTTTTGGTTTGTATAGTGATCTACAAATGAAATAACAAAAAAAAAATTTTTTTTCAATAAAAACCGAGCTTTTCAAGATTTTTAATTTTTTTAAAACGCCATTCTTATTTTTTTCTAAAATTGAGATCTCAGTTCCTAAGAGCATTTTTCTCTATCTCTTATAGTTTACAATTTCCCCATACTGACCCTTAAAAAAACTCACCCTGTATATATAATTGGTTTCGCGGAAACGGCTCTAACGCTTTGCTTGAAAATTGAATACGGGTGTTTTTGGTGGCGAAAAATCGATCTAGATAATAATATGTCTCAACTCTGGGAAAACGCGATTTCCTAGAAAAACGCGGTGTGTAAAAACGCAAAAATCCCATTAGTTCACATACCTAGAAGACTCCGAGCATCGCTCGTTCGCCTAGGTACTTGCGCCAGAACAGTCTGTCGTGGGTTGTCTGTCACATCTGCCATTAATTATTATCATGTAGCGCTTAAACCAGGGATGGCGAACCTTTAGGATCAACGTGCCATTTTTCTTAAAGAAGTATTTAATGAAGCCATGACGTGCCATCAAATAGTTTTTACTTAGTAGTGACTATTGGGAAAATCAACTTCAAACTCTTCATTTACTACCAATGAAATACATTTTGCACTGATAAGTAATAAATGTTTCAGTAATACGTACTTAGCAAATTAAAGTAACATTAGTGTGACTTTTGTTGTTGCAGCTTAGAGGACAAGTAACGTATGTTAGGGTTGTAAGATGTTACTTGTCTTTAATGTTATTCATCTTTGAAAATAATGACTTGCAGGCCTAGCCACGAGTCAGTTTCTTCAAACAGTTAATTATGTCTGAAATAGAATTCTATCTATGTTTTCACAATTTTATTCTTGGCATACTTACTTATATTGCTTGGCATACTTACATACATTGTTTCAATCAATCCCAACTATTTTCATGTTACAATAATTTTTCGAAACAATATTGAACTAGACTGGAAATCAATCAGCTCAATCTCAGAGCTACATTGTACTAAAATGAAAATCGTTTCGATCGGTGCAGTGGCGTGCCCAAAATATTTTGTCACGTGCCATCTATGGCACTCGTGCCATTGGTTCGCCATCCCTGGCTTAAACAGTAATGAGTTGATATTGCTTTTTATTACCGTTTAGTTCGCGAAGGAAGAATATAATCAGACTGTTACCGCACAGCAAACTGAGTTGCCGCACGTTTCGCGCAGTCTGACGGAGATGATCCGCGGCATGGACATCGGGAAAACCCGAATCATACTTGCTGTAAGTCATGTCATAAAACCGTGTTTTCAGCGCCTCATGCTTTGCCGTGTTTAACCCGACACCCCAAGTATGAATAAGTAACTGTATGGTATATGTATGTTTCTTTGGTTTAGCCTTTAGCTGATGTTAAAATTATGATGTAGTTGATGGATTTTAGAGTTCTAGGTGTCGTTAGTTTAGTCTTGATTGCCTGAGTGTTATAAGATACATTTTCAAGCCGTCGTCGCGTCGATTTTCTTTAAATTTGGGACATGTTAGATGTTAGAAAATTTACTTTTCAAACAAATTTTGTACTATCAGCTGATCTACTTGTTTGAAGAGTCCAGAAAAAAATCATACTTTCAGCAAAGTTGTAGCACAAAATTTGTTCTGTTTCATGAGTAGAATCACCATTACTACGTTGCATGCTCAGATGTGATATAAATACAAATAAACAGTCTTTAATATTTTGGTCTTTTGAGGAATTAGTTTAAGAACTAGTTTTCAATACGTTCTTAATTTTTCAGGATATTAATCTCAAACAACCACGTGCCTTTCACTTGCAAGGCAATATACCTCTACTCCACGTTACACTTCAGCAACCTAATTTATATTATTGGAAGAAAAAATTTCAAAAGAATATTCAGGTAAGAATGGAAATATTTTCGATACTGAAGCATATTATACTCGTGTGCGTTTAAACCCTAAACACTAAACGAAGTTTGGTGGGCCTAATTTTAGATATAAAACGAGACATTTATTCAATGATTATTCACAAGCTAATCAATGATAACATCGTAATACAACATTAATTAAATCTTAATTAAAGACTAAATAAGATCTCTAAGTCTCTAACTCGCGATTTGCGCCAGTATAATACAAATTGTATTAAAGAGGCGAATGAGAACAACAAAGGCTCAAAAGTGTTCGCGAGAGAACTGTCTGTTGGACAAAGCCAACTGAACAACCCGAAGACTGAGGATGGCAGGATCATATCGTCTAAGACTGAGATGCTGGAAGAAGTTGAGAAGTTTTACGGACAATTGTACACGACCACACATCTGCCTATCAGCGATCTGGCTAAAGACTCAAGAGCTAGACTTATCCGACACTATACCGAAGATATCCCGGAGGTCAGCCTGTACGAGATTAGAATGGCAATTAAACAGCTTAAAAACAATAAGGCACCGGGTGATGATGGAATTACGGCTGAACTTCTGAAAGCAGGTGGAACAGAACTCTTCAGAAGTTATATTATTCCGTTATACTTGAGGGACAAACGCCTAAGGCATGGTACAGAAGTGTGATCGTGCTTTTCTTCAAAAAGGGCGACAATACCCTGCTGAAGAACTACAGACCCATCTCACTTCTGAGCAATGTCTACAAGCTGTTTTCGAGAGTCATTATAAATTGTCTCGCACGCAGGTTCGACGACTTCCAGCCTCCCAATCATGCCGGTTTCCGAAAAGGATTTAGTACCACAGACCACATACATACGCTGCGGCAGATTATACAGAAGACCGAAGAGTACAATCAGCCACTATGCTTGGCGTTCGTGGACTATCAAAAAGCCTTCGATTCGGTCGAAACTTAGGCTGTTTTACAGTCTCTCCAGCGGTGCCAAATTGACTATCGATATATCGAAGTGCTAAGTGTTTGTATGAAAACGCCACCATGTTGGTTCGCCTCCAGGATCAAAACTCGGAACCTATCCAGCTGCAGCGAGGGGTGAGACAGGGATACGTTATATGTCCGAAACTGTTCACCGCCACCCTGGAAGATGTTTTTAGCTTTTGGACTGGGGTGGACTCGGCATCAATATCAACGGCGAGTATATTACCCGCCTTCGATTCGCTGACGATATCGTGGTCATGGCTGAGACTATGGCTGACTTAGGCACAATGCTCGATGGCCTTAGTAGAGCCTCTCACCAAGTGGGTCTTAGAATGAACATGGACAAGACGAAAATTATGTCAAACTTCCGTGTCATACCTTCTTCTCTAAAGGTTGGAGGATCTACACTCGAAGTTGTTACCGAATTTGTATACCTGGGACGAACAGTTCAGTTAGGTAGGTCCAACTTCGAGAAAGAGATCAATCGTCGAATCCAACTTCGAATCGAATTCGCAATATCTTTACTTCCCAGTTACCGCGCCGCAGTGTCTTAAGACCAAGGTCTTCGACCAGTTTGTGTTGCCAGTGATGACATACGGAACTGAGACATGGTCGCTTACTATGGGCCTCATAAGAAGGATCAAGGTCACCCAAAGGGCAATGGAGCGTGCTATGCTCGGAGTTTCTCTGCGGGATCGAATCAGAAACGAGGAGATCCGTAGGAGAACTAAAGTAACCGACAAAGCTGTATGAATTGCTAAACTTAAGTGGCAGTGGCAGGGCACATTGCTCGTAGAACAGATGGCCGTTGGGGCAGTAAAGTTCTCGAAAAACACACCGGAAAACGTAGTGTAGGCAGGCCTCCCACTCGGTGGACCGATGACCTGGTGAAGGTCGCGGGAAGCCGCTGGATGCGGGCAGCGCAGAACTGATCGTCGTGGAGATCCTTGGGGGAGGTCCATGTCCAGCAGTGGACGTCCTTCGGCTGATATGATGATGATGAAGATAATGTAAAATGGTAACGATTTGATAAAAGAGTTTTTAGAAAAAAAAATGAATCAGTATGCGTATTGCCTCGTCTGGCATTGATTATTGCTAGGCTGTGATTTTTCATTTACCTTTCAGCTTTTTAATATCAGCTTGCGGAATTGCGAGCCATTCCCATTGCAGGGTTTGTTGCAGCTCATGCAGCGACTCGGGCCTGGGCTTTTTTGCTCGAACACACCTTTTCAACTGGTCCCAAAGATACTCTATGGGGTTAGCATGAGGGCTATTCGCTAGCCAATCCATAATAGGGACTTAATTGTCGTGAAGAAATTGTGTTACCATTCTCACCGTGCGTGCCTGAGCATTACTGTACATTAAAATGGTGTTTCGGTTATATCTGTGACCAAAAGGCAAAATGTAGAGTTCCAGAATATCATTGAAATATCTGAGCATTTACAACTGCTCCATTTACCACCACGACATGACGTGAAACTTTTCCCTTCCCACACCATTACAGAGCGCTACCATTAAAGCTGTCTCTTTCACTCCTTTTACATTCTGCATACCGTTCAGCCGGTCTTCGTCTTACGCGTTCACGTCCATCTGGTCCAAATATAGACTTTCTGGACTCGTCGTCGGTAAAAAAACATTCCACTTTGATCTAAAGATTAATCAATGTGTTTTCTCGTGTTCGCAAGCCGTGTTACGCAGTGTTTTTAAGTTTAGGTCTTGCTGCGGGACGAATTGAACTAAGATTTACTTCGTGGCGTCTACTTCTCACTTACTCGAACTCTCCTCAATTTAAAGGACTGCTCTGGATGTGAATAGCAATAAGGTGACGGTTTCGAAGGGAGATCACCAGAACAAATTAATCGTCACGCTGCGTTGTGATTCTTTTTCGTTTTGATTCGGCTCTCCTTCGATGAGCACCGGTCACTAGCTATCGTCGATAGACCTGTTGTACAATAGAACGGCTTGGTAAAGTTCTTGCCATATACACTTGACTCTTACCGTCTCTGAGCAAAGCGACTACACTTGCACATTTGGCTTCATTGAGATACATTATTTTTGGTTTATAATATCGAAGAAGTGTGTGGCTTCAATACTGAATAATCCCTGATTCAAAATTGCATCATAATTTCAAACATAATTTTGAAAAGTCATGTAATAAAATAAAAAAATTGTTTTTCTCCAGTTCGTTTTTTTATAAACCAGAATTTTCTGTTAAGTTATTACAAAGCAATAATTTCGTTTAATTTTGGAGTTTTGCAAAGAAGAGGGGGTTACCGGGTTTTATAGCTCGCGAGTATATATACCTAATGAATTCGGTTCTACAATGATCCTTCTGGTTGCACTGGTTTCCATCGGTTTTCAGTATTTTTTTTGATCGAGTATACCATTTTAGGTGTCTCTTTTCGACGCTTGGGTCGGCCTTGGAGACGTGCAGAGCACGTATGGATGGAAGCGCGCTATACTGTCCACTTCGCGGGGGGTGCCCGACCCTGTAACGGATATCCCACCTGCTTTAGCCACTATGAAGGTCACAATGGCTTTTCCTAGTAAGTTTTAGTCTTAAAATGGTACAATATCAGTGCTTTAATCGAGTAAAATAAATTTAGTCTAAATTATATTTATTTTTAGGCTCTCAAGTTTCATTGTCTACAAAGTCTAGAGGTTCTCTAAAATTAGACGTTGAGCGACCCGTAATGTTTGAAGTATGTAGTGACAGGCTCAAGCGAGTAATAGCAATGAGAAATCTGGTCAGTATTCATTGATGGACATAAATATAATAAATGTCTTTCACCCTATGGAATTTAATACAATTATATTTTTCAATCAGATTGATAACAAATTGTCGCTATTGCCAAAATATACGGAGCCTGTGGATTCACCAGTGTTCTACAAATTCCGAAGACATATGGGTGCGTGAGATTTAATTTATTTAATTAATTAAAGAACTAGCTTGCATACTGATTTGCTTGGAATAATTTATAACAAAACTTTCAAAAAGTCTCGATTTGTCAGAATAATTTGAAATATTGCAGCGAATTACTCGATCGAGACAGCTGTCATACAGACTGTCCAGGTTGGACTGAGTGGTTCAGAGGGCGCCGTGGGGTGGGACAGCGCGTCACTGCAGGTGGCGCGGAGCTCGCGGTCGGACCGCATCAACGTGCGAGCACTGGTGTGCGCGCTGCTCGTGGGCAGCGGCTCGCCGTATGAGTCGCGCTACCAGATGCTACAACCGCTGCAGCTCGGGTAACTAATTATACAGGTTGTAACCAAATTGGTGTTGGTCCCGTTTACTGGGGCTTCTACGCGTCCTACTAAACCGTAACCTAACCCGTAGTCAATTTGCAAAAAACGATCAGCTATTTAGCCAATTTTGTCTTTTTAACTGACTTCAAAAAAGGAGGAGGTTCTATGTTCCACTGAATGTTTTTTTATGTATGTTCACCGATTACTCTGTCAATTGTGGAACGTTTTTTTATTATTTTTTTATTCGAAAGAGTTGTCACCAAGTCAGGTTCTGATGATGGAATCTCAGGGAAATCGAGGGCAACCCTCAAATTTTATAGGCACGTATTACGTGTATCATGTATTTTCTTATGCTATTAAATTTTTTGCGTCTGGTAGTCATCATCTCATGTTAATGAGCTGATGATGGAAGGTACAACTCCTTTACGGTTAGGAGTTGGAGGATAATTCTTTCAATATTATACGTAGACACGTAGGTACGTATAGACCGATAGTTGTATTCTTTCAGGTTATTCAGGTGATCTGATGACGGAAGGTTTGACTCCTTAACTTTCATCCTACTGAGATAATGAAGGAAGCTAATGGAATCTGTATCGGTTAATGAAACACATGCATTATAATATGATGATTCCTATTGATAGGGTTTAACGTTGTTACATAGATAGCATTATCAATAACAAGTAAAAAATAAAAGTAAAAGTTTTAAAAGACTAAAAACAGACTTCAAAAAGAAATTCACTCAAAAGTATGAAATAATACTTTTATATTATTATGTATACACGAAATTATCTAAAACTAACGAAATCAACTGTAGGTACGAATCAAATTAGGGGCCTACAATTTTTTTGGTGCCAACAAATCCATCGAATCTAAAACATTTGATTGGTAAGTAGCTGTGTGCTGGTACTTACCTCAAAAAAATTGTTGACCCCTAATTTGATACGTACCTACCTTTGATTTCGTTATTGTTGGTTAATTTCGTGTATTCATTTACAAAAATATTATTTTATACTTTTGAGTGAAATTCTTTTTGGAATCGGTTTTTAGTTTTTTAAACTTTTATTTTGGTATACAGGTGAGTTTTTTAAGGGTCAGTATGGGAAAATTCCAAACTATAGGAGATAGAGAAAAACGCTCTTAGGAACCGTGATCTCAATTTTAGGGAAAACTAAAATAGCGTTTTAAAAGATAATAAAATCTTGATAGGTTTGGAGACAAATTTGGATTGGTTTGGAGAATTGAAAAAACTATTTATTTTTATTATTTCGTTTGTATATCACTTTCCAAACCAAGTTGAAATTACTTGAAATTAAAAAAGAAAGAATAAATCGGAGAAGTAATCTTAGTTTACCATTATTTGAAAAGTTAGTCTCATCCGTCCAAAGAATTCGGCACGAATAGTTTGTGTCCCGTATTACACGTTGTTTAACCCGATCACAGAATGCTGATTGTCAGTAACAGAAAAAGTGTAGTTGCCAGTGATTTTGGTTATTAAAATTTTCTAAAACGCTACGTCAGTTATTTGTTAGACAAGAGTGCAAAGTTGCTTTTTAACTGCGTGCTCAATTTTGATGACCGAGCAAGCGAAGGAGTCTAAATTTGAATGACGAGCGCAGCGAGTCCTGAGCGTTAGCGAGGGAATCAAAAGAGCACGAGGTGGAAAATCTTTGCACTCGAGTGCAACACGTAACTTTTCATTCCACCTCAGCGAGGAAATTACTAAATGGAAAAAAAAACATTTGCGCATTACAATCAGTTTCAGTCAATCCTGTTGATGTCAATTTGATACGTCAAATAAACTTCCTCGTCGCTAGAATCACTCATTTTAGGTTTTTCACTTGTTTTCAAGTTTCTTGTTTTTAACCTAGGTTTTAACAATATGACGTGAAAAGAAAATGGCGCGCGCAAAGAAAATAAAAAAAGTACACTAAGAAGGTTCCGAGTCTGAGTTTTTAACAAATTCAAAAAGGTTGTATGATAAATTCGGCACCATGGAGGTAGAAGTAAATAGGTATAATAATGTTCTAAATTCAATTTATTTTATCCTCTAGCGAATAAAAACGGCTTTTGCACTCAGATATCGAAGAGCAAAAATACAATTTCCGAGATGTATGAAAAACATATTTTCTTCATTAATTAAATATCCTCAAGTATTTCCAGAAGCTCCATCATTGACACTGTTCTTCTCGCATGATTGCTTTCGAGAAGTTTCTGAACAATACATCCTTGTCGATACGGTTTGTATTTATCCTTCTTATGTATCCTCATTACAGTACGCTGTGCAATAGCCATTTCCGTAGCGTTATCTTTCGACGAAATATCCGGAAAACTCTCGACAAAACACAAAACATTTATTTCGACATCTCGACTGTAATTAAGGAATGTTTTTGTGAGGCTTCGTGAAGCTTCCGTACCTCAGTAAATTATTCAACATTGTGGTCAAAGTATGGCGACTTGGCGTTTCTTTCAGGGGGAATTCATAAATATACCAGTCAATTGCAAATGTTTGGTTCCTGTTGATGTATGATACCCTCTCAATAAATCTTTTTTTTTCGGAATTCGACAACGATTGAGGCATTTTACCTATTCAGTTCACCATTGAATTCACATCACTACTAATTAATTTACTAAATTATGCATTTAATGAATAACAGAAACAGACAACTAGTTTTTTTTCAAGTCTGAATGTTTTTTCTTTTTTTCAGCCCGTTAGTTTAGTTTCCACATAACTATTAAAGAGAACTAAAACGTTAATTTCAACAGCTTCTAGCAACTTTAGACCTATGGTATCCATACAGTTTTTGGATTAAATAGTGATATACAATCGAAATAACAAAAAAAAAATTCATAAAAGCCATATCGCCAAACCTATCAAAATTTTTTTTATTTTTAAAACGCCATTTTAATTTTTTCTAAAATTGAGATCACGGTTCCTTCTTCGTTTTTCTTTATCTCTTATAGTTTAGAATTTCCCCATATTGACCCTTAAAAAAACTTACTATATAGGATCAATTTTTTGAGAATTTATTTGGGTTCCTTGGATAAAGGTTTTTCAGTAAATAATAAGTAAGTAGAAGCATAGTGAAAATAAGAGTTTTACTATGGTAGAAGTCCCAGTTAACGGGTCTTACACGTCGCTTACTATGGCCTCATAAGAAGGCTCAAGGTCACCCAAAGGGCAACGGAGCGTGCTATGCTCGGAGTTTCTCTACGTGATCGAATCAGAAACGAGGAGATCCGCAGGAGAACTAAAGTAACCGACATAGCTCACAGAATTGCTCAACTGAAGAGGCAGTGTGCAGGGCACATAGCTCGTAGAACTGATGGCCGTTGGGGCAGTAAAGTTCTCGAGTGGCGACCGCGCACCGAAAAACGTAGCGTTGGCAGCCCTCCCACGCAATGGACCCTTGAGGGAGGCCTTTGTCCAGCAGTGGACGTTTTTCGGCTGATATGATGATGATGATGATTTTTGATCTAGCTGTATCGTAAAAACGGTAATTCATACAAGCGTGAAACTTGGTGTGATTACAGTACTAATACTGTTGTAAAACAATAAATAATAAAAATCGGCCAAGTGTGAGTGGTACTCGCGCTAAGGAGTCCGAACTAAATGAGAAAAAAAGCAATGTTTTGTCGCTCGCGTAATGTGAGTTTATATCATGTTCATTATACTATGTAGCTGTGTGGAGAGGTGTGGTGGTACGGAAGCTTCGGAGTGCTTATCTTATCCTTATAAGTGGGGGCTGCAGTTGCAGCAACACTTTGAGCCAATGGGATCTTTTGTGTCTACCTCTATAACCTTTGCACCCCAACCTACTCGAGGATGTGCTGCATCAATGCAGCAATTCCGCTGATAGGAAGGTGCTTGTAGTCCTTCGTTTTTGGTTAGCCATCACGTAGGAGGTACATACGCTTGCTATCCAGGACACCGCAGTGACACAGTAAGTGTTCCATTGCTTCTGTATTTTCACCACAGGCCCTGCAGGTCGGGTCATTCGTTAGGCCGATTTTTTCCAGCTATGCGTTTGTGGCAAAATGGCCCGTCAACGCTGTTACAGCTCTGACGCGCGTCATGCTATTTTTCCAAATGTACTTAGTTGCCCCGTGTTGCTACCTCACCGATAAAGAGCTTAGAGTGTTTGTGTCCATCCTTAGATAGCTATGTGAATCCGTGTCTTCCCTCGGCCTGTTCCTTTGCCCTTATTATAGTGCTCCTTGATAGCCCTATCCCTGGTTCTGGACCACACATTGTTGTCTGTGATCCCATTCTAGCCAGATTGTCTGCTTCTTCATTGCCTTCCTCTCCTACGTGTCCAGGGACCCAGACCACTTGCAGTTTGTTGTGTCGACCTTTCTGAGGACCTTTACACAGTTTATCACTTGCCCAGAGTTAACCTTGAAGAAGTCAACAGCTTTAAGCACAGCTTGGATATCGCTTAGGATATAGATGGTTTTATCTTTGACTTCCTTGTCTATAATCTCATGTGCACATGCAATAATAGCCATAGGTCTGCGCTTGGAAGACTGTTGCATATTGCCCCAGACAGAAACTCGCCAAGTAATTCTTAGCGTAGACGCCTGCACCAGGACCAGACTTCATTTTCGATCAATCTGTGTACCATGTAGGAGTGTTTGGTCCTTTTTTTATTCATAATTGGTTAGCATTGGCATCATCTCACCTTGTTGTTTAAGTCCTTTATTCCATTCTTCCCTCGTCGGAACGTAGATTTTATATTCTTTTTTGAATAAGTGCACAGTCTGTATTTTGTCACATCCCATGCGCATACATACGAGTAAGCCTTTCCATACCTTTGTAGATTGGTATGTCTGGTTTTGGGCATGTCAAAGTTCCACATGCCATTTAACGATAACGTATGCAGGGCCTAAGCCGCCTCTGTTTGAATGTGTATTTGAAGCGGCTTAGATTTAGCAGCATTTCCATAGATGCAGTAGGTAGTGTTCGAAATGCTCCAGTAAGTGCCAGGCAAGCCAACCGCTGAATTTTTGTCAGTGTTTGCCTGCATGTGCCTATCTCCGTTCTAGGCCACCACACAATGCTGCCATAAGTAATAATGGGTCTTACTATCATTGTGTATAGCCAGTATATAACTTTGGGTTTCAAGTCCCAGGTCTTGCCGTACGCAGATCTTAGCATACCAAAGATTTTTATATCCTTGACCATGATTCTTTCTGTGTGCAGACTCCACGTTAGTTCTTAATCCAAGGCCATGCCTAGAGACTTAACGCTCGTGGACCAGTTTAGTTCTGTACCATACAGTTTGAGAGACCAGCTCTTCCAGAGCCTTCAGCAGGAATGATGAAAGGCTTATGGGTCTGTAGGACCTTGTTTTATCATAGCTATCTTTTCCTGGCTTTGGCAAGTAGACAACCTTCACACCTCTCCACATTTTTGGAATATATCCGAAGGAAATACACGCTCGCTACTTGTATAGCCTACGCTTAAGTAGCACCTTTGATCCTTTTTGTAGTAGGATGGGATGGATCCCATCTGGTTCTGGTGATTTGAATGGTTGTAAGCTTCCCCTAGACCATAGTAGCTTTTGCTCATTTACTACCTTCTTGGCTGCGTCCCAGTCTTTTTTTACTCGTATAAGTATTCAGCTCATTCCGAGTTACGGTTTATCCTTTTCGATATCTTTTAATTTATAGTCCGGGAAGTGGGCTTTAAACATAACTTCCAGTGTTTCGTTCGCAGATTCAGTCAGTTTTCCCTCTTCGATCCTGATAGATGTCAGTTGATCTGATTTTGTAACAGAGAGCGCCTTTGAGAGTCTCATTCCTTCAGGAATATTGTCAATACTCTGACAGTGTTCTCTCCACTTTTTCCTTTTTCTCTTACAAACTTCTAGGTTGAATTTAGTAAGAGCTCTTGAGTACTCCGGGAAGTAATTTTTTTTCATTGCTACATTGAATGGCCGTCTTGTGTCTCTCCTCATCTTTTCAAGATCGGAGTTCCACAACGATTCCTTTTTAGCCATACAGCATTTTCAGGGCAGTTTTTTATCCAGGCAGTTCGTGTCGCGTTAATAATCCTATCCGCCTCGATCTCTATGAGATCTCGGAGTGCTAGTATGACTCGTACTTGGCAGGTTTTTTTTTCATCTTCAAACTGATAATAAAACGTATCGCTTTACGATCGGTAATCAAATATTCTTTATTAATTATCGTAATTTTTGTTAATTCACTTTAGCATTGAAATAGATGCGCAATGGGAAACGTGGCGTCGCGTGGAAGGGGGCGACTTGTGTCAAGACCCCACCCTTCGCACTAGGATCGACATGGACCGCGTAATCGTCGATTTGCGGCCAACTGACCTAGAAGCTTTGTCTAGAATAGAATCCGTAGCCGTAGACCTCAAAAAAACGATTAGCAAACAAGAGGTAAACTTAACCTTTTTATTACTTTTTTCACACGTAAATAGGAAATAGAATTCCGGCCGTTCCATGTAACCATTTGCTTATTATTTTTTTCAATACAGTTGCTCGAAAAGTGGTACTTAATATTCTAAATTACTGAGCGCAAAATTGATTTCACCGACTTTTTTAATTTGTAGCTCTGAGAAACAAGACAATTCTCGCAATAAAAATTATAATAACCAAAGATACAGCATCTTTTTTATTTAAGACTTGAAAGGAGAATTTTAAAAGAGGTTGTTCCTCAGCTAGGTTAGTACATAACGCTAGTTGGTTAGCATCTCTTTAGGTTATATCTTTGTGAGGAAATGAGAGTAAATATGAATGAAGCGCATAGGGTACACCAAGGAATAGGTCATCTTTTCCAAAGAGGTTTTAATGCTTACAATAAAATTATCTCAAACCTTATTGTAATCTATTTATCGTATTATTTAAAAAAACTTGCGTACGTGTGCCTAGCTAAATTGAATAGTGCGCAATTTTCGTAAAACTGAATTTAAATAAATAATAAATATTCTGGGATAAATCACACATGGTCATCTGGCCTCAAAGTAAGATTCCCTGTGTTATGGGAACCAGAGACTGATATGCATACTTATATACGTTTAAATACATACATATATAGATACTTAACACCCAGGCACAGAGCAAACAAATCTGCTTATCACACAAATGTTTGCCCTGGGTGGGGATCGAACCCACAACCCTCGGATCAGTAGTCATGAGCACAAACCACTGAGCCACCGAGTCAGCCAGAATTTAGTTGTTTTAGTTGTGACTACGAATAAAATTATGAATATTTAATATACGTGTAATAAAAAATATACTGTGTGTATGTATAAGAAAAAACAAAATGATTTTACTCCTATTTAAAATGCGCCACAAGTCGCTTAAAATGAACTTTGATTGCCGAAACCTTGATTGGTTCCCATGTATTTTGTTTTTCTGTCACGGTCCTTTTTTATTTTACCTGTTTTCTCACAACTGTATTGAAAAACGTCGTATGATACATGGGTTTAAAAGGAAATGACAAACTCGTGACGATGGTAAACCCGAGCCTGTGGCTTGGGTTTACAAATGTCACTCATTTGTTATTTACCTTTTTACCAACCTTGTATCATAAATAACTATTATGTTAGATATTGATGCTCAAATTGGAAATCACCCCTGCTAGCTGCTTAGCGGCTCGCACACGGTGCTCCCTTAGAATGTAATACACGTCTGTCCGGCCGTTCTATCCAACAGATTTGTTCATTATTTTTTAAATAAGCCATTGATGCTCAAATTTACTATAAAGCACTGGAACTCATCTAACTTTCGCCCTTCTCAATATACAAAAAAAAATAAAAAATTACGTACTTAAAATAGGGTCCGAATATCGGCTTAACCTAAAAAGTAACCCCTATTGGGGTTATATGGGGTATCAAATTAAATGGCTTTATGTGCACATCATCATCACATCAGCCGAAGGGCGTTCATTTCTGGACATAGGCCTCCCCCAAGGATTTCCACGACGACCGGTTCTACGCTACCCGCATCCAGCGGCGTCCCGCGATTTATGTGCACATCCTAAAACAATTTTTCATTCTATTTTGAATGCCGATGAAATATTTTAAAAATTATCATAATCATTCTGCTCTTCGAAATTTGTAATACAAAAAAACTGGCAAAAAATCGGACTTATAAAAATTATATCTTTTTACAGAAAAAATTAAGCAAAGTTCTATACATTTATCTTAATTTAAAAAGGAGTGAAAGAGGTTAATTTGGGTAATTAATGAAAGGGCTCTATGGACACATTATAAATTTTTTTTTGCACCCCGTAGTTTTTGAGTGCCGACCAAATATTCGAAAAAAATACCGTACCGTTTTCAAAAGTTTGCAAGTCGAAAAATCTGAAAAAAGGAAACACAAAATTTTACAGAAAAAAATATAGAAAAGGTCTAGAAATTTGTAGTTTTCAAGTAAATGACATAATAGTATTTTATCTACTTTCATTTCGTAAAATTCGAGATATAAACTTCAAAACAAGTTTGTATTGACGTAGGTACTTTATGAAAACCATACCGAAAGAAGTAATTTTTTTGTCTTTCCACATTTGAGTTCTTACTGCACAGTTGACACGTCCGTTTTTTGGCGTACACACTGCACCTACTTGCTGACGCTATTTTCGTAATATTTCATCTTTCTTTCAATATACACTCAGCGGCACAGAAACTTGGCCACCTAATTTTTCTCAATACATTTTGATACAAAGAGGGTGCCCAAATAGTTACAATTATTATTTTTAATCAAGAAAAGTAAGGAAATTTTGAATTGCAGTCGATAGGTTAGAGCCTTGGCTACAAATTTGTCGAAGAGCCCAACATTCTGCAGAGCCTGGGGAACTGTAATTTGCTCAAAACAAAGAAGATGATTTTATTCCGCAGAATGTATGGGAAATTTGCTAATTTACTGTGCGTTCTCATCTGAACAATTTACGGAGTACCCGAGGCTCTGCAGAATGTTGGGCTCTTTTACAAATTTGTAGCCAGGCATCTAACCTATCGACTGTGCACTTCGTAGTTTCCTTACTTTTCTTGATTAAAATAATAATTGTAACTATTTGGGCACCCTCTTTGTATCAAAATGTATTGAGAAAAATTAGGTGGCCTAGTTTCTGTGCAGCCGAATGTATAATTAACTCGTAATACGGAAAAAAGTAAGTATAATGTATTCTGTAAGTACACGGTGGACTGCTCAAAACAATAAAGTTGACTCACAATAACTGACAGACAGTGATAGCAATGAAAACTACGACTAAGCCTAAAATCTATTATGAGTTTTTAATTATTCTCTATAGGTATCACGTCATTATGTTTGATTTGCATACTAGTTTTAGTAAAATGAATCATAGAGCAACGGAGAGTTGCATGATATGATATGAAACTACTTAAAATGACTAAAATTCAATCATTACATATCATAGTAGGAGAAAATGAATCGAAGAGGAAATACTCAAAAAAGAGCATTTTCATATTGATTTGATGGTTCCGGTTTCACTTTTGCCTTATCTTTCGTCTAGTTACTGTAGTAAATTAATTACCATTAATGAAAGTTACAGTTTCTTGGTACAAAAAAAAATGTTTTATTCACAATTGATAAGCCCGTGGCATCATCTCACCTGATGGTAAGTGACGATGATGCCGAAGATGGAAGCGGGCTTACCAAGATTTCCCAACGCATTGGGGGATCTGGCCATCTTATCTTCAAGTCGGAACACATCAATGCTGTTAACAGTGATGTTTGGCGGCAAGACTTAGAGAAGATGGTGGTAGCTAGCCAGGCAGGCTATGAACATGCCCTGCCACCAACCAAACCGAGTTTTATAAAGTTGACCCCCTCCCCCCCGGGAATCGAACCCGCGACCTCCTGGTGTTAAGCGAATGGACTAACCATTACTGCACGCAGGCGGTTAAAAACTCCGTGCTGTATTTATTGAAAGATAAAATATCTGTGCGTATATTAAGCTTGTAAGATATCTGTCTGACAGCTCTTATACGTCCCCAACGAGGGGCTCGAGCCGACCCTGAGTTGGGCCAGACCACGTTACGACCAAGTTAGACCACGCAGGCCCAGTGCGGTGCGGGTTGGTTGACTTCACAAGTTCACACACAACCTTTTAGTCTCTTCGCAGGCGTGTGCAGGTTTCCTCACGTTGATCTCCTTCACCGTAAGAGCGTCGGATAAACGTACATTGGTACGGGCCAAGATTGGAACCACGACCTCCCGGACAAGAGGTAGCTGCGCTACATGATGCGCCACCGACGCTGCAATAAAGAGACTCAATGGAGCCCAAATTACATTTTGAAGTATATTTATGTTACTTTTTAGGGTTCTGAAGTCAATAAGGAACCCTTATAGGTTCGCTATGTCTGTATCTCTGTCTGTCCGTCTGTCTGAGGCTTGCCCTTTTTTTTCTTTGACGTATCCTATCGTGTAGAGTATCGTTAAATAGTTCTTTCAAAACTACTGAGGGTTTGCTAAAACCATTTTTCGATTCAGGGGTCGGTTTGCGAAATTTTAAGCTTTAAAGTGCTTGTTAGAGTCACATGTCCCCCCCCCCCCCTCCCCCGCTTCCCTACCAGCTAAACCGCTACTTCAGGACATCTAGATAAAAATTAAATAGTAAGACATTTAATCAATTCAAAAGGAAAACTATCACGGCTAAGTAGGCTTTCTCAGTTTAGGTACGCTAGTACTCTTTATTATACTGTGGTTTAGGAGTAATAGTTGACCAACTTAGATATGCAGTTAGGTTTGTAATTTTCTGTACAAAATGTTATATTTCCAACTATATATATATAAGTATTAATTTGTTTTTCGACTTGCTCTTGGCCGGTTTTTAATTTAGAGAAACTTCCACGAAAGTATACGGCAGTTTGCACTTATTCTTTTTTATTATTATTATTTCTGAAATAAATCTCTTCGTCCGGACAGACTGATGTATTATGTTCTCAATTGGCGAATCAAGATTATCAATTGTGTTTATTTTATTTTACTATGTAGTTATGTTGTTGCAGAATTCGGAGCATCCACCCAAAACAAGTAATGGTGATTCTGTTGAATCTCCATACCGATACTCAGAAAAGAAGAGACATCTTTCGGTCTCGTCTACCGATGATAGTACAGAGTGCAGCGATCATTTTTATAAGGACGATCTGAGGTAAGTAAAATAATTTACTGATGGTTATAAAAAAAATAACCACATCAGGGGCAAAGTGAGTCTTGTTATTTCTATAATACTCGCTGTCACGTAAATTATTCCATGACAGCAAAGTGTGGGGTGCCTATAAATGTAAAATAAATTGTACTGCCAGTGAAGCACTCAGGGCCGGCTTTACCTAAGGTGCAGAGGGTGCTGCGCCATACATGCAACCATAACGCGTGCGGCCCTAAGGCGCAGCACCCCCTTCAGCTTAGGGCCGCACGCGTCATGGATGAGCTGGCAACTTGGCATGCAGACCCGGTACAAGAAGGGGGAATTCATCAAGGGCCACCGGTTTAGACATGCCTTTAAATTCTGTAAGTTTCCTTCAGTCAAAACAAGCAGTTTGAAGTCGGATGCTATCGTACAAAACAAATAGATTGTACAGCCACGCTGTGCATACTTTCTTGCGAAGCCTTTACCATCTGTCGAGTCGAGCGTACACAAATCAACTATAAACATTACACTTACTTAGTAGCAAAGAATACAGTAAGGTATATCAGACTTGATTGATAATTTCGGTTTGTATAGGAGGTACTTTACTCCGATTTTTTTCTGGACTAATTAGGTACTCAGTGCAGCAGGCTTTCTTAAGTCCTAGTTATTCACAAAGTTTCATTAAAATCGTTAAAGCCTTTTTTGCTAAAATACATTTATTACAAATTATACCATATTATATTTTGTTACAAATTATACCAAATCACTCAAAATATCTGATCTAATAATTTTAAAATTAAACAATACCGCTCAGCCACTATCGCAGAGTTAATGGAAAATATCTGAACTAAAATCAACAGAATTTCTCATTCACTTTTAAATCCTTCCGGCGTCTGTATTCCCCGATTCGTATAATTTAGGAATCTTCAAGACGAGCGTGAATAGGCACTTTTTGGGCTTGCGTGTCACATCCTCGGCTGCATCGGCACTTACCATCAGGTGAGGTGCAGCCAAACGCACTCAAATTTTTAAATAAAAAAAATGCAGGGTAGACTCGAAGTGAGTAATCCATTTAAAATATGCGATTTCAAAAAAGACATCCGCGTTACCTAGGTAGTACCTATTAATTTCAATAAAATAATTTTGTTTGACGTATAGTTTTATGATTTTACAAAGGTTGAAATCTGCCACTGGCCAACCTTTATTTCTCTTTAAAAATGGCTCTAACGATTTTAATGATATATCGCGAATTATTAAAACTTAATAAGGCCTTTTACAGTGGTTAGTTCATTTAATCATAAAAATGTAATATTAAGGTAGGCAACTCACCACACAAACTCAGATTATTTGTGATTTTTTCAAGTGGGCTATTGGCATTTTTTAATTGCTACCTTGGCATAGGTAATGCATTTTTAACAATGATGTGAACAAATGTACGCAGAAGCGGCGCTTTTAAGATAGTGAGCGGCGGCCAGCTGCCAATGGCGTACCAGGTGGTGTTGTCCGGGAATACTGTATCGTGGCGCTACCCCCATCCCCGCGCCATCACTCGTCTCGTCGCTTTCCCGTTACCCGGACAGGTATCAGATTTTTTTTTTATTATTAACAATTGGTAAGCCCTTCACATCATCTCACCTGATGGTGACGAATTAATTACTAGAATTCAATTTAACATCTGTTTACCCTCTCATGATTTTAAACCTTCTTCGTTTCTTTAAATTTAAAGCGCTCATGAATACGCAATAATATGCAAGGCTCAAACCATATTTTGTGAAATCGTTGGCAAAAACAATTTCATTTGAATTTAATACAATTTATTTTTACCAGAATCAGGAGATAAAATGCGTCTTGGAATTTTATGATCAATTGATGAATCGATGGGAACCATACACGTATTTCTGTATACCAGTTTCTGAACCCAAAGAGCTCATCCTCTATGGCCCTGCATCAGGTATGCATATCTCAGTAATGACTACACTAATTTTGCTTAGGTGCCTACAAGAAGCTGACTAACTTAATAAAAATTACTATTTACATTTCAGAAGCTTTATTTTCTACTGTGTGGAGATTCAGAGTACGGTCATCAGACAAAACACAAGAAAAACACGATTATGAATTCCAAATGTACAGATTTATGCCCCGGCCAGACCCTTTGGTTTGTAATTAATTTTTTAATATGGTTAATATATTAACTGCGGTTCGTATAAAAAAATAACAGCAACTTGATGAGCTATTCTGTAAACACTATTCCAGAGGTTTGCAAAATATAATAGGCAACTCTCAATCAAAGTTTTTTCGGGTATCCTGTGAAGTGCGCGGCAGGTGTGATATCTTCCAACCTCCCAATTAAGGTATTGAATTCAATATGGTATTGAATGTTTTTCGCTCGTTCCGCAGCAGATTAAACAGAAGACCGAACAGTATAATCAGCCACTGTGCTGGGCGTTTTTTAGACTACTAGAAAACATTTTATTCAATCGAGATCTGGGCTGTACTAGATCTAGCTGTGTCAAATCTACTTTCGATATGTCACTGGCAACTTGATAAGCCCGTTCATTATTGTAGGGACACAAAATGTTGAGCAATGTACTAGTGTGTAAGCACGAGTCCAGTCGCTCCCCGTAACCCTACTCGCCTGCCCGCGCTCGCACCGCTGTGCCGGTGCAAATAATTTACCTTGTTACATAGCCTATATATTCTACAATTAAAGTGTTAATCGAATTGGAACTCGTTTAATATCGCACCCTCCGAAGGACCCTCAGTCCTACAATTATGAATAATAGCCGGTCTTTATTTATAATGTCCGCATTAAATGGACAATGTAATAAAAACGGCATGAATAATCACTTTTACCGGCCAGTATGAATAATGACCACCCGTCTTGTCAGAGTAATAAAAAAAAGGTGCAAGGTGTGGGTCAAGGTGTTTGGCAAGTAATTAGGTTAGATCAAGTTAGGTAACGAGGAGCGAAGCGATCTGTTTGTAAGACATGACAATGCACGGGCCGAGCGAGTGAAGCGAGTATGGACTATGGTCGTTGACCAGTCTGTTGCCAGTGGTGACATACGAAATTGAGACATGGTAGCTTACTATGGGCAGGTAAGCAGGCTCGGTCTTCCAAAAGGTAGGCGATGCAGCGTGCTAGGATCGAATTTTTCGTTCGTGAGATCTGTGGGAAAATCAAAGTAACACATTGTTCATAAAATCGCTTTTAGTAGCAGCGGGCGAGGGAAAATAGGTCGTTGGGGCAGTATAGTTTTCGAGTGGCGACCGCGCATCAGAAAACGTAGCTCATGCAAGATTGCACTCGGTGGACCGATGGCCTGATGATACGAAGGTCACACAGCGCAGGATCTGTAACCCCCTGTAAGTGGAAATCCTTGTGCAGAGGCCTATGTTCAGCAGTGGAAGTATTTTTGCTGATATGATGATGATCATCATATTTTGGCTGATATGATGATGATTTATAAACATTTTTCTAGTTATTGAGTAATAACTGCGGATCTCTACAATTTGATTATGCATTTTCTCGTTCTGATAAATCTCGAATATTTTTTTAATAAAAATTACATGGAACAACTTAATAAAATTTGAATTTCGCTCTATGAAGGAGAGCAGTCACCTTAATATATTTTTTTTAAATCGATACTATAAATAGTAAATTTTTAGTAGTTTTAAAAACATATGAAAACTTATAAGTAAAGAAAGGTTTGGCTTATCTTTTTAATAGGCATCCGAGTGCCAGCCGGACATGGGACCAACAGTGATCAGCGAGGTGACGGCAGAGCAACTGTCGGGAGTTCTTCGCGTAGACTCGTTCTTCGCGCCTCGCCTGCTGGCGCACACGTGGTTCTCTCTCCAAATGACTGCGTTGGAGGTCCACTTGCACAACTCGCTGCTTGACGTGTCTGGGTAAATACTTACTGTAAAGGGGTCGATCAGCTTGTAGTTGTCCTGCCTACTCTTTATCCTGTCCCCAAACAAACAGAAAATATTTTCTTGAAAATAAATATTTATTATGCATAAAAATATTTTAGCTTATTTTTAATACATTATATATCATTTTAGTAACAGAAGGAAACATAGTAGTTTCGTATTTAGTCATATTTAACGGTTGTCCAATCGATGTCAAAGTCCATTTCATAGTGTTGGGAGCTTGTCCCCCAGCAACAGTTGTAAATTAAAACTTAAGTTTCGAAAAAAAAGTCTTAAGATAATGTTAATTTTAAATACACACATTCATAGTAGTATATATCTAGTTTCCGTTAAACACCCTTGAAAGTTTTTTGGTGTGTTATTGTATGAAGTATTTTCCTTGCTAATCCTGTCCCTTTTAAAGTCACAAAGCATAACTCACTTAGACAAACACTTAGAAATTCAAACTAATTAACATAGATAACGCTATAAGTGGCGCCAAAATGTTCACTGAACCACCGCAACAAAAACGGAAGTTAATTGATTTTTCTGAATTTTAGTTTAATAGAATCCTTTTGATCTTGGGTTCACATAGCAAAGTTGATAAGATGAAATAACTGCAGTAGGTTTAAGTAACAAAAAGCTCAATAAATGTCTATCGGACTACTGGTCAGTTGGACAACTGAGATAAGTATTATAAATATAATAACTATTCATAATTGCCAGTTTTAAAAATTGTATTCTAAAATCTTATTGAAAATTAAATTTTGAGGGTCTGCCATGTCTCTGAGACAACCAATTTTGTCTCTTACAAAACCGCATTGCCCCTCCATATTTTAGAATTATGAAAGCATTGTTTATTTTAGAAATATTAAAAATAAGTATGTTTTAAAATAAATGATTAACCTTATTCAAAAAATATTCAAATCTCGTAGTTTTTACAATTAATCATCTTTGCTTTTGGATTAAACTGAATTTTCCCTAAGTTTTAAGACAACGTTTGTTAGACAAACTTACTCAGACAAACTCTTTATATTAAAATATCTGTAAATTTATACAAAAAATGTCGTTAAAAAATCGCAAGCTTTAGTGTTTGATATTTTTAATAATATGGAACGAGCGATTTTACTTTCGTCAAAGATTACTCCATTAAATATAAAACAATGTAGTTATCCAAGGGTCATATTTTTCATAGCGGTTTACATATTTTCGCTTAAAAATGTACCTACTTAAGGAATGAAAAACAGCTCTGCTTGATATCGAAACATAAAATATAATTCATATTTTACAATTTAGTATAGGTACAGGTCTCGTCAAACTTTATTGCGGGTCTGAAGTTGGTCGCAAGACGCGTCGCAGTAGCAAACTTAGGGTGTTAGTAGGATATAAGGTACCTACTACTGGATTATACCGGCGCAGTAAGAACTCTCATCACAGTTCAGATCAGTAATAAAGTTTAGCGCGAGCTCTATAGGGAGATGTAATCTGTAAGACTTCAAATTACTCTGTCTCATTGCAAATTATAATCATTTATCTGTTGCGCTTACCATGGAGTCTGTAACATTTTGAAATAAAATAAAATAAATTATTTATTAAATGTAAGATAATATAATGAGTGAAATTGAAATATAAATTAAAAAAAGAAAATATCACAATCGGGACAAATAAAAATTTATCGACCCAAAGATCACTAGAACTATACACCATCTCCACTATGATCTATCCCAGTACCCAGCTAGACGGAGACGATTTATTGTTTATTAGTAGCAGCGAATGATTTTCGAATACCTACTCTGTCATCGGTTTATCGAGCTATATGAATCCGATACTGCTATTTTTTCTAGCCAATCCAAGGCGGTGGAAGGCTATTACGTTTCGAAGCCATTGAGACAAAGTCACCGAGTGCTAATGCTCTCTGCACGAGAACTAGTAGGTCACTTATCGTTCGGAGCATACGGCATAGTGTTGATGGTCAGCACAAATCTATCGTAAGTCTATTAACCTAACTTCAAAAGTTTTGTTCACCTTCAAAGAACGCCGTCAAATCTAAACCATTATTATTTCTTCCATCAGGAGTTACATCTTAGACTGTGGGACCGGTACGATAGAGAAACTTGTTGAAGAATTTCTGATACAGTCAAGCTTATCGATCGAGGAAGGGAATACGGAAAATTCCCGACTGCGGTTCCGCACGTCTAAAGTGCACGTGTACTTGAACATACCGCGGTTGCGAACATTGCAATCTCTGTTTTTAGACTGGAAGACTGCTGTGAATGAAGTAAGTAAATGAAAGGAATCCCCCTTAGATCACATAAAAATGATATAAATGAAAGAGATCCCGGACGTTCTTTGAAGTATGATTTTATTCAACCTGTCTTGTTTTTTATATATGTTATCTAAGGAATCTCCTCACCTAATGGGTGAAAAAGTATTATCGATATATGAAATCAACGTACTTATCAAATCATTTTCATATAAAGATCTCATTGGTGACGACGAGCTGGTCAATTACAAGCTCCAAAGCCTCCAAATTTCGGAAAGTGTGCGCAAGAAAAGCACGACCTCATTCCCCAGGCTCCATTCCACCGTCGTCGGTCAACGAGACGCAGGGAGGGTGTGCACCCCTTTGTTGTTGAGATTCCACCTTTTCGCACGAAGCGCTACGCTTCCTCATTTATTATGCGTACAGCGAAGGAGTGGAACTCCTTGTATGCGTCAGTGTTTCTCGATTCCTATAATTTGGAGATCTTTAAGGCAAGAGTAATAGGCATTATTTGATTTTGCGTGTACCATTCTCGACTGCATCATCACTTCCCATCAGGTGAATTGCAGTCCAACGTACTCAAATTTTTAAATAAAATAAGAAAAAAAAACCTTTTATCTGAAAGTATTTGTTTTAGTATACGTTAAGCTCTACGGAATACGCCCAGTCAACCAGTTCTCTCGAGAATCAAAAAAGCAAGTGCGATGCGGCCTTGTGTTCGACAAAGGCCCTAGAAGGCCGTGTGTCGTTGTGGCTAAACAACTCTTGCGTTACTGCGCTCAGTGTGGGTCAGGAGGAGAGCGATGAAGTAGTGCTTTTGGAAGCGGGCTCTAGCTTAGCTTACAGGTAATCATGAAAACATAATAATGTGTGTTATAAATATGGAATATCCAACTGCTTTTTGAGGTTCCGTGCCTAAAGGATGCCAAGATGTCCCTTCTTATGGCTTAATGCCATTATGAGCTGTCCATCCGTCGGTCTTAATAGGTGGCTGGTGAATTTTTTTTAGAGAATATGCGTTATTATTTTATTATTATGGCGGATTTCCCAACAAAAATAAATTAATTAAAGGAAGTATCCATACAAGAAACGTATTTTAACGGTTTTATTTTTGGTTTTTTTCTTTCGTTTAACGGTAACACACAATCGTTACCTTGGTTTTTTGTTATTGTTTTATCGTAAAACACATAAGCGCTAAACTTGGTGTGATTCAGACTGGCGTTGTGGATCCAGAATATCATTTTTTTTTATTGTTTTTTACATCATCGAATTTTTATATATAGTCTTTTATATCTTTTTTAAATATCCGACTTCCACTTGGCCGGTTTTCAAACGGATTTTAATTAGGAGCTAACTGCTTACGAGATTTATCCTTCCAGGTGGCACAATCCTACGGCCCGAAAAAGAGTTCGGTTTGCTTTGGCAAACCCATCAGCCGATTGGCATTGGTCAACGAGTAAGTGTAGAAAATGGCTTTTTACCCGCTAACAGTAAGGGTTGTGTATTTTACAGGTTATGTATATATGTTTCGGTCGACAAATAGCACAGCCTAAAATACTGAACCGATTTAAACAAATAAGGTGGCGTGACTGGTGTAAATCTCAGAAACATCAAACACTCCAGGTGTTTGTTTACAAAATGCTGCCTGTCCTAATATCAAAAAAGGTAGGCACCTATTTACCTTTCTTAGGATTTCTCGGTGTATACGTCGGCCTTAGATATGTAGGCGACCGATCGTAGAATTGGGCAGATCATGAAATGCCCAGACATATCATAGAGGGGCTTGAAAAAAACGAAGTTTAGGGTAGTTTAGCGTGTGTGGTGCCACCGCATAAAGGAAGCTCCGGCGAGTATTTTTCGGAGCCCCGCGATGTTATGCCTGAGAATTTCATGATCTCACCAATTCCACGATCGGTCGTCGAAATATTATATTTAATGCTAGTGTGTGTATTTTTTCTTTTATAAAAAAACTTTGTAATCAATAGAAATTGGTAATTACTAAAATAAGTAGTAATTTCTAATTAGTTAATAAACAATGTATCTGAATATTCTTGAAATCTACCTCAGCTCCGTGCAAAGAGTTACCTATTAGATGTTTTATCTGCCAAAGTCACTTATCATTCTAGTTTTATTATTCTATCTCTCTTGGTAGCAACAAATTGAACTTATTGCAAATACGAGTAGAACTAGGAAGCTTATTTGGATTTTCAAAACTCTACCGCATGTGGCTCAGAAAATCTTATTAATTGAAATTTATTTTGTTTTATCTCAATCAGTTTTGGTGTATAATTTAATACCGGTATGGGGTGGTGCAGCAAAGAGCACGTTCTTAGATGTAGCTCAGAGGGCACTACTGTCAGTCATGTACTTTGAACCATAGGTACAGATTCCCAACTATCGAACTGCATTGTTTGTATGTTTGCATGTTCTCACAGTAACGAAGTTGTACGATGTTAATTCTGTACTAAGACTCCTGTGACCCTCTTATTTGATCCAATCATTCTAAGTAAGGGGTGACATGATTGTGAAGACTTGCTGGAAGACAGTTTATTAAACTATCGGCTCATCTTTACAATCAGCTAAACAAGCACCTCGATTTTTACCCTACGACGTATAACTAAATCTCTTAACTCTGCTCGGCAAATAAACAGGCGATCCTTTTCACAGCCATTGTATGCACCAGCGCGCCGCGCCGTCCTGCCTTCATCCGGTAATCGATAAGCGGCTAACTGCATGCAAGTGCCTAAAATAAATGTTTTTGAATTTTGTTAAATTATCATATCTCCAGGCGTGCCTTTTACGGCGGGCAGTTACCGTATTCGTCTCGAAAACGCGGAGATGCTCGCCGCGCAGCACGACGCGCCCGGTACTGGGGTCTACCTGCACGTGAGCGTGGAGGAATTCGGCGCGTATCGCTCCATGAACCTCAGCGGCCGCCTCGTGCTCGCGAACATGCTGCGTTTCGAACTGCATTACAAGGTTTGACAGTGTCACAGATTTTTTCTAAAGTTCATTTCACGTAGGAAGGTCTGGTGTTGGGGGTTAATATGCTGCGTTCGAACTGTATTACAAGCTTTGATATTACCACAGAACTTAAAGGCAATTTCACGCAAGGTGGGGCTGACACATTACACATTTAACTAATTTCAGCTTAAGAGTCTCCAGGAGGCTCGAGTTTCCATACAAACGTAGTTCTTCTTTAATACAAAAACTACAAGCCAGATTGAATCCAAACTTTGTAAATATATTGAGTAGACACATGTCGCTGTTTGTAATTAGTTTTCATCGTAGTAAATTTTAACGTAACTAAACGAAGGCTGTAGTTTTGTACTGAAAGTTTGAAACTGCTCGTATTTTTTTCCGTTTTTTATTAGTACTTATACTAATTACTTATACTGCTTAGTACTTATAAAACTAATTACAAACATCGATATGTGTTTCCTCAATATATTAGCAAAGTTTGGATTCAATCTGGCATGTAGTTTTTGTATTAAAGCAGAACTACGTTTGTATGGAAACTCGAGCCTCCTGGCGGCCTTTAAACTACGATTGTTTTCCTGTCGAATTATTGTAAATGGATAAAGATATACGAATAAAGATTATGCTAATTTAAGCATGTTGTACTCATCATCACCATATCAGCCGAAAAACGTCCGATGCTGGACAAAGGTCTACCCCAAGGATTTCCACGTCGACCGGTCCTGCGCTGCCCGCATCCATCGGCAAGTATACTCGTCTTCCAGCTACTGCATAATATAATACTCAAATAAAAAAAATTTTGCTCAGATACCTCTTCGAGTTTCTCTTCTTTTGTTCTTATCGAGACGATATTTTGTATGTGTGTAAGTAAGACCAGTGCGGTGTAAATAAAGCTGAAATAGACAAGTCGTATCCCAACAAAAACATTCTGTAAAAACGTGCTAAGTCTCGATTAAGATTACTTGGCCATAAAACGTAGTGAAATCAATCAAACAGCCAAGTCTAATTAAATAAAACGAGCCAAGTGCGATTCAAACACACGCAAAGTAGGGTTCCGTAGTCTTTAAAAAAATATGTATATTTTAAGAAACAAAACTGTACTTGCAGTAGGTAAAGAGAACATTTTATATGGAACTTTATTCAAATCCAACTGCACATCTTACGTTGGTCGACTATTACTCCTAAACTAAGAAAGCCTACTTAGCCATGATAGTTTGCCTTTTAAATTGATTACATGTACTACTATTAATATTTTTTTCAGATACCTAAATCGCCCTAATTCAGGGTAGGCTCGAACCCCTCGGTGGGGACGTATGTGAGGTGATATGAGGATCCTAAAATAGCAGTTTAGCTTGTAGGGGGGAGGGGGACTTGACTCTAACAAAAATGTTTTTAGCAAAGCTTCAGTAGTTTTGAAAGACCTATTAAACGATACCCCACACGATAGTGTACGTCACCGAAAAAAAATACCCCCTGTACATGTAGGGGAGGTACCCTAACATTTTTTTAAAAATTTTATTATACCATTATCGGCGTGCTTAAGATGTATACCCATGCCAAATTACAGCTTTCTAGTACTAATAGTAGGACGTATTGATAGACATGGCGATACTATAAGGATTCGGGCTCTACGGAATTGACTACGGAACCCTAAAAAACTGTTGATTTGGCAGTACAACATTTTGTAAAAGTAGTAACTCCAGGTAAATGTATCAGACAAATTGACTCTTGTATACATATTGTTACCATGATAAAAATAAATATCTACATATCTACCCAGATAGTTTAGCTATTCCTCGTTTAGTTCCTCATTAGATAAAAGAGGGATGAAATGGGGGCTTATCCTTATTCTGATAGTTTTCACTTGCATTAAGTACTAAAATCTATCTCTGTACCAAATTTCAACCCTTTGTATGCAAAAAAAACCGCAAATCGTTGTACAGGTCAAAACACTAATTTTGACCCGCAGTTCCTAAAAATATTTCTCTAAGGTAGAGAGTTATGACGTCTACGTTAAAAAAATATTTTCTTCTGAAACCTATTGTGTGGGGTATTAAATAAAAGGGCTTTCTGAGCCAGTTCTAAGAATATACCACATCATTAGATTTCAGTTTCTTGTTTTAAATGAAAACTTAAAATATTTTGAAAACATATCAAGTTTGGGCTCCTCTAGTCAAGATTCGGCTGAATAAGTTTTTGTAAGATATACCTCAAATCATACGTAACGTTATAATAGGATTTATGACAATTTTTGCATTTAATGTATATATTTTTTAAATTTTCATTATTCCAAAGTGAGAAGGTTACTAAAATTGCATTTTTGTATGAAGAGTTTTTTTTTGAGTTTTGACTATTGGTAGAGGTACTTTGGGTGGGGAAAGTGGTTCATTATAATAAGAAGAAACCCCAGATAACGGCTCCTACACCAATTATGTTACAAAAATTTAGACCCTTCATACAATAATGCAATTTAAGGAATGAAATAATGTATAATTTTAAAAAGATAAGAAATGTAAATATTTTCAAAATTGCTTTCATTAAGTTAGTTTTTTTGAGGTTATCTTACAAAAACTAATTCAGTCGTACTTAGCTGGAGGAGCCCAAACTTGGTATGTTTTGAAAATGTTTTATGTATTAATTTAAACAAGTGACTGAAATTTAATGATGTGATATGTTTTTAGGAACAACCAACCAACCAACCGATCCTTTTATTTGATACCCCACTCGATAGATTTCAGAAGAAAAATAAATTATAATCATACAAAAAAAGAAGACGTCTGAACTCCAAAGGGGAAATATTTTTAGGAACTGCGAGTCAAAATTATTATTTTGATCTTAAGTACACGGGTGCCAAACTGCTATCCTGTACATGGAGTTGCCTTATTTTAACGATATTGGGTTCTTACGCCGGCAACTATCTAGGTACTTGTATAATATGAAGTACTAGTTCTATTTTGATGATGATCTATAGATGAGTCAGTCAGTCAGTCAGTGAGTGTCAAATTTGCCGAACTTTACCATCATATAGCTTCGAAAATATTATGTAAGTTGTAAACTAGAAATTCTAGGGACCTTATTAGTACCCGTAGCTTATTCGATAGTGATATTTTCGTCGTTTCAATCGTTCTCAGTGCCAAGATACAGGGGCTATAAAATGAACTAAAATATTTGTTTAGGTTCGCGCTCGATTCGTGGACCTAGACACGTGGAGGACAATCTCTTCAGGGGAGCTGGCTAAAGAGAAGGTCTGCTACAGCGTGCTGTGCGGCGCCAACACTGAAATGATGCTCAAGTTAGTACCTTTATTTATTAATCTCAGTCGGAGCGTGTAAACCACAGGGAGTTAGGTGGCATAAAACATATTTTTGAGGTGGAGTTTCCACTCATAAAACTGATCAGAACAACTTTTGTTCTACAACTTTGCCAACATCAAAAAAAAAACATTTTTCTTACAAATCGATCAGCAACTATGTACGGGAAGTCTAAAACATTTTTTGCGAATTCAGCAAAGTCTTATATAATATATGTATGTTATTTAGTAGTGTTGTCATAGAATTGGCCATTTCATGAAATGAATTGACCAGGTGATGTCATACGAAGCGAACCTAACATAAGCTGCATTCAGTTTCATCATCAAACCTAACGAACCTGTTATCGCTTGCTTCGCTCGCTCAACTCATATTATTGATCTAGCCAATTCTCGCCAATGATATCGCTACGAAATATGCACTAAAGCGTTAAATAAAACCTGGCACCCCCTTGCCCTTGCAAAAGGTACTCAAAATTTTAATGATATTATTGCTTTGTAATTACATGCTTTTATTTAACTTGCAATGTATGTATGTTTGTTCGGGTGGAATCTTGCAAGTTAAATTTGACCCACTTCCCGGATTCCGATTGAGCTGAAATTTAGCAAGCATATGTATATCGCGTGACAATGCAATATTAAAAGCTTGTAAGTACCTAAAAGTTTTAAGGCTTTTCGAAAATTATTTTAAACCTAATATAGACAAATCTGGTTGATAAGAAAAAGACGAACTAGAGGAATAACAAAAAAAGTTATTTTTTCGATTTTAAAATCTTGTTTCAAATGAAGTGACCTAAAAAGATCAATTACAATTTTAAAGCAGTGATAATTGGCATTGTTGAAAAGAGGTATTTCTTTTATTTATATATTTCATTACAGTTGCTCGAAAAGTGGTCCTTTATTTGCCAGTCAAGTGTGCGCAAAATTGATTTTACCGCACACGTGCTTTTAATTTACCACTTTTTTAATTTCAAGCTCAGAGAAACAATACATTTCTAGCAAATAAAAAATATAATAACCAAAGATACAAAATCTTCTTTTTTAATAGAAGAATTCTTAAAGAGATTGGTTGTTCCTCCGTGAGGTTAGTACATAACGCTAGCTGATTAGATTCTCTTTGGGTTATATCTTTGTGAAGAAAGGAGAATATACATGTGAATAAAGCGCAAAGGTTACACAACGGAATAGGTCATCTTTTGCAAGGAGGTTTTTAATGCTTATAATAATAATATTATCCCAAGCCTTATTATAGTCAATCTATGATATTTTACGCATGTGTACGTGTGCTAGCTAAAATGAGGCGCAGTTTTCGTAAAACTGAATTACGATATTTCAATAGTGAATACGAATAAAATTATGTGTAATAAAAAATGTACTTTATTTGTATGTATAAGAAAAAACAAAGTGAGATTACTCCCTGGACATTTAAAATGAGCCACAAGTCGCGTCAAATGAACTATTGTTGCCGAAACCTTGATAGGTATGTACCCATGTATTTTGTTTTTCTGTCACGGTCGTTTTTTATTTTACCTGTTTTCTCACAACTGTATTGAAAAACTTTGTATGGTTCATGGGTGTAAAGGAAAATAACAAACTCGTGACTGCGGCTTGGGCTCACAAATGTCACTCGTTTGTTATTTACCTTTTTACCACCCTTGTATCATAAATAACTATTATGAAAAACACACTATTTTAAGGAACCCATTTGAATATTTTTTCATTTCATTCATTGGTTCATTATTTTTCATGATTTTTAATGTTAAACGTTCAAATGTTTGTTATGACGTCACAGGACCAAACACTATGAAAAAAGGCCCCAAACACTAACTTTAACTGTCGATTATGAATAGAATTTAGTTAATAAGTATTTACAGTATAAAATCATTATACTCGTATCTCTAAATAGGTCTTTTGTTAACGTGCCTTTTAAAAAATCTGAACAACGCCAATTGTGTAATGCCGGCAATGACGTTTCGTAGGCCAATTAAGGGCAAATCACATTTTATATAAGACTAGCTGTTTACTGCGGCTTCGCCCGCTCAGATCCCGGTAAAAATGTTCTATACCTATTCTCAGACCTACCGAATATATACAGAAAATTTCATGGAAATCCGTCCAGCCGTTTTGGAGGAGTATAGCAACTAACACTGTGACACGAGAATTTATATATATATAGAAGAATATATACTAAATCACTTGAAATTTCTGAAATCTTGGATGTGCAACTGTAGTCGCTTTGCTCAGAGACGATAAGAGAAGTGTATGTGGCAAGGACTTTATCCATAAGCCGTTCTACTGTACAACAGGACGTAAAAGAATCAGATCGCAGCGTGACGATGGATTGAATGTGATGACCTCCCTTTGCAACCGTCACCTTACTGCCGTTAACATCTGAAAAAGTCTTTTAAATGTGAGAAGAGTTCGAGTTGGTGAGTGGACTAGCGGAAGAAACTCCACGAAGCACATCTTAGTTTATATCGTCCCGCAACAGGACCTAAACTTAATCTAAGACACCACGTAACACGGCTTGAGTACGCGAGAGAACTCATTGATTGGTCTAAAAGATCTAAGATGGAATGTCGTGTTTACCGATGAGTTTGGATCAGATGGACGTAACCGCGTATAAGGCGAAGATCATGTGAACGGTATGCAGAATATACAAGGAGTGAGAGGGTCAGCTTTAATGGTGTCTCTGTAATGGTGTGTGGAGGTATAAGTTTTGAGGAATGGTAAATGGAGCAGTTGTAAATGCTCCAAAGATATGTCAATGATATTTTGGAACCCCACGTCGCACCCCGAACGAGCGAGAAATGATGTACATATAAACAACTGACGTATCTATAGGCGTGCATGCACGTAGGGCTGAATCACCGGCGGCATTGTTTTGTTAGATATTTACTGCATGTACTGTGACAAAAATAATGGGAACTGGGATAAAAACCCTTACGGAGTTTGCCACATATGATACGTAAGATTTAGAGGTTCGGGCCTAAACGGAGTTTTAAGAAAAAAAAATGTTATGGGGTAAATTAGAATATATGTATTTTATGATTATTTTAAAAAGAAGGAACAATAAACAATATGAGTATAAAAAAAAAAGGTGTGATTACATTGGTTGACCGTGTTGAAAATTTAAAACAATGACCTACTTTATTTATGGACAATTCCCGGAAATAAATTTAAAGTTACAATTTTATTAGTATATAAAAAGGTTATTTTATAGAATGCCGGTAGGCAACGATCGTTACCGTCCCTTTGGTACTTAAATAAGTTACTAAGTTCTAAAATAATTAAATTTCACTTTGGTCTGAATTACCCTATTTTTCTAACATAACACGTATCAGATACAAAACACTTTTAAAATTTAAAATAAATAATTAATGGTTAGAAACTGGAAGCAGGAAATCTTCTAGGATGGCAGAAAAGTCAAAGAGTTAGAGAGACACTCGGGACAAAAGATAAAATAAGTATTCACTTCCCTTGGCAAGCAGCTGGGCGGGCAGTGAAAGGACTGGCTGGTGGTCAGCACAGCTCCATCTCAGGATTAATCCTTAATCAGGAAAACCGTCGGGATGTCAACCTCGCAGGGGGGTGGATGAAACCCTACGGACATATATAGATCTAGTTCGCAGCAGTACCAAAAATACACGCAAAGCGGTTTCCTTATACAAATTACTTACCACTGAATAAAATAGTGGGCCTGAACAAAACATTATAAAACAATTTATCCAAAAAATTTAAATTCACATGAGTGTAGACCGGATCACGGTCAACCTTTTTTTTCCTCTTGTCAAAAAATAACAACTATTTTCAAATTCAAATTCCATAGAGCAACGACATCAAAAAAGAATTTAATTATGAAACGCAACAAAAGAGATCGGCTCGAAACGATAGTTAGCGTTTCAAAATACCCACAAACTCACAAAAAAAAAGGCGAGAAGTCCAAAAATTTTTGAAATTTGGACAACCCTATAGACGTTGGACAGCCCTGAAGAAGAAAAAAATAAAAACTCTCTAAGTAACTAGTTAACTACGAACGTTTACTTGAAGCTGGTAGAAATTGACCTTTATACACGAACGTACACATACAAACGGCAAAAACTCCATCTAAAAGTGAACCAACTTAATAACCCCAACAACACACTAGTGTTAAGGGATCGCTATGCACAGCCTAAAATAGCCAACTAATGCCGAAAGAGCATAACTAAACAACTAATTAAATAATATAAAGTGAGAAAGAAGAAGGAAAAACGAAGCACACTGCACAGATGGCAAGTAGGGCTGTCACGCAAAAGATTTCTCGAGGGAAAAACCAAGAGAAACGGGAAAAATTCGGGGAATACCCGCGAAAAATTTTTGGAGACCCTCCCTCAACGAAAGAAAAAAAAGGAGGCTTCCTATTTTAAAATATCCTTAATGTGGTAATGACCAACATAAGGAGAATCCAAGTCCTGTAATTCGTACGTCTGAGAAGAAACGGCACGTAAAACTCGACACCGAATAAAACGTGGTGCAAATTTTCCCATAAAATAACCAACACCAGATGAACGTGCGAAATTTCTACGCCAAACAATATCTCGCACAGAGAGAACTACAGACTCTCTTTTCTCGTTGTAAGTTATTGAATTTTTTAGAAAAGCTTGCGAAAGATTATCGGCAACTCTTGCATAAATTTGATCTAACGAAGCAAGTGCGGAAGCGCGACGATGCCGACTCTCGGATAAATTAGCACCGGAAGTCTGCGGACGCGTATCACGATTATCTAAAAGAATTTCTCTGCCGAACATGAGAAAATTAGGAGTATAAGTAGTCGCGAGATTAACGCAAGAATTTAAATATATTTTAACCTTTGGTAACATTCGTGCCCAATTTCTATGGTTTTCAGAAACCAAAATGCTAAGACAAGTCACTACACTCTGGTTATATCGCTCTACCACATTCGCTTGAGGTGAATAATAGGCCGTAAAAAATGGTCTTATATTATAAGACCTCAAGAAATCCTCGAATCTAGAACTGCGGAATACAGAAACGTTGTCACATAAAAGTGAACAGGGTACGCCAAAAATTTAAGGAGTACCTCGCAAAGCAACGCGTAAAAATATTCCAAACAGTAGCCCTTAAAGATTTTCCTTTAAAACAACGTTAAATAATCGTGAACTAAAAGTAAGTCTGTCCCGACTTTCGATTGAAAGAAATCTAGAGTCTGGCCATCGACTACTTAAATTAAAAATTCTCTTGGAATCGTAAGGGAATACACAGGCAAAAACAACTCGACAACACGTAAGCAATTATCCGAAAGAGGTATAATGCCATTAAGCCGGGGAAAAAACGACCCGTGTGAAGAGAAGCAAAAAAATACCGTGCATACAAACAAAAAAACCACACGTTTCCAAGAAAACTGCACGATTAAATTAAGTAAGGGGGTCTTGAGGTATTAAAACTTGAACCATAATATCCGGAAAACGGATACACCCACGAACGACAAAAAAACGGGTACGTTAGGGAAAGAGAAATAGCATAAATCGGGATAAAAACATTAGTTCGGGCGCCATAAATATGTGACAAAAATATGGGAACTGGGATAAAAACCCTTACGGAGTTTGCCACATATGATACGTAAGATTTAGAGGTTCGGGCCTAAACGGAGTTTTAAGAAAAAAAAATGTTATGGGGTAAATTAGAATATATGTATTTTATGATTATTTTAAAAAGAAGGAACAATAAACAATATGAGTATAAAAAAAAGGTGTGATTACATTGGTTGACCGTGTTGAAAATTTAAAACAATGACCTACTTTATTTATGGACAATTCCCGGAAATAAATTTAAAGTTACAATTTTATTAGTATATAAAAAGGTTATTTTATAGAATGCCGGTAGGCAACGATCGTTACCGTCCCTTTGGTACTTAAATAAGTTACTAAGTTCTAAAATAATTAAATTTCACTTTGGTCTGAATTACCCTATTTTTCTAACATAACACGTATCAGATACAAAACACTTTTAAAATTTAAAATAAATAATTAATGGTTAGAAACTGGAAGCAGGAAATCTTCTAGGATGGCAGAAAAGTCAAAGAGTTAGAGAGACACTCGGGACAAAAGATAAAATAAGTATTCACTTCCCTTGGCAAGCAGCTGGGCGGGCAGTGAAAGGACTGGCTGGTGGTCAGCACAGCTCCATCTCAGGATTAATCCTTAATCAGGAAAACCGTCGGGATGTCAACCTCGCAGGGGGGTGGATGAAACCCTACGGACATATATAGATCTAGTTCGCAGCAGTACCAAAAATACACGCAAAGCGGTTTCCTTATACAAATTACTTACCACTGAATAAAATAGTGGGCCTCAACAAAACATTATAAAACAATTTATCCAAAAAATTTAAATTCACATGAGTGTAGACCGGATCACGGTCAACCTTTTTTTTCCTCTTGTCAAAAAATAACAACTATTTTCAAATTCAAATTCCATAGAGCAACGACATCAAAAAAGAATTTAATTATGAAACGCAACAAAAGAGATCGGCTCGAAACGATAGTTAGCGTTTCAGTACCTACTTAACAATCAACAATGGCTACTGGTAGGTAGATAACTTACATGAATAAACTTGTTCTTCAAACAATCTACACGAGCGCTGGTCGTTGCTTTTGTCGGTGAAACAATCTCATATAGGTATAACAACCTACAATAACAGTCAATCTCAATCTATTAAACCGTGATCTCATTCTTTAATATCACATCACTAGATATTTCTACACAACTCATATCATATTTTCACACCATCTAATCAAATTAGTGTTTCAATTACGAACAATCATTTTTAAGTAAATAAAGTTTACAACATTCCACGACCGAACGAACCTATGTGGAGAACTCCATTCATTCTGCATTTCTAAAAGAATCTACAACTGGCTAGAACGAAGATTCATACCAACTGATTGTTCTTATATTTAGTCGTGTAATACTGGGGTGCACGAACCGCCCTGCCGTGACAAAATACGAAATTATAAAACGGCTTTTTGTGTTGCTTTTTAACCAAACGAATAACCGCCACCGTGGCGCAATGATTAAGGCCATTAGCTTCACATCAGGAGGTCGCGGGTTCGATTCCCGGCGGAGTCTTACTTTTTAAGACTCGGTTTGGTTGGTGATAGGGCAATTTCAAGCCCGCCTTACTAGCTACCACCATCTTATCTAAGTCTTGCCGCCAAACATCAATGCTTACAACATTGATGTGTCCCGGCTTGAAGATAAGATAGCAAGTTCCCCATTACGTTGAGGAATCTTGGAAAGCCCGCTTCCATCTTCGGCATCACCGTCACTTACCATCAGGTGAGATGATGCCAAGGGCTTACCAATTGTAAATATATGAAAACAAGGATATCTGTTTAAGAATTTTTTTGCTGCCTTTATCACTATCCGATCTAAAACATCAGTAAAATGAACAATCTACCAAATTCGGATTTAATAACAAAATCACAGCGGACATAGCTCATCCTTTACGTTTGGTAACCAATTTACAGCCAATCTGAGTGACAGGGGGGGTAAGGTCGAATCTAGAGAGCGGCAGGGAGTGCCCATACTGTACGTTAGTACTAATATATATACTTGGCCCACGTTCTGCTTTTTGTCTACAGAAATTACCGAAACACTGTTTTGATACACGATAATGTAATGCTCGGGCAAACCGCGAGAATGGTAACACAATTTTTCCACGACAATAACGCCCTTGTTATAGATTGGCTAGCGAATAACCCTGATGCTAAATCCATAGAGCATATCTGTGACCAGTTGAAAAGGCGTGTTCGAGCAAGAGATCCCAGGCCCAAGTTGCTGCATGTGCTGCAACAAGCCATGCAAGAGGGATGACTGGCAATTCCTCAAACTGACGACATTAAAAAGCTGACAAGGCCAACGAAAAAAAATTGCAATCTCAGAGGAACAAGACATATCTAGCAAATAAAAAAATGAAATAACCAAAGATACAGAATCTTATTTGATACTTTTGAAAGGAGAATTTTAAAAGAGATAGGTTATTCCTCCGAAAGGTTACATAATTTACTTGATTAGATTCTCTTATAGTTATGTCTTTGTGAAGAAAAGATAATAAATACCACAGTGGCCTGTGCCGGAATGAGATATAGGTTACACTCAAGCTCATAGGTTACACCAATAAATAGGCCATAATTTCTAAGGAGGTTTTAATTCAAACACTATTATACCAAGTTTTAATTATACCAATCTATTAATGGTATTATAAAAAAAACTTACGAATACCTATACATACTTATAAGTATATTTTTATCACACATATATTAACTATTCATTATTTTTTCGTATTCACAACTAAAACAACTTGTGCCTAGCTAAAATAGGGCGCAATTTTCATAAAACCTAATTTAGTTGTTTTAGTTGTAAATAATAAATAGTTAATGTATGTGTAATAAAAATATCCTTAGGTGTATGTATAGGAAAAACAAAGTGAGATTACTCCCCCAGACATTTTAAATAAGCCACAAGTCGCGTAAAATGAACTAGTGAGATTACTCCCTCAGACATTGAAAATGAACCATATGTCGCGTAAAACGAACTTTGGTAGCAGAAACGAAGTTTTTATTTTAACTGTTTTCTCACAGCTGTATTGAAAAACGACGTATGATAGAGCTGTAAAAGGTAAACGGAAAACTTGTGACGATGTAAATAACTATTATCGAATATCGTTATCTAAGAGGTAGAGGTAACATGACAGTATCTTAATTTTGTCTCTAATAATGATTTATATATGTTGAATTAACGTTTCGTTTACCGTTTATTTCCTTGAATCTTAATTTTGTCTCTAATAATGATTTATATAATGTTGAATTAACGTTTCGTTTACCATTTATTTCCTTGTATCTTAATTTTGTCTCTAATCATGATTTATATATGTTGAATTAACGTTTCGTTTACCATTTATTTCCTTGTATCTTAATTTTGTCTCTAATAATGATTTATATAATGTTGAATTAACGTTTCGTTTACCATTTATTTCCTTGTATCTTAATTTGTCTCTAATAATGATTTATATATGTTGAATTAACGTTTCGTTTACCATTTATTTCCTTGTATCTTAATTTTGTCTCTAATAATGATTTATATATGTTGAATTAACGTTTCGTTTACCATTTATTTCCTTGAATAATTATTAAATCAATTTCTCGTTTTATATCCAAAGTTAGGCCTTCCAAACTACCTTTCCGTGTTTTACGCTCGCGAGTGTAGTTTCATGAGAGGAAACGCCCTGAAAAAATAAGTTATATTTTATAAAACTCCTAGTACAATTGTTTATTATTTATTTTAATGGTTTCGTAATGGTAAAACAATAAGATTGATATGTTTCTGTTTTCAGAATCAAACTATGTAACCACGAAACTGGCTGGTCAGGAGACATTCCACTAAAAGAATGTCCAAAAGAAAACGTACCGTGGCTAGTAAAAGGTAAGCATATTTAGTATAAGGCAACTTTTAGTCATCCATCACTATCATTTAATTAGCAATTGTCGTAACTTAGTTAATAGAACCTGGGTGACTGAGAGTTGCTTGGAGTCATCTAGGCATGTAAACTAAAAAAAATATTTTTTGTGCGAAAACGGATTTTCAGGATTGACTTTTATCCACATAGACTTGAAATGTAAAACAGTACCTAATTACAAAATTTCATTTTTCGAGAATTTCTTTTATGTATATACAAAAATTGCTCACTTAAAATAATAATGAGATGATGGTTGTAATTCTTATTTTACACTGTATTTGTTTTGATGGTAAGTAACAATGATGCCTAAGATGGAAGCGGACTTACCAAGATTCTCCGACGCATTGGGAAACAGGCTATCTTACTTTTAACATTGATGTTTGGCGGTGTAGGACTTAGATAATATGGGCCTGGGTTAAGAAAATTATTTTATAGTTAGAACCAAGTCTTTTATAGTTAGACTCTGCTGGGATACGACCCTGCGACCTCCTGGTGTGAAGTGAGTGGACTAATATATATACAAAATAACGATTTTGTTATTAAATGAAATGTGTGAATAAGGCATTGGAAGCTACTTGTTTTAAATCTTATTCTGAAATGCTGATCACTTTGTAGTGCCGAGCGAAGGCGACATGTCTTACATGTCGGTTTGGTGTCGCGTGGTGCGAGCACGGTCGGACGGGCGCATACTCGCCACTATCTGGCCGCTCTACGTGCTCTACTCTCATTTGCCGCTTGATACCGATGTAAGTCTTTATAGGATGTACAGGGCGGTTAACTTAAGCTGGCATGTTAACAGTACTCTTACCAATGCAACTTTATTATACAGTGTGTAAAAAAACCGGCCAAGTGCAACTAGGGGTCACACAAACAGTGTTCCGCACCAAAACATTTACATACAAGAAACATTTTTGCAAACTGCATAGTGTAACATCTAATATATAAAAATGAATCGCAAAATGTGTTGGTAAGCGCATAACTCGAGAACGGCTGGACCGATTTGGCTAATTATTTTTTTGTCGAGTTCGTTATTGTCAGGAGAAGGTTCTTATGTAGGGTAGGGTAGTGTAGTGTAGTGTAGTGTAGTGTAGGGTAGGGTAGTGTAATTTAAGGCGGTACGTAGTTCGCCGGGACAGCTAGTATTAAATAAAAAGGCTTGTGAGAACCTCAAATATTTTTTTATAATTTTAAGATAAATAGTTTTGAAGTTATTTAAAAAAATAGGCGAAAATTGACCATTCCCGGCTTATCTCCGGAACTACTGGGCCTAAAATCTGGATAAAATCTCAGTATATAAAGTTAAAGCATAGATTACAGGCAAACCTATGGACTGTGGAAATTTGATTATTCCAGTTAGAACGGAAAAAATTTAGATTTTCTTATAGGTTTTTCTGTAATCTATGCATTCAACCTCATATATACTGTGATTTTTTCAAAATTTTAGGCCCAGTAGTTTCGGAGATAAAGGGGAATGATAAATTTTCACCTATTATCTCAAATAATTTCAAAAATACATAACTTAAAATGATAAAATCTCAACAAGCGCTTTCATCTGATAATTATGTCACACAATATAGTTTGCAAAAAATAATAATTCTAATTTACCCCCAAAAGTGGCCCCCACGTTTAAAATTCATTTATTTACGTTACACGTCCGTCTTTGGGTCATCGACTCATATGTGTTTCAAATTTTAACTCGATCGTATCAGTGGTTTCGGAGAAAATTGGCTGTAACAGGCGGATGGACGGACGGACGAACAGACAGACACACAATGCTTGTTTCCTTTTGAGGTAAGGAAGCCTAAAAAAAACTACTCGCTAAATACTTTTTTTACAATAATGCGCGTCAGTTGAATGACTGATGACCGTCAAACATAACGCTAGGAAAAACACAACAATAACTAACCCATTCACGCTGGTAAGCTTTTCTCGTGCGAGAGAGACAGAGACTATTCATGATGCGTTTGCAGGCCGTGCGCTCATTCGCAGGCTACACAAGTCCAACGTGTGAATCTGTTGTACTTGCCACTTACCAGCTTTCGTTAACAGACCTGTTACAAAATGATGCTATTATTATTTAATAAAATTTCTCTTTTTCGACCCCCTTATGCAAAAATTTGGCTGATTTCTTTAAAGATTAAATATTTATATTTTAGGTTCTGATTGTGACAGAAACCGTGCACTCTTTCGACGAGCACACGACACATGAGCCCAAGCCCCCGCCGCTCATCCAGTCGGCGCCGGGAAGAGGCCACAGCACACAGCTGATGGCACCTGGCACTACTTCCGCTAAGCACAGCCTTTCTTTTCAGTACAGGTATTTTTACTAGTTTTATTGATCTTCGCAGCGTTTGTTTGCTTATTTGTACGTTAAAATATTGCAATATATTTTAAAGCGACAGGGCGAATGAAATTTGGTATGAAGCAGTATTCCCGGTGAAGATAAATAATTTTGGTATTTTAAAGTTGATTTGATGATGAACTTTAATTCCTACGTTTCTATTGAAAACAAAAGCCTATCCAGGTACCGCTGTGCTCGCCTTTTTTGAGTTTGGAAACATGCATTATGGGGTCGCAATAATGGCCGACCCGATAATGCACGAACCATGGATGTACAGCCCAGGCAAGTAATAACTGTAAAGTCTTATTTAAACTAGTGGTTCGCCCCGAACTCTAATCTCGCGATGTACTCATTTTCTTATGTTCGGATTTTAAAAACATTATTTTTGCCTTATTATATCGCCTACTAACTTTCACGACGTTCCGATTCACAATACTCAAGTTATCGTCAAACAAACATTTATACATACATACATAAAAATCGGCTTCGCTCGCTCGTTCAACTAAAAATGTATAAACTCCTTTATTTTTATTTAGAAACATCGAATGCCCGGTGACCCGTGACGCTGTTCCCCTTCATTACGGCGTCACAGACACCTCTGTGTTCGACAAGCGAGGCCCCGTGATGAACATAGACGAGGTCATTCAGGATGTTGTCGAATGGTTTGTATAAGTTGTATTGCAAACTAATTTACTGGGGCTTCTGACCATGAAACTGAACCATTTTCCACAAGGAACCATTTTTATCCATAATTGATAAGCCCTTGACATCATCTCACCTGATGGTAAGTAACGATGATGCCGAAGATGGAAGCGGGCTTATCAAGATAGTGGGAATCTGGCTGTAATTCCTCATGCCGAAACACACCAATGCTGTTAACATTGATGTGTGGCTGCATGACTTACAAGTAATGGTAGGTAGCAAGGTAGGCTTAGAAAATCCTTACCACTAACCAAACCGAGCCAAGTTAGAACCCAACGGGAATTAAATGCGTGACCTCCTGGTGTGAAACGAGTGGATTAGCCACTACGCCCATAGGCGGTTAGAAAATCTTTAACGTTCGGATTCCTCATACAAAGTAAACTGATTTTATTTGTATCAGTGGTATTTCAAAATGACTGTACATAAATGTCTTAATTTACAGGCTCCAACGGTCCAGTCGTCTTACTAAATCTTTGTGGCCGTATTCGATCGTCACGAAACATTGGCCGAGTGTTTGGCAGCCTGCGTTACTGCAGCCTAGGTGTGACGTCACTGTAAGTTGATTAAAACGCAAATTTCAAAGACAATATCATGAAAGATTTGTCGTCGACTAAATTTATCTTCCTAATTGTGTGATTAAACACTATCCGTAGGTTTGAAAAAACACATTTGTGATGTTACCAAAGACTTGATTTCGCTCCATGTATTGTCCCAATAAAAACATAAATGTTAATACGAATAAGAAATAATTTAGTACCGAAACGAACATGCAGTTAAAAAGTGCCAAGTTCTCTTTAGGTAAACAATCATTGGGCTAGCAAAAAAAATTAGATTCTGTTTCATCACAATCATTTCATCCTTAAGACGTAAATTGTTGGACATAGGCCTACATCTACACCCGGTATGATTTTGAGTCACATGCATTAGCGGCATCTTGAGAGCCTTACCAGATGCCTTCCAGATCATTAGATTCCGGTAGAATCAGCGTTGCAAGTTTGTACTTGCAGCAATAAAGCTGAAACGGTGCCTTTCTAATGCACAGCAATAACTGTCAGTTTGTCATTGTTTCAGCTTATTTTTAGTTCATCCTTTTATCATCATATCAGCCAAAACTCGTCCACTGCTGGACAAAGGCCTCCCCCAAGGATTTCCACGACGACCGGTCCTTCATCCTTGTCATCCTTTTATATTGCTGTGTATTGAATAAAAGCATCTATCTATCTTTCATCGATCCACCTGACGGAGGGGCCGTCAAACACTACGTCTTTCGGTCTGTGGATAACAAAAACATATTATGACGAACTCTAAAAACCATTCCATTGTCTTTTAAACAGGTCCGTTACCGAGCAGTGCGCGCTGGCGGGGGCTGCTCGCTTGAAGTCCACCTGAGTCCAATAGTATTGCTTTGCAACGCGTCGCCAATAGCCCTGACTCTGCGCGCGCACGACGCCGCGCCGCTCTGCAAACTGGAGCCTGGGACTGCCTTATCGCCACCCTCCGCTATTCTACACGTAATCTATTATCTTTACTTAGCTTACTTTAACTTTTGCTTCCCCAAATTATGACAGCCCAGACGAATGACAATAGGTACCTAAAGGACGTATTTTTCTCAGGACTATTTAATCCAGGACTCCCCAGGTAGCAACTGTTACCAATAAACATGTTAGCTAGACATGGTTTTAAAAACTTTTAAATCCTGAAATTCAAACATTGCATTGTTTCTGCAATACAGTATTTTTGGTTTTCTCTTTATCATTTCTTAACAACCCTTCACAAATAGTTAGGATATTATCCACCCTCCAGAGACCGTTCTTCATGTCAGTTGAGATGGGCCGCGAGACGTTCGTCAGCGGGCAGCTAGCGGTGAGCGCGGTAGAGCCGGGCCGCTACGGGGAATCGCCGCCTGGACAGGTGGCGCTCGACCGCTCGACCAACTTTGCTATCCAGTGCAGCCAGAAGGTAACGTGATTTCGTCTGGAAGGGTGACAGATAAATAAGCCCTTATTTATAAACCCATAACTGGTTCTTCCCCTTCAACAGGATGGTATATGTATGTATGTTTCATTTATTATATCGCCCAGCCCGATTTAAACAAATTAAGTATACATCGATTCGCCTTGATTCTCATTTCTCATTGTGTCCTAAGCTACAAACATTGAAAATAAATTATGTAAATGTCAGAAAGTTTAACACATTCTAGATGTTTCTTTATTTACCAAAGTATGTACCTTATCTTACCTTCCTTGGATTTCTCAGTATGTGCATGTGCAATGCTAGCGTGTTTATTTCTGATTATTTCTATTATAATATTATAAAACGTATGTAGGAGGTAATCACGGAATCCCTGGCTATACAGCCTAGATTTTCGTGCGTATCAATACATTTGAAAATTATTAAAAACTAGACAGCTCTATTATTTATGTATGACTCATGCGCAGCTACCAAGCAGTCAAGTGCAGAGTCTCGACTTCATCATCGTTGTTCCTCACAGTTGTCTCCTTTTGAAATAATCATTGTAAAACGACTTGTAGGAATGAATACTTAATTTTTGAAGCCTAGCCATAAAAAAATATAAAAATTTCATTGTGGTACAGTTGTCTCGTTTTGAAATGATCATTCTAAAACGACTTCTAGGAATGAATACCTAATTTTTGAAGTGAGATTATGTGTCTAGCAAATTACCAAATGGGAGTAGAAATAGTTATTGGTTATACAAGAGTGCTTTTTAACCGCGTGCTCAATTTGATTTGATGACCGAGCAAGCGAAGGATTCAAAAATTAGAATCTTGAGCGTTAGCGAGGGAATCAAAAGAGCACGATGTGAAAAATCTTTGCACTCGAGTGCAACACGTAACTTTTCATCCCACCACGAGCGAGGAAAAGATTAAATGGAAAAAACATTTGCTCATTATTAACAGTTTCAGTCAATTTTGTTGGCGTCAAATAAACTTCTTCGTCGCTAGAATCACTCATTTTAGGTTGTTCACTTGTGTTCAATTTTTTTGTTTTTAATCTAAGTTTTTTACAATATGACGTGAAAAGAAAATTCGGCACCTTGAGGTAGAAGTAAATAGTTTTAATGATGTTTTGAATTCACAAACTTAGTGAACACGATGTTCTAAATTCAATTTACTTTATCCTCTAGCCGATAAAAATAGCTTTTGCACTCATATATCGGAGAGCAAAAATACTCTTTCCGAGCTAGCGTATTCCGTTGGCTGGTTAAGTTTTTTTTTTGTTGTAGCACTGTTGTTATTTTGCATGTTTGAATATTATGAAGATAATAAAATAAAAAGAAGTAATGTTCTGTTAGCTGAATTTTCCAGTTCTGCCAGGCCAAGAGATGTCGTTCCCTGTGTTTTGCCTTCTTTTAAAATCCAGTTTGTTCTCCAAAATTAAAATGAAATTAATTGTACGGCAGCACTGCACTTTCTTTCTTTCTAAAAAGGTACAATCAATAGCACGTCAAAGCTATTAAAAATTAAAGTATATTTCTTTTCGATGCAGGCAGCGCAGGATCGGTGGTCTTGAAAATCCTTTGAGGAAGCCTTTGTATAGCAGTGGACGTCTTTCGGCTGATATGATGATGATTTCTTTAGTAGTGCAAACAATACTAATAATAAGCGTATTGGTTCGTAAAATCATTTCAAACAAAAATTTTCCGTTATATGGGGGCTTGCCATAACAATTTTTTTATAATAATTAAAACTGCTACTTGATATCACACTATGAATAGTTACTATTTTTTTTAATTTTTACCATTTTCCGTTTTCTGTAGTATGGCAACTTTTTAACGAATTTTGCCAGGATGACCATTATGCCACTTGATAGTACATTCACAATAATTGCAACTTACATGGTTTTATCACTATCATTATAGCCATTTTTAGGGTTCCGTACCCAAAGGGTAAAAACGGGACGATATTACTAAGACCGCTGTTCGTCCGTCTGCCTGTCTGTCTGTCCGTCTGTCACCAGGCTGTTTTTCATGAACCGTGCTAGCTATACAGTTGAAATTTTCACAGATGATGTATTTCTGTTGCCGCTATAACAACAAATACTAAAAATTAGAAAAAGCGAAAATTAAGGGGGGTCTCCATACAAAAAAACTACCGCCATCTAGTATGATGGTACGGAACCCTTTGTACTAGCGACAAATACTAAAAATTAGAAAAAGTTAAAAAAAGGGGTTCTCCATACAAAAAAAAACTAGCGCCATCTAGTATGATGCTATGGAACCCTTTGTACTAGCGCCATCTAGTATGATGGTACGGAACACTTTGTGTACGGTTCTGACTCGCGCTTCGCCGGTTTTTTGAGATATTTATGTTTTTAATTTTTTGTTGTATAGCAGCTATCCTTAAATTGCAACCCAGGCACATGCTGTTCAGAATCCATCGGAAAACTATCATAACACAGTTGATTTCAAATTTGATTGGATTATTGGTTTAGCTGCTAGGGAAAGCGTGGCTGACGGACGTCTTTGGAAAACATATTTTTGCTTATACTTGTGATGTAGAGACATTTTGAGTAAAATTGGAAAAACTTTTATTTCACGATTACTTTGGTCCACAGGTGGCGTTGTTCACATTATTTTATGAAATCAAAGAAGAAATTAACGTACTTGGAATAACCTCTACTTTCGCGTTCGTTAACAAAATGGAAACCGATATATTGGTAAGTAATTTACACTTGAGGCATTCTCCTTTTTTAAAAAAAATAATAATTGAACTGTTTCACAGGTATCAGCAATAGCCACACCTATTGAAGAAAGTACTGTGCTACTTCATCCCAAAACTTTTAAAGTCGTACAACCAAGCAGAGATAAAGGGTAAGACGCATTTTTATATTAGACAAGCTGTTGCCCGCGGCTTCGCCCCCGTGGATATCGAGGGTGTGCGGCTCGCGCTGTATACAAACTTTAGACTGACAATTACGAACACAACAAAAAGAATTAGCCAAATCGGTGGAGCCGTTATAGGTATCGTACATGAGCGTACATGCGGTAATGTGGTATTTTCAAAGTTTTTGAAAACTATTTCAATTTGTAGATTGGAACGAAATTTAACAGAAATATAAAATTCAATTTATTTATGTCCATTTTCTCAAGCATACCGCCAGAACGCTTCATACGATGACCTCTACGGCGTGACGTCATCTTTGTGTAAACAATTTTGACATATCAGTGATTTCGCCTTTTCGACATATTTTGGGATTTCTTTGTTGTAATATTTAGATTTTACTCATAACATACTTTATTTTCCACCATTTTTGACGTAATTCTGGTTGAAACAGCACCGTTTTAGGAGTATTTGTACGTAAAAGCATCTGCACACCAGTAATATCACATTCTACTCATCTGAGATACGAAAAGACCTAATTAATTTCAAACTCAATTCACTAAACCAGTCACGAAACTACACAAGGGTCATTTCACCTAGAACATTTTTGCTTTGTATGAGAAAATGTTGATGTATTTAGTTTTGCTATTTTACTTTAGATGGCGCCACAAGCAATTGAGATTGTTCGCTCTATCAAAAATATATTTTTATTGTTTTATAAAATTTTAAACTGGTAACTTATAATAACAATATTAAGTAATCATCAGTGGTGGCTGGTGCCTCAGACAACCGGTGATGCACTGCATGGGTTATATAAAAATAGATATAATAAGAAGCTACATTTAATTAATATTTTATATAAATTTTATGCTGCGTTCCTTGTTTGACGCAAAATGTTGACTTTTTAGTAATACAAAACTAAAATGGAGTCCAAAATATCGTTCTGAATATTGTTTTCCACATACATAAGTACCTTTGAATACTGAAGGGGTTGCTAGATGCTCCTTCATGACTCCATCCAACTCGGACACATAATCAACAAGCCCACGAAACACACCAACATTCATAGATTCACTTGCTTAATCCAGTTTGTTTTGATAATTCAAATTACTTTTAATGTATAGTATGTTGTACTCGTACTTTACAGTCAGCAACAAAATAACTCCGCAAACGCGCGTGAAAAGTGACAAAAATGTATCGTAGGATTCGTAGGTCAAGACGGGTCATTAAATGAGCCGCCCTGCGCTCGAGATTATTTCGTATTCTCTAGGCATTTTTTGAAAATCTATCCTAAAAATGCATACATTTTGTACTAAGCATCTTCCGTCTCACGCGCCTGACGGCTTACATCGTGTCTAATTACATCGCTGCATGCTCTTCACCGAGCGCAAGGCGGCCGATAAAATAAGATCTAATTCTTTTGCAGTAGAAATGAAAACAGCCTAGCTTCATTTTATTTTACTCGTAATAACAAAACATGACTGTATATGAAATAATCAGTAATGTAATTTCTGTATAGGGCAGTATGGATGGGATAGATAGATAGATAGGTATAGGTATGGGATATTGTTGTGAAAGTTTAAACTATATAGGTAGAAATTAGATACATTTTTAAAAGGTTTAAAATGGTAGTCCGGCGCCGAGCTAACTTAAGGGTCCCCAGGAGGCTCGAGTTTCCGTATAGACGTAGTTAGCTTTAATACAAAAACTACATGTCGGAAATATATTGAGTAGACACAAATCGTTGTTTATAATTAGTTTTCGATGTACTAATATACGAGTAAAACGGAAAAAAAATAAAAGATTCAAACTTTTAGTACAAAACTAATTTAGGCCTTTTAATTATGTTTCCATTTACTACGTGAAAACTAATTACAAACATCGATATGTGTCTACTCAATTATTCGCGAATTTTGGATTCCATCCGGCATGTAGTTTTTGTAATAAAGCGGAACTCGTTTGTATGGAAACTCGAGCCTCCTGGGGCATAGGAAAATACATTTATTAAACGCAACTTCACTTCATCATCTGCTCCATAGACTCATCAGCATAGTTGCTTTCTAGTTATGTCATATTTCGTTACCGTTAGATGGCGCTAGATGTATTTTTTTTGCTGATATCTCTATCTCCGGTCTATTATTTAATGAAAAAAATTTAATAAATAAATTTCTTTTTATTTTTTTGGTCAAATGGTACGTTCTTATCTTCAAATTGAAACAGTTTTGAAAAATATTAAAAAATACCGTATTTAATATTTATTTTTATTAGATTAAGTGCCACAGTTGGTAGTCACTAAAAATACTAACAAAATACCTTTGACCTTACGGTTATTAAAAAAAACACTTTTGTTCCATATACGTATTGATAAATAAAAGTGCAAATACATTTTTTTCAGTGAAATAGCGATCCCTTTGTGCCGGTTCTGGCTGTGGAGCCGGTGGCGCGGCGGCGACGCGGCGCATCTGAACACGTTCCTGTGCCTCGCCTTGCCGCTGGACGCGTGCCCCGCTAGCTCCCCCGTGCCCGTGCGGCTCGGCGCCGTTCCAGCGAGGAGGCCTATCGCGCTCATCGACCATCAGAAGAAATCTGTGAGTATAGTTTGCCACAACTTGTTTTCGTTTGCGCAGAAAAGCGCAAACCAAATTCCGACACTGATAGCCGAACTGCTAACAAGTAAGTAAGTACTTAATTAAGTATTTTTATTTGCTTTTAAACAAGGTACAGTAAGTATAATGATGTTCCTAATTAAAAAGGAATCTCTTGTTTAGGTATATACCATATTACTATAATAACATGCAAATGTTATTGTAGTAATAAATAGATAAAAACAAAAAAAAATCTTCAAATTCAATCCTTGACAATACATCATAATCTGTTAATATGTATCTTTGTTTGCATGTGCTGATCTCTCCGTGCTTGTTATGCAATCCTAGTTCTGTCCTAAAGGTTAAACAAGATGCGCAATAGCGCATGATGGGCAGCGATTATTACCGGTCGCGAACTCAATCGACTAATCACGCACAAGATTTCAAAGCCATCATTGGTAGGTAAATCGACGCTTCCCGCGCAACTGAAATCGGTGTACGAGGCAGGCATCGGGGAGAACTGTGTCAACTGTTCTACCCATGCAAAAAAAACATCATTAACAACTCTATGGGTTTGCACGTCAAACAAGTACTAAAGTTATAAACCTTTTCTTGTTAGCTACAAACCACAGAGTACAAAAAATCCACAGATCTCGTGTGTTTCACAAGGAATAGTAATAGAAGTTTATGGAACTGTTGCATAATGAGGGGTAAAAAGTGTTATAATAGTAGTTTATGGAACTGTTGCATAATACCTAATGTGCAGTTTCATACACTACTTTATCTGATCTCATACATTGAGATTGAATCAACTAAACAACAAAGATCAAAGTTAAAAGAGTAAGAAAAAAAAATCCCACGAAATTCATAGTACTAATTTAGTACAACAAAACGTGTCATAGCGCCAAATCCCAGCACATCACCGCGCTTGCGCTGAAGCGGACGCTGACACAGACAGGTAAAAACTATGCTTTCACTGATCTCAGACATTTTAAAGCAAGAATGAAAATGCAATGAATGGCGCCAAAACCTAGCACATCACCGCGCATGTGTTAAAGAGGGCGCTGTCACAGACAAGTAAAAATTGGAATGAAAACTTTTTGTAATGCCGTGAAAATGGCGCGAACCGCATGTACGTTCCAATAAATAAAAAATTGATATGGAACTTCGTTGGTGATATTAACTTTTTAACATGTATCGTAATGGAAAAAAAATACTTTATAACATTATTTTGTTAGAGAAATAATTATTTAAAGTGTTTTTTTTTTTAATTTCGGTATTGTGTTTATAAAGTATGGCAATATAAATTTGTTTTGAAGTTTATAATTCGAACTTTACGATATGCGAGTAGATAATATGATTTTATTTTAATATTTCGGTATGGTGTTTATGAGGTTTTTCAATAAAAACTTGTTTTTAAGGTTATAATTCGAATTCTACTATATGAGTGTAAATGAAATATTTTATTTTCACGTTTTTCAGGTGGCAGTTGTAGTAACGCAGCATATTTATGAGGGTCGAACTGTGATCACGATTGCTAAAGACCCATGCCCTCAATTTCTGTTGCATAACCGAACAGGTGAAAAACTGGCCGTCGCTCAACCAGTCCACAGTGATCAAGAACCTAGTTCAACAACTACTCAGGTAAGAATGTTTCAAAAATATGGAATTCTCATACAAATCGGTAACTTCATTAGCTAGATTTGTTTTTTTATTCACAATTTGTAAGCCCTCGGCATCATCTCACCTGATGGTAAGTGACGATGATGCCGAAGATGGAAGCCGGCTTACCAAGATTCCCCATCGCAATGGGGAACTGGCTATCTTCAATCCAAAACGTCAATGTTGTTAACATTGATGTTTCACTGCAAGACTTAGATAAAATGGTGGTAGCCAGCCAGGCGGGCTTCGAAAATGCCCTTACAAACCAAACCGAGTCTTATGAAGTTAGTCTCCGCCGGGAATTGAACCCGCGACGAAGAAGTTTTGGCTTGGGGTCCAGAAAAAGCCCTGCATATTCTGTTTCTACATAGCGGTTTATGTAAATTAGGAGTAAAATAGTGTGCCCATAGCCGTAAAGCCACGTCAGAGACCATATACGATAACCGGCTTGAAAACCTTCGACGGTGGGGTCGCCACTAGCCCTACGACCACCACCAATCTGGACGTAGTCCCCGTGTAGAGTATGGCCTAACCTTACCGAGTTTGGAAGAGGCCCGTGTCGCAGTAAGGATGTTATGGGTTGTTAAAGACGAGTATGCAAATAAAAGCGTAATAGAAGCGTCGGTGGCTCAACCGGTAAGGACTCAATCCATCTAACCAGAGGTACCGGGTTCAAATCTGGACGGCCAATGTACCAATGAGTTTTTCAAAAACTTACGTGCATATCATTACCGATTGCTTTAACGGTGAAGGAAAACATCGTGACGAAATCTGCACAGGCCTGCGAAGAAACTCGAAGGTTGTGTGTGAAATCGACCAACCCGCACTGGGCCCGCGTGGTCGACTAAGGCCTATTCGCCCTGATTCGGATGTATATGAGCTGATATAATAATAATAATAAATGCTTATGAAAACTAACACAAGATCGAAAGTAACTGACTTAACTCAAAAAATAAGCAGTCAGTCGCAATAGGCCGGAAAAATATATGCCCGCACTTATATTTTGGTTGCCCAGAACAGACAACCGCTAGACAAAGCGAGTTGTAAACGAAACCGCGCTTACCCAACCGTACCGTGGGACTCTTCGGCAAGATCGAAGGATAAGAGGCCAACGATCCGATGAGAAGCGATCGCAGCTCAGTGCGACTTGCGTGGTCGCTTCGAACACTTGATTGTAATGTAAAGGCGGTACTCGTGGCAGGTGGTGCCGGAGTGCGCCGGCGCGCGCTGGTACTGCGTGGTGGAGCCGCACGCGACGGCCCACTACTCGACCCCCGCGTACTGCGCGCGTCATCCGCCCGCCGCTGACCACTACCCATCTGTGCCGTTCCTTACCTTCGCCATCGTTGGAGGTATGACGATAGAATAGCGATGATGCCTGTTAGTTATTTGAGTTACTTCTTAACATCTGTCAAAAACCACATTTTGCTCTAAAAATGTTTGTAATACCCATAAACGTAGGATCTACGCTACTACGCTACATCCTAAATCTAAGGTAATACCGAGATAACGTCATATTTTCTGGCGTCATTTATGCATTCATTTTGTGATTCTGATGAATTAAAAATTGAAGACTTAATACGAAACAAAGCTAATAGGTTTTCGAAATTTTAATAAGATGGAATTTAGTGATCAAAGAGTACATAATTTATTTTATATGAAGTCATCAGTCATCATCGACGACAGCATAAATAAATCTTAATGCTTTATCAGACTCAGTTTGAGATGTTGCAACAAGCCTTCAAGCCCACAAAGCTGATTGATTCTACCGGGTCCGTAAAACATAGTGTTTTTACTATAGAGCTACGAAGGTATGAAGAAGGTATTGTGATGGCAAAAAAATCGAAGTTGAGATATTGGGTTATAGCAATATTATTTTTATATTTCCAGACGTTTTTTTTTTAATTTCGTCTTTGTAGATTTTTTTCTAGTTGCACCATAGTAAAAATCACTTTTCAATTTTTTTCGCAAAAATGGTTAAAGATTTGGATGAAACTCAGTACATTTTTATGACTTTATAAAGACAACCATAAGCTGTATTTATTTTATAATGACTTAATAAGGCCTACTGCACTGGGCAGTTCATTATTTCAGAAGAAATCTGAATAAGGTACATCCCATACAAACACAAATTATTTGTAAAATGTTAAAATCAAATCTAATACACCTCTATTAATTGCTACTAGGTGAGCGTTATGTTTATCGTTGTTTTGCGTATTCCCGATTACGCCTGATGCGAGAAAGAGAGCACGGCGTGGCTGTACAATTTATTTTATGATCATACACAGACTACCGAAATTTCAGAACCCGCGCCCCCTTCATGGTGTCCGACTAGTGTTCCAAAACTTGTTAACCCATTGAGTTGACTCGGTACATCTCTTATACGACAAGCAGAGAAATATAGATAATAGTCATTGACCATACATATTTTTAGGGTTCTTTACACCCAACGGGACCCTATTACTAAACCTCCGCTGTCTGTCCGTCTGTCAGCAGGCTGTATTTCATGAACCGTAATAGGTACAGTTAAAATTATCACAAAATATGTATTTCTATTGCAGCTACAACAAATACTAAAAATTAGTAAAAGTGAAAAAATTAGGAGGGTCTCCATACAAAAAAACGTGTTTTTAATAGGTCTTTAGAAGTATTTTTTATCTAGCTCTATCGTGAAAACGGTAATACATACAAGCGTGAAACTTGGTATGATTATACTACTAATACTGAAGTAAAATAACAAATAATAAGCACTTGCCAAGTGCGAGTCGTACTCGCGCTAAGAAGTCCGAACTGAATGACAAAAAAATGATTTTGTTGCTCGCGTTGATGTCTTTTGTTTGTAATGTGAATAGGTATCATTGTCATTATACTTTGTAGTTGTGTGGAGAGGTATGGTAGTACGGAACCCTCGGTAGTCCGACTCACACTTGGCCTCTTTTTTCTTCGTATGGTCGAAGATAATTTACTATTTTAAAATAATAAAAGAATATGGTGAAGGTCGCGGGAAGCCGCTGGACGCCGGCAGCGCAGAACCGGTCGTTATGCAAATCCTTGGGGAAGGCCTTTGTCCAGCAGTGGACGTCTTACGGTTGATATGATGAAAATATAATTACGAAGCCAATATTGTTTTGTCAGTAGAATTAATGGTACCAATTATTTCTTTAAATTTGCTTTGTAACATTGTAGAATATGACTATATCTGTCCCGTTTTATTTAATATTATAATATTGTCAAAACAGTGTACATGTTTTTTTTAATAATTTTTATTTATTTATTCTCTTATAATAACGCATATTCTGTAAAAAATTCAGATAGCTACCTATCACGGTTTAAAAGATACTGCCTTTTATAGTGATGTATAATTATAAAGCGTTCTTAATTGTGTGACCACAATGGAATATATAAATAATATATAAGAGTACTAGCTGTCCCGGCGAACTTCGTACCGCTTTACATTACCCTACACTTCACTACCCTACCCTACACTACCCTACCCTACCCTACATACACTACACTACACTACCCTACCCTACACTACTCTACACTACCCTACACTACACTACCCTACCCTACCCTACACTACCCTACCCTACACTACCCTACCATACCCTATCCTATCTCTCAAGTTGGATCGAACTGCACATGGTGTGCGAATTTTATTATAATCGGTTAAGTGGTTTAGGAGTCCATTGGGGACAAACATTGTGACACGAGATTTATATATATTAAGATAGCTGTCCCGGCGAACTTCGTACCGCCTAACATTACATTACACTGCCCTACCCTACACTACACTACCCTACCCTACTACATACACTACACTACACTACCCTACACTACACTACCCTACACTACCCTACACTACCCTACCCTACACTACCCTACCCTACCCTACACTACCCTACCCTACCCTACACTACCCTACCCTACCCTACACTACCCTACCCTACCCTACCCTACCCTACATAAGAACCTTCTCCTGACAATGACGAACTCGACAAAAAAAGAATTAGCGAAATCGGTCCAGCCGTTTAGGAGGAGTTCAATGACTAACACACGGACAGAAGATTTATATGGAATAAAATCTTTTTGTACCTATCTCTATAAATACAAACAGCTGTGTCTTAAATAAAAATGTTTTTGCATTTTATAAATAAAAAATAATCAAATCTTTTTTGTCATATGGAGGTATATACAGTTTATGAAAAGAGTTTTATTATTCTCCGAAAATGATCAAATCTTCTTATATGTTTGTTTTGACAACCGATATTGTTGCCATGGCAACCGAGCGTGAAGTTTTTTTCTTCGTTACGGAATTTCTGGATTCTTAATTAAAATTGCGACTATAATTTGAGATTTAAACTATCCTATCTCTCAAGTTGGATCGAACTGCACATGGTGTGCGAATTTTATTATAATCGGTTAAGTGGTTTAGGAGTCCATTGGGGACAAACATTGTGACACGAGATTTATATATATTAAGATATAAAACAATATGTGAAGATTGTGGTACCTACAGGTTTTAAGATTCATGAAGAAATAGTAATGTGTCTAGGAGACGTCCATTGATTACGTCAGGAGTCCGGCAAAATCTTAGAGGCGCAACGAACATCTCACGTCAACATACTCTGTAATTAGCTATTAGTAGTCGGTACTAAAGTAAGTTTGCGAAAATATACAAAAGATTAATATAATTAGTTAGAAATCTCACCAGGAGACTAGGGGAATGCAGTTTTCTTAAAAAGACGTTACGTAACTAATGGACGTTCCCTTACTATTCCGCCTCTAATCTGTACCTTTATGGATACAGAAGACTCTGAACTGTCAGAGTGGTGCCAGCCAGCGGCCGCTGCGGAGGGCGAGCAGCTGGTGCAGCTGGCCCGCGGGTTCACCATCAAGATGCGCACGCGCATCCACCCTCACTCTACCCTTATCGAGCTTCAGCCTATTGACGAGGTTTGTGTGTTATTCAAACTAATTGTGACAGCAATTGAAGCAAGAGACTGCCCAAGACGAGCAGCCAAAACGATAATAAAAAATGTATAAATGCGAGTAATTTTGTCAACCAAAAGATGAACGACGAGATTTTATATATTCAGAAGGGGATTCCGTCCGTTAAGGTAGACTACTTTCTTATAGTGAGATTGAAACAAATATAGGGTAATTTTCATCTTTTTAGTTTCTGTTAATTAACTCCACTTCTTCAAGAGACATTGCTTCTTTATTTTAAGACATAAAAGCTCGCCGATATCAATTGTCTAGCTATCAATAATGGAGAATATCAATATTGTCAATAGGTTTTAACTGGCATTGAAACATAACTCGTTTTGGTGGTTAGATCACGTACATCAATAACGCTAGTTCTTGTTTCACATTAATCCATGCAGTAGTAATTAATGAGCATTTAATGACGATTATACACTTAATTAAAGTTTCACGACTTGGTCTTTTACTGAACCAAATGATAGGGTACTCTTTTTATGTGTCATGTCATTTGTGGTTGTAAGATCAAGAAGCTTTCAATACATAGGTTCGTAAATTTAAAATTACAAAGACTTTCCAGAATAATTTTGAATTAAGTTTAAAACATTTTGTCCCGTAGCGCGATATATCAGCCAGTGACATACGAAATCGCTTGCTGGGCTCCATCAGCTCCGATGATGTCATCCGGTCGACAACAATTTCAGTAAGCTAAATTGTATCTACTACTTTAATCTTTTCATGATAACCATTAATATTTTTATATTAGGTCTTTACCTATGAGATTGCCGATTCTAAAAAAAAGTTTATATTAAGAACAATAGTTATTAAAACAAAATTTATTCTAAATGTATTCTCAAAATAGCATTAGACTATTAGTAAACATATGCCTATTGTTTACATATTTTGAGAGCAGAGTGGCTTTAACCCCATGAAGTCGGGTTTTTTCAGCTGTAAAAATCGCCTTTATGTATACACATTTTTAAATTTTAAAGCTCTAGAGTTATCGCAGCAGTATCTTCGTTACTAATGTACTAAGATTTCGTCACTTTCAGGAAAATTCAACAAAATTAACTAGTCTAAAAAATTGCCCGATCTGACCACTAAGAAAACGCCTTTGTTCCATTCAATGGTACATAGCTCAAGGGATTGGAACATGAAAGACATGGCACTAGTTACTAAAAAAAGACCATAAGTAGTGTCACCTTAAGGTCAATAATAAAAAACAATAACTGTTTTATTGTCAATCAAATTGGGATTGAACTTCAAAAACTGAATCGGCAATTTCATAGGTAAAGAAAGACCTATTATGACCAATATACTTACTTAATACTGAATTTTATTTTCTTTTAGAAATCTTCGGCGAATCGACTCGAGCACTTAAAGCGAACTAACGCTGATAATAAACGTAAGCTTGTACATATATTATTTTTATTTTTCTTAAAATTGCTTTAAAAATCGTTAAAAAATCAAATTATCAGTTTCTAATTATTCGTGAATAGTTAAGAATTTTAACAAATAGTTTATCTTTATTGCAGTGTCATAAAACCTATTATAGTCTTTTTTGATTTGGGTTCTCTTTTATCAGTACTCTCCTTATACAGTCTGTAACAAAATTGGTGTATGTCCCGTTAACTGGGACTTCTAGTCATCATACTAAACAGCTTTTGATCTATGACTTTGCTCAAATCGCAGAAGACATATCTCTGCATCTTCAACACGTTTTGAGCATGTTTATTTTTCTAGCACTTTCCACTTTATTACAATTACCACTTGTCTGTCGATTTCCGAGACCCGGAATAAAAAATACTTAATTTACTATATAATTATTTTACTATTTGTCGAACTACCGGGAGCCGGAAAAATTACGGTGGGTCAAATTAGTGCCTAAAAATACGCCAAAGATTTAGAATGTATATCGACATGTATCGAAGCAGACTACCTCTGTGACTAATCCTTTTCCACACTGACAATATAAAATATTCAGAGAAACTTCACTTAAAATTCGGTTATCGTACTTCAAGGTCGCGAGTGTGTCATTTGTTTTGTTGTTTTCTTTGTTATTTTGTTGTTTTATAGGTGTTATAAGTTTTTATTGTATTATAAACTTACTTAGGTATAAATTACAGTAATAGAAAAGTTCACTAATACTTTTATTTTTAACCAAGAAATGTAGTTTTTTTTTAGGTACCCCATAGTAAATATAAATATTATCAATTATCATAACATTAAGGTAAAAACAATGAAAAAAAAAATAGTTAAACACCCTAATTAGAATAATATTTAAATAGAAACACATTATATTTTATTTAGATTCACAGAAAATCCATTAACCCAGAACCCTGTCTGTCGCATTTCCGGCTCCCTAATTACAGCTTGACAGGTAAGAGGTACTAGGTACTACTTATTTATTTTCGAACAACGATGGTTTCGAAATGTAACTCCATTTAACAGATACCTGTATCGTGTGGGTACCATTTTTATATATCTTTGGAACATGTTTTTGGGGTTTACTTCTATCTGTTTTAACGTCATTGTATATCATCACTGTTTGTGTTCTTTCAGTAAAAGATACAATTATTTTTCAGTACTGTCGACTAGAAATGATTTATCTCTGAGTGAAAAGGAAGAGAACACCGTAGGAGGGTTACTAGAAATATTTTCTGAGCCTAGTCTAGCGGCTTCGAATATGTTCAATCGTGAAAATACACTAACAACAGATGAAGAAAATTATATTCAAGGAACAGAGGAAAGTAAAAACGAAGACGATATTGAAGCGGCAAAAGGTAATAATAACCCCCACAGGCCCACAGTGCAATGGGATTCTTCTGTCTTCTGCAGTGTATTATAATAATATGTAACTATATTCTTATTTTACATAGTAATTTTCCACGAGAAATGCTCTTTTAGTAAATTCATAATAGTTTACCCGGCTGTCCAAGAAGGGTGTAGTTATGTATGTCTGTTTCTTTGGTTAAACCTGTAGCATAAAAAGCTAGATAGATTTAGGAGCTTAAGGGCTTAAGGGGTAACTTCATTAACGAAATTAATTTTCTGCCACACGGTCTATACTTTCTAGCTTAGCCACAAAAAAAAACATTAACTAATACGCTTACTTAGCAAAGAGGTATCAGAGTTGATGAAAAATTTAGAAATAAAAGAAAAATGGCGAAATTTCATACATCTTGGGTTCTTACCATCAGGTGAGATGATGCCAAGGGCATATCAATTGTGAATTTGTAAAAATCTACTTATGCTTATTCACGGCCACGGGATATGAATATGCTTGCATTTATTAGTTATTCGATAGACTAAGGATAAAAGTACAACAGTCTTTCTATAAGTTGGGGTTAAAGAGATATCAAGTAATGGTTCATAGGTACTAACGTTTATCTTATTTAGGCTACAATTAAACAAATGGTATAAGAAGATTATTGCAGTGACAATAGAACTTAGCATAGACTTTAAAGTATCCCCTTGTTAGTCTCCGACTATTAAATTATTAAAAATTTGGTCATCTTTGATAGTTAATAACATTGACTGACTCGGTGTCTCAGTGGTTAGTGCTCTTGACTGCCGATTCGAGAGTTGTGGGTTCGATCCCCACCCAGGGCAAACATTTGTGTGATGAGCAGATTTGTTTGCTCTATGTCTGGGTGTTAAATATTTATATATGTATGTATTTAAACGTATATAAGTATTTCTATCAGTCTCTGGTTCCCATAACACAGGGAATCCTACTTTGGGGCCAGATGACCATGTATGATTTGTTTATTTATTTAATTACTCCCAACAGAACTTATTAAAAATTAAGTCATTTATGATAGTTTTTAGTCATTAAAAACATTAAGTCCAGCAATATTTATTTATTTACTCCCAACAGAACTTATTAAAAATTAAGTCATCTATGATAGTTTTTAGTCATTAAAAACATTAAGTCCAGCAATATTTATTTATTTACTCCCAACAGAACTTATTAAAAATTAGGTCATCTATGATAGTTTTTAATCACTAATAACATTAAGTTCAGCAATGGTTATTTACTTCTATTTACTCCCAACAGAACTTATTAAAAATTAGGTCATCTATGATAGTTTTTAATCACTAATAACATTTAGTTCAGCAATGTTTATTTACGTCTATTCACTCCCAACAGAACTTATTCAAAATTAGGTCATCTATGATAGTTTTAAATCATTAATAACATTAAGTTCAGCAATATTTATTTAATTACTCCAAACAGAACTTATTCAAAATTAGGTCATCAATAATAGTTTTTAATCATTAGTAACATTAAGTTAGCAATAGTTATTTATTTATTTCCAACAGAACTTATTAAATATTAGGTCATTTATGAATTATGATAGTTTCTAAGCAAAGTTTAGCAGTATTTTTTTAATTACTCCCAACAGCTAGAAAAAAAAAAAAAAGACGTGTGGCACTCGGGGACTGCCGCGGTAAAGCTATTGCATAGCATTTTGTATCAACTTATGCAATTATAATTATTTATTTATTTTATTCATGCAGTATTTCTTTTTCTTTGATATTAATTCAAGTTACACTTTTTGAGCGTGGTGACCGATAAGAAAACAATTTTTTCTTTTATTAAATAAATAACAATATTTAGAAGTGATTATCGAATTTCGCGCGATGTACATTTATATAGATATAATATCATATATACTTTCTCTGCGCGGCATTCATGTGCATTATCTATACACCAAAAACAAAGGTACTGAATAGTACACGTGCTTGGTTTGATATACATAATGAAGAATGAATTTATTTATATATATATTGAGAATCTAAATTGAGAATTTAAACTATACGCGTGTGTGTGTTTGTGTGTATAAAAGAGGGCTACTTTTAATATCGCTCATTTTAATATCAAAAATTTAGGTCACCTTTATAGCAGTATTATATTTTCAATTCAAAATTAATACTGCATTTGTGATAATAATAAAATGTATGTATATAGAGTACTCACTCATTTTCTTTCACTATTTTTTCGTGACTTTCTTCATTAATAATAAATGCACTTTGTTCATTCATATTTATTATTTATTTTCGCTTAACCGCGCTTTTTTACATCTTTGTTTTTTTTTAAGCAATGGTAGTTGGAACTATACAGCCAAATATGGAATAAAATCTTTTTGTACTTTTTTTTTAAGCAATGGTAGTTGGAACTATACAGCCAAATATGGAATAAAATCTTTTTGTACTTTTTTTTAAGCAATGGTAGTTGGAACTATACAGCCAAATATGGAATAAAATCTTTTTGTACCTCTCTCTATAAATACAAACAGCTGTGTCTTAAATAAAATCTTTTTGCATTTGATAAATAAAAAATAATCAAATCTTTTTTGTCATATGGAGGTATATACAGTTTATGAAAAGAGTTTTATTATTCTCCGAAAATGATCAAATCTTCTTATATGTTTGTTTTGACAACCGATATTGTTGCCATGGCAACCGAGCGTCAGGTTTTTCTTCGTTACGGAATTTCTGGATTCGGTCCCCGCGCTCAAAGCCTGCGATAAAATCTATGCAATAGCTTAAAATCTATGTATCTAAGTAAGTCTAGTTAGGTTGTACCCACTTTGCCGTTCTTCTTTGGGTTGATATGGGAGGTAATTTATTACGATTTTTTTCTAGAATAATGAACTATCCATTCTAGTGGGCTGTATTAAACTAGATATGAGTCAAATCACAGAAAAAACATAATATTTCCATTTATAGTAATAATAAGAGAAATTCGTTTCGTTCGCCAATAACCTGACTATGGGCTTATTCAGATGTCTTTGGCTACATTTTCTGTGAAATCTTAGATATTGCACTATTTTTAAAATAAACACGGAACACAATAGACAGCTAAAATACCTTAATAGGCGAAGAATATTCAAGTTACTGGCTTATCAATTGTGGATAAAAAAAATAAAAAAAAAATATACATGAATTCCTCTAAATTATAACAACAAGCGGTTATAGGTTCTCCTATCATTTGACTCTAGCGCAACGTAGTTCAGCGTTGTTTTAATTTCTCGACCCCCGTAGTTCGGTACGTACGTACGTAGGGTAGAGGAAGTATTGTTATTGCGAAAAAAAAGCTTTTCCAATTTTCGTGAAAATGTGTTCAATAAAGTTCAAGTTCATTTATTTCTAAGCAACATACATTGCGTTGAAAAATTTTATAATTGTAATATTAAAAATCATTACACAAACCGAATATCTCAATTCCGTCCGTGCGTGCGTCCGTCCGTCACGCTTGGTTCTGGAGGCTATATCTTTAGTCCGATTGGGAACAACTTCAGAGTTTTAAATTATTTCCTCGAGTGATTATTAAAAGTTTCTTCGTACCGTCAAACCGAAGAGTAGCTGTCATACAACAAAATACTGAATTTTTTTTCTTCTCAAAAACGGCTCTAACGATTTTGATGAAACTATTCATGTCGGAGTTGCTTTACATAATAATACCCATTGGTCTGGGAAAAATCGTGTTTGTATGGTTCTCCTACAAATGAAATTGAAACTTGCGATTTACTCACAAATGTTTGGAGCTATTGAATTGTCATGTGTAATGAATAAGTATATATTTGGCCATGCAATATGAATTCATAAAAAATATATTTTTTTTAAATCCAATTTAGATATAAAAAGAAATTTTAAAAAAATTTAGTGCGGGCTGCCGTACAATTTATTTGTTACTGAAGTTGCCTCCTTCAAAAGTTGGGTTTCAGTTATTCAATTCATTTTTGATTGAAACAGAATCCTATCCACAACAGGTAGGTACATCTTGTTTTATTTTGTTATAGTTTTAGAGGAAGTTGTTATAAAGGAGCACGGATTACCCAATTATCAGTCAATTGATCAAGCAACCGATTCTTCTGAAGCTGGTTTTGTGCTACCGTACAATAGCGATCTAGGTAAGTTGAAAGACAGATTTTGACATGTAATTCAGGACCTGACTGCATTCCTGTAGGAAAGTCCCCGTATGCAGAATTTTTTCACAGGAAAGTTTAGTAAGAGTCTTTTTAAGTATTTAAGACATATCCGCCACACATTTTACAGCTATGACTTTATAAATTTTTTGTAGGAAAAAATGTTTTTCTTTAGAAACCTTTCGAGTGGATATCATATGAAAGACTCCATAAGCTGAATCCAAAATTATACCACACGAATACATTTGAGCCGGTTGTTTCGTAAGAGTTAAAAAAAATCAAAACACACCAAGTTTGGACTCCTCCTGACAAAAAACGGCTAAATGATTTTCTCTCAAATGTACGCTGAAAGACCCGTTATTCTGCTTCTGTAAGTTGTAAGAATTGATATTTTTCGAATTTATTTTATAACGTTAGATATGACGATATAATGAGTCATTAAGCGTATATTTAAAAAATTGGCTGATATGTGTAATGATGTGGTATTTTTTTTGATTGGTACACTCTTAACACCTCACATCTTGAAAATCAATGAACCTATTTTGATGAAACTTGCACTGGGAACAAGTTAAAAGGTGTTTAATCCAATAAAAAAATATATTGCATTTAAAGTTTTTGAAAATTACGTGAATAAACATACATACATACAAACTATTCGTAATCGAACAAAGAAAGGCGCTTAATCCAATAAAAAAAGAATTATTGCATTAAGATTTCTAGTTTCTGAGAAATACGTGGACAAACATACATACATACAAACTACTCGTAATCGAATAAAGAAACGCAACATATTAACGTTCATATGTTTTTTCGCTCGCTCCGGTAGGGGTAGTGGGTACCTTTTTCAGCGTAATTGTGACATGGCGATTACTCTGAAAGTATTTATTGTATTGTAATGATTCAAATGTCGAAATATGCGTATTGGCAAGGGCTTTAACATAGAAATTTTTTTTTTGAAAAATTAACAAAAAATCTTTAATTTTTCCTCGACTTTAATCAAGAAAGGCCTATATCTTAAAAACCAATTGATGTAATTGAAAGATTCAAAAAACACCTAGAGGTGTGATATCATGATACTTTTTAAATGCAATAAAAATAAAATTGGTTATAAACAAGGGTAGATAGTGTGTACATTATGTAGAGTGCGGAAATCGATTTATATAGAAAGTGCCTGTTTATATTGGTTTTGTTTTTAATTTAACAAAAAATTAAGAAAAAATATTTTTTTTGAGTTAATTTTCAATGTAGGTCATGCAATGCATGATAACTGTGTTTTCTCTAAATACAACAATTTGCTTAAGTTTTGTTTTCACGATAATAGTCAACACGGACGTAGTTAGTGTCATAAAAAAGATGACCGTGGTCCTAATCCACAAATTATGAAAACAATCGTCCGTGTGAGCTTGGATCATTGACATATTATATACTACGAGTAGCTCGCTGGCTTGCATATGTCGCAGGCATACTGTATGATTCTTCATTTTACATACGATCAGACAAATTATATAATGGCGAGGGCGGGGAGCCTTGCTTCGCGAGGCTCTTTGACAGTTAAATCTATCGAACATGACCGAACCTAACAAAGCTCACTTCGCGAGCTCATTTGATACCTTCTTGATAGGTTTCTGAAGGAAAAAAATCTTTGAAGATGGTGTTTGAAACCGGTCGCTGACAAATTATAAATGCAATTTTATTTGTTTCATGTGGAATTACTGTAGATATATACCAACATGTGTGATATAATGTTCCACCAAGAACCTACAATCAAAAGTATCAACAATCTTTAATAAACTTTTCTGAAAATAAATTCTCCATACGAACTTTCCCACAGGACTGCAGTCAGGTCCAGGACTAATAATTGTAAACTGTTGCTAAAGATATTTGAGAACCAAAGATACAAAATGTATTATCGATAGTTTAGTGTTATTTAAGTAAGATAGGCTTGGTCGAACGTTGTATATATTATTTATGATTTCAGAGAGAGAGTGCGTTCGATGCACAATGGACAGCATAGTTATTGAGATGAGTGTGACAAGCGAGACTGAGCCTCTTGTTGCTGTGCACGTAGATCGCGTTGCTCTTTGGTGCCTGTCACAACGCAAGGTACGCATAGTTTTAATGCTCTAGTTACTAGTATATGCAGGGTGTCCCAGCGCTATGGGCGGTGGAGAGGAAGCACCTACTTTAAAATAATATCACCAGGAAGTGACCAGCAAACAGATCACAATTTTTTCTATGGGTAGGGCATTGTTGTTTGACCTGGAGTCAGCCATGGCGTTGTTCGTTTGCGATTATCGCAAAGAATCCACTTTTCGTCACACGTCACAATTCGGTCCAAAATCCCTTCAATTCTGAACACGTACAATAAGGAAAGGCAAAGCGTGCTTCTATGTGCAGATAAGTCAAATGATAAGGCACCCACTTTTTAAGTTTTTTTTGTTTATTTATTTTACCGATTAAATTGGTCAATATTGTACCTACAATATTAATGATTAATTTATGGTAAGGTAACGTACTGCTTATTCCTAATTTGGTAGCTTGAAACCGATCGGCTTCCACATTTACTTTCAATCATTGTTATTTACCTTAGTCGCTGGTCTTCCCGTGGTTTGTTCTTCAAGTCTAAGTTTCCACTTCGAAAGCGGTTAAAACAAAAAGGTGCTGTTCTTCCCTTGGTTCATTCTTCAAGTCGAAGTTTCCACTACGAAAGCGGACGCACAGTGTGTTCATTAGCGGGATCCTCTCCAAACACAGCATTGCTATCGCGAGCTGTTTTGGCTGGGTTAGTTCTACGTCGGAACTCGCATTCGAAAATTACTCTAAAATTTTTATTTATCAAACAATCAAATGTCACATATTATTTTTAGTTAAGTATGTTATAATTATCGTGTAAAAAATGTTTTACTCTGCAATCTCACAACATGCAGGCTTAATATTTATTTAAAGTGGCCAGAACGTTGAAACGGCAATTTCTTATTTTGACCCCTCTTAAGTGATCTAAGTATAAACATAATTTTTGCTAGCTTTTAGTGTTTATTTCATTTAAAAATAAGTAGAACTGAATTCAAAGAAGCTGTGAATCGAACCTGCAAAATGTGTACCTAACATACTTTTGCAGTTCTATTCCCGGCAAGGGATTTAATTATTTTCAGTTTTACTTTGTTTTTAAATATACAAAGTAAAGCCTTCTTCTTCTCAATATTTTAATATATCTATGTGTAATATCACAAGGAATCCGATTCGTTTGTCACATACCTAGTAGTTATAGTTTAATTTAAGCCTTGCCCTTATACCACATGACCTAGACCAGGTGTCGTGTATAATCTCTTGAATTTTAGGGCAATTACGATGTTACGGTTAATTTGTAAATACTAGGTCCAAACTATTATCTGTGATTTGATTCCATCTTATTTTTAACTCATCATTTCAGCATACTAAAACTATCTGTTCTATTATGGGTCTTCAAGTCGACAACCTACAATACGAGAGCGGTCAGTTCGACTTCGCCGTGGTGGCGACGACGCGCCGCGCCCCGATGCCCACAAACGAGTGGCCGCCTCTCTTTAACATGTTCGTCGATAATGATCAATTTAGTATAAAGGAGACGCTTGCGAGATTTTTGTTAACTGTTTGTTATGATAAATGGTCAGTGGCGCACCATTGTTTCCACGGTAAGTGGTTCGGTTTCTTGGTTCTAATTAATAAATTAGCTTCACAGTTATTTATCTATCTGTAAATTTTCAATAAAATTATATGTTGTTTATGCGCAACCCTTTGATTATATGTTTTGCTACACTTACTACGCATTTGTCATTCCCATCGTTTATTTCAGAGCTTACAGAACTTGAGGTAAGGCTGGGTCCGCTGGCACTATACGTGGAGGATGCATACATAACAGCTCTGATCGAGTTTTTCCGGTTGGTGGTGCCGGAGCCGCCGTCGACGACGCCGCTTTTAGCTGAGGCACGCGTATTGCAGCGTCCCCTACGACTGCGACTCCTGCATATAGAGCCGATAGAACTGACTCTCACACTACACACTGCCGTAAGTAACAACAGCAAGGTTAAAGGCTACACGGCCGAAATAACTCACCTTAACAATGCACACTGTCATAATTATGAAATTTATAAGATATAATGGGGCTCAAGTCCTGTCAGAATTGAAACTACGGGGATAAAAAAAGGCTCAGTAGTTCCATTAAAGGAACTGCTAAAGGAATACTGAAAACAAAGAACCACCACACAGCACACTGCCTTAAATGACAACAATAAAGTGTCATAATAATGTGTCTTAAGTGCTGATGGATCTAACCAATCCACATTTGCTTGTTGGTTTACAATGCAAAACGTTAAGGAATGTACGTAATTCATTGCCAGTGTCTGTTTTTCCCGAGTACTTTAATGTAGCGATCTTAAAAGCGACAGTGAATTATTTGGGACTGCGTGTTCTACATGGCGCGTGTGAGATTAGATTCCGGGTAGGTGAGGTGAGGAAGAGGGATGAGGGGTCTGATCCGCTCAGACCGTACTTACGAAGTGCGACCACAACAAATAAGCATTAAGTAGTTACAAAACAGTGTTGGAATAACTGTATGCTGCGTGCCATTTTCATTGACAGTATTTAAAGTAGAGGGGTAAGGCAATTAAAATCTGTAGTTCATGAGGAGTACCTGGCATGCCTTTTAAGTTCTGTCGTTTCCATATTTCCCCGCAATTTTAAATTTGGAACTGTTCTATATTCGAATGTGTTTAAATTTTGAATCTCAAAACAGTTAAAAGTATTAGGATTAATGCTATTGTTTAGTCACAGCGTCGATTGGAATCTGTCAGGTTACGTACGAAAATGAATCTTTCTAAGGAAAATGTACGTGCAATAATTTTCTACAACTTTAGAAGAGGCCTGACACGGCTTTAGTGTTTTGAAGAGCTAACATCTGTGTTCAGTGATAAAGCCCCATGTCTGCGGACTGTCGTACGCTGGTATATAGAATTCCAGTGTGGACATACTAGTTTTAGTGACAAATCTCGCGAAGGATGCCCAAAATCCGCCTTCACTGAAGATAACATCATTGCTGTGTAGGGTTTTCGGAACCGGGTACCCGGGTCGGGTTTACCCGGGTATTTAAGTGTTTTTAAACCCGGGTAATATTTGACGACAAACCCGGGTACCCGAGTATCACAACAAAACATTTTTTATTGACAAAAAACGCCAGATGTTAATTAGAAAGCAAAAAATCTTAATACTATTAGTTGCCCAAAAGCCTAGTAGCCAGGTCCGTTAAATTTTATTAAAAAGTTGTCAATCAGCTGGCGATTTGGCGAATTGAGGTTATGTTATCAATTTTGGTCGGCGACTAAGATGTGCAACATATAGTAAGTTGCATTGCATTATAGATCAAGTTTAAAATAAAGTGATTATTTAAGCCTTTAGTTTTTTTCATTAAAAGTTTATTTAAGACAACTATTCGCCGAATGTCGAATAATAGACATTATTATTCGGTATTCGACGAATAGCAAAAAAATGACGATCAATGCCGAATACCGAATAATAGCGACTATTCGCGGCAACTCTACTTATTTTATAAATAAAAAATAATATTTAATGACAGTCACTTCACTAAAGTAAAAAAAATGTGATTTGAAACCTTGATCTCCTATTATTATTGTTCCTAAAATATTTTGTTTTTAAGTTGATTGATAATTTTTTCATAGATTATTTTAAGTTTAACAGGAATATGTTTTGTTTTCTATTTGTTTTGACATTTATTTTCTAGTTTTACTTTATTGAACGTACGTTATGTTCATTATTTTTATTTGTTTTTGCACTCACAACAAACAACAAACAATTGTTTGCGCAACAAACAATATTGGTATAAATAACCAAACTATGTTCGTTCTTTTGTTTTCAATATTTTCACTTTGATTTTGTTAATTTTTTTTTATTCCTAATAAAAATAAGCATACTGCGACCAATTATGCGTTGTTTTTCTTGAAAAAAATGAGATACCCGGGTACCCGGGTATCAAAAAATTATACCCGATACCCGGGTACGAAAAAAATCCGGGTATCCGAAAACCCTATTGCTGTAAGACAACTAATTCTCGAAGATCGTCATGTGACGTATCGAGAGATAAAGACTATTAGGCATCTCAGGGACAACCATTCAGAAGATATTGCATGAAGCGCTTGGTGTGAGAAAGCTAGTTTGCCGTTGGATACCGCATCTGCTTTCCGACGATCACAAGGCTGCCCGCGTCATATGGTGTAAGAAAACTCTGCAAAGGTTCAACCGAGGAGTCAAATCACGACTGCAAATCAATCAAATCAGTGGTGACGAATCTTGGATCTATGCCTACGATCCTGATTCCAAACAACAATCTGCAATCTGGGTCTTTCAAGACGAGCTAAAGCCGACTAAAGTTGTTCGTTCTCGAAGCACTTCAAAGAAGATGGTGGCCACATTCGTTGTAAAAACCGGCCATGTTGCGACTATTGCACTGTTAACGGTGGAACGGTTAACGCAGAGTGGTATACCACAGTTTGTTTACCACAAGTCATCGCCAAACTTCGAAAATCTAACTCAAAGCGACGCATCATCCTGCACCACGACAACGCAAGCTCACACAGCGCTCGTCAAACGATTGAGTATTTGAAGCAGGAAAAAGTAGAAATTCTTGACCATCCTCCATACAGTCCTGACCTAAGCCCTAACGATTTCTTTACATTTCCTAAAATTAAGAAAAGTCTTCGTGGTCAATAAATGTCCCAGTCCGGTGAAGAAGCAGTCGACGCTTTCAAGTCAGCCATTTTGAACACCCCCACCAGCTTAAAACACTTTTCCATTCGCTCAAACCATTAATAACTGGTTTGAGCGAATGGAAAAGTGTTTTAAGCTACGTGATGAATACTTTGAAAAACAATAAAAAGTACTATAAAGTTCTAGTTGTGTTTTTTTCTTCAAACGACAAAACTTAAAAGGCAGCCCTCGTATCCGTGCCAACTGTTTACTCTCTACAGTGCTTCTGGTTATTTTGCAATCCATCATTTTGAACAGTTGCTTTGACCTACTTTACTCAAATAACGATGAAGGTAAGCTTCATGGTTTCTTCATATTTCTTAGATATAATATTAATATGAGTCTATAATGTCATGTCCAGGTGCGGATATACATAGCCCTGGACCAGAGCCCACTGAATCTGAGCGCATTCAAGCTGCGCGACGTGATGACGTCATCGGAGCGTTTGGCTCATGCGCTGACGGTGCACTATCTCTCAGCTGCTATACTTGGAGCAGGTATAAAATAGCGATTATTTACAATAATTAACTTAAACAGGATGTTGAAGCTTAGGTCACCAATTCAAATGTAATCGATCATTGATCAAATCAATTTGCTGACTAGAAAGAAAACGGGTGGTACCTGATCTAGTTGTAAATAAAGTTTTAACGAAACAAAGCTGCACAAAGGTCAACTCATTTAAGCAATCGCTGGTGTCAGCTCTGTGTTCCATAATATCTCCGCTTAAACTATTCTCGTAGATATAGAACCTTATTTCCAGTAAATCTATTTTTAATTATTTCTGTATATCGTCACACAAATATTTTTACAGGTTGGGTAGTTGGTGGTTTGGAACTTCTTGGCGCACCAGGAGCCCTGGCAGCTCGAGTGGGAGGCGCCACCGGTGGAGTCAGGGGCATTGCCTCGGCTGCTGCAGCTGCCTTACTAAGGTTAATGTAGTTGTTTATGAATTCATTTCAGTGTACTAAAACCAATTGTAAATGCATGTTTCCAAATTAAATAAACTGTACTCCCCGCGGAAAACATACCTCATACCTTGACATATTAGTAAAATTTCTCGATTACGTAAATTTGATAAATAAGGTTAGCCCTAAAAAAGTATGACGTATACTATGACGCACCAACGAGTCGTCAGGGGGAGTACGCTCAGCTGGGCAACTTCTATGATTAAAAATGCATTCATTGTGAGGTAAGAAGTAGAGCACTCTTTATTTTACATCCAAAAATTGGGCTCTGTCGGCTGACTGATTATTGGTTTGTGAATTATCAGATTAATCTAATATTGCAGTCTTGCTTGTGAAACGAACACTCAGAAAAGGGATCTCTGCCCTGGCTCGCGGTCACGAATAGAATGCGACTCAACTGTTTCAGAAAAGCTTTCGAACGACCTATTAGTTTTAATGTAAACTTAGCTTTTTAATATGACCCGCGGAAAGCAAGATTGCAAAGGAGGTGCGAGCTCGTGAAATGTAAAGCTATACGATCTTTACAATACCTACCTGTCATGTATCATTTTTATAGTTGACCCAGATATACTACATATGGTTTATTTAAGGAGTTAATAAGTTTTGTAAATAATGAAAATTTGAACAATAATGTAAGCGTCATTAAAAAAACCTAAACACTCCGGGAGTGCCGACAGAAGTGAAAACGTAACTTGTACACCAATGGTTTTTTTTATTCCTTCATAATCGTAACGTATCGTATCTTTTTATAAAGGTAAGAAAAGTTTAAAAGATTCGGTAACAGGTAATGGTAAGGTGTCTGGAGTTCAATAGTTTTTCCCCATCTCAAATACAGTTTTATACGTTTCGTTCCTGGTGCCCAAATGGGAGGAATATCAAGGATATTTAGAAAATAAAAATCCATAAAAGGTATCTCGCAAATAATTTTAAATATCCGCGTGCAAAATTGAATCAAAATCGGTCTAATAGTTGACAGACATAACACACACAGACACACACATACATTTTTTGAAGTGAATCTTCTTGAGGCGAATTGGGCATTTTTTGAGATGGGGAAAACACCAGTGAACTCGCGACACTGTAACCGACACCTTGCCAGGAACACTCGCAGGGTCAAAACTTTGTCAACCTAGTCTTTCGCCAGGAACACTCGGAGGGTCAAACTTATAAAACTGTAAAAAGTTTTCACTTCTATCGGCACTCCCGGAGTTATGTTTTTATTTTTTTTGGAAAACTTTTGTGATAAGAGTACATTTTCGATAAAATTCGTAATAGGTTTTTTTCAGATAATCAATCACATAGTAACATCAATTTCTATTATCTCCTTCGTCGCTTGATGGTAAAAAAAAGTCAGGCTCGAGTAGAAAAGAGTGTATTTAAAGTTACGATTCGAAAATCTGTTTCCCTGGAAGTCGCTCAATAATAGATTGCAAGATTTGACGTACATGTACAGACATATAAATAAATAAACAAATAAACAGATACGTCGTGAAGTTTTTTTTACATAAGGAGTTCACGGGTTCGATTCCCGGTGGAGTCTAACTTTATGACTCGGTTTGGTTGGTGGAAAGGCATTTCCTCAGCCTGCCTGGCTAGCTAACGCCATCTTATATAAGTCTTGCCGCCAAACAGCATTGATGTGTTCCGGCATGAAGATAAGATAGCCAGATTCCCATTGCGTTGGGGTCTCATGGTAAGCCCACCTCCATCTTCGTTATCATCGTCACTTACCGTTTAGTAGGTACGCTGGAGATTGTTAAATTATGTTTATTTTTGTGATTTTTACATCTTTTTTGTGAATTTTATACGCCTCTTTATCAGATCTCTGAGCGCGTGGGCCGGCTCGCTGGCGAGGAACCTGGACATTCTTGCGGGAGACGAGGAGCATGCGCGCCGAGCCGCCGCAGCCCGCCGGCGGCCCCCGCACAGCTTCGTCGAAGGGCTCGTCACTGGCATGACCAACTTCGCCATCAATATACTCGGTGAGGCTAGTTACACACACATGCCATTTTGGCCGGCCCGTTACCTTCATTATTATTACATCAGCTGAAAGACGACAACTGCAAGACAATGGACTCCCCCTCTTTTGGTGCGCGTTCACCACTCGAGAACTTCAATGCCCCAACGAGCTATGTGCCCCGTCCACTGCCACCATTACCTTACATAGCTATTTTACTCACTATACGTACATAAGAAAAGCGGTGTATGCGAATCGAAGGTGAATGATATGCGATTTTCTCCACCCGCTGAGTGCCTGTTAACTCAACTGGCTTGTAGTTTAGACAATGACGTACATCGCTCTCTCCCGTAATAATCCCGATTACTCTGTCGTTAAAGACTGGATGAAAACGGCATGTTATAGAAGCATTTGGGGTCATTGACCTTAATTTTGTTGACGTCGTAAATCAAATTTAGCCAGGTAGGTACCCAATTATCTCCTAAACTTTAAGGCTGGCCTGACAGTATACTTACTTTATTAATTCTATATTTGGTTATCATCTTTAATCGGAAGAAAATAGGTGATAGATATTAAATTACCTGCAAGATAAGTACTAGCAATAGTACAATATTGCTGCTACCTAAAATTGACAATTCCGCCGGGGCATCATTATCTCCACTGCTAGACAAAGACCACCCCTTCATATCAGCTCATACACGTCCCCACCGAGGGGCTCGAGCCTATCCTGAATTAGGGCGATCGGACCTTTGTTGTTGATAGACTTCACACACAACCTTCGAGTTTCTTCGCAGGCCTGTGCAATTTTCTTCACGATGTTTTCTTTCACCGTAAGAGCGTCGGATAAACGTACATATGAAATCTAAATTCGAAAACACATTGGTACGTGGCAGGATTCGAACCACGGCCTCCCGGACAGGAGGTAGCGGCCGTAACCGTTACGCCACCGACGACCGAAGCCAAAGAATCATAATTATAATGAATATTCACGCTTGACGCAGGTGTGCACTGCACAGTGGCGCAGCTTCCCGGTCTGTCTCTGCCGCAGTGAACGGGCTTGGTGAACACACACCATTTCAAACAGTTTAGATGACGTGCTACCATTTCATACAACTTATATGGAGTGGTGATAGTCTGTATTGAAATGTGATACCTAATGGCGTGTTCTTTTCATGAAAGTAATAGTCGTATCATGTCTGAGAAAATATTCTTGTTCGCACATATAGGAGCAGTAGGTGGGCTGGCGCATCACCCGTTAGTGGGCGTGGCGGTGGGCGAGACAGAGAGCGGGGCGGCGGCTCTGCGGCGCGGGTTGCTTGGCGCCGTCGCCAAGCCGCTCAGCGCCACTGCGGATCTCGTTGCTTACGCTGGCCAGGGGCTGCTCAAGCAGACCGGATGGGATCCAGTGCCGCAGGTAACCAATGATATGGGACCCGGTGCCGTAGGTATACTAGTAACCACCAACTATATCAAATCAGCGGGGATCTGGTGCCAGAGGTAACCTAACCACCAAAGATCTTTATCTTTGTTGTTGATATTCAGCCTATACGCACGAAGCGTTACGCTTCCTTATTTATTACGCGGACAGCGATGGAGTGGAACTCCTTACCTGCGTCTGTGTTTCCCGACTCCTGCAATTTGAGGATCTTCAAGGCGAGAGTGAATATGCATTATTTGGGTTTGCGTGTACCATCCTCGACTACATCATCACTTACCATCAGGTGAGATATAGTCAAACACACAAATTTTAATTTAAAAAAATAAAGGAAGTGTATGGAGTGCCGCAAGCGGCATTGTATCGCACTCGGTTCTGGAACCGTTAACCGTAAGTTTTAAGGCATAATAGTGACACCGTCTAATCTGCCGTAAGGAGTATGCATGGCGAAATAACGCGACCGTTTAAAGAGCCTTAAAGTTTGTATTGCATAGCACTGTCATTTGTTATTTTATGCTCGTGTGTTGACTTGTTGAGGTTAGGTTACCGGCTTGATTGGCGTTGTTTTGAATGTGTGGTATAAAAGAAAAACACTATAATGACTGAATTTACGTCGTTAAAGGATTTAGATTCATATATTGAAAAGTATGAAAAGAAACATTTCATACAGTTGTGGAAGCGTGATGCACGTAACATTGAAACAGTGAAAAAGGTATGTCCGCATAAATTGATCAATTGTTATCCAGAAGTACAGTACTACAGTATAACGTGATGTTCCGTGCGGCTATATAAATTGTCGGGCCGGCTAGTCGCTCAATTCGACTTCATAATTTTCTTAAACTTGTCCTTTTTCTAAATTGACACTTTCCTAACTCGTCACCTTTTTAACTGATCACGTTTTCACACTTGACACTTTCCTGACTCGTCACCATATTCTTGATTGATGATTTCTTCTTCTGCGAAGCATTCTGCTGCCCGTCGGGGGGAGTATGATCTTTGAATGTATGATCAATCAAACCTGACCGAACCTAATATTGCTCGCTTCGCTCGCCCATTTACAGTTTTTTAAGATAAAAATTGAGTAAAAAACTACAAATGAGCGAGCGAAGCGAGCGATATTAGGTTCGGTCAGGTTTGATTGATTATACGGTCCCCATGTGTAGCAGAAAAAGGCGAGTTAAAAAGGTGACGAGTTAGGAAAGTGTCAAGTTCAAAAACGAGACCAGTTAAAAAGGTGACGAGTTAGGAAAGTGACAATGTAGAAAAAGGACAAGTTTAAGAAAATGACGAAGTCGAACTGAGCTCGGCTAGTAAGCCGCAAGCTTACGGCACTGTAACTGACTGCACTATGTTACCATACCACTTACGGCTATTTAAAATTATGGACTAGTGTGCCGTAAGCTTACGGCATCGTAACCGATCGTAATACTTTACCGCTTGCGGCACTCTATAACTTCCAAAAATAAATGTACCTGCTTTTCGTCGAAGATGTCCAAGGGTCTTCTAAATTCTTCAGTGTCAAACTAATTATAAGCTCAACTCTTATCATCATCATATCAGCTCATATACGTCCCCACCGAGGGGCTTAAGCCATGCCCTGAATTAGGCCGAAAGGGCCTTAGTCTTCCATGCGGGCCCAGTGCAGCACCGGGCATTATGAATAATTTAATATCTAAATTTCTGTGTAATCTAGTTATTCTTAAAAAAATATGAATATATGAGATCTGGTTCCGATGGCAACGTAACTACCAACGATGTGGGACCTGATGCAGCAGGTAAACTGTCAACCAACTAGAGCTGATGCCGCAGGTAACGTAACCACTAACGATAAGGAACCTAGTGCCGCATGTAACCTAACCATCAAGGCTTTAGAACCCGATTCCGCAGTTAACTTACCTACCGACGATATCAAATCGGCTAGGAACTGGTGCCGCAGATAACTTAACCACCCATTGATATCAAATCGGCTGGGAACTTTTGCCCCAGGTTAATTACCCAACGATGATATAAAGTCGGCGTGAAACGGGTGCTGCAGGTAACCTTGCCACCAACGACATCAAATGCGCTGGGACAAATATTAAATAGGATATCAAATCGAATGGGACCCGTCGCCACAAGTACAAGGGTAAGGCCTAAAGAAATTAGAACACCTTCGTAAAGACTGTTATTTACTGTTTTTTTTTTGTAAATGTATAATATGAGAGAATCTGGTGGGAATTTTCTTGCTACAATGGAACTCTTTCTCATGTTTTTCGCGTTATGATTTACGAGTACGGTGTACATTCCTAGAAGATTCTGAGCAATGCTCAATCGTCCACTTACTGAAGAATAAATCTTATAAATTTTGAGGAACTAATTTCTTATGATCTTCGTTTTTTTTTTCATCGAGCCATTGAGTACTCACCCTTATAGCGCAGTTGATTACTTGTCCACCACTGTAAAGGTTGTCAATGAAAAGCAGTTTTTTCTTAATGTTATTATCATGTGTTATTATCATTACCAACATTTATTATACTTGAGCATTTTCTTATGCGATGAAGACATAGGCATTGGATATGGTGACGCTTAGTTTTCAATTGATATAAGTCATAATTTGTATCTAGCCACGGGGGTTGGGTGACCGCAATGATCGCATTGTGGACGCCGGCTGGCGACGCGACTGCGTTCGGTGGACCTTCCGGCTGGCCGAGCTGACCGTGCTCTCCGGGTTCAAGGTGCTGCTCAACAATGTGAATTTGCTGCTGCTGTTCACGCACAAGGTAATTGTGAAGATTTTCTGGATAGATCCCTCCACTCGGGTATTAAGGTTGTTGAATGCAAAGAGTTTGTATTTTTTTTCTTATCGAGCTATTGAGTGCTCACTTAATATTGCTTGTCCACCACTTTCCAGTCTTACCGTACCTATAGGTGAGTAATAAGTACTGTCAATTAAGGCATTTCTACCATACTTTGAAGAAAAAGCCTTATTAATCGAAAAGAAAACCAGTAATAAGCTATGATTTTTAATCGATGAATGTATTACCTACTTCTCTGTAGTTTTTTTTTATATTTACAGCGTCTTTTAATTGTAAAACCACATAGGTAGTGAAAAAAACATGGTACAGGTTAAGAAGCTACAAAATTGGTAACTTTACCTTTGCCATTGTTCTCTATAAAATATAGCTTTTAAATTTGAATTTGGTGAAAATAGCATTCCATTTAGGTCCACTGATCTCCATTGAAGTTAAAGATAACACGGAAAGGTAAAGATACCTTAGTAAACGGTAATTAATACTTACCTAGGTGACTACGGTAAGACGCAGGTGTGTTTTGTGAGTCGAATGTTGTCCGTGATTTTTCGTAAAAAGATAGCTATCATCTGGTCACTGTAAACCGGTGTTGATACAGCTCATGAAACTAGACAACTTTTCCCAAATTTTTTAGACTTACAAGGAAGGGTACCCAACTGTCCGACTCCGATTTGATTTATTTTGATATATGTTATAGAGTAGTCTAAAATAGCGGACACGTATTTTTTTTTAGCTGCCCAAACTCAACCTGTTCGGAGAAAATGGCCTTCAAAGTACTGAAAATTGACCAAACCTTCTAATTTCTGAGAAGAGATTTGTTAAAAAAAAAATCGATAATTAATTACTGGTTTCGTTATATGTTGGAGAACATGAATAAAGAATGGGGACGTGTTTTATCATTTCACCACAAACTCAATTTTTATATATTTTTTTTTATATACAAACTCATTTTTTATATAAAAAAAAAAGTGTTTAGGTCAAGTGGTTGTAAGTAACGAGAAGGTCGAAAATGTCCCGATGGTTCGTGTAATGTAAACCACAGCTGGTATAAGCCTTTTTCTTATACGAATTTGACTTACTAGGGTTTTACTTGACACACAAAATGGCAAGTGTGTAGGTCAAGTGGATTGTAAGTAACGATAAGGTCGAAAATGTCTCGATGGTTCGTGTAATGTAAACCACAGCCGGTATAAGCCTTTTTCTTATACGAATTTGACTGGTACACTGCCGTGTGTCAAAATTTTGTAATATATTTTTGATGCAGTCAACTACATATATATTTACTAATATCTTCCTAAAACCGGCGGTAGTAGAACTAATGTAATTATTATACCCTTATGACCGGGAGTGTATAGATGATATTTAAGCATGTTGGAGACTTCAGATTTATTTGAAATTTACACAGACTATGTAACACGATATAGAGGCGATTTATGTAGAAATTCGCGAAATAATGGTGCTTGCTTTAAGACTTCCGGTCGTCCGAAGTTAAAAACATGTTTAAATTATTTCCATGTAACAAGTATAATATAAACATTGATTGAGGAAGTTGTACATATAGGCGGTCATGTATTTGAATAAATAAAATTAATGAAACAAATAACGACAAGTACTTAGTTAATACTAATTATCTAAGCCTAGTAAAACGGGTCCACAATAAAGCTATAACTGATGGTCCTTTGCAAAGAACTACTTATGTTGACCTACATTTTTTGTTTAATAAACATGGATTTCTTAGTCGTTGATATGAAATCGACAATGAAAACGTGAAATAATCATGATAAAAACTAATTTAAATACCAATAATCGAAATTTACAGCTAAAACCGACGATCCTTTACAAAGAACTATCAGTTTGCTATCAGTTGTCATTCAAAGTCTAGGTTACTACTATTGAAAAATCAAATTGAGCTTGTGGGAAAATTAAGGTAGCAGTGCACCTGTGATTTTTATAATCACTACTGAGGGTACATTATCGTCCGGTCGTAACAGACTAAAAACGTAATCCCTTTAAAGGGTCTGTCGGTCTTAGGAGGATGTAAATGCAAAAGTGTATTCATTTGTCCTTTTGTCCTGACGAATTAGTTACTTTTTGTGTAAGGATAAACGAAATAGTAAAAAAATACAGGTATTTTGCATCCAAACAAAACTTGTCATCTCCATCTCGAGGCGTGAAGCTTACTAATAAATGCTCAGATTCGAATATATCGTACCAAATGACGCCTAAAATTGTTTATTTACAGTATATCGTGGCAGTGGACCCAGAATCTGAAAGGGTCGTAGAAATGATCGACTTACGCTTCTGTACGCTGTCGCCTTACCAAGGACCAATTATCGAGGTAAGATAACTTATTTAACCTAACTATGCTTAAAGTTTCATTGGTTTAATAAAACAAATCTATGTTGATACAGTTTCTCGAAACTTTACATAGCTGTATACTTACTTACAAAACTTGAAAGTTAACTTTGCAGCTCTATATATTCACATCCTTTTAACATCCATTAATCGCCAAGTTTTATTGCAGCTGTCTTTCTAATCAAATTAAATTAAACTGTAAAACTCGTTTGGATACTTTTTTTAACGTTGTATCAGAATGTGCTATTTTATGTTTCCAGCTCTCTATCTCACAAAGGAGGCTGGCTAAGTTGAATGACACAAAAGTTGTAGACGAAGATGATGAGTACCATGTAAGTATACTATAGTAACTACCAATTCCGGTAAAATGACTTCTGAGATCGGATATCGAATAATATCCGACTTTATGCTGAAGTAGTAGAAAGGGGACGTTTCTCGCGTTTGCCTCGTGACGATAAAGCAATAGCCTCGTCCTAATGCCAAGCTCGTGAATAGGACAGGATTTCTCTTGTTGAGCGCGACCAAATTTTAAGTTTATGTCCTAGAACTAGTACGACTATTTTTATTTTTTATTTATTCACAATTGATAAGCCCTTGGTGTCATCTCACCTGATGGTAAGTGACGATGATGATGTAATTGAGGAAGTAAAATTCCATAAGCTGACACTATGGGTCATACCATTATTTTTTGTTTGCGAGATATTTGCTTTTTTACTAATATTGTATGTAAAACGCATTTGTTTGAATGTATCGTGATTTTGTAAAAAAAATTGGCGTGCAAAATAAGGGGAAACTAATTTCACCAGCTTTCCAAATAAGTAAAAAAGCCGGTCAAAAACAGGGTACCGGACCAAAACTTTAACTACCTCTCCACTTTAAGACCTCTGAGTACATAATTTGCTTAAGATAAAGAGGGGTCTACTTATTCTGGACTTTGGAAATTTAATTTTTCCTGTGGGAACGGAAGGACATTAGATGTTCTTATAGGTTTACCTATTTTATTGAATAACTTCAAAACTATTTATTTTACAAAAAATATAAAAAAAAATTGCGATTCTCACAACAAGCCCTTTTATTTGATATTTCACACGAAAAAACCTTTTTTTTAATTTTCTATTGTTTTCCCCAAAAGTAGCCCCCCATGGTTCAAATTCATTTGTTTACGCTACACTTCCGTCTTTTGGTAACTGACTTACATATGTGTACCATATTTCAACTCAATCGGTCCAGTGGTGTCGAAGCAAACAAACAGACGGACGGACAGACAGACAGACATGCGAGTTATCCTATAATGGTTCCGTTTTTACCTTTTGAGGTACAGACTACGGAACCCTAAAAAAGTTGAAAAAATACTAATTAGTTGCAGCTAAACACAATAATTAGGTACTGTAGAAAAGGAAGATCATTTGACAAGTCCCATACAATTTTTATCGTGACGAAAAGGCAAATAGGTTATGTGATCCTCCGAAAAACTTACTACGATATTATGATGAAAATGTCCTCTATATTACTTAGACACCAAAAAAGCGTATGTTGTGTTTGTGCATATCCTTGATTTGCAGAGAACCGTTGGACCGATTTTGGTGAAATTTTGCTCGGATTTTTAAAGTTATTTGCCAGAGGTACCTATTTTGTTATTTTTTTGTTATCCACCATTTGTAAGCCCTTTATTTTATCTAATGGTTAGTCGCTATGATGCCGAAGATGGAAGCGGGCTTACCAAGATTCCCCAACGCAATGGGGAACTGGCTTCCTTATCCACAAGCCGGAACACATCAATACTGTTAACATTGATGCTTGGCGGCAGGACTTAGATTACACGGTGGTAGCTACACGGGCGGGCTTAGAAAATGCCCTTCCACCAACCAAACCAAGTCAGACAAAGTTAGACTTCGCCAAGAATCAAACCCGTGACCGCCTGATGTGAAGCTAATGGACGTTACCATTACGTCACGGAGGCGGTTAAAATATTAAAATATTAAGGGTACCTGCCATACAACATTTTAACTTAACCTAGTTTTATTCAAAATAAACTTTATAATCTTTACTTTTATGACTTATTTTTATTTAAGCACTATATATTTATTTTATAAAGCTAGTCACAGTATTTTAGAAGTTATTGACGTTTTTGTTACTGACCCGTTTTCTTTGCCGTCGAGTATGAATAAGGTACCTCCCATACCAACCCAATTTGTAAATTTTTCAACATGTCCCTTTTTTCTTTGCTACCAAATAAGCGTGATGTTTGTTGTTTTGTATATTCCTGACTACGCCAGACGGTTAAAGACTTCGAGTGGCTGTACAATTTATAAATTTATTTTGCAAAATCACGATGCATTTAATCAAATGATTTCATACAACATGAAAGAAACAAATTCATATCTCTAAACTAAAAAATGTGACCTTATTAGTGTCAGGTCAGCTTGTTGCATTTTACCTCCTCTATCACCCCCTTAAGTTAGTCGTACTAGTTCTGGGACACTCTATACTCGAAAGTAGCTCTTAAAATGTATCGAGGCAAATGGTTATTTTGAATGAACCTGTTCTATCAAAATTCTGATATACATTGCATACTCTTTACTTCAATAATATATTTGGTGAGACCTTCATACAACATAAAAGAAACAAATTCATATCTCAAAAACAAAAAAATGTGACCTTGTTAGTGTCAGATCAGCTTGTTGCATTTTACCTCCTCTATCACCCCCTTAAGTTAGTCGTACTAGTTCTGGGACACTATACTCGAAAGTAGCTCTTAAAATGTATCGAGGCAAATGGTTATTTTGAATGAACCTGTTCTATCGAAATTCTAAAATACATTGCATACTCTTAACTTCAATAATCTGTTTGGTGAAACCAAAGTTATAATAAAATATGAATGGGCGCGACACACAGCGCCCATGCTACTCGTGCTGAGCACAGATGCGTATGTCGCAGGTGAGCGCAGCGGCGATGGCGCGAGTGGCGCGCTACACGGGTGCGGAGAGCGCGTCATCGACCGGCGAGGCGCGCATCCTGCTGCTGCTGCCCGCCCCTGGCGAGTCGCACTCGCTTCACGCAGCTGTTGCCACCGCCATACACAACAACGCCGACACACACTTCTCCTTCCTATGACCGCTGCTGTAGGTAGGGAAACTATCAGTCCTAAGTGAATAAAGATACGTGAATATTTACTTACGCTCGCTGTTCTAAATCAGAATGACGTATTGTTACGAATACTGCACGCATATTGTTTCCGTCTAACCTAGCGGTCGACGAGTTGCGCGTATTATTATCGTCACAAAATAATATTGAAATGTTAAAAATTTGCTCGCAAAACGTAATCTTAAAATGTACTACGGTCGCAAAACGTCCCATTCGCAATATGTACCAATCGTCGAACGCTCTGTTCCAAAAACGTCACCGTCCCGTGCCTTCAACTGACTGCCCTCTTAGCTACGGTTTAATTTCCGTATTTCCGTTAATTTACTTAATTTAATGTAAATACTTAATTTTGGTAAACGTAAGTACTTTTTTTTAAATTTCTATGTTTCTTAGTTTTGAGTAATTTTGGTAAAAAACCTCATTTACAAATGGGGCGTTCTGCGATCAAACCTTATCAGACCACCAATCGTAAGTATGTTGCTTGTTAAATGGTTAATCATGGACGAGAAAATGTACCATGCAAAGATACGGGCAAGAACTACCAGACAACCAATATAAGTATATTCATTTTAAATTTTTCATTTTAAACAATAATATCCTTTTCATTTATTTTCATGACTACTACTAATTCTCTACAACAAGATCTACTTCTATAAAATCGTAACATGTACCATTATGTATTATTAAATATATTTAATTAAATTATGCAACTGAATGAGACATGTTAGATAACTTCGCAAACATACCAAAAACTGGCTGGTCACAAATTCAAAAGAAACATGTTCTTAATATGAAACATGGTCTCATGTTTTTCCTTCATATTCTGAATATATTTTTTTCATTCCATGGAACAGCCTAAACTATTACGTAATAATGTGTGCTCAAAAATTCAATAAATCATGGAATATATACGACGGTGTCTTACTTATCATAAATAAATAAAAAATTTGGGACAGCAGATTTTGAAACACTGGACAATCTGACACACTGGACATTTAGTTTTTCGACGTCCATACATTAATGACAAGAAAAAAATATTCATAAACGTACAAAAAAAAACACTCTTAAGGGTTATAGTCAGTTCCTTCTTTGGTCTTGTAATAAAATGTTTTGATAAAACAAAAAATATATTAAAACTTGAAGTAGGTATTGTGTAATAAATAACTTTCAATTATAATTTAGTTACTGATTTTTTTTAAAGTTCAGTCTAATTTAAGGTGCTGTAAACTGGTCGTGATAAACTCGTTCAATATGTTTTTAAGCGAATCGTTATTATTCGAGTATTGTTTTCATAAAGCACAAACAGATTTTGATGTGTAGTAGTAACTATTATGAAGCAGTGTTACTACTACACATTAAACACTACACACACATAAACAGATTATTCACAGATAGTTACTTCTATACATTAATTCTGTTTCCATTGAGCAAAAAGTCTTTATAGCTCAAAATATGCTTTAGTTGGATGTACTCCTGGAAGTGATTTCGGCAACTATACACCAAAAAGGAGAATAGGCAAATTTGACACCTTGGACGCCATCGACCGACGCGCCCGGAGACTCATTGGCGACAATGAGGTTGTCAAAAACAAGCTCGAAAGCCTTGAGCATCGCCGCAAAGTTGCCTGACTTTCGTTATTCTATCGAATTCTTTTCGGAGAGTGTGCGCAAGAACTGCATGACCTCATTCCCCAGCTCCATTCCACCTTCGGTCAACGAGACGCAGGGCGAGGTTCCAACCACCTTGTTGTTGATATTCGGTCTATATACAGACAGCGATGGAGTGGACTTGGATGGTTGGACCGATTTCACTAATTTTTATTATAAAATGTTCATTCATACCTTATAGTCCTAACAAGGTTTTTAGGAAGAAGAAAAACCCGCTCGAGCAACGCGCCCCCTTGATATCCACGGGGATGAAGTCACGGGCAGCAACTGGCACATTATATAATAACACAAATAATTGTCATTCTTATACTTTTGTACAAATACAAGCTGTTTCCCGCGGCTTTGCCCGCTCAGATCCCGGTAAAAAATCTATACCTACCTATTCTCAGACCTACCTAATATACACAAAAAATTTCATGGAAATCCTTCCAGCCGTTTCGGAGGAGTATGGCAAGTAACACTGTGACACGAGAATTTTATATGTATATGTCGCAGGATAATAGCAAAATCCGTCGTTTCGCGAAAATCCTAGGAATATTGCACACTATAGAGTAGAAAACTCCGAATAAAACCAAGTCGGACGGAGCCCTTTGGACGGGCTACTTTTTACTTACGGTAGAAAAAGACATGCTAACCAAACCTAAATAACCTAACGAAGCGGGGCTCCGTCCGACTTGGTTTTATTCGGGGTTTTCTAGTTCATAGTGTTCATATATTCTTAGGATTTTCGCAAACCAACAGATTTTGCTATTATCCTGCGACGTATACCATTATATAGATTAAGCATTTTGTTTTTGAAGAGGGGTTAAATTTTAAGAAAAGGAAGTAATTATATTAAACCGCCGAAAAGCGCGTCAAAAAACTGGAAATAACTGGCACTATGGCGCTTTAAAAAAATTTCGCGTAAAAAAGACGAAAATTTATTATTTATGATTCCGTACCCAAAGGGTAAAAACGGGACCCTATTACTGAGACTTCGCTGTCCGTCTGTCTGTCTGTCACCACGCTGTATTTCATGAACCATGATAGCTAGACAGTTGAAATTTTCACAGATGATGTATTTCTGTTGCCGCTATACAACAAATGCTAAAAAATAGGATAAAATCAATATTGAAGGGGGCTCCCACACAACAAACGTGATTTTTTGCTCGATATTGATAACGGCAACAAGTAGACGATAGAAATATTCATATAATACGAGTATATAGAAGAAAAAAAATTAATAATACAACAAACGCGATTTTTTTGGTCGTCTTTGCTCGATATTGATAACGGCAACAGGTAGACGCTGGAAATATTTACAGTATATTGAGTTGTAATATTCACTTTGAAAATAAATAATTTAATTAAAATTAAATTAATATTTAAGGGAGGCTTCCATACAACAAACGTGATTTTTATAGATAACTAGCTGATTCCCGCGGCTTCACCCGCGTGGACCACATTTCTATGACTTTTCGAGGGTGCGCAGTGCGCGAGCCGCAAGCGGCTCGCGAGCGTGGTAAAAAGTAGCCTATGTCTTAACCCAGGTCCTAATCTGTCTACCTACCAAATTTCAGCCAAATCCGTTCAGTAGTTTTTGCGGGAAAGCGTAACAGACAGACAGAGTTACTTTCACATTTATAATATTAGTAGGGAGTAGGGATGGTACGGAACCCTTCATGCGCGAGTCCGACTCGCACTTGTTTAATAAACTTTTTTTTGCATATTTGGCTTTTGTTTACTTTCCTCATATTCGAAATATAAAGTAAAGTGTTTAATCCTGGTGAAACTGAAAGGCACCAAATTTCGCACTCGAATTATTGCGCTCGAACGAACTCGTCAGAAATGGGTGCCTTTATTCTTTGGTTAATATATTTGTAGTATATTTTAGAACTAGTTTATAAAGCTCTTTCATTTGATACCCAACGAGATAGATTTCAGAAAAAAGGCGAGGCAGTAAATTCAATAATGCCGTAGAATCTAACGACACCTCGCACTCCAAAATCCATCTCGCCGTTTAGGCTACAGAGCGTGCCAAAGAAATAAATAAATAAGTAAACATACATACATATTACATTCATACATACGCCCTTACGGTGAAGGAAAAACATCATGAGCAAACCTGCATACGCCTGCAAAGAAACTCGAAGGTTGTGGTTGAAGTCGACCAACCCGCAGTTAACTTAGGGAGAAGCCATACAAGCGTAATTTTGTGAGGTATCGGTATGAGTCGTATTTTTAGTCGGTTCATATAAACTGAACTTGTTTTCAGTCAGTCTGCAGCAAAAACTGGACTTCTATTAAGAAACCATCAAATGCAGCGTAAATTACGCGACTGAGATTACGCTCGTTTGGTCTCACTCACCCCTTTAACTATCTTTAGACACCATTTTATTTTTAAACAGTCATTACATTACACAACGAATACAAAGAATTTATTTATTTGGCAGGTTTCCACGATATATCAAGCGTTTCTTGTTGCATAGAAAAACCGGTCAAGTGGGACTCGGGCTCGCGCACCAAGGGTTCCGTACCACCACACAATATATTTAATAAATATTATTTATTAAAAAATGAATCGGATTAAAGGACAAATTTTACTTTGTAATTTAATAAGGTTGGGAAATTAACAATTAGCAGATTTAATCCTTTACTTGTGCAGTGAGACCTTGCTTGCATCTCGCCAAATTTAATGACTCAAGTTGAACGGGAAATACAAGTACCCTGTAAATGACGGTATTTTTTATTAAGAGCTCTTGTTTGTTTGTCTGGCGTTCCGGGTGGAATCTAGCAAATCAAATTACGAGAACTTCCCGATTAGCTATCCGGCTGAAACTTTTAGGGTAGCTCACAACTCGATGACAATGCGTTCTAAACTTTCTTGTTTGTTTGTATGTCTGTCTGTCTGTCTGTCGGAATGTTCCGACGGATATGTATAGTATGTATGTATGTATGTATTAAATTATATATATAGTATATTCAATTTGTCCGTCTGTCTGTCTATCTAAAACGAAAAAGTAGAAAATATTTAATGTAGCGTATAAAGAATCCAAAAACCACGTTTTTATGTGCCTTCATCATTACAGCTCATATACGTCCCCACCGAGGGGCTCGAGCCTACCCTGGATCAGGGCGAATTGGCCCTAGTCGACCACGCGGGCCCAGTGCGGGTTGGTCGACTTCACACACAACCTTCGAGTTTCTTCGCAGGCGTGTGCAGGTTTCCTCACGATGTTTTCCTTCACCGTTACAGCAATCGGTAAGTATGTACCTAAGTTTTTTTGGAAAAACTCATTGGTACATGGGCCATCCAGATTTGAACCCGGTACCTCTGCTTAGATGGACCGAGTCGTTACCGGTTGAGCCACCGACGCTTTTATGTGCCTTAAAAAGAATAAATAACCTACCGCACCGGCCATGAACATTCGCGGGCTTGCGTAGAACAACCACTAAAGTTTCATCAGAAAGTGAATAATAGGACCTTATCATCATCATATCAGCTGAAGGACGTCCACTGCTGGACATAGGCCCTGCCCGAAGGATTTCCACGACGACCGGTTCTGCGCTGCCCGCATCCAGCGGCTTCCCGCGACCTTGACCAGGTCATCGGTCCACCGAGTGGGAGGCCTGCCTACACTACGTTTTCCGGTGCGTGGTGGCCACTCGAGAACTTTACTACCCCAACGGCCATCTGTTCTACAAGCAATGTGCCCCGCCCACTGCCACTTAAGTGTAGCAATTCTGAGAGCTATTTACTTTGGTTCTCTTACGGATCACCTCATAGAGAACAAATATACATGGATTTTTATTTATATAGATAGAATAGCTGCTTCCCGCGGCTTCGCCTGCTCAGATCCCGGTGAAATATTTTCTATAGCTATTCTTAGACCTACCGAATATACATACACACAAAAATTCCATGGAAATCCGTCCAGCCGTTTCGGAGGAGTATGGCAACTAACACTGTGACACGAGAATTTTATATATATGCAGATATCAAACTGAGTGAAAAAGAGGTTTTCAGGGCAAAAACCTGAAACTTTTATTGCCTAATAATGGATTCCTCTATTGTTTTTCAAAAAGTACTTATTGCGGTACGGACACACCAGATGTATAGGTACGCGTTATCCGAAGATCGATATACAATTATTTCAGAACCGATTGTTTGGTTAAGAAATTAATCAAAGACTACGTTTGTATGTGATTCAGCGGTTCCTATGGGTTTGCATTGGGACTGAACTCTGGCGGTTTTGAACATGGAACACTAATAAAATACTTTTTTTTTTCTTCTAATTTTTTGCTAGGTACCTTTGTGTGAAGGAACAGAAATATGTAAGTAAGAGTATGTATTATCGGAAATAAAATCATAAAATAAAAATAAGTAAACGTTTAGTAGGAATTCGTATATCTAAAGAGAAGTGACTTAAGTGTTTCTTGCGTTATTCTAGATTTGATTGTGAAACCAGGGACAATAAACGTTTTTTTTTTAAGTTCGTCGTACATTAAAGTTAATAAGAAAAGTTCAGATCCTTGTAATGAGAAGTCCAGTATAAGTTGATCCAAGTCTCGTCCTGGAGGTGTTATTGGCGAAGAACGTTTCATTCTGTTTCGTCTCAGTTTGTATTCCTCTAATATTTGTAATAGCTCTTCTTTGCTTAATTCGCTAGAAGTTTTATTCAATAATTCTGTTTTGGCAACCATATCCTTATGATCATCTATCATTTCTTCTAAAAGTTTTGCAGTTGACGCTTTTAAGTTATAATATTTCTTCAACTCTTTTATGTCTTTTTCTTTAATTGTTTCAATATCATCAGCCAAATCTATCAACAAATATTTTTTATTTCTGTAAAGTGTGCTTACGCGCATGTTAGCGGTGATTGCTTCAACCAGTTCCTTGAGAGTAACGCCATCGTCTGGACTTGATTTAGTTTGGCGTTTCCTAAAGAGATTTTCACATAAACAGCAACAAAAACATAGATTTATGAAAATACGCAGTTTTTTTAAACAACCTCTAGGACTGAATCTTCGACAATGAGGTTTTTTACTCATTGAACGTCATAAAATTACTTTTCCGTACTCGCATGTTTAAACTTATAATTCAAATGAAAATATTCAGTAGGTAGAAAGCTGAAAAAATAAGAAAAAAATGGTAAGTGTGTGACGTCATGAAAAAAAATGTCTAACTTTACCCAAAATGTACTCAGTATATCTACGAGTAGTAACAAAATAAATAAATAAATTGTACATCCACTCTGTGCATGCGAGGGCCGTGTGATAAGTTACTGGCCTAGCCATGATGAACTTTTATTAACGAGACAGAAATTATTTGGAAGAGTCTCCTTCAAGCTCTAAGCACATTTTTTATCACAATGATTATGCCATCGCTTTGATGACTTTCCTTGAGGTCTTAAAAATAGCGCTATTCAGCAGATTTTTCATTATTTTTCGGTTTTGAGCTAGACTAATCGGTGGCGTTTAAACAGATCTAGATTAGGCAAATAATACGGGTATAGAATTAAGTAAGCAAGTTCATAAAAACTGCCCATTTATTTAAACGTTCAAGGGTGTTTTTGGTCCATGTAGGGCAAACGCGGCAGACAACGCTAAATAAATAAAATAAAAAGCAGATTTTATTCAACATTAATTAAAATATACTTAAAAAATATAAATTTTAAAATTTTTAGTTTTAGGTATTTTGAGACGCTTACTTGTGGATGCTACTATCCGCCTTAACCACTGAACGGATTTGGGTACAATAATTTATATTATTTTAATATCCAACCGTATAATTTTTGTATTTTCTTGATTTTGCAGGGTTGCCACCATACTGAAACACGTATTTTTTAAATAACTAATGATTTTATCGTACCAAAAACTGATCTGCTACACTGGGGTAGATTCAAGAAAAAAATCGGAAGAAGGTGCCTACCATACAAACCCAGATGATTAGTAATTTTTCATCAAATCTGATTCACATCTTTTTTTTCTACTGAGCGTATTTTTAATTATGATTTTTGAATGTTGGATGATTAAAGCTACGAGGGAAAGTATGCGCAGCGTGGCTGTACCATTTATTTGGGCTGCAAGACAATCGATCCCATCAAAATCTCAACTTCAATTTTTTACAATAATAATACCGCTACCGATCGCATCTCCTTTGACTGTCCTTTACGCTTTCCCTAGCGGCTAAACCAATGGTTTGACATGAAATTAGTTTTGTGATAATTTGACAATGAATTCTTATTCTATAGGTAACCAATTAAGGGTAACTGCCATAAAGCAAACAATTAATAATTGAAAACGCTAAACACGTTAAAAAACCGACTTCCATCGGAACAACTTAGTACATTTTTGCATTATTTTTGGTTTTTGTTAATTTTCTAAAAAAAGTACTACACCGATTTTGATAAAATTTAAATGGGACCACACGGGAAGCACTAGCTTTCTAATAAAAAAGGAATCATAAAAATCGGTTTACCCAGCCCAAAGTTATGAGGTAACAAACATAAAAAAAAATACAGACGAATTGAGAACCTCCTCCTTTTTGGAAGTCGCTTGAAAATCACTAAAATGGCTCTTATGATTTTGATGACACTTTTCAAGTAGTAACTATTATTAATATAATAATTATCAAGTCACAGTATTGATAGTCCGCTTCTTATTATTATTGTTTGCCTGCGCTATAAAAAACGTTATATTTAATGTTGATTTGTGTATGACAGATGATGAAGGCTACGCGAGAAAGTATGCACAAAGTGGCTGTACAAATTTTGGTACTGTTTGTGTAAAATAGGTGTAAAAATATTCAATCGAAGGACGCGTGTAATACCGAAGTTTTCATACAACCTCATAAGTTGGATAGTTAATACAATGAATGAAAACACAATTTTTAATGCCTTGAGCTGACGCTTTTCGTACCGCATCATGGGGCTGCATATTGTTTGGTTTAAATATGAATTTGTTACTTTTAGACCTAAGAAAAGTAGTTTGGACTGATAGACAGACGGACATAGAAGTGATCCTTTAAGGGTTTCTCTTCTCCTTACGATTCAATCTATTTTTAGAGTTCCGTACTGAGGTAGTCCTTTTGAGAAAGGTAAAAACGAAAGGATCACTCGTGTGTCTGTCTGTCCGTCACAGGCAATTTGCTTGGAAACTACTGGACCTTGAAATTTGGTACACATATGTAAGTCGGTGACCCAATGACGGACGTACAACGTAAATAAACGAATTTTTAACATGGAGGCCCACTTTTGTAGGGGTAAATTAGAAAATTAAAGAATCAAATCCAAAATATATTGTGTCACATAACAAATAAAAAAAACGGTAATTTAAAAAACTAAAAAACCCGACTGCGTTTCTGTGTAATTTGGAAATGAAAAACCCGAAAACAAGAAAGTCGTCATACCCGATTGCACTTAACTTAAGAAAAATTGTAGCAGTCGGGACCCATTCTAGAAATGGAGGCTTAGTCAATTGAGAGCACATACCTATGTTACATTGCAGATTACTCCAATGTACTGACTAGACGGCTGACTTTCTAGAATGGGTCCCGACTGCTACAATTTTTCTTAAGTTAAGTGCAATCGGGTATGACGACTTTCTTGTTTTAGGGTTTTTCATTTCCAAATTACACAGAAACGCAGTCGGGTTTTTTAGTTTTTTAAATTACCGTTTTTTATTTTATTCATTTTTTAGTTTTATTATTGATTGAGTTTGTATAGTAACCTATATACACATGACACACATTAAGATTACGCAGATTATTAACTTATCAGTTGATAGAATAATATTCTCGTAAACGTTGAAGCTCTATAAAAGAATTCTGATCGTGTGGCCGATTCAAAAGTTTTTTAGGATCAAGTATACAGATGACCAGTCCAGCTAATGTTTTAACTCGACTAAGAGCTACATATGCTTGACTTTTAGCAAATATATGTGGGCCGACGTCCACAAGTGTCAAATCGAGTGTAGCACCCTGAAGTTTGTGGACAGTTAAAGCCCAACTTAGAATTAAGGGCAACATCTTGCGTTCAATTTTTCCTTGTCCTCGAAGTGCGTCAAAATCAATCGTACATGGTTCAATCCTTATACGAACTCCTGGTTGATAATATTTTATTGTGCGGTCGTCAACAAATACCGCTTGCTGTAAGTAATTCTCTGGAAAATCTGCTATTTTGTTTTTTTTATATTTTGATATACCCAGTGTCACTCTCACAGTAAATATGTATCTAACGAAACCTCTCAAGCTTAAATCCATCGAGCCGTTCTGGCTGCAGAGCGTGTCAAACATTTGAACTTGGCGCCAAAAAACCGCCATTTTTTTTTGTTTTGATATACCTAGTGTCACTTACACAGTGAATACGTATCTAACGACACCCCTCAAACTAAAATCTATTGAGCCGTTCAGGCTGCAGTGCGTGCCTAACATTGGAATTTGGCGCCAAAAATCCGCCATTTTGTTTTTTTTTTATTTTGATATACCCAGTGTCATGCTCATAGTAAAAACGTATCTAACGACAACCCTCAAGCTATAATTCATCGAGCCGTTCAGGCTGCAGAGCGTGTCAAACATTTGAATTTGGCGCCAAAAATCCGCCAGTTTGTTTTTTTTTTATTTTTATATACCCAGTGTCACTCTCACAGTAAATACGAATCTAACGACACCTCTCAAGCCAAAATCCATCCAGCCGTTCAGGCTGCAGAGCGTGCCAAACAATTATACATACATACTCTCGAAAAACATAACCCTCCTTCTGGCGTAGTCGGGTAAAAAGGCTTGTTGTAACATTATCCCCCCCCCCCCCCCCACCCTATTTCATGAAAAATCTGGTGAATGCATAGATTACAGGAAAATCTATGAGAAAAACCTTTCGTTCCCACAGGAAAAATTAAATTTCTATTATCCAGAATAAAAAGACCCCTAATTACCTAGAGCAAAATATGTAGTGAGAGGTCTTATTCTGTTGGTAGGTAAATTTTTGGTGCGAACCCTGTTTGTGTGTCCCCGAGTTAAAGTTTACTCTCAAAATGAATTCTTGGATCAACCGACAACAAACCCAGAAGTTATACCCATCATCAGAGAGAGGTTATTCACCTTTTTATGCATCTGCTTTCTTGGACTCGGTGCTTGGTGACATAGATGCAAATAACTGCTGGCTTCGAAAAGTATTTTTATCAATAAATAATATCATAAACCCAAGTACAGCCCTAATCACTTTATAGGTAACTAGCTGTTTCCCGCGGTTTCACCCGCGTGGACAACGTTTCTATGACTTTTCGAGGGTGCGCAGTGCGCGAGCCGCAAGCGGCTCGCGAGCGTGGTAAAAAGTAGCCTATGTCTGAATCCAGGTCCTAATCTGTCTACCTACCAAATTTCAGCCAAATCCGTTTAGTAGTTTTTGCGGGAAAGCGTAACAGACAGACAGAGTTACTTTCACATTTATAATATTAGTAGGGATTTCAGGTGTACGTACGAGATAGGTTTCATGAAATTCATATCAGGTAGTCAACTCCATCACAAGCAAAGTATCAACTGAACTTTAACCACAAAACACTTATTTTTAACAATTTTTGTCATTTTTTACACCACAATTATTATTCGTTCAAAAATAATCCCATGGTGAGACTATTTGAAACCAATGTTTACAATATGTTTACAATCATGGCGTGATATTAGCTTAGATCCAAAAAGTCCTTATTTCAATGGAATCATCTAACATCTGACAAGTTGTTTTTATTTCGTAAAAGGAATTTTTTACATAGATAAAGAAACTTCTAACAGAAAAAAGTACCTTACAAGCAAATTTTTTTTTTTTTATGTTGGTAAACACTTAGAATAAATTCTAAGTACATAATATTTATCAATGTGGCCACCCAAATGGTCAGAGCGAGAAAACTCTGGCTCTACTCTGTCCATTTCGCATTGCCATACTAAAATAATATAAAACATTGGTCGAAATATAAATGGATTGAAATTTACAGTTTTTCTTTGGTATGCAATAAAGGATATTTATTATTATTATCTCAATATATAAACCTAAGCTACTCTGCTCACTTGGCACGAGGCAAAGTGGCAGGAGCACCTTCAGCGGAAGCACAGTCGGCTGGAGTTCAGTGCGACGGGGAGAGAAAGCGTCGAACTATCCGGGCATTAACAAGGAGGACTGCTTTCTGCATTGCTGCAATTATTGGTCTGCCTCGGAGATTCAGCCGTCTTAGGTGACGTTCAAGGTCGGCTGGAATTAGCCCGTTCACGGATAGGACTACGGGGATGATTTCGGTGTATTTATTATTATTATTATTATTATTATTGTCGCTAACTATGGGCCTCTTATGAAAGCTTAAGCTCACCCAAACAAAGAACAGATTTGGTAATAGTATGCCCAAAGGGCGATAGAGCGAGCTATAAAGTTTTCCTACACGATGGAATCAGAAATGAGGAGATTCGTAAAGAACCAAGGTAACCGGCATTGCTCACTGAATCGCTAAACTTAAGTGGCAGTGGGCGAGTCACATAGCTCGTAGAAAAGATGGCTGTTGGGGGTGGGGTGGTAAAGTTCTCGAATTCCTGTTTAATTAGTATTTAACAGTTAGAATTCATTAGAGATGTGCCTAATAAGACTTTGGCCGACTATCCGATTAGTCGATTGGTACGAGGTCGAGTAGTCGGCCAAGCCGATCAGGGTTTCTACGATTTCCGCGACGCTTCGTTTACAAGTCGCAGTGTCGGAACCTGTTTTGTTTACTTCGCACTGTTTCTCTATTTTTCGTTTGTACGAGTCAGAGCGGAGTTTTTGTGTAAAAAAATATTTTTGCATAAAAGTAGTTTTGTTCTTGTTCATTGAAGTGAAAGAGATCATTTAAAATTTAATCATATAAAAAAGAAAGTCTCGTTGGATTTATTTTGATCATTTAGAAAATTATTCCCTAAAAGTCAAGTGTATGTAACCAATGCCAAATTATATTTTCTCGTAGTGGTCAGGGAAAACTAAACGAATACACAGCAATACTACAAGAATAAACAAACATATTAAATACCTACATCCAACCCTGATACCTCGCCTCGGTTAGGTTCTGCGATCAAATGTCCGACCACAGAGGATTCCTCCCAGTTGCAAATCTAAGCAGAAAAACTACCTACAACTGTGCCTACTCCGTCAACTGTCATCACATCAGAGGTCAGTTTATGTCAGAAAAGCCAACAAAATATTGAAGATAGTTTTGCTATACAATGGTCACGTGAAGACTCAAGATCAAAAGACTTCAATATTGCGATAGGTGAGATGATTGCACTTGACAAGCAGCCATCGGCAATTGTTGAAAATACTGGCTTTAGAAACTCGATCAGAAAAGATAAACCAAAATATAACATACCTTATGATGACTGATTATAAAATAAAAATGTTAATAAACAATCAAGGTTTTTATTTAATGTTATTTATTGTGGATTTTTTTTAAATCGCCCTACATACATTTTATTGAGAAATACATACAAAGTAAGAAGCCGGATAGTCGGCACTCTTTGCCGAATAGTCGCCGACTAGTCGGATTTGCCGGATAGTCGGCTTTACCGCCTAGTCGGCACACCTCTAGTACTCTTCGTTCATAGCTTTTTAGGGTTTCATACTCAAGGGCGAAAAACGGTTGCCATTGCACTTTACATTATCGGTGTGCACTCCACAGATAATTTATGTAAAAAGAATGACAGGGTGATTTTACAGTATACTAGGTGTTTTTTGAACAGGATACAAGAGTCGCCGTTGTAAATAAATATTTACATGTCTCATACTCTTTTCTGCCCTACTCTGCTCGTGGTTCATGCCTGAGTAAGCGTTTCAGTTATATTAGGTAGGTACGTACTAATTAGTAAATTTCCTCGCTTAAAAATATAGGAGAAGGCGAGGTAAAGATGCTACCATAAGCACATATGAGATCGCCGACTACGAAGTGGCTGGATAGTCGGCTTTACCGCCTAATCGGCACACCTCTAGTACTCTTCGTTCATAGCTTTTTAGGGTTTCATACTCAAGGGCGAAAAACGGTTGCCATTGCACTTTACATTATCGGTGTGCACTCCGCACATAATATGTAAAAAGCATGACAGGGTGATTTTACAGTATACTAGGTGTTCCAGGATACAAGGGTCGCCGTTGTAAATAAATATTTACTTGTCTCATACTCTTTTCTGCCCTACTCTGCTCGTGGTTCATGCCTGAGTAAGCGTTTCAGTTATATTAGGTAGGTAGGTACTAATTAGTAAATTTTCTTGCTTAAAAATATAGGAGAAGGCGAGGTAAAGATGCCACCTTAAGCACATATGAGATACTAGTTACTACGTAACAGATATGAAACTTCCTTCTTCTTCTTAAAACTTAAGAGCTAATGGTCTTGTCGGTGGAGCATTTCCTTATAAAACGAAAATACCTACGCATTTATTCACCTACTCCTTCCCACTGTCAGACAATACACGGAAACATGGGTATTAAGGCGCTCGACTTAGCGGTTATAACTGCGTACACGGGCGGCGGGCGTGTGAATTGCGGCGGCGATTGTACGGCGTTCTAGCGCTCACATCACAACCGACTGACGAGCGGAGCTGTAGGCCGCGCCAATGTGTAGGTACTTATCTCGCCTGCTCGGCCGAGTGACGGGGGCCTCCATAAGGAAAAATTGTTATGCTATCTTTTAGAACTATAGAGGTATAGAGTAATTGCGATGATTTATTTGTATTTTTTTGACGATTATATTCTACTTTGGAAGATAATATCAGTTATTATTAACAAAAACTCATAATAAGTGTTCGTTAAACAGCCAGATCTTGTAGTTTGTAACACTAGAGTAGGTAGGTAAAAATAACCAAATTACTTTTTAAGTTAGGTGAATTGCACACTGCGATCGCTAAACTGCCTGGCTAGCGTGGCGATTACGGCAAACCTCCCGAACTCAGAAGAGGCCTGCGGTGGGCCTCTTTTGGCTTATGTGATAGAAAATTGTGAATGAATATATTCACAAGCCAAAGCATGCTGATTATCAAAGTGACTGACCGACAGAATTATGAAATAGGTACCAAAATTATCTATTTCATTTCTAATTTTAGTAACAAAACATAGATGTCAAATTTGTGGAGCAGGCGCCATCTAGCGAGAATTGAGCATTGAGGAGCTTCGTCGAACCCGTTTTGAGTCGTTTTGGAGTCGTCTGTTGCCGCAATAAAATATCTCCGTTGAGCGTGATTGAGTTGTGTTTGGCAGCTGCCAAGACTCAAGCAATAGTTAAGGGCAGCCCTCACTTTTCTTCAACATTTCAAGACATAATGATGCTTAATTTGGTCTTTAGCCATACTATTTTACCCCTTTCCTCTGCTGTTAAGAATCTTGGCATCATTTTATGGACCAAACTCTTTCCTGGTCTGCGCAAGTTAATGAAGTTAGCCGCTAGTTGTTAATTGCTTCGTTGAAGCGCCTACAAAATTTTCTCCCCTCTAATATCAAACTACTTCTTGTCCGCTCCCTTCTACTCCCTTTACTAGACTATGGTGATGTCGCCTATCCTGACCCTATCGCCGAATCATTGTATAAGCTAGATAGACTTTAGAATCAGTGCATTACGTTGTACTCGTATGTTCGGTCTCGAAAAATACGACCATTTTTCTGAATTCCGCCCTCAGCTAGGTTGGCCACTCATCCGCCAGCGCAGGAATACCCATATCTTGTGTTATTTTTTTAATACACTTTTTAACCCTTGCCCCGCATTATCTTCGTGAAAGGTTCGTATTTCGCACAGCCATGGATAACCGACTGTCTAACGAAAACCTGGCATTTGCGATTCCAGCACACAGCACTGATACCCACGAGTTCACTAAATCGTTTACGGTTCACGCGGCTCGCTTGTGGAATGCATTGCCAGTGGAAATAAGAATGTGTTCCTCCATCTGCACGTTCAAGGCCCGTCTCGTGAAGACATGACACCCGTTTATTTGTGTCTTCCTACTTAAGCTAAGTATGTATTTATTTATATATAAGTATGTAAAGTATGTGACACTACGGATGCGGTAAGGTAGGGGCGTAGGTTAAAGCCGTACGTGCTCAGGGATTTTACTTTATTGATGAATCATAAGACCCGAGGTGGGTCTTAGAAAGAATCAGCTTCACAGTTTTTTTACACAATATTAAAAATAGGAATAGAATAGGAAGATACGATTTTTAATCACATGTATCACAGTTTATTCAAATTGTGCTGGTCAAAAACCTTAGTCTTGAAACACTGCGGTATATGGAACGTAAAGATATTGCGAAGCTTCTTGAACGCTGCCCAGCCGACTTGGATTCATCGATTGATCTCTTTCTAGAAGTTTTTCTACCTAACTTGACTGTTCGTCCCAGGTATACATATTCTAGTGTGGAGTTTCCAAAGTTCAGAGTGAGTGCGACACGTTAAATGTTGTTTAACAGTATGTTCGTCTTGTCCATGTTCATTTATAAGACCCACTTGATGAAAGACTATATTGAGGCCATCGAGTATAGTGCTTAGGTCCACGAAATCATCGGCGAATGCCAAGTCTACCTCAGTCCAGAAGCTTTAAAACTTCTTCCTGGGCGGCCGTGAAGACTTTTTGAGATATAACGTCTCCTTGTCTCACCACTCGCTGCAGCCGGATAGGCTTCGAATTCTGGTCCTGGGGGCGAACTGACATGGTGGCGTCTTCATGCAAACACTAACGTAACAAAAGGCAATCTGACCATCGTGCATCAATCTCTTTTTTCACGTCACTTTTAAGCTATTGTATAGCTTTTATCGCGGGCTTAAAACCTGACAACCCAAAAAAAAAGATATATTGAGTTCTAAAAAACTTACAGTGCCATCTATTTATCCATCATGATGATGATGACGATGACGGATGATGATGACGAATGACGGATGATGATGATGATGATTAAATTTCTTAGTGTTAATTTATTGCATAAATATCCCGCGTCCCAAGGACTATATGCGGTACTGGTAAATACTGCATAAATAAAAAAAGTGGCCGCCATTTTGAACTTTTTAGTTACTGGACCGATTGCTTCCAAAATCGATATCTGGGGTCCTTTATCACGAATCCGTTGCCCGAATTGAAAATAGTAGCCGCCATTTTGAACTTTTAGTTATTGGACCGATTGCTTCCAAAATCGATATATGAGGGTCCCTGAGGTCCCTTATCACGAATCCGCTGCCCGAAATGAAAAAAGTGACCGCTATTTTGAACTTTTTAGTTACTGGACCGATTGCTTCCAAAATTGATATCTGAGGTCCTTTATCACGAATCCGTTGCCTGAATTGAAAATAGTAGCCGCCATTTTGAACTTTTTAATTATTGGACCGATTGCTTCCAAAATCGATATATGAGGGTCCCTGAGGTCCCTTATCACGAATCCGCTGCCCGAATTGAAACAAGTGGCCGCCATTTTGAACTTTTTAGTTACTGGACCGATTGCTTCCAAAATTGATATCTGAGGGTCCCTGAGGTCCCTTATCCTTATCACGAATCCGCTGCCCGAATTTAAAAAAGTGGCCGCCATTTTGAACTTTTTAGTTACTGGACCGATTAATAAGATAAGATAAGCATTTATTCAGAGCCCACACAAGCAAAAACAATGCAAGAACATATAATAATAATTAAAACTACTCAATTTTAAAATCTTAATAACTATTGCTTCCAAAATTGATATCTGAGGGTCCCTGAGGTCCCTTATCAAGAATCCGCTGCCCGATTTGAAAAAAGTGGCCGCACTTTTAAAATTTTTAGTTACTGGACCGATTGCTTCCAAAATCAATATCTAATCTGGACCCCCTGAGGTCCCTTATCACTTTATCACAAATCCGTTGCCCTAATTGAAAATGGTAGCCGCCATTTTGGACTTTTTAGTTATTGGACCGATTGCTTCCAAAATCGATATCTAGGGGTCCGTGAGGTCTCTTATCACGAATCCGCTGCCCGAATTGAAAAAAGTGGCCGTCATTTTGAACTTTTTAGTTACTGGACCGATTGTTTCCAAAATCGATATCTGGGGGTTCCTGAGGTCTCTTGTCACGAATCCGTTGTTGGAAGTGAAAATAGTGGCCGCCATTTAGAACTTTTTAGTTACTAAACTAATTGCTTCCAAAAACGATATCTAAGGGTCCCTGAGGTCCATTATCACGAATCCGCTGCCAGAATTGAAAAAAGTGGCCGCCATTTTGAACTTTTTAGTTACTGGACCGCTTGCTTCTAAAATTGTTCGCCACTTTTTTAAATTCTGGCAACGGATTCTTGATAAGGGACTTCAGGGACCCTCAGATATCGATTTTGGAATCATTCAGTCCAGTGACTAAAAATTTCATAATGGCCCTTTAATCAAAAGGAGCACATGAAAACAGTTAAACATCAAAAATAGTGTATAAATACTGCATAAATAAATAAATAATTATAATTGCATAAGTTGATAAAAAATGCTATGCAATAGCTTTACCGCGGCAGTCCCCGAGTGCCACACGTCTTTTTTTATAATTAAAAATTTGATTGCGTTTGACTACATCTCACTTGATGAACAGTGGCGATGTCAAATCATAAGAGTCGGAAAACATAGACAAAACAAAAAAAACGGGTGGGGCTGTGTCGGGGCACACGGCCGTTGGTTTTAACGTGAATACGTCTCGTAACGGGTAATATGTAGTTTCTATATAAAATATTATTATTTATGTATGTCATAATCATAGATAATAATAATATAATAGATAGATTTTGACGAGAGCTGACGATTGAAACTTGAATGAACGTCGTAGCTTCACCGAGTCGAAAGTTATATTACTTAAATGGAAATCTCGATACGCAGCAAAATGACCTTCAAAATGGCGGGGCTGCCCCCTCCCCCGCGCGCGATGTGTTACAGTCCTTACTTAGCGTAATAAATTCTTTAATTCTTTAGCTATCAAGTGGTGTAAACGAAATTTGGATGGAGATGATAGATATGTAGCTACAACACTAAACTGTATCCCCCGATTTTGTTATCATTCGTTTTTTTGGATTGCATCCCTATGGAGGTAATTTTAAAGACGTATTCACGTCAAAAACATTTGCACTCCATCGCTGTAGCAAAATAGATAATTCGTGCGGATAGGCTGAATATCAATAACAATGGAGTGGAACCCCTCTCTGCGCCTCGTTGACTGATTATTTGTATAGAAATTAAATTAATTTAACTAAACTAAGTATACCTATTTCTCTTAATTCTTCTCCTTCTATGTTGCTGTGCTCCTCCATGATGCGATCTACAAAAATACTATTAACAACTTTGTAATTACTACCATGTGAAGTATTAATTTATTTGATAATATATCTAATACTCTGTTTCTCAGCAATCTGGTTCTAAGTGACCTTCGCCTTATTAGATCCCAAAATGCCTTTTTGCTAAAATATGTTGAGTCAGCCGCAAGATTACTGAACATGAAAACTACACATCTGATTCTTTGAACCTTTTTCTTTGATATGACTAAAACAAAATCACGATTTATTTGTTTTTGCTCGATACTTTTTATTTTGTAAAATTATGTAGTTTGAGAGACTATTGGATTTTTCTCCTACATTACATAAATAAGGCGCATGAAATAAATACCGACAGTAAGAGAATAAAGGTAATGATAAAATGGCTAAGACGAAATTGTCGTGAATTTGTCGTGAAATTGTAACGTATGTTACTAAGCTCGCAATAAATGAAAATGTACATTTACGCTCGAAGTAAAGGACGTAAGTCGCGTTAAGACACTCACGCGACATTCAACTGTAAAGCAGATTCCATAACGTTAAATATATCTAGTTGTTCACCAGTGCTACGCTCCGAGCCTGCTCTTAACTATATATATTGGCGTGACCTTGACTGTTAACGGACCACTTGTATATACCATTTTACGGGTTGTTGTCTAACTCCTTAATGAGCATAATTCAAAAGCTCTGTGTCAAACAGTTAAGCTACTTAAACATTTTAAAGATGATAAAGAAGAGTGATTCAACTGACCCCACGCTGGGGTCAAAAAAAACGATATATTTATTTTTGAGCGCGAAATTCGTCGAAGTGTCTTTGGGCATGGCAGCGTCACTCGCTTGCTTCAGCGATATTAATCAATGATTCCGAAATATCGGACGCACTAGCGAGTGGCGCGTCTCACGCATAGGTACCATGGATTTCAAGAAATTCGACTTATTTTAATGACACATTTCAATCGTCCACAGTCTACCCTACTTTACTGCGACCTAGTACCGACTACCAATCACGGTCTTCCTGTTGATGACCTATATCCTGACAGTCACCTTGGATCCATTACTTTTACCACGGCCAGTAGGTACACAAACTTCTTTGTCTGCTATAACTGCTCAAGATAATGGTGGTCAGGCATCTTTGTTAAGCTTTTAATGGGGGTGGGGAGGGGGGCAAAAACACTGTTACTTGTAACAAAGTTTCGAACTACCACGGGTAACAGGGTTTCCATCAGCTTTTGTAACCACACCTTGAACCAATAAAGATCTTATTTGTTTATTCCAACTTACGTATGTATAAACATGGAGAAAGTTTAATGCGATTTTTGGAAAAAAAATCGGCTAAGTGCGTGTCGGACTCACGCATCGAGGGTTTCGTACAACCACATAATATTTTGTATTGTGTAAAATACTTAAAAAATATATTTCCTTTCATTAAATATTAGCGCGAGACAGACCCAAACTTTTAACTATTGTTGAGATTTTGATGGGGATCGATTGTCTACTAATAGTCTAAAAAACAAAAAAAAAATGTGTTTGTATGTCCGTCCGCTGCTCTAGTTGCCAAACTACAAAATTTGGGCTAGCTCAATATTATTTTGAAAAAAAAAAGACTTCGTTTCAAATTTCTCCTATCTTGATTTTTTAAGCGTTATTAGCATAATAATAAATCACTTATTTTTTCTCAAAAATGGCTTTAGCGATTTGGATAAAACTTGGTACGTTACTATAACTGTAAGATATAAACTTCTAAAAAAATCGGAATAAGGTGCCTCCCATACAAATCCAGGTAGTTTTTTTGTTTTTCTCAAATTTTTTCTAACGATTTTAAGGAAACTTTGTGAATAACAATAACTTAATAATGCCTACTGCACTGAGTGTAACTATTTAGTAATCTGTGACTGAGTAGTCACGATATTGCCTATATTGTAATTCTGTGGAGTAGTTCATTACTCCAGAAAAAACGGAATAAGGTACCTCCCCTACAAACCCAAATTATTTGTAAAATTTTCATCAAATATAATAGGTACACCTACTTTTTGCTACTATGGGTGGGTGAGCGTCGGTGGCGTAACGGTTACGACCGCTACCTCCTGTCCGGGAGGTCGTGGTTCGTATCCTGCCACGTACCAATGTGTTTTCGAATTTCGATTTCCTATGTATACGTTTATCCGACGCTCTTATGGTGAAGGGGAACATCGCGAGGAAACCTGCACACGCCTGCGAAGAAACTCGAAGGTTGTGTGTGAAGTCGACCAACCCGCACTGTGCCCGCGTGGTCGACTAAGGCCCGATCGCCCTAATTCAGGGTAGGCTCCAAGGCTCGCTGGGGACGTATATGAGCTGATAAGAAGGTAAGCGTAATGTTTATCGTTGTTTTGTGTTTTCCCGACTACGCAGGACGGTGAAGGCTTCGCGAGAAAGTATTCACAGCGTGGCTGTACAATTTTTGATTATTGTTGTTTTACCTACTTTAGAGTTTATGTACTAGGGATGTCGCGGTAGTCCAGCCTTCATGGTGACTAACTGAACTGGCTGCCTGGTCACTGATGACAACATGACAAATGACGGCTTGGTTAAAAGAGCTGACATCGACCCTGACAGGGACGAGACGTCTAAAATAGCAAAAATTGATAAATTCTACATATTTTTCGATTAAAACTTTTAAAAGACCATTCAATACTATAGTAGTTCGCCCAGAACTAAACCTCGTCGCGCGCAAAATGTTCTTATTATCAAATTCTGTTATAAGACTACCTAAGTAGCAAAACTTGCTACTTATCGGAATATTTACGCGCGGGTCTCTGTGGATCTTTGGGTCTAAATCTTTTTGTTAGGATTCAATTCCTAAATTAGACAAGAGTTAGGCGGTTTTTTTGCTAGGTTGTCAGCGCTCGACAGGAGAAAATCTAGAATGGGGCTTTTGTCTGATATGCTCAGTTCAAAACCCTAAGATGACTCAGTTAGAAGCCGTCTTAAAGAGGTTTTTTCAAATTTAAAAACCGACTTCAAAATGAATTTCACTCAAAAGTATGAAATAATATTATTATACTTAGATACACGACATTAACCAACAATAACGAAATCATAGGTGGGTAAGAATTAAATTAGGGGCCTAAATTTATTTTTGAAGTCGGTATCAGCATACATCTACTTACGTATCAAATGTTTTAGATTCGATGGCATTGCCTACACCGACCTCAAACAAAATTTTAGGCCCCTAATTTAATTCATACCCTGCACCTTTGATTTCGTTATTGTTGGTTAATGTCGTGTATCTACGAGTAAGTATAATAATATTATTTCATAATTTTGAGTGAAATTCATTTTGAAGCCGGTTTTTAAGTTTTTTAAATTTTTATTTTATTTATTTTTAGTGATAATGCTAAATATCTAAAAAGCGTCGGTGGCTCAGCCGGTAACGACTCGGTTCTTCTAACCAGAGGTACCGGGTTCAAATCTGGACGGCCAATGTACCAATGAGTTTTTCAAAACTTACGTACATACTTACCGATTGCTTTAACGGTGAAGGAAAACATCGTGAGGAAACCTGCACACGCCTGCGATGAAACTCGAAGGTTGTGTGTGAAGTTGACCAACCCGCACTGGACCCGCGTGGTCGACGAAGGCCTGATCGCCCTAATTCAGGGTAGGCTCGAGCCCCTCGGTGGGGACGTATATGAGCTGATATGATGATCTAACAACGTTATACCCAATCACCCACTCGCCAATAGGAACTATCAAATCACAATTCATAATGCATGTGTTTCATTAACAGATACAGATTCCTGTGGCTTCTATCATCATCTCAACAGCATGAAAGTTAAGGAGTTAAATCTTCCATCATTAGCTCATCTGAATAACCTAAAAAAATACAACTATCGGGCTTCGTAAAATTTTTAAAGAATTATCCTTCAACTCCTAACCGTTAAGGAGTTGTACCTTCCTTTATCAGCTCATCTGATGATGATGATGATGAGATGATGACTACCAGACGCCAAAACTTGAATACATAGGAAATACATGAAACACGTAATATGTCCCTATAAAATTTGAGGGTGGTTCTCGATATCCCTGGGATCTCATCATCAGATCCTGACTTCGTGACAATGGGACCCCTCGGGAGTATACTCTTTCAAATAAAAAAAGAATTTTGAAAATCGGTTCACAATTGGCGGAGATATCGCGTAACAAACATACAAAAAAAAACATACAGTCGAATTGAGAACCTCCTCCTTTTTGAAGTCGGTTGAAAAGGAATATATTTTCGTTGATGGTGTTGGAGAGTATTTTGACTCTTTTGGTCGTAAACTAACAAGTTATCATTTAACAAGAAATGTTCATAGGTGGGTTTATAATGATAAGGTTCTCTGCTCTTTATTTGAGAGTGTTGAATTTTTTTGGCAGTGCTACAATTTTACTGATTTTGGAATCTTCTGGAACTTCGCCGGATGTATATACGAGTAAATGGACTTTAGAAGCTCGAATTGGGCTTGAATATAATTCAATAATAATAGTATGGAATATTGAATCATTTCTGTTAGAAAATGCGATTATTATCTGCATCTTTCCTATTAAATGTGTTTAAGCTCTATCAAATTATTTTCTGAAAATAGATGGACACATACCGTCTTCTTCTATAGAAATTGTCTCTTCTATATCTTGCTCATCTAGAAGAGGAAATATGTCAAGACACCTGACACGGTACGACAGCTTTTTAAAAACCATCATAGAAGAAAAAATAGAAGGAAGAAGAGGCAGAAGAATACCAAGGCGAAACTACACAGAAATAAAGGAAAAGGCTGCTGTCTCATCGTATCAAAACCTGAAGATCCTTGCTGAGGATAGGAAGAATTGGCAATTAAAATTAAATTAATAATAAAGTAAAGAAGAAGAACACTCATTTGTTAAAATCGGTTTAGTATTTTGGGTTGTGCGATCAATCATTGTTTGTAAGATTCATAGCCCTTCCTATTACACATACACTTTTAAATTTATAATGTTAGTTAGAATATTAGATTTTTCATGTCACGTTTTTCCTTGTCTTTTTAAGGACGTTATTTTCTGTTCATATTCTTAACATCGACATTGATGACTAATAATGTGTTTATTGATTTTGCTTAGTAAATACCAGACATTTTAACGACATTTAATAAACGATTGCAACACCTGCGCCGGCGCAGCGACAAGAATAACTCACGCCACGCTTTAACTGGATAATGGCACAGTATAGAGTGTTTGCTAATAGAAAATGGCGCGTCCACCAGGAAATGGATGCTCTACTGAGAGGGGAGTGGAAATAGGCACTTAACCTCTTAACCTTACCCTTATAATCAATCTGCTTAGTAGGTACCTACATACCTCTCTATTATAAAGTTTGCTGTTCTATGTGGAAAGAGCATGACCCACAACAAAGATGATATATCCTAAGATACTTTGAGGGGCAGCCATAAATAACATGACGCGGAAGTAGGATTCAAACTGTCAAGTAGTATTCAGCCAGACCGAAGCTATGACAGTTCAAAAATACGATACATTAACAAGTCAAAACATAAGCGGAGTGTCATTTTTTGCCATTAACAAATTACTTGCAATTTTAAATAATAAATTGTATAGCTACGCTGTGCATACTTTCTCGTGAAGCCTTCAACGTCTGTTGTAGTCGGGCATACACAAATCAACAACATTACACTAGTAAAAGTCAAAAATATAGATACGTTTAAAGCAGCAAAAACATGTATCCACGACCTTAAATCTAATTAATGTGGCAAGCATATTGTATGATTCGTCGTTTTACAAATGGTCAGGCAAATTTTATAATTCGTCCGTATATATAAACGGTCAGGCAAATTGTAAAATGCCGTACGCAGATTGTAAAATGAGAAAGCAAAACTGAAATGGCAAATTGTAAAATGCCGTACGCAGATTGTAAAATAAGCAAGCGAAAATGAAATGGCAAATTGTAAAATGAACAAGCAAAACTGAAATGGCAAATTGTAAAATGCCGTACGCAGATTGTAAAATGAGCAAGCGAAACTGAAATGGCAAATTGTAAAATGAACAAGCAAAACTGAAATGGCAAATTGTAAAATGCCGTACGCAGATTGTAAAATGAGCAAGCAAAACTTAAATGGCAAATTGCAAAATGCCGTACGCAGATTGTAAAATGAGCAAGCGAAACTGAATTGGCAAATTGTAAAATGCCGTACTTACGCAGATTTTAAAATAAGCAAGCGAAACTGAAATGGCAAATTGTAAAATGCCGTACATAGATTGTTAAATGAGCAAGTAAAACCGAAATGGCAAATTGTAAAATGCCATACCCAGATTGTAAAATGAGCGAATGAAACTGAAATGGAAAATTGTAAAATACCGTACGCAGATTGTAAAATGAGCAAGCGAAACTGAAATGGCAAATTGTAAAAAGCCGTACGCAGATTGTAAAATAAGCAAGCTAAACTGAAATGGCAAATTGTAAAATGCCGTACGCAGATTGTAAAATGAGCAAGCGAAACTGAAATAGCAAATTGTGAAATGCCGTACGCAGATTGTAAAATGAGCGAACGAAACTGAAATGGCAAATTGTAAAATGCCGAGCAAGCGAAACTTAAATGAGTAAGTTAAGTTAGTGATAATGTAGTTATTAAGTTAATGTTACAGGTTCGGTCAGGTTTGATTGATTTTACAGTCAAAGAGCCTCGCGAAGTCTTTTTTCCGCCAAAAGGAGTCTTTTTACTTTGAGTCCAACTCTCCCAGAATTAATCGATTCAGACATCTGATCACTTGGAGCAACCCGGCGTGGATTTAACAGCTACTCTTAAATTTCGGTCGATACATAGAGTCCAAGGCAAAATTTGCTGCAATCAAACTGGGCATTCCTCTTAAACGAGACAGTACTTAGTACATCTGGACAGCTACTTACCTTATACCAAGGACGGGCCCGAGCCCGATCATGTATGGAGTTACTGTTCACATTTATAGGATGAATCAGACCGCAATCAAATTGTTTTTTTGTTTATTTAAGTCAATCTTGCAAATGATATAGAGACTTCCATACGTCCGATTGAGCTAAAATTTGGTATAAAGCCGTATTCCCGGTGACAACAGGTCCTTTTGGTATTTATAAGTTGATCTGATGATGAACTTTAGAGGTGGAATTTTGTTAAAGGGGGCACCCATACAACAAACGTGATTTTTATAGATAACTAGCTGTCCCGGCGAACTACGTACCGCCTTACATTACACTACTCTACCCTACACTACACGACCCTACCCTACACTACCCTACCCTACACTACCCTACCCTACACTACCCTACCCTACACTACTCTACCCTACACTACACTACTCTACACTACCCTACACTACACTACCCTACACTACCCTACCCTACCCTACATACACTACACTACCCTACACTACACCACCCTACACTACACTACCCTACCCTACCCTACACTACCCTACCCTACCCTACACTACCCTACCCTACCCTACATAAGAACCTTCTCCTGACAATAACGAACTCGACAAAAAAAGAATTAGCCAAATCGGTCCAGCCGTTCTCGAGTTATGCGCTTACCAACACATTTTGCGATTCATTTTTATATATTAGATAGTACCGAACCCTTCGTGCGCGAGTGCGACTTGCACTTAGACGGTTTTTCTTGGGGTGAGTATAGCCCGCTCATACACAGAAGAGATCTCTTGTTGCGCTTTTTGACCATGATTTTTTTATTTATTTACAATTGGTAAGCTATTGCCATCTTCTCACCTGATGGTAAGTGATAACGCAGAAAATGGAAGCGGGCTTACCGAGATTCCCCAACGCAATGGGGAACTGGCTATCTTATCTTCAAGCCGGAACACATCAATGCTGTTAACATTGATGTTTGGCGGCAAGACTTAAATAAGATGGTTTTAGCTAGCCAGGCGGACTTAGAAAATGCCCTGCCACCATCCAAAGTTTTAGAAAGTTCGACTCCGCCGGGAAAGTGAAAGTAATTTTTATTACCATTACACCACGGAAGCGGTTAAAATCACCCCTACACGCTGCAAGTCAGTGCCTCAACTGACGGTACAATTTTACATACTAGAGACTGCCAGTTTTACCAAAAACTACCCCTTTTCGACCTTGAGGAGCACGTCTGAAAGCTCTTGTGCGTGAACTCTCCTGGCCATGCACAATGTACACAAAACACTTGAGGCATGCGTTCACCTAACCGGCAATGTCTGGCGTAAATAATCGCTAATAATATCACCCATCGTACCCATTGATTCTTCCTCTGGATGTCCTGGAGCAATCTGTTTACATCTGAACCATAGTGCACTAATCTGAAACTATAAGACAACAGTCTTACGTTAAGACCACCCGGACTTTGTCTTTGCTACGTGACATCCCACAAGCGGGAACTTTCATGTTGTCTAAATTGATGGGAATCTTAAAAGTATTTTTTATTCACAGTACGTAAGCCTATGGCATCACTCTTTTGATGGCAAGTGACCATGATGCGAAGATGGAAGCGGACTTACCAAGATTCCCCAAAAAATCGGGGAACTGGCTTTCCCATCTTCATTTCTGTACACGTCACTGTTGTTAACATAGTGAAAACATTTAAATGATGCTTAGTTGTTATTTAAGTTAACTATTTAGATATTGTATCACTGTTTGTTTTCCGAATATAATAAAATAAAGTATAATAGTTGTTTTGGCGGCAAGACTTAGTTATATGGCTAGCTATCAGCAGTCTTATAAAATTCTCTACCACCAACCAAACTCCGGGATATAAGCTGTCACTATGCTCGTCACAATCCGTTTAGTGGTTTTTGCGAGATGCGCGTTCAAACAGACAGACAGACAAACCAATAAAAAAATTAAAACTGTTTTAACATGTTCAGTTACTCAGTTGAAGTTGCCCAGTTAGTTAGTTTTTTTCGAATATCTTCAATCTTCGGCATTTGTAGTAACATCGTAATCGCAATAATACTGCAGTATTGATTTTCGGAATGTTGCTAGGATAATAATGCAAAACCAATAGTGCAATATTTAGCTTGCAACTTCGAAAACCTGTGCTAACACATGTGCTATGTAACACATCGAAATTTTCGGACTTTATTTCAGATTTTGGCTTACAATTTCTCTATAATTGAGCTCAATTGCAGCTCTGTAGGTCCATTAGAACCCGATTACAGCACTTCAAACATTGGCCATTTCCCCAAAAAGTTTGAAATTTCAGCCGCCTTCCGAGCAGAATATCAGCTATACTATTTCTACGAGGAAAGATATAGAAAAGAAAGATGAAGAGCAGTTATTTAAATTAAGTAAAAGCGGAACTTTTTAGAAACAATAGTTCTAATAAAACCGGACAAAGCTAAACAAATAGGGAAATCGGATTTTTCAAGAAATGGTGCCTAACAAATTGCAGGACTTCTGTAAACCACAAGAGTAATCATGCTTTTAGTCTATTTCAAATATGGTTTAATGCAAACAACCTAAGTATAAATGCCGATAAGACAAACTTAATACTGTTCAGAACTACAGCCAGAAATAAGGATAAGCTGGAAGCGTATTTGAATGGAATTTTAATTCCACAGTCGAACATGACACGATTCCTAGGATTAATAATTGATTGTGACTTAAACTGAAGGCTGGAAGTGTAGTCTGTTGAGGGCAGTTTGAGTTCCGCATGCTATGCCTTTACTAGTTTAAGGGATGAATTGACTACTGAAGAACTGATTACGGTGTGGAATCCAATCTTAGGTATAGCATTGCCACATGGGGGGCTACCTACAAATATAATTTACAAAAAGCTTTTGTTGCACAAAAAAGGGCTATTCGCATTATAAAACGTATACCACCTTGGGAGTCGTGTAGGCCATACTTCGAGGAGTTAAAAATTTTGACAGTACCAAGTCTCTACTTAATGGTAGTTCTTACTAATTTATTTAAAAATAATTTTTATGAAACCGAAAAGGAAACAGGTACGAGACTGGGAACCAGAAGAAAAGACTTAGACAACAAATTGATTCCAAAACTAAATGTAGTGTATCACAGTGCAAAATATCAGGAAGTTAAATTCTTTAATAAACTTCCCAATGACCTAAAAACGGTGAAATCCCTTAACATTTTTAAAACTAAGATCAAAGATCTTTTGCTAAAAAAGTGCTGTTATACACTGGAGGATTTCTAATCAAATCAATATACACCTACTTATGAAATTCTTACTTTTACGATTCGACAAATTCTGAAAATTATTCTGATGACTTATTATATTATATTTTTATTCATTATGATCATTCATTATGCGCTGATAGTGACTCTCTTACTTTTCATATATTTATTGTAATGTGTTCTGAAATGTATTTGGACTATTTTGTTTCTGTTTAGAGTTGATATTATGTTATTTTAAGATTTACAATGTTTTACTTTTTAATGCAATTGAATCGAACACAAAATGTATTTTGTATGCGATCTATTAAAATTAAAATGAAAAAAATGATGAGAAAGAAATAACTTACTGTAAAATAATTTATATTTGATATTACTTGCGCGGTCGCCACTTGAGAACTTTACTGCCCCAACGGCCATCTGTTCTATGAGCTATATGTGCTCTGCCCACTGCCACTTCAGTTTAGCGATTCTGTGAGCTATGTCGGTTACTTTGATTTTTCGGCGTACCTCCTCAAAAGATATATCTACCATTTAGTGATGGCAGGATTTCGGCTGACACTTGCGACAGAAATACACAACAACGACCGACAGCTCTTTCTTGTGGCTCCGGAGACTACTCTGTTACTTGTGGTAAACGCCTTTACCCCCCGGTCATCGAAGTCGTCCTCTTCATCCGAATTAGTCTATTACGGAGTATTGAGGCAGGTCTACCCCTGACAAACTTTGCAGAGAGTAGAGCTACTAGAGTGGAAATCGCTGCCTGTTTTGTAACTTTAAGTTGTATAGCAATAATATTATATGGGTTCAAGATAAAGTTTCAAGGGCTTTAACAGCTTTCGGAAAGTCATATGTATCATATATCATATAGTCACACGGGGAACTTATAGTTGCAGTAAGGAAATAAAATACTGCTTATACCTATAATATATTACTACATTCTTGAACCCATTCACCACATAAACCTATAATGGAGTATCAGAAAAGGCATTTTGTCACTTAATATTAGGTATAGCTGTAGACGGAATATACTCGAAACTTTAAAGCGCTTCACAGCTGTAAAAACGATATATTTACAGGCTATATAAAGCAACTGTACAGGGGCTCAAATAGGCACTACTTTGTTACTAAAAGCTCTATAATAGAGATATAAGATAATCAGTGAAGTCTTCAGTTTTAAAGAGTTATCTTTAATTCTACTAAGTCTATTAGAGCTTTAATCTGCACCGTTATAACGGTTATAATAGTCAAACAATCGCTATTTTGTAATCTAGCTGCCAATGAAATGAAATTAGAGCCCATTAACAGCTATGAGCCGCATTACAGAAATAAAAATTTCTCTAAGGATTACAGGAGTTATAATTAGCGCCTAAAGCCGCATAAGGGAAGTATTGGAATAAACGAGTTTGACCTACATCACGAAGACGCCATGTTTATGATCTTTTTAGTTTATTCAAACAAATATTTTTCAAGGGAATTAGCATAAAAACGCGAAGAAAACAAGTATTTTAAAGGTTCGTTTTCAAACCTTTGCATTATTAAATCGCCATGATATTATTACATGAAAAGTTGAAATAATAATGTACTTCAATACATGTAAATAATTGCTTGTTTTAATTATATCAGAAGCGCGTCAAAATTACTCCATTTAGTGCTATTTACACTATCAGTAAACTGATATTAGTTTTAGTTGCATGTACGGAATTTTTGAAGATGGCTACCAAAATTTAATATTCGTTTTCCATTATTCACTGACGCAATATCTACAAGTGAATGTGCTATCAAACATGTAGAATAATTTCATTTCATTAGGTCATTCGTTCATAAAAGTAGCGCATCTTAGTACTTATTCTTCCATTGCAGCTTCTGTGACGCCCTTGGGCAGCTATTATACAGTTCTTCTGAAGCTTAGGGCTGCATAAAATTGTGCCAATCTGACTGTAGTGCTGCTGCATTAGGGCTGCTGAGCATGTTCTATAGCTTAGGCCTAGCAGCATTAAGTAATTATTGCATTGGCTCTAAAGCCTATGTGCAGCCATTTGTGTTGGTTGGTATTTCAGCCCTGCTCTCTGGCAGTAGCACCATTCTTCCTCTTCCTCAACCTTTCTTGCACCTACATGACAGGAATTTCATCAAAACAAGTTATAATCATTAGATTTTAATTCTAAACGAATAAGTAAACTTTCACTATACAGGTGAATAGTAAAACCTTAGCAACAGAAAGGAAGGGTAGGCGGGACCATTTAGAACTTTTTAGTTTAGTTTAACGTCAGTGACCTTTACTCGATCACGTAGTTTATTTCTTTTAAATAAAATCACTAATTTTGAATTTTGGAACTCAATAAAAAAAATATACTGATTACTCGTAATAGCTGGAAATAAATTGTATTTTTTATCTCTAATGTTGTGTTAAGGCTCCTCCGTCCCTAAAATTAGCAACTCGATTCACGTTGTTTCAAATACCCAACGAGATAGCGTGGAAATAAAGTTCTTGTCAACTTGTACTGCAACGTGGCTGTTACGTCAATCGCTGCGGACGAATCGTGCGAAAATTGTGGTTTTTAATTCATTATAAATAAAATAAGAAAAACTTCTAAAAAACTAAGAAAAGAAAGTTATTTTATATTGTTTTATTAAGAAGTTCATAAATATCATAATGTTTAGATTAAAACTGCAGCAGTTCTATGGTTACAACTAGAAAAAAAAGGGTGCATAAAAATATATTTTTTCTTTAGTTCTGTGTATTAAAATAGAATTCGAACAAATTAAAATCACTCCTCATATCCTTTAAATTATAAAACTTTTTTTTTCCGATTAGAAAATCTATAATTGAAGTGAAAAGTGGTTACCAAGTTGGTCGTTGGCGGCGGTATAAGCCTTAATGTACTTAATTCATAATAATTTGACCCCAATAATAACAAAAATAACTTGCTAACAAAGTGTCAAGATGTATTGAAAATAAATTGTGCAGTCACGCTGTGCATACTTTCTCGCAAAACGTTTACCGTCTGGCGTAGTCGGGCATACTTATAAACAACAAATAATACTTACCTATATTATAGTAGCAAAGAATAAATTTATATCCAAAGATTTTAAAGTAATTTTATAAATCACTGGGTATGGGTTACTTGGTTTACAAATAATTTAGGTTTGTATGAGTGATACCTTATTTTTTTCCTGTTATAATACCCAGTGTAAAAGGCCTTATTAAGTCTTGGTGGTCCACAGTATCATTAAAATCGTTAAAGCCGTTTTTGATAACAAAGTAACAAACTACTCGAGTTTTTACGATGGGTACTTTATTCAGTTTTTCCTTGAACAACAAACTACCGCGTTTAGTAGGCCATACAAAGTAGAGGCGCTTAGGATCAAAACCAAGACATACTCGTATATCTACTTATTTATTAAAAGCTATTATTTAACTTACTATGTTTGTATGTAGTATGTATGTTTGTTTGTTTAGTTCAAATCTTGCGATCGATTTTAGAGCGACTTCCAGGGCTCTGATTAAGTTTAGAATGAAGCCGTATTCCCGGTGATAATAGACCGTTTTGTTATTTTGTAGTTGATCTCATGATAAAAGGAGGTTGAATCAAGGTCCCAGAATTGTCTTTAATTTTCAATAGGATCGTAGGAAATACAGTCTAGTTGTTAAACCGGCCGCCAAGAGTCAGACAAACAGGGTTCCGCACCAAAACTTCATATACCAACAGGACAAGACCTCTCAGTATATACTTGCTCTAGGTAAATAGGGGTCTACTTATTATGGAAATTAGATTATTTTTTTCCGTAGGAACGGAAGGACTTTAGATTTTCTCGTAGGGTTGTAACGCGTTACGCTGTTATTCGTTCTTCTTTCATTCGACCTTTTCTTCATTCCATGTATTTGTTATTTTACGCATGCGCTGTCATCTATGAGACTTTTCATTCAAAGACAAAAATTCGATCATCTTTTCATATATTATAACCATCAAAAATTTCGGAGTACTTAAAAGATTCTTACAACCACAACAACCCTTTTAATTTGATATGTAACGCGATACAGTTACCTGACCACGAAAAAGGAGAATTATGTTCTTGACAGTCTATGTATGTTCATCTGTTCCCTCGTATTTCCTTAACCACTTAACCGATCTTGACAAAGGTGGTGTCTTTGGATTCGTGCCATCACTCCGCCACTCTGTCAAAGGATATACAGCAATAAATAGCGGATTTTGTAAGTGACTAAAAAAACGTAATTTTTTTTAGGTATTCATCATGTTTGGTATCAAAAACTAGGTCTTGACAAGCACATTCTAAATATATGTATTATAGATTGCATTTCATAGGGGCATTTTACTATGCCTACCTAGCATGCCGTTAAGCCTGCCCAGGTAGAAACGGGCGTTTCGGGTCCTGTATTTGATGTGGGGTCCAAAAGTAAGTTGGGGGTCGAGGGTGACTCCTAAGTATTTGGCTGTGGCTTGCCAGGGGACGGGGGTGCCTAGCATGTGAATTGACTGTTCGTGGAAATGGATCATACGACGACGGTAACTGAAGCGGATCGCGGAGCTTTTGCTCGGGTTCAATTCGATTCTCCATTTCTTAAACCATTTGCCTAGCTCGTCAACTGAGCTTTGTAGTTTGTCTATTAGTAGTGACATTAACTGCCCCCTTACGTAGAGGGCAGTGTCGTCCGCAAAGAGAGAAAGCTGTACTGTTGCCCTGATTTACTTTTCTTTGGGATGGGGATGTCATTTGTGTACAGAGTGTACAAGGTCGGGGAGAGTACGGATCCTTGAGGGACCCCGGCTTCAATAAGACGCGGAGAGGAAAGTACCCCCTCGTGTCTAAAGCGGAAGGTGCGGTTTTGGAGGTAGCGCTCCACTATACGTACGAGTCAGTCGGGTAGGTCCAGGTTGTAGAGTTTACATATGAGTCCCGCATGCCAGACCTTGTCGAAGGCTTTGGCTGCGTCGAAGAACACAGCGACTGTCTTCTCGCGTCTGGGATAAAATCCGTTCAGTATGTATTCTACTAAGCGGCGGACTTGTTGTGGGCACGAGTGCTTTGCTCGAAACCCAAACTGGTGGTTAATTATGAGGGGGGCTTTTTCGGGCGGGAAAATATGTCTCTTAATTCGATTAAGTATAACCCTTTCCCCATGGCCTTGAGGAGGCTTATGGGGCGGTGGTTAGAGGGGATGTTAAGAGGTTTGCCTGGCTTTGGGATGCCTATCACTATTGCTTCCTTCCATGCTGTCGGGAAGTAACAGTGGTCAAAGCAGGCGTTAAAAATTATGGCTAGTAATGCGAGCAACTGTTTCTGGGAAGTGTTTCAAGGCTTGGTTAGATATTCCATCTGCGCCGGGGGCTTTCTTAGGTTTAAGACGTCTGATTATTGTCTGTATTTCATCTGTCGATACTGAGATGGGGTCCGCGTAGTAGAATAGATACATACGACTGATTTCCACGACTGCCGGTCCCGCGCTGCCCGTATCCAGCGGCTTCCTGCGACCTTCACCAGGTCGTCGGTCACTCTACTATTACTAACTGATTTCAAATGCTATTCAAATTAAAGTTATTACAAATCAAGTTATTGCATTTGCCTATTATAATTACGATAATTTGTGGTTTAGACTTACGAATACAAGTAGGTAAGTAATTTTACCCATTGACTGACACTGCTTTATGTTAAAATGTTACCAATATGTAGATTAGATAGCCTACTCATATAATGTGAAATTTACTATGAGAATTAAGCTATAGTTTTCCTCTGACGTAATTACAGTGATTTCATCGCACCGCAAAAACAATTCAAAAGCGTAATTACCCACAAAACCGCAGATCAATCACACAAGTTAACTCATCAGAAAAAGGTCATTACCTGGATGGGTTTGACTCTTCGTGGCATTCCATCATGATCAATTCCGTGCTTTGCAAGGCCCTGTGCCCGTTTTAGTGCGTTATGTTAGGTGAAAAATTGTTCACTATGTGATACTAGCACCAAGTTTTAGTATGTTTTTTAACATGCCATATAAACCGTCGGGACCCCTCTTGTAAAGTGCCTGGATGCGAAAATATGACGTCAACAAAATGGCAGCTGCCGTATTTTAAAAAATAGGAATAATTCAGATTCTTTGAACCCTATATACATGATTGGGGTATCAAATGAATAAGAATTAAGTGTTCTATAATTCAAAAGGTCATCTGAGTATTACAGTAACGAAAATATTTAAACTTATATGGATTTTAAATACTCCCAATTATCAAATACAGCCTCGGAAATATATACTGTAGACAAAAATTATCTACGGCAAAAGTAACAAGCAATTTATCAGCTATTTAAAGAAAAAAACCGAAACTGGGTCGGACAAAAAATGTCTTAGTTACGCCGTTGTTAGTAAAGGCTTATAATATGTATGATAGGTTTATATATATGATAGGACTAGCTGTCCCTGACAATAAAGAACTCAACAAAAAATGAATTAGCGAAATCGGTCCAGCCGTTCACGCGTGATGCGATGAACAGAAGAAATAGGCGTTCATTTTTATATAATAGATAGTTAACATGTTTAACAACATACTAAAATTTGGAAATGAAAAAACCCTAAAACAAGAAAGTCGTCATACCCGATTGCACTTAACTTAAGAATCGCCAAATTTGCTAAGGCGGTGCTTATAAGCGTCAAATTCATACCAAAAATGTCAATGTCAATTTTGACCTTACATAATAGTCTTTAGGCGCTTTAAGAAGTTTAGTGAAAACGGGCATTCGGGTAATGGGAGTAGGTAAATTTTCAGAACAGCAGCTCATTGTGCATATTTTTAACAATATTTTAAATACAAGAAAAATTGTGGCAGTCGGGAACCATTCTAGAAATGAAGGCTTAGTGAATTGAGAGCACATACCTATATTACATTGCAGATTACTCCAATCTACTGCCAAGACGGCTGACGTTCTACAATGGGTCTCGACTGCTACAATTTTTTTTATTCAAAAATATTGTTAAAAATGTGTACAATGAGCTGCTGTTCTTTAATTTAGCTACCCCTATTAGTCGAATGCCAGTTTGCACTAAGCTTCTTATAATAGTCTTTAGGCGCTTTAAGAAGTTTAGTGAAAACGGGCATTCGGGTAATGGGAGTAGGTAAATTTTCAGAACAGCAGCTCATTGTGCATATTTTTAACAATATTTTAAATACAAGAAAAATTGTGGCAGTCGGGACCCATTCTAGAAATGAAGGCTTAGTGAATTGAGAGCACATACCTATATTACATTGCAGATTACTCCAATCTACTGCCAAGACGGCTGACGTTCTACAATGGGTCTCGACTGCTACAATTTTTTTTATTCAAAAATATTGTTAAAAATGTGTACAATGAGCTGCTGTTCTTTAATTTAGCTACCCCTATTAGTCGAATGCCAGTTTGCACTAAGCTTCTTAAAGCACCTTAAGACTATGTAAGGTCTAAATTGACATTTTTGGTATGAATTTGACGCTTAAAAGCATCGCCTTAGCAACTTTGGCGATTCTTAAGATAAGTGCAATCGGGTATGACGACTTTCTTGTTTTAGGGTTTTTTCATTTCCAAATTACACAGAAACGTAGTCGGGTTTTTGGTTTTTTTATTTACCGTTTTTTATTTTATTTATTTTTTAGTTTTATTATTGAATGAGTTTGTATAGTAACATATTTACACGTGACACACATAAAGATTACGCAGGTTATAAACAATTAAATTTGGCGCCAAAAACCCCAAATTTAGTTTTTTTTTATTTTGATATATACTCGTATATTTTTATGTGTCACTCTCACAGTAAATACCAATATCACGACACCTCTCAAGCTAAAATCCATCGAGCCGTTCAGGCCGCAGAGCGTGCCAAACAATTATACATTACATAGTTTACATACATACATACTCTCGAAAAACATAACCCTCTTTCTGGCGCAGTCGGGTACAAGAAAAATGTATGTCTGTATGTATTATAATTATGTCTCTACAGATATTCATCATTTCATCCGAAGAACGTCCACTGCTGGGCATAGAGGCCTACCCAGAGGATTTTCACGACTACCGGTTCTGCGCTGGCCGCATCCAGCGGCACATATACTAAGATTTTAATATATTGCTGTTTAAATTTACGTATGAGAGAGAGCAGTGTACGCTACACTACATCTCTCCACACGAGTAGAACAATAATTGATATACATAGACGTGAGCGTCAGATTTTTTTTTTTTTTTTTCATTCCATTCGGGCTCTTTAGTCTCTTTTAGGGTAGTTCGTAATAACGAACTTCCTACAATAGTAGGAAAAATCTGAGTAAAGTATACCATACAAACCCAGGTCGTTAATTATTTTTTATCAAAAATGGCACAAACGATTTTGTTGAAACTTTGTTTTAAACGGCCAACTATGCAGGGTGGTTCGTTCTTTCAAAAATCTGGTTATGTCCCTCCCATACAAAGACAGGTTGTTTGTTTTTTTTCTCAAATATTGCTCTAACTGTTTTAATGTAGTTTTGTAAATAGCTAGAACTGAATAAAGCCTACTACACTAGGTTTTTTTTTTCAGGAAAAAATATTAAAGGTCCCTACCCTACCATACAGACCCATATTATGTATTTTTTTTAATTTTCATCGAAATACTTAAGTTTTGTAAGTTTTTTTTTGAAGTAATTGCTATTAGTTAGTAATGTCAATTGTTGATTTAATTTTTGGTCGGGCCTCACCAGATGCTAAAAGTTTGCTAATGTTTTATAAGTTTGCAAAAGATTGTTTATTTTGTTGTTTTTCCTAGGGTCCGCAAGCCCCTATTTGTCACTCATAGTGACGTCTGTGCTTACTGCAAAACGTTATAAAATTGCGCTGGCGCGGTGCCGCGCTAACACTCGGCCGTCTGCGCGCCCGCCGCGCACCTCGCGTCATCCGGTTCGTCAGTGCATAGCAAACTCGCGGTCGCGCCGCCAATTTTCAAAATTAATATATATACCTTTAAATCCTGTGCGCGAGTTGTAGTTTTTCAAAATGCCGAAGAATATATTAGCAGAGATGGGCTCCCAAGTGGGATTGACACCAGCACGTCAAAATAAAAAGGTACCTGTGATTAGTGGTAGTTTTGAGTTACATACACCTCGGGAAATGCCGCGGAAAAGAAGTCCTCACAATGTTATAAATGTATTTAAAAAAATAATTTAATGTTAATTTCAATTGTTTATAAATTCTGTGAAAAAGCAAGGTAAACCATAAAAAATATAGTGAGTTAATAATAATTGCATTTATATCCAATTTGGAGGCCTCGTTTCTTTAAAATACATCTATCGTCGGCGATAACTAAATAACGAATAAATATAGTTTTTTTAAAAAAACACGCACACTAAGCTGAAAACAATAATGAACGAAAAATACTAGTATTATTGTGAAAAAAACGTGGGTTGCTTCATATACGAAAAATATGGCACAAAGCGCCCCACGCTTTTTTCACAATAATACTAGTATTTTTCAATTCCTTATTGTGTTCAGCTTATATTAAGAATTATTTTAACTTTTTAGTTCGATGTGCTTTAAAAGCGTGTTTTAGTTTTTTTTTTACTATATTTATTCGTTTAGTTATCGCCGACGGTAGATGTATTTTAAAGAAACGAGGCCTCCAAATATTTATTTTTCAATTTTTAATTCAGTATATAATGAGATAAAGTTATGAAATTATTATTATATTGTCACTAATTTATGATAAATGTACAGTTTGAATTAAATCTGTCCGTTTAAAGTGGGTCTAAATCGAGTGCAAAGGAGTCGGTTACAAACATACATACATACATGCATACAGGTAAAGCTAATTTAAGCGTGTTAAAAAGACAAATATTTCAGTTTTCCGAAATCTCGTCTCTATCTTACATTTTTCATTGTTTAGGCGAATACACATCTTTTATTTGAAGATAGAAGGTCAATTCTTATTTCTAATGTGATTCATGTTGTGTTTGGTAACTACCTACCCGTTGCAAAAGCGAATAATTTTAATTCGTATTACAAAGTTTGATTAGGATTTTTTTGTGATTCGCGTTTTATTTACATCAAGGGATGTCTAACATTATCGATATTTGTGGAGATATATTAATATGTATAATTAATATATATAATATAGGCAAGTCCCTCGTTGAAGGAACCAGCTCTCCAGGTAAGAGTAGGTATCGGAGAGAGAAACTGCATACAACATCTCAAGTGTAGTACTGGAGCTACAGACACTGCCACTTTCCGGCGCTTATCGCACCTATTCAGTTTTACTTCTACGTGGCCGGATTAGCCGGAGCTGTACCTATACTAGTGTAACTCACTGGCTTAACAGGCGCGGGTCGGAGATACCCTCCGCCAGTAAACCATCCAGCAGGTCAGCTTTAAGGGCGACTCACAGGCCCCGTGTTGCTTTCGCCCAATACTCACTTAGCCGGATATTAAGCAACATTCGTTGCATGCGGAGCGGACAGCTGAACAACCACATGCTTGCCAGGCAACAGACATTGTTCAAACACTGCAACTGCAACTAACCATATACAACTACGAGTCCATGATTTAGTCAGGCTCGACGAAAAGTCTGCCGAGGGCGATAGATCCGTCAGCAGGCAAGCGGTAGGATACCCCTGACCACTAAGTCGCCTAGTCCTAAAAGCCAGATCCGTAGTTTCGGCTGCGAACTCATATCACTCATTGGATATCATCATCCTTGTCAGCCGAAAGGCGTCCATTGCTGGACAAAGGCCTCCCCCAAGGATTTCCACGACGACCGTCCCTGCGCTGCCCGCATCCAGCGACTTCCCGCGACCATTACCGTATTTACCATACCATTTACCATTTGCCTGGATATACCGATAATAAATACCAAGTATACGAATTATTTTGCGTATACAAAAGAATTTTTGGACTACCACACATACTAAATTGATCAGCTGATTAGGGAACTGTGTATGGCAGGTCCAAAAATGATTTTTACGAATTCAGTATAGGTTTTTCAGGAAAAGATGTGCGGTTTCATTAACTGAATCCCCCTATAAGTTATTTTCAGAATTTCACATGGACCATTGAAATCATTATCGATAGGTATATAATTATATAATACTAGGCTGTCCCGGCGAACTTCGTACCGCCTTACACTACAGTACAGTACACTACACTACCGCTACACTACCACCACCAATACACTACCACTACACTACCACTACCATTGACTACCACTACTACTACACTACAACTACACTACACTACTTTTTGTAGATTTTGCAGGAATTTTTGGTCATTTTTTACAAAAAAAATATAATTTTGAAAATAGAGCGTATAGCAACCGCGGATAGTATAGCTTCCCAACGGTGAAAGAATTTTTCAAATCGATCCAGTAGTTTCGGAGCCTATTCAAGACAAACAAACAAACAAACAATCAAATCTTTCCTTTTTATAATATTAGTATAGATATAGACTAGAATGTGCGCAGTGCACGAGCCGCAATCAGGTCTCGGGGGAATTGTACACCTAAACCTTCCTTATGAATCCTCCGTCCATTGGTGAAATGCGCAGGAAAATCTGTTCGCGTTCAGACAGACAGTAGCGGCGGAGGACTTTGTTTTATAATATGTATAGATAGATAGTATCGATACATTTCTGCACTTCCGACAGCCCTAATACGTGCAATAGTATATTATCGGTATTTTCAGAGCTAGGCAGATCAGTCGGCAACGGTGCGGTGGCGTTGGCGGTAACACACAGCGAACAGTGAATGAGTGTTGAGACGGTTTCACGGCCAGACCGAAATAAACTTACCCACTCCGACTTACGCGTCGTGCAACAAACTATGTATAATGTCAATAAGACGCGCATACCTACCTCCACAACACATCATATCGGCAAATAAAAATTATATGATTACTAGCTTTTGCCAGCGGCTTTGCTCGCGTGACCATAGTTTCTATGACTGTCTTCGAGGGTGCGCAATGTATAAAAAATAGCATATATGTTAATCCAGGTCATATTAAATTTCAGTCAGATAAGTTCAGTAGTTTTTGCGTGAAAGAGTAACAAACATCCAAATACAAATCCATACATACAAACTTTCGCGTTTATAATATTAACAGGATACTTACCTGTCGGCTAATTCACTACAAACTTATGCTGAACGTATTTCTTATATTAAAAAAAACACCTTTCCACTAGTAGATCACAGAAAAGATGTGTTAATTTCTTGTCCTTTTCAGCAAATTCAGAAATATTTTATGTCCATTTTGATACTTAATTATTTAGTTAAACTAATATTTACAATATGAAAGTAAAACAATCTATCAATACAAACCACAAAAAAACTTTTGCACGTTATTTTGGCGTTTCTAAACGTGAATAGTTTCTTATGCTACATACAGTTACCACGAGGAATTACGCGTGCGTGGAAACTTGCCAAAATTTGTATATACCAACCTCTAAGATTTCAGATTTTTACTTTCGAGCGACGAAGTAGCATGACCGATTGAAACAAATTATACAGCTTTTTTCGTTATGACCAGTTAGAAAACTTTTTGATGAGACGAGTGGTTGCCTAAACCCACTACAAGATTTTGACAAAAATGCACTCAATAAAGTCTGGCTTACAAATTTTCATTACATTGGTTAGGCTATTGGATTTTTAATTTCAAAATATTAATAGAACCCCCCATACAAAAAAATACGCAATAAATGTTTTCTACATTTTTGTCATCGACAACACTTTTTTTATGCCCTAGGTGTTAAATCTGGAAAAATTCTAAAATGTATATACTACAAATCCTTTTAAATTTATTTTTTGTAGTGTAGTTTAATAGATAGTAGAATGTGTAAGGCGGTAATACATAGTTCGCCCGGACAGCTAGTATTCAAATAAAAACCAAACTGCATTTGTATGGAGCGTGCTATCAAGTATTTTTAGATATATTTCAAAGTACTCCTACAGCGATGCTCTTTCTAATAATGTGTATACTTCTTACAACTTCTAGTTATTTTGCGCCTGTGGGTACTACCTATACCCATAATTTAACATATACAAAATTTTCTTGATGGACTTCTCGCAATGCAATGTCGTTGTCGTGGATTGCTTTAGTAATATTTAGGTACGTACCCAAATTCCATAAATATCACTTCATTTGGTAATGGATGCTTTACCTGTACTATAAATCTCTTCGCAAGATTTAAATGCTTGCTTGAGTCATATAGGGACGGTATTGAAAATAGAGATCTGAGTGCTAGAGTTGTTAATTCGCAAACCACGCGAGTTATTGCATCAGTACCATACGGCAGCGACGCAGGCGCTAAACGAAGGTCGGTGGCGTTAATGAGCTAATCACACCCCCAGGCAAATTGGATGACTTCACTTTAAACACTAACTAAAAACTTTGGCTTAGAAAATGCTCTACTACCAACCAAACCGAGTCTCACAACGTTACATATTGATATAGACCCCGCCGGAAACGAAACCCGCGACTAACCCTTACACGAAGTAACTAGTATCTCATCTGTGCCTTTACGTCAAATGAACACTTACCATCAATACGGTGGCGGTGTTGCTCCCGGCTTATACTTTGCCGTAGGTGAAGGGGACTATGAAGGGACATGAAGCAGCGTCCATTTCGCCCACTTGCAACCAACCTGCAATCGTACTGCGAACGCTAACCTGCCTGCAAAGCTTGTGGGGATTATGGCAGAATATGATTAATATAACCAGAAAACGGACCCTAGTCCCCGGCGGCCCCGGCGGCCCCGCTATTTCTCGCTGAGGTAGTAGTAACAGTAACGATGGGGCGGGGGGTTCAAAGAATCCCCGGCAGATGCCAGGCTACCAAACCCAACGACCATTGGCTCTGGCACCTTACATGCAACACGCGTACGCAGCGGACTGACGAGAAGCTTACCGAACACAAAGAAGAATTGAACAATTTATGGTGGGATATCGTAGGATTATGTGAAGTTCGAAGAGAGGCAAAGAAGAGGAAGTGGACTCGCTTTTCTCACTCACAGAAGAGGTTCCACCCCTATGTTGTTGATATTCAGCCCATAGGTACGCACGAAGCGTTACGCTTCCTTATTTAATATGCGGACAGCAATGGAGTATGAGTATGGGGATCTTCAAGGCGAGAGTGAATTGTTTATTAAAAATAATAATATGCGCGATTTCAAGGCTATTGGAATGGAACATGGAACTTATTTTTTTAATAAATCCCACTTTTAGTTGAGTTTGAGTTGAAACTTGATACCTCTCCGAATAACGAGAATGTACCTACAAACTATTAATTTTACAGCTAAGCCTCTTAATGTGAAAATGAAAGAAGAATAACATTGAAGGTTCAGTTATAGTTTAGTTCAGTCGAGTGAGTGATGATCAGAGACTTATGGGAATTCTTCAGTACCTAACTTATTTAGGGTGTTTGGGAAGTAAAAAAACATACTAAAAGTCTTGATGTCGGAGATGAGCCGGAGGAGAGGGGACACAAAGAAAATTCCACCTTTGGGTTTTTCCCTTCTATCTCGAAAATGGTGCGTTCGTAGCAAAAAAAACAAATAAAAGCTCATGAAACTCTACAACTTATAATCTATAACACTTTAAAAAAAATGGAACTTCTAGTACCAGTGGTCTCCCAAAATGGAAGAATTGGCCAAGTACGAATTGAACTTGTTCACCAAGGGTTACGTACCACAAGTGTAAAAGTGTAAGTGCTATTAATTACAAACGTGACATCAAAGATCCCGTGAGTTTTTTACCCGACGGGAAAAAAAAGAGGTTGTTTATTTCATTGGCACGTTCTGTATTGGCCTGAACGGCTTGATGGATTTTGGAGAGCGAGGTGTCATTAGATTCATCTTAATCAAATAGGTGACATGGGATACACATTTTACTCGACTATCTAAAAAGATGGTTAAGCTTTTATGCACATGGTTTTTTAATTTTTTAATCAATTTATTTCATTCAGTTTGAGTAGCCCAAAAGGGAGTTCGGGCCGTTCGTTTACCGGACTATAATTCAAGGTTCCTGTTGAAACGACACGGAAACATAACGACTCAAATGCAGCTAATAGCATGTTCATTTAAAGGTGTTGAAACCTTTTTTCATGGACCGTGGCATAGTGATAATATATGTTTTTTTTTTTTAATCTTTCGGCGCACTATTAACCCTATATATAATATACTAGGGAATTTTGACCTAAAGCTTTACGTTGCTGAGATATTTGGAGTTAAAGGTTGTCAAAACAACAATTTCCCTCTCTATCTCAGGAAAAAAATGAATTTAATAATCTTTTCACTACGCCCCAAAAGTTTGTACCCTATGAATGGTAAATGCAACAAAAAACCTTAAATTGTCTACAGTTGTCTTTTTTTCCGTAATAACAAATCCACCTAAATTATTCTAAAAACCGATTCAGATCTTACTTATGGTCAGTTAACTATAGTAATCGGCGCGACTATACCGGTCTCACGGAGCTACGACCGCAAGTCACGTATAGCTAATGGTGCTGGTTGCTATTGTTAGATGGCAATCTCATAAGCGACTTGAAAACTTCTGACATTAGGCTTAATACTACACGTTGCTACTTCACTTCATAAAAAATATATGAGTAAACGTTCACTGCCTCGCAAACCAACCTCCACTCCTTTGTATGACTAACCAGATCTAGTGTCGTTCAATGTCGATGAATGAACGTTCTGTTGCTGCATTTTAAAGACATCAACGAGTAATGTAAGTTATAAATAAGACACAGCTCTGTAAATTATAAAGACTCAGTTCTCTAACCAGATCTAGTGTCGTTCAATGTCGATAAATGAACATTTTGTTGCTGCATTTTAAAGACATCAACGAGTAATGTAAGTTATAAATAAGACACAGCTCTGTAAATTATAAAGACTCAGTTCTGTTACCAGAAAACTCATCATTACAGCTCATATACGTCCCCACCGAGGGGCTCGAGCCTACCCTGAATCAGGGCGATTAGGCCTTAGTCGACCACGCGGGCCCAGTGCGGGTTGGTCGACTTCACACACAACCTTCGAATTTCTTCGCAGGCGTGTGCAGGTTTCCTCACGATGTTTTTCCTTCACCGTTAAACTCATCGAGATTATTTTAAGAAATAAATAATACAGATACGAAAAAATAAAAAATAAATAGTCTTTAAAATATCTTCTCTATTTATATTGCTTTTGATTTATAGACATTTTACGGAAACATACGGCAGTATGCATTTACTGACTCTCCCTTTTTCCGCCGTTGTTGTGGTAGTTGTTATCCGCCCTTTACGAGTACTTTAGCTTTGTATCAAAGAGGTTGGAACATTTTTGTATGGAGCCTGGCATACCATAGTGATAAAATACAATTTGTTACAAAATTTGTTTCTACTATTTTTACTAGACATTTTTCCCAGGGCATACCTAGTAAATTTGCAAAAAAAAACTCTTCATACAAAACGATCAGCTGATTGACCAATGTTATGCATTTTTGTATAATAATTGCAATTTATATTGTAAAGGGAGTATCGTGTGAGTTTGATATTTTCACTTTATCTGATCAACTCACGTAAAGACAGTATTCACAAAAGGTGAGCTAACTCAAGGCACAACATCAAAAATTTTATTGAAACTACTATGGTTTCCTTGGGGAAAGTTATACACAATCCTTTTTATTTGTTTCGCATAGTTTTTGTACACACAACTTTTCTTTTTTTTCTTTACGTGTCGACAGTTTCAAACAACTTCAGCCCAATGTGTTACCACATCGACGGCTTTTTGGTGAGACGACGACGGTGAGTCACAACTGTATCGTTTGCTTTCCGTAGTCCAAATCTGATGTCTCGGGTAGTAAACACGGTTCATGTTAATACCGAACATCCGCATTTTACCATGGCTATTTCAGTCGCCTGACCTTAATCTCATCGAATACTTACATACAGGACATGCTACAAAGAAGTGTCCTCAAAGATTTTGATGAAGTTTTAATAAAATAACAGTTGAGAGACCTGTTGAAATGCCACTGAGAACGAGTTCATTAAAAGGCCATCAAAAATTTGTTTCTAAAAATAACCAGTGCAGACACGGGTTAAACAAACGAAAAGGCAATAGTTTGTTTCAACTTTTTTATACTATTTTGGTCCAACTTTGAAAAAGAAATTTAATATAAAAGTGACTGAAAATTTCAATTTGTAGTAAGAGAGAAAATTAATTTGAAGGCAGTAAAGAAATAAAATTTAAATAAATTAACAAATTAAATACGTGTTGCTTGGACTTTTTGATGTGTGCAAATTTTCCAGAAATAGCTCGAACGATTTTGATGAAATTTTGTACGTTACTATAACTTTTTACGGCCTTACTATTATCATTATGAAATTGATTGTACCAGGTATCTAGGGTTCCTAGCTTGACTACGAAATCAGATCTCTCGGGAACTATGCATATAATAACATAACATTTTACGTTTACCGTTTAAGGCGCTAAGTTTTCTATACGCTTAAAACATAACATCACCCTCGAACCTAACCTGCTGAAATAAGTTTTCAAGAACCCTTATGAACTACGTACAACTTTTTCAGTTTGAAAAATAGGTATTCAATGTTATTTTACACCCTTGCCAAATTTTACGAAGAATTTTAGTTACGAACAGAAAGACAACTTTTGGATTTTGAATTCATAACTTTTCTTTAGGATAATTTGCCTTAACTATCATGATTGCAAAAAGCGAATTATAATTGTAAGACTGAGATGTTTAACAGCATTGCGAATGTGGCTACGCGATGTCACTTTATGTAAGTAATATTTAACCGATGAATGACTTTCTGTACACTAAGAACAAATCACGCCATACAAAGCTAATGCTTAAACATGGCACGTGTCTCTTATGTCACTATATTGTGCTTTGACTGCTCTGTTCATACATTGCCGCTGGCGGTCAGGCCTTCTAAATGTCCTCTGCGGCTAAGCAGTAATGAACAACAAATATGCAGTCGAAGCTACGTATTCTTATTTTAGAAATTGTCTGGAACCAAGTTAGTAATGGAGTAGAAAAGAAGCTGATATTTTTATCTTTTATTAAGTAGAATAAAAAATATTTTATAGGATGTGTAAAACTAATAAAACGCGGCAGCATTCCTGCCTAATCTCTGCGCTCGAGGGTCGTGGGTTCGATCCTCACCAAGAGCAAACACTTGTACGATGAGCAGATTTGTTGGTTCTGTGTCTGGGTTGAAATTAAGCTTGCCAACTTACGACTTTACGGGAATTAATGATTTCAAATGCAGGACAAGGGTTTAAAACGCGGGATCCAACTAATTTTATTTAGAATAACAAACGTGAACTTTTCTTTCCAAATTAGAACGAGAAGTAAAATAAAACACCTTGTTAGATTAATAATAGTCAATATTCACTTAAAAAAACAGTTAAAGACTATAAAATAAAATAAACAATATTATTAATAATTAACAAGTATTCCTATTCCTTTCTTTCTTTCTTTCAGGCACAGATTACTAAAAAGTTTCAGGTACGTCGGAAAGAAACAGGTTATGAGACGCGCCAAGAACATAGTCAGAAAAGAAAACAATGGATTTGCTACTTTTTTTTGTATAGTCTAAGCGCAATTATTAATGTATATTATTTTATTTACCTGACTGCACAAGTGGAAGATATATTATGTGGAAATATATGAATGTTTCATATATTTCATATATGGTCCGTTTCATTGTTACTGAGCTGTGGCATGTGGTGACCACGAGGAATTCGCATTTGCTTGGAATAATATAGGTAGTGTAATTTACACTATATTATGAAAACTGTAACTTACTTTTTAACTGAGTATTTTGCTTTGAAGAATTGCGTAGCTAATTTCACATACATCGGATGATTCTTCATCTTCTCGACTTCTTTTCTTTTATTGAGTTCGTCCAGAATCATCGGAAAGCTAAAATATTGACTAACACAATAAAAAGCAGAACAAATCATTTGAAATATCAATAAAATGAAAATTTGAGAATGGGACGGGTTACACAATATTACTCACTATAGGTACTAATCTCAATATGCGGAATAGATGTTTTTTTTTAAAACGTTTATATCCTTTAGGGGTGCAATATACATCCGCTTCAAGAAAATGATCTGAGCAAATGACACTTGACTGATTGGATTTGTAAAATTCTTCTGATCTTTCTCTTGCTACCGACTTGCGCCAATTCTCTCTCATAATGTCTTGTACGGGAAATCTAAAAAAATAATATCCTTTACAGATTGCGCTATATTTTTATTTCAAATGATAAGGTATAAAAACAGCAATTTCTTTTAAACCCAGCAGGGGTTTAAAAAAAGGTAAAAGTTTTGTGTCTAATTTATTAACCAATTAAAAAAAAATTAACCGAATTTGGAATTTGCGGTAGTCGGGTAAAAATGTACTCTACATCAATCTGGGGATCAAGATGAATCTAATTATACCATGCACTCCATAATATAATATGAAGCCACATGCCACAGCTCAGTAACAATGAAACGGACCCTCAAACATTCATATATTTCCACATAATATATCTTCCACTTGTGCAGTCAGGTAAATAAAATAATATACATTAATAATTGCGCTTAGACTATGCAAAAAAAAGTAGCAAATCCATTGTTTTCTTTTCTGAATATGTTCTTGGCGCGTCTCATAACCTGTTTCTTTCCGACGTATCTGAAAGAAAGAAAGGAAGGAGTAGGAATACTGGTTAATTATTAAAAATATTCTTTGATAATTTGATGGTTTTTGTAAAAATAAATGTACGTTTTTGCATATTATCTATCATTGATACAATTAACTTAACGGTGGTAGGTCACACCATCTTTTTTTTTCAGCACTTTTTTATCGCACACTTCGGCATCGTAACCGTTCCAAATCTAAGCAAAATTTTGCCGTTCCGTAAACAGCGCGTTGATGCAGTGTCCTTAGTATATAGAAAGCAATTTTACATAACAGATAATATTTCAATAAAATATTAAAATATATCTGACTCTGAAGGAGATAATACAACAAATCACAAACTGTATTCGAGTTATTTGAACTTTTTTAACAGGGTTATTTGTAATATATCAGAAAACTTGCGAATGATTTAATTTAAGTACTTACGTAAATGATTTAGTTCTTAAACAGTTCTGCAATCGCAGTTTTATACAAATTGTATAATAAAAGTTGTTTAGTTTCATAGGTTTTAACTCAATTTCTTTATGTTTTCGTGTGTGGAATTAATTAAAAATGACGCTGTATAATTAATTATACGCATAACATGATCTCTTGACTGATTTCATATTACCTGATGTCTATCTACAAGCTCATACTCAGATACAAAATACAAAACAAAGCTTGAATACAATACTATCCAGGGCCAGTGTTCTCCCATATCGATGAATGAACGATTTGTTGCTCCATAGAAAATATATCAACGAGCAATGTAAGCTGTAAGACACTGCTCAGTTAGCAGAGAACTCATTGAGATAAATCAATAGAGCCCCAATCTACGTATATTTCGTTTAGGAGTTCCTATACTATATTTTCACTACAGACTCGTGGTTCCCCTGCGATGTTCCCCTCGGGGTACCACGAGGAATTCGCATTTGCTTATTGTCCCCCCGATTCACTCTTGGCGAGTTTTAAGGAAATAAGAAGTGATATGGTATGTTACCTCCCGACTCGTGGTCCCCCTAAAGTTCTGGCTGCAGACGTACAGTACAACCCAAGAGTGAATTTGAGGGGAAAACAAGCAAATGCGAATTCCTCGTGGTGTCCCCAGGGTTGGAGGCTCTACACTCAAAATTTGTTACCGAATATGTGTACCTGGGACAAACAGTCCAGTTAGGTAGGTCCAACGTCGAGAAAGAGATAAATCGTCGAATCCAACTCGGCTAGGCCTCCCACTCGGTGGACCGATGACCTGGTGAAGGTCGCGGAAAGCCGCTGGATGCGGGCAGCGCAGAACCGGTCGTCATGGAAATCCTTGGGGGAGGCCTATGTCCAGCCGTGGACGTCCGTCGGCTGATATGATGGTGATGATGATGATCCCCAGGGAAACATCGCAGGCGAGACCACGAGTCTGTAGTGTATATTAAGTATGACGACCCTATAGTCATCAGGGGTAACGTAGCTCTTGTGATCCTCGCCTAACCTATACTAAGAATTATAATAAAATACTTATTTTTGTTACTCGTATTTTGTGAATACGTCGAACTTATTATTGGAACGAAAGATTAATATTACTGTTACACCTTTTCTATTCAGATATACGACTCGAAGAATACATGGACATGCGTCCTGGCCCAGGGTCCTATCGAGACTCTTTCTCAACTGTTCTATCGAACATTAGATTAAAATATTATATTCCTAATTTGAATTTGAATCCTTTACTTTTTATAACGACCCGCGAGTAGTAAAGATGCAAAAGAGGCGTGATGCCTGAACGTAGAGTCATACGATCTCTACAATATTTTGGGTAATGAAAATTAATAAACATAATAAAATACAGGTCCATCTAGTCTTCACGTTATCTTCTATTTAAATTGCTTTAATTTATAGACGTTACAAATAAACATACAGCAGTATGCATATTTTTTCTGTCCACAACTTATTGAGTAAGCAGGAAAAAACATTTTATTCTTGACGAAAACTTCAATATAAACTCTTATGACCTGTAACACAAAAAGTTTATTTAGACAGTTTAGGAACATATGGAAAAAAAACATTTAGTCAGTATCAGCTTAAAATTTAACACATTGAAAACAAATAGTTTACCTATGTTGTGCACATATATTTTTTTAACAATTGATATATCACTCTTTGCCCTTGTATTTCACAGGACATTAAATAACCTGATTATTACCTACTCGAAAACTAACGAGCGTGCTCACTCCGCAAAGCGTTACGGGCTATTGACAGCTAAATTCGGAGGGTACTTAAATGTGCAGATTTTTAAGTTACGAACTTGCTAAACAAGTAATAAAAAACTTGTGGGATAACTCATGACCCCGTAAGTGGTTCAAGAGTTAGGTAAACTTTATTAAAAATCTGTCTTTATTAAAGATTGCGGAGATCAAGAGAGCAAAGAACTAAATAAAATAAATAATTTTGCCTCAATTGTAACCTATATTAAAGGGGTTTGAATGTAAAAAACCTTGTAAGTCACAAAAGTGTCTACTCAGACAAAGTTTAGTCTTAGTATTATTAATTTAAGTGCCTAGGTACAGTGTAAATAGTTTCCTTATGAAGCACGAGGTAGTTACTATTAATTTTTCCACCACCCGACAAAGTTCTCTAGAATTCATAACAGTCCGCAATAACCAACTTGTCAAACTTGGAAACTTTGAGCCCTTTTTATAAAATTAAAAATAGGTAGGTAGTATAAAACACCTAATAACATTGTTAATACCAAAAGAGGATGGTTCTCGGATCTCTGAACTGGGCACATGGGCTTCGAGTTTACTATTGTTTCCGTTTTAAAAATGTTTTAACGTTATTTGTGATGGGGAAATATATTGTGTATGTATTTATGTATGTACTAGCTGTCCCGGCGAACCTCGTTCCACCTTACAATACACTACACTGTACTACCCTACCCTACCGTACACTACCCTATACTACACTACATTACTCTACACTTCACTACACTACCCTACCCTATCCTACCCTACTCTATCCTACTCTACCCTAAATAAGAACCTTCTCCTGACAATAACGAACTCAACAAAAAAATAATTAGCGAAATCGGTCCAGCCGTTCACGTATGTGATGCGATGACCAGAATAAATAGAGGTCCATTTTTATGTATACAGGGTGTAATAAAATTGGTGTAGATTCCGTTAACTGGAGCCTCTACTCATCATACTGAAAAACTTTTGTTCTATGACTTTGCTGAAACCGCGAAAATAGATTTAAACTCTTCATACAATTCGATCAGCTGATCGACCAGTTTTGTGCGTTTTTGTATGGAGGGTCCAAAACATTTTTTGGAGATTAGACAATGGGTTCCTTGGGGAAAGTTGTTCAGTATGATGAGTAGATTCCCCGGTTAACGGGTCCTACACCAATTTTTTTACACGCTGTATAGCTAAGCACTTAATGCACACTTGATTCAGCGAGAAGCAGTCGTACAGAAGAGAGAAGGATTAACTCGGGGGGACTCCTTTGTCCCGGATTACAGAAACAGGCCACGTAAAAAGGTATTCTAAGCGCCCATCATGTAATTTTAGAGCCGCTGTGTAGCCCAACATAGGCACTCTCGCCATATACTTGCTTATCTCTTGTCGCACAATATTGGCTGAATCATACTATCACCCTAAACGATGTTTTTGTGATTCAGTGATAGATAGATAGATAGATAAAACTTTATTCCATTAAAAAGGCACAATAAATTTTAACAATACACAAACAAATAAATGAAACTTAATGACAAATATTACTAGTTTATATAAAAAATATGAAACAGTGTCAGTGGTGCCAAGTTAGTGAAATTGGTCCAGGCTCAGCACAAATGTTGTAGGTAGTGAGAAGCGGTCATAAGTATATTAAGTCCCTCGAGCTCGTGACTGTGCCAGCAGTAGACATATATCTAGGTAAATTTTAAGGATCGCCATCCCTAGCGAAGATTATGGCACCTTTAAATTGCTACCCCAAAAGGTATAGTCAAATCAAGTAAACAAACATAGCTGCATCGCGCATGCGAAGAGCGGAGGCACTTCACAAGGACATTGTCATAAATGTTCTTAGTATCTGTTTTTATTGTCAGTACTTTTAGATGTGATCAATTCCAAAAAATGTGCATCATAAAGCTATGAAGCAATGCGAGCTATGCTTGTCTGCTCAGCAATTAGCTTTTACTGAGCTGTTTTAATAGTTATTCATTATTCAATAATCATTCATTACACTAGTGTGCGTGGAGTACCCGTAGTGACGACGTGCACGCACCTCCACTGCTACAAGGAATATTATGAAGGCTAACTTGTTCAGTTCCGCGATCGGCATTCTCACTGATCAATCAATTATTGTGGGTACCTACCTACTGCAACATGCATGGTCATAATGTACGAAACAAAGTAAAATAAAGACAATACAGCAACGCACGGCCCTTTTTAAACTGTAAATTCAAGCTATTTCGGTAATGAGGGCTGACTGTGGAACCCTTCACTATGCGAGTGCATCGTCCGACATGTACTTGGTCGTTTTTACCCGACTGCGCCAGAAGGATGGTTATTTCACTACACTACCAGCGTTGTAAGCCTTGTCTCATTGTCCCTTCATGAATGAAGTCTGGATATTAGCTATTTACTTACGTGCTTGTACTAAAGTATCAGCAACTTTTTGTTAACTTACAGCCAACCTAATACATAAATATGTATCTTCTTCTTCAAATTTAAGAGCTAATGCTGTTGTTGGTGGAGCAATCTCCAATTATTTATATCCTCGGCCAACATCTTTACCTCCCGATACGACACGACAGCAACCTTCTCCTTAATTTGTTCTAGGTAATTTCGCCTTGGCCTTCCTCTATCTTTCCTTCTATAATTGTTCTCAGTAGACTGTCGTGTCGTACTAGGTGTCCCAGCATATTTCCTCTTCTATTTTCTATGGTTTTTAATAGGCTTCTTATACATATATCTATAAACTACCTAATATTATATCCAATTGATTTGGTATTTGCCTACCTATCTAATTAGTACTACTTACGATTACAATCAAGAATTAGAAGGTTAACGACTTTTAACTGCGTTGAACTCTACTTGAAACATTGCTTAGAAGAACTGGGTTACAAAGACGCACCTTGCATTAAGCCTCAGGTTAACAAGATCATTAGAATTTTAAATTTCAATGCTAAATCACAGCTGTTCGTACCAACCTACGAATCATTAGGAAAACCGGATCCATATGACCTATATTTTTAAACTATGAATATTGAACAAAAACAATTGAAATGTATATGCATAGTTTTTTTTTATAACAACAGCAAAGTGCTTGGTTTCTTCCGATTATATCTACCTCTTTACGTGTTTTATTGCAGTTAGAAATAAATAAAAGTAATTATTATTATAGATTAATTAAATAGGTAGGTTATTAAGTTTGCAATAAACCTACTTTCCATTTACTTCAAGGACTTGGATTGCTAACGAGTACAGCTCAAGCCGTACGTCGGTCGGAGTATACAAAATGATGATGTGTGCGTCTGGCAGCTGGCTGGGCAAAGTGACCGCGCGCGATACGAGCGCGACCGGTCTTGCTCCTAGTGGAAAATTTCCACGCTTTCCTTATAGCAGAGCCGCGTCACACTAACCATGGTGGTAAACACATCAACGTCAAAATGCATTATAAAACTATAGATGCAGCAATCAGAAACAAATGTACGTTATAATAAAATGTTAAATGACGAAATTGTTTCTCGGGTAAAAGTGAGGGGATGTAACTACCTTTATAGAACACTAGAGGGTGCGCGGTGTGCAATCCGCAACCGCGGAGGGATCATACACCTAAACTTGCCTTATAAATTACTCCATTGGCGAAAAGCGTATAAAATACCGTATCGGTAGTTTGTAAGTTTACCACGTCCAGACAAACAAACAAACGCGGTGGCGGCGGCGGGGGGTTGAGGGTTAGTTTTGTAATATACTAGCTTTTGTCCGCGTGGCAATCTTTTTTATGACTGTCTTTGAGGGTGAGTGGTGCACAAACCGCTCGGCTTGCGAGCGTTGACATGAGTTTTCTGCAGATCCCTCAGGAACTATATCGGGCACAGATTTGAACAGAAGGATCCGCCCGTCTCCTTATTTTACTCAGATTTTCTTCATACATGCAAAAAGCAGCGCCATCTGGCATAACTCATACGAACTAGGGTCAACTTGCCGTCAGTGCCGCGCTAAAAGGACCTTAGTAGAATTGTCGCTTTAAAAATGCGTTTATTTAATTTGTTTACACGAAAAAATACTATGTAAGGTTACTTAACGATGATACGATATCCCATGTTTCTCTTTAGCCTTTCTTTCATGATTTTTACAGCCTCTAACAACACAAAAAAGCATTTTTATATGGAATATCTTTCCACCGCACTCTGCAGTTTCCCGCAGACGACTGAGTCGCGAGTGTGCGAAACTTTAGATTTTCGCACCAATTCACTGGGAGCATTAGTCGCGCGCGTTGGCCGCGTCCTTACGCCACTAATATAGAAGTCATTGATATCGGGCTATTCTGATTAGTACCTAGTCTATGTCACTTCTCACCTCCTCAACAATTTTTGTACAAAAAATCATTTCAATTCGTTGCTCCATTGCGACGCCGACATGCGCGAGCGTGGAAATAAGTTTTCTCCAGATGAGAGCTATGTCAGGATATGCTAATTAGTAAATAATGTCATTTCCCACCTCCTCAACCATCTCTGAGCAAAAAACCCAACTATCTATTGTTCCGTTGCGACAAGTGCGACAGGTGCGATAAGCGCCGGGAAGTGAGCGCGCCAACAGCTCCGGTACTACACCAGCGATGTGAGAGCCCGCTTGTCTGGCGTCCCGAGCGGGGATCGAACCGCCAGCAGCTAAAGCTGCGGGAGGAGAGCGTGCCTACAGATCCGGGACCGGGACTCGCCTTGCAGAGTACCAGGACAAGCGTCTTGGTGGCAAGACCTACCGCAACTGGTCCTTGCATTCGCCTTATGGTGCTGGCAGGAATATAGCGGCCCTAACTATATATGACCTAGCTGTCGGTGAGTGGGGACGCTATATTATAAACCTGGTAGATTAGCGTATCTACAAGAGGGCATGTTCCGTTGCGATGTTAAAGAAATTAACCAAAAAAACAGTATTTTTTCAGTTTCCTCAGGAACTGCATCGGACTCTGCTATTTTCACGGGTAAAAAGTAGCCTTTGTCTTTTTCAGTGACACATGCTACGTGCATACCAAATTAATTCAATATTGATCGAGGTGTTGATGCGCGAAAAGGTAACAAACAATAGTAGTTAATGAAACTGTTGCATAATAAGGGTTCTTAAAATATGAGAGTAAATTAAAATTAAAAATTTAAAAAACCCCCGACAAAAACCTCTAAAAAGTAAACAATAATATGTATTGACCCTTTGAGTTTAATTTAAGTAGTAATATTTTGATCCAAGAGTCGTCGCGTAGGGGGACCGCTAAGTTGTGAAGTTATTACTAATTAGTTGTAGTAAATTAAATCAGTTGTATTCTGTTTTTATTTTATTTACTTAGCGGTCCCCCTACGCGACGACTCTTGGATCAAAATATTACTACTTAAATTAAACTCAAAGGGTCAATACATATTATTGTTTACTTTTTAGAGGTTTTTGTCGGGGGTTTTTTAAATTTTTAATTTAATTTTTATTTCGTGCTTTTTAAACTTTACATAACTATTACATACAATCGAAACTCTACCCCCACATTCATACAAATAGTTTCCGGGACGAAACACGATACTGCGACACAAAATCTAGCCCATTTTGAATCGATCAAGCCTGTGGAAGTTGCTCACCTCCCTTGTTTGAAGCTGCAATTAAATGTGTTATAACTCTAAACTTCAAATCCATGGACCCATGGAAGTTTTTTACTTTTTTAACCGCTGCTTCAGCAGATTCCAGGAGATGCTGCAGCATCAGGTCAAGGTTACCATATTATATCTAACACCTATTCATTGAGACTATTCTAATAATTTCTATTCTAATTATATTTAAAAGTGTGTGTAACACCTATTTGAAATAAATTGTTTTGAATATTTTTTTTGAGCCCAAACACGATACTTCTACTGAAAGTTTTTGAGGAGTTGGGTATTCTGCAGATTCTAGGAGATGCTGCATCAACAGTTCAAGGTTATCATGGTTTTGCAATATTTTTACATTAACAGGGCACCAAATTTTGAATCGATCAGACCTGTATAAGTTGCCCAGATCCCTTAGTCACCTAGATAAGAGCTGATAACCCTCAAACGGCTGAACAGATCTTTATCGATTATAGCTAAGAACCACCGCAAGGAAACTTGTTTCACGTAAAAAAAACCGCATCAAAATCGGTCCATCCGTTCGAGAGTTGCGATGCCACAGACAAACAGACACAAACACACAGAAATTGGCGTCTAACTTATAACACCCCTCTTTTTGCTTCGGGGGTTTATATAAGAAATCAAAGCGAAGGTTTATCTCAATAATATTTAGTTCACAGTTAGTCATAGTTTCAGGTACGTAGGTATGTCAAAAATTTAACGGATTTTAACAACATCAGCTCACCGTGTTGCCACCATTGCATTGTATGCAGAATCAAATACTGATCAAAACGAGTCCAAACACGACATATCTGCTATTATTTTTTTAAGAGTGTACTAGTGTGCTGGATATCCTGGCCGCAGCATCAGCTCACCGTGTTGCCACCATTGCATTGTATGCAGAATCAAATACTGATCAAAACGAGTCCAAACACGACATATCTGCTATTATTTTTTTAAGAGTGTGCTAGTGTTCTGGATATCCTGGCCGCAGCATCAGCTCACCGTGTTGCCACCATTGCATTGTATGCAGAATCAAATACTGATCAAAACGAGTCCAAACACGACATATCTGCTATTATTTTTTTAAGAGTGTACTAGTGTGCTGGATATCCTGGCCGCAGCATCAGCTCACCGTGTTGCCACTATTGCATTGTATGCAGAATCAAATACTAATCAAAACGAGTCCAAACACGACATATCTGCTATTATTTTTTTAAGAGTGTGCTAGTGTTCTGGATATCCTGGCTGCAGCATCAGACCAAGAGTTCCATAATCCTGCATAGTTATTAAGCATACATGAGTGTTTCAAGTTTTTGGTCACATGTATGTTTGAAAGTAAAGTAAATACACATTAAGAGTCTAAGAACCCTACCGCAGCTAACAAAAGAGCTGATGACCTTGAAACGGCTGAACCGATTTTGATAAAACGTATCTAAGAACCATCGCCAAAAAACCTGCTTGTAAATAAAAAAAACCGCATCCAAATCGGTTAACCCGTTTGAGAGCTACGGTGCCACAGACAGACACACAGACAGACACACAGACAGACACACAGACACACACACAGACACACACACACACATAGCGGTCAAACTTATAACACCCCTCTTTTTTGCGTCGGGGGTTAAAAACGAGCCGTAGGCGAGTTTTTTTACAGCATTACACGAGTGTTTTAAGACCATATTATGTGCAGTTTCATACACTACTTTATCTAATCTCATACATTAGGATTGAATCAACTAAAATACAAAGATCAAAGTTAAGAGTAAGAAAAAAATCCCACGTAACTCAGTAACTACCTACAACAAAACGTGTCATAGCGCTGAATCCCTGAAATCCTGTCCTAGCGCTTGCACTGAAGCGGACGGTGTCACAGACAGGTAAAAACAATGCTTTCACTGATCTGAGACATTTTTAAACAAGAATGAAAACTATCCACGAAATTCAGTATCTACAACAAAATTTAATGAAAAACCAACACATCACCGCGCATTCGTTAAAGCGGGCGCTGTCACAGACAAGTAAAAATTGGAATGAAACTTTTTGTATTGCTGTAAAAATAGCGCGAACCGCATGTGCGTTCCAATAAAAAAAAATTATATGGAACTTCGTTGGTGATAGTCTCTTTGGTTTAACTTGTATCGTAATGGAAACAAAAATTACATTATATCATTATTTCTCTAACAAAATTATTGTTATAATGTATTTTTTTATTACGGTATTGTGTTTATAAAGTATGCTAATATAAACTCGTTTTGAAGTTGATAATCCGAAGTTTACGATATGAGAGTAGATAAACACATTTATAATATTAGTAAGGATAATATAATGATGCACAAAAATATAGATGCATTTTCAAAGTTGGCAGGTACCTAATTTATTAACCTACCTGCTCTGATACAGCTCATACTGTAAAAAATATTGTTTACTGCAAATCGGTCCATTTGTTTCAACGCTATGCAGTGTACCTAAGTATATTTGCTTTTTTTTACATTTCTATTTTTGAAAACAAATATCAGTCTAGTTTCTACATTATTTTGACATTTTGTTTTCTTTGACGATCACATCACTATTTGACACGTGTAAGTATATTTTAACTAACTACCTGTGAGTTTATGATGTAAAATAAATAAATCTAAAATCTGTTCTAACACAAAAAAATAAAAATTTAAGTATAAATAGTACAACACCCGCCTCTCCTTATTGTGTTGTATTGATTATTATTATTGATAGTATATCAAGGACTTTTTACTTACTGACTATTTTAAGGTAGTACCTACTTAGTAGGCAAGTATTATTATTTATGAGCACCTGACTCGGTGATGTAGTGAAAATGTCAGACAAGAGAGAAGGATTGACAGATACCTATGTAGGTACCTAATTCACGACTCCCTTTCATTTTCAAAACCGACAGATAGTACCTAGCGTAATTTATTCATTAGGACCTTGAGTGTACAGTTAATCTACGTACCTATAAACTATAAGTTTACTTACAAACAAATTCGACAGCTTGTGGGAATTGTAGTCAATCATATATGGCACCTTTTGGCATTTTCTTTATATTTACTGCTTAGCAATGTGTAGCAGGTAGGTACCTACGTAATTACAGGTAGGTGAGTTGTTACCAACTACCTAACTTATTTCACGCTGAATTAACTGACCCACGCGAATTAAAGTAACTGCCTTAACCTTACAGTTTTTTTTAAATATATTTACGAGTATTTACATCTTTTTAAGTGGGTAGGTACCTACCTTAAAATAATGGCCAAACAGATTAATATTGAGGAAATGTCTCCGCAGCCGACGCCGGCTGCCAAAAATATTGACAACAGGAGTCAGCAGTGAACGCCGCCAGTCAGCTGTCTCAAAGCAGAAAGGGTTTTTTGCATTGTGCAGCTGTTTACTGTCGATCTCGTGTTTTTGATCTAGCTGCTTTGTGACGGGACATGCTGGAGCACGCGAAGCGAGGTCTTGAATTCGGAGTACCTCGACATGGATGGATGATTAGATTCAGAAGGCGAAGATGAATGTGAGAGGCGAGGCTTAGCAAAGTCTTCGTTGCTTTTGACATAATAACCACATATAGGAGCTTCGAAGGTGCTCCATCGACTACTTGAATGTTCGGTTGCAATAAAACAAAACAAAGGTTCACAAAACAAGTGCGAAGTAAACAATTCGAGATCGAAAACATACCTAAATAAAATATAATCGACAATAAACAGCTGACTGACAGTCGGCGGCCATCTTGATTCATCACTGCCGGCTCTCGTTATCTATTTTTTGGCAGCCGGCCCCGGTGCCGGCTGCGGAGCCATTCCCCTGCGGAGGCATACATCCAAATATGAAATAGGAAAACAAATGAACGGAGGGTAAATAAGCACAATTCCTGCAATGCTTGCACTTACGCTGACTTGGAACGACCAATTTAGCGAACTTTTGCATATTTAGCGGCTATTTTAGGATGATGACATACATACTTAATCAGGAAATTCAATTTACGTTCAAAACGACCCGGTGCAATCGTGATTTAGAACGTAGGGACCTACGAATAGTGAGTGTTGGCAACTTTAGAGAATGCCGCATTTAGCTCTTAGAATTCGTCCAAACTTTAGCGAGAAAAATACTGCGAGGGCCGGGTGCCAAACGTCGCCGTCGGCGACCGTGAGCACCCGCGCAGACGTTGCCGCCACCGCAGGCAGGCGCAGCGCAAGTCTGTCCGCTCCGACACGCTTGACAGCCGATGACGACAAAAAACACCACACTGACGCAAACATCAAACAAACATAAACAACTGTGGAATAAACAATATTAAAAGTACAAAATAAAAAAAAAGAATTTTTTTGTTAAAACTAATCGTAGTAGGCGTCTTACGTTTTACAGCCATTTTACAGCAGAGTTATTTAAGTAATATGGTTAGCAACAAATGTCAGTTTCTCATTGTTAAGCTTATTTTTAGTTTATCCTTTTATATTGCTGTGTATTGAATAAAATCATTTATCTATCTATCAATAGACACATTTTTGATGTGTAACATCTTTGCTCTCGCTTTCCTGCAATTTGTGGGAGTGATTTCGTGAAATGGGACGGAAATGTATCCCATTGTAACAGGAAGTCGCGTTTTTTTAGGCTTTAAAAGCGCGGAAAAGGCAAAGGTATCTATGACCATACAGCCTAGTCTGCCGTATCTTTGCCGTCCTTTTTTCAGGCTTTAAAAGCGCGGAAAAGGCAAAGGTATCTATGACCATACAGCCTAGTCTGCCGTATCTTTGCCGTCCTTTTATAAAGTATATTTTGTCACATGTTACACATCATATGCGAGTACTGTAGGTCTCGCTCGAATTTTTTTTTTCAAAGCAAACCTCTTACCTATGTATAAGTATATTACTAATATGCTTTCATCCAATGACTTATATCTTTCATCTCATGATACTCAGGACCATTATAAGAAAAAACACGTGGACCAATGTTATAAACACGTGCTAAGCCTATGGCCAATAATGTATTTCATAGTATAATTTCAGGTTTACAATATGTAAATATATTAATTATGATACAAAAAAAAATGATGACAAAATAATTGCATGTATCGTGAAATCCGCCACGGAATAATGCGACCCGTTGTATGCGTTGGGCCACATACAGGTAAATTGTATAGAAACTATTTGGGCGGATTTTAGCCCTGCGGCCTGCCGCCCGATCCCAATGCGGCCCGTCCTAAATTGTCACTGTTTCCGTCTTTGATGATGACTACTGGGTAGCTGCTCATCATAATATATAGTGTCGGACCGATTACGCGTGGTGGATTTTTGCACGCAAGAGTGGTTAGCAATAGTCTGCCACGTCTGATCGTGTGCCTAATAGAGTTCTAACTCCTATTTTTTGCAGGACAAACACTCGGTAGGGGTGCGTTGGGTCACCCGTACGACATTATCGGATGGAAGTGGGCTAGCTTAGAACTTTAGGAGACACGCATCGTCTCAGTTTTCTCGGTGCGTACGCTGCGCTACTGCGATGGGCATAAAACAATAATAAGGAATGCTGTGCGTTATGTCTATCTTCCATCTGGTCTAGGGCATCAGTCCAACTAACTCCTATTTTTTGCAGGATAAAAGGATTTTTTGCAGCGTGGTGGATTTTTGCACGCAAGAGTGGTTCGCAATAGTCTGCCACGTCTGATCGTGTGCCTAATAGAGTTCTAACTCCTATTTTTTGCAGGACAAACTCTCGGTAGGGGTGCGTTAGGTCACCCGTACGACATTATCGAATGGAAGTGGGCTGGCTTAGAACTTTTGGAAACACGAATTGCCTCAGTTTTCTCGGTGCGTACGCTGCGCTATTGCGATGAGCACAAAACAATAATAGGGAATGTTAATACCACAGCTGTGCGTTATGTCTATCATCCATCTGGTCCAGGGCATCAGTCCAACTGCACATAATTCTAACACGTGGCTTTGGAGTAGATTTCAGGAAATACTCTACGATTGGCTGGTGAAATTGTTATCAATTTATGTATTTACAAGGGAAAAGATTTTACGTCAACTTTATCTGGGGGCAGGGCAGTTTAATACCTTTGCTCGAACCATTGCGGCTGATTTTCGATCCCCTGTATCTTGGCACTGTGAACAATAAATAAAACGATGAAAACATCACTATCCTAGAAATAAAAGTTTAAAACTTAGATATTTTCTAAGACATGTTCAGCTAATTTCACACTCACTCACTGACCATTTTAGATTATCAAAACATAATAGCATCAGAGAAACAGGGATGAAAGAGGATCAGTCCCCATTTCATCCCTGTTCGTCTGATGAGGAAGCATAGAGGAAAGAACTAAACTATTGGAGACAAATAAATAACGCCTCAGTAAAAGTCGTTAATTGTGATGGACTTTAGAAAAACAACTAAAATAGCTAATAAAATAGAAATTTAAAAACATCAAGAAAAGGTAATGGTCGTACAAAAGGAAGTGAAATCTTAAAAAAAACATTCTTTAAAAACGTACTAAAACTGGATTCAAATTACTTGGCTATAAATTCAGTGAGATCAAATAAAGAGTTAAGTATAAGTGAATAAAACAAAATGAATGACCTGCAGGCGTAGCATAAGGTCATAGACATATGTCGCGCGCGACGAGAGAAAATTATCTCTTTCTACGGGCTTTTGTCGCGTGTGCGAGCGAACATTACGAGTATCTAGATGCTTCAATTTTCTGCTTGTCGTTTTAACAGTCTATAAGAGTAACTTTGTCTGACATATATACCTATAATAGACATATTTACCTAGATAGCAAGTACAATAAATTATTATTCGATGGTAAGTAAAATCGTATCCTTCACGTACTAATGAACTTTTATTTTAATCTGCTGAAAGTTTTCAAACATGTTAAAAATAAATATCAAAATAAAAAAAATATATAAATAAGTATTGAGTATTGAGTAGGTATATTATTGTAACATTTTTTCATTAATTTCTTATATTCACTCATTCCTCTTATTTTCAACTTAATTTAAAATTATTGTATTTACTTTTCAAAATAGAAGGGTAGACTGTACTGTCAGAGAACGATCGAACCTTGGTGGGTTAAGTTCGGACTACCTACTTTAAAATTCAAACCTAAGTGCCTTAAACATAAGATTGAAAACTTCTCTTTTTTCCCGTTTTACATCGTAGTTTATTACATCGAAAACTAATTACAAACATCGATATGTGTCTACTTAAAATATTCGCAAAGTTTGAATTCAATCCGGCATGTAGTTTTTGTATTTAAGTGGAACTACGTTTGTATAGAAACTCGAACAAGTGTTGAAATGATACAAATGCGATAATCATTTATCGGAGAATATTGTAATAAATTACGATATTCGTTACCGTAATATTTATTACGATTTATACTTGTATTGATCGAGCGAGCGTGAAGCGCGAGCGAAGCGTCTCTGTTTCAGCTTGGGCAAAAAGGCTTTCGTATGTCCGGATGTCCGACTGTTCTCCTGTACAGGTCACATTTTTCAACCGATCCGCGTGAAATTTTCGATCAGATTCGATAATTGTATATGGTTTTTTTGTCGACTCAGTTTTTGGAAACTTTTCAAAATGGTGGAGCCATGAGGATTAAAACGTAAAAAATATCATATTTTAGCCATTTCGAAAAACTTACGAGGTATATACAGCTTACAGAGCCACTAGTAATAAATCTTGGTTCACATCTTTTTTTTTCATGATCAAAACGCAGAATGCCAGACAAGGCTGTGTGGTATCAGTTGCCTTAGCCTATTATTGACCGAGAAAGCGCGAAGCGTTTCCGTTTCAGATTGGGCAAAAATGCTTTCGTATTTTTGTCTGGAAGTCCGGCTGTTTTCCTTCTACAGGTCGCATTTTTCAACCGATTCTCATGAAATTTGGTGAGCTGATTCGATAATTATATAGATTTTTTTGTCGATTCAATTTTCGATTTTTCAAATTAGCGGAGCCATGGGGGTTAAAAACGTAAAAAAAATACATATATGAACTATTTTGAAAACTCGCAAAGTCTAGAGCTCATAGAGCCACAAGTTAAATAAAAAGTGACAATAGTTGACATAATATTGATGTTTTATAGATGTCATGTTTGATTGTTTGAGCTCGTTCAAGCCCACTTCTGATCCATCAGAGAATTGGAAACAGTTGGATTGATCCACACGGATAAAAAAATGCTGAAGGGAAATAATAAAAAAAAACTCAGTAATAAGTTATGAATAAGGAATTAAATTCATTAAAAATTTATGAGTAAATAAAATCTTTTTTACCTTTTTTTTCAATAATCGAGCGTTGATCGAGCACTTACCGTAACATTTTACTCCGAATTATAAAAACGAACCGAGTTTAATGGAAAAGCTGCCCAAAAGGAGAAGTAATGTTTTATGCAGTCGGTTTTTCAATTGTTAATTAAATTGGCTAGTTTGTTTAAAAACGGGGTACTAAATACGTATTCATTACTGTCATAATATCATGCGAGCGGAAAAGTGTATGAAAAGCCATTATTAACGTGCTGAGCGCGCACGAAAGCGCCCCGTGAAGTCATATTCAGTGTTCTTTGGCATCGTGCCGCAGCTCGCTGAGAAGAAAACGAAATTAAAGTTTTTTTGGTTTTTAAAAAAATATATTTTCTTCCTTTCTTCTTGGCACGTCATAGAGTCTGACCTAAGTTTAGAGTTAGCATCCAAAAAGATACAAAAAACGTACCTCGTTGAATTATATCACACTATCACACTAATATTATATACGAGTAAAGGCGAAAGTTTGTGAGTAGGTATATGAGTGTGTATGTTTGTTACTTCTTCACGCAAAAACTACTGAACGGATCTGGCTGAAATTTGGTAGGTAGACAGATTAGGACCTGGATTAACACAAATGCTACTTTTTTTTACCAATTTGTTTTCGAATTTTGATTATCCCTTAATTTAAATAAAACATTGTGAGGAAACCTACACATGCCTACGAAGAAACTCGAAAGTTGTGTGTGAAGTCGACCAACTCGCACTGGGCCCGGGTGGTCGACTAAGGCTCGAGTTTATAAAAAGATCTTGTTTTTATTTATAGACCTTACATTATAATGAATGACGCTACTTATGGTTTTTTATTAGTGACCGACCAGTGTGATGTGTTTCATATTCCAGTTCCGTACCATTAAATGGAACAAATGCTTTTTTCTTAGTATTTAGATGGGTAATTTTTTTCTTTAAACTGATGTAATATTAAGTGGGGTATTCTCAAGTTGACATTATTAACGAAGAAACTGCCGCTATAAAAGCAAAGAAGTTAGAAAGATAAGTATTGTTTTCCTAAAAAAAGGATTTTTTAGTCATATGGCTTGCCAAGTCCCTTTTCTAAAAACAGAATAACAATAATAATGAAAATTACTACATGCCGGATTGAATGCAGTAGACAAATATCGATGTTTGTAATTAGTTTTCATCGGAGTAAATTGAAACATAGCTAAACGGGGGCTTAAATTAGTTTTGTACTGAAAGTTTGAAACGCTCTTATTTTTTCCGTTTTATATTAGTTCATCGAAAACTAATTAAACACACTTTTATGTGTCTACTCAATATATTCGCAAAATTTGGATTCAATCTGGCATCCAGTTTTTGTATTAAAGCCGAACTACGTTGGAAACTCGAGCCTCCTGGGGACCCTTAAAATAAAGACTCTTAACCGCTTTTTTCAATGAAAACGAACGAGAAATCAGTTTTATGGAGTTATGTCATCCATTGTCTATTCTTTGGTCTTTTTCTATGCCATTTATAAGTAGGAACATGATAATTCTTTATCAATATCAACTTTAACACATAATTATAACACTAAACTAAGTATATAAGAAGAAGATGAAGTATAACACAATCAGGCTCAAGTCATTTTAAGAAATTTCACAAAAATAAAACCCCCTTAAATTTAACCTAATTGAGAAAATATAAACAAACACGTTAAATTTGAAATAAAAATATGGAGTACTCACGACTCAGAGGTGTAAATTAATTACCTAACCCACGATATGAACAATAAGGTTCGTGATGCATTTATTATCGAACTTAACACAAGGTAAGTACCTATTTTGATATTTTTATACAACACAACAGATGTCAATGGCTTTTCGAATAGGCTCTACAAATGGAGCGTGGGTGTTGAGATTTAAAAAGTAACGGTATATTTCTATTGTGAACGAGTAAGTATTTGTTGTTCATTACAGTATAAATTATGATTATTATTTTAGAGGTGAAGTAAAATTAATTATTGTACCTACTTGTAGATTTTTCTCATCAATGTTTTACTCATCCAACACCACTGCCGATACCTAAACACATACCTCGGCGATATCGTTATTGTTAGTATCATCAAGGTAATCGGGCTTCTAACTCATACTCGGCCTACATTTGCCTATTTCCTGACCATTAAAGGCATATTTTTTTTCTTATTGTCCAATTACATTAAAGACATCACTAAGACTTGGTAGTTTTTAAAAGTTATGTGATTTAGGTACGTATGAATGATTTATTTTTACTTTCTAGTGATGAATGAGTCAAAGAAATGTGATCGTACAAAAATACGAGAGCAGTGTACCCCGTCTCACTCGCTTATACTCGTACCCTCCACAAAATATACACTCTACGCTTACCGGCCCGCTCGGGCAGGCTCTCGCAGGCCGGGCCGCTACCGACCGCTCAAGCGAGCGGCGCGTAGCGTTGCCAGTTCTTGCGGTGTTCAATGCGGTCGATTCTCTGTGAGGAAACCCGTCATACTAAAAAGAGACGTTTCTTATACCTAACATCACTGTGTCAATGGATTTAAAGTACTAGGCTTCCAGGAGCTTACAAGAAGTGTTCCAACTGTGAGAAATATTGTAGTTGTACTTTAATTTTATTTAAAGTTCTTGCAATCCACAGACGGAAAAACCGCCAAACAAGTGTGTCACTAGATTAAAAGTACTAGGCTTCTTATGTATAAGAGGTGTTCCAATGCGGTCGATTCTCTGTGAGGAAACACAAAAGGGGACTCGGACGAAGAATCGGACGGGTACTTGTTATCACGTAAAAGTATCTAGCGTGAACCGACTTTACAGACAACCGGTTTTTTGAAGTGAAAACTTCTTTAGCGGCGCTGAGCACTTTTTTTACTTAGCGGTCTCCCTACACGAAGACTCGTGGATCAAAATATTACTACATAAATGTAACTTTTTTTAAATCTCAATTGGTAAGCCCTTGGCATCATCTCACCTTATGGTAAGTGACGACTGATGATGATGCCAAATATGAAAGCAGGCTTACTAAGATTCAATTCAAAGGGCCAGTATTTTTTTTTGTTCTTAGAGGTTTATTGTAGCGTCGGTGGCTCAACCGGTAACGACTCGGTCCATCTAACCAGGGGTACCGGGTTCAAATCTGGACGGCCAATGTACCAATGAGTTTTTTCAAAAACTTACGTACATTTACTTACCGATTGCTTTAACGGTGAAGGAAAACATCGTGAGGAAACCTGCACACGTCTGCGAAGAAACTCGAAGGTTGTGTGTGAAGTCGACCAACCCGCACTGGGCCCGCGTGGTCGACTAAGGCCTAATCGCCCTGATTCAGGGTAGACTCGAGCCCCTCGGTGGGGACGTATATGAGCTGATATAATAATAATAATTGTCGGGGGCTTTCTAACTTTTTATAATTAAGATTTATTTCATATTTTTTTTTATATATAACCTACTAGAAGACACGCTACAATCAAAAATTTAACCCCACATATTAACACAAATAACACATGAAATTGCGACACGAATTCTTACCTATTTCGAAATAGGAATCGATCAGACCTGTGAGCCACTGCTCACCTCCCCGTGTTTGAAACTGCAATTAAATGTACTGTCAGTAATGTCCCAGTAACAAAGTAACCGACTTAGCTCTCAGAATTGCTAAACTTAAGTGGCAGTGGGCGGGGCACATTGCTCGTAGAACAGATGGCCGTTGGGGCAGTAAAGTTCTCGAGTGGCGATCACGCACCGGAAAGCGTAGCCTAGGCAGGCCTCCCACTCGGTGGACCGATGACCTGGTGAAGGTCGCGGGAAGCCGCCGGATGCGGGCAGCGCAGAACCGGTCGTCGTGGAGATCCTTGGGGGAGGCCTATGTCCAGCGGCTGATATGATGATGAGGAATGTCCCAGTGTATGTGGATAGAATTATAGACAGGTGTGCCAAAAGTGGCACAAAGCGCCTTAAGTTTATTTTGTAAACATTCAATGTACCTACGTAATAAAAAAATATTTTTTGTATACTGCAGATTCCAGGAAATGCTGCAGTATCAAGTTAAGGTTGCCATGTTCTATCTAACACCTATTCATTAAGACAATTCTAAAGAGCCCAAATACAATACCTCTGCTGTAAGTTGGTGAAGAGTTGGGTATTCTGCAGATTACAGGAGATACTGCAGCATCAATTTCACCATGTTCTTGCAATATTACTATAGTTACAGTACACCAAATTTCGAATCGATCAGACTGGTGGAAGTTGCCCACATACCTTCATCACCTGGAAAACTGCTTATGATATTTAAACGGCTGAACAGACCTTCATAAATTATAGCTAAGAACCATCTCGATTACGTCAAATTTCAAACAAAAAAACTAAATTCAAATCGTTCGTTTTGTTTAGGCACTACGATGGCACAGACACACACGTTAAACTTATATAACACCCATTTTTTCCGTCGTGAGTCAATAACACCCCTCTTTTGCGTCGGGGGTTAAAAACCCCTTATATATAGCATATCTCTGGTTAAAAATGTATTCGTTCACTGATTATTACGCCTGATTTTAAACCGGAAGCCCGGAGCGCTCCTTGCGAGGCCGGAGGCAAAAATAATTAAGAGTCAATACTTTTCAAAACTTTTTACGTAGCCTGTCCCATTGCTTGTGCAGCATGTACCTTTAAATTCTTGATTTTTCTTAGTGTGTCCCCCCTCCACCCTCCCCCTCCCATGGCTAAACTAAAAAGGTTCTTAGGTTGACTACGTAACCGTAAAAAAAGAGAGGCAACAAAATTAAATGCATACTGCCATACGTTTCCGTGGAACGTCCATGAATCATAAAAAGAAACATAAATAGAAGATAAGGAATGTGAAGATTATAACTATATTTTATTTTATTGATTTATGTTATTTCTTAAAATATAGTTTTTTTCCTCGACGAGTTTTCTGCTAACAGAATTGTCTTATAACTTACATTGCTCGTTAATGGCTTCTATGTGAAGCAACAAATCGTTCATTCATCGACATTGGAGAACACTGGATTTGGTAAGCCACACAATAGAGCGGAGGCTTGTTGACGGGGAAGTGAATTTATAGTAAAATATTTTTTATGAAGGTTAGTATCAACGTTCATATGGATAGCAATCTGGCACCAATTTGATCCCCATCAATCCGAACGGATCCGGCCGGATCCGACCGGATTGGTTACATTACAGCATATTTTCCATTTCGTTCCAAAATCAAGATGACCAAGTGGTGTATTTTAAAGTTATACAAAACCGTTTTATTTTAGATGAAATAAACTTTATAAATCTAACTAAAGTCGTTATTCAACTGAGATCACAATAGTTAGGTAAGTTAGACAAGCTAAGTAGTACTTAGATAAACGCTCATTTGGTACTACAATGACGTAATTAAGGTTTTTATCAAAAATGAGTTAAGTATGTCAAACGATATATTTTGGTAGGTTACTTTCGGGGTAAAATCGACGGTAATGTATTTTCATAAACTGCGGCTAGATGGCGTTGACGTCATTGTTACTTTTATACCAAAACGCAAGCATTCTACAGCTACAACGGCGATTTAGTCAGTTGTGCCGGGGAGTTCCTTGAAGTGAGGTGTCAGTTTGGTGCAACAATGACGGCAAGGTAAATATGACATCACTTTTATGCCCTCCTGGCGGAACAACGACGACAACGCTTAATTTTGTCGTTGTTTCCGTAAAGTGAGGACTTATTTTGTGTGCAACAATGACGAGAATATAAATGTGACATTTGTTTTATCTGCACTTGGCGGAACAGCGACGACAATGCTTAGTTTCGTCGTTGTTTCCATAAAGTTATTTTGTGTGCAGCAATGACCAAAAGATAAATGTGACATTTTTTGTATCTCCACTCGGCGGAACAGCAACAAAAAAGCGTAGTTACGTTGATATTTCCCCAGATATTATATTTATTTTGCGGGAAAACGACGATAATGTAAATTATGAATTATGGATTAAACAACTTCTTAATTTTTTCTCCATTTTTTTGGGGAATTTATTTTTGAGGTCGGTACCAGTACACAGCTACTTTCGTATCAAATGTTTTAGATTCGATGGCATTGCTGACACCGACCTCAGAAAAAAAATTTAGGCCCCTAATTTAATTCGTACCTACCTTTGATTTCGTTATTGTTGGTTAATGTCGTGTATCTAAGTAAATAATATAATTTCATACTTTTGAGTGAATTTCATTTTGAAGTCGGTTTTTAAGTTTTTTAAACTTTTCTTTTATTTATTTTTAGTGATAATTCTATCTACCTAAAAACGTTATACCCAATCACCCACTCGCCCATAGAAACCATTAAATCATAAAGCATGTGTTTCATTAAAAGATACAGATTCCTGTAGCTTCCATCATCATCTTATCAGAATGAAAGTTAAGGAGTTAAATCTTCCATCATCAGCTCATCTGAATAATCTGAAAGAATACAACTATCGGTCTATACTTACCGTATCTACGCAAAATATTTGAAGAATTATCCTCCATCTACCTTCCTTCATCAGCTCATCAACATGAGATGATGACTAATAGACACCAAAACTTGAACAGTTTTAGGAAATACATGCAACACGTAATATGTGCCTATAAAATTTGAGGGTTGTTCTCGATTTCCCTGAGATCCAATCATCAGATCCTGACTTGGTGACAATGGGACCCCCTCGAGAGTATACTCTTTCGAATAAAAAAAATATTTTGAAAATCGGTTCACAATCGGCGGAGATATCGCGTAACAAACATACAAAAAAAAACATACAGTCGAATTGAGAACCTCCTCCTTTTTGAAGTCGGTTGATAATGTATGTAAGTCAAACTCTTGAAAATTGCTTCTAATCGAGAAGTTGAGATTGTTTAAGCTTAAGTGAAATTAATCTTAGTAATACGACTGCAAGTTGATTAAGTGAAAGTGACGACAAATTTTATATAAGTTTTATACGAGGTACCAAAAAATATTAACAGCGGCGGATGATTAAAAATAATGGTTAGCTTTTGTCAAGAATTTTAGTTGTAATTGAATCTGTTTTTTAGTTGGCAGAATTGAATTACTTATATTTTGGATGCGGGCAGCGCAGGACCGGTCGTCGTGGAAATCCTTGGGGGAGGCCTTTGTCCAGCAGTGGAAGATTTGTGGCTGATATGATGATGATATTTATAATGAGTAAAGATTTAGTATTAGGCTTAAAAATTTGTCCCTATTGAGAAGTTGTTATTTATACGACTGATAGTTGAATAAATTCAAGCGACTGCGTTTTTCAAAATGTGATTTTCTGATTAACTAAGTATTGTAGAAGTTACCAAATGAATAATTAAAAATGATTAAAAAAAAACTGTTTCCTACTGTAACCTTTTAATGAGGTTTGTATGAAAGCATTACATATAATTAAAAGAATCCTGGTGGAACAATGACGAAATTGGGGGTGTCGCTTTAGTTTTGTTTTAATAAAAGAGATATTTATGTAGATAAACAGTTGACATAGACTACTCATAAAACTATAATACTTATGCCATGTTTTAAGTCTAAAATCATAGAATAGTGATATATTTAAAGGTCATTAACTGGATGATGAAAGTTGAATTTTTTTTTAAATCGCTCTCCTGTAAAGTTACAAAAAGTGCATTTTCGTCATTGTAGTACCAAATGAGCGATATGTTATAATTACGACTAGCTGTCCCGGCGAACTACGTACCGCCTTACATTACATTACACTGCCCTACCCTACACTACACTACCCTGCCCTACACTACCCTACCCTACCCAACTCTACCCTACACTACACTACCCTACCCTACACTACCCTACCCTACACTACCCTACCCTACCCTACATTACCCTACCCTACCCTACCCTACATACACTACACTACCCTACCCTACACTACACTACCCTACCCTACACTACACTACCCTATCCTACACTACCCTACCCTACACTACCCTACCCTACATACACTACCCTACACTACACTACCCAACCCTACCCTACACTACCCTACCCTACACTACCTTACCCTATACTTTCCTACCCTAAACTACACTACTCTACCCTACACTACACTACCCTACCCTACACTATCCTACCCTACACTACCCTACCCTACACTACCCTACCCTACACTATAAACTTATTTTTATATAACCCAACTTTACAATAATAACGAGGTTTAAACATGTTCTTGTTTTTTAACATACTTTCTTTAGATAGATGATCATTTTTGGAAACAAATAGTGTTAATTACTACACTTGTCGGTTTTATTGTGAACAAATAGTCATGAATAGAAGACAAGTAATTGTGTCATTAATCGACTTCTTGTAGTTACAAAAACGTATAGCCAGTGACCGAAAAACCCTTGCATCCTCTACACTTCTTGGTTTTATTGTGAACAAATAGCCATGAAAAAAAAACAAGTATTTTCCTCGAACACTTTCATTTTCAGTCATTTCCTTTTTAGTGCATTTTTAAATATTTCTCTTTTTGGTATATGATAGTACCTATACGTTATCGTTTCTTACTGGATGCAATTTTTAAAACGAAACAGCGACAAATCATACAACACTCCAATACTTTATTGAGTCAAGCGAGTCAAATGACAACGGGAGCCTCGTTTGGTAGCCATCCAAACGTAGTACGCGTGGCGCAGCGGGGTGGGATGTGGCAGCTGCGTACTAGCAGATTATGGTAGCGGGCCAGTGTAGTTAGTGTCTAAAACACGCACGTACACGCAGCACGCATTTAAGTACATACCTACTCATTACTCATGCATTGGCAAGTCTTTTTTCCGAAAAATTGGTGTCATGTATTTTTTTCATAGTGAAAAAGGGTCCAGTACTAATTTAAATTGACGATTATGAATAGAATTAAGTTCATTAGTACCTATGTGTTTACAGTATAAAATCGTCATACCTCTAAATGTTTCTTTTATTTACGTGCCTTGTAAAAAATATGAACGATGCCAATTGTGTAATGCCGGCAGTAACGTCATCGTAGGCCAATCAAGGGTAAATCCTACTTTTTATAAAATAAAAAACAAATATACCAAATCACTTGACATTTCTGAAATCTGTTAAGTGAAAAATTATCACAGAAAATATTCCTCTAAATGGTTTGCGAAATTAATTGGGTTTCATAAAAACTGAACAATGCCAATTGAATAAAATTTTTGCTATAAAAAATACGAAAAATACATTTTTAAAAATGAAAAAAAGTTGGAAAATAAGATTAAAATTCTTTATTTGACTTTAACTAATTTTCTTTACAATTAATTAAAATAAAGCGTCGGCAAATTTCCGGTCGGCCCCAGGCGGCGAAAGCCTACGCTACGCCACTGATTGCGATTCATAAATGTGCAGTAGGTAATCGAGGAAAGTATCGCCGCGGTATGACCAATGTCAGAAGTTTTCAAGACGACTAAAAGACTGCCATCTCAATAGAGATAGCAACCAGCACCAATAGGTGAACGTGCCTTGAGGTCGTAGCTTAGCGAGACTTGCGTGGTCGCGCTGATTACTATTGTTAACTGACCATAAGTGTGGTAATTACCTGGATCGGTTTGGCGCATTAGAATACATGCACAAGAAGAATGTTTCTTTTTGAAGCATTTTTCTATACTATGTAATAGTACCTACATTACTACAGAGGCTGGGAAACTAAGCGACTACTGGATGAGTAGAGTTTGAAGGCCGAACCGCAGATGAGGCATTTATTAATAAGAATTACCGTTCCGGCCGAGGTCTGTATAGTGCCTTACTCGAACAAAGCAAGGAAATTAAAACAATCTATACTAATATTATAAAGAGGAAAATTTGATTGTTTGTTTGTTTTGAATAGGCTCCGAAAATACTGGACCGACTTGAAAAATTCTTTCACCGTTGGAAAGCTACACTATCCGCGGTTGCTATAGGCTATATTATATATATTTTTTATTAGGGATTCCTACTAAATCTCAAATAATGTAACCCAAGGTGTAAAAAATTACCTAAAAATTTCTGCAATATCTACAAAAAGTAGTGTAGTGTAGTGGTAGTAGTAATGGTAGTAGTAGTGGTGGTGTTAACGTTAGTGGTACTGTAGTGGCAGTGTAGTGGTAGTGTTATTGTAGTGGTAGTGGTATTGTAGTGGTAGTGGTAGTTTAGTGGTAGTGGTAGTAGTAGTGTAGTGGTAGTGGTAATGTAGTGTAGCGGTAGTGAAGTGTAGTGTAGTGTGAGGCGGTACGAAGTTCGCCGACACAGCTAGTAATTAATATAATTTTAAGTAAAATACACTCGAAATTTAAAACTGCGTGACTAAAGAGTAGGGAATGCCGTGACACACACTTTTGCTTTTCCGCCGATTTACTTTTTACTGTCGAGCCACGAAGGTGTGAAAAAAGTATTGTGATGGCAAAAAAATGGAAATTGAGATTTTGATGGGGATTATTGGGTCTTATAATAATAGTCTAAAAATTAAAAAATGTGTGTGTGTGTGTGTGTGTGTCGTAGTAAAAATCCTTGAGTATGGTGAGGTGAAACTTCGGTTTGAGTTGTGGATGATTCTTTGAACAACCTGTAAAATAAGGACTGCTTTTAGGTTTTGTGATTTTTGCTTATTTTCTCTAAAACTATTTAAATGTCTGGATATTTACTAAAAAATTCTGTAAAATACATGTAAATAAGTGTTAGTCAGATTTTTCTCCTTGCAAATTTCCGACATGGTATTCCTTTTTCGAATATTTGGCCGACATTTAAAAACTACTGGAGTAACAAAAACACAACTCAGTGTTAAATAAAATAAGGAAATGTGATAGAATGTGCACATACCCCTTTTATTTGATACTCCATATGACCCCTTTCTTCTCTTTTTAAATCCTTTTTATACTCTATTTGAATATATTTTACTTTCAGGTTATTTAACATAATATGACCTACAATCATAAGAAATTTATCCTCCATAGTCTCAGTGGTTGCTTTTTCACAAATATCTTTTTTTCTAATTTTCACCAAGTTTGAAGTTTGAAGTTCAAAAATAACCGATCGATTTTGTTCAAGTTCCATATTCGTTTTGCCTCTGAACACCACGTAAGATGAAATTAATCAAGTATAAGCTAGAGCTCCGTTCGTCACCATTTCTGCTAAAAATCAAAATGTTTTTAAAGCCTACCACAGATCCTACGAAGTCAAATTCAAAATATTTACATATCACATTAACGTATGTATTTTTTTATTTATTGTAAAGTTTGAAAACATTAGCAAGATCTAAAAAACCACTAAAATCGTAAAATCGATTTATTCTGATGGTTTACCCGCCGCATCGGCCAAAGAAAACTTTATATAAGAGACCTATTCAACAATACCCCAGTCGAGAGGGTACACTAAAAAAATTCGGATTCGGCCGTTAGGCACCACCCACTCCGCCATGCTCCCGGCCGGGACGCTCCCACAGTGAGATATTTGTTATTCAGCCGTGTTCCCGGCCGGTTTTGTTTGGCGCGGGAAATTTAAAAACACTTCTGTTTTCGACGGTATTTGCTCAAGTGTCTTGTCAAAAAAACGGGTGTTTTACAACGGTAGCGTCTTGGCCGGGAGCGTAGCGGAATAACAAATTTCCCACTGTGGGAGCGTCCCTGCCGGGAGCATGGCGGAATGAGTGCTTAACGGCGCCAGACCGAAAAACTCATCCTCCCTGTTATATTATGTAGGAGACTACTCTAAATGTTTTTTTACATACCTGTTGATTTTATTTTACTGGGTCATGATTTTATATTTGAGTACTAAATTTCATTAAAGTAGATTTAGTGGCAGAAAAAAGTTACTGTCACATACGGACTGACAGACGGACGGACATGACGAAATTACGGAAACCTGAAAATCAGCAGCAGTCTTAAAAACAAAGTATGTTCTATTGTCGCTCTGGGGTGGACCAATGGTATACACCAGAGGTCATCCATCAGGGAGCTTGAATCCAAGTGCATCGTGCATCAGTTTATCAGGACTATTGGCCTTGAAGAAGTTACATAGCAGTTATACTGTGATCACAATAGATCTACTTATGATCCATCCTTCGGTCCTCACCGAAGCAATAAAAATAAAATACCATAATATGTGGTAATACGATTTTTGCTAATGCTAGAAATATTCTCTGTATGAAAGTGCATTTATTTACTTCTTAACCGATATATTTTATTTTCTTGCAGGAAGCAGAAGAATGGGCTCGACGGCAAAGTGGACCCATGGTCAACCCTTCATTTGAACCCGATGATTTCTCTCCACAGAGGTAACATTTCAAGAAATATATACTTTCAATATTCTTTCTGAAAATTCAAAGACCTGAAATACTTATTGTAAAAAATATTATACGTAGATACAGTTAATCTCTCTGTTATCTATCACACAATTGACGAAACAAAATATACAATAACTTTCAACGTGTTTACGTTTTATTTGTAATTAGAGGGACAGCGGTACGCGGGCCGCAAGCGGCTCGCGGGGAATTATAGACCGAAATCCTATAATCATTCCGTCCATTGGTGAAAACCGTATGAAAACCGTTCGGCAGTTTTTGAGTTTATCGCGTTTCTGTATAGATAGCCCCTATTTTCCCATCAGTTGAAACGACCCTTATAAATAAAGTGGGAGCAAATAAAAGAATATATGACCCTAAGAATACCCAAATTAAATATTATAGGTTATCGAAGTTGGTTAACCAACTTAAGGTTTTAAAATTTTTTCAGTGATTCATTAATAATTAAACGCTGTGACGTTATTATATTTAATTGTCTATTGTGCTTTCATAATGGGATATTCAAACCGCACGCACGCACCGCAGTGAATCACAACTTTAAAATGTGGCAAGGTGCTCAGCTGGTCCCAAAATTGCCCGACATTAGGTAATAATACTGCTATGATTAAGAATAGGCAGTTATGAGTATTCTATTAAGTACCTACTGCAAAATAAAATTATTGATGCAGTCAAAGTAGAATTGAAGACCTGCAGTTTGATACAAACCGCTTTACAGTGTTTAAAGATTCGTACTGTTCGTACCTAGGTACCTACTGTATCTAGGTAGGCAGACTTGTAAGTAAATCGATAGCCTAGCACTAGCACCCGCAAACAGCAACGGTTTCCCTTAACAACCATTCTTCATTTTTCTAAACTTCTATGTCGAGGTAAAGCATTGTTACGTTATTATTTACTTTCAAGTAGTTGGTAGTTACTTACATACACTTATGCACGGCATGTTTAACAAAACTTCATCTATGTATGTATATATGTATACGTACCTACCTGCATACATACATGTAGGACTACACTAGTACGCCTGCTAAGCCTTGGAATAGAACCTTAAAGTAGTATTACATAATAATGTTTCTTTATTTTACCCTTTAGAATGAAGTTGTATTATTAATTATTTTTTTATCATCTTTCCTGATAATAATTCCGATTATAGAAGCTTGTTTACCAAGATTCCCCAAAACATTGGGGAACTGACTGGCTGCTCAGAAAATGCCCTACCAGCCTGCCAACAACCAAACCGAGTCGGAAAGTTGGATCCGCCGGGAACCTAAGCCGCGAACTTCTGAAGTGAAGCTAGTGGACTACTAGGCAAAAAAGATGTAATTTCGTTATAAGTAAACCCACAGAAATCGGAATAATACAATGAACCCTATTTTTGGAAAGGAAAAATCTGCCAAATCAAATTATAAATACTAGATTTATTTTTCTTTTCAGTTTATCGCCTGTCAAAGATGAGAAAAGAAAGTCCGGGGCCGATAAAGGCATTTTCCTCGTTAACATGCGTGAGAAGGATTTGCAGGATGTGGAAGAATATGAACCGTATGATAACAGAGTAGTGGATCATCCTACAACGTAAGGAAAAATTGTATATAATGTAGAGAAAGACTCCCTTGTCAGTCACCTATCTTATATCCCTCCCCATTTAAAACCAAAACTGTAAGACAAAAGAAAATTTTATATGTTTTTGAATTGTTACAATTTGTTTCGTTCTTCTTATGATTTTCAAAACAGGTATACCTAGGTATCTAATTATTTTAAACTTGATTAACGGTGACATAAAAGGGGCGACTGACAGGAATAAGGAGCCTTATTCTATATGTAAGGACTTTTTATAATTTCAAAAAATTGTAGAGCAAATGTTTAGGAACCTTTAAGACGAGAGTGAATAGACACTATTTGAGCTTGCCTGTCACATCCTCAGCTGCATCGGCACTTTCCATCAGGGGAGGTGCATCCAAAAGCACTCAAATTTTTAATTTAAAAAAAAAGTTTTTCATTTTGATGAGTAAAGTATAAAGGATAAATTATATCCAACTAGCTTTTGATTGCGGCTTCTTTGTGACTATCTTGAGCGGCTTGTGAGCGTGTAAATGAATTTTCTTTAAATCTCTCAGGAACTACATCGCACTATGCTATATTTACAGGATAGAAAAAAGCTTATCTCACTTCCTACCTCGTAAACTATCTTTTTGCAAAAAATCTAGTTGATCCATTGTGACATGACGGAATGACAAAGAACTAAAAACACACTTCCACATTTGTAATATTAGAAGTATTTTCGAAGTACTGTAATTTCACAGATTTACAGTAGCCGTACAGATTTCATATTATGTTAACTCTTGAAATTAATAAACACAGCTGTTGGTTGGAATAGTGTGCTGACTTGCGGAAGTATATTTTTGTTCAGAAAAATACATTTAGGTTATACATATAGGTGCCAGGATACCAACGTGTAAATAGGAAAATTAAATGTGATGAGCCTATACCGACATTTTATCCACATTTTTCGCAGAAATATGGAAACCCTATTGCACCTTATGAAAGGTAGCTTGGGAACAGGCATCCTGGCGATGCCGAGAGCGTTCTACCACGCCGGGTGGGCGGTGGGCACCATAGGGACTGTCTTCATCGGCCTCCTGTGCACCTACTGTATCCACGTGCTGATCGACTCGTGTTACGTGCTATGCAAACGGCGGAAAGTGCCCTCGCTCACCTACACAGCGGCGGCAGAGGCTGCGCTCTCCGAGGGCCCAGACTGGTGCAAAGCCTGTGCTCCTTACGCCGCGTAAGTTACACCGCAGTTGGATTACATTTTTTTCATGACTTTATTTTGCTTCTATGACGTAATTTGAAACTTTCTACCTTCATTGCTAAAAACTCATGGTTACCTCTCTTTTGTTCCAGCCACGTAGTGAACGTTTTTCTTTTAATATACCAAATAGGAACATGTTGTGTATATGTAGTTTTTGTATCTGAAAATATCCTAACAATACTCAAAAACCAGTTTTCAACCAGTTGTCAAAATGTGACAGTCCATCAAGTGATGTTGTGTGTTTTATTGCCATTAATATTAATTAACTGGGTTCGGGATTTAAAGTACTTGGCGCCGTTCTCCGCAATCGCCAACGCTGTGACGATAGTCAGTTTTGGCATAATCCTATACTACATCTTCAGAGAAATGCCGAAAGCTAAAGTCCAACCGACTGGAGAACTCTCAGACTTCCCATTATTCTTTGGAACAGTATTATTCGCTTTAGAAGCTATCGGTGTGGTGAGTAACGTATATAACTTATATCTACGAGTATACATACTTAATGTTAGGTCAGTTTGACTTACGTAGTTACGTGAAGATAAATCGCACTTAAGCACTTTTAAGGGTTCCGTACCTAAAGGATGTTAACGGGACCCTATTGCTAAGCCTATGCCGCCCGTCTGTCTATCTGCCAAACCGTAATAGGTAGCCGGCTGAAATTTTCACAGAACCTATGCGGATTGTCTTAGAAATAATAAAAAAAGCGTGTGGCACTCGGGGACTGTGCGGTAAAGCTATTGCATAGCAATTTATAACAACTTATGAAATTATAATTATTTATTTATTTTTTATTTATGCAGTATTTATTCACTATTTTTTTATGTTTTACTTTTTTCGTGTGCTCCTTTTGATGAAAGGACTATATAGTTTTGAACTTTTAAGTTACTGGACTGATTAATTCCAAAATCGATATCTGAGGGTCCCGCTGAAGTCCCTCAAGAATCCGTTGCCATAATTTAAAAAGTTGCCGACAATTTTGGAAGCAAGCGGTCCAGTAACTAAAAAGTTCAAAATAGCGGCCACTTTTTTCAATTCGGATAACGGATTCGTGATAAGGGACCTCAGGGACCTTCAGATATCGATTTTGGAAGCAATCGGTCTAATAACTAAAAAGTTCAAAATGGCGGCCAATATTTTCACTTCCGACAGCGGATTCGTGTTATGGGACCTCAGGGACCCTCAGATATCAATTTTGGAAGCAATCGGTCCAATAACTAAAAAGTTCAAAATGGCGGCCACTTTTTTCACTTCCGACAACGGATTCGTAATAAGGGACCTCAGGGACCCCCAGATATCGATTTTGGAAGCAATTAGTCCAGTAACTAAAACAACGGATTCGTGACAAGGGACCTCAGGGACCCACCCCCAGATATCGATTTTGGAAGCAATTGGTCCAGTAACTAAAAAGTTCAAAATGGCGGCCACTATTTTCAATTCGGGCAACGGATTCGTGATAAGGGACCTCAGGGACCCCCAGATGTCGATTTTGGAAGCAATCGGTCCAATAAATAAAAAGTTCAAAATGGCGGCTACTTGCGGCTAGTCCTTTGGCGCGGGATGTTTAAGTAATAAATTAACACTAAGAAAGTTACACCAGTAAAATTGACTAAGTCCTTTTTGTACCGCAAATCGCTAATAGATGGCACTGTAAGTTTTTTTAGAACGCGGGGTGTTTGGTTTTTTCGTTACGGAATTTCTTGATTCGGTCGCCGCGCTCAAAGCCCGCGATAAAAGCAATGCAATAGCTTATCGCCGCGCTCAAAGCCCGCGATAAAAGCTATGCAATAGCTTAAAAATAAAAATGGAGAAAGTAGGGTTCCTTAGTTTTCAAAAAATGTGCATTTTAAAAAACACAGTTATTTTAGCAGTTGGTTGGATTTACAAATCTTAAGTTGTTCAACTACTACTCCTAAACTAAGCAATTAGTGGATACTATTTTCAATAATTTTCAGGTTCCTTAAATAGCATAGTGGGGACGTGAACAAAAAAATCGCCCCTACTTTACATAGTACACAAAAAACATACTTTAAAGATTTTATTCCATAACTTAATAGGGGTCACAGAGTTGATAATCATACCAAATTTTAACTTTATAGCTTTTAATCTTTGATGAGCAAGACGGCTGGAATATATTGGCGGATAGACAAGAGAGACATACAGACATGGCAAAACTAAAAGTAAAAAAGTAAGGGCATTGCCAAAATGTATTTTTTTGGTTTTTGTTCTTATTTTGAAAATAATTTTTAGGCCTTTGTATTTGATATTCATATCATGAGGGTGCATAAAAAATAACTGGTCCGCCCGCCATCTTTGAGAGTCCGCCATATTGGATTTAGAATGACGTCACTTAACTAACCATGCATAGTGCTCCGAAACTAACTTTAAATAACACGGTGAGAAAAATATATAAAGATTGTAAAAATGTTAACTAGCGAAGTATAAATAAATTTACTGGCGGACGCGAATGACGCGAATTCTTTTTATTATTACTCGTATCACAAAAAGCGGAAATATTTGGGTACTAGCTCGTTTTTTACTTTCGAGCGACAGACAGCAGTAAAGAAGGTACCTATTGTAATGAACAAAAATCGAAGTTGAGATTTTGATGGGGTTCGATTATCTTAAACTAACTGAGTCTAAATAACTCATGTAGACTACCTACATGAGTTATTTAGACTCTGTTAGTAATCAATCGGATCAGTTAACTCTTTAGTTAACTGAACCGATTGATTTTTTGATTGTTTTTTTTTAGATCTTGCCACTGGAAAATGAGATGAAAACACCCAAAGACTTTGTGGGGAAGTTTGGCGTATTAAATAAAGCGATGATCAGTATTATCATTATGTACGTCGGCATGGGACTTTTCGGTTATTTACAGTATGGTAGCGATGCTAAGGGAACTATAACTCTAAATCTGTCTAAGGAGGACATGTAAGTACTGCAAATAAGTGTAGATACGCATGTTATATGAGTAACAAATACCTACTAAGTAGGGTCACAACTTCTCTTCCAGATTAGCCAGTGTGGCACAAAGTCTGCTTGCATTCGCTATCTTCATCACGCACGGGCTTGCGTGTTACGTTGCCATCGACATCCTCTGGAGTGAGTACATCGGCGTTCGACTCCTCAACAGCAAGCGCAGACTTTTATGGGAGTATCTCCTGAGAACTGGCATCGTTTTATTAACGTGTAAGTTTTGTGGAAACTGGAAACCACAATAGTTAATGCATTCATATAGTAGAAAAGGGTTAATCTATTCTGAAACGACCTTTTTACCGAACGTTTGCAAAGTTCGACCAACACATTTACTAAAATCGACAATATTTTTAACAGATATTTAAAAAGATTTACGACTTCTTTTCAAAGTAGGTAAGGGCAAAAGGTTTTCTAAAATCGAAGATTTTATTTCACATTGTTTTAGTTTCTGACCAAGTTATGATAATTTAAACGTGTTTGTTTGTTTTGTTCTTGTAATTATGATTACAGTTTCTTTAATTTTAAATTGAAACTAATTGAAATAAAAATCATACAAAGGCTGATCGATTTGTATGAAAGGTACAAAAGTTTTACTGCAATATCAGCAAAGTTGTAGAACAAAAGTTGTTCAGTTTCAGTTTTGGCGGGGGTCCATAAATAGTCTTGTATATCTATGGGTCTGTACCTTAGTAGTAAGTTACCTGAGAATAAATGAATAATTATAATCAGCCGAACCAATTTCAACAGTTTTTGTAGCAAACGATGGCTACTTATTTGCTTTTTTTTTATTTAAATTTAATTTATTTCGAAATATCAAGCAGCACTAATTCTTTCTAAATAAAAAACTCACGCTGAAAAATATACGTAGAATAGACTGCGCGGTACGTTCCTCATGAATAAATCAACCGTATTAAAATCCGTCTCGTAGTTTTTGAGTTTATCGCTTTCATACAGACAGACAGACAAACCCGCGTGGGGAATTTTTTTCATAATGTGTATAGATGTAGGTATATTTTTATTTTTCACTAGACAGTTATTAAAAGTCCAAAAATCGAAACTGCATCGAAACTGGTTCAATATAGGGAAAAGACAATATTAATAATTCAATATAAACATAGAGAGAATCCCTGTCCCTTCTGCTGGTTTTTGAAATATTTGTGGTAAAATGATTTTGTAACAGTTAAGTTTTAGAAGCAAATCATATAAGGTACGAGTACTTTGAAGTAAATGGGGTAAACAGATGTCTCTAATTCGACCGCGCTGAGTACAAATATATTTTATTGAGGAACTGATACAAATAGACAAAGAAAAAGTTACTTTTCATTAGATTATCGGTCTTGTCTTTCCCAACTTTTACAACAAATATCTCAAAAAGTATTGAACCAATTTTGATGCTGTTTAGATTTTAAGACTTAGAATATATACATATATACATCTACGTACATTTTCAGCTTAAAGTATTTAAATAAAATTAGAAAATCTATTTTTTCATTATTATAAAAAAGATTTGCCACTTGATATGAAAAACAATACAATAAAAATTATGCAAAAAACAGCTACCTATCGTGTAATTCTAAAAAAATAAATTAAACCAGTGCAGCCGTTGTGTGTAGATTTTTTTTGAATACTTTTTTTCTAAAAATGGCGCCATCTGTGTTCCTCTGGGATGAAACAATCGATGCTGCGGGTCAATTCGCTTATTTACGGCAACGGCACGGCAACTGAGAAGGCTAATCTGTTTGCCTCTATGTTTGCCGAAAATTCACGTCTCGATACAGCGAATAGAATACCACCCCAGTTATCTCCTTGCGATACTACAATGCCCCCTATTCGTATCAAGCAAAAGGAGGTACTCAAAACACTTCGCAATCTTGACGTGAACAAAGCCAGTGGACCTGACGGTATACCAGCTATAGTGCTAAAGAACTGCGCTCCTGAGTTGTCTCCTGTTCTGACACGTCTGTACCGCCTCTCTCTTGAAACGGGTATAGTCCCAAAGTCCTGGAAGCTGGCCAACGTGCAGCCGGTGCCCAAAAAAGGCAGTCGTGCCGATCCCGCAAACTACCGCCCTATAGCAATCACCTCCGTAATCTGTAAGATTATGGAGCGTGTATTGAACACCCGCATTCTGGCATACCTAGAAGACAATGACCTCCTTAGCGATCGACAATACGGATTTCGCCGAGGTCGATCTACTGGAGATCTTCTAGTGTATGCTACGCATATATGGGGCGAGGCCATCGAGAAGCATGGCGAAGCTCTCGCTGTGTCACTCGACATCTCGAAGGCTTTTGATAGGGTCTGGCACGCTAGCCTTATTGGCAAGCTTCCTTCTTATGGTCTTCATTTGGGATTGTGTAACTGGGTAGCTGATTTCCTGAAGGAACGGTCTATTCGAGTGGTCGTTGATGGCTGTTCCTCAGACCTATTGGCGATTGATGCCGGGGTACCTCAGGGATCTGTTCTTTCCGCAACACTATTTCTGCTTCACATAAACGATCTGCTGAAACCCGGTATAATTGGTTATGCAGACGATAGCACGGTTGTAGAAAGATACCTGTCCAGTGCACGAGCTAACAGCGCTGATACGCTGTTTCTGAGAGAGGCCATGATAGAGCGCATTAACCTATCACTCCAGGCAGTGTCTGAATGGGGTGATTCCAACCTCGTAAGGTTTAATGCCTCTAAAACACAGGCGTGTCTTTTTTCCGCCAAAAGGAGTCCATTCACCTTGACTCCAACTCTCCGGAATGAACCGATTCAGATATCTGACCACCTGGAACTCCTCGGCGTGGATTTAACACCCAATCTTAACTTCGGTCGTTACATTGAGTCCAAGGCAAAAGTTGCTGCAATGAAGCTGGGCATTCTCTCTAAGGTGAGACGGTACTTCACACCTGGACAGCTGCTTACCTTGTATCAAGCACAGGTCCGCTCATGTATGGAGTACTGTTCACACTTATGGGATGGATCAGCCCGCTATCAGCTGGATACCTTGGACGCCATCGACCGACGCGCACGGAGACTCATTGGCGACGATGAGCTAGTCAATGACAAGCTCCAAAGCCTTGAGCATCGCCGCAAAGTCGCCTGTCTATCGGTATTCTATCGAATTCATTTCGGAGAGTGCGCGCAAGATCTTCACGACCTCATTCCCCCTGCTCCATTCCACCGTCGGTCAACGAGACGCAGGGAGGGGTTGCACCCCTTTGTTGTTGATGTTCCACCTTTTCGCACGAATCGTTACGCTTCTTCATTTATTATGCGTACAGCGCAGGAGTGGAACTCCTTGCCTGCGTCAGTGTTTCCCGATTCCTATAATTTGGGGATCTTCAAGGCAAGAGTGAATAGGCATTATTTGAGTTTGCGTGTACCATCCTCGACTGCATCATCACTTACCATCAGGTGAGTTGCAGTCAAACGCACTCAAATTTAAAATAAAAAAAATTAGGACCCTATATACCTACTGTCACTGTGCAAAGAGCGGCTTGCTTTCGTAATAAAATGCAGCTTTTGTCATTACCCCTAGCACAAGATACTGTGACCTGACAGAAATTTAAAATTTTGTAGTGGTTTTTTTTTTCAAACTCATACATTTAGTTTAGATGATCGGTGGTTTTAAAATTCTACGCGAATTAAGTCATGAGTAAAACCTCGTATAATTTCTTGTATATTTTCTTTTTTAGTTGGCATTGCGGCTGCAGTCCCGGCATTGGACCTCTTCATTTCGCTATTTGGAGCTTTGTGCCTGTCAGCGCTCGGTCTGGCTTTCCCTGCTTTCATCCAAAGCTGCACTTACTGGTACTACGTCTCCGACTCCGAACGAATCCGTATGTTGATAAAGAACATAATCGTCGTGGTGTTTGGTGCCCTGGGCCTCGTCTCTGGCACATATACGGCACTTGAAAATATCATCAAAGAATTTTCCGCGGGCGGGAACTATACGGAATTCAACGAAACTACAACAATAACACCCAGTTTTTATAATGTTACTGTACAATGAAGTTCAGTAATTAAATAAAATTTAAGCAATATAATGACAGTGCCATTCGATAGAGCCGTCCGGCACGGACGATCTGTTGTTGTTAATCTAAGTTTTAATTACATTAAGAATAGTAAGTACTTTTACGTTCTAAGTAACAATATTTCTGTATATTTAAAAGGAAAACGTGACTGGTACCTATATCAACGCACAGCAGAAACCACTGACCGGATTTCGCTGAAATTTGGGATACAGATAGCAATTAGGACGTGGGCATCCGCTAAGAAAGGATTTTGGGAAATTCTCACGGGAACGGCAAAAAGCGGGATCTGCCCGGCGAAGCCGCGGGCACCAACTAGTATAATTATATAAGTGTATTTATAGTAAGTGAATGTTAGACTCAATAACCGATTTCACTCAAGCCTCGCTCACGTGGAACAAAGGATCAGAACATAACGTGATGTCGCAAAGTATTAAGCAACGGGTTATTTCACTGATATACTTACTACTTGACTTGGTGCTACTGTTAAGTCATCTATTAAGGATTTTTTCCTCCGAACACAGAGTAATCAGCGAGCTAGCCCGTTAATTAAAATGTAAATTTAAGCATTTGGCTGCGGCATGGACAACTGGACACGGTCACAACGCGAAATTTGTGTAATGTCACTTACGAAATCGGCCACAACACGTTCTGTACAACTAAAGACAACTAACGCGTATGGAACCGGACAACAGGAAATTTGTTTTGTAGCTTTAGTTAGGTACTTAAATACCTGACTACAGTGTGTTTTTTAATTCAATCAGTCTTTTTATATCAGCACCAAAAAGAGCAAGAAAATACCTTGTTTGTTTGGTTTCCTTCCTTAATGTGCCTTCATGGTTGAATAGGCTACCGTCCTCAACGCTAAAACGCACTTTAGGCAAATAATGTAAGAACCATGTCACGAAGTTTGCGTTGTGGCTTGTGACCATTGTGACTGTTTCCGGTTATAGAGCCTAATACATGTAAATAAACAGTGTTGGATTTTTTTGTGGCATGCATATAATTACATAGCATAGGTATGTATAAAGCCGAGTGCCTCAGAGGACGTAGTATAAATTGTATGGAATTAAATGCTGACGATAAAGGGACAGAATCGAAATTAATGTCGGTATTAATTTATTTTAACCTGTGTCTGTCCGTGTAAGGTAACGCATATTTTTTATGTTATTGATGTTATGATATCTGGATTTTATTTTATTTTTTTATACTTCTACGATGCATTATTTTTGTAAAATTATCCGTTTATAAATAAAAGGAAATTACACTCTGTTAATTGAAAAAATTAGTAAAATGACATCATAAAACTGGTGAGAGAAATATTTTTAATAATCAAGATATATTGCAATATTATATGGGATCTGAAAATGTTTCTCTCAAAGGACATATCCATATGTTAATTATTTTGGGCAAAGAACAATATTTTTTAGATTTTTACATAATTTAAACATCCATTTCCATGTTTTGTTGGAGGTGTCATTCTAATTCTAATCATATTACCGTTTACGTAGTTGTAATCAATTATTGACACTATAAATACAAAACAAAAAACAAAGAATCAAAATGTGATATCGCTTTACGTTACTAAAGAAAAATAGGTATTATTTTTTTTTAATGTAAGGCATAATTTTAATAGGTAGGTACACAGTTTACGTGTATTCTAAAGTAGATACAGATAGGCCAAATAATCTTTGCACTTCAGGAACTATAATGAGATAGGTATAATACCAAATTGTAAATTTGTACCGTTCATTTTTGACTCACAAGATTTTTCTGTGTACCGTTTCTCTTAATTTTTAAAAATCAGAATATTTAAGTTTTAAATTGCAATCCATTTTCAAACAGTTTCTCTTAATTTTTAAAAATCAGAATATTTAAGTTTTAAATTGCAATCCATTTTCAAACAGTTTCTCTTAATTTTTAAAAATCAGAATATTTAAGTTTTAAATTGCAATCCATTTTCAATCCTGCATCAATCATGTCAGTAAATTAGACATATTCACTCAAAGGATTGTACTCTTATCTACAGAGTGAGATTTAAAACCATGGCATTTTATAGAGTAAGAATATTTTAAGGACAATCGGCGAAGTATTTTAAACAGTAAATTACTGAGGTCATTATTTATAAATTTTATGATTTGACATCGCAGAAATTGTCACAGTCAATTTTTAAGGATCAAATGAAACTTGTAGGCTTTTTAAGTATTTATGGTATTTTTGTATACATTTGACGATTAATGTCTGCAAGAGTTCCTTACTTTAGTTAAGACTTTGCATATTACCTGACACATGACATTGTGTCGGAGATATTAATATAACTCGAAGCAAGTAACAATAAATAAAGATAGGTACAAAAGTATTCCAATCATGACCTATTGTTTAATTTAATCTGTGATGTTTAGAGTAATAGCATGTAATAGGACTTGTTAAAGTACCTAAATAATATTGCGTGATGTGTTGTACCTATATAACTGTGCTCAGATATGTTTAAGGGTTAAAACCAAGTTAAAACCCGTTAAAATAAATATAATCAATTGTTTTTATTTAGTTTAATTTCTTGCACAAAAAATATGAACTACTTATACTGTGGCGTAGTATTCAGTCATTCGCTTCAAACCTGGAGGTCGTGGGTTTGATTTCCGACGGGGTCTAACTTTGTAAGGCTCCAGTTATATGCGTCCGCTCAAAACGTACGTTAGTACTAATATATTATATACTTTGAAACTGATGATTGACTGTATGCATCGAATTACCTATATGAACTGCCGCTCGAGTCAGCGGACGCGCAGCCGCGACCGCGCCCCTGCGACTTCAACGTGTTTCGATAGATTGAAGTATATCGGGCGGCTCGGCCGCTCGCTTACCTCCGTAGTAGCTCTGGTGACCTGGTGACCATGCGCATAAAATGTTCGACGCATATTTTTTTTCTACGTTAGTATTGTAGTGTAGAGGAGAGCTGAGTTTAATTTACAAAGTTTTTAGTTGTATGTAGTCTTAGTAAGTATTATGAAATCTTTAGATCTTCAAAACCTCATCAGGGAGCGGCCTATACAAAATGGCAGATTATAATTGTTCTACCAGAAAGAACTATAGAGGGTAACAAAGATAAGGGTGAGTGCCAGTGAGTTAGGGAAAACCTCCAGCTTTTTGAAACCTGCTCCTCATCAGGGAGGGAGGATACCAGAGGTAGCGAGTTTTATGGGGTTCGAGTAGAAACATGTTGAACACGGTAGGTAATTAAAGGACCATGTGGATCCCAGTGGGATCACGGGACTCGGTGGAATTGCGTGGGGTCCGATGGAATTACATGGAGTTTCTGTGGTTTCCTATGGTGTACGATGAGATCTCAGTAAAATCTGGTCAATTTGAATGGATGAATGGTATCTCGGTAGAATCCGTTGAAATTTTCAGGGAAACCCCGTAGAATCAGGTACCCTTCCTAATCAATTAGCTACCAACAGGTCTCAAGGAAGAAATTAATTAAAACTAAATTAAAATTATTATTTTTTGCTAATCCTAAAATTGTAATACTCAATCATAAAATTCTGAACATAATAAATATAATAACATACAAAAAAATAAAAATATACCCCAAGTCACACCTGTTTGTCCGGAAAACATACCTGTATCAGCGACATACCCTCACACACAGCCACACATAGTCATTTCACAGATAGGGGTACACATTGAAGTAATCGTTGTTCTTGTGTTGTGAACATCTTTATGGCAGCTCTTTTTATTTAAGTACCTACACTGCATATGCTTTTGGTGTCACCTACCTACATAATATTTATTAGACTTCGAATTCTGTGCAATACAAGAACCCGATAGGGGTTCTCATTATACTGTGTTTATATTTATGTTTGTTTTTAAAGCTACGAATAAAAAATAAATTCAATGAGTTCAAAGAGATCGCGATAGTTTCCGTAAAATTTTATGAAAAACCTGTAAATACCAGTGGAATCTACTGGGGACCTATAAATCCAGTGATTTTCAATGGATTCTACATAGTTACCATCAAATTTCACTGAAAACTACCAAGATCTTATCAAATTCAACTTAACACCCAAGGTTTCCATGAGAATCCACTGGAATCTACAGGGTTTCCATGAATTTTCACCAGATTGTACCGGGATATTAAATTAATACTGGATACTACATAGTCTCTATGAAATTTCACCGAAAACTGCCAAGATTTCATCGAATTCAACTGAATACCTACTGAAGGTTTTCAAACCACTATATTCTATAGGGTTTCCGTGAAATTTCACCAGATTGTACCGCGTTATCAAATTTCACTGGGTCTTACAGATTACCGTAAGATTCCTCTGGATTCTACAGGGTTACTATCATATTCCACCAGATTCTACCGGGATATCTCAGAATTTCACTGGATACCGCAGGTTTCCTTTGAATTCCACCAGATTATATAGGGTTCAAACAAAATTCTACGAGATTTACCAGAATGTCATTTAATTTAACAAGATCTTAGTTTCCTATTGGATTCTACAGGGTTCCCATTAAATATTACCAAAAACTAAACAGATCTCATTAAATTCAACTGGATACTGCAGGATTCCATCAAATTTCACCGGATTCTAAAATTCCACTTGATTTTAAAGATTTCCATTGGATTATACTAAATTTTACAGGGTTAATAACAAATTTCACGAAAAACTACCGAGATCTTATCGTATTCAAGATTTCCATTGAATTTTACAGGCTTACCAAACCCGATCAAATTTCACCGAATTCTACGAGATGGTGAAAATTTCAGCTGATTCTAATGACTACGGAACCCTAAAAAAAACGATCAAGTCAATATCGCTATTATTGAATAACATCTTCGGAGACAATTGACTTGCTTCGTCTGATGCCGAACATCAAGTGTTGTCACATAAGGCGGCGCAGCCGCTCAATGTAATGCGACTAGCGGCTGCGCCGCTTCCGCTACTTTTCGCGGCTCGGCCGCTCAATATAAATTGACACTAAGTCTCAGTTTGTACGACATGTTCTAAGCCAGCCTGGCTAGCTTCCACCTTCTTATCTGATTGCTGCTGCCAAAGGTCAATTTTGACAGCATTGATGTTTCCGAAATAAAATAGCCAGTTCTCCATTGCGTTAGGTGAGCCCCATATCCAGTAATGATATACCCAGTGTCACCGATGTTTAAAGTGTATGGAAATTGCGTTTTACGTATGATTTCGGAGTCATTACTTGAAAACTGTGTCTCATGGTAGATGTCCTAATCAGAGGTATGCTATATAAGGGCAGGTAGACAGGTTACATGCGTCCTAAAAGTGAAGCAAATAAAAAGAAACCAATTGGCATCTCTTTTCTTAGTAGCGTTCGGTGCAACGGAGGCAAACAATCTATAATATTGTGTGTGTAAATGAGTTCGATTTTTAAATGTTGTTTGTTAGTGCATAACCCATCTATGGTAACAAATCTCTGGCCCTAATCGTTTTTCTAGGTCCAATAATTTAGAACAACAAGGACACGTTTTTATGTAACTACTTTGACGAGCTATATCTTGTGAAAAACACCTCTGACAAAAATATTGTAAGAAAGCAATGTTGTCAAGGGCTTACCAATTGTGAATAAAAAAAAAAACTTCAAGACCAACTCAATTACTCAACGATGGAGTTCACAAAAAATATATTTTCATGTCGCGTATACTGGTATGGGAGGCATCTCTAAAAAAAATTGACAAGACTCCATTTTTAGGGTTCCGTACCTCAAAAGGAAATAACGGAACCCTTATAGGATCACTTTGTTGTCCATCCGTCTGTCTGTCAAGACCCTTTGTCTCGGGAACGCGTGGAGGTATCGAGTTAAAATTAAAACCATATACTCCGGTCTAGTCTCTTGAAGCTGTGCAAAATCAAACTTCTAAGTTACGTAAAAAAGAGATAGGGCCGTTTATGCCGCAAAAAACGTTTATTTCGTCACTCTAAAAGGATTCAAAATTTATAGGGTATTATCCGTTGAACTAGAACTATAAAATTTTGCAAGCAATTCCGTCTTATACTACAAGTATAGGGAAAAATCTGAAAACTATACATTTGTATTCAAATAATAAAAAAATATAGTCTTTATTTAAAGAACTTAATAATCATAATCAATTATGCAAGGTACGGGGCCCAAATTTTTAATTGAGTTAACCGTGTCATGTGGGGTATCGTATGAAAGGGCTTCACTGGCACAAGCTTAAACAGATTTTTAATTACTTTTATGATGTTATGTCTTTTTTTTTACTTTTTAGTTTTCGATTCATTACTTTTAAGGTTCCTTATCCAGAGAGTGGTGGTACGGAACCCTCGGTCGGTGAGCGAGTCGGGGTTACGACGCAAACAGAGGGGTGTTAAAGGTTACATATGTATCTTGTGTATCTGTCTGTCGCATGGTACCTCCTCCCAAACTGATGAATCGATTTAGATTATTTTTTTTGTTAGAAAAGTGATATAATCGAGAGTGATTCAAGAAAATCTGTTCAGCCGGTTGAAGGTCATCAGCTCTTTTCTATTTGATAATGGGATTCCGGGAGGTCGTGGTTCGAATCCTGTCACGTACCAATGTGTTTTCGAATTTCGATTTCAGATGTACTTTTTTATCCGACGATTCCGACGCTCATACAATGAAGGAAAACATCGTGAGGAAACCTGCACACGCCTGCGAGGAAACTCGAAGGTTGTGTACGAAGTCGACCAACTCGCACTGGGCCCGGGTGGTCGACTAAGGCCCGATCACCTTAATTCAGGGTAGGCTCCAGCCCCTCGGTGGGGACGTAGATAAGCTGATATGAGGTTAATGGCAAAGAAAATTGACTGATATACGGACACGACGAATTTATAAGAGTTCCGTTTTTTTGCCATTTTTGATCCTGAACCCTAATTATATTCATTATTCACCAAAATACAATTTAAATTAAATCCTACTCGAAATTAAAACATGGTAAGTAATTGGAGTAATATTTTAATACGAAAGGTGCTTAAAATGTACATATAAGATAACATCACAAATTAATAAGCATTGCAGTCTGTGACTGCACTAGTACAAAGTAATAGTGTACATGTAAAACATTAACTTTAATGTGTAAAAACTCCTGTGAGGTAAACTTTAGTATAATAACATTATAGTGCAGAAATACTGTACTAAAAGCAGCCCAGGTTGACATAGATATAATAACATCGTATGAAACGAATGTCTTCACAAACAGAAAATGCAATAAAATAGCAAATTAATGCAGGTCTACTTGTGCAGTATGTTTAAAATCACAAAATTTGCGAATTGCATTCAGAATACAGGAAAATTATGTAAGCGATTACAAATCACCTTACTTTATTACCAACTAGCTTTTGCCCGCGGCTTCGCCTGCGTGGATATCGTTTTTATGACTGTATTTTAGGGTGAGTCGTGCGCAAGCCGCAAGCTGGAACGATATCGGGCTATTCTGATTAGAAGTCTATGTCATTTCTCAACCCTCACCAATTTTATACAAAAAACCACTTCAGTCCGTAGCTCCGTTGCAACGCTGACGTGCGCGAGCGCGGAAATGAGTTTTCCTCACATCCCTCGGCAACCATGTCAGGATATGCTAACTAGTAAATTATGTCATTTCCCACCCCCTCAGCCATCTCTGTGCAAAAAATCACAGCAATACATTGTTCCGTTGCAATGTTAAAGAAACTAACCAAAAAAAGAGTATATTTTCAGTTCCCTCAGGAACTGAATCGGACTATGCTATTTTCACGGGATAAAAAATAGCCTATGTCATTACCAGTGACACAGGCTACCTGCATGCCAAATTTCATCAAGATTGGTAAAGGTGTTGAAGCGTGAAAAGGTAACAAACAAACAAACACATTTTCACATTTATAATATTAAGTAAGGATATTTAAAAAAGAACTTTCATAAAACTTAAAAATATTATGTCTAAAATTAAAAAGTATCATGCCAACAGGCTACATCAATAATTACATAACCCTAACAGTAAGAGTAAAACGTAAAATCCGTAAAATAATTTAACTATTACACCAGTTTTGTCGGGACTAAGACTTATGTGTGGCAGAAATCACTGTTTTAAGATGATATGTGAATTATACATATAAAATATTATATTCGATATTTCAAAACCTAATATATAAGTTCTATAACTCACTCAAGCTATTGGTATTTAGTGTGCAGGGCAGCGGGGCTAGAGCCTCGGGAGGCTTCGCCCATCGATCATTGATTATTTTATCGCAACTTACAAAGACTTAAAATGGCTCCTCGAAATATGAACAGTATAATCTGACAAATAACAATGTCTCTTTCCTAACGGAACCTTATAAGTCGCACCGTACCGGTTTACAATGTTAAAGGAAACCTAAGTGCTTATAAATTACAAAATAACGACTACATAGGAGTATTTCTAAATATGTTTCTAGTGGAGGTAGACAGTTAAAACAATTTAAAAATTAGGAATGTACTAGGTACTTAATATTTATTGACATAATCAAATTACAAAAATAAATTAAAAAATGTGAAATTAAATTTCTACTAACTAATACACTAGTCAGTCAACACTGTCTAGGTATATTGTATGAATTTTCATACAAAACATGGTATTTGAAAAGCTAGTAGTGCATGTGTATAGAAACTTCCAAAATGAGAAAGCGCTGTATTAACCCATATTATTATTATTATAGCCTCATTTATTCCTTGGTACAATAAAATAAGTAACAATTCATAATTAATCTCAAAATGCAAATAATTTAAATTGGTAATTTTCAAAAATGACTCGTACAACTTTAACAGTAGATTAAATTTGAATTTAACCTTACCATAATAATTCTATACAGGGTGTAACAAAATTGGTGTAGGTCCTTTAACTGGGGGTTCGACTCATCATACTGAACAACTTTCCCCAAGAAACCAGTCAATTCTCAAAAAAAAAATTGGACCCTCCATACTAAAATGCACAAAATTGGTCGATCAGCTGATCGATTTGTATGAAGAGTTAAATATTATTTTTGTCGTAGAACAAAAGTTGTTCAGTATGATGAGTAGAAGCCCCAGTTAACGGGACCTACACCAATTTTTTTACACCCTGTATAAAATCAAACAATTACAGTTAGAATGCAAAGAAAGCAAAATTAATTATTAATATACAATTCTTTTTTCCATATCTGTCATGCAAGTTTCACTAATTTATTTATGTAGAGTTTGTATTTAAATTAAGGACCTCTCTACGAGTAAAGGCCTCTTCCGTGTTATTCCATTTACCCTTACAGTTTTCTAAAGGAATTTCGTTTGAAGTGGATTTTTTGGTCAAAACGCAGCCGCAGAAACAATGAAAACTGAGTTTTATCTGATTTCATTGAAAAGTAGTACAAGGCAGATTGTATGAAATACCTGTAGAACCCAATTTTCATGTTTCATGCGTTTGCACAAAAACCATTCAATACAAAACTCATTTATAACAACTTCGCATAGTGTGGCACTTACCCATCTTAAGAGTTTCACACATGTGCTCAGTAAATAATCATAACTTTTCAAAAATAATATTTTGTATAAAAAGTCATAAAATATCCCTAAGCAATGTTATCAACTATTGGCACTTTTCAGTTTGAAAAATGGATTATAAAATTACGTATTCTACAAGTTTATTGGCTTAATTGCGAAGTTTATTGGCCATCTTTAATTTAAAAAAACATGATCGTATCAGTAATTTAAGAAACACAAAATTAAATTAAACAAAAATCAGACACGATAAAATTTACCTAGCGGCAAAGTTCAACACTAACAACGAACATAATAACGAACTGGAACTGGAACTAATAACGAACATAATAGAAATATAATATCACGATACCTATTTCTTCCCAGCGTCGTAGCCGGGCATCACACATTGTAGAGCAGCTTTTAAATCTGCATTTATGGTAGGCTCGTAGGAGGAGAGCCCCTGACGGCAGCAAGGGCAGCTCCGGGTACCAGTTGACTTGAAGGCCAATCTCAAGCAAGCCTGAATTAAAACACATATTATGTTGTTTATTAAATCTGCATTTAATAATTCATAGTGTTAAATAAACCGGGCAAATGCAAGTAGGAGTCGCGTACTAAGGGCTCTGTACCACCTTTGCGCGTCACTGCTTACCTATTTGTAAATTAATTTACTAGAGGGGGGTGATCCAAAACAACCAAAGGAATACCTTCCACACTAATAATCGCATTTCGTGAATTATCCGCTAGACGGGCGGCGGCGTCGTGATTTTTGTCGAGGTAAATCTCAAATTATACAAGACTAGCTTTTGCCCGCGGATTCGCGTACAGGAACAGAGTTTTTATGACTCGAGGGTCCGCGGCACGCGAGCAAAGAGTCAAGTTTCTCAGATCCCTCGGGCACTAAGCATTTTTGTCTTATGTTGTTATCCGCCCTTTGTTTTAGCTTTATGGCAAATTTCAGCACAATCCGTTAAGTAGTTTAAGGGTGAAACAGTAAGTTTTAGCATAAAAGAGTCACAGAATTGAAGTTTTTCCAGATCCCTCAGGAAAATACATACATTTTTTCGGGGTAAAAAGTATCCTGTGCAATTCTCCGCCTTTTGCTTTAAGCTCTATGCCAAACAGCAAGATTGATTCATTAGTTTTAGCGTGAAAGAGTTACACAAAGACAGACACACTTTCCGATTTATAATATTAGTTTTCTTTTAGCGTTTTTAGTTTTAGCAGTTATTTCTAGATCCCCCGGGAACTATGCATTTTTCGGTTTAAAATGTATTTCATGTTGTTCTTTATGTCTCTGTTCTTTATGTCAAATTTCAGTGAAATCGGCTCTGTAGTTTAAGCGTGAGAGTTACACAAAGAAAGGCAGATACACTTTCGGATAAATAATATTAGTTAGGATGTATCAGCGCTATGGAATTCCTCCGAACTTATGGGCTATTGAAAGTATGTACTTTAATTTTTAATATGAGAAAACTTTGACTTATTATCATTCTATCCATCTTCATTATCATTCAGTACAGCCAGCGCTTTCCGGGCCTGCCACGAGATCTAGGGCTTTCAACGTTTAAGGCATCTGTTTCTATTGCCAACATATATAGCTTACGAGTTCAACATTGGAAGCGAAGGTCCTGCTGTTGATCTGCTACGTCTCGGACATCAAGGCTGTTTCTATTGCCAACATACATAGCTTACGAGACCAAACCATCGGAAACGAAGTTCCTGCAGTTGATCTGCTACATCTCGGACATCAAGGCTGTTTCTATTGCCAACATACATTGCTTACGAGACCAAACCATCGGAAACGAAGTTCCTGCAGTTGATCTGCTACGTCTCGGACATCGAGGCTGTTTCTATTGCCAACATACATAGCTTACGAGACCAAACCATCGGAAACGAAGTTCCTGCAGGATCTGCTACGTCTCGGACATCAAGGCTGTTTCTATTGCCAACATACATAGCTTACGAGACCAAACCATAGGAAACTAAGTTCCTGCAGTTGATCTGCTACGTCTCGGACATCAAGGCTGTTTCTATTGCCAACATACATAACTTACGAGACCAAACCATAGGAAACGAAGTTCCTGCAATTGATCTGCTACGTCTCGGACATCAAGGCTGTTTCTATTGCCAACATACATTGCTTACAAGACCAAACCATAGGAAACGAAGTTCCTGCAGTTGATCTGCTACGTCTCGGACATCAAGGCTGTTTCTATTGCCAACATACATAGCTTACGAGACCAAACCATAGGAAACGAAGTTCCTGCAATTGATCTGCTACGTCTCGGACATCAAGGCTGTTTCTATTGCCAACATACATAGCTTACGAGACCAAACCATCGGAAACGAAGTTTCTGCAGTTGATCTGCTACGTCTCGGACATCAAGGCTGTTTCTATTGCCAACATACATAGCTTACGAGACCAAACCATCGGAAACGAAGTTCCTGCAGGATCTGCTACGTCTCGGACATCAAGGCTACAATAGAATGTGTAATTATAGGGCCGTCCTACCAAGTCGTATAAGACGTCTAAAACGTGCATGAAGTATCATTTTTCGTTTAAAAATGCACTTGAAGAATACATTATCCCTACTAATATTATAAATGTGAAAGTAACTCTGTCTGTCTGTTACGCTTTCCCGCAAAAACTACTGAACGGATTTGGCTGAAATTTGGTAGATAGACAGATTAGGACCTGGGTTAAGACATAGGCTACTTTTTACCACGCTCGCGAGCCGCTTGCGGCTCGCGCACTGCGCACTCTCGAAAAGTCATAGAAATGTGGTCCACGCGGGTGAAGCCGCGGGAATCAGCTAGTTTTACTATAAAGTCGTAGTGATGTGGTTGTGTTGGTATCGACAATTTTAAACGTTTGGCGTTAGATTTAGAGGAGGTCGGTATGTTTATAGTATGTATCTAGTTTAATTTAGTATATTAATAATTTTAGCATGGTATTTTTGTAAAATACGCTAACTTGACTCTTTATAACAAGAAAATACAGATAGTACTGATATGATAAAATAATATTTTAAGTCAATAAACTCAGTTTTTACATAATAAGGATATAATAAATATTTCAGTACACTCGGTTTTTTTTTGTTAAATTATAGCAAGCAAACGTGCGATTCACCCTTCACCAATTTTTTAAAGGATACTGAAAATATTAGATAACATCACTACCAATGGCTTTCTAGTGATCATCGTAGGACTGCCCTATACGTAATATTATACTAATAAGATAAGATATTTAAATAAAATGTAACTTACAACACAAAAGTTATGCGCACACGGTGTTGTAATGGGGTTCACAGTTACTTCTTGACATATAATACACAGAAAACATTCTGTGACACGTTCCACAAACTCCTGAAATTAATTAAATATCTTGGATGAATTCTATATCTAACTTTTGCGCAACCTATTTAAAAATTAGTGTCTTAAATCATCATCATATCAACATCCTCAATATCAACACGTACATCTACCAGATACGTTAAACTACCAAGTTTATGAATATAGCATCCCCACTCACCGACCCTTTGTCATAAAGCGAGGGCTGCTATTCCTGCCAACACATGAGGCGAAGGCAAGGATCAACTACGGTAGGTCTTGCCGCCAAGACGCATCATATCAACAGAAATACGTCAACTGCTGGACAAAGGCCTTCCACAAGGATTTCCATAACAAACAGTCCTGGGCTGTCCGCATCCAGCGGCTTTCCGTGACCTTCACTAGGTCATCGGTCCATCGAGTGAGAGGTCTGCCTACGCTACGGATTCCAATGTGCGGTCGCCACTTAAGATCTTTTTTGACCCAACGGCCACTTGTTCTACGAGGTTTGTGCCCCACCCACCGCCACTTAGTTTAGCCACTCTGTGAGCTATGACGTCGAATATTTTTTAGTTTTTTGGTGAATTAGTATATGTCAGCATATTTGATTTCCCTTGCTTCTGAGAAGCAATATCGTGGTTTTTAACACCCTGTATAGTAACTACTGCACCTAAAATGTCCTAAAATCACTCAGTTGAGGATGGAACGAACAAGCTCAAGTTAGCTTTCTTTCAGTTTACTAAATCTAATCTTAAATGTTCAATGAATGTGATCTTTCTTGAATATCTGATGTATTCACATACAGGACGATGCGACGGGTAAGAAGGCAGACGCATTTCAGGTGAATGAGAATACGAAACTGACCAATTCAAATAAAGTTTTGCACTTCTCATACAAATGCTAATGAGCAAATGTATGAAGTCAATTTTTTATTGAGAATTGACCACAGGCTTCTTAGGATAAGTTGTTCAGTTTCTTCTAATGATTAACCTCCTGGAATGAGTCCGTCGTCATCGTCGTCACCCTGTATTATAAAGTGATAATTATATTATTGATTGTGTTTAGATTTTCATCAAAATGTTGAATTCTGTTCACCATTACAATGCTAAGTAGCTCGAAAGTAGATACAAATGGATCGTCATACCTTTTTACCTCGACCCTCAGCGACTTCTAGACACTCCTGCCACAATTTAGAATTCAATGTGTCCTTTTTGATGAGATCTCTCTCTTCTGCAGTGATGGCGCTCTCAAATGATTCCTGAGATTTGGAAGCCTTTCCACTTTTAGTCTTGAATATACTCGGTATCTTTATTTTCGGGCTGTCTTTCTCACTTGAGTTTTTCGAAGCTGAAATATTTGTTTTGTAGATATTTTTTTTCTAAGCTTAGTCAAACTTTAAAAGAATCAACAGAAAAGAAGACAAGATAAATCCTGAACAAGTCTGATTGTTAGTTAAGGACCTAAAAAATATTCAAGTGTGTGTCGAACCATAAGCAAAGTAAGGTTCCGTAATCTTTTCAAAAAATTAATTAACATTTTTACATTTTTTTATTATTTTTGCAGTTTGTATATAACATTTTTGTATAGAAAATCTATGAACTTTTCACGAATCCAACTGCAAATTATAAGTCGTCGACTATCACTCCCAAACTAAGACAGCATACTTAGCCATGATCATTTTTCTTCTAAATCCGCTACATATCCTACTATTTCCATTATTTTTTATATTTTCTGGTTTCTGATATCACCACTTAAAAACTTAATATTTTGTAAACGTATCATTTATCGTCATCGTGGTTCGAGCCCTGCCAGGTACCAATGTGTTTTCGAATTTCGATCTCATATGTACGTTTATCCGACGCTCTTACGATAAAGAAAACATCGTGAGGAAACAGCTCATATACGTCCCCAACGAGAGGCTCGAGCCTACCCTGAATCAGAGCGATTAGGCCTTAGTCAACCACGTGGGCCCAGTGCGGGTTGGTCGACTTCATACACAACCTTCGAGTTTCTTCGCAAGCGTGTGCAGGTTTTCTCACGATGTTTTCCTTCACCTTTAAAGCAATCGGTAAGCATATGTACGTAAGTATTTAAAAAATCATTGGTACATTGGCCGTCCAGATTTGAACCCGGTACTTATGGTTAGAAGGACCGAGTCGTTATCGGTTGAGCCACCAACGCTTTACATGTAGCCTAAAAAGGGTTGTTTTACAGACTTTATTCCATGACTTTATACATTTATACTTTGTATGACAATACCATAAATTAAAAGTTTTATAGCTGTAATAGTATTTGAACATAACGGCTGTGAGATATCGACGGACATACAGATAGACAGTCAAACGGACGGACATGGCGAAACTATATAGTTTCCTTGTTTGACTACAGAACCCTAAAAATAGACTGACATAAAGAAATTTTACTTTAGTAATTTTTATTCGTATGTATCAAATATAAACTATTATCATACATTCACTAACCTTGACCGTCTTTCTTAGATATTAAATCATTCTTTGAAGTTTTTCTCTTTTTCCCAGGGGGGGAAGCTTCATCTTCCAAGTCTGATGTACGATTACTTTCCTGCAGTGTTCTTTTTTTACCACCCTTTTTTACTTTAAGATTTTCTTTCTGGGCTTTCTTCTCAGCTTCAGCTTCTAAGTAACCATCCGGATACTAAAACGGAGAGACACGCATGAAAGTATTAGTCGGAGTACGAGAGACAGACTTCGACCTTATTCTCACCAGTTTAGCGTTTTCTACTTACCACAATGGGATATTGTTTCGCCCCAGGCTCCCATGGCGCAGGGTTGGGGTCATCACGTCTTAGGAGGTACTTCCACACACGAAATCCAGATAATCCTGTTTCAGGATAGTACTTCACAACTTTGTAAATTCCGTCATAGCTGAAAATTATAATTTAATTATATATACACTGAACAAAAATAGTTAAATGCCGGTATTTTTTTCTGGTCTTGACTGAAAAACAGTGTTGAGCATGTACATTCTGCAAGCACAACATTATGCTGAGCCTGGGCCTTTTTTTCTGGCCTGGCAGTTACCTTTTTGTTATTCTTAGGTAAAACTCATTTGTAAATGACTTATAATGTTTTATCTTTATCGCTTGTTTGCTATATGGTGCTGTTTAGCTAGAAAAATAAATGATTTATCTATCTATCTACATTTTTTTTACAACATACCGTATTCCTTCTTTGGGAGCATACTTGGGGAAGTGCTTGAGCATTTTGTATGAGCGCACCACTCGAACGGGCTTGCCATTGCGCCACTCTTTGCCCGCATCACCGCCATCGTTACTGACTTGTTTCACAGCGCAGTTCCTAGCTAGAGCCCTAAGGAAAAAAGAATTAAAATCATCAATTTTTAAATGCACTACCGTTCACAACATTCAGTATTCGGTAACCTGTCATTTACACCATCCAGAGCTTATCAACAAATAGAACCGGTACCATGGCACGAACCAACGAGCTGAGTGACTTCGACGTAGTACACAAGTTTGTTTGTTTGTACCTAGGCTCACAAATCAGCAATGGTGATGACCGCGATTAAGCGATTATCGTCAATGGCCGCGCACGAGCAACCTACGATTGTCATGTACCTCAGACATGAGGACACGACATATAAGAAGTAATTTACACCCAGGTATTTCAGACTAATCTTTTCCAATTTGACTGATCATCTGTATCCTTTAGAGCAGGGATTCCCAAAGTGGTCGACCCTTGGGGTCGATATCGGTTTCCTAGGGGTCGACGAGGTCTAAAAATCGACCCCTATTAAATCAACACAAGTTCTTATTTAAAATTTTCAAGATAGGTAGGTAGGTACTGTATTATTTATGTTGTGTTACGTGTACTAAGAATAATTAATATTTTTATAGGAAATAGCATTGTTGTAGTAGTACAAAATGAAAATCTCGGCAAGTCAGTGTGGACAAGTTTGTGCAAGATAATGAGTTCGAGCGTAGGTCTTTCAGGCGCGTTTTGACTTGCTCTCTATTTGACGCTTACGCGATTTAACACGAACGAATTCATGATCAAGTTGCAAGTCCAAACATGTTCCTGATATTTTACTATTTAACAACGAAGTCTTTACTCGATTAGGTACTTCTGCACACTGAAGTTCGGTGGCTATCAAGAGGCTCTTGCTTAGAAAGATTTTCAGCCATTTTTGAATCTGTGTTGGAGTTTTTACAAGAAAAAGATCCGAATTTGAAAGAAAATCTGAACAATTGTAAAACAGATATTTATTACTTGACTGATATCTTTAGAATGTTCAACAAAGATAATTTGCAGCTGCAGGGTGACGATCAAAACAAAATCAATAAAATCAGCCTTCGTGGGTAAACTAATCCTTTATAAACAAAATTTAGACAGAAAAGAATATTCGCAGTTTCCGCAATTGTCAAAATTACCAGAAATGCTTCAAGATAATGACATTCTATTATATGTCACTCACTTGGACGCATTACACAAGGATTTTACGGAGAGGTTTGAGGATCTTCTAAATTTACAAATTCCTCAATGGATAATAAATCCGTACAATACCACAGCCATAGAAGAAGCCAATGTGATAATGCAAGAAGAGTTGATTACCATTAGCACAGACGAAGAGCTTAAGCAGAAGTTCAACCAAGGCTATCAGAAGTTCTAGTTGCAAAGCAACATTGAAACACAGTATCCTACATTGTGGAACATAGCTGAAAAATACCTTATCGGTTTTCCATCATCATACCTAGTTGAAAAAAGCTTCAGTGTGGTAACAAATATTTTTACTAAACAAAGAAAACGTTTGAAAATCAACGAACGTGGTAAGGCTGCTGCAACTCACCAATATTGAACCGGATATAGCTAGATTGGTAGATAGTCACCAGGTTCATCCATCACACAAAATGTTTTATTTTCTCTTTGCGAATTAATACTTTTTTAAATATAATATCCTACATACTTAATATTCTTTAAGTACTTAATTTGTAATAATCATCATTATAAATTAAACTTGATATTTACTGGATAGTATGTCTTTTTATTTTGTTAAATTTTGATGAGAAAATGAAGTCAACTTTACTCACTTAACCAAGTGCAAAGTTTTCCAATTAGTACCTTAGCACCTAGGTATTTTGTATCAATAGGAAAAAACTAAAGATAGGCCCCCTTATTCATAATAGCCTGCTAACTTAAAGCATTGCTCATTCTCACTCTGTCTTCTTCTATTGACCTAAGTCAGAATGAAAAATAACACTCTGTAGCAGCTGTTTTAAGTTAGCGGACCATTATGAATAAGGGGGTTGATCTTAAAAGTAGGTAATTTGGCCATGGGGGTCTGAGGTAACAGTTCATTTTGGAAAAGGGGTCACTTATCCAAAATAGTTTGGGGATCCCTACTTTAGAGATAGCTATCCCTTACTACTTCTAGCCGGCGCTTCTTGGCCATGCCGTGGGATTTAGGATCTATTGATTAATGATTTCCCATAGTGTTATTAATTCTTTAGCTGAGTGTGTAAGTACTTACTTGTTTTCTCTTGTGAGTGTCTGGTCACAAGATTGCTCGGCAGTTCTCTTGTTGCCAGAGAGGTCTCGGCCGCCGCTGCCCGTATAAGTAAATTCGTTACCATTGTCCACGTCATCTTCATAACCACCTAAAAGTATTTTCAAACACTTAAATTCTTGCCAATAAACTTCGACACGCACTAGAATAACTTTTTGGTCATCAACCCGTTCTTTGTTTGTTACCTATTCACGCTTCAACAAGTCAACCAATCTTGGCGAAATTTGATATGCACGTAGCCTGTATCATAGAGAAGAACATAGGCTACTTTTTATCCCATGAAAATGCCCTAGTCCGATAGAGTTCTTGAGACTCATCTTTGTTTTTTTTTATCATAACGGAACAACAGATTGTTGTGATTTTGCACGGTGGTGGGAAATGACATAGACTACTAATAAGCATAACCCGACGTATTTCCGGAGGGATCTGGAGAAAACTCATGTCCACGCTCGCACCATCCCCGCGTCGCAACTGAGCAACGGATTGATGTTTTGCTTAGAAACAGTTGAGGGGGTGAAAAGTGACATAGACTGCTAATCAGAAGAGCCCGTTAAAGTTCCCGAGGGATCTGGAGAAAACTCATGTCTACGCTCGCGAGCCGCTTGCGGATCGCGCACCACTCACACTCGAAGACAGACATAAAAACGATGGCCACGCGGGCGAAACCGCGGGCATAAACTAGTCAGATATATTTTAAAGAGGAGTGCGTCAAGGATGCATCGTATCATTGCAACTGTACAATCTCATCAGCGAACACATAATAAGACGGGTTTTAAAGTTGGGAAGGAGGTATTCGCATTGGCGGGTATCTTACACTACTCGCTTAACAGATGACACCACTATCAAAGGTCGGAACTGGGTGAACTTCTAGCGAGGATTGAGCACATCAGCAAAAAGTGTGGGCTCCATATCAACAGGAGTAAAAAAAAAATGATCGTAAACAAGGCCTGTACCATGACACGAACCAATCCAGTGAGCTGAGTGACGTAGTACACAAGTTTGTGTACCTACCCAACCTCACAATATGTCCAAAGCAGCGGTAAAGAGGCTTAAAATAAAGAATAAACTTATGCGGACTCTAATTTTTCTCAATATGCTTGTACGCTTCCGAAACCTGAACGATCAAGCCCAGACTCGTCGTTGGATTAACGCATTCGAAATGTGGTGCTGGCGAATAAAGCTCCGAATATCATGGACCGAAGAACGCCGCCCAAATGAGCCTATCCTCCACGCGCTCAACATCGAGGCGAAGCTGTCCACCATCTGCATGCAAAATGTCCTCAAATTCTTCGGAGTGAATCAGACTGCTTGGGTTTATCGTCACAGGCCGCATGTAGGTAAGGAGGAGTAGAGGGCAAGCAGTCAGAAGCATTCGAGAGTAAAGTTCCCCTTTTTACTGCCAAAAGGAAGGGTAAGATAAGGTAATATTTATTATCAAAACTGAGTGAGGGCTATGTAATATGTATATATGTTTCGATCGGCAGATCACGTAGTCTAAAATATTGAACCGATTTAAAGAAATGAGATGTCCCTGAATTCGTCTTGATCCACAGTGTGTCCTAGAAATATCTAAACTCAAAATAATTTATATCATCATTATATCAGCCGAAGGATGTCCACTGCTGGACATAGGCCTCCCCCAAGGATTACCACGACGACCGGTCCTGCGCTACCCGCATTCAGCGGCTTCCCGCGACATTTACCAGGTCATTGGTCCACGTTGAAGATATTGCGAAGCTTTCCGAACGCTGTCCAGCCGAGTTGGATTCGTCGATTGATCTCTTTCTTGAAGTTGGACCTACCTAACTGGACTGTTTGTCTCAGGATCACATATTCGACAACAACTTCGAGTGTAGAGCCTACCTTCAGAGGATATACTCGTATATTGGACAATTTATATTTTTTGGCAATAACTTATATGTATTTTACAAAATGCAAGAGTCTAGGTGTTTGTTTACTAAAGGGTCTGTCATATAGGAATATATCCTCGGTATACACAATGCTAGTGTGTATATTTTCAACTACATCAAGGATCAATATACATAATAAACGATACATCTGAATATTTTTGAAATCTACCACTGCACTGCAGTCATGTAGTTTGCCAAAGTCACTTTATCATTCTTGTTCTGTATTTACATAATACTTTACATACGAGTACATGTCTTATCTAAGTCTTGCCACTAAACACCAATGTTAACAGCATTGATGTGTTCTGGCTTGAAGATAAGATAGCCAGTTCCCCTTTGCGTTGGGGAAACTTGGTAAGCCTGTTTCCATCTTCGGCATCATCGTCACTTGGCATCAGGTGAGACGATGCCAAGGGCTTACCAATTATGGATAAAAAATATGTTTCCATATCCATGATCCGAGATTTTAATAGTTTATATCTATGTATCTAAGGAGTTTTCATCACTTTTATCTAGTGACGTGAAAAACTTTACTCTTATACAAAATCCAACTTAAAGTAGATTATACTTATACTTACCCATCTACTATGTGTTAGTTGGTGCATTTTTGGTGGTTGTTTCAAAATACCGAAGTAAGATATATAAATAGCAGATGAGAAAAGCGTAGTTAGTACGTATTGAATATCACATATTTTTATGTCTGGGATCAAATCTACAGGTAAGAGCGCTTTTCCGCTAGCGGATTTTCGTTTTTTAACTTTTAACTTGTTGTTTACTAAGGTTTACTCTCGCGGTTCTCCTAGCTTTTTTACATTTTTATCCTCGTCTCGAGTCAAACAACTGTCCGTACATTTTTAGAAGTTTGTTTTGTATGAAACCAGGGATCTAGTTCTTTTATATGTGATCGCAGGCATACACTGAAATCTAACTCACCAGAAAGAACTATACTGTAAGCGCCCTCCACGTCGCGTCCGTGTATACCGGATACTGGCGGCCGGTGCACGCCAGACTCCGACAGCTGAAACATACACTTCTACTTATTACGAATTTACACAAAACTATAAAGTGAATCAGAAATGAGAAGATCCGTAGGACATCCAAGGTAGCCGACATAGCTCACAGAATTGCTAAACTAAGTGGCATTGGGCAGTGCATATAGCCACAGATTACTAAATACTTACTAATCATAGAACAGATGGTAGTAAAATTTCCGAGGGGCGACCGCCAGCCACTCCGTGAACCGACTACCTAGTGAAGATCGCGGAAAGCCGCTCGATGCGGACAGAGTAGGACTGATCGTTGTGGAAATCCTTGAGGGATTGTCTTTGTCCAGCAGTGGACGTCTTTCGGTTGATATGATGATGAAATGTTAATAAGTCTCCCGAGGTAGGTAACTAATAGTTGTGGAATGTTCTCCTAGAAGTCCTTTGAATCCATTCAAATCCGTTCCGCACTTTAGGCAAATAATACTTTAGAGCTTCAAAAAAGTGAACTTTCTTTGACCTCCCTGGTAAATATATCGTCGCCGGCGTCGCCTAGGGCAAATAGACGAGACCTAATTCTCACTCGCTGCTTAAGCGACATCTTGAGCTTAAATGTAGTCAGTGTTTATTCAAAACTGATACTGAAGCCCGAGAATTTTCCCATACAAACTATTACGCCTTTAGGAGATGAATTTTCAAAAATCTTATAATAATGTTACCTACTACGTCATAAAATTATCCACTATCCAAACTTTACAATAATAGCTTCATTGGTTTGAGCTGGGCGATGACTGTAAAGGGTGTAGACTCCATTACTACGTCAGTACTAATATACTTTGCCATTACTATGTATTACTAAGCCTACGCCCCGTCCGCGTTTGTCCTACTTTTAAATCTGTTGTATCTTTTGACCCGTAATAGGTACCGAAACCTGGATGTCAAAAAACTGAAATGCAACGGATATAACGAAAGAGACTTAGATCTGTTTCCGGTAAAACCGACCAATTGTATAAAAATCTCATTTCTTGGAACAAGCAAACCTCATAAGTTATTTACTCACGGAGGAAAATTAAAAGTTTCACGTTGAACCAACGGCAGTTTGCCCCGACACAGCTCCACCGGATTTTTTTTTAGCCAAATAAATGGGCTAAACCATCCAAAACATGCGATTAAGCATAATCTATATTTTTTGTGATCAGTTTACAAAAAATCAACAGAAGATCAGTCATAGTGTAACCTAAAGGGGATAGTTCCCTCACAGTATCACCCTCTTCATTCTTTTTTGTTAGTTTTTATTTAAAAATAAAATGTAAAAAGTAAGGCGGTGTCACTGCAGTACATAAGAAAACATGTTTAATACTATATTAACAATGGTACCTACAACGATATACAGTGGTATTAAAAGAGTGAAAACTTAAATTAAAGAATTAAAAACCCCCAACAAAAAACCGCTAAAAAGTAGAAAACAATATGTGTTTGGCCCTTTAAGTTTAATATAAGTAGTATAAAATAAAAACAGAATACAGCTGTTTTACTTTACTACAACTAATTACTTATAATACTCATACTAATACTCAGAAGTATATTGAGCCTCATACATTTTTGTATGAAACTGTTTTGTATGAAAATAAATTAAGATCTAATATTTCGATTAGTATGCGATATGCGAATAAAGAATATTAAAATGACGTTAGTTGTAGGGAGTCACATATGTCTGGCATCCTAAAATGGTATTTTTAAAATGCATGGGACCCTAGAAATTATTATTTTTGGTGCAGGTATTTCATTTTTTTTACTTTTAAAACTTTTTTTTGTATTTGACTCACTATTATTTTAAACACAAAATCTGAAAATCTAAATGTAAATATTTTGAAAACAGTATGCTTTTGCCCCGTGTGTGAAGTATGGTCTAACCTTCCCGAGTTCGGGAAGAGAAGCGTGCCCCAGCAGTTGGGACGTTTATGGGTTGTTACCTTATTACATCCAAACTTTCACATTGTAATGTTAATATTAAAGAAATTGATTTTCCAAGATTACAATAATGTAAAATAATAAAATGATATACCTGTATTCTAAATCTCCAGCACATACCCACTTCGATTCCAGGAATTGGTCCAAAATGATTTGCTGGCATTGCACAAGTCTTTGTTTTGCCTGTGAACAAACATAAATTTTTTTTATAGATTATTTCTAATTTACAAATTATCATGTGCTAGCTTTTGCCGGCGGCTTTGCTTGCGTGGGCATCGTTTTTATGACTGTCTGTGATGGTGAGTGGTGCACGTAGGCTATGTCACTCAGGAATAATGTAGCTTCAAAATCGGTTCAGTAGTTTCAGAGATTACTTCCTACAAACAAACTCACATACTTACAAACTTTACCTCTTTATAATGTCTGTGTAGATTACGTTTAATTAATTATTTTTTGGTCAATATGATGAAGATGATAACTGACAAGGGACGGTTTCCATACTGTGTTAGAAGTTTTAATGTTTATGTAATCGCCAAAAGTTAAGATATTTTGTTAATTTGTGACTTACCAATGCAAGCCATACCCCTACCCCAGTCCCTGCTTGACTTCGCACCAGAAGTCTTCTTCGCTTGTTTTGCTGCTCCCGGGGCAATCACGTCGTTGGGGTCGCGTCGGCACGACGGGCAGTACCAGTCCTCCTCGGGAAGCTCAGTGAGAGGAGGACTTAAACAGTCCATGTGATACCCCTTGTTGCATTCGTCACATAAAACAATCTGTAATTTAATTGTACACAATATTTTAAACATATAGTTAAATCTAAATTGACAATTAATCAGTATTAAGACGTTGTTAAAACATTTTTCATTAGAAAGTCTCTTAAATATTTAGACCTTCTAGTTATTTCCTAGATGTGATGTGATATTTCCCTCCTTTTCCCGTCCGAAGTTTCCCACGCCTTGGTTTTTTTCATTTAATAGAGAAATGGTAATATTTAGGAGGAAACTGTCAATTATGTAATTAACTTGCATTAAGTTACCTGAATAACAATTTAAAATTCATGTTGATATGACGAATAATTTTTGTAATAGCGCTGTCAAAATTTAACGAAACTTGAAAAAATAAACTTTTTTCCCATTGTTTCAATTTATACGAAAACCACGAAAGCTTTGATAAGACAATGTAGAATCACATTAAACCTTATTTATTTACCTATAAGACCTACTTGATTTTCGTAAGGTCATTAGTTTCTAGGCTACAGTCTCTGTTTGGAGATGTTCTGGCGCGTACGTTACTTTCTCTGTTACTCTATACAGGATGTAACAAAAGTTGGACTGGTTTTCTTAATTTATGCTTCTACTAATCATTATGAACGACTTTTCCTAAAAAAAAAACGATTCCTCTATCTACGAGTAAATGTTTTAAAACTGTTTAGTTAGATGATTAAATTTCGGTTGATTTTATTGATATTAGATCGGATTTTCTTAAAATTTACTTAAAAAAGTCTGTTCGGAGATGTTCCGGCGCGTACGTTACTTTCTATGCTACTCTATACAGGATGTAACAAAAGTTGGACTGGTTTTCTTAATTTATGCTTCTACTAATCATGATGAACGACTTTTCCTAAGAAACGCATAAAAAGTTCGCATAAAAAACGCTTTCTATGCTAGTCTATACAGGATGTAACAAAAGTTGGACTGGTTTTCTTAATTTATGCTTCTACTAATCATGATGAACGACTTTTCCTAAGAAACGCATAAAAAGTTCGCATAAAAAACGATTCCCCTAACTAAATACCCTAAAACTGTTTAGTAAGTTGATACATTTATGCAAGATCGGATTTTCTTAAAATTTACTATAGCCTAGGGATATTGCACAAAAAAATACCTTTATTTTCGTACGAGCATAGGTTCATATATTTCAGTCAAATAAAACCCTATATTGTTCTTTGCTATAGTTTGGAAGATAGGAATGGCCCTCGTAATGCTTCCAGTGGCGCTTTCGAGGGACCCCAGAGGCATCTTATTTGGGATTTTGTGGTAGTCCAGCCATGTTTTTCTACACATGTTAGGTGAGTGAATAAAAAACTACGTTTGGAATATAAATCGATCACCTAATGGACCATTCTAGGGCATTTTGTATGGGGAACCGAACTTTTTATTTGCTAATTCATTATGCATTTCTTAAAAAAAGTTGTTCCCTAAAATAAATAGAAGTTTAAATTAACAAGAACTGCACCACTTTTGTTACACCTGTATAGTCACAGAGAAAGTAAAGTATCTGGAGCATCTCTAAACAGAGAGCTCTAGCTCGTAAACCAGGGCCCGTACGACAATCAACTACGTCTTATTTTTATAGGTAAATAGATAAGGTTTAATGTGTTCGTACATTGTCTTATCCAAACTTATAAATTGTAACAGAAAAAAAAATGATTTTCAAGTTTCGTCAATGTTGATAGCCTTATTACAAAATTTTTGTTGTATCCTAATGAGTTTCATGTTGATGTGTAGCTAAATTATTGTACAGAACAATAATAGGTCTTTTCAGTTTCCTCTTAACTGTTACCATTTCTCTGTAAAATGAAAAAAACACGGAACACTTTGGAATGTAAAAAGGGGGACCACGGAGGTTAGGTTTGGTTACCATCTCTTGGAAATAACTTAAAGGTCTACTGAAATGAAGTCCTGAGTGGCATTGCGTAATCATGAAGTGCAAGGTTGGCAACTACTTTGTTTGAGAAACGACTGAACTAACATGTCATTGTGATATGTGACATACTCGTACCTATGTATTTTGTATAAAATTAAATGTTTTTATAGCTAAATATGACATTTTATTTTAAAATGCAATGATCATATTAATTTTCTTTAGTTTTTTTCTACAAATTTCAATGCATTTTGTGATGCTGTAGTTTTGTGCAATTATATAACGTGTTGTGTATGTCGCAGCCATCTAGATTAATTAGCCATTCAATTAACTGTCTAGCCTTTTAACTTCACACGTCGGGAGTGCTTATGGGGTGGGAGGAAGAAGGGGACATTTCTCAGTCGAGGGAGCCCCTAGTACTATATTTTCATGTTCAAACTAACACTACAACTCTGAGGAGGAATGAGTCGGGGGTTCCCCGAAATTCCGAACTCGCTTCGCTCGCTCCCGTTCTAGTTTCGATTGTTCCATTTCTCAGTAGATGGAGCTCTTCTGTATTCGCTTCGCTTGTTTAATGAATGGTCTAAACATCAGCCAGCCAAGTCATTAAATGTATTATCATTCAGGCAGTTAGTTGAATGCTGCTATTCAATGAACGGCTAGGTAGTTAATTGAATGGCTAATTTAACCAGTTGGCTGCGATATACATCATCTTCATCATATCAGCTTAAAGACAACTACTGCTGTACAAAAGTTTCCCCAGGATTTCAACGACCAATCCTGCACTGCCTGCATCCAGCGGCTTCAGGCGACCTTCACTAGGTCGGTCCACCTGTTGAGAAACCTGGCTAGCTACGACTTCCGGTGCGCGGTCGCCACTCGAGAACTGTACTGCCCCAACAGCCATATGTTATATGAGCTATGTACCTGCCCACTGTCACTAAAATTTAGCAACTCTGAGAACTATGTCGGTACTTTACTTCCTACGGATCTCCTCCATTCTGATTCGATCACGCAGGGTAGCTCTGAGCATAGCACGCTCCATTGCCCTTTGACCTTGAGACGTCTCGGTTCCAATGTCATCACCGGCAACACACGCTGGTCACACCTTAGCCTTGAGACACTGCGGTATTTGGGACGTGAAGATACTGCGAAGCTTCTCGAACGCTGCCCAGCCGAGTAGGATTCGTCGATTGATCTCTTTTTCGAAGTTCGACGTCCTTAATTTGACTGTTTATCGCAGGTATACATATTCGTCAACGACTTATGAGTGTAGAGTCTCTAACACAACATGGGTACAACAGGGACATTTAACATTATTTTCGTCTTGTCCATGTTCATTTTAAGACCTTGTTGAGAGACTTTACTGAGGCCATCGAGCATTGTGCCTAGATCTTCATCTAGATCTTCGGAGATATAACATCTCCCTGCCTCACCCTTCGCTGCAGCCGGATAGGTTTCGAATTTTGGTCCTGAAGGCGAACCGACATGGTGGCGTTTTCATACAAATATTTCAATACTTCGTTGTATTGATAGTTGTCAGTCTGGAGATCTAACACAGCCCAGTTTTTGACCAAATGAAAGACTTTCTCATAGTGCACAAACGCCAAGTTTAGTGGCTGATTTATACTCTTCAGCCATCTGTATAATTTGCCGCAGAGTATGTATAGGGTCTATGGTACTGAAGCCTCTTCGGAAGCCGTTTTGTTCAGGAGGCTGGAAGTCATCAAACCTGCGTGCGAGACGATTCTTAATAACTCTCGAAATATTGTAGCTTGTATATTACATATAATTTGAAATTTACAATTATTAACTAACTGCGATTTGCAATAATAAAAAATTGTTAAAAAGGAATATAAATACAATTATTATAGTATATTACAATATGTTTTCTTTTACTTTCTTGGATGGCATGAATACAATGAATAAATGAACTGGTAGGTACTTGCTTTTTCAGGATATTCTTTGCCGGAACATATATAGCATCCACAATCTTTACATTGAGCATCTTCATCATCCCGACAAGTCAAGCAGTTCAAAGGAGCTGATCCTAGAACACAAATATATTAATAGTATAAGTACCTACTTGATTTATAAAAAAGTGTGAAGACTTATCTTTTAATTCAATTGAGAGGCAGGGCATTTTCCAATAACAAAGGTAAATTATAAAATAGTATTTAGCAAATAGCATACTTTTTAAAATATCTAAAAACTTTACTTGCAATTGACTTTTAATTTTATATTTAATCTAATTGCAAATGTAGTTCGTCAAAAACTACATATTTGTGACGTCATATTTGTGTAACACATATAAACTGATTTGACTAAGTGTAAAATACCATCAGAATACAACTGCCAATCCCAGGTGAATCAAGCAACAACCATACAAGGTATCTCAGGGATCACTTGGCCAAAAATACATTTTTTTTAAATGAAACATTTTACTATATAGCTCCTAAAATATGCTGTGTAATATTGATTATCGCATTCCTGCATTATCGATTTGGGTATACCTGTAATGATGATGTATTTTTTGTGATTTAAATTACTCAAAAATTATTGTAATTTGGGCATTATTTCTACAACCTGCTTTGTGCAGTCAACCTTGCCATACTACTCGGAAAACAGGATCGCAAACTTAATTTTCTTCAGAATTAGGCTATATCTATATCACAGAAAGGATATCACATAGGCATAACAAGCATGTAAAAAACTTGCGGTGATCCAACAACCAAACTCCACGCTAGGATTATTACAAACTATAAGTAATATAAACTCTGAAAAAGTAGTCCTGAATTTGTGAGTAGGTAACTGTTCTTTTAGTAATTTATCTTTTAATGAAATCCTTACTATTCATATCTAAACTGAACTAGTTTTATATAAATTACTCGCATTTTCTGAGTAAAACACTATACAAGCCGTTGTCCGTAATGACTGCACTGCTGGCCACAGTACTATGGCCTCGAGCTTAGCTTAGCTACGCTGCGCTTTCGGCCATCATCATTAACGCAGTGATTACAAACCGCGGCAGTAATGTACTATTAATAAATGAAATGTAATGAAAAAAATATAGAAAATTAAAACACTTACGCTTTTCAGGTTGCGTAACCATTAGAATTTTAAGCTCGTCTGATCGACTTTGCAGAGGAACTACAGCTTCAATTTCGAAAATCTTGTCATGAACCTTAATTTTAGTATCGTTTTGTGCAATTGAGTCAGGGCCTAAATATAACGTTCCAATTAACTCATAACTGGTACGTAATTTATTTATTTTCGAAACTGTGAAATCATACCTATAAAAAAGTAACAACCCAAATTATTAAAATGTATACAATAGTCATTTCTGCATTCCATAGCTGAAAAAATGTAAGGTACCAAAAAAGACCAAAAGTAAAATCATAGTAAAGTAGTAAAATCTGGCATACCAGAGTCCTTTTTCGAATTGGTCTTCTGTATTATGATTTATCATAACTGTCTGGCCTATTTTCAAATCTGAAATGTCTATTACAGTACGAGCTCTTGGTCGAATTTCTTTTAGTGAACAGTACAGTTTTGAATCTTCCTCGCTGAAAAAAAAACAATCATGATAAATTTGTCTTCCATGTAAAGAATAAAAAATATTTTATGCTTTTTAAACAATGACTTTTATAAAAAAAAGACTTACTCCGCATCGAGTTGAACTTTAAACAGTAGTCCCTCGTGACCACCACTCTTGTCTTTAGTTAGTTCCTTGTCAATTTGTTTTTTCTTGACACTAGAAGTTTTGCAAAAGTATTTTTCTATACCTTTTTGATTGGTTTTTGATGCAGATTCACTACTAGATCCTTCTTTATGTAGTTCCTTCTCTGAATCTGAACTTGCCTTTACATAAGAATTTTTAATGTCCTCAATTACAGCTTCTTTATTAGTGGGAGGTTGATCTGGGTCATAAACTATTCTAACTATTTTGCCTTCGTACCAGCCGCCTTGTTCTCTGTCTCTCATATCAATCAAATCACCAACAGCATACAATGTACTTTCAGCATCTAATTATTAAATAAATGTGGTTAACTTTTAATGGACTTATTTTAAATGGAAAATAGTAAAAAACAACAAAACACTTTAGATCAAATGTACATACCCTCGTAATTAGTGACATTTTCTTCATTTTTGGTAACTAGTTCATTAGTAGCTGTATCAGATATTTTGGAATCTACATGAACTTCTTTTTCACTTCTAGCAATAAGTTGTATCACATCATTAAGTTTTATATTGTAGTCATGAAATGTGTATCCATCTTCCAGCTGAAAAAATATTTCGTTTATTATTCATACAGGTTTAAAAAAACTACATTTTGAATTTGAGAGAATATGAGTAGAATAGGGTAAAAACAAAAAGTGGAATACAGTAAAAATATTCAAAAAATATCCCCTCAACAAAAAACCGTCTTTCATACTGAAACCAGAAATATACATAAGCAAAAAGAACAAGGTTATCATCCCCCAAAATAGGTATCTGATCTACTGTCAACCTACCAACCTTTTCCAACAAGGAATGCACTAGTACCTTGAACATGTTTTGCTTATATATTTATGGCATTTTCGTAGTGTTTACCTATTTCGTCTTAAATTAAAAGGACTGTGAACAAACGGCGAAAATTAGAATTTTCATACAAACAGTGAAAGTGATTTTCACCTCTTAAAAGTTAACCAATTTTGACCAAGTAAATAGGAAATATTCAAAAAGTTACAATGAAGGATTTTAAAAAATGATTTTCTTGTCATTAACCTATAACAACTGGGGACGGGTCTCCCTCTTTCCAAACTCGGCAAAGTAAGGCATATTCACACACAAACATGGGGGCCTTTTGACTAGGTTTCACTTTCACTGTATATGGAGAGTGCACAAGTGACTGGTTTGAGGCCATGGAGCGGTGGCCATCTAGGTAACCAAAGGCCCTGGAGCAAAAAAAAATTGGGGCCATACTTAAATTTTATCTAGAATCAAGTGAAAATATTAAGTAACTAGTATTCCCGGCGAATTTCGTACCACCTTACACTACACTACACTAAACTACACTACCCTACCCTACATAAGAACCTTCTCCTGACGCACTCAACAAAAAAAAACGAAATCGGTCCAGCCGTTCACGCGTGATGCTGTGACCAAGGGAAATAGGGATTCATTTTTATACATATAGATAAAATAATATAATAATTTTAAAGGTGTAAATTTACTTTATCATCAACTATTAGGCACAGTAAAGCAATAGTACATTACTGCAGAGGCCGGGAAAGTAAGCAATTGCTGGATGATTAGAGTTTAAAGGCCCAACAGCAGGTGAGGTGATACACTCGATATTTAAAACCGTAACCAAAAAGTAGGGAATGCCATGATGCACACTTTTGCTTTTCTGCCGATTCACTTTTTTTAATGCAGCGCCGCCGTCGCTGCGCTGCCACCCACCACATTTTGATCGCATATATCTCAGAAGAAAGCCGGCTTAAGACTTTGGGGAGGGGATTATTAGCAAGTACAGTCAATTTACGGAAGCTACCGATATAATAAAATAGTATCAATAAATATCAGCCGAAACACGTCTACTGTGTCTAGCTAGCAGCTAGACAAAGGCCTCCCCAAGAATTTACACAACAACCAGTCCTGTACTAACCGATTCAAGCGGCTTGACGCGACCCTCACCAGGTCGTCGGTCCACCCAAACCTGGCCTGCCTATGCTATATCATCCCATGCGCAGAAGCCCTAAACGGAAAGGTAGCAATTACGGTGAAGGAAAATATTGTGAGGAAACCAGTACACCCCTGCAATGAAATTCGAGGTTGTGTGTAAAGTCGACCAACCCGCACTGGGCCCACATGGTCGACTAAGGCCCAATCGCCCTAATCGTTTATTTCCATCTGCCTCCTTAGGAGCTTGCCACCGGGGTGGCGGTTGGCACTAATGAGGTGGCGTTTACCACCCCTGTGGACGATGGCACCGTTTATTCCCATCTGCCCCCTTCGGAGCTTGCCACCAGGGGTGGCGGTTGGCACTAATTAGGTGGTGTTTACCACCCCGGTGGTCGATGGCACTGTTTATTCCCATCTGCCCCATTCGGAGCTTGCCACCGGGGTGGTGGTTGGCACTAATTAGGTGGTGTTTACCGCCCCAGTAGTCGATGGCACTGGTTATTCCCATCTGCCCCCTACGGAGCTTGCCACTGGGGCGCAGTTGCTATAGGCTATACTATATTTTCAATTAGGGATCCTTTTTAAAACTCTAATAATGTAACCCAAAGTGTAAAAAAATTACCTAAAAAATTCCTGCATTATAAAGAAAAAGTAGCGTAGTGTAGTGTGTAAATGGCCCTAATTCAGGGTAGGCTCGAGGCCCTCATTGGTGACACATATTAGCTGATATGATGATAATCATATATTTTTCTTAAATTGTGATATCAAATAAATCATTAGGCCCAAGGCAATAGGGAAGTGTGTGTTGCCAGTGGTGATTTAGGGAACTGAAACATGGTCGCTTACTATGGGTCTCATTCCTGCTACCGGAGTATTACTTTGTGCAGCAGTGGACGTTTTTTGGCTGATATGATGATGATGATGAATAGGGAAGTTAAGTTGTAAAAAAACTAGCCATAAAATGTATTTTATTGCATGCATTGCGGAAACTATTGATAATAGAACAAAACATGTTTTACAATATTAAAAAACATATCAATATCTGCAAAAAACTTCAGATACGATATGTCCAACCATTGTAGTTATGTCACTATAAAGAACTACTTTTTTACAATTTACAAGTTGATAGAAATGCCAACCAAAATCAGACCATGTTAGCTGTTAGTTTTTGAATTATTTAATTCGATATTCCATTTAGTCTTGATTGCAAAAATATCTTAAAATAAGAATTTCTTACATTTCCCAATGCACTAAATCAGACAGCAAAACTGTCAAGTTAGCAACACTGCACTAAAAATACAATTTTAAAATTTCTTTCAACTGAGTTGCCATGATTGAAGTCCTGTTGCAAACTGTTATATTTATATTCTGAAGGTGGGAGGAATTTTCAAAAGTTCAGTTTGAAGTATGCTAGAAAGGGTTCAAGGGCTCCCCATCCTTGAGGGCCCTGGTGCACAGTACCACCTAGAAAATTCACTTGCATAAGTTTGAGCACCAAACAGTAATGCTGCATGCGGGCAATGCACAATAGCTTGTGCAAGCACTACTACTGTGCATGAAATTTCATCATGTGAAGTCAAAGTTGCTTAGTTGTACTTGCTGTGGTCCTTGCACCAGTTGTCCCCCCACTTCCTCCCCCCCCCCAAAACTCTCCTCATTACTTCTCGCCTGTCCACTAGTGAACAAGCACTATGCAGACTGACTGCACTGGCACAGGTAAGGTAATAATATTAAAGTACAATGCAAGCAACTGCGCATCATCTGCAAAAAGCATGAACTAGTAGCTAGTAAAGAACTAAAGACCCGTGGTTTGAGTGCTCTTGGCAGCCTTTTTAGATGCATCATAACCATATTTTTACCTATTACAAGTATGTCTATGAAAGAGGAGTGATGGAAGTGTACGTACAGTATGGATCAAGGAGAAACCTTGCTAGTTTCAATTATGTATATAGATTTACATACCAATTTTCCACCGTAGAATAGGCGTTGTAATTTTACATCTACACCAAATTTATCTTGGATTATGCGTCTAAATTGTTCTATTTTTGTACACTTTGATTCGACTAAAACAATACTATCGGGTTTGCCGAATATTCGCATACGTACATGCATGACTAAAAGGTCCAATAAGCACTACTTGAACTATGAGAACTATCTTGAACAATCAGAAAATTGAATATTTTTTGTTAATTGCCAACCAGACCAATTCACTCCCGTAAAACAGTCAGTTTCCTGTAATTCACAGGCTGTGAAACACGGGGAAAAGAAATTTAATTACTATGACAGATAAAATGGCGCGCGCGAGTCGCGAGCGCGCGGAGGGACACGATAATGCACGACACGATATTGTTCAACACGAGATTAGCCGGCCCGTGAATGTACGACACGATAATTCAAGTCCTGGTACATGAATTATCAGCCTGTACATTCCCGTGTCGTGTATTATCGGCTGTACATTATCTGCTCGTGTCGATACTTCGCGGCCAGTATTAATTCAAGTCACTCGGTACACGTATTATTGGGTTGTGTATTCACGGGACGCGTATTATCGTGTCGTGTATTATCTGTACGTGCAGATAATGTACGACACGATAATACAAATCCCATGAATTTCAACCATAGACTAAATATAGAAAACCGTCTGCTGATAAATCTAATGCCTCGTTTACATTGTCTAGGATTGTTCTGCTACGTCCACACTTTGGTCAAAATTAATCGTTATATTAGGTAATCTTTGGTAGCGGCAAGGATAATATTTATGGTTCTATTTTGGCTTTGTTGGAAATGCCGTAAATTTTGGAACATTTTGTGTAACAACTGCCCGCTACCATTTTTAGTAAAGTATAATACTTACATATTTCTTAAACACTGCATCGTATTCCCTAAGAAATTACGAATCGCGGCCACTGCTATTTGACAGTTTTTGAAAATATATTTTAAAATTTACATAGGTTTATTTTAAACCTTTGAAAATAATCTCTTTTTTTTTTAAGTGCTAATTATTAGGAAAAAAATAATTATTATAATAATTAATTTGAAATTCCCGCGAAAACAGCCTTTCACATGACATTTGCGAGCTGTGACGTCATATTTTAGTAAACCAAGCAAAGCTTACTAAGACGCTATAACTCAGTGTATTTGAAAGGAAAGTTTGTAGCTTCTTGAATTCCGACCTTATGTAAGTTGCATAACTCACGTGTTTTGGTGATCATCGCTTTTTTATCTACATTTTCTATTCTATTACTTACTTATAACGGTAGGTTGTGCTCAAAACCATACAGGTGATTCCTGTGATATTTCAGAAAGCAGCTCAACTTGCCTCTTTTGTTCTGGTAGTCACTCTGCCACCAAGAAGGATTGTCGAGAGCACTCCCGACAGAAGGCTATTAAAGTAACAATGGCTAAGAAAACTATTCCTTATTCCGAGGCATCCTCTCAATTCCCGACAATTTATAGATCGTATGCTGATGTAGCCAATGTGATGTTCTCCCCAATCAGCCAATACACACCATAACCAGCTTCTTCCAGCCAAGTCCTCCATCTATGTCTAGAGGCTACAAAAAAATAACCTTCTCTACACCTCGCCCCCAGACCACCTCTATCTCCAGGCTTTGGCAGGGAAACCCATGCAAATATAGTTCGTGGTCCCCAGCCTACGATACGTAATGTTTGTGTTTTGGAAAATCTTCAGTCGACACTGGTATCCACTGACGCAAACCCTTTAGGTGACACTATCCATAACCTGCAAACTGCTCATGTTACGTGAGTTACACGGGGTTTCTACTGTGTAAGGAGATCCCCACGGCGGTCACTTCTGAACTGCATCGCGGGTGGTCCTCAGCGAAGCTGACTTCTGGTTGTTGTAAAAATGGTTCTTAATTAAGTGTAGTAAAATATTACTAAATACGCGGTTCAAAATACTCTATGGTGAAAATGGGTAGTTGTTGCATAAAAATATCTTCATTTTAAAAATAAGAGCGATGACATATTTTTTTTATCTATTAATGTAGTAGCTTACCTTAATACCTTTACAATGGCATCAAAATAAAAAAAGGTTTCTAAGAAAAAATAATTGAAAAAAATCTTGAAAATTTACAAATATACTGACAAAATGCCGCCTGAGCAGGCCGGTTTTGTAATCCGTTTAATTTTGCTTTTTAGACTACTACAATAAAAAATATAAGTTTTTATAGAAAAAATTATGTATATTCTGAGAGATTAAACTTGTAAAAATCAATTCATCCCCGTTATTGATAGAATAAAATTTTTGCGTAATCCTGGACTCCAAGATGACTGGCGCTCCGTATCTTGTAACACAAAAATGCGAAAAGAATATTAATGTTTTGCGTGTCCCATCAGGGGTTTGGTGGGGGTCTCATCCATACTGTCAGAAATCTAAATATAGGTAAATCATATCCTATATAACTCAAAGGTGACTGACTGACTGACATAGTGATCTATCAACGCACAGCCCAAACCACTAGACGGATCGAGCTGAAATTTGGCATGCAGGTAGATGTTATGACGTAGGCATCCGCTAAGAAAGGATTTTGGGAAATTCCCAAGGGAACCGCAAAAATCGGGATCTGCGCGGACGAAGCTGCGGGCATCCACTAGTTATTATATGTATAATGCTTTAGTTCAGACTTCAAAGTCATTTTGACTATGGTAAATTTTACTTGAACCTTGTAATAAATCTGCTTTAGAAAAGCTTAATTTAACGCAAGCCAAATGCTTGCGTATTATCCTAGGGGCAATGAACTAATGTGTTGATCCTCCTTTAACTTATAAATAGAGTATTTAGGTGATCAGTAATTTATTACAAGACATCGTTGAAAGAAGAATGACAGAATTATTATTTGTATAAGTGTTAAAGAATCTATAAAAAAAATGGCCAGGGTGTTGGTATTGCTACCAAAGAGTTTTAACACCCCCCCGCAATAGGAACACCCTGTATAAACTTTACTATATACAAGTAATAGATAGACATATTATCAAAGTTCACTATACACAACAATAACACACAAATATAAACACCCTACAACATACACCTACCTATCACTAACTATACACACCAACAATTTAACAACAATATACAAAACATGAACAGAAAGACAAATGAAAGATATACACCTAACTTAAACCTAAATTATTTATACATTTATATTGTTTAAGTTTTTGTAGTGATTTGGTGAGAATATCAGCTATCATGTCATTTGTGTGTATGTATCTGATTTGTAAGTTGTGGTGTGATAGTGAGTCTCGAATAAAATGGTGTTTGATGTCTATGTGTTTGGTGCGTGCATGGTATGTGTTGTTGTGTGCCAGTTTTATTGAACTTTGATTGTCAGTGTGTATGATGAGAGTATGAGTGATACCGAAGACTTTTGTGATGAGTGATTTGAGATAAATGGCTTCCTTGCAAGATTCACCCAGTGCCATGTACTCAGCCTCTGTGGTCGAGAGTGTCACTGTGCGTTGTTTGCGGGCTTCCCAAGACACAGGTGCTCCGCTCATCATAAACACATATCCAGTAAATGACCGGCGGTCAACTAAATTGTTACCGTAATCGGCGTCGACATACCCTGTTGGGTAGAATTGGCCAGTAGGTTTGAAATTAAGTTTTAGGTCCTTTGTACCCTTAAGGTAACGTATGACTCGCTTAGCGGCCTTCCAATGTACCCCCCCGTAATGTGCATTGAACTGGGAAAGATACGAGACCGTGTGGGCAATGTCAGGTCGTGTACAGATGGCAATGTACATTAAAGAGCCGATAAGCTCCTGATATGGGGCTTCATAACTTTCATCTTCCTTATCAGGAAGTGTCAATTTCAGGCCAGGTTCTAATGGTGTAGTGACACTTATAGCATCACTCATGCCGAACTTCTCTATAAGTTTTTCAATATATTTAGTTTGATCGAGCGTTATTGAATCTTTACCTTGTATGACTCGCATACCGAGACAGTCCTTAAGAGAACCAAGGTCCTTAACAATAAAACTTTTCTTAAGTTCACCTTTGAAATCCTCCTTTAGGGATTTATTATTGCTGACTAAAAAGAAGTCATCAACGAAGATGGCTACGATTAAAATGTCATTGCCTGACCTCTTATAAAAAAGACAGTGTTCGGAGGATGCTTGAGTAAGTGATAGCTCTGCCATGGCTTCACATATCTTTTTATTCCATTGGCGCGGGGCTTGTTTAAGACCATAAAGAGCCTTTTTAAGTAAACAAACTTTCTTTTTAGAGTCTATTGCAAAACCTTCTGGCTGCTCCATGTAGATTTCTTCATCAAGATCTCCATTTAAAAAAGCAGTTTCCACATCGAGGTGGTCAACTTGTAGGCCATGTTGGACAGCAAATGCAAGTAAAAGTCGTACAGAAGATAGCCTTGCTACGGGAGAGAAAGTTTCTCCATAATCGATTCCGGCTACTTGGGTAAAACCTTTAGCCACTAGCCTGGCTTTGTACTTGTTTACGTTGCCAGAAGTGTCCTTTTTAATCTTGAATACCCACTTACATTTCGTAGTTTTTCGATCGGAGGGTCGGTCGACAAGAATCCAGGTGCCGTGCTTCATCAGTGAGTTGTACTCGGCTTGCATAGCTTCAAGCCATTTTTCCTTGAGCGGGTGTTCTGTGACTTCTATATAGTTTTCTGGTTCCAAATCTGAGGTGAGGTAGAGATTATCCTGAAATCTGACAGGAGGACGTCTCTCTCGAGAAGGATATCTCCTTACAGGTTCAGGTTCTACCAAGGTTTCAGCATCTGGACACTCAGGTGAAGCTACAGGGTTGCTTAAGCTACCAGCCGTTGTCCCAACCGGCTCTAAGCATTGCGGTTCAAGCTGAAGCTGCAGCTCCGGCTGAGGTAGCAGCTTAGGCTTTGACTGTTGAGACACTGGTTCTTCGTCGTCGATGGGTATCATGATTTCAGACCTTGGTAATTGAGGATTTGAAGAGTCAATATTGGTCTCGGCTACGGGTTGTGATTGCGTCTTATCTTCTATGAAGACAACATCTCTTGCGATAATAATCGCTCGAGGATTTTGGATTTTGATTTTGGCTTTACTTTCCGTGGCATAGCCTACGAGGATGCACTTTTGTGTCTTCGAATCAAGTTTCGAGCGCTTTTCTTTCGATACGAGAACGTGAGCTTCGCTACCGAAAACTCTTAGGTGAGAAAGATCGACTTTCTTTCCCGTCCACAGTTCTTCGGGGATTTTATTGTTGATGGACTGTGAAGGCACTCTATTTTTGATGTAAATCGCCGTATTCACCGCTTCTGCCCAATACGCTCGTGGTAGCAGCGAGTCCTGAAGCATGGATCTGGCTTTTTCAATTATAGTACGATTGGCGCGCTCGGAAACTCCGTTTTGTTGCGGAGTATACGGAACCGTGGTTTGATGCACGATGCCGTTCTCCTTCAAAAAATTGGACAAATCTTTGTTTACGTATTCGCGACCGTTATCCGTACGTATTACTTTGATCCGTTCGCCAGTCTGGTTTTCTACCAAATGTTTGAATTCTACAAATTTACAAAAAACTTCGGATTTCTGTTTTAAAAGATATCCAAAAGTTTTACGACTATAATCGTCTGTAAATGTTAACAAATAAAGAGATCCACCCCACGAAAAAAAATCTTAGCTCTTCAGATGGGCCTAAGCAGAACCACGGTCAAAAGAGTGATAAATGAAGACTTGGGACTACGAGCTTATCGTAAGAAGACCGGACATTTTTCGAACGAGCGTTTGAAAAAAATTAGGCTGGATAGATCCCGCGCTTTGTTACGGCGGTAAGCGTGAAAAAAGTATCATAAAATTTAGTTTTTGAATGAAAAAAATGTTTAACATCGAAGAAAGTTATGATAAACAAAATTATAAGGTGTATGCCCACAGCAGTGAAGAAGCCAGCACGCTTATTCCGAGGGTTCAACGAGGATATTATCCTTCGTCACTCATGGATTGGCTTGGAGTCTCATATTCAGGCTTAACTGAGGTGTTTTTTTCTGTGAAAAAGGTGTAAAAACCAGTGCCGAGGTGTAATAAAATACAGTCCTAACAACCTCTTTCTCAAACAATGTTCAAAAACAGGCATCGGATATTCCAACAGGACTCTGCACCAGCACATAGGGCACGAAGCACGCAAAACTGGTTAACCGCCCGTGGAATTGACTTTATCGGACATGAAGACTGGCCCTCTTCTAGTCCAGATTTAAACCCACTGGATTACAAGAAATGGCAACATTTGGAGGTGAGTGTCTGCGCTAAACCTCATCAGAATTTGGAATCTCTCCGAGCATAAAGAAAAAAGCAGCGGCAGAAATAGATATGAATGTAGTGCGTGCTACGATTGATGATTGGCCGCGTCGATTAAGGGCATGTATTCAAAATAGGGTAGGGTATTTTGAATACTGTAAATAAAATTGTATTGCAAATTAAATTACCTTTCATTTCATATCTAATTTCTATATAATTATCAAAAAGTGTATCATTAATTTTATAAAAAGTTTTTGGGAGAACTTATGACCTGACTAAGTAACTGGGTAGATTTTCAAATTGGTCGTATAAAAATAGACCAAGTGTGTCCATTTGACAATTTTGGAGTGTCCAAATAGCTATAAGTATAAACTGATCTTATGTATTTATCTTTTTTTACCGTACAATGTTTGATAATAAGAGAGAAGAGTAAAGATATATTGTAATTTTGACGCTCCCTCTATGCTTTAGTTATTGCTCTGAGCGTATAATATAGGTTATGTATGACGTAAGTAGGTTAAATTAAATTGGCTCACATTATTTTCCAAGACTTGGTATTTTGTATGGTATTTAATAGATAACATTAGGACTAAGGTGTACTTTAACTTCCAAGTAGGTATTGATAATTAATCTCCTACAACTGGAAGCTTACTTTACATTCTCTATGGTTAAAATGTACTTAAGTGAAAAGTGTCATAGAGATTTCGAAAGTCTTTTCATTTCTCGTTGTATGTTTAATTCTAAGCTAATAAAAGCCTAGTTTTTGAAGGTTTATCGTATAAATGTATCAGGTATTTCCCTTAGTATTTTGTTGGAATCACTAAATATTTCAGTTAGTTAGTATTCTCATGTTTAATATAGTTGATGGTTCAGATGAACATTTTAAGCCTTTTTACGTACTCTTTGCGTCACACCAAATCTACCTACCTACCTTCCTGTAATTACCAACATCATGAACGGGTTACGTTTTATCTGTCCCTATTGTTTTTAAGTAAATAACTAATATCTTACATGATTCTAATATAAAATATTGGATAAATATGTTTAAAATATATCTCAATCAGAAACAAAAACTCGAAATCATTTGGATTTCGCGCCGTAATCCCTTTACGACTGATAAACCCTAATTGAATTTACGCACAACATGCAGACGTGTAAAAGTGTATCTGTGGTGTAGTTACTTATCTCTGGTCCAAAGAACGTAGTTTATTATATTCTCTTTGGTCCAAAGTACGAAGTGTGTCATAGGTGAATAGGTGTGGTAGGATCAAAATAACCTTACAATTCTAGCTAACATATGTCATCATTGCACTACTGGCATAAAAAAAATATGTATTGTCTAAAAGCATTTCTAGAAACATTAGTTACATTTGTATTCTTAGTTACATTAGTTATCTTTGCTTTTAAGGTAGGTGAGTTGGGTACTCATTAGCTTGCTACAAATAGCAGTGATCTGTAGTACTAATTTTGCTGGCTTAGGTAGGTAGGTTAGGTTAGATTAGATATAAGAAAAATATTACAGAAACGACAAAAACATTCATTCGGGATGCACCTTCAACTGCTAAAAACTCTTTATCCTAGAAGAAATCACTAAAAGCGATAAGGTCGCCTTTGCATATCGTTGTATGTTTTGCTAGTTCATATGTATTTTATTTCCGTGTATTTGGTGTGCAATAAAGAATATTTATCTTATCTTTATCTTATCTTAGCCAAAACTGCAAATTGAATGCCACCTTTTTTTCCACGTCGCTCTATTACCAACTTCATAGGCCGTTTTTCTATTCATTTTGTTTGAATTGACATTTAGTTATCAATGCCATGTAAAAATTAGGTATTGGCAATATTAGAAAAAATCGGCCAAGTGCGAGTCGGACTCGTGCACGAAGGGTTCTGTACCATTATCAATACAACATTAGACGCTATATTAACATTTTTTTAATACTTTTTTTATAATATCGAGCAAAAAGCGGCAAAACAATCATGTTTGTTGTATGGTAGCGCCCCTCAATATTTATTTTATTTTGATTTAACTATTTATTTTTAAAGTGAATATACAACTAAATATTCTGTGAATATTTCAAGCGTCTACCTATTGCCGTTAATAATATCGAGCAAAAAACAGCAAAAAAATCACGTTTCTTGTATGGGAGCCCCCTTAACATATTATTATGTTTTTAGTATTTGTTGTTATAACGGGAACAGAAATACAGCATCTGTGAAAATTTTTGATTATTTGTTTTACTGATTTTTTTTTCTCTAATAGTTATGTATTCTTTTTACTTCTATTTTTATAATTGCTGTTGTTTTCTAAATTTATTTAATAGTTTTTTAAAACAAATATGACAGCTTTTTGGCTGTTTATAGCGGTAGATTGGTAGGCTTATATTTTTAAATGATTGTGAAACTCGTTGTTGGAATGTAGACTTACCTTTCTATTTATATTTCATCCCTTAAATATCAATGTACATTACCGTTTGTGTTCTCCTAATAAAAATAAAATAAAAAATAAAAATAAAATAAAATTTCAACTGTCTACTTATTTGGTTCATGAAATACAGCCTGGTGACAGACAAACAGAAGGACGGACGGACAGTGAAGTTTAAGTAATGAAGTCCCGTTTTTACCCTTTGGGTACGGAACCCTAACAAAGTAACTTTTATTGAGGATCATAAATCAAAGCGGTGGCAGCATTGAAAATTTATTTGAATTTTTTCTTCGAATCACCCCGAGATTTCTATTCTCCCCAATTTACGGTATTACGAGATGTATATCATTAATCCTTTTTGAAAGCTGGCAAATTTTCTCCACCCACTCTTCTTAATTTAATTTTTAACTATTCCTTTTTGTTTATTTACATGTCTTTAGAAAATTCCTTATTTATATACTGTCTAACTAAACATGAGAAAACATTGTTTGTGATATTTTTTTCAGTACGACTGTATGTGTTTAACGGGAAATTACATTACAGCCATACAGTTATCAATAATATCTACGTATTAATAGGTATTCAGCTAGAACGAATGTAGAGGAAACGATAGTGTAGACGTAACACTAGTATCAACTCGCCTTGCCACTTGACCGAATGTGTAAATGGACCTTCCATATCTAAACGAGGCTCAGACATTGACTAACCATAAACTCTTTATGAATAATCGACCAATCAGCAACGGGAGTTCCTCAGCCAATAGGAAGAGGCCTCGAATTATCAGGCCGTGCATTCCCGTGTCGTACAATATCAGTACGTGTAGATAATAGCCGACACGTTACTACGCAGCCGTTAATGCACAGCATGATAATACATGTACCTAGGACTTGAATTATCGTGTCGGACATTCTCGGCCGTGTAATATCGTTCCGTGCTGATATCTCCCGACACGATAATAGCCGGCCCGTGAATGTACAACATGATAATTCAAGTACCGGGGACTTGTATTATCGTGTCGTACATTCACGGGCCGTGTATTATCGTGTCGGCTATTATATGGACCCCGCGCGGAGAAATGTCAGCCAATTGTAGTTGTTTTAATTTTTCTTGGCCATGGAATCCAATCCTTCAGCCGAATTAATAAATATTTTTTACTCCTTCACAGTGGTCAGTATTTTTCACAATCATTGTAAATTTGCCACAAGCACTTCTTACAAACTCACCGAACCTACACACTCTAGCCAAATGATAGCACTTTTGCTGAAGCTTTCGCGGACTTCTAATGGGAACATGAATCTCAACAGTCTTTTATTTCATTATACTACACAATAAACACATAAAAGGTACTAGGTATTATAGTTATTATAGGTATTATACATCAAAAACCATGAAATGTAAAAAACTTATATTAATAATTTAAAAACCTACGAAAAACCGCTAAAAAAAAGAAAATAATATGTGTTGGCCCTTTAAGTTTCGTCGTGTAAGGGGACCACTAAGTTGTGAGATTATTAGTAATTAGTTATAGTAACCACTCCCTTGATCACTGTAACAATAACTATAATGTCATCTCGTCTCTAGATTAAGATTATGGCTGGCTTTGCAGAGTAGGCCGATTTACCACTATTCCAAAGTCAAAAAATAGTGTAAAAACATATTATGTAAGCTCTATTTAGTCTATAGCACCACTCCTGTCTACGGCCATTCTGCAAGTTAGTGCCGTATAAAACCACACGTTATTTTTTACTTTTTAGATTAAATAATATGGTTTCAGCATCACCATGAAAATATTTAAACTAAAGTGTTAAAAAAGGAGACAAGCTCTCCAGAATCAATGGCAAAACGCCAGTCAATACCTAAATATCAAACGAGAGTCGAGAGTTATGACGACGCTTGTATGGCTCATGAAGCCCTGACATCTAACTGGTGTGGACACATCTCAGAGGTCCCTCCGGCGCTCGGCATATGCATGCCTACAAACAAGCCCTCCAGCCAGAATGAACTGGCAAAACGAGCAATGACAGATCCCGATGCTACACAGGTAACTGGCACGTGTGGCTCCTGACGCCATGACACTTTACCGTTGCGGACACATCTAGAGGTTCCCTCGGCGCAAGGCACATGCAATCAGATGCACATGTTCAGATCCAATCAATCAATCACTTAACGTGCCAGATCAGATCTGTTTTATTACCTGGGAACACCTATATTTTCATTAGAAGTCATATCCTTCTTTTCAGGATAAAATGCTGGGATATTATATGCATGCCATCTTCCCCCCACGAGTCTGATATTCTCTCGGAGTCTGATACAGAGAAATTATCATTCATCAGTGATTGCATGGACGCATCCTGAAGCCTAATTTAAAATCCAGGCCTACCTGATGCCAATTCGGCATTTCTTTCGCTATCTGCGGAAACCCCGTTAAAATTTTGTGAATCCTTGAAAAGATTGATTATTCTATAGGATGTACCTACCTATGTAGGTAGCTAAGAACATAAGTTTTCTTTTCTTTTTGCTCAAAAGATTTGATTTAATGTGATGAATAGTGGTTATCTATCCTATTAGGTATACCTAATTGTTATCCCTCAACTAAACTCAGGTTTAGGTACCTACACACTCACTACACACAAAGAGTGAAATGTGGATAACTACCTACCTAGCCATTCACTACCTAAGGACTAAGACCTTCAAGACATAGGTAAAATTAGTGATAAAGCTTTTCTGAAATGTCTTTCTACTGTTTTTGTACAGTAAGACGACGTTCGAAACTTATGTTGGTTACCCGCTAATCAAGTAAAATGTTTCTTACTTTTTAAGGCATAAACAAGATCAATTTCTTCTCACAACGTTTATCACGTTAAACATCGCCATAATCTGAGATGATGATAAACGAGATGACATTATAATTGAGAAATTAAGCGAACTTACCTGTAAGTAAAGCTTGATTTAAATTATAATGTCGTCTCGTCGAAAAATTAAGTCCCTCCCTCTAGTAAAAAGCTAAAAACAGGGTTTTTACAGCTTTTTCTTAACCCTCCCATATCTTGAACCATAAAAGTTATGTGCGTGAGAGCGGCAGAGGTAGTGTGGTGTTATAGACTAATTAGAGGTTACATGATATGTTTTTACATTATTTTTGGACTTTGGAATAGTGGTAAATCGGCCTACTCTGCAGAGCCAGCCATAATCTTAATCTTTCGACGAGACGACATTATAATTTCAATCAAGCTTCACTTACAGGTAAGTTTGCTTAATTTCTCTATTACATTTGGCGCTGACCCTCTCTTGCTTCATGTAACAATGATTACATTCTGTCGTATGGCCGAAAAAATTCCGCTTGTTGCTCAATCCGCCGTGTATGTCATTCCCAAATAAGAAATATGAATAAAGTAGAGCCTAGGCCAGCCGTCTGCTTGACGTTTTTAAAAAAGTCAACGTAGGTCACAAGAAGCCCAAATAGGATCACGCAGGACGCGGTTCACGTTTCGTGCATATTCTATATTTTTTATGTTAGTTTTTGAATTGGAACATGTGTTTTTTTGGATATTAATTAATAGGCCATACAATATACTAAAGAATGTAATTTAACAAAAGCATGGCATCGCTTTAGATTTTACATTAAAAGCTATTTTCTGAAACAACTCGATAAAATTCTCATCTTGAAATTTTCACCATGCTTCAAAATATTGGACACTACAGTAACGCATTTTTTACAGACAAATAAAAAGGTTATTTATTTAGCTACACGGAACAATCGTTAGTCAGGCCCATTATTAAGTCAATGAGCCATAAATCACGTTTTGTCAAATGGCACTTTACTTACCTTACGTCCGCGCGCTGAGCAAGAACATAGCGGCCCAGAGGGAGAGTGAATCAAGGGAATGGGTAAAGTAAACCAGTTGTGTTCTATTTTTATTTTATTTACTTAGCGGTCCCACAACACGACGACTCATAGATCAAATATAGCTACTTATATTAAACTTAAAGGGCAGAAACATATTATTTTCTACTTTTAAGCGGTTTTTTTCAGAAGATTTTTTAAATTTTTAATTTAAGGGTCTTTTCATGCTTTTTAAACTTTACGTATTCCAACCACGATACCTTTTCTGTAAGTTGGTAAGGAGTTAGGTATTCTGCAGATACTGAGATGCTGCAGCACCAGGTCAAGGTTACCACGTTCTATCTAAAACCTATTTATTGAGACTATTCCAATGAGCCCAAACACGATTCTTCTACTGAAAGTTAGTGAGGAGTTGGGTATTTAACAAATTCCAGAAGATTCTTCAGCATCAGGTCAAATTTAACATTTTCTATCTAAAACTCATTCATTGAGACTATTCCAATGAGCCCAAATACGATACCTCTGCTTTAAGTTGGCGAGGAGTTGGGTATCCTGCAGATTCCAGGAGATGGTGCAGCATCAGGTAAAGTTTACCATTTTCTATCTAACACCTATTCATTGACACTATTCCAATGAGCCCAAACACGATACCTCTGCTGTAAGTTGACGAGGACGTATCCTGCAGATTCCAGGAGATGCTGCAGCATCAGCTCAAGGTTATCATGTTCTATCTAACACTTATTTATTGAGACTATTTCAATAACTCTGCTGTAAGTTTGTGAGGAGTTAGGTATCCTGCAGATTCAAGGAGTTGCTGCAGCATCAGGTCAAGGTTACCATGGTTTTATGATATTGTTACACTAACATGACACCAATTAATATAGAATTGACGAGACCGTTAGAAGTTGCCTACATCCCTTCATCAACTAGAAAAAAACTGGTGATCTTCAAACGGCTGAACAGATCTTCATAAATTATAGATAAGAACCACCTCCATCACGTCAGCTTTCAAACAAAGAAAACGCATCAAAATCGGTCCATTCGTTTAAGAACTACGATGCCACAGACAGACACACAGATATACATACACGCTAAACGTATAACACACCTCTTTTTGCTTCGGGGGTTAAAAATCAGAAACTGTACGCTACAAATTCAGAAATAAATTATGAACTCTTGATCACTAAATTCCCCTCCTACTTAAACTTCGGAAAACCTTACTCGTTTTATTTCCCATCAAGTGTTCGATTTTTATTTCATCAAAATCACAAAATGAGTACGTAAATGACGCTGCAAAACTATGAAGTCACGCCTAGGTACTTCAATCATTTTTAGAACAAAGTGTCGTTTTTGACAGACGATAAAAAGTAAATCAGATGACTAGCATTCGTCATCCCTATTACAGTTATTAAATATCAGTGTTACCAGTGCCGGCAGCTAAAGTAGGCCAAGCGTGGTATTGAATCGTTGTATTTGAATACTGTGGGATGATTTTTAAAAATTATCGGACAGAAGTGTTAACATACTCACCGAAGCAAAGATCTAGGCAAAGCAAAGATGCATTATTTTAGCAATAAAAATAAGTTGTAGATTATTATTCGTTAGCAAAAAATATTGTTAACTCTAGTAATAATAGGTCATCTAAATAAACAGTTTAATAATATGTAATATGTATCCTGTGTATAACTATAAAATAAAATAACTAAATAAAATTATGGGTTCGAGTGGGCGTTAGCGAACAGTTTTGTTCATTAAGCTCGTTCAACCCAAGCTAAAATAGATGTTAGGTAATTAGTAAACGTACTTGGTGAAAATGTACAACTAGCTTAAAGCGCAGCTTTGTTAGGACTCGCGAGATGTTTTTATCGTCATCATCATATCATCCAGCGGCTTCCCGCGACCTTTACCAGGTAACCCCCGAGTAGTAGTCCTGTCCCTACTACGTCTTCCGGTGCGAGGTAGCCACTCGAAAACTTTACTGTCCTAACAGCCATATATGTGCCCTGCTCGCTGCCACTTAAGTTCAGCAATTTCGAGAGCTATGTCGGTTGTTTCTGATCTCCTCGTTTCTGATTTAATCACGTAGTGGAACTCCGAGCATAAACAGTTCGCTCGATTGCCCTTTGGGTTAATTGAGCCTTCTTATGAGGCTCATAGTAACGCGACCACGTCTCGGTTCCGTATGTCATCACTAGTAACACGCTGGTCTAAGAACTAAGTCTTAATACACTGCGGTATTTGTGACCTGAGGATATTGCGAAGTTTCTTATGGTTATTATGGGCTTCTGTAAATAATTTTAAAACATTAAATTCCTTTTACGGATTTCTTCTTATTTTAGACTTACTTAGACTTTATTTAAACTTACTTAGACTTTAATATTATATGAGGTTTTGATACTCTTAATCTATCTTATCCTTCTAATGTTTATACTCTTAAAAACGCAACAAAACTTAAACTAATAGAAGTTTCTTCTTCTCCAATATCTGCAAAAGCTTTATGGTGACTTTAATTGTAATATCATATCATGCAACTACGTGCCATCTACTGTTGAGTAGCTAAAATAAACTAAAAATACTATGTTATTGTGTGAAAACGGATTTTCTGAAGGATGACACATATCTAGATAGTAAAACCGACTATGTGCAAGTAAGACTAACGCACTGAGGGCTCCGTACCAAAACACATTTGGGTGCGAAACCCTACAAACATAAACAAATAAAATTTAAACCGCACCTTTGATAAATGCCGCTCATGCTGCCGGCTCACGTCAAACGTTACCGACAAAGGGTTGCTCTGAGTTCAATCACGACGCCTCTGACAACCGCACTGGGTGGCGCGAATCTTGTTCTGTCTTTGGTTAATAACGTAGGCGACGATTCTGAAGATACTTCGTCCAGCAGTGAAAGTGATTAAAATTAACGAAAAAAGATACCTAAGTATTTATTTATTTTTTGTTTTTTTTATCCTTCAACACATTTCTAGAACTGTTCCATTAACATACTTTTTATTGCTTTGACTTGGAAGTTTCAATTTTTCCACAGCTGCAAGAGACCATACACCACAGATTTGGACAGAAAGATCCGCCCGTCTCCATATTTTACTCAGATTTTCTTCATACAAGCAAATAGTAGCGCCATCTGACATAACTCGTACGAACTAGCGTGGTTGAGTTGACATCAGTACCGCGCTAAAAGGACCTTGGTAGAATTGTCGCTTTAAAAATGCATTTATTTAATTCGATTACAAGAAAAAATACAATGTAAGGTTACTTGCCGATGATACGATATCCCACGTTTCTTTTTAGCCCTTCCATGATTTTTACAGCCTCTAACAACACAATAAGGCATTTTTATATGGAATATCTTTCCACTGCACTGTACAATATCCCGCAGACGACTGAGTCGCGAGTGTGTGAAACTTTCTTTTTTCGCACCAATTTGCTTACTTACTTTTTCTTTTTTTACTTCCTTACGCCAGTAATATATAAGTCATTGCCTTACACCTTAGTAGTTAAATGACATTAATTTCAACTTGAAGCCCCTACGTGTGCCTGAGAAAAAAACGGACAGAGTGATCCTGGGAGGGCTCTTTTTCTTTTTTAGGTACCTACATAACTCTAAAAAAGTTGTTCAGAGAATCTATAACATGAAAAAAAGTGATCATGTAAGTATTACTTTTTTCCTTTTGACGTACACAAACCTAAAAACCAGAAATAAATTTCACGACTCCGCTGAGATTCTAAATTACTTCCCCAAGTCTAATTACTTGTATCACTCGTAGGTATCGCTTTCCAAGTAAAAGCTATCCTCGCACCGTCTAAACGCGCCTTTTATACTTGCCTGAAGGGTTTCCAGGTACTAGCAAAACTTTTTCAATCTAAGATTCTAATCTTCAAGTCATTTGATAAAATTGCAGAGTCAGTAGGAGGTCAGTAGTCTATTTCTGTTACTCAACGCAACATGTGACAGAGTCAATGTTTACGTCACTTGATGTTGACAGTCGACATCAATCGACGATGTCATTGACAGTAGTTGCCATATCATCAGCGATGCTATACGTATATTAATTGTGATACATGTATTATACGCAAAAGTAATACAATTTTCACATCTATCATCAAAAATGTTTCGTCGTATAATGGAAAGAATGTAATGTTTCGTTTCTGCCGTTGATTTGTCCTCTTTGCTTTGTGTTACATCGACGTTGACTGGCGGGACGTTCCTGTAGATGAAAGATAATACACTAAACTACGTGACTACGATAGTAAAAAGATAGTAATAATAGATAAATTGTCACTATGACTACTGTTCGCCACCGGCAGGTAAGAGATAATTTTGGTAGGTACATTAAAATTAGAGTGAGTAGCAGTCTTTTGTATTATATAAAATCTGTTTTTTTTTCTAAAGTATCATAATTTTGATAGGGCCGGTGTAATTCTTGAGTTGACATCTACTCGTAACATTCCTGCATATCATTTTCGTAATTTTATAGTGATTTTTTTAACGAAATGATATTTTAATGATAGATAACACATCTACACATGTATTTGAATTACCTACTATCTTAGAGTATACATTCCTGTATATTCAAAGCCTACTATGTTAAATTACACATCTAGAGGTGTGATAATTTTTTCGTAAAGTGTACCACAAGAATGTTCAGGTTGTGGGATAGTGTTAGGGCTCGCTTCGCTCTCCCTTATAATCAATGTAAATTAATCAAACAATCCTAAAATCATTTATAACCTACATTCAAGTATATTAGCTTAGAGTATTCATCCTGTAGGTATAGAGCGCGTCTTTCATAGTGAGAACAGTAGGCATGGGTGAGAGCAACGCGACGTTTGGCCCGCAAGCGGTAGTGGTCATAATGATTTTAAATATTTGTCCTATTAAAATAGTCAAATGCATAGTAAACTTGTAAAAACGATATTTGGAAACATACTGAACACAAATCGAGTATCAAATTTCACCGTTAAGTCCACTTTTTATACTTTTAAGTTAAAAATTAATCACGCATTGCGGGGGTGAAGAAGACGTAAGAGGTGGGGCTGGATGTTCCGCGCTCACTACCCCGCACCTCCGCCTCGGACCTTTTGTCTAATTAGAATTTTAATATCTTTAAACAAATAAATTTTAATGAAAATATTGATTATGTATTGAGTGTTTATTTGTTTTCGAAGTCAATATTTTTAAACTACTTTTTTATTTTGTAATTTTTAGTTTAAAGTATAAACTGGAATATTTTTTTAAATAATTTAAAAAAAAACGTTAATTTTTTTGTTTTGTTGCGCTGTAACTATATAATAAGTTTTTTCTGTGACGCAATATCTGTACCTCGTATCAATAAACCAAGCCGTCACACTTACACGTATAATTCCATGTTTTGAAAACGACTGAACCGATTTTTATGAAACTTGCACTGTTCCCTAAAGTGAAGTAAATACAAAAGAACGGTTACAAAAGAATAGTTTCGGAGGAATGCGTGGACAAACATGCATATATACATACAAACATACATCTATAATTGGACATTTGTTTGAAAGTAATAATAGATTTGTTTTGAATATATTGCAGTTCTAATAATATTACATACATACGTGACGAATAGATAAACTCCTTTTATTGAAGTCGGTTGATAAAAAATTACGAAAACTCTATAGTGATATTTCTTTTCTTTTTATTTTAAACTGAAATTAATATTTTTGGTTAATTAACTAACCTACCCCGACCAGTACATCTAGGTGTGAGTAAATGTAACTATGTTTTATTTATATATATACTGTGAAGTAAACATTATGACTCATAATATTCTTACAAGTAGGTACCTACTATATCATGCTTCTGTTTGTCCTTGGCTATCGATAATCCACCAACGGTAGTGCACAGCAGCCCATCCTATTTGTCACGTATTATATATCTATATAGTTACCTATAATTCAGTTGCTTACGACGGTCGATGAGTATATAGTAACTGATGCGAAATGCGCGCTCTATACATACAGAATGTATAATCAAAGTATTGATAAAGTTTATACACTGCTCTGTGAATAAGTCATCTTTGCCGATGCATCTCAAAGAAAAACCGATAAAGTACAAAATTACCGGTAACAGCACTTTGGTACGTTATGTCGCTTTCTATAAAATGGCGTCAGCCGAGTTTTTAGAACAAGCTTTGTCTACAGACGTCGACGAGAACGCAGTAAATGCGATAGTGGGCTCACTTGAAAACCAGCTTGTTACGTCTGTCTCCTCAGTTTCATCGCAAAGTAATTTAGTGAATGTTATCCCGAATCAATTTAGTAGTATTACGTCAAGCGGAAATTGTGTACAGAAATACAATGCTGACCAAATAGTTGGTGGAGAGTACCAGGGAATAAACAGCAGTGTGACCCATGCGCAGTTCAATAATATCTCGTCATTAGTGCAACCTGCTCAAAGTTTAAGTGCTATTGTTTCGAATGCTAATGAATCTCTAAAAGTAGTTTACTCTCAACCCTCGCAAAATCTATCTAACCCTGCCAATCGTGTGACGTACTCTACGCATTCATTAGCAAACGGCTGCATTCAAAACCAAATCGTAGTGCCACAATCTGGAAGTAAAATAATCACAATGCAACCACCCCTAGTGATAAAGCAAGGGACCACGTCAGGTCAAGTTGGCATGCAGCCTGGGATGGTCACTGTGCCCATGTCGGTCAGCTCTAGCATGCCTAATTCTATCCCAAATGTGATGACACTCAATAAACCAGGACAAAATGTTGTCACTACCCAGAATTTGGTATCAGGTCAACCTACTATAATACCAAATGTGCAGATATTGAACATGAGGCCAGGAGCTCCAACTGTAGGTGCTCAAAAATCTGTTGCAACAGTCTCACCAAGGGTGGTAATAGGAACTCCACAAGTTGTGGGGACGAGAGCAGCAGCACCTGGAGTAAGTTTCTTTCAAAACTTGCATTTTACTGCTACATGTATATTGCACGTCAAATTTATTCATGAAAAACTACACCCTTATTATCACTTGGTATAAATTGATTTCAATATATTTTTAACTCTCATTATTACTCTAAGGAGCAGACCAGAAAAAAAAAACTGAATGAATTATTTACTAATTTGGCTTATTTTCATAGTATTGAAAGGTTATTCTACTCAGTCGTCTATTATTCAAAATAAATTTGGATTTTTGTTTTTTATTTGTGTCCAAGCTATTTTTTTGTTCCTGCAACCCTTTCCTTACATGCATATAGGTAGGTATAACTCAAGCTTATCATCTTCATCATGCTCAATTGTGACAGGCATGCATCTAGCATTAAAAATTCAGTAGTTACTTAAAATTCACAGGTGTTCCTGTAGGGCCTAACATGTGATCTAGCATGCTGAAGTATGTCATTATGCGAGTAAAGCTCTATTGTCATTTTACTTATTTTGATTTAATTGATAAACACTATAATTTTAGAATGGAATAGGATCCCATAAAGCTGGATTTTAAATAAAAAATTAAAAGCTTGGGTTCCTTAATTGGACCTTGTCTAATCTTCCCTACTAATATTTTTATATATTTGATAGTAACTATTTATTCATATTATAACCTTTTATTTATATCAATGAATACATGTGAAAAAGTGGTTTTGTGTTATAAAGGATGTGTGAAAAGTAAATAATGAAACGAAAATAGGGGATTTTACTCACTTATTTTCATATTAAATAATTGGAAACACTTAACACATTAAAAACTGATTTCCATCGCAACAACTTAGTACAATTTTGTATTTTTTTTTGTTTTGGTTAATTTACTAAAAAAGTACTATATCAATTTTGATAAATTTTATATGGACCCACTTGGGAGCATATCTAATAAAAAAAGAATCAAGAAAATCAGTTCACAATCTGCGAAGATATTGCATAAAAAACATACAGCCAAATTGAGAACCTCCTCCTGCCCAATGTTGAGAGTATTGACATTTGAGCAAATGCACATCCTCAAGGGTGCTGCTATCCATTACAAATAGAGACTTGAAACTCCATCAAGCAAGCCTCTACGCATAGCCGATACCAAGAAATCATCGTAAATATGCAGTGCGGGTGGTCACCCCCATGGCCTCACCCCTAAATAGATAACACGCTCAAGGGTTGGCAGTGCGTTTCATTTCCACGCTTCTGTGGTTAATGCATATGCACCTTTAATTTTGTTTTTCAAGTTAACTTTTGTACACAAATCAGAATATAAAAGTTTCGACTTGGCACAATACCTTAAACTTAACTGTAGGTTCGATTTGCATTGAAGTTATGTGGTAGGTGTATATTTTGTCATTTATGTAGGTCACAATAGTTTAGTGTGTTATATTGTTCTAACATTTGTAAATAAAAGTAACAGTAAGTAATGCAAATGGACACCAAATATTCAATCCTATCTATATTGCACATTAATTTTTAATACATTACTATATTCTATATTGCACATTATTTCTAACAAATGACCTGCTTAAAATTCCTTTATTCAGATAATTCATGGAGAATTTAACTATTATACAAAAAAGTTATTCAAATTGAGTAATTACTACGTTTAAATAAATTGAAATTAAGTATTCATTTTTAGATAACACTGCAAACTCTGCAGAGCCTACAACCGGGGCAGCAGGGTCATTTGTTGTTAAAGACTGAGAATGGTCAATACCAGCTCCTGAGGGTGGGTCCCGCGCCTACGGCCAGCACTCTCACAGCACCCCAGGGTCAGACCATCCGGTTGTCTACTGTGCCGGCAGTAAGTAGGCACAACACACATACTCACACATGGCATTGAAATTGGACAACTTAAAAAGAAATATTTAAATTGCAGTAGTATTAAATTTCACCTCATTATCTTAAATGGATTTTTACTCTTGATGTCCAGTTTCTAGAGGCTAATGATTATGCATGTTAAATGGTGATGGAAGGTGCATGAACATGTGAAGGTATTAACAAAGTATGATTCTAATCTGAGTTCGATTGTCATTAATAGTCAACATTATTTGTATAGAATTAAGCATTGTTCATCATCATCATATCAGCCACAAATCGTCCACTGCTGGACAAAGGCCTCCCCCAAGGATTTCCACGACGACCGGTCCTGCGCTGCCCGCATCCATCGGCTTCCCGCGACCTTCACCAGGTCATCGGTCCACCGCGTGGGAGGCCTGCCTACGCTACGTTTTACGGTGCGCGGTCGCCACTCGAGAACTTTACTGCCCCATCGGCCATCTGTTCTATGAGCTATGTGCCCTGCCTACTGCCACTTCAGTTTAGCGATTCTGTGAGCTATGTCGGTTACTTTAGTTCTCCTGCGGATCTCCTCGTTTCTGATTCGATCACGCAGAGGAACTCCGAGCATAGCACGCTCCATTGCCCTTTGGGTGACCTTGAGCCTTCTTATGAGGCCCATAGTAAGCGACCATGTCTCAGTTCCGTAAGTCATCACTGGCAACACACACTGGTCAAAGACCTTAGTTTTGAGACACTGCGGTATTTGGGACGTGAAGATATTGCGAATCTTCCCGAACGCTGCCCAGCCGAGTTGGATTCGTCAATTGATCTCTTTCTTGAAGTTGGAACTACCTAGCTGGTCTGTTTGTCCCAGGTATACATATTCGTCAACAACTTCCAGTGCAGAGTCTCCAACCTTTAGAGGAGTGGGTGCGACATGGACATTTAACATTATTTTCGTCTTGTCCATGTTCATTTTAAGACCTACTTGTTGAGAGACTTTACTGAGGCCATCGAGCATTGTGCTTAGGTCTTCCATAGTCTCAGCCAAGACCACGATATCGTCAGCGAATCGGAGGTGGGATATGTACTCGCCGTTGATATTGATGCCGAGTCCACCCCAGTCCAGAAGCTTAAAAACGTCTTCCAGGGCGGCGGTGAACAGTTTCGGATATATAACGTCTCCCTGTCTCACCCCTCGCTGCAACTGGATAGGTTTCGAGTTCTGGTCCTGGAGGCGATCCGACATAGTGGCGTTTTCATACAGACTCTTTAACACCTCGATGTATCGATGGTCAATTTGGCACTGCTGGAGAGACTGTAGCACAGCCAAGGTTTCGACTGAATCAAAGGCCTTCTCATAGTCCACAAACGCCAAGCATAGTGGCTGATTGTACTCTTCGGTCTTCTGTATAATCTGCCGCAGCGTATGTATGTGGTCTATGGTACTAAAGCCTTTTCGGAAACCGGCTTGTTCGGGAGGCTGGAAGTCATCAAACCTGCGTGCGATTCGTAATGACTCGAAAACAGCTTGTAGACATGACTCAGAAGTGAGATGGGTCTGTAGTTCTTCAGCAGCGTGTTGTCACCCTTTTGAAGAAAAACACGACCACACTTCTGTGCCATGCCTAGTGAGTTACAAGTCAAGATAAAGTTCGGCTGCATGATGGAAATTGTTCATTAGACTGTCCTGACGGGGGGCCAAACTTTCCTTGTTAGTAATCAAATTGGCGGCCTTTTTAATTTTTTTTTACTTAGTGAGATGGATCTGTAGTTCTTCAGCAGGGTGTTGTCACCCTTTTTGAAGAAAAGCACGACCACACTTCTGTGCCATGCCTTAGGCGTTTGTCCCTCGAGTTTAACGGAATTAAATAACTTCTGAAGAGCTTTTAGTACCGGTGATCCACCTGCTTTCAGAAGTTCAGCCGTAATTCCATCATCACCCGGTGCCTTGTTGTTCTTGAGCTGTTTTAGAGCCATTCTAATCTCGTACAGGTTGACGTCCGGGATATCTTCGGTATAGTGTCGGGTTAGTCTGGCTCTTGGGTCTTCAGCCATATCGCTGACAGGCAAACGTGTGGTCTTGTACAATTGTCCATAGAACTTCTCAACTTCTTCCAGCAACTTAGTCTTAGACGATATGGTCCTGCCATCCTCAGCACTGTAAGCACTGTTATTCCTTATCATTACCTAACTGTCAATGGTAAAACTTCTGTTTAATTCTTTAAATGTAAATAATTTTTTAACCCGTAGACACCAAGATTAAACTGTAAAGATTTTGGTAAGAAAGTATTATTAGATTGCATGACTGACATTTGAATTACAAGTATTTATTGTTTTTTATAAATTTTATTTTAATTCAATGCTTTCCGTTACACAGCATCCCGGAGTACCTACCGTGTCCACTAGTATGGCCGCGCCCGCGCAGTTGGCTGCACAAGTGCCAAGCGGCGCTGTGTCCGCGCCCGTCGTTGCGGCCTCTGCAGGGCCCGTGACTCCGCCCCCGCAAACGCCGACGGTTACCACTCAAGTACGTTTTTATTTTGTAAGGCATGTAAGCTGCAAGTATAAGGATCATATTTTTAAAACCATAAGATTTAGATAAGATTTGTTCAATTATACTTTACACAAATATTTTTTTCAGAAACCGTCTGACAATACGAAAGAGAAATGCAGAAACTTCCTAGCTAATCTTTTGGACTTGTCAAGTAAGGAACCCAAATCTGTAGAGAGAAATGTTCGTTGTTTAATTCAGGAACTGATAGATTCACAAGTAGAACCAGAGGAATTTTGTGACCGACTCGAGCGTTTATTGAATGCCAGCCCACAACCCTGTTTGATTGGGTTTTTAAAGGTTAGTGATAATTGGACAAGCAATAATCTAGCTAATCCATATTATAAAGTGGAGTTGGTGCTTGCTTAAGAAAGAGAAGAAGAAAAATATAACTTTTTATTTTTCAGAAAAGTTTACCACTGCTTCGTCAATCGCTGGTGACAAAAGAACTTGTGATAGAGGGTATTAATCCCCCTGCTCCTCACGTAGCGTTTTCCACAGTACCAGCTCCCTCGCAGCCCATTATTACTACGCAAAATGTGCAAATGGTATGTTTTTAAGTAGTTATATCATGTAGTAGTTAGTCCATTTGCTTTACAACAGACGGTCGCGGGATCCATTTCCGGCATGGTCCAATATTTTAGGACTCGGTTTGGTTGATTTTAGGGCAGTCCATAAGTCCGCCAGGCTAGCTATCACCATCCTATCTACGTCTTGCGCCAGACATTAGTGTTAGACTATAATAATAACAGTTAGAGCATTGATTTGTTCTAGCATTAGAGATAAGATAGCATAGCAATGGAGAATCGTGGTAAACCCGCTTGCATCTTCAGATTTATTATTACTTACCATTTAGTGAGATGATGTCAAGGGCTTATCAATAGTGGATTTGAAAAAAGAACAAACATGAAACATCTGCAGCAGCTGATAGGATGAGAAAGAAATTATTAATTGACTTAACCAATAAAGTGTTTGTAGTATGGCCTAACCTTTGCGAGTTTGGGAGACACCCTAGGCCCAGCAGTGGGGACATTATGGGCTGTTAATGAACCAGCAATCCATAACTCTTGTGACGTGTCATAATAAATTCAATATTAAACATAATTTACGCAAATGCAATCTCTGCATATAAATAAATGATTCTGAAAGAAATAAGTCTAGCTATTTGTTTAATATAAGTAATTGTATTGTAACTAGTGATGAAACAATTACAATTAATTTTAACTGGCAATTATTAGATTTTTAAAGATTAGTTGTAATTATCACGTTTACAATTATTGTAACAAGTACTGACACACTTTTATTAAAACAATCACTCGTTAATATGATAAGAACCAATTTAAATTTCAATAATTGTAATTGTCAACCTGTAATTGTTTCATCACTAATTGTAACCTAAACACATATATATTTTGTTTAAAAGTGTTTCAAAAGTTTTTAGGGCTCAAAGTATATGAAGCTTTCATCACTGTCTTTGACATAAGTAGGCAAAAGACACGGTTTAGGGTCCTGGATCCAATAGCAAAATAGAACCCTTATAATTTTGTCATGGGCGTCCGTCTGTCTATCCGTCCGTATGTCAGGGTCAGTTTTCTCTGCTACTGTTAGAGTTCCAGTACTAGCACATTGTAAACTTACGACCTAAAATGAAAATGAAGTCAATATGTTTAAACGTTCTTACTAATTTAGGTTATGTTCCTTGTTCTTGACAATAATGGATCTTTAAACTGAAATAAATGATTTACACCTCGAGTTAGGACTCGTAAAATTAAAGGTTTCTTCGAATACTTTTCAAATCATTTTTTTAAATTAATTTTGTTTTATTTTCACGTAGCAGAAGCAGGCTTCCCACTCGGTGGACAGATGACCCGGTGAAGGTCGTGGGAAGCCGCTCGATGCGGGCAGCGCAGAACCGGTCGTCGTGGAAATCCTTGGGGGAGGCCTTTGTCCAGCTGTGGACGTCCTTTGGTTGATATGATGATACTGAATTTTTTTCTTTAAACTTTTCCATTCAATCGTCAAGTTTTTAGGTAAAGGCCTTATTACAAGGGGTGCATTCAAAAACAACTTTCACTTGTATGGGCTGTGTACCGTTTTTTTCATGTCCAAAACAATGTTCGTTTACTCATTTTAGTAATGTCCGGTACCTTTATTTCTTTAGAATTTTAAGTACCATAGTTCCAACGTTGAGGGGGGGTTATAAATTTTAATAATGTAGATCTAATAGTGGCTGAGAAAATGGACTGTGACATACGAACAGACAGATGGACATGACGAAATTATAAAGGTTCCGTTTTTGCCATTTTGGCTCCGGAACATATTTTTAATCTGAGGATACTATAAACAACGTTACTAATAAGTACATTGCGGAACCTATTTAAGTTTTAAGGTCCCTGTAAATAAAAATGAAATACAGCTTTGGTCATGTTGGACTTAGCAAAACCAGGATGGTGGCTCAAGTCCGATCCTCACTACCCTCCTGCCCCCTGTGCCTTCGGTGACGCTAGCGCCGAACAAAATGGTTAACGTTATTTCGGTGCAGTCGACAGCCCCGCCACAGGTTTGTCTACACCGTGCGCCTGTGCTTGCGCCGCGTTGTTGTATGGTCATGTCATGCGCCACTTGCTTTAAATATTACCGTAAAGTTAAACTAGATGAAATGTGATATCAGATATGCCAATTTATCACTTGTTTAACTAAACTTTATTAGTTGTTTATTAATTTTAATTTTTTTTCAATGCTTGGCATGGTGATGTACAGTGTCTTAGAAGAAGTGATACAAATAAAGTTTAACCTCACATGAGTGTCAATCCTCTTGGAACCACATATAATATGTAAAAGTGTTTTATTTAACGAAGCTGTAGGATACTCTAAGTATGTACGAGTATATTGATGTTATAGAATTAAAATTCAGTGTTCTGTATTTTATGTGTTCCCATTCTTAACTTGATTGCGACTTGCAAATGCATGCTATATTATCTTTAGGTACTATGTTGATTTTATGTCTTGGTTTTATGAATAAGTATGTTTTAGTTATTTTTAATCTGATAGAAATCGGTCACAAATATATAATTTTCCATTTCGCGGAGTATACAGAAATACTCTTATTAACTGTTACTAAATATGTATAGAGTTTTTAATAAGTACACTATAGGCGCTATAATCATATCGATAAAAAAAATGGTATATTTAAGATTAGCTCTCTCGTTTTTTTTTGCTGGCATAAAAAACATTTAATTGGTTATCTAAATTTTTTAGCAAAAGCCAGCAGTTAAGCCTGGTAACACCATAGCAGTACTACAAAACATTCCGGTACATACTAAGATCAACGTGAGCAAAGTGACCGCCGGTAAAACGATGACTGTCAGCAATAGCAAAGCGAACTTCCCGCGGCCCGGCGCCCCCTCTGCCGCGCTCTCCACTGTGATAACCCCAGGGAAGTCCCTGCTCAAGGAAAAGGAGAAGAAGTCGTCGATGCAATATTCTTCTCAGCCTTTTGCTGATGACAAAATGGCTGGCGACGACGATATCAATGACGTCGCTGCTATGGGTGGCGTGAATTTGGCCGAAGAAACGCAGAGAATCCTTGGCTCCACTGAAATGATCGGTACACAAATCAGGTAGGGTGGTATCTTCTATCAGAGTAATTAATTAATGGTTGTTTGTTAGTGTTATTGACTGGACGTGTACATCGTTTTTAGGACTGACTTTGAGTGTGGTGCGCACGGGAAAATGAGTTTTCTGCAGATCTAACTATGTCGGGCTGTAATAAATTAAAGTTTATGTCACTTTCCACCTCCTCAACTATCTCTGTGTAAAAATTACGTCTATCCGTTGCTCCGTTAAGACATGCGCGAACGTAGAAATGAGTTTTCTCCAGATCCCTCAGGAACTACGTCATGCTATTCAAATTATGTAGTAAGTAGTCTGTGTTAGTTCCCAACTGCTTATCTATCTCTGTGAAAAAAGCATGTCAATCCGTTGCTTCCTTTCGACATTCGCGATCGTGGAAATGGGTTTTCTCCAGATAACTCGGGAACAATGTCACTTTAAAAATTTCTGTGCAAATATCATGCCAATTGCTTCTTTGCGGCGATGTAAGGAACTGCGTCGTCGTATGCTATTTTCACGTGATAAAAAGTAGCTTGTCACTTCCCATCACATCAACTATCTTTGTGCAAAAAATCACGTTGATCCGTTACTCTATTGCGATGTGAATGATAGACACACAAACATACACTTTCACATTTATAATATTAGTAGGAATAACACATAACTTTGACATTTTTCAGGTCATGTAAAGAAGAATACTTAGTGCCAATGAGTATTATGCAAGCTCGTGTGAAAGCCGCTGCAGCTAGACATGGCCTGGAAGAGCCTTCCCCTGAAGTGGCGAGTTTGATGAGTCACGCGCTTCATGAAAGACTGAAGAATCTCATAGAAAAACTAGCGGTGATTGCTCAACATCGCATTGATCTTGTCATCAAGGTATTGTATTTATTTCGTAATTAAGTTTTTTTAAACGTTTTTAAACACTCAGGCGCAAGTTGTATTTCACCTACACTTATCTGAGTATTTAATACAAACTGAAGGCCTGACTGCGAAAAAGATTGTTTTAACACAATTACAATAAGTAAGTATAGTTGTTAATAAGTAGCTGTGACGACTATCCAGTCGTCGGGGATTTCCTAGTTCGGGCTGAAATTCCTAACAAAGGACGAGTAATTTTTGTAGTTTACTTTTTTTAGTAAATTTTCACTTCACTTTGTTTGCTTTGCCGGCTGGCTGATGTTTATAGCGATAATATTTAAATACAATTACGTATTAAAGTTAATTCTCGTAAATTCGGTATGTTTTCAATAGAAGTGTAAGTATAAGAAGCTGCTTAGTCCATATGGACTACTATCCCAAACAAAGATTGAACGGAGAATGCTTCCAGAAGGTTCCTGACAGCATTCTTTTTACAAAAGATAATCAAATTTAAAATTTACGTTATAATTGACAAGCGGTTAGAATAACTAAAAAGGAGGTGGGATAAGTGAGTGTACAGAGGTCAGATCTCTCTACATCACGATTACACTTGCTACGAACAGCGAATTTAGCTGCTCGAATAATCTATAAATGGTATCTAATTGATAGCCACTGCGAAATTCTGAAAAAAACTTAATTGTTGTTGCGGATTTTTTTATGCATTTAGAATTGATGGCGAAATACGAGTATTGTACAATCAAAATACAAGCTATTATTTTAGTACTATAGTGCTATTAGTATTATTCCTATTAAGTATGTCATTAGCTTGGTTCAATAAGCTCCCCAAAACATTTCTTTTTAACTTAATTATCCAAAACCCTGGAGGATTTTAGTTATTTTATTTGTGTTTTGATAGTTGCAACCACATAGTTTCTATAATGTGTCTTGTAGAGACGCAATGTCTTTTCACGGGTCTACGGAGAAGTGGAGTCGAGTAACAGATTGAAAGTAGTACTTGAGAAAATCTACTGTATGAAAATTACACTACCTAGTCCGGCCATAAGTTCTGTTACAAATGAAAATGCATTTGTTTTTATCCCGCTTTTATTAGCTTCACCTGTATGTTACTTTTTTGTCTGATGTCCTTTAAAAGCGTGTTTTTTAGTTTTTTTAAACTCTATTTATTTTATGAAGTATGTAATCTTAATAAAACTTTTATGTACATATTTATTGAACTCTCAGAAAAAAAAAAGTAATTATATTCGAAAGAGACTTCTTATGAGACTCAATGTCCGCGTGTCGTTTAAAGCGGGCCATGTCCTCTAAAACTGAACATAATTTGTAGTCTGAGGGGTTCAGATCTGGGCTAGACGAGGGCCTGAAGACTTCAGCTCTTATAAAATCCGGAACGTTGGTTTCGAGCCAGGCTTGGGTAGTTCGTGCCTTGTGACCAGGTGCAGAGTCTTGCTGGGAAGTCCACGGTACATTTAAATTCTGACTTTAACAGCATTAACTGCTTGCGTAGTTCTAACACCACGCGGCCGCCCCGATCTTTTATGGTCTTCGACAGAGGAAGTGCTGGTATATCTGTCGATAGTACGATATACGAACGTACGGCTGATACCAAGCTTTTGAAAACATAATAAACGCGTTCCAAATTCAAAATAATCGAAAAAAAGGAAAGCTTTTTTTGTAACAGTATTTAGCTTATTATTTGTTATTTTAAAAGTTATTAAAAGGATGATGTTTCACCTGATGGAAAGTGGCTCCACCAGCCGCCTATTGGCAACGTGGCACCATGGGCTATTATTACTATCCGTAATCTTAATACTGATGTGTCCCCTTGCACAAAGGAAAGCTCTGACTTTGCGGAAGCTCGAGGACTGAGATGGAATGCCTTGTAGACCAGTAATCTCGCTGGCTATTTCGGCCCGAAATTAACGAGCTGCTTGCTGGCAGGTGTAGAGTGAGTAGTGATAACCGCCCAGTTGGACCTATTTTAAAAGATCCTACCATATGTTATGTTTTTTGCATGATGGACTAGCATGTAATATTAAGCCAGAAGGCAGCGGTCTCGATAACAGCGGGCAACGGCGCGTTCAAAGGAGCTGACTTGCCGGTAGCAGGCGGCTGCTTTTAATCGCGCCGCTGCTGCCCCGCTGCCCGCTGTCATCGAGACCGCGACCTAGGTGTTGGTAATAGCAAATGCTGCCTAATTTTTAAATAAAGAGCAATAGCGATTGTACTATCTATGTTAAGTCTGCTCGTGAAGGAATATTTTGTATGAAATTGCGACAACATGTGACTTAATAGCGACTGTTATCATAAGAAAATAGTTTTACGTAGTTTTCATCTCAACGGAATTTTGTGAGCCATTTTGGTAACATGACTTTTCCGAAGTAAAAAATTGTGCTGAATCCGATTCTGAATATTGCCAAGCCAGAGCTACTTTGCTCAAAATTCAAGATGGCGGCCTTGAACAAAAAAAAACGTCCTATGACTCGAATCTAGTCAAGTAGGGTGTCCTGGTATGGCTTTTGGGGGTCGCTTAACTCAATGTTGAACACCGGAAGTCCTTCCATATACCGGAAGTGGATTAAAACAAGATGGCGGCAATTTCGGAAGTATATAATATTTTTTTGTTCCGCAAGACATTGTGATTCAGTCCGTGGTGTCGTTTCCGAGGTTTTCGGGGCTGGGAGACTTGAAAATCGACACCGGATGTACTACCGGCTACCGGAGGTGAAGTGACAGACTCAAAAAGGGTGAAAATTGGAAAAAGATTTCAAAATGAACAGAAATTTTTCGACATTTAATAAAAACAAAAAATTGTCAAATCAATAGAAATCATTCAGACAATCATGACTACATGTTTTACACGTGTTGGTGCATACTTTCTCCGCCCGTCTGCACCTGCATATGCCTGTGCCACGCCGACATTTGCAACTTTCACGAGAGAAGTGTGATGTACTCATTGGGTACCGAGGGGAGCAATGATGACATGGCAAGGAGTACGCCATCGACTTCTTAATAGCGGCACTCAGTTGGATCGGGCAACGGTTGGTCGGCCTGATCAGCGCTGTGCCAAACAGCTGTCTGGAAGTACATATGTTTAATGTGCCCACGTGCTGCGTCTGACGTGGGTAGCTAACGCTCAGGCGCTTGAGTGGTATGGCGGGCATCCTCGCAGGTCGGTTAAGTGGACTTGTAGAGCAGAGCTAGGAACTTGTCAGACTTAGCCATGCTACTTTCGCTCTAGGGATGTGTGCCAATCCCATTGAGTAGTTCACTGTGTTTCCGATATACAGTCCATGCTCCACGTTTGCCAATACATATATCTCCACGTTTGCCAATACATGATGAAAAACGGGCATACTATCAATGGAAGGAGTGTATTTAGCAAGTGGTTTTAGTAACGCAAACGTTTGGTTTAATTATTTTATTACTTGAAATAAAGCCGTTGGAATCACCGCCAGTACCCGAGTGGAACGCTAGAATATTCTGACGCTCTAAGGCACAATACCCAGCACGGTGTGAATCGGAGTAAACTTCCGATCCTTACTTGTGCCTGCCATGAGGAAAACATATTTTCCCTCCATCTTGTCATAATGGTAAATCATAAGCAAGAAGACATTGGGTGTCTCTTGCGCTGATAACCAGTCTTCTGTGGTGGCTGTGCACAGAGTGGAGCACACGGCGAGTGTCGGCTTCTTCGCAATTTTGATACATCAACCTCAGGTGTTGACGCTTGAACCTCAGTCTCGTCTGCAAAACTTCCCACTACGGCCACATTGGTATTTCCAAAATCAGAGACGATAATTTCGCGGGGTAAAAATTGTGCAATCTCAACCTATATTGCATGCTACTCATAAGGAATCTTACACTCGACTTGTGCTCCACGCTGTGCATATCATCCCCCACAGAAGACTATTTATCAGCGCAAGAAACACCAATCTCTTCTTGCTTATGATTCATCATTATGACAAGATGGAGGGAAAAGAATGTTTCCTCATGGCAGGCGCAACTAAGTATCGGAAGTTTGCTCCGATTCACGCTGCGGTCGATTCTCTGACTGCCTTAGATTGCCTTATATTCTACCGTTCCACTCGGGCACTGACTGTGATCGAATAGCTTCATTTCAGGTGATAAAATAATTAAATCAAACGTTTGCGTTACTAAAACCATTCACTAACTCCATAACCACTCACTCCTTCCATTGAAAGTAAGTCCGTTTTTCATCAGGTATTGGCAAACGTGTAGCATGGACTGTATATCGGAAACACCGTGAACTACTCAATGGGATTGACATACACCCCTAGAGCGAAATCAGCATGGCTAAGTCTGACAAGTTCCTGGCTCTGCTCTACAAGTCCACGGAACCGACCTGCGAGGATACCCGCCATGCCTTACCCATATCACTCAAGCGCCTGAGCGTTTGCCACCCATGTCAGACGCAGCACATCAGCACTTCCAGACAGCTTTTTGGCACAGCGCTGATCAGCTGATCCACCGTTGCCCGATCCAACGGAAAGCAGCTATAAAGAAGTCTATAGCGTACTTGTTGCCGTGTCATTATTGCTCCCCTCGGTACCCAATGAGTTCATCATACACCTCTGGTGCAATGGTCGGTGTGGCACAGGTACAGGCCTTTGCAAGTACAGACGGGCAGAGAAAGCATGCTTTAACATGTGTAAATAATGTAGCAATGATTGTCTGAATAGAAAGGAGGAGGCTGATGATTGTTTTTGATTTGACGATGTTCTGTTTTTTCAAATTTCTGTTTATTTTGAATGAAATCTTGTTCAAATTTTCACCCTTTTTTAGTCTGTAACTTCACTTACGGTAACCGGTGGTTCTTTCGGTGTCGATTTTCAAGTCTTCCAGCCCCGAAAACCTCGGAAACGACACCTCGGAGTGAGTCGCAATGTTTTGCTGAACAAATTAAAATGTATACTTCCGAAATTGCCGCCATCTTGTTTTCATCAATATCCGGTACCCGGACGAATTTCCGGTTATCAGAATAGAGTTCAGCGACCCCCAAAACCCATGCCAGGACACCCCACTTAACTAGTTCGAGTAATAGGGCTTTTTTTAAGTTTAGGCGCCATTTTGGCTGCCGTCTTGAATTTAGAGCAAAGGAGCCAAAATTTGGCTTGGCAACAATTGGAATCGGATTCCGCAGGACTTTTTACTTCAGAAAAGTCATGTTGCCCAAATGGCCCACGAAATGCCGTTAAACTTAAAAAGTCTGAAATAAATACCAGTCTATACCTGCGAGCTCTATACTTTTCATCTATTGACATGTTTTCTAACGATTCATGGATAATTATTGTGTCGGGTTAGAAATAAGGCGAATTTGTTTTTCTGCTGTAATTTTAATATCCTTGATTTAGTAATTTTAATAGTATTTATAAAGAAATTATTTATATCTCTGGGTATAAGCCTTTTTGAGACAGTCTTTGTTCATCTTCATTATTTTTATTTTCGATGCTAGAGTGCCGATGAATTGCAAATCATCTCTGCAGTTCTTGACTGCATTTGCAGTAGCCCACCCGGTCGCAGTCTATAAAACTGCACCCAGTGCAAGTTGGGTTTTCACGTCCTCCTTCGTTTTATTTTCTTGTTCTCCACATTACTTAAATGCACCAGAAGATTTTCACCAAAACGTACCATTTTTGAAGCTTAATTCTAGTAGAAAACAATGCAAAAAAAATAAATGGCGATTATATCGTAAAGTATTCCTTGGAGCAAGTTACGTTTTATCTCGCCTGTTCCACCTATCCATACCAGACTAACCCAACTGGAGGGAAACTTATTTTATGACCTCTTTAAATGCGTCTGTCGTTCAACCTGTCACCCCACATAAACCTCATTTAAAAAAACAGGTATTTCTGAATAGCCCTACTGTAATTCCTGTTTTGTAGATTCGTGATAGGTTAATTAAATAAAAGGGGACATACCTTTTCTGGGCCGTGTCCGGGCCTCGGCACCGGTCTGATCTAAGGAAGCTTACAGGAATGCTCTGGGTGAGGCTCGGGAATCGGGAAATCTGTAAGGACGGCTTATGTTCACTGTAGACATCTTATGTTCCCTGTGGATGTCTTGTGTTTAACAAAATAAATGTGTACATATTAGGGCTGATTGATAAGTATCCGAAATGAACAAGAAAAAAACAAATAAACATTATGAAAACCATTTATTTTTCTACGTAATTTCCTTCTACCTTGATGCACTTTAAATTTAAGTCCACCTAGCCACATTTTCAGATTTGGGAATACATGGAAGTCGCAGGGGGCCAAGTCTGGCGAATAAGGTGGGTGGGGCAATAGTTCAAAGTGCAGTTTATGCAATTTGGCCACTGTAATTGACGCTGTATGAACTTGGTCGTTGTCGTGATGGAATAAAATTTATTTCTTTGAAAAATGCAGCCGGTTAACCTTGATTTCTTCGCTTAATTTTTGCAGCAAATTCGCTTAATATGGCCCATTTATCGTTCTTCCCTTGTCGAGGTAATCGACAAATATTATTCCACGAGCATCCCAGAAAACAGTTGCCATCACTCTGCCGGCTGATAATTTTGTCTAAGCTTTCTTTGGACAGAGTTCACCACTTTTTGTTCACTGTTTAGACTACTCTTTGGTCTCTGGTGTATAGTGGTGAATCCAAGTCTCGTCGACCGTTATGAAACGTCGTAAAAACTAGTTTGAATTGCGCGTAGAGCCTCAAGCACTCATCTGAAACGTCTACTTGATGTTATTTTTGGTCTGCAGTGAGCGAACGCGACACCCAACGGGCACAGAGCTTTTACATGCCCAAATGTTCATGTAAAATGTTAAAAACACGTTCAGAAGAAATGCTTACATCTCTGCTATCTCCCTCAACTTCAAATGACGATCGTTCATTACGATTTTATGGATTTTTTCGATCATTTCCGGGGTGGTTACTTCTTTTGGCCGTCCACAGCGATGAGCATCTTCACAGCTCTGTTGCCCGCGTTTGAAATCAGTTCCCCATATGTGGACAGTGCTCAATGACGGAGAAGATTACCCTAAAACAGCGTCTAGCTTATTTTTATCTGAATTGCAGTTTTCCCTTTCAAGACGTAAAACTTTAGGACAGCACGAATTTTTGTTTTCTCCATTTTAATAGAATCAAAACACTGAATTACTTTAAAAAAATCACAAGCAGAATGTAGCTGACAAAATACGCTGATTTTAGGTTAGTACTCGAGTGAATAGTGACAGTTAACAATGCCAATTTTGTTTTTTATTTATCAGATTTTTAAATAGCTCATTTCGGATACTTATCAACCAGCCCTCGTACCTATCAAGGTTTCGGCAACCAAATTTTATTTTACGCGGTTTGTGGGGCTCATTTTAAATAAATTAATCTCACTTTGTTTTTTCCCATACACACACATGAAAATATTTTTTATTACACGTATATTAACTGTTCATAATTTTATTCGTATTTACAACTAAATTCAGTTTTACGATAATTGCTCCGTATTTAATTTAGCTAGGCACACGTACGCATGCGTTAGTTTTTTATATTATCATAAATAGATAACAATAATGCTTGGAATAATAAACCTCCTTGGAAAAGATGACCTATTCTTTCCTGTAACCTATGCGCTTCATTCATATTTAATTCTCCTTTCTTCAAAAAGATATATAACCCAAAGAGAATCTAATCAGCTAGCTTTATAGCGTTAACCACACGTTATGACAACCAATCTCTTTTAAAATTCACCTTTAAAAGTCTAAGAAGATTATGCATCTTTGGTTATTATATTTTTTTTTGCTACAAATGTCTTCAAATTGTAAAATTTTAAAAAAGTGGCAAAGTAAAAGCACGTGTGCGGTAAAATAAAATATGCGCACAGTAAACTAGCATATAAAGTACAGCTTTTCGTGCAACTGTATTGGAAATTAAAAAAAAACGACCGTAACGGAAAAACAAAATGCATGCAATACATACCTATCAAGGTTACGGCAATCGAAGTTCATTTTACGCGACTTGTGGCTCAATTTAAATGTCCTCGGGGGAGTAATCTCACTTACGTGTTTTCTATACTTACACATAAGTATATTTACATTACACATATATTAAATATATTCACAACTAAAATAACTCAATTCAGTTTTACGAATGTTTTAGCTAGGAATACGTACGCATACATAAGTTTTTTTAAAAATATTTCCATAAATAGATTACAATAAGGCTTGGGATAATATTTTTGTAAGCATTAGAACCTCCTTGGAAAAAATCACCTATTCCTTGGTGTAACCTATGCGCTCTGTTCATATTTATTCTCCTTTCTTTACAAAGATATAGCCCAGAGAGAATCTAATTAGCTAGCGTTATGTACTTACCTCTCGGAGAAACTAACTATCTTTTAAAATTCTCCTTTTAAGAATTTTTGTTTATTATATTTTTTTACTAGAAATGTCTTGTTACTCCGAGCTAGAAATTAAAAAAGTGGCAAAGTAAAAAGCACGCGTGTGGTAATATCAATTTTGCGCACAGTGAACTGGCATATAAAGTATCACTTTTTGAGCAATTGTATTAAAAAGTTCTTTCCAAGCTGCAGCCTTGTCAACCTGTACTTTGCAGGCTCCAAAAATTAAGCTAAATATAGTGACGTACTATCTCAAGATATTTCGCCTGGTTTGTCAGCATTCTTTTGTTTTGTCACGTATCGCAAGTGTCTTAATGTGGGAGTCTGACTTGCACTAGAAAATTACAATACCTACTATAGAACAGCTAATACGTTTTCTTAAACAAATGTAACTATTTAGTAATCTGTGCAAATGTACTATCTCCGTCGACTGAAATTGTGAGAGATGCAATGCCTTAGAATCTCCATTTGATCACCACATTAAAATTAAAGCAAAGAGTCGACTGACTTGATGCAGTAACGAACGTAAGAGCGGCAACGCTTGTGCAACGCGTCGCGTCGGTCGGTTGCATGGAGCGGCAACGTCGCGCAACTTGTGTATTTACACGACATTTTGTCACACACATTCGTAAATTTTATGAAAATTGACCGTTGCTTTATTCCATAATTTTAAAAGGAAGTATGGTTTTTTTTATTAATTTATACTTGATAAAAGTTTGTAGCACACATAATTTACGCTTTATTCTGTATCCTGAACCAGATTATTGCAATTGTTTTTTGTATGATAATTGAACCACCTTATCAGTCTTATTTTTATAGAAGATTATTGAATAGATAGAGCGTCGGTGGCGTAACGGCTAGGGCCGCTACCTCCTGTCCAGGAATCGTGGTTCAAATCCTGCGATGTACCAATGTGTTTAAAATTTCGATTTCATATGTACGTTTATCCGACGCTTTTACGGTGAAGGAAATCATCGTGAGGAAACCTGCACACGCCTGCGAAGAAACTCGGAGGTTGTGTATAAAGTTGACCGACCCGTACTGGGTCCGCGTGGACGACTAAGGCCCGATTGCCCTAATTCAGGGTAGGCTAGAGCTCCTCGATGGGGACGTAGACGAGCTGATATGATGAATCGATATGATTTTTTTACTTACCTAATAACGTACCAATGAGTATTTTGTTTTATTTTATATACACACTTGGTAAGCCCTTGGCATCATCTCACTGGAAGTAGGCTTTCCAAGATTCTCCAACTTAATGGGGAAGAAAAACATCGTGAGGAAACCTGCACACGCCTGCGAAAGAAACTCATAAAGTTATGTGTGAAGTCGACCAACCAGCACTGGGTCCGCTTGGTCGACTAAGGCCCGATTGCCCTAATTTAGCGTAGGCTAAAGCCCCTCGGTGGGGATGTATATGAGCTGATATAATATGATGACACGAAAATCACATGAAGTAATAAAAAGAAAGTGTACTTTTGAAAGTGTGTATATATCGATAAAATTCATTGATGTGTTTTTAACAGTAGCACTGGCTACGGTGATGACGATTTCCGTATTAAGTTCTGCATGAACTAAGGTACCTCGCGTACATTCCGTGCCAGGAGACCTAATTAGTGCAAAAATATCCAAACATCCATAAATAGTGTTGTTTTTGTTTCCACTTCTTATTCATATTTATCATCATTCGGGCCGTGATATATTGCAAGAGATAGTGAGGCGCAGTGATGTGCAGTAAGGTATTTATTTCAAAAGTATTGAATTTTACTCTCAATGTATATTTTTTAATTTGTTTTACAGACTGATTCCCGATACGAAGTTACGCAAGATGTAAAAGGACAACTAAAGTTTCTCGAGGAATTAGATCGAGATGACAAAAAGCGCCGCGAGGATTCTGAGAGGGAAATGCTTCTTCGTGCAGCCAAATCCAGGTCAAAGAACGAAGATCCAGAACAGGCCAAATTGAAAGCCAAAGTAAGCTTCTCTTCTAAACAATCAAGCTCCAATGAATATATCATTATTTATTTTTGTTAATTTAAAACTAGCTGTTGCCCGCGGCTTCGCCCCCGTGGATGTCGATGGTGCGCGAGCTGCAAGCGGCTCAATGGGTTTTTCTTCTAAAAACCTTATACGGATTATTACGACCATTTTAAAATAAAAATTAAGCGAAATGGGTGCAGATATTCTCACGCTATGCGCTCTTCAACGACCAGAGTTATTTTTTTTGGGTTCTGTAGTAAAACTAGGAACCTTTATAGTTTCGCCATGTCCGTCGGTATGTCACAGTTATTTTTATCAAAGACTATTACAACCTATAAAGTCGAAATCTAGTATGGTGATACTAATCTGTCACGTGAACCATATATAGTTAAAGAATAAAATTTGTAAAAATATTTTTATTAGGTTACCATCCGTAAATTGGGCGTGATTTTTTTTTTGTTACTTATTTTCTGGTGTGGGAAATCGTTTAATAGGTCTTGCAGAACTTCTGAACGTTTGCTAATTATTTTTTTTCGATAAATGATTTGTTTACTGAATATAAAGTTTCAAAGTGGTGATTTTTGTTAAGAATTGCATACCAGCTACTCTGCTATTTCAGGAAATCTGAAAAGTACTGGAAATAATAGGGAATATAATCAATTTAAAGGCAAAGTTATTATACCTTATATCACCACAACTGAGTTTGTTTACATTGTGTTTTTTTTGGTTGATATAAGATATATGACCGAGTAGGTTTTCCTAGTTTAGGAGTAATATTTGATCAACTTAAGATGTCACGTTTGAGTTGTAAGTTGTTCATAGATTTGCCATAATATAAAATGTTCCTTATCAAGTGCAAAAATAAGTTTGTTTTAAAAGACACATTTATTTATTGAAAAGATTACGGAACCCTACTTTGCGCGTGCCCGACCTGCACTAGGCCACATTTTAGTTATATAAATTTGAGCGCATTTGACTACATCTTATCTGATGGAAAGTGACGATGCAGTCGAGTATGCTACACGTAAACTCGAATAATGCGTATTCACTCTCATTTTTTGTAAAACACAGACACGGGCAAGGCGTTAACTCCACCACTGTCTGCTCAATAATATATAGCCATGAATAAATATTTTTCTATTCCATGCTATTCCAAAATGGGGAAGTGTAACACTTCGTTTTGATAGGAAGTATAACAAATGCAAAAGGGGCTCGTCTCGTTGACAAAAGGTGGAATGGAGCTAAGGGAATAAAGTCGTGTAGCTCTTGCGCACACTCCCCGAAATTCCACAGAATACCTAAAGACAGGCAACTTTGCGGCGATTCTCACGGTTTTGGAGCTTTTTTTTTACAAGCTCACCGTCGCCAATGAGACTGGGCACGTCGTCCATATACTCCTTAATTTAGACAGGAATTGTAACGTCGTCGTAACATTTTCAGGCCAAAGAAATGCAACGAGTTGAGCTTGAAGAACTTCGCCAGCGCGAAGCCAACCTTACAGCGTTGCAAGCTATCGGACCAAGGAAAAAGCCCAGATTGGCTCACGGCAATAGTGCACTAGTAAGTACCTACATGGCAACAATTCAGACTATAATTTTCAATAATTAATAACATATTATATCTAACTGTAAAATTTGTTTATTCAGACGGATCGCAGCCAGCTTGCTCTTCGCACCCGATTGAAGCGTATCAACCATCGCGATCTGGTGTTCTTGTTAGAACAAGAAAGGGAGACAGCTCATTCAGTAATGTTGTATCGTAATTATCTTAAGTGACCTGGTTTGTCTAGCCGGACTGACGCTGCCACCACCTCGAGCGAACATTCTTAGTCTAAGAGATATAACAGTGTTCTAAGTGTTTAAATCGACTTTTTCAACATTAGTCTCTTGTGCTTACAACATAACATAATGAAGGTGTTTCATATAATGGATGAAAAATTGGCCTTAAAGTTAGTCCTTGACAAAAAAATTGCTGAAGAAAACTGCAAGAATCACGCCTTCTACGGGCGCGTGACTAAATAGCCAAATATGGATAGATGCTGATCACTGTAGGTGTTGAGAAATGTTAAAATTATTATTGTTACGTGATAGGTATTGACTGAAAATCAAATGAGCACATTTTATCGCTAATATGTATATAAACATAAAGAATAAGAAGATTAGCACTGTCATTTTGTTGTTATATAATATTCTATTTTTTAATAATAAAAGTAAGTTCAGATCATAAGTGACAAGTGAACCGGATAAGATTAATAATGCTGATATATTTAATAACTAGCTTTTGCCCGCGACTACGCTCGCGTGGATATCGTTTTTATGGTTATCGTCTTTTCCAGATCCCTGGGAAACAGCATTTTTTCGGGATAAAAAATATTGTTTGTCGTTCTTTACCCTTTATTAAAGCCCTTTAGGAAATCGGTTTAGTATTTTTTTTGAAAGAATTACAAATAGTCAATCTATTTGTTATTCTATACTTTAGATTTTTTATATTAGTAAGGATAATCATATCTTTATTTACCTGTTTTGGTATGCGCTCAATCGCATTGAGCGAATGGGCAAGACTGGAGGAGGCCGATACCCTCAAAGGGGTTCCCGATAGGTATTAAGGAATTCATGTACTTATTTATTACCTGCTACCATTATAAAATCTAAAATAAATTAATAGTTATTTTGGTAAATTTATATAAATGAGTTATCGATTATCGTCATCATCAGAATATCAGCCGAAAAACGTCCACTGCTGGACATAGGCCTCCGCCAAGGATTTCCACGACGACCGGTCTTGCGCTGCCCGCACCCAGCGGCTTCCCGCGATCTTCACCAGGTCGTCGGTCCACCGCGTGGGAGGCGTACCTACGCCTGCCTACGCTAAGTTTTCCGGTGTGCGGTCGCCACTCGAGAACTTTACTGCCCCAACGGTCATCTGTTCTACGAGCTATGTGCCCTGCCCACTGCCACTGTCGGTTACTTTGATTCTCCTGAGGATCTCTTCATTCCTGATTCGATGGCGTAGGGAAATTCCGAGCATAGCTCGCTTCATTGCCTTTGGGTGACCGCGCATAGTAAACGACCATGTCTCAGTTCCGTAAGTCATCACTGGCAACACACTCTGGTCAAAGACCTTAGTCTTGAGACACTGCAGTATTTGGGACGTAAAGATATTGCAACGCTTCCTAAAAATTCGAAACCTATCCGGTTGCAGCAAGTGGTGAGACAGGGAACCACCGGGGACCACAGCCCTGGAAGATGTTTTTAAGCTTCAGGACTGGGGTGGACTCGGCATCAAAATCAACGGCGAGTACATAACCCACCTCCGATTTGCTGACGATATAGTGGTCATGGCTGAGGCTATGCAAGACCTAAGCACAGTGCTCGATGGCCTCAGTAAAGTCTCTCAACAAGTGGGTCTAAAATGAACATGGACAAGACGAAAATAATGTTAAATGTCCGTGTCCAACCCCTCTAAAGGTACACTACACCGGAAGTTGTTGACTAATATGTATACCTGGGACAAACAGTCCAGCTAGATAGATCCAACTTCAAGAAAGAGATTAATCGACGAATCCAACTCGGCTGGGCATTGTTCGGGAAGCTTAGCAATATCTTATCGATTATAATTATTTTAAATGCTTTGAGTTTTAATGATGAAATTGAATATAGCTTTTATTTCTAAATGATATTTTCATGTTCCCGGGAACATGAACGAGGTTTCCGAAAACAATACTTTTATAATTTAAACCATTCAGGCAAAAACATGAATTTACTTATCTAGATAAGAAATGGCTGAATGGATTTGAGTTAAAAATACGATAAATAAACATAGCTCGTAAGAACAGATGGCCGTTGGGGTAGTAAAGTTCTCGAGGGGCGACCGCGTACCGGAAGACGTAGCGTAGGGAGGCCTCCCACGTGGTGAATTGACGACGGCGGGAAGCTGCTGGATGCGGGCAGCGCAGAACCGGTCGTCGTGGAAATCCTTGAGGGATGCCTGTATCCAGCAGTGGACGTCTTTCGACTAATATGATGTGATGATGATATGATAAATAATTACTAAATGATATCGTTGAAATTAACGCTATGATAAGTCGAGGTCAAAAGCATTTATTTGCCAGAACATAGTAAGCATAAAGGAATCCTTAAATTTAAAAGTATAATATCCCACCATCAATGGCATGCAAATATACATAATACAATGTGACCTGAAAATTTTGGTGTTATAATTTATTTATTATTATAGTATACAGGTGAGTTTTTTTTAAGGGTCAGTGTGGGGAAATTCTAAACTATAAGAGATAGTGAAAAATGCTCTTGGGAACCGTGATCTCAATTTTAGAGAAAATAAAGATGGCGTTTTAGAAAATAAAAAAATCTTGATAGGTTTGGAGATATGGTTTTTTAAAAAAAACAATTTTTATATTTTGATTGTATATCACTATACGAACCAAAATATGTATTGAGACCGTAGGTCTAAAGTTGTTTAAATACTTTAAATTGAAATTTTATTGAAGATACATTTTATTATCCCATTGAAAGGATGGATAATTGAAATGAAACAAAACCAAAAATCTGCCATTTGCCTTAGTCCCACGAAACTAAATTTATCTTAAACATTGATCGAAATGTCCTCAACTTTCGCCTAAGCACAGAAGACTTCGGCGAAGCACTCCCCGAGTTGCATTTCTCAAGGAAATGTATGGTATTGTGTTAAGCTTTTGACGGACTGGATACGTGGCATAATAAGTTTACGTCATAAAAACGCTTAACAAAAGGATAAATCGAAGAAGTAATCTCAGTTTACCATTATTTGAAAAGTTAGTCTCATCGGTCCAAATAATTCGGCTCAAAAATTTGTGTTACACGGTGGATAACCTAATGACAGAATGCTGACCTCGCATGATCGCTTTGGAGAAGTTTCTGAAAAATACATTCTTGTCGACACGGTTTCTATTTATACTTTTTAAGTATCCTCATTACAGTACGCTTTGAATAGCCATTTCCGTAGCGATATCTCCCGACGAAATATCCGGAAAACTCTCGACAAAACATTTATTGCAACATCTCGACTGATAATGTAGGATTTTTTTTGCGAGTTTTCGTTAAGATTCCGTATTCATTACGATTGCCAATTTTTGGTTCCTGTTACTTAAATGATACCCTCTCAATAGAATTTGACAACGATTGAGGCATTTTACTTATTTAGTTCAAATTCACAACACAACTAATTAATTGACTAAATTATGCATTTAATAAATGACAGAAACACACAACTTGTTTCTTTTTAAGTCTGAATGTTTTTTTTTTCCTTTTTCATTTGAAAATCTGCCAGTAATTTTAGTTTCCACGTAACTATTAAAAAAAACTAAAACGTTAATTTCCACAATTTCTAGCAACTTTAGACCCTATGGTCTCCATACAATTTTTTGGTTTGTATAGTGTTATATAATCGAAATAACAAAAAATGTTTTTTCAAAAGAAGCCATATATATACCTATCAAGATTTTATATTTTTTTAAAACGTAATTTTTATTTTCTCTAAAATTGAGATCACTGTTTTTAAGAGCGTGTTTCTCTATCTATTATAGTTTAGATTTTCCCCATACTGACCCTTAAAAAAAACTCAGCCTTTTTACTAAGCGAAATGTCAATAGAGTTATAGTTTTACATAGGGGGGTATTCGACATTATTTAATATAAATTATAATATGTCCACTAAATAGCATTTCTCCTACAAAAGCACAAAAATTTATTCATTCGATATTGTAATCCATTTTTAATTTTATATTTATTAAAATCACTAATTAGTTCGTCAAAGACAATGACGTCCCAAGCTAGTAACACGAACAATTTCAGAACAAAATGTCGTTTTTGACAGTTGATAAAAAGTAACTCAAATGACTAAGTAGTCCAATACCGAATTGTACAAATTGAATTATCAATATTTTTTTTCAAATTATTTTTATATAGCCAGTGTCAATAACTTGAGATAATGTATTTTTAGTTTCAATGTCAAAGCTTTTTTAATGGTTTCTAACTAACAAGCCACGTCCAAGGAAAGGTACCCAACTGTCGGGCTCATATATATTTCTTATCATTGAATTTTTGCTAGGCCAACAAACCAAAATTTAATAATGAAAAATATAAAATTTTCGAGGGCGTTTATTTTAGGTAAATATGAGAAGCGTCGGTGGCTCAACCGGTAACGACTCGGTCCTCCTTACCAGAGGTGCCGGGTTCAAATCCGGACGGCCAATGTACCAATGAGTTTTTCGAAACTTACATACATATACTCACCGATTGCTTTAACGGTGAAGGAAAACATCGTGAGGAAACCTGCACACACCTGCGAAGAAACTCGAAGGTTGTGTGTGAAGTCGACCAACCCGCACTGGGCCCGCGTGGTCGACTAAGGCCCGATCGCCCTAATTCAGGGTAGGCTCGAGCCCCTCGGTGGGGATATATATGAGCTGATGATGATGAGTTAGAGCCGTTATAACAAAACACGTGATTATTCTTTTATCATGTTCTCAAGTTCTTAAACATATGATCAAACCAGTAATTATCTAGCAATTTGCTTGAACAAATCTCGTTACAGAAGTTAGAGGGTTTAGTCACTTTTTTGTAATTTGGAAGTTCTTTTTAATTTCTCCCAATAGATTGAATAAAGGGCAGCTAAAAAAATACGTGTCTGAAACAAATCGGAGTCGGACAGTTGGGTATCTTTCCTTGTAAGATAGTTGTGTCATCACTGATGTTTGCTGATGACTCTTCAGTGAACATGATACACCCCTGTTCTCCTTTCAAAACATTTGGCAAGTTATTTATATAGCACAGGAATAAAAGTAGGCCTAGGATACTCCCTTATGGTAATATACCACAACTATTTAACTTGAATGTAAGTCTGTAATTAATCATTAGAAAGGTTTAATGTACATGACAAGGGTCTGCTCAGCGAAGAGGCACATATTTTTTAGCAAATTGTATTTATATCATCATACCTAACTGATTAACAATTTTCTAACAACATAATAGTATTGAATATATCAGTTTCATCTAAGGGACTCAAAAATATTGTATTTACGTTTACTGGTATGTCATTTATATAAGAATTGTAAGAAATGGGGATATTTGCCATGTCAATAAAGAAATTATTAAATACCTCGGCAATAGTTGTTTCAGAATATTTAATGTCACCTACAGAAATTATGTCAAACATTCATTTTCATTTTTAAGCTAGTAAGGAGCATTGCGGACCCACGATACCCCTGGTGGTATCGTGGGTCTTTTAAAATCAAACGATACCCCTGTTCGAAATGACCGCAGTGTTGCGGTGTGGAATGCGGAAATGCATTTATCTCTTGTATGTAAATAACTAATGTATTTATAACTATAACGCATAATTAACTTATAACATAATTATTGTCCGAACAGGCATACTGCGCAATACAAACTCTTTAGTGAGATCGTCATAAATTTATCACAGCGCTCTTTTATTTTAAAGAAAAACATTATTAATTGTTTGACAATTTATGATGAAATATGTATCAACGGTAAATATTGAATTTGCACAATTGAATTGTTGAAAATTACCACAATGAACGACAGTGAAATTAAATTTATCAAAATAAATGGTGGTACTGTCCTTCTTTACGGCAAATATAGATATCATCGCCATAAAACATATACAGACGGCCCTCTCTTATGGCGGTGTTCACCGTATAAGAAAAAAAATTTGGAAATGTAGGTAGTTTTTTGGTTCTAAATTCACTTTAGCGTAGCGTAGCCCAATTGATGTTATTTTTATTTAACTCCTTTTATTTCATTAAAGGATATGAAATTTATTAAAAGTAATTAGCATGCATGTGAAAGAGATCCAGAAAATAATGAAATATTGAAGGAGAAGTGTAATTTGAGAGAAATAGTGGTTTCATCTTCTGATTAGCCTATTCAACAAATATATGAAAAGACAAAGAGGGATTTTAAAGACATAGGCATGAAGACTATAATTTGATTTTTTTTGGAAATATAAAATTCAAGAGATGATACAGCTCTTATTAATTAGTGTCGCAACACTATTTGTTGGGGGTATCGTTTGTTTTTAAAAGACCCACGACACCACCAGGGGTATCGTGGGTCCGCAATGAGTAAGGAGGTTCTTTAATTAAATTAATATTTTCGTGCGACTGACTAGTATTCTACCGACAAGTGGTATCGTCGGATTAAGTGGTAAGTAGGAAAAATGACAAATTTGTTTTCTCAATCTGTGGAGTGAAGCGCTATGTCGTCCCAAAGATGGCGATTCTTGTATCAGACTTTGTTGATGAACTTAAAGGTAAGAATAGCACGCACTCTTCATACAAAAGAGATTTTTTTTTCCATCTCTGAATATTATCCGATCATAATTATTTTTAAATAAGTTATTGACACAATAAAAACTAGTATATTTTATAGGTTTATTGTTTTTCAACACAATAAATAATTTCAAATTTATTTGTCGTTCAGTGTTTTTAATACAAAACTAATTTTGGTCATTATTTGGTTGTTTTTAATATAAACCTAGTTTTTTCTTGCGTTTATAACATATTTAAAAATCATTATGATCGGATAATATTCTGAGGTAGAAAAGGCTTTTCTCTTTTTGTATGGAGGGTGTGGTGTGCGTGCTATTCTTCCCTCCTAACAACTACTCAGCCTATTTGAATGATTGAGGTGACAATGAAAGGTATTGTAATACCTAACAATAAATTTAAAACTATTAAATTCCATAAAAATGTAGTAAGTGAACCGATTTTGATAAAATTCATATGGGTTCAACTTCGAAGTATATACTCTATCCAAATAAAAAAGAATCATTGAATTGGACTACTTTGTAAAAAGTTTTTTCCTAGATCACTGATCGATCACACATAAAAAAATATACGGGTTGACTTTAGAACTTCCTTCTTTTTTGAATCAGTTTAAAAAGGCAAAAAAATTAAAGTTTTCGTATACGTGCATAGGTAAATAGAAAAATAACAAATAATTCTGAAAAATCAAGAGTAGTGAAATTTCCTGTTGTGCACGGGTTGAAGATCGCTCAAATTGTATAGACTCAGTAGTTTTTTCAGTGTTCTTATTCTCGAAAAATGTAGTGTCACTGAATTTAAGTTGCTGTGACGGCGGCGCGGGCGGCGGCAGCGCATCTAAAGATTTTGATGGACTCGTCTCGAACGACGGCCCTTCTCGAGACGTTGACGGACGTGATTTATTTTTATGGAGTCTGTGATTTGATGACATATTTTTATTTAATTTTTCGCAGTATCTTCTATGTACTCCTCTGCTACCGTGGCAGAGCGCCATCCTCCGTGACGTTTTAAATTTGTTATATCTGCTCCCGCATTTGCGAGCAAAGTCGCAGAAATTCTGCGGAAGCTGTGGCCAGTATATTCCTCAGGGTTTATGTAGCAATATCTTTAGGAATGGACCCTATGACAAAATTCTGACGGACACATTTTCCGAGTTGGTAATTTTGGAAAAAGCGGCTGCTGTTTTGCATTGTAACACGCAGACTTATGTATTTATTCACAATTTTACAAAATTTGCCATTTATTGTGAATGTCCGGTGTATTTTATTTTTTGTGATTGGTACTTTAACCAGAAGCATATCACGATGGAAGTCTATGTCACTCATGTCGTCTCATGGCTCCAGTTACGCCAAAAATCAATATAACCTGAAAACAAACAAGTACATAAGGTTAGATAAATATTGTAATATTTTGCCTTTCACAAAGTTGTTGGATTTATAGAGCAAATTATACCGTATAAAAATTGTTGAATCAAACCTTTGTTAAATATTTATTGTCTGGCGCTTCATTTAGGTATTTCTCCACGTTCATCGGTAGTCAATACTTTTGATTTTTTCCTTAAAGAACCATCGGACTGCCGTTTCATGAAAGCTTATAATTTTAGGTAACTTTGGAGAGCTGTGTCATTCTTTGTTTTGAGTGTGCTTTTTAACATTAATAAATTGACCACAATGTACTTAGATGGTTTATATTTGCCACTTATCTTATCAGCTCATTTACGTCGCCACCGAGGGGCTCGAGCCTACCCTGAATTAGGGCGATCAGGCCTTAGTCGACCACGCGGGCCCAGTGCGGGTTGGTCGACTTCACATACAACCTTCAAGTTTATTCGCAGGTGTGTGCAGGTTTCCTCACGATGTTTTCCTTCACCGTTAAAGCAATCGGTAAGTATATGTACGTAAGTTTTTTTTTAAAAACTCATTGGTACATTGGCCGTTCAGATTTTAACCCGGTACCTCTGGTTAGATGGACCGAGTCGTTACCGGTTGAGCCACCGACTATTTATATATTTGCCACTCAATTTATGAAAATAAGCTAACAAAACATTTTCTGAGAATGGCTTGGTTTTCCTTTGTTTTTCCAAAGAATTAAATTATTGTAAGTCGCCATATCTCTAGATTTTGGGGGCAAAATCCCATCTTGCGCAGTTTTCACCTCAGATAAAATATCAGGTGGAGTTAATTCCATTTCATCACTGTATGAACTCATTATTATTAAAAAAATAATCAAATCACACAACAAATGAAAATTTTCAGAAAATGGCGCGCTTTTGCTACTGACTAACTTTTTTTTTACAACAAAACGGTAACGGGCTCGTACGCGTATACAGCCTATTCGATTTTTGACAAACAAGGATTTAAAAGAATATTAAGAATCAATCCTAAGACATTTCATTTTTCCTCGTATAAAATCTATCCGATTTATTATATGTATGAAAACAACTTGCTACTAAACTTTTTAAAAGCCGTTTGTAACGGAATGTACCAAGTTAGTCATCTTTGGCGACACTGTCCTAATAATATGCGGTCCAAGATGACCTATTTTGACTTTGCCATCAACAATAAGCTGATGGGAAGGATACTCTTTGAGGTTGACGACTTGTGAAATAACGATGGAGCGAGCTAGTTCAGTGCATTAACTAATGTAATAAAAAAGGAGAAAATCTGTGTTACATGGTCCAAAGTGGTTTTAATACAATTCCCTGCATCCCTAAGCTTCCCCCACACCGTTTACGCTCAGCCAACGAAACAGACATATATACATACACCCGAAAAACATTACCCCCCTTGAGAAAAATTTATTTGACGAACGAACTGCAAAAGTAATGATCGAGCTCATAAAAGATAGTCACGACCGCGTAAAAGAAGAATGTCTATGCAAAAAATTGAATTTTCGAATCACTATTATAGCCTCTGAATATAAGTCACGTATAACAACTGTATTTGCTCGAAAAGTGGTACTTTTATGCCAGTCAAGTGTCCGCAAAATTTATTTTACCGCACATGTGCTTTTGCTTTACCACTTCTTTTTAATTTCTAGCTCGGAGGAACAATACATTTCTAGAAAATAAAAGATATAATAACCAAAGATACAGAAACTTCTTTATGACTTGATAGGAGAATTTGAAAAGAGAGATTTTACCTCCGTGAGGTTAGTACATAACGCTAGCTGATTAGATTCTCTTTGGGTTATATGTTTGTAAAGAAAAAAATAAAAAAATGAAGCGCATACACCAAGGAATGGGTCATCTTTTACAAGGAGGTTTTAATGCTTATAATAATATTAGCCCAAGCTTGTAGTCTATATAAGATAAAAAACTTATGCATATGTACGTGTGCTGACAAAAACATGGCGTAATTTTCGTAAAACTGAATTGAGATGTTTTAGTTGTGAAAACAAATAAAATAATGAATAGTTAATATATGTTGTAGCGAAAATTAAAGAAATTGAATTAAAATACCCAGTTACGGGGTTAATACACCATACGTAAAATTTAGTAGAATCGGGCCTAACCGGAGTTTAAAGAAAAGAGTTATTTATGGGATAAAATGGAATATAATTTGGGTAAAGAAGTAATGGTAACAAAACAATTTTAAAAGGCGACGGCGGTGATGCAAATTACCCTAAAAGTACAACACAATTTTTGATTCAGTTAAATAAACATCTAGGTTATATAAAAGTTTAAATTTTGTACCGGAATAACAACGATCGTTGCTAAAAATTAAATTAAATATAAAATTAAATAGAATTTTCGGAATTAGCCTGAGGTTTAACAAATACATCCGATTTAAATTTTAAAAGGTCTACTAAAATGTTGAAAATAAAAAAATAAAGAAAAAGTCCGAAGTAAGAAAGGCAGTGGACTTCCCTTTTGGCGACTGCTTGGCTGCAGAACACTTCCAAGGGTCAAATGGTCGTGCTGCGGCGCGTCGCAAGAAGTCTCCTACAGGAGCTGGTGGAGGTAGCAACTATCTCTTAAGCAGATACCAGAAGCCCTATTTGACAAAGAACTAAGGTCACTAAAAGGCCGTACAATTCACTTAAGAAAATGGGAAACACTACTCACCATTAACAAAAAAACTGGGCTCACTTAAAGTACAACTATTTGAAATTTACTTAAATTAACTCAATTTGGTACATATCTCGGAAACAACATCTCTCGCCATCACCGCTCGTCTATTTTTCCAAGCCTTGTCAAACCCAGCCAAAAGAACCAATACTTCAATCTGAAATCTAAAAGAGTTTTTATTTTGAGACAAGAAGTATTGGTTCTTTTGGCGGGTATTGACCTTTTTTAATGTCACAATGTGTAATAAAAATATACTTATGTGTAGGTATGTATATAAACGACATTGCCGGCGCCGCGATTGATCTCAGAGCGGCCCCTTTGACGGAGTGTTTGACGCGAGTGTTTAATACTGGGATGGGACGGCGGCGGGGAACCGTTAACGGGTTGGCACACCGGAGCGGATGGGGTCGAGTCTTGCCATCTGCCCCGTTAATAAAATATTCAACATGCATATTTAAAATACATGTCAGAAATATAAACTTGAAACCATATAAATTCCGCGCTTGAATCCCTTTACGGCTAACAACTCTACAGTGAATTTATGAGCACATGCAAACGTGTTAAATTGTAGTGTGACAAAAATAATGGAAACTGGGGATAAAAACCCTTACGGAATTTGCTACATATAATACGTAAGATTTAGAGGTTCGGGCCTAAACGGAATTTTAAGAAAAATATTATGGGGTAAATTAGAATATATGTATTTTATAATTTTTCTAAAAAAGGAAGGAACAATATACTTGAAAATGATGTAATGTACATTGGATGACCGTGTTGATATAAAATAATAACCTAATATATTTTTGGACAATTTCCTGAAATAAATCTAAAGTGACAATTTTATTTGAATATAAAAAGCTTATTTTATAGAATGCCGGTAGGCAACGATCGTCGCCGTCCCTTTGGTACTTAAATAAGTTACTAAGTTCTAAAATAATTAAATTTCACTTTGGTTTGAATTACCCTATCGTTCTAAAAAAACACGTATTAGGTACAAAACATTTTTAAAATTTAAAACAAATAACTAAATCGTTAGAAACCGGAAGCAGGAAATCTTCTAGGACGGCAGAAACGTCAGAGAGTCAGAGAGTCGCTCGGGATAAAAGATAAATTAAGTATTCACTTCCCTTTTGGCAAGCAGCTGGGCGGGCAGTGGAAAGGACTGGCTGGTGGTCAACACAGCTCCATCCCAGGATCAATCCTTAGTCAGATGAACCTTCGGGGACGTCAACCTCGCAGGGGGAGTGGATGAATCCGTAGGTTTATATATAGATCTAGTTCGCAGCAGTACCAAAAATACACGCAAAGCGGTTTCCTTATTCAAATTACTTACCTACCACTGAATAAAATAGTGGGCCTCAACAAAACATTAATATAAAACCAAAAATTTAAATATACATAACAGTCAAAGAGATCACGGTCAACCTTTATTTTTCCTCTTGTCAAAAGTTGTCTTGTCAAATATTTTCAAATTAAATTTTCATAGACGAACAAAACCAAAAGAGCATTTAATCATGAAACGCAAGAAAGGAGATCGGCTTGAAGCGATACTTTGCGCTTCAGTAGGTACTTAAGTATCTGTGGTCCAAAGTACGGAGTGTCAGAGGGGTGACTGTGGCTCGGGCAAAGTATATTAAGTACTAACATACAGTTGGACGATTCCTGCCGCTCTTTAGATTCCTACCTCACCTCTCGTCACCCAGATTGATACAGATTGGTTATAGTTTTGTTCTCGAACGTATAGGATTACGCCTTGATTTTGATTGCTCCGTCATTTGTTTTTGGAAATGTCATTTCACGACCGTTGGGGTCTGGGGTGCTCGGGCGTGCTTTCGGCGATAGCAAAGATGATTATTATACCTATTATATTACGCATAGTGGGTCATCTTTGTTTCAGATCCCAGAATAAGTCATCTTTTGCGATGTAAACCAAAGACGACCTATTATTACTCTTATTAAACAGATAGACACTCGGTAAAAACCGGTAAATAATGAAACTTCATTTAGTGTATCCGACCAAAAGATCGACCCTAGCATGCCAAAAGAAAAAAATAATGTGACACGTCCACTCACCCTGTCAAACTTCCACGATTGCTCAGAATCTGTATTTCGATTTTTCATGTTTTAGCTAGTAAAAATGGTAAGATTTGCATTAATTGTTCAATAATTCGTTTGTGAAATAAATCAAGTAGTGTTACAAATGTAAGATAGGATTTTCCCTTTGTTCCTAGTGGATTGACAGTGTTGTGTCATTCTACATTTCTTGTCGGCGTTTAGAGCCTAGAATGTTGTGTTTCCCCGCTTCTAAACAGAATAATAATGGAATATTCTAATGGACATTGTTTTTTTACCAAGCCTCTGAGATTAGACATCAAGAGGAAGTTGACTGCGAGGTCAGACCGGGTGAAGTGCGTGGACCAACATCCGACCGAGCCGTGGCTGCTATGCTCGCTCTACAACGGCGACGTCAACATATGGAACTACGAGACACACTCACAGATCAAGAGATTTGAGGTAAATTTTATTTTCTATGTCTTCACCATTAAATTTTGGATTTGCAAGTTCACCACACCCTTGTGAAATTGAATGTATTTTTTGTGATAACATCAATGAACACGCCTACTGATTATTAGTCCTACTTTTGTTGTCACAGTATTATGTTATGGATAACCTAGTGACTGCTTGCATGAACATAGTTTCTATAACTGTCTTTGAGGGTGCTAAGTGTGTGAGCCGTAAGAGGCTCGCAAGAGTGGAAAAAAGTAGTCTATATGTTAATCTGGGTCCTAATCTGTCTACCTACCAAATTTTAGCCAGATACTTTTAGTAGTTTTTGCATAAAAGATTAACAAACATCTATACACACAAACTTTTACATTTATAATATTAGTATTACTCATTTGAAATAACTCGATTCATACAGTTTTGTAATATTTTGATATATAAATGGTTATGGCAGAAAATCTGTTTTAGTTGCCTAAATTTACTAAACACAGCACTTAACTCTGTCGGGTAATAATTCACTTGGGATTTTAGAGAGAGAAAGAAAGAGTGTGATAGAGAAGTTTTTTTATGATAGTTGAATAACTGTTAATATCAAAGATTTCTCACTAAATAATAAAAATCCGGTGTCTGAAATTGCCATTTCGTTATAGTAGATAATAATGATTATTCAATGCCACAAGAATGTTCATCAAATGTAAAACCCCACTATACATGCATGTCCAATGCCCAACTTGACTGATAGATGTTGGCAAAAAATTGATGGTAAAAATTTACGCCTGCCAGGCAGGTGGTTTTGAAACGCTGTGGGTTAAATGCAAGGTAATATCTAATTGATTTAAAACTCACATACTTCTTGTATTTTTTTTATATAAGTTTTATTATTATTGTTTATTTTTTTATGTTCTTTTTCACCTTTAACTTATTGGAATTGTTTATTTTAATGTTAGGTACACTTCTTTTATTTTATCTTTATAGCCCACATAAATCAGGTGTAGGGCTAAAATTTGAGAGAGAGTTAATAATGATTTAGATAACCAATCAATTTACTAATGACATCTCATGAGTTTATATGCTGTGCAATAAAAATATTTTGACATGAGTTAATTTTCAAACTTTAGCTATTTTAGGGTTCCATACTCAAAGGTAAGAGAACCCCATGCCGAACATCTGACCTTTAAAAAGTTGTCTTTTAAACAGTAATAGGTAGCCAATTAGAGATTTTACAAATTATGTGTTACTAGCTGTTTCACGCGGTTTCACCCGCGTGGACAACGTTTCTATGACTTTTCGAGGGTACGCAGTGCGCGAGCCGCAAGCGGCTCGCGAGCGAGGTAAAAAGTAGCCTATGTCTAGCCTAATCTGTCTACCTACCAAATTTCAGCCAAATCCGTTTAGTAGTTTTTGCGGGAAAGCGTAACAGACAGACAGAGTTACTTTCACATTTATAATATTAGTAGGGATTAGTAGGGATGAAGGCAGATCAACTTACAAATAATAAAAACAACATTTAAAAATTTTAGGGGGGTACCATATAAAATGTGTTTCTTTAAATGGTTTTTTTTGCTCTATTGAAAAAACGGTAATACAAGCCTCAATATATACTACAAACCCTACAATGAAACAACAAATAATAAAATCTTGCTATGTGGAGTCACACTTTGTAAGGGATCCCGAAATTAGTTTAAAAAAATGTGGCTCTCCTTTATTATTAGTTCGGAAGCCTGTGGGGTACAGGCACATGTTCAAATCTCTAGGTGGACTCATTACACCCTATTCCCATTCTGGTATGATGGTTACTGTGACACTGGTGGCATTCCCCCGAAAACCTTGAGTACCTTCTACAGGTACTCTGTTATGTGGCTGGTGTCTGGGTCGTAACCTAAAACCTGAGCCCGCTGTAGAGTACATACTTAGCCTGGTAGTGTAGGCTAATCTCCAGTTCTCCACAGTTGTAGCAGAAGCCTGTGGTCCTATCTCTTACGGACATGTGTGAATTTAGCCTACAGTGTCCTGTGACTATGCCCATGACCATTGCCAAGCTTTTCTGGCTTTTTGATAGTAATATCCAGATTTCCTGCAATTCCTTCCCTACAGGAACATCATCAATTGTCTGCAGCTATTCTTCCTACCCATACTTCCTGGGCTTCTAGCTTCATTAGCTCAGCGACTGGCTCTCCTTTATGTCTTTTCATTGAAATGAATAGGAATTGTTGTACTGGTTAATGTTTCTAAGGTTCCTTACCCCCAGAGGTGTTGTTGTACAGAAACGTCTGTGCAAGAGTCCAACTTGTACTTGGAAAATAATTAAAACATGATCTATTAAATAAAAAAATAATCATTAAAATTGGTTCACATCAGCAAAGAAATCGGGGAACTTCCTCCATTTTTACAAATACCTTAGTAATAGAATACCTCAATAATAAATTGGTCATGTAAACATATCTTTATTGTTGTAGGTATGTGATTTACCAGTGAGAGCTGCCAAGTTTGTCCCCAGGAAGAACTGGGTGATTACAGGTTCTGATGACATGCTGATACGTGTCTTTAACTACAATACCTTGGAAAGAGTGCACTCATTCGAAGCTCATTCGGATTATGTCAGATGTATTGCGATTCATCCTACACAGCCTTATATACTTACAAGTAGTGGTAAGTAAAGAAAAATCATCTCTATTCTTATTACTCATCTGCCCAAGAAGGACGGTGATGTTTTTCAGGTGTATATGTATGTTAGTTTGTTTTGCTAAGCCTGTAGGGCTGCCCTTAATCTAACCGGAGTAATACAATTATGCATTCAAAATTATTCTACTCAATGTTTTTTTTATTGAAATTTACAAGTTACATTACCTGTTACATTAAAATTCATTTAAGTTCCGCTAATGTATAATAGATAGAATTTTAGTAGCTCAACTACTTAAAAAAAATACAAACAAAATTATGCCTTAAACACCTAACCTTATGTTAAGCAACAATAAAGTCTTGAAGATTTCAAAAATATATGAATCAGGCAAGACAGACAACGGTCAGAGAATTAAGTAGATGTTGTTAGATGCATACATACATTGTCTTGTGCTACATTTTAAGTGTCAGGTTTTTGTTTCTTTTTAAAATAAATTCCTTAGGTTGATGTGTATTTTATTTACGGTTCATGTTGGTTTTTAGATGATTTACTTATAAAATTGTGGAATTGGGACCGCAACTGGGCATGTCAACAAGTGTTTGAAGGTCACACCCACTATGTGATGCAGATTGTTATAAATCCGAAGGACAACAATACATTTGCTAGTGCTAGTTTGGATACTACTGTCAAGGTGCGTTTCTTTATCTTTTTACTGTTACAGACATCTAATGGGCATTATCTTTCATTGTTATCTTCTGTGAATGCTTTCATACTATTCTCTTTAATTGCACTCATATTTCCAGGTGTGGCAGCTGGGATCATCAGTTTCCAACTTCACATTGGAGGGCCATGAGAAGGGAGTGAATTGTGTTGATTATTATCATGGTGGTGATAAGCCCTATTTAATAAGTGGTGCAGATGATCGTCTGGTCAAAATATGGGATTATCAGAACAAAACCTGCGTCCAGACATTAGAAGGTATGTTTATAAATTTATTATTCACAAAACAGGGATTTTGCCAATTTTCATGAATTGTATGTAACCTTTTCTTTCAGGCCATGTACAAAATGTATCAGCTGTATCATTTCACCCGGAGTTGCCCATTGTATTGACTGGTTCCGAAGATGGCACCATTAGAATATGGCATGCTGGCACATACAGATTGGAATCCTCCTTGAATTATGGGTTTGAGAGAGTGTGGACCATCTCTTCAATGCATGGTTCTAATAATGTGGCTATTGGGTAATATTTAAAATAAAAAGAAATAAGTGAATGTCGCATTGTCATATTTTTTCATTGGTTAAAAATAATATATATTTTTACACAGGTATGACGAAGGCACCATCATGATCAAAGTAGGCAGAGAAGAGCCAGCAATATCGATGGATGTAAATGGTGGGAAAATTATTTGGGCTAAACATTCTGAAATGCAACAAGTCAATTTGAAAGCTCTGCCTGAAGGTGAATAGAGTATGAGTGTTTTAATCAATATAAATTCAATCATATACTGGGTGTTTTTTAACAGCGTGCAAGCCGTTATGGATAGATTCCTCAAACTGAACAACTATGCCCAAAGACGCTAGACTGAATTTGCAAAATATTTTTTAGACTTTTCATACAAATCGATTAGCCCGATCGACCAACTTAGTATTTTTACTCAAATTTAGTAGGTAAGTATTCTTTGGGGATAGTGGTTCAGCTTAATGAGTTGAGCCTACCCTTAACGGCTTGCATACTATCAAGAATACCTTGTATTTTCTAAATAGAATAATGCTAGATTTTTGTGACAGGTACACAAATCAAAGATGGTGAACGAGTGCCAGTTGTAGCCAAAGATATGGGTTCTTGTGAGATCTACCCTCAGACAATAGCACACAATCCAAACGGCAGATTTGTGGTCGTCTGTGGTGATGGCGAATACATCATCTACACAGCCATGGCTCTGCGAAACAAGGCATTTGGTACTGCCCAGGAGTTTGTGTGGGCGTTTGACAGCACTGAGTATGCCACACTGGAGAATTCCAGTACTATAAAAGTGTTCAAAAACTTCAAGGAGAGGAAAAGCTTTAAACCTGAATATGGTGCTGAAGGTACTTCATTAACTTTCCACCTAGATTTCGAAAAGATAAGTCTGTTTATAATCTAAACACTTGTTTTTTTTAGGTATCTTTGGAGGCTTTATGCTCGGTGTGAAATCAATCAGTGGAATGGCTTTCTCGTTCTATGATTGGGAACATTTAGAGCTTATCAGACGGTAAGTCAGATGCCTGCTTGCAGTTTCACAATTTTGTTTTTTATTTTATTTATTTTACTGTCGATCACTTAGGATGTGATAAATTATACAAGCTCTGCTATTTTTGTTATTCACTATTGGTAAACCCTTGGCATCATCTCACCTGATGGTAAGTGATGATGATGCCGAAGATGGAAGCGGCCTTACAAAGATTCCCCAGCGCAATCTTGAAGCCGGAACACATTAATGTTGTTAGCATTGATGCTTAGCGGCAACATTTAGATAAAATGGTCGTAGTCAGCCAGGCGAGCTTAGAAAAGGCCCTTCCACCAACCAAGCCGAGTCTTACAAAGTTAGACTCTGCCAGGAATCGAACCCGCGACCTCCTGATATGAAGCTAATGGACTTTACCATCACGCCAGGGAGGGAGGTGGTTGAAAATAATAATAAATATGTCATTGTCTATTTTTTTAATTTTTGTAAATTTTATTGGTAATATTATTTTTTGGTGGTGGTTTATAACTTTTTGCTATTTAAGTATAGTATGAACAAAGACCAGAAATGTGTAAAGAATACGGTGTAGTTGTAAGATGAGTGTGTGGCCCGCAGTATCGAGATACAGCCGCGACACGTGTACTGGTCGGAGAGCGGCAACTTGGTGTGCTTGGCCGCGGACGAGAGCTACTTTGTGCTCAAGTACCACCCGGCGGTCGTGGCACGCGCGCGCGACGCCAACACCAACATCACAGAGGACGGTATTGAAGATGCCTTTGAGGCGAGTATCCACCAACCAACCTTCTTATAGACAAATGTAACATGCACAATGTAGACACAGCCAAGCTTTCAGTAGATTCAAACTATGGTGTCGTATATCAAAAGTACGAGCACTTCAGTGGCTGCAGACTAATGGTAGTCCCATGTAAATCTGGCCCGGGCCGAGAGGCTTGAGATATCTGCTTTCAAAATTCACTGTTACTCTAAATGCTTGAGAACTGTTTGTCAAAAAACGTCAACTTTTGGACCGACGTGTATAGAACGTCCAATGAAAAAAAATATATTTAAGGATCTTAAAAAAATTGCTGGAGAGATATTTAATTTTTTTATCCAATTTAAAAATTTTTCTTTATTTTTTTTTATTTATCATCTCTGGAAGATCTTTTTTTTTAATTTTCTGCTTTTTAGGGCTTTTCAATCATCTTCTATTAAAAAAAATATTTTTACCTCCAGCCTGTAACCACTGAAGTGCCATTACTTTAAGTACACCACACATGGCACTGGCAGCTCTTGGACCAAGCTGCGAATTAATTTGCTCACCATCTTTACAGTCGCACTTCTCTGTTTATATGGCTTCAAAGATAATACTGGTTGTAATACCTGATTCTACAAAACACTGGTGTGTCTCAATTAACTTGGCGATAGTAGTTATTTGCTTTATTGTCTCACATCGCGGGCGAGAAATATCTTGGTGTTGCTACTTCGGGTTTCCCGTTCCTATTTAATTTTTATTGAGTTAAGCGCCACATAATTGTTGTTCGTTCAGTAGAAATCAGTTACGCTGATAAGAAGCGTCGATAAGTTCAAAAGTTGCTGCCGACAAAAACGTACATATAGTGTGTTGTCAGTGACTACACGTAAAATACTATTCAATATGCGAAAATCACAAAGTCTAAAGATACAAAAGGATGTTTTTGTAATGGTCTTTTTACATTTATATACTATCTACATCATCATATCAGACAAAAGACGTCCAGTGCTGGACAAAGGCTCCCCCAAAGATTTCCACGACGACCGGTCCTGCGCTGCCCGCATCCAGCGGCTGCCTGCGATCTTCACCAGGTCGTCGGTCCACCGCGTGGGAGGCCTGCCTACGCCACGTCTACCGGTGCGCGGTCGCCACTCGAGGACTACTCATTACCGACAGCTCACAGAATCGCTTATATACTATATAAAAATGAATTCCTGTTTACCTCTATAAAATCACATGTGCCTTTTTATCTCAAAGTATTTTTAAACAGGTTGTCGGCGAAGTAAACGAAACAGTGAAAACTGGCCTTTGGGTTGGTGATTGTTTCATTTATACCAATTCACTGAACAGAATTAATTATTATGTTGGAGGAGAAATTGTCACCATATCACATCTTGATCACACCATGTACATTCTGGGATATGTTGCGAAGGAGAACAGGTAGAATGCTCACACCATTATATTAAAAACAGTTTTTACTCTTACTAGTAACTGTACCATAATTTATTATAATTCGTATATTTTCAGACTTTATCTAAACGACAAGGAGCTGAACGTTGTGTCGTATTCGCTCCTTCTCTCGGTTCTCGAATACCAGACAGCGGTGATGAGAGGAGATTTTGAGACTGCGGATCGTGTTTTGCCAACTATTCCCCATGACCATCGTACCAGGGTGGCTCATTTTCTTGAAAAGCAGGTTAGTTGGATCATTTGATTGCTATAGGATTATGTTAAGTGACATATTGTACCAATGTGAATTTTAATTGTTTTGTTCAGGGTTTCAAACAGCAAGCGCTGGCGGTGTCGACGGAGCCGGAGCACCAGTTTGAGCTGGCACTTTCGCTGGGCGAGTTGCAGCGTGCGCGCCAGTTGGCTGAGGAGGCGACCCGCGCGGAGGGCGCTCCCTCACGCTCGTCTGCCGCGCGCTGGTCGCGCCTGGGCGCCGCCGCCGCCACCGCCGCCGACACAGATCTCACCAAGATATGCTACCAAAACGCGCACGACTACAGCGCTCTCTTGCTCTTCGCTGCCAGTACAGGTGCATACTGAAAACTACAAGTTGGATGTGCAAACATATTCAATATTCACTTTAATTGGGACCCAAATATTTTTTCTTTTCTGTTGTTGTTTCAGGAGACAAACCATTGCTAGAGGATGTTGCGAAGATGGCAGCGGAAGAAGGGGACGATAACATTGCATTTGTGGCATACTTCACTTTGAATGACCTCGAATCGTGTCTGGATTTGCTCATCAAAAGAGACAAGCTACCAGAAGCAGCCTTCTTTTCAAGGTAAGAGACAGGGTAATGTCATCGTAATAGTATATATTTATATGTGTCTGCACTAGCGTAATGCTGACTTCGCTTCATTCGTTTTGCCAGATCATACATTCCGTCGAAGATATGCGAGGTGGTAAAGTTGTGGCGCGAGTCAGTCAGCGCCACGAATAAGAAGTCGGGCCAGTCGCTCGCTGACCCAGAGCAATACGAAAATTTGTTTCCAGAATATGTGGTTAGTTCACATAAAATTATTTTATTTCCATAGATTTTGCTTAAGAAGATAATTATAAACGTTGCATTTTTTCAGGAATCGCTAGAACTTGAGAAATTCCAAAAAGAGTTTGGCTATGAATACCATTCCCAATTAGCTAACCTTCCCGCCGACTCGAAGTTATGCAACATTGATAGAAATCTCGCTGAAGAAAAAGAGGCTGCTGAGGCACAAGGTTACAAACTAAAGCCTGGCCCGTCAAAGTAAGTTAAAAGCTTACTTATGCTCTTAATCTGGACTTGTCCCCGGTAGTGTGGGGTGGTGCCTAAATTTGTCAAAGTAACTTATAGTTAACGTTTTATATTTGCAGTGTGACCGCAGCTGATGAATTTGTGACACCTGTCCCGCAGTACGTGCAAAAGCCTAAGGAACTACTGGACAGTGTACAGCAAGCTGGGCTCTGTGACAGCACCACTGCTACTCCCCCTAAAGGTGACAAAGTAAAACGCAAGGATTCATTGGACATCATGAAAGAGCTAGAAGAGGAAATAAACGAGATGGTCCTAGACGAGACAGTCGCGAGTGCGGTTAGTAATGTTGATCGTTGGTCCACTAACCATTAAACGTAACCCCTCAGCAATAACTATAGACCCTGCACTTACTGATTCTTATCTTTTATTCTTTTCGAAGTAGCCTATTACATATTATTACTTGTAAAATATACTTTATAATTTTACCTGATGGTAAATAACATTATATTGTTCATATTATGTGTAAAGTTTTACATTAATCCTGGTTATTTTTATAAGTATAAATTATTTTATCGAGTGACTTAGTATATGTAGAATATGAAGATGCAAGTCTTTTTTATTATGAACGATGGCTGTTTTTATTAATGTTTTCTTTTTAAATTATTGTAAACGCCGAATGATATTTTTTTTGCAAAAGGTAAAGTTAAGTGAAGTTGAATGTAATGTATTTTTCATTTTTCTTTACATTTACTGATACGGAAAATAAGAAAGAAGATTTTTTTTAAAATAATAGGTAGTTGTTTGTGTTATTAACACTTGTGTTTTGGTTTATATACCTATCCCTGAAATTATGGTTAAGTAAAATAATCATCTACTTTAGTTAGCTTAATATCAGATATATCTGCTATTCGTTCTATTTTTTTTGCTCCGTTGATGAACCATGAATATCAATTATTTATATTAGGTTATTTTATATTTTTATATCTTTCCCGAAGAAACCTAAAAAATCGTAGTAATAACCGAACCAATTTATTAAAAAAATCAATACCCGACTGCATGGTATTTTGCCAAAATCATCCTATGTCATTTTCGAGATCGAGACAAATCTAACAACACCTCGAACTCCATCAACCGTTGGCTTTATAAAAAAATATATTTTGGCACCTTTTATACAAGATGGCGGCTTGCGCCTCTCCCGCCCCCATGGTCAAAAACTTAGACTTAGCATCCATAACTAAGCAACATATGCCAAAATCGTTTACACTATTTGTAGAGCAAACGTACCTACCTACATTAACAAACTCAGAAATCGATAAGGAAAAAACCAAAGATCCATGAGGGTTCCCAAGTTTGCAATGGCAAATAAAACTGTGTTTTAGTTTACTGAACAACTGTTTCCTTTACCGCCGACGTGGCGTAATGATTAGTTCATTACTTTTACATCAGGAGGTCGCGGGTTCGACTACCGGCGGTGTCCAATTTTGTAAGACTCAAATGCTCATATCTCAGAAACTATTGATCGTATGTTACTTGTTTCTTAGGAGAAAGGATATCTTTAAGATTTTCATTTTGGATGACAGTTGTCAAACTTAAAACAACTTTGCGAATCTGAGCGCAGTACTGCAGGCTAGGTTCAAGTACATCCTACACGACGTTTTCTTACCAGGTTTCCTTTCGTTCTATCTATCATAAACCTTTGAAATTTAGCACATTTACTTATTCTCTATATCTTACTCAAAACGCTCTGAAAATTTAACTCACTTACTCAGTGACTAATCATCAAAATTTGAGACACTTCCCGACCACTACAAACCTAATAGAAATAGTAGTTTCAAAATTAGTCCCTGCTGCTAATATTATTCTGCCCGCCAAAGGCCCGGTTTATTAGACCTAATGAGAAAGCCTTCACCGATCATCGGTGTCTAAAAATCAATAGGTTCTTGTTCTTGTATCAATCAAAAGTGTCTTTTTAATTGATTAATTTATTTTCTTTTATTTTTCAGGAATTGTCGGGCGATTCTGATTTATCCGACTAATATTATATCATAAGTGTATTTAGTTTTATATTACTTATTATTTTATTAAAATATGTATTTTTTAAACTGCTAATTCGTATAAGAATAAAGTATTATTATACTTCATCAATATTTTCATTCCGAATGTTTGTTCCTGCTGTATGTCGCTTGGAATGCAATTAAATTGTAAAAAATATAAATATAATGATATTCCATACATGTAAATATAGCTGTTTTTATTGAAAATAGAAAAATAATAATGGTTGATGATACTCTTCTTAGAAATCCTAATTTTTTTTCGTCCTGTACTTAATTTTTTTGTACTATTGCTATCAAATGAACTAAATGGAAGGAAAACTGCCTTTCTCTCCCGCTAGAGGTCGCATGATCGACATCTCGACTCGTACTTGTTATGTTTTAAATCTCAGCACTGAAGACGAACTAGCTAGTATCTCATCTGTGACTGAAGCACAGATGAGATACTAGTTACACTGAAGACCAATTCTTCTTATCCAATTTAACTTTCGGGCGACTAAGTGAAGAAGGTATTGTGATGGCAAAAAAATCGAAGTTCATATTTTGATGGGGATCGATTGTCTTACACTAATAGAGTCTAAAAACAAAAAGATAAAAATTGTGTATGTGTGTGTACGTCCGTCCAGTGCTCTAGTTCCCAAACTACTGGATGGATTTGGGTGCAATTTGGGTTACCGAAATATTATTTTTATATCTCTAGGCGTTTCTCTAATTTTTAGGCATTTTTTTAGGGATGCCACCATAGTGAAAAAAAAAAATATTCCAAAAAAAAGCTCTAACGAATTTGATGAAACTCGGTATGTTACTATCTGTATATAGCCTACAGTACGCGGTAGTTGGTTGTTCCAAGAAAAATCGGAATAAGGTACCTCCCATACAAATTCAGGTTGTTTTTTCATCATCATCATCATATTTGCCGAAAAACGTCTACTGCTGGACAAAGGCCTCCCCCAAGGATTTCCACGACGACCGGTCCTGCACTGCCCGCATCCATCGGCTTCCCGCGATCTTTACCAGGTCGTCGGTCCACCGCGTGGGAGGCCTGCCTACTCTACGTTTTCGATTCGCCACTCGAGAACTTAACTGCCCCAACGGCCATCTATTTTACGAGCTATGTGCCCTGCCCACTGCCACTTTAGTTCAGCGATTCTGTGAGCAATGTGGATTACTTTGGTTCTCCTGCGGATCTCCTCGTTTCTGATTGGATCACGCAGAGAAACTCCGAGCATAGCACGCTCCATTGCCCTTTGGGTGACCTTGAGCCTTCTTATGAGGCCCATAGTAAGCGACCATGTCTCAGTTCCGTAAGTCATCACTGGCAACACACACTGGTCAAAGACCTTAGTTTTGAGATTGCGAATCTTCCCGAACGCTGCCCAGCCGAGTTGGATAGGTCGTTTGATCTCTTTCTTAAAGATGGACCTACCTAGCTGGACTGTTGTTCTAGGTATACATATTCGTTAACAACTACCAGTGTAGAGTCTCCAACCTTTAGATGGAGACACGGACATTTAACATAACAAAAATTAACACTTAAAAAAAATATATTTCGCAAACCGATTCCTGGATCGAAAAATGGTTTTAGCAAACCCTCGGTTTGTTTAAAAGACCTATTCAACGATACCCCACACGATAGGGTACGAAAGCAAAAGAATATTCACCCCCTCTACATGTAGGGGAGGTACAATAAAAAAAATCACGATTTCATTGTACAACTGTCGGCGTGATTAATATGTAAGTACTAGCTTTTGCCCGCGGCTTCGCCCACGTGGACATAGCTTTTATGACTCTTTTTGAGGGTGAGTGGTGCGCGAGCCGCAATCAGCTCGCAAGCGTGGACATGAGTTTTCACCAGGTACCTCAGGAACTGTATCGGGCTATTCGGATTAGCAGTCTTTGTCACTTCCCACCCCCTCAACAAATTCTATACAAAAAATCACTTTAATCCGTTGCTCCGTTGCGACGCCACCGACGTGCGCGAGCGTAGAAAACAGTTGTCCCCAGATCCCTCGGGAACTATGTCAGGATATACTTATTAGGAAATTATATCATTTTCCACCTCATCTCTGTGCTAAAAATCACACTAATCCATTTTTTCGTTACGATTTTAAATAAAACGAACAAAGAGTATTGTTTTAGTTTCCACAGGAACTGAATCGGGCTATGATAACTTCCACAGATAAAAGGTTAACTATTTCATTCCCAGTGATACAGGCTACCTGCATACCAAATTTCATCAAGATTGGTAGAGGTGTTGTAGTGTGAATAGGTAACAAACAAACAAACACATTTTTACATTTATAATATAATAATAAAGTAAGGATTTCTAAATCTTAAATAAAATATAGAGCGTCGGTGGCAAAACGGTTAGGGCCACTACCTCCTGTCCGGAAGGCCGTGGTTCGAATCTTGCCACTTACCAATATCTATACGAATATCGATTTCATACTGGTATGTACGTTTATCCGACGCTCTTACGGTGAGAAAAACATCGTGAGGAAACCTGCACACGCCTGCGAAAAAATTTGAAGCTTATGTGTGAAGTCAATCAACCCGCAATGGGCCCGCGTGATCGTCTAAGGTCAGATCGCCCTAACTCAGGGCAGGTCGAGCCCCTTGGTGGGGACGTATATAAACTGATATGATGAAATATTATCAAAAAACTAATTCAAATCATTATAGGTATCAATCTAGTAATAAAATTTCCTAACAATATTAATATGGGTCAAATCCTCGAGTCGTATCAGCTCCAAAGGAGCCCAAGACGCACTTCTCGTTGCCGCGCTGGATGGCAATAGACAACCTTAGCAGCAGGTAGGACCTCACGTCACATCTCGTCTCTCGAAGGCGAAGGCCAATCTTCTTTGTGAAGGCAAAGGCCTGTGAGGGTTCAGCAGCCGGTTGTCTCACAGACCAGCGGCACAAAGCAGTAATTTGCCTCCAAGACCGAGTACTTATTATGCTTCTTTCTCACCGCAAATTGAGCAGCAGTTTCGTACGGGTGAGGAGCGAGGCAGAAAAAGTGGCTTCCCAAAGCAGACACGTTCCCCTCTGTCATAGAACCTGTTTAAACCTTCTAGCCTTTTGCCATCAGATCGCCTAAAGCCCGGTCGGCGGCTGCATCAAAGATGGAATATTCTATCTGGCCGAGACCAGTACCCTCCAAGTGAGGTCATTAAGGAATTGGTGACGTGGTAATCTTCACAAACACGACTGGAACTCAGTGAGTGATGGCCAATTGCATCCACCGTGGACCCGCAAATACATTGATGAGGTTCACAGATATTGATATTGCAGGCGGAGAGCAACTGCCAAACGCAAAAAGTCGCCGTCAGAAAAGTTCCCATATCTGTGCCTCCTGTTAAAAGATGCTAAACTCGATTTATGTGTTTTTATTTTTTTACACGATTGGAATCTGTAAAATAATACCTGTCTGTTCGTCTATGAAACACATCGCTACGTACCATAGTTCCAGAGTTTAAAGTAGCGTATGCTGAAAAATACATAAAAGAAATCCACTCAAAAGTATGAAATAATGTTTTAATGTTTTAATACAACTTAAGCGCGTTTTATTATCCCTGCAGTGCCATCTATTGACATTCTGCTACTATGATTATAATGTTTGGTATGTGTAGCTAATATATAGAAAAAAGTACTCTTTTGTTATTATTGTATGTATCGATAGATAATTTCCCACGGGACCTCTTTAGTTTTCTGGGATAAAGAATACCCGACTATACAATGATGATTATAACACCCCATCCCTATGTAAAGGTTTCATATTGTTACGTTGAGTCATTCTAAAGATAAAATTTTTTGCATTCCTGTAGGAACCCAAATTTTTTTGGGATTCACAATGTCCCAGTTTTAGTTCGCGATAAGGGTATCAACGTGTAAAATTTGATTGTAATAGGTCAAGCCACATTTGCGTGGTGAGCCACTCTATAAATGAATACTTTTGATTTTCCCACGGGAACTCTTGAATTTTCTGGGATAAAAAGTATCCTATATGTTAACCAGGGCTATAAGGAACCACCATACAAAATTTCATCAAAATCGGCCTGGTAGTTTTTGCGTGATGCGCGAACATACAGACAGACAGACAGACAGACAGACAGACAAGAATTCCAAAAGTTGTTGTTTTGGCCTCTGTATCGTTAGTAATGTCCACCACAGTTATTATTTTCCAAAAATATTTCATGTACAGACACGGCCCCGTTACAGTTTTATTATATTATAGATAACTTATTCAGTATTCTTTGGTACAACCATGCCAAATTACAGCTTTCTAGTATTAAAACTTTCTGAGCTTAGCCGCGGACAGACATAGCGAAACTATAAGCGTTCCTTGTTGACTTCTAAACCCTAAGAAGACTCGTATTGCATCCTAGAGGGAGCACGGTGCGCGTGCCGCTAGCGGCTCACGGGTATGATTTCCAGTGCTTGATGACAAGTCTGTGCATCGATACCTTTCATTTTTTTAGAAAAATCAAATCGGATGGATAGAACGGCCTGACGGACTCTCATTAGATTTTAAAAATTCTTTTAAGATATAGATTTAATGGAACCCGACTGCTAAAAATGTGTCGTATGTCACTTATGGGATAAATTTTAAAAGTAAATATAAAAATATTTTTCAATACAGTTGCTCGAAAAGTGGTACTTTATGTGCTAGTCAAGTGTGCGCAAAATTGATTTTACCGCACTCGTGCTTTTACTTTACCACTTTTTTTTTAAATTTCGTCTCCCAGACATTTCTAGCAAATAAAAAAAAAAATATAACCAAAGATACAGAATCTTTTTTAAGACTTGAAAGGAGAATTTTAAAGGAGATTGGTTGTAACTCCGTGAGGTTAGTACATAACGCTAGCTGATTAGATTCTCTTTGGGTTATATCTTTGTGAAGAAAGGAGAATAAATATGAATGAAGCGCATAGGTTACAGGAAGGAATAGTTCATCTTTTCCAAGGAGGTTTTAATGCTTAGGTACATTAATATTGTTCCAAGCCTTATTGCAATCAATTTATGGTCATAATAAAAAAAACATACGCATGCGTATGTGTGCTAAGCTAAATTAAATATGGCGCAATTTTAGTTAACTGAATTGTGTTGTTTTAAATACAAACAAAATTATGAATATACGTGTAATAAAAATATACTTATGTGTATGTATAAGAAAAAACAAAGTGAGATTACTCTCTGGACATTCAAAATGAGCCTAAAGTAGCGTAAAATTAACTTTGGTTGCCGAAACCTTGACAGGTATGTACCCATGTATTTTATTTTTCTGTCACGGTCGTTTTTCATTTTAACAGTTTTCTCACAACTGTATTGAAAAATGTTGTATGATACATGGGTGTTAAAGAAAATAACAAACTCGTGACGATGGTAAACCCTCGCCTGCGGCTCGGGCTCACAAATGTCACTCGTTTGTTATTGACCTTTTTAGTACCCTTGTATCTTAAATAACTATTAACATTATTCTGAAGAAACCTCGCACTTCAAAATCCATCAAGCCGTTTAGCCTACAGGCAACTACAGGTTCATCCAATGAAGCCAATATAGGAATACACCCAAATACATACTACTTACACCCCCAAAACATCCTTCTTTTGCAGTCGGGTAAAAATTCAGAGGCGGAACTTTTTCTAAAGGGTGAGTAACGTTAGCGTTCCCTTGTCCATAGGCAGACATACGAAATTTTCACAGTGTGTATTTCTTTGCCGCTTTCAACAAATAATAAATTGTATAGCCACGCTGTGCATACTTTCTCGCAAAGTCTACCATTTGTCGTAGTAGCAAAGAATAAAGCTAGGTTTATCAGACTCGATGAAAAGTTTAAAAATAAGTTTGGTTCGTATGGAAGGTACCTTACTCAGATTTTTCCTGGAATAATGAAGTACTTAGTTCAGTAGGTGATTATTCACAACGTTTTATTAAAATCGTTACAGCCATTTTTGAGAAAAAATAACAACAAATCTGGAAAATAAAGTACCCAGTGCACATGTCATTATCAAGTCCTACGTCCTTAAGTATTAAGTTTAATTAAAATCGTTAAAGCCATTTTTTAAAAAAGGAACAAATACTCAGCTTTGTATAGAAGGTACCTTATTCCGATTTTTCTTGAAACAACAGACTATCGCGTACTGAACGCCATATACAGTTATGGTAACTTACTTAGTTTCATTAAAATCGTTAGTGCCCTTTTTGAGTGGCAACCCTAAAAAAATCAAGACAGGTGAAATAAAAAAAAACACCTGGAGATATGAATATAAAACTGCCTTAACCCGAATTTCACCCAAATCCGTTCAGTAGTTTGGAAAATAGAGCACCGGACCTACGTAAACACACACACATCTTTATTTATTTTTTTTACACTATTAGTGTAAGACAATCGATCTCCATCAAAATTTCATCTTCGATTATTTTTGCAATCACAGTATCTACTTCACTCCTTCGTAGCTCGAAAGTAAAAATTTGTTTATTGCCAAAAACATGATTTTTTTGTTCGAGGGTACGGAACTCTTCGTACGAGTCCGACTCACACTTGGCCGGTTTTTTGCACGATGATGATCTACACTATCTAAGCTACACATGTTATTTTTTCTTTAACCCGTTTATTAACCGTAAGTAACGCAGAGTATTATCTTGTGGACAAAATTAGCAAATTACTTTAAGACAGTTAGCAACATGTTTCTACTAGATGTATAATAGCATTAATAATAAATTGTACAGCCACGTTATGCATACTTTAAGCCTTCACCGTCTGGTGTAGTCGAGCATACACATAGCAACAATACCTAAACACATTACGCTTACAGCAAAGAATGAAAGTAAGTAAATAAATCGGACTTGGTGAAAAAAATACTTTGGATTTGTATTAGTAGGTGTGAATCCCCATATAAAAATATCACGGGAGAAAAAAAATAAAATGGCGGCCGTATTAAAAAACTTATCAAAACCGAGTTTTTCAGCTAAAAATCTAAAACAATATGAGCTAGAGTTAATATGTAAAAGACAAAAATGTTCTACATAAATATATCTACAACTTAGTTTCTTACAGTTATAGCAGTAAAATCAACGGTTTTAGAGAAAATAACCTCACATCTTAACAAAATATCAAGAATAATTATTTTTGTGTATACATTTTTTCTGTTCTCTTTAGCATTTCTCGCTGGTTTACGAGTCGGACTGGAGCACCGTGGGCGCACCAAGGATTCGTTACCCTGCCAGCCACTACATGCAGAGAGCTAATTCATTAAGATGTGTGATGTGATGTGTCTGAGAATATTATATTATTATTATTATTATTGATGTGTCACACGCTCGCTTGCTGATGGTTCGTGGTTGAACGACTCAAAAAGAACGTTAGGAAGGGAAAACAATCATCTATCATCTTTATACATACCACCAGATAAATAGATACACTATACTGAGGTTTTTATGAAAAAAAAACTCATTTTTTTCATTTCAAAGATTCTGTATAATCTGCGGCAGATTATGCGGCAAAATATATTTTGAGCAAAAAAAGGTTGCAACAAAAAACGAATGGAATTGTGTTTAAAATAATTTAATAGAGATTGTGGATATTACATAGATAATATAATAGGAAGAAGATTGCATTTAACTAACTAGATTATTAATTAGTTTTTACAGGTTTTAAAATAAATCTGCAGCGCGTTTGTGCGTTGAAATAACCCCCCCCAACCCTCTGCACGCTTGCTTGTCTGTTGGTTCCTTACAAATAATCGCCTTTCCTGTTCGATCCCCTTTTTCAATAATGGTTGTTCTTATACGATCTCCTGGGCCAGAGAATCAAACAAATTCGAATATATTTTAATTATTGCTGTTTGACCACCTGCGGTTTATAAAAAAAAAGTGTGAGTCGGACCACTCACATAGTAGGGTTCTGTAGTCTTTTCTATAAATAATTATATTATGTTCTTTTTAACAAACGAAGTTATTTTTGCACTTGTTACAAAACATTTTGTGCTTTGGAAATTCTATGAACTCTTTACAAATACAATTGTAAACAACAATACAAATACAAATTTTCCTTTTAAATTGAATAAAGGCTCAACTATTTTCAACATTTTTCAGATTTCCTGAAATAGTGGTTTAGCTGGTAGGAGAGGCGGGGAAATGCAACTCTAAATCACCACTTTAAAACTTTACAATTAAAGTAAACGAATCATTTATTGAAGTAGTTGTTTTGAAAGACCTATTCAACAATACCTCACACGATAAAGTAAGAAAACAAAAAAAACATCACCCCACTTTACAGGCAGGGGAGGTTATTACCCTATTTTTTAGAGATTTAATTCCATAACTTCTGGGTCACAGATTTGTACAACTATACCAATTTTCAGCTTTATAGCTGTAATATTAATCTGAGAAAAACCGCTATGACATACACACAGACAGAGGGACATGGCGAAGCTGTAAGGGTTTCTAGTTTGACTACGGAACCCAAAAAAGGTAGCCAGGAAAACATGCCCATAGGTATTTCTAACTAAGCAGTCTAGTAAATTTATGAATGTAGGACATCAAACGAGAATGTTAAAAGGAAATCGAACGGGATCGAAGCTTAGTACTGCCACGAAATTGGTCCGCGCATTCAAAGTTGCTGGCGACGCGACTCTCGCACACTACAGCGGCGCAGCTGGGCGGTCGCCGCGGACCGCGCAGCAGTTGCGCACCAAAGAATTACATATAACCACTACGTACTGTTGCATACGACGACCGACTGGATTAATAAAAAAAGAGCCAAATATGTGTCGGACCACGCGCAAAATAGGGTTCCGTAGTCTTAAAAAAATAAATAGGTGTATATTTCATAAAACAAAGTTATTTTTGCAGTTGACATAGAAGATTCTGTATTAAAAAATCTTATTTTTACAAATCCAACTTCTTAAGTTGACCTACTCCTTAACTAATAAAATTTAAATTAATTATGTATTTCTTTAATATTTCCAACAATTCTTAGATTTCCTGAAATACCGGTTAAGCGGTTTGGGGATGTAACTCTAATAAAATTTCCCACTTCAAAAGATCATATTTAGTAAACGAATTATTTATCAGATAAACATTTCTTAGCAAACAATCCAAAATTTTTAAAGACCTATTCAACGGTACCCGACACGACAAGAAGGAAAATCACCCGCACTGTTCATGTAGGGGAGACACCCTAAAATGTAGGTATTTTTTTTAGATTTTATTATTTAATATAATAGGCGTCATAGATTTATGTAACCACATCTACCAAATTTTAGTTTCAAATCGATAAGTTTTACAGCTAGTGTTTGAGCAAAACGGCTGTACCGACGACGGACAGAGAGTTAGACGGACATGGCTAAGCTATGAGCGTTGACTACGTCACTACGGAACGCTATAAACAGCGCATACTACCGGAGCGCAGTTAGTGGCAGACACGTAGAGATTGCGCACGCGCAGAAGCAGCAGACTCGCGTCTCGTATGCGAATATATGCGAAGAAAAGTTACGACAATTATTGTGGTAAGTAATAAAAATAATTAAGGAGCTTTACAATTATTATTAAATAATACCTACATTTATGTATAGATATTATTAAATTAAGGAAAAAAGTAGGTATACATGCTGTGCGTAGAGCAGATACTTAAATACATTCTAACAAAAACTTACACAGGCGGCTATAAAACTTACTGTTTCTTATTTTTTGTTACGTTAATTATTTCGGAAATTTTATGTTGGGTTAAAATAATACCGTCCGTCTTCCGTTTTGCCTTGAAAAATGAATGAGCGGTACGAGCGGCATGTCGAAGGCAAACAGGATAAATAACTTAAGTTATTTCTCTTGGACGTATTCAAACGGAGAACCTTTTTGCTGTTACTTTTCAACGATAGGTAATTTTGTTTTAACCGTATTAAAAAAAAACAATTTGTTTCGTGAATAAGTAGCTACTTACCTAGTTCAAAGTGAAATACTCGTAAAGGTATCATCGACGATCACCATTGAGAATTTCAATGAGCATAATAATGAAGGTTGTTTTATCAACTTTTAAATAAGTATAGTAGTTAAGTGTTTTGGGTAGCTATATGAAATGCAACTGGCTTAACGTAATGTTAGCTTGCCTCTCTAACGTGTTAGCGTTTACGTATGGTTATGGTCACACGCATTTTTACGCAATTTTCTTAGATATCTTCTTACTTAATATAAATCATGGCCTCCATGGCAGCCAGTCTGTTAGCCTCGTCACTTAGTTAAGAAAACTTTAAATCTAACTTTACTATTCTAACTAATGTGCAATCCTCTCAAAGGACTCTGTCTACTCATGAAACTGAGTAACTCAAAAATAAATAGTTATTTGTTATGCAAGGCTGCAAAGTTGTAATTTAGCGCGAGTTATCTCTAACCTGAGCAAGCGAAGGATTCTAGGATTGAAAAATAGAATCCTGAGCGTAACGAAGTTTTCGAAGGAACGAGACGCAAATAACTTTGCTGCCGAGCGAAACACACAATAATACACCTTAACCTTAAATACACTCGATAGCAAAGAAAACGGGTCGTTAACAAAAACCTCAATAACTGTCAAAATATTGTAACTACTTTTATGATATAAAGACTGTATTATAGACAATTTTATAGTGCTTAAATAAAAATAAGTCATAAAAGTTCAAGATACTTAATAAAGTTTATTTTGATTAAAAGTAGGTTATGTAAAAATGACAATTGATTTCGAAAAATGTGCTACGGAGTCAAATGTGCAATTTTCACACATTTCTGTATTTTTTTATTATAACAGCTGTTACACGGTTTGGCATGCGTTGCACCAGATTTCAGAGCCGATGCTGAGGAACTGATTGCTGAGGATCAATTTATAAAATGATGTGTATTTTTTTTACCATTTATTGATTATGATTATGAATATTCTCCCATTGCTCTATCACTGATACTTTGAGTTCACGAAGCGTGATTGGAGGGGTATTTCGCTGCCGTAAACGTCGTCCCAGTTCATCCTAGGCATGCTCGATGGAGTTCAAGTCTGGGCTGCGTGCTTGCCACTCCATGCGTGTGATAGCGATATCATCAAGGTAGTCAAACACTTTCCGAGCTGTATGGGTACGAGCGTTATATTGCATAAAGATGGCGTTTTCGCCAATGTTTACTAAAATTCGCCAACATACTCATTTAAGATTTCATTCACGTATCTCTCTGCAGTTAAAGTTCCATTTTCCATCACCACTAGCTCGGTGCGGCTTTCGGAAGAATTGCAGCCCACACGTGTATGGAGCCTCCGCCGTGTTACACTTTCTCTTCAATGCTAGCTTGGTTACAGCGCTCTCCTGGTCTTCTGTAGACTCTTTGCCTCCCATCGTGCTTGTAAAGCATGAATCTCGACTCGTCCGAAGAAATAACTATTGACCATCAGTCATCGAGAGTCCAATTCATGTGTTCTCTAGCGTAATTCAGCTTTGTATTTCGATGCTGCCTTTCGAGTTTTGGCTCCAAGTTCCTCCTTCTCACTGTTCATGTGTTCGGATTGCTCCATCCAGCACGTAGAATGTGATTTTGACTCCAACATGTAGCACGACGGGCAGGGCATGGGTAAAACCGTTCGTGCACACAATCAACATTTATTTTTGAAGTAAAAGAGCTAAGAAACGTACACAGGAATTAAAAAGTATTTTATACATTAAATAAATATCACAGCACAAAAACATAATTTTAACTTACCTAAGATGGGTCTTAAGAATAAAGAATCAGGTTTAAATAGTAATTGAAATATGAAGTATTTAATTATTTTGATAGAGATGAAAATATTGAAATATAAAATATTGAAGGATAGCAAATAGAATGGATTTTTGAATCAAATGCCATTTAGATGACACATAGAGAGCTATGTGCCAGCACATGCGAAATAGAAGAAAAAGATCGTAAGAAAGAAGGTTAAATAACAGCCTTACCGCGTTACAAACAGCCGTTTGAAATCGATATCTCAATATTCTTGACACTAATTATTCTTGGCGCTGTCTTACACCTTGTTCGGCCTGTTCCTGGTTTGCGAATGTTGGATCCAGTCTCTTCAAATCGCTGAAGCACTCTTTGAACGGTTGATAGCGACACACCAACAGTTCTCGCTGTATAACACTGACTGCGCCCTCTGTCTTTAAAAATTGACAGAATTCTGGTACACTCTTTAGGGGTTAGTGACATGTTTTTAACTGAATTTGATTAGAATAATGAATTTCTGCACAATAAATGCCCTACATAAACGACAAAAACAAAAAAAAAATGGTTCTAAATTTGATGTGCAAATTTTGGAAATCGTCTTTATTTTTTATTTATGGTTTTAACACAATCATAAAAAAAGGTTTTACTCCTTCATTTAATTGTAATGAAATAAACTTTAATTTAGTTTTTTTTTTGAAAGGATTGCTCAAATATTTTAAAAGATCGCATTTTTAGAACAGACCCGTTTTCTTTACGACCAGTGAATACTTTGCTAAAGCTAGGAAAATTTTAGGTTCAAGTAAAACAGCTTAAATAATATAGTAAATTAGTGTTTATTTATATTGAAATTTAAAAGCTAAATCACTACAATATTATTTATTCTTGTATTTTTAGGAATTAAAATAATTTATTAAAACCAAAACGGAGTATTATAGTTAAAACATTCAAAGTTATTTAAAATAAGAGTAAAATGTAACTTATATAGTAGACTGTAATAAATAAAGAACCGAGTTTCTGAACGTACCATTGTGTGTATGTTATTTGAATAGAAAGGTTCTAATTTTAAAACTATTTCCACGCTAGCGGATAAAACGCAATTTTTTCGCTCCAAATTGGAATGATAAACACAATCTTTCCTAGTGTGTGAGGTGAAAAATAAATTCGCCAATTGCCTCCTACTTTTCATACAATCGATCAGAAAACTACATTTTGTTAAAATATTTTTTACAATAGGTATCAGTGTGGATTCTTCGGACCCACTTAATTATGACTGGCCCGAGTGACTCGCTTGCTCAGCAGTAAGCGCTCCTGGCCGGCCGAGAGTCGTGAGTGCGTTCGATTCCTACCCAGGGCAAGCATTCGTGTGACGAACAGATCTGTTTGCTCTGTGTTTGAGTGGATGTCTTGTTTAATTTAATTAACACACTTATTACATCTATAATATAATCAGCCACTATGCTTGGCGTTTGTGGAATATGAGAAAACCTTTGATTCCATCGAGACTTAGGCTGTGTTACAGTCTCTCCAGCGGTACCTACCTAATTGACTAACGATATTTCGAAATGTTGAAGTGTTTGTTCGAAATTATGCCAGTCCGCCTCCGGGCTCAGAATTCGAAATTTCTCCGCAAGGGGTGAATCTGTGAAACGTTGTATCTTCAAAACTGTTCACCGGTGTCCTGGAAGATGTTTTCAAGCTTCTGGACTGCAGTGAATTCGGCATGAATATTAACGGCAAGGTCGGCAAGTACGTCATCCCACCTTCGATTTGCTGATGATATTGTGGTGAAGGCTGGGTCCCTGGAAGACCTAGGCACAATACTCGATGGCCTCAATAGAGCCTCTCGTAGGTATAAGTAGTTAAGTAGGTATAAGTAGTTAAGTAGGTATAAGATCATCATTATATCTGCCAAAGGACGTCCACTGCTGGACATACGAGTAGGCCTTCCCCAAGGATTCAGCGAATAAAAAGTCACCCAGTATATAGTTACTTAGGTAGGTAATAAGTTCATTTTATAAGCCAAAATACGTCGGCGGCTTTCCGCAACCTTCACCAGGTCGTCGGTCCACCGAGCGGCAGACCTGCTAACGGTACGCCATGGTGTGCGGTCGCCAATCGAGAACTTTACTTCCTCAGCGGCCATCGGTTCTAAGAGCTATGTGCCCCGCCCACTGCCACTTAAGTTTAGCAATTCTGAGAGCTTTATCGGTTACTTTGGTTCTCCTACAGATCTCCTATTTTACGCAGGGAATCTCCGAGCATAGCAGGCATAAGATACAAATCGAGAAAGACATCAATAGTCGAATCCAACTCAGCTGGGCAGCGTCCGGGATATTCATGACGCAAATACTGCAGTGTCCCATTGGCGGATACAGCAAATGGACGGGTTCCATATTTTTCACTCAACTTTTCGATTGAATTCAGGTGCACTTTAACACAGCATACTCAGAACAAACAGAAATATATCCTTTACAACACAAAGCTATCTTATAGATAATCTTTCATGGATTTAACAGCGAAGATCAGTAACAGCTAACCACTCTACAGCCGTCGGAGATCAAAGTTCAGAAACCTATTATAGATTGTCCGTCTACATTCCTTTGTTTCCTTTGACTACATGTTTCCTGCGATTAAAACGCTAATACATATATTTTAGCCCCACATTACCAGTGAGTGTTGCTACAGCTGACAGGTCGGTCTCCACACTGCATGGCTGCGTACAGTTGAGTAGATGTCCCAGTTGATGTGTATAGAATTATAGACAGGTGTGCCAAAAGCGGCACAAGGCGCGTTAGTAACTTTATTTTGTAAACATTCAATGTACGTAATCACATCAGCTTATATATATGTCCCCAACTCCCCACCGAGGGGCTCGAGCCTACCCTGAATCGGCGTATGTACGTAATAAAAAATATATTTTGTTTACTTGTGATTGTAAACCTAGCTCCGTCCAAACCGTGTCAGAATGACCCCCCGATTGAAATCCAGTGTTCTGCCAACGATGACATACGCAACTGAGACATTGTCACTTACTAATGGGCTTCCTACCAAGGCTCACGGTTACCTAAAAGGCGATGGAACGTGATCAAATCGGAAACGATTACATCCGTATGAGAACCACATTACAGATCGCTAAAGTTATGTGACTGTGGGCAGGGCACATATCTCTAAGAACAGATGGCCGTTGAGGAAGTAAAGTTCTCGAGTGGAGACCGCACACCAAGGCGTATTGTTAGTAGGCCTGCCACTCGGTGGACCGACGACCTGGTGAAGGTTGCGGGAAGCCGCTGACGTATTTTGGCTGTTAAGATGAACTTATTACCTACCTACCTAAGTAACTATGTATATACAGAATGACTTTTTATTCGCTGAAAATCGGCAAATGGTAAATGCTTCGTATGAAACTGAACAACTGTCCCCGAGATACATAAGAGGCCAAAATAGACTTTCCGTAGAAAGTTTGCAAAGCGACTTGGCAATTATTAATAGGTACCTATACCTACTTAATTGGTAATTGATATGGGATTGTGCGGGTTCATTTATTGTGACACTATAAATATTCTTGAAAATCTTAATCTTTTGACATTTTATCACAATACTAGCTGTTGCCCACGGCTTCACCTGTGTAGATTCCGTTTTCTGCCGTTCCCGTGGAATTTATTAAAATCCTTTCTTAGTGGATGCCTATATACGTCATAATTGCTATCTTTATGCCAAATTTCAACCCAATCCGCTCAGCGGTTTGAGATGTGCATTGATAGATCAGTCAGTCAGCCAAGGTTTCCTTTTATGTTACAGATAAGTATATAATGAGCCGGCTTTTAGTACATATTAGGTACTTTAAATAAGCAGCTCAATCAGCGTCGTTGGTTAAAATAATCGATAAAAAAGGAATTGGAAATAAATGCACACTGCCGTATCTCAGTGGAGAGTCTATAAATTACAAACAACTATAGAAGTTAATCTAAAGACTGCAGCTGTATAGCAACTTTTTAAGTCGCGCCGATTATTAAGTTCATCCTTTTCAAGTTATAGGCCTTTGAGTTGTAGAAGATTTTTTCACACCTGTACAGTTAAGACTGCTTGTAAGTTTTATGGGTAATGGTCAATTTCTTAAAAACTTAAATGTCTGGATGTTTGCTTAATTTATTCTGTAAAATATACATAATATTTTATTACTTTAAAATTTTCCAGATATTTCGGTTGGCAGACTGTTGAGATCAGGGGGGTTTAAAAAAATATGTTTGGTCGCATTTAAAAACTACGAGCTGTAAATTAAAATAAAAAATGATACCTACATAGAACCCTTTCATAATATTTGATACATGACCACTTAATCTTCTTTTTTAATTTTGTTCCCCTATTGCAGACCGTTATTTATAAATTTCTGGAACTGCTCAGAGATAAACAGTGATCGAATTTTCGTATTTAGAAATTTTACCCAAATTTGGTTTTTGTTGATGTTATCATCATCATCATCTTCCGAGCCTTATTAATCCCAACTATTTGGGGTCGGCTTTTTGTTGATGTTATATTTCACAAAATAAGACAATGATTTGGTTCATATTCACTATTCATTTTGCACCTAAGTTAGAGGTTAAGTAAGTTAAAAAAATCAGTCAAGAGATCAAAGCTCCGTTAATACCAAAATTGGTGGTGAATATATATTTTTTAAATGGACTACGAGAGCAAATTCAAAGTATTGTACATATTATTACAGTAAGCTATCGTCTTTATTCTTTAAAATTTATTTATTCACTATGGTTTGCAAGTGGTAAAAAAATCAAAATCCACTGAATTTGAAAAAATCGATTTCAGTGCAGTTAAAAGCCAATGAATGACGGTCCACATCAAAAATTTACAAAATGAGGGAAATTAAAATTCGAAATAAAACAAAGTTAACATCAGCGCGCGTAGTGGCAACGACGCGACGACGACGTGGCGCTTCAGACAATACGAAAAATACTTTACTTACCTACCTACTTAGTGTTTACAAAGAGGCCTTGGTTCAGTGACGTAAAAAAAACGTCTTTAAGTCTTGCTTCGAAAAAACTTGACACTTGGTAAAAAATGGACACAGAGGTAAAAAAGTTCGCTCTGCTCAAGAAATTCTTTAGCGATGGAGATGGATGACTTTACCTTAAGTTTCATATAAAAAACCCCCGACAATAGTGATTATAATTGTTACATTATTTTTATTTTGATATTATTATAATTATTATCTCTCTATAACCTTTTCATAGAGACCATTCCAATGAGCCCAAACACGACAAATCTGCTGTAAGGTAGTGAGGAGTTGGGTATCCTGCAGATTTTAGGTGATTCTTGCAGAATCAGGTCAAGGTTAATGCCAGACAAGGAACAACTAAGAAAAATCAAAGCGACTTGACACTTTAATATCTAGATCTTGACGAGACCTAACATTTGTCCCTGAACGACATGAATATTTAGATAGGTTAGTGTCTTCTTTATGTTTTCCATAGACGCCATAGCATCAACCGTTGAGGACTCTTTATTATACTGTGGTTGATGTATTATTTGAAAATAACCACTTTTTGGCACCTTCAATCTAAGATGGCGGCTAACGCGCCTCCCTTCCTCGAGGTCGAAAATTTTAATGTTTAATTAACCGATACTAAAATAACATCTTCCGTCCTCTGCATCTTTTGGCAAAGTTTTTTTTGCCCCTACTGACTGGATTATAATCTAAATACCGTGTAAAATTATTTTTCATTACAGTTTCTCGAAAAGTGATACTATAAATACTAGTTTAATGTGCGCAAAATCTGTTTTACCGCACATGTGGTTTTTACGTGGCCACTTTTTTTTAATTTGTTGCTAATAAAACATTTCTAGCAAATAAAAAAAAACCAAAGATACAGTCTTCTTTATGACTTTTGAAAAGATTATTATAAAAGACATAGGTTGTTTCTCTGTGAGGATAGTACATAACGCTAGATGATTAGATTCTCTTTGGGTTATATCATTGTAAAGAAAGGAGAATAAATATGAATGTAGCGCATAGGTAACAGAAAGGAATAGGTCATCTTTTCCAAGGCGGTTTTAATGCTTACAATAATATTATCCCAAGTCTCATTGTAATCTATTTACAGTTACATTTAAAAAAATACTTACGCATACGTGCGTGGGCTTAAGCTAAATTAAATATGGCGCAATTTTCGTTAAACTGAATTGAGATGTTTTAGTTGTTAATACGAATAAAATGATGAATAGAATTATAATATACGTGTAATAAAAAATATTCTTATGTGTATGTATAGGAAAAAACAAAGTGAGATTACATCCCCGGATATTTAAAATGAGCCACATGTCGCGTAAAATGAAAATGATTGATTGCCGAAACCTTGATAGGTATTTACCCACGTATTTTGTTTTTCTGTCACGGTCGTTTTTTATTTTACCCGTTTTCTCACAACTGTATTGAAAAATGTCGTATGATATATGGAAATGACAAACTCGTGACGATGGTAAACCCTCGCCTGCGGCTCGGACCTACAAACGTCGCTCGTTTGTTATTTACCTTTTTACCACCCTTGTATCATACATAAATATTTAATAAATGCTGTATTTCCTAAATAAATAAAAAATGCGTTATTAAGAAGATTATAAAATATTGTAAAAATGTATTGTCTATACTAATATACTAATATTTAAATAAAATACAGTTCGTAAGTTTGGATGTAAGAGGTAATCTTTGAAACTACTCATCCGTTTTCAAAAGTTCGTTCACTTTCTTTAGAATAATGTAATTCTTTGGAAGAATATAAATTAGAAGACCGCGAATCCTCGATATCTACGTCGCAAGTTATGATATTATGATCATCTGTGTCCTCGCGGGCAAAGTAATGGGCGACTGCTCGTAGATTATGAAGAACAAAAAAAAGGCTCTACAGTTTAAGAAATCGTACTAAAAGAAGTAAGGCTCTTTTAGTATTACGAATCACATTTAAGTATTCGAGGTCCTTATGTTACAGTCTTCATTATCTATTCAGTATCTACCTACTTTGGTGTTGGACATTATATATCTTGAAACCTTTGACTTAATTTTTTCAATCAGACACTACCATTGGAAAAAAGATATAATAGAACAATATGTCGTGCCGATATAATAGAGTCGACCATTTCATGAAATGTTTGCCCAGATCATGAAATAGTCAATATCCGCGCCCACATCATGGTATATAGCCTGATCAATGAATCATTGAGCGTTTGATGATACGAGTATGTCAATCCACGTTTGGTGACATCATGAAAATTATCATGAAAATCTGAGATAAGCGAGTGAAGCGAGCGAGTTTTTTTTTAAACAATTTTTATTTTTACCCACGACGGAACGGAGCAGGTATATGCGTTTAGGGTGAGAGATGTTTGTTTTTTGTGTGTGCGTTTTTCAAATGTTCGTTTAGCATGATCGTGCATTTCATGATCTGACCAAACTTAGATTGACATATCATGAAACGTTGGCGTTTAATTTAAACGACATGGTCAGTTTTATTTGACGACTTCATGAAGTACAAACATAAATCGTAAATTTTATGATATCGCTACAGAGTGTAACAAAATTACTGTAGGTCCCGTTGACTGGGGATTCTACTCATCATACTGAACAACTTTTGTTCCATGAACTTGCTGAAATCGCAAAAAAATTGTTTACTCTTCATACAAATCGATCAGCTGATTCGTGCATTTTTGTATGGAGGGTCCATTTTTTTGAAGAATTGACTATGGGTTCCTTAGGGAAAGTTGTTCAGTATGATGAGTAGAACATCAATTCTGTTACACCTGTATGTGTAAACATAAGAAAAACGATGGACATGGACATACTTTGCCTTTTCGATACAGGGGGTGCGTGCCACTAAAGAAGAGACGCAACACACTACGTAAAACATTAAAAGTCAAAGTAGGAAGATGGTTTACGAAGTATAGACCAGTATCTCAAAAGAAACAAAGGATTATGCATACCTATATATTATGAATAACTATTTCATACACTCTGTATGTACCTACTTTGTCGTTTTAATGTTTTATGTGGTGTTTCAAGTCTCATCTTTAGTGGCACTTATTATAACGGCGCTGAAATCGATTTGAATTTTAGTGGTTTTTAAGGCCCCGTCTATTCGTCCATTATAGAATGTTACGAACGACGTAATTAATTATACATTTTTGGACCTCATTGCATGAAATCAACGAAATAAAAATCAACTGCCGCATGTATTAAGGTTAGGTATACCTAAGGTAACCGATACGCCTCATTTTTTTTGTTGAGGTCAAGGTTTGCCCAGCGCACCCTCGATATCCAGTATCCACGCGGGCGAAGTCACGGGCATAATCTAGTTTATACAATTAATGGATCTTAATTTTTTTGAGGGTTTGTTAGATATGTATCTCCAACACATTTTTTGAACTTTTACTTTCGAGCGACGGAGGAGTGAAAAAGGTATTGAGGTGTTGTGGTGAAAAATCGAAGTTCATGTTTTGATGGGGATCGATTGTCTTAAGAATAAAAAAAATCTCTCCCTCACTCTGTTTGTGTGTGTGTGTGTGTGTGTGTTTGTGTGTGTGTGTGTGTGTGAGAGAGAGTGTCGGCCTAGGCTCTAGCTCCTAAACAAGCTGATCGGATTTGGATGGGATATATTATTTTAATATCTTTTTCAAACCTTTTCCTTAGGTTTGTCATCTAACAATTTGTTCTACAACCTACTATGCTATGTTGTTCATTATTTCGGGAAAAAACGAAATGAGGTACCTCCCTTTACAAATCCAGGGTCTTTGTTATTTTTCTCAATAAACCGGCCAAGTGCGATTCGAACTCGCGCACGATGGATTCCGTACTATTATCTATAAAAATGACGTTATTGTATGGAAGCCCACTTAAATATTTATTTTATTATAACTTAATTATTTATTTTCAAAAAGAATAATACAACTCAATATTCTGTGAATATTTCAAGCGTCTATCTGTTGCCGTTATCAATACAGGGCAAAAACGAGCAAAAAAATCACTTTTGGTTGTATGGGAGGCCCCCTTAAATATTTGTTTCATTTTAATTTGAATATTTATTTTTAAACTTTATTTATAACTAAATATTCTGTGAATACTTCAAGCGTCCACCTGTTGCCGTTATCAATATCAAGCAATAAAATCACGTTAGTTGTATGGAGACCCCCCCTTATATTTCACTTTTTCTAATTTTTACTATTTGCTGATAGAAATACATCATCTGTAAAAAAATCACTGTCTAGCTATCACGCTTCATGAAATACAGCCTGGTGACTGACGGACGGACGGACGGACGGACAGACAGACGGACAGCGTAGTCTCAGTAATAGGGTCCCGTTTTTACCTTTTGGGTACTGAACGGAACCCTAAAAATGGCACTAACGATATTATTGAATCTTTGTGAGTACTACAACTTATACTTGATAAAACACTAGTTAGTTCATTATTCCATGAAAAATCGTAATAAGTAGCCTCCCAAATAAACCCAGAGTAATTTTACATAGAAAGTGTTTTTCGCTCGCTCTTGTAACCTTCTTCAGTGAAAGTATGACATGGCGATTACTCTGTAAGTATTTGGGATATATGTCTAAATGTGCGTATTGATATAGTGATTAATGTAGAAAATTTAAAAAGTCAAAAGCTTTTTTCTAAAATCGAGGAATACATCAAAAATGTGATATTTTTTTCTTGATTTTTGTCGTGAAAAGGTTCATAGCTTAAAAACTAATTGAAATAATTGAAAAGTTTATATATTAGAATTGAATTTATATATAATATAATGGAAAAACACCTAGAGGTGTGATGTAATGCTACATTTCAAATGCAGTTAAGATGAAATTGTTTATTAAGTAAGGGTAAATAGTGTGTTATGTGTAATGTAGTACATTATTAGAGCGCGTGGACTTTCCGCGCGACAGTTCGTAAGTATGTATGTATGCGGACTCGATTTATTTATGTAGAAAACAACTGTTTATAATTGTTTTTTTTATTGAAAACAATCACAGATCTCATGCAATATATAGCATTTATGTAGGTACCATAAAATAAACTCTGGCAAAATATGATAAATTTCGTCCTCGGCCTGGCCACCGGTAATACCATTTCACTGTATACCGATGTAAATCATTGTCTAATGCCAGATTTTATAAGACCTCTCAATTTATTAACTCTTTTTATAACAAATAATTGTTTAACTTAATCATTTTCTACACAAATAAACTCTTTTCTTTGTTACAATTTATCTTTAACCCCCGACGCAAAAAGAAGGTGTTATAATTTTCTTACCTACATATCTTCGTAAACAATATTTAAAAATAAAGAAAAATATATACGTCAATAGCATATCTCTGTACGTAAGCGTGTTTTAATGCTGATTTATGTATGCCATAGGGTGAAGGCTACACTAGAAAGTATGTACAGCGTGGCTTTACAATTTACTGTCCCTTGAACTTAATTTGTCAAATATATTTATTGGTAAGCCCATGGCATCATCTCACTTGATGGTAAGTGATAATGATGCCGCAGATGGAAGCGGGCTCACAAAGTTTCCCCGACGCAATGCGGAACTGGGTATTTTATCTTCAAACCGGAACACATCAACGCTGTTAACATTAATGTTTGGCAAAACTTACACAAGATGCTGGTAGCTAGCCAGGTAGGCTTGGAAAACGCTCTTCCACCAACCAAACCGAGTCTTATAAAATTATACTCCGCCGGGAATCGAACCCGTGAGCTCCTGATGTGAAGCTAATTGACTAACCATTATGCCACAGAGGCGGTGCCTTATAAACTTTTGCTCTATCGGTGATTTGGCATTTGATATTTAACTCGCTAAAGCGAAGTTGGTTGTCTGTCACTTCAAACATCAGCTCTTCGCTTCGCTCCTCGGTACCTAATCACCTTGCTATAACCTTGTGGTTTTGCTACACCCGGGGCAATCGACCTATCGACAAGGCAAAATGAAATAAGTATTAATAAAATTGAAGCAAATAGCGACGAGTAAAAGTGAGATTAAGCAATAAGCTGTAACGGTCCAGCCTGCAGCTCACAAAAATAAATTCAGAGGATCTTAATAATTTAAATTAATTATACATTCTGTAGGTGTAATGTAAACTTACTATGAAAAGATTTAAGTATAATCATTCAAAACAATCTTCCTTACAAAATGATCTCTTATAAAAACCTTTTTATGTAAAATATTCGCCAAGTCTCATGAGTACTTACTACCCTACCCTAAAAATGTATATGAGATCAAAGGTGGAGCCAAGTGTGGCAGTACTTTTTTAAAATCATATTTAGCAAATTGCTCCGAAGTTCTGTTTTTAACATACTTACTGAGTAAATAACAATACTTAAACTTATTGTTGCCTAGAACGTTATTTCATCTCTATTATATTTTTGCGACTTGCCAATCACAATACGTATTTGTTTGTATGTGAATTCTTTCCAACTGTCATTCATGGATGTAGGTGTATGACGACACCTACAGTTAAACTTACTATGAAAAGCTTCAAGTCAATCACAACAATCTTCCTTACAAAATAATAAATAAAATATTAAACATCCTTTTTATTTAAGGAGTAGCGTGAAAAAACTCTAGAGGATAAGTGAACATTATACCAGATTTATTATTATTGCCGCCAAATATCAATGTTGATATCATTGGTGGGTTCCGGCATGAAGATAAGATAGCCAGTTCTCCATTGCGTTGGGGACTCTCGGTAAGCCCGCTTCCATCTTCGGCAAAATCGTTACTTACCACCAGGTGAGATGTTGTCAAGGGTTTACCAATTGTTAATAAAAAAAAAATATATATTTAAAAAGATATACGGCCCCTACTGGCCGTTAAAACTACCCCAAAATTTTAATATATTTTTTTCAAATCAAAAGAACTTTAATTTACTGCACATGCATGTATAAAAAACCAGCCAAGTGCGATTCGGGGACACACAAACAGGGTTCCGCACCAAAACTTTTAACTACAACATAGCAAAACCTTTCAGTACATACGAGTACTTTGCTCTAGGTAAACATGGTTCTACTTATTCTGGACTTTCGAAATTCCATTTTTTCTGTAGGAAAGGAGGGTTTTGAGATTTTCTCATAGATTTTCCTGTAATCTATGCCTTTAACCTCATTACTGGAATTTGTATAAAGATTTTAGGCCCAGTAGTTTTGGAGATAAGGTGGGGAGGAATGGTGAATTTTGCCTATTTTCTTAAATAACTTCTAAAATATTTATTATAAAATTATAAAAAAATATATTTGAGATTCTGTTTTATTTGATACATCGCACGATACAGTTTGAAAAAATTTTTTTCTATAAAACTTCTAATTTACCCCCCAAAAGTAGCCCCCATGTTTAAAATAGATTTGTTTACGTTACACTTCCGACTTTGGATCACCGATTTACATATGTGTATCAAATTTCAGCTCAATTCGTCCACCAGTTTTGGAGCAAATTGGCTGTAATAGACAAACGGACGGACAGACAGACACTAGAGCGATCCTTTAATGGTTCCGCTTTTTACCTTTTAAGGTACGGAACCCTAAAATAACTGGGGCTGAATAAATACAATAAGTGACAGAGCTGTGTAAGCTATGCGCCCTATGCGAACAGTGCGTGCTATGTAAGGAAGCATTTAAGGCGAGGCACCGGAGGAGAAGCGAAGTAAAACTGTTTCGCTAGATCAATGGTTTAGGTGTTCACTATTAAATGACGGTTTTACAAAAATTCAGCTTTATACCTAAGGATACTGTCTAAACATAGCTCGTAAAACAGGTGGCCGTTGATGTAGCAAAGTTCTCGAGTGGCGACCGTGCATCGGAAAACGTAGCGTCGGCCTGCCTGGCCTCCCACGCTGTGAACCGACGACCTGGTGAAGATCGTGGGAAGCCGATGGATGTGGGCAGCGTAGGACCGGTCGTCGTGTAAATCCTTAAGGAAAGCCTTTGTCCAGCAGTGGACATTTTTTGGCTGATATGATGATGATGATGCCTGTCTAAAGAATGTGCCAATTTGTTGTTGTTGAAGATACATCGATCTAAGAGCCATTATCATTGAACTTTGACTATGAGAAACATTGACAAACAGACATGTTGACAATACGACATTTTGACGTAACGTATAATTTGACGGTACACTCCATTGGCCAAACGTACACTTTGACCAAACGCACCCTTGGCCGACCGCCCGATTGAATGCACTTTATTTGATCAGATTACTTGACAGGTTAAAATGAAAGTCTAAATCGAATTGTTTATTAATATTTTTTTTTAACTTTGCACATGTTTTTTAAATGGATATTACTATTGAGTATATTTAAGTACTACAGAGAACCAGCTAAATTTAATTTTTCAACTGAAGTCCTATATTTATTAAATTCATTTTTATTAACCGACTTCAAAAAAAGGAGGAGGTATCTCAATTCGACCGTATATATTTTTTTTATGTGTGTTCGCGGATAACGTTGTCGTTTATGAACCGTATTTGATGATTCTGTTTTTGTTGGAAAGGAGATATCCCAAGGGTGGTACCATGATAAGGAAACCAGGACCCAGGATCTGATGATGGCATCCCAGAGAAATCGAGGGGAAGTTTCGAAAATCGTAGTGGCGACTAGTGCGTTTGAAGTCGGTTTTTTTTGTTTAAAATTATCCCAAAACCTAAACGTTGCCCAGTGGTGTGACGACACGCCGCCGCGCCGCCTCCTGCCCCGCCACGCCAGTCGCAATCATTTCTCGCGTTCAAATGCCTTTATGAATCTGGATAATGATCCAGAATATGCCATAATGCTGAGTGGATAAATGTGACGTTCATAAAACCTCTAGTTTTATGAACGTCGAATTCAGGCAAATGATAGGTTCTGGTTCTAGGAATTTTAGGAATAATTGTTAGTATTTTTGACGGGAAACTAGGATTTTCTTATGTGGTAACCTGTAGGAAGCCCAATATGAATGGGTGGTCGGTTTTAAGTAGATCAGTATTTAATGTTTGAAGGTAAATGATAGGAATTGGTTAATAAGTGATAGGTTTTATAAGTAAAAATATTTATCATCGTAAGATTTGACTTTATATAGAATTGTAGGAAGCCATGAGAGCTCTACCCAGAGGTTAAGCTCATTTTAAGTACAAAGAGGTTGATTGCACGAGTCCAATAGTGGTGCTGTTTCAGAGATTACAATATGGGATCACTGTGGGCTGCAATCTGGTAAATTACTCTACAGGTAGAATCTTTACAATCACGTTTCTTTCATAGTACCTAGAGTCGACTTCAGTCTTAGCTACGGAATACATAATATATCTACTGCTGGAGTGCAGGAACCATCATTTGGTACCAGGCAGAGTATCGATGCTGCTCACATTGTATTTCAAGTATTACAAATAATTTTCCGTTTGACTGATGGTTTACTATCTGTCATTGTAAAGTCACTTTAGGGTGCAGTTTATGGTCGTGGAGAGTTGACTGAAGTAGTTAGCGGCTACTTCAAACTGCCTAGTACGGTTTACGTACTAATTTATAGTTTTTAGGACTTGTCCTGGTTCCACAACATATTTTATATTATATTTTATCTAAGTAGTATTTTATCTAAGTAGTAGTTGTCCGTATGGTTCCCGGCTAAGAATAGGACCATCCCATCTCTTCCAATGGGTGTCGTAAGAGGCGACTAAGGGACTTAAAACCGGAGGATGGGCAGCAGCGTCTTTCCGTGCATTGCAACACACCTGCAATCAAACTGCGATCGCCAACCCGCCTGCCAAGCGTGGCGATTACGGCAAAACCCCCCAATGAATCTCACACCCAGAAAACGGCCCCTAGTCCCCGGCAGCTCCGCTATTCCTGGCTCCGGTAGCAGTCATGGTAACGGCGGGGTAGGGGGTGCGAAGAATCCCCGGCAGATGCCAGGCTACCAAACCCAACGACCTTGGGCCCTGGCAACCTACAACACGCGCACACTGCGGACTGACGAGAAACTTGCAGAACTCGAAGAAGTATTGAGCAGGTTACGGTGGGATATCGTAGGTTTATGTGAAGTCCGAAGAGAGGGAGAGGACACCATGATCCTTAAATCCGGAAACCTGCTCTATTTCCGGGAGGGCGACCAACAGTCCCAGGGTGGTGTCGGGTTTCTCGTCCACAAGTCCCTCATTAACAATGTGGTCCAAATCGTGAGCGTTTCGACAAGGGTAGCATACCTTATACTCAGAATCACCAAACGGTATTCGATGAAGGTCATACAGGTATACGCGCCGACTACGGAACACTCCGACGACGAGGTAGAGAGTATGTACGAGGACATCTCTACAGCCTTACATAGCACCAGGACCCATTATACCGTTGTTATGGGGGACTTTAACGCGAAACTGGGCAAACGAAGCGATGGTGAGCTGAGAGTGGGGCAATTTGGATATGGAGTAAGAAATGCACGTGGCCAGATGCTGGCCGACTTTATGGAGAAGGAGAGCCTCTTTATGATGAACTCCTTCTTTAAAAAGTCAAAACAGCGGAAGTGGACATGGTTGCATCCCAATGGCGTAACAAAAAACGAGATAGACTTCATCTTGTCGACAAGGAGGCAAATATTCAATGATGTCTCCGTGATCAATTCAGTCAAAACAGGAAGTGATCACCGGATGGTCAGAGGCACATTGAATCTAAATACCAAGCTAGAAAGATGTCGACTGATGAAGTCTACGCTCCGACCAGCGCCCATCCAGCTCCAAAACCCCGAGAGCTTTCAGCTCGAGCTGCACAATCGTTTCGAATGCCTAGAAGACTGCGAGAATGTGGACGATTATAATGACAGGTTCGTGGATATTGTTCAAACGGTCGGGTCTAAGTTTTTTAAAACTCGCCGTTCAAACAGAACCAAAAAAATCTCCGACTTCACCAGCAACCTCATGGAACAAAGACGCAGACTGGTTTTGCAGTCCTCTGAAGACGCTACTCAGTATCGGCAACTAAACAGGCAGATCTCTAAGTCCCTAACTCGCGATTTACGCCAATATAATACAAATTGTATTAAAGAGGCGATTGAGCACAATAAAGGCTCAAAAGTGTTCGCGAGAGATCTGTCTGTTGGACAAAGCCAACTGACCAAGCTGAAGACTGAGGACGGCAGGACCATATCGTCTAAGACTGAGTTGCTGGAAGAAGTTGAGAAGTTCTATGGACAATTGTACACGACCACACGTTTGCCTGTCAGTGATCTGGCTGAAGACCCAAGAGCCAGACTAACCCGACACTATACCGAAGATATCCCGGACGTCAGCCTGTACGAGATTAGAATGGCTCTCAAACAGCTCAAGAACAACAAGGCACCGGGTGATGATGGAATTACGGCTGAACTTCTGAAAGCAGGTGGATCACCGGTACTAAAAGCTCTTCAGAAGTTATTTAATTCCGTTATACTCGAGGGACAAACGCCTAAGGCATGGCACAGAAGTGTGGTCGTGCTTTTCTTCAAAAAGGGCGACAACACCCTGCTGAAGAACTACAGACCCATCTCACTTCTGAGCCATGTCTACAAGCTGTTTTCGAGAGTCATTACGAATCGTCTCGCACGCAGGTTTGACGACTTCCAGCCTCCCGAACAAGCCGGTTTCCGAAAAGGCTTTAGTACCATAGACCACATACATACGCTGCGGCAGATTATACAGAAGACCGAAGAGTACAATCAGCCACTATGCTTGGCGTTTGTGGACTATGAGAAGGCCTTTGATTCAGTCGAAACCTGGGCTGTGCTACAGTCTCTCCAGCGGTGCCAAATTGACCATCGATACATCGAGGTGTTGAAGTGTCTGTATGAAAACGCCACCATGTCGGTTCGCCTCCAAGACCAGAACTCGAAACCTATCCAGTTGCAGCGAGGGGTGAGACAGGGAGACGTTATATCTCCGAAACTGTTCACCGCCGCCCTGGAAGATGTTTTTAAGCTTCTGGACTGGGGTGGACTCGGCATCAATATCAACGGCGAGTACATATCCCACCTCCGATTCGCTGATGATATCGTGGTCATGGCTGAGACTATGGAAGACCTAAGCACAATGCTCGATGGCCTCAGTAAGGTCTCTCAACAAGTGGGTCTTAAAATGAACATGGACAAGACGAAAATAATGTTAAATGTCCGTGTCGCACCCACTCCTCTAAAGGTTGGAGACTCTACACTGGAAGTTGTTGACGAATATGTATACCTGGGACAAACAGTCCAGTTAGGTAGGTCCAACTTCAAGAAAGAGATCAATCGTCGAATCCAACTCGGCTGGGCAGCGTTCGGGAAGCTTCGCAATATCTTCACGTCCCAAATACCGCAGTGTCTCAAGACTAAGGTCTTTGACCAGTGTGTGTTGCCAGTGATGACTTACGGAACTGAGACATGGTCGCTTACTATGGGCCTCATAAGAAGGCTCAAGGTCACCCAAAGGGCAATGGAGCGTGCTATGCTCGGAGTTTCTCTGCGTGATCGAATCAGAAACGAGGAGATCCGCAGGAGAACTAAAGTAACCGACATAGCTCACAGAATCGCTAAACTGAAGTGGCAGTGGGCAGGGCACATAGCTCGTAGAACAGATGGCCGATGGGGCAGTAAAGTTCTCGAGTGGCGACCGCGCACCGGAAAACGTAGCGTAGGCAGGCCTCCCACGCGGTGGACCGATGACCTGGTGAAGGTCGCGGGAAGCCGATGGATGCGGGCAGCGCAGGACCGGTCGTCGTGGAAATCCTTGGGGGAGGCCTTTGTCCAGCAGTGGACGATTTGTGGCTGATATGATGATGATGAAGTAGTAGATGTTATCCTAATTTACTCTTTTTTTACATGCTTTATATTAACTTGCCGTGTTAGTTAGTTTGGGACAAATCTTGGAAGCTAAATAATTAGAAACACTTTTCCATTGAGCTGAAATGTTACACACACGTTAAGTTTGGAGAACAATGCATGGTAGCTAAGTGACGTCATTCTAAATCTAATATGGCGGACTCCCAAAGATGACCATGTTTATGTGTTGAAAAATTTACAACGCCTTGGTTTTGTGAAAAAAACTGTAATGTTGTAAAACTGAAACTGAAATAAATAAATAAAATAAAATAAATAAAATGTTATTTTTTTATGCACCCCCATGATATGGATATCAAATGAAAGGATTTGCTGAGAAGAATACGAAATACAAAATTCTTTTCAAATTTAAGCTTGTACCTAATGGTTTTTATGTTGAAAACTAATAATAATTTTCAGTGTTATAACTATTAGTGTAAAGTTATGTTTTGTTTGTTGCAAAAGTTTTAAAAATAGCTTTTGGGACTGGAGACGTTTTTTCTCTCTTCGATAACATGATGCCGAAACGGCCAGTATACATGATCATGCCCCCCAGATCTACACGTAAGATGAAGCTCGATTTCAATATAATATGTATTACCTATGTAAACATGATGACCTGGTGAAGGTCGCGGGAAGCCGCTGGATGCGGGCAGCGCAGAACCGGTCGTCGTGGAGATCCTTGGGGGAGGCCTATGTCCAGCAGTGGACTTCCTTCGGCTGATATGATATGATGACCTATGTAAAAAGCGTCGGTGGCTCAACTAGTAACGACTCGGTCCATCTAACCAGAGGTACCGGGTTCAAATCTGGACGGCCAATGTACCAATGAGTTTTTCAAAAACTTACGTACATATCATTACCGATTGCTTTAACGGTGAAGGAAAACATCGTGAGGAAACCTGCACAGGCCTGCGAAGAAACTCGAAGGTTGTGTGTGAAGTCGACCAACCCGCACTAGGCCCGCGTGGTCGACTAAGGCCTAATCACCCTGATTCAGGGTAGGCTCGAGCCCCTCGGTGGGGACGTATATGAGCTGATATAATAATAATAAAATGTATTACCTACTACCTATTATTCTTTGTGTAATGTGTAAGTACCTACCTATAATATGACGCTTGTCTGTTCAGGTGTTCTAACACAGAGTGTAACAAAATTAGTGTAGGACCCGTTAACTTATCAAATTGAACAACTTTCCCCAAGGAACCCATAGTCAATTCTCAAAAAAAAATTTGGAACCTCCATACAAAAGTGCACAAAATTGATCGATCAGCTAATCGATTTGTAAAAAGTTATTGATGTGTAACATCTTTGCTCTCGCTTTCCTGCAATTTGTGGGAGTGATTTCGTGAAATGGGACGGAAATGTGTCCCATTGTAACAGGAAGTCGCGTTTTTTCAGGCTATAAAAGCGCGGAAAAGGCAAAAGTATCTATGACCATACAGCCTAGTCTGCCGTATCTTTGCCGTCCTTTTTTCAGGCTTTAAAAGCGCGGAAAAGGCAAAGGTATCTATGACCATACAGCCTAGTCTGCCGTATCTTTGCCGTCCTTTTATAAAGTACTAGCTGTTTCCCGCGGTTTCACCCGCGTGGACAACGTTTCTATGACTTCGAGGTTGCGCAGTGCGCGAGCCGCAAGCGGCTCGCGAGCGTGGTAAAAGTAGCCTATGTCTGAATCCAGGTCCTAATCTGTCTACCTACCAAATTTCAGCCAAATCCGTTCAGCAGTTTTTGCGGGAAAGCGTAACAGACAGACAGAGTTACTTTCACATTTATAATATTAGTAGGGATAGGGATAGGGATTTTGTCACATGTTACACATCATATGCGAGTAGTCGAGTACTGTAGGTCTCGCTCGAATTTGTTTTTTTTTTAGATTTCAGCAGTCATGGAACAAAAGTTGTTCAGTATGATGAGTAGAAGCCCCAGTTAATGGGACCTACACCAATTTTGTTACATTCTGTATGTTCACATTCGTTCACGTAGGTATGTATGTATGTATGATAAAATTATTTATTTTAATTATTTTTTAATAAATCAAAGGAAAATTGAATTTCATTCTCTGGCAAATGGAATTTGAAATTTTTCCGTTCACGATTTTGGCCTAATTTTTAGCAGGTTTCCGCACGAAATGAATGAAAGCGTTTAATTTTTAAGATGCATCTAAATATTCTGATCGGTTATACTTATGTGGCTGTCCCCAGTCCACACAAGCGGTCCTGTGAGTACGTACGATCTGCCCAGACACCTACCTCTAATTCATTTACCTTACAGATTTGTCTGGTTGTTATAGTAGATAAGGTATAAAATATAGATATGTGCTGCAGACTCTTCTAAAACACAATTTTAAACTTTGATCGTTATTGCCGTCTATTTGTTATGGCAGTGCCATATATATAAGTAATATGTTTTACCAGTTAAAGAAGCCAGTTAAAAAAGTAAAGGGTCAGACGTACCAGTCTCAGGACTGTGAGTTCGAATGCGTGAGTGTTGCTGTTGACCTAATAAACTGGCGTTCAGAGGTGGAAAATAGCAGTGTTGCTTTCTAGTTATTTGGCGGCAGGCCAGTGCAGTGCGGGTACAGTTAAGATGCTTCGGTTCGAGTTCATAATAGTTCAGAGAATTTCTTTTTTTTTTATAATAGGTACTATAAATCTGAAGGTGTGTTTGTATGTTTTCCTTTTTTTCATCTTGCTACGGGGCAAGGGAACAACGTGATTTTTTGTACAGAAATAGTTAACAAGGTGGGAAGTCACCGACTGACATGGTTTGGCCACGTACGCAGAAAATAAAAGAAGCACGTGACACGAAGAGTGATGGACTTGTGGGTAGAGTGATATAAAAAGAGGTGAAAACGAAAGAGGCAATATTTTGATGGAGTTAAAAAGGACATGGAACAATGTGGAGAACGCATCGAGACCAGAATCGAGACAAAAAACATTTAGAGCCGACTCCAAAATGATTGGGAATAAGGCTAAGGAGACGACAATGAGTTGACACGGTAGGAAGTTACATAGGCTACTTTTTATCCTGTGAAATAGATCAAATATTTTGTTACAGTTCCTAGGCGGACTTCTTCTTTTTACGTGTCGACATTTTGAAAAAACTTTGGTCCAATGTGTTCCCACAGCGATGGCTTTTTGGTTTGGTTTTGTCTCGGGGGTAGTTTCGCTGTGAGTGGGATTTGGAAGTCTGCTACGGATAGGTTATCGCCCACAGTTCTACTCTGGTTTTCCACGATTTTTTAGGCTATTGTATAGCTTTTATCGCGGGCTTTGAGGGGACCGAATCAAGAAATTTCGTAACGAAAAAAACCTGACACCCCAAAAAATATATATATTTAGTTCTAAAAAACTTACAGTGCCATCTATCTATCCATCATGATGATGGTGATGGTGGTGGTGATGGTGGTCGTGATGGTGGTGGTGATGGTGGTGGTAATAATGGTCGTGATGGTGGTCGTGATGGTGATCGCGATGGTGGTCGCGATGGTGGCCGCGATGGTGGTCGCTATGTTGGTCGCGATGGTGATCGCGATGGTGGTCGCGATGGTGTTCGCGATCTATAATAATTTATCTGTTTGTGTGTCGTTCCGGGTGGAATCTTGTAATTGATTCTTTAAATATTTTCTGTTATCAGATCATGCTGAAATTTTGCACACAGCCTCAGTTCTAATGATAACACAATATTCATTATCATCCACAAAAGGCGGATACCTGTTTCTTTAGAACCCCCTCGACGTGGGTAGGTATCAAAGGGAAGGGTATGGTGAGCAGAAAACAAAAAGACTTCAAACTTGATTCAAACCCATGTACAAAATAAAATGAAGAAGAAGAATTTTTAAAACATAATCAAAAGAACTACGATTTTATGTGCCTTTAAAAAATAAAATAACCCTCCGGGGGTCTTGATGACCCAAGAGAACATACATACATAAAACACATATCACCACCACCACATACATGCTTACAGGCGAACTTAAATAACGTGGGGCGCATGAACCATTAGGTTCATTAGAATGAGCATGAAAGCTTAGGATCTAACACTCCGCCCCTATTTGGTACGCATGTGCCCGCGCCACAGAAATCGGAATAATATTGGCACGCCCGCGCGCTTTACTTAAGTACATAGAACACACACAAAGATAAATGTCGCAATAGAAAAGTAAAAATTTAAAAATAAATTAAATGTCAACTTAAATTAGATACAATCTATAAGTCATTTTAATGGTAATTTTTTGTACATTTACGGAATAAAATTCATTATCCAACAAGAAGTTATTTATTTGGAGCGTAAACGTTTCGTCATTGTTTTCATCTTTGAGGACATTTCCATAACATGCGTCTCAAATGAAAGGAAATGATGTAGGTATAGGTTTATTTTGTAGCACTTAACAATGTTCTTTTTACAAATCCACAACATTTACTTATTTTAACTTAAAGTTTACGAGTTACTTTATTTTTGCAGGTACTATGAAGAAGGAAATAGTGAACGTCAACATTACTCATTTGTGTGGAAACACTGCGTCAACAGATCAAGATGGAACGTGAGTAAATTATGCAGTAGGTATATATTTATTTTCCGGATTAGGCTCAAATTTTTTTGACGGACAGAACACAGTCGGTAGTAAGGCCTGCGACTGAATATGGACGGGGTTTAATTATGGTAGCAGGCACACTGAGCCGATACGAACTACATTTTAGTTCAAGTACAGTAGACGCGGGATGGCAGTTGGGGCAGTAAATTCTCGAGTGGCGATCGCGCACCAGAAAATGTAGCATAGACAGGCCTCCCACTCGGTGGACTGACGACCTGGTAAAGTTTGCGGGAAGCCACTGTAGGTCGTTGAGAATATCTTTGGGAAGGCCTTTCTTCATCAGTGGATTTCCTTTGGCTGATGAATGATATGATGATGATGACAGTACACGCAAACGACAGCTAACTTTAGTCTACAGCAAGGTAAAGTAATAATTGAAAACGCTAAACACGTTAAAAAACCGACTTCCTTCGCAACAATTTAGTTCATTTTTGCATTATTATTTTTGGTTTTTGTTAATTTTCTAATAAAGTACTACACCGATTTTGATAAAATTTATATGGGGCTACACGGGAAGCACTAGCTTTCAAATAAAAAAAGAATCATAAAAATCGGTTCACCCAGTCCAAAGTTATGAGGTCCTCCTTTTTGGAAGTCGCTTGAAAAAAAGCGTCGGTGGCTCAACCGGTAACGACTCGGTCCTTCTAACCAGAGGTACCGGGTTTAAATCCGGACGGCCAATGTACCAATGAGTTTTTCGATGAGACTTACCGATTGCTTTAACGGTGAAGGAACACATCGTGAGAAAACCTGCACACGCCTGCTAAGAAACTCGAAGGTTGTGTGTGAATAGTCGACCATCCCGCACTGGGCCCGCGTGGTCGACTAAGGCCTGATCGCCCTGATACAGGGAGGCTCCAGGCCCTTGGTAGGGACGTACATGAGCTGATATGATGGAGGTAAAGTAACCGACATAGCTCACAGAATCGCTAAACTGAAGTGGCAGTGAGCTGGGCACATCATATAGAATAGCTTCATAGGGCATAGCTCGTATAGAACAGATGGCCGTTGGGGTATTAAAGTTCTCGAGTGGTGACCTTGCAGTGGAAACGTAGCGTAGGAAGGCGCGGGTGGACCGACGACCTGGTGAAGATCGCGGGAAGCCACTGGATGCGGGCAGCGCGGGACCAGTCGTCGTGGAAATCCTTAATTGGGGGAAGCCTTTGTCCAACAGATGTCGTATAGGTAATATACGAGTACCACTATAAGATAGAGACGACGAGAGACAATAAGATTGTATGATGGGTGATAGATTGACAGAATCTTAATGCGACACGGACGGCTGGGTAGTTCCGGTTCGAAGGCCTCTACGAAACGTAAATCACCGCTCTTATTTGACAATTATGACAACTACTTAAATAATTGAGCACAATATTGAGTACCTGTGTGAATAACGGAACCTTTTTAATAGGTAAGTACCAGAGAAAAAAATAAGAGTTTACAAACAAAGCAAACCTAACAAAGAGTCTATGTAGTCCTCTATGTTACTATCGACAAAATTTCAAAATAGGCGTAGGTAGGCCGCAGCAATGTTTTGAAATATAAAATTGTTACGACAGCTTGCTGTGTAAGGTTTTCCCTGCATTTAAGGATTTGAGTCATTTAACCTGACCTTTTACATACACGGCGTGCGGCGGTCGGCGGCAGAGAACGAGACGATCGGTAGCATACGTACTCAGGCGCCGATTTAGGCATGACACTCTAACATATCTATCGAATATTTTCATTTTTGTTTCTTTAGAAAATGCAAACAGCTACCTTATTTAGTGGTTATTTCTTAAACTTTATATCCTATTCAAAACTTTGTAAAATTATCTGAAAGGCTATTTCAAACTTTGTTTAGTACGTTATAGTAAGTCGCTGTATTTTTAAAGAACCTAATAAAATTTACAAGTACCTAGCTACGAGTACAAAGTAACACAAATAATCAGATAGACTTACTCGTATGTTACAAGTAAATCACAAACTGGCCACAAAGTCACAGCTAATTGTCGAATAAGGCAGCCAAAGTCACCAAAACTATTACTAGGTAAGTATAGGTATAAGTAGTAGGTATAGGCGGATTATAACTGCGATGGTATAGACTATAGTGTAATAAAGAGATATCTTGAAAGTTCCAAATTAACTGAAGACGACGTCCAGGATGCCAAGTGCGAGTCGGACTAGCATTCCGAGGGTTCCGTAACACCATACCTTTCCATACAACTACAATATATATAGTATATAATGACAATTATACCTATTCAAATTATAAACAAAAGACATCAACGCGAAGTACAAAAATATGCTTTTTTGTCATTCAGTTCGGACTCCTTAGCGCGAGTTTTTAAATTATTTTTATTAATTAATTTATTTGGATTAATTATTATGACCTACCATCGTGGGAAATTTAAATTCCATACTTTTAGTGGTTGCCGTGTAAACTAAGATATTGGTCAAAATATCTACGAATTTGAGGTTTGTCGATGTCTCATTTCGTTCAATATTTAGTCTTAGTTTGAACTAGACACCACGTAGTAAGATGAAATCAGTCAAGAGCTTGAGCATTGTTCTACGTCAAAATTGGTGCTGAAAATCACTGTTTTAACATTGAAGATGGTTTTTTTCGCGCTCCATTAGGGGTACCTTACCTTTTTTTGCGAAAGTGTTACGTGGCGATTACTCTGAAAGTATTTTGGGGTATCGTAATTATCTAAGCTTCAAAATGTGAATACTGGCAAGGGTTTTAATGAAGGATTTAAAGTCATAAGCCGTTTTAAAAAATCCAAAAAAACAGAAAAATGTGGAATTTTTTTCGATTTTGTCATGAAAAGGCCCATATCATAATTTATTAAAAATAAAAGAAAAAAATTAAAAACACTTAGAAGTGTGCATTAAAATGAAATTGGTTGATAAATAAAGGTTGTACAATTATGTACAGTGCGCGGACGTTCGGCGCCGCATTTCGTAAGTATGCATGCGGCCTCGATTTATTTATTTACAAAATGACTGATCATAATTGGTTTTTAAATTAAAGAAGACATTGAGAAAAAACAAAAATTTGCCCGAGTTCATTTTTAATGTTGTCACGAATTAATTATGCATGAGAATTGCGTTTTTTTTTCAATCCGACCACAAATACTACGAAGTGGATTTTAGATAATTTTACGCTACTTATTACTTATCATATCGCCTTTTTCTATAATAAGTAAATTATTTATTTATTTACGTTAAACAACCACTTTGGTTTTTTTATTATTTCTGATGCAATGCGCCATCATAATAAGACTTATGTAAGTACGTGAAAATTTCAACCAGCTACCTGTTATGGTTTAAAGGACGAACGAAGGAAAGGCGTAGACTTAGTAAAAGGGTCTCGTTGGCACCCTTTAAATAAGGTACCGTAAAGACCATGTATGCGCGCGTGAAACCGCTGCTAAAAGCTAGGTTAATATTGTATTTAATTAGCAAATAAATATTTTGAAATTTTGCCACACTCCATATTTTTTTTATTCATAGTGCGCCTGGCTAGCTATACCACCATCTTAACTAAATCTTGCCGCCAAACATCAGTGTAAACAGCATTGATGTGTTCCGGCTTGAAGATAAGATAGCCAGATCCCCATTGCGTTGGGGAATCTTGGTAAGCCCGCTTCCATCTTCGGCATCATCGTCACTTACCATTAGGTGAGATGATGCCATCAAGGGCTTATCGATTGTGGATTTAAAAAAATAATTCAAAACATTGTCATCGTTATGTTTTACCATAATATATTACTAATTAGGAGCACTTTAGGTGGGAACGGCAAGATTTCTTGTCTTTACGACTGACAAGCCCTGTTCGTCGACAATGCCAGGTTATTACACAATAGGCTCCCATGCTCTGGCGAGTTGAATGAATGCCCATACTATTCGTGTATAAGTTGCGTTATTGAAACGTTACTTTGGAGGATTCTGTAACATACCTACACACTTTCACTTTCGTCATCGGATTCCCCCAAATCAGTTGAGAAGCAGAATCAGTCGAGTTCAAACCTTCATACTCACTAGTCGGTTGGGACTTGCCATTTATTAACTGCAAATCAAATTCACTAATATGGTAAGTTAACTTGCCAAATAAGTAAGGACTTAAATGTTGCATATGTTGATTTAAAACTGTTAGTTATGTTATCGTCACTTCACCATTTTCAGAAAACAACTGCAATTCTCCTTATGCTGCACTGTTTGTTTGTCTTCGTGTCTTCAGAAGAAGCACACTCCAAAGATTTGAAAGACAGCGAAGAGCTAGAAAGAAAACATCGAAAACGCAAGAAGGGGCAGAATGCAGGACCGTGTGGATACGGCGGCGGAGCCGGTGCCGGCGGTGGCCATCACGGTCACGGCAAGACCTTTGGTTTCGGAGAGAAATTATTCGGACTACATGACTACACTTACGTGTCAGCACCAGTAATGAACTATTTCTTCGGATGCGGAGTGGCTGCACTGCCAGTGGTGGCACCTATCGCGCCCGTTGCGCCCGTTGCACCAGCCGTGCCCCTGCATCCGTATCCGTACCCTGTCAACATCGGAGTCAGCCAGAGTCAAAGCAACCTTGGACATGGAGGAGGATTCGGTGGTCACGGAGGTTTTGGACGCCCCGGTCGTCCAGGCTACTCCGGAGGATACAATCCTGGCTTCAATCAGCAGCCATTTTATCAGCCTGATTACAATAATTACAACAATAATTACAACCAAGGTGCTTACCAGAGGCCTTATTACAATAATAGGCCTTTTCAAAATGTGGTATCTGCGGCAGCGTCAGGACTGGGTACTGCTTTGGCTGATTATATAACGACTCGACCTAGAAAAACATACAAGCAAATCAATAAACAAGTGAATCAAGTTTTCAAACCATTCTTTAAGTTGTTTTGAAGCCCTCGTTGTTTTCTAATAAATAGTGATGTGCATCTACAGACTGGATCAAGATTGTGTAACAGAATTGGTGTCGCACCCGTGAACTTAGCCTTCTACTTATTAAACTGAACAAATTTCTCCAAGAGACAATTCAATTCGCAAAAAAAATTCGGCCTCATATTCGGATTCGGACTCAATACATGTTCATGTTCAACGGCTGATTGACTATGTAAACCATGTTTGTATGGAAACTATTTTTTTCAAGTTGTTTAGTAAGATGAGTAGAAGCCCCTGCTTTGTTAACCCTGCACTTATAGGCAGATATACTTAGTGCACCCATCGATCCACGAGGCTATTTTGAATAAAATTCTTATAAATCAAATAGCAATAATATAAATAATAATCATATACATAAGTACGGGTGGCCCAAACAGTGACGACAAAAAAAACAAAATTAGATTCCTCATATCCAGGGCACTCTAAATATACGCCATGTTATATATTTCATTTGATTTTCGAGTTTGTTTTGTTGTTTGTTAATTTTTCAATGTTTTTGAGAATTTTCGACTTGATCGGCTTAAACAATTAATACAATGACTATCAATTACTTTGTACATTACATCAATTATATTGTAAGTACATTAACGTGCAACAGAACATGTTGTTTATTAAAATTTTCATTTTCAGTTTCATAATTTTTGGTGAGTTTTTCTTGGAAGACTAATTCAGCGAATACCCCATTAGGAACCAATTTTTTGTGTGTTTGGTACTCCAAAACACTTAAAAAACTAAAGACTTACGAAGTTTTTAAAATTAGCTTTGAACCTATGCAACATCCTTTTTGTATTAAAAAAAATTTAAGTTGCAAATTTCTGCACGTTTGAGCTACTAGACAAAGAAATTCTTACTTTCGATCCCTTTTTCAGTAACTTGCATGAATGTTAGGTAGTTGATCATTTTGTGTATGACATTCAAGACACACGTTACAAATATCAATAACAGGAAATACTTGGGAAAAGAGATATGAATTTTTAAACCCATCTGCCAGAAAGCTAAACAAAATATATTAAAAAAACTCGAAAATGGATGAATGGGATATTTTTTTAATTTTCGAAGTCACAGATTGGACCATTCTGTTTATAATATCAATTGTACCTTACGACAAGAGAGACCTATACACTCATTAAAACAAAATAAATTGAACTTACATTAGAGCTTTACTTCAACGACTCTGCATGATTATTTATTATAAAATTAGGCAGATAACTTTATAGGCAAATAAAACAATAGTTTCTTTCAACTTTATTCTTCTTCTTTCCTTTGTCATGCGGCGTCAAACTGGGGTGGTGTAATTATAAATAATAACACAAATAGTCGTAGTACTAACTTTTCTATATTACTATCTCGTAAAATATCTCAGTAACGTGACGCTTTAGTTCTAGATGTGGAATATTTTCGTTTTGTAATAAATATATCCTATTTCGTTTTATATTTGCCTATACAAGTTATACATTATATTAGGTGTCTCTAGGGTTGCCAACCGTACTCTAAAATAGAGTATTGTACTCTATTTCATGTAGGTGTACTTTGTCATCTATAACATTAATAGAGTACGCTAAAATACTCTTTTTTACATAAACTGACTTTTGGCACAAAATTTTGAATGCCATACAAGTCCAATTAATATTAATTACAAAAAAATGTATTTATTTTTACTGAATTTAACATACTTGTACCCAAAGCCATAAAACTGAATGTGAATTGGCGAGAACAGAGGAACAGGGCTAAATTGAAATTGATAAAAAAGGAACTCCTAATCTATATAAATATAATATAATTAGGATGTTTGGAGTCTTATAATTCTTTTAAAAACAATAAAAATTGTTAAGTACTGCAAAAAGCACTAAAATACATTTTAAAATTTGATTAAGTGGTACTCTTTTTTATTAATCTGTACTCTTTATTTACACTCTCTGAAATCAGAAATACTCTACTTCTTTTAGAAAAAGTTGGCAACCCTAGGTGTCTCTCTTGTCGTGAGGCACAATTAACCGGTAGGTAATCATTAGGTAAGTAAGTGATTTATTTTAATATTAAGATAATACACCTATATTATAAATTCTGAAATAATTCGTTTATTATGGTTTGAAGCATTTATGATAAATATATTTTTAAAACACCCATCTCATTGTTTGATTAAGTTACCTATTGAAATTTAATGATTCGCACAAAAAGTTTTTATTGGAAATATCTAATTGAGATAAAAAAACGAGCTAATTAGTTATTTAATTGTTGGAAACAATTAAATAACTAATATAGCACATATTATATGACTATACTAGCTTTTGCCCGCGGTTTCGCCCACGTGGATATTGTTTTTATTTCTGTATAGCTGATGGCAGCGACCTCGGGACATGGTTCTCTTGGTTGACACTTATTTTTAACTAGCATTTGCCCGCGGCTTCGCCCGCGTAGACATCGTTTCTATGACTGTTTTTGAGGGTGAGTGTTGCGCGAGCCGCATTGCGGCTCACGAGCGTCGATATGAACTTTCTCTAGATCCTTCAGGAACTATATCGGGCTATTTTGATTAGCAGTCTATGTCACTTCCCACCCCCTCAACCGACTCTATACAAAAAAATCACTTCAATCTGTTGCTCCGTTACGATGCCGACGTGTGCGAGCGTGGAAATGAGATTTCCCCAGATCACTCGGGAGCTACGTCAGGATATGCTTATTAGTAAATTACGTCATTTCCCATCCTCTCAACCATCTTTGTTCTAAAAATCACAACAATACATTGTTCCTTGGCAATGTTATAGATATTAACGAAAAAAAAGAGTGTTTTTGCAGTTCTCTCGGGAACTGCATCGGACTACGCTATTTTCACGGCATAAAAAGCCTATCTCCTACCCCGTGACACTGGCTACCTGCATGCCAAATTTCATCAAGATTGGTCAAGGCGTTGAAGCGTGAAAAGGTTACAAACAAACAAACACATTTTCACATTTATAATATTACTAGCTTTTGCCCGCGGCTTCGCCCGCGTGGACATCGTTTTTGTGACTGACATAGAGGGTGCGCGGTGCGCGAGCCGGAAGCGGCTCGCGAGCGTGGACATGAATTTTCTCCAGATCCCTCGGGAACTATGTCAGGATATGCTTATTAGTAAATCGTGTCATTTCCCACCCCCTTAACCATCTCGGTGCAAAAAATCACACAATCCATTGTTCCGTTGCGATGTTAAAGTAATTAACCAAAAAAGAGTATATTTTTAGTTCCCTCGAGAATTGCATCGGGCTATGCTATTTTCACGGGATAAAAAGTAGCCTATGTCCTTCCTTGTGACACAGGCTACCTGCATGCCAAATTTCATTAAGATTGATCAAGGCGTTGAAGCGTGAAAAGGTAACAACGTGAAAAGGTAACAAACAAACACATTTTCACATTTATAATATTGGTAATATTATAGTATGGATACTCTAAGTAAGTGGTAAGTTATGTCGAGAAGTAGGTGTATCTAGGACATGCAAACTAATGTGAAAAAACTTAATCTAACAGATGAAAGTTTGATATAAATACATAAAGCCATTTCAGAGATGCAATGTTCTTCCTTTCCTGCGAGAACCTTTTGATTATCCGAGATTGTAAATATGACTTAATTTAAAGCAAAGTATATATATTAGTACTAACATACAGTATGGACACTCCTTGCCGCTCTCTAGATTGCGACCTCACCCCCTCGTCACCCAGATTGAAACAGATTGGTTACAGTTTGATTGTCGAACGTATAGGATTTCGTCGCCATTTTGTTTGTTCCGTCATTACTTTTTTGAAATGACATTTGTGGCCCGTTGTATGAAATGTCCATGGTGTGCTTAAAGTACCGTATTTGCCTCCCACGGTTTTTATTTTCAAAAAATATTTCATGTACAGAGTTTCATCAGGCTATGTTACTCCCCTTCCCACCCCTTTAATTATCTTTGTGCAAAATATTACAAAGTGCGAAAATTCGTTTTGTCCAATTTCATGTACAGAGATCCTTCGAAAACTCTCTCTGCTACTCATACTCCACTTAAAAATATCACAAAGCGATAAAATTAGTTTTCTCCAGATTTCTCTTGGGTGGATATCGTTTTTATGGCTGTATTCTCTTGTTAACAATTTATTTCTAATACCCTGTGATGAGTTGTATGTAGCTTATTATGCGAAAACTATTAAAAAAACCGTTAACAGTTTTAGCTAGCCTAATATACATCGACTTCCCAAGATACCTGCGATATTAGACACGCCTACGCCTTAATGAAGAAAAATAATGGGATATTTTAATTATTTCAGACACCCCCTGATTTTTCGTGATCAAAAGTATACTTACAGTCAAGAATATATTGTAGACTAGCTGTCCCGGCGAACTTCGTTTCACCTTACACTACCCTAACCTTCACTACATTACCCTACCCTACCCTACCCTACCCTACCCTACCCTACACTACCCTACCCTACATACACTACACTTGCCAACCCTACCCTACCCTACACTACACTACTCTACCCTACCCTACACTACCCTACACTACCCTACACTACACTACACTACCCAACCCTACCCTACCATACCCTACCCTACACTACACTACCCAACCCTACCCTACCCTATACTACACTACCCTACCCTACCCTAACTACACTATACCTACACTACACTACCCTACCCTAAAACCAATTATTTTTTGACTGAAATTTAATTTTTGGTTTTTTTTGTTTAATTCCGAGCATTTTCATATTTATTCACCTTTAAAACCTTCTCTGGACTTCCACAAATAATTCAATACCAAAATTAGCCAAATCGGTCCAGCCGTTCTCGAGTTTTAGCGAGACTAACGAACAGCAATTCATTTTTATATATATTCAATTATTCATAGATAGACACCTAATCTACATACAGTGAAAGTTTCATATTAATACATTAAGCCATTCCAAAAAAGCGTCGGTGGATCAACGGTTACGACTGGTTTTCACTTAACCAGTGGTCCCGGATTCGAATCCGGACGACCAATGTACCATTGAGTTTTTGAAACTTACATACATTTACTTACCGATTGCTTTAGCGGTAAAGGAAAACATCATGAGGAAACCTGCACATCGGATCCCAAGATGTGTGTGAAGGTCGCGTTGCTCCCATCCGTAGGTGTAAATCTAAATGCCCTACACGTGACCGCGGGTGATTCCAAGTGCAACACCAGGCAACCGCCATCGCCTCGTCTGTCCCTTGGACGTCACTTGAAGTGCCGTATTTGTCCCCCATGAAATATTCGATACACTTTATTGAAGAAAAAACCAATGGGTTATTTCGTTTCCTTCGAAAAATTGGTTGAAGTTTTAAAGCGCGGAGAGTTAACAAACAAACAAACATGTATGTTATTATATGATTTCTCCATACACATTTTGAACCCCCGTTACACCCCTTTATGGGTTGAATTTTTAAAAAATACGTTCTTAACAGTTGCCTACGTCATATTTGCTATCTGTATGCCAAATTTCAGCCCGATCCGTCCAGTGGTTTGAGCTGTGCGTTGACAGATCAGTCAGTCAGTCAGTCACGGTTTCCTTTTATCCTTTTTTTCCGTTTATAAATAGCAATTGCATATCAAAATAAGTAATTGCGCATGTTTCTTGTATAAATGGTCGAAGTTGCGCATCAAACAAATTCCACTCCAGCCTCTCCAATGCTGCTGGCGGGAGCGAGCGAAGCCAGTTGCGGAATTCTCAGGTCCCACTCGGATCGTTAGGTTTAACTGTTTGCGTACTATGTATACCCGAAACTCCTAAATTAGTGTGGGAGCGAGCGAAGCGGGCTAGGAAATTTGGAGCATCTATCACCTTTCTTGGATGGTTTAAATTCAGAAGGCTGTGTAACACCCCCTTCGTTGTTTTGACATCATACACGTCCCCATCGAGGGGCTCGAGCCTACCCTGAATTAGGGCGATCGGGCCTAATACAATAATTTTTCACATAATTCAAACTATAACAAACAGGAGCCTCGAAGGGGCTCCGTTGAATTTATTTCATTTTAAAATGTTACTGACTCCATGGTAGAGCAACAAATAAATGATTCTAATTTGCTATGAGGCAGAATAATTAGAAGTCTGAAGATTATATCTCGGACACCATCGTACTTACTTGTTTTATACAAGACACTTCCCGTTTTGATCGAGCCACAATTATACCTAACCACATAGTGCGCAGCAAATGAATCGTGAAAAAAAAAAAAAAAACATTTTTGTCCTTGTTTTCCAATTCACAACGATAATATCGGAACTATGATGATGATAAATGATTAAAGGCTAGTATACTAGGAGGTAACGACAAATTTGGTAACGATAACGGAAATGGATAAACTTAGGTTGAGAGGATAAACGGCAACCCTCTGACGTTATATATGTCGGTCTGCCTGCGCAAAGTTTTTTGATCACGATAACTAGTTTTTCAGGCGCTATAAGTACATAAAACGCAACTACTTTGCGCAGGCAGATCGACATATTTAACATCAAAGGGCTGCCGTTTATCCTCTCAACCTAAGTTTATCCATTTCCGTTATCGTTACCAAATTTGTCGTTACCTCCTAGTGTATAGGGATGTTAGGATATAAAGTTGATTATCCATTTAAAATTAATTTCACTATTTTACAAGCTTTTTCTTTTGGACTGATTAATAGTGATTATACTAATTATGGAATAATAAATATAGCCAAAAAAATACAAATTAGAAACGTGCCTATTAGGTAAGCAATAATTACAAAAATGAGAAACGACAACTGATGAAATGCCAAATGTTATGCTCGTGTGTGTGTGTGTGTGTGTGTGTGTGTGTGTGAGTGTGTGTGTGTGTATGTGTGTGTGTGTGTGTGGGTGGGTGTGTGCGTTTGTATATTTGTGTTTTGTGAGTGTATGTTTGTGTGCGTGTTGTTTATTAAACAATTTGCAACAACTTTTCGGTTTCCTCATAGGTTAAGGTTAATGGAAGATTTGTATTAGTTCTCTTACATTCGTATTTAGACTTTGAAAAGCTGTCTGTTTGTTTGTTTGGTCTTTAGACCATTGTCGATTCTTGGGCCTCGAAAGCATAAAAAATCATTAATGAAGCTAGTCTTGAATGATTCCAATTTACAGACCCTGAAACTGTGTCATATGCGAGTTGATTACTTCTCCATTATGATATGATATTAGGTATAAACAGTAAGTGAAAGCTGCTTTAATTTTATGCGAAGTATGTAACTGCCTAAGAACTCTCGTTAAAATATACAGATCTCTCGTAAGGATGAAAGGCTTAAGAGTAGAGACCTCAATTAGTAGCCTTCGTGCGCGTTCTACAAGGATCCGCCCGGAACTACATGGTCATTTCACTGAATAGTTTTGCTTATATTAAAAGGGTACCCATAGGCACACGCCGTGTTTATTTCTTTTGTTGTTCATATTTTGGTGAGCAATTAGTATTTTTGATGGTACAGATATAAATATGTTGTACAGCTACCCTGTGCATACTTTCTTGCGAAGCCTTCACTGTCTGTCGTAGTTAGTCCAAAATTCAACAATAAAGTTAATTACACTTACTTAGTAGCAAAGAATAAAGTACAAATAATTTGGCTTTGTATGGGAGTTACCTTACTCGGATTTTTCCTGGAATAAGTAACTACCTAGTACAGTAGGCCTCATTAAGTCCTAGTTATTGACAAAGTTTCGTTAAAATCGTTGGATACATTTTTGAGGAAATGTAACAAATAACCTGGATTTGTATGGAAGAGGTATTTTATTTAGTTTTTTCTTGAAATAATGAATTACCGCGTGCTAGAAGCCATGTACAGTTATATTAAGATACCGAGATCATCAAAATCGTTAAAGCCATTTTCCATAAAAAGTAAAAAACATCTTAGATTTGTATGAGATGTAGGTACCTTAATAAATTTTTGCTCAGAATAATGAACTACCGCGTGCTTTAGGCCATGTAGTTAAAGTAACATACCGAGTTTCATCAAAATTGTTAGAGTGATTTTTATTGTAGTGGCAACCCTACAAAACAAGACAGAGTAAACAAAAAAAACGACAGGAGATATAAAAATAATATTGTCCTAACCTAAATTTTAACCAAATCCGTCCAGTAGTTTAGGAAATAGAGCATCGGACGGACGCACAGACACACACACGCACACGTACATTTTTTATGTTTTATTTTTTAGACTGACTCTATACCTAGTGTAAGACAATCAATACCCATCAAAATCTTAACTTCCATTTTTTTGTCATCATAATACAAAGGAAGTACCCTAAAAAAACAAAAACATTCCAAGTTCTTCATCGGTGAGGTAGGTGAAACCAAGTAGGTACATTTGGAGAAACAGCAGGATATATTGTGTCAGAGCTGTAACAAGAGCGTTGACGGGTCTCTTTGCTACAAACACACCTGAAAACAATCGGTCTGACGAATGACCCGACCTGCAGGGCCTGTGGTGAAGACATAGAATCAATGACACACTTACTGTGTCACTGCGATGTCCTTGCTAGAAGGCGTATGTGCCTCCTTGGTGATGGCTACCCAAAACCGAGGATTATAAGCACTCAGCGAAATTGCAGCATTGATGCAGCACTTCTTCGAGTAGGCTAGAGTGCAAGGGTTATAGGGATAGACACAAGATATATACCATTGGTACAGTACAATAAAGAGTACTAGCGTACCATTGGTTCGAAGTGGCGTTGTGACTGCATGCCATAATAAAAGATAAGTTAAGATAAGTACTCGTGGCAATGCAACGGAAAGTTACCAGCATTCCTGCCGTAAGTGTTTACCTTTTAAACCGACAAATAACCCATTTTTTTAACAAGCCACTTATACAGCTAAGTACGCCAACGCAGATAGCATAGATATATGAACAGGTTGACACAAGTCTAGTTACACGCACTAGCCCTATTAACACAAATAACAGTCATCATCATCAAGTTATATAAACTCTACTTCGCTGTTTATTTTACTGCTGGTTTGTTTGATTCGTTACGGAGTTACGGTCAGAATCTGCTAAGCATGTAGAACTAATTTAGCATTGTCATGTCAAGTTCATGCGTTGACAATGATTGCTGTCTCATCTTGGCAACATAGTGTTTACTATCGTTAGCCGATACTAAGGCTGTGTAGAGTTTTAAAAATAGGTACCAATATATCAATTATAATAATACAACCAAAGATTTAGCTCTACGAGACTGAATAATACGAGTATAACACAAAGTGTAAAAAGTATAGGATTTAAAAACGGGTTGAATCAAAATTACACACATAACATTCACACATTCACAAACACACTACACACATACATAACGCTTAACACTTTACGCTGCCTGTTTCTAATAATAATAATCTAAACTTATTATTAAATAAGCTGTGAAGTTGGCAAAAAATAATAAAATAAATAAATAGATGACCGAAAAGATATGTCTGATGATATCAAACAGACCCCAGTGGATACATACATAGGGTTCCGTACCCAAACGGTGTCAAACGAAACCCTGTTTACAAGCCTACGTCGTTTGTCCGTCTGTTACAGGTTATAACCCGTAATAGCCAGTCCCTAAAAATTTTCACACAATACTTACTTGTTACTCTAGTACGTTAAATAATAAAATAAGAGCGTGGTTTGTGAGCTGCTCCGCTGCTCCGCTAGTGGCGAAAATGATAAAAGGCGCTAACAAATGTGTTTCTGACTCTCATTTAGGAGGCCAGTGTGCGGGTCTAACTGGCCCTTGTCCAGTTTATTTCACGTTACATTGCATTCTACCTGCTTATTGTAGGGTACCTTACTAGAAAATAGAGACAAACATAGATATCGGAATAAATAAGAACCTCCCATCATTGATGTCTGTTTAGTATAATAAGTGCTGAGTTTAATTAGACATGGTTGTTATTTAGCGTGTCTCTACTATTCATTAGTAAGGCCAGAAATCTCGATGCTTTTCTCAGAACTGTCCAATGAGGCTTCAGCGCCACTCTGAAAACCACTCATACACATCTCATACATGACTGAGTTTGTCATTCGTATCAATAGAATAAGACCGTTTGACTGACTCTGTTCTGTGGTCCAGTGGTTAGTGCTCCTGCCTGCTGCGCCGAGGGTCGTGGGTCCGATTGCCACTCAGGTCAAGCATTATGTACCTAGGTGTTCAATATCTATCATTATATCAGCTCATATACGTCCCCACCGTGGGGCTCGAGCCAACCTCGAATTAGGGCGATCGGGCCTTAGTCGAACACGCGGGCCCAGTGCGGGTTGGCCGACATCACACACAGTGTGCAGGTTTCCTCGCGATGTTTTCCTTCATCGTAGGAGACGCGGATAAACGTATATACATATGAAATCGAAATTCGAAAACACATTGGTGCGTGGCAGGATTCAAACCACGACCTTCCGGACAGGAGATAGCGGCCGTTGCCATAAACGCCCCCGACTCTCAATACGCTCAAGACGTTCAATATCTATAACTATATGTTATATTTTAACATAACGTATGTATTTCTAAGTATCTACAACCAGTAGCTAGTTCCTATTTAGTATACAGGGAATCCTAGTTTGGTTCAAATGACCGTCTGTGATTTATCCCTGAATGTTTAGTTATTTATGAACTAGAGAGTGCGCAGTAAGCGAGCCGCGAACGGCTTGCGGGGAATCACAATTGTATAACCTATCCTTCCTCATGAATCACTCCGTTCATCGATGGAAACCGTATGAAAATCCGTTCGGTAGTTTTTGAGTTTGTCGCATTCAGGCAGAAAGAAGCGGGCGGAGGCATTTTGCTTACCCAAATGGAAGGTTATATAGTTATGTATAGATTATTTTCATTAAGATAAAGTAGATGATAACTTTGTCGTACGCGTGACAACTGCATTACGTGAGTGCATTTGACGCGCGTATCTATCTATTATTGTATGACTTATAAATTTATTTTCTATGCCTCATAAAACTTTCTTTGGGCACGAAGCGAGTAGTGACGAGCTAGAGGAAACATCTAGAAAAGACAAATCTATGATGAATAAAAATTTACAAGTAGGCTCGTAGCAAGATGGTACCGTAATTTTTTTTAACTTGTTTAAAGAGATAATTCGTTTTTCCAGCACCATATCCGAGGGTTATGGCGTGTTCCAGTCGCGAGAACAGATTTTACCATTGGAGAGCAAATCTCAACTAGAATTGGAGAATGGCAAGCGACCAAAAGAGTCATCGTCGGTCAACCAGATCAAGCATCCTACGTCGTAAGTTTTTACCGACTGTTTCTTGTAGAGATATCTGATTAGTTATGTGGGTTTATTAATTAATTATTATAGTTGTTTTACATCTTGCCGTCTTCTTCCAAACGAATGTCATAAGTACATTAGAAAGTTAAGAGTTCAAACTGTATACAACTGAAAACTTATTTGCAGGTATTTGGACACGATGCTTCACATCTTCAAAGGCAATATCGGGTCTGGCTTGCTCGCCATGGGAGACGCTTTCAAAAACGGTGGCATTATTTTCTCCCCCATAATGACGGCCGTACTTGGAGTAATTAGTGTGCACGCGCAACATTTGTTGGTACTTTACTTTTTGATACTTTTTCAAAATTCGAATACATCTCAGATAAGTAAATTCTAAAAAAATATATTTTTACAGTTAAACTGCTCTGAAGAAATGCATCGGCAGACAAAGCGAGACAAACCCCCGGGTTTTGCAGACACGGTAGCGCTTGTGTTCGCTTACGGGCCTATCAGGCTACGACCGTTGGCGAAAGTTATGAAGATACTAGTCAATACGTTCCTTTGTGTGACGCAGTTGGGTTTCTGCTGCGTATACATAGTGTTTATCGCCAATAATATTAAAATGGTAAGTAAATTAATCATCATCATCATATCAGCTGAAAGACGTCTAAAACGGATTTCCATTACAACCGGTTCTGCGCTGGCCGCATCCAGCGGTTTCCCATGACCTTTTCCTACGCTACATATTCCGGTTCGTCGCCACTATCGAACTTTACTACCCGTACAGAAATCTCTTCGAGCTATATGCCCCTGGCTATGTAGTTGAATAAATTGTCATTGTCATCACCATTGTCATTTTCTTTAATTTTTAATTTGCAAGTACTTAAATACAACTCGATCTTACAGATTTGTGATCACTACAAAATTCATTTAGAGTTGTCAGTGCATATGATCTTCGTGGTGGTGCCGGTGCTACTTTCGTGCATGGTACGCAACCTGAAGTACTTAACTCCCTTCTCCACCGTTGCAAACATCCTCATGGTGTTAGGGGTCAGCGCCGTGGTTTACGAAGCCTCGCAGGACTTGCCCCCCGTGCACACCAGAACCTACTTGGCTTCTTGGCAGCAGCTGCCTTTGTATTTTGGAACCGCTATTTATGCTTTTGAAGGAATTGGTTTGGTAAGTGTTTTAACTTCTGATATCATTCATCGATAAGCGAAACTATTGTTCCAATTATAATTGTTTAAGTAATTCAAACCGTATTTTAGGTACTTCCACTGAAAAATGAAATGCAAAGGCCTGAGCTCTTCCAAAAACCGCTAGGTGTGTTAAATGTTGGAATGGTTATTGTGGGATCTATATTCATCTTCGTGGGATTCCTAGGTTACCTCAAATGGGGAGAAGATGTTGCTGGAAGTCTAACCCTCAATTTGCCGGCCGACCAAATGTAAGTGAAAAATTGATTCCTAGGTGAGTATTAGGTACTCGTAGGTATCTAGTTTATTAAGTTTATTAAGTTTATCAATGTTGATATCATTGGTGTGTTCCGGCATGAAGATAAGATAGCCAGTTTCCCCATTGCGTTGGGGAATCTTGGTAAGCCCGCTTCCATCTTCGGCAACATCGTCACTTACCACCAGGTAAGATGTTGTCAAGGGTTTACCAATTGTAAATAAAAAAAAAAAAAAGTGTATGTTCTAAGTACTCGCTTGTACATTTAATGATGCGAGGTTTTTTCACTTTAAGATTGAGTAAAGTGGTACAAGGCCTCTTAGCACTCGGCATGCTGTTGACGTATCCTCTTCAGTTCTACGTTCCAGTGGAAATTACATGGCCACGGCTTAAGAAAAATTTGGACCCTAAGTTTATAGTGGCAAAGGAGTTGGGCTACCGCGCGGTGCTAGTATTGCTGACATGTGAGTAACATCAACATTTTCTTTTCTCTAGTTGAAGAGGAAACCACCAACACTATATAATGTTTGTATTATTGTGTTCGTCTTCTATGCGTTCGCACATCTTTCATGCAATGCGATGAAAATTTGGCGATAAATGTGCACGCTTGCGAAATACGAGTATGGTTCAAAAAAACGGAAAATTGCAAATTTACGCGGGCGGAGCCGCGGGGCGATTATCTCTACATGCGCAAATGCGAAAAATATGATAAAGACCTACTACACATATAGGTACAACTCATAAACGCAATACACAATAATAATAATACTGAATGAAATAATAATTTATTGGCACTTCCCTACGCGAAATTTGTGACTGACCTTCGTCGTCTATACAAAACTTTTCCCAAAGAAAAAATGATATTATCTTGAGATCGCATGCGATCACTTAGCACCCCTCGGGGTTATTACAGCGCATAGCAAATGAAAGCCAAGTATGCAACGCAAAATTATGTTAATCTGATTTTATTACATTTGGATGTCCCTTGGTTTTATATATAGGGTGACTTTTAATTAGTTCTTGATAGAAATGTAGATACTCGTGATTACAAACAACTTTCCCAAATAAACTATATGTCAAATATGAAAAAAAAATTTGGTCCTCGATACATTTTTGCCGATTTGATAACTTATTATGTATCGAGAGAGATTTTTTTTTCATATTTGACTTATAGTTTCTTTGGGAAAGTTGTTTGTAATCACGAGTGCATTCATATCCTTTGCTATCAAGAACTAATTAAAAGTCACTCTATATATGATGATAGTAAATCATCATCATATCAACCGAAAAACTTTCACCGCTGGCCTCCCACGCGGAGGACCGACGACCTGGTAGAGATCGCGGGAAGCCGCTGGATGCGCGCAGCGCAGGACCGGTCGTCGTGGAAATCCTTGGGGGAGGCCTTTGTCCAGGGAGGCCTGCCTACGCTACGTTTTCCTTTTCTTAGAGTTTTTTCGCAGGCGTGTACAGTTTTCCTTCCTCACGATGTTTTTCTTCACAGTAAGAGCTTGGGATAAACGTACGCGTACTTATGAAATCGAAATTTGAAAACATATCATTGGTTCGTGGCAGGATTCAAACCCACGACTGTCTGCGAACAGGGGGTAGCGGCCTTAGCTCTTACGCCACCGACGCTCTTAATTCTAAATAATTCAACATAAAATGGGTGTGAGAAGGTCTGGAGCAAGAAGGTAATGTTGACCGGTAGTAGGTACAGAATTAAAACACATTGTATTTGATTTGTTGTTTGTTCCAGTTATTTTGGCGGAATCAATTCCGCAGCTGGGTTTATTCATCTCGCTGGTGGGAGCCATCAGCAGCACGGCCCTGGCGCTCGTGTTCCCGCCTCTCATCGAGCTTGTCTCCGCCTCCCAGAAACCTACCGGCATCACGATATTCATGGCAGTCAAGAACACCATCATTATCACATTAGGTCTTTTTATATTCGTCACAGGAACTTATGAGAGCATTGCGTCCATAATAAGAGCGTTTCAAAAATAGATATTTAACTAGAACATTGTCAATGCATTCCATGTCCTTTATGTGTATTTGCTCATAAATATTTTTTTTACAATGTGTTTAAAAACATAGATACGATTATGATACAGATGGCCGTTGGTGCAGTAAAGTTTTCAAATGGCAACCGCGCTCCGGAAAACGTAGTGTTGGCAGGCCTCCCACTCGTTGGATCGATGACCTGGTGAAGGTCGCGGGAAGCCGCTGGCTGCGGGCAGCGCAGAACCGGTCGTCGTGGAAATCCTTGGGGGAGGCCTATGTTCAACAGTGGACGTCCTTCGGCTGATGTGATGATGATAATGATACCTATTATATCAGCTCATATACGTCCCCACCGAGGGGCTCGGGCCTACCTTGAATTAGGACGATCAGGCCCAGTGCGGATTGGTCGACTTCACACACAACCTTCGAGTTTCTTCGCAAGGTTGTGCAAGTTTCCTCACGATGTTTTCCTTCACCGTAACAGCGTCGGATATACTTAGGTACATATGCAATCGAAATTTGAAAACACATTGGTACGTGGCAGGATTCAAACCACGACCTCCCGGATAGGAGGTAGCGGTCCAAACCGTTACGCCACCGACGTTCTTCGACATTCAGATGTTACGCGCGTCAGCTGGGTAAACCAAGATAAGAAACAAAATAATATGATACCTAAATAATAATAATATTTTTGTATATATAGTTTTATGTAATGTGCTTTCGTTTTAAACAAAAATGGCCAAAAGCGTGTCAGACTACACGGCAAATGGAGTTCTGTAATATTTTCAAAAAATCAATGTATTTAAAAAAATAAAGCTATTTTTGCAGTTGCTATAGAACATTTTGTACAGTAAGTATCTGAACATTTACAAATCCAACGTTTTTGGTTAACTATTACTCCTAAGCTAAAAAAGTCTACTTAGCCGTGATAATTTTCCTTATAAATTCATTACATGCCCTACCATGATTCATTTTCAATACTTAAGTATATTCTTGAAAACGAAGTTTAGCTGGTAGTGTGTGGGGGCGTGTAACTTTTCATTAATTGGAAACAAATATTTATATGAGCAAACCCTCAGTAGTTAAGAAAGAACCATTACAATACATTAAACAAATAAATTGTACGACAGCACACTAAACTTCCTAGACAATTTTTTTAAATGTTTATTTCATGCAAAATTTAATTATATTTTAAAATTTCATTTGTAAGAGAACCATACAAATACGATTTTTCCCAGACCGATGGGTATTACTATGCAATAGATAAACATAAAAACTTTGACATGCAAAGTTTCATCAAAATCGTTAGAGCCGTTTTTGTGAAGAAGAAAAAAAACCGTTCTTTTACGATGAGGAGTACGAAGAAGCTTTTGATAATCCCTGGATGAAATAATTTAAGTTCCAAATTTGGTCCCAATCGGACTAAAGATATATCCTCCAGAGCCAAGGGTGACGGACGGACACACAGACGGAATAGAGATATTCAGTTTTTCGGTATGTTTTAATGATATAGAACAAATACTTTTTCACGAAAATTGGAAAATCTTTTTTTTTGCGATAACAATACTTTTTTTACGTTACATAACAATACTTCCTTTACCTTACATGGCTAAACTATGAGGCTTTCTAGTTTGGGTACAGAACCCTACAAACAGTGTCTTATATTGTTTCGCCGGCCGGCTACCAGTCTTAAGTAGATAGACATATTTAGACATGAGACTCTCCCTAAACATTGGCATTGTGGTGCACATAGTAAGATAACTTAATAGGTAGGTTTAGGCAAAAACCTTTAATGTCAAAAATAAAAAAAATTAACTTAGATACCTACTTTCTTACTATATGAATCAAATCAAAGAATTGTACAACCGAAAATTGCGATTAAACTTATTGTAATTTAAGTTATTTTTATTTAATATAATGTAGAGATCGTATCTGTGATAAGATAAATGGACAAGAATAGTTTAGAACGTTTGGATTAGAATGTGATACCTATTATGTAAACTATATTAATGCAATCTTATTTACAAGAATATCATAAAAGTTCAGACAAGTCTATATGTTTTTTTTAATATTATCCTTAACTCGTTGGTGTTTTCGCCAAATTATAAACTAAAGCAAGCAGGTACTCATGAATCTAAGAACTTTCCCCAAGGAGCCTGTTTATTCGAAACACAATTTTTAGGGTTCCATATAGTTAACGGGACCTTATTACTTAGCCTACGACGCTGTCTGCCTGGCCGTCCGTCCGTCTGTCTGTCTGTCCGACTTATAAAGGACTGTCTTTGGAACTGTAATAGGTAACCGCCTGAAATTTTCACAGAATACGTGTTATAATGGGAGATTTACTAACAATGATACACAAATTAAAAAGTCAAGGAGTGTCGCTTATTTGAAACGTGTTTGTTTTTGCTTACCATTTTTACGATAGAGCTTAATCAAAAATACTTCTAGACCTATAAAAAACTCGTTTTCTGTATGGACCTACACCTTATTTTTTCTCATTTTTAAATTTTTAGTATTTGTTGATATAGCAGCAAATGTGAAAATTTCAACTGTCGACCTATTACGGTTCATGAAATACATAATATTCGGGAGTGTTTTTCAATGATCTAGGATGTTGTTTGGAATGCTCTGAAATGTTCTGGATTGTTCTAGAATATTCTAGGGGCAAATTTTACAGAGCTTATATTTTTCAAAAGCACGCCTTTCAGGTAAAAATGGGAATCCTCTGCATGTAAAACGTAGTGATTACATGCTCAGTGTCTGCATGGATGGGGGATAGAGGGCTACCACACCAATAACTCCTTTGATCGTACGACTCGTTTCCGAGTTTAAGCGGCACGCACATTGTACACTTACTTTTATGAACATTTATGATATTATGGTATAATCTGAGCGCTTATTTGAAATTTGACAAAAAAACGGTCATTTTTGATCGTGCTGTACTTCGTTCATTTTTTTCTTCAGTAATTATAATAGGTATGTAACGTACATAATGGAGTTAGTGGATATTCAGTTGATAAATAGTTGTACATTCATTAGTTGGTCCACAAGGGAAAAAATTCGTCTTCCTACTACTAGAACTAAATCCTTTGAAAGTATTTTATTAAAGTCTTTGATGTTTTTGTGGTCTGTTCTGTCAGATCATTAAAGTATGTGTGATTTGGTAAAATGTTCTATACAGATTCTGCGGAATATGTTGATCAGGGGTTAGTCAATTCGTTTTGTCGTCTTTACAGCTTTAATAGTTCACTAAAAGGTCTATTGTAAATATCGATTTGTTCTGTTGTAAGTTCTGATGGTAAGTCGATCATAATAGGTCTCATTCGACAATGGAGTGAGTACTGTGTTAGTTTATCTTCTCGGTTATGATAGGCTAGTAGCCAAGATTCAATAGTTTTAAGACATCTAGTTATATCTTCCTTGTCTGTAGAAAAGTCGTTGGGACTAAGCTGTAAGGTCGTGGGTGCTTCTACTGCCTGTGACAATCTTTCACGTAGTACGTCTGCAGTCTGGGCTGGAGTTGTTTCGATCCCACGAATTTTCGGTTCGAAAATTAATTCGGGTTTGTTAAGTTCGTTTGGGTTCATTGTTAATTATAGGGAAACGAGTATTAGTTAAATGTAGGAAAATGTTAAAAGGTCAAGTCAGTAAGTCGATTGAATGAGTACCTAAGTCAAAATAGTTTTATTTGTGAAAGTGCAATAGCGAAATTAGGTGGAGAAAAAAAGTTAGCCAAAGGAGTTTCACTTCTGCAAGTTCAATGTACAGTTTAATTTCAAAAAAGATAAAGTGTATATGAAAGGTAAACACCATACTTATAAATGGGTTCTACAAAAGTGGAGTAAAACTAGAGCAAGAGAAAATGAAATAAATTAATAAATATTGTATATTCCTTCGATTGGTATGATGATGATGAATATAATATTGTATATAGGTACAGTTGAAGGTGATGGAGAAAAAATATTTGGGACTGATACGATGATGGTACTTGGTGACGGAATTAAGTATACGGGGGACAAGAGGAGCAAGGGTATAAATAGGAAGACAATGATATACAAAATGTAAAAGTAATATTAAATAAAATATGATATTTATCGCAAGATCCTTCGTTTTGGTGTATCCTTTTATATGTCTGTAGGCGTTCCGGGACCTCTTCAGAGAAACCATACGTTCCGCAACCTCTGGAACCTTTTCAATTTCAAAGAAATAACAACCAGTGACAAAAAGCAAAAATGTAAAAAAAGATATTATAAAAGCATGTTGAAAATAAAAACCAAAAAGATTGACTTCGTCACAGTTTTATTTCATAAAAAGTAATTAATTATCTGTTATTGTTAATTTATATCAGCTCAAATACGTTATTAATTTACGCACACAACAGCGCTTCACACATAGAGCGTCGGTGTCGTAACGGTTACGGCCGCTACCTCCTGTCCGGGAGGTCGTGGTTCGAATCCAGTCACGTATCAATGTGTTTTCGAATTTCGATTCCATATGTACGTTTATCCGACGCTCTTACGGTGAAGGAAAAACATCGTGAGGAAACCTGCACACGCCTGCGAAGAAATTAGAAGGCTGTGTGTGAAGTTGATCAACCAGCACTGGGCCCGCGTAGTCGACTAAGGCCCGATCGCCCTAATTCAAGGTAGGCTCGAGCCCCTTGGTGGGGACGTATATGAGCTAATACGATGACGCACACAAAAGTAAGTTCGCATTTGTCAAATGAGAAACAAATAAATACCTTTAAATATCATTGGTTTGGTAAAATTTACAGATATAGATGTAAGAAATAAAGGTAGGTGTTCAACACAATAGAATTATAATCGCGTTAGTGATTAGTCACATAATTTGATTAAGGTAAAAATTTATCTGCTATTGTTCAATCTAAGATAGATACCTACATAATTATGAATCTTCATCATAATAACTTTCGTTGAGATATTTACTGACATACTTACGAGTACCTAACTAAGTACTTTACCAGCGTCATCTTAGCTTTGCGGCAAACAATGAAGTCATTAATCAATTTGTGTGACTTGCAGCGCAGTTTGTCTGAAGCGAATGAATAGTTATATTGTTGATACCATATGAAGAGACGACTCGGTAGACAAGGAGCTTGTAAAAAGAACCTTCTATGCCTCTAGTATCACCATCATCTATGGACTTTACGGCGCCGTTGTCCAGTTGTCGGCGTTCCTTCTTGCTGGGTCATGGGTTCGATCCCCACCCTGGGCAAACAGTCGTGTGAAGAAAGGTTTGTGTGCTCTGTGTCTGGGTGTTTAATAATATGTAAGTAGGTATTTAGTTAAAGTCAGTGATACAAATAAGGCCTACCACATAACTTTCAGCTATCTTCTTAAATTTAAAGTATATTATTTGTAACAACTAGTATGTTAATCACAAGAATTTACAAAAAGAGCATACTACTTTTCAAAGAAAATAAAGTCAAAAAAACAACAGTTTCAAAAACTTTACCATAATTAAAGCCTAAATACTTTTGCCAAAATATCCCGGAAAATTACTTTATTAGAGAAAAATGCTGTTTGTTAGTAATCAGCGGCTTTTATTTACTACATTTATAGCGCATTGTTTTACACTTATTAAATCTGAGTCCCGAATTAAATGTCATTGAGAGTTTCCACCGCAGCCCACTTACGTGTGTGGTTGATAGTTTAGAAACACATTGCATCATCTACGACATTTCATTGTCAAGCGTAAAAAAATCTTTCCTAAAAAAATTAAAGTTTAAAAAACTGAAAAATCGAATTCAAAATGAAATTCACTCAAAAGTATGAAATAATATTATTATACTTAGATACACGATATTAATTAACCAACAATAACGAAATCAAAGGTGGGTAGGAATTAAATTAGGGGCCAAAATTTATTTTTGAGGTCGGTATCAGCATACAGCTACTTACGTATCAAATGTTTTAGATTCGATGGCATTGCTGACACCGACTTCAAAAAAAAATTTAGGCCCCTAATTAATTCCTACCCACCTTTGATTTCTTTATTTTTGGTTAATGTCGTGTATCTAAGTATAGTAATATTATTTCATACTTTTGAGTGAATTTCATTTTGAAGTCGATTTTTAAGTTTTTTAAACTTTTATTTTATTTCTTTTTAGTGATAATGCTATCTATCTAACAACGTTATACCCAATCACCCACTCGCCACTAGGAACCATCAAATCATAATTCATAATGCATGTGTTTCATTAACAGATACCTGTGGCTTCCATCATCATTTCAACAGCATGAAAGTTAAGGAGTTAAATCTGCCATCATCAGCTCATCACAACTATCGGTCTACGTAAAATTTTTAAAGAATTATCCTCCAACTCCTAAGCGTTAAGGAATTGTACCTTCCTTCATCAGCTCATCTTATGATGATGATGAGATGATGACTACCAGACGCCAAAACTTCAATAGTTTTAGGAAATACATGAAACACGTAATATGTGCCTATAAAATTCGAGGGTTGTTCTCGATTTCCCTAGGATCCCATCATCAGATCCTGACTTGCCGACAATGGGACCCCCTCGGGAGTATTCTTTTTCAAATAAAAAAAGAATTTTGAAAATCGGTTCGCAAACGGCGGAGATATTGCGTAACATTCATCCAAAAAAAAAACATACAGTCGAATTGAGAACCTCCTCCTTTTTGAAGTCGGTTGAAAAGGGCTTCATGCCTGGGTAATACTATACTGGGATAAGTACTGCGCATATCAGAAGTTGATTACAGTGCGCTAATTTTGCTTATGAGCATAGGTGGCGTAACAGCTAGGGCCGCTACCTCCTGTCCAGAAGATCGTGATTTGAATCCTGCCACGTACCAATCTGTTTTAGAATTTCTATTTCATATGTACGTTTATCCGACGCTCTTACGGTGAACGAAAACATCGTGAGGAAACCTGCACCACGCTTGCGAAGAAACTCGAAGTCGACCAAGCTCGCGCATTGGGCCTGCGTGGTCGACTAATGCCCGATTGCCTAATCCAGGATAGGCTCGAGTCCCTCGGTGGGGACGTATATGAGCTGATATGATGATGATGAATTTTGCATACGATACTCCTCTCATCACCTGTTCTATATAACCGTTCTATATATTGGTTATGTATCTAGATCGGCTCGACGACACAAAATAATTTGTAGGTATCAGGTATTGTCATCCACACTACGAGTAGGTACACACTCGTACATTTGCAAAGTTTAGAATCGATATGTTAATTAGAAGCAGGTTAAAATCGACTTTCTTGAAGCTAACAATAAGAGTTGTACAGCCACGCTGTGTATTCTTTCTCGTGTACCCTTCACAATAGATAAATCATTCCATAGATAAATAAACGTTACGTTTTTCTAGCGTAGTAGGCAAACACAATAGTTAATAGGAAGCAGATTGATTTTAAAGAAAAACGTAAAATAAACAGTTGGTTGGGGACCTGCCTACTGCCTTTAAATAATTTTAAGGGAAAATCCAATATGTACCGCCACATGATAGAACATCAATAAAATATACTTCTTGAAGTTTCATCAAAATCGTTAGAGCATTTTTTGTTGTATGGCAAGAGACAGCTTAAGTATGAAAACAAATGTTTTTGTATAAGAAGAAGAATGTTTCGAAAAAACACGCGGAGGAGACACACTTTAGGTATACCTCCCCTACATGTAAAAGGGGATTGAATTATCTATGCATATAACAAAACAGTAACGTAATGATTTTTTTTTGTAAAATGGACATTACTAACGACAAAACAACAACTTCAGAAATCAAGAGTTCCCGTGGAAAAATGTCTAAACCTCCACGCGGACGAAGTCGCGGTCATAGCTAGTTTTTTTCTAAATTGGGGTGTAGAAACAGTGTGTTTCTATTCTCAGAGAGCAAAGAAAGATACATCTGCCAGGCGAGGTGGTATGCCTGGGTACCGACTGCGGGCGGGTTGGTCCAACCGTAGATGGTTGGCATGGTAGGTACTAATACATGCTTATATATAGCGTTGCCAGGCGTCCGGATAAAGCCGGACAGTGTTAGGCTTTTTGGATGCGTGTCCGGCCAAATTAGAAGGTGTCCGGCCTGTCCGGCTTTTTAAGTTTAATGATTTTTCCAGTCACCTGGACATTCGGGTGAGCGCTGTCGTATTTATGAGACTATGGCGGCGTTTCTTTGTCTGATTAGGACCTCGCTAAAACATTACTGATTCATTTAGGGGTGTCTAAAGAGGGCTTTAATAATTTAGGGAGTCCGGATTTTTTACCCAAAAGTCCGGCTAAACTGGCAGGTATGTCCGGCTATTTAGTTTTAAGACCTGGCAACCCTATAATTTATATAGTAGCAAGGAAATATTGATAGTGCGTTGTATGTACTCGTATAATATGTTTGTATTCTCGGTGCTTGCGCTAAGGTTCAGTTTAGTTGTACATAGACTGCCTCTGATGACAGTGTCATCTGTCGCGGGGATGGTGTAAACTTCATATAGCTTGACGATTGGTTCAGTCTTGAGCTGTGGGATGCGTAGTTGTTTGCACCGGATTACTGCAGATGCCGCCACGTAAGTATCGTTAGTTATCTTTTATTAATCTGTGGTATCGTTGACAACGTCTTCATGAAAAAATTGGTTGCCTGTAAAGTCGGTTTACGGACGACAGTTTAACGTGACAACGTCATAACGTAACGGGCCAATTAGTCAACCTTTTTAGTGCATGCAGCCGGCGTCCATAGATTTATTAGACGTAGTCACGTCAAAAAAATACCGGATTGAATCGCTCTATCTAAACCCGACAAACTCAAAAAGTACCGAACGGATTTTCACTACCTAATGGACGGAGAGGTGTAGGTTTGGTGTATTTCTTTGCGGCTCGCGCACCGCGGACCCTCTAACATAAAAATATTAAAAATTCACCCAAAACCTACTTACTAAAATCACAGATTACTAAATAGTTACTTCTAAAATCACAGATTACTAAATAGTTGCTAAAATCTAGTTTTTTGACGTGATGACGTCTTATAAATTGATGGCACGGGCTGCATGTACGAAAAAGTGTGACGTCATTATCCCGTTACGTGACGTAATCGTCCCGTTACGCCAGTACGCTGAGCCAAACGTGCAAGCGAGAGTTGTACTTGTACTTGCTTAGGGCTTGGGGGTTGGGGCTTGGGGCCTGTTAAGGTCAAGGTCAAGTTAAGTTAAAAGGATTAAAAGTACTAGGCTTCCAGGATCTTACAAGAGGTGTTCTAATTCGGTCCATTCTTTGTGAGGAAATGCCAAAGAGTTAACTCACCCGACTATGGGCGGTATCTTACATCTCCTTAAACATGGAGCTGAAGAAGTTTTACTTCAGTCGTGTGGTCTAAAGCACACAAGCGTTCGGCTTGTGACACGTTATCGTGTAAAATTATCGTCCATAAACCGACTTTACAGACAAAATCGTATTTTTTACACTAAATAACATTGATTTAATTGAATTAATATTGTTAACAACCCACAACGTCCCCTATGCTGAAGGTTAGGGCCACATTCCACACTCTGCTGCCAAGTCCGTGATGGTGGAGGTTGTAGAGCTAAGTGGCGAACCTCACTGACAGATTAACTGACCAGAAGCATGGTCGTAACCTGAATTGGTTTGAATGTTAGTGGCAATTTTTTCGAACGTTTCCGTGCCTTGGTAGGCACGTTAAGTTATTACTAGATAGCAGTCGTTAAGCCGTGTCAGAGACCTTATAGGTGGTTTGAAAACTTCTGAATGTTTGTCATCATTGATTATTAGACACAGCGACGTGCTAATCTCAGGCTTTGTGAAATAAATTATCCACACCTATAGTTCTAGAAAAATAAGCTAAAACTATTTAAACACCTTGCCCCAAGGATCCCATCCTCCCTCAGCCGGTTTGACTGACTTTGTATAGATAAACCGTTTTTTTTTTAATTCAATAGTTTTGAAAGATATTCAATTTCTCAAATACAAGTCGCTCCCTTAAACTAACACCATTCTAAAAATAATTTTGTTTCCATATGGGCTCTTAGAAATAAAAAAAAATGTCCCTTTAGGTATTTTTATTTAGAAAAAATATATAATCAACAAAATAAACTATGAAAGATTATTTAGGATATCCTTTTTGACCCTGAGGTCCACTTAATCTTTAGGTCGTCATAGGCAACAACTTTTATTCTACCACTTTGTTAAATATTATAAATGTTTGTATGGAAGTTGTATGGAAAGTTGTTTTGACGTTTTTTTAAAAAAGTGGTGGTACAAAAGATGTGCTTTGACCTGAAAAATAAATGGAACATACAAGAAACGTGATTTTACAGTTTTTTTTTAGAAACAAGCGCCATCTATTAGAGCCTAGTAGTACCTTCTAGGTAGACCTTTTAACGTAGTAATACAACAGCAATTCGTTCCCTTTTATACCTACAAATGGCGCTGTAGATGAATATTGGTTTTTTGATACCGAATCCTTAGTGCGCGAGTCCAACTCGCACTTGGCCGGTTTTTTATATAAAATTTATTGACTAAAATATACACATGCATACTAATTAAATTAAGTAACTAGTCTAGTAGTTAAGTTCCAATCACCATCCATATCCACTTCTAAAGGCTCTTCGTCTTCCGCATCCAGGTGTTCCTGGCTTGAGTGGGTTCAGTACCCTCAGGAGGAGCGGTGCATGGCGGCTGGCTCGGTCGCAGCAGCTCTTGTTACTCAATCAGCACCGGCACATCATGGTCATGTACTATTGAGGGATCTTTGCGAATTTGCAGCACTTTCAAATTATTCACTGTACTATCACCTTCTGGAGACAATACAATGATTTTATAATGCAGTATAATCAATTTTCGATAAAACTAAAAACTTTTAGGTACTTACAAGCTTTTATTCGAAAAGAGTTTTATGCTCAAAAATTGAAATGCTCAGTGTTAAGTAATGTGCGTGCATACATACAATCACAAAAACTTCGATTTTACGATATCTAATATTGAAGTTCTTACCTCTTCAAGGCAAAAAAGGCATCTGAAGGTTTTCTTACACTATAAGTAGTTCATTCTGGGACAAATATTCTGGGACAAATCACACATGGTCATCTGGCCCCAAAGTTGGATTCCCTGTGTTATGGGTTACCAGAGACTGATATACATACTTATATACGTTTAAATACATACATATATAGATATATTTAACACCCAGACACAGAGCAAACAAATCTGCTCATCACACAAATGCTTGCCCTGGGTGGGGATCGAACCCACAACCCTCGGATCAGTAGTCAAGGGCACTAACCACTGAGCCACCGAGTCAGTCGTCATTATTCCTAGAAAAATCGGAATAAGGCACCCATATAAACCAAAATTATCTATTTGTTAATTTAACAAGCTTATATTTAACTTGCAATGTATGAATGTTTATAATGTAATATAATGTTTATAAGAATAGCGTCGGTGGCTCAACCGGTATAGCGTCGGTGGCTCAACCGGTAACGACTCGGTCCATCTAACCAGAGGTACCGGGTTCAAATCTGGACGGCCAATGTACCAATGAGTTTTTCAAAAACTTACGTACATACTTACCGATTGCTGTAACGGTGAAGGAAAACATCGTGAGGAAACCTGCACACGCCTGCGAAGAAACTCGAAGGTTGTGTGTGAAGTCGACCAACCCGCACTGGGCCCGCGTGGTCGACTAAGGCCTAATCGCCCTGATTCAGGGTAGGCTCGAGCCCCTCGGTGGGGACGTATATGAGCTGTAATGATGTATGAATGTTTGTTCACGTGAAATCTTGGAACTCAGTTTTGAAGCAGATATCTTCAACCGATTAAGCTAAAATTTTGTAAACACGTTCAGTTTGGATGACAATTGAGCTGAAATTTTGTATAGGTATAGGTATACGTTTAGTTTGGATGACGGTATGGTTAACTGTGGAACGTCATTCTAAATTCAACATACAAGATGGCGGACTAGTTATTTTTAAAGCACTCCTACAATATGGGTATCAAATAAAAGTGTTTGCTGAGAAGAATACGAAATAATTGAAAATTTTCAAATTAAAGCTTGTACCTAAAAGTTTTTAGGTCTTACGGAAATTATTTATTTAATCCTTTGTTTCTCGAAAGAAAAATGCCTAAAACGATGAGGCTTTCGAAATGACATGATTAGTTGTAATCCCATGAATATCGACTTAACGTGTCGATGTACGAGTATCTAAGATTTTCTAACAAGTCAAACAATCTCCAAGAAATGTTTATAAATTAAATAATATTTAAAAAAATGTCTAAGTATGAGCAACAGAGGAAAATATCGATTCATTTAGATAAGCAGTATAGCCAGTATGGTTTCTACCAAAAATAACACTCAATTTAGTGTTTCATGCGAAATTCATAAAAAAAATCTGCAATGATTCCTTCATAGCCCATCATCATCGAAAGACGTTCCCGCAGTGAACCCTACCCCAAGGCCTACCCCAAGGACTTCCACGACGACCGGTCTTGTGCTACCCGCATCTAGCAGCTTCTCGCGACCTTCAGAAAGTTGTCGGTCCACCGAGTAATAGCAGGTGCGCGGTCGCCACTCGAGAACTTTACTACCCCAACGGCCATCAGATAACTAATCATAAAAAAATGGTAGGTGAAAATTGAAATTTACATTTCAACATTTCGGGGTCTGCCGACCCACTGTAGTGAGCTAAAAGACTATTCAGGTACAACTTTGGCTATTTAAAAAAAAGTGGTACCTAGTCATAAGTTCTGTCACATGTTTAGTGATATGAAAAAAAAGGTAGTTAAATGCAGATTATTATCTATTTTATAAAACTGTAACGGGGCCGTATCTGTAAATGAAATATTTTTTTAAAACAACAACTTTTGGATTTTTTTCTGTCTGTCTGTATGTTCGCGCATCACGCAAAAACTACTTGGCCGATTTTGATAAAAATTTGTATGGTGGTTCCTTATAGCCCGGGTTAACTTATAGGGTACTTTTAATCCTAGAAAATTCAAGAGTACCCGTGGGAAAATCAAAAGTATGCATTTCTAGAACCTATTGCAATTAAATTTTACACGTTGATACCTTATATCGCGAACTAAAACTGGGACATTGTGAATCCCAAAAAAATTAAGGGTTCCTGCAGTAATGCAAAATATATAATAGTATCCTTAGAATGGCTCAACGTAACAATATGAAACCTTTACATTGAGATGTGGTGTTTTGGACCATCATTACATAGTTGGGTATTCTTTATCCCGGAAAACTAAAGAGGTCCCGTGGGAAATTATATTTTTCAATACATATATCTAATAAAATCGATTTGAAACGCGCTCACCTACTTATTTCTCTATATAACCTACAGATACCAAAGACATTATAATCATAGAAACAGACTGTCAATACATGGCGCTGCAGGTATGATAAAACGTGCTTAAGTTTGCGGCTCGCAAACTGCTTTACCTAATTGATCGAAAGCATGTACTTCATTCCTTTTAGATCTGAACTGCCAATAGGTGGCGCTGCAGGGATAATAAAACGCGCTTAAGTTTGCGGCGCACAAACTGCCTTACCTAATTGATTACCATGGACTTGATTCCTTTTAGATTTGAATCACTGTTATTTCGATCTAAGAAGCCAAATATAATATTTTGGATTTGATACTAATGCGAACGACTGCTCTTTCGTGATCCGGTCAACAGATTTGTATTGCAATTTGGACTTTGTACCGTTCTTATGCCGTATACGTATGGAACAGAATCGCACTACGAGTGTCTAACTTGATGTGCTGACCTTTGTACCAGGTGTTGAATCTTGAACGATGGTACGGAACCCTTTGTGTCCCAGTCCCACTCGCACTTGACCGGTTTTTACTAACTGATGAGTTTAACAAATTGCCGGCAATACCTTTATTACCCGACTGCCCAAGAAGAAGAATAATGTTTTTTTAACCCGACTGAAAAAAACACTTTTGAAACATACCTTAAAATATACAGGGTGTAAAAAAATTGTGTAGGACCCGTTAACTGGGGATTCTACTCATCATACTGAACAACATTTCCCAAGGAACCCATAGTCGTCTCAAAAAAAATTGGACCCTTCATACTAAAATGTACAAAATTGACCGATCAACTGATCGATTTGTATGAAAAGTTAAAAAAATTGCGATTTCAGCAAAGTTGTAGAACAATAGTTGTTCAATATAATGAGTAAAAGCCCCAGTTAAAGGGAACTACACCAATTTTGTTACACCTTGTAAATATGTTAGTAAGGCAAGTTGTTTAAGGTCTTATTCAATTTAAATTATTCAAAGACTGTGTAAAGCTAATCACCATGGAAAAAATATATAATACAAGGTGTCCAGAAAGAGTATCGGGTATTTGTTAGTTCGATAAAACAAACACTACTTGAAATAAATAAAAAAGTTTATTGTTGATTATTAGAATATAAAGTGGAAAATTATTTGGAAAAGATGATTTTATCCAAATGGTGACCATTACGCTGCTGGCACTCTTGTAATCGGGAACGAAGATTGGCGATAATACGCCGACACATGGCTTTCGATATTGCTGCCATTTCTGACCTGATGTTTTGCTTCAATTGGGTCAGGTTCGTCGGATTATTCTCATAGACCTTACTTTCACGGAAACCCCATTCAAAATAGTCAAGTGGGCTAAGGTCGAGATTTCTAAGAGGCCAGTTGATGTTACCCCTATACGCGAAATGACCTTATTAGGGAATAAATCGTAAACAGCTTCCATTGATTGACTTGATGTATAGCAAGTGGCCCCATTTTGTTGAAACCACGTTCTTGAGTTAAAACTTCTGCAACTCTGGGCCCAAAAAAATCTTCACGACGAGTTTTGGTGTTTAATGATTGGTTTCGCTTTCGGATGGATAAACACGGATTTTGACGAACTGACGCCTTCACTTCTCCGATCGTTTCCTCGTCGCGGACTGAACGAGGGCGACCAGAGTGTTGATCTTTTACCGTCGCACCTGTATTCTCGATTATCCGGATCCATTTTCTAATGCTATCGTCACTTGGTGCATGGCGTGTACGATATCCCGCACGATAAAAACGTTGAGCAGCCACTATTGAATAACCGTTGCGATAATACGCTCGTACGCAAAAAGCGCGATGCGTCCCCGGGTAATGCTCATTCGTAACCTAAACTCCACAAAATGACGAACGCCATGATCTTCTCCCCGCTCCCCTCCGTCGCTCCGTTTCAAATGCAGCGCGAAAACAAATGCCCGATACTCTTTTTGGACACCCTGTATATTAGCTGTCCCGGCGAACTTCGTTCCACCTTACAGTACACTACACTACCCTGCCCTACCCTACCCTATTCTACACACTTACACTACACTACCCTACACTACACTACACTACCCTGCCCAACCCTACACTACCCTACCCTACCCTACATTACCCTACCCTACCCTACACTACCCTACCCTACCCTACACTACCCTGCACTACACTAATCTACCCTCCCTACACTATCCTACCCTACCCTACACTACCCTACACTAGCCTACCCTACCCTACCCTACGCTACCCTACCCTACACTACACTATCCTACCCTACACTACCCTACCCTACCCTACACTACCCTAGCCTACACTACACTACCCTACCCTACCCTAACTACACTACACCTACACTACACTACCCTAGATTAACGATATAAAAACGTAACTTTTGCTGACTGATTTAATGCTACTGAATTTACGTAGAACTAAATTATTTGATGTTATTAATTCTTAGACTGTTGTATTATATACGGAGGTCGCTTGCCTTAGGTCTTACCCTGGACACTTCATATAACGGGCCAGAAATGACATTTCAAAAAAGGAATGACGGAACAACTAAAAAGGCGGTTAAATCCTATACGTTCGACAACCAAACTGTAACCAATCTGTATCAATCTGGGTGACGAGTAGGTGAGATCGGAATCTAGAGAGCGGCAGGGAGTGTCCATACTGTATGTTAGTTCTTATATATATACTTTGCTTAGGTAGTGGAACCAGTAGCCATAGAGTACTATGTATACACGGAAACGCGTGAGTATCCATTCTTTGGACTTGGTGTGCGCTGGGGGTCGTGAGTCGTGCCACTCTAGTTGGACTAACGCGGTGGGTGAGTCCTGGCTCGCGGAACGGTGTTTATTGCAGTATTTCTTTTTAGCTTATGGTTACTTATCTTATCAGATTTAAAGTTTATTAAATTGAATTCTCAATTACACAATGTAATTAAACTTAGTATAATCAGATGGAATTGAGGTACATATCTGTAGCAGCCATCTGCTTAAATCTGCCATTTAATTGAAAGGTTAGCCCGTTGATTTCAATTGAATGACTCGAGGCGATATTCAATTGAATGACTAAAAGACAACTGGCCAAGTCATTGAATGTAACGTTCAACAAATTTGCTAAACGTCATTTAGCCAAGTCGCAGAATGGGATATTCTGAATATACTCCGAATAAAAAACCGATGTTTTCTTCTTCTGCGAAGCATTCTGCTACCCTTGGGGGGAAGTGGAGGAGGGGGGGGAGGAACACGAGGCTCTTTGAATTTAAAATCAATCAAAATTGACCGAACCTAATTACACTCGCTCCGCTTTTTGCTCGTTTTTTAGAAAGAAACAATTTTTTGCCTACTCCCTTTTTGTTGTATGGGATTCTATGTCCGCCATGTTCAAAGGGCTAGCTTACAATCAGCCAACTAGTTGAACGTTGAGTGACGCTTGTTCAATCAACGTTCGGCCTAGTCATTTAAATTAATGTCGCAACTCAATCAACGGGCTAGCCTTTCAATCAAATGGCATATGAACCCGAAGGCTGCGATATATCTATAACTTCATACGGCCAAAATGTTATTAGGCCATGGCTATCTACAATGGAGGTGATGAAACGCTGGACATCATGAGAGGAAAAAGTATATGCGCAAAATTGCTACTCAAGACAAGATATCTACTTCAGATGCCTGTGGTTCAACATTCATGGAGGGAGGTCAGGGGGGGGGGGAGACTTGACTCTAACAAAAATTACTAAATCACTTTAAAGTTTAACATTTCGCCAACGGATTTATCAATCGAAAAATGGTGCAAACCCTCAGTAATTTTGCAAGAGCTATTCAGCAATACCCCACACAATAGGGTACGTCACCAAAAAAAATCAACCCCTATTTATATGTAAGGCTTTTATTGTAGCACTTTGTCGGCGTGATTAAATATGTACGAGTATACATGATGACGGTTTTCTAGTACTAATATTCTCTGAGCTTAGCCGCGGACAGACGGACGACACAACATGGCGAAACTAAGGGTTCCTTGTTGACTACGGAACTCTAAAAACGGAGGATAGGCAGCAGCGTCCTTTAGGCGTACTGTGCCACTTAACTCCAACTATGTCCAGCAGTAGACCCTTTTTGGCTGATTTGGTGATGGTCGTTATCATCTAAGTCAAGTCAAAGCAGGCTGAATAGCAATCAAGTGCTACTGATACGATACTAGTGAAATTTTATAAGATTACTCCCGCAATACTGTTTCAGTAGCCGCTGTTGAAAAATTTAAAGGATGATTCCGAATCGGTTTTTGAATATAAGGGGATATATGTGTAATTCAGATAGATAAATAAGTCGAACACCGAAGACGAATAGGTATGGAGTGTCGCCAACGTTCGTAGAAACTAGAAACACAATGACCTAGAAGGTAGCAGAGTTCTGTCCATGAACCGGGAAGTGAGCTCAAGGTTAAAAGGACGCATGCGCCATAACCTCCCCCAAGCCGTCGCGCTGACTTTGTGGAGGCGACTGCGAGCGAGCTACTTGCTTTAACACTCTTCGACCTAAACCAACTCAGCCGGTTCGATAAAGAAACAAAAATGTTTGAATGTTTGTATTTAATTGTTTATGCAATATTGTTTTCCCAAAATATTATTTCTTAATAAAGTACAGCGTTTTCTGTTTGAATCGCTTTTTTAGCAACAAAAATCAATCCCGAATTGCAAGGTTACACAGTGCAGCCGCTTCAAATGGCTTCAATGCCGGTGTCTCCGCGGATTTCCACACTGGAAATCTGTTTCTTGCTCTCTACATGCAGGAAAGGACTACAAATATGTGTTTTTATCATCGTGCCTTGTAACCGGAAATTTTCTATGGGCTCGGTCTGAAATGACAGTGAATTACTTATACAAAAACAATGTTAAAATAACATGATTTTGAAGATTATATTAACATTTTATTATAAAATCAAATAGTGATGAGCTGCTCTGTGTTGGTGGAAGCCACAAGTTCTTCGAATATCGAAGAAGATTTGTATGCGTAAGTAATTTACCTACCTTTTAATAACGTAGTCACCTATTACGAGTTTATTAGGTGAGTGGCTACCTACACAGGTACTACCTATTCCAATAACGAAACCTCAAAATTGTAGGTTTGATGTAAAGTATAGGTACTAAACTTATGCTATCATTTTCTCATTGGTACGAGGCAACAAAAATGACGTAGCGAGGACGTAAAATCGATATACTGTCAGCTGAGCTTTTTCACGGCCTACACAGAGTTTCGTTCACTCTTACAGAGTACTTGTGGGTATATAAGTACCTATATCACCTACGTAGCTCGTAGCGTCCTTGCCAGATGAACAAATACCTACTCGTATATCTATTGATTTACCTAATGATTTCATATTTGCAGTCTTTTGAGAACCATGGCTTAATATTCTCTATTCTTTGACGTTGGTTTGAAATGGGTAGGTACTTACCTTCCTATAGGTACTTCAATATTACCTATAAACAGAGATTTGTTACCATTATACAGGGTCTTCGGCAGATGGTTGAAAATACGAAAATGGGGGATAGGTGGGATCGCCTCCCACCTATTTTGAGAATTAAAAAAAATCTAGAACTTGTAATTTTTTTACAGGATTTTTTTTTCTTTTTTTAGAAATTTTGCCATTTTTATACCTTTGAACACATGTAACTTTTTGTTTTTTAAAGCTAGCTCCAAAATCTTTTTTTTAATAGACTTTTATAAGATTGTCGGCTCTAAAAAAAATTATGTTTGTTTCAAGTTATTGCTAAAAACAAAAATGTGGGCCCTCGAACTTAAAAAAAAAGTTGAACAAAAATTTAAAAGTCAACTTTGCGATGCATTTAAAAAAAATATAATGGGGCTGGAAGGCTTCTGTTTTTTTTAAAACATCTCTAAAGCTTAGGCTTTTGAATGGTATGTAATTTGTTTCGGTATCTTTTTTGTAACCGGAGTTGTTAATTTTTTTTACTCAATTGGACCATGTTGACGAAATTCCACTAGTTACATGTTTTGTGAAATGTATTAAATGCAAAGTTGAAAATAATGTAAATACTTACTGTTGGGACGGTTACAAAGAGCAGGTACGTTTTTTTACATTCTTGCACACACATAATGGCTATCTTTTGTCATTTATTGGCATATTGGAGTTAGCACTTCCATATGCCAATAAAATGTCCGCATATTCCGCATTGGTAAATTGAGCCATTTTAAACCACAACAAAGTCTTAACAAAACGTCTAATAATAACAAAAAGTGACAAACAACAAAAAAACTTAACGAAATCACAAACGTTAATAACGTTAACGTTTTTTTTTTGTTTTCGTTAATTTCACTTTGCTGTGTTTGTGATTTTGTTAAGTTTTTTTGTTGTTTGTCACTTTTTGTTATTATCAGACGTTTTGTTAAGACTTTGTTGTGGTTTAAAATGGCTCAATTTACCAATGCGGAATATGCGGACATTTTATTGGCATATGGAAGTGCTAACTCCAATATGCCAATAAATGACAAAAGATAGCCATTATGTGTGTGCAAGAATGTAAAAAAAACGTACCTGCTCTTTGTAACCGTCCCAACAGTAAGTATTTACATTATTTTCAACTTTGCATTTGATACATTTCACAAAACATGTAACTAGTGGAATTTCGTCAACATGGTCCAATTGAGTAAAAAAAATTAACAACTCCGGTTACAAAAAAGATACCGAAACAAATTACATACCATTCAAAAGCCTAAGCTTTAGAGATGTTTTAAAAAAAACAGAAGCCTTCCAGCCCCATTATTTTTTTTTTAAATGCATCGCAAAGTTGACTTTTAAATTTTTGTTCAACTTTTTTTTTAAGTTCGGGGGCCCACATTTTTGTTTTTAGCAATAACTTGAAACAAACATAATTTTTTTTAGAGCCGACAATCTTATAAAAGTCTATTAAAAAAAAGATTTTGGAGCTAGCTTTAAAAAACAAAAAGTTACATGTGTTCAAAGGTATAAAAATGGCAAAATTTCTAAAAAAAGGAAAAAAAAACCTGTAAAAAAAATTACAAGTCCTAGATTTTTTTTAATTCTCAAAATAGGTGGGAGGCGACCCCACCTATCCCCCATTTTCGTATTTTCAACCATCTGCCGAAGACCCTGTATTATAGCATATCTCTGCCTATAAAGTAATAGTTCACATCGCAATGCAGAAACGGATTTAAATCAACGTGTGCTTAACGTTAAAAGGGTGGGAAAGGGCATATGCTACTTTTTATTCCTTGAAAATAGCATAGCCCGACAAAGTTCCTATTTGACATATGGAAAACGTTTTATTTAGTTTATCCTGATCTGCAAAAAATGTTTATTAAGCTCGCGAGTCGCGGCGCGTTGAGTTGCGACTCGCGCGCTGAACACCCTCAATGACAGTCATCAAAACGATATCCACATGGCAAAAGCTATCTATAAAACACAAATTCTAAATCTTTAGCAATAGAGAAATCTTTGAAAAGTTTGAAAACAAACAAAAATTTGGGTACAATTAAGCTACATAGGTAAATAACATAGATAGAACCTACTTTTAGGTAAATATACATTTTTAATTCCGTTCCTCAGGTTTGCTCTGAACTTGTCAATATAACACCAGTAGTTGAAAGAGTGTTGAAGGTAGGTAGTACCAACGCAATACATGCATGACCATGCATTATGCACATACAGACTGACGAAAATCACTCGAGTAAGTAGTTTTGGACAAATCGGTTTACAATTCAAATTTAACGAACCGCCGCCGGTCCCCAACACGAGAATAACTTTTTGAACAATAAAAAAACGAGGTTCCCAGTGTTTGAGCCCGACCTTGAAGACACTACCGGTAATCCCAATAACCTACTGCCCGGATTTGAAAGATATTGAATACTGTAGCTACCTACGTGATATTGAATACAGTCTGTAGCTATTTACGTGTTTTTCACAGACAAAATAATCTGAAAAAACCATCTATAGGTATTCAAGTAGGCTGCAAGTACATATATGCACTAAAAGGCTTTCCGGTGAAATTACTTATAGGGTGTCACAGCGCTATGATGAAAGGCAAAGTTTTCTTTGACTACCGTATTATTAAGCATTATCATCATCATCATCACGTTATCAGCCGCAATACGTCGACTGCTGGACAAAGGCATTCACCAGGTCGCCGGTCCACCGTGTGCGAGGCCTGCCTAAGCTACGTCTTCCGTTGCGTCGTCACTCGAGAACTTTACTGCCGCAATGACCATCTGTTCTACGAGCTATGTGGCCTGGCCACTGCCACTTAAGTTTAGCGATTCTGTGAGCTATTTCGGTTACTTTGGTTCTACTAAGGATCTCCACATTTCGATGACGATGTACGTGAAGGTCGACCGGCGACTGTGGTTACTGAATCTAATATCGATACCGTACGACAACTAATTAAGACTGACAAAAAAAATACTTGTCAGCAAATTCGTACTGAATTAGGCATTGGAATGAGTTAAGTGCAAAACATTTTGCATGCGCAACTGAAGGTTCGGAAGCTTTGCACTTGATGGATACCGCATGATTTAACGGTAGACCAGAAACGACTGCGTGTGGAGTGGTGCCGAAAAATTATAGAAAAGTTTAATGGAGGAGAGTCATTGGCTGTCTATAATATCGTGACAGGTGACGAAACCTATAGGTGTATTGTTTCGAACCGGAAAGAAAAAGCCAGTCAGCAGAATGGGTCTTTCCTTTTGAAGAATTGCCAACAAAAGTTAAGATGAGTCGGAGCACTGGCAAAAAAATGGTTGCGTCTTTCTTCAGGAAAACTGGACATTATGTAACAGCGGCGCTTGAAAATCAAAGGACAGTCACTGCAGATTAGTATGTAAACCATTGCTTGCCCAGTGTCTTAGAAAAAGTTCGTGTAAAGCGTCCTCGCAGTCATGTCATCCTTCACTTCAAGCTTCAAATGTGAAACTGGTGACGCATCCACCGTACAATTCGGACCTCACACCTTGCGACTTCTTTTTATTCCCAAGAATAAAATATAAACTTAGAGGTTTACGATTCTTAAGCCCAGAAGCGGCAGTGAATGCATTCCAAGAAGCAGTTGTAGAGGTCCCTACTGGACTGGATCCACTGCTTCACACAATGGTTCCAACGAATGCAAAAATGTGTAAATAGTGAGGGTATATACTTTGAAAAATAATAAATTAATCATAAATATCTTATCTAGTCTTATTTATTAGAATCCAGAAACTTTCAGTATGATCCACGTATTATTATTATTTCACAAAAATAATATGATATACAGGATTTTACAAGATATTTTTGAGGAGTGGCTTCTGCTCGTGCAACTGAAAACCTTTTGTTTTATAACTTTGTGGAAATACATTTTTTTTACATATCTGCATACCAATCGATTAGCTGATTGGATAACTTTGTATGACAATAACAAAAATTATTTTAGGGTTTTCAAAAAGTTGTTGAACAGAAGGTGTTCAGTTTCATGCCGCCTCAAAAAATGTGGACCATTTTACGTAGTACTATGTATATATGTATGTTCATTTTATTCAAAGTTTCATTGCGCGAAGATAGTACTGTAGCGAAAATAAATTAAAATGGTTTTAAAATAGCCTGTTACGGTATTGCTACATGAAACGTAAAATTCAGTGGATTGGGCCTAAACGGAGTTTAAGAAAAGAATTATTTTGTGGGTAAAAAGGAATATATTTTAAAATGAAAAAAAATGGACTATAAAATGTGATGGTCGTTTGGTAGAACAATAGTGGACTTGACATACATCATACGACATACTTGATAAACAACGATCGTCGCTTTCCCCAGAATCCGAATAAAATCACCAACTAATATACAGAACACTTCTTAAAACTAGAATTACCCCGAGGCAGTCTACACACTACATAAAACTACACTCTAAACAGTTCTTTATCTAAAATAAAAACTTGAAAACACAGGTAAATTAGTGGCCGAATATTTGATATAGAACTCCGTTCTTGTAACACCGGTCGGTGAAGGTACCGGCGGTTTAAAGGTAAGTAAGTAAGTAAATAAAGGTTCACTTCCCTTTAGGCGGGGAAGACAGGATAGTGCTTGGCAGTATACGGAGAACCGATCGTAGCCTGAGTCTGCCCCGCAGTAGTTATCCACGGCAGGACTACGACCGGCGGCTAGGTGGTGGTAGCCTTAGAGGTGGTGGAACCCGGTGGTCGGTGATGCCGTATAAAATAATTACTTATGATTACACGACAAAGCCACACCAAACACTCTACAGAACAGAAATTAAACCTCTCACCTTTGGCAAAATACGAGGGCACTGTTCACAGACACTAAAATATTATAAAATATGATTACTATCAATGAACTCTAAAAATTCAGGAAACTAAACAATAAAACCACGACGACTATCACTTTTTTCCTATCTCTCAAAAACATGACAGCTCCCGAATGTTTGAATCTTATTGCGCATTCTAAAGATATACGTCTAGCCAAAAGCCAAGAAATAGAACCAAAAAGTTTTACAATCGGAGCAAAAACAGTTTTCATTTTGTATTTTTTTTTCGTTACAGTATTCAAGGTAACTTAAGCATGTGATTAACATAGGTACATTGCTGAAAAAAAATTAAAGTTTAGGTGAAAATTAGGTCCAAAGGATTAAGTGAAAAGAATAAAATATAAGGAGATCGGACACTATATTATTTCCTCTACTTTTTTTTCAGTTTCAAAGAAGAGCCGTGTTCGCCCCCGGCAGGAAGCTCGCCAGGTAAGAGAACTTTTTGATTTTCGAGAAAAAGTGGTTCAAACTGGTAGGCGGGTTCTACATTGTCTACTCGTACATATATAGCGCTTCTGCTTTTTTACTTTCTCGACCCCGTAGTACGTAGTATAACGTTAATAATTCTAATCCATACCTACCCAATAATATCTCTTCCTACTAATAGACACCTCTATAATTGATATTTTTTTGTGTTATACTTTATTATTTCCCACTGACTGTTAGTGATCCAAATAAAATAGTTATTTACGAGTATGATACAAGGGTGGTAGCAGGTAAATGGCAAACGTTGACATTTGTAAGCCCGAGCCGCACGTGAGGGTTTACCATCGGCACGAGTTTACCAATTACCTTTTACCAATCATACGACGTTTATCAAGTGAGAAAACAGGTAAAAAAGGACACTTACAAAAAAACATAATACACGAGTACCTAGGTTTTGGTAAATAAATTTAACTCTCCTTTCAAAAGCCTCAAAGAAGATTCCGTGTCTTTGGTTTGAATATTTTTATTTGTCAGAAATTAATAAAGTGGCCAAATAAAAATCACATGTGCGGTAAAATTATTTTTACACACACTAAACTGGCATGTAAAATAAAATTTTTTGAGTAACTGTATACAAATTAAGATATACATTTTTAGCGTTTGAGAAGTAAAATAATTTATTTTTAAGAACTCTTTAGAAAACCAGAACCAAGCCGTTTGAAAATTTGGCCTACCTAAAAATGTTTTATTTTTGTATGGATGTAAGTCCTTTTCATGATGTCGGATCATCATATCACCTCATATACGTCCCCACCGAGGACCTCGAGCTTATACTTAATTTAAAAAACTTGATTATAGTATCATCATATCTATCAATCATCTATCATCAACTATCTATCATCATCTACATATCAGCCATAAGACTTTCACCGCTGGACAAAGGCCTCCCCAAGGATTTCCACGATGACCGGACCTGCGCTGCCCGCATTCAGCGGCTTGCAGCGACCTTCACCAGGTCTTCGGTCCTACACTACGTCTTCCGGTGCACGGTCACCTCTCGAGAACTTTACTGCCCCAGCTACGAGCTGTGAGCCCCGCCCACTGCCACATAAGTAAAGCGATAAGTATCTATATTCTATACGGTTTGTGAATTTCAGAAGTTAATAGGTTTATAACAGACAATTTAGGTAAGTGGTTTAAGGATGGCTGCACCTCATAAAACTTTCCTCAGGGAACCTATAAACGATGAACAATAATTAAATAATGCTTATCTACATCTGACATCACGTGCTGGATTTCAGGATTTCAAGTAATTTGCGATCCGTTTCGCTATCCATCAACATCGTATAGACTACACCATCAATCATGATCCTGGATATTCGTAATTTTTATTGAACGTGTAACGTTCGCCTTTCACCCAGGGACGTGAAAAAGTCTTTTCTCATAACCAAATCTAACCTACTCAAAGAAAATAGTTAATAATTTTTGGCATGGTAATTACCTCTAATCAAAAACCACAACCACACCCTGGACACTTCATACAACGGGCCAGAAATGACATTTCAAAAAACCAATGACGGAACAAACAAAATGGCGGCGAAATCCTATTCGTTCGACAACCAAACTGTAACCAATGTGTATGAATCTGGGTGACGAAGGGGTGAGGTCGCAATCTAGAGAGCGGCTGGGAGTCCATACTGTATGATAGTACTAATATGTATACTTTGCCACACCATACAACCACTTCACAAGCTCGTAACACTACAACAACAAATAGCGACCTATCAAATTAAATCCGTTTGTCACCACGCGCGACTTATCTGGCGAGCACTCTAATAATGTAAGTAGTGCGTTTTTGTGGAGTAAGAGACATTAATAAAGATGAGAACAGAGTAGCATTTTAATGAATATTATTTTAACCGTATGGATAAATCTATAGTTAACTAAAAGCGTTTTTCCGTTGGCGGATTTAAGTTTTTCAACTGAATTGTTATCCCAAAATGGTTAATGTTATTCTGGCACAGAGCGTCTACTTTTCCTCCACTCTATCCTGCCTTCTACATCCTCTTCAGTGAGATTGGTCTCTCTCATGTACGCTTTCGAGGAATTTAGTACTTACTTTTAATGATTACGTGACCAAACCATTAGAGATGACTCATTATCATCATCATCATATCAGCCGAAAGTCGTCCACTGCTGGACAAAGGCATCCCCCAAGGATTTACATGACGACCGGTCCTGCGCTGCCCGCATCCAGCGGCTTCCCGCGACTTTTACCAGGTCATCAGTCCACCGTGCGGGAGGCATTCCTACGCTACGTCTTCCGGTGCAGGGTCGCCACTCGACAACTTTACTACTCCAATGAGGTATGACTCACGGTACGCAATATACCTGTGTACTCTTCTGTGACAGTGACGGTACAGAACTGTCTAGTCCAAGATGGGTGACGACTTGGACAAGACTTTCATCGCGAGGATTTCGATAGTAACTACTAACTATAGAGGAGAATATCCCGAAGTTCAAGCATATATAGCATATCTCTGGTTCAAGCTGACATTATTAGAGATCAGACGCCTGTTTTAAATAAATGTGAACAAGCGCATATTTTTGGTAAGTTGGGTTGCTGGCGTCACGGAGAGCAATGCTGGCGTATAAGAATTACAAATTGAAGCTTGAAATTCAATTTTGTTTTGAAGGTTTCCACCCCAGCCCGGCTGCGTGACATTATGTATGGCACCGTTATCTTGTTTAAATCTACATTTGGTGGTCTGGTCTGTAACGTTCTATTAGATTGAATATTATTCTCATATAAAATCGATGTGAGTAGATAGGTACGAGTACTACATTGATTGGTGTGATATACAAACGTGCAGCCAAAATCTTTAGGAGTGTATATCTTTTTTAAAAACTAAGTGAGGGCCTTTACAAAACATCTCATAAAATTGAATTACTGTAGTTATACTAAATAAAAACTGGCCAAGTGCGAGTCGCACTCGCTTACCTAGGGATCCGTACCACCAAACCTTGGAACCCTAAAACAAAATACTAGATCAACTAGATTAACATCAACGAGACCTATAGTAAAAAAAAATCACATTCATTCTTTCATTCAGACTCATACTTGAGCGGTTTTTATTATTTCTTGCTTAACTTTTGGGTTTGTGCTGTAATCTTTAATCACACTAAGTAAGCTTGTATGTATTACCGTGTAAACAAATAAAAAAGTAGAGGCAATAAATTCATACTGCCGTATATTATATATATATAGTATATATGCCGTACGTTGAAAAATAAGTTCATCATCATCATATCAGCTATATACGTCCCCACCGAGGGTCTCGAGCCTACCCTGAATTAGGGCGATCGGGCGTTAGTCGACCACGCGGGCCCAGTGCGGCTTGGTTGACTTCACACACAACCTGCGAGTTTCTTCGCAGGGGTGTGCAGGTTTCCTCACGATGTTTTCCTTCACCGTAAGAGCGACGGATAAACATACATATGAAATCTAAATTCGAAATCACATTGGTACGTGGCAGTTTCGAACCACGACCTTCCGGACAGGAGGCGGCGGCCCTAGCCATTACGCCACCGACGCTTGTCTATAAGTTAAAAGCTAAAATAGAAGATAATGTGAATAATATATTAACTATATTTGATTTTATTAATATATTTATTTTTATTTTTAGCTCTAAAATATAGTAGGTAGTGTGGCAAAATTATAGTTTAAAATTAAAAGAATAAAGATGGAACCCTAATTTGCCACAAAATTACGTAGAAATTTTGGTATTTAGGCCTAAAAGTAGTGAAAACGTAAAAGGAAAAAAAGTTAATGAGGTAAGTAAAGAAATATAATTACAGGTAGAGATTTAATGAGACAAAGAATTTTTAAAATTGGATCGTCATCGCCGGTGTACACAAAATCATACTTAAGTTAAAAGTAAGAAAAGGAGTTTTGATCTAGTGGGATAAAAGTTGGGAACTTTTAATCCCAATTAGATAAAAGTATACCTTTATGAATTTACAACTTTAAGAATTTTTTAAACGTATTTTTAAAACTAAGGTGGCAACCTCGTACGTATACGGGGCCGCAGTTACCAAAAGTTTTTTAAATTAAATAAAAAATAACTCACAGGACACATACAAAATTTTAAGTGTTGAAAAAGCAACAACACTCTACCTGTGTAGCAAAATATTTAAATTCCACAGTAATTTTGATAAAGAGAATGTAACCACAAACTGTGAAGATCGAAAGGCAAGAAGTTCGAATTTGTAGCAAGAAAATGCTACAGCCTACAGTAGTTCTCGATGAATTCTATGCTAACACGGAGCTGGTCTTGTAACTTACACTACTCGTTGATGTCTTCTATATGAAGCATCATTCATCGACATAGGAAAACACTAGATCGGGTTAGTCATACAAAAGATCCGAGTCTGGTTTCCGGAGGAGTGAATTTTTATTTACATATTTTTTTTCTATGCAGTAAAGCAAAAAAAACCCGTTTTAGTAATCCAAATGAAATATTAAGTTCTAAGTCAAAATACGTTCCTTACTAAAATTACTAAAATCAGGTAAAAAGTACTTATTAAATTGTAAGAGATGTGGACTACTCTTACTTTACGTTTTATTTTGCTCTAGCTTCTAAAAACACTTCATTTCAAAACACTTTAACTCCGCTACACTCGTATCAAAGAAAAGGTTGAGGGTAATGAGTTTATCATTACTGAAAAAGAACTCTTCTTCCTTAAAAATCCATGGAACAATGTATCACGGAACCTACTTTGCGCATGCAGTACAAAATACACAATACCTTCTCGAACTTAGACGATATTTAAGGGGAGTCCGGGAGACATGCCCACTTTTTTATATAAACCGTCATAAAATCATGTGGGGATCACTTACAGATTTAATTGCCATTCCAGATGACAGCCTCTGGCTATAAATTGGCATCATTACTTTTTCGTTCAGATATATAGTTTTTGTATAATGTCTTCCGAATGAAAAATGGGATTTTGGGCAAGTCTTTCCCACCCACTTGGAGACATGCCCATGGGGTTGGGGAGATTTGCTCATGGTATACTTTTTGAAAGTAAATAGTGGAAAGTAAAACTTCACAGTTTTAATTTAATTTAAAATATATAAATTATCACAAATTAAAGCATATGAAGCATGTCATAAATTTTTCATAATCATCATTAATTTCATTAAAGATGTGAATCTTAAAAGCCTGATGAATTTTAAAACAAAGCATCAAACCTGATTCCAAATGATGATACGATTATCTAACTGTAACTTAAGCTAACACAAAAAAATTCTAATGTGTCTTAGTTACGAAAAATACAGTAAAAATATACAAATATATTTAAGAAATTTAATAAGAAAATGCAGTATCAAAGATAGACTATAAAACAGAAACTTAATGTGAAATCTTCTAAAAGATAACAAATTTTAAATATTTTCATAATCGTCATTATTATTATGTCTTACTTTTCAGTTATTCTTGTAAGCGGTAAATTCAAAAGAAAGCACTTAATTTCTAGATCTAATTTTTATAGCTTAGCTTAGTTTAAATATGAATATTTTTTTACTTATTGGTACCCTTAGTGGTCAAATATTATCATTAATTTATATTATACTATGAGAAACAGCTGTCTTCATCGTCAGATTAACACCACGGTACCAGAAAAGCAAGCCTGTGTATGTGTGTTTAAATTTACTTACTCAGTTGTGGGAGACTTGCTCACTAGACAAGTCACCCGCACGCGCAAGGGGTCAACTCTCCTGCACCCTACCCTCTGACACTTTTTTTCTTTGCAGGCTTTCCCTGAATTGCAGCCTAGCCACACTTAGTACACTTCAAAATACGATAATTCTGTTACACAAAAATAACAACTGAGCAATCTCATTTCAAAAAATAAAAAATATTCACTCTGGAGCATCAAAGTACGTTGGCCTCGCTAGCTCACGAACAAACCTGACAGCTTCCAAAATGACAAGTCGCACATCATTGGCTGTCCGCGGGCAACCATGAGCGCGGTGGCGTTTCTATAGCGCTAACGTAAAGTAGAAAACGGAACAGATGGGCGAGTCTCCCGCATGGGCAAGTCTCCCGGACTCCCCCCTATACATAAAACTTAATAATTGCAATGCTGAAAGAAGTAAAAATGCCAAAAACAGAAACCAAAATTGATCAGGCTTTAAAATATCCCTTTAAGAATTTTGAAAAAAACATATTATCGTGAAACACATAAGGTAAACTGGTCTTAAAGACTAGCTACTGACAACTAACACCGGTAAAAAATGAGGTCTTTGTCATAGATGAATTGAGTTTAGGCTAAAACACAAGCTGCCAAAATAACCTGCCTCTCTGCACAGGCCTTTTTTGGAGTATACCATTCCGAGGTTGCGTCATCAACAGGAATCTTCATAGAAAAGAAGTCGTTAGTCCCATATTATGGCTGGCGGTTAACTATATGTTGTGGCTCCAGGTTTTAAGCCGCTGGTTCAAACAGTCCTGGCTTGTAGTTTTTTTTTTAAATAAAGTAAGTACTATATAGTAACGATACTAAAGGGGTTAAAAGACGTCGATTTGAGGCCCTGTGGGCGCTTTTCTTGAGTGTCTTCGCAACGGTGACTTTTGAAATAAGAGGTCTTTACCTATGAAATTGCCGATTCAGTTTTTAAAGTTCAATGCCATTTTTTATTAAAATTAAAAAAGTTATTGTTTTTTATTATTGACCTTGTGGTGACACTACATAAGGTATTTGTGGCATGTATTTTATGTTCCAATCCCCTATGTAACATTAAATGAAACAAATACGTTTTCTTAGTGGTCACATGGGGCAATTTTTTTGACTAATTATTTTTTCTTGAATTTTCCGGAAAGTGACGAAATCATATGCGGGGTATTCCCAAATATGACATTGGTAACGAAGAAACTGCTGCGATAACTCTAGATATCATCATTACAGCTCATATACGTCCCCACCGAGGGGCTCGAGCCTACCCTGAATCAGGGCGATTAGGCCTTAGTCGACCACGCGGGCCCAGTGCGGGTTGGTCGACTTCACACACAACCTTCGAGTTTCTTCGCAGGCGTGTGCAGGTTTCCTCACGATGTTTTCCTTCACCGTTAAAGCAATCGGTAAGTATGTACGTAAGTTTTTGAAAAACTCATTGGTACATTGGCCGTCCAGATTTGAACCCGGTACCTCTGGTTAGATGGACCGAGTCGTTACCGGTTGAGCCACCGACGCTTAACTCTAGATATACTCAACTGCAAACCCGACTTCATGGGGTTAAAGCCACCGTGCTCTTAAAATATATAAATAATAGGCATATGTTTACCACCATTTAATTTCTAATAGTCTCATGCTTGAGAATAAATTTTGTTTTAATAACTATCGTTTTTAATATTAATTTTCATCTTTAAACTTTTTTATACAATCGGTAATTTCATAGGTAAAGACCTTATATATAGGTATTACATATTAAAAATCCAGCACAGTTTGCAATTATAATTAAAATATGATATAAAACCGCATTATAATTTCCAAAAATAAAAATCAATCACACTCGTAGATCGTCTGTCCAGCAATGCGCAAAACAAAAATTTACCCTTCCAAATTTTAACTTCGATTTTTTGCTATCACAATACCTTTTTCGTTCCTTCATCGCTCGAAAGTAAAAAGGAAACAAAAAGATAATACGTAAAAATTTTAAGGAGAAGTCATGAAACTTACTTACTTCAAAAAAAAGGTTGTTAATTCATTGGAATCCTTTACGTTTACTATTCAGAATGTCTTTAATGTGTTACTTTCCCACACATGATCTGAATCCGTATCCTAAAGTTCATAAACTTAGCTAGAAGTAACACGAATTACAGTAAAGCGTGTAAAACGAGGTGCTAATTTCCCATAAAATAGTCCGTAGTTCTATTTTCTCAAACATGCTTGGAAATTTAAGCATTTTTTTTGGACAACCTTCTTCGAGATAAATCGAAATTGCTGTACTGGCCAAGTACATGCGAGCAGTGGCCGTGGCAGTGGCAGTGGCAGTGGCCGGCAAAACTTATATGAAAATCCATATCTGTCGTGTTTTAGCGGCCAAATAAATTATTATGTAAACTCATATCTGTCGTGTAATTTAGAAATGGAACGATCTTTTACTCCGAAACATGGCAACCAATGAGGTAACTTATCAAAGGTTTTATTTAAACTACGAAAGAAAATAGGAAGCTATTTATTAAATAAAAAAACAAATGAACACTTGAATGAACACTAAATGTAGTTCGTCATTGATTTTGAAAAGTAATTGTATTTTCAAATAAAAAGTTTACGTATTTACACGTTCGTCCATCAATGCCTCTTTTGCTGGCCGCTGCGTTAGTCTTCTTCTTCTTTGCGTGTCGATGACAAATTAAATCATTCCGGCCCAGAACTTAGCCACTTCGACTGCACTATTTGTGGCGTCCATTAAGAAATACAAATCCCAATCATCCAGCTGCGTTAGTAATAATTAATAAAAGACCTGGTCAAATTATCAACAACTTCGTTCAATGATGAAAGACCGGTAACACGGTGAGTCCATCTCTCGGCCAAACCTGGGCCTTGAGACTGATCAACCGGGCGTTGATCCGCATCGATTAAAACGTCCCTACCGAACATTAAAAAGAGATCGCAACGAGAAAGACACGTTTCACTACCTGCCAGTAAACAAATTTACCATTAAAACTTCAACATACGGTTCAAACGATAAAATAAATAGATAGATCTTTCAAGCTAACTAGCAATTTTTGTACATGTTGAACAGACAGACAAACAGACAGATGGACAGACGGACGGCCTAGGCTTTGTAGTAGGTCCCGTTGGCACCGTTTTTGTAATACCGAAACCTAAAACTAACGAAAGATAACGTGAAAATATAACGTGTAAAAGATGGAGAGTTAAAATTTACAGTACGGGTCTAAAGGTTTGACTGTTCGCCAAAGGTGCCGCCTGATATGGAGCCAGCATGGTGGTGAGCCTGAACGTATAGGCACACCCTGGACACTTCATATACATGTCCATCCTCCATTTTTTTAATATACTTTACCACTTACATTTTTGCAGCTTATTTATTGCACATCTCGGCATTTTGTCACTCAGCTCAGCTTGCCATGAAGTTCTGAAATTTCTGCGCAGTGTAATCATTTACGAATGTCTCGTTTTACAAGAAGCTGACGCACTTGCCACGCCTCCGTCCGCAATCTATCGGAGCGGCAATTTTTTTACTTATCTGTGAGTTTGGTCTTCTCATTCGCCTACTGAAATGTATTCTTCGTTCAACCAGTGCAACCAGTCACAGCAAAAATTTACATAAATTTTTGGTATACAAACCCAAGGTTTATTAATCAGATTTTCTTTCTTTATTTCTTATGTAGCTTTTTCTTGAAATAATGAACTACTCAATTTAATAGGCCTTATTAAGTTCTAATAATTTCAAAAGTTTTATACTTAGAACTGTTTGAGCCATTTTTGACAAAAAATAACAAAAAACCTGGGTTTGCATGGGAAGTATCTTGATTTTTTTTTATCTTCGAGCGACGTAGGAGAATGAAGAGAAGTTTATGTGATCTTTTAAAAACCGGCTATGAAATTTTGACGAAAGTGCACTCTATATCCCTCATAGACACCAAAGAAGTGGTCAAGAAAATAAAATTGTGTGTGCATGTATATAGACCAATTTAGATGAAATTTTGAACATAATTTTTTTTAAATTATTTTCCAAGGGCAGTTTTTTATGTTTTATAATTTCGCAACTCGCAAAAAAATCTAAAATATGACTGATGTTTCCCAAATATTTATAATCGATAAAACTTATTAACTCCCAAAATAGCCATAATATGTAGTCTAACTGGGAAAATTAAAAATGGTAACTTTTATACATTTAAAAAATATATGTTTTCTCCAAAATGGCATTCGTTTATTTATGAAATTTACGCAATCGAGAAATCTTAATAGTATCTATGAGGGTTGATAGTTGGTACTTGTATAATATTATGCTCAGTAGCGAAGAACATGTTAATAGCGCGTTCTAGATGTCGTATATATTTTGTACTATTGGCGCTTGTGTTAAAGTTCAGTATTGTGACCGTGTTACGGTTCAGTGACACCAAGAGAGATGATACCAAGGGCATACCAATTGTGAATTAATAATCAACAATTAGTTTAAAAAACTAAAAAACACGCTTTTAGTAAACACGTTAAGTAGTTATCTTGGATGTCCGCCATGTTGGATTTAAGTCACGTGACTATTTTTTCGTATTCCTGACAGCAAACCCTTTCATTTGATACCTATATCATGGGGATGGATTTCAAACAGCCAGTCCGCCATCTTGGGGAGGCCTCCACATTGGATTTTTAATGACTTTTCTTAGCTAGTCATGTATTGTCATCAGAACTCAGAGCGTGTGCATATCATCATCCTTATCGAAGACCGGGAAGTGGGTCAAATTTAGATTCCGAGATTTTCTTACATACATAGTTAGTTACAAGTGAAACTAATAAAAGCGTGTTAAAAAATATATCTGCGTCGGGTTACTAAAGGTGTCTCTACATAATTATCAGTGGTTATTATTACCTAAGAAAGTCCTAAAAAAGTAGAGGCTCCTGGCAGAAGGTATGTTCTCCGTGGGGAGTTCAGTTTATTCTGTAATAAATAACGAACTTCCATTGAAATTTATAGGTATGTTAGTATAGTAACGTAATTTTCATCAAAATCGTTAAGAGCCATCTGTAAAAAAAAATACAAACGTACATGGGAAGTACCTTACTCAGTTTTCTCCTGGAACAGCGAGAGTTCGTTATTCAAGGAGAACAGGAGAGGGAAACGAATAAAAGAAAAGGGTGTGTTTTTTTCAATAAAAAGAAAATACAGATAGCAGCCCAGTCTCATCTAAATTACAAAATACTTAGGTACATCCAAATTAAACAGGTATATGTAAAATAGGTACGTATTTTCTGGAATGGAGAATGGAAAATTTGAAACCCACGTATGTTTTCACCGTGGAGTGTCGCTTCATTAGGCAGCAATTCTATGGCGTAGCTTTATCAATAACATGTCAGTTTAGCTCTGAAGCTGACAACGTGAGTACTATCATCGGCATACAGAAGGGAGGCTTCTGAGACACACACACACACACACACGCGCGCGCTCGCACACAAACACACAGACGCAACATGGCTGCCATAACCAGGGCTGCTAAGAATGTATCGACATGTAGGTAAACCTAGATATTAAAATTCCTTAGTGTCCTTGACAGCTAGCAGAGTTTAGAGCTGGTTCAATTGCACAGAATGCGCATAGTCTTGTTCGTCAGAGTCAGTTAGGTACAATGCGCCCAAAGATGGCGCTAGAGTTCTAATTTGACGATTTTTATAAAGAAAATGTGCATATTCGTAAATGTGCCAGTAATATCGTAATTTTTGAAAAGTATTTTGGTTTTTAAAGTACCTAATTTTATTTTATAAATAACTAGCTGACCCATCCGACTTCATACCGCCTAAGAATCAACAAATGTCTACACTACACTACTCTACTACTACACAACTCTACACTACACTATACTACTCTACTGTACCACAACACTACACTAGTCTACTCTACCACTACATTTCTTTACACTGTATATTACAGTACAACTACTGTATTTTTTAATGTTTTCTCCTTTTATTTTTCGTGATTTTCGGATGTTTTAATAGTTAGTCTCCTATTCGGGGTAGAGACAAACAACAAATCAAAAATCATGAAAATTAGTCAAGCCGTTCTTGAGTTGTAAATGGTGTAACTAACTCGAATTTGTTTTATATAATAGAAGATTTTATTTATGATTATTGTTTTAAATAATAAAGAAGAACAACTGATTCGTTGTATAAGAAACTGATTGATAATATCATCGCTCAAGGCAGAGTGTAAATTGGTCCAGTGGCTAAAGCTCTTGGCATAGTAAAAAGGGTGCCAGGGGTTCGAATTACGGTCGACTTATTATTTTAACTTTTTGCATGTTACTGAGCCTGTGAGCCTACACTGTCCGTCCGTCCTTCCGTCTATCTGTCCGAACTTTTAAATAATAAGTAATTGGCATAAATTTTGCCAAAATATGTGTTAATATGGAAGATTTACCAAAAAAATAAATAAAATTACAAGTTGTGATAAAAGAGACGTGTTTTCATAGGTAATTTTGTTTTTGCTCTATCGTAAACGGTACATACAAACTTAAAACTTAGTGTGATTGATTATAGGTAGTATAGTTACGTATCGTGAAGTAAAACAGCAAATAATTAAACCGGCCAAGTGTGAGTCGTAGTCATGCTTAAGAGTCCGAAACAAATAAATAAAAAGCATTTTTCCACCGCTTGCGTTGAGGTTTTTTTCTGTTTCATCATCATCATCTGTTCTACGAGCTATGTGTCCTGCCCACTGCCACTTCAGTTTAGCGATTCTGTGAGCTATGTCGGTTACTTTAGTTCTCCTGCGGATCTCCTCGTTTCTGATTCGATCACGCAGAGAAACTCCGAGCATAGCACGCTCCATTGCCCTTTGGGTGACCTTGAGCCTTCTTATGAGGCCCATAGTAAGCGACCATGTCTCAGTTCCGTAAGTCATCACTGGCAACACACACTGGTCAAAGACCTTAGTCTTGAGACACTGCGGTATTTGGGACGTAAGTTTCTCGTCAGTCCGCAGTGTGCGCGTGTTGTAGGTTGCCAGGGCCAAAGGTCGTTGGGTTTGGTAGCCTGGCATCTGCCGGGGATTCTTCGCACCCCCTACCCCGCCGTTACCATGACTGCTACCGGAGCCAGGAATAGCGGAGCTGCCGGGGACTAGGGGCCGTTTTCTGGGTGTGAGATTTATTGGGGGGTTTTGCCGTAATCGCCACGCTTGGCAGGCGGGTTGGCGATCGCAGTTTGATTGCAGGTGTGTTGCATGCACGGAAAGACGCTGCTGCCCATCCTCCGGTTTTAAGTCCCTTAGTCGCCTCTTACGACACCCATTGGAAGAGATGGGATGGTCCTATTCTTAGCCGGGAACCATACGGTACATTTTTCTGTTTAATGAATAGATATTATCATTTTCATAGTTGTGTGGCTAGGTGTGGTGGTACGGAACCCTCGTTCGCGAGTTCGACTCGCACCTGGCCGGTTTTGTATGCATAATAAGCGATGTCTTTTTGTATGCATGATAGATAAGGTATTCCTCTAGAATCTAGAAACACCTCATATATACGTCCCCACCGACGGGCTCGAGCCTACCCTGAATTAGGGCGATCGGGCCTTAGTCGACATTGGTACGTGGCAGGACCCGAACCACGACCTCCCGGGTAGGAGGGAGCGGCCCTTGCCGTTGCGCCACCGACGCTCATGTCCTCTAAAATAGTTTCATATAAATAATATCAAAATCTTCGAGGTACTTTTTTAAAAAACAAACAAAAAAAATGTACTTAATTGTGAAGTTAGTGAAGTCGTTTTGTTAACGTGTCGAACGTTTTTTTAAAGTATTTTTAACGATTTTAAAGTCTGTGTTCAATTATTAGTACTTTTATAAAGTGATTATCAAACGAAATATCTCTATTTAGTAACAAATTTTGAAGAGTTGTTTACAATTCAGAACGGCGCAATAATATGTTTTAATTTTCCACGAAGCTTTGATCTATACCTACCTACTACACTTGATCGGTTGTATGTAAGAAATAAAATGGGCACGAATGATTAAAGAAATGAATTCATTTCAATATAAAAGACATCAACAAGACAGAGAGTAATAACTCTAAATTCAAAATTTAAAAGAACCCCGTCATTTCTCTTTTCTGCTCAATTATCAGGCCCTAATCACTATCTGTCTAAAACCTATGATTCACCTATTGAGACCATTCCCACGAGCCCAAACACAACATCTCAGCTGTAAGTTGGTGAGGAATTGGGTATCCTGCAGATTCCAGGTATGATTCAGCATCAGGTCAAGGTTAACATGTTTTTGAAATATCATTGAAGGAACAGATTACCAAGTTTCGAATCGATTAGACCTGTGGAAGTTGCTCACACATTCATCAACTAGAAAAGAGCTGATTACTTTAATTAAACGGTTGAAAAATTTTTCTTGAATCACAGCTAAGAACACTCTTGATCAAGTCACCTTTCATCATCATCATCATCATCATATCAGCCGAAGGACGTCCACTGCTGAACATAGGCCCACAAGGATTTCCACGACTACCGGTTCTCATAATTACCTTTAAAACAAAAAAAAACATAATCGGTCCATCCGTTTGGGCGCTACGACGCCACAGACACAGACTTATAATAACACCCTTCTTGTTGCGTCGGGGGTTAAAAATAGTTTTTATACCATTGCTCCTCTAAAAAGCTTAATTTATTCACTGAAAACAGTGAATAAAAAGCTCTTTTAATCTCTATTTTGGTGTTTAAATCCGTCTTTTATTCACTACTTGCATAATATACTATTATTTCATTTATTCGGGATCCTTTGCTCAAGTCGAACTCACACTTGGCATGTTAGGTAAGTACATACTTACTTTCACCAAGTTTCATGCATCTAGGTCAACGTGAAATACCCTTTAGTATAGTATTTTGGTACACCAAGAACTATTCGTATACGACGAGTATTAAAACATGTGACATAAATGGCTATACCTTTCAGACAAACAGACATACAACAAAGTAATCCTATAGGGGTTTCGTCTTTCCTTTTGAGGTGCGGAACCCTAACAATTTAATGAAATATTACAGTCTTAAGGGTAACGATTAGGCATTTGAGGAAGTGATAAAAAATCTTATTTAGAGCTTTCTTCAGAGTGTTGTATGCACTTCAGGACTTTTTAACACAAATATTTCACTGAAGTATACTAGAGCTCGACACTATTCACTGAAGATAAATATAGTATTTGTTATCAAAATGTCTCCTTTAGAGAAATCGATCCAAGAACTGTTATGAAAAGTTTTAAAACTACTAAAATTAAAAGAACAGAAGAAATCTGGGTTTTATCAGAACGCTTGATCAATAATGTAATTAATACTTTAACGCCTTTTTACCTACCTGTTTTTTTTAATAATAGTATTGATAGCGGCGTCTTTACAGACCTTTTGAAGTTCAGTAGAGATAGCATGATATAAAACTAGTTAAAAAGTGATCCGTGAAAATACAAACCAGTTTCTGTGCTGCCACTTCTTAGTAAGGTATTTGAAAAGATTGTATTTAATCAAATGCTACATTATTTTTCAGAAAATCATCTACTAGTTAGCTAACAATTGGTTTCTCTAAAGTTCGATCAATAACTGATGCAGGAGTGGCAATTATTCGCATCATCTATGATGCCTTTGAGAAATCACAGCAAGTAATTGGAGTGTTTTGTAATTTATAAAGCATTTGATTGTGTAGAAGATTAAACACTACTTGTAAATTAAAGCATTACGGTGTAGAGAATGGGGCTCTCAGTCTTTTGAAATACTTAGACAATAAAATACAAAATAAAAAAAGTCAAGTACGAGTCGGACTCGCTCACGGAGGGTTCCGTACCCCCACATCTCTGGACAAGGAACCTTAAAAATAATAAATCGAAAACTATACATCATAAAAATAATAAAAAATCTTACTAAGCTTGTGCCAATGAAGCCCTTTCATACGATACCTCACATGACACGATTAACTCAATTAAAAATTTAGACCGCCGCTCCCTGCATAATTGATTTGATTAAAGACTATATTTTATGATTTAAATACAAATGATTTTAGATCTTTTCCTATACTTGTAGTAAAAGTCGGTATTACTTGAAAAATTTGATAGTTCTAGGTCCGTTGAAAATACCCTATAAATTTTGATTCCCTAATATCAAAATATACCTTTTTTGCGGCATAAACGGTCCAATTTTATTTAAACGTTATCTTAGAAGTTTAATTTTTTTAACAGTTTCAAGGGACTGTAGACCGGAGTATATGGTTTTAATTTTAACTCGATACCTCTACGCGTTCCCGAGATAAAGGGACTTGACAGATGGACTGACCGACTGACGGACAACAAAGTGATCCTATAAGGGTTCTTTTTTTTCCGTTTGAGGTACAGAACTGTAAAAAATATGTAGTAAATAGCACAAATTCATCTGGTTCTAGAGTGAAAGTTCGTGAGTGCCCCGGGGATTCATAATAGGGCCTTTTCTTTTCCATGTATAAGAGTTCAACATCTCTAGATTTTTTGTAGTTTATGGATGATACTTTTCTTAGTTAAGAGGTAAATAGGAAGGAAACAAAATTAACGAAGTAATCGACACTCTCAGAGATATTCTTAAATACACTTTCAGAAACTAAATTACTGTGAACAACTTATTATGCGGTAAAAAGTTTATAAATTTATAAAAAATATTTTTGCCAAATGTAAAAAACACTATAATGGTGTAATGTGTACACTCGTAGATAGATACTCTATATATAGAAACAATACTTTATTTTTAATATAAATTAACTATTCTTGTTTTAAGATAAATTAGATTTGCCTAATAATTATGAATTTACGTAACGCTGTAGATTAGAGTGCGTTAATTTGATATTTTTACTATAGTCATGGATGGTCACTGTCTAGATTGTGATATTTATTTATATAGAATTATTAATGCCTAGCACTAATTATTTAAAAACTATCTTTTTACCTGAAATCGCAATTATTTACATACAACACACAAGATCACCTTCTCTTTTAACTTCTTTAAAAACAAGTGTTCTATACATAACATTGAAACTAACCTACCTATTACTTTTTTTGTTTATGTCGAAAAAGACTCCTTCACAACACAGGGAATTCTAGCGTGGAAGGTAGGGTAAATTCTACTTTATTTGCACTAATATGCACTATGTTGTAGGTAGCAAGTATACTGTATCCTGGAGCAACATAAATAAACCTGAAATTTACCGAGTTAGAAACAAAAGGTTAGAATCACGACCCCGATTATACTATAGATATTTCACTACAAGGGAACCATATATTTAAACTTTAGCGCGAAGTCTTCTTTCAGGCACTAAGGACGTTAAAAAAATAAGACAGTTGACTAATCAATTTAAGTAATTTCGTGTATTTTACTATGGGAACATGCGGCTGAGATATGTTATTTTAATCGTATGCGATGCCCAAGATTTTTTTGCGATTAGACTTTAGTAACGGTGGTTGTTCAGCTTGTGTTCAGTTTTAAGAATAGGACATAATTATTTTTCTACATCCTTTTATGTATGGCGCTTGCGCATGCGTGAAATTTATTGGTTTTGTGAGGATTGTATTATTTATAACCTACCTACGCTAAAATACTCTGCGGTTCCGGTTCCGTAATCGCAGAGAACCTCTTGCGCTTGGTTGGTACTTAGGTTAGTTGTGATATTGTTAAGAAGTGGACGGTAAGCTCGAAAGCTTTCCGTTTGGCGCCACGCGCTCGCGCTCGGGTAGCCGAGGAGATCAGACCCGTGGGCCGGCGACAGTCGCACTCGTCCGGCGGCGGCGACTGGGCGACGGACATGCGCGGAATATGGACCTGTGGAGCGGCCGCCCGCCCGCCTCGCGCGTACACGCTTCTGTGCCGATAAACATCATAAACAACGAACAGTTTGCTATTACATTTTTCAAAAGTAAAGAAGCAACATCCCCACCGCCCCCGCAGCTGAAACAAGGTGTGTTGTGTGTCCTTATGTTTGACCAATGTATACTGAGACTGCAGTAACATGAAGCGCGAATTCAATGCATTTAACTTTGTTACTTGTTTTTAAAATTTCTTTGCGGTAGTTTTGTTTATACTGCTTTTTGAATTAAATAAACGGTCTAGTACTTAATTAATCCCTTCGCTATGTTTGAAGAAAAACTGTGGTGTAAGGGTTAAGTCTATTAGCTGCACATCAAACGTCGCGGGTTCGATTCCCGGCGGAGTCTAACTTTGTGGTTTGGTTGGGGGAAGGGCGTTTTCTAAGCAAGCCTGGCTAGCTACCACCATCTTATCTAAGTTTTGCCGCCAAACAGAAATGTTAACAACATTGAAGAAGATAAGATAATCAGTTCTCCATTACGTTGGGTAATCTTGGTAAGCCCGTTCCATCTTCGGCATAGTCGTCACTTACCATCAGGCGAGATGATGCGAAAATGAATACAAAAAAAATGCACATTTTTTGCTTTCAGTTTTCATAATGATAAACGTATCTTAGATTTTATAAAAAACCTATAGATATATAAATACAGGATGTCCAACTACAAAGTGCGCAAACAAAAATAGACCACAACCCAAAAAATTTTCAAAAGTATATTTACATGTTTTTACAGTTTTTAAGTTTTTACAGTTGCCAACTGATAATAAAATTTTGCGATCCGTAACTTCGAAACCGTAATAAAAATAAATAGTGTCCGGGTACGCAGTAGGACAGACACCCCTTCAATATCGGTAGTTAATATTTTATCATGCTCCAATTAAAACCTACACGAAGTTTTTTACTACGAGTAGGTAGTTTTTATGATTGAGATGAAATGTGACAACTTCTGTTCTACCACTTTTTAAATAAACTTTAAAAGATGGACTGTCCATACAAGACACGATTAATTTGCATAAAGTATTTTTTTGACTTTTAAAAAAAATCGTAGTTGTTGTCACATTTCATCCTAACTATAATGTGTTTAGGTTATTGTCTGCCATTCAAGAAACTCTATATATGTAAGGTAAATATATTCATAGAGAACACCACTGATATCTAACTTACGCTGATGCTATTGCTAATGCTATTCTATCACCTTTACTTATTTCTCGGCGCCCTACGATAAAACTAATACTTATAGCAAGCCTCTCGTTATTTATTTTGTTCTATCAGTAAGATAAGTATTCGAGTACATTTCAAGTTTATTTACACACCCAAAGTTTTAGCCCAAACACATGTAATTGTTTTGTAAATGCTGAGGAGTATTACGCAAAGAACCTTAACTTTAACATCTTCGTTAACAAAATCAAACCTTTTGCTATGCGTTTAACCCATAACTGCTTATGGGTTATTTTAACCAAGTCTGCGCTTGGTTAAAATTATGCAGGGTAGTTTATAAGTTTCGATTCGTATGCAAAACCTAAAGGGTAGGCTCTGCTTATGAAACTGAACAACTTTTTCTAATTCAGTTCATTAATTCAGTTTTAAAATCTAAAAGTTGGCATTGTGGTGTGTCTGTGACAGACAGACAGGACGAACGATGTGATAGGAACTACAGAACCAAAAAAAAAACATGACGAATACAAGAAGAAAACTGGCTAAGTACGTAGTAGTACCCGTAGTCATTTCAAATAATTAATGTATAATTTAAAAAAAACTAAGCTTTTGCAGTTGGATTATTTTGTTCTGTAAATTTTTTTGGATCCAACTGCATATCTCAAGTTGGTTGACTATTCTTTATAAACTCAGAAAGCCATCTACTAAACTTAGATATGTAACTTTAACAAAACGTCAGTTTGAAGTTAAACATCGTGAACGAATCGTTTATCAAATATTTAAACTTCTTTCGTCCAGTAGATTCGGAAAAAATCGGGTGTAACAGATGGACGCATCGACAGACAGACAAACACATGAGAGATTATAAGCGTTCCTTATTTCATCGGATGTACGGAACCCTTAAAAAGACCTAAAAGAAGGTAGATTTAAGATTCAGTACCGGCCACGGCGCCGTGCCGGCGGCGGCGGGCGGCGGCGGAGGATTTTTGTACGAGTATCAAGGTTCAGCGCCTTGCTAGAGTCACCTTTTGGGAACGGAACCTTATACATAAATAATATTTTTAGTGATCCATTAATGCCGCTTTTTGCGGTTCTATATGGACATTCCGATTTGAAGATAATGTAGTCGGTTTCCCATTGAGTTGGGAATCTTTGTACGCCCGCTTCCATCTTCGGTATTATCGTCACTTACGATCGGGTGAGGTGAGGCGATGCCAAGGGATTATTAATGTGGATAAACAATAATTGGAAATGCTAAACACGTTAAAAATTCAATGGCAAAAACCGAGTACAATTTTCGTTCATTTTTTGTTTTTGTTAATATCGTAAAAAAGTACTGAACCGATTTTGATTATTTTTTTTATGTGATCAATCTTAAAGCATATCCTTTCAAATAAAAAATAATTTTACAAATGGGTTAGTAAATGACGGAGTTCTGAGGTAACAAACATTAAAAAATACAACCGAATTAAGAACTTCCTATTTTTGTAGTTGTTTAAAAACTTGTGCAGTTACCTACTTGTACAGTTTTCTTAACTGGCTTTTCGGATGATCACACAAATAGATGAGTATACTCTTTTAGTTACGTTTAGTTCTTTATAAGTACTTTACCATATTTTTTTTAGGGAAAATAAGATTTTTTTGTCATTTTTTCCCAAGGCGCTAACCACTTACTGGTTTCCTGGGAAACTTTTTCAGAATGATAAGTCGTATGTAATCTTTGTTTACTTATTGGGATATAAATCAACCAACGTAAAAGTAAAGCGCATTTTTTAACAAAATTTACTATGGGTATGTGTATCAGACTTTATCTATCTTCTTATCTTTATCATCAACATCATCATCATATCAGTTGTTTCGTTGCGATGTTAAACAAATTAACCAAAAAAGAGTATATTTTCAGTTCCCTCAGGAACTGCATCGGGCTATGCTATTTTCATAGGATAAAAAGTAGCCTATGTCCTTCCTCGTGACACAGGCTACCTGCGTGCCCAATTTCATAAAGATTGGTCAAGGCGTTGAAGCGTGAATAGGAAAAACACATTTTCACATTTATAATATTTATAATAGTAAGGATTTGCTGTGTCGGTGAAACGGTTGCAATAGTTATAAAGTAAGTTATATATAAGGCTTCATAATTATGTAAGAAGAAGCAGTGGATACCGTTAGGTATTTAACGGCAGCTACCGATTTTGCATTAATCAACTCGCTGACTTTGGCGTCGTCAGTCGACTCACAAGCTACTCGTAGTTTCTGAGTCTGAGCGCTGAATTATAAAACTGTCAACGTCGATCCTCACACATTTTACTACCCAATAGATTTTTTTAAATAGGTAAACAAAACTAAACAAAAAAGCAAAACTTAGTTTCAAAATTATTTGTGTACAATATATTAACTAGCTGATTTCCGTGGCTTCGCCCGCGTGAATATCGTTTTCATCCGGATGGCGAAAAACCCCATAGAAAAAAATATACTTTTCAGTTTTCCCATATTTTCTTATTTTCCAAGAAAACGACTCGTGGAGTTTCTTTTTGTCATATAAAGCTTACACCGGGATATTAGCGTTGCGCTTTTATTGGTATCGTGAAACTTCCATAGAAAAAAAATCACTTTTCACAGGCGCATTTTCTTTTGTCACAATCCTTACCAGGCGTACGCGGAACAACTTGCCAAAGTTTCATCGTAATCGGTCAAGTCGTTTAAAAATTTCACGATCACTAACAGACGCACACAAGTTTTTTTTTTCTATAAAGGTGAAATAACAGCACGGTAAAAAATTTAGTAAGTATTTAATTCAATTCATTAGCTTATCTATTATTTACCTGTCTTCAGCCTTCTGTTCCATATTTACGAGTACCTTACCATTTGTTATGTGTAAGTTTATGGCGACCATTAACTGAGCCATAGCCCATACGACACCTACGTAATGTCACATTGGTTCTCTATTGCCTTACACGCCTGATACATTCACGAAGTTACCCATACAGGAAGACAAAGAACAAAATAGGAAATGTCTGGTGGATCTAACTCGCTTAGCTGTATCGCACGTTTTATTACCACTCTCCGAAGAGATTCTATGCCTGTTTAGTAATAGCTTCATAACTTTTTCCTACTCGGAAGTTATTGCGAACCTATGTAATAGGCGAGATCACGATCGTCGGTAGAGACATGGTTGGTGCGGTGGAAGATGCCGGACCGGTGCGACGAGGGGCAGGGTTCGGTGACCGCACACGTTATGCAATGGCGCAAGCCATAAAGACGCTCGCTCGTGACGTTGCACCTTAGATGTTTACTTACTTCACTTAGCTTAGACCGAACTAAGTTACGCTAGGTTAGGGATTGACTTCGAAGTACCCAGTCCTAGGCACTGACCGCCGTCGCCTAAACATGGTCTTCCTGTAACACTTCAAAACCTTTATTATATTTAGTTGTTATTTCATAGATAGGTTTTAGCTTCAACCAAATATAACAGCTATGGGACCGGCCTACGCGAAAAGACGTTTTATGGCTTCAAAATGAGCGCATTCATTCATTTCGTCTTAGTCGATCAGTATTCCCCAAATGCGTTGAAGGTCGAAATTAGTGAAATTTACTATCTCAATCGTACTAGGTACATTCCGAGTACGTCTCTCTATGTCTGTCATTATTTATATATGAGACTCGGTAGACTATAGTGGTGTGAGTGTGTGTTTGCGTGTAGTATTTCATTAATTTTTTATGAGATTAATATATAGATAGGGACCGGCCATTATATTTGGTCGAAAGCATTATATTTGGTCGAAAGGTTTTACAGGACTACGAATGGAGGCAGCTTCTTACACAAAAAAGTACTTTTCTACATATAGGTGTCAAAACGGTTAAGGAGGCGTACTGCTAAAGAATCCAATCCATAAGTGATATTGAATTATTCGAGCAGTCTCTGCCTGAAATGTATAACTTCCACCTACTATGCGATACATGGCGGACGCTCTGACAACGTCATTAGGTAAAGAAAATGCACCTAAGCAGGTACGTAATAATAAGCGAGGCGAGGTATCAGGTGTCGCAGTTAAACAAAGAACGTCTACTAAGAAAAGTTTTTCATCTTTTGTGATTTTCTTCAATATACTCATCTTCTTGGGTTTCTTCATTCTTCGTGACTTGCATCACGCGCTCACGCGCGGACATGCGATTTACTCCTCTCACTTATCCGCAGCTCCCAAAACGGTTGATCAAAATTTTAGTAATTAAGTTATTGTCCATTAATCGAAAGACAATGGTTTTACCTCTGTGCATTTACCTTACGCATACCTTTTACAATACATACACATTCAGTTTTTTTTTCGATATGGTCGTGAAATCTTTTTATTCGTTTATTTAAAGGCATCCAACCAAAGTTATCAAGTAACTATAAAATATATCAAAGGTTGTTACCTACTCTTATTTACAAAGTAACTAAAACATGAGATCAAAGACTCTTTGTTATCTTAAGTACTCGTACAAATTAACTAAAAAATAAGACCAAAGATTCTTTCTTACATATCTAAATTGCTTTAACTTTGAGTCTTGATTCATCAAACTTATTTTTAAGGAACAGCTGTTTAGTATCGCGAGTAAAAACCCTTATTATATACATACATTCTTTATTGTAACGTGTGAATACCTGTCGTGGGCCATGATACCAAGACGAATAAAATGGATGCGTCCAAAATTTGACAGATTAAAGAGTGCCGTTATGGCCGCGTGGTGTGACTTTCAGTTTCGTGTTAAAGTCCGCCAAATTCAAAATAACTCGCCTATGTCATTTTTTACATACGAGTATATGTCATTTTGTACATAGTTCCCCTACACAAATGTTTAAAACCGAAAAACATTTAGGGAGGACGTATACAAAGGTGGAATAATCTCTATAAAATATGTCTTCTAGCCAACTTTACCGGGTTTTATGAAAATTTAAAGTACAGGACGCAAACAATTGTGTACTTAATAGTTATATAAACCAAATTAAATATTAATAAGTATATGTATCCAATAAGATTTTTGTCCTCTTCTAAATTAACATTCCCAACAAATTTATTTCTTCTAGTACAGTAACTGGCCCGTTGGTCCAATAGCAGCGCTCCTGCCTAGGCCGAGAGTCGTAGGTTCGATCCCCACGAAGGGCAAACATTCGGATGACGAACAACTTTGTTTGCTCTGTGTCTATTTGTTCAATATCTACTTATACAGGCTGTAACAAAAGTGGTGTAGGTCCCGTTAACTGGGGCTTCTGCTCATTATACTGAAAAACTTTTGTTCTACATGTTTGCTGAAATCGCAAAAAAAAAAGTAAAGAGGATTTTGTTTAGAATTTGAGGAAATCATTTTTTTAAAGCCGCGTTTCTCGCGCACCTAGGGTCCCGCCCGTATCACCACACCACCACAACTTTGAGGACGGAACCTTTACAGATCAATAGACTCGACGAGTACTATTTTTTTTATTTTCATCATCATATCAGCTCATATACGTTCCCACCGAGGGGCTCGAGCCTACCCTAAATGAAGGCGATCAGGCCGTTAATCTGTATAAATACGTAACAAATATTTTAAAATAAGACTATAAATTACTATAAATCAATACAGTACCTATATAAAATGCAGTCATTAACAACTGATTAATAAAAACTAAATTTAGAAGCATTATGGTTTGCCTGCTCTATATATTATGTTTAGATTTTATTTGTGTAGGTATGCCAGTCTGTGCAAGTCAAGCGAGAAAGTATGCACAGCGTGGCTGTGCAATTTATTGTGTTTTTACTTTCGAGTGACCGAACCGAACGAAGGACTAAAGGAAATATTGTCACAGTCTAAGAATAGACTGTGGTATTGTCATAGTCCTTTTTTCAAAATTTTACCCAATATATTTAATTTGTGATATTAATTAAAAAATGTAGGCACCGGCCAGCGCCATGTAGATGTGTTCAGAGAAATCATGTTTATATTGAAATCCCTCTATATCTCGGCAACCCCTTGACCGATTTGGCTCATGTTCGAGCGTAAAAAATATTTTTGTCCCATTTATTCATATGTACATAAATAACAACTTACAAACGTCCCCAATGCTGGGGCACGGGTCTCTTCCAAATTGGAGAATGTTAGGCCATTCTGCACAGATGGGGCCAAGTCCGGGTTGGAGGAGTTGTAGGGGTAGTGGCGAACTCCACTGCTAGAAGTTTTTCACCGCCTATAATACATCTGAAACGCCTTAACGACTGCCATCTAGTGATAGCAACCGGCACCAACGGCTTAACGTGCCTTGCGATGCACGGGAACGGTTAACAAAAATGCCACTAACTGTCAAAGCCATCCAGGTAATGATAGTGCTTCAGGTCAGTTAACCTGCGTGATCGACTCAACCACGCAAGTTGCACTGAGCTACGATACATACATACAAACGCCCGATTGTTCCAGTAGACTCGGAGAACTTTGCTCGCTCGTTCAACCATAGGATTCCTGACTGTTTTCAAGGATTCTGGGAAACCCACAACTTATTTTTTTAAAATTTTTCCCCATTTATTTACCAAAGAGATCTGACGTGCGTGTTATTGACTGTACGTTTTCGAGAGAATATGTATTGCTGCTGTAAAATTTATTTGTATATTGTTAGGATATCCGCTATAATAACACATATTATTCTGGGAAATATTCAGTCAGCTGTCTATTACGGTTTAAAAGATAAGAGCCCTTTAAGGGTCGAATAGACGAACGGACGGACGGCGCAGATCCCGTTGGCACCTTTGGGTACGGAACCCCACAAACAAAGTTACAATTCGCGTTTGTCTGTGTACTCGCTCAAAAAAAAAAGTGGATTTTAATACGAATTTTTGTATTATAATCAGAGATATGCTAATCACAATATTCAGAATAGGATGTTATAGAGTTTATAGAGTTCACAGATTAGGAGTAGGCGGGTAAAATCAGCGAGTAATATTATGATGAAGATTATCATCATACGTCATCATCATTCACATGTCTGCCTAGATCTGCCTGTTTAGTATTTTTTTCTGATCCGTGATGAGAAGTACGTGTAAAGAGGAAGGAACATAAATAAATCGCTCAGCACAAGCAGCTTTAGACTTGCTTTAGAATATCAAGCCTTCCATTGCACAGTAGAAATGGCAAATAAATATAAATTTTACTCTCCGAACAATTCTATGTACATTTCATGTAAATGGTTATCGGAGGCATATAATGTATTGAGAAAGAAAGGCAAAGCGTTATATTGGCAAGTGCGAGCGAGATGCGGTAACGGTTAGTTTAAGTTCAACGATCTACTCTTGCGCAGTTTGTTGAACTCTAATCACTGCTTTGGAAAATACTTAGGGTTTTCAAAAGTTAAAATAACTTTGTAACAAAATTAGTTACTTATAAATTTAAAAAATGGAGCTTTTAGACTAATGTTTCTTCAAGGGAAGTTTAGTTTCATTAGTAAAAACACCAGACAATAATTTTAGATATTTTCAGACTTAATAATTGATTCCAAATATAAAACAACATTTCGCAAAATACTGTAAACGCATAGCTTCTTTCTAATTAATAACACGTTACGACGATATATTTATTAAAAAAAACTACTTACTATACCAATAAAAAAAGCACAATATAAACAAACTTAGTAGGGATTAGGGATTGACATTGATTTGACAGTTTCAAATGTCAATTTCATAGTACTTTTGTTTACCTTTTGCTTTTTTTTGATTGTTATATGGTATAGATACATAATTTCAATGAGATTACTTTTGAAAATGCAACTCGCGTTGATGTCTTTTATTCTAAACAATTCTGTGTTTCTTTACAAACATATAAGTTGAACCTGATAACTCTGGCAGAAAATTTTAAACTCAAGTCAAGCAATCAAGCACGCAACTGTAGCATCAAACAACCCTATAATGATCTCCCGGAGCTAGTCGGCCTCTCGTTCTCGCAGGCAGTTTAGAAGGAGACAAAAAATTCACGGAAGAAAGCACCGCGATAGTTACGTAACTCGCAGTTTTGTTGCCAATCACTGTATCACCACGCTGGATATAAAGTACCCTGTGAATCTATCAATAGTAGGTTCAATAATGATGTCTTGCTTTTAAAGTTTTGTTAAACTTTGATATAATAATAAATAACAAACAAGGGAAAAATGTTACAGTCTAACTACATATTAATGTAAATTTAGCGAAAGTTTAGATTAATATATTGGTAGGCAAGTACCCCGAATCACAACGAAACGGCTAAATTTGAATGAGTGGGATCTGTCATTTCGAAAAAATCATTTGTATCCAGGGATGACGAGAGACAAATTCCCAAATATCACAAAAGTCACGGGCGGCCAGTAGTTCATAGTTAAAAGGAAGCTTTAGCTTTTTGAAAAATCTGAAAGATAGAAATATAAGTAGGTAAGTGTGATACTTAAAAATTAATTACAAAAAGAGCTGCTAAATATTTCTTACTACAATATATTCTAACTACCGGCTTCGTAAACATATCTCCAGCGCTAACTTCACATTATAGATGCGTGTTGTTTTGACCTTTGCTTACGCTAAAGGGAGCACTCACTCACGTATGTCTTCTAAGGAATTACTTAAGTAAATCGATTAAGAGTGACATTAGGCAAAAGTATCGCTTGTTTATGTCTTTTACATAAATCACTTGAAAAATGGAACTTGCGTTGATGTCTTTTGTACTAAATAACTATAAACTGCATGTTGCGTTGATATCTTAAGTATAGAATTCTAGTTGTGTGATTTATGTAGTTACCAATAATTTATGATTTCTTAATTCTATGAAGCATAGCTCAAATCCATAATATACTCGTAAATATCAATACAACAACCACTTAAAAAAGAAACACGAAAAAACCTGATGTACTCGTAGGTTTAGGATTTTCAAAATGTTGAAGTGGCAGGATAAGTTATTATGTCATATAGAAAATAGAAAGCTTCAAGGTTAAATTTTGTAAGGTCATATATACAGGCTGGAACACAAAGATAGACTCTGTGGGTGAGGACTAATATAAATAATTATTACTTTGGTCGGGGGCAACTTCTCGTAAAACTGATCTGTTGATTTATTGACTTAGTATGGCGAGTTGGAGAATCCACGTGGAACCTCTGGAATTGTTCAGTTACATCGAGTAAGCCAAAAGCCTCAGTTTAAATTATTTCAACTACTTAGTTACTTAACACAATATTGAATCCAAGATAATCACAATAATGTTAATAATTACGCTGCCAGTAAGTAAATAAATAAAAAAATAACTCAAACTACTACTGGCACTACTACTATTGGCATTGTTGAAAAAAATTAAGATATATCTTTTGAGACTGTTTGGCCGACTTCCTAAGAAAGAAAGAGGCTGATCGTATTATTTTATTATTTTCGGTGTGGCCCAAAACAGGAAGCCAAAAAATAAAAATTTGATACTTTACATCCAGGTGTATTCAAATACTCGTACATATATCCATGTATGTTACCCGGTTTCTCAAGTATTTTTTTATTTTTTTTAAGAATAATCAGTCGTGTAAGCTTCAAATAAGATTCCGTGGATTTTTTTCGTAGCATAACATTGTAGACAATTTTAAAAACTGCAAAACCTTAAGCTTTTATCATTTATTGTTTTACAAAGCCTTCATTGTCTTGAGTATTCGGGTATACCCAAATCAACAATAATGTTTCGCTTATTTAGTAGAATAGAATAAAATTCTAACAGACTTGACCAAAAATTTAGAAATAATTCGAGTATTTATGGGAGGTAGCTTATCCAGCTTTTCCTGCAATAATGAACTACCATGTATTGTACAGGCCATATAAAGATATAGTGATGTCTGGGCAAAGTTTCATCAAAACAATCTGGGTTTCTATGAGGGAAATCCTTCGTTACGCTTAATTAGTAAAAAAGAATAAAAGTCTATCAGACTTGATCAAAAATTTAGAAATAATTTGAGTTTTATAGAAGGTAGCTTATTCAGCTTTTCCTGCAATAATGAACTACCATGTATCATATATGTACCATGTATTGTATAGGCCATATAAAGATATAGTGATGTCTGGCCAATTCCAGTACAAGAAATTTATTTTGATAATTCCTCGATGAAAAAAATTAAAACTCTAAGTTCCAAATTTGGTCCCAATCGGACTAAAGATTTTGCCTCCAGAGTCAAGCGTCACGGACAGACGCACGGACAGACGGACGGACGCACGCACGGACGGACGGAATTGACATGTATGTGTTAATGATATTTTCCCCAGAACCTATTTTCAGGTAAATATAAAAAACTTTTATTCGCGATAACAATACTTCCATTACCCTACGTACGTAAGTACGTAACATACTATGGGGTCGAGAAAGCTAAAAGGAGGATGAAGGTGAATTTTGAAAATCTGAACATGCATAGCCAACCGAAAGACCCGAACTCTATGGATATCCGCAGCGACAGTGCTAGGTGCCCCAGCGGCCGTTCGTTCTACAAGTTATGTGCTTCATCCACTGCCACTTGAGTTTAGCGATTCTGTCACCTAGTGAATTACTTTAGTTCTCACAGGGATCTTTTTTTTATATATATTCACAATTGGTAAACCCTTGACAACATCTCACCTGGTGGTAAGTGACGATGTCGCCGAAGATGGAAGCGGGCTTACCAAGATTTCCCAACGCGATGGGGCATGATATGGATTGATATTTGGCGGCAAGACTTAGATAAGATGGTGGTAGCTAGCCAGGATCTTATAATTTCTGATTCGATCACATTTGGCATAGAAATGACGTAAATAGGCAAAATAATTGTTTCAGCTTAAATTACATTTAAAAGCTTTTTGACCTAACTTCGAGGGCCGATTTTAGCGATTTAATACCCCATTAAGAACAAATTATTTGTACGTTAGGAGTAGCCAAAAACTAACTTAATTTTTAAAATTAGCTAGAGTCCATTAAACATGTTTTTTGTATTTTTAAATTTTAATTTTAAATTCAAAATTTGAATCGGTCCTCTAAACACTGAAATTTTCACTTCAGATACTTTTTTCAGCACCTAACTTGCATGAATGCTAGGAATTTACGTATGAGAGTAACAAAAGACAATCATTTTACATAAAAATATCGAAAAATTTCCTACTAAAAGAAGAATCGCCCTAATTCATGGGTTCAAGGCCCTCGGTGGGGCCGTATATTATGAGCTGATATGATGAGTAATTTTGTGTAATGTATGTTACCGATTTCTCCATCAATTGTGGACAGAATAGATTATGCCTTCGTAGTTGTTCCATACAAATTGTATTAAATCGGTTTGGTATTTTTTACAAATTAACAAACACTATATAGTATAGCAAAATTTAAGTCGGTTGGTTTTAACGTGTCAATTATTTTTACGTCGTTCTTAGGACCACCCTATGTTTTGATCACACATCTCTTTGGTGAATATAAAACCAATACAGATAATTATTTTTTGGTTCCGAATATACTTCCGCGGTGGTCCCATTAAAATCAATTCACGATTTGATCATGGACTCGGCTCAAACTCCACAAAATTCCTCTGTGAGGTGCCTTTCCGCGGTTTAGAAATACATATAGCGCCATCTATTATGATTGAGCGGAACATTTTTGCTAAAGTGCGTTGAAGAGCTTATTGAAAAAGTTTTGAACTTTAATGATACACCACTGAACTCCTCAACGGCTATCAGAATGCTAACAGTTACGAACAAAGCTAGGCCAACAAAGTTACGTGTATCTAAACTGTGTCCGTTGGGCCTCTTGCCTCTTTTGTCTGTGGTTATAGGCTTCATTATGTATTTTCCGTTTCCGTCAGCACGGATTTTAAATATTGCTACTGAACTCCTTAACGATGGATACGAGCGTTGTTGAGTGAGGACGTTGACAAATTCATAGGGAGCTGATTGGGTACGATAAACTACCTTAGACTCACTCAACCGTCTTTTACAGAACGACTTACTCGTGCAATATATTTTGACTAGTTAGTGCCCGCAGGTTCGCCCGCGCAGATCCCGTTTTTTGCCTTTCCAAAAAATCCTTTCCTAGCGGATGCCCACGTCCTAATTGCCATCTGTATTCCAAATTTCAGCGTAATCCGTTCAGTGGTTTCGGCTGTAAGTTGATATACCAATCAGTCACCTTTTCTTTTCATGTACTCGTAATATAGATAAATTGCACCCGGTTAACGTACAGAGCTCAATTTGTGTGATCTCAAGTTTTCCAGTTTCGAATGGACCAATGAACTTGTCTTAATTAAAATAAACTTGTACGTTTCTCCTCAGATTCAAAATATGTTCGTAATTTCTATCCGTATGTTCTAAAAAGGTCCTGGATCTCATCACCTGTTATTCTCATTGACTGGTTATTGTTTGTGATTTTTAAAGCTCGTTAACTGATGACGTCACAGGCTCAAACGCTATGGAAAAGGATAGCTTCAGTGTTAATTTAATCGACGATTATGTAATTAATTTAGTTATTGATTATTTTCAATTTACATTTTTAAAGTAAAAATTCAAAATATCTCAAATAAAATAAAGTTCTTTCATTTTCATATCTTATAAAAAAATAACAATTGTTTGTCTGATGTAGACCAGCAGTACGTAGCTGCCGACAGTGGGAGCACGGCGAGCAAATCCGCCACCCCGTGCAAGGTCTGCGGCGACAAGGCTTCAGGCTACCACTACGGGGTCACATCCTGCGAGGGCTGCAAGGTACCACTCACAATCGTCGTATCTACCGGAAGACGTATGGAGAGTAGTTAGTTGAGCTGAAAGGGCTAATAAGGTTAAAGCGGATACACTCCAACCGATGCATAAATACTCCTCTGTATCTCAATAGCTTAAAGGCCGTAATAGATTTTTAAGCGAATTGACATTGCAGACTCGGCGTGCCCTCCAATCCGACACAAATTTGCTAGGCCGGTCTGGAGGTCACTTAATAGACTCCGCACTCAAGTCGGCCGGAGAAAAGACAATCGTTTCAGGTGGAGGTTCACGGACGGGTCGGACCTCAGTGGCCCAATCTGATTGCATGTCCTATGTGCCCTAACACCTGCACTAGGGCGCAGATAAAGGAAGCCACCGATGTGCCACATTCTTTGCAAGAGAGATTTGTGTCGACACGATAGAATAAGAAGAAGACGAAAGATGGCCATTCAGATCAATTTTGAGCCACATGCACACAGCGGCATCGCCTGGTGGGGGGCCGTCCAACACTACGTCTTCCGACCCGTGACCGCTACTCGAGACGTGTTCGAGATTCCTTCTTCCCCATCGGTTACAGTTTCTTTGAGCTGTATGACCTGCCCATTGCCACTTCAACTCGCTTATTCGTGACCTTTTTTCTTATATGAATCTACTCATCACCATCTTGGTTATGAGTAGATTCAACTAATAACAAAACCATCATTAAGCTAGTCATCGGCTCTGTGCAACGTCTTTGTGGACAAGGAAAGCAGTGAGCTTCTAGTCAACCACTGTATAAATGTCGTTTTAGCTAGCAATTTAACCAATCTGTGTAGCATATTTTTTTATCCACAATTGGTAAGCCTTTGGCATCATCTCATCTGATGGGTAAGTGACGACCATGCCAAAGACTGGAGCGGGCTTACCAAGATTCCCCAACGCAAAGGGGAACTGACTATCTTATCTTCAAGCCGGAACACATCAATGCTGTTACATTGATTCTTGGCGGTAAGACTACGATAAGATGGTGGTAGCTAGCAGGCAGGCTTAGACAATGCCCTTCCACTAACCAAACAGAGTCATACAATGTTAGACTCAGCCGGGAATAGAAACGGCGACCTCCTCATGTGAAGCTAATAGACATAACCATTACGCTTCTAAGACGGGTAAATTATGCTGCAACAAGGCTATAATATACTCATTACACACCTGTATATCAAAATTATGTAATCAATACTCAATTATTTATTGCATCCATGAGTTTTACAGGTGTTAGAGAGAATAAAAGTGCTTCATGGATAACGTGACCATTTTTTTTCCCACCAGCGGAATTACGTAAAAAAACTTTTTTATTTATTTTACTAGTGTTTATCAGAAAATGGATAACTTGAGCCCCTTGGTGGGGACATACAATATGAGCTGATATGATGAACACTGAATAATAAGTAGGTTTCTTTTAGTAGTTAACATGTACATTTTAGTTGAGTTACTATGCCTCAGTCACATGACTTGTAATGTCTAAGCAGTTGATTGCGAGTGCAAAAATAATAGGTATATACGTTAATTTATCGTTTGGTCTGTTTGCGAAAGCGGGACGTTTTTGCCCTCGGTGGGTACAGCGGGACAGACAGCCTCAAAGCGGTCCCGCCCAAAGCGGGACGTATGGTCACGTTATTCATGGACCCAGTTTGGGCACAACAATATTTGAAGAGAGGACTTAAGTAATACGTAGTTGCGCATTCACGCTGCCAAGAAGCAACATATCGGCTTATATACGTCCCCGCCTAGGGCCTCGAGCCTACCCTGAATTAGGGCTATCGGCCCTCAGTCGACTACGCGGGCTCAGTGCGGGTTGGTCGACTTTACACACAACCTTCAAGTTTCTTCGCAGGCGTGTGCAGGTTTCCTCACGATGTTTTCCTTCACAGTAAGACCGTCGGATAAACTAACATATGAAATCTAAATTCGATAACACATTGGTACAAGGCAGGATTCGAACCACGACTTCCCGGATAGGAGATAGCGACCCTAGCTATTACGTCACAAAACATAGGGTTAGATTTTCGGGATCTGCTGCTACGAGTTATTTAACAAAATACAAAAAATTCTCATGCTAAACAAACATTATTTAAATTATATATTTAAATTTGCATTTCGATGACAACTGCACACAACATATAACTAGAATATGAGATTCAAAATATATAACTAATTCCAAGTGTTATACTTACTTACGGTCTAATGATGGGGTAACAGTTCCGATCCGAATACGGAGCTTTGATCTTTTCGAACAGTGTACTGCCAGGGTAGGTATTTTTGTGGATAGGAGTCCATAACAATGAATGACAGGGTATTGCGCAGCAGCTTTAACGGTCAAGTAAATATTTTCAGGGTTTCTTCAGGCGCAGCATCCAGAAACAGATCGAGTACCGTTGCCTGCGCGACGGGAAGTGCATCGTGATCCGCCTGAACCGCAACCGTTGCCAGTTCTGCAGGTTCAAGAAGTGCCTCGCTGTCGGCATGAGCCGAGATTGTATGTGAATATTTATCTCATTTAAATAGTATACAGGTTATTACAAAATCAGTGACGGGGCTTTACTGATCTTGCCCAAGGAAGCCTTACTGAAATACACAAACTTGGCGCATCAGCTGATTGGCTAGTATGAAGAGATTTTTTGAAATTACTGTTTAGAAAAGTTTTTCAGTATGATAAGTACAAGCCCCAGTTTACGGCTCGTACGCCAATTTTGTTACATCCTGTATAAGACACGTCTTAGTTGAAGGAGTGTCAATACTTAAATTAAGTCATGACAGCGGCTGATAATGCTGTTAACGTGGCCAAATTCTGGGCTGCTACAGTGTAGTGTCTGCCATCGACACGCTAAGAAGAAGAATTGAAAAGTACCCAGTTAGGGTATAACAAAATACTGAACTGAACAAGTTTCCCCACGAAACCATTCATCAGTTGTTAATTTTATTATAGATACCTTGTATTAACGCAGCCAGACCTGTGGCGTACCCAATGCAAATCAACCAAATTATCTGTGCAACGTAACATCATTTTTCAATTGAACTGCTCGAGATCCAACCCAGGGGCCCTTGCACTCAGTGCGCGCAGTAAACCCATCAGTAAACACTAAACGCACGTTACTCTTACGACAAAAAATTTATGCATTTCTCCCTAGCTGTAAGATATGGGCGTGTTCCGAAAAGATCGAGAGATCCAGTCAACAGTGACAGCATGCCTGACCTGGCCAGAAACCTGAGCGCGTCAGGTATCATACCGATACCCGGTGTCGAGGACATGGACCCCGAGTCGGTGCGACTGGGTGTAGCCAAGGAGCTGTGCAAGATGGTGAGCGCGGCGCACCGCGGCAACAACACCTACACCGAGGAGCTGCGGCGAACGCTGCACCATCAGACTATCATATTGAAGGTTGACGACTCTGATAATGAAGGTTAGTTCTCGTGATACATATAAAGCATCAGTAAAGAACAAAACAAAATTTTCAAGGGTAGAAATTACAGAATTAGTTAACAAACCTCCTCCCCCTCCCTGACAAATTTGTGGTGTAGTGGTTAATATTCCTGCCTGCTAGACAAGTGGCTTTGATTCCCATCTAGGGCAAACATGTAATAACTAAAGGACTAGATACCCTAGTGATTGTGTGAATTGCCGACGGATACCTATTACTTACTTCGCTGGCTCAGCGACCCAGAGAGGACCTCCGACACCAAACTCCCTCCACTTTCTGCTATCCTGCACCACTTTGTGTCAATCAAAAACAGGGTGTTTTCCGGTTGGTCGTCCCTTGTATACGCTCTGTTCGTAGCGTAGTCATCTTCCATCCTCTTTAGATGGCCAATGGATACATAAATGTATATATGGTTGGGTGTTTTCGACAGGGAGCGGAGGCGAGGAAGCGGCCAGCTCGACGACGGACCGCGTGACGGACGCGCGCGCGACTCTATGGTACAACGTGGCGATGCGCATGACGCCCGCCGTGCAACAGGTGGTGGAGTTCGCCAAGCGGCTGCCCGGCTTCCACACGCTGCCGCAGGACGACCAGCTTATACTAATCAAGGTACCTTTAGAAATATATTACATGACATACGAGTAACCTATGTCAAATCTTCTCATTTGCGTACCGGCATGACATATTTATCAATCTCAGCATAATGTACTCGTAACCCATTTTAAACATTTTTAATTATAATTTAAACTGGTTTTGCATTTTCATGAAATTTACATTTATGATTTATTAGTACTCTTCTTCTTAGCGAGTCAATCCTTCGTTCAAATTTTTAGACCATACTCTGCCACAAGACCGCATTAGGTATATATACTCATAAGATGTTTTGATGTATTTTCTTTCTTTCTGTTATTTTTACTTTTAGGCAACCGAGCGGTCGTCGTGATTTTTTCTAATCTTGCCAAAAATGTGTTTGGTATCACTAGTATTAACAAAAAACATCCGTCCGTCGGTCCGTCCGTCCTTCACGCTTTCTTAAACCAATGGTCCGATTGACATCAAATTTTGAAATTAATAATCTGTCCATGAATTCTGAATAGCTTCTAGCTAAGTTGCTATTTAAGGGGCTTGAGCCTTTCAGTATTAGCTATGACATAACAAATAATAAAAATGGAAATATCTCAAAAACTGCTCTGACGATTTTAATGAAACTGCAAATAGTAACTATTATTGTTCTTCTATCAAGTGGCAGTGTTGGTTATGCTTGCGATTTTCTTTAAGAATTTATCTGTTTCTTCTAATTGTTACCTACGCTGTAAAAGCGTGATGTTTAGTGTTGATTGGTGTTTGACGTACCTGGAGAGTAGGTAGGTAGTGGTTCTCTTCCACGAGGCACTCGCCTTGCAGAGTACCAGGACAAGCGTCTTGGCGGCAAGATCTACCGTAGTTGGTCCTTAATCGGACGCTATATCATAAACCTGGTTGTTTAGCGTATCAGATAGATATACGAGAGGGAATGTTGATTGGTAGTGACAGTGAAAGCCAGGCGAAAATGTATGCACAGCGTAGCTGTAAAAATTAACAATTTTGGCATGATAGTAAATAGTAATTCTTCTTTTTTTGCTGCCAGCGAGTTAATGCTACTGCGAACTTATTACCTTTTACTTTAATAGTATATTATTTTAACTCACAGTCATCTCACTCATACTTTAAATTTTTTAACACCTCTATAGACTAGTTTAGACCTAAAGCATAAAAATCCGAACGGCAAGTGATGTAGTAAGGCGGGCATCTGCTGTTTCTAGACTAATTTGACTCCGCTGAACCCAAATATGCCGTATGCCGCCGTTCTTCTCGAACCCCTTCTTTTTTCTCTCGAAGTGTCCCTCGCCGTCGGTTTTGTCATTTTACTGGAAACCGATTACAGCTGAGAGAAGAAACTTAACGTATATAAGTACATTAAATTAACTAATAAATTTTTATCGATATAACAAATACATAGTTTTAAAATACGCCTAGTAATATGGTAATTTTAATCATATTTTTCAATTTAAGTGAAGAAATTGACGGCAGCTATGATATCATTAAGATCTTAAGACATTTCAAACCTTGAGAATTAACCTTTAAAACAGGTCTTGAATGATTGTCGTACAAGCAGAGGTTTCCGAGCTGCTGCTCAACAGGTTGTGGTTCTTCTGCACGTACTGTAGAGGCGTCTTCAAAAACTTCTGACAGTGAGGTTCGCAACTATTACATTACTACAACCTCCACCAACCCGGACTTGGCCCCCGTGTGTGGAGTATGGCCTTAACCTTCCCGAGCTTGGGAAGAGACCCGTGCCCCTACAGTGGGGACGTTATGGGTTGTTAACGAACAGGGTGTATTAAAAATGATAAACAAAACATTCAAAATTCTAGCAATCACATTGAACCACTTTTCCAAGAAACGTATAGTCAATTCATAAAGAAAAAACTGAAAGACTCATACACAACTTTTATAAATTGTTAAAGTAGTTGATCGATTTTATTACAAGATCTGTTTTGCCTTCAAATTTACTACAGTTCAGGGAAAATTCACCCTTTGAATTAACCTAAAACATGAAACTTATATGTATCTACGCAGTGCCGGTTTTAGCGCTATCAGAGCCCAGGGCGAGATGTCTACGGCGCTTCTATCTATCTACTTCATTCAAACCCATACGAAAAAAATGCAAAGAGTATAATAAAATAACCATTTATTGAAACAAAAAAAATGACTTTTTAGCCTTTCTAACGGCGAACTCTTTTACTAAGATACCAAAGTCTATATTTTCCTCAATTTCATTCCCGATTAACTAAGTTGCCAAGTTTGTCAAACGCAGTAGTAGTAATTCAATGTTTGTCAATATAGATTATGATGATTTTATCGATCGCAAATACTTTTTATCAGCTTTAGTTTACAAAAATTCCTTTTCCCACTAACAACCGTTACAGGCTCAATATTAGCAATGATGTCCATACTTTTCGATACAGTACTTGTAAGTTGCAATCTTTACTAATATTATGAATGTGAAAATGTGTTTGTTTGTTACCATTCCACGCTTCAATACCTCGACCAGACTTGATGAAATTTGGCATGCAGGTAGCCTGTGTCTTTGGAAAAGACATAGGCTACTTTTTATCCCGTGAAAATAGCATAGTCCGATGCAGTTCCTGAGGGAACTGAAAAATTACTCTGTTTTGGTTAATTTCTTTGACATCGCAACGGAACCTAGTATCTCATCTGTGACGAAACAATGAATTGCTGTGATTTTTTGCAAAGACATGATCGGGGAGGTGGAAAATTACATTATTTACTAATTAGCATATCCTGTCGCAACGGAGCAGCGGATTGAAGTTATTTTTTATATAGAATTGCTTAAGGAGAAGGGAGTAACATAGACTGCTAATCAGAATAGCCCAATATAGTTACAGCCTGAGGGATCTGGAGAAAACTCATATCCATGCTCGCGAGCCGCTTGCCACTAGTACACCGCTCGCTCTCAAAAACAGTCATAAAAACGATGTCAATGCGGGCGAAGCCGCGGGCAAAAGCTAGTTTTTGATAAAATTAAAATATAGACGGGAAGAACCACGTTCTTATCAGGAAAGAAAAGATTTCAGATTTATGATATCATCACACAATATACAACCAGCTATATCTAATATAGAGTTTACAGTAATTTTAAATTGTAAATCACCACAGAGTAAGTTCTGGTTTTTCCGGAATATTTGTATGGTTCTATGCCACAGAAGGTAAAAATGGAACCATTTCACTCGGGAGGCAAACTTGAATATTTTTAAATAAAGGTTTGCAAACTATATTGTTCCACAATATCAAATGAAAGGACTTATTGTAAGAATCTGAAATATTGTTTTGATAATTTAAAGGTAAATAGTTTTGGGCATAGATTTGAAGTTATTTAAGAAAATAGGCAAAAATTGACCATAATTATTTCAACTGTTCGAATACAGTAGTAACCACTTAAGAAACTTAAACATCAGCTTTCTGAGTTTCAATTGTTAAAGTTATTAAAGCGGCATGAATGGCACTAATTTTATAATGGACTGCTTTAACACATTTTCATAGTGTTTATATCTTGGCTTACTGGGCGGTCGCCCTACCGCACATTACCCTAACGCCGCTACTGTAACTACGTGCATTGGTTCCTACGAGTATGCTGCAATCAAATGTAACCCTAGATTCCTTTTTTAGTTAAAGTTAAGAATAGTCCTCGTCATTGGGGTCTGGGGCCCTGTGGAGGCCTTGCTGCAAGTTTCTGCGTTGGTGATGCAGAGGCTGAAAAAGGACTGAGGTTTTAATACACATCGATCACATAATGAACTAATTAAAGAGCATTTTGTACGAATATTCGACTACATTTTTTTTACAAATTTGCTAAGGTAAAATCACCAATCATGAAAAGCGCTCCCATAATGTACAGCTTAGCAAAAACTGGTTCACAATAAGAAGTGCGGTTTTAATTCCTAAAATTTAAACACTAAACCTTATACAACACACTTCAAGCTGTCTAAACAAAGTGTAAAGACGTTTTAATCTCATTTATACCATGCTTACTACAATATTGTCCTCGTAAAACCTGTTCATAAACTGTTCATTATTGGATGTTAATCATTGGTTTACTGCTTGTGCATGAAAAGAGGTTTAGTCTATTTAAAATTTAAAAATGCTAAAAACAATATACAAACGTATTTAGATATGAAAAAGTCCTATCAATAATATATTCTTAGATTAACAGGATTGTGTCTATTACAATGAAAACTTCACTTGTCTGGTGCGTTTATTTCATGTTTCTTGAAAAAAAATGTTCAGTGAGATGATCAGAAGCCATATCACATGTTTTCTATAATAATTTTAATTCAGCCGGTATTTTGAAGTACTTAAATTAGTAGGGTAGGTACTTGCAGGAGAACCAGTACCTACAGAACTTTTTTTTTTACTCTCAATTGGTAAGCCCTTGGCATCATCTCACCTGATGGTAAGTGATGCTAAAACCAATCATAATTGTAAGCTGATTTCATACAGTTCAAAATATCTTAAGATCATACATATATTTTCGTAGCTACCGTCATTTTTCTATAAATAATACATTATACTTTATTTTTATTTTCATGCCATATCGCTGGCTGGTTGTATTTTGAAAACTATTCGATGTATCGATATAAATTTTATGTCGTTTTAGTTAGGTAATTTAATGTAACTTTTGCTTTTTTGTCATTCTCCTACTGTCTAACCTCGCCGTCGTTTATGTCATATATGTCATTGTCATTTATAACTGGATAAGCAGCAGGATACTTCGTGGAGGAAAGGGGGGGAGGGGTGGGAGGGGAGCACATACGTAATATTTGGGTTCATCGAAGTCAACCTAGTCTACAGAAACAGCTGACAGCCTTAAACACTGATTCATAAAAATAATCTCAACCTTATTATACCTAACTACTACGTATGTTATGTATGGCCAACGATTGTTTAAAGTGTAAAAAAATAAAAGATTCCGACGAATTGAGAACTTCTTCCTTTTTTGAAGTCGGTTATAAAGAGTTTTCTTGTTTCTTAAAATATCATTGGTTATAACAACAACTTCATTATGGCAAATGAGATAATTGAATTTGAATTTCAATCAACAATAATGAGTTTACTCAGTGCACTACCTACTATAATAACTTCGCAAAATTCATTTTTGTACACTTACGAATTTCAAAACAAAACTCACTAAATTTCATCGACGTTGCCTGGTTTATTCCACAGCTAGGGTTCTTCGAGGTGTGGCTGACCAGGGTTACGAGGCTCTCTACACCGGACTGTATTGTGTTCGACGATGGCACTGCTATATCACAGAGTCAGCTTGAAATCGTTTATGATGTAAGTTACATTTAAGTATTAACTACTAAATATGAAAAACCGGCCAAGTGCCACTCGGACTCGTACACTGAGGGTCCACTACCAAAACATCTATAGGTACGAAGCCCTTAAAACATCAACAACAATCGGACTGAAGGACAAACTTGTCTTTGAACTTTTAAAATTTCTTCTATGCTATGGAGGGAAAGTACCTTGAATATTGTAGATGTAACATTTTACTGAAAGAAAACATTACTTTAATTTAAAAAACAATTTAAACTGCATTCATAGATTTTTTAATAATTACATGGTTGAACCGGGAATCGAACCCGCTACACAAGAAAAAAATTACCCTGTATCTTTATCATACCGATCGAAAGGCTTTATCATAAGAATCATTTTTTTGCTAAATAACATAGTGTCAGAAATAGAAGAAAGAACATGAATTTTAACATTTTTAATTTAAAATTAATCATTTTAATTTATCAAATGCTCAAAATGAGTCCCATTCTCTTGAATACAAAGTTGCACTCTTTTGATTATTTCACTCCCTTCCTTTTATTTCTGACACTATGTTATTTAGCAAAAAAAATTCCTTATGATGAAGCCTTTCGATCGGTATGATAAAGCTACAGGGTTTTTTTTTTCTTGTGTAGCGGGTTCGATTCCCGGTTCAACCATGTAATTATTAAAAAATGTGTAAATGCAGTTCAAATTGTTTTTTTAAATTGAAATAATGTCTTCTTTCAATAAAATGTCCCATCTAGAATATTCAAGGTACTTTCCCTCCATGTGGTATAGCCGTGGGACACATTTACATGTCTGTATATCATTCCATACAATCTATCGTTATAAAAGTGAACGAATTGCTATAGATGTATTACTCACCTACTTCTAAGTGGAAGATACTACTAGATTCTACTAGATGTCACTAGTTTCTAAACAAACTGCAAATTTAAGTGTGTTAATGCAAAAAATGTTATGTAAATATACAGGCTGTCCCAAAACTCGACGTCAACCCGGAACCGGGTGAAAAGGCAAGTTATGCTGGTTGTCAGAAAAATAAAAAAATAAATCTAAGTTGCATGATTTTAAAATTTAATTTTAATTTCAAAATTTAAAATTTAATTTATAATTAAGTAAGAAAAATTTGTTCAAACCTGTGTTTTTACTGAAAAAAAATTTTTGAACCGATTTTTACGATCCTTTTTTTATTTAAAAGTAGTGCTTCCCGTGTGGTCCAAATTTTATCAAAATCGGTGTAGTACTTTAGTAGAAAATTAACAAAAACCAAAAATAATAATGCAAAATGTACTAATTTGTTGCGATGGAAGTCGGTTTTTTAACGTGTTTAGCATTTTATATGAAACCTAGAGCAGCTGGTATCTAAATTCTAATTACAGTTTAGAGAAACATTATTCAGGGTAACACAGCAAAAAAGTTGGAAAAAATTAAGATTTATGGCAACAGGAGTGAAAAGACTTGTCAAGGGGTGTGAAATTTTGCTTTTTTTTAAATGCTTATAATTTTAAAATCATGCAACTTACTTTTATTTTTTATTTTTCTGACAACTAGCATAACATGCCTTTTCATCCGGTTCCAGGTTGACATCGAATATATATAATATATATATATATATATATATATATATATATATATATATATAGATGAATCCCTATTTCCCTTGGTCACGGCATCACGCGTGAACGGCTGGACCGATTTCGCTAATTCTTTTTTTGTCGAGTTGGTTATTGTCAGGAGAAGGTTCTTATGTAGGGTAGGGTAGCGTAGTTTAGTGTAGTGTAGTGTAGGGTAGGGTAGGGAAGGATAGGGTAGGATACTGTAGTGTAGGGTAGGGTAGGGTAGGGTAGTGTAGTGTAGTGTAAGGTGGTACGAAGTTCGCCGGGAATACTAGTCTAATATAAATTTACAATTTTGGATTTTCCTTTACCTACTTGTGGTGTGAGACCTTGCTTCTTGCCAAATTTCATGATTCTAGGTCAACGGGAAGTACCTTATGGGCTTGATTTATTTGCGACTACCAAAATATGAGACATAAATTTAATCACCCTGAAATGGCCGAAACTTTTATTGCTTTGACTTTAGAAGCCTGATTTTTTTTTCAGCTCCAAGGCACCGTAGAATTCAGTATTTCTTTTTATTTTCAACTTAATACTTTCACGCGTTCCTAAGAAAAAGGTCTTGACCGATATAGATAGACAAACAGACAGATAGCAGACAACAAAGGTTCCTTTTTACTTTTGAGGTACGAACCCTAAAAATGACAATTAAGTTCACAAGAAGGTACTTATCCTGGTCGTACTACCGTATACCACGGTTTATAGAGACATAATGTACTTTACTATGAAACCTTCGTCCACAGCAACCATTTGCGGCGTCGATGCTTGCGTATGTGCGCTCGATCATCAAGATCCAGCTGACCGAGGAGGAGATGGCGATGTTCACAGCGACGCTACTGCTGAGTCCTCAGCGAGCTGGACTGAGTGACTTGGAGCGCATCGGCACCCTACACCGCGCCGTCGGTGACGCGTTCCGCCATATCGTGAGTATAACCACATACAGATGGCGATGTTCACAGCGACGCTACTGCTGAGTCCGCAGCGAGCTGGACTGATTGACTTGGAGCGCATCCGCACCCTGCACCGCGCCGTCGGTGACGCGTTCCGCCATATCTTGAGTACAACCACATACAGATGGCGATGTTCACAGCGACGCTACTGCTGAGTCCGCAGCGAGCTGGACTGATTGACTTGGAGCGCATCCGCACCCTGCACCGCGCCGTCGGTGACGCGTTCCGCCATATCTTGAGTACAACCACATACAGATAGCGATGTTCACAGCGACGCTACTGCTGAGTCCGCAGCGAGCTGGACTGATTGACTTGGAGCGCATCCGCACCCTGCACCGCTCCGTCGGTGACGCGTTCCGCCATATCTTGAGTACAACCACTTACAGATGGCGATGTTCACAGCGACGCTACTGCTGAGTCCGCAGCGAGCTGGACTGAGTAACTTGGAGAGCATCGCATCCTGCACCCCGCCGTCGGTGACGCGGTCCGCCATGTTGTGAGTACAACCACTCACAACTGGCGATGTTCACAGCAACGCTACTGCTGAGTCGGCAGCTCGTCGGACTGAGTGATTTGGAGCGCACCGATACCCTGCACTGCGCCGTCAGTAAAGCGTTGCGTCATGTCGTGATAACCACACTCAGCTGGCGATGTTCACAGCAACGCTACTGCTGAGTCCGCTTTTTCTCTCAAATATGTAATGTATAGCAGAGTTTTCCCAAATATTTCACTTAAGTATAGCATATTTTTCGAGTTGATGGTGAAAATTTGATCGACATCCTTAGTGCCATATTTGAGAAAAACATATAAATTTTTTGTATAACAGGTTTTCCGTATGTACCACTTAAATTTTAGATGTTAATAAGGCGCTTTGCACACGACGGGGCGGGGCGGGCTGGTCAATTTCAGGACAAAAAGATCGCGCCGACCGCGCCGCCTCCATGTGCGTTGGTATGGTAGTATAGGATTCCTTTTGTGCTATCGTTGGCGGCGACAAATTAAACTTTATAAGAAGCTCCCGTGAGAAAGTATAATGTTCTCCGTTTGCGGGTTCAATTTATTTACTTTTGTATTTATCCCAAGTATGTATTAGTACATTACTGCAACGGCCAGCAAAAGAGGCATTGATGGACGAACGTGTAAACGTAAGTCCATCAATGCATAGTTGTGGCCAAGGCTTGTCTACTTAGTACTTTTCTCAAATAATGCGCGGAAATTAAAACTTCCTTTATTGCTTTTCAAAATAAATGACGAACAACGAACAACAATAATTTTTATGTGCCAAAGTGTTCATTTGTTTTTTTTTTAATAAACAGCGTTCTATTTGCTAATCAGTTCGAAATTTAAATAAAACCTTTGTAAGTTGCCTCCTTGGTTGCCATGTTTCGGAGTAAAATATAGTTCCATTTTTAAATTACATGACTGACATGGATTTTCATACAACTTTTGCCGGCCGCTGCTCGCATGTTTTTGGCCACTACAGCAATTTCGATTTATTTCGCAGAAGGTCGTCAAAATAATGCTTAAATTTACAAGCATGTTTGAGAAAAGAAACACGTATTGGCGCGTGGGATTAAATACTTAAAATTATCACTCCTTGATGACAGGTAGCATGGGATTCAATATTTATCCTTATCACTCTTTCATGACAGACATCATTATATTAAATACTACCTAACACTCTTTGATGACAGCTATCAGAGGATTAAACACCTATACTCATTACTGTTTTGATGGCAGGTAGTGAACAGTGGAGTGTCCGACGTGTCAGGTCGACTGGAAGCGTTCGCAGCCGCGTCCCAGGAGGTCTGCGAGCTCGGAACGCGCCACCACGAGCTGCTGAGCTGGTGCCGGGACCACTGGCCGCGCCTCGCGCTGCCCGCCCTCTTCTCCGAGATATTCGACATACCCAAGACAGAGGAAGATGACACTATTCAATCTGAACAAGCCACTGCTGCGATTTCCTCTGTTTAGTCTGTCTAGGTGCCTACCCAAAAGTAACATTCATGAGCGGCCTCTGTGACCATCCGCAACTAAGAATTACTTAATTTATTGTAGCCTTTAACACTGGTATTTTGGACAGAAATACTTAATATCATTAATACGAAAGTGTTTCTTCTGTCTGTTTGTGTCCTTTACACGCTAAAACTACCACTGAACCGATTTAGCTGTGGCATAGAGCTTAACTTAACGGTAGAGAACAGATACTAGTTGTTGTAAGACGCCTAAGGCGCCCGTGGAAAAACAAATGACTAGTTCCGTTGACAGCGTTACAGAGTCAGTCAGTCAGTAAGTCAGCAATCAGTTAGTGAGTCAGCAATCAGTTAGTGAGTCTGTGATGACTGATGAGTGTATTTATATAGTGATATGTATAAAACTGGCTAAATGCGTGTCGGACCACGCGCAAAATATTATGGTTAAAAACATTGTTATGGTTGGTTGGTATAGAACATGTTGCATGGAAATTCTATGAACTATTTACAAATCCTATTGCACATCTTAAGTTGGTCGACTATCACTCCTAAACTAAGAAAGCCTACGTATCCGTGATAATTTTCCTTTAGATTAATTATATGCTATAATATTTCTAATACTCTTCATATTGCTTAAAATAGCGATTTAGCTGGTAGGGGGTAGTGACATGTAACTCTATCAAAAATCACCACTTAAAAACTTATTATTTCGTTAACAAATCATTTATCGAAAAAATATACCTTGAGAAACCTTTAATAGCTTTGAAATACCTATTTAACGATCTCCCACATAGAGGGGAAGTTGAACCCTCAACTTTTTTTACAGACATACAGACATGGCGAAACTATAAGGTTTCGTAGTTTGACTACGGAATACTAACATATTTATCTACGCGGACTAAGTCGCAAGCAAATATTAGTCTCCTGTAAAAATACTGACCCTATTCGTATGGTCGCGCACGTTCACAATTTATTACTCACAATCCAAAACTTATGTAAGGTATTGTATCAAAATTTTGAAATCTGTGGCGCCGCTCCTCGTCTTTTATAGAAAATAATGCAGACTTTATAAGTTTTGTGATATAAAAAGACATGTTAAAAATTAGATCATTATGCTTTGTTTATAAGTTTTTATCAAAACTCAAAAAACACCTTTTTAGGGTTCCTTGGCTGACATAGATAAAAAGTTACCCTCATCAGATTACACTCTTCCATCCGTCTGTCCGTTACGCCCGTTTTTAACCGACTGGCCAATGTAAAGATGTATGTATGTCTGTTTTTTCAGCTAAGCCTGTAGGATAAACGACGGCTTGATTGTGTTTGTGTTGATCCTCTGAGTGACAAAGGATCCTATAAAAGATTAAAATGCAGTCGATTTTTTATTTATTATTCAAATTGGTAAGGTTATTCTCTGACTTTGTAACGTAGAAAGATGAAATTTATTACAGTTATTATTTAACACTGACCCACACATTTTGCAACGATCAAAATTTTAATAATATTTTTTTCGTGAACTTTGAAGAAGGCAAGTTCGGTAAGCAGAAAAAGACTGTCTTTAAATCCTGTGATGTGTCGCTTGAAAGGTTGCGTGGCTTTACAAAAACATTTCTCATCGCTCAAATACGTATCAAAAGGCGCAACCTACCTCTCACCCCCTGCGCGCACAGGTAGCTGGAGCCATTTTTTAAATACAGTCATTAGAATTTAAGCTTACAGGAAAACTGCCGCGATGATCAAAAATATCATTGTTTTTCCAAAAAGAAACTGAAACCATAGTCCAGGTAGATCTCTATTATAATTATATGTATGTCTGCTGAGAGTCATGTTGTTACTAGACATTACAGAACCCTGTGTGTGTAAGACCGAAAAGCTCTTGACCATTATTTTTTTACTCTAGTATGATTTACAAAATCTTACTTCAACACTTGACTGAAAAAAATATATTTAGTAGAATAGTCTTCGATGCTTACTTTCAGATAAGATCTCTTATATTTTAGTGTACTGTAGGTAACTTAGTTATAGGTACTTATGTTTTATGATGCGTACATTTAGTAATAATACACATACCTGCATATTATATTCCTATAGATTTAGAAGCAGCACTGGTGGAGGGATTTCTGTTATTTATCAGCAATAGCATTTATTGTTACTAACGTTAAAACACAATCTGGAAAATAAATAAAATAAAAATAGGAATTTCAAAGCAGTTGTAGTCAAAACTAAGAACGTTCACTATTATTTATGTATAAATAAATGTATCGCTATTTTTTATTCACACATGTATTCAAGTTGAGAATTTAAATATATAAAACGGATAAAGACACGAATTTATGATTTCATTTTAGTGTTTTTTTTACAATGAACAAGGAGTAGCAAGTCTGAGAGAGAAGTCGTAAACACTTGCAACAGTTCACCGATTGAAACATCAATAAAATAATTTATCAATGAATAATTTGTATATAATTGTTGGACTGCGCTTCAGACTTCATATTTAGTTTTATCTCTTTTCAAAGGATTGTATGTTTGCAATTTATTTATGAAAAAATTGGTGCTCTCTTCTATACTCGCATAAAAAAATAATTGGAAATAATATAGCTAGGGTTTTATAAACTGAACAAATGACCTCTACAAAGTGGCTGGTCGGTCAGTATGAAAGGTAAAATAAATGCAATTCCTCTATGGATAACTCATGGAAAAGTTTTTTATTCACAACAAGCTGTTGAACGCGGCTTCGCCCCCTTGGTGGTTCGAGCAATAATAAAATAAAGAGTTGTTCAATATGATGAGCACAACCCCCAGTTAACGGGTTCTACATCAATTTTGTTACACCCTGTATAGATGGTTTACCCATTCCCGCCCACTGTAGCTGAGTACAGCAAAAACAGGTAAAATTGAATCTTATTAAACAATCAGTGTACAGAAATCTACAAATTACTTGCATTATAATATATAAATTTATTATTTTATTTTTTAGGAAATTAATAACAATTAGATTTTTTAAAGTTTATTTTTAGGCTATTTTTAGTTTTATTTTATTTAAATGACTGCTGTGTTATGTACTGTGACAAGAGAGTTTATATATAGTATATTCCCTTCAAGGTCGGCCCTTAATGGGTTAAACCCATTCAATTAAAAATTCGCCAGTTCTTTTTATCACTTTTATAAAAATATATACTTTTATAGTAATTACTTAGTCCTTTGTTATAACGAACGAGTGAAGCTCATATATTCTTACGTTATAATAATAACATTGATTTGTATACAGGATGTAAAAAGACCGCTCTCGTAATCTTATGCAGGGTTCTACTGATGGAACAACTTGATTTCCCCAAGGAACCGATAATGTATAAGCAAATGTTTAGTTTTTTTTTCACACAAATCGATCAATCAGCCAATCAGTTAACTTTATACAGATTCCATTTTTTTGTAACTCTTTCTTGAGGACAGCTGTTCAGTTTCATGGGTGGCATCCACCGGTCTTTTTTCATGCTGTATAGTCGCGATTGAATTTACTCAGCATTTGCGAACTTAATTACTTAATATAATGGGGATGACGAATGCTAGTCATCTGATTTACTTTTTATCATCTGTCAAAAACGACATTTTGTTCTAAAAATGGTTGAAATACCTAGGCGTGAAGTCATAGTTTTGTAGCGTCATTTATGTACTCATTTTGTGAGTTTAATGAATTAAAAATCGAAGACTTGATGGAAAACAAAACGAGTAAGGTTTTTGGAAGTTTAAGTAGGAGGGCAATTTAGTGATCAACAGTTCATAACTTATTTGTGATGCTGTCGTCATCCCTATTGTAGTTGTTTTATTCCGTTTTCCATTTATAAGCAATGGAAAGTCGGTAATAAAGAATGAAAACGGAATAAGTAAATATACAGATATTGTTTCATTAATGACTTTAAACTGATATGTACTCGCTTAGCCTAGCCATAGAAGTAGGATACCTTTAATAAAAAAAACAGATGGAAGCAATAAACTTTGGAATAAATAAACTCTTTATGTATCAGGATTATTTTTAGGTGGTCGTTCTACTGACACTGAACAACTTCTGCTATACAACTCTGATAAAATCGCAAAAAATAGGCTTTTCATATAAATTAGCTGTTCAGCTGATCAATTCGTATGTTTTAGCTAATTTGTATAGCAGAAGTTATTCAGTTCCGTAAGTACCAAGAGGTTTCAGGTAAATTTTATTATAAATAACCCTATATAAAAATAGTGTAATACGATAACTAATCTTGTAAAATTCACCCCATACTGAAATATTTATCTACCTAGATGTATGTAGTAAAATCCCGTTATATTTTTATATTTATTGTACTACTTACTGCTACCACTTACTATACAAGGAGCTTTCGATTCGTTTCGTTTTCGCAGCAGCGAGTGATTCTTCTTCAGGAGTAATATCGAGAAATCATTAAAAAAAATATTTGACTGTTCAATATACCTAAGTTAAATTTGGAAGGAAACTCTAAAAAAATTGACAATTTTAACCGAACTGGAAACTAAGTGACAACGCTGCGGGAAAATGAAACCCTGGTATCATGGAAAGATATGCAGTTGTCTAATCCCACGCCTTTGTCATTTTTTATCCATAACTGTTTAGCCCTTGGCCGTAGTAACTATTATCTAATCTGTGCCTTGGCATCATCTCACCTCACCTCATGCTCCTCCGCCTCGTGTAATGAGTTGTCCTAAACAGCGGAGCAACTGTGATTAAGGCAGTTTGGGCTCACCCTACGATTGCCCTGTCTAAAACATTGAACTGGTTTTGCCGTAACAAAGTAAGAACAATGTACATGATTTGATAATTTAATGAACTTGATTCCACAACAAATGCTACAATAAAAGCATACGTTATTCGTGGCACACATTATTTCCCACAGCTTATTGGTCTATTTTAAAAGGTTTAGCAGCCAAGTATTTTGAAGTGGATACTTCTTTGTTTGGAGTCTGCGTCTCAGAATTTTGTACGAGATAATTTTCGAGCAGAAGAATTTGATTTCTGATAGATTATTATGTATTTTATTCGATAGTGATATTCCACTAGTTACTTACTCATGTTACTTGATCGAAATAAAACCCCGTAAGCAAATGCGCCGACATGAATTCCTTTCTAGAGCGTAAAGAGGCGTGATAAGAAAATCCACTAAATAATTTACGGACTACACCTCGGACACAACACGTTGCTTTTAAAAAAAATATATTTAAATTACTTATTGATATATTTTAGCACAAATATAGCGATTTATTTTCGTTGGATCCCAGTTTTAGATACCATTTTTAAGGTATTAACGATGGATCCCATTTGCTATTTCGATTGAATCCCATGATAAAACAACATGTGTACTTTTAGGAAGAAAAGTGATTTACCCTCATCAAACATTTAAAAACCAGCCAAGTGCGAGTTGAACTAGCACTTCGATTGCTCCGTACCACCACACCTCTCCACACAACTGCATACTATATAGACAATGATACCTTCTCACATTACACACAAAAGACATCAACGCGAGCTACAAAAATATGCTTTTTAGGTTTCCGTACCCAAAGGGTAAAATCGGGACCCTATTACTGAGACTTCGCTGTCCGTCCGTCTGTCACCAGGCTGTATTACATGAACCGTGATAGCGAGACAGTAAAAATTTTCACAGATGATGTACTTCTGTTGGCGCTATAACAACAAATACTAAAAATTATAAAAAGTGAAAGTCTCCATACAAAAAACAAAGTTTTTTGAAATGTGAAGAAACTAGCGCCATCTAGTATGATGATACGGAACCCCTTTAAACATTTTTATTACTTGGAGTAAAGCTTTTTTTTTCAATTTATTTCATTGTAACACTGTACATGCTAGCATCTTCCATTAAGGCAGTCAAGAAATGCATAATATTCGGATTTTTAACTTTTGTTGCCTTATTTAGTTTATTATTCCAACCTTCGACGTCGTTATTAGTCGGTGCATTTCATCGCTCACACACCATACATCTACCAATGATTCATTTTGTAGCCAAGACTCAACCATGTTGTTTTTAAACTCATCCATTTTGGAATACATAGGGTATTCAGACTCTATGTAACACCATTCCTTCGCAATTGCATCTCTTGGCAATAATGGTAGCAGTCCACAAAGTGCGATGACTGTTTTTGCGACTTTTGATTTCGTAAGTTCCAACATTTTATGCATTTCATGCAACTGCAAACTATAACAATTTCATGCACTTAATGCTCAGAGTAAGTAATATTTACTCTGAGACTTAATGCAATGATTAGTATGCGTGTAAACCGATAGAAAGAGGACTGCAACATTATTTGTCAGCCAATATAAACATACCCTCATTTTATTATAAACAATTTTGTTGTTAATAGTACCCGCATTTAATTTTTTTTAAGCATTTGGGATCCAACGGAAATAGTTTTTGGGATTCAACGATAATAAAACGTAATTCTTTTGCATTTTTAAAATGTGTGATCCAACGGAAATACATGATAATGTTTTGTGTGATCCAACGCCAAAAATATTAAACTGGGATTCAAAAGTGGGTTCCAACGAAAATAAATCAATATAACGGACATATAACTTATAAAATCAAAGTCAAAGTTGCTTTATAATTTTAATTATATTGCCATTTTCTTAACTTCACATGGAAGAAACATAAAATGGTTCAAAACATACATTTTAGAAAATAAAATAATTAATTTTCTTATTTTTAGTAACAATAACAAAGCAGTTTCTAATTTAAAAAGTAAGCAATAAAGCACTTCATAAGATTCATATTATAAACAACAGTAAACTTAAGAGGCTTAAACAAAAATTTGCTATACTGAATTGTACTGTACAAATAGTTAATCAATTAGTGGGTAATTGTAAACTCTAAATAAGGAAGCCACCTAAACTGGCCACGAAATAGTACATACATTCACTGAAATTAGTTCAGCGAGAGAGGAGTATCGTCTTTTAGTAAAGCATTAGCGTAACTAATACATACATTTACTGAAATTAGTTCAGCGAGAGAGGAGTATCGTCTTTTAGTTCAGCATTAGCGTAAATAATACATACATTTACTGAAATTAGTTCAGCGAGAGAGGAGTATCGTCTTTCAGCATTTAGCGGGGGCTCTGTCACATAAGTGGTAGTATACAGTGGTGTTAGTGTTAGTGTAAGTTAGTGTGTTTGTCTCAAACTCCCTACAGAACTCTGTTCACTTCACTGCGATGCATTCATTCCACCTGCTACGTAAAAACTAAGTTTGAGATTGATATGTGTTTGTTATTGTTAAAATAATGTTAATTTTAGTTATATAAATTAATGTTTATGTTAGAATTGTATGTGCATCTTATTCAAACTTGATGTGCCTTGTTTTACCGCCCTGCCCGAAGAAAACGGTAACAAGTATCGCGCATATTATGTTTGGTGATATGCTGTCTCGACTTGCTGTTTAGTTCAATTATTAAACATACTTCATCAATAAATTTTAACTAAATAATGGTTGAGTTTTTGCTGATTCTATTTTTTTTTTAAAACGAAAATATTTAATACGTTACTTCAAAAATGTTAAGAAAAAATATATGAAAGATAAATAATCCAACAACTCTGGCTGGTTTCTAGAAAACCAATAATAATAAATTGTACAGCCACGCGGTGTATCGCATAGCCTTCACTGTGTGGCACACTCAACATTAAGAAAACACACTTACCCTGTAGCAAAGAAAAGAGGTGTATTAGGTTTTAGGAAATAAATAACTAATCTGGGTCTGTATGTAAGATAAAGTTATTACGATTTTTCTGCCGTAATCATATCATATCAGCTCATATAAGTTCTAGTAACTCACAAAGTTTCAATAAAATCGTTAAGGCCATTACTGATGAAATCGAAAACCTTATAACTTCGTCATGTCCGTCCGTATGTCACAGTTAATTTTCTCTGATACCTACAATCCTACAGTAATGAAATCATGGTACATAGTTGTAAACTTATGACTCAAAACGAGAACTGACTTGAAACACGTGAGTTTGCAGTACTGCGATGTAGAAAGCAACCGGTTAAAATTCCTATGCGAGTTTTGATAAGGATGAAAATGAAAGTTATATCGAGAATGTCACCGCCGTACAACAACCCGAGTAGCGACAAGGAGTCACTCTGGAGTGGCCATTGCAGTTTCCAAGCAATTGGCCTAATCTGTTCTAAGATATGACCTAGTTAACAGTAAAATAATAACTATACTTATACATAACTCAGAGCATCACCATCTCCATTAAACATCACCGAGGTTCATGTATCTAGTACGTCACTTAAAAATGAAGATGTAGAAGAATTCCACAACCAAATTGAGTATTCAATAGCTAATAAGCCTTACGTGAGATGCTAATAATTCTTGGCTACTTTGATTCAAAAGTGGGGGGATACATATTTGGACATATTGTGGGCAAGTGTAGTCTCGGAAAAAGAAACACAAGAGGTGAACGCGTGAACGCAGGAACAAAGTTTTTCAACAACACTCTCAGACACCATACAGGGTGGAAAGTTGAGATGGGGCACACAGGGAAGCTACCAGAAGCATTGCTAGAATAAAAAGATACTTAGGAGACTACGCTAACTTTTGGAGTATTTTACTTCTGCATTCACAGTTTTTGGAAAAATGTACAGAAGCCCTTGATGCCATACAAGTATTGATACAAAACTGTTTGGAATTCAACAAGGACGTCCATGCAGCTTTCGAAAACGTTAAACACAATAAATTAATGCAAGCCCTTAATAAAACCTAAATAGATGGTAAAGATCTAAGATTGATACACAACCTTACTTTGATCAGACAACACCGATTAGCGCCGCCAATAGAAATAATACTCATAAATTTACTCATTTTATGGACTTTAATCGAAATCATTGAGTATTTTGCGCAAATCATTTATTTCTATTGGCGGCGCTAGCGTGCTAATCGAACCACCTTAGGGGTTATATCCAGTTGGAATTTTCATAAAATCGTTTTTTTTTGCATTTTCAGAACGTATAAAGAATATTCTCTGAAAATTTCAAGCCTATCCAGTAAATATTCTTGAAGATACGAAGCATTAGGAAGTAGGCAGAGTATAGACCGAGTAGCAGTTTTTGGGCTCGAGCCCCTCGGTGGGGACGAATATGAGCTGATATGGTGATTAATCGTAAGAATAAGATTTCCGATTTTTTAAGACCACTTGAACTTGGAATTTTTCCCTAATTTTTTTTTTGGGAAGTCGCCATTTAGTCGAAAATCAAAATTTTAAGTACTGCTTCGATTAATACCTGTATTTATCTATACACTGAGAGAATCTGGTGGTTTTTTAATTTTTGATAATCCAAACTGGACATATCTTGCTTACCGCCGAACACCTTTTTATGGAGGACCTCCAGGAGATCGTCTACGGGAGCAGTACAACTTAATATTTTTAAAAACGGACAACGGGTTTTTAAAATATACAAAATTCACTACATGTATGTGTTTTTTGTATATTTGTTTATTAAAATGCCTTTTCAGAAAAAAAAAATCATAAATACGTGGTTTTTTGGGCTCACAACTAGATATATTATATCACTACGGGAAACTTGAAAATGCTAAAAGGGGAAAACAGGGATGTATTTTTTCACAATTTTTGTGTGAATTGTGGCTATAATGCTTCTGGTAGCTGTCTTATGTGCCCCATCTCAACTTTCCACTTGTATACTAGACCTTCGTCAGACGATAATTATAGTAAACAGATACATTTTATACAGGTATAAATTGATCAAAACAAGATGGAGAAGCCCTATCACAAATGCACGCACTCTGCCCAAAGCCGATTGCCACTCTGACCATCAATTCCTTGTCTGTAGTCTCGGAGTTTATTTACTAAAATTTGTGATACGAAAAACCACTAAGAGAATGGAAGTTCGAGGCGGGAATGCGTTCATCAATAACTTACAAAGCAACTACCCGAAATGGTGTGTGAATAGCTCCCACAGTAAACCGGGAAATCTTCGAATAACAACTAAAAGCGGCAATTTATGCATCTCAGCTTAACAAAAAACAAAAAATTACTTTTTTCTGTTGCTCTCGGCGTTGCCACGATCAGGGTATTATTAATATTATTTGGGTAAGAGGGAAATTGGAAGTTTAACTACAGAATCACTGTGAACTAAAGAGCATCACACACCGAACGCGGCGCACCGATCTCGGTGCATTAAGGAACGCGTCGCGACACGCCGCGGTGCGGCACGGCACAGCGCGCTCTTTCGTGTCGTCAATACTTATAAAGCGGGACGTGTGCCCATCAACCGTGCCGCACCACGATTGGTTTGCATCGTCTCATCTCATACAGTAGCTTAAAAAATTCGACAGCCGCAGTCATCCCGCCGCGCCTCGCCGCACCGCATCGCGTCAAGCCTCTATGGAGAACTATTTAAATACTGCCTTTGTGTAACTAACTTGCTCACTTAGGATCGAATTAATTGATAGCCTCTGGTGTAATATTGGTCCACCCAGAGAATGGCTTGGACGAGTGTTTCGCGTTCGCAAAGTGAACAGGTATTTTCTCTTCTTCGATAAATAAACTTTACGGCAGCCGGCACTTAAATGTTTCGATTTGTTTAACTTAATTTTTTTTATACAAAAATTAAATAAAAGCCTCTGTATCTTCAAGCTTCAATAGATTCAGGATTTGTTAAGCTTGCAGTGGCTAGTTAGAGTTTACTAGCAGAGGACACAAGAGTTCAAATAGAAACCTCGTGAGAAACCAGAAATGAGCGTTTTTGAATGCTCTTTTGGCCTTCGATCAGACTTTACTCGAATAGGGATATTTTGATGTCTTGTTAAGATTCAAGTGTACTATGACACTGGTAGACACGATTAGAGCTCACTAGTATTAACTCTAATGGCTTCCTTGTATGCTAACGCCTTATTTTATGAAATATACGTACGCATGGTTCATACACGATCAGAGTGAACGAGTCAACGTGATATAACATCAGAGTAACTTTGATTTTTGCTGCCAAGCTTCAAGTAGCGTCTAAATAGGCGGCAGTCATTCGGGCCATTCTACTTTGATCGTGGCTAATTAGCATTGTTCAAAAAAATTAAGGATTTAAAAAAAAAAAAACTATAGACTACTTCAATTTAACTAATTTGAATATATTTTTATTATCACTGCTTACTGCTTTTCAAGATTTTTCAAATGTTTAAAAGTGATGACGTCACAGGCCCAAATACTATAATAACGGTCCTACTACTATAATTCCAATGGACGATCATGAAATGATTTCAGTTATTTACTGTTAGTTGATTACTTTTTAAGAGTTTAAAACGTTACATCTCCGAATGGAATTTTATAACGTGCCTTATAAAAATACTGAACAATGCCAATTATTCGTATCAAAAAAGTGTAAAGTTATGATCAGTGATGTTTAGATACCAGTGTGTAGTCCTTGGGCTGAATTTAACATATTGCTAGAAGATGACCTTACTAATTTACGTATCGTATGCATATTTTCAAATAAATACTAGAGTTACATTCTTCGTCACTATGTAACAATGCTGAAGATCCACCAGTTAACTTTTCGGCGAATATACTAAACACTATAAATTTTGTACTTAAGCTATCGGCAAGAAGCACCGCTTAGTATATGGATGTCTCGGATAAACGAGGAAACATGAACGAGTTTTGTTGTGGTATCGTCATAAATAACGTAATCATTTTTAAGCATTCGTACAACGGTTGAGTTGGTCATTGTGCAACATTTGGATTGTAAGAAACATATGTTGGCACCTTATATCCTAGAGTGTCCTAGACAGTCGGGAAGAAAACACCTACTGTGTCATCGTGTAATGTCGTAGGCGGATTGTATATTTAGTCATATTACAATACTGCTAGCTGTTCATGAAACGGAGGCACATTGCTATACAGCGTGTCGACGATACGCTGCATCGTCATCGCGACATATGTGGCAGGCAAATTACATGATTAGTCATTTTATATACGGTCAGGCAAATTGCAAAATTCTGTACGCAGATTGCAAAATGCCGAGCCAGGCAAATTGCCAAAATGCCGTACGCGAAGCGAGCGATGGTAGGTTCGGTCAGGTTTGATTGATTTAACTGTCAAACTCCCCGCCCTCCCTGATTAGTCATTTTATATACGGTCAGGCAAATTGCAAAATTCTGTACGCAGATTGCAAAATGCCGAGCCAGGCAAATTGCCAAAATGCCGTACGCGAAGCGAGCGATGGTAGGTTCGGTCAGGTTTGATTGATTTAACTGTCAAACTCCCCGCCCTCGCCATTATATAATTTGCCTGACCGTATGTAAAATTACGAATCATACAGTATGCCTGCGACACAATGCCAGCGGTAATGCAATCTGCCTTATCATCGACCCGCTGTATTGCAATGCAGCTCCGTATTGTAAAACAGCTAGCGGTAATGTAATATGATTAAACATACAATACGCCTGCGACATATATATCAGAAATGTTTGTCCAGGTATGCAATGCTGCATAACTTTTCAATGAATAAAGCAATTTTGGACGGAATTCTATGGTTAGGAATGGAATAAATAATATATATATATAAATTAATTTTAGGCAACTATAATAAAATATTTATTTAATATTTTACACATAGGTAAGCATGTCCGTATTTTAAATCAGAGAATGAATAATGGTAACGAGAAAAAATAAAGATACAAACATTTCTGATTATCATTCATCACTTTGATAATGGTTTTAATTGATTCTATAAATAATTATACTTGAGAACATTTCTATAAATTAGAATAGCCTCAACTGACGAATTCATCTAGTTCGTAATTTTTATATGTATAAGCTTTTTTACAAATCGATGCTGAAATTAATTGTTTTGGACAGGAGAGCTATAAACAATCACTCTTTTTATTAACGAGCACATTCATCTAGTGTAATGTCTTGGGCGACGGCGGTGTCTGCCTGTTCATCATTTCCCTGAGCATGTAGGTGTCAGCGAACTAGCTATTGAAGTAGCAACACATCAACGCAGCTCCGGCCTGACAGCAAATAGCTCGAGTCGACTTAAGCTGTGACTCGAAAGTCGTGCCTACATATACAAATCGAGCTACAGTCCTGATATGAACGAAAGACAACATCTTTGTATGCCATGAGCAAACAAAGAAACTATACTTTACAACCTTTAATCAATATTTGTGGTTCGAATTTAGTAACAATATTAAGAACGATGATCACAATTATTACAAGGTTTATGAAGTGCATAGCAAATTATAATGATATAAACGTCTAAGGTGTAGTAGATATGTACACTAATAAAAAATGCATATTACACCTAAAACACTATTTTACTTATTAACCTGGTTAAATAGTTATTCAACAAAAAAAGAGTGGTTAGGTAACAAGTTTAACCTCCTCAGTCATACTTTCCTATTATAATTAATTTAAGAAAATATAGGTATACTTTCACTATGGTAAAATCAATGAGGTTCTATATCTTACATAGAGAAACAATGTCTTTTCACAGCTCGACGGAAAAGTTGAGTCAAGTAACAGGAACTAAGAATAGCTGAGAAAAAACTTTATAAAAATTACACTATATTTGTTTCACTCTCACTACAGAAAGGTTTATGAGAAGGAGTATGCCATAGCCCATAACATAAGGCATACTTCACGTGGGATAATTTACATGACAAAGAATCTCCTCTGGAGACATAGAAACTCATTGGTTAAAATATACTTAGCGGTAGCTTAAGGCTCACTTTTTGGTGGGCGTGCCGCGCTGCGTCAGCCCTTCGAACCGCTTGAACGTGTAATTGATAAACACCCAGTCTTTATACGCCACGTCGCCCTCCTGCGCTATCGGAGCAGCCGCTGTAAGCAACGAATTCACCGTGAGCTTTTGCACAATTAAATAAATAAATCGTGAAAACACTAGTGTAACTTTTACACTGAAGGTTTCAAACAGCTTGAGAGGTTTAGTCAGTACATGTGTATGAGCCGATATTTAAATAATAATGAATATTAAGGTTTATTGAAATACTAAATGAGCGACGGACCGTGAGTAACTACATGTGAAGACTAATTTAAGTTCTTTATTTATTAAAATGTAGTTAGTGATAAACGAGCATAGTTGCTTCTGGCACTTAGCCGGCCACTGCTGCAGCACGCTTGCTTTGCTCGCTCGGCTCGCGCGTCGTTTGTCATATCAAACCTTACATATCGTCGCTTTGCTCCTCGCAACCTAACTACGAACTTAAACAATCTAACATAAACTAACCCAAATCCCCATCTTGACCCTTAACCTTGACCCAAATTTTATTTGGCGACGATCTATTTTCATGAAAACATCTGGTATAAAAAAACCAAGATTCTCAAATAGTACCAGAGTAACCAATAATCACTATTAAGGGTCCCCAGGAGACTCGAGTTTCTATACAAACGTAGTTTCGCTTCAATACAAAAACTACACGCCGGATTGAATCCAAACTTTGCGAATAAATTGAGTAGACACATATAGATGTTAGTAATTAGTTTTCATTGTAGTAAATTGAAACAAAACTAAACGAAGACTAAAATTAGTTTTGCACTGAAAGTTTGAAACTTCCCTTATTTTTTACCGTTTTATATCAGAACATCGAAAACTAATTACAAACATCGATATGTGTCTACTCAATATATTCACAAAGTTTGGATTCAATCCGGCATGTAGTTTTTTTATTAAAGCGGAACTACGTTTGTATGGAAACTCGAGCCTCCTGGGGACCCTTATATAATAATAATAATAATAATAATAAAAATTTCTTTATTTAGGCAATAAACCCATTAAAATACAATATTAAAATAAACAAAACAAAATTATAATAATAGTACACTATTAAATCAGTATATTATATCGTCATTTTTTATTTGGGTCTCGGTGAACCAAGACCCAATGTCTTGTCATGGGACTGGTCAAGTCCTGACTCACAATCTGTAAAATGCTGTTATCAGAGCGCCGCAATCTATCCCAAAAGGAAGATATACGCTCCCTGACAACAGCAAAGAAGTCGGGCATTCCCGCCTCGGCAAACATACCCGACGCGCTGCAGCACCTAGGATGGTTCATAAGGATACGATACGCGTCGTTATACTGCACCCTTAACGTGCTGAAGGACACCCTCTTATACCGGTACCACAACTGGCAGGTGTAAAAACACTGGCAAAAGGCTCTGAAGAGGGTGCCCTTCGCATCTTTACTGCATTTAGCAAATCTGCGCGCAAGCATATTGCACCGAACCGACAATGCCCGCCTCTCCCGCTCCATGTCGAGATCATCCTTGCGATCTTCGGTAACGATGTGGCCAAGGTATTTGAAACTCTTCACAACCCGAACCGCCAATCCATTCAAATATACTTTGGGAATCCTCTCCGGACCCCTTCCTGCTCTGAAAACTAACATTTCTGTTTTCGAGACATTGTACTTGAGGCCATGAGAGTTAGCATAACTCTCACAAACCGAAAGCAATTTTCTGAGTCCACTGATCGATGGGCTGAGGAGCACCATGTCATCCGCGTAACTTAAGTTGTTAAAACAAACACCGTCTATATGACAACCGACGCCGGTGCTCCTGAGCTCACCGATCAGGTCATTTACATAAACGTTAAAGAGATCCGGAGAGGTCAGCCCACCCTGACGTACCCCGCACTCTAACCTATATGCATTAGAGGTCGTGTCGCCCCATCTGACTTGGTTCGTTTGACCACTGTACCAGTACCCCAACAAACCGACAACCGATTCTGGGACCCCTGAACCGCGCAATTTGTTCCATAGAATTTCATAATTCACAAGATCAAAAGCGCGGCTCAGATCCAGGAAGCAAGCATACACTGAAGTGTCACGATCGACATAGTAATCAACCGTATGCTTGAGACTGACGATTGCCGAGTCTGTCGAGACACCGGGTCGAAATCCAAACTGCGCCTCATCAATTTTTACATTCTTTAGCAGTTCAGGATGCAAGAGCCGTTCAAACACCTTTCCTATCACAGTGCCCAGAGAGATAGGTCTGTAGTTGTTGGAAGAGGCCAAGTCCCCCGTTTTGCATTTGACGATAGGTACGACAACCGTCTTCATAAGAGGATCAGGAAGGTATGTGCACTTAACACATAAGTTGTAAAGTACACATAGCTTCGACCATAAGACCTCCCCCGCGTACAGTACGTGCTCTATACTAAGATTGTCGTGCCCAGGAGACTTGCCCCGCTTCATCGTGCGTACTGCCTTGGATACATCCTCAATTGTAAATTGTAACACTGGTTGCTCAGAACCAGGGCGAACATCCTTCCCCGAATGTTCTGCAGGCAATGGATCCATTTTAAACTTTGACGCAAACAACTCAGCTATCCCTCCGGGCTCCTGCAAGCCGTCCACAGAGACAGACAGACTTTGTTTGGGGTTGAAATTTTTCGTGGCATTCCAAAATTTAGGAAAATTTTTGTCTTTTCTATAAACAGTCAACATATCTAACTTAATCATCTCTTCGTTCCTAATACACCATTTCACTTTCGTTTTGCAAGTTTATATAAAGCAACTTGCAAAACGAAAGGTTTTTTTTAAGTTTGTCATGTAAAACCTCAGATGAAATAATCGTCTATTATAGTCGCTCACTTGAACATTAATAATTTGACAATCATGTACTACCCAGTCTAGTAGGCGTCATTAAGTCCTAGTTATTCTCAAAGTTTCATGAACATCGTTAGGGTTATTTCTGAACAAAGTAACAAACAATCTGGTTTTGTATAAAAGTACCTTATTCCGATTTTTCCTGGAATAACGAACTACGGCGTGTAGTAGACCATATAAAGTTATAATAACTTACAGAGTAGAGTTTTTTTACTATGATGACAATCCAAAGAAATGAAGATGGGAGAAATTCCAAAAAAAAAACCGGTTGGAGATGTGAAAATAATATTGCCCTAGCCCATAATTCCGTTCAGTAATTGAGGCGCTAGAGCACTGGATGGACGCAAAGACACACACACATACTAATTAGTCTACTTTGGCGTGTGATGACGTTCATCATATCAGCCAAAAGACGTCCACTGCTAGACATGGCCTCCGCTGAGTTGGGGGGGTTTGTGGCACAGTACGCGGAATTGACGCTGCTGCCCATCTTGCCCGTCCCTTAGTGGTCTCTTACGACACACCCGGGAAGAGATGGGATACACACACACACACACACACACACACACACACACACACACAACATAATGTTTTTTTCATTAAAATCAAAACTGATTTTCTTGCCATTGCAGTACCCTTCCCACTCCTTCGACGCTCGAATGTAAAAAAAGTAAAGAAATTGTGTGTGTATGTCCGTATCCTAGATTTGCAAAAAAAACTGTTTTGACTTATTTTGAGGACAGTACATAACTTGCAGCGATTTCACGTACTCGATGTAGTAGTTAGTATTCTTAGCTATTGATAATGTAACACTTACGTATTTCTAGCTTGACGTCGGGAAACTCGTCAAAGTTGGATGTGTCGTCGATGGAGCGCACCTCGACGGAGATGGCGGCAGGGCGCTCGCGCACGTGCGACCAGTCTACGCCGCGGAAGAACGGCACCGACTTTACATCCTCGATGCCGCGCTGCGAGCCCAGCCTACCAACACATCCACAAATCATTTAACACATTCCCAGTCCATGAATCACATACGACTCATGAATACAGTTCTGTCCCTAGTCAATATGATCAAAAGCATGTATTAGTACATGTTTTTAATGTCTAATTTGGATGATAAGCAATAAATCATCGTCATCATATCAGCCGAAAGACGTCCACTACTGGACAAAGGCCTACCCCAAGGATTTCCACGACGACCGGTCCTGCGTGCCTGGATCCAGTAATAAGTAATAAGCAATAAACAAACATTATGAATAGGTATGAATAATACCGAAGTTACAGAAATAAACATTTGACGAACAACAATAAAACTGCACTCTTGTATGGGGACAGGGAAAGTGTGAGTTTACGCAACATCATCGAACTTCCATCTCTATAATATCGCTAGAGGTCTACGAGGATTTCATACTGGCACCTGGAGTGTATCACCAACACATGTGCTAGATACTTACTCATTATAATTGAAACGCCAACACATTAAATAACCGACTTCAATCGCAACAACTATGTACAATTTTACTTTTTTTTTAATTTTTTTAGAAAGTACTTAACCGATTTTACACATGGCCTTTTATACATTTTATCTGCGGCCCTGGAGGCAAAGCCTATCAATTAAAAAAAAAAAAACAATAAAATCGGTTACAATCGGCGAATGAACATCGTATCGTAAATACAAAAAAAACATACAGTCGAATTGAGTACCTCGTTATTTGTTGAATATAAAATTGCTTTAACATGAATTCATATACAAAAGCAAGACAGTGTCGCTGTAACTGTGTTAGGATCGTCACTACGATCTGGGGCAACCTGTGAAAATCAAACCAAGGGGACTAAAGCCTGGTTCACGTAGGAAGGTGCATGACAGGTGTAACCTTTTTTTCGGAACCAAAACATTCATTTCAGCATATTCTATATTTGTTGCGATCCCATTTACAATGTATTCATAAGAAAAACAGTCAGACCTTTCTACATGCAATCGTCAGCAACATCAGGAAAAGACGAAGTTGACTTTAAATCTTCATTTAACAATTTTCAAACTGACGCATTATCCGGAGCTACTACGCTCTATAGAGAGCAGAGTCAGCGCTACTCAATACGTGATCTTTTGACATTTTATCACTTCTAATTTTAAGTAAACCATACTATTTAAGTTTAAAAACAGTATTGTAAAATTGAATAACCTAACAATTGATATCATTAGAAAAATTTAATCTAAAACGGAATTCAAGCTTAGGAAGTTCACTTATCCTATACGATGTATTAAACGAGGAATATTTGTGTGTGTATGAATATGTTTGAGATCTCAAAAACAGCTTCGATGCAATATAAAACCCCCGCGGAATTTGGGGGCGAAAAGTCGCTTTATCTAGGTCCCATCTTTAGTTCATTTTCCCGAGATTTTACGCACATCGTCTTTTCCGCGCAATGAGATTGGTAGTTTCATTGCACAAGATATATAAGCGATAGTCTAGTGGTCAAAGCGTTGGACTTCCTCTTCGTAGATCATGTTCGATCATTGTGCGGTCGAATGTTTTGTTTTTTTTTTTTGCTTTTCCGGGCAAAGCTCGATCGCTCAGGTAACAAAAATGTACAGAAATGCTATTAATTCTCTTCTAATATGTACTCTTAAGAAAAGCATCGGTGGCTCAACCGGTAACGACTCGGTCCTTCTAACCATAGGAACCGGGTTCAAATCTGGGCGGCCAATGTACTATTTTTTTTTTTATTTATTTACACTTATAGTACACCAAAACAATTTTGTAATGTTAATACGTAGAGATACTATAATAAAATGTACAGTAGGCGGTCTTATTGCTAAAAGCAATCTCTTCCAGACAATGTACCAATGTACCAATGAGTTTTTTAAAAAACTTAAGGAAAACATCGTGAGGAAACCTGCACACACCTGCGAAGAAACTCGCAGGTTGTGTGTGAAGTCGAACAACCCGCACTGGGCCCGCGTGGTCGACTTAGACCCGATCGCCTTAATTCAGGGTAGGCTCGAGCCCCTCGGTGGAGACGTATATGAGCTGATATGATGTACTCTTAATAATGTAGCTAACACAATAGATAGTAAATAATGGTGTAATACCTGCGATCCGGCTCAGAGCAGAAGCGCAGGATGGTCTCCCGCGCCTCCTCGCTGATCGGGATCTCGGGCGGGAACGTGAGCGACTCCCGCCACGACATCACTTTGCGGTACGTCTCCTGCGGCGACTCCGAGCAGAACGGTGGATACCCGATCAGCATTTCATACCTGCAAACGTTGGTATTTTAAGGTCGCTTTTGGCTTACCATGAGAAACGGGTCAATATTATGTTGATGTTGTGTTGAATTCGTCCGTTACAACATGTTTCTTTCCCAAACTCGGGAACAATAGCCCATACTTCAAACAAGGGGGCCAAGTCCAGATTGGTGGAGGTTGTAGGACCCCACTATCAAAAGTTTTCAAGCCGCACTTAAGGCCTCTGACACTCTGGTGCTTGGCCTCGATTGTGTAGAGTAAAAAGTGAAAATCAACTTAAAAAAATATAAGTTTAATAACTCAACTCGCCTTGATAACTACAGTTCTAATTCAAAATCCTCACATTCACTATTTAGATTTACAGTAGCCCTGCGGCTGCAGGATTAAATTAAATTTATGATATTGTATTGCCCCGATTGACTAACTCATATGCGAAGTTTGATGAGATCCAGTGAAGAAGAAAAATCTAAACTTTCGCATAGCATTAAATACAGGAATGTTAAGTGTACATATGAGGCATTTAATTTTTACTTCATCATCATCATATCAGCCGAAAGACGTCCATTGCTGGACATAGGCTTTCCTCAAAGATTTCCACGACGACCGGTTCTGCGCTATCCGCATCCAGCGGTTTCCCGCGACCTTGCCCAGGTCATCGGTCCACCGAGTGGGAGGTCTGCCTACGCTACGTTTTTCGGTGCGCGGTCGCTACTTGAGAACTTTACAACCCCAACGGCCATCTGTTCTACGAGCTATGTGCCCCGCCCACTGCCACTTAAGTTTAGCAATTCTGAGAGCTATGTCGGTTACTTTGGTTCTCCCACGGATCTCCTCGTTTCTGATTCGATTACGCAGAGAAACTCCGAGCATAGCACACTACTTTGTGCTTTGGTTAACCTTGAGCCTTCTTATGAGGCCCATAGTAAGCGACCATGTCTCAGTTCCGTAAGTCATACTGGCAACACACACTGGTCGACGACTTTGGTTTTAAGACACTGTGGTATTTGGGACGTGAAGATATTGCGAAACTTCTCGAACGCTGCCCAGCCGAGTTGGATTCGACGATTGATCTCTCCCTTGAAGTTGGACCTACCTAACTGGACTGTTTGTCCCAGGTACACATATTCCGCAACAACTTCGAGTGTAGAGCCTCCAACCTTCAGAGGACACGGACGTTTGACATAATTTTCGTCTTCTCCATGTTCCTTCTAAGACCTACTTGTTGAGAGGATCTAATTAGGCCATCGAGCATTGTGCCTAAGTCGGCCATAGTCTCAGCCATGACCACGATATCGTCAGCGAATCGAAGGCGGGTAATGTACTCGCCGTTGATATTGATGCCGAGTCCACCCCAGTCCAAAAGCTTAAAAACATCTTCCAGGGCGGCGGTGAACAGTTTCGGAGATATGACGTCTCCCTATCTCACCCCTTGCTGTAGCCAGATACCTTACGAGTTTTGATCCTGTAGGTGAACCGACATGGAGGCGTTTTTATACAAACACTTCAGTGCCTTGATATATCGATAGTCAATTTGGCACCGCTGAAGAGACCGCAACGCAGCTCAAGTTTCGACGCAACCAAAGACTTTCTCATAGTCCACGAACGATAAGCATAGTGGCTGATTGTACTCTTCGGTCTTTTGTATTATCTGCCGCAGCGCATGTATGTGGTCTATGGTACTAAGGAATTTTCGAAAACCGGCTTGTTCAGGAGGCTGGAAGTCGTCAAACCTGCGTGCGAGACGATTCGTAATTACTCTTGAAAACAGCTTGTAGACATGGCTCAGAAGTGAGATGGGTCTGTTGTTCTTCAGCAGGGTATTGTCACCCTTTTCGAACAAAAGCACGACCACTTTTCTGTGCCATGCCTTAGGTGTTTGTCCCTCGAGTATAACGGAATTAAATAACTTCTGAAGAGCTTTAAGTACTGGTGTCCACCTGCTTTCAGAAGTTCAGCCGTAATTCCATCATCACCCGGTGCCTTATTGTTCTTGAGCTGTTTGAGAGCTATTCTAATCTCGTACAGGCTGACGTCCGGAATGTCTTCGGTATCTTTTTTGCCACTCTTGCTGTTTTATAATTTGCAGGTTTCCCGACGTTTTCCGTCAAGGGTAAATCAAACGGTAACAACATTTACTAAAGTTTTGAAAAACTTATTGCTGTGATTCGTATCGCGTCTGAATGGATTTTTTTATGAAAAGTATGATTAAATAAATAGTGTCGGGTTAGTCTGGCTCTCGGATCTTTAGCCAGATCGCTGACAGGCAGACGTGTGGTCGTGTACAATTAACAGAATTTATTAATTCTATATTATAATTATAATACTTTACTCGTAGCACTATTACTGAAGGGAAACAAGGGATATTACGGTGGCTTCCTTGTATTTGCATTGCACTTAGCAACATCTAGGGTCATTTCGGCATATTAAGAAGGGGAGATTAACATTTAAGTAATGATTTATCTGAATGAAGCCGTTTATAAATTTAATAAAATACATAAGATAGATGACCCCGGCGTAAACACCATTAAAGTTAGCTACCTCTAAAATACATTAATTTCAATTATTTTTTCACATCACAACTCGTGTAAACCTAAAAACCATATTTGTTTTATTTTTTCATTTTGTTTTTTTTTTCAACAAAATCTCTATTTTTGCCACTCTTCCTGTTTTATAATTTGCAGGTTTCCCGACGTTTTCCTTCAAATGTAAATCAAACGGTAACTACATTTACTGACGTTTTGAAAAACTTATTGCTGTGATTCGTATCGCGTCTGAATGGATTTTTTTATGAAAAGTATGATTAAATATCAACTGCGAATGTTTATATACTCTCAAACTGCATTCGCTTTGCCAATTCATAATTCACAATAAATTATTTGTAATATTCATTCACACGTCGTAAAACAAAGCAAAACATAACGAAATAAATAGCAATAACTATATTTAACATTTTGTAAATGTCAACAATTGATCACAATAAATTCGTAAAAAATAAAAATATATATCAGCATAAAACTAATTAGATGATTTTTTTTATTTCATTATTGACCTTATTATGGTGACACTACTTATGGATACTGAAGATACAAAATGTAATAAAATAAAATCTTATAAATAATAAATGCCGTCCAGTGCATCCCCACAAGGCATGGTACCCAGCATACTGGCAGCGTTTCCGCGCTGGATGGCGATGCTTATGCGTTGTCCTAAAAAGCTGCCAGCCTTGCGGTCACCAGTAGTCTCGCTGAGACGCACTGCAAGTTCTTTTACAATTTTTTTGGCAGCGGGTCCCCAAGGACCTAAAGTCTCGAACCCTAATGGTGAGAACATGTAACTCCCGGCTAAACCCACATATTTACGGGTCTTAAACATTTCAGCGCTATCCGCAGCTGCTCCAGCCCGCCCACTAGTGGATCGAACATATGATGGTGCCAACGTATCCACACAGGTGACATCCCATACCAAGCACCTTCCGTGTTGCCAGGGAATGAGTGTCAACCCGTCCGCCCTCTTGCCGTCAGTGCGAACAATCCCGTGTGGTTCTAACTTTACCGGGATGTTCACCGAGGCAAGGGCCCGACGAATGACATCATTCAGGGCCGCGTGTCGTGGAATACGGCCGGCACTTCGCCGGCACGAAAGCCCGTGGTGACCCAAATCGTCGACCTCTGCGTCACATCTACATTGGTGCGGTTGATTTGTTTTAAGGCCCAACCGGAGGCTTATCGCTAAAGACAGCGTATTGTTATCTAACAAGGTGCCGATGTTCGGTGATGGGAGGGCGTTCAACCAAAAACCTGACTCCTTCTCAAACACCGCAAGAAGACGCGCCCGCTCTGTCGTATTTGAAGAGGCAGCCAAGAGCCCCCGCTGCACCTCCCCGCAAAGTGGCTCGTCCCAATGTCTCTGTGAGTGCAAAGACGTAGGGATATCGCCGCCACACAGAGTTCTCCACCTGTCGAGTGCCTCTACTTTGTGGGCGACTTCAGCGGAGTCCAAAGACAAACGGACAATGTCAGCAAAAAGATCACTGCAGCTAAAGGCAGATGCCAAAAATGCGGGCAGAGCAACGGAAGACACCTTGCGTATGCCGAGACCCCCAAAACGAACCGGAAGCGAAGCCTGGATCCACGCTTTAGATGTAAGCTGACGATTTAGTATCTTTGTCAGAAGATTAGCAACGCAGTCATCAACAGTAGACAATAAGTTCTGAAACTTCCACAGGTGGCAGCAGCGCATGACATAGGTAAACTTTGGCACAAACAGGCAAAACTTTATTATCGTTAGAGCCATGTGTGAATTAATGTTAAGAAGGCGGTCAAAGGATTCTTGAAATTTATCTACTTGATCTTGTATGAAACCTGGGATGGAGTCGTCCAGGATGGGAGCTCCAAGAAGACGGAGAGACGCATCTGAAGCTAACTGAATGTTAGGAGCAGATGATAAGAATTGTATATTAATTACCAATAACAATTACAAATTGAATTCAAATATCTCTTTAATTGTATGGAACACCTTTTCTATTAACAAGTGCTTTAAAGCAGTTTTATAAGTTAGTTTGCTTGGCACTAGATGTCTGAGGGCAAATAATTAGCTGGTTAGGCTGATTGTAAAATGGCTTAACAACAATCCAGCAGCGACATCACATCACGCTATGATATTATAAAGGCGCAAATATGTTGTTTTGTTTAACTATCATACCTGAACATTTCTATTCAAAATTTGGTAGGTAGATAGAACAAGCACTGGATTAATAATGGGCTCATTTTTTCCAAAAAACGCATGGTTCCTATACGACAGGGATGGCGAACATTTAAAGATCAACGTGCAATTTTTTCTAAAGAAATGTTTAATGAGAACATGACATACCTTCAAATAATTTAGACTTAGTGAAAATAATAAAACTAAATACTATCAATTCAAAACTCTTCATTTACTACATAAAAATACATTTTGCACTCTATACTAAAAAATGTTTCAGTTATATGTGTAAGTGTGACTTCTGTTGTTGAAACTTTTAGCAGAATGCATGCTAAACTGGAGTCATCTACCAAACGGGTTTCTTTAATGTTATTCATCTCTGAAAATAATGACTCGCAGGAATAGGTAAATGAAAATATGGTGAAAATAGCACGAGCCAGCTTCTTAAACAGTTAAATGTGTCTGGAATCGAATTCTATGTTTCCAAAATTTTGTTATTGGCACTTTTAGGGTTCCGAAGTCAACAAAGGACCCGTATAATAGCAGCATGTCTGTTCGTCTGTCCGTTTATCCGCGGTTTCGCTCAGAGACTATTAATACTAGAAAGCTGTTATTTGGCATGGTTATACATATTAATCACCCCGTAAAAGTTGTACAATAAAATCTAGAATTTTTTAATGGTACCTCCTCTACATGTAAAGAGGGGGTGAATTTTTGATAACTATATTATCGTGTGGACTATCGTTGAATAAGTCTTTAAAAACAACTGAGGGTTTATTAAAACCATTTTTTGATTCAGGGATCAATTTGAAAAATGTTAAGCTTTTAAGTGCTAATTTTTGTTCCAGTCATGTGTCCCCCCCGCCCCTAAAATCTTAACCGCTATTTCAGGACATATGACACAAATAGTAAAAAAGTAGGACATACATATAATCAATTTAAATTTACGGCTAAGTCGGCTTTCTTAGTTTAGGAGAAATGGTCGACCAACTTAAGATGTACAGTTGGATTTGTCAAAAGTTCATAGATTTTTGATAATTTTCATAGTATGCCTGAAGATGGTGTTCGAAACCGGTCGCTGACAAATTATAAACGCAGTTTTATTTCTTTCATGTGGAATTAGTGTAAATATATACCAATATGTGTTCATAGATTTTCCATACAAAACGTTCTATTACCATTATACTATTCTTGTTTATCAAAAATTAAAGAGCGTCGGTGGCGTAACGGCTAGGGCCGCTACCTCCTGTCCGGGAGGTCATATTCGAATCTTGCCACGTATCAATATGTCATCGCATTTCGATTTCATGTGTAAGTTTATCCGACGCTCTTACGCCGAACGAAAAAATCCCGAGATAAACCTCATCAAACGCCTGCGAAGAAACTCGAGGTTGTGTGTGAGATCGACCAACCCGCACGGGGCCGCATGGTCCCGATCGCCCTAATTAAGGGTAGGCTTGAGCCCTCTTCATCATTATCATCATTACAGCTCATATACGTCCCCACCGAGGGGCTCGAGCCTACCCTGAATCAGGGCCAAGCATAATTGAATAAGTACACTTACATGATTACGCCTAGACTCCACCAGTCAGCCTGGGGGCCGTATCCGGTCTGCAAGAACACTTCAGGCGCGATGTAGTCCGGAGTCCCGACAGTGGAGTAGGCGAGGGCTCTTCTGTTACGCTTCCATGACTCCGCGCGTCGCTTCGAGTCCAACGGCGACGTAGATGTCGATACTGACGAAAACAAACAATCTTTTGAATACACGACTACACGATCTTTTCTTTACGCTGTTGGCATTTAACATAAATTAACTTGAACATAGTCTTTGTACATACTAAAATCGGAAGGTGTAGCGCGAGAGAGGTCGCGGTAAAAATCTGTGCGATGGCTCTTCTTCAGTCCAGTGCACAAACCGAAATCACTCAACTTGATATGTCCGCGCGCATCCAGCAACAAATTATCCGGTTTTATGTCCCTGTAAATATTTAGATAATCATAACTTTGTTCTTCACCTCATCTTACATTCATGTCTATTTAAGTTCATACAGCCAATGTGATTTCATAAAATAAAACACGTTTTAATTACCTATGAATAAAACCAAGCTTATGAATACTGTCGATGGCTAAGGCAGTTTCCGCAACGTAGAACTGCGCGCACTCTTCGTTTAGCGTGTCTTTCTTCATGAGAAGCGTCATCATGTCTCCTCCAGGTAGAAATTCCATAATAAGGTATAAGTTCATGGGATCTTGGAAGCTGTAGTACATTTTGACTACCCATTGATGATCAGCCTCAACTAAAATGTCACGTTCGGCTCGAACGTGCGCGACCTACATTGAGAAAAAATTACATTCAATCAGTTTCAGTACCTAGCCCAAGCAGACAAGAGGGGAGCGAAATCTTTTTAACTCTGTGCTTATAAGTAAATTTTAAAATATTTTTACAGATATCTTTAATAGGTAAATTAAACATTGTTTGCGTTGTTCCCCATGGCGTTGGGGAATCTTGGTAAGCCCGTTTCCATCTTCGGCATCATCGTCACTTACTATCAGGTGATGGTGCTAAGAGCTTACCATATGGGTAAAAAAAAATATAAATTCGCCTAAATAAAATAGGAAAGCTAACCTGTTCTTTTTCCAACATGTCAGCTTTTCGAAGAATTTTCATAGCATAAACATGTCCCGTATCCTTTTTCTGAACGAGCCGTACCTCACCAAACGCTCCCCTACCTATCACCTGAAAAAAATATTTAAAATTCATATCGACCATAATATTAACTGAGAAGAAAGGTAGTAGATAAAGATTACGAATAAAGTTATCGTGACGATTTGAGAAAATGGATTGATTACCTTTAGTGGTTCAAAGTCTTCGACGCCTAGTCTGGACCTTTTCAGCCTAAGAAATTCCGTTTCTTTTTGCGCATGTTGCAACCGTTTCTCTTGTTTTTGACTTTCAGGCAAATCTTTTAGCGACTCTTCCAATTTTTCCAACCTGCAATTAAAAAACCCTTTTACAGTGAAATGCCACCAATATGCTTTTATAAACTGATAGCAAGGAAACAATTGTTTATGCAAGCGATATTAAGAGAAAGGAATAAGATGAAGCATTTAGCCCATTGTCTTGAAAGATTGCCAACTGTCAGCAGTAAGTTACCTTTGTTTTCTCTCATAATGTTGGGTGATGAGATTCGTATAGAAGTTTTCTAGGGTTACTTTGGCCTTAGTGGCTTTGTCGAGCGTGTGCCCGCTGAACCGTATATTGTCGGTGCCCGTCATCTCCAGCACCCCTGTAATTCAGAACACAGCGTTCAATAACAATAAATCGATAAGCGCCTACTTCTGCATCTTATGATTATGTTTAGTAATAGTTTCAGTGCAATTCACACACTTTAGAACAAGATCTTATCCTAAGATACATATTACATGAAAATATATCAATAAAATATTAACTAAACTAATGTTCAAGCTTTCGCCAGCAAAATTTAATATATGTATTTTTTTTATTGATCTAGTTTTACCTCTTTTCATTTACGTCAGCTAATCGAAGGACACCCTGGTTATTTGAAGTACAGACATTTAGTACATCCGGCCGCACACGACACAGAGGTAGCATTTTAGCCTTGAGCTGGTCTCGCTAGCATTTTATGCAGTTTTAGTTATTGCGTAGTTCAGCTTTAACTGGTAGTGTCGATCATTAATTTTTATTGACACTTCTCAAATATGAAATTGATGATGAATTGCTATTGACACCTACTCAGATATTACCTCAATACATACTTGGATTTTTGTAAGAGAATTACAAAGGGCACTAAATAACGTTTTTAAATAAACATTCAACATTATATTATATAAAGGGTGTAATTATGCATCCACGCTACATTTGAGGAGGTTAATAAGAAGCCGAAACTGAAAAACTTTCCCCAAGAAACCTATGGTCAAATCGCAAAAAAAAATTTGGAATTCCTATACAAAGTTGGCCAGTCATCTGATCGATTTCTATGGGAAGTCCGATTTTTTTATCATAATTGGCTATTTCTTGGGGAATTTTTTTCAGTTTCGGCTTCCTATTCACTTCCGTCGAGAAATTACATCCTGTATATACCAGTATTTTATAATAAGATTATGACATCATGACTCTTGTGCCTGTCTTATACTACTATCAACATGAGAATATGATGCTTAACGTCATAATGTGTGCACACGTGGCTGTCGCATTACGTCATCGTGACCTTACTACGTTACTATTTTCAAACATGATAGATACCTGATGATGATTATAACTTGATAAGATTTTTTTAAAGAATATAACCAAAATTTAATTGTACCATTCATTGATAGTTTAAAGATTATTCATATTATTTTATGACTAATGCTAATGATGATGTAACAAATTGAGTATAACTGTGGCGAATTGTACAGTAAAGAGGTTGACTTGAATAATCTTTATCCAATTTAAAATAAAAATGTAGGTAAATACATAATAATAAAATTTATTTTCGCAGAGGTACCAATATAGATTTAGTGGATAAAATTATAGTCTCAAAACGTAAAAACATATCATACTGTCCTCTAAATTAGATGTTATTTGTTATTGAATATGTACAAGAATATTTATGTTCGCATTTTGGCATGCAATGTACTCCCGTTAAACTCATCATCAGCGTCATATTAGCCGTAAAACGTCCACTGCTGGACAAACACCTCCCCCAAGGATTTCCACGACGGCCGGTCCTGCGCTGCCCGCATCCATCGGCTTCCCGCGATCTTCACCAGGTCGTCGGTCCACCGCGTTGGAGGCCTGCCTACACTACGTTTACGGTGCGCGGTCGCCACTCGAGAACTTTACTGTCCAATGGCCTCCTATAAATAGGTAAGTGGGGACGCTATATCATAAACCTGGAAGTCTAGCGTATCTGGTAGATGTGCGAGAGGGCATGTCCAATGGCCTCTTGGCGGCAAGACCTACCGTAACTGGTCCTTGTCTTCACCTTACGGTGTTGGCAGGAATAGCGGCCCTCACTATATGACCTAGCTGTCGGTGAGTGAGGACGTTATATCATACACCTGGTAGTTTAGCGTATCTGGTAGATATACGGGAGGGGAATGTCCAATGGCCATCTGTTCTACGAGCTATGTGCCCTGCCCACTGCCACTTCAGTTTAGCGATTCTGTGAGCTATGTCGGTTACTTTGGTTCTCCTGCGGATCTCTTCGTTTCTGATTCGATCAGCAGGGAAACTCCGAGCATAGCACGCTTCATTGCCCTTTGGGTGACTTTGAGCCTTCTTATGAGGCCCGTTAAACTCAGTCAAAGATAATGGATGGTATATGCTCAGACCAGGGTATATGTCTGGATATCTGCGGAAGCACTCTTAAACACACCGCGACCCATCTTTGATATTTCGGATAAGCTTTTGGTCATCTTTTATTCTAAATTAAATTCGGTAGCACTTGGATTTTGTTAGGCATTACAACCCTTCAGCTTTAGTTAACAGGGTCACATAGCAACTCATTGGAAAATATGCGACCGATGAGCTGGCTAAAAGGGGTTCCGAAGCTACAGTAGCTGGCCCCGTGCCACTTCTTCGAATTCCTTTTGGACTAATGCGCTCATGGACAAGGCTGCACACCGTTCATCGACACAATGCTTACTGGGGTGATCTAACTAGCTGCAGGCAGCCAAAGATGGTTTTAATGCAACTCAAACTACAACCTGACTTCGAAACTGTTTGGCCTTTACCGATGCGATCTTCGAATTGTATTATCATGGGGCACCAATGCTTGAATGAGTAACTATTTATAACGAATGTCACAGACAGTCCACTTTGCACTTAACAGGGGTTGTCTTGATGTACTGGTCCGACCGAACACCGGGCTAAAATCTTCAATGACGTGGGGTCGCTGCTAGAAGCCTGTGAATGTCCCAGGAAACTTCTGTGCTTCTGGAAGAACCTGGGTTGGCTCGACTAGCCAATCTCACCTGCACGTGCGAAAATTAAGAAACGAAAGAGAGTCTAATCGAAGAAACCGGAGCCCAATACCAATACCCGTCAATTAAGTATAAATATAATTCCTTAACAACACATAATGCCTCTACTGCTGGGGCACATGTCTCTTTTCAATTACTGAAGGTTCGGGCATACTCCACATATGTGGACCAAGTCCGGATTAGTGGAGGATGTAGGGCTAGTAGCGGACCCCACTGTCAGAAATTTTCAAACCGCCTACAAGGCTTCTGACACGGCTTTACAGCTGCCATCTAGTGATAGCAATTGGTATCAACGGCTTAACGTGTTTTGAGAAGCACGGCAACGGTCTAGATAAATGCCATTAACTGTCAAAACCATCCAGGTAATGGCCGTGCTTCTGGTCAGTTAACCTATGACATGATTGACGCAACCACGCTAGTCATACAGCTTATGTATTATACTCCAGCTTAATCATCATCATTTCAGCCGAAAAAACGTCCACAGCTGGACAAAGGCCTCCCCCAAGGATTTCCACGACGACCAGTCCAGCGCTGCCCGCATCTATCGGCTTCCCGTGATATACTCCAGCTTAATCAAATTTAATTGTCTTTTTACAAATTGAAATTGTTTTCTCTGAAATGCTGGTGTTTTATGAAATGAATGAAACAATGATTAGCACAACCTTAACACAGTGTTCGTCACATAAGAAAATGGAAAAGATTTGCAACGACATGACCAGGGGAGGGGGGGGAGGCCTCGCAAGCACAAGTCTCTTTGACTGTACAATCAAATCTGACCGAATCTAACTTTGCTAGCTTCGCTTGCTCATTTATAATATGTTACTCAGTAGTTTTTACACAAAGCGGCGATTCATACAATCGCATAAAGTATAAACTGGTTTGGCCTAGGAAAACCTGGTTTGTCCTAAAATCGGGTTTGACCGGTAACATATATAAGAAAAACAGGACTGGTAGTCATGGAAATAAACAGGACCGGTAGTCGTGGAAATCTTTGGGATAGGTCTTTGTCTAGCAGTGGACGTCTTTCAGCTAATAATGAAGAAAAACAGTAACATTTTTGAAGCGCAACGTGATTGGCAACCCCAGCATTGTCTAGTAAATCATAGGCGACAAGATGTCTCTTTCTCAGGCGCTGGGACTCTACCCATAATGTTATAAACAGTTATTTTAAAGTTATTTCATTGGTGTCTTTTATTTTATCTTATCTTTGCAGTCGCAACGACACTTCGAGCCAGTGGGATCTTTTGTATCTAACCCTAACCCTTGCAGCAATCCTGCTTAGTGGAAAGTGCTTGTAGTTCTCCAGTTTTGGGTAAACATCACCAAGGAGCCACATATGCTTGCTAACAGGGACATTGTAGTGACACAGAGTTCCATTGATTCTGTATCTTCACCGAAGACCCTGCCAGTCAAGTAATTCGCCAGGCCGATTTTTTTTTCAGGTGTGTGGCAAAGTGATCCGTCAATGCTCCTATTGCAGCCCTGACACCTGTCCTGCACTTTTCTGCACCTGTAGTTACTTTACTGATGAAGAGTTTGGATTTTTTGAGTCCATCCGTAGATAGCCATGTCAGTCTATGTCTGTCTTCCTTCGACTCCTAAACTAAAGTGGTTCTGGACCACACATTTGTAAATGTGATCCCATTCTATCCAGTTTGTCTGCTTCTTCGTTGCCTTCCACTCGAATGTGTCCAGAGACCCAAACCAATTTTCTTGTTGAAGACTTTAACATAATTCAGCACTAGTCCAAAGACCCTTAAGTGCAGCTTGGCAGTTGGTCTATCCCGTGGGAGATACCTGCATTTTTGTGTGCTATCTGCGAGGACTTGGTCTGAAGTTAAGGAAAAAATAACATACCAGGTGGTTGGGGCGCTGGTGCCGGTGTATCTGGGGCCACCGTAGTGCCCGGAGTACTTTTTCCCCAAGACACGGCTCTCTCTGCACAAACAAAAATACTAAGGATGATCTAAACAGCCATTGTCTATTATACATACTGACATTATATTTAACTTAACCCTTTCACGAGCAATGCAGCTAGGGCAAACAGAACCTTATTTAAGGTCAATACAGATTAATTTTGACACAGCATCCATATTGCCTAATCTCGTGAAGGGGTTAACACAAATGTGTTAACAAAGTAGTCAAAAACCCTCTTTCTGGAGCACAGCTTTCTAGTAAAAAGGTAATCAATAGGTATGATAATTTACTATTACAGTAGGTATTATTTAATTTTGTTGTTTTACACAAGGAACCACCAATGTAAATAAACACTTGATTATAGACAAAGGGGCAGGTAAAACTTATGCAGCACTGACATGCTATTATGAGTGTGTATCTGTGCTAAAATGAGTGCATCCAATTGTACTAGAAGTTGCACTTTAGTTATTTAAGATACAAGGGTGATAAAAAGGTAAATAAAAATATAAGTGACATTTGTAAGCCCGAGCTGCAGGAGAGGGTGCACGAGTTAGCCATTTACCTTGTACACCCATGTATCATACAACGTTTTTCAATACAGTTGTAAGAAAACAGGTAAAATAAAAAAGGCCTAGGTACAGAAAAACTAAATTCTTGAGTATAGTCAGCGCGCCCGCCTAAGAGCCAAAAGTCATAAAAATAAACTAATTAGATAATTTATTCTAAAAGGTCTTAAGTCAATACTTACACATTCTAAAAGCTAATGTAAGTGTTTTCGGTAAGGTTTAAAGTCAAATGACGTCATTAAAAATTGCAATAGAGATAACAAAATTTTACCTGCAGGCTGGCAACAACGGGAATTCCCGCGACCACAACCAGTCAGTGTTTCGTTAGAATTGACAAAATTACCACGCGTTAATCTAACTCAAATCATAAATAATTATGTTTCGTCTGTGGGAAGACCAAACCATTCGTGATCGGATGTATTAAAAAATAAATGAAGCCACACAGAGATTTGTTACCATAGATGGGTTATGCACTAACAAACAACATTTGAAAATGGAAGCCATTTACACACACAATGTTATAGGTAGTTCGCTTCCATTGCACCGAATGCTACAAGAAAAGAGATGCCAATTGGCATCTTTTTTTTGCTTCACTTTTTGGATGCACGTAACCTATCTACCTCCCCTTATATATAGCATATCTCTGAAGCCACAGATAATAGTTTCCCCTATAGTTCAACGACATTACGTGAATATCTAAAACACTTATTATAAATGTAACAGAGAGTTCAGACAGCGAAATTGTTGATATTGATTCTGATATATCGATTTAAGACTGATTTTGCTTCTTTTTTTAACACAGTGTCAATCATACAGTTGCATACCTGACTAAAACTATTTTTGGAATATATTATTAACGTCATTAAGTATTATTTGTTTTATTATTGACCTTAAATATAATTTACGATGGTGGTCATCTAAAATATATAAACACAGTGTCAATCATACAGTTGCATACCTGACTAAAACTATTTTTGGAATATATTATTAACGTCATTAAGTATTATTTGTTTTATTATTGACCTTAAATATAATTTACGATGGTGGTCATCTAAAATATAAATAATTACCTATACTTGCATTATTTGACAACCCTGTGGATTACTTTGTGTGCGGGACACATAATAGATTTTTGCTTGAAACCCTTAGGTTGAAATTCACTCGTAGGCATTAGGACTTATGACCACTATTGTAAAAAGTTTTATTGCTTTTGGCTCTTGGGCCACCTTTTAACTATACATACCTATCAAAGTTTCGGCAACCAAAGATCATTTTACACAATTTGTTGGCTCATTTTTTAAATGCCCAGAGCCAGAGGAGTAACCCATCTTTGTTTTTTTTATACATAGACATAAGAATATTTTTTATCAAACTTATTAACTATTCATTACTTTTTCGTTTTCACAATTAAAAGAACTCAATACAGTTTTAAGAAATTTGCACTTTCTTTTAGCTTGGCATGCATATGCATTGCATAGGTTTTTTTGATTACCATTATTAGCCTTAGTTTATTGTAAGCATTAAAACATCCTTGAAAAAGATTTATCACTTGGTGTAGGCGCTATAAAATTCTCCTTTCAACAATTCTCATAGAAGATTCTGTATTGGTTATTATAATTTTTTATTTGCTAGAAATGAATTGTTCCTCTAAGCTAGAAATTGGTTTTTTTGAGTAGACACAAAAGATCCCATTGGGTCGAAGTGTCGCTGCAACTGCAGCCTCAACTTACAAAGATAAGATAAAGCTAGAAATTTAAAAAACTGACAAAGTAAAAAGCACATGTGCAGTATAATCAATATCGCACTCAGTAAACTGGCATATAAAGTATCACTTTTCTAGCAACTGTTTTGAAAAGTATTTATCGACCCCAGCACAGCAAGTTCTGTTGAAATGAACACCTGTTGTCAAAAACAGGATTAGTTTATGAAAAAAAAACTAACAGCCATGCTGTGCTTACTTTTGCCTGGCCATAACTATGTGGCATACAAAAGTCAACATTAAAAACAGTTGCGGTCACATACGAAACTTCCGGTTCATAACCAGTTATGATTGAATCATCATCATCATCATCACATCAGCTCATATACGTCCCCACCGAGGGGCTCGAGCCTACCCTGAATTAGGGCGATCGGGCCTTAGATGATTGAATACTTTTTCAATAATTATTTATTTATATTAGTAATGTAAAATTACTAACTTTAAATAAAACCTTAAAGGGTAATTATAGTACATTAGACCTTGTCTATTAAGATAACTGATAAACAGATACCTAGTTATACAGGCTGTAAAAAAATGGTGTAGGAGCCGTTAACTGGGGGTTCTACTCATCATACTGAATAACTTTCCAGAAGGAACCCATAGTCAATTCGCAAAAAAACATTGGGCCCTCCATACTAAAATGCACAAAACTGTTTGATCAGCTGATCAATTTGTATAAAGAGTAAAAAAAAATTTTTTGCATTTTTAGCAGTCTTAGAATAAAAATTATTCAGTATGATGAGTAGAAGTCCCAGTTATAGGACGTACACCAATTGTGTTACACCAGACAGCTGTTTCTTTAAGTCTAGTAGTCAGGTCCTGCTTGCTGGGCCGCGAGGGTTGTGGGTTTTATCCCCACCAAAGGCAAACATTTGTGTGATGAACAGTTTTGTTTGCTCTAAGTACTAGGTGTTGCCTGCAACTTTTTTACATTAAATAGGATGAAAAGTAGCCTATATGTTAATCCAGGTCCTATTCTGTTTACCAAATTGTATCCAAATTCGTCCAGAAATTTAGGCATGAAGGGGTGATAAACATGCACACAAACGCAAACTTTCACAGTTATAATATATGTATGAATTTATGCATGTGGTTCCCAAAGTACATGGAAACCTAGTTTTGGGGCCAGATGGCAGTGTGATTTGTACTTGAATATTATTATGAACACTCATTTTGTACTAGTCAAGACTTAACAAACACAGATTTTAATATGAAATGTAAGCCTTTGTTAGGACTGATAGGGAGCAACATATTGGCAATAATGAAATTAAATGGACACTGATGAAAAAAGCTCTGCATAATGACTAGTCTAACAAAAAATACTTGGTGTTACTATTTACACCGACTCAAACAAACCCATTTAGACATACAAAATTATGGGTTATTTGCTTCTGTTGTACTGAATGCTACTAAGAAAAGATGCCAATTGCCTTCTTTTTATTTGCTTCACATAAAGGACGCACGTAACCTATCTAACTCTCCTTATATTAGTATATTTTTGCTCCCATGATATACTTACACAGGTACGCTACGGACAGATACATTAAAATAAGGTCATTGATAGATGGAATCTCTAAATAGAAGAAGCCTAACATGCAATATTTGCGTAACAGGAGCACACTTTTGGAAGATACGTACTATACCTACATAATATGACACTGCACAAAGACTTTCACTAATACAATAATACGCACCTTGGGTTGAACTTTGACACAAAAAATGTTGCTTTTTCGCTAGCTTCACGGGACCTCTAATAAATAAACAGCATAGGTACGAACAAAATGTTTCAAACGCACTACAAAATCGATATCTTTAGATAAACTTTAACTTATTGGGTGGTTAAGAAATCTTATAGCGGAGGTTTTTCTCTTGTGCTGCAGAAACGGGACTATTGTCTTACGGAGTTGCTGCTGTGAGATGGATGAATTACGAAAGCAAATTAACGGGATTTTTCATGGATAGCCCGAGAAATCGCACAAGCCAATGGGTGAAAAGTTTCATACAGTGACTGAAATAGTACCAATTGGTACTGTTTATCTAGCCAGCGGAGCATTGCCATTATAACATGCAAAATAAAAATCATTAATGTAAAAAATGGATAAACTGTAAATAGATAAGCTGAAAATAAAAATAATAAAAATAATATTAACAGAATAATACTATTTTAAAACAAATGATAGAAATGATCTAAACCCATCATTCTACCTTAAAAATACCAGTAACGCTATAATGTTGTAACAAGTCTAGATATAAACTGTTGGCAACACTATTATTCTGATTATGTCCTCTTTGTGTTTATTACGTCGGTAACAGTGTTGCCACCTTGGCGCTTTCAGAGCTAGATCTAGCACTTTTTTGATGTACCTTACTACCATTTTTACTAACAACTCCTAGCACCATCTATGGCGCGTTTTATTATGTTCTCGTTCCGTCACACATCCGTGCTTTTGTCACAGTTATTTTATTTTCTTTCCGTGGAAACAACAGTTATTTTTTATTTTATAGTTTTTTTGGGTTACAACGAAAAACGAATGAGTTCTTCATTCATCAGAACCAGAGCCATCGGGAATGTAAGCTAGCATTGCTTCTATGGTAGTAATGGACGACGACTGTGCTTTCTCTGAAGACGACGATGAACGATGAACTAAATAGCTGTGTAAGAATCAAAGGTTGCATAAATAAATATTTTAAAAAAAACATCCGTTTATTTTATTTTGAAAGTTCATTTTAAGACTTTGAAATTTGGCGCGTAATCTAGCGCTTTTTAAAATTTTGGTAATCTAGCGGAATTTAGCGCTTTTTCGAGGTGATCTAGCGCTCAACGCTCGAACAGAAGTGGCAGCAGGGAGTTTGCAATCACAGGAGCTTACAACTAGCAGGTCTAACTAAATGAGTGAATAAAAAAAGGAATATCTGTCGTGGCACTCGTTTTTATGAAGGGTAACATCAACTAACAAAACATATTGGGTTTTTATAAAATATTTTGTGTAAAAATACACAATGAAACCTGTGAAATTATACTGTCTTTTTTTTTACTGGTTCTTGAAGACACACTTTCAAGACAGAATTCCATCGAATTTTCATGTAATGAAGATCAATTTGAGAAAACTGTGTTTTATTTCGATCTTGAGTGAATCAAATATTCCTCCGTCATACCTAGTTTTATGTGAAAATAGTTGAAACACGAACTGTTTATTTTCGTCGTAGGTAATTATCACTGGATGACAGCATACCTACAATGCAGTGTTTCTCGTGAAGGAAATCGGTGAGATGTTTTTTTTTATAAATATTTGCATTCGTGAGGGTCATCGTAAACATTTAGAAACAGTATTTTACTACGCTAGTAATAATAGGTCATCTTTCCTCGTACTGAACAGTTAGCTCTGTCTATGGAATATGGAAGCAGGTGACCTGAGAGGTTATCATAGGTATGTTAATTCGATTATTAAATCAATATTATTTTTATATCACTTCAGATTTGCCATCATATTTAACCGCCTCCGTGGCGTAATGGTTAGTCCATTCGCTTCACACCAGGAGGTCGCGGGTTCGATTCCCGATGGGGTCAACTTGTAAGACTCGGTTTGGTTGGTGGTAGGGCATTTTCTAAGCCCGCCTGGCTAGCTACCACCGTCTTATCTAAGTCTTGCCACCAAACATCAGTGTTAACAACATTGATGTGTTCCAGCTTGAAGATAAGATAGCCAGTTCTCCATTGCGTTGGGGAATCTTGGTAAGCCCGTTCCATCTTCGGCATCATCGTCACTTACCATCAGGTGAGATGATGCCAAGGGCTTACCAATTATGAATAAAAATAAAAAAAAATCGAGCATGTGCCAAAATACTTTAGGTTAGTTAGATTTGATGACGATATTGTACCTGGGTGGCGGATCTGACAGTAACGAAAAAAATCGACCAAGTGCGAGTCGGACTCTCATAAAGTAGAATTCCGCGCTTTCGCGACTTCCTGTTACACATTTCCGTCCCATGTTACACATTTCCGTCCCATTTCACGAAATCACTCCCACAAATTGCAGGAAAGCGAGAGCAAAGTTTCTGAATCTGCTTCCAGCTATGTTTTATTTAAGTGAATTAAATTCACTTAAATAACTTATTTGTTTTGCAAATTTTGCAAAACAAATAATTTATAATTTTGTAATTATGTGTTCTTGGAGTAAGATCTTAAAAGAGAAACATTACAGTCATATCATCACGCAAAAAGTATCTGCTTTTGGTACTGCATGGAGTCAGTTCTAGCGTCTTCATGAGGCGATTGTAGAAACAGTCTCATTCTAACTGTATCAAGCACAATTTTTACCCGACTGCGCCAGAAGATGGTTATGTTTTTCAAGTGTATGTATGTAGGTATGTATATTTATTTCTTTAGCACGCTCTGTAGTTTAACCGGCATGATGGATTTTGGAGTGCTAGGTGTTATTAGATTTGTCTTTATCCATCGAGTAACATAAGATACATTTTATCCGACTAGCAAAAAAAGTAGAGATAAGTTTTTATGCAGTCGGATTTTTAATTTTTAAATAATTTGTTTAGTTATTTAAATAATTTTTAAGTAGGGTAGACCGGGGGCAATAGTAACGGGGGACGTTAGTAATATTTTAAATTATTCAAAAACTAAAATACATATGTGTGCGTTAGTTCGTACAGGACAGCGCGCCAAGCATCCCTACACACCCACTAGTCGCCGGCACGCGCGCTAGCAAACGGACGTGTCCACGGCCAAATTAGTGATTTCACTCGGCGCTCGTAATTTTTTTCGTGTATTTCAGAGGTTCATAGTTCCATAAATGTAAGGAAATTTAAAGTTTTTTTTGCTTGATTGGGTAAAGTGACTTCTTAAAATAGCGAATTATGTTCTATTTTATCCTTAAATCACATAATAAAATGATTTTAGACCATATAAATATAAAACATACATCAGGGGGCAGTTGAAATTCATTAATTGGGGACAATTGTAATATTACAACTGACCCCTATATTACTTTTGAACCTGACTATATTATGACCATATTTTTAAATATTTTTTATCAATAATTTGGATTGGAAGATGTACTCTTATATGAGCAGGCATAAGATGAAATAAAAAGAGGTCGTAGTCCTTCTGCAGAAATGTTTGATGAAATGGTGAAAGAAATAGAGCAAAAAAAGAGCTAAAAGAGGGATTTGGGGTAAATAAACAGGCAAAAGAAAAAAAAGTTAACCAGCAACAGTAGCATCTTACAATATTGCTGAGAACACAAAAAAATCTGATTGTTTGTTTTTTTATTATTTGCATAGAACATTATAGGACCATCCGGCCAAGAGAAATTTGGATCCAATGCACACGTTGCAAAATGTGGGCACACAAAGAATGCACGGCTCAAGAACCAGACTTTGTATGTGATCACTGTGAATGAAGGAATTTGTAAAAATACTTCAGTGCAGGACAGGAAAATGTTGTTTGATGATTAAGTGCTTTAGACAGTGCCGCCTAAAGAGAGTTGATATTTATGTTTTTTTTTTTCATGAGAACTATTATAATTTATGTTTGGGGTCAATTGTAACAAGGGGTCAATTGTAACGTTACTTTTCCTATAGAAATTATTTTTGATGATTATTATGTGATTCTTACGAAATGTTAGCCTTTGTTGATTGTTGTTAAAAACTAGATGTAAAATGAACAATTTGTGTTAAGCAGATCTCGCAAATATGTTAGTAATGGTGCGATATAATGATGACCACTGTCCTGTACAATACTGGTTAATTTTTTTATACTCTGTACGTTAAATTTTATGGTTCTTCTTGAAAAGACTGATTGATAATCTAATAGGACTTCAAGTAAAGATATAGTGTTTTTGTTAAAATGAGAAATAAGTTTTTTATTCCATCAGTAACTTTTATTACAATTGCCCCTTACCAGGGGTCGATTGTAACATCGGACAGGGGTCCATTTATTTGTTTCTGTAAAAGAACCGGGATAAGCTATGTCCGTTCTATTTACGGTTATTGTGAGATTAATAACCACAGAATATGTGAAAAAGATCAAATGGTCACTAGGTGAAACAAATTCTGAGCTATCGACTGTTTTGTAAAAAGTATTACTATTGCCCCCGGTCTCCCCTAACACGTATTGTGATACTGTGGGTTGGTCATAAATAAATAAAAAAACTTCCTGGGAAGCCCTAACTTTGGTTAGCTAAACTAAATGTAAATACTTTTAAATGAGTTTTCCTATCTTGTTTTACATTTATATTATTTTATATTTAACTACAAGCTAACTAACAAAAAAACTTTAAAGAGTACCGATAGTGTCGTAGTCGACAATGGTACAACACTAATATCGAGTACAGTCAGTCCTATAGTTCGTAAAATTTAGCTTGATCGCTGCGACAGCAGGTAAGATAGATGGAACTTCAATTAGTGTAAAAGATATACAACATATAAAATGTACTAAGATGATAGCTGTTGCAACGATCAAGCTGAATTTTACGCAGTATAATGTTGACAGGTGGTAGATTGCACTGTTATGCTGTCAGATAACATTTTTGGCTTATCAAAATGGCTAGAACAATCGAAAATGACAGTTCTGGCGTATGGAGTGTGCTCTCTTAAAACGTAGTGACTTATATCTTCTATGGGACAGGCACAAAGCAAATGTTTGTCTGACAGACAATATGAGTGCACTGTTTAATGTTACCAGTAAAACGTAACAAAAAGTACCGAACAAACTATTCTGCCGCAGTATGAACTTATAATATGTAAGTAAAATCATCACATGAACACAGAATTCACAGATCTAATAAACCAAATAGAATTACAATATGGCCTAAAGTGCCGCATCGAATTTACTTACGCAGAGCAACGGAGGGGTACTTGCGGGGCAGCGGGCGGCGGAGTTTGCCAGGATAGCGCGAAGGCACGTCGACGTGTGCATATTTTGCTAGGCTCAAAATATTTTTATACTAATTAAGTTTATAACCACTACTTTCGTGTTATGAGTACTTTGTGTTATTCACGGTTGTCAATCTACACTAAAGTATAACTAAGGCAGAGACATGGTATAGGTATATAAGGGGAGACAAGTTTTCTCGTGACAAGAGGTAGGTAGGTATGTAAGTTTTTCTGTTTAGGAACTTACTACTATTGATATTGTAAGCAGATAATTCGTCTATATTAATATTTTATAGAATCTAATCAAATACAATCTTATTAATATTTTATAGAACACCTCCGTAGCGTAATGGTTAAGGCCACATCAAGAGGTCGTAGATTCGATTCCCAGAGCACACCCTGGACACTTCATACATACAACGGGCCAGAAATGACATTTAAAAAAAGGAATGACGGAACAAACAAAATGGCGGTGAAATCCTATACGTTTTACAACCAAACTGTAACCAATCTGTATCAATCTGGGTGACGCGGGGGTGAGGTCGGAATCTAGAGAGCGGCAGGGAGTGTCTATACTGTATGTTAGTACGCCTTAAAACAAACCTAAATACCGCGCGCGCAGCGCATGGCAGTGGCAGCCGACGGGTGACCGTTTTGTGTCGGCCGCACATGCGCGCCGCTGGCGCCCCGCCGCCATGCGTGCGACGGCGCGGGCCTCACTCATCACTCGTCGATGGAGTATTGACCGCGAAGCCCGTGTACGCGCTCCGTAACCATATACTTATATCTACTCACCGAACTCCGAAGCGATTCTATTCTTCAGTTAGGTCGCTTGTGGCAATAATTGTGTCAAATGTATGAGTACCTACAGATCTTGTGTTCGTGTGTGAGGAATGCCACGAATGACCTTGTCCATTGGTTTTCTAGGACGCTGCAATGCTCACTGGAGGCGTCTTAGTCGGTCAGCTTGCACATATCGTGTATCTTCCGAGTCACAATTGTCAATTCACTTATTAGGTTGTGACGAGCAACCCTAGCTGCCAGCGGAGAAGCGACAGCTCTACGACAACCCACGCATCACTCAGCCACCAGCCCCGCGCTCCGCATCCCGCTTGAACAGCCAGGCCTTATATAAGCGAGAAAGCGCCGTAGCGTAGTACGGCAACACGGATCGGCCAAACTGCGAACTAAGTGCTCGGATCTACCCACTATTTTGCTAACTACCCTCACTATACAGAGTATAGTGGAGGGTAGCTGCGCCCGCGCGCTAATACTCGCGCGGAGGGGACTGCCTACCTAAGTCGAGCCAGAGAGCTGAGAAAAGCCGGAATACCCCCGAATCTGAGTTTTTCCCAAAGGGTCTACTTGGAGAAAACGGGGTTGCCTGGCTCGTATCGACTCTCCTGGGATCGCACCGCAGTTTCCTACACCGCTGCCCACGCGTTCGTTCGTTGACTCACCATCCGCGTCGCGCCCGCAGCCGCGCCCTTGTACGCGAACGCCGCAGCAACTACCGCGCAGCCTTGCCTGCCACGCCCCTTGCTGAGCCTCTGTATGCGCACGCCGCTGCGTACGTCCCGCCGCCCGCAAGCGCGCTACCCCAGCGCACAGCTCCGCGCTCTACCGTGCGCCCCGCTGCCAACCACTCCTGCGCCCGATGTTGCGCAGTCAAAGAAGCCAAGGCTCCCCCCACTCGTCGTTGAGTCCTTCCCAAACTAGAGAATCCACCTGCGCCAGCTTAAGGAAATGCTAGGCCGCACAGCCAACGTCCGCCCCTACGATCGAGGCCTTCGCTTCATGCCGGAGGACGACGATGAGTTCCGGATCATCCAAAGCTACCTGATCCACCTAGAGACCATCGAAAGCCTGGTGTGGTTCTCGTACTCTCTGCCTACCGATCGCAACCTAAAAGTAGCAGTTAGAGGACTCCCGGCTGCTACCGACCCACAGGACATCGTGGAGGAGCTCACCGCCCACGGGTTCGAGCCGACCTACGCCCGTCACATCAACGGACGCAAGGGCAGGCCGGGTTGCATCTTCTTTGTGGAACTGCGACCCACCCCAACCACAGTCCCGGCAATCTACGATCTAAAGGAGCTCTTGAATATCCCAGGCATCACAATAGAGGCATGGCGCGCTAAGAAGGGACCCGCCCAATGCCATAGGCTTCCGGCACTCCAGCCACAACTGTCACTGACCACCTGCGTGCGTGCGCTGTGGAGAGGCTCACTTCGGGGGCGACTGCCCTCGACTCATAGAAGATCTGCCCACCTGCGCAAATTGCAGTGGTCCCCATCCCGCGAACCACCGCTCATGTCTGATATTCCGGAGGGAGGCGAGAAATGCAAAGGCAGAGGGCACCTTCGCCTTCACCAGCACCACAGCTGACCCCGCCAGCGCTGATTCCTCCACAAAGAAGGAAAGGAGAACTCGACGCAGCGGTAGGCGTAGTAGAGGCGCCCAACCTCCTACAGCGGCACCCTGCACCGTCCCCGCAGCATCCGCGGCGTCCGCCGCAAGCACCGTGAAACCTGCAGCCCGGGAGAGCACAGTAGATGCCTCAGAACCCAAGCCGGAGAGGACAGACGCAGTTGCCGCCCGACTCCTCAAACAGCTTGAGGAGCTACTCCTGCAACTTTTCCGGCAACAACTCTGTACGAGCCAAACCTCCTGGATCCCTTCACCGGAATGATGGGAGCAAGAAGGGGCCTAGACCCATCTCAGTTTCTGGCTCGTGTTGTTTGAGGAGTCAACAGCTTGAGGAGCTACTCCTGCAACTTTTCCGCCAACAACTCTGTACGAGCCAAACCTCCTGGATCCCTTCACCGGAATGATGGGAGCAAGAACAGGGCCTAGACCCAACACAGTTTCTGGCTCGTAGTTGTTGGTGTTGGTTGGAAGATCCCTCCGGCAGGGGACTTGGTCCCGATCTGGATTTCTCGGTCGCCGTGAAGCGACATGAGAAGACCCGAGCGTACGGCAACACGGCCAACAAGCTTGTTCTTTCGAAAAAAAATTGTACGGCAACACGACCGTCTTTCGTTTACGTGGCAGCCGCGTCCCGCTCTACCGCTGTGCCCGGACCTACCCTCATTTTTTCGCGTTCTTGAGGTAGTTGCATCAGTAGTTGCATCAGCAACTACCCTCCGAGCAGCACCCGTCGCATTTCGTGTCGGAGGGAAACACCTACCCTAACTAGCGCCGCGGCGAGTAGATGCCGTCACCGCGTGGGCGAGCCCGGTCTGCCACCAGCTGCAAGCCCCGGATAAGTCCACGTAGTGCGGCCCGTGTCCTACTCGCTGCTTTTGGTCGCACGCGCACGCGAAATCCCAACTTGCCTACGAGCTTCGGCTCCAAACACAGCGTGATGGCCTCAGGTTCCGACTTGGGGTCACCGCACGCGTCCCGACTATCATCGTCGCATGACGGCACCCCACGAGAAGATGCCCCGGCGGAGGACCTCGCCTCCACAGCGAGCGCAAGTACTCGCCCACCGCAGCCCCTCTCGCCCAGGGCGGCGTTGGACGCCGACACCATGGTTGTCGCACGCAGATGCTCGCAGATCTGGAGGTCTGCGCCGCCGTCGTCAGAGACATTGTGCCGGACTTCCAGCTGAAGCCCACCCGACGCCTCCGCAGCCCCGGACTAGAGGACTCGCCTGAGCAGCTGGCAAAGCGCTGCTGCGGCGAGTTTGGCGACCCCCTGCTGCCTTGGTCGCAACGCGACCCGCGACTGCTACCACCCGCACCGGCCCCGAGGCGCTCTGTTCCCCACATCACCGCCGCGCTCCCTGCCCGGCCCACGTATGCGGATTGCGAACCGAGCAAAGACGCCGCTCATCCCAGCCCCATCCACCATCGCCGCCGCGCCGCTGCGAAGCCCGCCGCCGCTGCCACCGCTACGAAGCCCGTCGCTGCCCCCGCTGCTGCCATCGGCCAGTCCAGGAAGGCTCGCTCGCTACCCTCCCTAGTCCCTTGGTAGTGGAGTCCCTTTCGAGGTCGACCGAATTTAAGAAACATGCCGAGGAGCTCAGGCGAGCTCCCGACGCCCGCTGTTTTTTTTATTTTTATTTATTTATTTATATTCAGGATTCAAACAGTCATATACATACATAGATTGAAAAATACTGATTATGAACTCATGGTTACACAAAACAGTTTCTATTTCTACTACTTAGCTAACACGATAAAAAAAAAAGTACAGAAAATCAAAATACAAGACATTTTTTTTGTAAATAACATTATTGACTTTTAAGTTTAAATTTTTTTTTCTTAAATTTAAGAATAGTCGAATAAAAAATGTCGATGTCACCGCTATTGAGTCTGGTATTATACAACTCACAGGCACGTCTGAGGAAAGTGTTGCCTGTATTATTGGTCCTAGATCGGGCAACAGAAAATTATAACACAAAAGCTCTCGAAATTGTACAGATCTCTCTGCAATAAATTGCAGTCGTCATTGTTACGAATAACTCTGAAGATCTTGGTGTCATCAGCGTAAAGTAAGACATTAGAGTTATGTATAATAGATGTCACATCGTTAATGTACAAAATAAATAACAAGGGACCTAAATGGGAACCCTGTGGAACCCCGGAACTAATATTTTTGTATACAGAGGTGTAGCCTTTCAGCACAACAGCTTGACTTCTGTTTTCAACATACGATTTTATCCACCGAAAAAGGTCTCCGTGTATACCGAGATGCCAGAGCTTCCGTAACAGTTTGTTATGACACACCTTATTAAAGGCCTTTGCGAAGTCGGTATATACAACATCTACCTGGAAATTATCATCCATTGCATTGTGAATGTAATCTACAAAACTAACCAAATTACTCTCCACACTACGTCCTTTAAAGAAACCATGTTGATTAGGGTCAACTATGTGTCGCACGGCGCTAAAAATTTGATTAGTTACAGTTTTCTCCAAAAGCTTACTAAACTGACAGAGTTTTGAAAATGGGCGGTAATTTTGAATATCTTGACTAATTGACCCCTTAGGGGTCGGGGTAATCCATGGTTGTTGTACGATTTACATACGTACATGTTATTTATTTATAAATAATAATATTGCTTAGATTCGGAAACAGTCGCAGTCTACATTGTACTTTGCCCGCGACCCAATTAGGAGTGCATTGACGTACGACGACTTAGCATAATTTTATTAATTTTTAAATTAGTGTTCAATTAGAGATCCATCTGACAAGACCATTGCATTTTATTTGGGACCACCTCTAGGAAACTCACTGACACATTGACATTGCATATCCTGTACAAGATCATATCCTGTACACTTGTTTCCATAATTTTAGGACACATCCCTCCCTGATAGATTTTTTAAATAGTAGAGTTATTGGTTGTGTTAGTGTGGGTGCACAATTGCGTATAAATATGGGATGAATACTGTCAGGCCCTGAACCTTTATTAATGTCAACATTGCTTAAAAGCCTTAATACCATATCATGAGTGATCTCTATTGTGCCGAGCTCCAAAGTCGACTCTTGAGATGATTCCGTATAGCTGAAATCAAGTTCGTCAAGGCTGATTCCTCGAAAACTGATTGAAAATGAGTGTTAAATAAGTTACAAATCTGCTTGCCATCACTAGTAACACAGTCTTTGTAGCACATGGTGTCAGGTATCCCGTTATTCTATAAAATTGATTTTACATAAGTCCAGAAATATTTGGGGTTTGCCTTTATTCTCTCCTCTGAATAGTGTAAATAACTATAATAGCACTCTCTCTCCATTTTGTTTGCCCTAGCTCTGAGTTTTTTAAAACTTTCATAATCAAAAGGGGTTTTTATATAATTTCCATAACTTATGAAATTTTCTTTTTTCCTTCAACAACTTCCTGAGTGGCGTGCTAAACCAGACTGGTGAACGGTCCCTGACTAGTGATACACGACACGGAATAAAACGAGAAATTAGGTTATTTAAAATTGAGTAAATTTTTAACATACTACTTTCCATATCTAAGGCTTTAAAACATTTAGACCAGTCAATATTTTGCAGCTCGCAATTAAGTTCATCACAATTAGCAACATGATAATTATAGACGTAAGTAACTGCTTGCTCAAGCGGTGACACGTAATTTATTAATAAATCTATCAGCAGTGCTTTATGTTAAACATCTTCTGATGTAAGGGGATTGTCACAGCTCGACACGCAACAGACAGTATTATCATTGGTAAAAATTAAATCTAAAATGTTTTTTTTAATGTTGGAAAAATTATTACATTGATTTAAATTTGTTTATGCTAAAAACTCGTTTAAAATCTGTACTGCAAAATTACCACTCTGTTTGACAGTTGGATAAAAATTATTTGATGGATGAGGGGGAATCCATGCCACTTCCCAAATATTAAAATCACCGGTTATTAAAAAAATATCATTTGGATAGTCTATAACCAGTTGACCAGCAATATCAAAGAATGATTCGAGAGCATCCTTGAAGCCCTGACCGCGTGGTATATAAATACAAGCAATGTTCAAGTAGGCATTTGATCTATTTAATGGTATAGATACCCATACACAGTCGGCGGATGCGCGTGGCGGGCACGCGCATGGTCAGTCGCGGCGCACAGGGCACAGGTGGCCGCGCGCCGCAGCCGAGCGATCACTCCGGTGAACCCAAAGACTTCTATATTACTGGCGTAATGACCCGGCCAACGCGTGCGACTAATGCTCCCAGTGAATTGGTGCGAAAATCAAAAGTTTCGCACACTCGCGACTCAGTCGTCTGCGGGACATTGCAGAGTGCGATGGAAAGATATTCCATATAAAAATGCCTTTTTGTGTTTTTAGAGGATGTAAAAATCATTAAAGAAAGGCTAAAGAGAAACATGGATATCGTATCATCGTTAAGTAACCTTACATTGTATTTTTTCTTGTAAACAAATTAAATAAACGCATTTTAAAGCGACAATTTTACCAAGGTCCTTTTAGCGTGGCACTGACGTCAACTATCGCCCAGGCTAGTTCGTACGAGTTATCTCAGATGGCGCTACTCTTTACTTGTATGAAGAAAATCTGAGTAAAATATGGAGACGGGCGGATCCTTCTGTCTAAATCTGTGGGTGAACCACATATCTAGGTACCGTCAAAATATTCTCTGTCGAAAAAATCAGGGGTTAACCAACTTTCACTTAAACAAACAAAATCGAAATTAGACAATGTCACCTGCGATAAGAACTCATGAGATTTAGTACGAAGTCCCATCGTGTTTTGGTAATAACCTTTTAAATTTCTATTAAACTGAGAACCTTTAACTAATTGAAAAAAATACGTAAATATTATTACAAGACAAATAAAAATATGTGTTAGTGTTTCTCTCTGTTAGGCAAAGGAAAGGCACGAAAATAATCTCAAATATTTCACAGTGGTCATACTTGTTCATGAGACATGTTAATATCAATATTAGCTGTAATATTATGTAGCAATAAAAGTAGGCTTGACAATGGCTGTAAGTGCACAAATCAGAAGACACAATGACATCGACATTCAAACGTTCGACATACTCATTTAATCCAAACAACAATCGTAACATAACTTTTTTTTATTTATTTATACACAGTAAAACCATAGTTTATTTAAGTCACTTAATCTTGGCCAGATCGTAAACATTGTTTATACGAATTACCTTAGACATATCGCTTTTACAAATAAATATTTTGCAGTCTCTAACCCACAGGTACGAATAGTTCATTTCAGTTTTGAGCTCCCTGGCACGTTTAAGTAGTTGTTTGTTACCTGGTCGGTCAAAAAAGCGTCGGTGGCTCAACCGGTAACGACTCAGTTCTTCTAAAATCTAACCAGAAGTACCTGGTTAAAATCTGGACGGCCAATGTACCAATGAGTTTTTCAAAACTTACGTACATATACTTACCTATTGCTTTAACGGTGAAGGAAAACATCGTGAGGAAACCTGCACACGCCTGCGAAGAAACTCGTAGGTTGTGTGTGAAGTCGACCAACCCGCACTGGGCCCGCGTGGTCGACTAAGGCCTGATCGCCCTAATTTAGGGTAGACTCGAGCCCCTCGGTGGGGACATATATGAGCTGATATGATGATGATGATGATTGTTACCTGGTGTTAGGTGATCGCTCAAGTAAAGCGTGGAAGCAGGTCCCGACAGGCCGATGTCAGAGGTGCTGAGCCCGCGGCGCGCACGCACCGCCGCCAGCAGCTCATCCTTGCAGGCGCGCCGAGTGAATCTAACTACAATAGCGGGAGGTCGTGACCTCGAGCTGGTTAAAGCAGAGCTTCCGTTCTGGTTGTCACCGCTCCCGCTGCTGCCAGTAGTAGCATCAAAACGACGAACTCGGTGGATTGAATCAATCTCCTTTCCACCGAATTTTAATCCTATTTTGTTGTATACGGATTCCAGGATTGTTATCAAATTTTTACTATTTGTGATGGGGACACCAGATATTTCTATGTTGTTTTGCCTGGAGTACTGCTCGCGCGCATCGTTATCACTTTGGAGGCAAACGATTGTTTCTTTTGCAGTGGATAGTTCTTTTTGTAACTTGGAAACTTTGTCTTCCGATGCTGTCAGCCGGTCATAAAAACTAACGAAGCGGGACTCCAAATCAGATAAACAAGTTTTTAGATCAGACTTGGTACAAAGTTCAGTGCGAATAGCCTTAATTTCATTAAACAAGTCCAGTGTCGTAGGGTTAGGGATGGCGGACATATTTGGCGCAGATCTGTTGGTGTCCGCCGCGACAGACTGGTCTATCTCCGTTTCACTCCCCGTGTTCACAGTACTGCGGCGCTGAACGCATCGCCACGCTGCCTTTTTTTCAGCTCCCATTTTACGATAGGTCTTTTCAGCAACACCAGAACAATGAAAATGTAATTGGCCATGGCACGATCCACATTCCACCGCATCAGTGGTTGCTTCCTTGCACTTCAAACAGTTTATTGTTGTTAAAATTCGACAAATAACAACCCAGTAAATTAAAATCAATTTACACAATAACACTCAGTACCAGTGACCGCTCGTTTCCATAGTAATCTCCCTAACCCTGAAACCTCCAGTGAACCGTCACGAGGTTCTATCAACTGCTAGCGAAGTGCTCAGGCTAGCCGGCCCGAAGATACTCCGTTACAAGGTTTTTTTTTTACAGTTCAATATTACACAATAGTTTTCAAAATCTAACGCGGTCAATTGTATAGCTATCAGTCCCATATGCTAAGAATGTACATATCACAAAATATCACGACGCTTACAACTGGACAATCTAACGCGTTTCCGATATTAGTTCAACAAACCAGAGCACTTCAAAGGGCGATCAGTTTCACTGCTACAAGCCGGGTTTTGTTTTATCAAAATAGTTAACAAAATCTTGCCACTGATACAAAACGCCTTGTGCGGTTGCTCACAAAAAGGTTACGGAGCGCAGACACGGGCTTCGCGGTCAAAACTCCGTCGGCGAGTGAGGCCCGTGCCGTCGCGTCGCATGACGGCGGGGCGCCGGCGGCGCGCATGTGCGGACGACACAAAACGGTCACCCGTCGCCCGCCACTGCCATGCGCTGCGCGGGATTTAGGTTGATTTTAAATGAAGCGTGCTACGCTAACTATTTAGTAATCTGTGGCTACGCTCCGAGTTTCTTTGCGTGATCGAATTAGAAACGAGGAGATCCGTAGGAGAACCAAAGTAACCGACATAGTTTTCAGAATTGCTAACGTCAAATGGCAGTAGACGAGGCACATAGCTCGTAGAACAGATGGCGGTTGGGGAAGTAAAGTTCTCGAGTGGCGACCGCGCACCGCAAAACGTAGGAAGTCCTCCCACTTGGTGGACCGATGACCTGGTAAAGGTCGCGGGAAGTGCTGGATGCGGGTAGCGCAGAACCGGTCGTCGTGGAAATTTCGGGGGAGGCCTATGTCCAGCAGTGGACGTCCTTCGGCTGATATAATGATGATGAGTTTAAATCTGGAACCACTCGCCGCGCGCCCACTGGATCACTATGCCCTTCAAGTGGAGCGCGCCCCACGCCCCCAGTGGTTAGGAATCCATGGACTCATCATTTTATCGTGTCGCCGATAATACATGTGCTCGAAGTGATAGCTGCCGCGACTTTATGTGTCTCTTTAATATACTCGTACAAAAAGTAGTTTTGTAGGTTCTGCTTGGTAACAATTCCATAAACGTTGTTGACGACGAATTTCGGTTTTGTTGTAGTCCTTTCGGAACACACCACATAAATTAAACAAATCAAAAATAATTTTGTACACAGTTTCATGTTATATAAGTTTATTTATATTATTTAAGATTCTTATTGTACTCAAAGCTAGGTGCAATCTGGCTATCGTGAATGAACTTGTACTTCCCTTCGTTTTCGACACCACCTGCGGCAAAAAAATGTGGTAAATATGTATAACCTACGCCAATTCCACTATACACCTTAATTGCCATCCTCCAACTTCCAAAAGACTCACAATTCGTCTATATTTACATTTTTAAGGTTCCGTACTTGGGTTGCCTTTGGAGGCAACGGAATCTTATTACTAAGCCAACGCTCTAAATTACAAGAGCTTTAACTTTTGTAATAAGTAGTCGAATGATTTTTTTAAGGAATATGTGTTATTACGGCGTATTTCTTGATGAATAACAAAAATAAAAAATATAACATATAAAACCCCTTACCAGACATATATTTTTAAAGGTTTCTTTATTTTCTCTATCGTAATGCATAACTGGTGTGCATATAACTAATTTTTGTTATATTTTTTCACTAATAATTCAACATTCACCAAGAATAAGCTATACTGCGGCCGTCCAGAGAATGCTGATTTGAGATATGCTAATTTGACGTAACTATAGTGATGTGCCCATAGACATCCATAGTAAATACTTTGTACATATCATGTAGATGTAACTTATAACGAAATAAAACAACCATTACTAAAATAGTGTTGCCAAACCCGATGCTAAAGTGTACTTTGTGGACCGTCGATTTTAGGGGTGGTAATGGGTGAAGGGGGTGGAAAATAAGAAAAATTGTGTGGCGGGAAACTAGTTATTCGTCAAAATTAGACAAATTTGTTGTATTGCGGTTGGATATTTATTATTTCCTTGCAATCGAAGTGAAAAGCAGAGTGTAAAACTCGAGCATGAAACTCATTTTACCCTCGACGTGACTATCCACCCTCGCCGTACCGGCTAAGTTTGCTAAATTAACGTCTCGGGTATAATGGCTTGTTTTATTCTCTTGTTGTACAATCTACTACTTATTGTTATTACAACATATCACTTTTATGCCTGAAACTTTTATGGTTGGTTGATTGACGCAACAAGGAATAATTGTTTGTGTAGTAATGAATTACAAATACGTAACAGTTACAAATACGTTATCAATGGTTACATGTGATAACATCACTATTATTAAGAAGAAATGACCATAGAACGTAAACGTTTTACTAACGTTTCATCTATTTACAAAATACACATTCTGTTGTCCGTATACATAAACATAAAACTAAATATGTGTTCGGTTACTATTATTTAGTAAAAAAAAATATTTTTCATGTTTTTTAAGCTTAGAAACTAAAGATTGATCTGTTTACAATTTCGGAGATTCACCGAATGTTACATTCTATCGCTATCTTGAAGTGTCAAATCAGCATTCTCTGGACGGCCGCACTATAGTACTCTTTATTGTACTGTGCCAAGGACCTACAATCTGAGTATCAACTGGTGTTTTTACTGATTATAGTGCAAACCCTAAAGCAAAAAAAACAAATTTAAAAACCAGTCAACTGTGAGTTGTGCTTAGAATGCTGAGATGAATGAAATAATAATAGATTTTTACTTTCTTCTCCCCGTAGTACGTAGAATAGAGGAAGTAATGTAATCGTGAAATAACACATACCGAAAAACCGAATATCTTAATTTCGTACGTGCGTGCGTGCGTCCGTCCGTCACGCTTGGCTCTGAGGCTATATCTTTAGTCCGATTGGGACCAAATTTGGAACTTAAGCGTTTTGAATTATTTCATAGAGGGTTTATCAAAAGTTTCTTTATACCGTCATACCAAAGAGTAGCTGTCATACAACAAAAAATATTTTTTTTCTCAACGACGGCTCTAATAGTTTTGATGAAACTTTACACGTCGGAGTTGCATATGTTTATCTATTACATAGTAATAGTCTGGGAAAAATCGTGTTTGTTTTGTAGGTATATTTCTCCTACGAATGAAATTAAACCTTAAGATTTACTCACAAATGGTTGGGTTTATTGAATTGTCATGTATTACAATTAATATTATATTTGGTCATGCAATATGAATTCATCAAAAATATTTCATCCTTTTTAAATTCAATTATTGTATGAATAACAAGAATAAAAAGAAGAAAAATCTTTAGTGCAGTCTGCCGTACCATTTATTGTTGTAAATAATACTTAACATAAATATGGTGGTATGGAACCCTCGGTATGCGAGTCCAACTCGCACTTGGCCAGTTTAAATTATATCTCATGAATTATATTTATCAAAAGAAATTTATACTTATGATTGACCCTATCTATCTAAAATACAGGTGTTTTATTTTTCACATTTTGCCAGTTTAATATTGATTATTTTTATTACGTGCCTCCTTCTTTGAATACATTGTTGCTGATTAAAATGTTGACATATATTTTGTTGTACTCAGGGGTTTTTTTTATTAAAACAGAATTTGTGGTTTTGTGGTGATACAGAGTTTTAGTGTAGCGTATCCCTAAAAATTTGCTGTTTTCAGTAAGCAATTTTTAAGGTTTCTTACCAGCAAACGGGACCCTGTTAATAAGACTACACTGTCTGTCTGTCTGTCCGACCGTGAAAAGGCTGGCTGTATCTTTAGAACCGTACTAGTGGATGGCTGAAACTTTCACAGAATATATGTTATTTATTATCGAGGATTTACCAACAACAATTTAAAATGTACACATTAAAGGGGTCCCTATGCAAGAACGTATTTAAAGTGTTTTGCTTTTGCTCTATCGTAAAAACAGCAATACATACAAGCATGACACTCGGTGTGATTATAGCTCTAATCCTAAAGTAAAACAACAAATTATAAAAACGGGCCAAGTGTGAGTCGTACCCGCGCTAAGGAGTCCGAACTGAGTGAAAAAAAAGCATTTTTCTGTTATTCGCTTTGATGTCTTTTGTTTGTAATGAAAACAATGTATCATTGTTCAACTTGTGTGGAGAAGCGTGGTGATACGGGACCCTCGGTGCGAGAGTCCGTCACGCACTTGTCCGGTTTTCATTTAAAGTTAGAGTGCGTTTGACAGCATCTCACTTGATGGAAACACACAATGCAATGGAATAGTGTATACCCAAATTGTGGTATCTTGTGGTATGTGGCTGCTTCTCTACTGTACTGTAACTACTACTACGGCCGCCTGCAGCAAGGGCACTCCTAAACTTTAATGCACCCTTAATATAAAATATTAAAGGGATAATAAATTACCTGGTCCTTCCGCGGACATATGCGCGTTGCCCATTATTATATCTTCTGAACTAGGATCTCGCGTGTCAGTTCTGAAGTTAGATGGTTGCACCTGACAAATACAAAATAATAATATTAATTTTCCAAATTAAAATATAAAATTAACAATTTAAATTACAATTCTATCAAAACAGATTTAAAGAAAGAATCATCGTCAGCATTTTCTGTTACTGTTACAGGTAATACTAGACTAAACCTAGGTTTGCTCAATTTGACTTAGCATTACCCATGTTCTTTGGGTAGAGTTCGAATACAAACTTGAACTAACCATCAATTGAATAACTAACTCGGGGCTCAGAGTAAGTATGTAGGTATAGAGCGCGTCTACCGCATCGGTCGCATAATAATACATCGTAGGCAAGTGAGCTATAGTAAACTATATAGATGTATACGTGACAAATAGGGATGGGCTGCAGTGCACTATCGCCTTAGCGGATTATCGATAACCAAGGATAAACAGCAGCATAATGTAGTAGGTAATTTTAAGAATTTATGGTTGTTTATGGATTATATAATGTTTATTTCCTAATACATACAAAAATAAAACATTTGTACCTACAAGTATATACTCACTCATACATAGATGTAGGTACTGTTTGGGGTAGGTAAGTCAATTAACAATAAAACCAATTTCAGTATAATATACAGGGTGTAACATAAAGGTGTAATAATACTTTAAGGTGGGCTTGTACTGATTAATCTGAATAACTTTTTTTTCTACAACTTTGCTAAAATCGCGATTTATTTAAAGTTTTTTCAAACAAAACCGGCCAAGCTGACCAATTTGTATAAAAATATAAAAAATGGCGATTTCAGCAAATTTGTTCAGTTTGATGAGTTTAAACCCACCTTAAAGTGTCACCTTTACTAACATTCCCTGTATAGAGAAATGAAAAATCACTACATATTCACTTAACGTAAATTTTTATTACGCCACTTCAAAGATTCTTAGACTGTGATTGTACTATAGAATAAAATTTTTATTCTTGTCGGGTATTCCTAAGTAGAATTTAAATCGTATTAAAAAAGTTATTATTCTTGTTAGGTATAACAAAGTAACAATTTAAATCGTATTAAAAAAGATTTTATTCTTATTAGGTATTCCAAGGGAGCGAGCTATGCTCGAAATTTCACTACGCGATCGAATCGGAAATGAGGAGATCCGTAGAACCAAAGTAACTGACATAGCTCACAGAATTGCTAAACTGAAGTGGCAGTGGACAGGGCACATGCTCGTAGAACAGATGGCCATTGGGGTAGTAAAGTTCTCGAGTGGCCATCGCGCACCGGAAGACGTAGCATAGACAAGCCTTCCACTAGGTGGACCGACAACCTGGTGGAGGTCACGGGAAGCCGCTAGATGGGGGCAGCTCAGGACCGGTCGTCATGGAAATCTTTGAGAGAGGCCTTTGTCCAGCAGTGGACGTCTTTCGACTGATATGATGAGGTATTCCAAAGTAATAATTTAAAAACCTTCCTCGTGAACCAGTCCGCCCGTGAAAACCGTATGAAAATCCGTTAGGTAGGTTGAATACCCACCCTACCCTACCCTACCTAACAGCAATTTAGTACGACAATCATTTCAATTTATGACTTTCAGTTAAATGACTACGACAAACTCTATCATGTGTTAAAATAACAAACAGGGTGCAAGGTATAGATTTTCATAAACTGATACGGTGGTAACCGATGCAAGCCAGTTTTGAGGGTTAAAATAACATCTCGGAAATAATTTCATGTTTCGTTGTTCTTAGAATAATATATCAAATAACGGGTTTATTTCTAAGATGAACGGCACATACAATTATTGGAAAATTATTTAAATAACAATATATAAATAAAACTCAATATTGGAATTAATATCTTCATTAAAAGTTATTAGTTGAAAAAGATTAAACTTTCATAATAAATATCGAAAGTATGTATACTATTCCCGAACGCGTCACATCACTAATTAGACATTAAGGCCGAGGCGGCGGTGCGGGGTAGTGCGCGCGGAACACCTAGCTCCCGCCCCACACGTCTCCTTCACCCCCGCAATGCGTGATTAATTTTTAGCATAAAAGAATAAAAAATGACTAACCGGTGAAATGTGATACTCGATTTATGTTTCGTGTGTTTTCGAGTATCGTTTTTACAGGATTTCACTGCACATTTGATCATTTTGATAGGTAAATTTCTCGAAAATACTGCTAGGGATATCCCACGCACGCACTCCGCTAGCAGTCGATTATGACAGATAGCGCTTGCGCGTGGAACGTCGCTTTGTTCTCATCCGTGCCTACTGTTCCCATTATAAAGGACGTGCTCTTTACCTAATGTATACTCAAAGCTCGGGGCTAACCCATGTAACACCCAACTCAGCTACCCAACACTAGCTGGTAATGTTAGGTGGCGAGGAGTGAAACTGTAACGCGGTAACGCTGTTATTTAACCTTCTTCCTTTCGATCTATTTCATCTCTCTCTCATCTCATTGAATAAATATGATTATATGATTAAAAATTCCATAAATAATTCAATATTTCCATCCATCAAGATTTCCTAAATAAATAAATATTAAAATAAATGAAATTCTAATTATCTGAAACCTGATTCTTTTCTTTAAGACCCATCTCGGAAAGATAGGTACATTTATGTTTTTTGTGATTTGTAATATTAATTTAACGTGTGAAATCCTTTTGTAATTTTTATGAATTTCTTTCTAGGTCTTATTTTCAGTAATAAATTTATCTGTGTACACGAACGGTGGTTTTTTAATACCCACGCCCTACCGTACTTACCTATTTACTCCTACCCGTCGCGCCACAAAACGACAAGCTATGTTAGGTTGACATGACAGACAACTCGCGAGTTGAACGAACACGAGCGGGGAGCGAACGTGTCACGGTGGGGGCCGACAAAGCGCCAGAACCAACTTCGCTTGTTGCCAAAGACCAATCAGACTAAACAAGGGCAATGCTAAGTACACCTAGTTGCACCCGCACTTCGCATTTGACCGTAGCATATCGATGGGTAGATTAGAGTAGATTATAAATCTTCGGCATCATCGTCACTTAGGTACTGTAATGATTTCGTTGGTTTTGACACCCATCCACCGCATCTCCTTGTAAAAGTAGAAAATTAAAATTTTGATGGATCGCGTTTGGAACTCAACCAGGATTTTTCTAGATTCATTATAAGATTTGCTTTTGAGACGAAGTTTTCTTTATTATTTTTCTCAGTTGCTAAGCTCCAGTCCACTTAATCTTTTCGCAGAACGAACTAGATTAAGCAGAAAATAATAATCAGCTAGCAAGCAGAGCCGTAAAGTGATATTCAAATCTAAATAATTAAAACAAAAATTGAAAAAATATCGATTAGTTTGCATAGGCCTCTACAGTACCATCAGGTCAGATGATGTTAAGGACTTTACCAATTGTATATATATAAAAAAAATCATTTTTTGACAGAATCAATGAATGACTCGTCGACTTACCCGAAGTACCATGCTCATCACCACACCACAGTATATATATTAGTACTAGCGTACCACACAGAAGAAAGGGTAGGTATATCTAGGTTACTTGCCTGTCCATCGTTGCGCATGAGATCGGGCAGCGCAGGCGACACCGGGTACCGGTTGTAGATACCATTCAAATTGTAATGTAGGTTCATGTCGGGTCCTATATTCGCTTTAAGCAGCTGCTCCCAAATTCCACCTGAATATAACAACAAAACGCAACATGTAAGTTCATGTAACACAAGATGCCATAACATAGTTTTTGCCATCTTAATCGACTGGTTGGATACCACTATCCGTTCTATATGCGCTTGCTGTCAATCATCCTGCTGGGTGTTGCTGGGTTCCGGCGGGTGGGCCGTAAGAACCTTGGCACAAGAGGCACTCCATAACTGGCCTACAAAGTCTTCGTCACCGCACTGATTGATAACTTCCCTGGTGTTACAAATGCTTATATTATACTAGCTTTTGCCCGCGGCTGCAAGCGGCTCGCGAGCGTGGACATGACATTTCCCTAGATCCTTCGGGACCTATGTCAGGATATGCTTATTAGTAAATCATGTCATTTCCCACTCCCTCAACCATCTCTGTGCAATAATCACATAAACCATTGTTATGTTGCGATGTTAAAGAAATTAACCAAAAAGAGTATATTTTAAGTTTCCTCAGGAGCTGCAACGGGCTGTGCTACTTCCACGGGATAAAAAGTAGCCTATGTCCTACCTCGTGACACAGGCTACCTGCATACCAAATTTCATTAAGATTGGTCAAGGCGTTGAAGCGTGGAAAGGTAACAAACAAACAAACACATTTTCACATTTATAATATTAAGTAAGGATTATAATAACTCACCATCAGGTCAGACGTCAGGTCTTATACCACATTTTAAAACATATTACGCTTACATGTTTACGTAATTATAACGTTTTATATGTAAAATAATCACTTTGCCTTTACTAATAATTTCACTCCATGAAAGGAGGAGGCCATTGTCAGGTGTACATTCATCGGTTGTGTGTACGTTAGCGGGTCATCAGGCATTATTGGGACATATAATGCAAATTTAAATTTACATCCAAATTTTAAAAAGGTGAGCACAGTAAAGTACGTTCGGAGAATTAGCTGCAATACAACGCAGTCTGGAAAAGTGTTGAAGGGTAAAACAATTTTACAAAAAAATTAATAGGTATTTTTTTGTTCAGAATTTATCATTAATTTAACACTTTTACTGCTGGACGAAATATCTTCAGAATCGTCGTCTACATTAATAAGTAAAGACTGAATAAGATTCGCGCGACGTCTATAGTCACCGGAAAGATAGATTTATACCCAATTTCAACTCAATAGGACCCCCGGACTAATCCTACTAATATTATAAACGGGAATTCTGTATGTAAGGATGTTTGTTACTCTTTCACGCAAAAACTACTGAACGTATCTAGCTGAAATTTGGTAGGTAGACAGACCTGGATTGACATACAGGCTACTTTTTTCCACTCTCGCGAGCCGCTGCGGCTCACGCACTGCGCACCCTCGAAGACAGCCATAGAAAATATGTTCACGCGAGCGAACCCGCTGGCAAAATCTAGTAAATAAATAAACAGCAACAACTCATACCTTTGTCGACGGAAGCAATAGGCCGATTGGATTGCCAAGGATACTCGCCATGAGCTTGAAAGTATATGGCGTAAGTTGATAACTATAATAAAAAAGGTCAGACAATTAGATTATTTTTCATAATAGATTTTACAACAATTTTTACGAGCGATAACACGACAAGTTACCTGAGTGTAATAGAGAGCAAGCCAGTACCGACCGCCGTGGCCGACAAAAGCAGTTTCGTTAGCATCCAGAAAGGGAAAGGGTGGACCATCTTGATGCAATGATTCTGGGGAAATTCGGAAGTTGCATCCATACCTTTAACAATAGAAAATAACTGAAGCGTTTTAAAAAGTCGCTAACGAATAGGTATAATGTATTCAACTTACCAATCTGGACAAGCTTTCAAAATATCGTAAGGAGCTCTATAGTACTCGGCTCTCCTTACAATAGGGTTCCTTATATTAAATCTCTCGTTTGGATCCGTAAGATTTACGCGCTTAATTTTGATATCTCTTCGTTCACAAATGTAGTCGTAGTGGAACTTCGGAACGGTTTCTCCACGGGAGCAATAAGTTGCTAAAAATACATACAATGTTAGTCATTAAGTAGGCCAGTATATTATTATCAAGCATAATACAAAGTACTAATCTTACTTTTATAAGTGCCGTCTAAAGAGCTGACAGAAGCGTGTTCGTCAATACAGTATCTGTACCCTAAAACTGTAGGATAGCGGAGGTATGGTATTTTGCAAGAGAAACGACCCTCTTGATACATTGCTCCCTGAAATCAAATATACAGGTTTTTAGGGTTCCGAACTAGGAATCCTTATAGTTACGCCATGTCCGTCTGTCTGTCCGGCGGTATGTCACGACGTTTTACTTAAAAAACTATTAGAGATGAAGCTCAAATTTGGTATGGTTATGGATAAACAATGCGCCTATAAACTTATGGAAAATCTGTAAAAAAAAATTAGGGTATCTCCCTGTACGGAAAGCGACACATCAAGCTATACAAAACCAGTATAAATTGGGCGAACGACGCCTTCGCGTCTCTTCAACATACGCGAGGCGCGCGTATACTGGTTTTGTATAGCTTGATGTGGCGCCGTGTGTACATGTAGTGGGTACATGATTTTTAACAGAATTACAAACTTGTTCCCACCCCCTGCCAGCTAAACTGTTATTTCAGAAAATCTGGAAAGTATTGAAATGAAGGGAATAAAAAAATATTGGTGCTAAGTAGCCTTTCTTAGTTTAGCAGTAATAGTCGACCAACTTAAGATATGTAGTAGGATTTGTATTATCCATACAAAATATTCTATCCTAATCAGCCTGCTTTCGCATGTGATGATAATGACCATCATCACATCAGCCAAAAGACATCCACTTCTGGACATATGCCTCCCCGATCTGGAGGAAGGGGATTGCCGTAATCGCCAAGCTTGGCAGGCGGGTTGGCGTTCGCATTGTGCAGTGTGGTGGCTCAGTAAAAAGACGCCGCTGCCCATCCTACGGTTTTTGTTTCCTTAGTCGCTTCTTTAGGCACCGGGTGATGATGGAATTACACCTGAACTTCTGAAAGCAGGTGGAGCACCGGTACATAAAGCTCTTTAGAAGTTATTTAATTCCGTTTATACTCGAAGGACAAACGCCTAAGGCATGGCACAGAAGTGTGGTTGCTCTTCTTTAAAAAGGGTGACAATACTCTGCTGAAGAACTACAGACTCATCTCACTTCTGAGCTATGTCTACAAGCTGTTTTCAAAAGTCATTACGAATCTTCTCGCACGCAGGTTTGACGACTTCCAGCCTCCCGAACAAGCCAGTTTCCGAAAAGGATTTAGTGCCATAGACCACATTGCGGCAGATTATACAGAGACCGAAGAGTAGGTACAATCAGCCATTATGCTTAGCGTTCGTAGAGTATGAGAAATCCTTTGATCCGGTCGAAACTTACTTACAGTCTCTCCTGCGGTGCCAAATTGACTATCGATATATCGAAGTACTGAAGTGTTTGTATGAAAACGCCACCATGTCGGTTCACCTCCAGGATCAAAACTCGTAACCTATCCGGCTATAGCGAGGGGTAAGATAGGGAGACGTCATATCTTCGAAACTCACCGCCGCCTTGTAATAAGTTTTTGGACTGGGGTGGACTCGGCATCAATATCAACGGCGAGTACATCGATACGCTGACGTTATCGTGGTCATGGCTGAGACTATGGACAACTTAGGAACAATGCTAGATGTCCTCAGTAGAGCCTCTCAACAAGTAGGTCTTGGTATGAACATGGACAAGACAAAAATTAAGTCAAACGTCCGTGTCGCACCTACTCTTCTGAAGGTTAGAGGCTCTACACTTGAAGTTGTTGCCGAATATGTGTACCTGGGACAAACAGTCCAGTTAGATAGCTTAAACTTTAAGAAAGAGATCAATCGTCGAATCCAACTCGGCTGGGCAGCGTTCGGGAAGCTTCGCCATATCTTTACGTCCCAAATGCCGCAGTGTCTAAAGACCAAGGTCTTCGACCAGGATGTGTTACCAGTGATGACATACGGAACTGAGACATGGTCGCTAACTGTGGGCCTCATAAGAAGGCTTAAGGTCACCAAAAGGGCAATGGAGCGTGCTATGCTCGGAGTTTCTCTGCGTGATCGAATCAAAAACGAGGAGATCCGTAGGAGAACCACAGTAACCGACATAGCTCTCATAATTTCTAAAATAAAGTGGCAGTGGGCGAGCACATAGCTCGTATAACAGATGGCCGCTGGGGTAGTAAAGTTCGCGAGTAGCGACCGCGCACCGGAAAACGTAGCGTAGGTAGGCCTCCCACTCGGTGGACCGAAGACCTGGTGAAGGCCGCGGGAAGCCACTGGAAGCGGGTAGCGCAGAACCGGTCGTGGTGGAAATCTTTGGGGGAGGCCTATGTCCAGCAGTGGACGTCCTTCGGCTGATATGATGAGTCGCATCTTTACGACACCTTCGGAAAATATGGGGTGGTACTTTTCTGAGGCTGCAGCATAGACACAAAAGGTTCTAACATCAACTACAAAAATAACTTTGGTTTTTAAATATAGATAGATACCTACATTTATCTTATGAAAAGACTAAGGAACCCTACTTTGTGCGTAGTCCAACACGCTCTTGGCAAATTTTTATTTAAAATTGTGCAATCCATTGGACGGACCCCATGCAGGTAGACGATGCTCTAGTATAAGCACAGATGAGATACTAGTTATACTTCGTGGTATAAGGCTCGCAGGATGCTGCTGGGTGCAACTGCTAAGTGGAGGTGTACAGGGGAGACCTATGTCCAACAGTAAAAGTCTTCCAGTTGAGATCAAGGTTAAGGGTAAACTCTGCTCATGAAACTAAACAAGTTTCGCCATGAATTGTATACAGGATTCGCAAAAAAAAAGACTTTTCATATAAATTTACAACTCAGATCGGCCATTTTTTTATGGGGAGTCCTATTTTTTGTGAATTTAAGGCTCTACCTAGAGGCTTCTATTAAAAAACATGTGATATGCTAAATCTGCGATATACAAACGCCATAAAAGTTAAAATAAATGCAAACTTTTCGGACCTTGCATATAACGCTCCTCCGTCCCGGCGGCCGCGAGACGCCGCCGAAGCAGTAACTCCGAGTGCCGTTGATCATAATCTCGGTCGCTCCAATATGAGATATGAGGGTGATTCCATTGATGCCGGCTAGAGCAAAGCGCTGGAGACCGGCTCTCTTGCGCACCTCCACGTTGTTTTTCATGCTCATAGTGTTAACGATGGCCTGCCATCCGTAAACGAACTCATGCATAGGGCCTGCGGATTATCGGTTGAAAAAAAAGTGTAAGTTTAAAATATACTATAAGATCTTATTTAGGTTCAGTGAGGGGCATAGTCGTGCCAACCTATCCCGAAGCTGTCTCCATCGAGGAAATTGAACATCTCTCCGAATGAATCTGGCATCAGTCCAGCTATTATCGTAGATTGCTGGAAGCCCTCTTCGGGGAGCATTGGGCCTATTTCATCTGCCGGCGTGGTAAACTCGTGGGCCGAGGCGTTGTTGAAGTGTCCTCCAGCAGCCATGCTCTGTTATATCATAAAATATCTTACGGGTTCATGAAATTCAACGAAACTGGTTGAGGAAGTGCTAAATAAAATCTCACCTGTTTTATCCATATTAAAAGCAGAACTAATAATTTTGTCCACATGATTGTTAACGTAGAGCCAACTTGTAAGACTGGCATTTAAATCAACGCACATACTAAAAATGTATATAATAAAAATAACGAAGTATGTACGTTTTAATTGGACAATTAAGAGTTATTGTTTTTTGTTTAGTGAAATAAATTCTATTCCAACGGGTTTTCTGAGCTACGTCGTCGTCGGCTTGCTAATGGTGCTTGTCACTTCAACGTAGGGATTTTAAATATGTATATAGGTACTTAGGTATTAGATGCTACTTTACAAGTTAATACCGAATATCTTCTGGATAGCTTCTTATTCATTTGAACAACATTTCCTCAGGAACCTAAGACCAACGCAATAAAATAAAATAAAATGTTTTACATATTGCTCGGACCCTTGCCCACTTACCTCTGGCGTCCCTCAAGGCTGTATCCACTCCATAGTTCTCTTTTCCATCTTTATAAATAGTATAACCTCTGCCCTTTCTTCTTCATCTATATGCCGATGATTTTATCTGCTTTTCCTCTGCTCCCCTGTCAAATTTTACTGAATGGTCCAATATCCACGGGTTATGTGTAATGCTGCCAAGTTATGTGTTAGTTTGTTAGATAATAAATTCAAGACTCAGGTCTAAAAATGTTTGTGCTCTAGAGGATATTATAAATTAATAGATTATATAAATGACAAAGTTGTTATGTTATATGTTGATTCTATAACAAATACCATTACCATAGACTGTAATCAGAATCATGACATTATTTGTAATATACAATTTTTTTGTTTTTGTTTTGACTATTTAAAAGTGTGTGTAAAGACCTATTTGAAATAAATTGTTTGAATTTGAATTGAATTTTAATTGAAGACTCAAGAAATTTCGATAGGCAGCCCTCACTTCTCTTCAAAATTCTATACATAACGATGCATAATCTGGTCTTGAACAATACTATTTTACCCCTTTCCTCTACTGTTAAGAATCTTAACGAATTATTATTTTTACCCGACTGCGCCAGAAGGAGGGTTATGATTTTCGAGAGTATGTATGTATGTATGTATGTAATATGTATGTATGTTTGTATGTATAATTGTTTGGCACGCTCTGCAGCCTGAACGGCTGGATGGATTTTAGCTTGAGACGTGTCTTTAGATTCGTATTTACTGTGAGAGTGACACTGGGTATATAAAAATAAAAAAACAAAATGGCGGATTTTTGGCGCAAAATTCAAATGTTTGACACGCTCTACCGCCTGAACGGCTCGATTAATTATAGCTTCAGGGTTGTCGTTAGATACGTTTTTACTGTGAGAATGACACTGGGTATATCAAAATAAATAAAAACAAAATGGCGGATTTTTGGCGCCAAATTCAAATGAACTTATTCAATAATAAAACTAAAAAAATGAATAAAATAAAAAACGGTAATTTAAAAAACTAAAAAACCCGCCTGCGTTTCTGTGTAATTTGGAAATGAAAAACCCTAAAACAAGAAAGTCGTCATACCCGATTGCACTTAACTTAAGAAAAATTGTAGCAGTCGGGACCCATTCTAGAAATGGAGGCATAGTGAATTGAGAGCACTTACCTATATTACATTGCAGATTACTCCAATATACTGACTAGACGGCTGACTTTCTAGAATGGGTCCCGACTGCTACAATTTTTCTTAAGTTAAGTGCAATCGGGTATGACGACTTTCTTGTTTTAGGGTTTTTCATTTCCAAATTACACAGAAACGCAGGCGGGTTTTTTAGTTTTTTAAATTACCGTTTTTTATTTGCATCCGTATCAATCAGTCTACGAGAAATGGGTTCCCTCCGTCGTTCTACTAGTGGGAAGAGTTAGTGGGTCATGAGAAAACACAGGATGTAAGCCGCAAGGTGTTTGCTTCTTTGCACTCCCTTAAGCGCCTACAAAATTTTCTCCCTTTTGATACGAAACTGCTCCTTGTCCGCAACATTCTACTCCCTTTACTAGACTATGGTGATGTCACCTATCTTGACCCGAATTATTGGATAAGCTAGATAGACTTTACAATCAATGCATACGTTTTATTTTCGGTCTCCGAAAATACGACCATATTTCTGAATCACGCTCGCAGCTAGATTGGCCACTCATCCATCACCAGCGCAGGGATACCTATATCTTGTGTCAGCTTTTAATTACACTTTTTAACCCTTGTGCCCCGAAATATATTCGTGAAAGGTTCGTATTTCGCACAGAAACGGATAACCGACCTGACGGATAAAAACCTGGCATTTATGATTCCTGCACACAGCACTGAGACCTACACTAAATCGTTAACGGTTCACGCGGCTCGCTTGTGGAAATAAGAATGTGTCTCTCCATCTCCACGTTCAAGGCCCGTCTGATGAACATGATATCCCTTTGTGTTTTTCTACTTAAGCTAGCTGCGGAGAAACTCGCAGGTTGTGTGAACTCGCAGTCGACCAACCCGCACTGGGTCCGCGTGGTCGACTTAAGGCCCGATCGCCCTAATTCAAGGTAGGCTCGAGCCCCTCGGTGGGGACGTATACGAGCTGATATGATGACTTGAGCTAAGTATGTATTTGTATGTATATGTTTAAACGTAGGTATCCAATTGCATACGTATTCATCGTTATCGCCCTGATTCAGGGTAGGCTCGAGCCCCTCGGTGGGGACGTATATGAGCTGATATAATAATAATAATAATAAATCCAATTGTAATATTATCTGTTGATTACTTTAGAATATTGCTTTCACTTCTTTTAAAATGTGTCATCATGATATCAGCTCATATACGTCCCCACCGAGGGGCTCGATCCTACCCTGAATTAGGGCGATCGACTTCACACACATTAACCTTCGAGTTTCTTCGCAGGCGTGTGCAGGACTGCAGGTTTCCTCACGATGTTTTCCTTCACCATATAAGAGCGTCGGATAAACGTACATATGAAATCGAAATTCTAAAACACATAGGTACTTGGCAGGATCGACCCACGACCTCCCGGACAGGAGGTAGCGGCCCTTGACATTACGCCACCGACACCTTTAAAATGTGTATTAATCTGTTTCTTTGCTTATTGTTGAAATTCTTTCAGGAATTAAGGGTGGCTGTTTGGGATAAGTCCGCGTTTTTGCATGATACTTCTTTTCTTTATCTATATAATTGTATATTTTGTTGTACAATAAAGAGTGCAAAAATAAACAAACCTTTCATAAACAAATCGATCAATTCGTTCGGCCTACTTACTGTGGAAAGTCCACAATTTTTACTTTCGAGGAACGGAGTGAAGAAAGTATAATTTATAGTGATGGCAAAAAAATGAAGTTGAGATTTTGATGGGGATCTATTTGTCTTACACTATTCGAGCCTAGAAATTTTTGGAGTTTATTGGAGTTTACTCCTTAAGAATCGATTTGCATATATAAGGGGCCCGGTATGAGAAAAATGTGAGGAGTAAAATCTATCTATGAATGACAGCGTTAGGAAAAAGTTTCGATACAAAAAGGTCGTGTTCAATAGTAGAAATGAAGTGAGTTATAGTTTTTTTTCAAGCGCGAATAAACTCCAGTCGTGCGTCGTAGCTGACACACACAATTTTTTTTAAAAAAAGTGTATGTTTGTGCGTGCCTCCGGTGCTGTAGTACCCAAACGCCTGGACGGATTGGCGTAAAATTTGGGTAACGGCAATATAAGTGTTCAGCCGTCTTTTTCAAACTTCTTCTATCTTGATTTTTTTTAGGTTGCAACCATAGTAACGACAATTACTTTTTTCGCAGCATTAACCACTTCAGTGCTTATATCTAATGCAGTCCCCATGGACTGTTCCTTTTTCATCAGGCACAAACATACTACAAATAAAACAAGTAAGTAGGTACACAATCAAAGACAGCAATTTACATCTAGCTACTCACCAATATCGATGCAATCCGGCTTCCTCGTAAGTCGTTTGTTTTGTGGCAATAAGTAGGTAGATATTAAGTGTGTGTGTGTGCAGTGGGTGTGTATGTGCAGTGTGTGTATGTGTATGATTGTAATGCCACAAGACCTTCGTTCCATTCCAATGGTGCTTCAATCTCTCAGTCGGGACACCGTGGTTGGTCTGCCGACCGCGGTAGGTATGGTTCACAATAACTCGACTCACAAGTCAACCACAAAGTACATACATTTATTCACAGTCCGATAAATTCCACACGCGGTCAGAGCCAGGTCTGATGTAGGTAAGTACGATTCACAGAACAAAATTGCGGCTACTAGTCTGATACAATCACGCGGCTTATGTCGGTATCTACACAAAATTTATCGTCCATTTTATATCACAATGCCTACATTAAATAGCTATCGTCCGTATTCGATAGGTAGACAAGATTCACAAGACACTCCGTAGTGCTAATTTCACGTGTCTCGGGTTCCGCTGCTTTGCTTGCTCGCTCCTGGTGACATGCAAATTAATTACGGAGCCCGCGACATGCGTCTGTCGCGCTCGATGGCCCGGTGACCGACTGATTTACTGTCCCTCGCAGCGCCGCCGCCGACCGGTTCGTATTCAACAATGTCGGCACAGATCGCTGACTGTTGCCAAGCGCACGCAAAAGATTGTAGCTTGGTTCCGAACATACTCTATTCCGGGAAAAATCGTTATAAATTACCTCCCATACAAATCCAGGTTGTTTGTAACATTGTCTCAAAAATTGCTATAACGATTTATTATTCAAACTTTGGCGCCTCCGTGGCGTAATGGTTAAGTCTATTAGCTTCACATCAGTAGGTCACGGGTTTGTTAACAGGAACTGTGGAAGGCTTCGTTTGGTTGGTGGAAAGACATTTTCTAAGCCTGCCTGGCTAGCTTACACAATCTTATCTAAGTCTTGCCGCCAAACCTCAATATTAACAGCATTGATGTGTTCCAGTTTAAAGATAAGATAGCTAAGTCCCTATTCCTTTGGGGAATCTTGGTAAGTTCACTTCCCTCTTCAGCATCACTGTCATTTACCAAGGGCTTACGATTGTGGAATAATAGAAATATAAAAAACAAGGACTTTAAAAAGGCCTATTTATTGCACTGATTAGTTCCAAAAAATCTGAATAAAGCACCTCCCACACAAACCTAAAATATTTGTAAAATTTTCATCGATTCTAATTCAGCTCTTTTTATTACTACTAGGTAAGTGTAATGTTTATTGTTGTTTTGTGTATTCCCGGCAAATCCCGACAAAGTGTGGCTGTAAAATTATTTTTTCGTATTCACTATGAGGAAAGTTGTTCAGTTTCATGTTTAGATGCCCCTTTTAAATATTTAGTTTTAGGTAATGTTGTTAGGCCCTTTATACACGAGGAAATACCTAACGTAGATACATTTAAAACAAGGTGGCATGAATATTTATTTATGATACAAGGGTGGTGAAAATCGGATAATACAGACGCCGGAAGGGAATTCTACCCCTTAGCCGTTCGCATGATTTGACGACAAAGGGGTGGAACCGCCCTCCGCACCTGGCGTCCGATGATGAAATGTCTCCTAGCGCGTCGGTCGATAGAATCCAAAGCATATAGCTGGTACGAGCCGATCCGTCCCACAAGTGAGAGCAGTACTCCATACAGTTAATTACTACTAGCGCAATCTACTGGTGTTTTAGTGAACTTCTTTTTTTTAAATAAAAATTTTAGTGCGTTTGGCTGCACCTCACCTGATGGTAAGTGTCGATGCAGCCGAGGATGTAACACGCAAGCTTAAAAAGTGCCTATTCATTCTCGTCTTGATGATTCCCAAATTATACGAATCGGGGAATACAGACGCCGGCAGGGAATTCCACTCCTTGCCCGTTCGCATAATGACCAAAGAAGTAAAACGCTTCGAACGTAAAGGTGGAACATCAACGACAAAGGGGTGGAATCGTCCTCCGTACCTGGTCGTTTGATGATGAAATGAAGAGGGGGGAATGAGGTCGTGATGCTCCAGGACACACTTTCCGAAATGAGTCCTGTAGAACACCGATAGACTATTTTCTATTATGACTAGAACTATTTTCCGTAGGCGAACGTATTGTATTGAGTTTACCACTTTTTTTTCAATTAATAAAATTAACTATATTAAAAAAATTTTGGCTCAGTAGTTTCGGAGAACGGGGAGAGGAATGGTCAATTTTCGTCTTCTTTAATGAATAAAATCAAAACTATTTTTTTACAATATAAACAAAAATATATTTAAGATCCTGATAACGAGCCCTTTAATTTACAATGGCACAATAAGGTTTCCAAAACTTTTTTTAATTTCCTATCCTACCAAATTTCACCTGATTTGGTCCAGTAGATTCGGAGCAAATTAGCTTGGACAGACGGACGGACAGATAGACAGACACACGAGTGATCCTATAAGGGTTCCGTTTTTTTGTACGGAACCCTAAAAAGGCAAAGTAAAAAGCACATGTATGGTAAAATCAATTATGCGCACAGTAAAAGCATATGTACCACTTTTCGAGCATCTGTATTGAAAACAATTATATGTGTTGTTACATTTAAATTGTAAATGAAACACATAATTACTTAGTCTATGCTAGACTCATGCATACACAGTCGTATAAGCATAATCCATGTATTAACTAAAAATAATTCACAAAGCACTCAACACTTTAAAACAAGAGTAAGACGCCAAGAAATATAGGCTGCTCTCTAAATATCTAGCTAGTGCCTCTGCAAGGGTGCTCCTAGTTGTTAGACTGAACAACTCTCCATTATGGAAACAATAGTGAATTCGCAAAAATAGTTATTTATGCCACTACCAAGTAATGAGAGCCATTGTAACATGAGTGCTAGTTTGTGCCACGAAGCGCAAGAGTGTTACAATGGCTAATTGGGTGAAGTGGCATACACAACTTTTTCCATGACCTTGAAATAAATAAAAGGAAATTTTAAACCGTTAAAAATTCATTCATAGAGCCTAATCACCCGCGATGTTTAGCCATGGCGCAGGTACACGCGCTTTTTGGCAAGGCATTGGCATCTTGCACAAATTACATTGAAATCTTGTCATTTTCATATTATATTGAATTTTTGAAGCCAATTTTTAAAAAGTTTTATTGAAGTACAGTTGTCTCGTTATCGTTTTGAAATGATCATTGTTAAAAAAGACTTGTAGTAATGAATACTTTTGTGATATGATTTGAGCTTATGTATTAAGCAAATTACCAAATTGGAGTAGAAAAAATAATTAATTAACATATTAACCAATTATGTATGGAATCTATTTTTCTAATGTACTTTGGGTTCCTTTGAAAAAGTCGTTCAAATTCAAGAGTAGGAGCACCCCTTGCAGCAGCGGCTGCAGATATTTTGAGAGTACCCTATAAAGTAATTACATTTAAAGTTTTGCGATACATAAATGTTTCTGAGCGCACTATGATGGTTATACATGAAAATATTTGGCATATAATCACTTCAGTAATAAAATACTGAAACTACATTAAAAACAAAATCACGAACTTTACTTGGGTAGTATAAAAATCACAACATTATTAATATTATTATATACAATATGTACGTAATTAATTTCAAGCGCTATAATCTTGTAGTCATCCGACTTACTTTTACATTACATAACATGTTTTTGAGAAACAAAAAAAATAAAATGATATGGAGCACCAAATGAGTAAGTTTTTCTAAAATTACAAAAGGACGCTACTTATTTTATTTTATTTAATAATTTATCTTTAATGCAGTCTTCTATCCATTTATTTTACATTAAGGGTCGACCGGCACGGCACCCTCTTAAACTGACTTTGGTGTTCCGTGAAAAAACGATAGCCTACATTTATGTCTATAAATAAAATTGGTAACAATCGATCGTTAGTCAAAGAAAATAACAGTAAGGTAATCAAGAAAAAATTAAGGTTAAAATTTATGTGGACGTCAAAAAATGCTAGAGAAATTCCAGAAAAATGGCTTCACGTCACAGAAATTTTGACTTATTTGCAAACTGAACACAATAGCTAATAGTATACTGCATTTCTCTGGTTTATGTTGCGCTTCGTGTCTTTATCGCTAGATAGGTACGAATTTTATTTAGAACTATACAAGTTGGCTATAGTTTTTTCACGGAACGCCGAAACCAGTAAGGGGTGTCGACTGTCGACCCTTAACATCTTAAACCGTATAGAAGTTAGCTACGGTACTAGTACCGTACAATAATATAATTAAAAAGGCACCACTTAATCTACAGCGAGAGAATACATAGGTAATACCCACGCAAGTATCATAAAGGTACAAAATAATCTTATGTAAATTCATCAGAAAGTTAGGCAGGTACAAAAAGGCATGTTAAATACAAAAGGCGAAGTAGATGCATACTACAAAAATAAAAACCGGCCAAGTGCAAGTCGGACGGCGCACCTAAAGTTCCGTAGGTACCACCACACCTCTGGATACGGAACCTTAAAAATATCAACGATTACAACAATGATACCACAGATTAATAATTTAGTTTATAACCCTGTAAATTTACTAATTTATTAATTTTTAAATTACTACCTATTAATTTTAATCAAAAAACATCAACGAGTGACAGAAAAATTTTATTTTATTCAGTTCGGGATCCTCAGCGCGGGTACGACTCTCACTTAGCCAGTCTTTATTTATGTTTTTCTTTAGGATTTTTACTATAACCACACCAAGTTTGACGCTTCTGTTCTTTATGTATAAACCGTTTCCACGATAGAGCAGAAATAAAAAAGACCTTGATAAACACATTGCATGATTATTATTTTTTTTTTTTATTTGTTAGTAACACATATTTTGTTAATTTTTATGCCGACTACTTATTGAGGTTCAAAAGATACCCCTTTAAAGGTTAGACAACCGGACAGTACCTAGGGCTTAGTAATACGGTCACGTTGTTACCCTATGGACCTTAAAAATGATTACTTACAATTTATGACGATACAATGAGAAGAATTCAACGATCCGATTAAAAGCGCATCACACTCAGAAATAATAAATAAATGTCACAAAAACAATATCATTGGTAGTGTAAAGACAATGGCAATCCAAAACTCATTAGTAATAAAAAATATCATTTGCAAATATTGAGTTATTAATATTGTTTGATTTATTTTCGTAAATGAAAATTTTATGATTTATTTTGTAAAATGACGTATAAATTATTTTTTACAAATAAAATTGCATAATAGAAAAGCGCTTAAATAAAAAATAAAAACTATAAAAGAGAGCTCACTGAGATTCTACCGAGATTAAATTATTCCAGAATAATACTTTGTGTGTTAATTAATCTTCTTTATCTTCGACTGCTGATAGGAATAGTTTCTGGCAAACATGTGTGAATTGGCCTGAAAAATTAAAGTTAGTTATAATAGAAGCTAAATACCGCAAAACAGTCACTTGGCGTTTATTTACTTATTCTGCACTCACCTGACATATTTTCGACAAACTTTGGTTTGTTTTGGACGAAGACGAAGTAAACGGGTACCCCCGCGAGAGTCATGAGCGCGCCCGCCAACACCGCCGACGGCTGGCTCATGATGGGCACCACGAGCAGCACCGCACACACCGACACGAACGTTATTGGCATCCAGAGGCTCACCTGCAGAATGAAATGATTGCTTTCTCGTTCAAAATATACACGGGAAGGTCAAAATACACAGTAAACTTGTATTTACAAAATACAGAATAACTACTTGACATTTGCGTTAATTGTCTCGCTATGTAATATTTAGGCCATTGTTGGGATCTTCAACTTTAACGTAACTTTTGTCCAAATAAAATAAAATGTAACAAATCAGAATCATGTAATCGAGGTGCCTACATCTGCCAAAGTAGTTTTTCTTATAAGTAGTCAATTCTAGCCGTCAGTAGGTGTTGTATTTTCTCTTATGGCATTAAAGTACTAGAGTGGCGATAACGCACTGAAGGTGTAGCGTCGCGTAGGTATGCCACTCCAACCCACTTGTTGGACTGAAGACCTGATAAAGGTCTTTTTAGGGTTCCGTAACAGGTAACGGGACCCTACTACTAAGCCTACGCTGCCCGTCCATCCGTCTGTTTGTACGACTTTTAAAAAGTAGTTAATCATGAGTCGGTCGTGAGCTGTGGGAAGTGTGGTTCGTGGCATGTACTGTGGTGTCTCTACATATCTTTTGTTTAAATTGAATAGGTATCATTGTTATATTTGTGTGAAGAAGTGTAATGGTACGGAACTCTCAGTGCGCGAGTCCAACTCGCACTTGGATTTTTTATATCCACAATCAATAAGCCCTTTGCATCATCTCACCTGATGGTAAGTGAGAAAAATGTTGATGATGGAAGTGGGCTTATCAAGATTTCCTAACGCAACGGGGAACTGGGTGTCTTATCTTCAGCCGGAAAATATCAATGCTATTGAGAATTGATGTTTGGCGGCAAGACTTAGATAAAATGGTGATAGCTAGCCAGGCGGGCTTACAAAATGACCTACCACCAACCAAATCGAGTCCTAACAACTTACAAAGTTGTCAAGACACCGCGGGCAATCCAACCCGCGGCCCCATTGTGTGAAGCGAATAGACTAACCATTATGCCATGAAGGCGGTCACAGGAAGCCGTTGCATTCGGGCAGCGCAAACCAGTTATTGCAAAAATCTTTTGCTCAGAAGTGAACAAGTCTTTCAGCTGGAATAGCGATGATGCTGATTCATTCATTACTAATGTAATAAGTTTGAAAAAATATGTGCTTTTCAGATTAAAAAGATACATCTTTACGAACCTTAATAGGCCTATGCAAATTTGGTTTTTTGTACCGGAGCCATAGCACGGCACTGCAACTGAGCGTGGTGAAGAATGACTCGACGACGGTGCAGTAAGTGATCAACGATGACAGGTTATTGGGGATCAACATAATTAATGATATCAGCATCTGAAAGTTAGAAATACATATTTTTGTTATACACATAATTGATTGAAAATACATAGGTTCAGGCAAAGCAGCGGTGAGATGGATTTTGAATTTCTGTGAGTGCACGCCGATAGCACACCTACGACGACTCTCTGTACAATGGAACAATAATTAGTTGATACCAACATTTGTTATAGGTGCTTCTCTTTCTAACCTCAGTCGCACTCACAGGGACCAACCGGCAGTTACCACTTTTGTTGTTGGCCAAGGGGGCCTTTACAACTTCACCGGATAGAGGGAGAAGTGCGGAGGGCACTCAACCTACATGCAAAGCCAAAAGATGCAACTGCCTAAGGGCGCCCAGGTGGGCACGGACCTCGGCTTAGGTCGTTGCTTGGAGGGGGGAGGATCGGAGAGAAGCGTCCAGGTATATGCCGGTAGCGCTGGAAGCGGGTTGGTGTGGTGTTTCTCTGTGTTTTGGGGGGCGGGGTCATGGCGGCTACGGCAAGCGTGATTGGATTATAGGGATCCGTGAGGACGTGTCGGGGGCGTCGAATAACGTGGATGAGATTCGCGGGCGTCTTGTAAACAGCGGCGTTCACAGACTCGGGTTCGGCAGACTTAAAGTATCGGATAGAGGACTGCTTCAGCTATTGAGCTATGATCGAAATGGAGATTTTCATTCCGCTGAAACCACGGGGCACCAGTGGCTCTGCGCATGAATTGATTTTGGATGACCTGAAGTTGGTGTATGAGGCGGGGGCTGGTGTGCGCGAATGATACGCCGGCGTTTTGCAAATTTTGTAAAGTGTCACCTATATCTAAGGGACAAATTTACTCCGCTTGTTGGTCTTGGGGTAGAGGCGGCCTAGGACAAATGCGGCCCTGTTTCGGAATCGCTTTATGTGGTGCCGGAACGTTAGTCGATCATCCAGGGTTACCCCAGATATTTGACTGTGCGTTCCCATAGGATAGAGCTGCCGAACATAGTAACACAGAACATAGAACATCTGGAATAACGGGACAGTCCATCAGAATGCGGGACCGTCGGCCACCTTACGTTAACAACCCATGACGTCTTCACTTGTGGGGCACGGGTCTCTGTCCAAACTCAGGAACGTTGGGCCATACTCCACACACGGGGGCCAACTCCGGGTTACAGGAAGTTGTAGGGCTAGAGCGAACCCTTACTGTCTGAAGTTTTTCATCCCGCCAATAAGGCATCTGACACGGACTAACTAGTGATAGTAACCGCCACCAATGCCTTACGTACCTTGCGAAGCAGTTTACCTAGTAATAGGTACTCTTCCTTGCCGATAGTGTAAAGTGGTAACTTGTGCCGTGCGCCATAGTAATTTATCTCATCTGTGACCCCTGCCCCGCACCCGCCGCTCTGTTGTCTGTGCATTTATACGAATTCAAAAACTATCTCTTGGTGATTATACTGTATATGGTTTTTTTGACGGACTTACCAAAAACACCAAAGAGGGCATAGGTGACATACACTTAACGTTGATGTGTGCTAGCAACTCCGGCATGTGGCCGTTGCGCGCACCGGCGAAACACATGCGTGACGAGGTCATAATGTGCACTGTCAGGCCGCCCAATATAGCGACAGCTACTAAGGTAGGCATCGCCCACTTCATCCATCCCAATGCTGCCACGGCAAAGTCCTGGAGGATTTTTTTACAATGATGTTATAAAAATGCAAACAATCATCATCACCAAACTCTCCAGTTTCACAAGCATACTCACAACTGCAATAGCTTCAGTGGCTCTGACTCCCACAGGACCCAAAACAGCCAAATATGAAACGTTGGCGAGTAGATAAATGGCCGTCACCATGGGAAGCGAGATGTAAATAGCGCGAGGTAGATTAACAAATGGCTCCCGTAATTCCTCAGTCATGAAATTGAGGTAGTTCCTTGAAAAAAAATGAAAGAATAGAAATTACTTTTCAATCTAAATTTTTAATATTGATACATTTAAAATAGCTACATTCTTCTTCTAATCGTGTGGCACAATTAACCCATCCAAGGAATAGACGGAGGTTGCCTGGTGTTGCACCTGTATCAGGGATGAAACCTGTCCTATAATCGCAATCTTAGAAATCTCGCGTTTAACGAAAACATAAATGCACGTGATGTCTTGCTACCACGCCCCGCCCCTCCACCTCTTCATTGTTATGTTTATTGATTTTTTCTCCTTCCCCCTTTCGAGCCTCACGTGATTTATGGACGATCCTTTATCTAAATACAAAATTTTATCCAAATTTTTAAAGCCGTTATCGAGAGATCAATATAAAGTGAACCTTAACACAAGCGACGAGAGCACAAAATATGTGCAACATCTAGAACGCACTATCACAATTTTTTGCTACTAAGTATATACAGAATGTAACAAAATTGCTGTAGGTACCGTTCACTGGGGGTTCTGCTCATCATACTGAACCACTTTCCCCAAGGAACCCCAAATGAATTCTCAAAAAAAAATTAATTGGACCCTCCATACAAAAATGCACAAAATTGTTGAGTGCCTTCCGTACTCGCCTCCCCTACCCGGTGAAGTTGTAAAGGCCCCCACAGTCAACAACAAGTTTGTTCTTTCGAAAAAAAAATCAATCAGCTGATTGATTTGTATGAAGTTTATTTGAGATTTCTTTATAGCCATATAATTTAACTTGTTCAGCATGATGAGTAGAAGTAATAGAACCCCCAGTTAACGGGACCAAAACCAATTTCGTTACACCCTGAATACAACTGTCAATCGTCCACGGTTGGTCCATGGCCGGACCCCAGGCATACCACCTAGCCTGGCGGAGATATCTCCCTGTGCTCTCGTCAAGTAGGAACACACTATTCCTACATTGGTAAACCCTCGATGAACACTACCAACACGTTACTCTTTTAAAAATCCAGCAGCGCGATACTCAACGTTAAGTAAAAACAGTCAGTCATCCTAGCTTGAGACCTCTCGCTGAACACTACCAACGTTCCTTCGGCCAACCAGCAGCGCGATATTCCAACGTCAAGTAAACCCAGTCAGTCATCCTAGCTTGAGACCTCTCGCTGAACACTACCAACGTTCCTTCGGCCAACCAGCAGCGCGATATTCCAACGTCAAGTAAACCCAGTCAGTCATCCTAGCTTGAGACCCCTCGCTGAACACTACCAACGTTCCTTCGGCCAACCAGCAGCGCGATATTCCAACGTCAAGTAAACCCAGTCAGTCATCCTAGCTTGAGACCCCTCGCTGAAAACTACCAACACGTTACTCCTTCAGAAAACCAGCAGCGCGATACTCTAACTTTAAGTAAAAACAGTCAGTCTTCCTAGCTTGAGACCCCTCGCTGAACACTACCAACGTTCCTTCGGCCAACCAGCAGCGCGATATTCCAACGTCAAGTAAACCCAGTCAGACATCCTAGCTTGAGACCCCTCGCTGAACACTACCAACGTTCCTTCGGCCAACCAGCAGCGCGATATTCCAACGTCAAGTAAACCCAGTCAGACATCCTAGCTTGAGACCCCTCGCTGAACAATACCAACGTTCCTTCGGCCAACCAGCAGCGCGATATTCCAACGTCAAGTAAACCCAGTCAGTCATCCTAGCTTGAGACCCCTCGCTTAACACTATCAATGCTCCTTCAGCCAACCAGCAGCGCGATACTACAAACGTCAAGTAAACCCAGTCAGTCATCAGCTCCATCAGGCTAGCATGGCTAATTTAGCAAAATCAAAAAAAAAACGGGTGGGGCTGTGTCGGGGCACACGGCCGTTGGTTTTAACGTGAATACGTCTCGTAACGGGTATTATGTAGTTTCTATATAAAATATTATTATTTATGTATGTCATAATCATAGATAATATAATATAATCGATAGATTTTGACGAGAGCTGACGATTGAAACTTGAATGAACGTCGTAGCTTCACCGAGTCGAAAGTTATACTAAATGGAAATCTCGATACGCAGCAAAATGACCTTCAAAATGGCGGGGCTGCCCCCTCCCCCGCGCGCGATGTGTTACAGTCCTTACTTAGCGTAAACTGTATCCCCCGATTTTGTTATCATTCGTTTTTTTGGATTGCATCCCTATGGAGGTAATTTTAAAGACGTATTCACGTCAAAAAACAATTACCTCAGTTTGTTGCTAATTAGTTGCCAAAATGACAATTTTTTTGCTCAAGCTCAAGATCGCGAGTAATCGCAAATTATGCTAGCTTTATATAAAGGTAGCAGAGTACCTCATTAAATTGCATATTTTTTAACGTTTAAATTTAGGATGACTGGTTTATAGCCTTCAGCAACATAGCAGTCGCATGGCACCGAAGTTTAATCAGGACTATTGCAACCCGACACGTCGAGTTTCCGGGCCTGGTATTTCATCCCCGGGCAGCAGCAATTTTTCGGCAGCCACATGTTAACTCTGCGTACATCGCCTGACGCCAGCCTCCACCCCGACTTACCGCGAACATCGACCCGACTCACCGAGGACGAAAGCATCCGCAACTTTAGACTGCCAGCTCAAAGTGAAGAGATAGGCCGGATATGAAAACACTTAACACAAGCGACGAGAGCACAAAATGTGTATAACATCTAGATCTAGATCGATTTCTTCGCTACTATACAGTGTGTATCGGATATATTTCATCGACGAAAAAACCCCCCCATTAGGGGGTCGCATCCTTCTCCCATCTAAGTTCGGCAGTCATTTTTATTTTCAATTTATTTTTTGTTGCTGTTTATTTGAAATATAAAAATAAGTCGGGTTTTCCTTCCTGACGCTATAACTCCAGAACGCACGAACCGATTTTGCTAATTCTTTTTTTGTCGAGTTCGTTATTGTCAGGAGAAGGTTCTTATGTAGGGTAGGGTAGGGTAGGGTAGTGTAGTGTAGTTTAGTGTAGGGTAGGGTAGTGTAGGGTAGTGTTGGGTAGGGTAGGGTAGGGTAGTGTAGGGTAGGGTAGGGTAGGGTAGTATAGGGTAGGGTAGTGTAGTGTAGGGTAGTTTAGAGTAGTGTAGGGTAGGCTAGTGTAGGGTAGAGTAGTGTAGGGTAGGGTAGGGTAGTGTAGGGTAGGGTACTGTAGTGTAGAGTAGTGTAGAGTAGTGTAGGGTAGGGTAGTGTAGTGTAGAGTAGGGTAGTGTAGGGTAGGGTAGGGTAGTGTAGTGTAGTGTAGGGTAGGGTAGGGTAGGGCAGTGTACTGTAATGTAAGGCGGTACGTAGTTCGCCGGGACAGCAAGTATGAAATATGTTTTCTCTTGATAGCAGCAGTACAGACTTCAAAACAGTCCCATTTGAAAGATAACTTAATTTCTCTGGTGATCCACACATAAAATTAACCGAAACATTGGAGGAAAAAAACACAAAAAAGTTTAAAGAAAAATAAATGGAAAAAATATATTTTTCTTTTCTTTTTATAACCCTAACCAAAAGCAAGGTCATTTGACGTGTTGGTTTTTTCTTCTTAATCGATTGATTTTGAGGTAAGCTATTAAACGACACCAAATCATGTACCATTAGATTCTTACTTAGTGTGCCAATTTATGGTTAATACGCGAGCCTCGCAGTTTGTTACTTGAAAACGGTGAGACGGGCCACACAGCAGCTTTAGTGAGAACTACAGAGTGTCTGCAGAATGGATGCAATCACTTTTAATTATAGTTTTAAGTCATTTTTGAGTTCCACGGCCGGACCCCAGTCGTACCACCTCGTCTGGCAAATATATCTCCCTTTTGCTCTCGTCAAGTAGGAATACACATTTCCTTAAATTTACATAAATACAAGAAATGCTCACTTAAAGTGTTGGATAGTTATTAACTATTTAGACTTACCATCCAGAATAGGAGAAAATTCCAGAGTAAAAAGCGACAGACCAATCACTGACTGACGGCTTTGTCCCTTCCCAACCATCTTCAAAGTTTTCCACTTGACCTAAAAGCAAGAATATGTTTTAGGCACTTCAATTCAACTTAATTATTTATTACTTAAATCGATATTTATCTGTGTAAACTTACCTTTTCCTAACCAAATAATTCCACCAATAATAATTACAACAAGAGCCGATATTTTAGTGAACATGAAAACATTTTGTAATCGAGTAGTAAATTTAACATCATAAGCGTTGATGAACGTGAGAAAACCTGTAACAATAATTATATTTAAAATAAATTAAATTACCCACGGAGAACATAATACATACCTTCTTGCAGGAGCATTTCACATTATTAACATTATTAAATTTGTGTGGGAAGTACCTTTCATACAGTTTTCATAGACATACCACTAATGGCATATTACAGACGTTAGTAAGAAAAATAAACTTAACACCATTTTGAAGTAAAAATATTTTAAAACTTTTTACTTTGCAACTAAGAAGTAAAGAAGATATTGTGATGGCAACAAAAATCCAAAAAACAAGTCTTAAAAACTACAAAATAAAAAATGTAAGTACTAGTATGTGTGTTTGCGTCTATTGGAAGCTCTATTAATCTACTGAACAGTTTGGGTGAAATTTAGGTTAGGGCAATAATATTTTAATATCTCCAGCCATTCTCTTCGAATTTTTCCTAGCATGATTTTTTAGGGTTGCTACCATAGTCAAACTGAAACTTTGTAAATAACTGGAACTTATAAAGGCCCACTACAGTGAGTAGTCCATTATTCCAGGATAAATCTAATTCAGGTGCCTCACACTCAAGCCCTAATTATTTGTATTTTTTTTATCAAGTCTGACATATCTTTATTAATTGCCACTGAGCAATTATTGATGATTTATTTTATGTATACTACGCCAGTGAAGGCTTCGCGAGAAAGTCTGCACAGCGAGCGTGGCTGTACAATATATTTTGTATGACAGGTACTTACCAATTGTAAGTTTTCCCAGATATACAACATACGGCATATTTTATGACTTCATAAGTGTTGTCAGTAATAAAAATTTAGAAAATGGTCTAAGCGCCATTTTTAGAAAAAAACATATTTTACTTTTCTTGTATAGGAGGTACCCTTAATATTTTGAAAATAAAATATTCAAAAAAGGTACCCCTGGAAGTTACTTTTAAATATCTATTTACATGTAGTTTCTCTGCAAACAGTCGGTTTTTTGAATGATCACATAAACTTATATTTGCTACTTCATCCCTATATTTTTACAAACTAACTAATTTTCATCATAGTTTTATTATTAGTTACTTACAAATTGTCACTGCTGCTATCAATTTTTGGCTTAGCAGATCAATATCACAGTTAGGGAATATGGGTTCTAAAAGATTATTGGCAAATGTTAAAGCCATTATGGCATTTGTGCTGGGTCTGAAAAAAAAAATATCATAAAAGAAAGCTAAACTATTAATGAGTCCTTGAAATTGAACATATTTTTTTACTTACACAAACACCAAATTGGCATCCCATAAATAGAGAAATGCGGGGAGAGGTCCATAAGCCTCATTTATATAGTGATAATCACCTCCACTCTGCGCCAACGTTGTACCTAATAAAAATAGAAAAATTGTACCTAATACATATTATCATTAGATATTATTATAAAATCTCCACTTATTATTTATGCATATTTCTTTTAACAAGTCTTACTTATCTTGTCAAAAGAAATATGTATAAACAAATACATCTAATGTATTCCAAATTACAAAATATTAGTTTTAAATAGGTATTATGCACACTTTTAAATAGTAAAAAAACCTTAATGTCTATTACAAATAATGTCATGATTTAGATTACAGTCTCAGGTTATGGTATTTGCATAAATACGTTTTATCTTAACGAGTGATAATGTTACTTGGTGTTCTCTCAAAGAGTTTGGGACTAGGTGATGTTTGTTACTCAATTTCGTTATCTCGCCATAAGAAAAAGAGTTGTTAGTTTATGATGAGAGTCAAAAGATAGAGACATAAGCTGACAGAACCTTCATGAGGCAGTCACTGCACTGAATGTAAGTAATTGGATTGCTACTCCAAAGCCATCAATCTGCAACACTTTTGAGGTGACAAATCGTGGACATTAACTTGGAAAAAAGCTTTAATATGAAACCCACTTGGATGAGTTTGGGTAAAGGAACGAAGAGACTTCTAACTAAATACCAATTTTATAATCTATAGGAAAATAATAACTTGTATTTTCAATTCAGTCATACATTTTGATCAAATATTCAACTACAAAATATGATTACTTTCAATTATTTTACTTATTCTAATTATCTTTTCACTGTAATATGACATTGTCCATATTTTATCAGTATTCATATCTACGAGGGGCGTTCAATGTATTTTCGGTATGGGTATGTTAGAAAAAAGATAAAACCTTGAAAAAAAAATATTTTTCAATATAGTCTCCCATGATATCAATACATTTGTTTGGTCGCGAAATAACTTTTTCTATTCCCTTAAAAAAATAATTTACTTTTGGCTCGAAAAATGCTCATTTACAGGGGTCTTGAGCTCATATCGTCAGCAAATCGCATTCCCCGGAGGTCTTTTTTTAAATTTGGATATAACAAGTAGTCACTGGGGGCCAGGTCTGGGCTGTAGAATGGGTGGTTAATTTCCTCAAAACCGCACTCTCGTACAGCAGCCTTGGAGCCGCGCAGTGTGAACAGGTGCGTTGTCACGAAGAAGCAGCACTTTCTTTGCCAGCTTTCCTCTTCTTTTCTCTTTTATCGCTTCTCTCAAACGGCGTAAAGTGGTTGAGTATTTTTCTGCATTAATAGTTTCACCTTTTTTTGTGTACTCGATTAATAGTATTCCTTTAGAATCCCAGAAAACTGTGGCCATGATTTTGCCAGCCGATGGAGTGACTTTGAATTTCTTCGGAGGTTCTGATCCCTTTTTATGCCACCGCATAGACTCCTGTTTACTCTCAGAGTTATATTGATAAACCCATGTTTCATCACCTGTAACTATCCTTTTGAAAACACTTACTGGATCGTCGCCACACAGCTCTAAAAACTCCTTACAAGTGTCAACCTGCGCCTGCTTTTAAAGCGCAGTGAGCATTCGTGGCACCCATCTTGCACTGACTTTTGTAAGGTTTAGATAATCATGTAGTATAGTGTATATTACGAACGGATAGCTTAGTTATTTCTGCCAACATCTAGATTTTTACACGTGCATCTTCAAATACAAGTTTTTCGATTATTTTCACATTTTATTCGGTAGCCACCGTGATTGGCCCACCTGGGCGGGGATCATCTTCGATACTTTCCCTGCCTTTTTTGGATTCACTTGACCACTACTGTATGGTCGATAACGAAGGAACAGAGTCTTGATATACGGCTACCATTTCTTCATGGATACTTTTTTGAGATTTTCCTTGTTTAGTGAGGAATTTAATCACCGCACGATGTTCTATTTTTCTCAACATTGTCGCGTCAGTCATTATCGTCGTCTTTGACTGGAGGTCGCAAACAAACGAATGAAGATATCAACAATAAAATTTTATATGAATACCCTCAGCTAATGTTGTTAGGTAATGATATATTTTAATTACCCTAATAATATCACATCACTCCGATACCGATAATACATTGAACGCCCAGCGTAGTTATTCCTCTAAAGTAACATCTAAAAGCAAAACATTCGAAGTTATTTAATATTAAAAAAAGGTATTTATTACTTTGTCATTTCGCTTTTTTGGGTTCCAAAGTCAACAAGAAACCCTTATAGTTTCGCCATGTCTGTCTGTCCGTCTGTCTGCGGCTTACTGACTGACTGTTACTGCTAGAAAGCTGTAATTGGGTATGGTTATACATATTAATCACGCCGACAAAGCTGTACAATAAAATCTTGAATTTTTTTTTATGGTACCTCTACTACTTGTATAGAGGGGGTGTTTTTTTTGCTAATGTACCCTATTGTGTGGGGTACATATTCATACTGATTACAACTGATTACTTAAAGAAGCCTGATGGAACTTACACGAAAACAGACTCTGAAACTTGCAAATTGCTTTTGCAGACCCACTTCCCCAGATGTCTCATTATGAACGATCCAACCTGGGAGGATGCAAACTGAACCACGGCCGTCCACGGCTCATAAAATTGTCAATGCAGACAAAGTCAAACGGGCAATCAACAGCTTCCTCCCCTTCAAGGCACCAGGCAAAGACGTTATCTTCTCTGGGCTGCTAAAATAGTATTATGCACCATTGATAAAACATCTTGTTGCCATCTATAGAGAGTGCATCACATACTGCTACATTCCTCCACAATAGAGGAAGTCAAAAAAGTATTAACACCCAAGCCCGGCAAGTGGGATTACACACAGCCGAAATCATTCAGGCCAATTAGCCTCACATCCTTTCTACTTAAGGTTTTAAAAAGGTTATGTGACAGGGAAATAAGGAGCACCGCTCTGATTCGTAATCCCCGCCACTCAAACCAACACTCCTACTGTATGGGTAAATCAATAGAATTGGCGTTACATGCGGTGAGTTCTCATATTCAAGCCACCATTTCATCAAAACAATAAACACTAGGTGTCTTTATTGATTTAGAAGGTGCCTTTGATAAAACTAACTTTACCAGCATCAGCCAAGCATTGCTCAGACATGGTCTAATATATGATGGTCACCTTGAACTGGAACAAATAGCCTCAGTTAACAGGGTCACCCTGCTGCCGTCCTAACGAAGAATGTAGTAAGGACATTTTTCATAACTTCAAGAAAATGGTGCCTAAAGTTTATTTTTGTTTTTTAAGTTTTTTTACTACTTATGTGTTACCCTTTTCATATTAGTTTTTTATGAATAATAAAACTAATAAAAATTTCAAGTTTTATTTAAGCTAGCCCTTCTTGTTGTAAGTTTATTGAAATGGTTATATTTTAAGAATAACACTTTATGTTAGAATGGCAGCCTGCAATGGATAAAGGGGCACAGCAAATCATTGGGAAATGATGCAGCAGACGAACTGGCTAAAAGGGGTTCGGAAACTACAGTAGCTGGCCCAGTGCCACTCTTGCCAATCCCTTTTAGCCAACTCCGCTCATGGACAAGGCTGCATACCATCCATCAACGCAATGCCCGCTGGGCTGATTTTACTAGCAGCAGTAAAAGATGTTTTTGATGCAAATCTAACCACAATTTGGTAATAGTTATAGGTACTATCACAGAGCACCTACCCTTGAATAAGCAACTATTCATTGTGAATGTCACAGACAGCCCGCTCTGCAAGGGTTGTCTTGAGGCAGGAGAAACAGTCAGACATGTGATCCTGGAATGCGCTGGTCTAACCGAATACTGGGCAAAATCCTCTATGACATGGGGTCACTCCTACAAGCCCTTGAATGTCCCTGGAGACTTATGTCCTTGTAGAAGGAGCTGGGTGTGGACTAGCCCACCACACCTGCACACATAAAAGACTGAAAAAGAGTCTAAATGCGGATATGAGGGCCTACTACCTACACCAATATACTAACGGAACTAAAAACCATCTAAGGTCAAACTAAAAGCTAACTAAATGTGAAGAATATTGTAAGGAAGTTAGTGAAGTTTCTTTTTAGTAGATAGTAAAAATGACGTATATAAACGACTGAACAGACCTTAGTGAAGATTTTGCACGCAGCTAGAGTATTTATCTTAGAAATATGTTTGTTTCTGTAGGTAACATTTTCCATGCAGTCTGTCTCACTAGCAGGCAATATTATAAAATCTCACCTAGTTCCGCGTAGCACATAGCTCCAAGAGTCGCTAACAGGCCACACACGGCCCACACACTCAAGGCTCCCCATACAGACCCTGTGTTCATTAAAACTTCTTTGGGCGATATAAAAATACCGCTACCGAATATAATACCTAAGATGATAGCGACTCCTTCTAATAGCCCTAGCTGTTTTCGCATTTTAACTCTTTCTTCAGTCATATTTCAAATTTGTTTTGTTTTTTCTGCCGAGAATCAAGCTGAGAACTGTCTGGGCGTGCAGCACATAACCTAAAACCAAAATTCAAGAACAGGCACAGCACAGCAGGTGTAAGTACTCAAATTTACAAAGAGCCTTTTCTATTAGGCCGTTTGCAACTAATATTAAACTTTGTATTAGGCTAATTGACCTATGATGACTTAAATAACTCCGATCCAATTGTTTATAAATATAATAGGGCAATTAGGGCAGGGCAAAATGCATTTTTTAAAGAATGTATTAACGTCTCTGGGTACAGAAGCCCTTTCGAGAAAGTATTCATGTAATGAATCTGCATTTGTTTTTTGATTTGGAATGCTAATGCCGGTGCATTATAAATCTTCTCTGAAGTTCTTGACAGCATTTGCAGCAGCCTCATTCTGAGGTGGAACACCCGGCTGCAGTCTATAGAACTGCACCCAGTGCAAATTGCATTTTCACGTCCTCCTCCATTTTATTTTCTTGTCCTTCACATTGCTCACGTTCGCCAGATGATTTTCTCCAAAACGCACCACTTTTTGAAGCAAATTCTAGCAGAACACAATGCAAAATCAATAAAATAAAACTACGAATGCGTTCACCATAAATCCCGCCAAAAATAGGCAAAGAGACAGCATGTATATTTTTTTCTTGGTGGTAACGAGTCCTTCAACCGAATTCATAAATATTTTTCTCTTTGTCCACAGTTTTTATTATTTTTCACAGTCATTGTCAACTTTGTCACTTACAAAGTAACCTAAACTACACACTGCCGCAAAATCATAGCACTTTTGCTGAAACTTTCGCGGACTTCTTGATCTTCTACAATAAACACTTGTATGGTACTTTGCTGAATAATACATTGTAAATATTAAACATCAAAAACCACGCAATGTATATTTAATTTAATGTATTTATTTTTGGGTAAAAAAGGACCAACTAGATGCTTTAAATTCCCGCCAAAACGTCCACCGACACGATATTATTCAACACGAGAATAGCCGGCCCGTGAATATACAACACGATAATTCAAGTCCTGGTACATGAATTATCAGGCTGTACATTCCCGTGTCGTGTGTTATCGGCTGTGAATAATCTGCTCGTGTCGATACTTCGCGGCCAGTCATCTGACTTTTCAATTCAAAAACCAAAAATTATCATCATCACCTCATAATTTAATACATTTAATAAATTTCTACTTAATCCCTACTAATGTTATAAATGCGAAAGTAACACTGTCTGTCTGTTACGCTTTCCCGCAAAACTATTGAACGGATTTGGCTGAAACTTGGTAGGTAGACAGATTAGGACCCGGATTAAGACATAGGCTACTTTTTACCACGCTCGCGAGCCGCTTGCGGCTCGCGCACTGCGCACCCTCGAAAAGTCATAGAAACGTGGTCCACGCGGGTGAAGCCGCGGGAAACAGCTAGTACTTTATAAAAGACCTATCACGGGTAAGATCAATTTATGTTTATTTGTGATTTGTATTTTAAATTTAAGTGTATGATGTTTTGACTATTTTTATATTTCTTTCTAGGTATTTTTTCCATAATTAAATTATAATAAGTATATGTACACGCTGTAGTTTTAACCCACGCCCTTATATCACCCTACAACTACTTCCATAACCATTGAAAAACTGAGTTTTTAAAACCCATTTTCATCGGCAAAACAATCACGTTTTTTGTATGAGAGCCTGCTTCAATATTTATTTTATTTTAACTATTTATTTTTAAAGCGAATGTACAACTCAATATTCTGCGACTATTTCAAGCATCTACCTGTTGCCGTTATTAATATCGAGCATAAAACGGCAAAAACATCACGTTTATTGTATGGGAGCCACCCTAAATTATTATATTTTATCAGTACCTATGCGTATTTTTTAGTGTCTGAAAATGACGTTGAAATTGGTCAATTTTCCTAATTTTCGAAGGCTCCTTCTGTTTAATGGAAAAATTGCTCTTATTTTATTATCCAGGAAAGAAACGGGGGACTAGAGTGAGTTTCATCAAATAGTTCATATGACGTCATGTGGGCTAAGCAAGTGCATTTCATCAAATAGTTCATATGATGTCATGTTGGCTAACTTGTCTGTTTTTCATACATTTTCAATGCTTAACAGACAAGTTAGTGTGAGTCTAACTTGCGAAATAATGGTTCCTTACCACTACTATGCATCAAAATTATAGACCACTTCCAGGTGACTTAGAAATTTGTTTGACTTTTAGGTAGGTTATTGGGCGTACACAAAGGAAAAAGAAGAAACCAGCCAAGTGTAAACACCACTCGCAAAATAAGGGTTCCGTACCACTAGTACTTTTTTTTTTTTTTTTTATTTAGAATTTGAGTACGTTTGGCTGCACCTCACCTGATGGTAAGTGCCGATGCAGCCGAGGATGTGACACGCAAACTCAAATAGTGCCTATTCACTCTCGTCTTGAAGGTTCCTAAATTGTACGAATCGGGGAATACAGACGCCGGAAGGGAATTCCACTCCTTGGCCGTTCGCATGATAAACGAAGACGCAAAACGCTTCGTGCGTAAAGGTGGAACATTGACGACAAAGGGATGGAACCGCCCTCCGCGCCTGGTCGTCCGATGATGAAATGGAGAGGGGGGAATGAGGTTGTGAAGCTCCAGGGCACACTCTCCGAAATGAATCCTGTAGAACACCGATAGACAGGCGACTTTGCGGCGATGCTCGAGGCTTTGGAGCCTGTTTGATACAAGTTCCTCGTTGCCGATGAGTCTCCTAGCGCGTCGGTCGATAGAATCCAAGGCATCTAGCTGGTAACGAGCCGATCCGTCCCATAAGTGAGAGCAGTACTCCATACATGACCGAACTTGAGCTTGGTATAATATTAGAAGCTGCTCTGGTGTGAAGTAAAGTCTCACCTTCGAGAGTATACCAAGCTTTTTGGCTGCCGTTTTTGCCTTGGATTCAATGTAGCTCCCGAAATTGAGATCGGATGTTAAATCTACGCCAAGGAGCTCAAGATGGTCGGAGATCTGGATAGATTCATCTCGGAAAGTAGGAGTCAGGGTAAAATGACTCCTTTTAGCCAGTGGCGGATTTATAAATTTTCCGCCAGTAGGCTATTCAATTTTTGCCGCCCCTACCGACCTCTGAAAATCGATACCCTATTTCGCAATCATATTAATTGCATTTATTCTATCAATGGAACTGCAACTTGTGCTCAAATGCCGTTAATACATCAACTTTTCCTGTGATTAGCATGATTATGAACTAGGGGATGTTTGTGTAAACTTCAAGAACATTTTTATAACCCACTATTTAGTGAAGATTACATGAGAAATAGTTTTTGAATATACTTTTGAGTTAAAGGGGGAAAGCACGACTTCGTAGGTAGGTACGGTAGTGGGCGTGGGGTAGTACTCTTTATTATACTGTGGCGTGGGTTTTAAAAAAGATGCGTGCTAACAGATAAAAGGAGTTTAATTGTGAAATAAAGACCTAGAAAGAAATATATAAGAATTACAAAAGGATTAGAACACGTTAAATTTATATCACAAATAGCGAAAATATAATTTGATCTTACCCGACAAGGGTCTTTTAAGAAAGCAGCAGGTTAATAATTATTATTTTATAAACAAATAACCTTGGATAATAGAAGTTGGATGATAGAATTTTGATTTTCGAATGATAAGTCACATAGATGACAGCGCATTGCGTAAAAGAACAAATATATGGAATGAAAAAAAGGTCGAATGAAAGAAGAACGATTAACAGCATAACGCGTTAAGAAAAAAGTTCAATCATGTACTAATAATAAGGTGGGGTAAGGTCATAAAAATACTTACACCAATATAAACATAGCTTACACAAAGTAATTTACATTTAGTAAAAGTTTTTAAATATTTTTTGTTGCACTTATAGTTTAAAAAAAAGTACAAACAATATCTTTATTGATTTTTTTGTTAACAATCCAGTAAACGACGACAACTAAATAAATTATTAAATTATGAAAGTTTCACATTAGTTATTTGCGAGATTTTAAATCTATAAAATCATCATTGATATCGTCATATGTAATCTTGTTTTTAAGTTCTGGTTCTATGCACAAAAGAGCTAAGGCATTTAGTTTTTCTTGATATAAACTATATTGCACATAGTTTTTTTACCCGCTTTCAGCAAGAAAAGCTTCTCTCACCCTTAACTCACTCTCAAGGTAGCATTGAAATCGTACGCATTCCTGAACTAAGTCAGTTTAAGTCAGGATCATTTTTTTCCGTCAGGGTCGATGGTAACAATTCCACTTAAAGTGATATCTTTAAATAATAAAAAATGAGATTTTATTGATAACATTTTATTCGGGTTATCAGAAGGGTTTTGGCTGGATCTCAAAAATAAACTCGTCTTTGAGAAACTCTGGAGTGTAAATTTAATATTCACACACGTCGAACGAATTTAAACTGAGCCAAATGACTAATAAAACAAAAAGGTTGTCTGGAAGAGATTGCTTTTAGCAATAAGACTACTGTACACTATATTATAGTATCTCTACGTATTAACATGACGAAATTGTTTTGGTGTTCTATAAGTGTAAATAAATTTATAAATAAATAAAACAATATACAATAAACATTACAAATAAAATAAGTATAACTTCAAAAATTAGTAAAAATAATTGAATTTTAATTGTATTATACAGGGTCTTCGGCAGATGGTTGAAAATACGAAAATGGGGGATAGGTGAGGTCGCCTCCCACCTATTTTGAGAATTAAAAAAAATCTAGGACTTGTAATTTTTTTTACAGGATTTTTTTTCCTTTTTTTAGAAATTTTGCCATTTTTATACCTTTGAACACATGTAACTTTTTGTTTTTTAAAGCTAGCTCCAAAATCTTTTTTTTAATAGACTTTTATAAGATTGTCGGCTGTAAAAAAAATTATGTTTGTTTCAAGTTATTGCTAAAAACAAAAATGTGGGCCCCCGAACTTAAAAAAAAAGTTGAACAAAAATTTAAAAGTCAACTTTGCGATGCATTTAAAAAAAAAATTATGGGGCTGGAAGGCTTCTGTTTTTTTTAAAACATTTCTAAAGCTTAGGCTTTTGAATGGTATGTAATTTGTTTCGGTATCTTTTTTGTAACCGGAGTTGTTAATTTTTTTTACTCAATTGGACCATGTTGACGAAATTCCACTAGTTACATGTTTTGTGAAATGTATCAAATGCAAAGTTGAAAATAATGTAAATACTTACTGTTGGGACGGTTACAAAGAGCAGGTACGTTTTTTTACATTCTTGCACACACATAATGGCTATCTTTTGTCATTTATTGGCATATTGGAGTTAGCACTTCCATATGCCAATAAAATGTCCGCATATTCCGCATTGGTAAATTGAGCCATTTTAAACCACAACAAAGTCTTAATAAAACGTCTGATAATAACAAAAAGTGACAAACAACAAAAAAAACTTAAGTTAATAACGTTAACGTTTTTTTTTTGTTTTCGTTAATTTCACTTTGCTGTGTTTGTGATTTTGTTAAGTTTTTTTGTTGTTTGTCACTTTTTGTTATTATCAGACGTTTTGTTAAGACTTTCTTGTGGTTTAAAATGGCTCAATTTACCAATGCGGAATATGCGGACATTTTATTGGCATATGGAAGTGCTAACTCCAATATGCCAATAAATGACAAAAGATAGCCATTATGTGTGTGCAAGAATGTAAAAAAACGTACCTGCTCTTTGTAACCGTCCCAACAGTAAGTATTTACATTATTTTCAACTTTGCATTTGATACATTTCACAAAACATGTAACTAGTGGAATTTCGTCAACATGGTCCAATTGAGTAAAAAAAATTAACAACTCCGGTTACAAAAAAGATACCGAAACAAATTACATACCATTCAAAAGCCTAAGCTTTAGAGATGTTTTAAAAAAAACAGAAGCCTTCCAGCCCCATTATTTTTTTTTTAAATGCATCGCAAAGTTGACTTTTAAATTTTTGTTCAAATTTTTTTTTAAGTTCGGGGGCCCACATTTTTGTTTTTAGCAATAACTTGCAACAAACATAATTTTTTTTTAAGACGACAATCTTATAAAAGTCTATAAAAAAAAGATTTTGGAGCTAGCTTTAAAAAACAAAAAGTTACATGTGTTCAAAGGTATAAAAATGGCAAAATTTCTAAAAAAAGGAAAAAAAATCCTGTAAAAAAAATTACAAGTCCTAGATTTTTTTTAATTCTCAAAATAGATGGGAGGCGACCCCAACTATCCCCCATTTTCGTATTTTCAACCATCTGCCGAAGACCCTGTATTATTAAAACGCTTTTAGAATATTTTAAAAATTCATGATCTCAAAAGTTTAGTTTACAGAGCGTTAAAGTTTTTTTTTTAATAACCGTCTTCAAAAAAGGAGGAGATTTCTCAATTCGACCGTATACATGTATTTCTTTTATGTGTCTTCGCGGATAACTTCTTCGATTTTGTATTCAGACGTTCAAGTGTTCAGTATCAGTTTCTATATATTGTGTATAATAATGTTTATTTTTTTATTTCTGTAAGACAAATAAAAAAAAATCGGCCAAATTTGCCGCCCCCTAAAATTTTTCGCCATAGGCTTCAGCCTACTTAGCCTACTGGTAAATCCGCCACTGCTTTTAGCAGTAAATAGACACGCCTGCGTTTTAGAGGCATTAAACCTAACAAGATTGGCATCGCCCCAGTCAGAGACTGCCTTGAGTGTTAGGTACTAATCATGGACTTTATTCGTATGAATTAGAGTCACACTACGAGTATCTATCTTGATGTGCTGGTCTCTGTTTAACGGTTTTCAATTCTTTAAAAGAAAATTTGTTATATTCTGTAATACCATAATTCTATTGTGGTACTACTAAATGGTCTAACTTAACAGTCTTTATAAAAAAAAATACTTACTCTGATTTTCCCTGAATATGAACTACTGCGTATAATATATTAGATCATATAAAGTTATAATAAGGTAGAGAGTTTAATCAAAACAGTTACAGTCATTTTTATGAAAAAAAAATGTGTTTTTTTACTATGGTGGCAACCCTAATCAAGATAGGAGAAATTTGAAAAACTAGATCATAAAATTAAAATTATTTAGCTTTAACCCAAATTTAATCCAAATCCATCCAGTAGTTTGGGCACGCGAGCAACGGACGGACGCACAGAAACACACACAAAAACATGCATACTTTTTTTAATTTTTAGTTTTTTAGACTTTTTAGTGTAAGAAAAGTGATCCCATCAGAATCTCATCTTCGTTTTTTGACAAATAAGAACTTATATAGAATACTAAACATATGCCTGTATTTTTGACAAGAAGATTAAAATTTTGTTACTGCATTTATTCGCGACGACCAATACGTAATGTAATAGATACGTAGATAATAATTAGAAATAAGTAGGGACACCAGAGACTCACAAGTAACTGTAATTTGAGATTCCACAGTTTGTCCATCCTTGCCCAACAAAGAATTCCTCGTTTTGTATAGAAGTCTTTATTGCCGAAACCTAACGGTTAATTAGAAAGCTAAGCGTGAGCCAGCCCTTGCCATTCCCCTATAACGGGATTTCACCAAGCGGCCGCATCCGCGGCTTGGGACGCCACGGCGCTATATTTTGGCGCGAAATCCCTTAGCTCTCTAAATTAACTGCTAGGTACAACAGATTTAATAAGTTAGTAATTTTGCCAGTAATTAGTTAGCCAATTAATATTGTATATTGAAAATATAATCTTTAGCATAAATAGACAAATAAAGAAACGTTCAGTGCAGGCGGGGCGGGGGGACGCATACCACGCGCGCGAGGCCGTCCTTTAAATAAAGCCCCGGGCGCGCCGACCGACATTGCAAGCCACGCATTCTAACCGCTCTGACTAGCAGCCTGAACAACTGAAGTATCGAACTCTCTACCAAAGTTTGTTCATTTCTTCTTTGCCCCGCCGTGTATCTCTCCAATCCCAGCAAATATTGGTGTGTGTGCGGCCCCACCTGCCCACAATACAGTCCACTACTGCCAACTCCAAAGGGCCGTCCCGCACAGCATTATAGGTATTTTTACAATACAAGTTTGGCATTGTGATTTTACTAAGTATCACATAATATTTAAATAAAATAAAATATATTGGTTGAACAGAATGGAACAAAAGCAAATTAGGAACCTACTGAGTGAGACCTAATTTATTTAAATATGGAATTTTAGACACGAAAACTAAAAACGCCAATTTAGAAAAAAAAGTACTTCATTTATTAGATTTTAAGATATAAAACTTATTAGCACTTACAACGAAGATCGCGGGAGGCCGATGGATGCGGGCAGCGCAGGACCGGTCGTCGTGGAAATTCCATACGTCAATGGAATGCCGTCTCCGATGGAGCAAGAATCGTACGGTAAATATTCCTCCACACTATTCGAATACCTACACCAAGTCCGTAACTGTCCAAGCTGCGCGCCTTTGGAAGTCACTACTAGTCAATATCAGAATGTAGGATGACATAGAAGCGGCGAGTGACAAAGAATAGAGAGTCTTACTATAATTTCTGTTATTCACGAAAAAAATACTTATCAAATGAAACAACCCACTTCTACAAATTTTTTTTTAATGCTCTTGGAAATCAATCACTTGAAAATTTTGGGTGTGATTTCTGGATCTGGATCCGGATAATACTGAAGCAAATCTGCAACTGGCGCTTCTTGGTCTTCATAGAAGTCACACGCAAGTAAATATTCACGCTTAGAATAATCGTCACCTTTGCAGAACATCTCACCTAGAATAGAAAAAAATTGAAGGTAGTAGCGTCAAAGTACAAAATATATAAGTAAAAACGTAGCAGAGTATCGTCTACGTAAGTAAACTAATATCTATGTAGGTACATATTTTAGGTAAGTCACCCCGATCACACATCTGTCACTGTCTTAAAGTAAAAAAAGCATACTTAATAACTTTTTGTAAATCTTCAGTTATTATTTTGTACCTATGTTTCCAAAAAGTATTTATATTTCTAATAGATATTTTAAAGCTTGATGTAAAACGTCTTTAATTTGGATTTTCGATACAAGGGAGTAAACCACGATAAAATTGTAGTAGTTTTTGAATTTTTACAATTCGTAAACTACATAAATTATGCGTGTAAAGAATTTAATCCAACACCATCGTAAGCTACACATAGCGTGGTTTTTATCAAGCTTTTATTAGCTTCACTTGTAACTAACTATGTAAGAAAATCTTGGAATCTTAATTTGACCCACTTGCCGGTCTTCGATTAGGATGAAATTTTGAACACGCTCTGAGTTCTGATGACAATACATGACTAGCTAAGAAACGTCATTAAAAATCCAATATGGCGGCCTCCACAAGATGGATGGCGGACTGGCTGTTTGAAATCCACCCCCATGATATGGGTATCAAATGAAAGGGTTTGCTGTCAGGAATACGAAAAAAATTGTCACGTGCCTTAAATCCAATATGGCGGACGTCCAAAATGGCGGACAGGCTATTTGAAATGCACCCCAATTATATGGGTATCAAATGAAAGGGTTTGCTGTCAGGAATACGAAAAATTAATAGTCATCATCATTCATCATCATTACAGCTCATATACGTCCCCACCGAGGGGCTCGAGCCTACCCTGAATCAGACCACGCGGGACCAGTGCGGGTTGGTCGACTTCACACACAACCTTCGAGTTTCTTCGCAGGCGTGTGCAGGTTTCCTCACGATGTTTTCCTTCACCGTTAAAGCAATCGGTAAGTATGTACGTAAGTTTTTTTGAAAAACTCATTGGTACATTGGCCATCCAGATGTGACTTAAATCCAACATGGCGGACATCCAAGATAACTACATAACGTGTTTACAAAAAGCGTGTTTTTAGTTTTTTAAACTAATTGATGATTTTTTTATCATATACCATTTTATATCACAAGGACAATATTTATGAATTGAAAACTTAATGAAAAATGAATTGAAAACGGCATTTTTGGTATGGGAAAAACCGTTGAACTCGCGACACTGTAACCGAAAAAGTACCGGGTCAAAACTTTGTCAACCTAGTCGATCGCCAGGAACACTCGAAGGTTCAAAACTTATAAAACTGTAAAAAGTTTTCATTTCTGTCGGCACTTCCGGAGTGGTTAGGTTATTTTATTGCCATACGTATAAAGTTATGTAAAAATTATTGGAATTCGACTTAGTAGTACGTGTCTGGGCTTTGAAAAATTTAGATTATTAGCGCAAATGGAGGTCATCTGAGATGGTTCATGCTCGAAATCAATGTTGAACTTAAAATGATAGAGCTAAAAAGATATACAAATACAGGGTGAAAGTAACAAAATTGGTGTGGGACCCGTTAACGGGGGATTCAGACTCCAGAGAGTGTTCAATGTTCATAAGTAGTACTAGACTATATTTTCTTCAATAAGTATGAGATCAAAACCTACTCTGTAGATATCATAGCTTTAGGTATCACAGTTTTGCAAAATTTAACATTGGTAACGATTTTTGCGGCCTACACTTTATATGGCCCGACACGAAGCGGAGCATTTTAAAAAATCGGTCCCTTTTACATTCATAGGAGGTAGGTACCCTACAAAACAAAAATACATTTTTTAAGTATTTAATATACATATATGTATATATATATATATATATATATATATATATTATTTTATTATATCATCATCATCATATCAGCCGAAAAGGCCTCCCCCAAAAAATTTCCACAACGACAGGTCCTGCGCTGCCCGCATCCATTGGCTTCCCGCGATTTTCACCAGGTCGTCGGTCCACTGGGAGGCCTGACTACGGTACGTTTTTCGGTGGAAGGACGGAAAGAACGATCTACTAAGGGTTCCTCTAGACTATGGAACCCTAAAAAAGTTCTAGCTGCCTACTTCGAATATTATTTTATTTATTTTCATTATTAGGGTTCCGGAATCCTTATAAGATCGTTTTGTCATAGATTCGTCAGACACAAAGAGTTGTCACATCACAACTTTAAAAATCTTTAAACATGGCACAAAAATAGTTTGAATGTAGATCTCTATTTTGAATACCCCTTTAAAAATATTTTAGGTTTGAAGGGTACCTCCTATATATATAAAGGTGGGTCAAGATTTTTATTTCTGTAGGTTAAAGTTGAATAGGTCTTTTAAAATGACATACATTTTAGAAACATATTTCTATCAGCAATACCATTTTCAAGATATAGTGCGCCAAAGTCGTTAACAAGTTTACATTTTGAAAAATAACAGTAGTCGCAATATGATGTGTAACATCCCTCGCATTAGGCGGCATGCTCATGTTTCCTTAGCCTCCGTGACTGATAAAAAATAAAAGGGCATGGCCATCTTTTCTTAGCCTTCGTGACTGGAAAAAACAGCATTTCCTGTTACACGTATACGAAATCACTCCCACACAAATAATTCCCACAGATTGCAGGAAATCGAAAAGAAAGGTTTTTCAGAAGCTATGAGGTCTAAAGAAACAATTCAGATCTCACATTGTAGCAAATTTAGTTTTTTCTGATACGAAAATCAATCTGAAATTAAGATCGGCAAAAAAAATAAATTTCGATTAATTTTAGAATCATTTCAAAGGTAAATAAAACGCACCTTCCATTCCCATGACGTTGACGGGGCTCCTTGATTCCAAAGCTCCGACACAATAGTGTTCTTCTGTAAGATCAGGATGCCAATACATAATAGCATCTCTACATGATGATCCGGCAATTGGCAATAGTATTCTATCCTGGACATAAGAGCATGGCTTTTATAGCTGCTTACTATAATACGATTTAATATTTAGATATACGAGTAGGTGAATATGAATTCCTTACCTTACATATTATTTTGTTGTTCACAATCGGTTCTTTAACTTCACCAGTACAGAAAAACTTGCGTTTTTTTCTCATTATTATTGTGCTGATTTCGAGAACAGTTTTTATACTATTGCCTGTAAAAATAATATGTTAGTAGATACTTAATTATAGTAATTATCCACTTCAGAAGGCAGAGAATGTAGAAGACGATGCGTCGAAAGGGACGTAGTTAAGTTATATTTACCTATATATCTATAATATAGTAGTGGACATATTTTATTTTATTCACAATAGGTAAGCCCTTGGCATCATCTCACCTGATAGCAAGTGACGATGATACCGAAGATGGAAGTTGGAATGTTGTTAACACTGATGTTTAGCGGCAAGACTTTGATAAGAAGTTGGTAGCTAGCCAGGCGGGCTATAATTATAAACACTTCCAACGCATGCTAATATTGTACAAGATACTCTGCCGTAACAGTTTTTTTTATTTCAAAATGAAACAACAAATAGCATAAAACATGTTCAATGACCTATAATTTATTAGAAAAAGAACAAAGATCCGACAAAACAACTGCCATTAACGTATTAAATTTCTTACAAGCAATTAAACTACTTTTAAGGTATCAAAAATAATCTTAGACAAGATAGTAGGTATAAACCTAGGAAGGTGGGAGTTACATCTCATGATAAAGTTTGGCCGCATGATGGAAATTGTTCATTAGACTGTCCTTAATTTGTCCTTAACTGCCATTATTTTTACACTTTTTTAACATTATTTTGTCATTGGTATCAATGTGTTTTAGTTTTTTTTATATCTTTTTATCGAGAGCGTCGGTGGCGTAACGGCTAGGGCCGCCATCTCCTGTGCGGGAGGCCGTGGTTCGAATGCTGCCACGTACCAATGTGATTTCGAATTTAGATTTCATATGTACGATTATCCGACGCTCTTACGGTGAAGGAAATCATCGTGAGGAAACCTGCACACGCCTGCGGAGAAACACCTCTGTCAGTCTGTCTGAACACGATAAACTCGAAATCTACTGATTAGATTTTTATACAGTTTTCACCAATGGATGGAGTGATTCACGAGCTAGGTTTAGGTCTGTCATTCCTAGCGAGACAATTGCAGCTCACGCACCGCGCACTCTCTCTATATTATACTTGGGCACAGTAGCAGTGGGACCACAGATTTATAAACTAATTTAAGGTAATAACTCTGTGAATGGAATTAATGGGACAGTGTTTAAGAGCTAGTAGAAAAATTCTTGATACAATAAACTTAGGATATATTACTACATCGGCTATTAGATTCTAAGTCTATGCTCGATGCCTTATAATATTTAAAAATTAATCTGACATAGCTGAAAAAAATTAACAGGGCTCCTGCTATAGAAACTCTATAATCAATTAGTATAAATAGTTTTTCAATTAATATGCATTGCTTATAAGTACCTTTTTCTCCGTTAATTGCTTCTAATTCACGCATCCCCCTTGCTTGAGTTTCTCTGCTATTTTGTTGCTTCATATAAGTAGAAAGTTTACACATAGCTGTGATGAATTCATCAATAGGACCTATAAAAATATGTTACATTTGTATATAAATGAAGAGATTAGAGAATTAAAAAATCAGACAAGTGCGAGTCAAACTCGCGTTGCGAGGGTTACGTATCCTTCCGTTTTTCGTATAAACCTCAGAAACCTAAACAAATTATTTAGAATTTTTAGCCTTATTTTAGTTTAAGTTTACCTATAAACTATAAGTATCAAACTCAAATATATATTATTATTGTATAAAATTTCAACCTTTTTCGTCCTGTATGTATATTCGGGAAATCAGGTGTAAAAGACGGAAAGACGGACGGACAGCTAGACACATGGGTGATCTTAATAAACTAGTGGTTCGCTCGGAACTGTGAACTCCCGATGTACCTACTAATGAAAAAAATGTAGGTACGCTCACTAACGCTTGCGCAACGTGCTTTTAACATTAACAAGCCCCTATATCTCGGCAACCCCTTGACCGATTTGCCTCAAGTTCGAACTTAAAAATTCTTATTGTTATTTATGCATACAGACATACAAACGCCAGATTGTTCCAGTAGACTCGCAGAACTTCGCTCGCTTGTTCAATGATGCTCATATGGTCGTATGAAATATCCATTTATATCGTATGTAAGTACGGAACTCATAAAATCACCTGTTGTAACAAAATAATATAGGTACCTACCTCTAGAAAACTCTGAGAATAATTGACTTACAGCCAAAATGGTTGAGTGTCACCCTTCATAAGTGCGAAATTTAGATAACTTATGTCATCATCATCATCAAATCAGCCGAAGGACGTCCACTGCTGGACATATAATGTAGGCCTCCCACAAGGATTTCCACGACGACCGGTTCTGCGCTATCTGCATCTAGTGGCTTCCCGCGAACTTCACCAGGTCATCGGTCCACCGAGAGGGAGGCCTACTTACGCTACGTTTTCCAGTGCGCCATCGCCACTCGAGAACTTTACTACCCAAACGTGCCATCTGTCAACTTTTGTATAAAAGGAAAATATAAACAAGATTGCCCATTTTTCTTTGGAGATCCGTTGCGGAGCCTATGAATTTGTGTGACATCCAAAATTAGACACAAAGGAGTAGTCATATCATACTTTCAATCGTAATACAAATCTGACGTTTGTTTTGTCAGGTTTCCTCTATAGTACCTAAGAAATTTCTGATTTTGAGGTTAATTTCAAGTATACAGAGCAGCAATCAGTAAAAAATCTAGTTAAGTGGAGTCTGTGGGTAGATATATATTATAAATTAGTCTGAACAGTTAAGAATCTTCGCACATTGTATAGATTCTGGTTCCATCCACCCTGCCTCAGTGTTAGAAAGATGTTGACTTCGGCGGACGAGTGGGGATGACGACGCACCGACGGCCTAACTACTCGTTACTTGATCACGTGAGACTGGCGGAAAAGTACATTTCCGCGAGTAAAACAATGTACTTTACGTTCGGACATTTGCGCCCGCGCATGATTATGGGTCTACTTTTTCTGTGTATGTTCGAAGTTTAGTGCAGATATAACTTATATACATGAATTATCGGGTCGGACATATATGGACTCTACCGATAGGTCATCTTTGCCCAACCAATCGACAGGGACAAAGCTATAAGTAAAGATGACCTACCATTCTATAAAAGTGGTGTTGTAAATACGTCCTCGTCTAACCTACAGCTTTGTCCCTCGCTTTTGTTGAGGTTTGCAAGTGAGTGTAAGGCGATACAACTGCACATGAATCGAATATATTTCTGGAGACTTTTTGTCAGGAATTGGTATAGGTCAGTTTGTCATTTTTCTTTAATTATCCGAAAAAATACATTTCGTTATTTTTGATGTATAATATTAATAGTGCATTAATCAGCAAAGTACCATTGTTGCAAATTTTAATAAAAATACAAACCCCGCATATGATATTTTATTCCTACTGAATCAACGAAACATATGAAAATGTGGTATGGAGTATGGTTTTTCTTAAGTGCCCATACTCGGTCCCTAAGAGGTGAAACGACCGCTGGCAATCTCCTTTATATAATATTATTGTACAATGCCTTTATACTGATTCCAAAACCATGTCGAGATGTCATCTTTTAAATGCCATTTAGAATTCTAAATAGGTAAGTACCATTTATTTTATTTAAACCATACGCTTAATTTATCAAAAATACATCTCGTATTAATGGTATACTGGTATATCTGGTATACTGTGCGAAAAAATAATTTTACCACACATGTGCTTTTTACTTGCCACTTTTTAAATTTGTAGCTCTGAGCTACATTTCTAGCAAGTAAAAAAAATATAGTAACCAAAGATATAGAGAATCTTCTTTAAGACTTTTGAAAGGACAATTTATATTAAAAGAGATAGGTTGTTCCTCCATGAGGTTAGTAACATAACGCTCGCTGATTAGATTCTCGTTGGGTTACATCTTTGTGTAAAAAGAGAATAAATATAAAAAAGGATCGCAGCCACTCATCTGTCGTTTACCGCCAGGCGGCAAAATAAAAAAAGCCGTGTCTGTCGCTGGTCGCCAGGCGGCACGATTTACGGCGGTCCAAATTAGCGCCTAAACTAAATCAAAGGTTGCATAAGAACCTATACAAAGCTAGGAAATGAATGGGAGTGAAGTTGGCTACCTCTGTTGCCAATCATTAGCCACACTTACAGTACAAAAATATTCAGAAAAACTTCACTCAAAATTGATATCTCGTACTTCAAATCGCGAGTGAATGTGTGCACAATTTACGTTGTTGTTTCTGTCTTTCTGAAAAAGATTTGTGGTAAAAACGATGCCAGGGTATGTAATCATTTGTTTTAATTACATATAATAACTTATACTTCTGATTTTCTGTGTAAACTTGTCCTTCAAACTATGGCCTTTGTTGCGACTGTTTTTTGGATTTTTTTTGTTACTTAAATGGTCTAAATTACAAGTAAAGGATTATTGTTCTTTTATTTTTATGTTATAAACACTCTAATTTAGATTAATATTTTATATGGAAATACACAATATTCAATAAAAGTAAACAATAGCGTGCCCAGAACCCCTGTCTGTCACTGTCCATCTGGCGGTTGCGACAGACAGGGAGGGTGGGAGTTATTATAGCTTGACAGTTGAGAGGATAGGTTACACCAAGGAATAGTTCATCTTTTCTAAGGAGGTTTTAATGCTTATATATAATATTATCCCAAGCCTTATTGTAATCTACTTAAGGTAATATTTAAAAAAACTTACGCATGCGTACGTGTGCCTAGTATAAGTATGTGTAAGTAACTATGTACAAACAAAGCGAGATTACTATCCGGATATTTAAAATGAACCATATGTTGCGTAAAATTAACTTTGATTACTGAAACCTTGATAGGTATGTACCCATGTATTTTGTTTTTCTGTCAAAGTCGTTTTTTTTGTTTTGCCTGTTTTATCACAACTTTTATTGAAAATTGCCGTACGATACATGGGTTTAAAAGGAAATGACAAACTCGTCTCGGGCTTACAAATGTCACTTGTTTGTTATTTACCTTTTTACTACCCTTGTATCATAAATAACTATTATGATACAATGGTAGTAAAAAAGGTAAGTAACAAACATGCGAGGGTTTATCATCGTCACGAGATGCTATTTACCTTTTACACCCATGTATCCTACGACGTTTTTTAATACAGTTGTGAGAAAATTAACTGGACCATAAAATGTATTATGATTTTTTAACATACCTGTTCCAAAACTACCACCATCTAAATAATTCAAAAATTGATAAAACCTCAAAGCTTCGTCAGATTCAATTTCATCCATAACCGGTCTCTAAAACAATAATAAAAATTATTATTCAATACAGTTGCCCAAAAAGTGGTACTGTATATGTAAATGATAGAAGGTACATGTATGCCTTAAAAGTTAACATTTGCACGCCAGTACACATGGCTTGAAAGTGAATATTTACGCACCAAACGACACCATGTGCGTCATTTTATGCTCCTATACTTTTACACATCGTAACCGCAGTTTTTTTTTCAATACAGTTGCTCGAAAAGTTGCATTTTTATGCCCGTTTACTATGTTTAAACTGATTTTACCGCACACGTGCGATGTACTTCGCCCCTTTTTAATTTCAAGCAAATAAAAAAAAAACCATAAATACATAATCTTCCTTCAGACTTTCGAAACAAGAATTTTAAAAGAGGTACGTTATATTTTTGTAAGGAAAGTTAAATACCACAGTGGCCTGTGATACAATAAGATTGATTGATGTCACACCAAGGAAAAGGTCATCTTTGCTGATGAGGTTTCATGTTTACCTTATTATAATGTATTTATCGTTACATTAAAAAAAACTTAAGCATGCGTATGTGTGCCCAGATAAAGTAAAGTGCCATTTTTTCAAATTGAATCAATCACACGTATGATATAATGATATATGCGTATCAAGTATCAATGTAATAGGACAAATAAAGTGAGATAATTCTACTCGAAATAAGTATTTAAATGAGCCACAAATCGCGCAAAATGAAGTTCAGTTGCCAAAACCTCGATAGACATGTACCTGATGTACCTATGTATTTTGTTTTTCTGTTACTCTCCTTTTGAAGTGAAACTTTTATATAGACGGGGGGTTAGGCGGCAGTGGCGGCGGGATATTTTTTTAAAAATATTTATTTTTTATTTTTGAAACATATACTTTTTAAATAAATTTCTTTTTGTTTTTTCTGAAATAATTTTAATCTAAATATAAATTTATATTTTTTTAAATATTTTTTCTGTATTTTTTTATTTTTTATATATTATTAAATATTTATTTTCCAAATATAATTTTTTGAAATATTTTTTTTGTTTACATTTTTTTTGTCTGTTGAAGTTTCACTTCTACTATGAGTTCCAGCACACATTTCGTTTTTTATTTTACCTGTTATCTCACAACTGTATTGAAAAAACATCGTCACGCTAAACTTTATTGCTGATCTGAACTGTAATGCGAGTGCTTGCTTGCGTGCGTAGGGGAAAATCGAGCAGTTTGTACCGGAAATACCCAAAGTTTGCTACTGCGATGCGTCTTGCGACCAACTTCAGAGCCGTAATAAAGTTTGGCGTGACCTATTCATGGGGTAAAATGTTATTGGCAAACTCGTGATGATGGTGAAACCTCGCCTGTGGTTAGGGCTTACAAATGTCACTCGTTAGTTTGCCATGTACCTTTTACTACCTTTGTATTTTTAATAGCTATAAGTAGTGAAAATAAACTGAGTTAAGCTGTGAAGTTTTCTTGCATTTTTTTGTCCATTAAGTTTAACTGTTTTCTCAAAAATGTATTAATAACCTGCCCAGTGCAAGTCAAAGTCGCGCACCGAGGGTTCTGTTCCACCACACTTTTACACAAATAAAACAAAAATACATATTTATTTTAAACTAAAGACATCAAGCGAGCGACACAATAATGGCGTAAATTTTTCTTTATTCAGTTCGGACTCCTTAGCTCGAGTACGACTCATACTAGGCCATATTGTTTAAATGATAGAGCCAAAACAAAAAATCCCTTTATAAAACACATTTCTTGTATAACATCTTTATAAGTATAGTGTCGAGTAGTTATTATCCAAAAAAGTATTTTACGTGTAAGTATTATGAATTATCTGTCTATTAAAAAAAAATTATGCACTCACAAATTTTCCACTCCACGCTCCAACATCAGAGTATAAAGAGTTGACTCTGCTGGGCATCCAATCCAAAGATGACCGTGCTACTAAAATAGGATGCTAAAAGTAAATAATTAACTTAAATATTTACGAAGGCAGTGTAACTGACGGCCAAATGATTAAATCAGCGATTTAAGTTACAGGCTGGCTTACTGATTTACTACTGTACCACACAGTACCACAGTACATAAAGTACGTTCGCTGAATTCGCTGCACTTTTCAAGCGACTTCCAAAAAGGAGGAGGTTCTCAATTCGTCTGTATTTTATTTTTTATTTTTTTATGTTTGTTACCTCATAACTTTGGGCTGGGTGAACCGATTTTTATGATTCCTTTTTTATTAGAAAGCTAGTGCTTTCCGTGTGGTCCCATTTAAATTTTATCAAAATCGGTGTAGTACTTTTTTAGAAAATTAACAAAAACCAAAAATAATGATGCAAAAATGTACTAAGTTGTTTCGATGGAAGTCGGTTTTTTAACGTGTTTAGCGTTTTCAATTATGATAAATGCCGCTCGCCGCTGTCTCAGTTTAATCGCGGCGGGTACCTCTGACGTTATTATAACGTGCAGCTAATTCAGCGAACGAATTATAGCCTGAAAAACCATTTGACTGCAAACTGCAACATATTCTTAAGGGGGCTGTATTACTAGCGCGCTCCACACAACGAAACCAAACTACTTAGATTGGTTCTTATTTGAATATTATTCAATCTAATTTATAGAAATTTTTTAAATACGTTCTAGAAACTAATATCTGTGTCTATTGTTTGGCAGATTTTCGATAAAATTTATAGTGTTTTTATAATTCCCTTAAGATTTGTATGCTTTTGCTTTTGCTTGCGGTTTTTTTTAAATCTGACAAACACAGACAACGGACATTAGTTTCTAAAACAGTTCAACTAAATTTCAAAAACTTAGAATAATATTCAACTAGGAACCAAACTTATTATTATTTTATAAAACCTTTTATCACACTCATGGCAATCGATGAAATTATATTAGCAAGATCTTATGATAGTGTAGATTTGAATACTAGTGCATCGTAAATTGTAAATTTTAGTAATAATCAAAACTACGTTTATACGGAGTGCGCTAGGGATACACTCCTCATACTTGAGCACTAAACAGTAGGCAGGTAAATAAAATAAATTCAATCTCAATTCAATTAATGTACATTGTCTATAAATAATTTGTGTTTAATGTGAACCGTGCTCACAAATATTAATTTAAAATTGAAATACATATTTTTATGAAATTTAAAAAATCACCATGGATGGAACTCTGCCAAAGACATTATCCGAAAAAAAAAGGAGAAATAACGGTAAAATTTTATCTGTTTCCAACATTGTTAAGTCTTATGTTTCAACGCCACGACTGAAATAAAATTGAGCAAACAAAATGTTAGGTTTCACGATTAAATTTAACTTGGGACCATAAAATCCTAATTGGCCGTTAAATTTTAACAGTGTAACATTCGTTCCAATTTACAATTTTGAGCATCGGTGGCGTAATGGTAAGGGCCGCTACTTCCTGTCCGGGAGGTTGTGGTTCAAATCCTGCCACGTACCAATGTGTTTTCGAATTTCGATTTCATATGTACGTTTATCCGACGCTCTTACATGTGAAGGAAAACATCGTAGGGAAACCTGCACACGCCTGCGAAGAAACTCGAAGGTTGTGTATGAAGTCGACCAACCCGCACTGCGCCCGCGTGGTCGACTAAGACCCGATAGCCCTAATTCAGGTTAGGCTTAAGCTCCTCGATGGGGACTATATGAGCTGATATGATGAACATTCGTTACAAATATATTTGATTCGATGTACTACGTGCATAAGTACATATTTTATTCATAGCCAAACAGTAGGCTCCAAAGAAACTTCAATACATCTCGATCAGCTAGGTAATTGCGATATAATATGAAATTACATATTTTTTTAATTTACTATACTGCCGTGCTATAACAGGGAAAAAGCCGGCAAACTGGTTTTAAAGAATTCTTTTACAGTTAAAAATTATTAGTTATATATTACTTTTCATAGCACCTTATGATTTTTTTAAAATAATATTCAAAATAAGTTTTCATAATAATGGTAGATTAAAAGACGTCTAAGTACGCCTTAGCGCAGGAAGCTACTTAGGTATTTTACCAATGCTAAGCTAAAAGGTAGCTAAGTTACTAAACTGCTTTTTAGTTTAGGAACATCTGAAACAAGACTAATTTATATCGTGGTAATGTGAAAATGTTTATATCGGATAATGACTAACCTAAAAGGCGGTTTGCCTTTTAGGTTAGTTATTATCCGAACTGAAGAATAATTAAAATGTAAAACTAGTCTAAAAAGCAGCTTAGCAATAGTTGTAAAAAAAACTAGTAATATTTCTTTTAAAAAGGCATGTTTAACTAAAGAAAATTAAATTTGAGATGCGCTTATTGATGCGCTGATAATTCACAACCTTCTAGCTTATCTTATCAAAAAACTACAGTGACGTTAATTTTTCAGTAGACAATCACAAGTTTTATTTCTAATTAGCTGATCCCGCGACTTCGTCCGCGTGGAGGTTTTGACTAACAATATTTACAATATAGTAAAATAGAGAAAAGAAAATAAATAAATAATACTTAAAATTAAAAGAAAAAATTTAGAAAGAAAAAAAGAAAAACAATAAATATGAAAGTGAGAGACCTCACAAAATATAATAAACAAACTACAATAGAGATAAAGATACGTAGAGATATAATTTACTCGTGAAAGTGAAGAATAGAAAAAGAAACATAAACAAACGAAAATTATATGATTGGATGATTACCTTTATAATGCCTCTTTATAAACAATGTTTTCTCAAATTAAACAGAATACTTGTATATTTATTAAGTTTTTGCAAATAATCAAAGTAACCTAGTCACAGAGCAAAAATTTTTAATCCGTAAGGAAGAGCAGTCGTTCGCATTAGTATCAAATCCAATAGATTTTATTTGGTTTCTTAGATCAAAATAACAGTGATTCAGATCTAAAAGGAATTAAGTCCATGCTTTCGATCAATTAGGTAAGGCAATTTGTTCGCCGCAAAAGTAACCGCGTTTCATTATCCCTGCAGCGCCATCTATTGGCAGTTCAGATCTAAAGGGAATTAAGTCCATGCTTTCGATCAATTAGGTAAGGCAGTTTGCGAGCCGCAAACGCAAGTGCGTTTTATTATCCCTGCAGAGCCATCTAGTGGTAGTCCATTGCTATGATCATAATATCTTTGGTATGTGTAGGTTATATGGAGAAAAAAGTAGGTAAGCGAGATTTAAATTGATTTTACTATATGTATAGATAGATCTAATTTCCCACAGGACCTTTTTAGTTTTCCGTGATAAGGAAAACCCAACTATGTAATAATGGTTAAAACACCCCATCTCAATGTAAATGTTACGTTGAGCCATTCTATAGATACAATTTTTTTACATACATGCTGGAACCCCTAATTTTCTTGGGATTCACAAATTCCCAGTTTTTTTTCGCAATTTAAGATATCATGTGTAAAATTTAAATGGAATAGGTCTAGCAACATTTGCGTAGTGAGCCATTCTAGAAATGCATATTTTTGATTTTCCCACTGGAACTCATGAATGTTCCGGGATAAAAGGTATCCTATATGTTAACCTGGGCTTTAAGGAACCATTATACAAAATTTCATCAAAATCGGCCAAGTATTTGTTACGTGATGCGAGAACATACAGACATACAAACTAAAATGGCAAAAGTTGTTGTTTTGGCCTCATAGTCGTTAGTAACATCCACGACAGTTATTATTTTCCAAAAATATTTTATGTACAGACACGGCTCCGATAAAGCTTTATTATATGTATATAGATAATTGACATCAAATTATTAATAAATTTACTAACTTTAACTGTTACAAAAATTTTGTAAAATAAAATGAAAAATGCTATATTAATCACAAACTTTTGGTTCCATTATATTTTTTAGAAAAATATAATGGAACAATCATTCCAACTTTTTAATTAAGTAGCGTAGCAAAAATAAATGATGGTCCGGGCTAAAATACCATCAAGGAATTCGTCAAATTATATGTATAATTTTCACGGCCTAGCGGAGGAAATAGCAAAGAAAAATAATTTTGGGGTAAATCAGAATACCTTTAATATATAAACAATTAAAAGTAAAAATAAAAGGATAACACACTAAAAAGATGATGAGATGATGATGTTGTTAAAAGGCACGTTTTAACATAAATTAGGTCAATGCATCGGTAAATTTTTTCATGACATAACGAAAGCCGATGATGGTAAATTAAATGTTGACTTTTACACCAAATCTTTTCATATTTCTATCTACTTGTTTTTATTTGCACTTTGTGGTGGTCTTTCATTTTTTTTTCTACATCCTTTTTGCTCAAAAATAACAAATAACAAATACTTACTTCGTCTCACCCATCATCTGCTTTAAATTTGTTATTGTTGTTTGCTGTAAGACATAGTGATTTTATAGATTGTATTCCTTTGCATTTAATTTCTTTTTCTTGAGCAACTGTGATGTTTTCAGTCTAACTACTGCCTCAAAATACCTCAGTGGGATTTGATTTGAAACAGTGAACAGGATTGGATTGAGTGCGCTTGAATAAGTTGTTGTTTGGAGTTTAATTTGGCTGATATTTGTCTTCTTCAGTGTCTAAACTATTCTGTTCAGTGCTAAATGGTGGAACGTAATCTTTATCTTTGACAGAATTGTTGGAGTCCTTATTTATCTAAAAAGTATGAAAAACTAATTTGACACTCATGAAACTAATTAAATATGGGTTCTGTCACGAAGTAAGGTTATGTTCAAATGGAATCATCATAACAGAGCAGTGCCAGTTTTACAGGCTGAAATTGGTATGGAGTAAAGGATTTTGCTACTTGCTTTTGTACTTTTGAGTGTTTTTTTCATAATATGTCAATATCATAGACTTTTTCTTCAGTGTGACTGTTTGGTAAAGATATCCTATTATTATGACACATTTTTAAAATTTTCTTGGTTCTGTGAAATTTGTCAATTTTTATCTGTAAAAAAAATTGATTGAAAGTTTTTGTAGGTATGTTTCAGAAAAATACAAAAAAACATAAATAGTTATATTGTTCGTTCCTTATGTTATGTCCAAAACAAAATTACCCGCATGTACGTAGTAAACAGTATTTATTCTTTGCCGCAAGTTGATTCCTACTTAGTTGAAACCTATCGCACTTCCTTGTGTACACCTTAATTTCAGACTGCACTAGTGCATTCTTGAAGTTGGTAATGAAATCGCGCGCTTACACAGTATATTCTAAATTAAATAATCGAATTTAATTATTAAGAGGTAAAAAAATAAAAACTCACACACTCAAAATTACATTTCGCGCCAAAGTTTTCGTACGCGCTGCGCGTACTCTCCTCCTGCAACGTCCAGTTACTATAGCACACTCTGATTAACTATGAACTATCCCCTATCCTCGATTAATTCTTTGATCGACAAACATTTAACGGCCTTTTAGCGTAGTCTGTCATTTTACTGCAGTTATAGAGAACTTGAACTTGGACTTGGACGGACAAACGGACGGACGAACCGTCAAACAAGTCTGTCAATGTACAAGGTAAAAGTACAAGGCTTCCAGGACCTTACAAGAGGTGTTCCAATGTGGTCGATTCTAACTGAGCAAAACACGTATCTGTGTGTGTCAATGGATTAAAAGTACTAGGCTTCCACGACCTTACAAGAAGTGTTCCAATGCGGTCGATTCTCCGTGAGGAAAAACTTATCTGTGTGTGTCAATGGATTTAAAGTACTAGGCTGCTTCCAGAACCTTACAAGAGGTGTTCCAATGCGGTCGAGTCTCGGTGAGGAAAACACGTATCTGTATACGTTTCAAAGTATGTGTGAGAGCGTTCGTCCTCAAGTGTATTTTTTTAAATTCAACCTAATTTTAAGATTAATAATATTGCACAGAGCGGGCGGGGTCAGGCGCGGTCAAGACCAAGCGCGCCAAAATTTCGTATAATAAAAAATTTCGTTGAAGTATTTTAAGTGAAAATTTATTGACGTGATGACGTCTTATAAATTGATCACACGGGCTGTATTCACGAAAAAGTGTGACGTCATTATCACGTTACATCAATGTGACGTAATTTTCGCGCTACCCCCAATGTCGCATTACGCCCTTGTGACGTCATTTGCGCCTGAGCCGAGCATGCAAGCGACAGTTGTAGAAATAGAAAAAAAGTAAACACATAAAAACCTATAAGACCAACGGAATCGGTGTAGTGCGATGTCAAAATGGTCTTTTCTCAGCTACTTGTTCTTGGACTTCGAAGGACGGACGGATGAACCGTCAAACAAGTGTGTCAATAGTAGATCTGTGGCGTCAATGGATTAAAAGTACTAGGCTTATAGGAGTTTACAAGAGGTGTTCCAAATATGTTGTAGTTGTAAAGAGTACCAGGAGCACATAAGTGCCAAGGCGTTAACTCATCCGACTATGTGCGGTATTTTACGAAGGCGCTGGAGCTGAAGAAGTTTTACTTCAATCGTGTGGTCGAAAGCATACAAAAGTTCGGCTTGTGACACGTTGACACGTTATCACCTAAAATTATCGCACGTAAACCGACTTTACAGACAATCTCGTTTTTTTAATGAAACCTAGAAAAACTATTAATCAGGTCTCCTTATAGCCCCCCTCCCCCCCCCCCCCAAAAAAAAGTGATCTGTCGTGAAGATCTGTGGAGGTAAACATACGACCACAGCGCATTTCATCACTACATTTTACCTACTAATAATTGGTCATCTTTGCCTACGGCCTTAGAGTATTCATGTAAAAAAACTCAAAGCCTACGACGTATTTTTTAAGCTCATAGATAGATTACTTGCAAGACTTCGTCGCGACTTGCGATGGAACGTGGATGGAACTCGGCCGTCGTCGTTCTGCCACAGATGAGTGAGGTTCTACATCACAGATCTATTAGTAGATCTGTGTTCTACATAAAAAGCACAGATAAAGTATCCCACAGAATACTTTTACATCATACATAAATACAATAGCAAGGAGTTTATAGGTAAATCTGGAGGCCACACTCTAAATACCTACTTGAAGTAAAGAAATATGACCTTGAAGTTTCTCGTTACCGCTCCGTCTCTTTCTAATTAGGAGGTATGAACAAGACGTGTATAGGTGAAGCTCTTGCTCACACCCGCTAATTGAAAAGAGACGGAGCGGTAAAGAGACATTTCAAGGGCATATTTCTTTGCTTCAATTAGGTATTTAGAGTGTGGCCTCCAGTTTTACCTATAAACTCCTTGTACAATAGTAAATACGTAGCATATGTAGGGAACAGTGGTGCCAGATTAGGCGACTTTTTGCCTTTTAGGCTATCTCGAACGGTGTCGGGGCGACCAAAAATTGCGATCGGCGACCAGTCGCCAATTAGGCTATCTCACTATGACATCACCGCTTGGATTGGAACCTATCTAATTAATCGCCATCTTTAAAATAATTTAAATTTTTAAATTTAAAGTAATTTTTAATATAAGTTATTTTTACGATAAGTTAACGCAGTAAAGTTATTATAATTCACAATATATGTTATTTTTACGATATGTGTACATACGTCAACACAAATAAAAATATAAGTTACGTAAAATAAATACCAAAAACAAGTTATTCAAAATAAAACTTTATAACTCATTTATTTCGAACTGCAAAAATCTTAACTCTAAACGAAAGTAAATTTTTAAAGTCATATGAAAAACCACTTTTGGCTTCCTAACTCATAATTGGGCAATTTTAGGCTACTTTGTGCCAAATTTTTGGCAACTTCAACTAGAATTCCTCTGGCAACACTGGTAGGGAAAACAAACTGTATGATGGTATGTCTCCAAAAGTGGTGGTTGGTTGATGGGAGTGATTTATATTTTTTGTTTGTTCTATCGGTGATAGTTTCGTGATTGATTTGAATTTTGAATATACGTGGACACGATTACATAGCAGAAGAAAAATAGGTATCGATCGTCGAGAGAAGTGCGTGAAATCTTCGTGAAATTCACATTTTGGGCAATCCCTGCTGTAGCATTATAATTGCGTTACATATAAAATAAAACTAAACAAAATATATTATGATCACTATGCAGTTCTAGAAAGGGATTGAAACTATGTTTATTTCGTACAAGGTAAGTAAAATCAGTGACAGCAAGTTCGGTGAGAGGGGGCGTACTGCACGGACAGAGTATTCATTTAGTCCATCGCAGTACGCAGTGTCCTATCTACACTAATATTATAAAGATAAAAGAGGTACAGTTTGTGAGTTTTTTATGTAGAAAGTAATCTCTGAAACTTCTGAACAGATTTTGAAAATTATTTCACCAATAGAAAGTTATATTAGTCATGAGTGACTTACGCTTTATCTACGCTCGCGAGCCTCTTGCGGCTCGACCACTACTCAACCTCAGACACTCATAGTACGATGCCCACGCGCGCGAAGCCGCGTGCAAAAGCTGGTCATAAATAAAAAGGAATCTCTGTTCTTAAACTTTACAACAAATACCTTTACCACAGTTTATAGAATCCATACTTGTGGCTCTGACACTACTCAGCCTCAAAGACAGTTAATGCCCACACAAGCAAAGCAGCCGGCAAAAGCTAGTCATAAATAAAAAAGAATTGTCTGAATTTCTGACTGTTCTCAAACGATAAAATGAATACTTTTACCACAGTTTGTGGAATCCATATAGTCATCCAACAGGGACATCTAGAAAGGGCAATTATGCGGGGGCTGAGGAGCGCGGCGGGATGCCCTAATACCCTTCTTCATTAACTTGGAACACACTGTTCGATGACCAGTTACAAGTGATGTTGACTTTGATGCAATCATTCAGTGCATTAGACCACTGTATGGATTTGGGTTGACTATAGACATCGGACATCTGAGGAGAGGGGAATGGGAGTTTATGTATAGTTTTGGAGTTAAGATTCTTTTGCAAATTTAGAACCTCAGGATTTCAGACTTCGGACACTTGATTTTTATTATTTTTATGATGTTAGGGAGCAAGCAAACCAAGCTCAGAAGTTTGGAGCATCCAGACTCGGATGTTTTAGGTTGAAAGTTGTGCTGCAAGAGGCGAGCCTACTAGAAACATAGTATGGGTAAGAAATGCTCTCTGTATCTACTTATGTCAAAATATTTTTAATTTTCAGGAATAAATATGGAGCGCTTTCCATTAAAGTCATCAATACCAAAAATGACTAGTACATATCAGTCAGTGTATAAAAAGGTAAGTTACCCGTGTTTGTTTTCTATCTATAGCCAGACTTGTTATCACCATATCAGCCATAAGACGTCTACTGCTGGACAAAGGCCTCCCTCAAGGATTTACACGACGACCAGTTATGCGCTGCCCGCATGCAGCAGCTTCCAGAAACCTTCACCAGATCATCAGTCCACCACGTGGAAGGTCTGCCTATGCTACGCCTTCCGGTGCACGGTCGCCACTCGAGAACCTTACTACCCCAATGGCCATCTGTTTAGTGATTCTGTGAGCTATGTCGGTTACTTTGGTTTTCCTGCAGGTAAAATGTTTATAAGTATGTATATCTCTTATTGTGAAGGAAAAACATAGTAAGGAAACATGCACTCACCTGCAAAGAAACTCAAACATTGTGTGTGAAGTTGACCAACCCACACTGGGCCTGCATGGTCGACTAAGGGTTGATCACATCTTGATACTAGGCTCGAGCCCCTTGGTGGGGGACATATATGAGCTGATATGAAGTATGTATACTCACGTCTCACAAGATGCTAAACTTAAGTGGCAGTGGGCAGGGCACAAAGGTCAGTCAGTCAATATAACAGATGGTTGTTTGGGCAGTCAAGTACCCAACTGGCGACCGCGCATCGGAAGACGTAGCGTAGCCAGGCCCTTGTCTAGCAGTGGACGTCTTGTGGCTTGCCCCCCCCCCCCCCTGGGTTACGAGAGATCTCATCTCTGCAAAATAGCAGCACCCATAACTGGAAATAGTCATTTCAATGTACACTTATCTGCTCTATCACTACGAGCTATGCAATTTAGCAAATAGAGACTACATAGCAGAGAAATAAACTTTGAATCATTCATTGATTTTTTGTTTTCGAGAATCAATTAGTTTTTTAATTTGTCATCAAAATCAGTTATTTCAAAGTCATTAAGTAAAAGGGATTGAATGTGTTCCAGTCTTTGATAGTGTCCTTCTTGGCTCTAAACTTGTCAAGATAAAATGATGTCATAAATGTGTGAAAATAATGATTTTTCAGAAATATCCCATACAGAGGTGAATTCCTCTAGTTTTGTAAAAAAATCTTTAGGACAACCACCTCGAACTATTTTTTAAAGTCTTTGATGTTTTTGTTGTTGGGGATTGTAAGTAGTTTTTGGAGATTTTCATATATAAGCCCAGGTATGAAAATTTATGGGGAGTAAAATCAGACATTATGCATTATTTGTATAGTATAGTTATCATTTTTTTTGTGCGCACCTTATTATTTGGGTGTATATAAGCCCAGGTAAGAAAATTTATAGGGAGTAAAATCAGACATTATGCGTTATTTGTATAGTATAGTTATCAATTTTGTGCGCAACTTATTATTTGGGTGTATGTTGTATGTGTGTATGTTTATTTCTTTGGCACGTCCTGTAGCCTGAACGGCTTGATGGATTTTGGAGTGTAAAGTGTTGTTAGATTTGTCTCGTCAGAATTGAAAAAAGTGGCCACCATTTTGAACTTTTTAGTTACTGGGCCGCTTGCTTTCAAAATCGATATCGGAGGGTACCTGAGGTTCCTTGTCACGAAACCATTGCCAGAATTGAAAAAAAGTGGCTGCCATTTTGAACTTTTTAGTTACTGGACAGATTGCGTCCCTCATCACGAATCTGTTGCCAGAATTGAAAAAATTGGCCCCCATCCCCCAGCACATAAATAATCGTTAGTAAGTAGTAAACTCCAGACGTGCGTCGGAGCTGACACACATTTTTTTCTGTCAAAGTGTTAAAGTATGTCTGATTTGATAAAATATTCTGTACAGATTCTGCGGAATGATAATATGATGATGAGGGGTTAGTCAATGCGTTTTGTCGTCTTTACAGCTTTAAAAGTTCACTAAAAAGTTTGTTGTAAATATCAATTTGTTCCATTGTAAGTTCTGTGAATAGTTACTCCATTGTCGAATGAGACTTAATATGAAGTCTCATTCGACAATGGAGTAACTATTGTGTTAGTTTATTTTTTCGGTTAGGATAGGATAGTAGGTAATATTAAATAATTTTTAGACATCTAGTTATGTCTTCTACGTCTGTAGAAAAGTCGTTGGGACTAAGCTGTAAGATCGTGGATGCTTCTACTGCCTGTGACAATCTTTCACGTAGTACGTCTACAGTCTGGGCTGTAGTTGTTTCGATCCCACAAATTTTCAGTTCGAAAAAAATTATTCGAGTTTGTTAAGTTCGTTCGGGTTCATGGTTAATTATAGGGAAACAAGAAGTTACTAGTAAAATGTAGGAAAATGTTAAAAAGGTCAAGTAAGTCTAAGAGTAATATTGAAGTTATGTAATGTACGGAACCCTTAATAATATTGAAATTAGGTAGAGAAAATAATATGCCAAAGGATTTTCACTTGTGTAATTATTTAGAATTTAGGGAGAGAGAAGAAAGATAGTATTTTTAAAGTTTATGCTCTTCGTAGTCAATTCTATTGTGAATTCATTCGAATTCTTGGCTAATTCAATGTAGAAAAAAGTTAACAAAATATTTCTAAATGGGTTCTATAAAAGTGGAGTGAAACTAGAGCTAGAAAAAATGAAATAATATAATAAATACTGTGGGTAAAGTTTGAAGTTGATGGAGAAAACGATGATGGTACTTGGTGACGGAATCAAGTACAGGGTATGTAAATTTATAAGATGCTAAAGTGTTTAAAATGAAAATAAAAATAAAAAGGTTATCCGTCACGACGCCAGCACACTTTTTCCCTCTGTACTTCCTCTCTTGTAGCGTCGGCTCAGGAACAAGGGCTTAAGGCTGCTGGCTCTGGAAGGATGGCAGTTTGAGACACAGCGTTTGCAGCACACGTCTGCTGGCCCAGGAAGGATGACAGATTGATGTTGTAGGTCCCTGTTTGGGCGCCAGTGCGGCGTTGGCGTACCCTCCACTACGCCGCGACACGCACAGAAGAAGTAACTTAGTAAAAAGGATTATGGAGGGAGGGCAGGGTTCTTTAAAAAACAGCGAAATCCATCAAACTAAAAGAATATTAAAACAGAAAAAGAAATAATGGCAAAATATGAAAAATAGACAGTTTTGATGATTGGAGTCGGAAAAAGAATGACAGAGTGACAATTTGAGAAACAAACAAAATAACAAAAAGTAAAAATAGACAAAAAGATGATTTAAAAGTAGGTTGAACATAAACAAAAACCAAAAAGATTTACTTTGTCACATCCCAAGTGAGATTTGGTAAGATTCGACTCGACCCCCTAACCCTCTTAATACACCTCTGTAAATAATGGACGCCCCCTAACTGAATGAACCGATTTTAATGCGGTTTTTTTGTTTGAAAGCCAACGTGATACGTGATCGAGGTGGTTCCTAGCTATAATTTATGAAGATCTGATCAACCGTTTGAAGATCATCAGATCTTTTCTAGGTGATGAAGGGATGTGAACAACTTCCACCTGTCTAATTGGTTAAAAATTTGGTGTCCTGTTACTTTAATGATATTATAACAATATAGTACCCTTGACCAGATGCTGCAGCATCTCCTGGAATCTGCAGGATATCCAACTACTCACCAACTTACTGCAGAGGCATCGTGTTTGGGCTCATTGGAATGATAGAACATGGTAACCTTGACCTGATACTGCAACACCTCCTTGAATCTGTTGGATACGAGGAACAAACTGAAAGTTCTTAGAAAATCAAAAACTGAGCAAAGTAATAAGTTATTTATTAGTTTTATTATATGTTTTCAAAATAGTTTTCAATACATCGCTGCATCCGATGGAACCACTTTGAAAAAAGCAAGTTGCCCACTCGTCCTTTGACGGCCTCTTCATACGCAGCCACTGCTTCCTCGGCACCCATAAAACGTTTTTATCCAAGTTTTCTTTTATATTCGGGAATAAATAAAAATCGCAAGGTGCGAGGTCGGGGCTACACGGCGGGTGACTCAGTAATTCCACGTCTGACGTCGCCAAATACTCGATCCTTCGCCGGGCGGTGTCGTGGTAATGGAGGATGCTACTGCGAGATAGTTTCTCCCGAACTTTTTCCAAGACAAATGGCAAACAATTGTTAGTGTACCACTCTGTAGTAACTGTTTTTCGATCCTCTAAAACAATTGTCGCGTAATGACCTCTCTTTCCGAAGAACGAGGCCACCATCTTTCCCACGCCTCGTCCTCTTTCACTTTAGTTGGCAACTCCTAGGAAGGAAACACCCACTGAGAAGCCTGTCTTTTGGTTTCGGGATCATAACAGTGAATCCAGCTTTCGTCACCGGTAAGTATGTCGAACACAGCATTTGAGTGACCTCCGTTAAATCTTTGAACCATTTCACGGCACCAATCAACACGACGGAGTTTTTGGGCCTCGGTCAAATTATGAGGTATCCACCGGGCACAAAGCTTCCTGACCGCTAACTGTTCATGGAGGATTTTGTGCACTTGGTTCATATCATATTGTGTTAATTTGGGAGGTCTTGACCTAAGCTATCACCACCTTAAGCCTGTCGGTCTATTTCTGGGACACCTGTATGTATTACATATGCAAATATTATTATTTTTTTAGAAAATGATCTCACAAGCTATATTATGAGCCGGCTCAATGTACGCGCGCTACAATCAAGCGACACGACACGCGGCTGCGGGTAGCGAGGCGAGGTGGCGATATACTCTGAGCACAAAAAATATGGAAATTAAATAAAAGTTAAAAAACACTAAAACCCGATTACGGAAAATCTTTACTGAAAAGTATGAAAACATAAGTTTCCCGCCTGGAATTATAGCCTTTATATTTCCCTTTACGTGGGATAATAGCCGTGGTCGCAGGCCCTATCGTAATCAACATTTTTAACATATGTCCTATCTTTATGGCTTGCGACCACGGCTATTACCCCAGATAAAAGGAAAAATAAAGGCTATGATTTCAGGCGGCAAACTCTGGTTTTCATACTTTCCCGGAGTCGGGTTTCAGTTTTTTTAACTTTAATTTTATTGAAATACGATACCTATAGTACTTATACGAATTTGTCCAAATCAAGCAAATAGGTACAATTCAAATAAATCAGATTATACCTCTTTTCATAGGTTTTCTATAATTTTTACATGTTAGTATCTCCGTCACCATTTTATAGGTACCTACACATGTCAGATGTACATATTCAGGCATTTAATGTTTAAACAATAATGTTAATAAATGGCTTCTTTACACCAGGGCCCTAGCGCAACGAACGGCGGCGCGGGGGCCGTGCACTTCGGTAGCGGAGGCGAAGATGACATGGTGGACATCGCGCCTGTGGCGCTTTCGGCGTCGACGGGCGGCTCGCAGCAGGTCGGCGACACCACTCCCACCAGCCACGGCACTTTCCAGCTGTACGAGCACGGCGGCAACAGGAATTCCACTGGAAGTGCTACATGTAAGTTGGTGAAAACTATATTAAATACAAATATGATATAAATTTTCCGACACATTTTAATTCATAACATAATTGAACCAACTATTCTTGTAAAGAACTTTGACTTATTCAGAGAAACTTATTGATAGAAGTGCAATATCCATTTTGCTCCCACTGTAACAGCTAAAAAATCACTTTGCACCCTTCCCGTTTTTAGATACAGACATATTTTTCCAGCTGTGTATGGCATTATTTGTCAGTAACATTGTTTTTTCAAGCGTACGTTGCCCAGTACTTCAGTTCTTCTGCTGGTAAGCCCAAAAATGATAAAAGTATGTAGTATTATTTATTATGTATTTGGGTCATTTTAATTGAAAGACTAAATTTTAATTTTACATTATTTTTTAGATTACTGAATAAGTTGTTAAACCTGAATGAGTGTAAATATAATTTTTTTACCTATTTATATTTATATCATTGTGTATAAAAAAGTATGCCTGCTTGATAATCGACATAAAGATGAAATTTTTACTAAAATATTTATTTTAGTAGTGTTGAGTGTTTACTAAGCCTGTAACAGTAGAAACAATAAAAAAATTCAATTACAAGTAGCTAACATTGGATAACCGTTGTTGTTTGTTTGGATTGTTTTACTTGTATTACTTAAATGACCTAGGGAATATTAACAAAGTCTTTAGCTATAATCTTGAAAACTTGAGGTGTAAAGTGTAAATCGAAATTCCTATCTCTACTTTTACATTTTACTATCGTGTACACGGGCGTAGCCAATTTCTGCATCTTGGGGTCTGGAGTGAGCGGGGTTTTTTTAGCCTATGTTCATCCTAAAATGCCATTCTAACTTATGGTAAAATAATAAAAAAATCAAATGAAGTAGTTTCGAAGATTACCTCCTTCATGCAAACAATACCTCTTTATAATATTAGTGTAGATATAGACCGGATTATAAACAGCATCAAATGGCTGAAATACACATGAAAATATGCAAGAAAAGTGCCTACAATATGCATCATAAAAATGCGTAATATTTAATATGTTTTTAACCCTCGACGCAAAAAGAGGAGTGCTATAAGTTCAACGTGTTTATCTGTGTGTCTGTCTGCGCCGTCGCAGTTCCTAAACGAATGGACCGATTTTGATGCGGTTTCTAATCCAAACAAAAGTTTGAAAGCTGAAGTGATCGTGTTGGTTCTTAGCTATAAAATATGAAGATCTATTCAGCCGTTTGAAGATCATCAGCTCTTCTCTATGTGATGAAGGTATGTGGGCAGTTTCCACCGGTCTAATCAATTCGAAATTAAGTGTCCTGTTTCTTTAATAATATTGCAAGAACATGGTAATCTTAACCTCAATTTGTACCATCTTATTTAATATTCTAATTTTAAATTCACTGTTTTAAAATTATTTTTTGATTCTAATCATTTACTTTTCTTGCTGTTTGTTTTTCCTCTATCAATTTTCAACAATTAGGTATCATTCCAAATTCTATCGTATTTGTAGCAATCGGGTTTCCCTATTATTTTATTCTTCGTTTTCACCCGAATTTGCTACAGAAAATAACATAATACCATAATTTTATCTTCAGGTGGACCAACTTATTGGTAAAGTTAATGTATACTCAAAGGGTAAAGTACTAATATATAAGGTGTACTCTCCCGGTCATTCTGACTGAGTAGGAGTTTGTAATGTAAATACGTATCATTGTCATAGTTATGTGGAGAAGTGTAGTAGTACGGAACCCTCGGAGCGCGAGTCCGACTCGCACTTGACTGGTTTTTTTATCCTTCCCTAAAATCCTGAGTGATTTTGATATCTACTCAGTTAACACCCAGCTAACTGTTTTGGAACGCACCCTAACATAAGATGTCATTTGGGATAGTGTGTTGCCATACCGAGTTTCTATTTCTACCACTTATACTATTTTAATACTGTAGTGCTGCCAATGCTACGCAAATTGCCCTGTTCTACGGCTTTCAGGTTAAAAATCATCAACCGCAACCCCAAGCCGTAGCAATACGCCTTTTAGCAAACTACGGTAGTCACGTTCTCGGTATATATACAGGATGCGTTCCATACGTAATGCGACAAATTCATAAAAAAATATTTATTAAACATATTTATACAATTCGTCAAAAGTCTTCGAAATAACACCCTCCTGCGTATAATACACTTCTGAAAGCGGTGTTTCCAGACCTGGAAGACATCCTTGAAGGTCATCTCCGGGATGTCCTTTAGAGCCGATGTAACATGAGCCTGGATATTTTCAACCGTGTCCCAATGTTTTCCTTTCATGACTCTTTTTAAACAAGGAAACAAAAAAAAACTGAGGGAGCCAGGTCAGGACTGTAGGTAGGCTTGGGAACCAATGGAGTGTGGATCCTGGCCAGGAAATCGTTGACAACGAAGGTACTGTGGCTTGGCGCGTTGTCGCGATGAAGTTTCCATGCGTCCTTGATGTCGCTTCGGCAGCGTGCGACCCCCCTTTTGAGACTTTGAGGACTTCCAGGTAGTAAGCTGCATTCACAGTGGTCCCTGTACGTATGAACTCGTGATGGACAATGCCCCTGACGTCAAAGAAAACAATGAGCATGGTTTTGATCCAGAACTTGAACTGGAAAACTATTCATCGCGCCGTGTTACATAACCTCAAAGCGGGGTTTACGGGAAAACAGGTCGTAACTCTCCGACAGCTCGGAGGAAACTGAGGCGGGGGGTGGGGTGACCGCTAACACCCTCTTCACCTAGCCTAGCAGGTTAGAACGCACTGCGGTACATCGTGTTGTCTAAAAAAATAGGTCGCATTACTCGAACTGTGTATATACAGGGTTATTGGTAATTAGACCGGATCCTCTTAAGAGGGTATAGGGGCGGTTATTTGGAATAATTTTGACCCCATATTGCATTATCCGAAACTCAACCGTTTTTGAGATACTTGCTTTTTAAGAGTTTTTTTTGGAAAAATCAGATTTTCTCCTTCAAAAATTTATAAAAAAATAACTATTCATCCAGATTTCATTTTGTTTACATTTTTAGATAGAGTACATTTTAATTCTTAATATTCAATCATAAAATCATATTATTCTGTATTAATACAGAAAGTACAGGCCACTTCGTAAAAAACAAATCAGATTTTTTGTTAAACTGTCTACTTAAATGTGATTTTTCTCGAAGAAAACCCCTATTAATTGAGTCTGCATGTTATTTGAAAAACATCTACACATTTCTAGCTATCCAACGAGGTAAAAAACATTGCATTGAGTTACAAAATTTCAAAGAAAATGTGAAAACAATAGGCCCAGGTAGTGAATTCCGAGAATGTGGTTTTTGATCCGAGGTCAATAAGCGATACTACTTCAATGCTCCGTATGCTCTGTCTCGCTCTCGCTCACGTTGCTAGCAGATTTGTGTTGTTGTTAAGTCCAGTTTGCTCGTGCGATTCGTACTGTGTAGACGCTTTCCACTATCTTTGGACTTCGGTATCTTTACTTTGTGACTTGGCTTGTAAACTTTTTGTGACTGATTGCATTCCCGACGACTTGGCGTGTATTAAAGGACTTGATTGACGATCAAATTATGGCTGCAGATCCCCGCGTCCAACCTCGTCCTCGAGAGTTTTCAAATGAGGAATATGCGGACATAATGTTTTGCTATGGATATGCCAACGGTATCTCTACTCGTGCTCGTACGGAGTATCAGTCTCGATTTCCTAACCGCCGTTTACCCGATGAGAGTGTGTTTGACGGAGTGTATCGGCGACTACGAGAAACCGGTAGCGTTCAGAGAAGACAAATCGATGCTGGCAGACCTCGTGTTTATCGTGTGGAGGAAGAAGAAGACATTCTTCGTTACTTTGAAGAGGATCCAACCACCTCGACCAACATGGTAGCACGACGTCTTAGTATAACCCAATGGAAAGTTTGGCATACAGTGCATGGGGCAGGACTCTACCCATACCATTATACTCCTGTACAAGTGATAGAAGAAGGAGATCCGGCAAGGAGGATTGATTTTTGCCGATTTATGCTCAACGCGGATACAGAGGACCCTAGTTACTTAAAAAAAATTCTGTGGACAGATGAGGCGAGATTAGACCAGGATGGCATTATAAACTATCATAATATCCACTATTGGGCACCAAAAGCTGACCGTAACCCAAATAAGAAAAGGCCACAAGGATCGCAAAGACGTTTTTCACTTAATGTGTGGATGGGAATTATTGACGACAATTTAATTGGTCCCTATTTCCTGCCCCACCACTTAAATGGCGAAGCCTATGAAAACTTCCTAAGAAATGAAGTTTTTGACCTTCTTAGTGAGGTACCACTAGCAACACGACAAAATATGATGTACCAACATGATGGCTGCCCCGCACACTTCAGAATGAGTGTTCGTGAATGGCTTAACGAACATTTACCGAACAGATGGATTGGCAGAGGAGGACCTATTCCGTGGCCAGCGAGGAGTCCAGACCTCACCCCTGTCGATTACTACATATGGGGTCACATGAAAACCCTCGTTTATGACGTTTCTCCTTCACCTGTGCCATCGATTGACGAATTAAGACGTCGCATAATAAGTGCAGTCGAAGAAATGAAAACAAACTTGACAACTAGAGTAGTCAAAAGTGAGTTACGCAAACGGATGCGTCTTTGCATAAGGAATAGGGGCACGCACTTTGAGAATGAATTGTAAGTCACTAGAAAAAAAATTGAAAGAAATACCTTGATTCTAAAAACTTCCTTAAATTATTATTTCAACCTCACACCTTTAGTTTCTACTACCCAGTTTTGGTTTTGTCACATTTTCTCTGAAACCATGCCACGAAATGCAGTGTTTTTTACCTAGTTGGATAGCTAGAAATGTGTAAATGTTTTTAAAATAACATGCAGACTCAACTAATAGGGATTTTTTTCGAGAAAAATCACATTTAAGTAGACAGTTTAACAAAAAAATCTGATTTATTTTTTACGAAGTGGCCTTTACTTTCTGTATTGATACAGAATATTATGATTTTATTGTTGAATATTAAGAATTAAAATGTATTCTATCCAAAAATGTAAACAAAACGAAATCTGAATGAATAGTTATTTTTTTATTTATTTTTGAAGGAGGAAAACTGATTTTTCTACAAAAAATTTTAAAAAGCTAATATCTCAAAAACGGTTGAGTTTCGGATAATGCAATATGGGGTCAAAATTATTCCAAATAACCGCCCCTATACCCTCTTAAGAGGATCCGGTCTAATTACCAATAACCCTGTATATCAGCAAACCACGCGCTCTAGTGTATTTTTACCTTGAAACCACTGCCTCAGCCTCAGTGAATAAAAAAAGAATAATACAAAATTAAAAAAGCGTCCAAGAATGCTTAGAAACCGTACTGACTACTTAAAAAAAACAGAAATTCTACCAATCATTTTTATTCAGAAATTTTAATTATTTTCTGTCGTGCGTGACATTCAATTTACCCAAAGTATGCCCATTCTACCAACACGTGTCACTGTTTCTTATTTATATTGTAGTGTGATGTCACGCACGACGAATGCGAACTATGATCTACGAATTAAAATGATATAATACATCAGTTTCAAAAGTGTACTTGGAATATTAAGGTTATAACGAGTCTAGCCATGAATTCTGTCCCTATTGAAATTGACCTTTATTATTTTTTTAACCATAAAAATTACCAAATAGCATTTTAAAATATTATTCATAATGTATTTAATAAAAAAAAAGTTTTATTCGAAGTGCCCTCCTTTAACTTGCACACACTTCTTCAATCTGTCTGGCTGGCTGCTGTCTCGCGAAATCGCGCTTTAACGACTCGATTTTGCGATGAGGTTTCGAGTAGGCTTTGTCCTCTAAAACGTCCATATTCGGTAGTCCAATGGCTTAAGGTCTGAGCTGCCTGAGGGAGAATTTTCGAATGCAATAAAATCGGGTAAATTGTCCTTTAACAAGTGTTGCGTGGTTCGCCCTTTGTGGGCAGGTGCTGAGTACTGTTCGAATGTCCAATCCTGGTTGGAAAATAATGTGTGGGTAAGTGGCTAGATGACAGGCTCCAAAATGTCGGTCTGATAATTAGCTGCCTTCGTTTTTACGCCTTGTTGGCGAAAATGAAGCTTTGTGACGCCCTCGTACGTTAGTGGGGACCAAACCATCACTGACGCCGGGTGGTGGCCTCTTTGCACTCTAGCCACCTCTCAGAAGCTTCTCGAGAGCTGTGCGCGTATACTCGGTAATTTTGACGGTTAAATTACTCCTACAGTAAAACCAAAGTATATATATTAGTACTAACGTAAAACTTTTCTCGTCGGTAAAAATTATTCGAAAAATAGCCGCCATTTGCGTGCCGCTGCCACAAATTATTTGATCTCGTCTATCTTTTGCGGCGCAGAGCGGCTGTTAATCGTTGACCAGTATCTCGTCGGTGAGCCCCAGAGAGGTTTGTTTGATGATACGCGCGACATGGTCGCCCGCTTCTAGGTCTTGTCATTGACAGAGGAGTTTCGCTGAACCATTTGATAGTATTGTAATATGGTATACCTATATGTACCATTTTTTGTTATACCGAGAGGCTTTAGCGATTCGAAAATCTCGACCGGCGCCTTGTTACACTTGTGTAGCGCAATGATTGCGACACGATTCTCTTTCGCACCCCGTTCTGTCTCTCCAGCTGAGATTGATGAGACCAAGTGATGTTTTTCCAGACCGAACAGTCACTCAAATTTGAATAATTCTATATTCATAAGTTTGGGATATAATTTATGGCCAGTAGGCACTTGAACGATTTTATAAAAAAAAAATTCATTTGTTTCGTGGATTTTCATTTTTTAATTTTTACTGCTGTTATAAGAATGGGTTTAAAATAAGGTTAATGAATAACGTATGTAAGCGGTTATTAAAGGAGATGAAATGTTTTATAACGTATTTGAATAAATGTAGCTAATATCTAGATTTTAATCCTGGCAATAATCACTTGGTCATCAATACCTGTAGATTAACTACTACTAACCAATTGGGTATGCTAAATTTTTTATAAGCCATGAAAATAAAAAAAACATTTCGAGATATTTTTATTTAAAGCCATATTTTTTCATTTTCCACTCGAAAAAGTAAAAGATTGCGTAAAAAAATCGGAAAAGGACAATAACCTTCATTTGACCCCTATGACGTCACGAGTTTACAATAAAACCTTATTTCACCACTGAACGGAACGTGCACTCTTACTTGTCATATCAATTACGGACCTTGCATTTGAGGACGAGCTTTCGTCGAGCACTGAAAAAGGCACTATTTATTTATCATCCACCAAAAACTACGTTTGAAACAATCAAATATTATTAGAACGTCATTAAAATTAAATACTTAAATGGGTAAGATATTCATTAGAGGTCCAATTTTTATTGTGGTTCTAAAAAACATTTAAACTCTGAAGGCCTTGTCCATACATAGATTATGATGTTTGATGACAAGTAAATTTTGACTTTGACGTTTCGTTGTTGGCTTTGTGATAGTTTCGTTTCGGAAAAGGCAAAGGTTACTAAGACCATACAGCCAGGTCTGACGTATTTAGGCTTCCTTAGCTGTTGGATTTGTAATGCTAGTGCCGGTGCAATGAAAAAACAACAAAATAAAACTACGAATGCGTCTACCACAAATCCCGCCAAAAAACCTTTGGGAATGATAGACTAGGGAAATAGGGCTGTTCGTTTCATAGTAATGTGAACCGATGACGTCATCAAGGTTTCAAAATTTAAAAAAATATTTAAAAATATCTAGAGGCTTAAAAAATGAAATATTCAAATTAGTTTTTCAAAATGGTCTAAACCATCAGAAAAAAAATTAAAAAAAATACATTTTTTTTAGCATACCCAATTATTAGAAGACTCCTAGCTGTTAAGGTTAGGTTAGCAGCTGGTACTATTGATGTAAATTTGATGTCAGATATTCAAGATTTGTGAAGCAAGGGTTACTCACTTAACTGAACCTGCCCAAACTAGAATACTCCTGCAATTTATTTTAGCTGATATCTAAATAATAATCCTGTTCATCACGCAACTTTCAGATGTGGGATGTAAGAGTTATTCCCTTAACTAAACATTTTAGCCCAAACTATAATACTCCCACTATTACGGTAGCATATGGCAACCCTGGTCGTTATCAGACCCTTGTGATAAGGTATGTAAGAACTGCTTACTTTAAAATGAGCCTTTGAGCTCAAACTCGTAGCTTCTAGCTATAAAATCTACCAAGATCCCCTAAAAATTAAAAGATAAATAAATATCTTAGAAATCTCTGTACAGATGTTTATCAAATAATGCTAAATACCACCGCGCAATTACCAGCTATACAAGAGTACCAGTTACAAAAGAAAACAGCACCAAAGTCGCTCTTCTAGCCGTTTTATAGAGATAAATGGTGACAGACACACACATACACACATCTCTAAGGCCAAACGCATATACCTTTTCCATTCCGTCGTATCTTAAAATAAGAGATAAACAAAAATGTATGGTGAATAGTGATATTTAAACTACACAAAACATTAAAGAACTCCACACACCGAGTGTGGTGCGTCGCGGCGCGATTTGAGACCGCCCCGCATAGCTTTCGGTGGGCAATGCCCATAAGAGGCGCGGAACAGCACAGCACGGCACAGCGCGCTCGTTTGAGACGTCAGTTCTTCATCAAGCCTCGTTCTCAATGGGCGAAGTAGAAATAGCTGGCTATAATTATAACTAGCTGTGGCCGCGACTTCGTCCGCTTGGAGGTTTTTATTAACGATATTTACAAATTAGTAAAGCAGTTACATAGATTACGAATATATTTTTTTTATTACAAATAATCAAAGTTACCTAATCACAGAGCAAAAATCGGTAATCCGTAGGAAATAGCAGTCGTTCGCATTAGTATCAAATCCAATAGATTTTATTTGGTTTCTTAGATCGAAATAACAGTGATTCAGATCTAAAAGGAGTTAAGTCATGCTTTCGATCAATTAGGTAAGGCAGTTAGTGCGGCGCAAACGTAAGCGCGTTTAATTATCCCTGCAGCGCCATCTATTGGCAGTCTGTTGCTATGATCATAATGTCTTCGGTATATGTAGGTTATATGAAATAAAAAGTAGTTGAGCACGTTTTAAATCGATTTTATTACCTATATGTATATGTGTAAACTGGACTTCTTTAGTTTTCCGGGATAAAGAATGCCCAACTATGTACTGTTGGTCAAAACACATCTCAATGTAAAGGTTGCATATTGTTACGTTGAGCCATTCTAAAGATACTATTTTTCTGCATTCCTGCAGGAACCCTTAATTTTTTTGGGAATCACAATATCTCAGTTTTAGTTCGCAATATAAGGTATCAACGTGTAAAATTTAATTGCAATCACCATTTGCGTGGTGATCTGTTATAGAAATGCATACTTTTGATTTTCCCACTGGAACTCTTGAATTTTCCGGGACAAAGTAACCTATATGTTAACCCGGGCTATAAGGAACCACCATACAAAATTTCATCAAATCGGCCAAGTAGTTTTTGCGTGATGCGCGAACATAGAGACAGACAAAAAATTCAAAAGTTATTGTTTTGGCCTCTATATCGTTAGTAATGTCCACCACAGTTATTATTTTCGAAAAATATTTCATCTACAGACAAGGCCCCGTTACTGGATAGATATAATACATATTTTCTAAAGGACTGGAAAATTATGTGGACGACTGGGGTGGATAGAAGCGGCGCGGCTAGCCACCGCCCCGCACTGCGCATTGTCTCATTCAGATGCTTAAAAAATTCGACAGCTACGGTCGCCGGTGTCGAAATTTTAGACAGCTCACTCAGAAGTCATCTATACAAAAAATATTGCTCTCAATATTCATTCTGGGGCTAGTATACAATTTACTACTACATGATGACTTAATGTGTGCCTGGAAGATGTTTGAGAGAATTCTTCATAGCTTCTGGCAGCATCACCGAATTTCTCGACCTTTTTTTGTTTACTATGTCTTATGTCCATTTTTGAAAATTCTTGCAGGCCGTGAATATACGTAGTACAAGAGTTAAATCGATGTAAAAAACGTATGAGTGCCGTCACTTCTCTTTTCTGCTTCTTTTTCTTCATTTTGCATTCAATATTGTTCAGTACTGTTTTGCCTCAATTAAACATCACAAAACATTGAAACAAATGGGGCTTTTTTTCACCAAACACTTAAAATAATTTAGCGAAATGAATGAATCATCAAGAAAAAAAAAACATTGCCTGGACGAGGAAACGCGGCTTTTTACACGACGAACGGCTACTAAAAAATATTCACTGGCAACACTGTTTTTTGTCTGTTTGTGTTGGTTTGTGTCCTTTAGGCTTTAGGCAAGCGTGTGTAGTTTCAGCTGTTTTTCTCAGTAGGTATTTCCCGTTTATTAATTTTCAGTTGTCTTAATTTCTAAACTACCAACACGCATTTAATATTAATTTTGAAACGTATTTAGTAGTTACTCGAAAGTGCAGCAAAATATGGTTGCATTTCTTAGCTATAACGTCACCAGAATAGAAGCCAGCAGAGAGACCAAATTGACGATATAAAAATAATTTTCCACAGGGGACGCAGTTATGTTCTCCGGAATGCAGGGTAAGTCTAAATATAATTATTGTACTAATTACTAAGCTCACATAAACCCAGTTTTGAGTGCACCATAGATAGTACCTAAAGGCAGTGTTGATGCACATAACCGGGCTGCCATACTAAATCCAAAAATAGGTTCGTTAGGTATGATGATTATACTGTCGAAGAGCCTCTCTAGCTAGGCTTTCCCCTATGGGCAGCCCAGTTATGTTTACCTCTATGTACAAATGCAGTTTTGAGGAGTCAAACCATTTTTACTTTCGAGTGACTGAGGAACGAGCCACAATGAAGGTATTAAACGTAAACACACAAATAATGGAACAAACAAATTAACGACAAAATCCTATACATTCGAGAACCAAACTATAACCAATCTGTATTAATCTGGGTGATGAGGGGGTGAGGTCGAAATCTAGAGAGCGGCAGGGAGTGTCCATAATGTTTGTTAGTACTAATATATATACTTTGATGTAAGTATGTAGCCAACTAAAATTTTTACATATTTTTATGTATGATTATGGAGAATTTAATAACAAATATTAAAAAGAACAATTAAAACTTAATGGGGGGGTCTCTAAACAAGAAATTTGTTTTTAGAGTTCCATTCCTCAAAAGGGAAAAAGGAACCCCTATAGGATCTCTTCTTTGTCCATCTGTGTGTCCAAAACCCTTTTCTAAGGAATGCGTGGAGCTTTCAAGAAGTTGAAATTAATATCATATTTAGGTCTACAGAACCTGGACATGACATGCTTGCAAATTCAAAGGTTGTGTATTAAGTCGACCAATCCGCACTGTCCCCGCATGGTTGACTAAGGCCTGATCACACTAATTAAGGGAAACCTGGACAATTAAAGCCCAGACTCATCGCAAGACTGATGCATTCAAAATGTAGTGCTGGCACAAAATGCTCAAATATCATGGACCGAGGGCTGCGCAAATGAGTCTATCCTTGATGAACTCAACATTAAAACGAGGCTCCCCTCTATCTGCATGCGATGTGTCCTTAAGGTCTTCAGGCCCATGGGGAGATGTGGATAGGATAGCTTAGAAAAGCTTATCATCACTGACGACATTGAGGTAAAGAGGTGTACAGAATGCGTGCCTAAGCAATCAGCTGATGCGGTCATGAAAATGACTAGGTTGACATTGTGCATTGTTCTCAACATCAAATGGCCTATATTGACACGAGCTACCCATAATGTTCACATCCCTTGGATATGTGAACATGACAAAGAAGAAGGAGGTATGGAACCCTTAGGGTGTGAGCCTGCCTCACATTTGGTTGGTTTTTGAGAAAAAAACAACTATTTATTATTATTATTATTGGGTGGGATGCCATCGGGGTACAGGCGGGTGTTCAAGTCACAATGTGGACTCACTACACCCTATTCCCATGGTGGTACAATGGTTACTGTGACCCCGGTGGCGTCCCCCCCCTCAAACTTTGAGCTCCTTCTACAATACTCCGCTATGTGACTGATTTCCAGGTCGCATAGTTTCTCTTCCCTGATCCTATCGGCGCCAAACGTCTCCCACCTTAGCCTGCTGTAGAGAACACACTCAGCTAAGTAGTGCTGGCTGGTTTCCGGTTCTCCGCAGTTGGGGCACAGATTACTAAATAGTTACTTGTTGGGGCATGAGGTGTCTATGGTCCTGTCTATTAGGGACATATGTCCATTTAGCCTACAATGTTCTGTTACTATGCCCATGACCATTGCCGGGCTTTTACGGCCTAGCGATAGTAGTGTTTTGCTCCTCCTGCGATTCCTTCCCTTCATGGCAATTAAAAAAACTTTCCACTCTAGAGATGAAAAAGCAATGTTCCACCTGGCTATCTACTCATGAAAATTAAACTTTCCGAACAGGAGATGGAAAAATATTTTCTGTCGCTCCCATTGATGTCTAGTGATTGAAATAAATAGGTATCATTGTTGTACTCGCGTGGAGAGATTGGTGTTCTGGTTTTTCTTTCGTAATTGTTCATGTTACTGGCATTGACGTCATGGTCTCTAATGAGCGAATTTTTAGATTTAAATGGATTAAACTATCAAATGTGTTAGCTTTTGTGCTTTTGTAAGAGAAATGCTATTTAGTAAATAATATTTTTGATTGAAAGCTATAGAAAATGATTACAGAAGTCATTTCGTAGTCCAACAGGAAGGCAGTAATTTGTCTATTTAAAACAAAACGTGTGTAATCGAGGCATTTGAATTATATTATTGTTGCAAAGTTGCATATAAGTCACATTTTTTGCAGATGACGATATCCCTGGCATTGGTCAATATGATGACTTCCATACCATTGATTGGCAGCGAGACATTGCTCGCGACCGAATGCGTCATAGGTACATTGTTAAGAAAAGGCAGGACTCTTTGTGGGATTTAGTAAAAGTAAGTATAAATAAGGATAATTTCGTGACTCCACTAGAAGGACCAATGATCTAAGAAAGGTTTGCAATAAGGCACTGGGTGCATGTGCTCAGGGTCGCTCTAATTGGAGGTCTGTGAGGGAGGCCTATGTCTAACAGTGCGTGTAATCGAGATGAAACAATATACAGATTTCATATGGTAAATCAGTAGCAAAAAGTGGCCATATTAAAACCATGACGTTTCTTATGTACTCGTAACTTGAAGCTCCTATGATTTGCCATATAAAAATTCTATTAGCATTTGTTGGTCACTAATATAATATAAAGCTAATTCTCCGCAAAGAGACCAGAAACTTTGTAGCAAATAAAAAGGGCAATTTTATCGGACACAATATTTTATTCACCTAGTGACCATATTGTGAATCTTATACAGTTCAAAATGAAATAATTGACAGTTTGAAAAAAAACACGCTTCAATGGCAAACCGAACTAAATTAAAAAAATAAAATAATTTATTGTGTTGTCATCGATTCCTTAATGCGTGTGCTTATTTTCTATGTAAACCGACGTCTAGAAGTGGGTGAAAATAAGTTCAGATTCAGTTACATAGATGGATACAGGTGAAGCTAGTAAAAACGTGTAAAAAAACTAGTATTATAAACGTATTTGGAATATTATGATTGTTAAATCTATTGATTACCAATTGAAAATCGACAGGTAGAAACTTATTACTGAAATTGTTATATTTATTGATGTTATGACGTAGTTTTATGCTCGTACTTGCAAGGTTTCATAAAAAAAGTAAGTAAATTCAAGTAACAGGAGTTCAGTATGTTGTCGTTTTGTATTTTAGGGAGCACATGACGCTTGGTCCGGGTGGGTGTGCGTACTGTTGGTGGGAGTGTGCACAGGTGTAGTTGCTGGTGTCATAGATATTGGAGCATCATGGATGACAGACCTCAAGTTTGGAATTTGCAAGCAAGCATTCTGGTTCAATAGGGAGCAGTGCTGTTGGTCAAGTAACGAAACTACATTTGATCATGGAAATTGTTCACAAGTGAGTTAACTATTTTCTTAACAATAAGTTCTGGAATGGGATGGTATATTTCGTGAATCGATTATTTTCACATTGGTCAGTAATAATGGAGTCTTATCAATATTTTCATATCATTTCAGTGGCTTACGTGGCCACAAGTATTGGGAGAGACGCGAGAGGGGGCAGGCGCGTACATAATCAGTTATTTATTCTACATTGTGTGGGCTCTGCTCTTCGCGTCACTGTCCGCTTCCCTTGTCAGGATGTTCGCGCCCTACGCCTGTGGTTCTGGTACGTATTGAAAGCAAAATAATGTTCTAGTACCTAATTTTTTTTTTCCAAAACTGCCTTAAAGTTTAATAAACATTAGCTGTTCTCAATTTCATTCAGTATCCTTACTAATCTTTATATATAAAATTCCGGTGTGCATGTGTTCTTAATTCTTTTCCTAAACGGCCTGACCGATTTTAATATACTTTTTTTTTGTATTTATAGGGTCACCTGGGTGGTTCCTAGCTATAATAGCACCCGGTAGGTACCGTTTTCGGTTTTCGGATTTTTTAAAGAGCGAGCGCCACATACCGATTCCATTTGTAGCTAAGGACCATCCAGGTATTAGGAGGAGAAGAATAACAAACACACGCACACCGGAATTTTATTCTAAATGCGGGTGGAGAGCACCCTATGAATAGGAACTTATTCGTAGAGGGCACCCCCTAATTAAAATAAATGTTTGTACTTCATTCACTTAGCAACGGAGCTACCTGATTGGCACAGATGTAGTTGAAGAGGTGGGGGTTACTTAAAAAAAAAGTCCGTCACAGTTACTGGTAGAACAGTTTTTTTTTTGTTTCATTACTCTGCGTCGCAGCGGCGGATCAACAGATTAACCTGATTTTTGCACAGAGATAGTTGAGGGGGTGGAAATTAACAAAGACTGCAAATTAGTGTAGCCTGACATTGTTCCCGAGGGATCTAGAGAAAACTCATTTTCACTATCGCGAGCCGCCGCGCCGCACATCACACTTTTAAATACAGTCATAAGCCATAACTATGTCGACGCGAGGAAACCACGGGCAAAAGCTAGTACTTAATACAACTTTTTTTCAAGGTATTCCTGAGATAAAAACCATTTTGAGTGGTTTCATCATTAGGGGCTACCTAGGAAAGTGGACCTTGATTATCAAGGTGGTTGGACTTATTCTCTCCGTATCCTCCGGATTATCTTTGGGAAAGGAAGGTCCTATGGTACACATTGCCAGTTGTTTAGGTAAGTCAAGTTTTAAATGACAATTCATGTTTGTTTAAGGCATAAGAATTCTGGTAATTTATACTAATATTTCTTGTAGGTAATATCTTGTCCTACTTATTTCCAAAATATGGGCGCAACGAAGCCAAGAAGCGTGAGATATTGTCGGCGGCGGCAGCTGCTGGAGTGTCTGTTGCTTTCGGCGCTCCGATTGGAGGAGTACTGTTTAGTTTGGAGGAGGTGAAACACCTTTATAGTTTGGAAATATTATGCTGAAAATTTTGAAATGGTCGTTATTGATTTTATTGGCTTTCATTATCGTAAAAAGTAACTAATTATTATATTTTTAGGTGTCTTACTACTTTCCACTGAAAACATTGTGGCGCTCATTCTTTTGTGCTTTGATCGCCGCCTTCATCTTGCGTTCTATCAACCCCTTCGGAAATGAGCACTCTGTGCTATTCTTCGTTGAATACAATAAACCGTGGATCTTCTTTGAACTGATTCCTTTTGTGGGACTAGGAATTATCGGGGTAAGAAATTAAAATAGTTTTCATTTATTTCTATCGTATAAACATTGACGACATAAACATCTATCAGCCTAGTTCAGGCACATGTTAATTTGTACCTACTTGTTACTTTTAAGAAACCCATACATTGTTTACCTGGTACAAAATAAATAAAATTTATGGTTATATATAATTTTCCAACAGGGATGTATAGCTGCGGTATTTATAAAAGCCAATCTGTACTGGTGCCGCTACCGCAAATACTCTAAGCTCGGTCAGTACCCGGTGACGGAGGTGCTGGGGGTGACGCTCGTGACCGCGATCATCGCTTACCCGAATCCATACACTCGCATGAACACCAGTCAGCTGATATACCTGCTTTTCAACCAGTGTGGCATATCCAATTCAGATCCGCTGTGGTAAGTTGTGCACTCAGAAGTTTTATTTTGAAACTTACTAGTATGTTTGTGTACATAAAGAAATGAATCAAAACGTAATTAATGTAATTAAATATATTTTTAGTGACTATAACCGGAATTTCACTGACGTAAATTCGGCTATAGAGAAGGCGGCGGCTGGACCCGGCGTCTACCGCGCAATATGGCTCCTCTTCCTGGCCCTCATACTCAAACTAGTCATGACTGTTTTCACATTCGGCATTAAAGTACCTTGCGGCCTGTTCATCCCCAGTCTTGCCCTCGGTGCTATTGCTGGCAGGATTGTGGGTATTGGTAAGTAAAGTAATTTGGTAACGTTATCAACATCTTTGATGTCATGTCTATTAAAGAAATCTGAAATCTACTTGGAGTTATGGTAGTTTTGACGTACTGTTTTGAATGTCAGTGCAGTGGTGCTGTACAATTTATTTTGTCTGTTTTAGGTGTCGAGCAATTAGCCTATAACTACCCCAAGATCTGGTTGTTCTCCGGTGAGTGCTCGACCGGGGAGGACTGCATCACACCTGGACTGTACGCCATGGTTGGTGCGGCCGCGGTGTTGGGTGGCGTCACCAGGATGACAGGTTGGTAACGTTAACTGTTGAAAAGTGACTTCCAAGATCTAGTTGTTCTCCAATAAGTGCCCGAGCGGAAATGACTGCATCAATACTCAATGGTTGGCGACAGTGCGATGTTAAGTAGTGTCACCGAGATAAAGGTTGGTGACGCTGTTGTTGAGGACTGGTCTACAACTACCCCTACGATATAGTTATTTTCTGAGAGTGTCGGACCGGGGAAGACTGCATTACACGTCATGGTTGGTGCAGCCGCGGTGTTGGGTGACGTCACCATGATGACAGCTATTTGGAACATAAAGAGTTTTAAATTATTAAATCGAGGGATTATCAAAAGTTTCTTCGTACGGTCAAAGCAAAGAGTAGCTGTCATACAACAAAAACTTCTTTTTTTTCAAAAACGGCCCTAACGATTTTGATGAAACTTTGCATGTCGGAGTTGCTTATGTTTATCTATTACATGGTAATACCCATTGGTCTGGGAAAAATCTTGTTTTTATGTTTCTCCTTCAAATGAAATTGATTCTTGCGATTTACTCACAAATGGTTGGAGCTATTGAATTGTCATGTAGTACAAATAAGTATATATAGGGTCATGCAATATGAATATGTATATTTTTGATTAAAAATTCGTCAAAATTATGAAAAAAATGTTTTGGAGAAAATTTAGTGCGGGCTGCCGTACAATTTATTTTGCTTTGGCTGTATACCTACTAGATAAGTTCCTTTGGTTGCATACATGCATAGGTTTCTTTGGAAAAGTTGCCCATTTCATAGATATATGGTTTCGGTGAAATCGGGTATGTGGTTCCAATGCAATCGGCAGAAAAGTTTCATAGTTATGTTAATTCCAATGCTCAGTCAATACTATAAAGCTCGAAGAATATAGCTAGGAACTCTGACCTGAATTGGATGTTTCTTCCGCGTACATTATTGGCTTACCCAATAACAGGAAAATAAAGCTAGGGTCTGCAATGTTATAATTTATAATTATTTATATGTAATATTCATTACACGTTGTAAAAAAAATAAGGAAATAAATAGCAGTAATATAGTCATTTATGATACAAGGGCGGTAAAAAGGTAAATAACAAAAAAGTGACATTTGTAAGCCCGAGCCGCAGGTGAGGGTTTACCGTCGTCACGAGTTTGTAATTTAATTTGCCTTTTACACCCATGTATCTTACGACGTTAGATAGAGCATGGTAACCTTAACCTTAAGACAGCGTCGGTGGCTCAACCGGTAACGACTCGGTCGTCCTAACCAGAGGTGCCGGGTTCAAATCCGGACGGGCAATGTACCAATGAGTTTTTCGTAACTTACGTACATATACTCTCCGATTGCTTTAACGGTGAAGGAAAACATCGTGAGGAAACCTGCACAACACACCTGCGAAGAAACTCGAAGGTTGTGTGTGAAGTCGACCAACCCGCACTGGGCCCGCGTGGTCGACTAAGGCCCGATCGCCCTAATTCAGGGTAGGCTCGAGCCCCTCGGTGTGGACGTATATGAGCTGACATGATGAACCTTAACCTGATGCTGTAGCATCTCCTGGTATCTGCATGACAGCCAACTCCTCGCCAACTTACAGCAGATTTATCGTGTTTAGGATACGTAAAGTTTAAAAAACATGAAATAAAACTAAAGTTAAAATTTTTATAAACCTTGGACAAAAAGCCCTGTAAAAAGTTGAAAATAATATGTTTCGGTCCTTTAAGTTTAATATAAGTAGTTATTTTTAGATCTAAGAGTCGTCGCGTAGGGGGGACCGCTAAGTAATAAATAAAATAAAAACAATACAACTGTCGTCGAGTCATCATATCAGCCGGATGTCCACTGCTGGACATAGGGCTCCCCAAGGATATCCATGACGACCGGTTCTGCACTGCTTGCATCCAGCGGTTTCCCACAACCCTCACCAGGTCATCGGTCCACCGAGTGGGAGGCCTTCCTACGCTACGTTTTCCGGTGCGCGGTCGCCACTCGAGAACTGTACTGCCCCAACGGTAAACTGCTCTACGAGCTATGTGCCCCGCCCACTGCCACTCAAGTTTAGCAGTTTAGAGACCTATGTCGGTTACTTTGGTTCTCCTACGGATCTCCTCGTTTCTGGTTCGATCACGCAGAGAAACTCCAACCATAGCACGCTCCATTGCTCTTTTGGTGACCTTGAGCCTTCTTGTGAGGCCCATAGTTAGCGAACATGTCTCAGTTCCGTATGTCATCACTGGCAACACACACTGGTCGAAGACCTTGGTCGACACTGCGGTATCTGGGACGTAAAGATATTGCGAAGCTTCCCGAACGCTGCCTAGCCGAGTTGTATGCGATGATTAATCTCTTTCTGGAAGTTGGACCTACCTAATTGTTCTACGATTACTTTAAAGGGCCAAAACTTATTTTCTACTTTTTAGAGGTTTTTCTTTAAACATTGAACTTGACATAATTCTGAAACTAATCTTTTTTGGTGATTGCGCCCATACAAACTTTAAATCAGCTGGTCAAGGTCTGAAACATTTAAATTTCAGACTGAAACCATGCGCTTCATAAAAATCCACCGGGCTTCTGTGGACAATGAGTTCATTGGCCAAGAATGCTGTATATCTATTAACAGATTTGTTTCTAACGACACAGTTGCGTTACTTTGCAGTGTCGCTGGTAGTGATCATGTTCGAGTTGACGGGCGGCGTGCGCTACATCGTGCCGCTGATGGCAGCCGCGATGGCCTCCAAGTGGGTGGGCGACGCTCTCGGCCGGCAGGGCATCTACGACGCACACATCGCGCTCAATGGATACCCCTTCCTTGATAGCAAGGATGAATTTCAGCACACTTCGCTTGCCGCGGACGTTATGCAGCCCAAGTGAGTGATCTACTCCATTGGATAATGTAACCCAATATGTTGAGATACATGTTTTCCTTTTTTTTTACAAACTTTTATTCTATTCTTGATGTGTTTATTTTTATTTGAAGGGGTTAAATCTTGCGATCGATTTTAGTGTGACTACCAGGGTTCTGATTGAACTAAAATTTGGTACGATGCCGTATTACTCGATGACAATAGATCCTCTTGGTATTTGATGTTGATGAAATTGGAAGGTGGAATCAATGTCCCTATAGTCAAACAATCGTGGAAACCACAGAATTTTAAATTTAGAAACAGCGTTTTTCTTCTTTTAGTACACTGATAAAAGCTTGAATCTAAATAGGGTGTGATTGATTATTCATTCTAAGAGCTGTACTGTTAAGCTGTACTTACTATTTTTGACCGTCTTCTTCTTGGCCTCAACTGTTTATCTATGGATATCGTAATTGTAAAATTATAACTATGGTATACGCAACTTGAACATTGTCGGGAATTAAATAATGAACCTGCAAAGCGATAAAATTAAACAAATACCTGTAAAGCAAATAGATTTGGGTAATGTAACGATGTTGTCTGGGATCGGTGTCATGTAAGCGAGTGGCTTGAAACGGTTTGATTTATATATAACTAGCGGCTCGCGGCGTATTTTTGTACACCTTGTCCTAACAATTACGAACGCAACAAAAAAAATCAAATCGGTCAAGCCGTTCCCTAGTGGTGCTCTGTCATACATGTAGCAATTGATTTATATATATATATATATATATATATATATATATACTGTGCAAAAGCGTAAAGAAAGAAGGATTTCTGTTCATTTTTTTGTATTTGTATTTAATATGTAGTTAAGTACTTACCCAAGTTCATATCTACATACTGTTAAATGGTCTATTCTAGGATTAAAATATATTTAATTTAGCTAAAGCGAAATCAGAATTTTAAACATTTAGATTCGACTTTAGACAACATCTCAGATAATTGTATATCTAATTGATAGAATCCAACGAGATTACTATCATCAGGTTAAGTTTCCTACAATAATCTATAAAAATAGGAAGTAAACTAGCGCCGCCAAAAGAAATGAATAATAATTTACTCATCCCTATGGACTTTTATCGAAAAAATTGAGTGTTTTGCGCCTATAGGGGGGCAACAACTATTATTTAATTGTTATTTATAACTGTAAATATAAGCAATTAGTTATATTTTGCTAAACTGCTAAAAGTGGCCATTTGTAGTGAACCGCATTAAAACATTCTGTCTCTGTATATAATATATTGTTTAAAGAACTCTCATCAGTCATCACTAACACTAAAGTTACTCTTAGCTATGCGAAATTTTTATAGACGTTTATCCCTTTAATTTTTATGATGATAAGAGTTAAATGTGTCTTAAAATCCACTGTAAAAAACATAACCCGCCTTGTGGCGCAGTCGAGTAAAATTAACAAGTAAATCGATTTTAAGAATGTTACAAGACTGTCACCTGAGTGTTATCTAACTTTGTACTTAGATGATGTTATATGACTAACTACTTATTGATGCCGTCGTGATGAATGGATGACTCAAGCTAAGAATACTAGCCTTCAAGATTCCTCAATTATGTCTGAAAAAAGATGCGACGGTAGGTATTTCCACTCTCAGACCATCAGCATGCATGGGCGAATGTTTAAAATTGGGGTATCTCTTTTCTATTAATTATACAGGGTATAAAAAAATAGGCGTAGGACCCGTTAACTGGGGGTTCTACTCATCATACTGAACAACTTTCCCCTAGGAACCCATACTCAAATCTCAAAAAAAGTCTAGACCCTCCATACAAAAATTCATAAAATTGGTCGATCAGCTGATCGATTTGTATGAAGACTTAACATTTTTTTTCGCGAATTCAGCAAAATCATAGAACAAAAGTTGTTCAGTATGATGAGTAGAAGCCCCAGTTAACGGGACCTACACCAATGTTGTTACAGCCTGTATATGTAGGAGAATGAGAAATAGACAGTCAATCGATATAGCTATGGTCAAAAATATATACGTAGATACAAAATAGATACGTTCAAAGCATCAAAAATATGTATCCACGACCTAATGTATATACGATATAAGGCCGTGTATACATATTTTTGATGCTTTAAACGTAACTATATTTTTGACTTTGACTGTACCTCAGTCAGTGTTTACTGTGGTATTGATTATTTTTTTATCAGTTACTAGCCGTGTAAAATTAGCTAGTCTACATATTAACTACTTACCTAAAATCCTTAGCAAAATCATATCACATTGGAATATTTTCCTTGTCAGTTTTTGAGAGTGAAGTGTGAAAAGATAGATAGTGCAAAATTAGTAAATAATTCTGTTAATATTAGAAATCATTTTTTTACTAACTTGTTAACTGTATGAAGCATTCAATTACATGAAATAAGATTCATCTTCACGGCCTAACGACTGTTGTCTAATGATAGCAATCACCACCAACGTCTTAACGTGGCTTGCAAAGCACGGAAACGGTCAAAACATGCCACAAACAGTCAACCGTAATGACCGTTCTTCAGGTCAGTTTGCGTGATCGACCCAACCACGCGAGTTGCACTGGCTACGGCCGCTGCTTTAGGCGGCTTGAAATATTTTTAACAGTGGGTTTCGCCACTAGCCCTACAACCTCTACCAACCCGGACTTAGCCTCCGTGTGTGGAGTGTGGCTTAACCTTCCCGAATTTGAAGATACCTGTAGGTTGTAAAAGAAGATTATTTTAAACACACTTTACACACTCATAAAGATGGAGTGCCCATAAAAAACCTTATTTTTTTAAATTCGTGCTTAATACGAATGTGTGACAAGGGTGTTTACATCAAACTTGTTTTAATCAACAACTTTGTATACAATTAGCATTTTTCATAAAAATAAGATATTTTATGAAAATTAAAAAAGAACAAAGCCATTTGCAATGTGGTCGAATGTGATAATTAAAGTATGTAAAATCGCTCAAGCGACGGTTTTTTTATCGCTTCGGTTGCGCGTTGGCTCTCTACTACTCGTAGATGCCCTTCCCTACTCATTGTGTTGGGGATTCTTTGGTAACTCGTTTCCACTTTGGACATTTTTATTTGTATTTTATCCAGAAGATCTCCTTTTATCAGCGAAGAGTGGAGGAGTTTCAAACTTCTTATACCTACTGTGGGCATTACCATTACTTACTATCAGGCGAAAGATATTCCAAGGCCTTATCAATTACACATAAAAAGCGAAATGTTAAACTATTTCACATGGAATATTTTTGGTTACGTATCACGCAAAAGTACTGAATTTATTTATTAAATTGCACGGCGACTCCCTATATGTTACTGCCCCTGTGTATTCTTGGTGAAGTCCAACATTATAGATCTGGTTTGGGTGGTGGGAGGACATTATAAAAGGCCGGTCGCCTGGAAGGTAATTTTTCCAAGCATGGAGATAGCAAGATCCTCATTGCGTTGATAATTTTTTTAAGTACGCTTCCACTTTCTACATCATCATCACTTATTATCAGGCTTATTATAACAAAAGCGTAGGTGGCTCACAGTCACGACTCGTTGATTTCGGCACAAGGTCACAACTCGTAGATTTTGATACGATAGCTTTTTTCATAATCTTTAGGTACTTACATTTCTTACCGGTTGATTTTTTTCAGCTTTAATTCTTTGACTAAGTTTGGGCTAAGTTTTAGTCACTTTAACTAGAGCTTAGTATTTAGTAATTTAGTTTGTAATAAAATCTCATGGGGACTTATTACCAATAAAGCCCGCAAACGTCAAACAGTAAAAGTAAAAAATGATCCGATGGCAAGTGCGAATTATAAGGAAAAGTTAAAACCCATGTACGTCCTTAACTACAAGAAACGGATAGCATACATGGGGATGATTTGGATGGCATTTATCATTTATACTTGATTTTAATTCACTGACTATTCTGTATAAGATATTAAACTCCGACACAGAGCAAAAAAACCTGTCCGTCACACGAATTTTTACGCTGGACGATAATCGAACCCATGATCCTTGACCTAGCAGGCAGGAGCGCTGACCAATACGCCACCGGGTCAGTCTGGTTTGTTGGCACTGGATCCCAGATAACTGCGTTCATAGATTTTGGCCTAATTATTATTTAGACTATGTGTTGATGATTTTAAATACATAATGACGATAAGATAAGATTTATTGTCCAAAACTGAGTAGAAAGGGTTGTTACAAATTGTTTAGGCATCTACAGTTTACCCATTTCGGGCATACAATAATGATGGTATGTCTAAGCATGCACTGTAAATCGTTGCAAGCGGGGTTTGATTGTTGTGCAGGTACGATATTATTTTTTTAATCATTCCAACAGCATATGCATCCTAAGAGAGACAATTTATATAGCGGCATGATGGCTCGTTTTACTCATAATGCTACGCGAAGGTTATGCGTTTTATTTTACTAGATGCAACTGAGCGTAGTTCTCTTGAAATTCAAATGATGGCAGTGTACTTATCTTAACCGGTTAGATCCGGGCAAACAGCAAGTCTATTTCACTCCAAATGCATTTTGATTGAGATATAAATCTCTTTGTTGTCAATATCGGAAACATTATCGCATTTTGTCCGGCTTTCTTACCGGTTCGGGTTACCGCCAGGTCTGCAGCAATGCTAAATAGTTTGTTACGCTAGAAGGGTTTATAGATCTATGGTGCCCATTAAAAAATCAAAAATTTTCGTACTAAATTAGTAAATTCTATACGTGGCGTCATTTAGAGGTGCTAAGACAACAAAGGATGGTATTTAAACCTTCAACTTCGGTACAGGATCTTTATAGATTCCAAGTCTATGTTTTAAATACACACCAATATATTCCTGTTCTTCGTCAAAATTTCGAACTAAATGTATTGTACTTACTAGTGTTCCATCAAAAATACTAATTGCGCATCAAAATATGAACACTAAAAGAAATCAAACTGAGCTCAATAAGATAAGACCGCTTTTGTACACTTGAGGGAGAGGGTCCCCAGGAGGCTCGAGTTTCTATACAAACGTAGTTCCGCTTAAATACAAAAACTACATGCCGGTTTGAATCCAAACTTTTCAAATATATTGAGTAGACGCATATCAATGTTTGTAATTAGTTTTCGATGTACTAATTAAAAAAGGAAAAAATAACACTAGTAAATAAGAGCTCAAACTTTCAGTACAAAACCAATTTAAGCCTTCGGTTAGTTATGTTTAAATAAATTTACTACGTTGAAAACTAATTACAAACATTGATATGTGCCTATTCAATATATTTGAAAAGTTTTGATTCAATCGGGCATGTAGTTTTTGTATTAAAGCAGAATTACGTTTGTATGGAAACTCAAGGCTCCTGGGAACCCTTAAGTCCGATAAAATCATGCTGTAATTATTACATGTGTGCAATAAAGTGTTTACAAACATGTTTAATGCATCAAGTAAAACTGATAAGTGATATGACCATATAATTTCGGATCATCATCATATCAGCCGAAGGAAGGCCACCGCTGGACAGAGGCCTCCCCCAAGGATTTCCACGACGACCGTTCTGCGCTGCCCGCATGCAGCGGATTCCCGCGACCTTCACCAGTTCATTGGTCCACCGAGTGGGAGGACTGCCTACGCTACGTTTTCCGGTGCGCGTTCGCCACTCAAGAACTTTTCCGACTCAACGGCCATATGTGCCACGCCCACTGCTACTTAAATTTAGCGATTCTGAAACCCATGTACTTACTTTGGAATAAGAAGGCTCAAGGAATTTCGGATATGTAATAATAATACACAAGCTGTGGTTTTAATGTCATAACCACAAGGGTTATAATGTAAAGGCTCGCCTCTTACACCACAGCCTTCTGAACCTAAACCATCCGAGTCGGAGTGCTCCGAATACCTGAGCTCGCTCCCACATTATCTGAAGTCAGTCTTGAATTGAATGCTGAGTAAAAGTTCCAGGTTAATATAAATTCCTGAAGCTTGAAAAACCTATTCTTACAAACTTTATTATAATTAATACGCTAAGATTTCATTTACCTAGCGCTAGCGAGATAAAGATATATTACATTATCTAGTATTGTGTCCAGCCAACATTATCTCGGTTTTTTTTCTTGGAATAGTTAACTCCGTGTGTGCTGATGCCCGCCACCACTTACCTCTAGCCGCGCGGGTGATCCGCCAATTGTCTGGTTCATCTAGTAAGCAAACAGTTGAATAAACCATCGTAGTCCGAGATTCACGAGCGCGCTTCGCTCGCTCCCGCGTTAACAGCAGTCGAAAGAGTCAAGTGGAATTTGATACGCAATTAGTAAATTTGATATACAATTGATATTTTTGTAAGATAGTCATATAACTGGTGCTATAGTTTATTAAATATGGAGACATATGCGTTATTTTATGTTTATTTCCCATTAAATATTTCTTATAAACAATTCATCCATTCGCAGACGCAACGAGACGTTGGCTGTGATCACGCAGGACTCCATGACAGTGGACGACGTGGAGACGCTGCTCAAGGAGACTGAGCACAACGGCTACCCGGTGGTCGTGTCCAAGGAGTCTCAATACTTAGTGGGATTCGTTCTGCGCAGGGATCTCAATTTAGCTATCGGTAAGAATCGTGTCGCCTCCTAAGGTTATCTCCTGACTGACTGATCTAGCGACGCATAGCTCAAAGCACTGTACGGATCGGGTTATAATTTGTCATAAAGATAGCAATTACGTCGTAGTAGGCATCCGCTAAGAAAGGATTTAAGGAAATCCCACGGGAACGGCGAAAAACGGGATCTACTTGGGCGAAGCCGCGGGTTATAGCTAGTTCTGTATATGATGATAATTGACCAGGTTGAACACGTTAAAAACTTAATTAATCACAACAACTAGCAAAATTGTGCTCATTTTTTTTTGTTTTCGTTAATTAAAAAAAATACTTAATCGATTTTGACAAAATTTATATGGTTCCAACTAGGAGCCAAAAAAGAATCATCAACGTCAGTTCGCAACAACCTTTTTTGAAGTTGGTTGAAAATACAGATTTTTGTTGAAGATTTTAGAGTTTACAGTTTTTTTGTATTCTAGACCACAGCGAGACCATAAGCGTAAGCTGAAACAACAATTTGAAATGTTTGTAGTTAGCGCTATAAACATAAAAATTCCCGCTTACTATTTAAACGTTTACTAATCGCGGATTTGCTTCTCTTTCGGAGACATTTTAGAATGCTGGAGAAATATTTGGAGTTATTTTATGTTGTTCTAAATTACTGCATCAGTTTTTTTCTTTAGTCTTAATAGTCTCCGTGCACCAGGATGTGCTTACTTCGTAGAATCCATCCAGCAAGCACATCTTTCATCATATCAGCTCAAATACGTCCCCACCAAAGGGCTGGAGCCTTCCCTGAATTAGGACGATCGGACCCTGTTCACACATAACCTTCGAGTTTCTTCGTGTGCAGGTTTCCTCACGATGTTTTCCTTCACCGTAATAGCGTCGGATAGACGTACATATGATATCGAAATTCGAAAACACATTGGTACGTGGCAGGATTCGATACACGAGCTCCCGGACATGAAGAAGCGGCCCTAGACGTATGCCACAGACGTTCTTAAGCGCACCGCACATCTTTAAGCGCTTGTAACTAGAAAAGTATAATTTTTAGATTTAGATTTGGCATGATGATTGTATAATAGTAGATTGTACAACAAGAGCATAAAATAAAACAAGCCATTTCACCCGAGACGTTCATGTAGCCACCCGAGCCGGTACGTCGAGGGTTAAATGGGTTTTATGCTAGAGTTTTACACTCTGCTTTACACTTCGATTGCAAGGAAATAAATCATTATTTGATCGTCACTACTCGTAGACATTGTTTAATTACTAATAATTTGATGAATTTTGGCCAGTTTTGACAAAAGATTAGTTTCCCGCCACACATATATTCTTATATTTTTTTCAAATTTTGAACTTGTGACGTTTGACTATTGTCAGATCCTTAATGCCAGGTTATAAATATTTATAAATCACCTGAAATTTGGAATGAAGCCGTATTCCCAGTGGCAATAGATCCCTTTGTTATTTTCAAGTTAATCTGAAGCTTGGAGGTAGAATCAAGGTCCCAGAAATCGTAGGTAATACAATAGTGTGCTCAACTTTTTGATGTGTAACATCTTTGCTCTCGCTTTCCTGCAATTTGTGGGAGTGATTTCGTGAAATGGGACGGAAATGTGTATTATGGGACGGAAATGTGTAACAGGAAGTCGCGAAAGCGCGCGCTATTCGATCTGACCAAGTGCGGGTCGGACTCGCGCACAGCAATTTGTGGGAGTGATTTCGTGAAATGGGACGGAAATGTGTAACAGGAAATGCGAACGTTTTTTAATTCTCGAAAACTAAGGTTGTCATAGCCATGCCGCCTAGTGTGATGGCAAAGGCAAAGATGACATACTACTATTCGAAGGGTCGGCCCGTGAATGTACGACCCGATAATTAATTAATTTCATAAGTATTTTGTCACATATGCGGGTACTGTAGGTCTCGTTTTTTTATATTCCTTTCAGCAATTTGGCTTTTTGAGCATAAAAACTTTCCAAATAAAAGCTTGTACCCCCAAATGCTTTTAGGTTTTTCGAAAATTATTAAATCTAAGATGCGGAGTTATTGAAATTTAAATTGTCAAATACCTATTATTTAAGTTGTCTTTCCATTTCTTTATTTCAATCTTCAATACTTAAAGCGACTCGTTGACATAGACGTTTAACGTTACCAAAGGTCGTGTGTCTCCTTCCCAACTAGCAGTTCGGCTTTAGAGCCCAAAAATAGTGCGTACAACTGACGCATCGCCTAACGGAGCACATAATAAGCGGATTCACTCACATATAGTACACAGGAGCCCTCTTCTTCGATGTAGCGAAAGTCTTCGACAAAGTTTGGCACAACGGTTTGATATGTATAGCTTGTAAGCTATAACAGCTGGGGTTACTGAACCGGCTCGTACTCATACTACGAGTAACAGGAATCGGAGCTTTCGATACCGCATAGAAGAAGTTTTCCGCATAGAAAGACCCATCCGAGCGGGAGTCCCCCTTTACAATTTCCCTTTAGGCTCCGTACTAGCGCCCACGCTCTTTTCGCTCTACATAAGCGACATACCCCGATTCCCCCGCGTCAATATCGCGCTTTTGGCAAATGGTCATGTCCAGCCGCTCCGCAAACCTAATTATTAACAGCCTTCAATCCGCAGCCAAGTCTTACGATACTCGAATGACGTTCCGGGATCACATTGAGCGAGTTCCAAATAGGGCCGCGTTTGTTTTAGGCCTTCTCTGACCAAAAAGCGGAGTAAAGGTCCCTTAAAAATAAGGTGACACTTTGCAACACTTGCATCAGCTCCATCCTTACCTACGCAGGTGTAGCCTTCGCTTACACCAGCCCTCGACTCATACATTGGCTTCAGATAATCCCGCGCCCGGTGGTTACATCATCATACCAGCTCATATACGTCCCCACCGAGGGGCTCGAGCCTACCCTGAATTAGGGCGATCAGGCCTTAGTCGACCACTCGGGCCCAGTGCGGGTTGGTCAACTTCACACACAACCTTCGAGTTTCTTCGCAGGCGTGTGCAGGTTTCCTCACGATGTTTTCCTTCATCGTTAAAGCAATCGGTAAGTATGTACGTAAGTTTTGAAAAACTTATTGGTACATTGGCCGTCCAGATTTGAACCCGGTACCTCTGGTTAGAAGAACCGAGTCGTTACCGGCTGAGCCACCGACGCTTTTTACCGGTTACATAATGAAAATATATCTCCACTGCGATTTAGAGCTTCCCACCAGAGTTAAATATCTGAAGCAGGCCTCCATCCGATACCTCAAGTCTGCCACCCGCCACCCCAATCCCCTGCTCGTAAACGCCGCCGTTTATAAACGTTTACGAGATAGTATAGCGTACCTGGTACCTGGTAGTATAGCGTATCTTGGCTTGACTAATTTGTATCCTAGGAAAAAAAATCTGAATTTTTTCCAAGTTTTTGATATCAAATATCTCAGAAACTTATATTACTTTCGACATTTCAGCACAATATGCTTTTTGTTTGTTATTTTATTTTATTTTGTGTGATTTTATCACCCAAAATATTGTGTGATAGTATGCCAGGTTCCATACAAAAAATGTTGAAAGCAATTTTAAGATATGTAGGATTCGCCTAGGACATGATGTGCTTGCTGGAGTTTGAAATAAAATTATATGTTTAGTTATGTTATTCGAAACACCAAAATCAGATTTTATTGTAGCCAACGCCCGGCGCACCCTCGATGGCATAACGGGCCAGACGGTGTTGATATTCGCGGGCAGCAGCAATGCGCCGGCGGGGCCGCCACAATGCCTGCCGCTGCACCGCATTCTGGACATGGCGCCCATCACCGTCACTGATCAGACACCGATGGAGACCGTCGTCGATATGTTCCGCAAGCTAGGCCTCCGGCAGACGCTCGTCACGCATAACGGGTAAGTGGCGTATTGCGGGGCCGCCACAATGCATCATGGGCATGGCGTCCATCACCTTCAGCTATCAGACACGGATAGAGATCGTCGTCGATGTTTCGAAAGCTAGCCCTCTGGCAGATGCTCATCACGCATAACGGGTATGTGGCGTATCGCGGACAGCAGCAACGCGCAGGCGGGGCCACCGCACTGTATCCTGGACATGGCGTCCATCACCTTAACCGTTCAGACACCGCTCGAGATTCTTGTCGATGTTCCGAGAGCTAGACCTCTGGCAGATGCTCATCACGCATAATGGGTAAGTGGCGTATCGCGGGCAGCAGCAACGCGTAGGCGGGGCCACCGCACTGCATCCTGGACATGGCGTCCATCACCTTCACCGATCAGACACCGCTCGAGATTTTTGTCGATGTTCCGAGCGTTTACACGCATAAGGACCAATACAGATAAAATGACCAATACGCATTTGGACCAATACGCTTTTGGATCTATACACATTTGGACCAATACGCATTTGAATCAATACGCATTTGGACCAATACGCATTAGGATATTTTTTGATACATACACATGTAAAAGTATTGCAATCTGCACCCTTGCACTTTTGTATTTAACTAAAGATTTTTTTAAATTAAAACGTTAATATTGAATATTATACATTTATTATGGTCATGAATCTATGACTTGTTGTTTCGTGAACATAATGGGGTCTTTAAACTTAGTATATAAAGGCCCAAAGTTAGTTTTGAATAGATTTAATTTTAAAGTTGTACATAAAGGTGTTAATTATATGACGGTGAATTAGCTAATGAGTTAGTTATAAAATTGTGTATTGCATAGGCAAAGCGCCTGACAAAACATTAGGAGCAAATACTAAACGTGTTGATAATAATTAATATTAGCTGTAGGCGTTGGCCGCAACACTTGTACTTAAATATTAATATTATTTTCATATAATATTTTTTTCTTCTTAAACTAATATAATATCTTATATTTTCTTAAAATAAAAAACAACTGAGCTTCATGCACTATAAAAAAATTAATAACCACAGAAGAGGTAGGATGAATCTTTTAAATCTTTCCTTTTATTTATTTAAACAAAACCATCTTTTTAAATATTATCATTCGGAGAAATTTCAGAGAGGAAATTTCATTATTTTGTAGTTTTTTGTATAGTTTTTTAGTAAACCTGTCGAAGGCGACGTCACATTTGCGACGATTGTTTGTTATTCGGAAGCTGAGGACACTTTTTATGATTCTCATGTCACTTCGTTTTGCCTCTTTTTTCAGTTTCACAATGAAATTATATAAGCCGGGTTGACGTAACATAATTTTGTTAAGGCGGTGATGCCAGCCTTCTAGTGTATTATTAGTTCGGTGTAAGGAATTTACACAACTCAATTCGTTAGGTGTAAATATTTTCAACCTTTGTTTTTTAAAATATTTTTGAAACTTTTTTATTGGCTTTGATTTCGGTGATAAATTTAGGATGTCTTCCAAGTGGTTTCAATTTGATCAAGTGGCAACATTGGCAAATTGGAGGTCAATCTAACAATTTTACGTCCTTCTCTAGATTTATTGAGCTTCAAGCTTTTTGCCTTTCTCCATATCGCACGACTAAAATGGTAGAGACAGCCCGATATAGTAGTGTCTTTGAAAACCCTACGAACAGCATTAACGGGTGCGATTTCAAAGTCGCACTTGTAGTTCTGTATTTCAATGTCTAAATAATCTTTTATAAGTTGGGAAAAACGAATGTACGTGTTTTCGGTTTTGTCTGGCAGTAGACCAAAAATTACAGGTACTACGTTCCTTGACGTGACTGTGGCTCCCAAATCCATATGAATAGAATATATTTGGTAAAATGGAGGTGAGGCACTATTAAAAGTGCCTTCGCCCAAATACAAACCGCTGTGAAAGTTCTTCAAATACTTTTTAGCTGTTCTGGAACAGAAAATAAACATTCTGTCTTCTTCTCCATCATCACACATCATGAAGTTATCTGAAAGTACCTCCGGTATATAGATTTTTTTTAAAAGACTTTTTGGCTCTGTACAAAGAGTCCTGAATGTTTTTAAAGGATAGTAGATATTCTGCGTACTCTTCACTTCAATCTCCAAATTTACTTTCATATATGCCGGAGCGCAAGGACGTGGCGCCATCTATGCATCCGTCGAAGCACCGTGTGTTTTATCTTGAAACGTCAAACGGTTAGCTAGGGTAGTAATATTAGTCATCTTTGGCCAAGGCGTGGTCTGTGCGAGACCGGAACCCGGAAGTTGGTAGTGTTGCTACTTGTTAGTTAGCCAATCAGAATCGTTGTGATTATCGAACCATTAAAAACAATGCAGCCTACCTACAGAGGCTACGACAGAGGCGCCAATTATTTTACGAGCACTTTTGATCGAGCAGCTGAACTGTCAACTTGGGAAGCCAGCCCCGTGCCGAACTCATCGCAGTCTATAAAATAATCGGTTTTCATCCGAATCATCGTTAAGCTTCGTGCTGCAAACGTGTGTGAATATTGATTGTACACTCCAAAACTTCTCAAAGACGAGTTTATTTCTTAGATACGGCCAAAACCCTTCTGATGATCCGAAATATATATTCAGCAGTGGATCCAAATTTTGGCATACTTCGGCCTTGCATTCTGAACGCATTTTATAAATATGATTTGCCCTTTCATCAGCTAGACATGTGTGAAATCCTTGCCGTAAAATTTTTGTTCTAAAGCTGTCTATTGTTACCGTTGCACTACATTCACTTTTCTTAACGCATCACCATATTGTCGTACCATTAACGTTTATGTGAGAATTTTTGTTATAACGATAGCCTGAGTGTAACATAGTATCGTTTCCTTTTTGATTTTTACAAAATATTAACTCATTCATTTCGAATATTGTTTAATACGCTGAGTAATTAACAGAAGCAGCCATTGACACATTGTGTCATTTGAATCCAGGAAAGTCATAGAAAAAGTATACACTAGGAAAGTAGAGATAATTATGAAGTGGCCAGTACTATATCAAAGAGTATTTATTCAAGTACTTGCCAGTCTCACATTAAAAACTTTTTTAAAATGTAAATCGCATGTAATCCACTTTCAATAGAGGCTGTACAGAAAAAATAATAAATTATTGTATGTAGTTCGGGTTCTTAAACGAATTAGTCTATGTGCGTATTGGTCTTTATATGTAATTGGTCTATTTGCGTATTTACTATTCTTCTTAATGCGTATTGGTCCTTTTGCGATTGAAACTTTAACAAATATTGGTCCTTATGCGTGTAAATGGTTCCGAGAGCTAGCCCTCTGGCAGATGCTCATCACGCTTAACGGGTAAGTGGCGTATCGCAGGCAGCAGCAACGCGCGGGCGGGGCCACCGCACTGCATCCTGGACATGGCGTCCATCACCTTCACCTATCAGACACTGGTGGATACCGTCGTCGATATGTTCCGCAAGTTAGCCCTCCGGCGACCCTTGTTACGGGGTAAGCGACGTTTCGCGGTTAGAAACAACAACGCCCTGACGGGCTGCCGCACTACCTACAGCTGCACCGCATCCTGGACATGGTGTCTATCACCGTCGCAATCAGACACCGATGGAGACCGTCGTCGATATGCAGCTCTTGGACTAGGCTGCATATGAATTTGCCCACCATTTTTTATGCTTATTTGTATAGCTATTTTGGTAGTGTTTTGGTCAAACCCACGGAAACAACTTTTTCATCTTTAAACAGCAGCTGTCTTTTCGTTATCACTTGTAGGTTTGAATAAGAGATATAAGTTTAAAAAAATATATATATATCCAAAAAAGTGCCTCTTTAGTCAGTGGACTTCAACCTTGAGCTGGTCTCTGGTTTCTAGGTTTCGCAGCTGCAGTTTAGCTTATAACTGGTAGTGTTACCAATTGTGGCCACCCGTACTAGTCAAAACAAAAAAAAACTAAATTGTACCAACATAGATTCCTGTCTCATAATAATTGTACTCTGTAATTACAATCACTTTGGTGCATTTGCACTTAACTCGAAGTGGTTTTTGGCGTCCGATAAAAGAAAACTCATTCTTAAGTCTGTGCAATATACAAGAAGTAGGAAGATTCTACCTCCTCTTTCTACTGCAAGGTTTGTTGAGCTAATTGAATGCCTTTCACTAAATCGTGCAACTGATTACCGTTTTAATTTCCAAATGATAATTTTCCGAAAACGTATTACTTTGTTTGTTGTTAGTCCGTGTTGTTTGTTAGAATATACCATATAAATTAAAACAAACAAAAAATTATAATTAGTAAATTGTCGAACCTTTTCCGAAAAATAATAAACGGAAATTAAAACTTCGAGAACGGTAGTTCCTATTACTTAACATTACATTAACATATTATTTTTATTTCTTTTCAGACGTCTATTAGGTGTCATTACAAAGAAAGATGTCCTTCGACATGTGAAGCAAATGGATAATGAAGATCCTAACTCTGTGCTCTTCAATTAAATGTTCAGATTTATTTGGGCGTACATACATGTTGGTGACCAGATTTGTTCGGCACCGCGTTTTATAGAAATTATAAATTTTTATTATTGTGTTTTACAAATGATTTAGATAGTGCCCATATTGGCATGAGACGACAATGTGAAATTGTATTAAATAAAATCAATTTGTTTACGATATAATTTTATAGGTGTATATAAAATTATGTTAAGGTTTTTAAACATTTAGTAAATAAATTACGTATCTACGTATGTTTAGATTTTAGCGTGAACTGCATTATAAATGTTATGGCTTTTAGTATTTGTATATATTGTATAGTTTATAAATTATGTAAAACATATGTATATTGTAAGGCCTTTTGATTTGAATATTTGTAGGTATACTTTACTCCTTCTGTTCTAATCTCAATATTTAATTACATTAGGTATTATAATAGTACGGGTTCAAGCAGTAGTAGAAGTAGCGTACACGAACTGTTAAATGATCAGTTGACTGCGGCTTCTACTGACCCCCAATAACTTTTCTCGATATGGAAAAAAAAATATTGGCGAATTCGCCAAATGAATTTGACTGTCGCATTGTACTAAACCGTATGAAACTTGCCTACAACTAGTACATAAAGTCCGAATCACCGAGATATTGCTTTTTCGTTAGTGTGAGTTCGAAGGAAACGGTTGGTAATAAATAATAAACAATGGCGGGGCAGGGAAGTGGCCACAGATGACAAGTTACAATGACGGGCTCCTCAGGACTCGTAGCCGCTTTACACGGGTGTCGCCCGTGATCCACCTGTGTGGGCCACGGGAATTATTTTTTTCCCGTAGCTCACCTTAGTCCACCTATCGGCGTGCACTCATACAAATGAAAAAAACATCTCTCGCTGATTTTTTTGCAGCTACTTGCGATTCGAACAAACTTGATATTAATTTTAACTTCAGTAACTGATATCTTAGGCATCTATTTTGTTATAAATATTGTTATGAATGGACTGGTTAAGTATTAAAGTGTAAGATTATCATGAACTGTAATTAAATTTATTAAACAGTGCAATTTTTCTTTTTTTCATAAATGCAAGGGTACACATTAAATACGTTTTAACACGTTTCAATATATCGAACAATGTCGGTCGACGGGACCTTAAAAATTTTTTTTTTCTTTTTTTTTTGAGTGACAGAGGTGTGAAGTTGAGAGATTTTGTTCGGGATTTATTTGTCTTCATGATCATCATATCAGCCGAAAAACGTCCACTGCTGGACAAAGGCCTCCCCCAAGGATTTCCGCGACGACCGGTCCTGCGCTGCCCGCATCCAACGTCTTCCAGCGATCTTCACCAGGTCGTCGGTCCACCGCGTGGGAGGCCTTCATACGCTACGTTTTCCGGTGCGCGGTCGCCACTCGAGAACTTTAATGCCCCAACGGCCATCTGTTCTACGAGCTATGTGCCCTGCCCACTGGCACTTCAGTTTAGCGATTCTTTGAGCTACGTCGGTTACTTTGGTTCTCCTGCGGATCTCCTGGTTTATGCTCGGAGTTTCTCTGCGTGTTCGCAGTTTGTCCCTCGAGTATAACGGAATTAAATAACGTCTGTAGAGCTTTTAGTACCGGTGATCCACCTGCTTTCAGAAGTTCAGCCGTAATCCCATTATCACCCGATGCCTTGTTCTTGAGCCATTATAATCTCGTACAGGCTGAAGTCCGAGATATCTTCGGTATTAGTTGGGTTAGTCTTGGTTCTTTAGCCAGATCGCTGACAGGCATACGTGTGGTCTTGTACATTACAGTAATTTATTTGTCTTCTATTCGAATTAAATTGCATGGCCATGTTATTCAATAATAGCGATATCAACGTAATCGTTTTTGTAGGCTTAAAACTCTGAACCCTTATGGTTTCGCCATGTCTGTCTGTCTGTCCGTCGATATGTCACAGCCGCTTTTCTCAGACTTAATCCGCTATAAAGTTGGTATGGTTATACATACATATCTGTGACTTCTATAAAGTTATGGAATAAAATCGGTAAAAAAGTGGTTTTAGGGGTACAGTCGCTATCAGATATATCCTAGCGGGCGAGGTGTTCAAATATGTCTAGCAGTGTTGAATTTAAATAAATTATGTACACTAAGAGTTGCTATTAATATCTGAACATCAAATTTGTCAAATATCAGCAGCAGATTTTTCAATAATATGTTCTCCATACACAATGACTAAAGGTAATTTTTCTTAAAATGCTACATATTGAAAAATCTGCTGCTCAGGTATTTATGACAAATTAAATGTTCATATATTATTAGCAACTCCCAGTGTACTTACATAATTTATTAAAATTTGAACACCTAGCTCTAGTGAGAGATTAATTTTTTTGTTAGCTTACCATATCGTGTAGGGTATCGTTTAACAGGATTTTCAAAAATTTTCCGATTTTACTATATTATAGTTTTTGTAGTTTACTCCTTAAGAAATGATTTTCATATATTATAAGCCCGGGGTAAGAAAATTTATGGGGAGTAAAATCAGACATTATGCGTTATGCTTTAGTTGTATCGTCGTCGTCGTGACGTCGTATCAGCTCATATACATCCCCACCGAGGGATTCGAGCCTACCCAGAATTAGTGCGATCGGGCCTTAATCGAAGCGGGTTGGTCGACTTTACACACAACCTGCGAGTTTCTCCGCAGGCGTGTGCAGGTTTCCTCACGATGTTTTCCTTCGCCGTAAGAGCGTCGGATAAACGTACATATGAAATTGAAATTCGAAATCACATTAGTACGTGGCAGGATTCGAACCACGACCTCCTGGACAGGCCGCGGCGGCCTTAGCCGTTACGCCACCGACGCTCTTAGTTGTATAGTTTAGTTTAGTTTAATTTTGTGCGCAACGTATTGTATGTACGTATGGATGTATGTATGTTTATTTCTTTAGCAAGTCCTGTAGCCTAAACGGCTTTATGGATTTCGGAGTGTGAGGAGTTGTTAGATTTGTCTTGACAGAATTGAAAAAAAGTGGCGGCCATTTTGAACATTTAGTTACTGGACGGAATGCTTGCAAAATCGATATCTGAGGGTCCTTGAAGTCCTTTATAATGAATCCTTTGTCCGATTGTTTTCAAAATCGATATCTCACGAATCCTTTGTCAGAATTGAAAAAAATTGCCTCCATTTTAAACTTCTTAGTTGCTGGACCGATTGCTTCCATAATTTTTTATTTTATTTATTTACAATTTATATTCACAGTATTATCAAAATATTATCATCAAAATAAGTGCCTACATGAAAAAGAACAAATAAATTCAATCACACTAGTAACTCATACACCAACAGAACTCACCCTTCCATCCCTCATAAAATCTCAAACACTCTTGGAATAGGCCGGCCCAGTCGGAGAGCGGCGCCGCCTGGAGCATTTCGTTCAGCATGTGGAATGCGCATAGTGCATGCAGTGCAGCATAGCGGCGGCCTACCAAAAACGCGCTTGTCGGGCGTGAATAGACGCAATACACTTGCCAACTGAGGGCATTTTATTTCACCCCTCAATATTCATGAGGCGCATGTCATAAGTTCACAGTTTCTTCGTGTTTCCAAGGAGTTAAGGCTAAGTACTCCAAAATGAAACTTCGTAGGGTACATTAATGGGCAGTACCCAAACTTTTTCTTGTACAGAAAGCGTAGAAAAGCTTTCTGGACTTTCTCGAGTTGCAAGATATACTTATCCTCATAAGATTTCAGACAGTTGAGGCTGTCTCAGTTTTGTTTCGCACAAGTGCCGTGTGCACAAGTTGTATAGCTTTAGGATCGTGGAAATCCCGAGCGTTCACGGAACGTGAGCCCGGATCGAAGAGGACTCCGAGGTCCCTAACAGAGCCAACACGGTCTACCTCTCCAAGCAGATACCTTGCACGTAAGGGATTGACAGATCGTGTAAAGGACATGATGCAGAATTTATTAGTGTAAAACAGTAGTTTGTTGTGGTTACACTCCACTCCTACACTGCATCAATATCCTCCTAAAGCAAGTCACAATCAGACTCCTACGAGGCCAGTTTGACAACTCAATGACTTTAAGGTTAAATAAAAACTTTTTTAATACTTTTTTTTTGTCTCATATTTGGAAACTCACTACGAAGCGCATGCTGTTCTTTTTTCAAATTTGGCGCGAAAACAAGCTTTTTAGAAACAAAAAAGTTAGGCGACTTCTAAATATTCTTTGAAAATGGAGAAAAGCGAGTATCGAGTGCTAAATAAACACTATTTTTTACGTGGTAAAACTAATAAGCAGACCGAAGACAAATTGAAAAAGTATTATGGTGATTCTGCGCCTTCTCATGGGATGGTACATAAGTGATTCACTGAATTTCGTTGTGGACTTACTACTACTAATGACGTGGAGCGCCCAGGAAGGCCGATTGAGGTCACTACGGAGGGCATGGTTAATAAAATACATGATATTGTTTTGGCAGACCGTCGAGTGAAGATACGCGAAATAAGTGATGCTGTGCACATCTCGACTGAACGAGTTTTTTATATTTTGCATGAATTGCATGATATTCTGGGCATGAAAAAGCTTTCTGCAAGATGGGTGCCGCGTTTACTAACAGTCGATCAGAAACGAAATCGTGTAACAGCTTCTGAGGAATGCCTAGCCATGTTTAATCGCAATCCGAGTGAGTTTATGCGTCGGTACATAACAGTTGACGAAACGTGGGTCCATTAATATACACCAGAGACTAAGCAACACTCGAAGCAATGGACTTCTACCGGGGAACGTGCCCCAAAGAAGGCAAAAACTGTTTGCTCGGCTGGTAAAGTGATGACCAGTCTTTTGGGACAGCCAAGGGGTTATTTACATCGATTTTTTGCATAAAGGCAAGACAATAACCGGAGCTTACTGTGCTGCATTGTTAGATGGATTCAGTGAAAAGTTGATCAAGAAACGACCGCATCTAGCAAAGAAAAAAATTGTATTTCATCAGGATATTGCACCGGCCCACTCGTCTGCAATCGCGACATCAAAAATTGTCGAATTAGGATACGAATTATTGCCACACCCTCCGTATTCGCCAGATTTAGCCCCCTGTGACTTTTTCCTCTTCCCAAACATGAAGAAATGGCTTGGCACATTGAGTGCTTTAGAACTAAGTCGTTAATTATTAAGGTGAAAAGTAGAGCTCCAAGAATCGATATCTGAAGGTCCCTGAAGTCCCTAATCATGAATCCGTTGTCAGAATTGAAAAAGTGGCCGTCATTTTGGACTTTTTAGTTACTGGACAAAATGCTTCCAAAATCGATATCCGAGGGTCCCTGACGTCCCTTATCACGAATCCGTTGTCAGAATTGAAATAAAGAGGCCGCCATTTTGAACTTTATAGTTACTGGAGCGACTGCTGCCAAAGTCAATATCTGAGGGTCCTTGAAGTCCCTTATCACGAATCCTTTGTCAAAATTGAAAAAAGTGGCCGCCATTTTGCTTTTTTTAGATACTGCATTTATTGCTACCAAAATAGATATCCCTGAGGTCACAATCACGAATCCGTTGTCAATATTATAAATTACAATATTAAAAAATTGGCCGCCATCGCCCAGCACATTTATAATCGTTAGTAAGGAGTACACTCCAGTCGTGCGTCAGAGCTGACATACACACACTTTTTTTAAAAATCCACAACTGAAGCCCTTGGCATCATCTCACCTGATGGCAAGTGACGATGACGCTGAATCGAACCCGCGACCTCCTGGTGTGAAGCGAATGGACTACCCATTACACCACGGAAGCGGTTAGTTTTAGTGGTAATTTTTGTTTAGTTGCATACACCCTACCAGCTAAACCGCTATTCCAGAGAGTATTGGTAATAGTAGGGCATATAATCAATTTAAAAGGAAATTATTCTTAGTTGAGGATGTGCATTTGGATTTGTAAAAAGTTCATAGATTATCAATACAAAATGTTCTATACCAACTGCATAAATAACTTATACCAACTGCAAAAATAACTAAGTGTTTTAAAATATACATTACTCCTACTTTGCGCGAGGTCGGACACTCACTTGGCCATTTTTAAGGTTCCTTTGTAGCACGACGTATAGGTACGGTGAGGTAGGGCGTGGGTAAATGACCGTACGGACAGCGACACATCAAGCTATACAAACCCAGTATAAGCTGGCCGCGTGAGTCGCGCGACGCCTTGGCGTTTCAACATACGCGAGGCCCGCGTATACTGGTTTTGTATGGCTTGATGTGGCTCCGTGTGTACGTGCTTACAGATGAATAGAATTTAATGATGAGTATAAGACCTAAAGAGAACATAAGAATTAGAAAAACATTACACACTTACATTATAAACAGAAATCACAAAAAAATAAATAAATGAAAAATCAGGTTCTTATACAATTGTTTTTGATATTTTGATAAGTTTAATGGCGAAAAAAAAATTTAATATAGAAAAGAATTCGGATGTTTGTTTTCAAAATGTGACACATGGATTGTTATGTGCCAGCGCATGAGAAAAAGATGAAATAGATCGAAAGAAAGAAGAACGATTAACAGCAACGCGTTGCCGCGTTACACCTGAAACAAGATATTTTGTTCAATGTTGACAGCCCTATTACCAAAAAAAAATTGTTATATGTGGTGACTTTTTAATTTGTTCTTGATAGCAAAGGATATGAACGTACTCGTGATTACAAACAACTTTCCCAAAGCAACTAGTATATATCAAATATAAAAAAAATTTTGGTCCTTTACAAATTGTTGCCGATTTGATGACTCGTTGTGTATCGAGGACAAAAGTTTTTTTTTCTGATTTGACATAGTTTCATTGGGAAAGTTGTTTGTAATTACGAGTACATGCATATCTTTTGTTATCAAGAACTAATTCAAAGTCACCCTATATAAACATTTAACAGTGTTCGCATTTTTCTGCAAAACAGGCATGGGCACTTCGTAGGGGAAAACAAAAATGGGTCTGGGCCTCATATCAACGAAATAACTTAAGGGTCTGCTGCGCGTAAGTACTGAGTGGCTTTGCATAATCATGAAGTGCAAGGATGGTGCTCAAAATATCGGACTAAGTGTTTAATGTACCTAAATAAAAATAAATGATTTTGATTTTAGTACTTACCACTGTGTATTTGGTGAACTATTTGCATTTTTCAATAATTGACAAATGTCCTTGCACAAATAATCCAGTGAAATTAATTCCAAATAACAACTAGTTAAGTAATTCGATTTGAAAAAATATTTACATATTTATTTCAGGGATTTTTTTTGATATTTCATGTCCCTAAAACCTGTAAAGCGTTCTAGTATATTAATTTTCCGCACCTACCTAATTATTTAAGTATATGTAAAGAGTATATAACTTAGCAGCAAAAGTTAAAATTTTAAAATATTAGTACATTACTGCAGCGGCCAGCAAAAGAGGCATTGATGGACGAACGTGTAAATGTGGGCCGAGGCGAAGTTTTACTCTTTCGGTACGGAACCATAAAAAGTAATTGTTGTCATCACAGGGTTAATAATATGAACCTCTTTAATAAATCAAGTTACACACACAGAGCGAAATCAAATTCCTTTTCGAAACGTATCTGGATATCTGCCACTAAAGTGGAGAGGTTTTAATATAGATAATATACAAAAGATGTAACGTCTCCAAAAAATATCTAGGTATAAAATAAATTGTACAGTCACGCTGTGCATACTTTCCCGCGAAGCCTACACCGTCTGTCGTTGCTTAGAAGCAAAGAATAAAGCTCAGACTTGATGAAAAATTTACAAATAATTTGGGTTTTTTCCTGGGATAATGAAGTACCCAGTCCAAAAGGCCTTTATTAAGTCCTAGTTATTCACAATGTATCGTTGAAATCGTTAGTCATTTTTGAGAAAAAGCAACAAACAACCTGAATTTGTATAGAAAGTACCCTATTCCGATTTTTCATGGAAAAACAAACTACCGCGTACTACTTACAGACCATATACAGTTATAATAACATACCGAGTTTTATCTAAATCGTTAGGGTCATTTTTGAGTAAAACAATGTTATGGTGGCAACCCAAAAAAATCAAAATAGGCGAAATTCGAAAAAAAACCTCTGGATATAAAAATAGTATTGCAGTAAATTCCGATTTTTCTTGGAACAACGAACTACCGCGTACTGTATGCCTTATACATACCGAGTTTTATCAAAATCGTAAGGGCCATTTTTGAGTAAGAAAAGGGATCTTTTTACTATGGTGGCAACCCTAAAAAAATCAAGTAAAGCGAAATTGGAAAAAAAAACCCGTTGGAGATATAAAAATAGTATTGCAGTAACCCAAATCAGTCCAACAGATTGAGAACTAGAGCACGGATGGACGTACACGCACATTTTTTATTTTTCTGTTTTTTAGACTATTAGTGTAAGACAATCAACTTCGTCGATTTTTGCCATCACAATACCTCTTCAATCCTTCGTCGCTAGAAAGTAAAAATGCTTGTAACAAATACACATGGCCAAGTATTTAAATGTTATGATTTGTGTTGAATCGTTTTTATAAAAAAAAATTTAATCCAAGTCCTTTGGCATCATCTCACCTGATGGTAAGTGACGATGATGCCGAAGATGGCTATCATAATAAATAACTTAAGGTAAATTGTTGTTCTAAAGTAAAAATAAAGAGGTAGTCTAAAAACAAAGATCAATTTAATATTTGCATAGCTAAAAGTATACACCTCTCTTTGTTTTGGTTTCAAAAGAACACGCAATTAATTATTATAATGTGAACTTTAGTGACTTGAAAAACAGAAGATTATCAATAAAGGGCTTATCCAGGCAATAGTAAATAAAATTTCCATAAGAGTTGCTTGTGTGCTATAGGCATTTATAATTAAAAGTGAATTGTATCTAGCTAGAGAGTATGCTTTGGTGAGTGCGGTGAAGGCCAAGCGTCATCCTCAGCCGTACTCTTGTCGCTGCAAGGCTACGGAAACCTTGTATAGGCTCTCCATCATGAAGGACAGGTTCTGAGATAGCTCGTTGACAGGCCTCGTAATGGCTACCATATCTGTAAAAAAATATGTCAATTAATAATTTTTGTTTATTTAAATATAGTTATGGTACAGAACTTTTATTATAATACTCACCAGGATGTGCTTGAGCCAACCCCTTGCAGTAGACGTGCAGGAGACTGGTGACATCATCTTCTGGTAATTCGCCACGCTCCAAGATTTGTTCAGCATTGCGCTCGCGCACCAACGCTAATGCTGCGCCCCACCTACGAATTTATTTTAGTTGAAGTTTCGTGGTTGATTATTGAAATTAGTATTGTGGGGTTTAATGCACCTACTTGTAAAATAAATAATCGGGTTGTCGTTTGTTTAAGAGCAGCGCCGTTAAACCTAATAGGGTAGTTGACTGCTAGTCATTTGAGATACGTACTTTTTATAATATGTCAAAAACCAAATTGTGTTCTAATCATGTTTGAAATAGCAAGGCGAGTTGCCATAGTTTTTCAACACCAATTTAATGATTTTGATTAGTTAAAAATTGAAGTAGTGAAGAAATACAAAAGGTTTTATTATAAAATTAAGTATTTACCCAATTTAGCATTTTTTTTAATTCGACAATTTGGTAAGCTCTTGATAATATGTCACCTGAAGGTAAGTGACGATGATGTCGATGAAGTAAACTACTCTAAAATCAATGTCGCTGTATATTAAGGAGCGTGCTTGAGGAAGACACAGCGCGGGCGACTGCTCGCCCCCGCACGCCACTAAGAAAGTCACTGTATACTGAGGAGCGTGCTCGAAGGAGGCGCTTACCTCGGTAGCTGCATGAGTTGCAGCAGAGTGGCGGCGTGGGTGACTGTTCGACCTATGAGTCGCCTGCGCATGTAAGTTGTATATTGAGGAGCGTAACCGAAATAGCTCTCAGAATTGCTACACTTAAGTGGCAGTGGGCAGGGCACATAGCCGTTGGGACAGTCAAGTTCTCGAGTGGCGACCGCGCACCGGAAAACGTAGCGTAGACAGGCCTTCCACTCGGTGGACCGATGACCTGGTGAAGGTCGTGGGAAGCCGCTGAAAGCAGGTAGTGCAGAACCGGTCGTCGTGGAAATCCTTGGGGGAGGCCTATGTCCAACAGTGGACGTCCTTCGCGGCTGACATGATGATTGAGGAGCGTGCTTGAAGGAGACGCTCAACTCTGTAGATGCATGAAGAGCAGCAGGTTAGCGTCGTCGAGCGGCACGGGCGAGTACTGGCTCCATGGCTCGCCCGCACACCACACTAATAATCGCTGTATATTGAGGAGCGTGCTTGAAGGAAGCGCTCACCTCTGTCGCTGCATGAGGTGCAGCAGCTTGGCGTCGTCGTGCGGCGCAGGCGACTGCTCGCCCCACGGCTCGCCCGCGCACGCCACTAGCGCACTGCGCACCGCCGCTACCGCTGCACTCATCTCCGTACCCTGAACAAAATATTATATACTCTAAGTCGGAATAAATTGTTAACCTTCATACTGCGGATCGTAGCCCTAAATAGTCGTATAGTTAAAACTAGATTGCGCCAGCTAGATTCAGGTCTCGGCTCGGGCTTACAAATCACTCGTCTGTCATCTTTTTAACACCCTTGTTATTTATAACTACATATTATTAAATTTACGCAATCGAAAAATGTTACTAATATGGCATATGTAGTATGTCTAGGAAACCCCTAAAAGGTACTTCCCATATAAATTAAATAATGCTCCTACGAGAAGGAATGTTCTCCGTGGGGAGTTCAATAACCAAAGTTTGTAAACTGATGACGTCAAAGGTTCAATTACTATGAAGATACAGCCAGTGTTGTTTAAATTGGCGATTGTGAACAGAAGTTAGTTTTTATTTTTAATTTACTCTTTACAAGCTTGCCGTACTAAGAAGACAAATCTTGGAAGCTAAATTAGAACCACTTCCCAATTTCTGATTGAACTGAAAGTTTGTATACACTAGTTTGGAGAACAAGCATGGTTAGCTTAGTGACGTCATTCTAAATCCAATATGGCGGACTCTCAGAGATGGCGGATCAGTTATTTTTTTATGCACCCATGATATAGTATGAAATAAAAGGGTTTGATGAGAGGAATAAGAAATCATTAAAAGTATTTTCAAATTATGGCTTGTATCTAAAAGTTTGTAGGTTTGTAAAAAATTATTACAAATTATTATGAAAAAGAGAACAATGCCAATTCTGTTTGAGGTATCGAATTTAATTTTTTCAATACAATTGCTCGAAAAGTGATTCTTTATATCAGTGTTGCCAGACTACTTTTTTTAAATTTCGCTAAATAATGTCCAAAAGGCACCAGAATAATATAAAATTGGCAATTTTGTCGAAGTGTGTTACTTAATGTACTTAAAAAGTCGCTAAAATGTATGAAGCGTCGAATATTTTGTAGCTAGACTGCATCGAAAAATCACCAAATCTAGTGAGCAAATCACTAAAATGGCAACGCTGCTTTATATGCCAGTCAAGTGTGCGCAAAATTGTTATTACCGCACACGTGCTTAATCAAATTTTCTATACCCGGTATATTTTGTTATACCCTGCATTTCTGCAGCTACGAAAGTACTACACGAGCAGGAAAATTTCCACGTGAAGAGCTAAAGCTCGAAAGCGCAATTTTTTTGGAGAATCGACGATAAGGTTGAAATATACCTATCATAGCCTAATTTTGTAGTTTTCGTAAAAAAATAAAAGCAAGGTATTATATAACTTATTTTCTCCAAGGTTTCTATATCAAAGACCAAGTTGCAAAAATTGTTGTTATATCAGCATCAATTTAGCATAGGTAATTTAATATAGTTTAATAAAATTGGTCTTCTGACACATTGCTCCCAGTATTAGCAATCCACTCTGAAATTAAAAAAAAAACATCCTAGGACACCTTGGAGGAGGAAAAGACGGGAATGCAGGGGTAGGTTTGGACATCACAATAGGAAAGTCTACTGAGCCTACTCGTAAGTCCTGATAGGCATTGTTTAATCATGAAGTGCAAGGTTACCGCTCACTTCGTTTAAAAAGCGACCGTACTATTTATCGCGGCTTGCATCTATCTTTCTTAGTACGGCGCGGCGCGGCGATTCCGACCAGAGTTAAATAATTCGAATTTACTTAGAACAACTTACAGTTATTCAATAGAGGTTGTATACTTAGAAAAATGTTAAACAAGAAGAATTTTGTTCCCAAAAAATGCAGGAATAACAGGAATACTCGTAGCATATATACATAGAGACCAACCCTTTTTATACCTAATTATCTAGTAAAATTAAGTAAGGAAAGACTATTTTGATGCTGGCATATTATGATTCATTTTATCTAGTTCGGTCAACATTTTTGTAATAGACTTTTTGTTTGTCGACGCGACAATGATAGTAGGTACCGTACGTAATCAAGATCATTGTATGATTTCTATAAGGTTCCCGTTAACCCGCGTTAGTTCTACATGGTTTAGGAGTAAAAGTGGTATGCATGTTTTTTTACACATTACTATTACATTCATGTTTAATATGTTACGGAAAAGTTAAAAAATCAACTTACCCTATTATCTAAGGCCGCGTGATATACAGCGACCACCATTTTGTTGTTGGTTTCCAGCAGTAGTAACAGCTGGAAAATGAGTTTGTACAGGCAGCGGCCTATCTCCTCGCTGGCACCTCTCGACAGCTCCAGTGTCTAAGATACAAAATTTAACTATTTAATTTTAAATTTAATTGGAAGTGAACTGGTAATCCATTGGTACCAGTTCCTGTCACTAGATGGCAGTCGTTAAGTCGTCACATGCCTTATTAGCGGTTCGAAAACCTTCTGACAGAAGTGTTCATCACTAGCACTATAACCTCCACCAACCCGTACTTGGGCCCGTGCGCGGAGTATGGCCTAACCTTCCCCAGCTTGGGAACCGACCCATGCCCAGCAGTAGGGACGTTAATAAAATAATAATAATATTTATTACCAGTTTCGTTATTACTTTTTCACTACTAAAACCTGCGGACGGTCAAAACAAACAGTCACAGAAAAGACAATTTTATTAAATTGAACATTCAGAGGCGGTTTAGCCTTAAACTTTACTTTCATGTGTGAAGGAAGACATTTGCCTGAAAATAAAAGTTACCAGGCGGTCCCATTATGACTTGGCCTTATATATTTCTAAACATGTTCAAACATGTTGGACTGCGGTATAGGAATCTTTCACTCTTTAATAATCTGCTACGAAACTTGTATCAACCTGCAATTGTTAGGTTGAACGCAACAGCCAAGTAAAGAGGACGTTTTTTGAAAATGTCGAAGTGTGATTGAATTCCTTTATAAGGAATAAAGGTCCTATAGTACTGTAAAGAACTGGGTGAAGAAATTTTATTTTGGATGACAGACGGTTGAAGACGCTGGTCATGAAGGCCGACCGGTGGAGGTGCTTACCCCGGAAACAATCGCCATTATCGAGGAGGAGGTGTTGAGTGATCGCAGATTAACAATCAGGGAAATTGCAGCTAGGTTGGGTCTTTCGAAAAGTACCGTTCACCGTGCAATTCACGACCTTCTTAATATGAGTAAGGTTAGCGCAAGATGGGTGCCGAAACTTCTCTCGGTTGTTCAAAGAGAGGAAAGAGTGCGATGCGCCTCTGCTTTTTCGGAACTGTGTGGCGAAAACCCTGAACAAACGATTGATCGGATGGTTACTGGTGATGAAACGATGTTGCTTTATTATGATCCCGAGAGCAGACACGAGTCCATGGATAAGGGAGAATAGCCGCCTAGAAAGGCAAGAGTGCAACAGTCCACAAAAAATTGTTGCGCACGGTTTTTTGGAATTCACAAGGTCTCCTGATGGTTGATTTCAAAGAACAAAATACTGTTATAAATAGGCCATATTATGCAATTCTTATTGATGAAGAGTTACAATCAGCTGTTTTAGGCCACTTTGAAGACAAAAATTCGGACTACTTTTTTACTATTGAAATGTTGGTTCAGCGATCTAAAACGTGTGTTTAAATAAAGGAGACTATATTAAAAAGTAATGTGGATTTTATTTCATTTCTGCTTCCACAACCTAGCTAGGCCAATTTATTATGGGACCTACTTTTTTTTTATTCACAATTGGTAAACCCTTGACAACATTTCACCTGGTGGTAAGTGACTACGTTTATCAAAAAGCCTAAATTTCCGAATCGGCTATAAATATAATTTACCCGAGTTAGTAAACATTTTGCCCAAAAAAACTACCGTCATATCAGTCGAAAGATGTCCACTGCTGAACCCAGGTCTTTCCCACTGATTTCCACTGCTGAATTTCGGGTCTTTCCCACGGATTTCCATAACGATAACGTCTGTTCTACAAGCTGTGTGCCCCACTCACTCTCATTTTAGGGTAGTGGTACACATAAAAAAGACAATTCTCGCTAACCGACAGTACTCACCTAGAGACAGTGGACCCTCCCACGTTGATCTCGAGCACCTAGGCTTGCTTTCCACTTTGAATACCACGCATGGCGTCGCTGATGCATGCGCAATCGGTCGCCGCCGGCTCGGCCCACAGCAGCAGCAGCTCCTCTGCGCTCTGCCGCTCTAGCATCGCCTACACTCCCCTTAAGAGCATGGTCTCGTTGATATAGAGCGCGGCGTACCAACCACCGCACGACGTTGCGGACGCGAGCACAGTCAGCCGCCGCCGTCCCGGATCACATCATTGGAAGCTCCCTCGAACCCAGCCGCTCCAGCAGCGCCTACACTCACCTCAAGAGCATTGGTCCCTCTAATTGAATTAGATCTCATTGATCTCGTTCGCGGTGCACCGCACGGCGCCGCGGGCGGGCGCGCTGTCGACCGCAGCCGGGCCGGCCCACAGAAGCGGCGGCTCATCCGCATCCAGCACCGCCGGCACTCACCTCGAGAGCATGGTCCCTTCTGTCGAAGTAGGTCTCGAGGTGCTCGTTGATCTCGAGTGCGGCGTACCGCACAGCGTCGCGGACGCGTGCGCAGTCGGCTGCAGCCGGCCCGGCCCACAGAAGCGGCGGCTCTTCCGCGCCCAGCCGCTCTAGGACCGCCGACAACTCCGCCGCGCCGCCGCTTGTGAACGAACCTTCCGCGCATAGGGATACTGTCTTTGATGTCACCTCCTGGGGAATTGGTTTCGGTGTGATAAGGTGACGAAATATACGAAACCTGCGAGAGTGTCTTTTTTCAGTCATAGGCGCTTTGTGATCAAGATGATTCGAGTGTACAGTTCAAAGATCGCACATTATGTTAATTTGCGACTTCATTAGTATAATCAATCGATATTTTTAAGTTTGCAACTATCGCTAAATTGAATAGGAAGTCCAAAATGAAATTTGTATTAAATAAATAGCATTATTATCAAGTATTTTTTTAAAGAAAACTTCAAATAATGTCTGGGTTGCAGCCGTCTACTAAGCTGGGGTTTGAAAACTTATAATTAATCAAGCTTTGGATACTTGACTATCAGGAGCTACATTTGTGTTTTGTTTTTCTCAAAGTGTGAGCGATCGCAAAAGCGGGTCTCACCAGCTTGGATTGAGCTTGCGGAGAGAAGACACACGTTACTGTGAGTTTGTAAAAGTGATAAAGTGTTATGAATGCTGAGTGCTAAAAGTCTCTGTACGAACTACAAGGGGGATGACAAGGATCGAGTAAGCTGGAATTCTTCTCTGAATTCAACAAGCCCAGATTTGCGTATAATTTCAAAATGATCCACACATATTGTGACTTTTTCCAAATATTTGGACTTCCTGAATTCAGATTATGAATTATCCGGCTGTGTAAGGCCAGCCTAAGACACCTGATTATCATACGAGACGGCTAACATCTTTAGAATACGATAACAGCTCGCGGCAGAGCGCGACTATAAGTGGTTATGCGGATGATAGTAGGTAGAATTCACGTAACCGACATTCGCCTAGTTCAGTGCCATGTCAAATTAAGTTCACAGTAACGAAGTTTAGGGATACGCTTGATTACAGTTTACAGAAAGTATATAGGATGCGAAGTTATGATCACCATTTATTGAGCTACCTGTCTTGAAAGAATGGTTTTCTCATATGCAATTATGGGTTACCTTGAGCACAGTGTGCAGGCGGTGCACCAACGCAAGCGGCTGCATAGTGGTCGCGTGTCGCAACAAGGCGGTTACTGACGTGCGCCAAACGTCCCGCAGGATCGGCACGGAGCCTGGTACGGGCGTCACGTCGCCGCGATCACCTGTTATAGCAAGAAAGTGTATATGTAACCAAAGACAAAAAAATATTGTCATAAAACAAGGTTTATCTTGTTCTTTCTATAACAGTGGCCTCCCTCGGAACTTCAGAATCAAATTACATTGTTCGCAGACCATAATATGGTAGTTATAAAATGTGATTCACCAACCTTAAGTGCCAATTTTTACTAATATAATAAATGTGAAATGTGTTTGTTTATTACCTTTTCATGCTTTAACACCTCAACCAATCTTGATGTAATTTTGCATGCAGGTAGCCTGTGTCACTGGTAAGGACATAAGCTACTTTTTATCCCGTAAAAAAATAGCATGGTCTGATGATGAAAAATACTCTTTTTTTCGTTAATTTCTATAACATAGCAACGGATCAATGGATTGTTGTGATTTTTTTTCACAGAGATGGTTGAGAGGGTGGAAAATGACATTATTTAATAATAAGAATATTATTATTATTTTATTACATTTGAAAAACTTACTGCTATTATACAAACATTTGCTATTACAAACTGGTTTTCTACAAAACTCATTTCCACGCTCGTGCACGTTGGCGTCGCAACGGAGCAACGGATTGAAGTGATTTTTTGTATAGAATTGGTTGAGGGGGTACGACTGCTAATTATCCGGAGAAAACTTATGTCCACGTTAGCGAGCCGCTTGCGGCTCGCGCACCACTCAACCTCAAAAACCGTTATAAAAACGATCTCAACGCAGGTAAAGCCGCGGACAAAAGCTAGTAGATAATAATTACAATTGGAAAGAACACAACAGAAGTCTGCGGAAAGTTGACAAGGTTTGTGTATCCCTTAAGAATACTTATTCATAACTCTTCAGAAAACGTTACTTTGATGGCTTACTTTGCCTATGTACAATAAACCTTGACGTCTGGTTTTTTAAAAAGTGTAGTAAACATATAAAATAATACCTCTTCCATGCCTCTAATAGATATAGCCATATTTGTAAAAAAAAATACAAATAAATGTTTCAAGAGAGGCATACATTCGGTAGAAAATTAATAAGTTATCGCAAATTAGTAAATATAAATATTCATAGAACTACGCTGATTAATAGAATAATCATCAGGCCGCAATTTATTAAAACATTCTTGATAATTTTCAACTGTTAGAATTTTTAAAAAGTGGCCTAGTGCGTGTAGTTTTATTTTATAACACAAGTAGTGTTATAAAATAAATAAAAAAACGAGTGTGCTTAGACCATACGACTGAAGCAAAACTTAATCAATGTTTGCGTAACGCATTCACCAGCTTACTCCCCAAGTCAAGCGTGCCGTTCGCCTCGCCCGATCACACTTTTCGTTACGCTAGAAATCAACGTTCGCGTAAGGCGTCCACCAGCTTACTCCCCAAGTCAAGCGTGCGTATAAAAGTTTTACTTAAAAATAAATGAATATTAAAAATATTTTTTTTTTCTGTTAGTAGTAGAACATTTTGTACATAAATTTCATGAACTTTTTACAAAATCAACTGCACATCTTAAGTTGGGATTTGTTCATGTAATAAAAGTGTGTTGTAATAATAACGATTGAGTAAGAAAGTGAAATTATTCTTATATTTTGATGTAATATCTCATTGATTGTAACATAACATTTTTTATATTGAACACCATTGTTATGGTAAGGTACTTTGACTTTGAGGGACTAGACGAGAAACCCGACACCACCCTGGAACAGTTGGTCCCGGAAATAGAGCAGGTTTCAGGCTCTATCCTTATATGATGTTTTAACATAAAAAAATTATCATTAAAATTACAATTTTGTCGATTAATAGCAACTTGTAGACAAACTAAGGCGACCGTGGTCCAAAGAAGGCAAACTGATAAAGAATAATTTAACTTTTCATACAAGTAGCAACGACTTTTCGGGCAAAGTTTGCAAAAGTGTTATGCAGGTTATTTATTTTTAAGTCTTAAATTAAATTATTTCTATTGATACGTTAAATTTTGGGTGGTTACCATCGGGTTCACCACTGGAGGCGCTAGAGAAGGAGTGTGTGCGGGGGCGAAGCGCCAGCTCTGGGGCGCCGCCCGCGTCGCCATCGCCGCGGCTGCCCGTGCCGCCTTCCTCCCATCCCCCCTCCTCGTCAGACGAGTCCTCGTGTGGGTTCTGTTCACACGATTCACGAGTTAATTGAAACATTAAATGTTATATAATTAAGACAATACAAAACAATTCGTTTTTTTCGTCGGCATCATGATAACCACAACAGAGGTGTTCTAACCAGACGCAGATACATTTTGATGAAAGTTGTGTGTGAAGTCGACCAACCCGCACTGGACCCAAGTGGTCGACTAGGGCCCGACGAAGAAGGACATAGGCTGCCTTTTTCTAGATTTATTAAGCGGATCTTGTATAGGGATATGTTCTCTTCTCGTTAATTTCTTTCGCGTCACAATGAAGCAAATGATTGAGGTGATATTTTGCAGACAAAGTTTAGAGGGTGAAAAGTGACATATATTACTAATTAGCATAGACCGACCGACCGACCTTACTGGGGCGCACTTCTCGGATTCCAGCAGTTAACTACTCGTATAAAAGGGTGAGTAAGGTAGGGGTGAGTCGAGGGCTGGGCGCCATTGGGAAGTTTTTAAATCTACTATTGGCAAGCCTTTGACATCATCTCTCCTGAAGTTAAGGGTCCCCAGGAGGCTCGAGTTTTCATACAAACTTAGTTCCGCTTTAATACAAAAACTGCATGCCGGATTAAATCCAAACTTTGCGAATATATAGTTAACTACTCGTATAAAAGGGTGAGTAAGGTAGGGGTGAGTCGAGGGCTGGGCGCCATTGGGAAGTTTTTTAAATCTACTATTGGCAAGCCTTTGACATCATCTCTCCTGAAGTTAAGTGTCCCCAGGAGGCTCGAGTTTTCATACAAACTTAGTTCCGCTTTAATACAAAAACTGCATGCCGGATTAAATCCAAACTTTGCGAATATATTGAGTAGACACATATCGATGTTTGTAATTAGCTTTCGATGTAATAATATAAAACGGAAAATAATAAGATCAGTTTCAAACTTTCAGTACAAAACTAATTTAGGCCTTTGTTTAGTTGTGTTTTAATTTACTACGATGAAAACTAATTAAAAACATCGATATGTGTCTACTCAATATATTTGGAAAGGTTGGATTTAGTCCAGCATGTAGTTTTTATATTAAAGCGGAACTACGATTGTATGGAAACTCGAGCCTCCTGGGGACCCTTAAGCGGTGGGTAAAATCCCTCTACAACTCCGTTTAAAATGAGTACTAAAAATAATGTGTTGCCTTATCTGTATTATTATGGTCAAAGCAAAATCGCTTGTCAGCGTTACCTTGGCCACCTAGACAGGACTGAAGATGACTTTGCTGCAAAGAGAGTGCACATGGGACGATCAATCGGAAGCCTGTTGGGCGGCCAAGGTACCGATGACGATGAACGGACCGGAATGCGCCACTAAGAGCCGATCAGCATGAAGAGTTGCACAGTGCAGTACTGAAGAAAATGGTATTCACTCGAAGGCCAAAAACCCTTAGGGTCGCTGAGCCAGCGAAGGTAATTTTAGTTAGATTTTTTTCATGAAATATGTTAAACTAGTAACGCCTAAGACGCCCGTCGAATAATAAATGACAGCGTCCCGTTGACAGCGTTACAGAGTCAGTTAGTGACGAGCGTAAATAAGAGAGAGAAAGAGAGACAGGCGCACTGACCAGTTTGGTGGGCACGTGTGCGTCGAGGCGGCGCGGCTGGCGCGGCGGGCTGCGCTCCGGCGCGCGGCTCTCCTCGCGGTCCTCGCTCAGCAGCCGCCGCCGCACGCCCCAGTTGAAGTTGTCCGAGCTCTCGCCCTGTAACATGTAATCACCATTAGAGTTCATGTTCGAAGCGGTCGCAGCTCAGTGCGATTTTCGTGGTCGCGTCGATCACACAGGTTAACTGACTACAAGCACGAACATTATCTGAATGAGTTAGGCTGTTAGTGGTATTTGTGTATTTGTGGTTATGGACCGTATCCGTTTCGAAGTATCGCAAGGCACGTAAAGCCGTTAGTGCTGGTGGCTATACTAGATAGAAATCTTATCAGTGGCCTTACGACTTGAAAATTTTCGACTGTGGGGTCCGCTTAGCCGTATCTTCACTAACTCGGACTTAGCCCCCGTGTGTGGGTGTGAAGTATGGCTAACGTGACTATAAAAAAAAACCAATGCTGGATTTTTTTTAAACTACGACGAAACCGACAATTTGTTTTAATGAAATACAGATTTTACATGTTAACAACGTTTATTAAAGAATAGGTAACCGACATAGCTCATAAAATCGCCACCGAATTGTTACCGCGGTGTCAAAGTGAGACCGCATTACGCGGAAGAGGCGCGCAAATAGGTATTCTGTGTATGAAATTGTACGATATATTTAACACTATACGCGGCAGTAGAACTACGCGTTCTTACATAAAACTTCATACAAAAATAACTCTCGTGTCCCGTTATGAAGTTTCGCCTAGTGTGGTCGCACGTTTACTGCGTAATCTAACGACCAATGGTACAGCGCGCCAAAAAAATAATTGTGAATTGGTATCACCCACGCTACTAAAATGCGGATTTAAGACAACGGTTCATCGGGTAAACTTATTATAGGTATGTCCTAATTTCAAGTACGTAGTAAGTATACTATTCTATAAAAGAAATGTATAAAAACCATCATCATTAACAACCCATTACCGATTGCTTTAACGGTGAAGGAAAAACATCGTGAGGAAACCTGCACACGCCTGCGAAGAAACTCGAAGGTTGTGTGTGAAGTCGACCAACCCGCACTGGGCCCGCGTGGTCGACTAAGGCCTAATCGCCCTGATTCAGGGTAGGCTCGAGCCCCTCGGTGGGGACGTATATGAGCTGATATAATAATATAATAATAACAACCCATAAAGTCTTCACCGCTCACGGTCGGGTCAAGTAACTCTTAGTTGATTGAAGCGTTAAGTGTTAATAAGATACTACATTTCGTATACTCGTATTTGTCAATACGATACTTACCTCAATACTTTCGCTCTCATACTCGAGGAAGTCAAAGTCCTTGAAGACTCCAAAGTGGTCTGTCGGGGGTGCACCACCCGAGGGCTCGTTGCCGGGCGTGCCGGATACCTCCTCCAGAGAGGACGCCATTGACGACTCCCTCTCCAGCAGCTCCGAGCTCTGGCTGAAGATCACCTGCGAATTCAACTAGGTTATAAACCGTTTCATTAGTTATATGAAGTTAGAAGGAGTAACTGATCGAAAAGTATTTTTAGGACATTTAGTTAATTATCAAGAGGATGCGTGCATACAATTTTCTTATTAGTCAACTGATCGATTAAGTATACAAAAAACAAAGACCTCGTATTCTTTGTAGCGACAGGGCCGTCGACCTTAAAGAATGGCACTGTTTTGTTACGAGTAGTACCTACAGGCACCAGCATCTATGAGTATAGGGAATAGGTACCGGTCAATCATACGTCAACCGAACGCGGACTTCGTGAACGACTTCTTTTTTCAGCAAAACAAACATTTAAAGCTGTTGTTTGATAAGTTTTTTTTATAAAAAGGTTCGCCAATTGACTTTGGATTACTAAGGCAATTGACTTTCTTGTCTGTGTTCCTAAAGATAAAGATTTTTGGCATAATGGGTATACACCAAGTAAGGTGTAATACGATACTGAAAGTTATTAAAATAATTGGCCAATTAGATCATTTTATAAAAATGTGTAAACAATAATATTATTTATACGTGTAAGAAGATACTTAGTGCTTTACAAACATTTCAAAGAAATCGTTAGTGATGAAATGTGCTGGCCGCTGTCTAAACTTACAAATAACGTGTTAAGATTGAGTGGGTGCAAGTCTTTAGTAAACAAACTGGGGCGTAAAGTTTTCCATTATTTTTCATATAAATTTGTTTTTCACAATTATTCTACTCGCGAGTCAGTCAACTTCAGTCTCGAGCGCCTTTGTGCCCATGATAAGGACTATTATGTGTGCGTGCGGCCGTTTAATAAGTAAACGAAGTGCGTCCTGTACCTAGTTTGTGTTTGTATAGTTTTTTGTTAGCAAATATATACAATATGAATCGATCTATGTGAATGTAGGTATTTTTGTGAGAAAGGAAGTGAACAAAAAAAAACTAGATACCAAAAATAAGATGTATAAAATGTTTTGCTGATCCACAAGCTACTTGAAAGCAAACTAAAATAAATTGTACAGTCACACTGTGCATACTTTCTCGCGAAGATTTTACCGTCTGACGTAGTCAGACAAACACAAATCTACAATAATCATTACGCTTAGTATCAAATAATAAATTTATATCAGACTTAAAGAAAAAATTAAAATAATTTATGTTTGCAGGTTTGTACAGGTTACAACCAGCTATGTATAAGAGGTACCTTTATTCAGTTATTTCTTGGAATAACAAACTGCGGTGTATAGTATAGTAGGCAATATAAACTTATATTTATTTACAGAGTTAGAGTAAATCTTTAGATCGTTACGTAAATCGTCAGGCATTTTTGAAAAAAAAATAATAAAAATATCACGATGGGAGAAATTGTTAAAACCTTCTTAACTTCTTCGTCCTTCAAAAGTAAAAAATCAAAATAAGGTTTGTGAATCTCGAGTCTGTAATTTAGTTAACATACTATGTATTCCTACTTTAAGTAGTTTACTTTGTAATATTATTATCTGAATACGTGTACCGAGCATCCTTTCGTAGCTTAGTGTAAGTGTTTGCGTGAAAGCAGTTGCGACAAAAAGTATTCGTATTCGAGCGAGTTACCTTTGAACACAAAGTGGTTATTAAATCGTCCTATACGCAGCGATGAATAGAAATTGTTAGAATTATATTCTTTACATTGTGTTATGGTTATTGTTACCAGAAACATGTGTATAATGCATCAAAATAAATTTAACTTGGATGAGAATTTTATTTCTTGCTAAAAATATTTAGCGACTTACCGATGGACTTTTGGGTAATCCAACTCTTTGGCCGCAAGTCGTTAGTAGATTCACTAGGCATTCACGAACTCGGCTCTGTTGAGTGCAAAATATTTTGTTTTGTTAGCTTAGAAGTACAGTTTGTTTGTAATAAATACAGGGTAAAACCACCGTCTATATGTAGCTGTCCTCACCTGTGACATCCAGGGCCGCTTCCAGCCGGCGGCAAGTGCGTCCGCGGGCGACAGCGAGAGCGAGCGGCGTGGCGAGGCGACGCTTTGCGGCTGGTATGCGTTGTTGCTCGACGGTGGCTCCGGGCCCACCACAGTCGACGCTGACCCCGAGTGAGATGTTGATGAGCCTAAGTAAAATGCATCCCAAAGAACTTATTCAAATTGATTATTAATACTTAAGTCTTTACTTAGGAACTAGCACGTTTTAAAGTTTGTTTTTGATTGATCTGCCAAGAATAAATATTTAAGTACAAAACTTTAACATGCGTATTGAATCTTTTTTGTATTTATTATCAACAAAATATACCTTCCTCGAAGACATGTTTCAGCAGTGGAAACACAGTGGATCGATGGGGTAATACAAGAATTAGTAGGTTCTAGAGATGTTACTCATCATATCAGCTCATATACGTCCCCAACGTGGGGCTCGAGCCTACCCTGAATTATGGCGATGGGGCCTTATTCGACCACGCGGGCCCAGTGCGGGTTGGTCGACTTCACCTACAACCTTCGAGTTTCTTCGCAGGCGTGTGTAGGTTTCCTCACGATGTTTTCCTTCACCGTAAGAGCGTCGGATAAACGTAATAAGAGATGTTACTAATGTTTTGCGTCACTCGTCCAGATATGCGAATGTGAGTGTTGTACAGGTCACTTCGAGCCAAGCACATTGTTAGACGTTTAGGCTATTCTTAAACAAATTACGCGATATCAAAAATCTGTTGTTATTAATATTAAATTAAAACACTCTAATACACGGAAAGAGCCGTCATAAATCTTAGAAAGTAGCACTTGACACTTAACTTCTTATGGGACGGGAGTAATTGTCATGCAGCTCCCAGATTGTTGTTTTTTATCATCATTCATGACACTATTGAGTTTATGGAATTGTGTGCTGGATATCATAATATCTAGGTATGTATAAGATTACTGTTTTGGAATGCAAATGTGCGAATGTTCAGTAAAGATATCGAACAAATACTTATTAAATTCGCATTCCAAATATTCACATTTGGCCTCGTGGACTTCATCACATCAATATGACATTCAAAACATCCCTAGTAGGTACTATAGAAAGAAGGCTATATAGTCACCTTTATCAGGAGTGCCAGATGAGGCATTGGATAATGAATTAGGTCCTGTTGTAGGCTGGCTACTACTCTGCTTTGGGAGGTATTTCCGTCCTATCACTGGTGTTTGCGATAAGTCAAATGTGAAGTCCATTGTTCGTCCAGGCAATTCCTATAAAAAAGAGTATATACACCTGGAATCAATATTCAAATTATACACATTTTATTACATATTATATTTTTAACAGGTACTTACCTTTTTGCAGTGAAGTTCCGTGTCCGATATCGAGGTCGCGTGGCTTTCCCAGTAGGGCGGTACGACAAGAGTTGAGCATCGCGTCACAACCAGCTTTAGTATCTTCATCGCTTCTTTGTAGTTGTTGCCGTCCTGATCAACAAATTCCCAATGTTAATCCACATTTTCTACTAACTTGGAGCCCTCGTGTGTGGAGTGTTGCACAACATTCTTGCTGAACGAAAAAAAATCAGTACGCATCTCTATGAGTTGATAATCCACGTTAACAGGGTTATAAGGCTTACGAAAATTTTGCTAAGTACTACAGGATCCTGGTTCTGATCCTAGGCTAAGTTTCTCTTCAGTTCCTGTAGTACATGCCTTAAAGTTAGAGGTGATTAGGACATTTTTTTCTACAATTCACCACTTTGTTATAGTATGGAGCGAAATATCTTTTATTTTTGCAAATCGCCTATCGTGTGGGTTATCAAATTAAACAGTTTTTTTCTGAAGATCCAAAAAGTTATGTACCCTTGTGTGTGGAACTCCAAATTAGTTGTAAAACGAAGCTGTGCATACTTTCTTTCGAAGTCAGGCATACACAAATCAACAATTAACATTATGCTTGCGTAGTAGCAAATAGTAAAGGTAATCAGACTTGATGAAGGCCATATTAATCCCTAGTCATTCACAATGTTTCATTTAAATCATTAGGCCATTTTTTAGAAAAAGTTATTAACAACCTGGGTTTGTATGAGAGGTACCTTCGATATTTGCTGGAATAATGAACTGAGACATGTAGTAGGCCATATAAAGTTATAGTATCGTACAGAGTTTCAACAAAATCTTCAGAGCCATTTTAGGTAAAAACCTTAAAAATCAAGATACATATATATATATAAAAACAGCTGTAGATAAAATACAAATATTGCTTTAATCCAAATTTAAACCGTTGGGGTGGTAAAGTTCTCGAGTGGCGACCACGCACCGGAAAACGTAGCGAAGGAAGGCCTCCCACGCGGTGGACCGACGACCTGGTGAAGATCGTGGGAAGCCGCTGGATGCGGGCAGGCCCGGTCGTCGTAGAAATCCTTGGAGGAGGCCTTTGTCCAGCAGTGGACGTCTTTCGGCTGATATGATGATAATGATGAACCCAATACGTTCAGTAGTTCACATAAACATATAAATACATATATTTTTATTTAGTTTTTTAGACTATTAGTGTAAGACATCAATCCCCATTAAAATCTCAACTTAGATTTTTGTTGCCATCACATACATTCTTCACTTCTTTGTCAATCGGAAGTTAAAAGTTTATTTTCGGGGACTTGGGTAGACATCTATCGTTGGGGTATTTTATACATGACGTAATTTTTGCTTTTGTAGGAAGCGACATTTTTAAAAAAAAATAACAGTCACAAGGGATCATCTAATGAAATAGCTAAAGGTTACAAAAATAAAGTACACTTGTGTTTACCGCACCTTAAAATGGTAGCCGCTTTTAGTATGTACAACTGAGAGGTTTCTGGTTCGTTAAAAAAAGGCAATATGACGGGGTATTTGATTTCTAATCTAGCTTAATCATAGCTTACGTCGATGAACTTGGCGACGACTCGCAGCAAGTCCGCGTTGACAGAATGCGCGGCTGGCGCGCTCAGGTCCACGTAGTAAAGCATGCAGTGCAGGATCGACAGCACCGGCAGCTGCAAGTTCGGCGCTCCCTGTGTTTCACAACATTTGTATTGAGTTCAAATTCAAGAATCAAATTTTTTTTAATAAACTATATTTTTTTTAAAATTACTTTTAAACTAGCTTTTTAGAGGAGCAATGGTATAAAAAAAATTACTCTTTATTTTAATAATTGTGTCAATTTTAATGAATATTTTAATTAATTTAACATTACTCTTTTCTTCATTAAATGTCTATTTTCGCTTAAATGTTTCTTTTTTGGAGTCATGGTATAAAGTATAGTATGCAACTCTTAAATAAAACGGATTTATATCGAGGACCATAAATCATTCGCGTCGCTCAGGGTTCTAATACTTGAATCCTGAATTGAATACTTGAATAACTACCTGCGGTCGTGATTCAGTTATTAGCACCCTTCACTTGTTCGTGATTCATCTATGGCCTTCGCTTTAAATCCGTCCTTTATTCACTAGTTACACAATATACTATTATTGACTGAAAACAGTGAATTAAAGCACTTTTAATCACTATTTTGGTGTTTGAATTTAGAACACACCAATATATTTGACCTCCATCTCAATGCTATACATACAACCTCCTTGCGCAAAAAATACCCGCTAAAAACTCCTTGTACAAAGAATACTCGACATACAAACTCCTTGTGCAAATAACTCCTCGAGATTTGATTGTTCGACATTTTCGACATGGAGTTTAGCATTAGAATAAAACCTCCTTTGTGTTCTTTGCTGTTATTTCATTAGTAAATTGGCGCTATTTTGAATACGAACACAAAGAAAATAACTCTTATATTTTGTGATTGTGCCAATTCTAACGAGCGTTTGAATTAATTTAACCCTCCTTTTTTCGCCATTAAATGTCTATTTTCGCTTAAATGTTTATTTTTCTCGGAGTCATGGTATAAAGTATAATATGCAACTCTTGAATAAAACTTATTTATATCGAGGGCCATGAATCACTCGTGTCGCTCAGGATTCCAATCTCCCTACGGTCGCAATTCAGTCGTTAGAATCCTTCATCATATCAGCCGAAAAACGTCCACTACTGGATAAAGGCCTCCCCCACGGATTTCCACGACGACCGGTCCTGCACTGCCTGCATCCATCCGCTTTCCGCGATCTTCATCAGGTCATCGGTCCACCGCGTGGGAGGCCTGCCTACGCTACGTTTTCCGGTGCGCCGTCGCCATTCGAGAACTTTACTGCCCCAACGGCCATCAATCCTTCACTTCTCGTGATTCATCTATGGCCCTCGCTTTAATTGTCCATTATTCACTAGTTGCATAGTACATTACAAGAAGACGTCATATTCTCACAGAACTTTTAATGGCCTTTTGTTCAGCAACGAGAAAACTACGATAGCGTGTTTTAGCATTTTAAAAATTACAACACTTGGTTTTGCTGTAATCTGGTACATTATCTAGTCTGACACTGTTGTAATGAAAACGGATCGATCATTTGTCAAAATCAGTCTAATAGGAGCGACGACGTTAGAGTGGTATCTATACACCGTCACTGTTATATTTTTACCCCTTCCTTAGCTTGGCTGTAGTCGCTAGTCGGGTAAATATAGGATATGAATTTGTAAAAGCGGTAGACTAATGAAGTTTGTAAATCTTACCTTCTCGAGCACTTCAACTAGGAAAGCCAGCATCTGTAGCGAAAGATGTGAGTATGTGTCCCAGAGGTATTTGACGACACACTTGGTCCACTGGAAGCTCTCCTTGCTGAAGGTGCGCCGGGAATATAGCGTCATCACCGTACCGAGATTCTCAAGCTTCTTGCTTTTCTCTGCCGTGAACTGAACACAAAAGTCATAAGTTAAAAAGGGACTGTTTTTTTTTGGAGGATCGGCAATCTGCCTTTACACGGCAAGCGCAATTTACTATCGGGTGGACTGTCAGCTTATTGCAACCAAAAATGGCGTTGCGATACCGGTCGCAGCAAAACTTAGATCCAACTAATGGTTGTAAATAACTATATATTATTTAAACTATTAATTTAAAACAATAAGTAAATCTACATTCAATATTTAAAAAATATATATTTGCCTCTGAGAATCAAACCGGCAAAATATGAAAAATAGTAAAACCAAGATAGGTATTTTTTTTAAAGATTTTATTTTATTTAGAAAAATAAGTGAAACTACATTTAATTATTTTTGAAAACTCGCTTGCTTTGGCCGGAAGTCTAATCGACAAAAGTAAAGAAAAAAGAATCCTATATTGTAAATCAATCGAAAGGGTCTTTTAAATCATAAGAATTAATTTCTTCTAATAATGTTTATGTCACAACTAAATTCATTTAAATTTAATTCATATTTATCCAGGTAACAGTGATTCATTATTTGTTAGTAAACTTCGCCTGTGTTAGCTATTATTAATCAATAAATAAATTATAAATTAAAAATAAATAAATAAATTTAATGTGATATTTATAATAAAATAATCAAAGAATATTAGTATGGTCAATAACGCAGAAAAATTAATGGACATTAAAATGTCACATCTATAAAATAAAAGGATGATCACAAAATTTAATACTTTTATTTATTACTATTTTTCTCATTTTCATTTTTGGCTGAGACAAACGATTTAAAAACAAAATGGTTGACTAGGGCCGTTTAAGTATTACGTAAGCTCAATAGGGGAGCGGGGGGGGGTCTTTGCTTTGCTTATTTTTGATGACATGGGGGGTGGGGAGGTCTAGATGGTGATAACGTCAGCAGTAGCTATTTACTTTAATAATAATTGTAGTAAATCTGCATGTAATACTTGAACGGCCCACTGCAGTTTTATTAATTTTCAAAAATAAAAAGTCTCCTTTGACTAAAGTTCCCCAATTTTTTACAGCTTCGATTACCAGCTAAAAAACGCAATAAGCAAGGAATAATAATAATAAAAAAACTTTGAATTCAGATACATTTATATTTAGCGTAGGTGCCGACATTCCCTTCTGGTACGGTTCGGTCTTTCCGCTCTGTATATCACAATGATTCACCTGTGCGATATGGCAGGCGGCTCTAACACAGAGCTCGTTGGCATCCTCATAGTGGAGCAGCATGTATGGCAGCAGCGCGACCACTGTCATGGGGAACGCGATGGATTGCGTGGGGTCGATGACCGGCAGCTCCAGCAACGGGATCATGTCCGCTAGTACGCCCACTACGGGCTCGTAAGTGTTGGGATGCGTGCAGCCCTGTTGTATGGCAAACATTTACTTAGTTGATAGAGGGAAATTAAGTGTCAAATAGCAGTGCTGTGAAAATTGCAACCAGGAATGCGATATAGGTACTGCATGGGCTCAGTGACCGCAGCTGTAGTAGCAGTATCTTGTCCGCTAGCATGTCTACCACGGGTTCGCATGCAGCACTATCGCACGTTAAAGCTCAATACGCCTTAGAACAGTTGTCTCAATTTCTTTACGTGTAGAGTAAAAAAAATAACCACACATTCGCACTTTTTCCTTGTGAAGTAACCGAAAAAACCTACAAAAAATGTTTAAACACTTAGAATTACCTCAGGTCAACAGAACAGTGAACAGAAATAAAAATTATACATATATTCCTATATTATATCCTACATTAAGTTCATGTTTTATACTGTAGGAACGGTGTGTTCCCACTCTTCGGAGCAAAGGGAGACATCTCCGCCAGGCGAGATGGTATGCCTGGGGTCCGGCCTGTATTAACTGTTGGGCTGGTTTTACAGCTATCTGGGAGACCCTTACGGGTCACCCGTATACGGGGTCGCCCGCACACGTAGCGCCCGGATAGCTGTGAGAAGATCAATGTGCAGCGAGGTGCTAGCGTGGAAGTGCACGGGAGCCCGAGAGCGTGTTTCATATGGGAGCAATCCGTGTCGCCGTGAAACGATATTCTAGCGCCTCACGTGTGTCTCTGTACGGGTCTCCCGTATAGCTGAGAAATCAGCCTTGATGATTGGGAGTTTTGTACAAGGTGTAACAAAATTGGTTAACTGGGGCTCTCATCATACTGAATAACTTTTCCTACCAGATCCATAGTCTTTTCGAAAAAAAAAATCACTTCTTCATAAAAACCAATCAGCTGATTGACCAGTGTTGTGCTTTTTTGTATGGAGCGTATTTTTTTTAAATTGGCTATGAGTTCCTTGAATTAGAAGTACCAGCGGGTCCTAAACCAAAATTGTTACGCCCCTATATGGCAACTCGCGAATAAATGTTGATAGTGCGTTCTACATTGTTTGTGTTGCATTGTGCTCTCGTTGCTTGTGTTACAATTTATAGATTGCAGGTAATTTCCTCTCCACACAATTATGTTGCCGCGACGTCAGTACCACCTGTCGATGCTTGGATAAACGCTGTCTATGGAAAATTAATTAGGTCAGCACAATACTTAAGATGCGTGTGGTACCTTGAGCAGCAGCGCATTGGGCAGCGGCGCAGTGTGCGCTTGTGTGCGGTCCAGTCGGTCGCGCGCGTCAGGCCGGTCCAGCGGCAAGCGCGCCATCACGCGCGCCAGCAGTCGCACGCCCAGCAGGAACTCGTGCTCGTAATCCGACTCCAGCAGTGACGCGCCCACCCAGAAGAGCGTGGCTAGGATCGTCAGCTTGTCGTCCTGTGTGACAAATAAGTGGATTAAGTGGTCAGTAAGGGGGAGCTATTATTGACCGTTACCTTCACTTTCAGGTCTCAACAGAGGAGTTTTCAGATTTTATTTTACCAAAAAAATCCTTAATGCACAAGCGCCGCTTAACGGTGACCTCAAACGCGTTAGCTCTCATAGATCTAGCCCTCATAGTCTATGGTCCTCATCGTACAAGGCAACAACTTTTGATTTCGCTGAGCGATTTTTTTACCTCTGTGGTAAAAGGTTTGGCGAACACACCAACATCTAACGCTATGTTTGTTGCGTATGTGGAAACGCACCTGTTCGCGCGTTTGGTATGTCATGTTATCTTGACACGTCAAGCAAAACCTAATGGTTGTGCCGAGAATAAAATGTAATTATCAAGAATCGATGTTTATTGTGAAATACTCTTCAATGTTCATCTGATAAGTACGTGAAGTAAAACTAGACAAGAAGTAGTACAAGGCGCACATCACGAATCAGAAACAGTTTAGTAAATAAATTGTAGAGTCTCACGGTGCATACCTTCTCGCGAAGCCTTCATCGTCTAGCATAGTAGGGCATACACAAATCAACAATAAACATTTTGCTTACTTGTTAGCAAAGTATAAAAGGAGACCAAGACTTGATAAAATATTTACAAATAATTTGAATTGAAGAAACTTTTGAATTGACTTTTTGATTTTTTTGAATTTGAATTGACGAAGAATCTTGGATCTATAGCTACGATCCTCTCACGAAGCATTCTAACTATTTTTCATTTCACTAGGTAACTATTTTTGGAACAGCCCACGTAAGCCTTATTAAGTCCTAGTTATTCTCAGGGTTTCATTAAAATCCTGGAGCCATTTTTGAGAAAAATAAGGAACAACCTAGGTTTATATAACATGCACCTTATTCTGATTTTTTGGAATAACGAAATACGGCGTATAGTAGACCATATAAAATTATAATAATGTACAGTTTTATTAAAATAGTTAGATCCATTTTTGAGGCAAAAGAGTTTTTTTTACTATTTTGGCAACCCTAAAATCAAGATAGATAAAAAGACAAAATTAATATTGCCCAAACCCAAATCGCACATTAGTCGTTCGAAAGTAAAAATCAACTTTGTATACCTGAGTGGCAGTGTCGCCGAGAAGCTTAAGCGATTGGGCAGAGCGAGATCGGCATAGATTGGAGCAAACCCCTTTCGCTGCTTCACTGCAAGGTCTCGTGCGAATATCTGACAAAAGTTTCAATGAATAAATACACGATACTATAAGTTGACATCGGAAGAAAGTAAAACAATATGTTCCGGATCTTACCGTGTTGTTTTTCAGGAGCCGAATTCGGAGTATTGCTTTTGCGCATACAGTAGGATACTGAATAACTAGTACTACGAGTGTGATTACTGACACACCCCACACACACCCCGGGGGATCGTTTACCTGAAAACGCGATGGATGATGAAGTGCAATGAACGACAGCTTTAATGAAATGAATAAAAAAATATGTTATAAATCTTCATAAAAAAGTAAGAGTTTATCCATACAAGTGCAAAAAATAATGTAAACCATATTAAGTTAAATAAAAGTAAACCAGATGTTTCGCACCGTAATTACGTTGACAGGAAAACCAGAAAACTACTTTTATAAACATTCAATAGCTGAACTTTTAATTAGGCTGACCGCCATGGTACTTTTTATTCGATATTCTAGTCTGAGACGATCCAATCAAAAAATTAAGAACTTGAAGAAAAAAATTCAGCGACATGTAAATGCTTGCAATATCACTATACAAACCAGCAGAGAAAGCGCTGCCGTTGACCTGTTGTCCCTCTTTGTTGTTCAGATTGGGCGTAGACTTGAATATGTCTCGCATGTAGTCGAGTGGTCTGAAGTTGGATTCGAGCGAGTCCACAGCCGCTTCCAGAGTCAGCAGCAGTTCAGTGACGTAGCCCTGCATGTCTTCGCCCTGCTCTGCGACCGTCTCCACGAGGCGAGACAAAATGTCGGACACCATACGCCCTGTCATCGCAACGCCTATGAATCTAAATACCTAAACAATTAGGAAAAATATTTATGTACTTATCTGTATAACGAATAATTATATAGTCACGCTTCGTTAAATATATATTTTTTTACCTGTAGTGATCTTCCGGCATAATGTCGACTGGGGCATGAGAGACCCAGCTGTAGGGCCGTCTGCGCCCACCGCTCGGAGACCAGCGCGTGGGGAAGCGACTCGCGAAAAATACGTAGCACGTGCCGTAACAAAGTCGACATCTGCTGACAGCTTCTCAGGGTCCACACTTGAGAATAAATGAGTTTGTCAAGATTTTCACAAAATACCGCGCAAAACTTATATGTTTACCAGCTGTTGCCCACGGCTTCACCTGCGCAGATCCCGTCTTTTGCCATTCTCAAAATCCTTTTTTAGCGTATGCTTACGTCATAAATGTTATCTGTATGAAAAAAATCAACTCTCTCTGTCCAGTGGTTTGAGCTGTGCGTTGATAGATCACACAGTCAGTCACGGTTTTCTTTTATATATATATATATATATATATATACATATATTTTGAGGTTTTATCGAAAAACATCTATTATTTTAAGCTTAATTTAGCGTTGGAGTCATTTTACAAAAAAATATAATGTTGCATAGTAAAAATTAAATTTAAAAATTAATATTTGTGCGAGATAGTATAATCGCATTCAGTTTAAATATGCAGTTTGTTTTGTAGAATCTTGATGGGTAACGTCAGTTAAGTTACAATAATTTTGTATACTAGCTTTTGCCAGCGGCTTCGCTCGCGTGAACATAGTTTCTATGACGGTCTTCGAGAGTGCGCAGTGCTTGCGGCTCGCGAGCGTGGAAAAAAGTAGCCTACAAGTTAATCCAGGTCCTAATCTGTCACCCTACCAAATTTGATCCAGATCCGTTTATCTGTTGTGGAATGAAAGAGTAACAAACATCCATACACACAAACTTTTGCGTTTATAATATTAGTAAGGATATTGAAGAGAATCACGGTGTCAAAGTTAGATTAAGAACCCTTTGCTTTAAAACCTGTAACTGAAAGCATAAAATATACACAAAGCCTGTAAATGGACTTGGGAGCATACCTTTTGCAGTGATGTCTTCGTACTGCCAGAGGGGCATGTGCGTAGGGCGGTTGGCGAGAAAGTGGACCAGCGATTTGATGACGTCTGCGACGGGCATCTCCGAGGGCTCAGGCTCGGGCGTGGGGTCGCCCGCCGACCCCTTCACCGAGCCTGCCACCGAGCCTGTCGCCGAGCCCGTCGTCTCCGATTCGTTTGTCACGATCACCGGCAGCGACGGGTAGTGGTCTCCATCGCCTGCGAGTTCCATTTCGAATATCGGTATCAGGCCTATAACGTACCCACTGCAAGGGCTTGGTTTTATTCCTAAAGTTGGGAATGTTAAGCCATACGGGGGCCAGCCATGTCCTGAGTAGGCAGGTTGTAGGGCTAGTAGCGAAACCCGCTGTCAGAAGTTTTTCAAGCCGCCTATAAGGCATCTGACACGGCTTATCGGCTGTTAGAAATCTAGTGACAGCAACAGATACCAACGGCTTGATGTGCCTCGTGAAACATGGAAACAGTCGAAAAAATTACAATTTTAACCGCCTCTGAGGCGTAATAGTTAGTCAATCAGCTTCACATCAGGTCAAGAGGTCGCAGGTTCGTTTCCCGGCGGCGTCTAACTTTGTAAGACATGGTTTGGTTGGTAGAAAGGCATTTCAAAAGTCCACCTGGCTAGTTACTACCATCTTAACTAAGTCTTGCCGCCAAAACATCAATGTTAACATCATAGATGTGTTTAGAATTGAGATAAGATAGCTAGTTCCCCATTACATTGGAGAATGCTATTAAGCACTCCTCAGTCTTCGGCATAATCATCACTTACCACCAGGTAAGATGATGCTAAGACCTTACTAGTTCGGTACTTGCTTACTGGTCATCTGTTTTAATTTTTATGAACTGTCAAAAACGAGATTTTGTTCCAATAATATTGAACTCTGATGTCATATTTTTTATTGCTGTTGACGTACTAATTATGTGTCAAAAACCAAATAAGTAAATTTAGTTTTAGTAAATTTAGAAGAGTAAGGAAGGTTACTTACTGAATTATACCTCAGAATTATTTTTCATTCTGTCAAGTAACCAATTGTCGATTAAAAACTAACAACCATTTAAAATATTATGTAATTATAAGATCACTGAAAGGTAGTAATTTTTTGCACATCCAGCCTACATCCGGCTGTTCAATAAGCTTAGTAATTAAAACTCTTCCAGTATTCTTTCATGGGTGTTGGACATGATTTCATTATTTATATTGAAGAAAGTAAAGTTCACGTATATTACATGGCAAAGTCACAACTTTAAGTATCGTATAATCCTCCAAGGTGTCGTTTTTTTATAATTTTATTTAACAATTTCATCAGATAAATACCTATTTAAATAGTTAAAAGCAGACTTATAATATAAAAGAGTAACTGTATAAGTATAACTAGGAACGTGTGATAATACTTGTGGTGGGCCTTACCTTCAGGGGTGATTTGCGGGTCGGAGCTAAGCGAGCGCGCGTGCAAGCGCGTCGAGTGCACAGTGCACTGCACGTGCTTGTCGAACGCCGCGTCTGGCTCTGAACAACAAACACCAATGCAACGTACAGGCAGATCGGCCAGTCATGGTTTTTGAATTTATGTGATTGCGCAGGAAACAGATTGTGAAATGCGGTGAGTGTGGAGCAGGGGCCACAAATAAGATACTACGTTTCATGCACTTGTCATATTTGAATCTACTTAAAAAAACTGGATGAAACTATAAGAATCTGAGAAATTAAAATAATGGTAATTTTTTCATACATTTTGCCAAAAAAAATCGTGATCCTTGTTTCTATTTGTATTTTTTTATTTCCTTATATTTTTTAGAGAAAATAATTAGGTATATATATATGCCTCGGCGGCTTAGTCAGCGGGTCGTCAAGCTGGACAGAGGTAAGGCACGTACAGCCATAGTTGCGAAGGGATGCCCCCAAGGAGGTGTACTATCACCGCTACTGTGGAATCTGGTGGTAAACGAACTGATTACCACGCTTAACAGACATCACTACTTCACGGTAGGCTATGCAGACGACCTGACCATCCTTATATCAGGAAATTTCGCAAACATAGTCTGCGATGTCACTCGCTCCGCGCTACGCATCGTGGAACGCTGGTGCACCGAGTTCAAACTGTCAGTGAACCCCAAGAAAACAGAACTAGTATTGTTCACCAACAAGCGGAACCTGGGTAACTATAATTTACCCAAGCTATTCAACACAGATCTCCAACTCTCACCAGAAGTTAAGTACCTAGGGGTCATACTTGACAGCAAGTTGAATTGGAGCAGTCACCTAAACTGCAAGTTAAATAAAGCTACAATAACTCTGTGGCAGTGCCGTAGAATGGTGGGTAAGAAATGGGGCCTTACCCCAAAAATCATGCTATGGCTCTATACAGCGGTTATTCGCCCTATGGTAAGCTACGGCGCGGTGGTATGGTGGCCACGCACCAAACTTTCGACTGTCGTAAGTAAACTTCAATGTTTCCAAAGGACAGCATGCATGGCGGTCTCCGGCTGCATGCGAACAACACCAACAGCAGCCCTGGAGACGATGCTGAACGTGCCGCCCCTGCAGCTGTTCATCCAGCAAGAGGCAGCCAGCGCTGCGGTACGATTAAAGCTGCTGAACCTCTGGACCAAGGAAGGGACTCCTCACGTCGAACTTCTGGACAATATTGTCTCGGAAGAACCGCTGTTCGCAGCTGTCAACGATAGAATCCCAAAACAGTTCGTCTTTGACAAGAAATACAAAATTCAGCTCTACGAGGACCCCTGGGAAGGCCAGAACCTATCGGACCTTCGGATCTTTACCGATGGGTCCAAAACTGGAGCTGGGACCGGCTGCGAGGTCTTCTCAGAAGACCTAAACATAAAAATATCCAAACCACTTGGTGCGTACAACACAGTCTTTCAGGCGGAGTGTATGGGCATCATTCTGGCTGCTAATGCAATCACTGCTAGAAGGGTACAGGGCTACTCCATTCGTATCCTTTCAGACAGTCGAGCGGTTTTACTGGCCCTCCAAAGTAATGTCATCACTTCGGGGCTAATACACGAGTGTCACCAAAGACTAACAGAGGTATGTTACCACAGCAATGTAACTCTTCAGTGGATCAAGGGACACAGTAACTCGCGTGGAAACGACGCAGCCGACGAACTGGCCAGGAGAGGGTCAGAACTTGTAGCTGTAGGACCGGAACCTATTTTACCCCTCCCCTCGGGCTGGTTCAGATCCACCTTACGGCTGCGTACAAGGTCAGAACATAACCGATATTGGACAGGACTGGAAGCATGTCGCCAGGCCAGACAGGCGCTACCGTCGCCAAATGCTGGCCTGACTAGGAAGCTCCTGAAACTCGGGAGACTCCAGCTCCGTAAGGTAACAGCGACCATTACCGGTCACGGTTACTTTAACAAACATCTTTTTTACCCTGGGGATTACAGACAGCCCGCTGTGCCGCGCGTGCATGGCGGCCGAGGAGACAGCCGCCCACATCCTCCTGGATTGCAGAGAGGTGGCGGCGTACAGGGCCGAGCATCTCGGCGACCATAGGACACTCCCGGAAGTCGTCGGCAACCTGCGGGGACTACTGGGCTTCCTGGAGGAGCTGGGCTGGCAGTGATGCCGGCCAACCACGCAAAATGGGCGCTCAGGCGCCTGGTTGCGGAAATCAGCCCGTCCTTACAATTACTTACAATTATGCCTCGGCGGAAATGGCAATTTCAATCTCGAATTAAATGAATCAGTTTAGTCAGTAAAATTTTGCAGAACGGATAAGCTAAGAGTTATATATACACTCAGCGGCACAATTAACCGTCCACATCGTACAGAGAGATGGTCCAAACATCCAAAAGTAGCCACTTTCAGCACTTATGCTATCTTTAACTACAACGTAGATAGTTCTGAACAAACTATACATAGTACCTATTCTTCATTTTCATAGTTTACGTTTTTCGTTAAAGTATGTATTTGCATGAAATTAATCTGTAACTGGGGGTAGATACTGATTACAAGCAAATTTTTCGACAGTTATATGCAAACCATATAAGTGGTTAATTGCTATTTAAGTAGTCTCATAGTCAAACAGAACCGTTTGTTTTCCAATGAACATAAGATAAACAAAACATATGAGTAAACACTCACCCGTAAAGTTGTGAGGCACGAGCGGCAGGCTGGCTGACGGCGCGCCGAGCCCCAGCTGCGCCGAGCGGCTGGCTAGCAGCACGCGCGCGATGGTCAGATGGTCGTGGTGCGCCGCCACCGCGATCAGCAGGTTCAGCAGCAGCTGGCGACAGTGCTGGTGCACTATCCATCTGGCGACCACGTATGTGTTAATTAGATTTCAGCCACATGCGAAAACAATGAGTTTTCCAAGTTCTTTCATCATCATATCAGCCGAAGGACGTCCACTGCTGGACATAGGCCTCCCCCAAAGATTTCCACGACAAACGGTTCTCCAGCGGCTTCACCAGGTCATCGGTCCACCGAGTGGGAGGCCTGCCTACGCTACGTTTTCCGGTGTAAGTTCTTTACAACGATGATAATTACGAGTAGATGGCGCTGGCATGTGTGCTGTGTTCCAGCTTTATCTAGATATTATCTACAAACAGAGTGAGTTTTTTTTACGGGTCAGTATGGGGAAATTCTAAACTATAAGAGATAGAGAAAAACGCTCTTAGGAACCGTGATCTCAATTTTAGAGAAAATAAAAATGGCGTTTTAAAAAATGAAAAATTTCGATAGGTTCGGATATGACTAAAAAAATCTTTTGTTTATTTCGATTGTATATCACATATAAACCAAAAATTGTATAGAGACCATAGGTCTAAAGTTGCTAGATGTTGTTGAAATTACTTGAAATTAAAATTTTACTAAAGATACATTTTATTATCCAACTGATAGGATGGATAATTGAAATGAAACAAAACTAAAAATTTGCCACTTGCCTTAGTCCCACGAAACTAAATTTATCTTAAAAATTGTTCGAAATGACCTCCACTTTCGCCTAAGCACAGTCGAAGCACTCCCCGAGTTGCATTTCTCAGTGAAATATATGGTAAAATAAATAAATCCATTTTTTCGGAATTTGACAACGATTCAGACATTTTACCTATTTAGTTCACCATTTAATTCACAACACAACTAATTGACTAAATTATGCATTTAATGAATGACAGAAACACACAACTGTTTTTTTTAAGTCTGAATGTTTTTCTTTTTTTCCTTTTTCATTTAAAAATCGGCCAGTAAGTTTAGTTTCCACATAACTATTAAAAAAAACTAAAACGTTAATTTCAACAACTTCTAGCAACTTCATGGACCTATGGTCTCCATACAATTTTTGGTTTGTATAGTGATATACAATCGGAATAACAAAAAAAGTTTTATAAAAAAAGCCATATCTCCGTACGTTTCAAGATTTTTTTATTTTTTAAAACGCCATTTTTATTTTCTCTAAAATTGAGATCACGGTTTCTAAGAGCGTTTTTCTCTATCTCTTACAGTTTAGAATTTCCCCATACTGACCCTTTAAAAAAAATCACTATATAAAAATGAACCCCTATTTATTCTGGACCGATTTCGCTAATTCTTGTTTTGTTGAGTTAGTTATTGTCAGGAGAAGGTTCTTATGTAGAGTAGGGTAGGGTAGTGTAATGTAGGGTAAGGTAGGGTAGGGTAGTGTAGGGTAGGGTAGTGTAGGATAGTGTATGGTAGGGTAGGGTAGGTTAGGGTAGTGTAGTGAGAGGTGGATCGAAGTTTGCCGGGACAGCTAGTAATTCAATAATATAGTTTATACCTATGAAATAATTTTAAACAATAAAAACGACTTCAAACAGGAAACTAAGGTTTCCCTCGATTTCTCTGGGATGCCATCATCAGATCATGGTTTACTTATTGTGGTACCTCCTTTGAGATATCTCCTTTCCAACAAAAAAAAAGAATCATCAAAATCAGTTCATAAATGACGAAGTTATCCGCGAACACACATAAAAATTATATATATACGGTCGAATTGAGAAACCTCCTCCTTTTTTTGAAGTCGGTTAAAAACATAAAAAATAAGAAGAAATAAACAAAAGATTTAGATATAGATCTTCTGTTTTAAATAAAAAAATCTTTGCTCAGTAGTGAGCTAGCGGTTAAATGTGAAACTATCTATTCGTTTGCAGCGCACAAGCAGAACAAAAGGTTCCCAGAACAAGTTCGCTCTTCATTTTGAATAGCTAACATACCTTGTGTGGTCCATTCCAAGAAACACAATGTGCAGCATCAGTGGAACATGGATGGACCAATCAAGTTCCACCCCATCCAACACGACATCGCAGAGTAACATTACAGCTACGTTACATCTGAAACAAAGGACGATAATTGACGACGAATAGTTTTGAAGACAACGAAACTGATTACTTTGTTTCGCAAAAGCAAACATTAATTGATCACATTTGAATAAGCCAACTACTAAAGCCGCAATCGAGGAATGATAATTACATATGGTTTTTTAAATAAAAAATGTTTTTTAAACTACCAAAAAAAAGTAGTACATTGTGGTCTGTAATGACTGCGTTGCGATGAAAGGGTAGCGTAGCTCCGTACTAGCTCATCACAGCGCAGTCACCTTCGTTCTCGGCCTTTACTCCAGCTTGGCCATCAAGGGCTGCAATGCTGACCAAGCTTGAAGGCCTAAAGTGTAGCTAAGCTAAGCTCGAGGCCATCATACTGTGGCCAGCAGTGCAGTCATTACGGACCAAGGCTTGTATAGTGCTTTACTCAAAAAAATGCGAGTAATTTAATTAAAACTAGATCAGTTTAGATAAGAATAGTAGGAATTGAATTAAAAGAACACTTAATAAAACAACAGTTTCTAAAATTCAGGGCCGCCTTTCCAAGGCTAATATTACATATAGTTTTTGATTTTTGTCATTTATCATCATCATCATCATATCAGCTCATATACGTCCCTACCGAGGGGCTTGAGCCTACCCTGAACTAGGGCGATCAGGCCTTAGTCGACCACGCGGGCCCATTTGTCATTTATAATGAGAAATAATAAACCCTGCATCTAAACTTTGAATCGCCTTCTTTTAAATAGCAGTTTTTGTTTTCTAAATAAGTAAGTTGTTTTTTAAATTACTAGGTCAGTCACTATTTGTGGGCATCTAATATTATGCAACCAGTGAATAAAGGACGGATTTAAAACGAGGGCCATAGATGAATCACGAGCTAGTGAAGGGTTCTAATGGCTGAATCACGAACGTAGGGAGTGATTCATGATAATTGAAACACGTGCGTAGCGAGTGATTCAAGTATAAGAACTCTGAGCGACGTCAGTGATTCATGGCTTTCGATATAAATCCGTTTTATTCCAGAGTTGCATACTATACTTTATACCATATTCCGAGAAAAAGAAACATTTAAGCGAAAATAGAAATTTAATGAAGAGTAATTTTAAATTAATTAAAATATTGATTAAAATTGGAACAATTACTAAAATAAAGAGTAATTTTCTTTGTGTTCGTACAACTTATAGTATTCAAAATAGCGCCAATTTAGTCATGAAATGACAGCAAAGAACTCAAAACAGTTTTTATTCTAATGCTAAACTCCTTTTCTAAAATATCAAACAATCAAATCTCGAGGAGTTATTTGCACAAGGAGTTTGTATGTCATATATTCTTAGGATTAGGAGTTTGTATGGAGTATTTTTTTTGCGCAATTTTTGGTTGTATAGCTGAGATGGAGGTCGAATATTATATTGGTGTGTTCTAAATTCAAACACCAAAATAGTGATTTAAAGAGCTTTTTACTCACTGTTTTTCAGTGAATAAAATAAGTTTTTTAGAGGAGCAACAATGGTATAAAAGTATTTTGATATGCCGACTACAATTTTATTGCGAAAACAAGCAGTTGATATGAATTAACAACGCAACCCAAAGCAAGGAAGCGGCCGGTAAAGGACAGGACTAACTTCGCTCGTTGTCCTAAGTTGGGTTGCTGAGTCATTAATTGAAGCCTTTCTTCATAATAGATGATCGGCAAAACAGTAGTTTAGACGCTCTTGAATAGTCGCTAACCTATTATTTTGAGAACAACTTAGTTTTTTAGAACACAAAAGTGCTATTAAAAACATAGCTTGTTAATATATAATTAGCACCCATTTACATATAATTAAATCTGAATGAATCACTAAGTCTAGTGCAATCAATCAAGATGTAGATTATTTGTTTTCACATTTTCATATTGTTCCATGTGTCAGCGAGTATCAGCTAAACAATGCCTACAAAGGAGATCTGACAATTTCATGAATATTAAATAGGCTCGTCGAGTAGAGCGTCGCGCGTCGCGACGTAAAGTTTGACAAGAAAACGTATAAATAACAAGTTGGACTCATCAGGAATTTATAGTAGATTCCGGATAACTCGTGGTAAACCTTACATCGTGATTTAGTCTTCACTTAAAAAACTCGCGTATATTTCACTTTTTATTATGAATAGTGAGAAATATTGAACCCAAAACTAAATTAAATGATCCGATGGTCTAGTGGTCGATATCATATCCTGCCAGCTAGGCTGAAAATCGTGTGTTAGATACCAATCTAGGGCAAAAATTCGTGTGAGGAACAGTTTTGTTTGATTGTATGTTAGGCTGCTTAATATCTATTTAAATAGGTATACGTATTACACTACTAAACTTCACTCATTTGTGAGGACCAGCTAGTCAAAAACAAGCTCTAAAGGCTATAGCATCGCCGCAAAGTCGCCTGTCTATCGGTATTCTATCGAATTCATTTCGGAGAGTGTGCGCAAGAACTTCACGACCTCATTTCCTCAGCTCCATTCCACCGTCGGTTAACGAGACGCAGCGCAGGGAAGGGTTGCATCCCTTTGTAATTGATGTTCCACATTTCTGCACGAAGCGTTACGCTTCCTCATTTATTATGCGTACAGCGAAGAAGTGGAACTGCTTGCCTGCGTCAGTGTTTCCCGATTTCTATAATTTGAGAGTGAATAGTCATTATTTGAGTTTCCGTGTACCATCCTCGATTGGATCATCACTTCCCAGCAGGGAGATGCAGTCAAAAGCACTAAAATTTTTCATAAAAAAGTCTCGGCATACTTTAATGAAAGACGCCCCTTTTTTCTAGTTTAGTTAGGTCTATTTTCATTCGAGTAACACAGCTGTGCCATACCGACGGACAGATAGACGGACATAGCGAAACTAAAAGGGTTTCTAGTTTTCCTAGCCTCCGTGGCGTAATAGTTAAGTCCATTAGCTACACATCAAGAGGTTGTGGGTTCGATTTCCGGCGGAGTTAACTTTGTAAGACATGGTTTGGTATGGGCATGTTCTAAGCCCGCCTGACTAACTACCACCAGTCTTGCGCCAAACATCTATGTTAACAGCATAGATGTGTTCCAGTTTGAAGATAAGATAGCCAGTTCCTCATTGCATTGGGGTATCTTGGTAAGCCCGCTTTCATCTTCGGCATCATCGTCACTTACCATCAGGTGAAATGTAGGCCAAGGGATTATCAGTTGTGAAAAACAAAAGACAACGGAACCTTTTCAGTGGTTAAGCAAGGTTTTATTCAAAAAGTGGAAAACGAAAAGTGTTCAAAACTAATATAAGTTTAAAAATTACTTTGTCACTTTTTTCAATTTATATGTTGTGCTTACGGTTTTAACGCTAAACAAAGAATAAACACTAAGAAAGTTGAAATTGTTCTTTTTGTTAATTGTTTGTGTTACACAAACAATTAACGAACACAAACAACGAGAACTTTTAGGGCGCATCGAAATTTTTAGTGTTTTTTACATAAGTAGGATTTTTTATTCGGCGACCCGAGCAATAACTTTTCCCTTCTTAATCAGAGATTTGTTACCATAGATGGGTTATGCACTAACAAACCACATTTGGAAATCGAATCCATTTACACACACATTATAATAGGTACCTACCGAATGCTACTATGAAAAGAGATGCCAATTGGCATCTTTTTTTTGCTTCACTTTTAGGATGCATGTAACCTATCTACCTCCCCTTATATATAGCATATCTCTGTTCTTAATAAATAAAGCTATGAGATTTCTATTAAGTTTCAACCTGTGCTCAAACTACAAAATTCAACATGGGGATTCATTCTCTAAATTTACATCATTAGAGGTGGAATATTTTCTTCAAATTTAAATGAGGCACACCGAGACACACCTATTCAATAAAAATAGATTTATCGAAATCGGATAACCCAGTACTAAGTTTTGCGTGGTAGAAACGGTTAACAGGTAAAAATTCAGTGGGTAAACCATCAACCATCCCCTATTTTTCTGCCCTTTACTAGAGGTGAAATGTTTTCTCTAATTTAAATAGGAGCACAACATCGGGATATAGTCTATACAATAAAGAATAACAGAATAATAATAATTGGTTTACAATCGGCGAAGATATTATCACGCATACAAAAAAAACATACATTAAAATTGAGCGTAGGTCTGGGTTTGCTCGGCCTTAATCAGCAACTACGAGCAATGTGCCCCGCCCACTGCCACTTAAGTTTAGCAATTCTGAGAGCTATGTCGGTCACTTTGGTTCTCTTACGGATTTCCTCGTTTCTGATTCGATCACGCAGAGAAACTCCGAGCATAGCACGCTCCATTGCCCTTTGGGTGACCTTGAGCCTTCTTATGAGGCCCATAGTAAGCGACCATGTCTCAGTTCCGTACGTCATCACTGGCAACACACATTGGTCGAAGACCTTGGTCTTAAGACACTGCGGTATCTGGGACGTAAAGATATTGCTCGTAGAACAGATGGCCGTTGGGGCAGTAAAGTTCTCGAGTGGCGACCACGCACCGGAAAGCGTAGTGTAGGCAGGCCTCCCACTCGGTGGACCGATGACCTGGTGAAGGTCGCGGGAAGCCGCTGGATGCGGGCAGCGCAGAACCGGTCGTCGTGGAGATCCTTGGGGGAGGCCTATGTCCAGCAGTGGACTTCCTTCGGCTGATATGATGATGATGAATCAGCAACTGGTTACTTGTTGTAATGTACCTATTATTTCAGAAAATTTATTTTCAAAACGGCACTATACTATTATAAATTAAATGGTGGTAAATGTGTGCATATTGTTTAGATATTTGGTAGCACGATGGTCTTAAACCCATATAAACGGGTATTTCTACCTCATAAATCGCAAATTTTTAAAAGCAAAATATACATATTTTACAAGCTTTTATTTAACTTGCAATGTATGTATGTTTGTTCGGGTGGAATCTTGCAAGATAAATTTGACCCACTTCCCGGTTTCCGATTGAGCTGAAATTTTGCATGCATATGTATATCGCGTGACAATGCAATATTAAAAAACCTAACAAACAACTAACCTAAAATATTAAAAAGCTTGTACCTAAAAGTTTTTAGGTTTCTCGAAAATTATTTAATTTTAAAGGTCTAGAGTAATCGCAGCAGCATTTTCGTTACTAATGTCATATTTGGGAACACTCCGCACAACATTTAGTTACTTTCAGGAAAATTTACTAGTCTATTAATAACTCTATCTGACCACTAAGAAAACGCCTCTTTTCTATTCAATGGTACCTACGTAGCTCGGGGAGTTGGAATTTAAAAGACACACTAGTCACTAGTAAAAGACCTTAAGTAGTCTCACCATCAGAGCAATAATAAAAAAGCAAGAATATTTTTGTTTTCAATAATAATTGGTATTGAACCCTAAAAAGGAATCAGCAATTTCATATTTTTTTCAAAACCCTATTATTATTAATTCGCTGTCAAAGAATTTCTTTCTGACGTTATATTTGACACAGTCCTAAGAAAAAAATATCGGTACAACGCAATGCCATGCGCAATGCGCACTGCGTGTGCCATCGGTCCTATCATCCAACGAGTGACAGAAAAGAATAGAGCGACGGAAGAAGTATGTTTGACAATCATGTGATTGTCTTTCTTGGTAGAGTAGTACCCAACGATATCTTTGTAAGTACCTATGGAACCCGGACACAGGCTGACTCGAGTCGGGCAGGTACTCGGAGAGCTTGGCGAAGAAGCCGCCGTACTCTGGCATGGGCAGCGGGCGCGGCTGCGGTGCGTCCACGCGCTCCTGCGGCGTCTGCGCCGATGCACCCACGCCGCCGCCAATCGCCGGCTCGGGGCATAGACCTGTCTGCAAGTACACACAAAAATAATTATACATTACTACCTTTTGCCCGCAGCTTCGCCCGCATGGACATAGTTTTTATGACTGTCTTTGAGGGCGATCGTGGACATGAGTTTTCTCTAGATCCCTCGGGAACTATGTCATGATATGTTAATTAGTAAATTATGTCATTTCCATCACTTAACCATCGCTGTGTAAAAAATTACAACAATACATTGTTCCGTTGTGATGTTAAAGAAATTAACCAAAAAAAGAGTGTTTTTTTAGTTCCCCCAGGAACTGTATCGGACTATGCTATTTTTACGGGATAAAAGTAGCCTATGTCCTTCTCCGTGACACAGGCTACCTGCTTGCCAAATTTCAACATGATTGGTCAAGATGTTGAAGCGTGAAAAGGTAACAAACAAACAAACAAATAAACAAACACATTTTCACATTTATATTATTATAGCTTTTGCCCGCGGCTTTGCCCGCGTGGACATCGTTTTTATGACTGTCTTCGAGGGTGAGTGGAGCGTGGACATGAGTTTTATCCAGATCCCTCAGGAACTATATCGGGCTATTCTGATTAGCAGTCTATGTCACTTCCCACCCTCTTAACCAATTCTATACATAAATCACTTCAATCCGCTCCGTTTTAAAGACGCTGACGTGCGCGAACGTGGAAATAAGTTTTCCCCAGATCCCTCGGGAACTATGTCGGGATATGCTAATTAGTAAATTATGTCATATCCCACCCCCTCAACCATATCTATGCAAAAAATCACAGCAAGCCATTGGTCCGTTGCGATGTTAGAGAAATTAACCAAAAAAGAGTATTTTTTCAGTTTCCTCGGGAACTACATCGAACTACCCAGATTTATACACGTTGAACAGATACCAATGTAAGGACTTCTTGTATAACTGGCTGCAAAGACTTAGCTACGATGAAACAGAAAGCCTCCTAATTCCTTCTAACTAAAACATTGTATTGAAAACAGCAATTATTTATCCACTTACTTATTTATTCGATAATGGATTAGCTTGTTAATTATCAACTGACTATTCCCCATGGTATCAGGTATTATGGACAAGCTATCATTTAAAACAAAATAAAATAACTTACCATCACATATTTTTTTTAATTTTTTTTTTACATACTTATACTTATATACTTATTTACACTCGAACTCACACGTATATCACACACACATACAGAGAAAGACACATAACAGCAGAACCCAGTTACAAACCTACTAACCTACCCTATCCATTGAAATAAGACCATTTAAAATGTACATTGTCACTCACGATAACGTCTGCATTGTACCTAAGGCGACACAATAAGGTTTGCTGATGTCTACGACACAGGTCTTCCTAGTGTAGGCATTAGCCGTATCAATTTAACTTTTACCTGCCTATCGTACTTAATATCTTAATATTATCGTGAATTACTTAAGAAAACAAGTGTATCTCTAAAACCTTTAGTTTAAGATGCTATTGTAAATTACTTCTGTTAATAAATTTATATTATTATTATTATAACTATGCTATTTTTACGGGATAAAAAGTAGCGTATGTCCTTCCCAGTGACACAGGCTACCTTTATGCCAAATTTCATCAAGATTGGCTAAGGTGTTGAAGCGTGAAAAGGTAACAAACAAACTAAACAAACAAACACATTTTCACATTTATAATATTAGTAAGGATGAGGAAAAGCGCCCTTCACTTCAAATACACACTTCAAGAATAAAGTGTTAACTAACTACTCAATTAATACATACAGTGTGTGGTTTTGGTCAGCAACGGTCGACTCAGGAGTATACAGTATATACACAACGCTGACGTAGAAAAAAAACCGATTTGATCAGCCCGATTCGCGGAAGTATATAAAGCCCAAAATTTATTTTGGATAAACGAATTTAAAGTATTTTATGACATCGGGATTGTGTATATTGGTTAGCACTACTGAGTCGGGCATTGACGACTAAAACGCAGCTTGTATAGGATCTATGTATGTCAATTTATAATTTGTTTGAAGTGGCTGAAAGTGAAAATATTGATTTCTTGAATATGTGTATAATGCTTACATTAATGTTAGTATTTGTATTAGACGTCTTATTATTTACCTAATATATTATTTACAGAATTTATGCATTTATTAACAATAATGGGTGGGTAACAATAACCAGGGTCTTCGACCAGTGTGTGTTGCCAGTGATGACATAAGGAACTGAGACATGGTCGCTTACTATGCGCCAATGCTAAGGCTCAAGGTCACCATAAGGGCAATAGAGCGTGCCATGCTCGAAGTTTCTCTGGGCGATTGAAACAGAAACGAAGAGATCCGTAGAAGAACCAAAGTAACCGAAATAGCTCTCAGAATTGCTAAACTTAAGTGGCAGTGGGCGGGGCACACAGCTCGTAGAACAGATGGCCGTTGGGGTAGTATAGTTTTCGAGCGGCGACCGCGCATCGGAAAACGTAGCGTAGTCAGGCTTCCCACTCGGTGGACTGATTACCTGTTGAAGGTCGCGGGAATCCTATGGATGCGGCTAGCGCAAAACCGGTCGTCGTGGAAATTCTTGGAGGAGGCCAATGTCCAGCAGTGGACGTCCTTCGGCTGATTTTGATGATAGTTTTTGATTTATGAGGAAGAATGAAAAAAAAGTCTTTTCCCATTTTTATATGTAACGGTAGGTACTTACTTAATAATTTTGGTGTTTGTAGTACCTAACAGTTAGCATTGTTATGATTTATAAATGTACCTACAAAGTACGGAACCTTCGGGTCGGGAGTTCGACTCGTACTTGTCCGGTTTTTTTGGTATTGACAGTGCACGACGCCAACTCTTTAATCGGTTATTAATGGCCCCGAGATGCCGCTTTGGTGGCTATTGCTATTGATTGAGGCTCAAGTTAACATATTACGATTTAATGACTTAAAATGAAGTGTGTATAAAAACACATCGTGGCTCCATTTCTACGGGGCTTAAGTAAATTGGTTTGGACTCGTTAACTGGAGTTTATACTCGTTGTACTGAATAACTTTCCCCAAACATATAGAAATGCTCGCTTGGAAAGAAAGTAGACGATTCCTAAAATTGGATTTCTCTGAAACCCGACAAAAATACTTACATTTGAAAAGAAATAACGAATTCGCAGTAAACTTCACTTTTAATAAAAAATCACGTCACACACATGCGCGATATAGCTGCTGAAGACATTTATTTTTACAGTTTCTGAAAACATTTTCAGAAAGGTTTCGACTTGTACAACGATTTGAGAATATGTCAGTCCGTATTTTTTTTATTTGTCTTCATTTATCGCCTTACTACACAGAATAGTATGCCTTGAACGCAGACAATGTTTATCATTGCTATAAATGTGAAGTATGCAAATATACATATTTATTTTAAATCGCTTAAGCTCGGCGCAAACAAGTCGGAAATATAAGAAAATGAGAGAGGAATGGGATAGTGTACTTACCGGAGTGACGTCGCCGTCCGAGGGCAGCGCTGTGTCGTCGTCGCCGGGCGGTGTAGAGCACGCGACGGACGCGCGCTTTTCCTGCGCGCGGGCCACTGGCGTCTCCGGTGGTTTTGCGCCGCTACACAAACAAAAATCAAATATTGTTTTATTGCAAACAGGTAGTCATTGTATTTCTGAGGTTTATTAGCATAACTCCTACAGGAGTTTACATTTATTTATTTACTAGTACCCACTAGTAAATAAATAAATGTAAACTCCTGTGGTGCCCGCGGCTTCACCCGCGCAGATCCCGTTTTTTGCCGTTCCCGTGGGAATGTCCTAAAATCCTTTCTTAGCGGATGCCCACGTCCCAATTGCTATTTGTATTCTAAATTTCAGCGAAATCCGTTCAGTGGTTGCAGCTGTGCGTTGATATAATAAGTATTTTTTTACTATGGTGGCACCCTAAAAAATCAAGATAAAAACATTATTACACACATTACACATTTAATTATTCTTTGTTTTTAGAACATTAGTGTAAGACAATAGATCCCCATCAAAATCTCAACTTCCATTTTTTTTGCTATCACAATACCCATTACACTCATTCGTAGTTCGATAACGCTCGTTCTTTAGAGAGAGTTAACGTTGTTAAAAAGAGAGAGTTAACAAACAGGAACCACTTAACAAATCGGGATAAAAGTAACCTATATACGTGCTACGTGCATGCCAAATTTTATCAAGATTGGTTGAGGCGATGAGGCGTGAAGAGCTAACAAACAAACACATTTTCACATTTATAATATTAGTGTGTCTAGGTGAGTTACATTTAGCGGTGGTCGCTTGAAAATTGTATCTCCTAAAACCCGAAGTCGGCCAAAGTAGTGACGTCGCCGGAGTCTCCACAAGGTACATTCAGTGAAGTCGCAGTGTCGACACTAGCTGTTTTAGCGTATTTACCTATCGGATACCCTTCGAGACCAATCACTTACGCGACCGCTCCCTCCAAGTGATGTTGATGTATCACTGTTCCCAATATGACATATCGTATGTTTAAAGAGTGGAACTGGCAAACGCATTCTCTTTTTTAAGGAGGTGTATTTACTACAGCATAATGTTATGTTTGAAATAGATTTTTTTCAAATATTCACTAGTAAAAAGTGTTCAAAGAAATCTTTAATATTATGAGAAAACAATACCCATATGGGTATATACAGGGTGTAACAAAATTGGTGTAGGTCCCGTTAAACTGAGGATTTTACTCATCATACTGAACAACTTTTGTTCTAAGACTTTGCTAAAATCGCAAAAAAATATAAGTAAGTTGGTCAGTATAATGAGTAGAAGCACCAGTTAACAACATTTGAAGCTGCTACACCAATTTTTTTTAACACCTGTATAGAGTGTGTATCGGATAGGGTTACCGATATTTTAAGTGAATGTAATATACCACATTTCATTGACTAAAAACCCCCGTTAGGAGGTCGCATCCTTATCCGCTCTAAATGGCTGCCATTTTTATTTTAATTTTTTTTTGTAGCTGTTCATGACTAATTTTAGAAAAACCTAAAATTTCTAAGCTACAATCTTTTAATATTGCATTGTCACGTGATATACATATGCATGCAAAATTTCAGCTCAATCGGAAAACTGCAAGTGGGTTAAATATAACTTGCAAGATTTCACCCAAACAAACATAAAATCTTGTAAAAATATGTTTTTTCTTGAATTAGCAGCAGTACAGACCTCAAAATAGTCTCATTCGAAATGGTATTTAATTTCTCTGGTGATGCACACATAAAAATAACCGAAACATTAATTTAGCACTTTTACATAGATAGCTACGATTTCCGGTGCACGGTCGCCACTCGAGAACTTTTCTGCCTCAACAGCCGTCTGTTCTACGAGCCATGTGCCCTGCCTACTGCCTGGGAAGGGCCTTTGTCCAGCAAAGGTCGTTTCTCGGCTGATATGATGATGATGATGAAATATTTATGTAAATTTTGGTTTAGAAAATTAGTAATAGTACTAAGTCCCAAATATAGATATGCAATTAAGAGTTTTTTTAGAACTTGAAATAAACAATGAGATGAAATAAAATTATATAATAAAAAAAAAACTAGGTTGATCGACGTCCGATGAAAGTCGCGGGAAGGCACTAGATGCGGGCAGCGTAGGACCGGTGGTCGTGGAAATTCTTGGGGGAGGCCTATGTCCAGCAGTGGACGTCGTTCGACTGATAAGATAAACATTAAAATTATAAGAAAAACATTTTATGTTATAGGTACTAGTGGTTGTTAAGCGTCTAAGGCATCTTGTACAGTCATCCCACCAGAGATATGCTATATATGAGGGGAGGTTGAAAAGTTACATGCATCCTAAAAGTGAAGCAAATAAAAAGAAGTAGTAGTAGTTCTTAGTAGCATTCAGTGAACCAATAATAATGTGTGTAGAAACGGGTTCGATTTTCAATTGTTGTTTGTTAGTGCATAACCCATCTAGGGTAACAAAGCACTTGTCAGCACTGTGTTAGCTATTTGGAGTACGCGTGTAAACTACTTTCTAGCGGCTTCTGCAGAATGCGATGCCGAGGCTGCGAAGCCGTTGCGGTGTAACCTTTTAATTTTTACAAATTATACTACTTCTTTTTTTCACCTGTGGTTATCGGTTGCGTCACAAACCACTGTCAAAGGTACACGTAACCTAACACACCCGTAAAAAACGAATAAAAAAGCTATTTTGTCTCCACTAAGATCCGAATGAGAACCACGGTCTTAAAAATGAAATGTGCGAGACGGCCTCGCATAATCACGGTTCTCTGAGTGTCAAATTGTCTATGATGAACAAAATTTCCACTACCAACATAACACGACCTATCAGTACATGCCTTATAATCAGAGGTGTACCTACCTATTAGACGACTGGAATTTGGTAAGGATTAATTTTCTTGTAAAATATCATAAAACCTTCACAGTTAAAAAGAATCGTTTGTTTCTAAACTTACTTTTTATTTAAATTATTTTAGGGTTATAACTTATAAGTTTTTTATAAAAAGCTTTTTATATAAACAATGCCATACATGAATGATACAAATAACAAAACCGGTCAAGTGCGAGTCGGACTCGCGCTCCGAGTGTTCCGTACTACTACACTTCTCCACACAACTATGACAATTTATACGTATTCACATTACAAACTCGAGAACTTTATTGCCCCAAAGGCCATCTGTTCTACGAGCAATGTGCCCCGCCCACTGCCACTTAAGTTTAGCAATTCTGAGAGCTATGTCGGTTACTTTAGCACCACGCACCGGAAAGGCAGGCCTCCCACTCGGTGGACCGATGACCTGGTGAAGGTCGCGGGAAGCCGCTGGATGCGGGTAGCGCAGAACCGGTCGTCGTGGAGATCCTTGGGGGAGGCCTATGTCCAGCAGTGGACGTCCTTCGGCTGATATGATGACATTACAAACAAAAGAGATCACCGCGAGCGACAGAAATATGCTTTTTATTTATTCAGTTCGGACTACTTAACGCAAGTTAGTACTAGTATATTATATTATTATATCAGCTCATATACGTCTCCACCGAGGGGCTCCAGCCTACCCGTATGATTATAGTACCGACTAATTCTGAAGTAAAATGACAAATATCGGCAAGTGTGAGTTGTACTTGCGTCAAAGTATATATACTAGTGTATATATACTTTGTAGTGTAAAAAAAAGCGTCGGTGGCTCAACCGGTAACGACTCGGTCCATCTAACCAGAGGTACCGGGTTCAAATCTGGACGGCCAATGTACCAATGAGTTTTTCAAAAAACTTACGTACATATAATTACCGATTGCTTTAACGGTAAAGGAAAACATCGTGAGGAAACCTGCACACGCCTGCGAAGAAACTCGAAGGTTGTGTGTGAAGTCGACCAACCCGCACTGGGCCCGCGTGGTCGACTAAGGCCCGTTTGCCCTAATTCCGGGTGGGAGCCCCTCGGTGGGAACTTATATGAGTTGATATGATGATTCATTACACTAACAAGGACGGACCAACTTTGACGCCCCTATTATAAAAGGCCGTAAAAACCCCATAAAATGCTTTTTTTTCAGTTCGGACTCCTTAACGCGAGTACGACTCGCACTTGGCCAGTTTTCATTATATGCTGCTTTACTTCAGTATTATTGCCGTAATAACACCAGGTTTCAGTTTTCATTACCGTTTTTAAGAAAGAGCTAATACAAAAATACATCAAAATACCTATAAAAACATATTTTTTGTATCCTGATTACCCTCCTGATTTTTTAACTTTGGCTAATTTTTAGTATTTGTTGTTATAGCGGCAATAAAATACACATTCTGTAAAAATTTCAACTTTTTACCTATTACGGTTCATGAAATATAGCCCGCTGACAGACGGACAGACGGACATATAGCGGAGGCTTAGTAATAGGGTCCCGATGGTCACAAGTAAGTTTCGGACTACGAGCAAAGTAGGGTTCCGTAGTCAATAAAAAAGTTAAAGTTATCTATGTATATCTATATATTATATAAAAAAGTGGTGGCGTCGGTGGCTCAACCGGTAACGAGTCGGTCCATCTAACCAGAGGTACCGGGTTCAAATCTGGACGGCCAATGTACCAATGAGTTTTTCAAAAAACTTACGTACATACTTATCGATTGCTTTAACGGTGAAGGAAAACATCGTGAGGAAACCTGCACACGCCTGCGAAGAAACTCGAAGGTTGTGTGTGAAGTCGACCAACCCGCACTGGGCCCGCGTGGTCGACTAAGGCCTATTCGCCCTGATTCAGGGTAGGCTCGAGCCCCTCGGTGGGGACGTATATGAGCTGCAATGATGATGATATAAAAAAGAAAATCGTGTTAGTTACACCATTTATAAATCAAGAACGGCTGGACCAAATTTTATGATTTTTGTGTTTTTGCATTTGTCTTCGTCGGGAATAGGTTAATAAGTACCAACCCTCAAATTTTATAGGCAAGTATTACGTTTTCATACGTTTTCTAAAGCTATTAAAGTATTTGCATTTGGCAGTCATTATCTCATGATGATGAGCTGATTTAGAAAGGTACAACTCATTAACAGGTATGAGTTGGTGGATAATTCTTTAATTATAGATAGATACGTAGGTACGCATAGACCGATAGTTGTATTCTTTCAGGTTATTCAGATGAGCTGATGATGGAAGATTTAACTCTCATGCTGCTGAGATGATGATGGAAGCCACAGGACTCTGTATCTTTTAATGAAACACATGCATTATGATTTGATGATTCCTATTGGGTTTGACGTTTTTAGATAGACAGCATTATCACTAAAAATAAAGGAAATAAAAAAACTGAAAAACGACTTCAAAATAAAATTAACTCAACAGTATGAAATAATATCAGTATACTTAAATACACGACATTAACCAACAATAACGAAATCAAAGGTGGGTAGGAATTAAATTAGGGACTTAAATTTTTTTGAGGTCGGTGTCAGCAAACCATTGAATCTAAAACATTTGATACGTAAGAAGTTGTGTGCTGACACTTTGAAGAAGTTATTTTGAAGTCGTTTTTCAGTTTTTTTAAACTTTTTTTTATAATACTTATTAACCTATTCCCGACGAAGACAAATGCAAAAACACAAAAATCATAAAATTTGGTCCAGCCGTTCTTGATTTATAAATGGTGTAACTAACACGACTTTCTTTTTTATATAATATATAGATATACATAGATAACTGACTTTTTTATTGACTACGGAACCCTACTTTGCTCGTGATCCGAAACTTACTTGTGACCATCGGGACCCTATTACTAAGCCTCCGCTATATGTCCGTATGTCCGTCTGTCAGCGGGCTATATTTCATGAACCGTAATAGGTAGACCGATTCGCTGACGATATGGTGGTCATGGCTGAGACTATGGAAGACCTAAGCGCAATGCTCGATGGCCTCAGTAAAGTATCTCAACAAGTGGGTCTTAAAATGAACATGGACAAGACGAAAATAATGTTAAATGTCCGTGTCGCACCCACTCCTCTAAAGGTTGGAGACTCTACATTGGAAGTTGTTGACGAATATGCATACTTGGGACAAACAGTACAGCTAGGTAGTTCCAACTTCAAGAAAAAGATCAATCGACGAATCCAACTCGGCTGGGCAGCGTTCGGGAAGCTTCGCAATATCTTCACGTCCCAAATACCGCAGTGTCTCAAGACTAAGGTCTTTGACCAGTGTGTGTTGCCAGTGATGACTTACGGAACTGAGACATGGTCGCTTACTATGGGCCTCATAAGAAGGCTTAAGGTCACCCAAAGGGCAATGGAGCGTGCTATGCTTGGAGTTTCTCTACGTGATCGAATCAGAAACGAGGAGAACCAAAGTTAACGACATAGCTCACAGAATCGCTAAACTGAAGTGGCAGTGGGCAGGGCGCATAGCGACCGCGCACCGGAAAACGTAGCGTAGGCAGGCCTCCCACGCGGTGGACCGATGACCTGGTGAAGATCGCGGGAAGCCGATGGATGCGGGCAGCGCAGGACCGGTCGTCGTGGAAATCCTTGGGGGAGGCCTTTGTCCAGCAGTGGACGATTTGTGGCTGATATGATGATGATGATGAATAGGTAGACATTTGAAATTTTCACAGAATGTGTATTTCTGTGGCCGTTAAAAGAAAAAAAGAAAAATTAAAAAAGTGAAAAACTAAGCTCTATCGTAAAAACGGTAATACATATGAGCGTGAAACTTGGTGTGATTTTAGTTCTAATCCTGAAGTAGAACAACAAATAACAAAAACCGGTAAGTTCTGAAAGAAAGATAAAAACCAACAATTAGTGGACCATATCGAACCAATGTTTAGAAAGCAGAGCTTTTGCTTAAGTGACATTTGATCAAATAAATTAATTTGGGGAAAATATTCATATATTTTTCCGAATACTCTTCAGGAGCACGTGAGAACTATGAGTTACGCTTATTATTTGTGTTTGTATCAGGTGTACGTACATAGATAGGTCGGGTGTCGGATAGTTAACGTAAATAGGACGTGACGGGTAGTATTTGTTTGTAACATGATAGGCCGTCAAAGTAATTAACAAGTGAAATTTTGAAAAGCTGTATTACGGTAGTTAGTCGTCTTTAAAAATGTCAAATGACTAGGTTGCGTTCGGTGCTCAAGTCGAAAACTTTATTAGACTAATGCCAAAGAATCTATATAAATAAAAATGAACCCCTATTTCTTCTGGTCATCGCATCACGCGGGAACGGCTGGACCGATTTCGCTAATTCTTTTTTGTCGAGTTCCTTATTGTCAGGAGAAGGTTCTTATGTAAGGTAGGGTAGTGTAGGGTAGTGTAGTGTAGGGTAGAATAGTGTAGGGTAGTGTAGTGTAGGGTAGGATAGTGTAGTATAGTGAAGGGTAGGGTAGTGTAGTGTAGTGTAGGATAGGGTAGTGTAGGGTGGTACGAAGTTCGCCGGGACAGCTAGTAAAGAATATTTCTAATGCCAAGCATCATAAACAACTCAGAAAAAAATCTGAACTACTGGATTTAATGCAAGGTGATCTGCTATTCATGCGAAAAGGTTATTGGGTCATAAATGAAATTGTGAAAAGAACAGGCGAAAATTCAAGTTTGGAAGTAACCGATGTACTTACCTGACCTTGGCGGGATCTTCTCCACTGTGCCTTTTGGTATGGATTGTGCCTTTTTCTACTGGAGCCAATTCCCCCGAACGTCCTGCTGCGTCCTTTTAAAGATAATACAAAATTAATGCATGCTTATTTTATAAATATTACCTAACAAGTTCGACATTTTTTAACGAACACAAATCCTTTCAATGTGGGGATTAAAAGAATATAAGAGTTTGGAAGTTACGAGTACTTAAGTTCTTCATATTTTTTGTTTACTTTATCCTTTACCTGATACTTTGAAAACAAAATCAATTTGATGCAAATAAGAAAAATAAAGACTTGATAAAAAAAAGGAGCGTCGGTGGCGTAACGGCTAGGGCCGCCACCTCATGTCCGGGAGGTCGTGGTTCGAATCCTGCCAATGCTGCTACGTACCAATGTGATTTAGATTTCATTTGTACGTTTATTCGACGCTCTTACGGTGAAGGAAAACATTGTGAGAAAAGCTGCACACGCCTGCAAAGAAACTCGCAGGTTGTGTGTGAAGTCGACCAACCCGCACTGGGCCCGCGTGGTCGACTAAGGCTCGATCGCCCTAATTCAGGGTAGGCTCTAACCCCTCGGTGGGGACGTATATGAGCTGATATGATGATGATGATTAAAAAAGACCAATTTAGAAAAATAATAGCGAATGAAGACTACTTCGAAGCCATTTAAGTTACGATTACAAAATCACAAGTGATGGTCCCAATATCACTGGCGGGTTTAATTTCCTTCCTTGATGTGTGTACCTGTGATCCGGTGCCGGGGCCGTCGCTGTGTCCCGACGTGGCTTTCCTCATGGAGGTAAGTCTATAGAAGGGTGGAGTTTCCGTCCTCTCAATAAGACAATTGAGGGTTTCCACAGTTTGTAGTTCTGTCATCATTTCATCAAGCAAACGCTCAGGACGGGACCGAGCGAGATACAAGACAACGCGTTTCGCCTGTACAGGAAAAAAAGTTTTTTTTTGGTAATTGGCTTACTATACAGAGCAAATGAAACTTATAATAAGCTGGTAATTTGCATACGTACGTAAGGTAGGAGCTCATTAGGCGCCATTCCAGAGACGATAATGAGGTAGCGAATTATCACTTTCAAATTATTCGGCCAACAAGCGCACAGTGTAGACCATAATTCTTCTATCTCTTTCGGATGGTTGTCGGAGAACTATTTCATGAAAAAGATAAAACATCAAGTTACATTGCAGCTTTGTAAAAAGGGCTAAAGAAATGCTAAGTTCACACCCACACTTAGAGTATTGAAGCGTGAATTTAGCCTCGAGCGAGGAATGAAGTACCCGTAAAGAACAGACAAATAGCTGCTTTGGTGGGGACTTGCTTCAATAGGTTTCTAAGTAAAAATTGGTCATTTTTACGAGTAGAATCTACTGTACGCCACTTTTTAAAAAAAGAAACAAAAAATCACTCTGTATAAACATCTAGTTGAGGAGATTGTTTCGTTGCCTCTTACTTACTGTACGTTGGAGTCATGTATGTATATTATTTAGCTGTGAATATTTGACTTTCTTACCTAATCTATATTTACCTTTGCCGTAATGTAGAAGAGGTTATTGAGTACCATCTCCGTGGCTTCGGCCGAACCCAGGCCCTCGCGCCGGGCGCTGCGTCCAGCTTCCGTTGCGTAATACTAATAAACAAAAAAAAAGAGTAAGACACAATGCTGAGACTATGCCGTAGGCTCAGGCTTGTGTGAAAACATAATATGAAAAAAAAAGTTACAGTCCAGCTGTGCATACTTTCTCACGAAGGCAACAATAAACATTACACTTACTAAGTAGCAAAGAATAAAATTAGGTACATATGATAATATCAGACTTGATGAAAAATTTACAAATCTCTTGGGTTCGTATGGAAGTTACCTTACTCGGATTTTCCCTGAAATAATAAACCACCCAGTGCAGTAGGCCTTATGAAGTCCTAATTATTCACAAATTTTCATTAAAACCATTAGAGACATTCTTAAGAAAAAGTAACAAAACCCCTGGATTTGTATGGGAGGTACCTTATTCCGCTTTTCTTGGAATAACGAACTACCGCCTGCAGTTGGCCATGCAAAGTTATAGTAACGTACCGACTTTTATCAAATTTGTTGGTTTTTGAGTACAAAATACTATTTTTTATATATCACTTATTTTCTTACCTTTCTAGTCAAGGGGTGGGTATTACTAAGCTTAAGCCGTCCATTTGTCTGTTTCTTTTTTTAAAAAAAAGCTAGCTAAAATTTTCAGAAACGTATTTGTTATTGTGGGGAACATACAAATAAATAAATGAGCCAAGGAGCCTTTTCTTGATTCTAGAAGGTGCCACTGTACAATTCAGGTTATTCTATGGTATAGTTTAGGTTAACTCTGGTATAATGCGCCAGTTGCCAACTTGTCAATGACATTATTTTGGGAGCCGGCGTTGGCAGCAGAGGCGCAATTTGCATTACATGTCAGAAATACGGACGCCTCCAACTTAGGAATATTTGTTTAGTTTTGTCTTCAAAAGTCCGATGGAAGGCTGATACCTAGCTTTAATTTTTTTATTTAATGACTAAATTGGTCAAGAAGCAAACATACTAACTTCAATAAAAATAAGTGGGAGGGCCGAGTGATACTTTGTGACAAAAATGTTTGAAGTACAGCAGTGACCTGAGCAAAGGACTTTGCTTGTGTAGGACGTTTGGGGTAAGTGATGGTGCCTTACATTAGTTTCACTGACTTGTATATAGGAGAGCGGTGCGGGCTGCACATTGGGGTCAACCAGCTCGATGTTCACGAGCCACGGCAGCAAGTACTGCAGCAGCAGCTGCCTTACTTCTGTGCGTGCCGTCTGGAACCTCGCAGTGATCTCTAATAACAACAACATCAAACAACAAGGTTAGGTCTATGTACACATTTATGAACCCTCAGTGCGCCAATTCGACTCGCACTTGGCCAGTTTTTTTCTGTTATCATTTGTTTACCATAGTAACCGTTGGGCTTTTGGCCACTCTCGTTAATATTAGTCATTTAGCCACCATTATTGCTTTTGGTTACAACCATTGTTGTTAGCCTTTTGTTAGATTTTCCGTAATCGGTGGACTGACGAAAGGTCGTAGGAAGCCGCTGTACGCGGACAGATCGAGGAGAGGTCGTTTTGGATATCCATAATTAAGGGAGGCCTTTGTCCATCAGTGAACGACTTTCGGTTAGTATAATAATGAATATTTAAAAAATGAGAAATATTATTATTGATGAAATAAGAAAATATTTTTTTATTTTAAGAAATGTGATTTTTGATATTTTTTCTGTGTAAAAATAATTGTTGTGTAATTTACGAGTTTTCATTGATATTTTTTATATACTGTATGTAAAAGAAGCAGTCAAATCCAGAAATGGTTAAAATAAAAAGTGATGATAACAAGAACGATATTCGTATACCATGTTCAAATCCTGAGACATCCAGTTTAAGACTATAGAAAGCTGACGGTACAGTTGAGTACACCAACATTGTGCTGAACGCATCACAAAATTAGGGGCTACTTACACATCACCCAAACAGGTTGAAAATTCAGAAGAATCGATAACGCATACTATGTACAGATACGTGTTCCAACAAATGAAAACGCCATATTCTGTATGAACTTTTACTTGAAAAACCAATTTATTTCTTCTTTTGGAAAAATCTTTTCATTTAAAATAATTGGTATATTCAAGTTAGTGCAAGAGTGTATGTTTTCGTTTAAAATTTGATAAACTTTTGTTCTTTATTCAATAATTTAAATCATTATAGTCACATATTACAATAACATAACAATATAAAACTCCAAACACGTTAAAACCCACTTCAATCGCAAAAACAATGTACTATTTAGCTTTTTTTATATACAGTTTTTTGAAAAGTGGTACTTTATATGCCACAGACTGGCAAATGTGCGCTAAATGGATTTTACCTTAACCCGTGCCTTTTACTTTGCCACTTTTTAAAATTTCAAGACAACATAATCTATAATCTCTGGCTAATCTTTACAATAGGTGTACCTTCACTAACTTGCTCAAATTCAAATTCAATTGCGCATGCATGCCTCTTGGTTATGAATTTCACATAGCAAACACCTAACTATATTGACTTTGATATCGAAACTGAACAAGTGTAGTAAGACGTGTATATCCGAGTGAGAATGACAACGATATAGTGTTACTATAGTTATCCTTCCCACACTGTAAAACTTACGCATGGGTACTGCGTGGTACGCCAGTAATATAAGGTCATCATTGGTGCATTCAAATTCATGCTATTATGCAAAGAGAATTAAAATAATTGCACATATTATAGCTGTTCATCTATGGTGTAAGCAAGTGTTTTTATGTGCGACTACTGTAATTAATTTTGATAAAATGGCTGAAACAATTGAATTAACTCTAAACTTAAACTCTACCGGACATGATTGAAGCAGCAAACACTGCGCAAGGCAGCATTTTGCCTCCAAAATTACGCATAAAGTACATGGCAGCTTACTAAAACTTTATAAAATGGCAAAGGCAAAGAAAAACAATGTCGTTCTCGGAGAATGTTTTACTGGTTTATTTTCACGATTTAAGGAGCACATTGAAGCCATCTTCGTTGTGGTCAACTTATTCTATGTTGAAAAGCACGCTGAAATTCAAGAAAGACATAGACATAAAAAATTACATGAAACTAATTGCATATCTAAAACTGCAATATGATGGTTTTGCAAGCAAAAATCAAAAAGTTTTTTCTGCAAAGTAGAAAAATTCCTGATTAAGCGCCAGATGATAAATTAATTACTTACCTAGTACATTTACATTTATTTAGATATACAAAGTTACCTGTACCTACTTATAATATGTTTTTGTTTTGCAGGCTATGACATAAATCGGGCGTGCAGACGACCAAAATTGACCAACATAGATATGAGCGAAATCGAAAACCATGGAGAATTGCTTCTTGTTAAGATACCTTACACAAAAAACAAAATACCCCGAACTTTTACTATACATGGAAAGTTTTACAAAATATCAGGCTCTGCGTGCGACATCAGCAAAAAGGAGTAGTTTTTGCTAAAATTATCAAAATGGAAAATTTATATTTATATGTCAAAACGTTGGTGTGAACAAAATTTGTAATGTCTCAAAGGAAATTGCTACATGTCTAAACTTGGCTAATCCGAATCTTATACTGGCCATAGCTTCCGAAGAACGTCTGCTACATTATTGGTAAATTCCGGAGCTGATATAACTACATTGAAACGCCATGGAGGATGGCCCTCTAGTACTGTTGCAGAGGGCTACATTAAAGACTCGGTAGAAAAAAAAATCAGACAAGATATCTGAGTCCCTAACTTTAAATGAATTGGAGTCGGGCTGCTCTACTTTTAAGAAAGTGCGCCGCCGCAGCATAATCTGGAGATGGAGCCATGTGGAGAAAATGAGCAGCTGCAAGACCATCTGGCCTTTTCAAACTTACGAAAAAAAACAAATATCTTTAAATATTACAAAATAAAAGAATATAACAATTAATTTTAATAACTAATTACTTACGAGTACCTGTAATATTTTGCAAAAAAAGATTAGATTTTTGTTTTATTTACCAGTTTTCTCACAACTATATTGAAAAATGTTGTATGATACATGGGTTTACAAGGCAAATAACACACTCGTAACTATAGTATACCTTCGCCTGCGTCTCGGGCTTACAAATTTCACTCGTTTGTTATTTTTACCTTTTTACCACCATTGTATCATAAATAACTATTTTGTTTTCATTTAATTCTTATAAAGTAGTGAATTGATTTGGATAAAATTTTAATGGGGAAGTATATCATTACAAATAAAAAGAATTATCCAAATCCTATTCAAATCTATCTATCTAACCCATCCAAAACCCCCCGATGAATACCAAACCCAGAAAACGGCCCCTAGTCTCCAGCGGCCCTGCTATTCCTGGCTCCGGTAGCAGTCATGGTAACGGCGAGGCGGGGGGTGCAAAGAATACCCGGCAGATGCCAAGCTACCTACCAAATCCAACGATCTTTGGCCCTAGCAACTTACAACACGCATACACTGCGGACTGACGAAAAGCTAACAGAATACTTCTATTGGGCAGGCTAAGGTGGGATATCGTAGTTTTATGTAAAGTCCGAAGAGAGGGAGAGGACACCATGATCCTGAAATCCGGAAACCTGCTCTATTTTCGAGAGGGCTACCAACTGTCCCAGGGTGGTGTCGGATTTTTCGTCCACAAGTCCCTCATTAACAATGTGGTCCAGATAGTTAGCGTTTCGACAAGGGTAGCATACCTTATACTCAGAATCATCAAACGGTATACGATGAAGGTCATACAGATATACGCGCCGACCACGGAACACTCCGACGACGAGGTAGAGACTATGTATGAGGACATCTCTACAGCCTTACGTAGCACCAGGACCCATTATATCGTCGTTATGGGGGACTTAAACGCGAAACTGGGCAAACGAAGCGATGGTGAGCTGAGAGTGGGGCAATTTGTATACGGAGTAAGAAATCCACGTGGTCAGATGCTGGCCGACTTTATGGAGAAGGAGAGCCTCTTTATGATGAACTCCTTCTTCAAATAGTCAAAACAGCGGAAGTGGCCATGGTTGCATCCCAACGGCGTAACGAAGTCCCTGACTCGCGATTTGTGCCAGTAAAATACAAATTGTATTAAAGAGGCGATTGAGCACAATAAAGGCTCAAAAGTGTTCGCGAGTAATCTGTCTGTTGGACAAAGCCAACTGACCAAGCTGAAGACTGAGGATGGCAGGATCATATCGTCTAAGACTGAGTTGCTGGAAAAAGTTGGGAAGTTCTACGGACAATTGTACAAGACCACTCGTTTGTCTGTCAGTGATGTGGCCAAACGTTAGCCTGTACAAGATTAGAATGGCTCTCAAACAGCTTAAAAACAACAAGGCACCGGGTGATAATGGAATTACGGCTAAATTTATGAAAGCAGGTGGATCACCGGTACTAAAAAGCTCTCCAGGAGTTATTTAATTCCGTCATACTCGAGGGACAACGCCTAAGGCATGGCACAGAAGTGTGGTCGTGCTTTTCTTCAAAAAGGGTGACAACACCCTGCTGAAGAACTACAGACCCATCTTACTTCTGAGCCATGTCTACAAGCTGTTTTCGAGAGTCATGACGAATCGTCTCGCACGCAGGTTAGACGACTTTCAGCCTCCCGAACAAGCCGGTTTCCGAAAAGGCTTTAGTACCATGAACACATACATACGCTGCGGCAGATTATACAGAACCTGAAAAGTACAATCAGCCACTATGCTTGGCGTTTGTGGACTATGAGAAAGCCTTTGATTCAGTCAAAACCTGGGCTGTTCTACAGTCTCTACAGTCTCTCTAGCAGTGCCAAATTGACCATCGATACGTCGAGATGTTGAAGTGTCTGTATAAAAACGCCACCATGTCGGTTCGCATACAGGACCAGAACTCAAAACCTATCCAGTTGCAGCGAGGGGTGAGACGCTGCTCTGGAAGATGTTTTCAAGTTTCTGGACTGGGGTGGATTCGGCATCAATATCAACGGCGAGTACATAACCCACCTCCGATTCGCTGACGATATCGTGGTCATGGCTGAGACTATGGAAGACCTAAGCATAATGCTCGATTGCTTCAGTAAAGTCTCTCAACAAGTGAGTCTTAAAATGAACATGGACAAGACGAAAATAATGTTAAATGTCCGTGTCGCACCCACTCCTATAAAGGTTGGAGACTCAACACTAGAAGTTGTTGACGAATATGTATACCTGGGACAAACAGTCCAGCTAGGTAGGTCCAACTTTAAGAAAGAGATCAATCGACGTATCCAACTCGGCTGGGCAGCGTTCGGGAAGCTTCGCAATATCATCACGTCCCAAATACCGCATTGTCACGAGACTAAGGTCTTTGAACAGTGTGTAATGCCAGTGATGACTTACGGAACTGAGACATGGTCGCTTACTATAGGCCTCATACGAAGATTCAAGGTCACCCAAAGGGCAATGGAACGTGCTATGCTCGGAGTTTCTCTGCGCGATCGAATCAGAAACGAGGAGATCCGCAGGAGAACTAAAGTAACTGACATAGCACACCTACGCTGTGGTCCGACGACCTGGTGAAGATCACGGGAAGCCGATGGATGCTTGCAGCGCAGGACCGGTCGTCGTGGAAATCCTTGAGGGAGGCCTTTGTCCAGCAGTGGACGTTTTCCGGCTGATATGATGATGATCGAAATCGGTTTATAAATGACGGAGTTCTGAGGTAACAAGCATAAAAATATCGAAATTTAACGTGCTTAAACTTACTTAATCTAAATTACAAGCGTCGAAGTGAGCACGAAGAAACTGTGGTACATTACTGACGGGACCGGGAAATGAGTAGAGTTTAAGGGCCGAACCACAGGTGAGGCCTAGTGCTTAACTCAAACAAAGCAAGGACATTAACACAACAATTAATATAACCTTAAGTAAAATACACTTGATATTTAAAACCGCAACGCATAGCTAATATTATAGCAATAAGAGACGAGAGTTTCACAGAAAAAGTTTTAATAACAAAACGTCAAAGTTTGGGCCCCAAGGCAATACGTAAATAGAAAAGAGCCAATAGTGCAAGTGAGAGAAGTATAGTGGATACGCTACTAAAATTTCATACAGCATATTTTTCTCCGAAGTTGCGATAGCCTAAACCTTTGGTATCCCGTCGATTTACTTTTTTTTAATCAGCGCTCCGCCGTCGGAATTTGAAAAAAGCTGCTAGCGAACCTCACACCAAGGAGCTTTTATTAATCGGACTATGGTGTTGTGACTTAGCTGTATAAGATTTGTGTTCTGTGCCTCTAAGTGTGCTTTAAAATTGTTGTTAAAAAAAAATAATACCAGCCAGTAAAGAAATAATTTTTGAAAAACCTAAAAGCTTTTTGGTGCAAGCTTTTACTTGAAAAGAGTTTTTATATTAAAGAAGCTACATGATCAAATAAATATAAAAAAATACAACGTTCCAAATTCAAAAAAGACTGGGTTTCATACTAAGATTGGGATTCTATTATATACGTATGCTTTATCTCGAATAATGTTTCGATACGTGATCCTTCCCTTCTTTGAGAAAAAGCGACGGTGGCTCAACCGGTAACGACTCGGTCCATCTAACCAGAGGTGCCGGGTTCAAATCTGGACGGCCAATGTACCAATGAGTTTTTCAAAAACTAACGTACATATCATTACCGATTGCTTTAACGGTGAAGGAAAACATCGTGAGGAAACCTGCACAGGCCTGCGAAGAAACTCGAAGGTTGTGTGTGAAGTCGACCAACCCGCACAGGGCCCGCGTGGTCGACTAAGGCCTAATCGCCCTGATTCAGGATAGGCTCGTCACGAGTTTGTTATTTCCTTTTACACCTATGTAAGTTTTTCATGTAAGTTTTTCAATACAGTTGTGAGAAAATAGATAAAATAAAAAAACGACCGTGACAAAAAAACAAAATACATGGGTAGGTACATATCTATCAAGGTTTCAGCCACCGAAGTTCATTTTACACGACTTGTGGATTATTTTAAATGTCCGGGGAGTAATCTCACTTTGTTTTTTCTTATACATACACATAAGTATATTATTTATTACATATATATTAACTATTCTTAATTTTATTAGTTTTCCCAATTAAAACATCTCAATTCAGTTTAACGAAAATTGCGCCATATTTTAGCTAGCACACGTACGCATGCGTAAGTTTTTTTTATTATCATAAATAGACTACAATACGGCTTGGGATACTTGACCTTTTTGGTAAAGATGACCTATTCCTTGGTGTAATCGGTTCCACTTCATTCATAACTCTTTTCTTCACAAAGATATAACCCAAAGATAATCTAAACAGCTTGCGTTATGTACTAACCTCTGAGGAACTGCCTATCTCTTTTAAAATTCTCCTTTCAAAAGTCTTAAAGAAGATTCTGTATCTTTGGTTATTATAATAATTTTTTGCCACAAATGTCTTGTTCCTCTGAGCTAGAAATAAAAAAAAGTGGTAAAGTAAAAGCAAAATCAATTTTGCGCACAGTTGATTGGCATATAAAGTAGCACTTTTCGAGCAACTGTATTGAAAAAAAAAACACCTACTAAAATCTGTTTTCACTTCATACTTAAATTACCTACGATGACGTGACGCTACAAGGCGTAGTAAAGTCAGTGCGGTCATAAAAACACCTTCTACTTTACTTGTTTAAATGCTACCGGCGGATCTTATTAACATATGAATCTAACAGTTAGTACTTTGATAGCCTATTTAATTTTATACTGAGTACTAGAGTTAAAAAAATCACCTACTTAAATCTGTTTTGACTTGATACTCAAACTAGCTACGATGACGTAACGCTACGAGGCGTAGTAAATTGAGTAGGCAGCGTTCATAGAAACACCTTTTACTTGTTTGCGTGCTACCGGCGGATCCTATTAACATATTAATTTTACAGTTAGTTCTCTGAGAGTTTATTTAATTTTATACTTAGATTTTGTACTTAGTACTAGTAGTTAAAAAAAATAAACACCTACGAAAATCTGTAGGATACGGTACTAAAAATTTTGCAGTTATCAAACCCACTCAATCCAAGAAATCTAGTCAAGAGACTAAAAATAATAGTCCAATAGGGTATTTTCCACTATCGAAAATAAATTACAAAATGTTATTTAGCAAATAGCATTTTAAAATTTCTGTAAACCGTATTTGTTTGTTGTTGACTTTTTCATCAATTTTCAACTTTATATTTAATCAAATCACATAACTAATTCGTCAAAAACTTAACACTTTTGTGACGTCGTATTTGTGTACCTAATACGAATACTTACATCTCTCCCCACAACTAAATAGTAATATTGACAATGATATCTATTCACATTACAAACAAAAGATATCAACGTGAGCTACAAAAATATGCATTTTTTGTAATTCAGTTCGGACTGCTTAGCGCGAGTGCGACTCACACTTGACTTTTAGTATTTGTTGTTTTACCTCAGTGTTAGTACTATAATTACACCAAGTTTCATGATTGTATGTATTACTGTTTCTACGATAGAGTAAGTAAATCAAAAATACTTCTAAAGACATATAAAAATCACCCTTATTTTTACTTTTACTAATTTTTAGTATTTATTTATTTTCACTTGTAGTACACCAAATACAATTTCGTAAAGCTAATACATAAGGATATTGTATATAATGTACAGTAGGCGGTTTTATTGCTTATTATTATTTTGTCTTTAGTATTTGTTGTTACAGCGACAACACAAATACATATTCTTTGAAAATTTCAACTGTCTACCTATTAGGGTTCATGAAATACAGCCCACGGACAGACAGAGGAGGCTTAGTAATAGGGTCCCGTTGGTCATCCATTAGTCGTACAGAACCCTAATATCTAATTTGACTAAGTGGAAAATATCGTATTATGTAAATCGGAGCTATTGGACGATTATTAAAGATGATTCAAATTTTTTTCCGTCTAACCTGAGTAAATGTAAATGGCATTGCAATAATAGCTAAATGACATAGTAAATGACGTGGGTGGAGCAGAGCTGAAACCTACTGTTTATTACAATTCTCTACTAAGTACCTAGGGACATCTCATACGACATTTAGTTAACGTCTAAATAGAAAAATTTAAGCTTACAAGTGTGTGTTCAATGAAAAATAAAACTAAATATTGACTCTGAATGTATCCTTTGAAACATTTATTGGTTTAACATTATTTTATCAAACATATATCGGAAAATTCTGCTCGAGTTAATCTGGCTGTAGTCCTGACTCGAGTGTAATGACCAACCTAGCTAACTTGTATCATAATGTACCTACTAGTCATTCAACGTATTCACTGTATTATTGTCACTTAAGACGAGACGTTCAGTCAATTTTAAATGATCCTAGATAACTCTTTTCAGTACTCAAAATGTAATGTACATGATCAATCATATCAGCTCATATACGTCCCCACCGAGGGGCTCGAGCCTACCCTGAAGTACCCTAAATGTGATGTTTACTTGAACATATTTGATTTTGTTCCTAGAAAGTTCATAAATTGACCATTTCAGAGTTGGTAAAGGTTGGTATAGGTAAGGAGCAGTGGCCTACCCAGAAATCATAATGGAAAGGACTTGACAAAATCGTTCTTAATAACATAACTACAACTGTTTATCAGACTTGATGAAAAATGTACAAATAGTTTTTAGGGTTTGTGATTCTTTACAATCGTTAGAGCCATTGTTGAGAACCTATGTTTGTGTGGGAGGTAACTTATTCCGATTTTTCTTTAGATAACAAACTTCCGCGTGGAGCAGGCCATATAAAGTCATAGTAACGTAAAGTTTCATCAATTTTTTTTTAAATTTAAATAAAAGTACTGTGACCTCGTCAACGGGACGCCGTGGGGATATAGCACTAGCTTATTATTTTAAAATGAAAGATCCGTATACGTATTAAATCTCATCGAAGATGCCATTTTTTTACGTATACGTAAAAAAAATGGCTCGAAAGTAAAAACACACTAAATAAATAGCAGCCAAACTAACTATTCAACAGCGCTAGCAGCGCGTTTCCTTTCAAAAATTTCGAGAAACACGATGAGGCTCTCGCCGTGTCTCTTGACATCTCGAAGGCTTTTGAGCGAGTCTGGCACGCTGGCCTTATTAACAAGCTTCTTTCATTCGGACTGCCTATGGGCATGTGTAACTGGGTATCTGATTTTCTTAGGGAATGGTCTATTCGAGTAGTCATTGATGGCTGTTCCTCTGACCTATTGGCAATCGATGCCGGGGTACCTCAGGGGTCTAATATTTCCGCTACTCTTTTCCTGCTACATATAAACGATCTGCTGACACCGGGTATTGTTGGGTATGCAGACCATAGCACAATAGTGGAAAGATACCTATCCAGCGCACGAGCGAATGGCGCTGAGACGCTGTCTTTGAGAGAGGCCATGATAGAGCGCATGAACCTATCTCTTTAGGCAGTGTCCGATTGGGGTGATTTCAACCTCGTAAGGTTCAATGCCTCTAAAACACAGGCGTGTCTCTTGTCCGCTAAAACGAGTCCGCAAAGTTGCCTGTCTTTCGGTATTCTATCGAATTCATTTCGGAGAGGAAACACAAGAACTGCACGACCTCATTCCCCCAGTTCTATTCCACCTTCGGTCAACGAGACGCAGGGAGAGGTTCCAGCCCTTTGTTGTTGATATTAAGCCTATACCAAAGATTAAAAAATATTACTTTATGCCCATACGCACGAAGCGTTACGCTTCCTCATTTATTATGCGGACAGCGATGGAGTGGAACTTGGGGATTTTCAAGATGAGACTGAATAGGCATTATTTGAGTTTGCGTATACCATCATCGACTACATCGTTACTTTACTCGTGAGATGTAGTCAAACGCACTTTTAATAAAAAAAATAATATAAAAACCGTTGCGTAAACAAACAGAAAGTTATTTAATGTAGTGGTAGTGGTAATGGTAGTGGTGGTGGTAATGGTAATGGTAGTGGTAATGGTAGTTGTAGTGTAGTGGTAGTGTTAGTGGTAGTGGTGGTGGTAGTGTAGTGGTAGTTATAGTGGAAGTGGTAGTGTATTGGTAATGTAGTGGTAGTGGTTGTGGTAGTGTAGTGAAGTGTACTGTAGCACACCGTGGACACTTCATACAACGGGCCAGAAATTATATATATATAGTTTGTGAGTGTGTATGTTTGTTACTTCTACACGCAAAAGCTACTGAACGGATCTGGCTGAAATTTGGTAGGTAGACAGATTAGGACCTGGATTAACACAGAGGCTATGTATTAACCTCACGGAGGAACAACATATCTCTTGTAAAATTATCCTATTAAATATCTTAAAGATGATTGTGTATCTTTGGTTTTTAATTTTTTTTTTATTTGCTAGAAGTGTATTGTTCCTCCGAGCTAGAAATTAAAAAAGTGGTAAAGTAAAAACACGTGTCCAGTAAAATAAATTTTGCGCACACTTGACTAGCATAAAAAGAACCACTCTTTGAGCAACTGTATTGGAAAAATATAATCGAAACGGTCGTAAGCCAGTAGTATGACTGTACAAGTTCACAAATAAATTATCTAAACCAACCATAGTTCTGTCACTTAATGAATCGGGGAAGCCTTTGTTTCCCTTCCTGCCCCCTGGATCCGGAATTAGTAAGAATTGTAACTCGTGCGATAAGTAAGAGTTACCTGAGAACATGGGCATGGTAAGCTCCGGGTGCAGCTGGGACAGCTGGCGCGACAGGTACAGCTGCGAGCGGCAGTACGTCGTGCATAGTAGCGCGTCCAGGGTGCCGCGCCCCTTCTCTGATCCTGCACAACAACCACATACATATTAAATATCGCAAAAACATGCAATGGAGTGACAAAATAACATGCGACAAACTATCAAACACAACAATTTAACATCACGAGAAAATTGGACAGGCGGAAATTATCAACCCTATCCGAAGTAAGCCTATGTCTATGCTACCTGTTAAGTGTTGTTGAATGGGGCGCCCGCCCGCCCAAGCCAAACGGCGGGCCGCGAGGCTGGGCGCGTCCTACAGTCGACGGGGTCCAGGCGCGGCGTTCGCACGCCGCGCCATGTCTAACTGTACCGATATCGAGACATATGAAGTAATTGCTAGCAACCTAACCTTGTTCGATTATGTCGCGGAGCTAGTGGCCAGTGCACTCAATGTTTACTATACTCCTCTATTGATAGCTCTCGGAACTATTGGAAATTTAGTGTCTGTTTTCGTCTTTTACAACAGTAAACTCCGCTTGCAATCAACAAGTCAGTACCTGTCGGCATTAGCCATTTCCGATACGGTGTTTCTTTTCCAATTGCTAGCACCATGGTTAAATGACGTGGAACTTACGGACCTGTTCAATCGGCAAGGATTCTGTCAAACTTTTACGTATATATCTTACGTAACTTGTAATTTAAGTGCGTGGTTGGTGGTGGCATTCACCACAGAACGCTTCGTGGCCGTATTGTATCCACTGCAGAGAAACGCCATATGCACTATAAATAGGGCCAGGCATATAATTGGTAGTATCATAGTGGCCTCGCTGTTACTCAACTTGCCAGTGCTCCGCTTTGCCAAGTCGACGAACAACAAATGCGGCATCAACTGCGACTATCGTGACTCCGCGACGAAATTTAACTATGTGGACACAGCTATGTCGTTCACGATACCGCTGACAGTGATAATAGTGTTGAACTCGTGGATTACGGTGGGCGTGTGCCGGCTGGAGCGCAGGCGCCACCAGCTGCTCAGGGATCAGCCGCCGCCGCCGGCGCAGCGCGCACGCCCCCTACGTGTCCTTGCCTGCCCGCGCTCACAGCAGCGCGTCACCCGGATGCTGCTCATAGTTTCCACCGTATTCGTCGTTCTCAATATGCCCGCCTACACAATGCGGCTGCTTGCATATGCACTTGACAAGGTGAGTACTGTGTACAGTAAGAACTGTGTATTAAATGAAGAGCGTCCAGTCAAATATGAAGACTAGCGGGCGTTTCATGTGCGAGCCGAAAAATGTTACGTACAACGTAACGATATATTTTTCTCGAGGTATAAAATTGTTAAGTTACTTTTTAACTATCAAGGGCTTACCAATTGTGAATAAAAAAAATCTATGAAAAAGAAATGTGATTTCGTTGCTGTGTTACAACGTGGAGAAAGACTTATACAAACAAAGTTATATGAAAGAAAGATTTTCATCTTTATTTCAAGCTGGGCGAATTTGTTTTGATTACAAGTTATAATTTACCACCCTGAACACGTAAAAAAAACGACTTCAATCACAACAACTATAGTACAATTATGTTATTATTTGTTTTGTTAAATCTCTAAACAACAACTCAACTTATTAAGATATAATTTATGTAGGACCACCCTGTAGGCATAACCTATCAGTTAAAGAAAGATTCATTAAAATCGGTTCAAGATCAGCGAAGAAATCGCATAACATACAAAAAAAAACAAGCAGTCGAATTAAGAACCTCATCCTATTTTGAAGTCGGTTAAAAAATTGCATTAAGTTAGTTCTTTTGCTGTTTCATTCTTATTCGTATTTTTTTAGTTTGCGGTTGATTGTTTATTTTGCAAAGATTAATTGTATTTTTACATATTTGTATTATTTTTAGCTTATAATCTAGGTCCGCTACCTCCTGTCCGGGAGGTCGTGTTTCGACTTCGAATCCTGCCACGCACCAATGTGTTTTCGAATTTCGATTTCATATGTACGTTTATCCGGCACTCTTATGGTTAACGAAAAGATCTTGAGCAAACCTACACACGCCTGCGAAGAAACTAGAAGGTTGTGTGTGAAGTCCACCAACCCGCACTCGGCTCGCGTGGTCGACTAAGGCCCGATCGCACAATTCAGGATAGGCTCGAGCCCCTCGGTGGGGACATATACGAGCTGATATGATGAATCAGAGAAAAAATTAAAACAATAATTAATATAATTTATTTTTTATTATTATATCAGCTCATATACGTCCCCACCGAGGGGCTCGAGCCTACCCTGGTTCAGGGCGATCAGGCCTTAGTCGACCACGCGGGCCCAGTGTGGGTTGGTCGACTTTACACACAACCTTCGAGTTTCTTTGCAGGCTGTGCAGGATTCCTCACGATGTTTTCCTTCACCGTTAAAGCAATCGGTAAGTATATGTACGTAAGTTTTGAAAAACTCATTGGTATATTGGCCGTCCAGATTTGAACCCGGTACCTCTGGTAAGAAGGACCGAGTTGTTACCGGTTCAGCCACCGACGCTCATAACTATCATAATTTATTTAATAGGCAACAATAAAAAGTACTTAGGTCACATATTAAAATTAGTTTAGTGTTGTCACTTTGGCTGTATGAAATTTGTGTTCTTTGCAACTCTGATCAATCGATTTGTATGAGAAGTGTAAGGAATTTTCTACGAATTGAAGTGTGTTATATGGTTCAGTAGCTAATGAAAACATATACAAAAAAAATTAAGCACCTGAAATGACTTCTTCTTTTTAAAAGCTTTATATTAGCTTGCCGTGTTAGTTAGTTTGGAAAAATCTTGGAAGCTAAATTAGAACCATTTCCCGGTTTCCGGAACCCTAAAATTATATATATTTGGCCACGGAACGTGCATTGTATGAAAAAATAATAATAACAGAAATTGTCCAGAAAGTTTAGTGCCAGCTGCCGTACAGTTTATTTTGTAATTAGGTAAATGATGCTTGTTATGCCTATGCGACCTCTTTTCTTGTGAGATAGATACAGCCAGCCTAATTCTGAATAAAATATATTTAACGCGCACGTACATTTTTTTTTAAATAAGGTAAATTATCTTTGTTATGCCTATGCGAACTCCTTTCTGTAAGATAGATATAGTCTAATTTTTAATAAAATCTTTTTGTATACGAAATTGCGGTCCAAGGATCGCAATTAAATTTACGATCCTGTTTTCCGAGTAGTACGCCAAGGCCGACTGTGAAAAAAAAACTCTTTGTTCGGCATTTTGCGATCCTGTTTTCCGAGTTGACAGTATGGCAAGGCCGACTTTGCTCAAAAAAGTAATGACCAAATTAAAAACATTTGTGAGTAAATTTTTTTAACGTGCTTGTCTGGATAACATACAATAAAAACTTGCTGCTCTCCTTAATTATTACAGAACTAGTATATACTGACACCTTTCTGGTAGGTACTTAATTGCATTGTTACGAATGCACCTGATCAAGTATAGGTGTCGCCTCAAGCCTTGGCACACGACATTAATTACTCACGAAATAAAACTAATATTTTAACCAGATTGATGTTATTTCTTGCAAAAAAATAGTAAATTTAAGTAACAGAACTAGTGGAGTTAGAATACTAATTAGCATACCCAAAATAGCTCCCAAGGGTTCTTCCACGCTCGCGTAAATCGCAAAGAAGCAACGGCTTAACGTCATTTCTTACACAGGGATAGTTGATGAGGAGCTGGGAAGTGACATAGACTAATTAGAATAGCCTGCTAGCTAGCCACTACGCACCCTCATAGACAGTCATAGAAACAGTGACCACGCGGACGCAGCAGCGGGAAAAATCTAGCAACAACGAAATAGACAAACAAAGCGTTTTAAGAATGGGGATGAAGGTGCGGATCCTAGAATAGTTATTTATGATACAAGGGTGGTATAAAGGTCAATAACAAACGAGTGACATATGTGAGACACAGGCGAGGGTATACCATCGTCACGAGTTTGTTATTTCCTTTTACATCCAGGTGTCATACGAGGTTTTTCAATACAGTTGTCAGAAAACAGATAAAATAAAAAAACTACCGTGACAGAAAAACAAAATACATGGGTAGATACATACCTAACAAGGTTTCAGCAACCAAAGTTCATTTTACGCGACTTGTGGCTTATTTTAAACGTCCGGGGAGTAATCTCACTTTGTTTTTACTTATACATACATATAAGTATATTTTTTATTACACATATATTAACTATTCATAATTTTACTCGTATTCATAAATAAAACAACTCAATTCAGTTTTACGAAAATTGCGCCATATTTTAGCTATTCACACGTACGCATGCGTAAGTTTTTTAAATATTACCATAAATAGACTACAAAAAGGCTTGGGATAATATTACTGTAAGCATTAAAACATCCTCAGAAAAGATTCCTTATTCCTTGGTATGACCTATGCGCTTCATTCACATTTGTTCTCCTTCCTTCACAAAAATATAACCCATAAAGAAATCTAATCAGCTAGCGTTATGTCTAAGAATAAAGTCTATTATGTACTAAACTTTCGGAGGAACAACCTATCTCTTTAAAAAATTCTCCTTTCAAAAGTCTTAAAGAAGATAAGTATCTTTGATTATTATATTATTTTATTCGCTAGAAATACCTTGTTCTTCTGAGCTAGAAATTTAAAAAGTGGCAAAGTAAAAGCACGTGTGCGATAAAATCAATTTTGCGCACCCTTGATTGGCATATAAATGACCCTTTTTCAAACAACTGTATTGAAAAATACATACGCATATCCATAAATTACATGCGTAGGATACTCCGAGCAATAACGCTCCGGTCGCCCAGGTTCTTACATTAGAACATAAGAGCTTTTAACAATAACCTTTTCAGGGTTCCGTACCTCAAAAGGAAGAATGTAACCAATATAGGATCACTTGTCTGTCTATCCGTCCGTCTGTCACAGCCAATTTGCTCTTAAACTACAAGTAGTTTTTGGTACATACGAGTATGTGTAAGTTCGTGACCCAAAGACGGACGTGGAACGTAAATAAGTGAAATTTAAACATGAAGGCCACTATTTAAGTGTAAACTAGAAAAAAAGATTTTCAAACTTAAATTGTGTGACATATCAAATGAAAGGGCTGTCAGAATATCAAACATATATATTATATTTTATAATTTTTAGTTAGAAAATATGCAAAAACGGAAATTACCCTCCGTAACTGCGAGGCCTAAAATTTTGAAAAAGATACAGAAAATAGACCTTTACCTATAAATAACAGAAAAACCTATAAAAAGTCTATGGTATTTAAAGTAACTAGAAAAATTCTCAATCAACATAAGGAACCCTCTTCACGCTAGCATAATTAAATCGCACTTGTCCGGTTTTTTTTTCCTTCGAAAGAATATCAAACATATATATCGAAGGAAAAAAAAACCGGACAAGTGCGATTTAATTATGCTAGCGTGAAGAGGGTTCCTTATGTTGATTGAGAATTTTTCTAGTTACTTTAAATACCATGTGAGGAAAACACGTAACTGTATACGTTTCAAAGTGTGTTTGAGAGCGTTCGCAAGGGCCACTCGCCACAGTCGACTAGATTGTGCCTAATCGAGTTGGTCACGACGACGTGCATCTGGATGGCCCTAAAACACACAAGCGCTCGGCTTGTGACACGTTATCACGTAAAATTATCGTCCGTAAACAGACTTTACAGACAATATCGTTTTTTTTATTATGGACATCCAGAGCGCGCTAAGGGTAAGGCGCGATCGACGGTGCTTGGTGGGCGATCCGCAAGCAGCTCGCCATTATTGTTGCGCGGCGTACGAGAATGTGCCTAGCCCCTCCAACTCAACCAATTTAAGTGGGCAATAGCTCAAATAAAATAGAAAACGAAGAGCGTACTTCAATTAGCACTGAAGATATTAAAAAAAAGCTAGGAAAATCGTCTTAGGGTATAACTTGAGAAGGGCGAATGTTAGGAGATTTTAAATACCTGATGACAAATCAGTTCATCAATGCCTTTCATTTAATAAAATGGTTAAGCAAATCGGTTGGATAGAGCGGCCGGATGAATTTGATATAGATTTCATATTTTTTTAAGAAGGATAAAGTTAGGTGATTTTCAGTGCTTGATGACAAATCTAACCTTTCATTTAAAAAAAACCGGAGAACTGCGAGTCGGACTCGCCCTTCGAGGATTCCGTAAAAATTTTTGGAGGTATATTTATCAATCATACATAACAGTGCTAACTGTTAGGTACTAAAAACACCAAAATTATTAGGTACTAAAAAACCTATAAATATAATAAATCAATTAAATAATAAATCGAAAACTGCAATCATAATCAGCCGAAGGACATCAACTGCTGGACAAAGGCCTCTCCCAAGGATATCCACGATGACCGGTTCTGCGCTACCCGCATCTAGCGGCTTCCCGCGACCTTCACCAGGTCATCGGTCAACCGAGTGGGAGGCCTGTCTACGCTAAGTTTTCCGCTCTGAAGTTTAGCAATTTTAAGAGCTATGTCGGTTACATTGATTCTCCTACGGATCCTCTCGTTTCTGATTCGATCACGCAGAGAAACTCCGAGCACAGCACGCTCTATTGCCCTTTGGGTGACCTCGAGCCTTCTTATGAGGCCCATAGTAAGCGACCATGTCTCAGTTCCGTACGTCATCACCGGCAACACACATTGGTCGAAGACCTTGGTCTTAAGACACTGTGGTATGTGGGACGTAAAGATATTGCGAAAGAAGTTATTCCCGAACGCTGCCTAGCCGAGTTGGATTCGACGATTGATCTTTTTCTTAAAGTTGGACCTACCTAACTGGCCGGTTTGTCCAAGGTACACATATTCGGCAACAACTTCAACACAACGAGTGACAAAATCATAACACAACGATCATAAAAATAATAAAAAATCTGTTTAAGCTTGTGACAATGAAGCCCTTTCATATGATACCCCATATGACACGGTTAACTCAATTCATAATTTGGACCGCCGTTCCTTGCATAATTGATTGCGTACTTTACTTAGACTATTTTTTTAATGATTTATTTACAAATGTATAGTTTTCAGATTTTTCCCTATACTTACAGTAAAAGACAGTATTACTTGTCAAAATTTAAAGTTTTAGGTCAACGGAAAATACCCTATGAATTTTGATTCTCTTGAGAGTGTCGACGTTACGTTACGTTACGTCGTTGTTTTTTACGTTAACATAGAAATATGATTTTTTCACAGCTTCAAGGGACTGTATACCGGAGTACATGGTTTTATTTTCAACTCGAAACCTCCAAGCGTGCCTGAGATAAAGGGTCTTGACAGACAGACAGACAGACAGACGGACGGACGGACGGACAGACGGACGGACGGACGGACGGACGGACGGACGGACAACAATGTGATCCTATAAGGATTCCAGTTTTTCTTTTGAGGTACGGAAGCCTAAAAATAGGCAAATCGGTCCAATAGAACGGACGGACAGACTCAGTTTAAATTTCATAACTTTTATAAACTAATATAAACTTTCCCTGCCAGGCTTGCGGGTGGTTGCAGGCCAGTGGGTGGTGAACGAACCTAACATCGCTCGCTTCGCTTGCTGTTTTAAAATCTGCATAGGGCATTTTAAAATTTGCCTGGCTCGCATTTTACAATTTGCCTGACCGTTTATATATGGACGAATTATACAATTTGCCTGACCATTTGTAAAATGACTAATCATACAATGCGCCTGCCACATATATATGAGAATGTCAGTGACTTGTTTAAATTAGTCGATATTTTTCTGGAATAATTAAGTGCCCGTTGCAGTAGGCCTTATCCTAGTGACACTCGCATTCGATTTAATCAATAATTATAAAATTTAAATTTTTTATAGTCTTGTAGGAACGGTTTGTTCCTACTCGTCGACAGCAAAGGGAGATATCTCCGCCAGGCGAGGTGATATGCCTTGGATCCGGCCGTGGACCAACCGTTGATGATTGGTAGTGCTAAGTGGAACGGCGTGTTCCTACTGTCTTTTATTCTTTGCTACTAAGTAAGTGACCTGTTTATTGTTGATTTGTGTATGCCCGACTACGACAAACGGTGAAGGCTTCGCGAGAAAGTAGGTATGCATAGCGTGGCTGTACCATTTGTTTGAGTTATATAACTGCTCGAAATTACGCCATACGAATCATGATCATCATCATATCAGCCGAAAGAAGTCCACGGCTGGACAAGGCCTCCTTCAAAGATTTTCCAGGACAAACGGTCCTGATGCGCTGCCTGCATTCAGTGGCTACCCGCGACCTTTACCAGGTTGTCGGTCTAACGTGTGGGAGGCCTTCCTATGCAACGTCTTTCGGTACGCGGTCGCCACTCGAGAACTTTACTGTCCCAACGGCCATCTGCTCTACGAGCTATGTGCCCTGCCCATTCATATCAGCTCATATACGTCCCCACCGAGGGGCTAGAGCCTACCCTGAATTAGGGCGATCGGGCCTTAGTCGACTTAGTTGAGTTTCTTCGCAGGCGTGTGCAGGTTTCCTCACGATGTTTTCCTTTACCGTAAGAGCGTCGGATAAACGTACATATGAAATCTAAATTCGAAGTCACAGTGGTACGTGGCAGGCTCGAACCACGACCTCCCGGACAGGAGGCGGCGGCCCTAGCCATTACGCCATCGACGCCCTGCCCACTGCTACTTAAGTTTAGCGATTCTGCGAGCTATGTCGATTACTTTGGTTCTCCTACGGATCTCATTTCTGATTTTAAATCAAACATTATACAGGCTGACTGGTTTTAAATAACTGAAAATCTACTCATGAAACTCTATTTGTTCTACTACTTTGCTGAAATAGCAATGTTTTTTGAAATTTTCATACAAATCCATCAACATGTATGAAAGTATTTTTTTCGAATTTGCCAAAGTTGTAGTACGGTAAAGGAAAACATTGTAAGGAAACCTGCACATCTGATTCCAGATGTGTTTGAAGGTCGCATTGCACACGACCGTAGGGTGTAAATTTAAATGCCCTACACGTGACCGTGGGTGATGCTACGTGCAACACTGGGCAACCTTCGCGCCGTCATCTATCCCTTGGTTAGCACGATAATTGTGCAACACGATAAAAGAAAGAGAAAGTACAAAGGTTGTTCAGTTAGCAATCGCCGGTTAAGAAGCTTGCAGATATAATATACCAGTCACCCTGTATACGAGTACCTTGCCCAGTGCCGATTTTATCACTACCAGCGCCCTGGGCGAGATTTCTACGGCGCCCCCCTATCTGCCATTCAAACCCATATGAAAAAAAAAGCAAAGGAATATAATGAAAACACTAATAAAAAATAAAATAAAATAAAATAAAATTATTACTTTTCTATCGGCATTTAAAAAAAAATTATATCTTCGTTTTCCATGTTTTCTCAGTTTTCAATAATTTTATTTTCGATTGACAAAGTTGGCATGTTTGTCAATCTAGATTGAGATATTGTCGAACTTTTAGGTACAAGCTTTTATTTGAAAATAATTTTAATAATTTTGTATTCTTCTCAGCAAACTCTTTCATGTCATATTCATATTATGGGGGTGCATATAAAATAACTGGTCCGCCATCTTTGGGAGTCTGCCATATTGGATTTAAAATGACGTCACTTAGCTAACCATGCATTGGTGTCGCTTCGGTGTAATACGATTTAATTTATTAGACAGTCTTAAACTAAGCATTCTGTGCTGTCTTTTTGATAAATAGAGAAAGAATGAGTAAACGTAGTTTAATCCTATAAAATAAGTTAAATCGTTTACATCGAATCGACACCAATGTCATCCAAACTAAACGTGTATGCAAAATATCAGCTCAATCGAACAGCGGGAAGTAGTTTAAATTTAACTTTGAATTTTAAATCGGACAACTCACATACATAATACGAATATTGCAAGTTAAATAACACCTTGTAATAAAGACAGTTACCGCAATCTGATCAGACAAAAACTATTTCGGACTTATGAGCTCATCACACAACATACAACTATCTATATCTGATTTAGAGTATACAGTTATTTTCAATTGAAGATCACCTCAGAGCTGGTTGGAGTAGGTCTGGTTTTTTCGTTTTTTTTTTGTGTTGTACAAAAAAGACCAAGATTACGAGTAATGATTTAACGGTTCAAATATATCATTGAGTGAAATTAAAGTAGTGTCCAAAAGACAGTTGAAAAATTTAAATTTATTTTCTGGAGAAGTTGTAGGCTCATTTTGGGCAGTTTCACCAGCTTATCATTTAACACGTTGGATGTTCAGTTTCTAGTTCTTCAGCCAACTCCTTCTCAGTTAAAATTTTACTTTATAGCCTGTATTTCTAGATTCTTCCAAGAAAACGCAAGTTTTTCAATATTTCTGTGCATTTACCGACATCCATTACCGAGATTTACGAGTAAGTCGGATTCGCCCCTTTATATCTGGCGCCCTGGGCGGTCGCCCAACCGCGCCCTACCCTAACGCCGCTACTGACCTTGCCCTAACCAATCAAATACAGACTGTCAAGAAACCAATACGAGTGTATTGTTTAAAACAAACAGTGATGTGAAATGTATATAAAATGGAATATAGGCGTTACGAAGATATCATATATTATACATATTATAAAAGTCCCCCGCTGCGTCTGTCTGTCTGACCAAAACGCAGTTAACTCAAAAACTACCGAATGGATTTTCATACGGTTTCCACAAATGGAGGGAGTTATTTATTCATGGGGAAGGTTTAGGCGTATAATCCCCCACCTGCCGCTTGCGGCTCGCGCACCCCGGACCTTTTAATGTTAAATTATCCAGTTTGTTTAAATTTCTTATTTAATTGATAGGAAATAGGATTAACTGTCACAGCCAATTTGCTCGAAAACCACTGGACCGATTGAGTTAATATTTGGTACATATATGTAAGTTGGGAACCCAATAACGGACGTGTATAGCGTAAATAAATGAATTTTAAACATGGGGGCCACTTTTGTGGGGTATATTCGAAAAAATCTAAAAAAGGTTTTGAAAATATATTTTGTGACAAATCAAATGAAAGGGCTTGTTGTGAGAATCTTAAATATATTTTTTAATAATTTTAAGATATAAAGTTTTTGTTTTTTCAGAAAATAGGCGGAAATTGTCCATTCCCCCTACACTACTGGGCCTAAAATCTTGAAAAAATCACAGTATATATAAAGTTGAATGTGTTGATCACAGGAAATTCTATGAGAAAAATCTAGTCCTTCCGAATCTCACAGGAAAAATTAAATTTCCAAGGTCCAGAACAAGTAGACCCCTATTTACCTAGAGCAAAGGTCTTGTTCTGTCGGTAGTTAAAGTTTTGGTGCGGGACCCTGTTTGTGCGACCCGAGTCGCACTTGGCCGGTTTTTGTTACATTTTGAGACAAGTAAAGTACTTGTAGACTGAGAATTCGCTTCAAGAAAACTTCAATCAAATGCAATAAATTAGTGTATTATTAAGATTTTATATCAAATTAGTTTCAGTAAATCTCATGAAAATATGTTCAACCCACTACTTATTTTTTTAAAGACCCCCGAACGACCCTTACTATGAGGGGAATTCTCAAGGAGTTTATAGGTAAATCTGGAGGCAACACTCTAAATACCTACTTGAAGCAAAGAAATATGGCCTTGAAGTTTCTCGTTACCGCTCCGTCTCTTTCTAATTAGGAGGTATGAACAAGACGTGTATAGGTGAAGCTCTTGCTCACACCCGCTAATTGAAAAGAGACGGAGCGGTAAAGAGACATTTCAAGGGCATATTTCTTTTCTTCAATTAGGTATTTAGAGTGTGGCCTCCAGTTTTACCTATAAACTTCTTGGGAATTCTAAAATGGCAAAGTCTTGCAAGGCAACAATAACAACGAGGACGACGCAGTCAGATTCTTAAATTTGTTAGGTAATTTATACGTTGTTTACGAGCTATATTATCGCCGAAATTATTCTCCCCTTCCTGCGGGCTGTAGTTGTAACGTCCTATAGCGAGGCGCCTACCTACTTCATTTTAGCGCAATAAAGTTTTTTTGAATAACTACTTTACTTGTCTCAAAATGTAACAAAAACCGGCCTTACAAGTTATCAAATCGGCAAAAATGTATGAAGTACCAATTTTTTTTCATATTTGACATATAGTTTCTTTGGGAAAGTTGTTTGTAATCACGAGTTCATTCATATCCTTTGCTATCAAGAACTAATTAAAAGTCACCCTATATACGCGTCTGTTTTTGGGTCACCAACTTAATAGATTTCGCTCAAAATTGAATGTCTTTGACACACACATATGCCTATATGCTATAAAAGGCGCGATTAGGTAAAATTTATAACACATCCCTATCTTAAATATAAACGATTTCCTTTTTGTTATAATTTTAACTACATTTCGCCAACGACTTCACCCGCGTAACCATAGTTTTTATGAATCTATCGTGGGTGTATGGCGCGCGAGCCGCAATTGGCTAGGGAAGGTTTTCTCTAGAAACGTCGATAACTATATCAGGCTATGCTAATTAGTAGTGTAAAAATATATTTTTTACTCCCTCAACTATCTCTGCGCAAAAAATGAAATGTTTTATTCAGTTCCCCCAGGAACTTTAATCACACTAGTCAGATGTTCCGTTGCGATTTAAAATAAGGACAACATACAATAACCTAACCAATTTAATTAAAGACCAGACTGTATAAAAACAAGATCGCTCTTTTTTTGGCAGTCAGGTTTAAATGTATACAGGGTGATTTGTAATGTCACGTATTCCCGTTAAGGGGTGATAGATAAAGTCAAAAGCAATCAATTTTGTCCTATAATGTGCTATCCGAAAGTTAACCGTTTTCGAGTTATTTCAAATTTACTTTTTTTATTTTAAATTCCGGTTTCAGATGGTTAAAATTTGAATAAAAAAAAACTACGTGCCTGATTTTGAGTTTCTTGCTATCGTCGTATAGCGGACATTCCAATAGTTCATAATAAGTGATAAAATCTTGAAAAGCTTCAAACGTTTTCAAATTACGCTTTTTAAATTTATCAGTTTCCTATTTTTTTCTATTTTTTTCGATAAAAAAGGCAATTTTCTGTAAAAAATCTCCTAGTAATTAAATGTGCAAAGTACGTTAATAACATCTTTAACTAACTAGCTTTCATTAGAGGTATTAAACTTAGTAGTATCTCAAGTACATGTAGAGAAAAAACGTTGAGACCCACAGAGGCCGGATTTTTAAAAGGAATTTTTATTACCTGTTTTAAGTAGGTAAGTCGTTACTGTCCTCAAAGGACTCGCATTTCATGGAATTTCTTCTTATTTTTCTTTACCTACTCATCATTTTTTTTTTAATTTCTGTCTTTGTACTTGGAGTTATTTGTAACTTTTTACCTCAAATGAAAGCTAGTTAGTTAGAGATGTTATTAACGTACTTTGCACATATAATTACTAGGAGATTTTTTACAGAAAATTGCCTTTTTTATCGAAAAAAATAGAAAAAATAGGAAACTGATAAATTTAAAAAGCGTAATTTGAAAACGTTTGAAGCTTTTCAAGATTTTATCACTTATTATGAACTATTGGAATGTCCGCTATACGACGATAGCAAGAAACTCAAAATCAGGCACGTAGTTTTTTTTTTATTCAAATTTTAACCATCTGAAACCGGAATTTAAAATAAAAAAAGTAAATTTGAAATAACTCGAAAACGGTTAACTTTCGGATAGCACATTATAGGACAAAATTGATTGCTTTTGACCTTATCTATCACCCCTTAACGGAAATACGTGACATTACAAATCACCCTGTATACTGTGTCACTTTCGGGATGAAGACGAATCTAACGACATCTCGCACTCAAAAATCCATCAAACCGTTTAGGCTACAGACTCAGGCAATGAAACAGACATACATACATAATACATACATGCCATACACCAGAAAAACCTAACCCTCGTTTTTGGGCAGTCGGGCAAAAGAGACTTTCACATTTATATATAATATATTAGTAAGAGTGAAAAGCTGTTACTACGATAATTCAGAAATAGCGATTACAGATTATTGGATTATCTGAATAAGTAGATACCTACTGAGAGGTTGTTTATCAACTTTTTATTCAAGGGTTTATTTGGCCTGCTTTAATGCTTCGAAAACATGTTTTTCTCACGAGTATTATTCAATCAGGGTAAGGCACACCTTACCATGAGTGAATAATAACTCTTCAGTATAGCTCGCATTGCATATGGCCCGTAATTAGGTACTCACGTCTTTGGGCCTGGACTAAGAGGGCTACTTCAGAACGAATATAATTTACGAGTTGTATCTTGTACTCGTGTATCTCGTATATGTTCAAAGAATTCATGAAATCTAAAGCGAGTCCGTTCGGCCGTAATAACTATCCAACCGACTTGTTTTTTTTTCCGTAGCTCAAAAGGTAAAAAAGGAATCGGGATAACTCGTGTGTCAGTGCGTCCGTCTGTCACAGCTTATTTTCTCAGAAACTACTGGACCGATTGAGTTGAAATTTGGTACACATATGTAAGCATGTAACGTTAATAGAAGATTTTAAGACATGGGTGGGCAGTTTTGAGGGGAAAATTAGAAAATTTTAAAAAAGTTGTTAAAAATATTTTGTGTGACATATTAAACGAAAGAGTTTGTTGTGAGAATCTCAAATATATTTTTTATAATTTTAAGTTAAATAGATTTGAAGTTATTTAAGAAGATAGAACATTCGCCACCCCCCCGCCCTCCTCCCATTATCCCCGAAACTACTGGGCTTAAAATCTTGAAAAACAGTATATGAGACCGAATGCACAGATTACAGGAAAACCTAAAGCCTTCCGTTCCCACAGGAAAAATTAAATATCTAAAGTGCAGAATAAGTAGTCTTGTTCTGTTGGTAGTTAAAGTTTTGGTTCGGAACCCTGTTTGTGTGACCCCGAGTCCCACTTGGCCGGATTTTTAATGAAAAGTGCTGATGCACAGATTTGTCATCATCAAGCATTGGAATACGCCGAACTTTCGCCCTTCCCGATATATCACCTTAATATTTTTATTTCACTTTTGTTAAATAAGCTTGTTTTTTAATATTTTTTTTTACTTTTAGATTCACCTATATGTGTCTACGTGATTATCATACATTTCAAGAAGTCGATTAAATCGAAAATTTGTGAACGAGCGATGACAATACATAATACACCTTCACCCTGACCTCGACACCTGTAATCTGCAGGATACTCCAACTCATTACCAACTTACAGTAGAGGTAGGTATCGTGTTTGGGGTCTTAATTAATAGGTTATAGAAAGATGGAGAAAAAAAGGGTTGTTTGGTTTTTTTTAGATATTATTTACATAGCTATTGATCTTTTTTTATCGCCTGTATTTTTTTATAGCATACACAGAAAAACCAAGTAAGCTTATTTGAGTCAAGATCTTTTAGGTTTTCGATATAATGAAAGTCGAAAACGTCTCGGCCTAAGAAATAAAATGTTTTGTATTATATTTCTTGGCCCAAGAATTAATTTCTTGGATAAATATATAGAAGTTTCTTTCTAAAAAAACTAAAAGCTCTCACCCCAAGAGCGAATCTATTTTAACTGAAATTTAAAAAAAACATGCAAATCATTAGATTATCTATCAACAATACTACGATATTGATAATATGTAATCGTTGAAGTGGAAAGGACCGCATACTCTGATAAGCATCAAGAAACCCGTTTAGACATCTGTGCCGACTAATTCCGCGAATGTAAGTATTATCAATCAAGTTACGATCTATTCGATCATAATGATTAGGTATGTGCTCAGTCAGGGGTGGAAAACTGGAAACTGTATTTACGGTTAAAATACTCACTTTATTACCCCCATGCGCGAAATAACTGGCTTTTACAGATGGCTTAAATAACGATATCAAAACGGCAAATTAATTAAAAAAGTACCTTCTAAAACATTGAAAACAAAATAACAAAAATAACAAGGGCCTTATAAAACTGAATAACTTTTCTTAAGGAAAATAATAATCGACCCGCAAAAACATTTGGACTTTACCCAATTATAAATTTCGGTATCAGCGGATTATTTAGTACAATAATTATATAAATATAATATATATTATATTAACAGTAGTTAATATAATATATATTATATTAACAGTAGTTAATGTAGTTATGTAAAAAGCGTCGGTGGCTCAACCGGTAACGACTCGGTTCTTCTAACCAGAGGTACCGGGTTCAAATCTGGACGGCCAATGTACCAATGAGTTTTTCAAAATTTACGTACATGATTGCTTTAACGGTGAAGGAAAACATCGTGAGGAAACCTGCACACGCCTGCGATGAAACTCGAAGGTTGTGTGTGAAGTTGACCAACCCGCACTGGGCCCGCGTGGTCGACTAAGGCCTGATCGCCCTAGTTCAGGGTAGGCTCGAGCCCCTCGGTGGGGACGTATATGAGCTGATATGATGAATGTAGTCTCAATTTCAAACATAATATTGATTTAATTATAAAAATACATGCAGATTTCCCTCTTTTCACTCTTAACCCTTTGAGTTCCTTTTTTTCTTTATGCATATGTAAAAGCCTAATCTGCCCACGGAGTCGCTATTGACTCTTTTCAGAATACGCTTTTCAATATGAAAATCAGAAAAAAAATCATCTACGTTTTCATTATAATATAGGAACAACACATCAAAATATTGAAAAAAAAAACGGTTTTGTAAAAGTTTCTGAGCATGTACGTACAGGGTAGGTACCTATTATTCGCCATTCTCAGCGTGCAAAATTTAAATATTGCATGTCCACTTATAGTTGAATTTAATTTTAAAAAGTCTAGTTTGTTTTATATTTATTATTTAAAGACTGAACCAAAAAATTGAAAAAAAAAGTTCAGATGTCGTCCGTTGTGCTGCTGGCTCATGCATAATAAATCAATCAATCGTTTACAACTTTCATTGGATTACTCAAATGTATGGCACTTTCCATCAGGTGAGTGGCACTCACCATATCATCATCAAATCAGCTCATATACGTCCCCACCGAGAGGCTCGAGCATACCTTGAAATAGGGGCGATCGGGCCTTAGTCGACTTCACACACAACCTTCTAGTTATTCGCAGGCGTGTGCAGGTTTCCTCACGATGTTTTCCTTCACCGTAAGAACTCAAGATGCACTCAAACACATAAAAATCATCTTGCTGAAACTATATAATAAAAAAGTTCTTGAATCTAAGCCTTAAATGCTTGCAAATACCAATTAATCGAAGCTGCGATTGAATCATGACCAAATGTGATTCCTCGTTGAGGCACGCACCATTTACTTGCATCTGTAGCATTTATTGCAGCGTAACGGAAGGGCACATAGTGGAATATTATTTTTGTTGTCGTGTGAGTAAAGGTCTTTTTTATTTTTTTTCTTCCTCAATTGATAAGCCCATGGTATCTTCCCACCTGATGTTAAGTGACGATGATGCCAAAGATGGACGCGGACTTACCAAGATTTCCCAACGCAATGGGGATCTGGCTATTTTATCTTCAAGCCGGAACACATCAATTGTGTGGCAGCAAGAATTAGATAAGATGGTGGTAGCTAGCCAGTCGGGCTATGAAAATGTTTTACCACCAACCAAACCGATTCTTAAAAAGTTGACCCCGTCGGGAATCGAACCCGCGACCTCCTGGTGTGAAGCGAATGGACTAACCATTACGCCACGGAGGCGGTTAAAGGTCGCGATTGAAACGCGATAATTTTTCACCCGCTCCCATCTCATCGCGTGCGCTCTATCATGTCAACAGTAGTTTGGTTTCCTTTTCACAAAATGAGCATAGAAATCAGTGTTAGCGGCAAAATGGTATAAAAACAGGCATTTGATGTTTGTTTAGGATTCTTGTTGTTCTATAGTTTATGATTTGTAAGACCAGTACTCGGCGACGCAAACAGCATTTTTTTTTATTTAGGTACATCAAACATACTCAGTAATTAGGATTTACTACTGTACCTACAAAGAGGCTGTGTAAGTTGGCAATTGCCACACAATGCATTGTTTCTTTAGACGTTCCATTTTCAAATCACTTTACGTCACACTATGCTTGAATTGTAAAGTGAACTTTACAGTTCAAGCTATGCAAAACTCCTTAGTGAAACAATTTATTTTCTTATAAAATGATAAGAAAACTTTTTAGTGATAAAAAAACAATGGAAATGGCAGCATTTCATTTTATTTTTATTATACAATGATAAGAAAACTTTTTTTAAATATAAAAATGGAAATGGTGGCATTTCATTTTATTTGATGCTTGTTCACTTGCGACTGTAATAAAATAAGTTATTACAAGTTTTAACTAGTTAGGGTGTTAGTTCAGTATGTTAAGTACTTCATCCGATGAAGAACTGGCCTGCACACCTGCTTTCTATCATCTCTAAGCAGAAGATGTTGTTCAAAATATTTTACTCTATGTCACTTTAGGGATCACGACGAATCTAACGACACCTCGCTTTAAGCTTTAGGCTACAACGTATATTAGGAACAAACATATATACGTTCGAAAAACATTACCCTCCTTTTCAAGCAATCGGATAAAACAAGTGACGCTTGCTTATTTTCATGTCATCATCATCATCATATCAGCTCATATACGTCCCCACCGAGGGGCTCGAGCCTACCCTGAACTAGGGCGATCAGGCCTTAGTCGACCACGCGGGCCCAGTGCGGGTTGGTAGTCGACCACGCGGGCCCAGTGCGGGTTGGTTTATTTTCATGTAGTAATCTTAGATTACATAAAAAGTAATTTTATATTATGTGATCTTAGTAGATTTACTTATCTAAATTGATTTGATTTTTACGTGTACCCTTTGAAAAAAAGTTTTTGGTTTATTTTCATATCTTATTTTTCAATTTTCACTTTCATCACACCCGGACACTTTATACAACGGGCGCGAAATTACATTACTAAAAACAAATGACGGAGCAAAGGAAATCACGGCAAAATTCTATAGGTTCGATAACCAAACTATAACCAATCTGTATCAACCTGGGAGAAGAGGGGGTGAGGTCGGAATCTAGAGGCTAAGGCCTCCCCCAAGAATTTGCACAACGACCGGTCCTGCGCAGCCCGCATCAAGCGGCTTTACGCGATTCTCACCAGGTCGTCGGTCCACCCAAAGGAAGACCTGCTTTAGCTATGCCCCTCAAGAACTTTCCGACGGCCCTCTGTTCTTAGAGGTATGTGTCCTGCCCACTGCCACTTAGGTTTAGCGACTCTAAGAACTACGTCGATTACTTTGGTTCTCCTACGGATCTCCTCATTTCTGATTCGATCAAGTAGGATAACTCCGAACATATCAAGCTCTATTGCCCTTTGTGTTAACTTTGGTATAAAGTGTACTAAAAAGAAAAAAACTAACATAAAGTAGAGATTTTATGTAGGTAGCTATAGTGGGTGAAATCACTTAATTTATATTAGACTAGCTGTTTCCCGCGGCTTCACCCGCGTGGACCACGTTTCTATGACTTTTCGAGGGTGCGCAGTGCGCGAGCCGCAAGCGGCTCGCGAGCGTGGTAATAAGTAGCCTATGTCTTAATCCGGGTCCTAATCTGTCTACCTACCAAATTTCAGCCAAATCCGTTCAGTAGTTTTTGCGGGAAAGCGTAACAGACAGACAGAGTTACTTTCGCATTTATAATATTAGTAGGGATTAGTTCATTTATTTTTTTTCACCAGTTCATAGCCATAAAATATAATAAATGTTTAAACGGCACATGATCATCAAAAAAATTAAATGCAATGTCACAATAGAATAGTTCTTAATACACTAGTAATAAAAGATAACAAAATAAAAAAGGTACCTATATAAAAAGCTTGTACCTAACCTTTTGCCTAACATTCGATGCTATTTGCATTATAGCTTTTACCCCTAGGTTAGCCCGCGTGGTTATCGTTTTAATCGTCGTCAACTTTTTAAATGTCACAACAGAATATTTACTATTCTTTAATTTTTTTATTGTACAATAAAGTACATATGATGATTGAATAGTAATATGAAAATTGCAAACCTTTACCTTACCTTTACCTAAGAAGAAGACCTGACATTCAATATTATTTAAATTTCAGCTTTTTCTCCTGCATTCGCCCGCGTGGTTATCGTTTAAATAGTCGTCAACTTATTAAATGTCACAACAGAATAGTAATACGAATATTGCAATATAAAATAAGATGTAACAAAAGCTTGTACCTAACATTCGATGTCATTTAAATTTTAGAATTTGCCCCTAGATTCGTTCTAAAAAAAAATGTCTCATGAGTAAACTCCTGTCGCGCGTCGGAGCTGACACGAACACGCATTTTACTACTTTGTCGGCGTGATTAATATACAATCACAGCTTTCTTGTGATAATAGTCTCTGAGCTAAGCCGCGGACAGACGAGTTTCTTGTGGAATACATGAATTGTGAATTTACATGTAACCTTAAATATTTTTTACAGATTTTATTCATTATCAGGCAAAATTCGACATTAGTTAAAATATGATTAAGACCATGTTTATAGGCGTCATAGGTTTCTATAACTATTCCACCCCACTTTACATGTAACCTTAAATATTTTAATTCCTATGTTTAACCTTTTGAACGCCACGACAAATACAACAGTTGTCATTCAGACACCAAGCGTTTTGCTTCATCGTTCATCATGCAAACGGCTAAGGAGTGGAATTCCCTGCCGGCGTCTGAGTTCACCGAATTGAATAAATTATAAATCTCCAAGACGAGAGTGAATAGGCACTATTTGAGCTTGTATCAGGTGAGCTAAACGCACTCAAATTTTTGGTAAAAAAAGCCTATATGACATCACACCACATCCAAATACATCATACCTACTGCAGATTTATCCGTCTTTGGCGTTTAAAAGGTTAATTTATTCATTTATGTCAGACATCATTCGCGATGGCTGCGACATACCGACGGATAGAGACAGACGGACGGACATGGCGAAACTATAAAGGTTCCTAGTTTTAGTACGGAACTCTAAAAATAAGCCAAAATTCCAGAAATTTACCTTTGGTGCGTGATATATGCTGTCGTTTCCCGTGAACTCCATCGATAGGATGTGGGTGTTGCTACGTACAGCAAAACTAATCTTGCTGACGAAGGCGAATTGGTCAAGTATGGTGGCAGATATATCTTCTTTTGGATACGATCTCCCGACGCGCCGCTAAGCCAACAAGATCTGATGTTGGTTTTGAAATGAAACTTCAGCCGCAGAGCTAACAAGATGTGTTGGTTTTGCAAATAACTCCCGCCGCAAAGCCAACAAGATCTGAAGTCGATTTAGGGAAGGAATTCCTACCGCGGAGCTAACAAGATCTGGTGCTGGTTTAGCAAAGGAACTCCTGCCGCGGTGGCAACAAAAACTCAATGGTCATAATGGAGGAGTGTCCACACTGCGCTTTCACCTAGGTAACAGCAACCACCTAGTATAAAAAAAAATCTTATCAAAAGTCCATATTAAATATGAAAAAGCAACAGCCTAAATCTAGTTTAGCTATCGCTGCTACTCTCACATCGCTATTTACAAACCGATATTTGTCATGTATAAGCTATCTAATGCGATCACATCGAACAGGTTTTATCAGTAAAGCTCTCGAAACTTAAGTATCTCTATATAACGCTTATTTACCTGTATTACAATAGCTACCTTCAGTGGTATAAACTCAAACTCTCGTTATATAGGTTATGTATGATACAAGGGTGGTAAAAAGGTAAACAACAAACGTGTGACATTTGTAGGCCCAAACGGCAAGCGAGGGTTTACCATCGTCACAAGTTTTTTATTTATCTTTTACACCCAGGTATCATACGACGTTTTCAATACAGTTTTGTGAAAACAGGTAAAATAAAAAAACTACCCAAACAGAAAAAAAATACATGGGTACATATCAAAGTTTTGGCAATCAAAGTTCATTTTACAAAACTTGTGGCTCATTTTAAATGTCCGGGGAAGTAATCTCACTTTGTTTTTCCTATACATACACGTAAGTATATTTCTCATCACGCATATCATAACTACTAGCTTTTGCCCGAGGCTTCACCCGCGTGGACATCGTTTTAATGACTGTCTTTGAGGGTGAGTGCGAGCGTGGGCAAAGTTTTATCCAGATCCTCCCTCGAGAACTTATGTCAAGATATTATGCCAATTAGTAATTAATATCATTTCCCACCTCCTCAACCATCTCTGTGCAAAAAAATCACAACAATTGTTCCGCTGCGATGTTATTCAGTTCCCTCAGGACTGCTTCGGACTATGCTATTTTCACGGGATAAAAAGTAGCCTACGTCCTTTCCAGTGACATACGCTACCTGCATGCCAAATTTCATCAACATTGGCCAAAGTGTGGAAGCGTGAAAGGGTATCAAACAAACAAATAAACGAATTTTCAATTTATTTTATTTTATTCACAATTGGTAAACCCTTGATAACATCTCACCTGGTGGTAAGTGACGATGTTGCCGAAGATGGAAGCGGGCTTACCAAGATTCCCCAACGCAATGGGGAACTGGCTATCTTATCTTCATGCCGGAACACACCAATGATATAAACATTGATATTTAGCGGCAAGACTTAGATAAGATCGTGGTAGCTAGCCAGGCGGGCTTACAAAATGCCCTACCACCAACCAAACCGAGTCTTACAATTGACCCCGTCGGGAATCGAACCCGCGACCTCCTGCGTAAAGCCTGTGAACTTTGCCTCTGAGCTACGGAGGCGGTTAACATTAAATTAAAAAAAAATATTTAATATTAGTAAGGATTCGTTATTTTATTCGTATTCACAAATCAAACAACTCAATTAAGTTTTACGAAAATTGCGCCATATTTTCATACACATTCAGTTTTTTTTAATATTACCATAAATGGATTTTATTAACGCTTGGGATAATATTATTGTAAGCATTAAAACGTTCTTATAAAAGATGACCTATTCCTTGGGGCAACCTATACGCTTCATTTATATTTATTCTCCTTTCTTCACAAAGATATAACCCAAAGAGAATCTAACCAACAAGCGTTATGTACTTAACCTCTCGGAGGAACAACCCATCTCTTTTAAAATACTCCTTTCAAAAGTCCTAAAGAAGGTTCTGTATCTTTGGTTATTATATTTTTATTTGCTAGAAATGTCTTGTTCCTTCGAAGCACGTGTGCGGTAAAATCAATTTTGCGCCCTTTATTACTTGGTTATATATTACTTACTAGTTGTATATAAAGTACCACTAACCGAGCATCTGTATTGAAATAGTTATTTATGCAACTGCCAAGTACTAATTGCGTGCAGTGGCATACAATGTTTTTTCTACGACGATGAAAAAAATAAAAGAAAATTTTAAACCGTCAAAAATTCATCCATACAGCCTAATCATGTTTAGCCATGGCGCAGGTACGCGCGCTTTTTTAAATGACCTTGGCATATTGCACAAAATACATTAAAATTTTGTCAGAATCATATATTGAATTTTCGAGCCAAAGCCAAAAAAATATTTTAAAAGTTTCATTGTAGTACAGTTGTCTTGTTTTGAAAAAAACGACTTGTAGGAATGAATGCTTTTTCTACGCCCATTTTGGTAATTTGATTAATACATATCCTCAAATCATATCACAAAGTATTCATTAAGAAGTCGTTTCAGAATTATTATTGTAAAACGAGACAATTATGTACTACTATGAAACTTTTTAAATACGTTTATGGCTTTGGCTTTCAAAACGAGACTACTGTACTACAATTATTTTTTTAAATTTTTTTAAGGCTTTGGCTAAGAAAAATTCAATGTAATATGATTATGACAAAATTTCAATGTATTTTGTGCAAGATGCCAAGACCATTTAAAAGAGCGCGCCTACCTGCACCATGGCTAAACATCGCGTGTGATTAGGCTGTATGGATGAATTTTTGACGGTTTTTTTTTTTTAATTTATTTCACGGTCGTAGAAAAAGTATTGTATGCCACTGCACGCAATTAACCATTGTAACACTCGTGCTGTCTAATGTGCCACTCAGCTTCCTCGTGTTACAATGTCTCTCATTACTTGGCAGTGTATAAATAACTATTTTCTACTCCCATTTGGTAATTTGCTTAATACATAACCTTAAATCATATCTCAAAAGTATTCATTCGTACTAGTCGTTTTACAATGATGATTTCAAAACGAAAACGAGACAACTGTACTAAAATGAAACTTTTAAAATATTTTATGGCTTTGGCTTCAAAAATTAATATATATAATAATTATAAAAAAAAACAATATAATTTGTGCAAGATGCCAAGGCCATATAAAAAACGGCAAAGTGCGAGTCAGAACCGCACATACCATCATACTAGATGGCGCTAGTTTCTTCAAGTTTAAAAAAACACGTTTTTTGTATGGAACCCTTATTTTTTAACGATTTCAAATTTTTAGAATTTGTTATAATAGCGGCAACAGAAATACATCATTTGTGAAAATTTCAACTGTCTAGCTATCACGGTTCATGAAATACAGCCTGGTGACCCACGGACAGACAGACAGACATAGACAGACAGACGGACGGACAGCGAAGTCTTAGTCATAGGGTCCCGTTTTTACCCTTTGGGTACGGAACCCTAAAAAGCACACTTACCTGCGCCATGGCTAAACATCGCGTGTAATTAGGCTGTATGGATGAATTTTTGACTGTTTAAAATTTTCTTTTATTACATGGTCGTAGAAAAAGTATTGTATGCCACTGCACGCAATTAGCCATTGTAACACTCGTTCTGTCTATTACACGAAGCGAAGCTGAGTGGCACAACTAGCACTCATGTTACAATGGCTCTTATTACTTGGCAGTGGCATAATTAACTATTATCAAATAGGGAAGACGACAGCATCAGAATTGCCCTTGTATTGATCACTAAATTGCCCTCCTATTTAAACTTCGGAAAACCTTACTCGTTTTGTTTTCCATCGTCTTCGATTTTTAATTCACCAAAATCACAAAATGAGTACTATAAGATGCTGCTAAACTATGATGTCACGCTTAGGTATTTCTAAGATTTTTAGAACAAAATATCGTTTTTGAGAGATGATAAAAAGTAATTCAGATGACTAGCATTCGTCAACCCTATTATAAATGAAACCTTTGTTTGCAGAGCACCGAAAAGTACAATAGAAGATGGACGGCTCTACAACAAGTGGCTCAGATATTCTTCAATACGAACTTTAGTATCAACTTCATTCTGTATTGCCTGAGCGGGCAGAACTTCAGGCGGGCGCTGAAGCAGACACTGCCGTCCGCACTGCGGCAGCGCGCGCGCCGGGCGGCGGTTGCGCGGCGCGGTACCACGTCACAAGCCGCGCGCGCCTGCAGTGTTTCCAGTAAGCATTTCCGTACTAATCAGCCAGACAGTTTCGAGGACTAGTTTGAAACTATGGTTTATGGATAAAAAAAGTTCAGGTTTTCAAAAGAGAAACCACTGAGTTGCCTTTTACCTAGAGAGTAAACTTTTTGTGTAATGTAACAATAAAATTTCGATAAAGGTGGTCTATGGAATATAACTGTATTAATAATAAATAAATTGTATGGGCACGGACATGCTGTGCATACTTTCTCGCGTACCATCACCATCTGGCATACAGAAATCAATATAACTAATGCGCTACCAATTGTGAAGAAAAAAGATGTATCAAACTAGATGAAAAATTTGTAAAAAATAAAAAAAAATAAATGGTAAAATTGGTAAATAAAAAAATAATAATAATAATAATAATGGCGGTTTGTATGGGCGGCTTTGACCAACATAACAGTTATACATAAGAGGCAGGTACCTTACTTCATTTTTTTTACTGGAAGTTTGACTATACTGGGTTATAGTAGGTCTTATGTTCTAGTAATTCAAAAAGTTCTCAAAATCGTTGGATTCAATTTTTAAGAAAAAATAACAAAGAACCTGGGTTTGTAAAGAAAGAGAATAAATAAGAAAGGAATAATGGACCTCGTAGTGTAGTAGTAGGCCGTATAGAGTTATAGTACTTCTAGAGAAATTGCTAAGACACCAAAAAAACATAAAAATCCGTCAAAATTTCTTCGCCGAAATCGCGTAACATACGAAAAAAAACATTTAGTCGAGTTGAGAACAGCTCTTTACTTTTTGAAGTTGGCTAAAAATTATGGATTTACATAACAGTACCTTGCTAAGATTATCCCTGGAATAACGATCTACCCTGTATAGAAGGCCGTTTATAGTTATAGTAACGTGCAAAGTTTCATGTGCTTTTTTACTATGATGACAACCCTAAAAAATCAAAATAGGAAAAAAATAAGATATTAAAATAATATTTCCCTAATACTAATTGTACCCAAATTGGTTCGGTAGTTAAGGCGGTTAAACACCGGACGGACAGACAAACATACATACATTTTATTTTTGTTTTTTAAATTATTAGTGTTAGGACAATAATGCAGTTGCTTTATCACAAAAAAAATAAAATAATTGATGGCTTTACTATCTGTGAATTTTATTTTCGTTTTCAGTAGACTCAACCTCATTATTTCTTTGATTGATGTTTATTTTCTTAGTTTCTATCTAAATAAAGGCCAATATGAAAACAACTTCTTTTTAGCTCGGTTAATTGTGTCAATCAACTACTTTTCCTTTGATAGTTTTACCTGTGACAGTTTAGAAGGACAAGAAGACAGAACTTTAAATATACTAAATTAACTATTAAAAATTAAATAACGACTGTGATTTTAAAGTTTTATTTTTTAGCGATGTGAAATTTAAATAAAATATGGTTTTGCTATCTCTTATAGGTTTCTTTTAGGTTTTACTACTATACCATGTGTTATGCATTTTAGGAAGCGAAAGCGATGGTCTTGGTCCTTGACGTTAAATGAAATTATCGAGGAACTTGAGGAAGATGAAGAAGTACCAGTGCCCGACACCATCGTCATTACAGCCTCAGAAAACTGCAATGATGATGTCACTGATGAGGATTCAGGCAATGAAAATCAAGTAACTTTCAACAATTTACCTAAATCGCAGTTGCGGGCGCAGGCGGAGGTCTTCACGCTATCAGACAGTAGTGATGATGATGCACATTATAACTTACCCCTCGCACAAGTATTAAAACGAAGGCATCTTAGTCCTGAACCGGCTTCTCAGGCTACTTCAAGTTCCACGTCCTACCAAGACTTAACTATTGCAAAAAAACAAGAAATACACTTGGATTGCACGAGGTAATCATCCTACGCTGAAGTCATGGCAGGACATGCAGACCGCTGCTCCAAATCCAAGTCCTTTGCAGTACTTCGAGCTTATGTTTGGTGATAATAATAAGCAGACCAAAAAAATGCTAACAGTGTTGCCAATGTTAGCAAAGATGAAATGTATTGTTTCATTGACATACTTCTATACAGCGGATATGTGGTGCTGCATAGAAGATGCATGTACTGGCAGAATGCTGCAGACTGTGGTACGTCGATTTTTTATAAAGCCATGTCCAGGGATAGATTTACGTTTATTATGACAAATATTCACTGCTGTGTTAATACAAATCTGAAGTCTGATGATAAGTTTGCCAAGTTGCGAGAGCTATTTGATACGCCAAATAAGAAGTTTGCTGCTAATGCACCGTTTTAAGAGCATTACAGCATTGATGAGACGATGGTGCCTTATTATGGAGGCCACCTGTGTAAGCACTTTATCCGAGGAAAACCCATAAGGTGGGGACATAAGTGTTGGGTCAGAGCAACTCGCTTAGGTTACATAGTTTGGTTTGATCCGTACCAAGGACAATCAGCTGCTACTTCGAACAAATATAAACAAGCTCTAGGCCTAGGTGCTAGTTAAGCGTTGCAGTATGCAGATGTTTTTCAACAAATAAATAGTCAAGCTCCATTTCATCTGTTCTTTGATATATTTTTTACATCTATTCATCTGATTGATACATTGCGAGTGCGAGGAATAAAAGCCACTGGAACTGTTCGTGGGAATCGTGTGGCCAAATGCCCTTTGCATAGCAACAAAGAACTTCAGAAGACACCACGAAGAACTTTCCAGCAACAGGGCCGAACAAATTCTAGTATGCATATGACTTAATAAGAGCATTGTCACTGTTGCATCAAACGCTGAACAGGTTCAGCCTGTAGCGAAAGTGAAATGATTTTCCCAGTAACAAAATAAATACGTGTAAGTGGATCAGCCTGCTGTAGTAAAAAAATATAATGAAAACATGGGAGCAGTAGACAGGTCTGATTAAAATATCGGACTATACAGAACGTCGATACGGGGAAAGAAAAGTTACATTTTTGATTTGTCATGGACTGGATATGGCACTTAATAATTCTTGGCAGCTATACAAGAAGAATGGAGAGAACTTTCGTAGAAATGTTGCAGCAGCGATTCTCGAACTCGAACGCAAAACACCTCGCGTCTCCCAAAATTTCCGTGAAAGTTCGCGATTTGACGGAACAGTTCACGTAATAAAATACAGAGAAAATCAACTTCAGTGTTTCAAGTGTCACAAAAAGGAAAATTTTTGCTGTCCTAAATTTAACGTGACTTTACATCCCAAGTTCTGTTTTGAAAACTTTCATACCCCTAAATAAAACAGAGTAAAATGCATGGTCTTGTTTTATTTCTGTCTTGACAATTATAGTAGTACATATTGCTAGCGTCCTCTTAATAGGACACCATTTTCCTAGTTTCCCTGATAAATATATTTTTTTAATTATTTTTCCCGCATAGTATATAACATTATTAACACTATATGTAACATTTATAAAAATATTCGACACAAAGTAGGTTTAGGAACAAGTGGATTAAGTATACTTGCCCGGACGAGTTGCACCGATGGGCTTCGCATTGCCAGCGGGCCCTGCGTTTAATTCAAGCTGAACATTTAAGGTCTGACCCGAGTTACATTGTGCGTAGAAATCGGTTTGGTTTGGCTAGTAGTCACAGGAGACGAGAGGGCACATCCATTCCCCGCAGTAAACTAGTTTACGCCAGATGTTGACAAACAAAATCGTTCTGTTTCTTTCCACTCATACAATTCTTTGCTAGTTAAAAACTGGAAAACACTACGAGTACTTTATACGAAACAATTTACTACAGCATTGTGTTGTGTACAAAATAATATCTGGTAAACAACAACTATAGCCCCAGCCCGTCACAAGACCTACAACCTCCACCAATCTGGACTTACCCCCCTGTGTGTGGAGTGTGGCATAACATTCCCAAATTTGGGAAGAGACCCGTGCCCTAAAGGGACGATATGGGTTGTTAAATCGTGTTTATGTCAATTGAATTGATAGGTCGGTGTTGAAGAGGAGTGTATCCATAGTCGAGCCCTATTTTGTAACGCAAATATAGTCGCTACCGGGACCGCCGCCGGACCCAGTAAATATTGTAAAATCAATACAGAACTGTTAAATTTAAGTGAATGTTTACTTTTTAATGTTTAAGTCTATAGTAAGTTTTTTGCTGTAACATTTATCTGGTAATTAATTATACGATTGGTTTTCATAACTTACATAGACGATTTTTACTATAATTTTTGTATAACAGATTTTTAGTGACGTGACTTTAGTCGATAAAAAATAATAAAAAATTAGGTGGTCATTTTATTATTATTTGATACTATTTTTTTATTTACCATTGGTAAGCCCGTGGCATCATCTGACCTGATGGTAAGTGACGATGGTTTTCGCAGTTTTTTTAAAAGATCCGGCGTAAAAGTAAAAACCGGCCAAGTGCGAGTCGGACTAGCACTCCAAGGTTTCTGTACCATCACACAATTTCATAGTATAATGACAATGATTCCTATTCACATTACAAACAAAAGACATAAACGCGAGCTACAAATACTTTTATGTCATTCAGTTCGGACTCCTTAGCGCGAGTACGGATTACACTTTGCCAATTTTTAATATTTGTCGTTCTATATCAGTATTAGTACGAATCACACCTAGTTTCATGCTTGTATGTATTACCGTTTTTACAATAGAGCTAAATTAAAAATACTTCTACAGACCTATAAAATCACGTTTCTTGTATGGAGACCCCCTTTTTTACTTTTTCAAATTTTTAGTATCTGTTGTTATAGCGGCAACAGAAATACATATTCTGTCAAAATTTCAACTTTCTACCTATTACGGTTCATGAAATACAGCCCGCTGTCTGTCGGTCTGACAGCGGAGGCTTAGTAATAGGATCCCGTTGGTCACCCGTTGGACGTACGGAATCCTAACTAAAAATGGATACCTGCGAGAGGGACCAAAATCGGATACCAACCAAATACAGTCGAATCTGCTCAGCTCATTTCCGAAAAAAATACTACGACTTAACTGATGCAAGAAAGAAGACTTCATATGCCATTAAGGCTGCAGACTAGCTTTTTGAAGGTATTTTCGATTTAAGGCTTTTTGTTCATTGGAAACAGAATCAGAATCATTTATTTGCAAGAATACTTACGTCATAAATATACAAATCTTAAAAAGTACAATGCCAATATACATAATTAGTCTTAAGAAGACATGCAAATTAAAAACAAATAAAAAATAAATTGTAAATATTAATAATGATTAAAGTAGGTATAAGTAAGCAATATCAGTTTCAAATTTGTTAAAAATTACACTGTAAGTAATTTTTGTAGTCCATAAATTTCTTAATACTATAAAAACAATAATTCATTAGCCATTTTGTTAGTTTCGTCCTAAATTATGTCTTTTGTAATATTTTTAAATCATTAGGTAAGTTATTATATATCATTATACACATGTTGTAGATAGTAACAGCTTAAACATTAGTTGTAACTATCTAAAGCGGTATAAAGCATGTCATATAATAACGTATATCACTTTAGAAGATATGAATGGGTTTAGCACGACCAATTTACAGCAACTCAAATTAGAGTCAACTTTAGAAAAAAAAATCAGCATAAGTACTTTGAGATAATTAAAATTATATAATTGAAAATTATTACACAGTACTTCCAAGTTTGGAAAATTTTTTTGTTTTAGCCAAATATTTAATTACAAGACCAGAAGGATTTTATTTTTTTGAATGCTTATAAATATTTTTTTCTCATTATTGTATGAAAGTTGGAAAAAACTTACCAGCGCAAATTTGAAAAAAGGTTATGTGTGTATCGGCGGTATTTTTTAATTGTTGCATATTTCAGTTAGGTATTATTAAGTACCTGCCCAAAATCGGTCTAAAATATTTTTTTTAGAAATTGTTGTGTGTTGGAGGCAAGTTCCAGCCTTATTAATAAAAATATCAACAATCGAATTAGCAACTATTTGTATATAGGAATAGCGCTGTCATAATTATAATTCTTTATAATTTGACTTTATTTAAAGCCATGCAATGAGCACAAACATGCGTGAAAATCATTAAAAGCTAGACTGCAGCCTTAAGGATTACCGCCAACTTAAAATGTAAGTGTAATGTTTTCGTAATTATAAATACACTTAAAATAAATAATAGTTTAATTCGTTTTTATATTCTCTACTATCTATGATAATGTGTTAATTAAGTCTAATCTGAAGTAATTTATAAACTTATTCAAAATATATTATTAATCTGAGGTAACTTATTAATAAAATCTAATTGCAGTTTAAATAAAGCATCGAGGGCGCCCTTGGAGGATTTCAAGGGTGCGATTTAAACAGCCAAAGACTTCTTTCATTCCAAGGAAAAAAATATGTATTATAATCATATGTCGGGGTTTTCGGTGCGGGAATGATTTGACAAAGAGTAGAGATAAACAGATGGGTTAGTCTGAGAAAATATCATATTATGCCTAACGAATAATTACCTCTGTAAATGGTAGACACAATAAAAAAACAATAAATATATATGTGAATCAACTTTTAGTAGTTGACACGATGTTCAGAAAAAATCTAATGGTTTTTCTATATTTGGAACAGTTAACCTGCGACGTCTTGCTGTAAATATCCATTTTAACGTACTGAACGATCTTTCCACGTCGGCAAAAATACTAAATGTCGAATATGTATGTCTGCATTATTTTCTATCCACGAATGCATAAACTCGTAACGAGCTTTTTTTCTTGGAGGCGTGTTTGTTTTGACTACGAAAGTAAACCGATAATATAATACTGTACTTGACTTATGAAAGTGACTTAAAGCATTTCGTTACCAATACATTCAAGCCAAGTGGCCATAATTATGTAGGCAAAGAGGTTTATCTCAAGAACACTTAGAAAGGCAATTATGTACGAATACACGGAGGACATAATTATTTTATTTTTACATTAGTATATATGTTTCGGTTACATTAACAATGTCAACCCAAAACATTTCAAATTTTACCATAGGTACTCTAGCATTTTCCGCAAATCGGATTCATGAATTGAACTCTTGCAGGAGCAATCTTTGAACGCTTGATATTGCTTTTCTTGATATTTACGGAATACACCGACCACCTCCACCGTCCGAATTAATCAAATTGTTAGTAGTGGATATGTTAGAAAAGAACTTCAAGCACCTTTTTTGAAGTTTAGGTAACACCAACGTAAACAGATCTCTTAATTGCCTGTAACGTAGAAAAAACAATTACTAAAATAACTAACAGTCTAAGAAAAAATATAGCCAGTCGACATTTTGCCATACCATCTCCACGTCTAATTTTATTAATTTCCATTTTCGTCATGAATTCCATTGAAAATTGGCGATACTCTTCCAGGGAAATCATGATTTTATCAATAAGCAAGAAATAGCAGCGTTGTAGGTAAGGATTTATTTTTATTTAACTCGTACAGTCGAATTAGACAATGTCATTAAATTATAAAGAAAACACTGAAAAGAAGGTTTGAACACGAAGACTAGTATACAAATTTATTTTTTAATTATTTTATACCTACTTACATTCTGTTTTTTAAGACAATACCTACTCTTTGGTTATTGTCAAACATTCCCGCACCGAAAACACCGACGTCTGATTATAATAAATTGAACAGCCACGCTCTGTGCATACTTTCTCGCGAAGCCATCGCCGTCTTGCTCGGTCTATACAAATCATCAATAAACATTACGATAATAAGTAGATAATAATAAATTAATCTTTATTTCAGGTTAAAACTTCTAACGTCTATTAATACTTACATCAATCATCAAATGTTACAGTTTACAAAAACATTGAATCAACAAATTATTTCTTATTAGCACTCTGCACTGGTGTAACATAGACCAGTGTGTCAGTAAAACATTGCCGAAAAGGTCCCTGCTCCCAATACGCAGTAGTTCGTTACCTGAGTCACGTATTCGCTTCCAAAAAAGGACCGCCCTACTCCTCATGATGGCGCAAAAATCCGGGACCAATAATAAAGGTATATCGGACTGAGGAAAAATTAACAATTAATTTGGGACGTATGTGGGGTAACATATTAAAATATATCCTAGAATAATGGACTACCCGATTTAGTAGGCCTTGTTAAATTCTAGTTATTCAGAAGGTTTCATTAAAATCGTTAAAGCTATTTTAAAGAAAAAGTAACAAACAACCTGGATTTGTATAAGAGGTACCTTATTCCGATTTGTAACATCCCTACTAATATTAATATTAATATTAATATTATAAATGCGAAAGTAACTCTGTCTGTCTGTTACGCTTTCCCGCAAAAACTACTGAACGGATTTGGCTGAAATTTGGTAGGTAAACAGATTAGGACCTGGATTAAGACATAGGCTACTTTTTACCACGCTCGCGAGCCGCTTGCGGCTCGCGCACTGCGCACCCTCGAAAAGTCATAGAAACGTGGTCCACGCGGGTGAAGCCGCGGGAAACAGCTAGTATTAAAATATATCTTAGAATAATGGACTACCCGATGTAGTAGGCCTTGTTAAATTCTAGTTATTCAGAAGGTTTCTTTAAAATCGTTAAAACTATATAAGAGAAAAAGTAACAAACAACCTGGAGTTGTATAAGAGGTACCTTATTCCGATTTTTCCTGAGGTAACGACGTGTGGTAGTAATGACACTATATAGTTTATAGTTACACTATATAGTACATAGTTTAATGAAATTCGTTAGAGGCATTTTTGAGATAAAAATAAAGTGTTTTTTTTATTGTGGTGGCAACCTTAAAAATAAAGATAGGTCATATTGTAAAAAAAAAACCGGCTGGATATATATAAATAACATTGCGCTAACTCAAATTTTACCCAAATCCATGCGTAATCCGCAAATCCATGCAGTAGTCTGGGCTCTAGAACACCGGACGGACGCGCGCGCACACACACACATACATTTTTTAATTTTTTACTCTATCCTTACTTAATATTATAAATGTAAAAATGTGTTTGTTTGTTTATTACCTTTTCACGCTTCAACGCCTTGACCAATCTTTATGAAATTGGGCATGCAGGTAGCCTGTGTCACTGGGAAGGACATAGGCTACTTTTATTCCCGGGAAAATAGCATAATCTGATGCAGTTCCTGAGGGAACTAAAAAAATACTCGATTGTTGTGATTTTTTGCACAGAGATGGTTGAGTAGGTGGGAAACGACATAATTTACTAATCACCCTTAAAGACAGTCATAAAACGATCTCCACGCGGGCAGAGCCGCGGGAAAAAGCTAGTAAATAATAAATAAATATTCTGGGACAAATCACACATGGTCATCTGGCCCCAAAGTAGGATTCCCTGTGTTATGGGAACCATAGACTGATATACATACTTATATACGTTTAAATACATACTTATATAGATATTTAACACCCAGACACAGAGCAAACAAATCTGCTCATCACACAAATGTTTGCCCTGGGTGGGGATCGAACCCACAACCCTCGGATCAGTAGTCATGAGCACAAACCACTGAGCCACCGAGTCAGTCATAAGTGTAAGAAAATCGATCCCCATTCTCAACTTCGATTTTTTTGCCATCACAATATTTTCTTCACTCTTTCGCCGATCGCAAACGCTCAGTCCTCAGTCGCTCGAACGTAAAGTTATATTTTTTGCGTACTACATACAGAAGACTTTACCAAGATATTAAAAACCATTTTTTCTGTTTTTTTTTAAATGAAGAAAAACAATCGGAAAGTATCTACTGTTAAAGAGAGTTGTTTCACTTGTATGTTGTTGTTCACGATTTTCTTTAAACGACTCAACAAATTTCTATATGGTCATGGTTTTCTGTACGTAATGGGACTGACACTAACGAAGGTCCACAATAAATTGCAGGCCTCCCTGTAACTTCCTCGCATAAGGTTTTTAGATGACTATCTTAAAAACCACATTGTCAAGTCAAGAGTACATTAGAGTTAATGTTAAAGCATAGAATACTGAATATAACTATGTAAAGAAATATTCTACTAAGAGACGTAATATTTAAAATTTTAAAGTGTTGTCTAGCTGCGCAGCGTTAGAGTGCAGTCTGGCTTACCTGGGCGCTGCATGCCCTACAAACCGACACTATGCGCACGGGCCTTTTTTTATGTGATCGAAGGCACGTGCACGTATAGGTGGGAATGTATAAGTCACCATGCGTTAGAGATGCACTCACTTTCTCGGCCGATAAGGTTGCAACTTATTTTTTTTATTAGCAAGCCCGTATGTATACGAATTTGAAATTTTGCTGATAGTGACAGATGAAAGAGGTGTTTATGTTTATAGATTAATCATGAAAAAAATATTTTAACATTCTGTTTCTTAAGTAAGTACTCAGATGGAAGTGAAATTATTATAAAGGGTTTGACGTATGGACGATGAACCCATCAACCTAGGTCTAGATGTTAATAAAGATGTGAACATGAACAATGTTTAGTGTTAGCGCCGCTCATCGCAACGCAGCGTCGGAATTACACGGCTGCGTGGAGTTTTAGTTACAGGATGAAAAATATACATGTAATTGTAGATAGGTACGATTTCAAATAAAATGGACAGTTGACTTTATAATAGCAGTTTTAAGCGATGACAATACATAGGAAATGACGAATTTGATGCAAGGTGTACGTAGGCTACGCCTTCGTTGATAGATTATCTATAGTAAGTTTTCATAAGAGCGATTTCATGAAACGCGCTCGCTCAAGATCTGGTATTACAGTCGTCGCGTAGCATAGTCCGTCAGTGTGAAAAACCGCACACACGCACGGCGCGAAGGACCGAACGTGTCTGATATGTTAGGGGAGACCAAGTGGGGATTTTGCGCATTACTCGAGCTCGTCAGAAAATCATATGGGCCTTGCACCCTGTAATGTACCCCTACCATATATGAACCCTTAATATAGGGGCGTGTGTTAAGGGCAGCCCGTCAGATTAGAAAAAAATCGATCTTCAGAGATACTTGAGCGCGTCAGATTAAGACAAGGTATATGTTAAGTAAAAAGCGTCGGTGGCTCAACCGGTAACGACTCGGTCCATCTAACCAGAGGTACCGGGTTCAAATCTGGACGGCCAATGTACCAATGAGTTTTTCAAAAACTTACGTACATACTTACGTATACTGCAATTTCGATGACTTCTTGATAACACTATCGGGCCTCACTTTTGAAGTAGACGTTATTATCTTAACTGAGTGCAGACTTAACTCGAATAAACCCATACCTAAACTGCCTGAATACCACGCGTACTCCACTATGTGTCAGCTAAACCAAAATGATGGGGTAGTAGTATATGTTATAGATTCTTTGAAACATAATATAAAAGAGGTAAAACTAACACAGGCATCCTGCCTTCAACTGGATATATTAAATAATACTGTTCTATGTATGTATAGGTCACCTTCAAATGCAAATGTAGAAAATTTTGTAAACTCGCTGAGTAACCACCTGGACACACTAAATGCTCACAAGAAAAGCATTATAATAGCGGGTGACATTAATATTAACATAGCGCCTAAACAAGATGAACCATTGCATGAACATAGGAATAGAACTATTTACTTAAATACTCTATCCACGTTTGGTATACTAGCAGGTCACACCATACCCACTAGAGAAAAGAACTGTTTGGACCATATAATGCTGAAAATTAATAAAATCAAACTATCAGCAGCTATAGCTGTATTACGCACAACAACGACAGATCATTACACTACAATTTTATGTCTGTCTAAATTAAAAAGTAACTCCAATATGACCAAAAAAACTAAAACTAAAATTGACTTTGAAAAGGCACTCGAACACCTAAAGCAGTCAAATATTGCAGAACTACTGTACTGTGATAATCCTGATATACTTATAGAAGGCTTAATTAACAAATTATGTGAGGCAATAAAATTAAACACTATAAATAGCACAATTCCAAGAAAACACCGTGTTATTAAACCTTGGATCACCCCAGGGATCTTACGATGTATAAGAAATCGAAATAGATTACAAAAAAAAACTCAAAACGAACCTTTCAATGAGATAAATAAAATAATATATACCAGATATCGAAATCACTGTAATAAGCTTATTAAAAAATTAAAAAGAAAATATGAGAGAGAATTACTATCTGAAAACGTTAAAAATAATAAAATACTGTGGAAAAATATAAAAAATATAACATACACAAGTAAAAATAATAGAACAAATACTGAATTACTATACATCAAGTCGCATCCAACCGCTTCAGCCGATTTTGCGAATAATTACTTCGCAAACATTGGTAAACAGCTTGCCCAAGAGGTTCAATCCACATCTAACACCTTAGATACCAATTTACTAAGTCTTCAAACTCAATTGAACACCTTTGTTTTATTAAATACAGATGATAATGAGGTAAACAGTATATTAATGAACCTGAAATCTGATAGCGCCCCTGGTTGGGATAATATCCCAACAGCATTTCTTAAAATGGCAAAATCTGAGGTTATCCCAGTAATAACACGTCTTGCAAATCTCTGCTTTCATAAAGGAGTTTTCCCAACCGCCCTCAAAAAAGCTATTATCACTCCAGTTTACAAGGGTGGGGATAGAGACAACATTAGTAATTATAGGCCTATTCCAGTGCTACCCGTGATCTCCAAAATTATTGAAAAACTTCTTAATACTAGGTTACTTAATTATCTAAATAAATATGATCTATTATCTCCATCTCAATTTGGTTTTAGACAAGGGAGATCTACGGAAGATGCAGTGGCAGCACTTAGTTCGCTTGTGGTCGAAGAACTAGATAATAAAAAAAAATTTATGTCTGTGTTCCTGGACTTAAAAAAAGCGTTTGACACTGTCTCTATCCCTATCCTGGTCCAAAAACTGCAAAAGATTGGTTTACGGGGTTTACCACTCGCGCTCTTCAGTGACTATTTATCTGATAGGAAACAACATGTTAAACTGGGAGACCACGTTAGTAAAGAGGCCAATGTGTCATATGGTGTACCTCAGGGAAGCGTACTTGGTCCTACGCTTTTTCTAATTTATATTAATGACCTTTGCAATATGCAGATTAAAAATGCAAAATTTTTTTCTTACGCTGATGACACGGCGATAATCTTCTCAGGTGAGTCCTGGGATGATATCAAGGCAAGTGCTGAGCGTGGACTAAAGTGTATTGATAAGTGGCTTCGAAATAACATTTTATCTTTGAACACCTCAAAAACTAACTATATCTGCTTCAGCATTTATAATGATACACAACCCGGTAAGGATTTTTATATAAAAATACACAACTGTGACATTCCAATGTCCCCGGTGAATTGTTGCTGCCCGAGTATAACTAAAGTCGCACATACCAAATACTTAGGTGTCCTTGTGGATCAGCGACTGTCCTGGTATCCGCATCTTGAGTATGTTATAAACAGAATCAGAAAATTAATATGGATTTTTAAAACACTCAGGTATGTGGTGCCGAGAGAAACCGCTGGTCCGCGAGGCTCCGTTAGGGACCTGCTAAAGGAGATATATGTGTCTTTAGCACAATCAGTTTTGACATACTGTATACCCATTTGGGGTGGATCGGCCAAAACTCGTTTCCTAGAAGTAGAAAGGGCACAACGTAGTCTTATCAAAGTGATATATTTCAAGAAAATGACATTCCCCACGGAAGATCTATATCACCTTTCTGGTTTGCTGACAGTAAGACAATTATATATTACACTGGCAGTCCTAAGGAAACATACCATTTTACCATACGATTCTAGCATTATGAGTAGAAGAAGGAAAGATATTGTCGCGAAAGTACCTAGAACAAATACTGTATTCGCTAGTAGACAATTTAATAAACGTGTGTCTCATTTGTACAATCTACTTAATAAAGATCTTGATATTTATAGCAAATTATATTATGAATGCAAGAAAACTATAACAAAATGGCTACAAACTAAGAATTATGACGAAACTGAAAAGTTATTAGACCACTCATAGTAGGTACACACACACACACACACCACACACACACACACACCACACACACTCACACACACACACACACACACACACACACACACACATACACACACACACAACACAACCCACGCATATACATGCACCTAATTTTATTCTAGTTTTAATTATTTTTTTTCTTTTTACCTTATTATTATTATTTTTGTAAGTTTTGTTTTTATTGGTTTTTGTTTTTATTGGTTTTGTATAATCAGCTTAGGTATAGTTTCTATAGTATGTAAAGATAAGGAAGAGCGGTGCCTCCTGACACAGGCTTTTTTTTAGCTTAAAAGGAGGCTCCAGCCATAGTCGTGTATAGCATTACCTATATGGAGAAAATAAACATTTTTATTTTATTATTTTATTATTATTATTTATATTTTATTACCGATTGCTTTAACGGTGAAGGAAAACATCGTGAGGAAACCTGCACACGCCTGCGAAGAAACTCGCAGGTTGTGTGTGAAGTCGACCAACCCGCACTGGGCCCGCGTGGTCGACTAAGGCCAATGATCTGACGATTTGAGCGTGACGTAAGGAAATGGGAGAGTCACAAAGTTGTACAAAAAAACGTTACCTCGAAATACTCGAGCGTGATTGAATTTGTTTTTTTATTTTGAAGGAAATCCTGTTTTTTTATTTTGAAGGAAATCCTTTAAGGATCACGAACAAAACATAATCCGACGTTTTTCATGGGGGCGATGAAGCTAAAACCATCAACAAAGTGTGGAGCGTAAGTAGTAGGTCCCCACCCTCCTGCCGGAAACCAAAGTTGTAAATGGCGGACATTACATCTAAAAAAGAAAGGTCTCGCCCCCCATTTAAATCATTTGCGCATGGACCCATTTCGCTATAACAAAGGACAAGTGCATTGTGTGTACCACAGTACAATAAAGAGTACTAGGTGTGTACGGTGGGGTCCATTGTTCAGAAAAGTGTCCGGAGACGTCTGCCCGACTACTCAAAAAGAAGGGTAATGTTTTACAAGTGTATGTATGTATGTATGTCCGTTTCTTTGAACGGCAAAACGACTTGATAGATTTTGGAGTGCGAGGTGGTAATATTCGTCTTGATCCCTTGAGTGACATAAGGTACATTTTTACTTGCCTGCTAAAAAGAGGCATAATGTGTTTTTGCAGTCGGGTTTTTATTAATATGGTAAGGTTATTTTTAGTGTCCGGCGACGTCTACCCCACTATTAAAAAAGGAGGGTTATGTTTTACAAGTGTATGTATGTATGTCCGTTTCTTTTGCGCAGCCTAATGTTCAATGTTGAAGATGTAGGTATGGATAAACTGCTTAGAAAACTTTTTTTAGGATTTAATATCCGACATTTATAACTTTGGGCTCCGGCAGGGGGTGGGGGCCTGGTCCAGAACTCTTCTATTCCTACTACTAGCGTACAGCTGCTGAGAACTGTGTATTTCTCACTCCGCGCCTCTCTTTCCTTCTGACTCTTTCTCTATCTCTCACTATCTCGCACCGTCCCTACACTACCAAAAAATAAAATAATAATAATAAAAAACCCACAACGAAAACAAACAAAACAACCAAAAAAAATATTTATATAATTGTATATTGCTATTAATATATATATATATATATATATATATATATATATATATATATATATATATAATATAGCAATATACAATTGCTATTGCTATATATTGCTATTACCAACCCGCACTGGGCCCGCGTGGTCGACTAAGGCCTAATCGCCCTGATTCAGGGTAGGCTCGAGCCCCTCGGTGGGGACGCGAGCTGTAATGATGATATTGCTATTATTACATGCAGTAATTTAAAAAAATATACTTTTTTAAAATTGTCAGATGTTTATCTCCTCCATATAATTGTCAGATTATCGTTGAGGACGACTAGGACATCAAGTTAAACCGTCTGTATAAAAATATGACGCGCTCGAATATTTCAAGGTCACATTTTTTTTTACATTTTCCAAAATCGGTCATGACTTTTGGTCGCGTCCAATTCGTCAGTCATTTGAATAGGACACTATTTGTCTAGGAAAATATATATATATAGTTATATATGTCGCAGGATAATCGCAAAATCAGTCGTTTCGCGAAAATACTAGGAATATTGCATACTATGGAGTAGAAAACTCCTAATAAAACCAAGTCGGATGGAGCCCCGCTTCGTTAAATAGGTTAGGTTTTGTTAGCATGTCTTTTTCTACCGTAAAAAGGAGCCCCGGTTCGATTTGGTTTTATTCGGAGTTTTCTACTCCACAGTGTGCAATATTCCTAGGATTTTCGCGAAACGACGGATTTTGCTATTATCCTGCGACATATATAAGGTAGTCTTATTTTACAAGTCCGATTTATCCCTAGTGAGAAGTGAACTAGACAGTAACCGTAATGCTTATTGATTAAGAGTCTCCAGGAGGCTCGCGTTTCCATACAAACGTAGTTCCGCTTTCATACAAAAACTACATGCCGCCGGATTGAATCCAAACTTTGCGAATATGTTGAGTAGACACATATCGATGTTTGTAATTATTTTCATCGTAGTAAATTAAAACATAATTAAACAAAGGGTTATATTAGTTTTGTACTGAAACTTTGAAACTTCTCCTATTTTTTCCTTTTACATTAGTACATCAAAAACTAGTTAAAAACATCGATATGTGTCTACTCAACATATTTGCAAAGATTGGATTCAATCTAGCATGTAGTTTTTGTTTGAAAGCGGAACTACGTTTATATGGAAACTCGAGCCTCCTGGAGACACTTAAGTAAGTGGGCAAAGAAAACCTGTGTATGACAAACGCTGCTGATCAATTTATTTTAGAACTTGGAACTAATGGGACTCGGTAGTAAAGTTTCAATAAGTTTAAAATTGTCCTTTGAGAGGGCGAATCTGTTAGATCCAAGTTGCCAGGGTGATCGGGTGTCGATTGTCACAGAGATGTTTTAGCTTGATACGTCATTAATAATTATTTATGATACAAGGGTGGATCATATGCCATTTTTCAACACAGTTGTGAGAAAACAGGTAAAATAAAAAAGGACCGTAACAAAAAAAAATGAAAGGTATACTAGATTGGTGATATTTTTCAAATGTGTCACACATAATTACCTGTACAAGCAAGTTTACGAGACAGCGCTAGCGAGTTTACACAAGTGCTAGGAAGACAACCATATGTCTCACGTTTCAATTGACCGCTCGAGCATTTATGGAGATACATTTGAAACGATGTCACCAAGTTGCCTATACCACCAACATACCTTTCCTTACCCTACCTATCAATTGCGCCATATTTAATTTAGCTAGGCACACGTACGCATGCGTAAGTTTTTTTAAATATTACCAAAAATAGATTGTAATAAGGCTTGGGATACTACTAACTACGGAACCCTAAAAAAATAACTGTAAATCCCATATTTTGATACCAGATAACTATTTGTTTATACAGAACGGCAGTTTTAATTTAACAAAAGTTTTGCTTTCCCAGCGTCATTCGTGAGTATGGAGGCGACGACGAACTATGCAGGCACCGCCGCGATGGCGAGCACACCCGCCGCCCGGCGCCGGCGTCGCGAAGCTTCCGCCACACGCTGGACAATCGACAACAGCCGTCACCACTCCGACCAGCCCTTAGAGGACACCGAAAATATCCAAATGCAAGAATTTCCCTCCACTTCCGGATGGTAGAGACGATAAATGTAGTTTTGATTAAATAATAAGTATGTAACGAAACTTCCATTAATTTTTTTACACCTATTGTAGTAAAGAAAATATGTATGTATTTAGATTTAACGAATTTTAAGTAAACTGTTTCCATTGAATTTAGAGTAAACATTTAAGACATAAATTAAAATAACAGGTAGTCAACGAACTATTTTTTTTTGTAACTATTGTAGTCAAGAAAATTATGTATTTATTTAGATTTAACGAATATCAAGTAAACTATTTTTATTGAATTTAGAGTAAATATTTAAGACATGAATGACTAACTCGAAATGATGTGTTATAAAGTTCAAGGGGGGAGGGGGAGTTTAAGACTCGTTGCTTCCTATTCAGAAGGAATAAATCATTCATTCATTCAAGAACCGACTTCTAAAAAGCCGACGAATTTGTCAAACCTGAGTATCTATAACTTAAACTTAAAAAATAAAGTATCTTTTGCCCGCAGTTCCTCCACCAAAACGAACCACGTACTTCAATTAGAACCGGAGATATAGAAAAAGAAAGCTATGAAATTCGCGTTTCAGTATAACTTGATAAGGGTGAAAGTTAGGTGAATCCCAATGCTTGATGAAAGATCAAAACTCGGAATCTATCCGGCTGCAGCGAGTGGTGAGACAGGGAGACGTCATATCTCCGAAACTGCTCACCGCCGCTCTTCTCTGAAGAAGATTTATGCTTTTGGACTGGGGTGGATTTGGCATCAATATCAACGGCGAGTACATCAACCACCTTCGATTCGCTTACGATATTGTGATCATCGCTGAGACTATGATGGACGACTTAGGCACAATGCTCGATGGTTTCAGTAGAGCCTCTCAACAAGTAGGTCTTAGAACGAACATGGACAAGACGAAAATTATGTTAAACGTCCGTGTCGCACCTTCTCCTCTGAAGTTTGGAGGCTTAAGTTAAGTTCTTTGAAGTTGTTGCCGAATATGTGTACCTGGGAAAAACAGTCCAGTTAGGTAGGTCCAACTTCAAGAAAGAGATCAATCGTCGAATCCAACTTGGTTGAGCAGCGTTCGGGAGGCTTCGCAATATCTTCACGTCACAAATACCGCAATGTCTTAAGACCAAGGTCTTTGACCAGTGTGTGTTGCCAGTGAGAAAGCGTTTCCTGTGAGCGTCTGTTTCGCAATGACAATCAACTACTGTTTTTTTGAAACATTATGGATCTCAAATGATTTTTATTTTTCATAATTTGCCATGTTCAGTTATCCACGCGGACAAAGTTGTGGACAACCGCTAGTATAACAATAAATCTATATTTTAAAAGAATGTATGAATTCTAATGGAGTCCATTCGGCCGTTTTATCCAACTGATTTGCTAATTTTTTTTAAATAAAAGGTAGTCACGCACAGATTAGTCATCTAACCTTGGAAATCACCTTTTTTTACTAGCTTTTATTTGTTTCACCCACTTGCCGGTTTTCGATTGAGCTGAAATTTTGCATATATATCGCGTGACAATGCAATATTAAAAGCTTGTACCTAAAAGTTTAAACCCGCACTGGGCCCGCGTGGTCGACTAAGGCCCAATCGCCCTGATTCAGGGTAGGCTCGAGCCCCTCGGTGGGGACGTATATGAGCTGTAATGACGATGACGACCTAAAAGTTTTTACGTTCTTCGAGATTATTTCTTTTAAATGAAAAATCAAGCATTAAAAATCACCTAACTTTCACCCTTCTAAAATATTTTGTTTAAAATACAAAAGTTATGAAATCTATTTTGAGTCCGTCCGTCCGCTCTATTGAACCGATTTGCTTATTTTTTTTTATGAAAGGCTATAATGCACAAATATGTCACCAAGCATTGGACGTCACCTAACTTACACCCTTCTTAACATATGAAATCTAACATGAGTCCGTGCGGCCGTTCTATCCAACCGAGTTGCCAGTTATTTTTTAAATGAAAGGTCTTTATGCATAGATTTGTCACCAAGCATTAAAAATCACCTAACTTTCGCCCTTCTCAAATAAATAAAAAAATAATGAAATCTATTTTCAGTCCGTCCGGCAGTTCTATCAAACCGATTTGCTTTTTTTTAATGAAAGGTATTGATGCACTATTGCACAGATTTGTCATCAAGCACTGAAAATCACCTAACTTTCGCTCACGCTATACCCAAGATTCTATACCAAAAAAGCGTCGGTGGCTCAACCGGTAACGACTCGGTCCATCTAACCAGAGGTACCGGGTTCAAATATGGACGGCCAATGTACCAATGAGTTTTTTAAAAACTTACGTACATATAATTACCGATTGCTTTAACGGTGAAGGAAAAACATCGTGAGGAAACCTGCACACGCCTGCGAAGAAACTCGAAGGTTCACTTGCCGCCCTCCACCCCCTTCACCCATTACCACCCCTAAAATCGAAGGTCCACAAAGTACACTTTAGCCTCGGGTTTGGCAACACTATTTTGGTAATTTTATTATTATTATGAGCATTAAGAGTGTGCGGCGGGCGACCCGCAACTCGCGCAAGCGGCTCGCCTTCGTTGTTGCGCGGTTTGGGAGAGTGCACCGATAAATAGCTTAAACTCCAACTCAACCTATTTAGATGGTCAATAGCTCAAATAAAAGAGCTCATTCCAGCGAGTATACTTAGACCCAAACGAACCGCGTAGGTACTTCAATCAGAACCGGAGATATTGAGAAAGAAAGCTAAGAAAATCGCGTTTTAATCTTGGGTATTATTATATCAGCTCATATACGTCCCCACCGAGGGGCTCGAGCCTACCCTGAATCAGGGCGATTAGGCCTTAGTCGACCACGCGGGCCCAGTGCAGGTTGGTCGACTTCATACACAACTTTCGAGTTTCTTCGCAGACGTGTGTAGGTTTTCTCACGATGTTTTCCTTCACCGTGGGATAAACGTACATATGAAATCGAAATTCGAAAACATATTGGTACGTGACAGGATTTGAATCACGGCTTACGTACGTGGCAGAATTCGTATGAGGCTTAGTATTAAAATTTTATTACAAAATATAGTCAAATTAGACTTTATTTTAAATATGTGCTGTTAGGTTTATGGTATTTTCGAACCCCTCTTGGGTAGCTATCTATGGGCGATGTAGCGTGCTATGCTCGTTGAATCAGTAATTAGGATATTCGTAGGAGAACCAAAGGAACCGACATAGCTCGTAGAACCGATGGTCTTCGTTGGGGCGGTAAAGTTCTCGAGTAGCGACTGTGCACTGAAAGATGTAGTGTAGGCAGGCCATGAAGGTGAAAAAAAACTCGATGTAATTACCATAAAAATAAAAAATGGTGTAATACAGAGGGGAGGGTGTTGCGTCCCCGACATGAACGTACTACTCGATTTTAACGGCTAAGAAGACTCGCCTCTATCACACTATATAATAGCGAGTTCTTACAACGAAAGGCTTGTAGGAGGCGAGTAACGAAGGAGTGAAGAAGGTATTGTGATGGCAAAAAAAATCGAAGTTGAGAATTTGTTGGGATCGATAAAACAATTAAAAATGTATGCATAAACACTTTATTGCACACAAAGAACAACACCATGGTTTTATCGGACTTACGTGTACAAAGGCGGTCTTATCGCTAGAAGTGTGTGTATGTGTGCGTCTGTCCGGAGCTTTTGTTCTCAAACTTCTGGACGGATTTGGGTAACATTTTAGCAAGGCCATTATTATTTTCCAGCCATTTTTTAGGGTTGACACCATAGTAAAAATCACTTATTATTTTGGACTCGAAAATTGTTCTAACGATTTTTATTTTTATGAAACTCGATACGTCACTAAAACTTTACATGGCCTAAGGAATTGAGTTCTTTGTACTTTTTCTCAAATATGGCTGTGACGATTTGTGATAAAGGAAATTAATAAGGACTATACATTCCAGGAAATAATAAGGTTAATTATTCTAGAAACAATCCGAGTAAGGTACCTTCCATACAAACCCAAATTATATGTAAATTTTTCATCAAGTCTGATATAACTATCTTTGTTCTTTGCTAATGTTACTTGTAATGTTTATTAGGAATTTGAGTAGGCCCGACTACGATAGACGGTTAAGGCTTCGCGAGAAAGTATTTACAGTGAGGCTGTACTTACACTAAAATAAATGCTTGTGCCTGTTTCTTTTTATTTTACTTTAATATTTTTAGCCTAATCCCTAGGAACTCTACTTAACATGTTACATGAGTGCTATAATCGACGAATAAGAGAACCAAACTTTAAGACGGTGGACTTGTGGGACTAAAAAAATGTGTAAACACAAACATCGCTAGTTGTTGTTCTTGGGGTAGCAACAGACTTCGCTGTTACGTTTAGGTACTTTTGACAATGGAATGTACAGTCAGCCTACTCCATGGAATATTAGATTCTAAAAACTTGCACAAAGCTGAACTGAAAAGTGTTGATTATTCTCATAAACGGCAAATGCGCAGTAAATTTGAAGGCCTTTGCACACGACGTATTTTATAAAAAGAAATAAGGAAGAATCTAGCCTGTTTCATTTTAGGTATTTGCCTGTGAAATATGCTTTAGTACCAAAGACCACATACATACGCTGCGGCAGATTATACTGAAGATTGAAAAATACAATCAGTCACTATGCTTGGCTGTTGTGGACTATGAGAAAGTCTTTGATTCTGTCGAAACCTGGGCTGTGCTACAGTCTCACCAGCGGTGCCAAATTGACCATCGATACATCGAGGTGATGAAGTGTCTGTATGAAAACACCACTATGTCGGTTTGCCTCTAGGAACAGAACTCGAAACCTATCCAGTTGCAGCAGGGGTGAAACAGGGAGACGTTATATCTCCGAAACTGTTCACCGCCCGCCTGGAAGATGTTTTCAAGCTTCTGAACTGGGGTGGATTCGGCATTAATATCAACGGCGAGTACATAACCCAACTCGAGACTATGGAAGACCTAAGCACAATGCTCGACGGCCTCAGTAAGTAAGTCTCTCAACAAGTTGGTCTTAAAATGAACGTGGACAAGACGAAAACAATGTTAAATGTCCGTGTCGCACTTACCCCTCTAAAGGTTGGACTCTACACTGGAAGTTGTTAACGAATATGTATACCTATAGTCCAGCTAGGTAGGTCCAACTTCAAAAAAAGATCTATCTACGAATCCAACTTGACTGGGCAGCGTTCGGGAAGCTTCGCAATATTTTCACGTCCTAAATACCGGCAGTGTCTCAAGACTAAGACCTTTGACCAGTGTGTGTTGCCAGTGATGACTTACGGAATTGAGACATGGTCGCTTACTATGGGCCTCATAAAAAGGCTCAAGGTCACCCAAATGGCAATGAAACGTGCTATGCTCGGAGTTTTTCTGTGTGATCGAATCAGAAACGAGGAGATCTGTAGGAGAACCAAAGTAAACGACATAGCTCACAGAATCGCTAAACTGAAGTGGCAGTGGGCAGGGCACATAGCGCGTAGAACAGATGGCCGTTGGGGCAGTACATTTCTCGAGTGGCGACCGCGCACCGGAAAGAGTAGCGTAGGAAGGCCTCCCACGCGGTGGACCGACGACCTGGTGAAGTTCGCGGGAAGCCGATGGATGCGGGCAGCGCAGGACAGGTTGTCGTGGAAATGCTTGGGGGAGGCCTATGTCCAGCAGTGGACTTTATTCGCTGATATGATGAATATAATTATAAGGTGCGGTCTACTTATCAAGGTCACCCAAAGGGCAATGGAGCGTGCTATGCTTGGAGTTTCTCTACGTGATCGAATCATAAACGAGGAGATCCGCAGGAGAACCAAAGTAAACGACATAGCTCACAGAATCGCTAAACTGAAGTGGCAGTGGGCAGGGCGCATAGCTTGTAGAACAGATGGCCGTTGGGGAAGTAGAGTTCTCGAGTGGCGACCGCGCACCGGAAAACGTAGCGTGAGCAGGCCTCCCACTCGGTGTACTGACTACCTGGTGAAGTCGCGGGAAGCCGCTAGATGCGGGCAGCGCAGAACCGGTCGTCGTGGAACTCCTTGGGGGAGGCCTATGTCGAGCAGTGGACGTCCTTCGGCTGATATGATGATATACATATATGCGGTCTATTAGTTGATACTAATCATGTATAATGGTAACTGTTTCATCATATCAGCTCATATACGTCCCCACCGAGGGGCTCGAGCCCACCCTGAATCAGGGCGATTAGGCCTTAGTCGACCACGCGGGCCCAGTGCGGGTTGGTCGACTTCACACACAACCTTCGAGTTTCATCGCAGGCGTGTGCAGGTTTCCTCACGATGTTTTTCCTTCACCGTTAAAGCAATCGGTAAGTATGTAGGTACGTAAGTTTTGAAAAACTCATTGGTATATTGGCCGTCCAGATTTGAACCCGGTACCTCTGGTTAGAAGAACCGAGTCGTTACCGGCTGAGCCACCGACGCTTTAACGACGCGGTAACTGTTTATGGCAAAAAAAATATACACAACACTTTGACCATTGTTGACTTTGTTTGCCCGACCACACGAGATTTTGAATTCAACGCGAGAAAGTATACAAAGCGTGACTGTACATATTTTTCCCTATTATGTTTAGTTTTTGCACTTTGTTCTCTTTAAGTACGTTACTGTACCATTAATATTTGAAACTGTTGTCTTAAGTACCTACGCACGTCAACCTAGCTTATCCGTCTACCAAAAACGGAAACTTTTTTATACCCACTTTTATTTGTTATTCACTGCAAGTAACCTAGATTTCCTTGAATAATAGAATAAAATAAATCAAATATTTATAAATGAAATGCAGCCTTCTTTGAGTACATTTTCCTATTTCTTATATTTATCAGGTTTAATTAGCATTGAATGCAGATTTTACATCGATAGCTAAATAAGGTCTCCTTTGAGTAACAAATTAAATATTTAGAGTAGTATAACTACTTTCCTTGCAATATAGTTTGAACACCTTGTTTGGAAAAACCTTGTTTAACTACGTTAAACCTTGTTTACCTAGGTTTGAAGTTCTTTTTGAAGTAATAGTACCGAGTGGCATGAAGAAAATGGCTCGCAAAAGAATTTCCGCGCAGAAAAAACACTTTCCAGTAAAAACAAACTATAAGATGTGTTCATTACATTACATCCACCCTTGATACAAGTCTACGTTAGTAACATTTTTACTGAACAACAACTGAAAATGACAACTGAACGACAACTGAAAGACATAATAATAGAGGCCGCATATCAAAGGATGTTTCACAATTTGATTTGACCGAGTTTCTACAAAACAACTTGTTAACGGACGTCATTTTGAATAAAATGATAAACGCGGCTTGACGTGATGGGTTTGGCTTTTAGTAGCATTTTTCGAGGGTTTCCGTGCTTGCGCCACGTTGAGCCGTTGATGCCGGTTGCTATCACTAGATGGAAGTCGTTAAGCCGTGTCCGATGCCTTTGAGGCGGCTTGAAAAACTTCTGACAGACTTTGGCCCCCTTTTCTTTTTTGTTGAACTATGACTCATCCTTCCCGAATTTGAGACCCGTGCCGCAACAGTCGGGACGTTAGTGGGTAGTTAAAGATGAAGGCGAAATATAAAGATCGGGCCCAAAGGATTCGTACAATGTACTAACGTATTGCCCGTAAGAACAATTTTAGGGCTCTGAACATTGACAAACATAATAATCTTAATTTTCATAAACGGATCAACCCAAGATGATCGCCATGTATTGGTTGGTACTTACCAGTATCGTAGTCGGAGGGTAGGGGGTCGATGGCCGAAGAAGAGTTTGTTGAGCAGTTGCAGCAGCTGTAGCGCGTAGCACCCAGTGCACATGAGCGCCGTGTATTGGCCTGTACCATCGACATAATAACCTCATATACTAACAGGTTAGTATATCAATGACCGTTACTTACCAGAGTCATTGTCGGAGGGCAGCGGGCCGACGGCGCCGAAGAAACGTTTGTCGAGCAGTTGCAGCAGCTGCAGCGCGCTTTCATGCACAGGCGCGCGCGGGCACCCGGTGCACATAAGCGTCACGTTGATGATCGCCGTGTAGTGGTCGCACGGGTACTCCCTGCACAAACACAACACAGATCTTCAGTTGTCGATTTTTATTACTCATAAATAAAAATCATTTTCATGGAGTTTTCACTAAGTGAGCAATTTTCATACGTACGAAATTTAAAGAAAAGTAAAGTTCCATCTATAGTCCAATCATTCTCGTCATATACGATCATTCTCGTCATATGTGATTCTTCTTGTGTTCTCTCGATTCTCTTTATGTTCAGTACTAGCCGAGAACTGCATCTTATATGATCTTTACTGATTGATTAATTGTATATTAAAATATAATTTTTATTTAAAGGCTTAGCTGTTAGATCTACTTCGCTTCGAAATATTAGGTAATGAGCCACAAATCAAATGCCAATAATTTATTATAGTAGGTATCCTAGATTGATTTATTACTTTCAAACTACGAGTAAATCCGTGATTAATGACCTATGCAAAATTATGGACAGATTAAGTGTACAACTTATTAAATTGAATTTCAAGTGTTTCACAAGGGATTTTGGGTTCATAACAGAAGGATGAGTCGTGGGCGAAAGCGGGAACATTTAATGTACGTACGTAGATATGTTGTTATTTTTGATCTGAAGTAATTTATTGATACGCCTGGACTGACAATAGCAATTAATGACACAAGAGTGGTAAAAAGGTCAATAACAAACGAGTGACATTTGTAAGCCCGAGCCGCAGGCGAGGGTTTACCATCGTCACGAGTTTCTTTTATACACCCATGTATCATACAACGTTTTTCAATACAGTTTTGAGAAAACCGGTAAAATAAAAAACGAAGGTGACAGAAAAACAAAATACATGGGTTATTTTCTTTTATACACCCATGTATCATACAAAATTTTCAATACAGTTATGAAAAAACCAGTAAAATAAAAAAACGACGGTGATAGAAAAACAAAATACATGGGTACACACTTATCAAGGTTTCAGTAACTAAAGTTCATTTTACGCGACTTGTGGCTCATTTGAAATGTCCGGGGAGTAATCTCACTTTGTTTTTCTTACACATACACATAAGTATATTTTTTATTACACATATGTTAACCCTTCATACTTTTATTCGTTTTCACGACAAAAAATCTCAATTAAATTTTACGACAAGTGCGCCATATTTTAACTGGCAAACGTATTTTTTTAAATCTATTCTATATTTATAAAAGGCAAAAGTGATTGACTGATGTATCAACGCACAGGCCAAACCCTAAGGCTAGAAAATTTAAATTTCGCACACGTATTCCTCATATGACAAAGGAAGGATTTTTCAAAACTCAACCCCAAGCGGGTGAAATAGGGTATAAAAGTTTATATGAAACTTTATATTCCTTGGACATATTTGCATGAAACTTCGTATGAATTGAGTACGGCAAAAATAATGAGTTACATATTTCAGCTTTTCTTAAATTCAACCCCCAAGAGGGTAAATTAGGGGATGAAACGCACAGGCCAAACCCTTAGGGCTAGAACTTAAAATTTCGCAAAAGTATTCCTCATATATGACGAAGGTATCCACTAACGAAGGATTTTTTAAAATTCTACACCCAAGCGGGTGAAATAGGGGATAAAAGTTTGTATGAAGCTTTTTATTCCTAGGACATATTTGCATGAAATTTCGTATGAATTGAGTATGGCAAAAATAACGAGTTACGTATTTCAGCGTTTTCTAAAATTCAACCCCTAAAAGGGTATAGGGAATGAAACGCACAGGCCAAACCCTTAGGAATAGAAACTTAAAATTTCGCACACGTATTCCTCATATGACGAAGGCATCCACTAGTATTTTTTTTAAAATTCAATCCCGAAGGGGTGAATTCGGGGATAAAAGTTTGTATGAAGCTTGTTATTCCTTGGAAATATTTGCATGAAATTTCGTGTGAATTGAGTACAGCAAAAATAATGAGTAACGTGTTTCAGCGTTTTCTAAGATGGTAAAATAGGAGATGAAAATTTTAAATAAACGCACAGGCAAAGCCCTTAGAGCTAGAAACTTAGAATTTCGCTAGAAAGCTAGTGTTATCATAAATAGACTACATTAAGGCTTGGGATAATATCATTATAAGCATTAAAACCTCTTTGGAAAAGATGACCTATTCCTTGGTGTAACCTATGCGCTTCATTCCTATTTATTATCTTTTCATCACAAAGATATACCCAAAGAGAATCTAATCAGCTAGCGTTATGTACTAAACTCACGAAGGAACAATCTCTTTTAAAATTCTCCTATCAAAAGTCTTAAAGAAGATTCTGTATCTTTGGTTATTACATTTTTTATTTGCTAGAAATTTCTGGTTCCTCCGAGCTAGAAATTAAAAAATGTGGTAAATTAAGAGCACAAGTGCGGTAAAATCAATTTTGCGCACACCTGACTGGCATATAAAGGACCACTTTTCGAGCAACTGTGTTGAAATAGTTATTTATGATAAAAAAAAATAGTAAACAGCTAAATGGCGAGTAACATTTGCCATCGACACGAGTTTGCCAACCATTGTGTTACCCCAAGATTCAAGATTCAATATATTTATTCAATAGTCATAAAATAATAATAATAACAATGTCATTTGTGAAGAATCAAGAAATCTATAAAAATGTCCGACGGAGTTATATTTCACTTTATTTATTCCTATTAACTGGTAAACCTATATTACTACTAGCTTCTGCGCGCGGTTTCGCTCGCGTGGGCATCGTTTTTATGACTGACTGTCAAGGTAAGTGTTGCGAAGACAGCAGTTTACTCCAGTTCCCTCGGGACCTACGAGTATATCGGGCTATTCGGAATAGCAGTCCATTTCACTTCCCACCCCCTCAACTAGAATTATAGAATTGCATAGAAATGCAAAAAAACACGTCAATCCGTTGCTCCGTTGCGTGCGATGTCGACGTGCGCGAGACTGAAAATGAGTTTTTTCCAGATCCCTCAGGAACTAGCTCGGGCTATGCTAATTAGTAGTCTATGTTATTTCCCTCCCCATCGATCATCACATCAATCCATTACTCCGTTGCGGTGATAAAGAAATCAACCAAAATAGAGTGTAGCGAACTATACTGGATAAAATGTAGCCCAAGTCGGTCGGAAATTGTGACAGCTGTCATTTTGATTTAGACATAAGTGAATTCAGAGGTGCCATACTAGTTCAGGATTTAAATGAGAACACCCTGATATCGGCTGACACGGTGCAGAAGGGCCTTCGCCTTCCATTTCACTACCGTTTGTAACAAAAAACTGAACAAAAACAAATAACAGCCAATAACAAAATTCTAACAACAAAACAGAACAAATAACAATAAATCGCAGATCACAAAACACCATTCGAGCAAGGTTAGAAGCCGAATAGAATGGCACTGATAACATGACAAGACGCAACGCTAAGTAAAACTTTATGGCCGAAAAGCCGAACTTTTAAGGTTCTGAATTAGGAATCTTTTCTGCAATTTTAACCATAAACAAAACTTAAAACATTTTTTCAACCTACTACTTTATTTACTTACGCTTTCTAAGTTGGAAAATAAAATAGTCATCATGAAATTGCCAAATATGTTTTACTGCTGCAAGTTTATTCTGTAATTCATTTGCTAATGATAATGACACACAAAGGATAGTTGTTTGGAAATAATGGTATGTAATACAACTTTTAAGAATATTTAAAACTTACATTTCCAGCTTTATTTGTCTAGAGTTTTTTCTCAGAAAATGTTTTTTCCTTGTATATTATTAAAAACCTTTTTGGGGGTGTTCCGTGGAATAAAAAAATCTGAGTTTAGCTGATTAGATTATTTGTGAAGAAAAGATAATAAATATGAATGAAGCGCATAGGTTACACCAAGGAATAGGTCATCTTTTCCAAGGAGGTTTTAATGCTTATAACAATATTATCCCAAACCGTAGTCTATTTATGATAATATAAAAAAAAAACTTATGCATGCGTACGTGTGCTAGTTAAAATATAGCGCCATTTTCGTAAAACTGAAATGAATGTTTTAGTTGTGAAAACGAATAAAATTATGGATAGTTAATATATGTATAATAAAAAATATTCTTATGTGTATGTATAAGAAAAAATAAAGTGAGATTACTCCCCAGACATTTAAAATGAGCCACAAGTCGCGTAAAATGAACTGAGGTAGCCGAAACCTTGATAGGTTGTATACCCATGTATTCTGTTTTTCTGTCACGGTCGTTTTTTATTTTACCTGTTTTCTCACAACTGTATTGAAAAACTTATGATAAATGGGTGTAAAAGGAAATAACAAACTCGTGACGATGGCTCTCAAATGTCATTCGTTTGTTATTGGCCTTTTAAAGACCCTTGTATCATAAATAACTATCTTTACTTAGCCGGTAACTAGGAGTTAAAGGGGATAGGTTGGTTGATCGGGCTAAGTGTGCCGAATTAAGCAGTTTTTGTCACCCGCCTGTTGCTCCGCGGGCCGCAACATGCTCTCCATACATAAAGCGAAGTGACGAGGCACATTATTTTGCTCTCTAATGAAAATCTCGATTGATCCATTAGTAATTCTAAGCGAGGAAAATAAAGCCGAAACACTCCAGATAGGCAGCTATGCCCTTATTGACTCTCAATGCTTATTACATGTATATTAATAAAAACTTTTTAGAAATCTAAGTGCTTGTTTAGCACTTTAGTAAAATTAAGCTCAGATTATTTCATATATCTCATCTTCGGCAAAAGAAGTATGTAGGTACAGTATTTACGTTCAGTGTTATATTAACTGTATTTTTATATTCGAGCGAATGCAGAAAGTAGGTATTGTTTTTCCTTTTTACCCGACTGACCAAAATAGAGAGCAATATTTTTCGGGTGTATATATGTATGTATATATGCATGTCTGTTTCTTTGGCTGAGCCTGTAGCCTAATCGGCTTAATGGATTTTGGGGTGCGAGGCGTAGTTATGGTCGTATTGATCTGGAAAGTGACACATATTCGAAGGATACATTTTAAACCGAAATAAGAGATTTTTATTATGCCCTAAAAAGAGGGGTAATGTTTATATGTGATCGAGTTTTTTTTTATTTGTTTCCTGAGAAAGAGTTGACAGACGGAGGGACAACAAAGTGATCCAATTAGGGTTCCGTTTTTTCCTTTTGAAGGACGGAACCCTAAAAATCAATTTAATCGATTTTAACGCAGTTTATTAGAAAACACAAATGAAAGACGTACTTCCACGTCAAAAATATGGAAATTACGAAAACAGATTTTGAAATGCTTTAAATAAGTATAATGTAAAAAGCCCTGAGGCGCCAGAATATCAATTATTACGCAGACGAGGTATCGTTTTTTGATTGGATAGGCATACGTTTTTTTTCTATTTATACTCATTGTGTTGTGTACCTACTTTTAAGGTACTACATATTTTGAGTACCTTGGTTGGTACTCTCACTTTTGTATTAAATCACACATATTTCTGCCTACGCTACGCTTATGTAGTTTATCGCCAAATAAAAACCAAAGATAGCGGTTGAGAAAAAGAATAAGTGTACTTGCATTTTATTTCGAAGACAAATGTGTGTTGAAAATGAGTAAGATAAATTGAATGTTCTCGTCATTCTTCTAGACTTTTTCAACACGATGCTCGTAAAATGTCTCTCGTTGCACTTGGTTCTTTTAATTTATTACGTGCTTTAGACTATATTATATCAGTAGCTGTAGCCCGGAACTTTCTGATTCGATCACGCATAGAAACTCCGATAATAGCACGCTTTATTGCTCTTTGGGTGACCTTGAGTCTTCTTATGAGGTCCAGGAAATGTACATACTCACAGAAATATATACGCGCTTGAAATGTATCCGTGTACATTAAGTTTCTCGGGATGAGGGGGATGCCAACCAACCACTATACCAAATTTCAGCTTTATAGCTGTAATAGTCGCGAGTAAAACGGCTGTGATATACTGACGGACAGACGTTTGTCTGTCTGTTTGGACATGGCGAAACTATAAGAGTTCCTAATTTGAGTTAATGGATTTATTACGACCTTGTCCCCGTTAATCTCGCTAATGGTGCAAATTGATTAAGATCACCGTACACGCTGTAAATCCGTTACTCAACGGGCGGTCCAATTTCACACAGAGACTGGCAGTTCTACTAGACCATTAGTGTTCGGTAATCACCCCTTTTTTGATCTGGAGGAGCTAGTCTGAAAACTCTTTGAGCGTGAACTGCTACTAAGTTGGACCCGAATATTTTGCTTAAGACGCAATTTCATTACTCTGGGCATATATATACTGTGCTCCGGGACATGTCAAAGCGCTCGAGGCAGGAGTGCAACTTATCGGCTCTGGTTTAAGAGCATTTAATGCTCTAAGGCTCTTGTACTCCGCGTCACCACAGCAACGTCTGGCGTAAATAAGCGCAAAAGAGAACTGTGATAATATCGCACATCGCAAATTCTCCTTCTGGATGTCCTGGAGCATTCCGTTTACAGCTTCTTCAGTTTTCTTGTGCGTCATAGCGCATTAACACAAAACTATTTGACGCCAGTCCACCCGAACTTTGTCACTGTTACGTGGCTCCTCATACACAGGAGTTTTCGCGCTGACAAAATCGAAAGGAATCTTGAAGTTTTTTAATTCACAATTGATGGCCCTTGACATAATCTCACTTGGTGTTAATTGACGATGATGTCAAAAATGGAAGCGAGCTTACCCAGATTACCCAACGCAATGGGGAATTGGCTGTGTTATTTTCATGTCGGATCTTATCTTAAGACTGCATGACAATGCAAAGAAAAAAAAATGTCCGTTTTAAAAACAAGTAACACTTAAAAAATACTTGATATTTTTATAAAATTAAGTCTCCTAAGAGAAAAAATATATTTTATTAATTTGAAAATTTGCAGATTTGAATTTAAGAGAAGCTTCCCCGAATATATCAATTAATTAAAACTTTCAATGCAGTTTAACTTAACGGTATGTTTTTTGTAAATTTTGTTATTTAGGGCTTTTTCCTTTCTCCAGTTACAGTTCTTAGTTTCACCCTGTTTATGTGTAATTCTATAGTAAAAATAGATAGTTCACCAAGGAATGCAAGGCATCTACTTTTGACGAGATATTCGAGTCTGAAATGGGTGCCTTTCATCCGAGATAAACACTACCTTTCATTTCTAATATGCAAGTAAACAATAGCCAGATACAACCTCATAACATAATGTGCAATAATCTCGCCGTCCAGCCTTTTTTCTTTTTTACGTGCGATATTTATTTTTACAGTGACAGTTTTATTTAATTTTTGACGCGGTTGCTCGGCGGTTCAATCTACATCTTTTTCTTAAAATTTTGCCTCTCGCCAAAAACAAATGCTTGTTATTTGTACATAAGTAACCTTATTACTTTAAGGGCGGTTTTTCAATGCTCAGATAAACAGATAGATAGCGTTTATTCGAGAGATAGCAAGGTTTTGAATTTTTCAATAGTCGGATAAAACTTATCTGTCGAATAACTCTATTATCTGAAGAATACATTTATCTGATGCTTTGACCGCTAGATAAGTACATTATTCGATAGATAGTTTGACGTTCAGTATAAACGTAGTAGTATGTTCTCTTTGGTTAAGTAATGTGGTTAGGACTTTGAGGTTGTTTGTTTCTTCCATGCATTTCCCTTGTCTTTACCTATTTTTCACCGCAATTGTCTTAATATTTTTTTTAATATATTTTCATTACTTCTTGATGCTCACGACTAACTGAACCTCAGCAGTAGCAAAATTTGCCCAAGGCTCTCAAACTAATAATCGAGACACACGGCAGTGTGACCGCCAAGTTCAAAAAGAAAAAAGGCGACATCGGCCGTGGGTTATTACACGAACCATTTCGGGCCACTTTCGACCTACCTATAACTTAAAATCTGTTTGACTTACACTCTTGCGATTTTGTGTGTCTAGCAAGACCCCCTCGATCACTTAGAATCCCAATTTTCATAAATATATTATCTTTTACCATTTCTGAGATATATGACGTCCAAAAATCACTATTTTTATGACTCACTCACTGACTCATCAAAATTATAGACCACTTCCAGGTCACTTAGAAACTTGAAATTTGGCACCGAGGTAGGTTATTGGACGTATACAAAGGAAAAAATCAAAAAACGGCCAAGTGTGAGTAGTACTCGCGTACTAAGGGTTCAGTATCACTACTACTCGACAAAATATATAGACTACTTCCAGGTAACTTGTCATGAAATTTGGCATCGAGGTAGTTTATTGGACGTATACAAAGGAAAAAATCAAAAAACGGCCAAGTGTGAGTAGTACTCGCGTACTAAGGGTTCAGTATCACTACTACTCGACAAAATATATAGACTACTTCCAGGTAACTTGTCATGAAATTTGGCATCGAGGTAGTTTATTGGACTTATACAAAGAAAAAATATCAAAAAATGGCCAAGTGTGAGTAGTACTCGTGTACTAAGTTTTCCGTATCACCACTATCTACTCAGCAAAAAATGTAGACCACTTCCAGGTAACTTATAAATTTGAAATTTGGCATTGAGGTAGGTTATTGGACGTATTACGTTTTATGTTATTTAAGTTTTTTCGTATTTTGTATGCTAACTCAAACGGGGCGAACAAAACGAGCTGCATCTTGAACGTTCAGATTTCCATACTGGAAACGCTTGAACTAAATTTGAGCTACTGATTGATACTGTATTAGGTCCATAATTGGCACAAATTTTATTCGAGGCCAGTGTAGCATTTTTACCTTTTTTACATAAAATTTCAAAACGTCGCTACTTTTCTCGTTACTTTCACTCATTTTCATAGCCAGAAAAAACTATTTTAAAATGGCGGGAATTTTATTTTTTATTTATTATTAAAATTTCGAAAGTTCACTAATTTAATTTTATTAACCAGCCAAGTACAAATAATACAAGCAAAGATATTTCATTACAAAGTTTTAGTTACAAAATACGAAGAAACTTTTTCCCCGACCTATTATATAAAGGAAAAATTAGAAAAAAAGGCCAAGTGTGAGTCGTACTCGCGCACTTAGGATTCCGTATCACCACGCAGCCAAATATGTAGATCACTTCCAGGTATTAAACTGATAAACTTGAAATGGGGCTTCGATGTAGGTTATTGGACGTACACAGTGGAAAAAATCGAAAAACGGGCAAGTGTGATTCGTACTCGGCCCCCACTAAGGGTTCAGCATCACTATTAATCAGCAAAATATATAGACCACTTCCAGGTAACTTATAAACTTAAAAATTTGCCATCGAGATAAGTTATTAGGCGTAGTCAAATAAAAAAAAAAACTAAAAACAGGCCAAGTGCGAGTCGGACTTGCGAAATTAGGGTTCCTTATCACTAATATTTATAAAAATTATAGGCGACCAATTATCTGACAGATAAACAGCTAGGATAACTCTATTATTTAGCTAGTTACTCGACCTTTTAAGTGAGAATTGAAAAACCGGCCATTAGGGAGCCATTTTTGTATATGTCACAGCTAAAGGTGGGTGTGAACATAAACATAAGATTAGCCGGCTAAAGCTGTTTGGATAAAATCTGATTATTGATTTGTATTCGGCGTTTAACCTTACGCAACTAGTTCTACCCAACACTGGCTGGGTAATGTTTATTGGGTGGTGAGCGAGAGCAGGGGTCAGGTTTGATTGATATTGAAGTTTAGCTGGCTAATTTTAAGTATATTTTCATATATTATTTTGTATTCAGGTAATGTTTTACACTCCATGTCTTATCTGGATACGTGTCATCTCTGAGAAAATCTCTTTTACACAAAAAATTATATTTAAAGTTTACATATATGCCTAGGTGACTCCGAGGAACGCTTGATTTTATTTTATTATCAAGCGTATAAAAGCTTATAATATATTAATATTACGATTAATATTATTCAGGTTTTAATATAATATAAGTATAATAAAAGACAGAATTCGCCACACAGCTTCAGAAGTACTGATATAACGACTAGACTGGTAGGTCTCGTTTCGGGTTTCGATCTATATACCAGACATGGTGGTCAGTTGGTCACTTCACCTGTTGACATAGGTACTTCTGTAAGATATACATTTGTATATATACAGACAACTTTTGGACATCACTTAACGTTGATGTAACTGAAAGGCTCGAGAGAGCATTGATAGTATTGATACTCACCATTCGAACTCATGGAACTACACCAATCTGTTATCGATTTGCAACGTTCGGCCACGCAAGTTTATCTCAGTGGTGAGTCATCTTCTTGAGGCGATCGGCGTTGATAACTTGAGTTAATAAACAATGACGGCTTTGCAAACGAAACTTACAGAAACATTTTTGAACATCGCCCGTTGTTCATGGACGGTTAATTTGGATTTACATTGCCGTCCGTGAATCATGTGTGCCTTGATAATATTGTGCAGGTGTGGGTTTAGATAGTGTTTGGCCAGGTTGGAGCATGGATGCAATTTCGGAACATTACGGCATATTACGGGTTAGTAAACGTAATAAACAGGCCGGCTCCGCCATACTTACACACATAACACAAGGCTTTTTGCGTGCACTCGTGCATTTATCGTGGCCTACTGGTGAACACTGTAGTTGGACCTTTAAAATATACGTACTTTGCAGTGTACCAAAGTTTTTTGTTGCTGGTTCACTGTATATCGGCCAATTTTCGGGATGTTTTTATACATTATGTTATTCCGGGTGATATTCACTGGCACTACACAAGGTTTCGTCAAAATATGTTGAGTGGTTTTAGAGGTGTTGCGAGTTCAAACAAACTAAAAAATTAAAAACTATTCTATACTGTAGGGTTCCAGAGTTATTACTTATAAACTGTTTGTAAACGGATATCCTAAATGATCCCACTAAAGGTTCAACCGAGGAGAGTCAAATCACGTCTACGACATCATCAGTGGTGACAAATCTTGGATCTATGCCTTCGATACTGATTCCAAACAACAATCTACAATCTGGGTCTTTCAAGACGAGTCAAAGCCGACTAAATTGTTCGTTCTCGAAGCACTTCAAAGAAGATGGTGGCCACGTTCGTTGGAAAAATCGGCCATGTTGCGATTAGTGCACTTGAAGATCGTAGAACGGTTAACGCACAGTGGTATAGCACAGTTTGTTTACCACAAGTCATCGGCGAACTTCGAAAATCTAACTCATAGCGACGCATCATCCTGCACCACGACAACGCAAGCTCACACAGCGCTCGTCAAACGATTGAGTATTTGAAGCAGGAAAAAGTAAAAATTCTTGACCATCCTCTATACAGTCCTGACCTAAGCCCTAACGATTTCTTTACATTTCCGAAAATTAAGAAAAGTCTTCGTGCTCAAAGGTTCCAGTCCGGTAAAGAAGCAGTCGACGCTTTCAAGTCAGCCATTTTGAACACCCCCACTTTAGAGTGGAATAAATGTTATAATAACTGGTTTGAGCGAATGGAAAAGTGTATTAAGCTACGCGGTGAATACTTTAAAAAACAATAAAAATTACTATAAGGTTCTAGTTGTGTTTTTTCTTCAAACGACAAAACTTAAAAGGCATGCCTCGTACGACAGAGCCTACAGGAGGTTCAGTAATTATATAGATTTTTTTGTCGATTAATCTTGGTAAGCCCGCTTCCATCTTCGGCATCATCGTAACTTACCATCAGTTACCAATTGTGAATAAAAAAAATTAAAAAAAGATCCAGTATTTGGAAATTTTTGAAAATGTCGGAGCCAATAGTTTGAAAACGTAAAAAATGACACATTTTAGCCATTTTGAAGAACCCTACAAACTACAAAGAGGTCTACAGTTCACACGGCTACTAGTGTTTAAATAAGACAAAATAGTGCATGTTACCGCACATAACTAGGTATTAAAAGGCTCGTATAATACTGATAAAAACCTCGCCCACATAAACACACCTTTACACCAAGTAGGGTTGCAATAAAAATCACTTGTATGTAATAGTTTTTTTTTTAGAAACCTGAACAGTTTTCGTTAGAATGTTTCTGTTAAGTCTAGTTTGTGTATTTTTCAAAACTCCAAGTACCATACATAGTTTAAACGTTTCAACGTTACCCTCGGTTGTTGTAATTTCGGGTCCTAAGATAACAACTACGTACTAAAATTGACTGTGACATACGGACAGACTGACGAAGGGACTCTATTTTTATTATTAAAAGGTTTCCATTTTTCTGACACATTGATTCCGAAATCCTTAAAAGCACTCTGTCAATACATATAATGTTACTGTATAATATCTGAAAATTATCCAAAAATAATTATCTTTTTAATTTTGCATTTGTCGTTTAATGACGCTTACTTACATATTGTTACAGGTATCCCGCAACGAGCAAGTCGAAGTTGTAAGGCTAATTCAGGAGCTTAGAAGTTATTCGGATATTAAATTTTGTACAAATGTATCATTTTTAATAATGTTTCTATACTTAAACTACAATACAGTAATCGGAAAATCCAATTAGAACCCTGTAATATCAAACCTTAGAATGATTTACTTTGAAATTTATACGTCGACATGTCCGCACACTCGCCACTTAGATGTAGGCGATATTTTTTTGTCTGCAAATTTTGACGTATGTAATCAGTAAATAATATAATTCGTAATTGCGTCAGAGATGTTCGAGGCTTTTTAATTGTATTATAACTAAAGAGAATTGATTTTTAATCTGACCTGGCGCTGAATATCGTAGCGAGTGCCATAAAGCATCCGTCGGCCACGCGCGGGGGCCCCGTGAAGCACTTGTCCACGGTCCAGTCTAGTAGCGGGCCGATATCTGGGTTGCAGTCTAGGAGAAGAACTATGGTTTCACGAGCCAATTGGTAGATCTGTGGAGAACAGAGTGCGCCTTAGAATCACTCATCAGGCAATTAATAGTATATTTCATATCGAGGGACTAAACGAAGCCATATCGCGTTTAGTCTCTAGGTGCAAAAAAGTTAGTACAAAAAACATTTAATAAAAATAAAAATCACAAAAGATTTTAAAACACATGGCGCCACCTTCTTTGCGGAAAAACCATGGAACTAAAACTCTCAACATTTTCGCTATGAAGATGGTCCACACTCCACAGATAAAAGTATATTTACTGGCTGTTCGAGTTTGTCTATGTCACATGAAGGAAATTAAAGAACTAATTACTTTTCACTCCCTAGAGACTAAAGTGGTCACTTTAGTTCCGCTTTTTAGGGCTATATTGGCGTACTTTTAGAGCATGAGAAGTGAAATAGTACATTGTATACCAAGGACAGAAAGAGGGGTGTAGTTTAATATACACGAGTAGGGAAGCACAACATAATCAACACGACGTTTTTCAATACAGTTGTCATATAACAGGTAATATAAATAATAAAAAATTAGGGTTTATTGTGAGAATCTCAAATTTTTTTTTATAGTTTTAGGATAAATATTTTTAAAGTTATTTAAGAAAATAGGCGAAAATTGACTATTCTTCCCTCTTATCTCCAAAACTGCTAAGCCTAAGCTGGGAAAAATTACAAAGTATGAGGTTGAGAGCATAGATTATAGGAAAACTTATGAGAAGATATTAGGTCCCACAGGAAAAATAAAATTTCCGAAGTCCAGAATAAGTAGACACCCTATTTACCTAGAGCAAAGTATGTAAAGAGATGTCTTGTTCTGTTTGTAGTTAAATTTTTGGTGCCTGTAATGCTGTTTGTGTGAACCCGAGGCGTACTTGGCCGGTTTCTTTGTTGATTGTTAGTGTAGGTAGTGAAAAAGTGGCAAAGTAAACGTGAGATATAATCTACTTTGCGCCCGCTAAACTGAGTTATAAAGTATCAGTTTACGAGCAACTTTATTGAAAAATTATATTTCCTTGCAAGTAATGTCTACTTAGGGTTTGTGTTTCTCTACAATAACTGTAATATGCCTGTGTGTTGTTATCATTGTTCATGAACTAACCTTATCGTTCGTGGATGAAAGCATTTCGCTTAACCATGGATACAGCGAACCTTCTTCGGCCAACGCGTTAGGCGCAAAACAGGTTCCGCAGCACACCAGAGCACTCATGGCCTGAGAATAAAATTTGCAATTTTAAAAGTCGTGCAATTGTAGTTTTTCCTTTACTTCAAACTAAAACAGGTACATACACTGAATGGCCCGCACGTATTTAAAGGATTATGGTCGCAATTACACATATGATAATAAGCATCTTAATACGAAAAAAAGTATCTTAATACCAATTACAGGATTACACACTTTTTCAAAAGCAAACCACATAGTAATCGGAATCAATGAAGGTACCCGAAGCGCGGATAGGTTGGGTCACTCTTCCAGCTTAGACGCGATCTGCGGCACTAAGGAACTCAGACGCTTTGCCAGCGGCAAACGACACAGCTCTTTCTTCAGTAGCAAGCCACATAGTAATCATTATCAATGAACGTACCCGAAGAACGAAGAGGTTGAGTCACTCGTCCAGCTTAGATGCGCTCTGCAGCACCAAGGAGCCCGAATGCTTCTTTGCGGCCCGCACCGGCCGGAGCACAGGTAGTTAAAACTTCAACACACCTCTTTTTTCAGTAGCAAGCCACATGGTAATCAAAATCACTGGAAGTACCCGAAGCGCGGAGAGGTTGAGTCGCTCGTCCAGCTCGGGCGCGGTTTGCGGCACCAAGCAGCCCAGATGCTTCGCTAGCGACCCGCACCAGCCGGAGAACGGGCAGTAAACACTTCGACACAGCTCTTTTTTTTCAGTAGCAAGTTACATAGTAATCGGAATCACTGGACGTACCCGAAGCGCGGAGAGGTTGAGTCGCTCGTCCAGCTCGGGCGCGGTCTGCGGCACCAAGGAGCCCAGATGCTTCGCTAGCGGCCCGCACCAGCCGGAGAAAAGGCAGTAAAGACTTCGACACAGCTCTTTTTTTAGAAGCGAGCCGTACATCTCCACTGTTAAATAAAATAAGTAATTTATTGTACAGCCACTTGTGCATACTTTCTCGCGAAGCCTTCGACATATAACGTAATAAATACAAATCAGCAATAAAAATTACGCTTAAAAAGTAGCAAAGAATCAGACAAAATTGGTGATTATTTAAAATGGGTTTATATGGGAAGTACCTTAATTAGATTTTTCCTGGAATAATAAACCACCCAGTGTAGTACGCTTTAATATGTACTAATTATTAACAAGGTTTTATTAAAATCGAAAGGGCAATTTTTGGGAAAAAGTTGTTTGTTACTTTTTCCCAAAAATAAGCAAATCAGTTGGACAGAACGACCGGGCGGACTCGCATTAGATTTCGTCAATTCTTTTAATATATTGACTTTACCCTATTGTTTAAATTTAGACAAAAACGGCAGCTGCTATGATGTAATCTAAGAACATATTAAACCTATACGTTTATGAGAAAATCAAGACCTAATTTATTTTCATATGAGCATTGGTTTCGAGATTCCGAGATGTAGCTCTCGACGCGAAGGCATTTCTACACTTACTGTACTTTTGGCTGCAATGTACAAGATATAGAGAAATTAGTGTAGGATACGTAATTAAGGCAGGAAAGCACGCACCGGAAAGCGTAGTGTAGGCAGGCCTCCCACTCGGTGGACCGATGACCTGGTGAAGGTCGCGGGAAGCCGCTGGATGCGGGCAGCGCAGAACCGGTCGTCTTGGAGATCCTTGGGGGAGGCCTATGTCCAGCAGTGGACTTCCTTCGGCTGATATGATGATGATGATGACGTAATTAAGGGCTTCCACAAATCACAGTGAACAACTTTAACAGAGTTTCAAAAGTACAATATTTACAAATGGCCAAGTGTGGATATGTTTGTTATTCTTGAGTGACGTATTACATTAATCAACATATATGATAAAAAATCACATAAAATATACAAGGTGACTAGTTGAACGCTTGGTTTTAAACGTTTGGTTAACATTTATCTTATCTTGAACGACAACGAACGGATTTCAAAAGGTTCATAAGAAGATGTAACTTAACAACTTTCTCCAAGGAATCTCTGGTCAATTTACGAAAAATATTTTTTGGCTCATAAAAATCGATCACCTGATTAGCCAAACTTCTTTGAGAAGTCCACATTTTTTTGCGAAGTGACCATAGATTCCTTGGGGAAATTTGTCACTTGTAACTTCTGATTAAGCACCTGAAGTATATGCGAGTCGTTCAACCAGTCACCCTGTACTGTACAGAGTGTAACAAAATTGGTGTAGGTCCCGTTAACTGGGGCTTCTACTCATCATACCGAACAACTTTTGTTCTACGACTTGGCTGAAAATGCAAAAAACTTTTCATACAAATCAAAAAGGCTGAATGACCAATTTTGTGCATTTTTGACTAGAGGGTTCATTTTTTGAGAATTGACTATGGGTTCTTCGGGAATATTAGTTCAGTATGATGAGTAGCACACCCAGTTAACGGGTCCCACACAAATTTTTTCACACCTGTATAAGGTAAATTCACAAAAAAACTAGTTCAAATCGATCACCTGATTAGCCAAATTTGTATGAAAAGTATTTTTTTGTAAAATGACCATAGGTTCCTTGGGACAGTTGTCAGTTATATCATCTTAAACGCGTTCAAATTCAACCGGTCACGTATTCCACAAGGAAGTCGTCGACAGTCACCAGATAAGGCTTAAGTGAAACTTTTAATAAGCTCTGTCACAAAGGCGTGCGGTCAGCGCGTCTTTCTCGGCCTCAACCTAGAGGCAATGCCGCGAGGAGTGCTGGCTACCACCCTCCACTCCGAATGGAGTACACAGAAGAAGACAACGCCTTAAGTAAACTTGAGTGAAACTCTTGATGAGATCTGTTGCTAAGTCGGCGAAGGTGGGTGAGCTCCTGTTCGCGCGCGGCCGGCACGTCCTTCTTGGGCTCCACCTCGGAGCATTGCCCTAAGTACTGCATCAGCGAGGAGTGCAGGTATTCACCCTTCACTCCCAATGGAGTACCCGAAAGATGACACTGCCTCAAGTACACTTACGTGGAAAACTCTTGATTAGCTCTGTCACGAAGTCGGCAAAGGTGAGCTTCTGTTCGCGCGCGGCCGGTGCGTCCTTCTCAGCCTCCACCTCGAGGCACTGCCGCGCGCCCTCTAGGTACTCCGTCAGCGAAGAGTGCAGGCTGCCACCCTCCACTCCGAATGGGCTACATCAGAGATAATACTAGTGATAGCAAATTGGAATTGTTTAAAAATTAAGCTATATTTATATATATTCATATATACGGGATGTAACAAAATTGGTGTAGGTCCCGATAACTGGAGGTTCTACTCGTCATACTGAACAACTTTCACCACGGAACCCATAGCCTATTCTCAAAAAAAAAATTGGACCCTCCATACTAAAATTTACGAAATCGGTCGATCAGCTGGTCAATTAGTATGAAGAGTAAAAAAAATTTTTTACGTTTTCAGCAGTCGTAGAACAAAAGTTGTTCAGTATGATGAGTAGAAGCCCCAGTTAACGGGACTTTAACCAATTTGTTACATCCTGTATATATTTACAATCGACCACGCGGGCCCAGCGCGGGTTCGTCGACTTCACACACAACCTTCGAGTTTCTTTGCAGGCGTGAGCAGGTTTCCTCACAATGTTTTTCTTTCACCGTAAGAGCGTCGGATAAACGTACATATGAAATAGAGATTTGAAAACACATTGGTACGTGGCAGGAATCGAACCACGTCCCGGACAGGAGGTAGCGGCCAAATCCGTTACGCCACCGAGGCTATTCATATACCGAATATATACATCTTAACACAAGCTCTAGTTCCTAGAGCGTCACGTTATTAAGATATTTCGAGTTAAAAATTGTCCTACGTTGGGCGCCAGTGAAATGGAGTTGCCTGCAATTTACTCGTACAAGGCAGTACATTCCTGGCTACTTATTTTTCTTATATTTTGCCCATGTAAATCTAAAAAACTGTCTATAAAGTATTGGCTCCCAATTAAATGAAGTAAATAGTTTTTTTAATATCAAACTAACTTTCCGCACCGCGACTCTGCCTGCGTTATGTCTCTGTTTTTTAACACAAAATATCTCGGTAACGTAACGTTTAAAGTCAAAATGTCCTAGTATATGTTCGGTTTGTATTTGCATCTCTTATCGAAATATACAGGTTTAACCAAGTTTTTTTTAATCACAACTGCGTAAGATAAAAAAAAAAAATGAGTATACATTTGTGTATGCCACAGAAGTTCGGACCCATTTTCCGAAGGAAACTATGCTTAGTTTGCATAAACTTTTTTGGGGTTCCCATACAAAGTTGGTGAATCAGAACATTATAGTTTTTACGAAATTTTTTTTAGTATTTTCAATCACCTCCAAATGCGTCTCTTTCAACCTGTCTGTAAACCCGTGTAGATGTAGACCGCTCACTGGACGTAAACGAGTAGGTGCGCAGTTAAATGTCAGGCCTATAGCCGATATATCCAAAGGTATATAAGACTACGGCTACCAGGTTGTTGCAGTTGATATCACCTGCGGTCACGTATATGGCATATGCATGTTTTTTGATCGTATGCAGTGCTAATAACGTATTTGGGTCGACCTATTAAAAAATCATAATTTTGATTTGTGATTCTTACGGACGTCAAATGATCTTGTTGATCCACAAGAAGCGTCGGTGGCGTAACGGCTATGGCGCTTTCTCCTGTCGTGGGAGGTCGTGGTTCGAATCCTACCACATACCAAAGTGTTTTCGAATTTCGATTTCATATGTACGTTTATCCGACGCTCTTAAGGTGAAGAAATACATAGTGAGTAAACCAGTACACGCCTGCGTATAAAACTCGAAGGTTTTGTGTGAAGGACCATCCCGCACTGGGCCGCGTGGTCGACGAAGGCTCGATCGCCCTAATTCAGGGTAGGCTGGAGCATCTCGGTGGACACATATATAAGCCGAAATGATGATGATGAGTGATAGACACACCAGATATAGATAAGGAGATGAAACGAAATTATAAAAGAACTAGCTGTCCCGGCGAACTACGTTCCACCTTACACTACACTATACTACCCTACCCTACCCTAAACTACACTACAATACCAACCCTTCCCTACCCTACCCCTACACTATACTACACTACCCTACCCTACCCTACACTACACTACCCTACCCTACATAAGAACCTTCTCCTGACAATAACGAACTCGGCAAAAAAAGAATTAGCGAAATCGGTCCAGCCGTTCACGCGTGATGCCGTAACCAAGGGAAATAGGGATTCATTTTTATATACATAGATAGGCGAACTCCAAAGACAATTGTAGCCAAAAAAATTACTCATTGAGTAATTTTTGCTTCACCGTGTCAGCGTTGTCTTTGTTGTTTTCGGCAAGATTCATAAAATCGTACCTGTTGGCAAAGGTTTTTTTCTGCGCAACAAGGAGCAGCAGCTTGTTGAGATTCAGTCGAAGCGCGTCGCGCCGCCGCCGCCGACGCATGTTTTCTTGCTTGCGGTCGACTGCTTCGCGCAGCAGCGGTAGCAGCTCGTCTATTAAATCCCTGCAAAATAGAATAATGTTTGTTGGTCGAATACATGGAATCAGGTATAGCTTGTAATGTAAAACTGTACAGAACAAGAAAAGGAATTATAATAAAAATATTCAGGGATAAGTCGCCCACGGACAACTGGCATATACTAAGATTTCCTGTACTATGGGAATCGGAGATTGATATACATACTTACTTATTTTTATCTTATAGCTGGAGTAATCTCTATTGGCCTCGGTCTTTCGCTAACACCTTTACCTCTTGATACGACCGATCTTCTTGTTTCGTTAAGTCTCGTCCGGCCTACCCCTTCCTCGCCTTCCCGCTATTTTGCCTTCCAGGATGGTCTTTAGGTGGCTGACACGTCGCATAACTGTCCCCGTGTATATCAGTCTCATTACTTATAATACGTTTTAATTTAAATAGGTACAAATAAATATACATATATTAAACACCCAGACAGAATCAAACAAACCTGATCGGCATAAGAAAGTTTGCCTTGGGTGAGAATTGAACGGAGAACTCTCAGCCTAGCAGCCAGGAGCACTATCACTACGCCACCGGGTCAGTCAAATTACGAATAGTAATTCGAAACGGTTTGGGATTTTGGTATACTAACTTAAGTGCATCCGGGTTGATGTTGCCGGCGGCGGCGATGGCAGCATCGCGCACCTCCGGCACCTCACAGCGCACCAATGGCACGGCCAGCTTGTGCAGCGAGCTGGGCGACGCATGCGCAGTGCGCGCCTCGCCGCCGCTGCGCTCACTCAGCGAGTCGGGCGATGAGCTGAACGCAATCACATTGGTGACTAAACAATCTCAAGGTTGTAGAGACTATGTTTTTGAGTAAGTATGAGTTATTAGTTTTATTCGTGTTGTAGTTTTGTAAAATGAGCTATCTTATGTCATCAATATCAGTGTGCTGGTGCAATATAAACTATTTCTATTTATTAACTAATTACTCACCAAGCAGAATGTAATTTAAACAATGTACGAGATCATGATGAAATTACTAAAAAAACATTACCTCTCAGATCAAAAATAAAAGGTAGATTTAGTGTTAGCGCATTGAAAACGGGGTATAAAAACTCTGCTCCAATCACGACGGAGGAGAGTTTTGATTCACGAGTTGGCAGACTTGACGTCAGCGTGCCGAAATGTGTTGTAACATGTCTCGAATGCACCTGTCTCAATTACAGTGAAGGATGGGACCTATCACGTGTCAAAACATCATTCGAGGTCACCACTTAAGGTAAAGATGCATATGTATATAATAGAACTTTTTGTTATGATTGTTGTAGGAAACTCAATATCTACATTATTTTTAATCTGAGGATTACCTACTCAAACTCATATTATTGCCTACCTAAAAATTAACAGTTACAAAAGGAAATGTGCAGGAACTAAAATAATTTTGTTGATACATTGATTAATTTTATTAAAGCGGTTCGATTAGCACATTAACGCCGCCAGTGTGCTAACCGTACCGCCTTACGTGTATCAATTTTATTAATTTTTGACCATGCACGTTTCCCTGTGTATAATTATTTGACTATCACCTAATATTATCATGTTACACTCGAAATGAATAATAAAGCATCATATGAAAACAGAAAGAAAAAGCTTCGCGGGTGACAACAAAAAAGCACACAATTAATAATGAAATTAACAAATTAGATAAAACAAAAATTGACATGTTAGATAAAACAAAACCATACCACTATCAGGGAAATGGTGATTCCTAAATGAATATTCCCTAAATCAAGACAATTCGAGACGAAGTACGGTTAAAGCTATTTGCGGGGGCAGTGCATAAGATTCTACAATCAAATTCCTGAAAATGAACTATTTTACCAGAGAATAAATTCTACTCATGTCAAAAAATGTCTGTGCTCTAGAGGATATTACCAAATACTAGATTATGTAAATAACAAGGATATTTGGATAAGTATCAGTCCTCTAACAAAAACCATAACCTGAGACTGTAATCAGAAATATGACAATATTTTGATTTGACATTAAGGTGTTTTTGAATATTTAAAAATGTGTGTAAACACCTATTTAAAACAATTATTTTGGAATTTGTAATCCATCGCGAATGAAAGTGTAACACTCACTATTTTTAGTACCTAATAGAAGTATCCTGCAAATTGATTTCATTTGTTTTCATGGTATCTATCATTAGGAATTTACGAGCAAACAACCTTGCACATCATGATGTAGTTTAATTATTCATTGGTTTATTTAATCATGACTAAGCGATGCCAGTCGGAACTTGGGCTCAGTAGACCCTCAAGTTATTCGAAACGAACTGTCAAAAGACCAATTAATGTACATTAAATTATCTAAAAAACAACATTTAATTCATACCGATACGATGAGTAGGCGACATTGCATGGAACTTTGTGAAAGAAAAATTGTCAAGGCCACGGAAGCTTTAATAAAACAATGTAGCAACACAATAAACTGGGTTTATTCACCTAAAAATAAGACCCTTTAAGTTTGAGTAAGTCCACTTGTGACAGATATATTAATCGTTAATAGTTATCTGTCGAGTGTGGTCGAAATCAGATTATCTTAGAAGCATTGCTTTCCGAGCTACAGCTCTTCACGTGAAGGTGGATCACTCTTACACGTGTTATACTCGCTTTACTATAGTATGCATGATGTAACAAAATTGGCAAAGGACACGTTAATTTGAGCTTCTACCCTTAAAATTGAACAACTTTGGATAAGAAATACTTATTCAATACGTTTTTTTTTCGGTTCTCGAAACATAATTTTATAAAATTTGTCAGTTTGGTAATCGCTTTAAATTCGATGGACCCACGGGATACTTTAACCGCCTCCGTGGCATAATAGTTAAGTCCATTAGCTTCACATCAGAAGGTCGCGGGTTCGATTCCCTCCCGATTTTTACTTTGTATGACTCGGTTTGGTTGGTGGAATGGTATTTTCTAAGCCCGCCTGGCTAGCTACTACCATTTTATCTAAGTCTTGCAGCCAGCATAAATGTTAACAGCATTTATGCCTACCAGCTTTAAGAAAAGATAGCTAGTTACCCATTGCGTTGAGGAATCTTGGTAAGCTCGCTTCCATCTTCGGCATCATCGTCACACACCATTCGGTGAGATGATATCAAGGGCTTACCAATTGCGGATTTAAAAAAGCATGACGGAGACTATTCGTAACCACGGTGTGAGATATTTCTGAGAGGGAAAAGATGGGACCGCTGCCGTGGAGTAGGTCTGAGCACTGCTTAATAATGTTACCGCTTACATCTTTCACGGAGTTTGGGTAGTCATGCTGAATGCGTTTTTACCTAAATGACGTATGCATGAATGCGTCCATCTACTCTATGAAAAACATAAATTGTACGATACAAATACTGGTTAAACACAGACACAATTTAAAAACTTCTTTGGAAATTACCCCCAGAGTGAGTCCGGACACGCAGAAAGGAAGAGGGCGCTGCCAGATGGAGTAAAGTAAAAAACGCATAAGCCACAGTTAGTCCTATTGGGTGCTGTTTAAAAGCTTCACTCTAAATGTAAAAGATATTATTTTATCTAGGGATTAAGATTTTATTTGAAATCTTAAATGTTACAGTTTTCGTTAGCTTTTTTTTATGAAAAATTTGAGTGCGTTTGGCTGCACCTCACCTGATGATAAGTGCCGATGCAGCCGAGGATGTAACACGCAAGGTCAAATAGTGCCTATTCACTCTCGTTTTGAAGATTGCTAAATTATGTTTATTGTGTTTGAAAATTATCAAATTTATGTTAATTAACTGCGTTGTAACACTTCTCCTGGTAAAGTGTTTTAACCATTTTAATTTTGCCTTCAAAGGTGACGTTCCATTTCTATGCAGATGCTATTTCTAAAATAAATTTTCCGCTTTAAACTCAATCTTAAATGTGTAAGGTATACTTAACTCTGATAGTGACAATGTTGACAAGGATCAAACTCACAAATTGAGATGCCACTCAATAAATTTTTAACACAGAACTGTACATAACACATGAATAATTCTATCTAAATAAAAAGTGCGATATCAACAATATTTATGATACAGTGATAATAAATAAGTAAATGGCACACGAGTGACATTTGTAAGCCCGAGCCGCAGGCGAAGGTTTACCGTTATCACGAGTTTTCTAATTACCTTTTACGCCCATGTATCATATGACGATTTCAATAAAGTTGTGAGAAAACAGGTAAAATCAAAAAGGACGACAACAGGAAAACAATATACAGCGGTATAAACCTAACAAACTTTTGACAGCCAAAGTTAATTTTATGCGATAAGCGGCTTATGTTCGGCGGAGTTATCTCACTTTGTTTTTCCTAAACATTAATTACACAACATAATTTTAACTCGTATTTACAACTAAAAATCTCAAAACAGTTTTATCTTAACCAGGCACTACATATTAGTTTTTTTTAATTGTAGATACATGGTAACCAATGAAATCACTCGGCCAAGATAATCTATTCCTTCAGACGTCGTGGCGTGTGTAATTTAATCTGCTTTCTTCAAAAGGATAGAACCTATCTCTTTTAAAATTGGTTAATATTATAATTATGCAACTACTTGGCCAAGATGATCTATTCCTTCTGACGCCGTGGCTTGTGTAATTTAATCTGCTTTCTTCATAAAGATAGAACATATCTCCTTTACAATTGGTTATTATTAGTGACTGACCAAAAAGGTGGACATTGTATTTTTATTTGCTGGTGTAGAAAAAGTGGAAAAATAAAACGCACATGTGCGGTAAAAATATTTTTGTGTACAGTGAACTGGCATATAAAGTGGGTACCACTTTTCGAGCAACTGTATTTAAAAATATAGTAAGTAACGAGTTAGGATTTAGTTTTTGGTTTACGGCTACCATAGACAGAACTAGAGTTGCATTTACTTTTTATTCTTTATTAACTAAACATTACGGCAATTATATCAACCTAGCATAATTTGTGGTCGAACCGGGTTTTACCCTTGTAAAATGTTCTAGCTGTGCACTGAACCTATGCGTGATTTAATAGGTAATGAACAATGAGAGCGAAGACAGCATCCTTTATCAAAAAGTACATGTACAACAAATTCCACTGATATGAACAAAAGGCTGCTGTAACAGGGTTTACCCAAGATGAACGAAAATCTAGTGGTGACGACTCCACGCCCATATAAAAAATTAAGACTATTCACATCATTCATTGGCATTAGAAATGTGTGCAAACGACTGTGACTTTATTAGGTGGAATCGTCATCCATCGATGTAAATGATCATAATTGATGCGACGACGTGCACATAGCGAGCATCAATGAGCCACCTCGTTCGTTTGTGTTGTCTATGGGCGCGCGCATAGCTCAGAGGCAGCGTGAAGAACCCCCCAGGCGCGCTGAGGCTCTCGGTGGACGAGCTGAGCGCCGCAAGACCCAGCCATCCTTCCGCGTCATTGCTATAACCAACTTTTTGTTGCAGCGGAACAAAATTCTACAAATCACGACCTCTGCAGGAAAAGTTGGTCGTAATTATCTAAACAATATGCTTCAAGTGATTGTTTCACGAATCAAATAGTTGCTTTGTCCAAATCACATATTTTTGCATTTTTAAATAAACGTAAATCTTTAAAAGAGTAAGGTAATGAATATAAAAATTTTAAATATCAAAAAGAAATTATAAAATATTATTCTCTAATAAATTTTGTTGTTGACAGAAAGTTAACAGACAAATAAAAATAAAATAAATTAAAAATTAAAGGGAACAAGAAGTGTTTTTTTTTCTTTTTGTAGGATGGTACGGTACCCTCCGTGTACAAGTCCGACGCGCGTTTGGCTAGTTCCTTCTATAGTTGATAAACAAATTACGAAATCGGATTTTTTGAAATAATAACGAGGAAAACACCACAGTGATAACTTATCTGTAAAAGAAAACAATATGTGTACAAAAACCGTTTTCATCCTTCTACGATTTCGTTATCTTTATATTCGATTTCAATGATTAGTAAATGAATAATTAACTTTTATGAATACCATGCTTTGTTAAAAATAGAATTTTAATAAAATATACATAATTTGCATATTTAATGCTAATACTACATAATATTTAATAAAAGTCATTAATCATTATACAATAAAGATTCGCAGTCATTAATTTCAGTTTAATATGTGGATTGAATAACTATATATACTAACTACAACCAAGTAAAGATAGAAAAAGGTTTTACAAACGCGTGCTAGCTCTAAATCACATACTATTTTTAATAATTCTGAATCGGAAGCGTCAAAACTCATAAAATAAAGAGTAAATAAAAGTCAAAAGGAAAACAAATCGAGCCGATAATTTAAATAAGAATATGGCCAATAGAAGATATAATATTATTTATTATTTCTCAGACTAAAAGCTGGTTTTTGGCGTGTTAACTGTATGCATACTGGTTATTGCAAAGGTTGAGTTGTGAGTAGAGTTAACTTTTTGGTAATTGAATATTCTTCTAAACTTACGTTCGCAACATCTATACAATAGGTATTTGTTCGCATCAAGTAGATTAAGGGTCTCATACGAAATCAGAGACAAAAATTTTCAGCTCTGTGATGGCATTTTAAGTAAAATTTTGTGAAGTATTTTCGAACATATTCATTAAAAATTTCAAAACATTTCGCTGTACTTTGCCTGGCCGCTTTTAAGTGCTGACCCTTATTGTACTTGGTGTACAAAATATAATTCTTTAGTTCGCAATTTTAAAAAAAATATTTTGACAGTTTGCGCCACAAATAATACTGAATAATTTCAACTGTACACTCTGATAATAAGTATTTTACGCAGAGCCCACTTAAACATAACTTTTTCCCAAATTAAATAAAAATATGCAACAAAACATATTTATGAAATCAAGGTCCCTTTCCCTTTTGCATCTGTCATAATATTTTTTTAAATGTAAACTCGACCGTAAATCGGTGTATTTAAAAAAAAATTAGGATGTACCTTAGACTGAGATCAGGACTAGCGCAGCGTATCACCGGGCTTGGCACCGCAGGAACCACCAAGAAGGCCATGGTCAGGTAACATTTCCATACCTAGACAATTAACGTACAATACATATTTAATTATCTGTTATGCGATATTATCCGGCTTCTACTCATGATACCGGTAAAGCAAGGAATTTCTACATTTAGTACCCAATATAACCGGAAGGTAAACACAGTAATGCAGTCGCGGTCAGAGTGGTACAGAAAAGACTACCACTCTGCTCCTCTACACGATTGCCATACAAAAAAAATATATAAAACATTGGTAGGAATATTAATGGATTGCTACTTATAGTTTGTAATGGGATACGAATGGTTTTTATGATATGATTAAACTAGTGGATGCCCGCGGCTTTGCCCGCGCAGATCACTTTTTTTGCCCTTCCCGTAGGAATTTCCCAAAATCTTTTCTTAGCGGATGCCCACGTCGTAATTGCTATCTGTATTCCAAATTTCAGCGAAATCCATTCAGTGGTTTCGGCTGTGCGTTGATGTACCAGTCAGTCAACTTTTCCTTTTATACATACAGATTTCTAAAATGTAATAAAATAAATCTGCAACAATAAACACATGCGGACGTGTTTAAAACTATTGGAGTATTTAGTAGTGGAAAAACACAGAAAATCAAATAAAGTAACACAATGGCACAGTATCACAATATAGCAGCTTACAGTAGCGCAACGATTGTACTTACTCAGAGCACCGGAAGGGTACTTGCGGGGAGCGGGCGGCGGGGCACAGCCTAGCAAACTCCGATAGTTTGCCAGGCTGACTACAGGCTAGTATGGGCTAGTACCTACGCCGGTGGCGCATCGTGCGACATCAACGGCTTTGCGCTACTGTAAGCCATTCGTAATACTGTGACAATGGCTTTGACAGTGGCATTCAAATGTAAAAAGCCTAGCAACCGATAACAACGCCATTGTCAGGGATTTTTTAACTGATGCACTTTGGAGTTCAACAATTTACAAAAATTGTTTATTGCGTTGTAAGCGGTTGCGTAAAACAATCCTAAACAGGTCGTGGAAATACTTTGCACGGGAATTCAGTTTGAGATAATTGTTTACATTTATCAATGAAGGGTAACCATGATATTTCACTATCAACAGATAGTATTTTTTGGTTATAGTTATTTTAGGGTTTCCTACTCAAAGGGTACAAACGAAACCGTAATTCCAAACCTTAGCCTATCAGTCAAACATACAGGATGTCAGGTTTCAAATGGATCAAACAAATGTTTCGCGAAAGTCCACAGTTTTCGAGAAATTCGCATTTCGTTTTTCAGATTTTGTATGAAAATCATCTTTGCTCGACTTTGACGTAGTTTGTGAAAAAAAACATCATACAGTTAAGCCGGCTGATTTAAAAAAATCTACCTCATTTTATCAGCTTTCCAAAAAAGTGCGACATACAAAAAAAATCAAACTAATTATGCCAAAATTAATACTAATGTAAAAAGAGTACATTAAGTCACATACTCATTTAAAAAAAATCACGATTTATAATTTTCAACGTTTATCATGCCTTTCCTATCATCAGACATCTGTGAATCTCTTGCGTCATTTTAATATCCTTGATTCTAATGCTAATGAGAAAGCTCCTTGTGTATTTTGCTGGCTTAATTGTTTGATGACTTTTTTTACAAACTGATGTCAAAGTCCAGCAAAGATATTTTTCATACAAAATCTGAAAATGGAAACGCGAATATTTTGAATTTTGTGACCTTTTGCGGTAAATACTCGTACATGTGGGTGTTTTGAATAGTCTTTAAGCATACCCCGGACATTTCATACTACGGGCGAGATATGACATTTCTAAATGACGGAAAAAACGAAATCAAGGCGAAATCCTATACGTTCTAGAACCAAACTATAACCAATCTATATGTAGGAAGTGTGGTCGGAATCTAGAGAGCTGCAGAGAGTGTCCATTACTGTATGTGAGTACCAATATATATATTTTTCCTCTATTAATAGTTTTCGAGTTACCTTGAGTTACCTCTATCAATGGTTTTTCGATTGATCCATATGAAACCTGACACCTGTACATTTTTTTTTACAGAATATCCATAAAGTTATGGCAAAAAGTAGATCTGCACTTTCAGGGAGCGAGCGTTTTCATAGTTGTGTTCTTAGCATTGTGTAGTGGAATTAAGCCATAGCGGTGAATGCGAGGCAGGGTCCACAGATTATACGATAGTAACATTATTATAGCGCGCACGGGAAAACGGTTTCCTTTGCACTTTACACTATCGGTGTACACTCCACCACGTATGATAAAAGCATGTCTGGTTTTGTATGACCGGTCATCATGGAAATCCTTGGGGGAGGCCTTTGTCCAGCAGTAGAAGTCTTTCGGCTAGTATGATGATGATGATGATGATGTTAGTGATTTGACAGTAAACTGGGTGTTCCTTGAACAAGATACAAAGTTCATACATTTAAGTAAGTTTCGCCGGCGCAAATAAATATTTTACAAGTCTCAACTAACATATGGTCACCTTACAAGAAATAAACAAAGTAGTAGTATTTTATGTCCCACTCTGACCACGACTGCATTACTGAGTTCGCCTTCCGATTATATTAGGTACAAACTCCTTGGGTAAAAGTCACTCGGTTGGTTAATTTTGTATTTGAATGACCAATGGATATGAAAATGGAATATGCCCAGTATGTCTTGGATAGAACCTTAATAACTCAGCAAGACAAATGAAAGAGCTTTATAAACTACAACTGAATCTGGCTTTGTTACCTGCATATAACCATCTCGCTCCTTCTCGGGCTTCCTCGGCAAAGCTGGGCTTCGCGAAAGGAGTGAGGCTCTGTTGTCATTGACAGGTCTGGAAGTAAAAACAGAATTTTGAAACTGAACAAGATAGGTCGGTACATTAATAATTTTAAAAAACACTTAAACCGTTAAAAACTTCAATTGCAACAACCAAGTACAATTTTGCTACAGTTTATGGTTTTTATTAATATCCTACAAAATTACTGAACCGATATTGATAAAATTTATATGGAACCAGCTTGGTAGTATATACCCTATCGAATAAAAAAGAATCATGGAAATTTGTATACAATCTGCGAAGATATAGTGTTATAAGCATACAAAAATATACAGTCGAATTAAGAACCTCCTCCTTTTTGAAGTCGGTTGAAAATGAGTCGATAGGTTACGGACAAGGACTGAAACGTTGCTAAACCTAGGACCTGAGTTTACTTTCATTAGTTCATTATCCATGTTCTTTGGGTACAATCCCAAAAGAATAAATAAAATCTGGTTTTATCCATGTACTTAAGCCTACCCAACGCTAGTTGGGCAATGTTAAATAGCGACGAGCACAGCGACGAGCTATATCTTAATTTGAAATTACAGACAAGCGAGCGAAGCAAGTGTGCCGCGGCAGTGGCCGGTAAAGCGCCAGAACCAACTTGTTACCTAAATGTATTATGATCATTATGTGTGATCATGTCAACACAGCTCATAGCTTGGCTCCTCGTAATGTAACAGTGCATAGATACATGTCAACACAGCTCATAGCTTGGCTCCTCGTAACGTAACAGTGCATAGATAAACCCCGAATTTAAATTTGTATTCAAACTCTACCCAAAGAACATGGATAATGCTAAGTAAACCCGGGTGAACCTTGTTTTTCTAATTCTTCTAGCATTACATTTCAAAACCAGGATAAGTCTACTTAAATTTTTTTTAGGGAAAACGCAATTTAGTTTATTAGTAAAATGATTACAACGAAATAAATTGTACAGTCACGCTGATCATACTTTCTCGCAAAGTCTTCACCGTTTATCATAGTCGGGCATACACAAATTAACTTAGTAGCAAATAAATAAATAAATATTCTGGGACAAATCACACATGGAATGGTATGTCGAAAGGAGTTTTTTTGAAATGATATATACTAGTAATAAGTTAACTTATGATTGCATTTTTGGCACATAAAAATAAAGTTATCATGTTTTAAATAAACAGGTAAACTGCGCATTATGTAGGGTTTCGGAGTCATTACTTAAAAACTGTTTGTCTCAGGATACCCAAAATCGTTTTCCTTGGTATCATAGTTTAGAACTTTGACGAGCTATAGTATATTGGGAACTACACATCTATCAAAAATATGTTTGTTAGAAAGCACAAATTAATTTAAAGACACAAATTCAATAGATATTTCACAAAGGGGTGGGTAGGTAACAATTTTTTCCACAATATGACATTGGAGGCACTCTGTACAGGATGTGATCTTGTACAGGATATGCAATGTCAATGTCAGTGAGTGTCCTGGATGGTGGTCCCAAATAAAATGCAAATTGTCAGATGGATATCTAAATGAACACTAATTTAAAAAATAATAAAATTATGCTAAGTCGTCGTGCGTCAATGCACTCTAAACTGGGTCGCGAGCAAAGTACACTGTAGCATTTAAGTCTACGTAATAAAAATACGGCCATTTATACCGCATATTTTGATACTCGCAAGTAAATGAAAACCAGGGTACTTCCCGTTGTGCCGGTCAACGGGAAGTACCCTGGTTTTACATGAAATTTGGCAAAAAACAAAGTCTTACAGCATAAGTCATCATCTCAGCTCATATACGCCCCAATATACCACGCGGGCCCAATGCGGGTTGATCGACTTCACACACTACTTCAGAGTTTCTTCGGAGGCGTCTGCACCGAAAGAGCGTCGTCGGATAAGCGTACACACACATAGAATCGAAATTCGAAAACACGTTAGGTACGAAAAGCCTAATTTTGGCCGCGGGTTTACAGTCCTGTTAAGTATAGTGTCATATGAGTTAATGGCGGCTTGAAAACCTTTTGACAGTGGGGTTCGCCACTAGCCCTACAACCTTCACGAACTTGGAAATGACCCCCGTGTGTAAAGAGACCCGTGCCCTAGCAGTGGGCACGTTTATGGGTTTTTGAATAGCTTAATACAATGAAAACCTACAATTTGAATGACGGCGGACTTTTGGTTTTGAAATGCATCGACTGAAATAATACTTACGCTGGCTCAATAATAGTGTAAAGCGCATGTATTCTTGTGTGCAAGATGGGCCACGCCAGCGCAATAGTAGCTGAACACTGAGCTGGTACTCTGCTCTTTTCTAAAAGGCCAAACAGGATAACCTAAACAAATAAAAACATTTACTTGTATAATTTATAGGATATTACATTTTAAAATACATATTAATAAACAACTTTATGTACTTACTTCCCAAGGATCTGCACCGTTAGATGAGCTTCCACTCCAACTATTTTTCGCTGAAGCTTCGTCATGTTGGAGACCTATATTAAGTTACAAAATGATTAAAAATAATAATAGTAAGTAGGAGTTGTAATATATATAAGGCAAAGCGACTTGCATAGTCGCGTCAATCACGGTAATTGACCTATACAATATTTTGTGGAATTTGATTATTTGTTTCGACCGTTTCCGTGCTTCGCGAGGCACGTTAAACCGTTGGTGCTAGTTGTTATCACTTGACAGCAGTCGTTAAGCCGTGTCCGATGCCTTTGACGGGGCTAAATAGTTACTGACAGTGGGGATCGCCACCAGCCCTACAACCTCCACCAATCCGGATCTGGCCCCCGTGTGTGGAGTATGGCCTAACCTTCCCGAGTTTGGGAAGAAGCCCGTGCCGCAGTAGGAACGTTATGGGCTGTTACTATTAAGGCAGAGTCGAAGAGTGTTCACTCACCTGTAGTCCAAACAGCGTGTGTTCTCTCAGCAACCCACACAAGGTCGGGTTGCCCAGCCGCCAGTACGGCTTGCTTCTCCGTCGGCGGTAGCAGAGGCAGGCATTTCTCTGCCAAGTGCGGAACGTGGGCGTCCGCCGCGTCTATCAGAGCTGGTTCTTCTCGAGTCAGTTGCAGTTTTTGCAAGAGGTATTTCGTTTCTCTAAGACAGGAATAAACGCATAGTTAATCGCAGATGTAGATACCGAGCATCAGTAAAAAATAAATATAACTAAAAACCAAACTCCTAAGTAATCATCATATCAGCGGAAAGAAGACCAGTGCTGGAGATATGCCTTCCCAAAGGATTTCCACAACGACCAATCCTCCGCTGCCAGCATCCAGCGGCTTCCCGTGACTTTCAACAGGTCATCGGTCCACTGAATGGGAAGCGTGCCTACGCTACGTCTTCCAGTATAATAAGTATAAGCCCAATCTATGTATTTAAAAAAATATGAAATGTAATGCGAGTCCGTCCGGCCTTTCTATTCAACCGATTAGCTTAATTTTATTTAATGAAAGTTATTGATACACAGAATTGTCATCTAGCATTAGAAATTACCTCCGTGAGCCGTTAGCGGATCGCGCACCACGCACCCTCTAGAATCTAATACGAGTCCGTGCGGCCGTTCTATGCAACTCATTTGCTTATTTTTTTAATTGAAAAGTAATGATGCACGGATTTGTCATCAATCATTGAACATTCGCCAGTCTTAAATAATTTAAAAATATGAATCTAATGAGAGTCCGTCCGGCTGTTCTATCCATCCTTTATGTTTTTTTTTAATGACAGATATTAATGCACAGATTTGTCATCTAGCATTAGAAAACCCCGCAAACTTTTTGTCGCTTCGCGCACCATGCACCCTTTGTTGAAATTGAAATCTAATAAGAGTCCATCCGGCCGTTTTATCCAACTGATCTGTGCTTATTTTTTTAAATGAAAGGTATGAATGCACAGATTTGTCATCTAGCTTTGGAAAACCCCGCAAGCTGTTTGCCGCTTCTCGCACCATGCACCTTTTATGGAAATTGAAATCTAATACGAGTCCGTCCGGCCGTTCTATCCAACCGATCTGCTTATGTTTTTTAAATGAAAGGTATTAATGCACAGATTTGTCATCAAGCATTAGAAAACCCTGCACACCCTCAATGTTCACGCGGCAGAACCGCGGACAAAAGCTTATTTTTTTTAATGTAGAATTTTCTCGGGGAAAGTTGTTTAATTTTGTGAGCAGAAGCCCTAGTTGTTTTTTTTTAGTTATTTCAGAATTTAGAAAGACCTCACTATATTGATATAATTTTTTTTTGCTTTTAAATAGCATTCAACGCTATTTGGTGACTGGTGATGATTGTAGTACGTACCTAAGTATATGCACGGCGAGCCGGCGTGGGTACGGCTTGCATTGGCAAAGCATAACTAGTCCCAGAGCTTCTGCGCCTCTTATAACTGATGACAACGGCTCCATCTTGGTGGGAGTGCTGGTGGCCGTCGGCTCTCCGTTCTTCCAGCTGGTTATAAGTTGAAGAAGCATGCGAAGTCCATTCTCTACCAGTTGTGGCGAAGTATCCTAAAAATATATACATTATATTATTGGAACTTACCATCTATAACAGACGATTTAGCCAGCGACACGACGCCGAACACTGCGCTGCCTGGGACACCTTCATGTTAAAGAAAACGCTGGGCTGCCCAGGATCTGCGTCAACCTCTCGGCCTAACTGAACCCGCAGAAACAACGAGCGCGAATCCAGGTCGGAACGATGTATTTTTCGGTGGAACCCTATTTGCGCTAAACGGAGACCCCATGCTGGGTTTGATTTTGGAGATTTTCAGACCAACGCTAACGAAGCCCATCTCTCCACCATAATGACGATAGCATAGTACAAACAGAATCTTCATACAACGGTACCTCGCGCGGTTTCTTTGTGAGCGCCAGTGGCCAATTGTCCTTTGGTCATTCAATTGAATGTCTCCATTCAATCAACGGGCTAGCCTTTCAATCAAATGGCAGATTTAACCAGATGGCTGCGACATTTTCATCACACTAGATAACATATTGTTGTGTCTTTGGATGAATCAATAACCAGAGCAAAACCTTAAAGAAAAATGCGTAACTGTTAACATGGACGAAAACCGTATCACAGAAATGACACAGTCCTATGTGAGTAGGCTATTACGTTCTGATCGGGGCGTTAGATAACCTACTGTTCAGTTTGTACTATGATGAAACACTTTAAAAGTAATTTAAACGAAGAACTTCTTATTAGAGATACAAACTTTTTTATGGGATTTGTTATAATTATTAGAATAAGATTTTGCACAAACCTGAACCTCTTTGGCTAAAAATTGCGTGAATCCGGCAAGAACGTCTTGCCTCCACTCCGGAAAGTCCACTATAAGAGTTTGGAGACTCTGGAATGAGAGCCCGCGCAACTCTTCGTCCATGTGAACTGTCAGACGACATAGCAAATCCACCAGCTCACTGGAGCTCATGCCTTCGGGTATTAGTCTATAAAGAAAAATAACATTAGTATTTTTTTGTATTTCTTAAAATTATATTATAGGAAAAAATGGTAAATTGTATGTTTTGCACCTTGGTATAGCTGCAATACAAGTACGGAATAGATCGATCCTTGGTTTTCTTTCACCGGTATTTATTTCTTGTTCTTTGGTGACATTCTGTGTGTTGGTCAGCATGAGGGGTCTACCATAATGAGCATCTAATGCTCTTAAAATTTCAACTAATACTCTTCTTACGTATGGAAAATAAGCACTCATTCCTATTGATCTTGCAGTCTCGTCAGTTAACATTTTATTCAAAAACGTCTTCTTTACTCTCAAAGTGTTCCCTGATGGAAGTGTCCCCGACGTCCGCGGCATAGGCGGCTCGCCTTCTTTTTGTTGCAAGCTATCTGCTACTACTAGAAATGCTCTGAGGCCTATCGACATTCTTTCTGGAGTCAGTATAATTTTTATTGGCCTTCCGACCATAAGGAGATCGAAAACAATTTCCCGCATAGCAAAATCTAGCCGCTCTTGGGCAATGAATTGTATTATTTTTACGAAAATATTCAGTGGTGTATCCCGAGGAACGACGCCTTTAGATCCTTTTGGAAACAGTGAGTTAACTATGCTTTGTAATCGGGATTGCGTTGCAGAATTGCTTTCACATTTTATCCTGATCATGTAAACCCACAGCAGGCGATATAAGGATTCTGAAAGAAATATTTTACAGGTACGTTAACTAAGCTTTGTCATCGGGTTTGCGTTACAGATATGCTTTCACATTTTATTCTGATCATGTAAACCCCACTGCAGGCGATATAAGGATTCTGAAGTCAATATTTTACAGGTAGGTAGGTCATTACTTCTTACTTGCTATGGTAAATTTTAAATAAGCGTTTTAGGAACAAAATATACTACTTACCTAAGGCAACTCTGCACATCTTAGGGTCTCTATTTTTCAAATGAGATAGGCACATTGCCAAGAAACAATGCCAGTTTGCGAGAAAAAACTGCTTCTGCGATACACACAGAAGGCAAGTCACTAACGGGAAGAGAGCTAGGCGGTGTTTGGATTTTGTACTGGCATCTAATGTATGACTGTAAAGCATCTCTACAAAGTTCTTCAAACATGGGACGTTGACTTCGTTCTTCACGGTCTGAGGATATTTAGAAATACAATGTAAACATAATTATTTAGGTATAATCTCTTGACAAACTTCATTAAATACATGTATTGACTGTTACACTTACCGCTGCTACTGGTACTAGAATTTCTACGAAAAGTCCAGCCAAAGCGTGCCTTATGTCTTTGTCCTTGACCTCCAAGAAGTACTGGGCGCACTCTTGCAAAAATTGGAATGAAGCTTCAAATTCTTCAATCGGAACCATTTTTACGCGGAAAAATTTCATTCCCATTAGCAGAGATATTATACTTTGCGTCGTATGGGGGGAAGGTTCTTTCGCTTTCAGCTCCTGAAGTGAAAATAAACCTTTTTATTTTTTTTTGAACAGCAAGTTAGTAATTTAAGTAAAAGGTTAGAGAAAAAAGTACCTTGAGTTCTGCTGTAAACCGCTTCCGCACCGATGCAAATCGAGATTGTGCTAATACTCCAATTACCTCCGCGTATAAGTCCGCTAATATATGAACGTTTGCTGCATTAGGATTAGACTGAAGACTGAAATAGAATTATATATTGAGATTCCTGCTGAGAATGTAAATGTCCATCACTTCTATACCAATAAAAGTCTTACCCTTCTTTATAGTTAAATCTTTTAAATGCCACATTTTCTATGTAATGTACTAAGTCTTCGTGTCCCGGATGGAATGGCAACTGTTTCAAAACCTCAATAAGTGCGAGGCAAAACAAAAACTCTACGGCCAAATCCCTTCTTTCCGCTTGTAATTCTTCACAGCTGCGTTCTACAGTTTCAGTACCAGCTCCGCTCCCCGATACTATGTAGATAATACTAGGAAGGTAAAAAATACATAATTAGGGTTACACTGTAAAAAGTAATTCAATAACACTAAATAACTAAATAAATTAGTACTAGGGCTATTTTTAGGGTTACGTACTTCAAAAGGTAAAAACGGAACCATTACAGAATCACGCGTGTGTCTGTCTGTCCGTCCGTCTGTCACAGTCAATTTGCTAGGAAGCTACTGGACCGATTAAGTTGAAATTTGGTACACATATGTAAGTCTGTAAGTTGGTGACCCAAAGACGGACGTGAAACGTTAATAAACGAATTTTTATCATAGGGGCCACTTTTGGGGGGTAAATTAGATTTTTTTTTAGTTTTTTAAAATATATTGGGTGACGTATCAAATGAAAGCACTTGTAAGAATTACAAATATATTTTTTTATATAATTTTAAGATAAATAGTTTTGAATTTATTTAAGAAAATAGACAAAAATTTACCATTCCCCCCTCTCCCTCCCCCATCTCCTTACAGGAAAATCTACGAGAAAATCTTAAGTCCTTCCGTTCCCACAGGAAAAATGAAATATCTAAAGTCTAGAACAAGTAGATCCCTATTTACCTAGAGCAAAGTGTATACTGAGAGGTCTTGTTCTGTTGGTATTTAACGTTTCAGTGCGGAACCCTGATTGTGTGACACTTTTGAAAAATCATTATAAAATGAAAAAACATTGAAATTCGGTTCTTAAAATAGTCTATATATTTTTCATTTATAAAATTAAAGAAATGTACCTTATTTTTTAAACAATACCAATTGCTTAAGTCACGATAAAACAACACTTTTGTGAGTTTGCATGTTATGACTGAACAAAAGGTCCTATTACTTTTACGAACATTTGTGCTAAGTAAGCAAATATGTTAAAGAATATTTGTATTTATATTTAAAGTGGAGGTGTACCATTTCAGAGAAGCTTGGATTTGAAATTACCTTTTGTTTCTGAGATCTTGATGTGGTTTTTTAGCTTGTTCACTAAGTTGTGGTGAATCAGCCATCTGCCTCTCTAACCAACTGAACAGCGCGCGAAGGAGAGAAGGCAGGCAGTGCTCAGCGACTGTGCCAAACGCAGATAGTATTTGATCTAGTTGAGGGTCTTCACCGCGCTGTAAGGTTTTGTTCAGCGGCTTCTCCTAGGGTTACAAAAAGTTAAGATAATAAGAATCTCAATACTAATACTGTGTGTTTTTGATATTTTCAAGACAATCCAAACGTTTATACTTAGAACTTGTATGATTGTTTCACTAACAAGATGAATTAGCGCAACAGTGCCATATGCTCAAGCGTTTAATATCAATTAGGACTTGAGGAACCTTCAACGTTAAGTACAAATTAGCTATATATAATTTTATCATACATTGTTTAGAGTTGGCAAACACAAAACTTGAACACTAACCAGTGGCTCAGCCATGACTGCCTCCATTTTCCTCTCAGCCTGAAGAGTAAACTCTGTAAAGAGCAGCCGCATAGTGAACTCGCCAGGCCGCAGTTCTGTGTCTGGCGGCGGCACTGGCGGGCCCTTGCTGGAGCCCCACGGTAACATCGAACCTGTCACATTGGGTTCATCACTCTCCATTTTCAACTTTAATAATTCACAGTTACTCGGAAATAATTTAGGACTCAAGAGTTTAATTCGTTTTTTACAAAACATTAAGAGTTGTATATACAACATATTAGTGCAAAATGATCAGTATAGGAATAAGGTAAATTTACTAAGTAGTATAATAGGTAAGTATGTGTTTGATTAATGATTAAGGAAAATATTAATTCGAATAATTTTAATTATAAACAAATACCTCTAGTTGATATTAAAGAGCTTGCAGTAGTGCCAATACTTCGCCAGTCGCTGGAGATAGGAGTGGGAGCTTTGTCATGGAGGTGCTGGATGTGCTCTGAGCCGACCCCATCACTGGCTTGTATTGTGGATGGATCTATGATGTCATGTCTAAGCGGCTCAGTCAGGATGCTGGCTTCTGATTCAGCTTCACTTGACACCATTGAAGAAGGTGGTTCTTCAATACCTGAGAATGGGGTACCAATAAAGCAACTGTTTGCTTATATCTATTATTATAAAACATTTAAAGTATGTAAATTTATTATGGTACACTATTCAATTTTAATAAAATAATCAGTACAAAACAGCACACCTAATGTCACTGGCAACTTGATAAGCCCTTTCACTATGAATAAGATCGATATTAATAATGGCCGCATCAAATGGGCAATGTAATAAAAACGGCTTGCTTAATCACTTTTGCCAGTCAGTATGAATAATAGCCATCCTGTCTTGGTCAAAGTAGTGAAACAAGGGGTTCAGGTGTGGGTCATAATGGAGTCAAAGTGAGGGTCTTTGGCTGTTGGTTAGATTAGGTTATTAAATTAGGTAGCGAGGAGAGAAAATCCACAACAAACTTCGCTCGAATTATTCATACTGCTCGGTCCAAGTGATAAATTCAAGCCATGTCAAGCTTCGATTAAACAAATGGACCACCGGAAGTCGGCGTTAGTAATGCGGTAAAATTATTATATTTTTCAATTTAATCTGTCTAAGTAATTATTTAGAACTAGCTTTAGCCCGCGGCTTCGCCCACAGGCGACCTGCATGCCTTTCATCAAGATTGGTCGAGTTGATGAAGCGCGACATTTTTATATTTTTAACTAGCTGTCCCGGCGAACTACGTACCGCCTTACATTACATTACACTGCCCTACCCTACCCTACACTGCCCTACCCTACATACACTACACTACGCTACCCTACACTATACTACCCAACCCTACCCTACCCTACCCTACCCTACACTACCCTACACTACGTTTAAACCTTCTCTGGACTTCCACAAATAATTCAATACCAAAATTAGTCAAACGGTCCAGCCGTTCTCGAGTTTTAGCGAGACTAACGAACAGCAATTGATTTTTATATATATAGATAATAGTAAGGATGACCGGTCAGTATTGATATATTACAAGAGATAGCCGTACTTTTGGTAAATATCGCTAGAAAGGCTAATTCAGACATTCTGGTGTTAATGGTGACGATCTGTTTGCATGCGGTTGGCCAAATGACTAGGTATCGGCTCTCAAAGACAAGTTAAAGTTACAAAAAATTAACAATAACTAGGAAGGCGGATACATTAAAATATGAGCAGTACATATGTGAACAGTGTAAAAACTAACGATATTCGGATATTCTTCGGAAGGGTTCACTAGATAAGGCCGCTCAAAGACGCGTTATGTTTACAAAAATGAATTATCACTAGGAAGGCTGATACTCGTATAGTATTAAAGTATGCGCAGTACCAATGTGAACAGATTTTTCTCTTTGTTACTCTTTTTACTTTCGAGCGACGAAGGTGTAAAGAAGGTATTGTGATGGTTAAAAAAATCTAAGTTGAGATTTTGATGGGGATCGATTGTCTTAAACTAATAGAGTCTATAAAACAAAAAAATTAAAAATGTGTGTGTTTGAGTGTATGTGTTTGTGTGTCTGTATGTCAGTCCAGTGCTCTAGTTCCCAAACTACTGGAGGGATTTAGGTGAAATTTGGGTTATGGTTTTTATATCTTCAGCCGTTCTTTTATTTTAAATTTCCTCTATCTAGATTTTTAGGGTTACCACCATAGTAAAAAACCACTCATTATTTTTAGTTTTTACTCAAAATAGCTCTAACGATTTTGATGAAACTCTGCACGTTACCATAACTTAACATGGCCTACAGCACGCAGTAGTTTGTTATTCAAAAAATAAATCATAATAAGGTACTTCCCATACAAATCCAGGTTATTTGTTACTTTTTCTCCAAAATGGCAATAACGATTTTGATGAAACATTGAGAATAACTAGAACTTACTCAGGCCTATTGCACTGGGTACTTAATTATTTCAGGAAAAATCAGAATAAAATACCTCCCATACAAACCGAAATTATTTGGAAATATGTATTACATTAAGTCTGATATACAAGTATCTTACTGTAATTCTTTGCTATTATGTAAGTGTAATGTTTATATTTGATTGGTGTATGCTTGACTACGACACATAGATAAGCATGGTCATTACTTGAATGAATTTGACTGTTAGTAGCATCCGTTTGCTATCATTTGATGGCAGGTACTCCCTGTCAGATGCTTCAAGGCAGTTTGTATGACTTGAAAACTCGTGGAGTTCGCTACTGTACTAGCCGTACAACCTCAACCAACCCGGAGTTGACCTTCATGTGTGGAGTATAGCCTACGCTTCCCGAGTTAGCAGTGACAAAATCAGGGTTATCGCAATTAAATTGAAATATGAAAGCGCAAAGACATTTACCTGATATTCCAGATGCATCCTCAATATGTTCTGACAGTACGGTACTCAGTGAGTCTGAATCTTCTGATGTCATCATTGTAGCTCCTTATTTAAACGAGCCGCACTTGCAAAAAAAAAACAAAAGACCAATATTAAACTTTTGCGAACATTTCAGCACTATATAATCAAAATATTAAAAGAATTGATGAAATCTGACCATTCTATCCAACCAATTTGCTTAATTTTTTTAATGAAAGGTATTGATGCACAGATTTGTCAAGCATTGGAAATCACCTAACTTTCGCCCTGCTCAATATATTTAAAAAAAATATAAAATGTAATCCGAGTCTGTCTGGCCGTTCTATCAAAACAATTTTCGGCCTGCTCAATATATTTAAAAAAAATGTAAAATCTAATCCGAGTCTGTCTGGCCGTTCTATCAAAACAATTTTCCAATTTTTTTTAACGAAAAGTACATGTTTATGCATAAATTTGTCATCAAGCATTGAAAATCACCAAACTTTCTTTCTTCTAAAATAAATCGAAAACAAATTAAATCTACTTAAAGTCCATCCGACAGTCTTATCAAACTGATTTGCTTCTTTTTTAACTGAAATGTATTGATGCACAGATTTGTTATCAAGCTTTGAAAATGACCTACATTTCACCATTCTCAATGTTTTAAAAAATATGAAATTTAATGTCAGTCAGTCCAGCCGATTTGCTTAATACTTTTTTTCTAATGAAAATCATCAAGCATTGAAAATTACCTAACTTTCAAATAAATGAAAAAAATAAAATACATGAAATCTATTTTCGGTCTGTCTCGCTCTTCTCTCAAACCAATTTGCTTTTTTTAATGAAAGGTACAGATTTATCATCAAGCTTCACTTCTCAAGCTTGTCAGCTTTATTTGTTTATTTGTTACAACATATTTAGGCAATTTTGAAAATATTATCTTTGGGCCCTGATTTTACGAATAAAAGAAGTACTAACAGGAGAATGAAGAGAATTCTAGTTAAACTTAGTATTTTGGTCCAGAGAAGTGTTTAAGTAAAGTAGATACGTAATAATCATAATACTTTTTAGGGTTCTATACATCAAAAGGAAAAAAAACAAGCTATATGCCTACTTCATTGTATGTCTGACTGTCAAGACCCTTTTTTTAGGAAATTGAATGTACAGTAAAACCCTGATTATCTGGACTGATTGGGACCAAGAGTAGTCTGTGTAATCGAAAATTGGTATAATCCATCTTAAGAGTCAAAAAAAGTAGAATGTACATTGTAAGTATGTATTTATATTCATTGTAATATACTCATACATACTATTAAAAATTCACATTAATTTTAATTAAATATATGTAGCAGTGCATACATAATATATAATATGTAAATAATTACCCTCCCCTTTGAACACTGCCCTCTCGCGTCAATATGCGTACATAGCAACTAAGACTTATCGACAACTTCGGATTAGAATCTAGATAACCAGCAACTGTATAACCAGTGTTTGGATAATTGGCGTTTTCCTGTAGTATTGTACTTAGGTCTTAAGTTTCTAGGAGCTGTAAAAAATCAGGCTTATGAGTTAATGCAATGAAAAAATACAGCCATTTTAGCCACATTCACAAGCAAATCAAAACTCATAGGGTACTTCTTGTTGACATAGAATCATAAAATTTGGTAAGAAGAAGGTCTCACAGTGCGAGTACAGGAAAAATCCGAAAATGGTTGCTTTTTAGCTTTACCACATAAAAGTATGTTTATGCTATTACAAACCTACATTTGCAGTTAGAAAATTAACCGTGACATATATACCTATCTATGTATGAGAGAACATTATGATCAAAAGAGAATGTTGCCCAAGATCATGCCAAGTCTTTTTTGGCTTGCCTGGTTGGGTCAATCATGCAGGTTAACTGGCCTGAAGCAGGGCCATTACCTGGATGGGTTTGACTTCTAGTGGCACTTTTCTAGACCATTGGTGCCTGTTGCTATTACTGGACAGCAGTCATTGAGCCATGTCAGATGTCTTATAGGTGTCCTAAAAACTTCTCACACTAACCCTACAACCTCCACTAAACCCAGACTTGGTCCATTGTGAGAAGTATGGTCTAACCGTCCCATGTCTGCAAAGAGAACCATACCCCAGCAGTGGGGACATTTATGGGTTATTAACACATTAACTGCCGGGGGGGGTCACTGGTGACCAACACCATACTATTTCAAAGGGGCCATGACGGTCACCACTTCACCAGTGACCGGCAAGTAAGACCAGTTTTCAATTATCCGTTAACCTACTATGACCCACGTGGCACTGTGAAACAAAATTCAATCCATATGCCGCAATGCTCCCTGGTGACCACAAGAAAAAAAACTGTTATATAGTTTGAAAAATACACCTAATATCAAAAAACTATTTTACATGTATATCTATCTAGACGTATACTGGCAGTGATGCCGGCCAATCACGCAAAATGGGCTTAGCGGTCGCCTGGTTGTGGAAATCAGCCCGCCTCTAACTTCCAACTAGACGTATACTACTTATATCTTGAGTGGCCCACATAGGACATACAGACTAAATTATTATGGCAACTAATGTGGTAATGATAGTAAAGTCGGGCTCTTTCTGCAATTTGTTCCTTTTAGGGGCATGTTTACATGCCTTCAGCTATTGTTTCCTACCCATACTTCCAGGTCTTTGCTTCATTAGCTCAGCATCATAATACCTACTTAAAGAGGATTTTGAATACAATGAAAGACTTGAATAAAATTTGTTCGTAGGTACATACGTGAGTAAGTATTAAACTGATTGGATTTTCATATTATTTCAGACAAATAACTATGCGTAAGCAATAAGTGTATAAATAGGTACATACACGTTGTACCTATTCTTCGGGACAAAAATGCTACTAGGTATATTAATAGATAGATAACAGACAGGCAATCTAGACTAATGAATCGATATTTCTAGACAAAATAGTTAAATGACTAAAAAAAATAGGTAAGTACTATGGTATTCCCATGTCGAGGAGAATTGGATAAAAAGCACAAAGACAGTCGTTCGCTGAACAAAATTGCTAATAAGTATTCTGAACTCACCTGTTATATGACGCCAACCAGGCGTGTTTGAAAAAACATAATTACATCAAGAAATTAAATAAAACACAGTAGGCATTTCATTACAAAATCACGAATTTGCATTTTTTGTATGACGTTTAATTTTTTAAAGAATATTTTATATTTTAACGTCTCTGGGTGCAAGCCTTTTTGAAACAGTTTTAATTTCATATCTCTTTTTACCCACGACACGGACGGAACGGAACGGAGACAGTAAATCGTTTGGGGTTAGAGGGTTGTTTGTATGTTTGTGATTGTGTATGTATGTCTTTGACCATTTTCCTCGAAAACTAATGAACCAATTTCAGGGACGTCAAAACTAGACTTAGGTATTACAATAAGTAAACTCCAGTCGCACGTCGGAGCTGACACGCACACTTTTTTAATTTAAAAGGCATCATTTTAGAACAGCTTCTTAGACATATTTCATGGCGCTAGTTCACTAACTAATCATGACGGACGGAACACACGGTGTGTGTGTGTAAGGGTGTATGTGTGTTGCAGCCATATTGATTCGTAAATACCGACTTCCGCTGCCTTCCACGCCGGCTGCGATGGCACTTCCAAAAATTAATGTCTTTCTAAATGAAAAGATGGCTAACGGCTAAAGATCGAAGTTAAAGATAGGATCAAAATGGGTGGTGGGACCCGGAGGGGAGGGGGGGGGGGCGGAGTCACCGGTCAAATCTCAGTTCAATTTCAGATAATTATACCAGTTTTCAGATTTTGAACCTTTGCTCTCAACTTTTATTAAAGACTAGCAGTCCCGGCGAACTTCGTACCACCTTACACTACACTTAGTGTAGTGTAAGGTGGTACGAAGTTCGTTAGGGTAGTGACCCTACCCTATACTACCCTACCCTACACTACACTACACTACACTACACTACCCTACCCTACCCTAACCGACCCTACCCTACAGTACCCTTCACTACACTACACTACCCTGCCCTACCCTACCCTACACTACCCTTCCCTACACTACACTACAGTGCACTACACTACCCTACCCTACATAAGAACCTTCTCCTGACAATTACGAACTCAACAATAAAAGAATTAGCGAAATCGGTATTGCCGTTTTCAAGTTAGAGCGTGACACGAAGAAATAGGGGTTCATTTATACAGGGTGTTTGGGAAGTAGTGCAGAAAACTGAAAGGGGAGCCAGAGGCGGTCATTTGGAATAGATTTGACTTAATTCACTTGTAGCCTAAGTCTCACAGTTTTCGAGATATTCGCTTTTAAATTTTCAGATTTTGTATGAAAAACGCATTTGTTTAAATATTTCGTGATTTTCCAAAAAAAAGTTATACTACAGTTGAAGTGCAAAATACGTTAAAAACTTCCCCATTTTATCAGCTTTCCAACAAAGTTAAAAAAAATACAATTTAATTGCACTAAACAATAGTGATTGCTGTCAAAAGGGTGCCCTACTTAAGTCCCATACAAATTTTCAAGAAACATTATTTTCATGTTTTTTTTAAAGTCCAAAATTTATCATGTTTTTCGCATATTAGACAGTGTGACTCTAGAATCATTTAATAACGTTGAATTCACAAGTTCATGCAAAAATTTCGAACTATAATCCATAGACAATTGTTGTAAAATTAGTATGGGATTCGAGGTACCCTTATGACAACAATCATAGTTTTTTTGTAGCAACTTTTTTTAACTTTTTTACTTTGTTGGAAAGTTGATAAACTGAGGAAGTTACGCAGATTACGAAATGCCCAGCGGCGTTGCCTGCGCAGATCGCGTTCTTTGCCGTTTCCGTAGGATTTTCTCGAAATCCTTTTTTAGCTTTGTAAAACAGTAGTTGGGTATTTAGTGTCACCAACCTTGCAAATTGTCAACAAAGGAAGCCACTTGGCACAGGCATACCTAGTGGTCATCTGAGCTGATTTAGCCCTGTACCCACGTGGTACCACCCTGCAGGTAGGTGGGGGAGGGGGGGGAAAATTCCATCTGCCGCGCTGCACTCTTTCGTCCATATCTCCGTAAGTTTAGCAAACAAGTCGTGTTTGGTATTGTTTTCGTATAATTTAAGGACGACAAATTCATTTCTGGAACAATATTTTCACTTGTTCATAGAAGAAAAAAAGATTAGGCGCAAAAATATAAAAAATAGAAATAAAAATTCTTACAAAATCTATGCCTACAATTAAACCAGGAGACTATGTTTTATAAAAAAAATATGATTTTGTAGCCCTGTTTATCTAGAATATATAAACATAAACTTTCTTAATAGATTGAACTAGTAAATGTGTCAAAAAAAATTTATTGCCTCGTGCGGTGGAGCTGCGACGGGAGAAGTAAGTATTTTTGGATAGGATTTGACACTAAATTGTAAACAATTATTAATATAATGAGCAATGAAAATAATTAATATAGGTGTATCTATATCTAGAGATAATATTCTTGAAGAAATATCTAGAGTAAATATTGTTAAAAAATAATATTAGAGTTCATAACATTAAAATAAATGTTTTATAATCACTGAGATAACCCTAAATTTCAGCTTATTTTAATCATGTTAGTTGTAATAGGGATTCCTATTTTAATTCTAATAATGGAATAAAGAATAAAAGGTCTATTATAGTAAATAAGACAATTTATTGACCGTTTCCGGGTGTAAGTGGTCCAATAAACATCTTTAGAATCTAAGCCGACCTCACCTGCTCGTGGTGCACCCTGCTAGGCTACAAACGAGGCTCTGGCGAAACTGGTTACCTTCGGGGTTTTGGGAGTCAGACGGCAGTCGCTCCTTATAATACCTGAAACCTGTCATTTATTGTGAAAATGTCGGACAAAGACCATGGCACAAGTCGGGACAAAGCTAGGTAGAAGAAGAAGATTCACAGTTTCCGCTGCAGCCACACAGTTCGGTGCACCTTATCTCTCTTTTTAAACAATTGCACCTTCCTGCGCATTTTTTCTTGCATTTACATCGTATTAACTCCATGCAAGCAGCGGCTGCTGGCGGTAGGGTGGTCCAAACAGGCTCCCATTTGCCATTATTTTTTGCCCAACCCCAGTCAGCAGGACATGGCAGGTTTTGTGTAGGTTGCAAAAGTTGACCCCATATATGTCCTCCCTGATAAATTGCTCGCAAAATATGGTTGCGCAGGGCATCTTTAGTTGGTGGAAGATTCTCCAGCTGTCTGTGCTTTTTCGTAAATAGTAGTTTTCTACACTGATTGATATCAGTGCACGCGCCAGATCTAAAATGAAACAAATTGTACACAACATGCATTCCAATAATTACTTAAATCATTTCAAATCACAAAAGCCAACCACCACTTAAATTACTTGTCATTTATAGAATTGACAAATTTTTCTAGTATTGGTAAAGCTTGTTCCACATTTCCTTCTTTAGCGCTTGTGATCCCCTCCGTCGCAGGTAGATAAGCGCCCCAAGCTTCGAAAGCACTCTTTTTCCCTTTACCAGCAAAAGACGAAACGGTATCACACCCGGAAAAGGCGTGGAACATTGGCAATACTTCTGCCTTTTCTGGTCCTAAAAGAAAATAAACTAGTATATAGCTGAATTACTTTCAGATTTTAAAGTGTAAATATATTATATTTATTTAGGTTACCTAATGAAGCTGCAATAGCATGGCATGGCAAGAACTGATTTTTTCCCGTGCCAATATGAACCCACAGTTCCTCAAGCTGTGGCAATTGTGACACACATGAAACCGCAAGGACAACAACATTGGTATCCACTGTACGCACCATGATTTTTGTGTGTCCTTGGGCTGCAGCATCACCAATGTGGACCATTATGCGCGTATCTGCTTCCTCATGGTTGCATACATAGTTCCAGGGCTTTTTTATCACTGGGGCTGTTGCTGAAAACTGTGGGTCCATCTGTCGTATAAAAGTCTTTGCCAGCTAAGAATTCTGTAGCTTGGCACTGTAGAGCTAGGAAATGGAAAAGTTCCTCTTTATTGGAATTATCCCTGAGAAAATTTGCCCAACCCTTCGGAATTCTAAAATTTGAATTAAAACGTGTTCTTTGTCCGGTGCCACGTTTTAGTCTCGTTTTTGAGACTGTCAGTGTCGTATCTGTCCCAAATCACATCTAATCTTGATACAGTGACAAGCTCTCTGTTCGCGAAAGGTATAAATACTTTTTCAGCAGTTTTGCTGAGTCCTGGAGCCCTTAAGTTTAGCAATTCTGAGAGCTATGTCGGTTACTTTGGTTCTTCTACAGATCTCCTCGTTTCTGATTTGATCACGCAGAGAAACTCCGAGCATAGCACGCTCCATTGCCCTTTGGGTGACCTTGAGCCTTCTTATGAGGCCCATAGTAAGCGACCATGTCTCAGTTCCGTATGTCATCACTGGCAACACACACTGATCGAAGACCTTGAGATAGGTACCTACTATATATTAACTTATTAGTAGAAATAAAAAATTGTATTTTTTTTAAGATAACCGGTCGGCTGTCTTCTTCCTGAATCCATCATCGGACCACAGTATATATATTAGTACTAACGTATCGGACCCTCCTCACCTAGTGTAATATATGGGACTCGTCAAAACCATCTAAATGAGCCCAAACTCAAGAGGGTTACTAGTAATACTAGAAGAGTTTCACTGTCCACCTCCTGACTTCATCATCAGGCCCAGTTGAGACTACCATAATATTGTTTCGTTACTAGCACCCCACGTATGCAAAGGTTCATAAGAATCGATTCAGTACAACTGAAAAAGATTTCACAAGATTTGAAACAAAGAAAGGCATAAATATACGGGGTTAAGTCAAATAAAATCGTTTAAAAACATAGTAAATCTAAATAAAATCGTTTAAAAACATAGTAAATCTAAATAAATACTTACAATTCTCATATCCTATGAAAAAAATATACTAGTTTGATAGTTTATCCTCCTGAAAACACTTCAAAAGTTCAAAATACGTGCTTGCGTTATGTAGTGATCACTGAGTAAGATGCGAACCGACTGAACTGAGAACACGCGTGTATGGTCACTGAGCGCTCCGCGCAGCAGCGGTCGAGTTGAACGAGCCGCTAAAACGCAGCTCCGCCGTGCGACGCTAATCATTTTTTTTGACACATTTACTAGTTCAATCTATTAAGAAAGTTTATGTTTATATATTCTAGATAAACAGGGCTACATAATCATATTTTTTTTATAAAACATAATCTCCTGGTTTAATTGCAGGCAAAGATTTTGTAAGAATTTTTATTTCTATTTTTTCTATTTTTGCGCCTAATCTTTTTTTCTTCTATGAACAAGTGAAAATATTGTTCCAGAAATGAATTTGTCGTCCTTAAATTATACGAAAACGATACCAAACACGACTTGTTTGCTAAACTTACGGAGATATGGACGAAAGAGTGCAGCGCGGCAGATGGAATTTTCCCCCCCCTCCCCCACCTACCTGCAGGGTGGTACCACGTGGGTACAGGGCTAAATCAGCTCAGATGACCACTAGGTATGCCTGTGCCAAGCGGCTTCCTTTGTTGAAGATTTGCAAGGTTCCCATACAAATCAACACACTAAATACCCGACTACAGCAACATATTGTAAAACGGCGGATTTGGCGCATCTTTGTAAACTAGGTACTGAGTATCAAACTCCGAACAAAGCAGATGATTTCTTTACTGCGAAGCGCATGGAAAATACACGCACGGAATATAAAATGCCTAAAACAAAAAACACACGAAATAAAAAACGCGGGAAAACGCGCGAAAACAAAACACACAAAATAAAAAGCGCGTAAAAAGGGGCCGGAAAAAAACGGGCCGAACTAAAAGCGCATAACAAAGAACGCGTGGAAAAAAACGCACAAAATAGAAGACATGCGGTTGAAAAAACGCACGGACATAAAGCATGAAAAGAAAAACAGCGAAAAAAACACGCGTTAAAAAACACACGAAACAACACGCGATGTAACACACGCGCGTTAAAAAACGCCAGAAAAAAGACGCGCGGAAAATAAACTCACCGAAAATAAAGAGCGAAAAAACGCGCAAAAAAGACGCATCGAAAAATAACATGTTGAAAAAAAACGCAGAACAAAAAACGACCACAACAAAACACGCGGAAAAAACATGCAGAAAAAACAGGTGCAGAAAAAGAACGCGTAGAAAAAATAGGCGATTTTTTAAAATTACGCGGAAAATAACACATCCAAAAAAAGTGTGGTAAAAAACGAATAAAACACGCGTGGTTTGCAATTTTTGCAAAAATAAAATCACGCAGAATAAAGAAAGCGGAGAAAAAAAACGCAAAAAAAAGATATGCCCAGAAACAGCAAAAGTTACAAAAAAATGCGCGGAAAAAAAACGAAGTTACGTGCGAAAAATAAACGGCGTAGAAAAAAAATTCAGAGTAAAATGCTCTAAAAATAAATGCACAGAAAAAAATTGTGCGAAAACAAAACGCTCGGAAAGAAAGCTCTGAATAAAATGCACAGGAAAAACCTCGCAAAAAAAACCGCGGAAAAAGAACGCGCAGAATAAAAAATGCGCCAAAAAAAGTGCGTAGAAAGAAACGCGCGGGAAAAAAACACACAGAACAAAAAAGCGCAAGAACAAAGAACGCGCAGAATATAAAACGCCTGGAAAAAAACCGCGGGGTTTAAAAAAAACGCACGGATTAAAACGCATGCAAATAAGACTCACAAATAAAACGTTCAGAAAAAAAAAAACGCGCGGAAAAATAATGCGCTGAAAAAAAGCGCGCCGAATTCAACGCGCGTTATAAGAAACGCGCAAAAAAAACGCGAAATACCACGCAGTGAATTAAAAACGCACGAAAAAAGGCACGTCAAAAAAAACGCGCGGAAAAAAGGGTGAAAAAAACGTGCAATTAACACAACGCGCCGAAAAAGTTCAAGTTTTAAGTTGACCGCTGGATTCCCCCAAGGAGTTCCACGACGACCTGTCCTGCGCTGACCGCAGTTTGGTTATTTAGTAACAATACATATTACGTCACTCAATAAGTCCGTAGGATACAGAGATATGCTTTATATACTGGTAGGATAACCAATTTTTTTTTACCAAAATCTTTTTTATTCCTCGACTTATTCTCCTTCTAGAGCTATACAGGCACTACATCGTTTTTACCAGCGACGGAACGGAGACGGTATATGCGTTTGGGGTGATAGGGTGTTTGTGCAAAAGAATGTTGCACATTTTCTCCTAAACTACTAGTCCGATTTTGATGCGGTTTTCAGTGATGGGCTCGGATTTGATTGGTGCATGTTCTTAGATAGGTGTTACGGTGACAGCTCACCAGGGGGCGCTGCAGTAAATATTTTTTATAAAAACCAATGTCACCATTTATTTCTAAAACTACTAGTCCGATTTTGATGCGGTATTCAGTATAGGGTTTGTGGTTAATTAATGTAAGTCAGAAAATAGGTGTTACGGTGGTAAATCACTAGGAGGCGCTGCAGTATTATATTTCATAATTTATTAGCTGCTACATATTTTAAATGTTAACATTTTTTTAAATTTTATGGCCTATGTTCTGTTTCCTCGGTTTGCGACCGGCGTATAGTGCTTCTCAATCGCTCTAATTCTTGCAATGCTACGCTATTATGTGGGTTGTTAAATAGTTTTCTTTGATCTAGATCATTTATTACTACACCGTCTAAAGATCGCACTCTACTGAGCGCGACATAAGCTTGCCCTTTGGCGAATGTTTTGGGTCCAAGATATATAACCGCCTTATTGACTGTAGTGCCCTGTAGTTTATCGACAGCAACGGCCCAACTTAATATGAGTGGAATCATCACTCTTTCTATTTTACCAGAACCTCTATTCCCTTGAAAAGATACACTCGCTGGCTGGAGCTATGTCTACCCAATCATTTTCATTCTGTCGACTTTTGCCGATAGAACGGTCATCAAATTGAACTAGGACTTTCTTGGGCAGCTCTCCGTCTTCCAACTGGTCTCTTCTTAAACCTTCCTACTCAAACCCCGAACAACCCCCATGCTGCCATTGACTAATCCTTCGCTGACCTTAACACTTATTCTTTACATCACTCGTGTACCTAAGCCCAGCTTTATGTGTGATACTAGGCCTCCTGTGTTATTTGGGTCCACTGGAACCGCAGCAGGTGGAGGATTTTGACCGTAGTTCCCTAGACTCATCTCGTGCATTAATCGTGTACAATTTTGTTGTTAATTTAGACAACATTGTCTGATTGTACTCATTTACGAGTTGTATGGTGGGATATATCCGAACAGCTTCTCCGTCGGCAAAGTTTCCTTCTAATGTGACACGAATCCTCAGCAAAAGTAGGTGATATTGCTCCGTAGTTAGCTGACCCTCCCGCAAATTGTTGAGCAAATCTATAAAGTCCGTATCGGTTGCAAAACCCAAAGTACCTCCACAGATGAAGCTCTCCATGGAAATAGGCTGGTAACCTTAAACAATAACTCCCTTTTACAGTTGGTAATTGCATCAAATCACCAAAAGCTAGGATATTTACACCACCAAATAGAGAGTCATTATCTTTCAAATCCTGAAGCCTTAAGTGAATGTATCGGCAGATTTCAAAATTTTGAAAAAGCCACGAAGGTTAAAAGGCAAAGTTTAGTTGTTAATACTTATTCCCATTTTATATTAATATATCTATTAAAAGCGTCGGTGGCTCAACCGGTAACGACTCGGTCCATCTAACCAGAGGTACCGGGTTCAAATTTGGACGGCCAATGTACCAATGAGTTTTTCAAAAACTTACGTACATATAATTACCGATTGCTTTAACGGTGAAGGAAAACATCGTGAGGAAACCTGCACACGCCGGCGAAGAAACTCGAAGGTTGTGTGTGAAGTCGACCAACCCGCACTGGGCCCGCGTGGTCGACTAAGGCCTAATCGCCCTGATTCAGGGTAGGCTCGAGCCCCTCAGTGGGGACGTATATGAGCTGATATAATAATAATAATAATAATTAAAATAAAATATATTTTTTTATAATATATGTACCTATGCTCTTTAAAAAGTGTGAAATAAAAAGCAAAATTAAAAATTTTGAAAAACCCACGACGTTTAAAATGAAATTGGAGAAGGATAAAATAATTAAAAACCCCGACTTAAAGAATTTCTGTAACTAGTGATAATAAACGTAAAAAGCTTTTATAAGAAGTTTTGATCTCTCGCAGAGTCGGACAAATGAACAACAGAGTATCCGTTTTCGTAGCACTTCCTTACGTACCTATTTGGTTCCCGAAGATGTAGATGTGGCAATAAAATATTCAACTCCCTATGAACTTAATAAAAAAAACGAGCGAGACCTACAGTACTCGCATATGATGTGTAACAAATCACTGTTACACATTTCCGTCCCATTTCACGAAATCACTCCCACAAATTGCAGGAAAGCGAGAGCAAAGCTCATTCGTCAGATCGAATAGCGCGCGCTTTCGCGACTTCCTGTTACACATTTCCGTCCCATGTTACACATTTCCGTCCCATTTCACGAAATCACTCCCACAAATTGCAGGAAAGCGAGAGCAAAGATGTTACACATCAAAAATCCAAGAAAATCCGTCGGGGGCTGTTATCCTTGTTATCCTACGGACTTATTGAGTGACGTGTTATCGCATCGTTAAGTATCGATATGTAATATTTTCATTGTATAATCCTACGACCCCCAGCAGACTTTGTGATTAGTGCTGATAAGGTTTAATATGTTCATAATAATAAATATTTGTTCAAGTTTACTTATTTGAATACGTCACCTACCTACCTACGCACTTAAGTAGATCCTGTTATTTATCTTCTATATTCAATAAGAATTTCACACACGCTTCGCTTGCCTTTTTTATGTAGGTACCTATACCTCTATGTGTCATCTTGAATGGCCTATTGGATTAGCTGGGGACCCCCTTTATTATAATCATGTTAGAATTTTAAGGGTGTATACTTATACGTACTGTATACCAGCTATTGCCCGCAGTTTCGCCCGCGTGGATATCGATTTTGCCCATGACTTCGATTCCGCTTTATCCTGTCTTACCTTAGGCTTTATCACTCTCCTATGGGAATTTGAAAAATTAACTTCATTTTTTTGACCTCCTTGAACTGTCCCTGTAGATTTTTATTTACCCCATTTGTTTTTAAACCACAATAACTTTTTTTTATTGCTGTAGTACCAAAAAAACATAAAACTTTTTTATAAACTTACGATAGCCTTTAGACACCCGTAACTGCCTTGTTACAAAATCCAACGCGACGCTGGAGATTTCGTTATCGATTCACGTATTTTTGTTACCCCTCCCTAAAAAAGCCCAAATTTTATTTACTAGATTCACGGTTTTTAATTTTCTTGGAATCTTGAGGTTTTTTTTCATTTGAGTACGTTTCTATGCCTCTTTTTACACGGATCGGTTTTTTCTCTGGCGTAAAGGCATTATGCCTACCTGTTTGCGGTTCATTGTCATCGTGTTGGATAGTACTGTCTTAGCTCGTATATTATCTTGCGGTTCCTAGATAATTTATATATGGAATGTCAATGGCCCAGACTTTAGATTAAAACTAAATTTGCCCGTGGGAGTAAAAGGCTGTAAAAATTATTATAATAAGTCCTCAATAAATCTCAACAATACTGCGGAATACGGTGAAGTTGCACATGAGAGTGAACGAGGCACGCCAAAATTAACGAATACCTCGCTTTCCAACGCAGAAATGAAATTCCTAGCAGTGACTTTCTTAAGAGGAATCACCCAAACATATTTACTAAAAAAACATCCACAATATTAAAAATGTCTTAAAAACCTTAATAGAAAGGTGGAAGGGTTTAAAATTATTTGATGGGTCCCCTGCAAGCAAATTGTTTTAATCCTAATTTTATAAGTAATTTTTAATGTTCATAAACACTAAGTGATAAGCCTTTACATGTTTCTGGTTATTCTTGAAGTAAATTTCGAAAATTGGCAATAATATTAATTACTGCCTAGATAAATTATCAGACTAATAGGTAATAGGTACGTGGGCTGTTCCAAAAATAGTTAGTGAAATGAAAAATAGTTAGATTACGAAAAAAGTTTATTTAGAGCTTTCCAAAATATTCTCCTTCAACCTCTATGTACATCAGCATTCGGGTGAACTAGCTTTCAAAACATTTACAAACCGTACTCGTATCTTGCGGGAGATCGAAAAATAACCTATCCACTCTTCGTGTCAAACATTTAAGTTTTTAAAACGGCTCTCCTCTAAATTTACTAAATTTGCACTTAGTACAAGTATCTTCTAGGCCATCGCTATGCACGTTTGGTTTCGATCCGGTACATCGTCATGTGTATGGAAACTAGAGCTATGGTTAATGAATGCAATGTTTACAGTTTGGGATAATTTAACCAAACCATATAATATTGTGTCAAGAATCTTGACTTAAGATAATGGTACCTACTTGTGGTACCTACAAGCGGATGGCAAGGAGTTACTAAATAATCAGTGGGCGCTCTTCTCCCCTTATCACATAACGGGTTCATCATTTCAATTGTGCGCACGTCTCGCGGTTAGATTCAGGGATTTCTTATTGGTCTCTACATCGATTAGGTAAGTTTATGAGGTCTCCACAATCCTAATTTTATAAGTATCTAGGTATATATAGGTAGTACCAAACAACCCATTTGCAAAATATCTCCGATAATAAATAAGTAATTACGATTTCATTACCTAATGACTATTTTCTAAGAGCTTACTCAGTATACTTAAAACATAAATGTTTCAAGCTACTTTTTGCATTGGTATTCAGGTTACCAAGGATTATGGTGCTGAGTGGAGTTCTTAGGTCGGCGAGGACGCTCAGCAGGTCAGCCACCTTTTCACAATGCTGTATGCGAGCCACATACAGTACGGAACACGCAGGTACCTACTTACTCGTATGACAAGAAAGTACTTATAATTAATATTAGTGTTTAAAAAGGAGCACTAATACTTAAAGCAAACTGAACAACTTTTGCTCTACGACTTTGCTAAAATGGCAAAAATGGACTTTTCACACAAATAGATCTGTTGGTTGACCAACTTTGTATGGGAAGGGCAATTATTCTTTAGGATTGACTGTATTCCTTGGGGAAAACTGTTCAGTTTGATGAGCAGATTCCAAGTGCTCCTTTTACACGCTGTCTAATATATTTATATATACTTATATCAGTTGTTTGGTTGTAACACACTGCTATTTCCGTGGAACTTCTATAAATTAGGAAACCAAAAATAGAAATATGAAGGATTACATTTAAATTGTACTGTACAGCCACGTTGAATCCTGCATCGTCTGTCATAGTCGGGCATACACAAATAAAAAAAAAAACATTACACTTGCTAAAGTAGCAAAAGTTACGTATATCAGACTACATTAAAAAGTTACAACAGTGACTTATATATTACTGGTGAGTTACAATTAATTTGGGTTTCCATGGAAGGTATCTTACTCGTACGTTTACTGGAGTAATTAACTGCCCAGTGCAGTAGGCCTTATTTATTTTTATTTTTTTAAAGCCGTCGAATTTGAAATATTTTATATCATTAAATATCTGTTATGGTTAAAACGAAGACACCTACCCCATCCTAATACTATTTTACAAGCATACCATTTAATAAAAAAAAAACACTTCACTCAATAAAACTTATTTGCAATCATAATTTTGTTTTAGATGCATTAATTGCTAATTTAGCTCTCTTCTTTGTTGGCCTTGTAACATGTAGCACATTTGGGTTTTTATGAACTTAAAAGGAATGTGAACCTTGCCTTCACAAGGTTGTTATTATGTTTTGTCATGTTTTGTTGACCATGTTGTCTTTGTTTTCTAAAATGTTACCTACATAGTTAAGTTATTTATAATGCATCCACTAAAGATGAGACTTGACACACCACGTAAAAATACAATGTTGGATGTGTACGAAATAGTTACCAATTATATATAGTTATCCACAATCCTTTGATTCTTCTGACTCAACGGTGTACACGTCGTCGTAAACTATCTTCGTATGGTATCTTTTTAATGTTTTACATGTGTCAAGTCTCATCTTTAGCGGCACGCACTGTACTCGCTATATTAAGTACACATAATTAGTTAACAAATGATAGCAAGTTAAAAAACTACTAAAATCGTTAGTACATATTCCCTGTTACGTCAAAAACGTGAACGGGAAGCCTTTAAATACCTTGCAACCGTTCGTTGATCACTTGATCAGATAGATAACAGCTGCTGACGGTTTGACCTTTACTATATTTTATTTATTTACTTACCTACGTCATAGCGCTTCATTGATGAAATAGTTTGATGAAAACTTGTTTCTATATTAGCTCATTGATTGTCCTCGTGGAAATCTAAATAATGGAAATCTAAATAATATAGGCGCATTATTTAGATTTCCATGATTGTCTTACTGTAAGATGCGAATTTCTAGTTTGCGAACTTGATTTATATGTCTGTGTATCTGTGTGTCTCTGTTGCATCGTAGCTCCCAAAAGGATGGACATATTTTGATATAGATTTTTGGTCGAAAGGTGGCTTAATCGAAAGATGTTCTAAACTATGATTCAATAATATTCGTCCAGTCTTTTAAATATATAATCAGCTCTTTTTAACCGACTTAAAAAAGGAGGAGGTTTCTCAATTCGACCGTATATATTTTTTTTATGTATGTTCGTGGATAACTTCGTCGTTTATGAACCGATTTTGATGATTCTTTTTTTGTTGGAAATGAGATATCCCAAGGGTGATATCTGATAAGGAAACCAAGATCTGATGATGGCATCCCAGAGAAATCGAGGGGAACCTTAGTTTCCTGTTTGAAGTCGGTTTTTTATACGATGGAAAAATTTGCTCGTAAAATAATGTTTGATAATAGAAGTTATCTAGTTGATGAAGGGATGTGAGCAACTTCTACAGGTCTGATCAATTCGAATTTGGTATACTGTTACTAAAATGATATTCCTGTACTTGATGCTGCAGATCACCTAGAATCCGCAGGACACTAAACTCCCCACTTACGTACGGTAGAGGTATCGTGTTTGGGCTCATTCAAATGGTCTCAATTAATAGGTTATAGATAGATGGAGATGAAGGTCTGATCATGGAGCAGGAAAGAGAAATGTCGGGGTTTTTGCTTATTTAGAGTTAAATATATTTTATTGTTGTACTTATAATAAAAACAATTAGGTACCTTCCATTATATTTACTTTTTAAGAAAGTAAGATACAATTTTTATGTGTGATTCCAGCACGGTTCTACACCAAGAAACACGAGTGGGTGTCTGTGAAAGATAACATTGGCACCATCGGCATATCTAACTATGCACAGGTAAATAACAGATCTCGGTTTTAATTTTTTTCAACATTTCGGTAGGTAGTTACTGGATTAATTTTTATCACTTAAAACCGATTTTTTTTGCGCGTAGATAGGTATGGAGCAACTCAATTTTTTTTCCTTTATATAACCCGTCAAGGGATGTCATCTACCTATATAATGGCTACAGTGCTGAGGTTCTAGGGATGAATTTTGTTCTCTGGTAGGATCTGAGTAATCTCGATTTATTGGTGATAAGTAAATAAGTTTACCTTATGTAATGGATTTCATTGTGTTAGTTTTGAAATTGCCTAACTAGAAGATGTAATTTTACAGAAAACAAATGCTTACCTGATATATATTCTTCAGGTCTTTCTTTGAACATATAAAAAAAATCATCTAAACTTAGCTAAGTATTTATTTATTTGAGCTAAGTATTGAGTTATTGGGCCACACACAGTGTAGGGTTATTACTTCATACCGTTGATCACAGGATCCAAAATAGTTATTTATGATACAAGGGTGGAAATAAGGTAAATAACAAACTAGTGACATTGAGGGTTTACCATCTTCACGATTTTGTCATTTCCTTTTAAATCCATGTATCATACGATATTTTTCAATACAGTTGTGAGAAAACAGGTAAAATAAAAAAACTGGCCAAGTGCGAGTCGGACTCGCATCAGTATGGGAGGCCCCCTTAATTATTAATTTTAATTTAATTTATTATTTATTGTTAAAGTGAATAACACAACACAATATTCTGTGAATAGTTCAAGCGTTTACCTGTTGCCGTTATCAATATCGAGCAAAAATATCATGTTTAATGTATGGTAGCCCCCTTAAATATTAGTTTTATTTTAATTTAATTATTTATTTTTAAAGTTAATACATAACTAAATATTCTGTGAATTTTTCAAGCATCTACCTGTTGCTGTTATCAATATAGAGCAAAAAAGAACAAAAAAAATTACGTTTGTTGTATGGGAGCTCCCTTAAATATTTATTTTATTCTGTTTTTTAATATTTTTTGTTATAGCAGCAACAGAAATACATCATTTGTGAAAAAATGTCAACTGTCTAGCTATCACGGTTCATGAAATACAGCGTGGTGACAGACGGACAGCGAAGTCTCAGTAATAGGAAGGGTCCCGTTTTTCCCTGATGTGTACGGAACCCTAAAAACGACCGTGACAGAAAAACAAAATATATGGGTACATACCTTTTAAGGTTCCGGTAATCAAAGTTCCTTTTACGCGATATGTGGCACATTTTAAATATCTGAAGAGTAATCTCACTTTGTTTTTTGCTATACATGCACATAAGTATAATTTTTATTACACGTATATTAACTACTTATAATTTTAATCGTATTCACAACTAAAACAACTCAATACAGTTTTACGAAAATTGCTCCTTAATTAATTTAGCTAGGCACACGTACGCATGCGTCAGTTTTTTTTTAAAATATTACCATAAATAGTTTACAATAAAGCTTGGGATAACATTACTGTAAGCATTAAAACCTCCCTGGAAAAGGTGACCTATTCCAGCAGGCGTAGCATGACGTCATAGACATATGTCGCGCGCGACGAAAGAAAATTATCTCTTTCTACGGGCTTTTGTCGTGTGTGCGAGCATGCCGTTACTGGTAGAGAGTGTGTAGAGTAAAAAGTCGCGGCGCCACAGCAGTTTGATAGGCGACAAATCTGTTTATGATTTTGTTTTGTTGTTCGCAAATTGCTTGGTTTGTATTTCCAAAAAGAAACCGAGATATGAAAGTTTGCTTGATTAAGTAATAATTTGACACAAAAACAACTTTTATTGTTTGTGAGGTGGGCAAACGTAGTGATTATATGCTCTTTGGAGGTGAGGGGACTGTCTGGCTCCGTTGGTTTTCGTGCGAGTTTCTGAAATTTAAGCAAAGGAAAAAGTAGGTACCTAATTTGTTATTTGATGATAAAACAATAATAAAACACAAAAATCTATAAACAGTCGCTAGAAGTTTGTCGATACCTCAAGGGGGTGCCGACATATATGTCTTCAATAAAACGTCAAAATAAGCCTATTCCGGTGCGTTCATGCTCGGCACGAGATAAAAATCTCTACGCACTCTCTACAAATGACAGATGAGAGCGAGACCAGTCTTATCTCGCGAGGGCCATGCTCAGTGTCGAGATACAACCGTTATGTCGCGCATCGAAGTCTACATTTGACATTAGTGGGTAGACAAAATGGACCTCATGCTACGCCTGCTGGTGTAACCTATGCGCTTCATTCAATTCTCTTTTCTTCACAAAGATATAACCCAAAGAGAATCTAATTAGCTAGCGTTATGTATTAAACCTCACGGAGAAACAACCTATCTCTTAAAGAAGTCTTAAAGAAGATTCTGTATATTTGGTTACTATATTTTTACTTGCTAGAAATGTCTTGTTGCTCAGAGCAAAAAAAAATGGCAAAGTAAAGAGCGCGTGTGCGGTAAAATCAATTTTGCACACAGTAAACTAGCATATTAGAGTACCACTTTTCGAGCAACCGTATTGAATAATATTTTTCGTTAGGTACCCTTAAAATGCTCTCAACCTACTATACAGGACAAATTTTTCAAGTTTCTAGTTTTATCAAACGGTTCAGAAACACCAGTATTCCAGAGTTTTTTGTTTCTGCTCTATCGAAAAAGGGTTACTGTACATCCAAGCGGGAAGCTTGGTGTGATTATAATAAAACCACCATCACCATATCAGCCGAAAGATGTCCACTGCTGGACAAAGCCCTACCCCAAGGATTTCCCGCGGCCTTCACCAGGTCGTCGGTCCATAGAGCCTACGCTACGAGACTCGAATACACTCGAAGTTGTAAACGAATATGTATACCTGAGATAGACAGTCCAGTTAGGTAGGTCCAACTTCGAGAAAGAGATCAATCGAAGGATCCTTCAACTCGGCTGGGCAGCGTTCGGGAAGTAGTATCTTCACGTTTCAAATACCGCAGTGTCTCAAGATAAAGGTGTCGGTTCGCCTCCAGGATCAAAATTCGGAACCTATCCGGCTGCAGCGAGGGGTAAGACAAGAAGACGTCATATCTCCGAAACTGTTCACCGCCGCCCTGGAAGATATTTTTTAGCTTTTGGCCTGGAGTGAACTCGCAATCAATATCAACGGCGAGTACATCACCCACCTTCGATTCGCTGATGATATCGTGGTGACTCAGGTACAATGCTCGATGGTCTAAGTAGAGCCTCTCAACAATTAGGTCTTAGAATGAACATGGACAAGACGAAAATTATGTCAAACGTCCGTGTCGCAACTTCTCCTCTGAAGGTTGCAGGCTCTACACTCGAAGTTGTTGCCGAATATGTATACCTGGGACAAACAGTCCAGTTAGGTAGGTCCAACTTCAAGAAAGAGATCAATCGTCGAATCAAACTCGGCTGGGCAGCGTTCGCAATATCTTCACGTCCCCAATACCGCAGTGTCTTAAGACCAAGGTCTTTGACCAGTGTGTGTAATGACATACGGAACTGAGACATGGTCGCATACTATGGGCCTCATAATAAGGCTCAAGGTCACCTAATGGGCAATGGAACGTGCTATGCTCGGAGTTTCTCTGCGTGATCGAATCAGAAACGAAGAGATCCGTAGGAGAACCAAAGTAACCGACATAGCTCTCAGAATTGCTAAACTAAGTGGCAGTGGGTGGGTCACATAGCTCGTAGAACAGATGGCCGTTGGGGCAGTAAAGTTATCGAGTGGCGACCGCGCCTAGGCAGGCCTCCCACTCGGTTGACCGATGACCTGGTGAAGGTTGCGAGAAGCCGCTGGATGCGGATAGCGCAGAATCGGTCGTCGTGGAAATCCTTGGGGGAGGCCTATGTCCAGCAGTGGACTTCCTTCGGCTGATATGATAATGATGATGACCAGTGTGTGGCTAGTGATGATTTACGGAACTGAGACACTACTATAGGCCTCATAAAAAGGCTTAAGGTCACCCAAAGGGCAATAGAGTGTGCTATGCTCTGAGTTTCGATGCGTGATCGAATCAGAAACGAAGAGATCCGTAGGGGAACCAATTTAACTGACATATCTCTCGGAATTGCTAAACTTAAGCGACAGTCGGTAGGGTACATAGCTCGTACAACAGTACAGTAGTCTCGAGTGGCGAACGAGCACCGGGAAACGTATAATGAAAACCCTGGATTAAAACAACAAATAATAAAAACCACTAATGTGTGTGTCGTACTCGCGCTAAAGAGCCCGAAATGAATGAAAATATTTTTTTTGTCGCTCTCGTTGCTAATCAGCCTACTTTGGCATATTGTGATGATCAGGGTTGGCGATCGCAGTGTGCAGTGTGGCGGCACAGTACGCGGAAAGGACGCTGCTGCCCATCCTCCAGTAACGTCCCTTAGTCGCCTCTTATAACACCCTTTGGAAGAGATGGGATGGTCCAATTCTAATCCGGAAACCATACAGTCGCTCTCGTTGTACTCGTTTAGAGAGGTGTGTCGTTTACAGTGGTACAGTCGCCATCACATATATCGTAGCGAGCGAGGTGTTCAAATATATCTGAGCAATGTTGAATTTCAATAAATTATGTACACTAGAAGTTACTATTAATATCTGAATCTAATTTGTCATCAATATCTGAGCAGCAGATTTTTCAATATGTAGCATTGTAGGAAATAGTACCTTACGTCATTGTTTGTGAAGAAAATATTGAAAAAGCTGCTGCTTTGATATTTATGACAAATTAGATGTTGAGATATTAATAGCAACTTCTAGTGTACATAATTTATAGATATTTAACACTGCTCAGATATATTTGAACACCTCGCCCGCTATGATACAACTGATGGCGACTGTACATCGGCCGGTATTTATTTGATGTCTTTTTTAACAACAAAGTCGTATGATATCCACATTCCTCATGGGCATATATGGTGATTGGCAAACTCTAAGCCCTCACCTAGGGCTAGGACTTATAAATTTTACTCGTTTGCCAATCATTTATTTACCACCCTTGTATTGTATCTGTGACGGACTAACAATCGGACGGACAGAAGATCACATTGCACGTAGGAATTCCGGAAGCCTCAAACATAACATGTATACCTATTAGAGAAACACTTTTATATGAATAAAAATACGTATGAGATTTTTTTTTTTTTATATAAGAATAGTTCTGAGCGGGAATCGAACCCACAACATCTTTCATTTGTCGATCTAGACTGTTGGGAAAAGACTTGGTTTTAATTTATTTAATTATCTTTATCTTTAAAATTCGATTTTGTTAATTTTCAATAATTTTGATGCTTATCCATCACCCAAGATCATGCAGTAAATCCGTTCGTCCCAGGCATAAGATTCCGCAGTTTCGCCAAAACTCTAAACTGTTTGGATTTCGGTTCATAAATGTCGTTGTGACAACCGGGTCGAACGGATGGGCTGAATCAGCTTAAAGGTCCCCAGGAGGCTCGAGTTTCCATACAAACGTAGTTCCGCTTTAATACAAAAACTACATGCCAGAATGAATCCAAACTTTGCAAGTATATTGAGGAGACACATATCGATGTTTGTAATTAGTCTTCGATGTACTAATATAAAACGGAAAAAAATAAGAGCAGTTTTAAACTTTCAGTACAAAACTATTTTAAGCCGTAACTAAATTACGTTAAAATTTACCACGATGAAAACTAATTACAAACATCGATATGTGTCTACTCAATATATTTACAAAGTTTGGATTCAATCCTGCATTTAGTTTTTGTAATAAAGCGGAACTACGTTTGTATGGAAACTCGAGCCTCCTGGAGACTCTTTAATGAACAAATTACTACAAATTAATAAAAATTGTAAAGTTAAATAAAAGTCCTCTTGGTCAGTTTTTGAATAAACTTAAGTTACAAGCTGATTATTTTTTATCATAATAACAATTCAAAATAAGCGTGATCTTCCTCCTAATTATTTTTGTGACAGATCATTGTGTACACAGATAGTGTTAACTACAATACGATAGCAGCGCAGTAAAAATATTTATATTTTGATGGGCCTTAATTAATGTGTTTCCTAAAAGATAATTACAATGGAATAAAAAGGTACTGATTTAGTCGAATATACGGAAGGACAGTGACTTTTTCTGCTGTCAATAGTTTACAAAAAGTGGCCAAGTGAATGTCTGACCACGCGAAAAGTATAGTGTTATAAAAAAATAAATGGGAAACTGTTGTAACTCGGTCCCTTTTGTATTCACCGATTTTTTTTAAAAAACGGCGGCCTCTATTGCACGAATGAGATACTAGTTGCTTTGTAAACTATATAATATATTGTAAACTATATGCTCAAAGTACAACGTGGTGATGTTCCTAGTTCTGTTGTACCTTTGTCACAGTTTGTACTCTTTCAAATAAAACCCATATTTTTCGACAAAATAGTTAACATTTTTATTATATTGAAGGTTTAATATCCATTAACTTTAAGGAACATTAATTAACATCACCATAAATCAGACATCGACATCAATCAGTAAACTCATATTTGTTAATTCCTGGATCAATAAAAAAACCGGCCAAGTGCGCGACGGGCCACGCGCAATGTAGTGTTCCGTAGTTGCCATTACCGCGTCCATATCTAAGTTTTGAATTTCAATATACAGCGGTTTGTAAGGGGGTGGAACATTTGATTCCAACAAAATTTTGCACTTTCAAGCCTATTTTTTCGAAAACGGAACCCTACATTATAAAATGGTTTTAAGGTGGTTCGATTATCATACAAAAAACATTTGCAATAATCTGGTTCAGGATACAGAATAAAGCGTAAATTATGTGTGCTACAAACTTTTTTCAAGTATTTGTTTGCGCAAGATTAATAAAAAAACATACTTTCATTTAAAATTATGGAATAAACCAACGCTCAATTTTCATTAAATTTACGAATGTGTGCGAGACAAAATGTCGTGTAAATACACAAGATGCGCGACGTTGCCGCTCCATGCAACCGACCGACGCGCGTGCATGTTGCCGCTCTTACGTTCTGTCACTGCATCAAGTCAATCGTTTGCAAAGAGAATATAACAAACTGTCTTTTGTTTGTTTTTCATTTTCATGGATTGAAGAATTATTACTAATCCCTACTAATCCCTATCCCTACTAATATTATACTAATATTATAAATGTGAAAGTAACTCTGTCTGTCTGTTACGCTTTCCCGCAAAAACTACTGAACGGATTTGGCTGAAATTTGGTAGGTAGACAGATTAGGACCTGGGTTAAGACATAGGCTACTTTTTACCACGCTCGCGAGCCGCTTGCGGCTCGCGCACTGCGCACCCTCGAAAAGTCATAGAAACGTGGTCCACGCGGGTGAAGCCGCGAGAAACAGCTAGTATACTATATACCGCCTACTGTACACTTCATTATAATAACTTTATGTATTAGCTTTACGAAACTGTTTTAGTGTACTATAAGTGTAAATAAATAAATAAATAAATAATATACATAATTTGAAACGCCATTTTTCCTATCTCAAAAAAGTTTTTACTTCAAGGTGTCGGTAACAGTGTCGGTATCGGTGTCGGTAACGGTGTCGGTGACGGTGTCGGTGTCGGTAACGGTGACGCTAGTTTAATGGTTTTTTTCTAATGTCAAAAGTTTTCACCTAGGTGTCGGTGACGGTGTCGCGGTTTCAATGGTTTTTTTCTCATCTTAATTTTTTTTTACTTCAAGCTGTCGGTAACGGTGCCGTTGACGGTGTCGGTAACAGTGTCGGTAACGGTGTCGGTAACGGTGTCGGTAACGGTGTCGGTAACGGTGTCGGTGACGGTGTCGGTGTCGGTAACGGTGACGCTAGTTTAATGGTTTTTTTCTATTGTCAAAAGTTTTCACCTAGGTGTCGGTGACGGTGTTGCGGTTTCAATGGTTTTTTCCCATCTTAATTTTTTTTAACTTCAAGCTGTCGGTAACGGTGCCGTTGACGGTGTCGGTAACAGTGTCGGTAACGGTGTCGGTAACGGAGTCGGTGACGGTGTCGGTGTCGGTAACGGTGACGCTAGTTTAATGGTTTTTTTCCCATGTCAAAAGTTTTCACCTAGGTGTCGGTGACGGTGTCGCGGTTTCAATGGTTTTTTCCCATCTTATTTTTTTTTTACTTCAAGCTGTCGGTAACGGTGCCGTTGACGGTGTCGTGCGTTCTATGGTTTTTCTCATTTCAAAAAGTCTTCAATTCAAGGTGTCGGTGACGGTTTCGGTGACGGTGTTGCGCGTTCAATGGTTTTTCCCATCTTAAAAGTTTTCACTTCAAGGTGACGGTGACGGTGTCGCAAGTTCAATAGTTTTTCAATCTCAAAAAAGTTTTCACTTCAAGGTATCTGTGACGTTGGTTTTTTCCCATCTCAAAATTTTCCAAGTTCAAAAAAGTAAATATGTTAATCGATATATATAAAGAGTTGTTAAAACCCCAAATTTAAAATTGAACGAATTTAAAGTTTTCAGATAATATCTATAAAAAAAGGGAAACTTTTACAATGCCAGTCACGCGAAATTATCTTCAATGTTTATAAATATTATGTAACCGAAGCCAACAGATTTAAAAAAATTAGTATGATAACTGGAATTTCAAGAAGAACTATGAGCAATATCCTAAATGAAGTTAGGACTGAAACACATTCCAGTGTAATTACTAATTAAGGTCAGCACTCCGAAAAAAAGGAGACCAAAAAAACAATACCCTATTGTCGAACATTTAACCTTCCCTTTATAGGAAGTCGGTTGAAGATTTTATTTTGTTTTTTTTTATATTTTTATTAATTTCGTTAGTATATTATACATAATGATAATTTTAGAGCTCTATATAGTTCGTGCGGGAATCTAAACAAAACAACAAAAAAGTACTTAGTTCTGAATTCAAATTCTGTTGTACGATAAATCTTGTAATTGATGGACATGGAATTAGCATTCGTTTGTATTCGGAAATGCGATGATTGCCGATTGCAATATTCAATGGATGTGTGAGTGTCGAGTTCAAAACTGCGTGAAGGAACATATAATCGAGATTTTTGGATACTACAATGCAATTAATTGTGCAATTTGTTTTTCGACAGTTAAATATTTATGTAAAGAGTGCGCTTAACGTTTTTAAGGTAAAAATGTGGAACCATGACTTCAAAAAAAATTAAAACTAAAAATTTGTGGAGCAGGCGCCATCTAGCGAGAATTGAGCATTGAGGAGCTTCATCGAACCCCCATAAAAGACTCACAACTATTGTTAAACTATAATCAACGATACCCCACACAACTGGGTTTGACGAGATAAATAACCACTGATGTGTGTGTCAGACTCGCGCTAAAGAGCCAAAGTTTTTTTTTTCAAATTTTTTTTTGCCAAATTTTAGCTCTTAACTCAGTAGTTAATTAGTATAGTCTAGGAGCTAGGCCGCGTACAGACAGACGGACAGAAGGACAGATAGACATGACGAAATTATAAGGGTTCCTTGTTGTACTTACAGAACCCTAAAAAATTCCCTCTTGACTTACACTATTTTGGGGTTTTAATTTTCTCCTTGACGTCTGACCATAGATAGAAGTTTAAACCTCTTTATCTGGCCATTTCCAATTTTATAACGACTTTTTCATAGATGTTATAAGAGAACCCTCTGCATAGATAGACAATATAAGGCCAACAAAGTATTCGCTTATTTAAGTATTATCGATGGGTGCTCTTTTGACGTTATTTGTACTACGAGGCATTTTACCTGAAGCAAAAAACTTACGCATAAATATAAAATCATAAAATAAATGTGCAAAGTCGAATAACTAGTATAGTATTGGATGTCTAATATACAACTGCTTTACTATACAGCCCCACCCTGTGATGTTTAAGCACATAGTGGAAATATTGAGATTATGTGCAACTCAAATAAACGCACTGCATTATAATTATAACCGTTACTGAATTGCTTTTCTTTTTTTTTTTTTTTTTTTTTTTTACTTACTTTCTGAAACATTCTGAACAAAGAAATGAAATATATTAAAAATATCAGTTTTTTTATTGTGAAAACTGCGAAGTAATATGCCGCACAAACGACTTGTACCTAATGGTCACCCGCAACTAACTTCAACTTTATTTGCCTCGGTCAAAGTTCACCATACCATAGACCGAAAGACAAAAAACGGTGCGAAAATTGAAAAAATCAAATTGTGCAAGGTACAAAGGGTGTCAAGGTACAACAGTCTCCCCTATGTTTAAAAAAAGTTATTTTTGTAGTCGTTATAGAACATTCTGTATAAAAATCTAATGTACTTTTTACAAATCCAGCTGCAGATCTTACGTTGGTAGACTGTAATAGTCCTAAACTAAAAAAACGTGCTTGGTAAAGGGCTTTTAACCAAACTACAACTTAGGCACAGCTGGTGGCCGACAAATGTTAGTTCAAAATAAAATTTACCTACTGCTTGATGTTCTAAGCTTTGATATTATTCACTTTATTTCATTCTTGTATAAAAGAACTAGGTCCGTCGAATACATCGGAGGAAACGCTTTTTTTTCAAGATCTTTGATTGCAGTCCCATCTAATAGAAATTGTTTGTAACGAAATATTCCTAAATATTTATAATATTTTCATAGCCCGCCTGGCTAGCCACCACCATCTAATCTTTTTCTTGCCGCCAAACACCAGTGTTAACAAGATTGATGTGTTCCGGCTTGAAGATAAGATCCCCATTGCGTTGGGGAATCTTGGTAAGCACGCTCCCATCTTCGGCATTATCGTCATTTACCATCAGGTGAGATAATGCCAAGGGCTTACAAGTTATTTCAGTGTAGTTTCGATCTAAATTTGTACCGACGCGACGCGAACCAAGTTGCTAACTTGAGGTAGGTTTTCTGAAATAGCGATTTAGTTTGGTAGGGGGTGGGTACGTGAAATAGAATAAAATAGAATTGAATAGAATAACGATGTGGTAGGTGAACAATATAAAATTCACCCCTACTTTACATATAAGTACTTTACCTACCCAAAAAAAAAATACAGGTTTTTATTTCATAACTTTATAAAGATTACAGATTTGTATGACCATACCAAATTTCAGCTTTATAACTGTAGTAGTCTTTGAGCAAAACAGCTGTGACATACCGACGGACAAGCAGATGGACATGGCGAAACTCTAACTTACTGACTTAGTAGAACTAAAATAGCTTGTGCTTGTTTCCAGGATGCCTTGGGGGAGGTGGTGTTCGCACAGCTGCCCGACGTGGGCAAGGTGCTTTCCGCTGGTGACGAGTGTGGGGCTCTTGAGAGCGTCAAGGCTGCTGGAGAGGTCTATTCGCCCGTGTCTGGCACGGTACGTGCTTCTAGCATTCTTTCAATGTTCTATTTATTAGTCGGTAAAAATTCAAGTTTATTAAAAGTTCTATCGTGTTCTATTAAAAATAAGAATAAGATAATTTAAAAAGGACTTCTCCTTAATACCAATTAACTTTTTCCCCCGGAACGCATAGTCGAAACGCAAAAAATTTTTTTTTCCAAAAAATATTTAAATAAATATTTAGAGTAACCCAAAAAAAAATATTTTTAGAGCTAATAGATTTCTGTAAGAAGTTACATTTTTGCCAGTTTATCATAAATTCCAAGTTTTAGATAAGCTGTTTAAAATTACGAGTAGAAGGAAGCCCTATTTAAAATCCGGTACTTAGGTAACTAATAAAGTAGCACATATTTTTTTAACTATGCCAAATACCCGATCAAATCGGCTGAAACTTTGATGAAAATTGCCTATAGTTTTTATTTGGCTACAAGTTCAAGTGGATTCGTCAAAACAGCATACTCGCCGGAGTAAATGCTTTTATTTTATATTCCATTATGTGATTAGATTAGGTACAATAAGCTGAACGAACACCTTTCCCAAAGGAAACAAATTCGGTATCGATCAGTTCAAGTCTTACTATAAAAAAAAGTAAACAATACACTAACTAAAATTATATCAGGTATCCTGTGATCAACAGAAGTAATTACTGCAGAACCCCAGACACACACGTGGTCCGTTATGCACTAGACGGTTTTTTCTCATTATAAGTAAAAACTATAAAAATTATATTCGATAAAGCGGAACAAATCTCTTTCATTACAGGTGACAGAGAAAAACACCTCAGTAGAATCGACACCATCGCTTATTAATAAATCCTGTTTCGGCGATGGTTGGTTGTACCGCGTGAAGCTCTCCCGCCCCGAGGAGCTGAAGGCGCTAATGGACCAGACCACATACGACAAATTCCTAGAGGAGTCTCACTGACATGCACCCACACAACACTAATTGTTTTGTACACTGTAGTTAATCATGCGAATCAGAATCTTTATAGTTCCTACGAGCTCTTTAAAACTAAGAGGTTTTTAGCTATATATTGTTTTATGTGATAAGTAATAAAGTTAAAATTGTATTCACTTATAGAATAGTATTAATCTCATAGATATCTGAAATTTATAAACATAATTAAGTGCCTATATAAGTTTATTTAAAGGACATTTATATGGGTATCGATGTTAAAGTGACTGGAGATTATTTTAAAACCACCCACACCACATAACAACACTTTACTTGCGCATGCACATGCTACTATTTCAAGGCGGACGCTCCGGAGATAATCTCGATGAGCTCCCGCGTGATAACGGCCTGGCGCGTGCGGTTGAACAGCAGCTGCAACTTGCGGATCATCTCGGAGGCGTTCTTGGTGGCGTTGTCCATGGCGGACATGCGCGCCGACTGCTCGGATGCGGCGCTCTCCTTCAGGCTGTAGTACAAGATCGCCGCTAGGGTCCACTCGACGTAGCTCTCGAGCTGGTCCTCTTCGACATCGTCGAACGCTGTCATGTTAGGTGCTGACTGGAAATTTCGTTGACAGATAAGATTATAACTAATATTTAAGATACGCTTATCATAGATACGTTAAATGCATATGTCGTGGCCATATCGTTGAAATTGGTCAGATCATGAAATGGTCGTCGTAGAATTGGCCAGATCATGAAATGGATTGATCAGATCATGAAATAGCCAAGCATATCATGCTAACCTAACCTAACCTAACTGCCTTCTTTCCTCCACCCAGGGGGGAGCCTAGCTTGCGAGGCTCTTTGACAGTATCATCGTCAAACCTAACGAACCTATTATAGGTCGCTTCGCTCGCTCAACTCAATTCCGTCCGGGTATTCATGATCTGGCCAATTCTACGACGGCCATTTCATGATCTGACCAATTTCAACGATATGGCCACGACACATATATACCTAAGCTCCCTGATTTACTCTGTAACCCTGTCGCTGGGACGCTGCCGCTGTCATTTGTTTTCAATGTGGGTCTTACGCGCCTTGCAACTATCTACTACTATGTACTAAATATATTTAACGTATTCGTTAGGTCATCATTATAGTCTAATTGCTACGTCTCCCAGTCCACCGTCCGTATTACAAGCTACGAGCACTACCCACTGCCACTGGAGTTTAGGGATTCTATGAGCTACGTCGGTCGCTATAAGCCGCTGGATCCGATGATTGATTGCTTTAGAATTCCTTGGGGAATATCTGTGTCCAACAGTGGACTCTTTCGGCTGATAGGATGAAACAGCCATATTTAGTCACGTCATTAATAATGAAATCGAAAAAGTACGTAATGAATCTACTTCTGCTTATTGCATTTGTCAAAATTGTGATTACGTTACTTCTTTATAGACAAAAATATATTCTTGAGATTATAAATGTAAATCAGCGGTTTTTACCACTATCTTGGCCATCGTAAACAGAGGAATGACGCTCAGCTCATACTTGACAGGAGTCCAGTACTTGTTGTAGTAGATTTCACCGCTGTCATACGGATAGCCCGCGTCGGTGATCGCCGCTGCCATGACGGATGCGTCCGCAAACACGGGAGATATGCGGCCTATCTGTAATCAATCGTGCAGGGGGAATCATTACTTTAATAATTAGACTAAGAGCGGGCCGTATGCAACCCTACGTCATCGAGTAACATGATGCGACCTATCTAGGGTGTTGCATATTAAAAAGGTAAGTCTTAAAGTACAGGGTTGGCTGGGCGTAACCTGGAGCTTTTTGTTCAGTAAGCAAAAATGTATGATTTTTTTGGGTGTAAATTACCTCATCGAGTAGCAAGTAGGTACCTAGTACATTCGATAGTACTCATCTAGAAATACCAAAACCTACAGGGTTGCCTCGCCCAAACCTGGCACTTTCGTGAGTCAGCCTAATCTTAGGGTGGCTAAAAATCAAAAAAATTACGTCTTCGGGTAGCAAAATGTAACTCATGCCATTTGTTAGTTCTAGTGATACTGTTAATAAAAAAATGGGTTGCCGGCCCTATACCTGGAGCTTTCCTTATTCAGCCGAGTTTTATGTTCGATCTTAAATATAGACTGATGTAAGAATAACGTAGAAATGAGTCGGATTGAGATTGATTTGATGTAATTATGCATTACAGGTATAAATTTGAAGCAACATCACCTTGAAATTATGTACGGTTAGCAAAAACCACGCCTCAGAAAGTTAAAAAAAAATACAGATAATTTTGAAAGGCGTGTTCGTAAATTAGACCTTATTGCAAAACATGGTAAGAATCACTTCCTATGTTTTCCATGTTTTTTTAAGTAGTTTTCGTTACTAAACATTTAGTTCTTATCAAAGTCTCAAATAAAAAAGGATGTGCGAACACGCCTTTCAAAATTATCTGTATTTTTTTCAACTTTCTGAGGCGTGGTTTTTGCTAACCGTACATAATTTTCAAGGTGATGTTGCTTCAAATTTATACCTGTAATGTATAATCACATCAAATCAATCTCAATCCGACTCATTTCTACGTTATTCTTACATCAGTCAATATTTAAGATCGAACATACAACTCGGCCGACTAAGAAAAGCTCCAGGTATAAGGCCGGCAACCCAATTAACAGTATCACTTGAACTAACGAATGGCATGAGTTTCAGTTTGCTACCCGATGACGTAATTTTTTTTATTTTTAGCCACCCTATAACTAGGCTGACTCACGAAAGTGCCAGGTTTGGGCGAGGCAACCCAATTTTTTTATTAACAGTATCACTTGAACTAACGAATGGCATGAGTTTCATTTTGCTACCCGATGACGTAATTTTTTTGATTTTTAGCCACCCTAAAATTAGGCTGACTCACGAAAGTGCCAGGTTTGGGCGAGGCAACCCTGTAGATTTTGGTACTTCTTGATGAGTACTATCGAATGTACTAGGTACATACTTGCTACTCGATGAGGTAATTTACACCCAAAAAATGATACATTTTTTGCATATAGTACAAAAAGCTCCAGGTTACGCCCAGGCAACCCTGTACTTTAAGACTTACTTTTTTAATATGCAACACCCTAGATATGTAGCATCTTGCTACTCGATGAGGTAGGGTTGCATACAGGCCGCTCTTTAATTTTAAGCCACTCTAAAATTAGGCTGACTCACGAAAGTGCCAGGTTTGGGCGAGGCAACCCTGTACATTTTGGCACTTCTTGATAAGTACTATCGAATGTACTAGGTACCTACTTGCTACTCGATGAGGTAATTTCAACCCAAAACAACGTCATTTTTTTGCTTACTGTACAAAAAGCTCCAGGTTACGCCCAGGCAACCCTGTACTTTAAGACTTACCTTTTTAATATGCAACACCCTAGATAGGTCGCATCTTGCTACTCGATGAGGTAGCGTTGCATACTGCCCGCTCTTAGACTTAATATCCTCGCATTTGCTTTTTTGTTACTCATTCGTAATCTGTTTAAAATTAAGTTCGTGTAATTCTGTAAAATCAAGTAATGAATCATCACAATAGATGATGGATCTAGTAAAGAATCTCTCAAGCTACGAGTAGGTTATTCAGCATGCTCCATTTTAATGTAATAAATTTAAATTATAAAAACACAACCATAAAAACATTACCCTTCTTTTTTGGTAAGTTGGATAAAATGTTACCTTTGTCACTCACGGGATCAAGACGAATCTAACGATACCTCTTACTCTAAAATCCATCAAGCCGTTCAGAAGATATCGTAGAATAAATAAACATAAATCAAATTTTAATTTACATATACATGAGATTTGAACAATACACCCAAAAACTTTCAAAAAATCATGAAGGTATAAAAAACATGTATACGCGTGGATGAAAAAGAAATCAAATCAAAGTAGAAGGGTGTCAACTTCGTATCTCAGACACACATTCACACTTTTTTTCAATTATTAGTCGTTCACGGCATGTGACATTTACTATTGCTCTGTAAAATAAAAATTGAGAATTTTCAGCACAATTCTCAATTTTCTCATGCCGCAAGGAAAACTACAAAGCAATTCACATTTTTCTGATATGTAATTTATAACGCTTGCTTTTCACTTCGAGTTCACTAGTTTTCACAATTTTCATGGTCAAATTTTATTAAAATTATTTATTTATCGCATTTGCCGTCACCCATTTTGTTCCAGATTTAAGTAAAAACATAGAAAATATTTATCAAAAATTTCATTAATTTATTTGCTGAATTATTCAAACTCATCATCATATCAGCTTCTATACGTCCCCACCGATGGGCTCGAGTCTACCCTGAATTAGGGCGATCGGGCCTTAGTCGACCACGCGGGCCCAGTGCGGGTTGGTCGACTTTACACACAACCTTCGAATTTCATTGCAGGCGTGTGTGTGCAGGTTTCCTCACGATGTTTTCCTTTACCGTAAGAGCGTCGGATAAACGTACATATGAAATCTAAATTCTAAATCACATTGGTACGTGGCAGGATTCGAACAACGACCTCCCGGACAGGAGGCGGCGGCCCTAGCCGTTACGCCACCGGCCCTAGTCAAACTCATAAAATTGAGTATATTCAATTAATTTCGGAGCAGAGAATGACATCCCCAGACGGGGTTAATTGTATTTAAAAAATTATCGTTTTACTTTCTGCTTGTGTTTAAAAAAAAAAAACTTTACAACGACGAAGTATTGAAGAATGTATTGTGATGGCAAAAAATATCGAAGTTTATCGATTTGGATGGGAATCGATTGTCCTACAATAAGAGTCTAAAAAACAAAGAAGTAAATAACTGGCCTAGTGCGAGTCGGACTAGCACTCCGAGGGTTCCGTACCACCACATTTCTTCATACAACTTCATAGTATAATGACGATGATACCTATCCACATTACAAACAAAAGACATAAACGTGAGCGACAGAAATATGCTTTTTTTGTCATTCATTTCGGACTCCTTAGCGCAAGTACAACTCACACTTGGCCATTTTTTTTAATTTTTCGTTTTACTTGAGTATTATTACTATAGTCACACCAATTTACACGCTTGGATGTGTTACCGTTTTTACGATAGAGCTAAATCAAAAATACTTCTAGACCTTAAAAAAACACTTTTTTGTATGGTGACCCCTTAAGTTTTAACTTTTTCTAATTTTTAGTACCTATTTTTTGACATAGCGGCAACAGAAATACACATTCTGTGAAAATTTCCACTGTCTACCTTCTACGGTACATCAAATACAGCCCGCTGACGGATGGACAGACAGACAGCGGAGGCGGAGGCTTAATAATAGGGTCCCGTTGGTACGGAATTCTAAAAATGAGTGCGTGTGTGCGTCCGTCCGGGGCTGTATAGTTCCCAAACGGATTTGGGTAAAATTTTATATCTCCAGCCGCTTTTTCAAAGTTTTCCTACCTTATTTACCATTTACTTATACTCGTAAGTACAGCCTCTTAAGGGAATCCCCTTACCAAAGGAGCACCGCCATCAGTAAAAAAAATAACAACTATTTGAGTATACAACACTTATCGAAAATTTTCAACGATAAGTTAAAAGAGGTAGGTACTGCAGTTTATTTAAAACCTGATTGCTAGTGTTTTCGGAACCGGTATTCTTTTTGAGAACCGGGAATTTCGGTACTTTTGTATTACGGAACCGGGATTTCCCGGTTTTTTCGGTATTTTCGGTTCTTGCTAGTTTTTGTCATAGAAAACAAGGGTTATGCTTCAAAAGTAAACTAAAATTCTGTATTCAAGTAACTTTAATTCGAATTTTTTTCTTCTATTTTCTGTTCTCATACCTAGTAGAAGGTAATTATATATAAATCAGACTATAATTAATCATAGTGTTATGTTATTGTTAGGTACTAAAGTAAGTATTTACTGTCAATTAAAGGGTAAAAATAAGGCAGTCATCTTAGATTCCTTAACATTTAGAATTATCTTAAACATTTTAAAGAAAACAAAATTAAAACTATTTTCTATTCTCATACCTAGTAGTAAAGTAAGTATTTATATATAAATCAGACTATTGTCAATCACAGTGTTATTCTTAGGATCTTAAGTATTTACTGTCAATAAAATGGTCAAAATTAGGTAGTCATTTTAAATTCCTTGAACATTTAGAATTATCTTAAACATTTTTCAAAAGCAACAAAATTAAACTATTTTCTATTCTCATACCTAGTAGTAAAGTAAGTATTTATATATAAATCAGACTATTGTCAATCACAGTGTTATTCTTAGGATCTTAAGTATTTACTGTCAATAAAATGGTCAAAATTAGGTAGTCATTTTAAATTCCTTGAACATTTAGAATTATCTTAAACATTTTTCAAAGAAAACAAAATTAAACTTTTTTACCAAAAAATATTTAAAAATAATATCTCTTTCCGAGTACCTACCTATTCATAAAATATGGCGTAACCAAAGTTTAGCTTTTTAAGAGCTTTTAGCTCTCTCTTCTCTATAATAGGACCTTAAAAACAACAGTGCATCTAGACTTTTGTCACTCAAACGAGATCTTATTTTGTTGCATAACAAACCTGCCGAAGAGAAAACTCTTTCTGGCTCAACACTGGTTGGCGGAATCGTTAATAGATGGTCATATGCCTGAGACAAGTAACGCCCACGATCTCCTCCATTCTCAAAGAGAGCCATTTCAATCCTAACATTCGTAAAGAGATCTTCATGAGCAGAAGATCTAACGCGTTTTTCACTAACAGCCTTTGCAAGCTCAGCCTTTAACTCATCGCCTTTTGTCAAAGCAATGTTTTGAACTTCAAGCACATCAGAGTCAAATTCACGTTCATTCGCCTGTTCACCTTTTGAGGTTTGTAGGGGTTCAGCTTGAGATACCGGAGTTGTTGAGGATTTGGTGCGACTTAGCAATGACACTACTAATAGCGTTGCACATTTCATCGCTGCTTGGCCGCGAAAAAACTAATGAATCTTCATCATTTTGTTGGAGGAAATAACTTTCTGGATTTTGCAAGTAATTCAGAGTCGCAGCTGCAACATTGAGACGCCGTTCTGTGTATCGTTTTTTTAACATCATGAACATTTTTTCGGCTACATAGTTATTTTCGATATTCGCAACTTTTTTTAATGCGAATTTGATAGCAACATCTGCTGTCAATAATGTAGAATCGTGACGACATAAAGCTTCTAATACGGTTTTGATTATGTCAAGAACTTCGTGTAACTACCCAATTAGTTCCCAATCTGCTTCTGAAAATTTTATTGTGGATTTTAAATCAATTAATGCTTTCACAATGCAAGTTCGCAGCTTCAAGAATCGTTCAAGCGTAAAAGCGAGGCTACTCCAACGTGTAACTGAGTCACAGGTTAGTGAATATTCTTTATGAAAATCAGCGATGACGTACTTTTGCAGAACGTCATCGTTTTTAGTTGGAGATTTGCGGAAAAGTTTAACTACTTTTTTGACTTAGAGTAAATCGATTTGAGGAACCCGGGTGGTCCGCAAAGGAGTTTCCGCGTTATTTTGTAGGTGCCTGACAGGTTAACTAAAATTATGATGTTTACGTAATAATACATACAAAAATACATACCTCATAAATATTTCACCTCGTTTTGTCAGAAATTAACAACAAAATCTACTAAAAGCCTTTGAGGTTATCATCAAAATCACACACGCGCGCAATGCAATCCGAAAACTGAGTGAGTGAACGAAAGATCGCGGCGCGCGAGCGGGGCATGCGCGGCAGGCGCGGGGAAGCTTGACTTACTATATACTTACTTTCCTTCCTAGCAACAGCGAGCGAGTGTAGGTAGTTATTGGTAATATCGAGCGCACCATTAATTTCGCGCGTTATTTATTTTAACGCTGAATTATTCACGTTAGTTTTGAATGTTTGAATAGTAGAAAGTGTGGAAAATTAAAGTTAGAGTAAATAAGTAAATAGTAGTGTGAATCGCTTAATAAAAATAAAATTCCCGAAAGTACCGAAAGAACCGGGAATCAAATTTGGTTTCCCGGTTCCATTTTACTGACAAAAGAACCGGGAATTCCCGGTACTTTCGAGGCCGGGATTTCCCGGTTCTGAACCCTACTGATTGCCTCAGTCATCACAATCATCATCATCAGCCCGAAAAGTCTACCTTTGGAAACACAGGCCTCCTTCAAGGCGCTGCTTATTCTTTTATAGATAGGTTTGCAATCCTGCTTGGGCCGCGATTGCCCATATTAATGGTCAATCCTAACCAAATGTTTTTTCAAAGCCTTTTTAAAATATTAGGATTCCTTAAGTTGTCTTTCACAAGCACAGATAGGAAAAACAATTCACAATCGAAAAAATATTCGCTAAACCTTTATAATTATAGGTACCTTCAATGGGGGCGAAATAACGATGGGCCTTACGGAATATTGAAGCTGTTATGGAATCTAAATCAGATTGGAAGCTTAGGAATATGGCTTGTGTTAGGCTAATCACAAAGGCTGTAATTGTGCGGTGAATTAACTACGTTAATACCGTTGCTTACATCTTTAACGGACATGAGCATCATGTCTGGGTACTGTCGGCGCAGCATCGTCCGCGACTTGTCCCCGATGCAGACTAGCTTATGAGTCTTGCCGTCCGCCGCACGCGCCGCCAATTCCCGCCGTATTCGTCGTGCAATACCGCTATGCACACCTCCACAAAGACCTGTATACGCAGCAAATATAAGTAATGGTAGTGTTCTCCTTTAACGCACGCTGCTGGTGCACCGAATTGAACTGATTGTACAGGGCCAACGTAATCGTATTTTTGATTAGCAACACTTTTTTGGGTTCTATATACCCAAAGGATGACCAACGGGACCCTATTACTAAGTCTCCGCGCCCGCCCGTCTGTCCGTCCGTCTGCCAGAAGGCTGTACTTCATGGACCGAAATAGGTAGACAGAAATTTACACAGAGTGTGTATTTCTTTTACCGCTATAACAACAAATAATAAAAAGAAAAGATGAAGACGAGATAGTTGTGGGGTTGGAAAGTGACACAGTCTACCCAACAACTTAACATAGTTCCCAAGGGATCTGAAAAAACGCAAACGCATGTCGAACGCAACAGAGCAATGGATTGTCTGGATATGTAGCACAAAGATAGGTGCGGGAGAGGGAACTAACATAGACTACTAATTAGCATAGCCCGACATAGTTCCCGAGGATCAAAGGTCATTTCCACGCTCGCAAGCCGCTCCCAACTCGGGCACCACGTACTCTCGAAGACAGTTATAAAAACTATGCCTATGCGGGTTAAGCCGCAAGCAAAATAAATAAATAAAAAATATATATTTTTAAAACAAAAGCAATTGTTCAATGTTCAAAATTTGTCTTTCTAAGATTGTACCTAGGTAAAGTTTAGATTTAGGTGAAGTAAAATTAACAATCAATAGGTTTAAAACGAAGTTTATAGGATTATGGCGGTGATAACATGCTTGTAGTTCTATCAACAATTTTTCCTTACGCAATTTTAAGTAGGAATTGCTGGAGGGAGAGACATTTGAACTGCGTTTTAACACTCATACTTATGTAAACAGAGCTGTATAAACAAGATCTTTGCCCTAAATACGACGCAATTAAAAAAATATAAAGTTAAGTGCTTGTGCCGTTTTTTAACCAACGCATTTACACAAATAACAATCATTCATTTGACTGATTTGAATGTCAAAAATTTGTGGGTTCTCCTGCCCGCAGGACAAAGATGGTGGGTTCAGTAACCGTTAGTAACAATTGTTTATTTATGTACATTAAAAAGTGTATCTAGTAACTACATGGGAACATACTCATGGCAGTCCTAAAAATGTATTTTTTGTCTTTTACACCATAATCTCCATTTTTTAATTTCGTTAGATTATGTCTAAGTACAAAATTTTATAAGTCTATATGGCGGTGGACTAATTAGGTTTTGTGACTTGCTTATGTGTATAAAGTTTCAATAGAATTGGCCCATCAATTTTCCAGAAGTAGCAATTTTAAGTTTGTATGGGAAACGATTTTTTGAATACCGTCAAAATTGACAAATCTGTACAAGTTGTAACAACATTGGTGTACGTCCCGTTAACTGAGGCTTCTACTCTCATACTGAACAACGTTTGTTCTATGACTTTGATGAAATCGCAAAAAATAATTTAACTCTTCATACAAATGGATGCGGGAAGCGCAGGACAGGTCGTCGAGGAAATCCTTGGGGAAGGCCTTTGTCCAGCTGTGGACGTTCTTCGGCTAATATGGTGATGATAAAAAATCGATCAGCTGATCGATCAATTTTGTGCTCTCTTGTATGGAGGGTTCAATTTTTTATGAGAATTGACTATTTTTGGGGAAAGTTGTTTAGTATGATGAGTGGACCCCTTAGTTTACGGGTCCTACACCAATAATGTTACAGTATGTATGGACAATAAAGTTTTAAGAGTTCTGTTTTCTGCTATTTTGGCCAGAACCCTAAAAATACATACTGACTGTTTATGCAAACATACTTTACAATAAGTTCACAAGCTACGAGATTACACGCGAACATCTTATCGCTGCTAGTATTTACTGTGTCATCCATTATGAATATTGAATCAGAAAATGGTAAATTAAACAGCGAACTTGTATATTGCAATCTAGCCGGCAACGAAGGGGCGGCAACATATCCGTATTACAATATACGTTGGCTGTGGATAAGACATAGTCGAGTACTTCACACTCCACGAGCACACCTAATGGACTAATGGAGTACCCTAGTTGACTAGGTAAACTAGTCATTTGAGTTACTTTTGACTACATATAAATAATGAAACTTTTAGGTACAAGCTTTAATTTGAAAATAATTTAATTAATGAAGTAAAACTTTTTTACTTGGCGAGTGAGCTAGTGGATATAGGGTTGCCAGGTCTTAAAACTAAATAGCCGGACATACCTGCCAGTTTAGCCGGACTTTTGGGTAAAAAAGCCGGACTCCCTAAATTATTAAAGCCGTCTTTAGACACCCCTAAATCAATCAGTTATGTTTACTGGCCTTTAGCGAGGTCCTAATCAGAATAAGAAACGCCGCCATAGTCTCATAAATACGACAGCGCTCACCCGAATGTCCAGGTGACTTGAAAAATCATTACACCTAAAAAGCCGGACAGGCCGGACACCTTCTAATTTGGCCGGACACGCATCCAAAAAGCCTAACACTGTCCGGCTTTGTCCGGGGACGCCTGGCAACGCTAGGTGGATACGTGACAAGAGCGTTACGGAAGTGTGTTCGGGCGAGGTGAACGGAAGATACAAAGAGAGATATTACTTATTTTTGTTTACAAACAATATCAAAAAAACATAAATAAGATAAAAAAGATTTCAGAGGATAATAAAACTCTTTTCATAAACTGTCTATACCTCCATATGACAAAAAAGATTTGAATACAATCTGAAGACTAAGTATTAACTTTCATACTTAAAGTCGGAACTAAAGAAGTTTTACTTTAGTCGTATGGTCTAAAACACACTCGTATTTTTTTTCGTATACAAAAAAGATTTGAATACAATCTGAATCTGAGTATTAACTTTCATACATATCGTATAAAGCACTCGTATTTTTTTTCGTATTATTCTTAGCAAAACTGTAGGAACGGTGTTTCCTACTCTTGAGAGCAATAGGAGATATCTCAGCCAGGCGAGGTGGTATGCCTGGTGTCTGGCCGTGAAGTAACCGTTGATGGTTGGTACTTGTATTTATACTCAGTGCTGAAGAAATGTTAATAGCGCGTTCTAGTGTCCTATTTCTTCTGTCCACTCGTCGCTTTTGTTAATTTTCAGTGTAGGGTTACTTTAGTTGCCGCCACAAACTGTTTCATTTGATACCCAGATCATGGTGAAAAAAAAGTGCCATCTTTGGGAGTCCGCCATATTGGATTTAGAATAACTTCACTTAGCTAACCATGCTTTGTTCTCCAAAATTAACTTGTATGCAAAGTTTCAGCTCATTCGGAAACCGGGAAGTGGTTCTAATTCAGCTTCCAAGATTTGTCCTAAACACAGACAGATAGATTAACTAACTAACAAGGCAAGGTTATTACGTTATTTAGCTTTATATTTAAAGCTTGTTAAAACAAAATTTTGTCATAAAAATGTTGAAAATAGCAACGCGTGACGTCATATTTTTCATCATCATCGTTGTCACACCAATTTTGTGATTTAATTTTATTAAAAAGAGGCCAATTGCGCGTCGGGCAAAATTTAAATGTATATTTAAATACGGCAGCTCGCACTAAACTTTCTCGACAATTTTTTAATTATTTATTTTTCATACAAAAATTTATCAAAATGAAATAACTTTGATGAATCCATGTTGCATGACCAAACATATACTTATTCGTAATGATGACATGACAATTCAATGGCTCCAACCATTTGTAGTAAATCGCAAGTTTCAATTTCATTTGTAGGAGAACCATAAAAACCCATTTTTTTTCAGACTAATGGGTATATTATTATGTAATAGAAATAGACAAATATAAGCAACTACGATGTGCAAAGTTTCATCTAAATCGTTAGAGCTGTTTTTGGGAAAAAAGCAATGTCCGTTTTTTTGTATGATAGCTACTCTTCGGTTTGACGGTACTAAGAAACTTTTGATGTCCTTCGATGAAATAATTTTAAACTCCAAAAGCCAAATTAGGTCCTAATCGGACTAAAAATTTTACCTCCAGAGCCAAGCGTGACGGACGGACGCTCGCACAGACGGACGGAATTGAGATGTTGGATTTTTCGGTATGTATTAATACTGTTATTAATATATAACACATTTTCACGAAAATTGGAAAAAAAAATTTTTGCGATAACTATACTTTCTCTATCCTATAGAGATACGTACAAGCTAAACACTTTGGAAATTGTACCATTTTATGCCTTAAGCGTATGGATCAGAATCATACTAGGTATGTGTGTCTAGCTCAAGTCTAGCTTGATGTGCTAGCCTCTGTACGTACCGTACTATGTGGTCGAGAAAGTAAAAAAGAACGAAGAACTTTTTTGCAGTTGGTGTAGAATGAACTTTTTACGAATCCAACTGCACTAATAGTATTTGAGTTAAAGGGCTAGTAACATACCGACGGACAAACAGGCAAACGGACGTAGCGAAACTACATGGGTTGGGTATGGGTTTCTTGGGGAAAGTTGTTAAGTTTCATTAGTAGAAGCAGCAGTTAAAATATTGCTATATATTTTTTTATCACCCAGTATTAATCTGTGACTGTGCTTTGTCTGTATTAAGCAATATTACTCGTATATTGCCTTTTGAGAAAATTTCCTTCTCTCCATTACCACCTACATTATCAAATATTAACAAGTGATAATAAAACTAAGATACAATTTAATTTGACGTTATACCGCGAAACATAATATTAAAAATATAAACAATAATTTATTATGGTCTGTAACTGTCATACAGTGTTGATTATAAATTATAGTAGCATGTGAAAAGACCCTGATCCCGCGCGATAACTGTTGGACCTATTCGTATCGTTTATTTGCCGACACAGAACCATTGCAAATATGCACGTACAATCAACATTGCTATTAGATAAAAAATAAAGTTATTTTTGGAAGTCCTAGGAGCATGGCATTTATGTTGCGTTTTATATTATGAGTACACAGCCAAGTGTAAGAAAAAAATGTGGAAGCAATTTCTTCGTTTTCGACGCGGGGTGTAATGAAACTTGGCCCTATGTATCAAGTATTAACGGCTTTCTCTTAGATTTGCCTCAAACAAAAACACAAACGTGCACAATAATGAAACGAGTTACTGAAGTTCTACGAGTCTACTGGAACAATCCGGCATTTGCATGTATGTATGTATGTACATGTGTATGAATGTTTGTTCGACTTTAACTCTAGTATCGTTGATCGGAACGTCGTGGAGTTTAGTACGCGAATTATTAAAACAAAAATGATTTTTAAGATTGAACATGAGCCAAATCGGTAAAGGGGTTGCCGAGGTGTAGGGGGTTTGTAAATGGTGAAAACATGGTTACCCGAAACACCACAAAGGATCGTACATCACGCAAGCGTTAGTGTGCGTACATAAAATATTTTTTAAAACCTACCTATTTTTTTAAACCTATTAAACAGTGGTTTAATAAATAACAGATGTACCTACCTATGTTATTTATTAAACCACTTTTTAATAAATAACATAGATAGGTACCTCCTAATTCTCCTATCGTTGATATATTTACCTCTGTCAGATGTCACTGCAACATAAAGTCTTTTCAACAATTTCTCAGCTTCTTTGTCCTCAGGCTTCTCCACGACCGCTTCCGGCGGTGGCTGAGTCTTGTCATCCTTCTTGTCCACGCGACTCTTAACCAGTTGCGTGGACTCGTAAAACTTGCGCGGTGCGTAACCGAACGGCCTCGCGGCGTGCAGTTCACGTTCCGCCTTCGTAAATCTGAACAAAATAATTTTATTGAACAATCGAGCAAAGTTCTTAGAGTCTACTGAAAAAATCCGGCGTTTATATGTATGTATGTGTAAATGTTTGTTCGACGATAACTCAAGTATTATTGATCGGAACGTCGTAAAATTTGGCAGGCGAATTAATGAGACAAAAACAATTTTTCAGTTCGAACATGAGCCAAGTTGGTCAAGGGATTGCCGAGATATAGGTGATTGTAAATGTTGAAAATATGATTACTCTGAACACCACTAGATGGCACTAGACGGATCCTACATCGCGCAACCGTTACTGAGCGAGCATACCTATATTTTTAAAACGAGTACATCGAGAGTTCTCAGTTCGGAGCGAACCACTACTTAGTATATTGACTAACGTTTACAAACACAAAAACTTACGCCTTTAACTCACACCTTTTTAGCTTCCTTAATGGTAAAGAAAGACGACTGTCGCGACAAAAAGTCTATGAGACACTTACTGTGGTCAAAGTATGCTTATTAGTACTATGGTTTGGTGTCTCACCAGCCCTGTATTTTGTGTTGTTGCACAAATCGGTTTGCAAACCTTCGCTACAAAATTAAAAAACGGTCAAGTGCGAGTCGGACTCGCGCACCGAGGGTTCCGTACCAACACACCTCTCGGCACCAAAACAACACAATGATACCTATTCATTTGAAATAAAAGACTTTATTTATATAAAAAATGCTTTATTTATTCACTTCGGACTCCATAGACTCAGACTTGGCCAGTTTTTATTAATTGGTGTTTTACTGTATAATCAATACAATAATTACAACAAGTTTGCTTATTTAATGTATTAGCGTTTCTACGACATTGCAAAAAAACCTCTTGTATGGGGACACATGAATTTTTATTTTCATCATTTGTCACTAATTCCCTAATAATAACAAGTTTTTTGTGTAAATTTCAATCATTACCTATCTTGATTTAAAAGATTTGCCTTATAAAAGACTGTCAATTGGACGGTCAGACGGACGGAAGGACGGACGGACAGACAGGGAAGGCTTAGTACTAATAGCGTCCAGTTACCTATGTACGGAACCCTAACAATACTTTAGCTAACTTGTTTGATGATACAAAATATGATGTTCAATTACAATACTGACGACTGAAAAATGGTAGGCAACAGCTGCAATTTAAAAAAGGAATAAGCCGAATAACTGAGAATTTTTTGCCTCAAATATAGCGAAAGTAAATATACTTAACTCATACAATGATCAAATTGCAATGTAAGTAAACTTACTTGCTAGCGGACACCATCTTCATAGTTTTGGTAATCTTTTGAATATTCCTGATTGATTTCAATCGAATGGACACTTGTTTTAGTTGTACCATTTTTCTACACTTTATTTACTATTTTGTCGGACTAAAAATAACTTCCTTATTATAGATAATATGTATAGGTTGATATTAAACTTCAGCTAATTCCATCTATGTATGTACCTATTTCTCATTTTCTTTTAGTGACTGTGACAGTAAACAACTGACGCTGATTATATTGATGTTGTCATTTTTCAATATTGCCCTTGCTCTAAGATAAAGTTTTAATTCCTGCATAAAGAGATCCTCATTCGTAAGCAGCATAAAAAAAACGTTAGGTAACTCTTTCAGAAGTTTATCTATGCTTCGCAGCGAATTTTCACATCTGTGCACAGAATTTCTATATTATCATATTAGATGTATAAAAATTCCTTGGGTATACTATCATAGATCATCATATCAGCTCATATACGTCCCCACCTAGGGGCTCAAGCCTACCCTAAATTAGGGCGATCGGGCCTTAGTCGACCACGCGGGCCGAGTGCGGGTTGGTCAACTTCACACACAACCTGCGAGTTTCTTCGTAGGCGTGTGCAGGTTTCCTCACAATGTTTTCCTTTACTGTAAGAGCGTCGGATAAACGTACATATGAAATCGAGATTCGACATCACATTGGTACGTGGCGGGGTCCGAACCACGACCTCCCGGACAGGACTATCATAGATATGAAACATTAAAAGAAACACGTCACTAGTACACCTACAGAAACTTAATAACAGTTTGTAGAGTACGTGCTAGGTAGAGTTCTATGGGCACAGAGTTTATCTAATAATGTATGTTACAAGTGACAAAGCTGAAAAATCTAACTGTATAAAAATTACATTTAACTGTCTTACTCATACTACACCAACCTATATGAGAAGAGCCCGGCAATTTTTTTTTCTTATCTTTGGAGGAGCCATTCGAACGTGGGACCATTAACATGGCATGGAATTTCCCTCTGCATAGTATATCTGTGGCTAGATCTAGGAGTTAAGTTAGGTACGTATTTATATAATTATTTATTTCAGTAACCAAATGTATAGGAATTATGTTTCTCACCACAGGCTACTAGAGATATATTAAGTACTGGATACTATTGTTTTTTTTTTAAATAAAAATTTAAGTACCTTCACTTCATTGAGTTCCAAACTCCTCTGCACATATGAAAAATTTTACAAACGCATGACATAATTGAAATCGGCCGTAACGAGGTGGCAAGTGTAGGATCACGTCCAGGTTTGGGGATCGGGCATATATTGACTTCACGCCATTGTTTGGGTACAAAACCGAATTATAAAAATTTGTTATACAACCACAACAACATGTTTTTACCAGAAAGAGGGAGGTTTCTGATCATCGAGTATGATATTTCATCACATCCGGGGGCGGTATCCTTTGATTTAATAGAACTATTTAACTCTTGTAAAGAAATAGGAATCTCTAAACTTTGGTTTCTTGATAAAAAAATAGGCTTTGAAGGAGAAACGTAATCGGGTGTTAAACTTTGTAACAGTAAGCCAGCCGTTTTTTTATCAACATAGGTGCTAGGGGATTTGTATCCCTTAAGCCACTTCATTCTACGCCACATATCACTAGCAGAAGTAACTTCGTTAATTGAGGAACAAAAACTATGCCAAGATTCAGACTGAGCATTTCGAATGAGTTTTTGGGATTCCTTTATTTTTTCTTTTAAATAATCTAAATTCTGAGGAGTGGGATTAAGTCTAAACTGTGCTAAGGCCAAACGTCGTATAGCTACAGATTTAGAAAGCGCAGGACTCCAATAGGGTTTTGGTTTAAATTTAGTACTAGGACTTATTAAAATTTTATATTTGGTATGTGTAAATCCGCCGCCCTATTGATAGATTCAACAAAAAAATCGTAACTACTCTGCAAATCATCTAACAAAGATATATTAACAAAAATACTGTCGAGGTAGGATGTATGTATAGGATTCCCAGTCAGCAGCTTTAGAATTTCTTCTTTTGCTTAAATTAGGAAAAATATTAATTTCACAGTTTAATTTAATTATGAGATGGTCACTACCTAAACACTCATTAGTTACAGACCATTTTATACCCATTGATATATCTGATGAAACAATTGATATGTCGGGGGATGACTCACGTAAAATACCATTGACTACTTGAAAACGTGTAGTGCTGCCATCATTCAATACAAATAAGTTTTTATCTAGCAAGGAATCAAAAATGTGTGTACCACGACCATTACTTTTACAGACCAATTTGTGTGGTGGCCATTAAAATCTCCTAAAATTAAAGTTTTACTACTAGCCAAGTCAAATAAGGAGTCCCAATCGTTTTGTGTAGTACGTGTTTCCGGAGGACAATATACGCATATGACGTTCTCAATATTAGAGCAATTAAAAACATTTAAGTGAATAATTTCAAATCCCGCATTTCTATGCTGTACATCGCGTCGTTGAGCTTGGATTGAATTGTGAGATAAAATAGCCTCACCCCCGTAGGAGGTGTCCCTATCTAACCGATATATGTTGTAATTAGTTATTTTAAGATATATGTCGGGATCTAGCCAAGTTTCATTCAAGACAGCAATGTGGATCTTTTCATGAATTAACAATTGCTCAAATGACTTAACTTTAGGTAGCAAGCTACGACAATTCCATTGCATAATATTAATTGACATTGAGCCAAGAGGTAGGTTAGCCATTATGAAGAATAAAATAAAATGGAAAGTGACGAGTCGAGTGTGTTACGCGCAAACTCAAATAATGTCAATTCACTCTTGCTTTGCTGGCAAAGAACTTCACTTCTTCGCTGTCCGCATTGAGGAAGTGTAACGCATCTTGTGAATAGACAAAATATCTACAATAAAGGGGTGGAATCGTTGACTGAAAGTGAAATGGAGCCGAGGAAAAAGGGTCGTGTAGTTGTCAAAAATGAATTCAATATGCTCTATACTACCGGATATACCGGGAAACAGGCAACTTTGCGGCGTAGTCAAAGCATTGAAGATTTTTTTTACTTACGCGTCGTCGTAATGAGTCTCTGGGCGCTTAGGTCGATGCGGCGTCCAAGGTATCCAGCTTGTAGCTAGCTAATTATTATACATCCCCTATCTAGATATATACTTCATATATTCAAAGATGATCGGATCTTTGCTTGGTACAAGGTAAGAAGCTGCCCAGGTGTGAAGTTCTCGATGGCCTCGCCCCATATATGCCTACCATACACTAGAGGATCTCGGCGAAGTCATTGTCTTCTACGTTTGCCAGAATGGTGTTCAGTACATGCTCTATAATCTTACAGATTACGGAGGTGATTGTTACGGGGCGGTAATTTGTGGAATCGGCTCGCTTACCTTTTTTAGGGCGTAGGTTGCACGTTAGCCATTTTGATTGTCTTAATAGATATTAAGTTTCATACAACAACCATAACAAAAAGTGGGGTAACGCTCGTTCTATCGTTGTGATTGGAGCAGTTTTTATACCCCGTTTTAAAGCGCTAACCTAATTTTTGATCTGAGACTAATAGAGTAAAAAAAAAATATAGATTTGTGTGTATGTGTCTGTGCCTCTGTCCGGTGCTCTAGTTCCTAAACTACTAGATGGATTTGGGAAAAGTTTGGGTTACGGAAATATTGTTTTTATATCACTGGGTGTTATTTTTATTTCCCCTACCTTGATTTTTTAGGGTTGCCAATAAAAATCACTTGGCTTTTTTTACTCCAAAATGGCTCTAACGATTTTCATGAAACTTGGTATTGTAACATAACTCTGTATGGTCGTACATGGTTGTCGTTGTTCCAAGAAAAATCGGAAGAAGGTACCTCCCATACAAATTCTAACGATTTTAATGAAACTTTGTAAATAACTAGGACTACTGCACTACTTCATTATTCCAGGAAAAATCTGAGTAAGGTACCTCCCACACAAACCCAAATTATTTGTAAATTATGCATAAGTCTGATATAAGTACCATAGTATTTTTTTTTCTTATCTGTGGTACTTTATGGTTTTTAAGATCAACTAGGTCTGCTTTAAAAGCCTGATGGCTGCCTTGAAACCTCGCTCGAAATAGCTTGAGCATTCAATGTGCTAAACTAGCGCAACTTGACGACTGATTGCATGCTCAATTTTATCTGAACCGTGAATGTGGTAATATTTCTGTGCTCAGTTTGGATAATGGTATTGATTTTCACGTTGTAATATATATGAAAGCGTACTGAAAGCTATAAATTAGATATTTAAAATTTCCGGCCATCGCCATTTTTGACATCCTTGTCCACGCAAGACCGCAGACCGGCTCGATGGGCCGACTCCTCTCAAAAACTTTGGAGATACCAATACAGGAAGCATCCGAGATACGTGACTGAAGACACTTTGGGAAAAAATTGATTGTTGGACCGACTGAGGAGGAGAGGAGGAGGTCCACGCAACAGAGTAAGGTTGAAACAACAAGAGTATCAGCATATTATAAGAAGAAGGGTGAAGTGTACAAAGGGAGGGAAACGCAGTTTGTATGTTTAGACACGATCCTGATGTTTTTCCGTCCAAAAGTATATTTTGACTGTTTTTATTTTCCGATTAAATTACTAAGTTTAACATTTGCAAATTGAGTGTTTTAATGCTTAATTGCTAGATTTATAAGGTTCTAATAACGCAAGTTGTTTTAGTTTAAGCTATTTAACGTTGGCACTGGGGTATTTTTTCAGTATGGTAGATACATTAGCCGTAGAATTAGCCGTATGGCTCCCGGCTTAGAATAGGGCCATCCTATTTCATCCAATAGGTGTCGTAAGAGCCGACTAAGGGACTCAAACCGGAGGATGGGCAGCAGCGTCTTTCCGTGACTTGCAGCCAATCTGCAACACTGCGATCGCCAACCCGCCTGCCAAGCGTGGCGATTACGGCAACACCCCCCAAATGACCGACACAAATAAAAAACGGCCCCTAGTCCCCGGCGGCCCCGCTATTCCTGGCTCCGGTAGCGGTCAAGGTAACGGCGGGGCATGGGGTGCGAAGAATCCCCGGCAGATGCCAGGCTACCAACACAAAAGACCTCTGGCCCTGGCAACCTACAACACGCGCACACTGCGAACCGACGTAAAGTTAACAGAACTCGAGGAAGCATTGAGCAGGTTACGATGGGACATCGTAGGATTGTGTGAAGTCCGAAGAGAGGGGGAGGACACCATAATCCTTAAATCCGGAAACCTGCTCTATTTCCGGGAGGGCGACCAACTGTCCGAGGGTGGTGTCGGGTTTCTAGTCCACAAGTCCCTCATTAACAATGTGGTCCGGATCGAGAGTGTTTCGACGAGGGTAGCGTACCTTATTCTCCGAATTACCAAACGGTATTCGCTGAAAGTTATTCAGGTTTATGCACCGACCGCGCAACACTCCGACGACGAAGTGGAGCTCCTATATGAGGATATCTCTAGAGCTCTACATAACAGCTCCCGGACTCAATACACCATTGTTATGGGGGACTTTAACGCGAAACTGGGCAAACGAAGTGATGGTGAGCTGAGAGTGGGGCAATTTGGATATGGAGAGAGAAATGCACGTGGCCAGCTGCTGGCCGACTTTATGGAGAAGGAGGGCCTCTTTATGATGAACTCCTTCTTCAAAAAGCCTAAACAGCGAAAGTGGACATGGTTGCATCCCAATGGCGTAACGAAGAACGAGATCGACTTCATCTTGTCGACAAGAAGGCAAATATTCAATGATGTCTCTGTGATCAACTCAGTCAAAACAGGAAGCGATCACCGAATGGTAAGAGGCACATTGAATATAAAGACCAAGCTAGAAAGATGTCGACTGATGAAGTCCACACTCAGACCAGCGCCCATCCAGTTCCAAAACCCCGAAAACTTTCAGCTCGAGTTGCACAATCGCTTCGAATGCCTAGGAGACTGCGAGAATGTGGACGATTATAACGACAGGTTCGTGGAAATTGTCCAAACGGTCGGGTCTAAGATTTTCAAAACTCGCCGTTCAAACAGAACCAAAAAAATCTCTGACTTGACCAGCAACCTCATGGAAGAAAGACGAAGATTGGTTTTGCAGTCCTCTGAAGACGCTACTCAGTATCGGCAACTAAACAGGCAGATCTCTAAGTCTCTAACTCGCGATTTGCGCCACTATAATACAAATTGTATTAAAGAGGCGATTGAGAACAACAAAGGCTCAAAAGTGTTCGCGAGAGATCTGTCTGTTGGTCAAAGTCAACTGACCAAGCTGAAGACTGAGGACGGCAGGATCATATCGTCTAAGACTGAGTTGCTGGAAGAAGTTGAGAAGTTCTACGGACAATTGTACACGACCACACGTCTGCCTGTCAGCGATCTGGCTAAAGACCCAAGAGCTAGACTTACCCGACACTATACCGAAGATATCCCGGACGTCAGCCTGTACGAAATTAGAATGGCTCTTAAACAGCTTAAAAACAATAAGGCACCGGGTGATGATGGAATTACGGCTGAACTTCTGAAAGCAGGTGGAACACCGGTACTTAAAGCTCTTCAGAAATTATTTAATTCCGTTATACTTGAAGGACAAACGCCTAAGGCATGGCACAGAAGTGTGGTCGTGCTTTTCTTCAAAAAGGGCGACAATACCCTGCTGAAGAACTACAGACCCATCTCACTTCTGAGCCATGTCTACAAACTGTTTTCGAGGGTCATTACGAATCGTCTCGCACGCAGGTTTGACGACTTCCAGCCTCCCGAACAAGCCGGTTTCCGAAAAGGATTTAGTACCATAGACCACATACATACGCTGCGGCAGATTATACAGAAGACCGAAGAGTACAATCAGCCACTATGCTTGGCGTTCGTGGACTATGAGAAAGCCTTCGATTCGGTCGAAACCTGGGCTGTGTTACAGTCTCTCCAGAGGTGCCAAATTGACTATCGATACATCGAAGTGCTGAAGTGTTTGTATGAAAACGCCACCATGTCGGTTCGCCTCCAGGATCAAAACTCGGAACCTATCCAGCTGCAGCGAGGGGTGAGACAGGGAGACGTTATATCTCCGAAACTGTTCACCGCCGCCCTGGAAGATGTTTTTAAGCTTTTGGACTGGGGTGGACTCGGCATCAATATCAACGGCGAGTACATCACCCACCTTCGATTCGCTGACGATATCGTGGTCATGGCTGAGACTATGGACGACTTAGGCACAATGCTCGATGGCCTCAGTAGAGCCTCTCAACAAGTGGGTCTTAGAATGAACATGGACAAGACGAAAATTATGTCAAACGTCCGTGTCATACCTACTCCTCTGAAGGTTGGAGGCTCTACACTCGAAGTTGTTACCGAATATGTATACCTGGGACAAACAGTCCAGTTAGGTAGGTCCAACTTCGAGAAAGAGATCAATCGTCGAATCCAACTCGGCTGGGCAGCGTTCGGGAAGCTTCGCAATATCTTTACGTCCCAGATACCGCAGTGTCTTAAGACCAAGGTCTTCGACCAATGTGTGTTGCCAGTGATGACGTACGGAACTGAGACATGGTCGCTTACTATGGGCCTCATAAGAAGGCTCAAGGTCACCCAAAGGGCAATGGAGCGTGCTATGCTCGGAGTTTCTCTGCGTGATCGAATCAGAAACGAGGAGATCCGTAAGAGAACCAAAGTAACCGACATAGCTCTCAGAATTGCTAAACTTAAGTGGCAGTGGGCGGGGCACATTGCTCGTAGAACAGATGGCCGTTGGGGCAGTAAAGTTCTCGAGTGGCGACCACGCACCGGAAAGCGTAGTGTAGGCAGGCCTCCCACTCGGTGGACCGATGACCTGGTCAAGGTCGCGGGAAGCCGCTGGATGCGGGCAGCGCAGAACCGGTCGTCGTGGAGATCCTTGGGGGAGGCCTATGTCCAGCAGTGGACTTCCTTCGGCTGATATGATGATGGTAGATACAATTGATGGATACAGGTTGTAATACTGGTATATATTGTTTGTTTTTTGTACACAGGTAATGCTTCAAAAAGTACACGAGAGGCGGGAATAACACAATGCTTACCTACGAAGATTTGAAATAAGAGTCTTTTCTAAGAAAAGCAGCAGAAATGTACACTATATATAAAAAAATGTCGAAAAACTAAAATATCTGCAATTTATACAGATATCCCTGAAAAATAATATGCAAGAAAAAAATACGAAAAGATACAGAAACGTCGAAAATCAGTTAAAGAAGCCAATGCTTAAAGAAAATAATAGTATTTAATGGTATTATGGTATCTTCATGGGAAGAATAACGGCACAGGAAAATCAAAGAAGGAGAGGAAGGCTGTTACATTAGCTGCTTTACCAGATGAAGAATAATATGTGTAACGCCGTGTTCGTATGGAAACTGTACCTAAGCAGATAGACATGGAGAAAAATAAGTGCAATATCAAGAGGGCTGTAAATTATGTACCCAAGTAAGCCCATATTTTACAAATATATAGCCCATATTTTTTTAGAAAGACGTTGTTTATTATATATAACTGCGAAGAGTATGACAAAATGTTTGTCGTTTTAGTTGTAAGAAAAAGCGCTTTTAAAGTTTTAAAATATTAAGTATTTTGTTTTATTGGGCAGATAAGTACTATTTATATTTAAATTACTTGATGGATGTTTAATAGCTAATGAAGATAGCTAGAACTTTTCATATTAGTACGTTAGTACCTGTTATTACTAATATTATGTAAATAAACTTTGATATTAGTAATGACATACTTACTATAAATTTGCGTTCTGTCTTCTTTTTACAACCGTAACTAGCTTTGATAACGTTGTAATAATGAAACATGACAGAGCATCTAGATCAGGGTATACAAGTTGATATGGTCTACTTTGACTACAAAAAAGCTTTTGACCGAGTAGATAACGATGTACTACTACGTGAGCTTAGTAACACAGGCTTTTCCCCTTTACTGCTAAAGTTATTTGGTAGCTACTTAAAAAACCGTTTCTAGTTTGTTAAACATGGTTGTTACGTATCGCCATTATACCAAACAAATTCAGGAGTAAGTTAAGGTTCAATATTAGGCCCCCTCCTTTTCAGTGTCATGGTAAATAGTGTAAGCGCAGCCCCCCGGAATGCAAACTGTCTCATTTTTGCAGACGATCTCAAATTAGTATATGGTGTTCAGGAGGAGAGTGATTCTGCCTCATTGCAATCAGATATTGTAGCGGTTTTAAAATGGAGTCTGGAAAATAAACTGTTCTTTAACACGGGAAAATGCTGTGTTATGACGTTTACACGCGTATATGACCCTTTTATCGATTAGAATTAGAGCCACTCTCTAGAGTTAATAGCGTCAAACACTTAGGAGTCATATTTAATCCTAAACTCACTTTCCATGACCATATAAACACTCTCGCCAAAGATTGCTATAGAAAATTAGGATTTGTTAATTGCTCTGCTCGAGATTTCAAAGATCCTTTTATGGCAAAAATTAATATATACAGCTTTTGTAAGGAGTAAAATAGAAACAGCATCTATAGGATGGAGTCCCTTCGAAGACGAGTATATATTGCTTTTAGAAAAAAAAAACAAAAATCTTTTCTAAGAATCTACAAAAAGATGTTCGAATACTACCCCTTTCTATATCCCACAAAGTTTTTACTCGGTACATTAGGGTTTAATTCGTTAGAAGTCAGGCGCGATCATATACTTCTCACCGCAGTCCGCCGCATCCTTCGCGGAGAATCCGATTGCCCGGCGCTGGTAGCCTAGGTGGTGAGGCTCTCAGTCCCCACAGTCCGTCAATACGAAGAACCCCCGCGTCGCCCGCGAAAACTACTGGCGGTCCCGGAGTTACGAACCGTCGCGAGGAGTAACTCACCTTTAGTACGAGCCCTATCGTTACTAAATAAAATAACTACAATGATGCCCGATTTTGATGTATTTGGTGATGGATGGACAAGAGTGAAAGATGTGTGCATGAGGTTTTGTGAGAGTATCGGCGATAGACCGTCGACATGTCCTATGTAGCTGCTCATTTATAAATTTTACTAGCTGTCCCGGCGAACTTCGTTCCACCTTACACTACATTACCCTACCCTAACCTACACTAACCTACCCTACACTACCCTACCCTATAATACACTACCCTACCCTATACTACACTACCCTACTCTACCCTACATACACTACACCAACCTACCCTACACTAACCTACCCTACACTACACTACACTACACTACACTACACTACACTACACTACACTACACTACCCTACCCTACCCTACAGTACAGTGTACTACACTACCCTACACTACACTACTCTACCCTACATACACTACACCAACCTACCCTACACTACCCTACACTACACTACACTACCCTACCCTACCCTACCCTACCCAACCTTACCCTACCCTACCCTACACTACCCTACCCTATACTACACTACCCTACCCTACCCTAACTACACTACGCCTACACTACGAGTACACTACCCAACCCTACCCTAAAACTAATTATTTTTTGACTGATATTTTTTTTTTTTCTTTAGTTCCGAGCATTTTTATATTTATTCACCTTTAAAACCTTCTCTGGACTTCCACAAATAATTCAATACCAAAATTTTCCAAATCAGTCCAGTCGTTCTCGAGTTTTAGCGAGACTTACGAACAGCAATTAATTTTTATATATATAGATAAATTGATTGTTGTAGGTATTGTTTACAGTTTTTTTAATCTATATAAAAGTTTTAGTGAGTTTAAATATTTCTTCTTATCTATTTTTATTCTATTCTAATGTTGTCTAAACCTAACCCTACTTTTATTATACAGTATCTTTTTCTGTAATTCTGTATACATACATCTGTGTAAATAAATAAATAAACATGTAACTGATTATTAATTTAATTAGAAGGTGAAAGTTTACTGTTTCATTTAATGTAAGTTTTTAATTCCTGTTTCAGCGTCTGAATGACAAAGATAAAAAAAAAAAGTTATGACTTTAAACCGTACCCGGTCTACACTAATAGATAGCTACACTGACCTTGAGAAACATCATCACCATCATCAGCATATCAGCCGAAGGACGTCCACTGCTGGACATAGGCCTCCCCCAAGGATTTCCATGACGATTGGTTCTGCGCTGCCCACATCCAGCGGCTTCCTGCGACCTTCACCAGGTCATGGGTTCACCGAGTGGGAGGCCTTCCTACGCTACGTTTTCCGGTGGCAGTCGCCACTCGAGAATTTTACTGCCCCAACGGCCATCTGTTCTACGAGCTATGTGCTCCACCCACTGCCACTTAAGTTAATAATTCTGAGGGCTATGTCGGTTAATTTGGTTTTTCTACGGATCTCCGTGTTTCTGATTCGATCACGTAGAGAAACTCCGAGCATAGCAGGCTCCATTGCTCTTTGGGTGACCTTGAACCTTCTTATGAGGCCCATAGTAAGCGATCATGTCTCAGTTCCGTTAATCATCACTGGCAACACACACTGGTCGAAGATCTTGGTCTTAAGACACTGCGGTATCTGGGACGTAAAGATATTGCGAAGCTTCCCGAACGCTGCCCAGCCGAGTTGGATTCGACGATTGTACTTATTCTCGAAGTTGGACTTACCTTACTGGACTGTTTGTCCCAGGTACACATATTCGGTAACAACTTCGAGTGTAGAGCGTCCAACCTTCAAAGGAGTAGTTAAAACACGGACGTTTGACATAATTTTCGTCCTGTCCATGTTCATTCTAAGACCTACTTGTTGAGATCGAGCATTGTGCCTTAGTCGTCCATAATCTTAGCCATGACCACGATATCGTCAACAAATCGAAGCTGGGTTATGTACTCGCCGTTGATATTGATGCCGACCCCAGTCCAAAAGCTTATAAACATCTACCAGGGCGGCGGTGAAAAGTTTTGGAGTATTGTACCTTTTTTTCTCTTATGTTGTTCAATAAAGTGTTTTAAATCAATCAATATAACGTCTCCCTGTCTCACCTCTCGCTGCAGTCGGAGAGGTTCCGAGTTTTGATCCTGGTGGCGAACCGACATGGTGGCGTTTTCATACAAACACTTCAGTACCTCGAGATATCGATAGTCAATTTGGCACCGCTGGAGAGACTGTTACACAGCCCAAGTTTTGACCGAATTAAAGGCTTTCTCATAGTCCACGAACGCCAAGCTGATTGTACTCTTTGGTCTTCTGTATAATCTGCCGCAGCGTATGTATGTGGTCTATGGTACTAAAGCCTTTTCGGAAAACGGCTTGTTCCAGTCGTCAAACCTGCGTGCGAGACGATTCGTAATGAAATGACTCTCGATAACAGCTTGTAGACATGACTCAGAAGTGAGATGGGTCTGTAATGAAACGGTCTCTATGAAAAGTACGACCGTGTAAAAAAATCAATTAAAATTTATTTTATCTACAAATTTTTGTATTATTTTTAAATTAATTTTAAAAATAATTTATTTAAAATTAAAATGTATCAAAAAAAAAAGAAATTAAGATCTTCACACTTCTGTGCCATGCTTTAGGCGTTTGTTCCTCAAGTATAACGGAATTAATTAACTTCTAAAGAGTTTTAAGTATCGGTGTTCCACCTGCTTTCAGAAGTTCAACCGTAATTCCATCATCAACCGGTGTCTTATTGTTTTTGAGCTGTTTGAGAGCAATTATAATCTTGTACAGGCTAACGTCCTGGTCATCTTCGGTATCATCATATCAGCCGAAAATCGTCCACTGCTGGACAAAGGCCTCTCCCAAGGATTTCCACGATGACCGGTCCTGCGCTGCCCGCATCTATCGGCTTCCCGCGATCTTCACCAGGTCGTCGGTCCACCGCGTGGAAGACATGCCTACGCTACGTTTTCCGGTGCGCGGAACTCGAGAACTTTACTACCCCATAGGCCATCTGTTCTACGAGCAATGTGCCCTGCCCACTGCCACTTCAGTTTAGCGATTCTGTGAGCTATGTCAGTTACTCTGGTTCTCCTGCGGATCTACTCGTTTCTGATTCGATCACGTAGAGAAAATCCGAGCATAGCACGTTCCATTGCCCTCCCGGAAATAGAGCAGGTTTCCGGGATTAAGGAGTGTAGTGTCCTCGCCCTCTTTTCGGACTTTACACAATCCTACGATATCCCATCGTAACCTGCTCAATTCTACCTCGAGTTCTGTCAATTTTGCGTCGGTTAGCAGTGTGGGCGTATTGTAGGTTGCCAGGTCTTTAGGTTTGGTAGCCTGGCATCTGTCGGGGATTCTTCGCACCCCATGCCCCACCGTTACCTTGACCGCTACCGGATCCAGGAATAGTAGGGCCACTGGGGACTAGCGGTCGTTTTTTGGTTGTGTCAATCATTGGGAGGTGTTGGCGATCGCAGTGTTATTGCAGGTCGACTGCGAGTCACGGAAAGGACGCTGCTGCCCATCCTCCGGTTTGAGTCCCTTAGTCGACTCTTACGACACCTATTGGAAGAAATCATCATTACAGCTCCTATACGTCCCCACCGAGGGGCTCGAGCCTACCCTGAATCAGGGCGATTAGGCCTTAGTCGACCACGCGGGCCCAGTGCAGGTTGGTCGACTTCACACACAACCTTCGAGTTTCTTCGCAGGCGTGTGCAGGTTTCCTCACGATGTTTTCCTTCACCGTTAAAGCAATCTGTAAGTATGTACGTAAGTTTTTGAAAAACTCATTGGTACATTGGCCGTCCAGATTTGAACCCGGTACCTCTGGTTAGATGGACCGAGTCGTTACCGGTTGAGCCACTGACACTTGGAAGAAATAGGATGGCCTATTCTAAGCCGCGAGCCATACGGCTTGATAAACAAAGGCAAAAAAAAAATACTCGCTGGCAAGCCGCTTACGGTTTGCGCACCGCGGACCTATCGAATACAGTCATAAACACTGTGAGAGAGAAGCCGTGAGTAAAAGCTAATCCTTATTAATATGTAGTATAAATGTGAAAATGTGTTTGTTTGTTACCTTTTCACGCTTCTACACCTAAAACAATCTTTATTAAATTTGGCATGCAAGTAGCCCGTGGCGTGGCATGGAGAAAGACATTGGCTTTTATCCCAATTCCATAAGTGGTCCCGACCCGAGGGATAGCTGTTTATTAACTATCTCAATCTTTTAATTTCTTTCATGTCGTCGCAATAAAGCGACAGAGTGATGTGATATTTTTCACAGACAATTGATGGGATGAAATGTGACACGGACTACTAATAATCATAGTCTGACATAGTTTCTCAGGAATCTAGAGAAAGCTCATTTTTACACTCGCGTATGTTGTACTCAAGGTTCAAAGGATTGACGTGATATTTTGCACAGAGATAGTTGTGGTTAGTTACGGGGGAAGGAAGTGACAAAGACAACTGATTAGAATATCTAGACTCACGTCACGCTCGCGAACAACTTGCGGCTCGTGCATCACGCACCTTTGGAGACAGTCATAGAGACTATGTCAACGTGAAGGAAAACCGCGGGAAAAAGCTAGTCTATTGATAAACCTATTATAACACGAACTCAAAAAACATATACAGGGACCTTAATCAGTAAAGTTTTATGGTCTTTTCTTTAGGCTGGACTCTTGTGGGTTGTTCTTCGTGTGTTCTTCGTAGTTCTGTGTCGCGTAATTAGTGTTCGTACCGCGTTTGAGCTGCGCCCGCGTCGTTGCGTCGTGACGTCATACATCTCACAGCCAATATAAGCGTCGATCAACGACGCTCGCGTTTGTTTACAAGCTGTCTTACGTTTACATAGTCGCCGCTTCGAGCCCTAATTTAAAATATCAGAAGAATATTGCTTCGAGTAAAAATGGAAGCTCCAAAACCGAGAAAACAGCAAGAGTTGTCATCGTCGCCTCCAGATAAGGTAAGTTTTAGAAGTTTTATATTTTCTTTTTGACTTTAATCTGTCTTTGCGAATTCTAATCGTTTTTCTTTTTAATCAATACTTATCACAGCTTTGCTAAAAGTATTTAAGTATCTAATGAGATAAAAAAAGTACGTCGTCCATATATTAAACATTTCGAAATCGTATAGTATCTTGTTTTTAATCAAAGATTTAGTAGAACTATGTTACAAAACACCGGAAGTGTAGTGTAGGCAGTCCTTTCACTCGGTGGACCGACGACCGGGTGGAGGTCGCGGGAAGCCACTGGATTAGTAGCAGCGCAATCCTTGGGGCAGGCCTGTGTCTAGCAGTGGACGTCTTTCAGCTGTGATGATGATAGTTTTGTAGTTATTTTAGTTGGCCTTTTTCTGCTTTTCTAGGTCACTTTATTTGCTATGGAAAATATCTGAAAATACCAGGTTGTTTATTAAATACTTGTAGTAATAATTAATATTCTAAGCTAACATTTTTCAAGAAATAAGAACATTTTATTTATCTTTTAGGGTTCTCTAGATAAACTAAGAACCTTTGTAGTTTCGCCATGTCCGTGTGGATGTCTGTCTGTCTGTCGGTATATCATAGCCATTTTTTCATAGACTATTACAGATAGAAAAGAAAATGGTATGGTTTTAAAACATATAACACCTATAAAGCTTTAAAACAAAATCTGTAACATTTTTTTAAGTTAGATACCTTGCCTATGTAAAGTGAGCATGGATATTTTTTTCACTACCCTTTGGTGTGGAGATGATTGAATAGCTCTTTCAAAATTGCTGACGGTTTGCTAAGATCATTTTCCGTTAAATGACTCGTTTACTACATATAAACTTTATTTAGTTGGATAATTTCCCCCCCACCCCCCTCCAACCAGCTAACCCGCTATTTCATTAAATAGTAAAAGTATTGGAAATATCAGGACATATAATAAATTTAAAACGAAAATTATCACATCAGTGTGGCCTAGCCTATTTAAGGAATAATAGTCGACACATAGTTAAAAAAAGTACATAGATTTTCCATACAAAATGATGTATACCAACTGCAAATACAACATTGATCTATTAAACATACATTTATTTGCGCGTGGTCCAACACGCACTTGGCAGCTTTTGAAAGCTGATTATTATCTTATAAAAAACTCTTTGCCCTTGCACGGCGGCAGCTACTGCATTATCGTCTTCAAATTTCTTGCGTCTCAAATAACCCTTAAACCTAGGAAACATTACCCCCCATGAAGAAAAAAAAAATACCCATGGTCCTATTGATAGAACTGCGAACCAAAAAAATAATTGCCCATTGTCCTACCGGTAGGAGCACCTAGTAGGACCTTGGGCAACAAACGAATATGAAGGATGTTCAAGAATTTCAGTCAGCATCTTCGATAGCAGTCATCGCAACAACAGACTTGTGCGTCATTGCGTTATCTTGGCGAACAGGATTTTCGCGAGTGCGCCGCGTTTTTTTTTCTGAATTTCAAACCATTTTTTTAAATTGCTTTCTATTTCTTAGGGGTTGGAGATGTTGGTTTTTGCCAAGTACGAGACAGTTTTATTTTTTAATCGTAATGGTGGAGCGATGTTTTATCCAAATTTAGAAATTAAGCTAGAAAAGGTTAAGGATCTTGTTACAACAATTTCAATCAGTAATCATACCTAACGCGCAGATATTTGATTCATCCCCAATGATAATGTTAAATCAAGCGAAGCTGCTCCTATCGAAATCTTAGTCTCTTCAGCAATAAAACGCACCACAACACGTCGATTAATTAAACAATAGTTACCACATTTTTAACTTTTGCCCTAATAAACTCGCACCATTGCAGGGGCGCCTAGAGCGAGAATCAATCTTCAATTGACATACTTGCACCAACTTGCAACCGTTAACCGTAGAATATAAGACGGATAATCTTCCCCCCGTGTTGCGCATGAATCTTTATCATTTTACCAGTAGTGTTTTTTTTCAAACACATCTATTTTACGACCGCGCGAAGTTTTTTACCTATTATGGCAACACCTTTTGAAAAATTGCGAATTTAATACTACATACTTATTTTACATAGGTACCACAAAATATATAAATATATGCGGGTGATTATGAGGTTTTCGTACCAGGTAACGGGACCCTATTACTAATCCTACGCTATCCGTCTGTCTGTCCGTCCGACCTTAAAAAGGCTGTATAGGTACTTCTCTTTGCAACCGTAATAGATAGGATTTCTTAGTTCAGAAGTATTAGTCTAAACTTTTTATAGATTTTCCATACAGAATGTTCTATATCAACTTCAAGAATAAATTAACTAACAAAATTTTTAAAATATATTTTTTTAAGACTATGTAAGCAGTTTTTTCTAGTTCTAAGAAGCACCTATGAATCTAAACGTAAATAATTTAGAAAAGGTTTACAAATATGTATGTTTTTTAATTAGGGAAATACATAACCAGATCGTGAACGTTCTGCGTTTTCTAGTCTAGATAAACAAATATAGACAAGTTCAATTTCTGCCTATATGCAACCAAAAATATCGAGAAGCTTCTTAAAGTTTATAAATAATTTTAGATTGCCTACAGGTTATGAATTTTTTTTTCCAGAATGTAAATATTTTGTACACAGGACATACTCTACATATGTTAACTCATCTAAATCTTTTCAGCCCTTTCTTGGTGATACGAGTATGAAACTGACATCTAAGCTTTTATAGTTTTAGTTAAAATTTCAAGGATTTCTTTTAATGGGCTATATTAAGTCGATCTTATTAAAAAGTTCTGTCAAGTAATTAAGTTTAAGTTCTTCCGCAACTCACTTACTAAGGAGTCTAATTAGTATTTACTAATTATCTTCAATTAGATTGAGTATTCTTCATCAACTTTTTTATGTTAACAAACAATAACGTTATTAGGTTTTTTTTATGTTGACTGTTATAACCAAATTAACGCAATTGATTAGGCATATACCCGAATATTTTTTCCTTAATTAAAAAATATACGGTGTTAGGTACAAACCAGAAGAAATCGAGTTACTCGTCTCTTGTATCATCCTACAGTAAATTATTACAAGTCATTTAGGAGCGATAGCACGTTCTTTATCGCATTGTTTTCGAGAATAAGCTCATATCTGAGGGGCGTTCAGTCGTCGACATGTAATGATGTGCGTGCCGGGTCGGGGGTTATCGCGCAGCTAATTCTTGATGTAACCTGAATATACCGACAAATAGCACGCTTCTTATCACCGTTATCGCATAATTGAGCGACAATACGCAATTGACCCTATTGTTGCTTTCAGCCAAAACTCATGGAGGGCAACTATATTCGTGAAGGTCGCGACTCTGGCAAATCAACCTGGATTCTGTTTTCCCCCGAGTCTCCCGACCAAGCAGGCAGCTTGGCTCGCTTCTTGAGCATATTTTCATCGCACGGCGTTAATCTAAGTCACATTGAATCCAGGTCCTCGGCTAGAAGACCAGGTTATGAGTTTATGGTGGAATGTGAACATAATGCTGGTGACTTTGGAGCTGCTCTCGAGGAGTTAAAGACTAATGTTGGCTATTTGAATATCATTTCCAGAAATTATAAAGATAACAGATGTAAGTATTAAAAAGAATGAACAGTTTAAATAACTCGAAAACATTTAAAATATTACCGTAGCATGTTTTTCATTTCAGCTGCTGTGCCATGGTTCCCACGTCGTATTCGTGACTTGGATAGATTCGCGAACCAGATCCTGTCATATGGCTCGGAACTGGACGCAGATCACCCCGGGTTCACGGACCCCGAGTACCGCGCCCGGCGGAAGTACTTCGCAGACATCGCGTACAACTACAAGCACGGCCAGCCACTGCCGCACGTCAACTATACCAAGGAGGAAATCGCCACATGGGGCGTGGTGTTCAGGAAATTGAACGATTTGTATCCGACCCACGCGTGTAAGGAACACAACCATGTTTTTCCATTGCTCATTGAAAATTGTGGATACAAGGAGGATAATATTCCCCAGTTGGAAGATGTTTCGAATTTCTTAAAAGGTAAGAAATTCGCAAGTGTCTGTAATGATATAATAATAGGTTAGAATATTTATTTATTTATTTATTTATTTATTTACACTTATAGTACACCAAAACAATAGAATAAATATCAACAATCAACTTACTATACTCGTAAGTAGGTAAATAATTTGGTGAAAAACCACATTCTTCAGAGCACATAAATGTCGTTAGAACCTTGACTTACAAATTATACAACCTGTTGCAGACTGTACCGGCTTCACGCTCCGCCCAGTGGCTGGTCTGCTCTCGTCGCGAGACTTCCTCGCCGGGCTGGCGTTCCGCGTGTTCCACAGCACGCAGTACATACGGCACCACTCGCGGCCGCTGTACACGCCGGAGCCAGACGTCTGCCATGAGTTGCTGGGCCACGCACCGCTTTTCGCCGACCCCGCCTTCGCACAGTTCTCACAAGAAATAGGGCTCGCTTCTTTGGGAGCGCCCGACGACTTTATTGAAAAACTCGCTACGGTAAGCGTTGTTTAGAGTAACTTTACCCGACTTTCCAAGAAGAAGAGAAATGTATTTAGACGACTTTTAAAAAAGGAGGAGGCTATCAATTAATTTGTCTGTTTATTTCTGTATATAGGTGCTATATAAAAGTGCAGTGATACTTTAAGGTGGGCTTGTACTCATCAAACTGAACAACTTTTGTTTTTAAACTTTGCTGAAATCGCTTAGGAAGTTGTACTACTACTACCAGACGCAAGTATTTGAATAGCTTTAGAAAATATATAAAACACAAAGTACGTGCTTATAAAATTTGAGGGTTGCCCTCGATTTACCTTGGATCCCATCATTGGATCCAGACTTGGTGACAATGGGACCACTTTAGGCGTATACTTTTTCGAATAAAAAACAATTTTAAAAATTGCTGAGAAACCGATGAACACACATAAAAATAACATAGAAACAGTGGAAAATAAAACCTCCTCCTTTTTTGAAGTCGGTTAAAAAATCAGTAAAAGATCTGATCATGTACTCAGAAAACACTCCAAAAACACTCCTCAAAAATGCACTTTACGCGGTTTAGAAATACATGTAGCGCCATCTATTGATAATAAAATTATCGTAATGAAATAAGCTTTCAAAAACACTGGAGCTTTAGGTGACTTACCTATAGGTACATCAATCTGCTGTGTATTTTGCTAATGTTCAGATATTAAAAAAAAAAACCTCTGTAGTTTTCGGTCAAGGTTTGCTTTATTGTCTTCAAACCGCGGTCGCTACTTGAAAACTTTACTATCCCTATTGTGCTAATAGGGTAGGGCATAGGGTAATAAGAGTTGGGTGTGGCTAATATGGTTTATTTGGTTGGGTTAGAATATCATTCATAGAGGTCTATTCATATAAGTATCTTTGTCCAACAGTGGACATCTTTCGGCAGATATGACGTATTTAGCTTGTAATTACGTAGGTATGTAATGACATGAGTAATACAATCAATTTAACTATCCTTTACAGTGCTTTTGGTTTACTGTGGAGTTTGGACTCTGTCGACAAGAAGGCAAGCTAAAAGCCTTCGGTGCAGGCCTACTGTCTTCGTTTGGGGAGCTTCAGTACTGCCTTACCGATAAACCTGAACTCAGAGAATTCGAACCTGAAGTCACTGGATGCCAAAAATATCCTATAACTGAATACCAGCCTGTATACTTCGTTGCCAATAGCTTCGAGGATGCTAAAGAGAAAATGATGTAAGTGTGTTATCCAATTCATATAGTCATTTTTTTAAACCTTCCTCCCATACAAGATATATAGTTATAAAGTTTTGTAATCACATTTTAATCTACAACGTAAAATGAAAAATAGAGAGATTTTAAAGCGAAAATATTTCAAGGTCACACCTTAGTGTTTTCTTACAACTTATTTTTGATTTGATTTTAAAATTTCGAATGTTCTTGATTTTACAGAAAATTCGCGCAAACCATTCCCCGTGACTTCGGCGTGCGGTACAATCCCTACACCCAGAGTATCGACATCCTGGACTCGCCCCGGCAGATACGAGACTTGTTGCGGGGCGTGCACCAGGAGATGGACCTTCTCATTAACGCCATGGACAAGTTATAAAACTATGTTTACTAACATTATGCGCGATTCATTTGTTATGATGGCCAGGAAAGTTCAAGGTTTTAAACTCTCTTTCTTACAAGGAAGAAAAAAATACTACATAATTTTTTTTCAATATATTTAAATATTGTTATTTTTAGAATTACCTACGTACTACCTACGAATTACTAAGTACCTACCTTAAAATAACCTAACTATTTCTGTGTATTACAACATTACCTCTCTTTTTAGAGCAATCGGGTAAAAATGTCACTCACGTGACACTCACGTGACATCGAGGAACGTAACGACGCCTCGCACTCCAAAATCCTTTAGGCAGTTTTGGCTACAGGCTCAGAAAAGAAATTACATACATACATACTTCAGTGAAAGAAATAAAAAAATAGAGAAAATTGTACTTACTTAATTTTTAAGAGGGGTAAACTCACTCTTATCAATGCATTTAATTATGCTAATATTTTCAAAATACTATAACACTCCAATGCACGAAAATCCGCTACACTACGAAATTAAAGATGCAGTCGAGGGAAATGACGTCATTGTATATTAAAAACTTAAAATAATTATTTGAAAACACACATAAATATACAAGTTAATCAGTCACGAGTATTGGAAGTTCGTAATAGAAAAAATGTGCAACGAGAATACGTTGTAATACATACTCGTACTTACATACATACAATACTAAAGTGTTTGGGCAGTCGGGGAAAAATCCTTAAATTTACGATAAATTCAGAATCAATCTGATAGGTAGGTGTAATGCGTACCGTACATATTTATATTTAGATTATTTAGGTACCTAGCATAGTTTATATTTAATAAAAATAGTACAATGGAGACCACATTAAGCTATAGACGGCCTCGCGTAGGTAATATCACGCATAGCGTCGTGCAGCCAGCTTATATAGCTTGATGTGCTCCCTACTTTACCACCTATTTATACAATCACGTAAAGTCTTTATCAGTCTTCCGTACAAACTAAATAATTAAAATTTCTCATTAATTATGAAACCTGTTCTAATGTAATTTTACACATTTGAACATATATTTTCACAAAGATAATGAGTTATAGTAATTTTAAAATGCGCTTTACTTCTTTTGAATTGAGTGTTTCAAAAATCTAAATCATACACTATGTTTTGCTTATATGTGCAAAGTTTCACTGTTGTAACCGGCCAATTAAGTGTCAAAAAAATAGAATTATTGTATTGTATGGGGGACGATTTTGTTAGTGAACCTAAAATAATTTATTTTAGCTACATTATATTTGTGCCAATTCTACTATAGTTTTTCGTCGTATAAGTTTGCAAGTAACTCCTATTTGTTAGATAGGTAAAATAATACAATTAAACATCAATAAGTTTAATTCAACATAATATATTTCAATAAAATTTGTACAGAATAAAAGTACCTAGTACTTATTTCGAATTGAATAAAATTGAAGTTGACAAGATGATAAATTAGTTATAAATATAAATAAATGAAATTTAAAATGTACAATGTTTTATTTACAAAACTATATAAACAATTCTTTCCTCATTTAAATTAATTTAAATTAAGTTACTAAATTTTGTTTAAGTACAGACTACGACCAATCAGCATATTATGTATGTATTAAAATAATTGCGCACCTAAACAATAGAAATGTATTTATCTTATTTTTATAATGAAAAGGAAGAACAATAAAAAAAATACCTATTTTTGATAGTAATGATACATTGTTGTTTTTGTTGTATTATATATTTTTACGAAAGAAATTCGACCATCGTGCAACAAAATTTGAACAACTCCTGTCGAACAAACTAAAGTATTGACACATTGTAAAAAAAATGGCGGGTTATACGTAGTGTAGGCAGGCCTCCCACTCGGTGGACCGATGTCCTGGTTAAGGTCGCGGGAAGCTGCTGGATGAGGGCAGCACAGAACCGTTCGTTGTGGAAATCCTTGGGGGAGGCCTATGTCCAGCAGTGGACGTCCTTCGGCTGATATGATGATGATGGCGGGTTACAAGCACAGATCTCTTAATAAGTGGTTACAAGCATCTACCGCGTCTTACATCCAGCATGTAAAAAATAAATAATAGGGGTTTAATTATGAAATTGCCGATTTAGTTATTGAAGTTCAATGCCAATTTTTATTGAAAAAAAAAGTTATTGTTTTTATTATTGACCTTATGGTTACACTATTTATGGTCTTTAATTAGTAACTAGTGGCATGTCTTTCGTGTTTCAATCCCCTGAGCTATGAATACTATGGAATGGAACAAAGGCGTTTTCTTAATGATCAGATGGGGCAATTTTTTAGACCAGTTAATTTTCTTGAATTTTCCCGAAAGTGACGAAATATTAAGCAGGATATTCACAAATATGACATTAGTAACGAAGAGACTGCTACGATAACTCTTGAGCATTAAAATTAAAAATTAATTTTTTGCCTTAATAATAGGCAATTTTTTTAGTTGAAAAAACCCGACTTCGTGGTGTCAAAGCCATCGTGATCTTAAAATATCTAAACAATAGGCACACATTTACGACCATTTCATTTCTAATAGTCTAATGCTTTTTAAAAGTAAATTTTATTTTTATAACTATTTTTCTTAGAGCACATATAAAGTAACCGAGCTCTAAGAATTGATCAACTTAGTGAGCTGGGCACATAGGTCGTAAAACAGATGGAGATGGCCGTTGGGGCAGTAAAGTTCTCGAGTGGTGACCGCGCACCGGAATACGTAGCGTAGGCAGGCCTTCCACGCGGTGGACCGACGATCTGGTGAATATCGCGGGAAGCCGATGGATGCGGGCAATGCAGGACCGGTCGTCGTGGAAATCCTTGGGGGAGGCCTTAGTCCAGCAGTGGACTTTTCCGGCTGATACGATGATGATGATGATGAACTATTTTTCTTAATATTAATTTTCTTCTTTAAACTTTTTTTATCCGATCGGCAATTTCATACTTAAACCGCTAATACAACTAGGTCAGAACCTGGCTTCGCTGGGGAAAAATATCATTTTTAATATGCCTGAAGAAAAACAAACAAATGTTATTTAATTTAATTTAATTATTTTTTGAAGTGGATACTACATCGTTTGGGGTCTGGTAGGCGCATCTAGCTCTAAATTTGTACTTCACACATCCGTTTTTTTCAACGCAATATAATTCGATTTCCGATTATAGATCACGTTAGATTATATATCACGTTTTTTAATTATTCATGTTAGGGATGATGACTGACAGTCATTAGTCATCTTCGAAAACGAATACCTAGGCGTGACTTTGTAGTTTTCAGCGTCATAATATATTCATTTTGTGATTTTAATAAATTAAAAATTGAAGACAAGTTTGAAAACAAAACGAGTAAGATTGTTTTTAAAATTTCAATAGAAGGGTAATTTTGTGATCCGGAGTTCATAATTTATTTTTGATGCAGCCATCATCCCAATTTTATTAACAAAGCTTTTAAAATGACCTCGTAAGCAAAGAACTCATTCCTATGATATAATTTCTGATAATGGATTATTATATTTTCTAATCGTTCATTCATTGTTATTATTTAAAGTTAAGAGCGTCGGTGGCGTAATGGCTAGGGCCACCGCCTCCTGTCCGGGGGGGTCGTAGTTCGAACCTGCCACGTACCAACGTGATTTCGAATTTAGATTTCATATGTACGTTTATCGACGGTGAAGGAAAACATCGTGAGGAAACCTGCACACGCCTGCAAAGAAACTCGCAGGTTGTGTCTGAAGTCGACCAACCCGCACTGGGCCCGCGTGGTCGACTAAGGCCTGATCGCCCTAATTCAGGGTAGGCACGAGCCCCTCGGTGGGACCTATATGAGATCAGCTCATGAATGAATGAAAAGTTAAAAAAATATAAAGAGGCGAGATAAGAAATATCCACTTCAATAATTAACGGTTGTATTTCAGACACAACCCACTGCTTTTTATTATTTTTTCTGGCAACCCTATGTCAACCCGTTAAAATAAAAATTCAGATAATCAGATCTAAACCCGAAAGAACCTCTGACGACAGGAGCAGAGCGTCTGAAATAGTCTATCCCTAACTCAGACGCAGTAAAAACTCTTTGATATCAAGGGACCCGATGACAGCGTCGTCAACGAATGATAGTCAAACCAAGATGTCAAATTTAATTTAATTTACATATTGACGATACTCGACAATCACATATTTCTCATCACAAGTCATTGACTCAGAACGGCTAATTTATACGCGGTTATTTTTTATGTGTGTCGTTCAAGTATGTAGTAGACCGGCACGAAATTATTGGGTAATATTAAATATAGATTTGGCACATTTTATTTCTTTTTACTTTTAAGTTATAAAAAAGTGAAATAGGACCTTAAATAATTGATTATAGTAATTGATAAACGTATATATCACAGTGATAAATAAATAAGGTAGTATTTATGTACGCAATACTCTCCATTACCTTCGAGAAGATTATCGTTGCAATAATATAGGCGTATCATTCAAATAACATTACGTAAATATTCAAGTACTTTTCTATGTTTGTAATTATCTGCATCTATACAGCTACCTACATTAAATTAGACATTTTAAGTACTTATTATAATAATAAAATTACATTTCGAATCCATTCTTCAATGATTTGAGGACTGATTTATTATGTGCCATTAGCATAGTCTTCGATCCCTATTCTTTGCCATTAGTACTATTTACATAAAGTTATGAGGTTACGAGTAGATTTTTGAAAAAAATTGGTTAAACCTCACTTTGCATGCAATGGATAGAAGAATCTTCCGACAGCTCATCCATTGAAGAATCCGTGAAAGAAGTACCATCTGCAAAGAAAATAGTGTTCTATTTATTTAAGTAGTATTTTAAATATTTTACTGTTATCAGAAGTAAAAACATTTTTTTTTACCTATTGGAACGAAGGGCGGCTTGTTTTGAAAAGAATATGTGAGATGGAGGTTAATGGGACGGCCAAACCCCACTGGATCCGCTTCTCGAGACATCACTGTGGACAAACGAGAGGATAAACGGTAGGTACGAGTACTAAGGATGTTTAAACATTCACTTTTTTTTTAAATAAGTGTACCCATAATCAATTCGCATAAAAGCTCGCCAGGGCAGGTAACGCATTACATTATAATTGTTGACATTTTTGTTAGACTTAACATTAGTTACCCTAGTAAAGGAATAGAACATCGCAGCAGCGCGATGTACTTAAGGGCCTCCAGGAGGCTCGAGTTTCCATACAAACGTAGTTCCGCTTTGATACAAAAACTACATGCTGGATTGAATCCAAACTTTTCAAATATATTGAGGAGATACTTAATTAGTTTTCGATGTACTAATATAAAATGGAAAAAATAAGAGCAGTTTTAAACTTTCAGTACAAAACTAGTTTATGCCTTCGTTTAGTTACGTTAAAATTTACTACGATGAAAACTAATTACAAACATCTATATGTGTTTACTCAATATATTTACAAATTTTGAATTCGATCCGGCATGTAGTTTTTGTATTAAAGCGGAACTACGTTTGTATGGAAACTCGAGCCTCCTAGAGACTCTTAAATACTAACGTTGGTTTTGTTTTCCTTTTCCCGTGTGTTGGTGTTTCTTCTGCCTTGCGCGACTGTTCTGGAACCAGACTTGAGTAACCCTCTTGCTCAGGCCGGTCACCTGCGCGATCCTCTCCAGGTCTTGGCCGTCTGGATTCGAATCAAGCTGGAAGTTTGCTTGTAAAACTTGCAGTTGCTCTTCTGTGAAGGTTGTCCGAACACGCTTTGCTTTGCTCTTGTGGTAGCCTTCCGAGTCGCAGCCATCTAGGGTTGAAATTTTATTTCGATTTTATTAATTATATTAACATGTTGTTTTCATCAATTGTTACCTACTACTTTAAGGCTGAAACAAATGTGCTTGGTTGAAAGTACCGTGAAAAATTTATGATTAATATACAATTACCGTCAGACGAAATGGAACCGCCATCAAGAGTCTCCAAGTAATGTGGTTTGCAGAGCACACGGTCTTCGTGCAGCGCAAACTGCTCGCCCGTGGAGAGCTGGCGCCCACAGGCGTCGCAGGCGAAGCACGCCAGATGATAGACCTGCTCGCGCGCCTTGCGCACCCAATCCGACGATGATATGCCCCGGCAGCACTTCGAACACTTCGCTCCGAAGCTCCTGTCGAAAAACTTACTATGAGACCACCGTCCCAGGCGAATATTCTTATGATCTCAATAAACGAGTGGTAATTAATACATAACACAAATTCCACTGGTTATAAATAATTCTAATTTTTAATTACCTGAATAAAGTAGGTAATAATAAGTAAGTACAGACATTTTCTTCACCTGGAGCAGTTTTTTGACTGACTTTAGTTCCAGACGCTTCCTTGCTGACATGCAAGAAAACGATATTCGGCATCTCCAGACAAGTGTGCATCATGAGCCTACCATCGTTTATCGAGATCAAGTATCCTAAGAATTTTCTCCTAGAACGTCAATTTCAATGGAATCCCGTTTCGACACACACAATTGTAACTACAGCATGGACTTACTGAATACTAGATGTATATTTCATTTAATAAGTGGGTAATAAAATAATACATGTAGCCACTTAAAACTATGGCGGAAATCGTTTTTGCACTAAATAAGTAGTGCATGGCACACCAGTTACGAGTATGTGCGTCTTAATAAAAGTATACGGCATCAGGCGCAAGATATTTATTGCAACATAAAAAGTAGCCATCAGCCACAAAAGCGAACGAAGAATAGTTATAATACAGTTAATAAGGTTATTACTATTTTCTTTATCTAATGAAAAATGTCACAATAAATTACGTTTGTTTAATTAATACATAAGTTAAAGTGCACATAAGTATTAAAAACTATTACTTCGCTTTATAAGTTTAAAATATGTACCTAATTCAATTAACGATTCGCATAGCTCTTACACTCCAAATTTCGCATCGCTTTTTAGATAAGTACTTATATTATAAAGAAAACACAGACTCTATAGGTTAGCTCATTATGGATTGCACGGTACCTATACAGCTACGGGCTCAATTCTTTAAAATACGCCTGAATAATCCTAAAAACAATATTAATACTCGTAGTTTTGCTGTAATAAAATCATTTTAGCGGTATAATTTGGACTATCTTATCGCTCAAACTTATATCTTCCAGACAAGCATAATCGGCGTCGGTGGCTCAACCGGTAACGACTCGGTCCATCTAACCAGATGTACCGGGTTCAAATCTGGACGGCCAATTTACCAATGAGTTTTTCAAAAACTTACGTACATATACTTACCGATTGCTTTAACGGTGAAGGAAAAACATCGTGAGGAAACCTGCACACGCCTGCGAAGAAACTCGAAGGTTGTGTGTGAAGTCGACCAACCCGCACTGGGCCCGCGTGGTCGACTAAGGCCTAATCGCCCTGATTCAGGGTAGGCTCGAGCCCCTCGGTGGGGACGTATATGAGCTGTTATAATAAAAGCATAATCGGAACTCCAACTTTCAGAATAATTGAGTGCGCTGTGGAGCCCGGATGCAACCAGAGTTCAGAAATTCTATAAGGTATTGTGGCGCTATCCATAACGCTATTATTAAATGTATTACGACTCCATGCCCTTCGATCTCGCCAAAGATGCGATCATTTAAAGCGAGCACCAAATCGTTTTACGGGGTGAGTAGGTATTGCCCTCTCACACACCCGAGAGATTTCTCGGTGCGCTGTTTGATCAAGATCACTGGTTGGAATTGGTGAATTGGTTCCTCAATGGACGGTGCTCGTCTGAAAACACCAAGTTTGACCCGAATATTTAGCTTGAGGTGCAATTTCAGTACCTACACCCAGCCATTACTGGATGCAGGCGTTTACCTCATCTGTTTTTGGTGCCCCGCGTCACCACCGGCAACTTCTGGCGTAAATAAGATATGATGATAATCATTCCATATGAAAATCACCCTATAACGACTGTACTCTTATCTATACAAAGAAAGTCCAAAGTTTTCAATTCACAAACAAACCAGCACTAACCGCTTAACGTGGCTCGCGGTCGTACGAGTAGCTCAGTAAGACGTAGTCGCGACGATTACTATAGTTGACTGACCATAAGTGCGGTGATTGCATTAAAATATAGACGCAAGAAGAATCGATCTATCTTTCTATATATATTAATTTATTATACTAATACCTTTAAACGAGCAATTCTTGAATATATATATAATCTGAATCTCGAAAACGGAACCAACGATTTGCTTGAAAATTAATATACGGGGATTTTTGGGGGCGAAAAATCGATTTAGATAGGTTTCAACACCGAGATTTTGCCTAGGTACTTTCCATTTATAAAGCATTTTTCTTCGTAATGTAAAAATACTTTACAGTGAATTAATTCAAAGGCTCGAGCCCCTCGGTGGGGACGTATATGAGCTGTAATGATGATGATAAATTCAAATGGCTTTCTGGATTTTTTCAGATCAGTCGGCAGATTGTCCTGAAGCATGAGTAGTATTTTTTTCTATTTTTTGTTTAATTCAGAATGTGTTACTTAGTAAAAGTTTTTGAGTATGGTGAGGAGAAGCCTCAATTTGAGTTGTGGAAGATTCTTTTGTAGCAATTCTTTTATAAGGACTTGATTCTTTTATTTTTATGGATTTTGCTTATTTCCTTGACCTGTAAAGGTCTGAATCTGTTTTTTTCTGATTTTTCGCCTGGTGGTAGACTTTGGAGATTATTGTGTTTTTTAGAATATTGTGTATACGGATTGTAAAAAATAAAAAAAATGTTTTAGAACGTGTACGTAGAGCTGTTCCATTTTGATACCCAAAATGACCTCTTTTCTCCCTTTAAAATTTTGACCCTCAATTTCTGATCCTATTTTGAGTTATTTAAGAAATGTTTTTAAGGTAGGTAATTTTATTTTCAGTTTTTATTGGGTTCATACGACTTATTGTGGGAAATTTTAACTTCATGTTTTTAGTGGTTGCAGTATAACTGAGATCGTTTTTTTTTTGAAATTTTACCCTACTTTGAGGGTCTATTTCGTTCGAGTTCTATATTATTTTTTACCTCTGAATCTGATCTTGAATAAGACACCACATAAGATGAAATCAGTCAAAAGATCAGATAGCTAGAGCTCCGTTCGTCGCCAAAACTGGTGCTATAAGTCACAAATTGGTATAATATGAAAAAGACCTCATTGCAACTGCATTTTAAAGTAAATATGTAGTTTTATTTGAATTTCGTGCCCCTCTACCGCATAAAATATGGCTTAAGGGGTACGTCCGGTGTCTGACACACATTAAATTTGTTTTGCCACTGGCTTGATATCCAAAATACTATTATATATAAATCTAAAATAAACAAACCCCAAATCTGTCGACTCAAGAGAGCCGTGCCGTTGTAACATATCCCGCAAGACGACAGGCTAACCCACAGTTCAAAGATTAAATCTCTGCTTGATACATACAATATGTACGAATTCAAATTAAACAGATCCTCGAGTCACATGGTTAAGTTAATTGGTGTGTAGTGTATTTCTGTATCATGAGGACTGAGGAATTGGAATCTGCAGATCAATGATACCTACATTACCGGCATCGTACCTACAAACAAATTTTAAATTAATTCTGGAACCTCACGGCTTTTGCAGCATCAGGATTTGAGGACTGAAGATTGAAATTACTATAATATAGTTTTGTTGTTAAGACTTAAATGGAGTGCAAAATTTCTTAGCTCATCTGCTTAAGCAAATAATGTAAAAATATGTATTACTAGCTTTTGCTCGCGGCTTCGCCCACTTGGGCATCGTTTTTATGACTGTCTTTGATGGTGAATGGTTTGAGGGTGAGCGTGAACGTGAGTTTTTTCCAGATCCCTTAGGACCTATATCGGGCTATTCTGATTAGCTATCTATGTCACTTCCCACCCTCTCAACCAATTCTATACACAAAAAATCACCAATCCGTTGCTCCGTTGCGACGCTGACATGTGCGAGCGTGGAAATGAGTGTTCCCCAGATCCCTCAGGAACTATGTCAGGATATGCTTATTAGTAAGTTATGAAGTTTACCACCCCACCCTTAGACCGTCTCTGTGCAAATAATCACAACAATCCATTGTTCCTTTGCGATGTTAAAAAATTAACCAAAAAATATCATTTTTTCAGTTCCATCAAAAACTGCATCGGACTATGCTATTTTCATGAAATAAAATGTAGCTTATATCCTTTTGAGTGGCACAAGCCATCCGCATGCCAAATTTCATCAAAATTGGTCGATTAGCATTAAAAAGTAACAAACAAACAAACACATTTCACATTTATAACATTGGTAAGGAAGTAAGGATAATCTTGAGAAAAATAAAAACAATATGTCTACAATTGACATTTAAAATATACATGTTTTCGAATCTCATGATTAAGGTAAGCAGTTCGCCTGCAGCATTAAGGTTTCAAGGTTGAAAGTTGAAATTATTATAGTTTTGTATTGTCATAAGGTTTGAATTAGTGAGTGAAGTTTCAATTCTTATAGTCCCTCATGTTCCTGTGTATCTTTAGAACTAACGTATTGGAATCCGGAGAATAATGAGAAAGTGGTTTAATTTATCATAATTTTGTATTGCAATGGAGACGGTTTTGGTACCTCTACAGCGTCAGGGTTTGAAGGTTGACATTTTAATAATATTATTTTATTTCCCCCAAACTGTAACACGTAACCGAAGTTTGATGAAATTCGGTTTATTCAAAGCAGGACCAAAGTCGGACGTAAGATTTGTAAAACCATTTAAAATATTTAAAAAAACCTTAAACTCATAGATACAAGTTTTTAAGTTCGGTGTGCCAAATGAATGTGTAATAAAGTTAAATGCTTGATTCTAAATTTAAATAAAAAAGTCGGACTGAGAGGGACAGTATTAAAAACAATATACAATTTTGGTACCTGATTACACCTTCATAGTTCATCATCAAATCAACTTCAAAATACTAAAAGAATTTATTGTCAAAGGGAATACGGCTTCATACCAAGTTTTGAGCTTAATCGTACTCCTGAAATATTTTTTATTACTGATAAAACTGATATGCGATAACTACCCGATGTCCTCTAACTATCCGGCCTAAATTTACAATCCGGACAGATAATAAACAATTATTCGGCCGGATACCGGATTTAAAATAAAATACGAAATGTAGAATTCCGGTACTTTATTTAATCCACATTACAAATTTAATGTAATGATAGCCTTATCTTATTTATTTTTTTACACAATTGGTAAGCCCTTGGCATCATCTCACCTGATGGTAAGTGACGATGATGCCGAAGATGGAAGCGGGCTTACCAAGATTCCCCAATGCAATGGAGAACTGGCTATCTTATCTTCAAGCCGGAACACATCAATGTTGTTAACACTGATGTTTGGCGGCAAGACTTAGATAAGATGGTGGTAGCTGGCCAGTGTAGTAGTGAAGTGAGTGTGAATCGCGTGATTTTCCTATATTAATTTAGTTCGGTTAGTGTTCGTTATCTTCCCCTATCGACACAAAATGCACAATTTGCATTTGAGAACACATCACTGGCGCAGTAAGTGCTCCGTGCTCCGCGCGCATTAGTGGCTTTTCGCACCAAGTATCTCTTAGCAGTGAATTTCGATTATCGACTTGACACTCTTCTATTGAGCTCTATATATTCTTATCAGCCAGTGGCTGGACGTTAAGTAGCTTTTAATTTAAATAGAAAGTAGGTATACGACACTCAAATAACTACCAATCTCCCAATGAGTTTTCTAAATCTTTCTTACCATTATATAATATTATTACTCTCTTTCTCTTATCTTGTGGCATAATTAACCGTGCTATCCAAGGGATAGACGGCGGTAGCCTGATTAATATTATTACAGTTTGCCCAATTCAAACGGTTTTAGTTTGCCTTGCTATTGATCTGAGTCAAATACCTATTTTTAATTTTTTCCAGAACAGTTGGTTTAAATGAGACGTACTCGTTCACTAATAAGTTTTGGAGAATTTAGAAAGTGAATACACTCCATGTAGCTATAAATATGTGTAGGCTCTTGCAAATCTTGCAATTCAACAACAGCTAATTCTGATCTACATTCTGCGAGACTCAAGTTTTCTAAAAAAATCTTAATGCAAAGCAAATCTCTGTGAAATTTTCGCATAGACCTTGACGTAATACTTATAATATAAAAACAACTTTTCGATAACAATACGTAGTCTTAATTTTTATTCATATTTTAACCCGTGTATTCACTATATGTATTCTGTATCTGAAACACTTTCCTTCCTATTCCTTTATAAATAACAAGCTTTGCACGCCCCTTCGCCCGCGTGGATATAGTTTTTATAACTGTATAGCTGGTGCCAGCGACTTTGGGTGATAGTTCTCTTGGTTAACACTTTATTTCTTATAACCTGTGGTAAGTTACCTCGGGAAGCAGGTGTGTATGTTGGGCATTCCAATAATATTATGAAATAAAAACTGTTTACAGTTTGGTTCTGGCCTCGAATGTCCAATTCCTTAGTTTTATCATGCCCAATATACATCCACTTCCTACAATACCTGCGATATAAGACACGCCTAATTGAAGGAAAAACAATGGGTTATTTTGATTCTTTTAGGAACCCCCCGATTTTCCGGGATAAAAAGTATATTTTCGTTACTATAATCAGGTGTTAATATATTGGTTAAACACTTAATCTAAAGTAAAAATATTTTCTTAATACATTAAGCCATTTCAGAGATATAATCTTCTTCCTTTCCTGCGGAAACCTTTTGATTATACGGAATTACGAAGTTATGACGTAAAGTACCGTATTTGTCCTCTATGCGATATTCGACACGCCTAATTGAAGGAAAAACAATCTGTTGTTTCGATTCCTTCGGGAACCCCTCGATTTTCCGGGATCACAAATATACTTTCGTTACTATAATCAGGTGTTAACATATTGAATACACATATTCTCAAGTAAAAATGGCTTCTTAATACATTAAGCCATTCTAGAGATATAATGTTCTTCCTTTCCTGTGGAAATATTTCTGAGATTGAGTATACGACGTCACGTCAATTATATACATTTTATATGATTTCTTTATAAACATTTTGAACCCCAGTTACACGGTACCCATTTAAGGGATCAATTTTCAATAATATTTTCTTAGAGTATGCCTACGTCATAATTGATATCAGTTTGCCAAATTTCAGCCTGATCCGTCCAGTGGTTTGAACTATGCGTTGATAGATCAGTCAGTTAGTTAGTCAGTCAGTCAGTTACGGTTTCCTTTTATATGAGATGAAAATCATATTTATTCTGTATTTTGGTAGGTATATTGTTACATAATGAAACCAAATGTATAAAAATAATAATAATGTGGATTGAAAATAATATACAATAGATTTTTAAACTCCAAATGCTACTAAAAAGTTCGCGTCTTGCTCTGCCCGTCCACTATCACAACTTATTAACATTTTGTCGCCGGCTGATTCAATTATAAACTCTTGTTGAATAATAATTAACGAAGTGACACGTTAACAAGTTTTAACACTTGGCGGTAATGAAGTTGTTGAGTACCAAACATCGATAAAAATTTGGAGCTGTTTACTATTTATGAAGATGCTTTACACTTCCTTAATTCCCACAGATTATATAAATGCGCCTTGCGTATGGTATTAATTAATGTATTGTCTAGTGTGTAAGTCTTAGTTCTACACGTACTTAAAATGACTTATTATATATTTATTACCTTTTATAAAATTGAGTATCAAATTGTTCATAAGAATATTTCAATAAAAAAAATAAAAGTTAAAAAAAACTAATAACTAACTTCAAATCGGCAATTCACTCAAAAGTATTAAATAATATTATTATACTTAAATACACGACATTCAACAACAATAAAGAAATCAAAGGTGTGTACGAATTAAATTAGGTGCTTACCAGCACACAGTTACTTGCGTATCAAATGTTTTAGATTCAATGGTACGCTGACACCGACCTCAAAAAAAATGCAAGCCCCTAATTTAATTCGTACCCACCCACCTTTAATTTCGTTATTGTTGGTTATGGTCGTATATTTAAGTAGGTACAATAAATTAATATTATTTCATACTTTTGAGTGAATATCATTTTGAAGTCGGTTTTTAGATTTTTCAAGCATTATTGTGTTTTCTTTATATTTTGTGTTTATGCTATAGATAGCATAGATAAGATCTAACAAAGTTAAATCCAATCACCTACTCGCCAATAGGAACCATCAAATCTTATTGCATGTGTTTCATTAACAGATACAGAGTCCTGTGGCTTCCATCATCATCTCAGCAGAATGAAAGTTAAGGAGTTCAATCTTCCATCATCAGTTCATCTAAATAACCTTGAAGTCTATGCGTACTAATATTTAAAGAATTATCCTCCAACTCCTAACCATTAAGGAGTTTTACCTTCCTTCATCAGCTCATCAACATGAGATGTTGAATACCAGACGCAAATACTTTAAAAGCTTCAGAAAACATATAAAACACGTAATACTTGCTTATAAAATTTGAGGGTTGGACTCGATTTCCCTGAAATCCTATCATCAGATCCTGACTTGGTGACAATGAAAGTATAGACCTCGGTTCACAATCTGCGGAGATATCGCGTAACAAACATGCAAAAAAAACCCTGAGAAAATCCTCCTTTTTTGAAGTCGGTTTAAAAATGTAACTATGCGCTAAGGTATAAATATATAAATCTCAGTACCTTGATAACATCTATTTTGTTGCGTAAACACCAGTAAACACGCATTATACTATTTTATTTTATGTAAGTACTGTAAATGTAAATTTTATGTTTGTTTCGAAAACAAATTATAGCTTCTTACCAAATATGGGTGTCTCAAAAGCATTTGACAATATCGGGTGCGTGTGCGCATCGCGATCGCAAACCACCGCGGGCGCTGTCGTAAATTCTTACTCGTTGATTGCTTTCCCTGCCTCCCCTTCACTTCCTCACATTTTAATACCCATTCAGCCCGTCAGTTCACTCCATGAAATGATTTAAATTATTTGTTTTAAAGACACTTCCAATAGGTTCGAGATTCATTGCAACATTATGCGGGGGATTGTTTCAACAATTTTGAGGCACTGAGGCCGCGGGCGACGCGGAGACGGATATGCGAGGTGTGTTGTACAATGCAGCTCTAATTGTGTAGTTTTTAGTGCAGCCAACGTCCAAACAGGGTAAATTTTAATTTCTTCAGGTGCGTAGAAATGCGTGGATGCGTGACCCAGCATGACGACGACATGTTTAAAAAATCAAAATAATAAAGATGAATGAATGATGGAGTTTAAAAATGTAAAGAAACTTTTAAAATCATTTAAATTGTAAGAGTTATGAAAGTGAAAAAGTATTTAAGTTCAAGAAATAAAAACCGACTACTGAAAAATCAAGAAAATACTCGTATTGTCATCTAAATTGTATTTAAAACATATTCTTAGCGATTTTCAGAGCACAGCCGTGGTCATACATATGCCACCTATTCTAACAAAAAAATACCGTAGTAATTGATCATAAAAACTTCAGGGCAAAGTGGTATATTATGACCAGAGCTATCCTCTGAACATCACTATGAATATGTATTAAATACATTAAAATATATTACGTGTAAGTTGTTTTCAGGAGCTTATAAAATCGTTAAACTTAAGTGGCATTGGGCGTGTCACAAAGCTCAAATAACAGACTACCCTTGGAGCAGTTAAGTTCTCTAGTAGTGACCGCGCACCGTAAGACGTAGCGTAAGCAGACCTCCCACTTAATGGACCGACGAAGTAGTGAAGATCACAGGAAGCCGCTGGATGCGGGTAGCGCAAGACTGGTCGTGGTGGAAATCCTTGCGGAAGGCCTTTGTCCAGAAGTGGACGTCTTTTGGCTGATAGGATGATGATGTACCTACATATATGTATTATAAACTCATAGCAGATTTTTTTGTATGTGGGTTTGTGCCCGCAAATCTCCATAATGGCTGAAGCAGTTTGGATATGGTTTTCAGTGATATATAAGACTAGCTGTTTCCCGCGGCTTCACCCGCGTGGACAACGTTTCTATGACTTTTCAAGGGTGCGCAGTGCGCGAGCCGCAAGCGGCTTGTGAGCGTGAAAAAAAGTGGCCTATGTGTTAATCTAGGTCCTAATCTGTCTACTTACCAAATTTCAGCCAGATCAGTTCAGTAGTTTTTGCGTGAAGAAGTAACAAACATACACACTCACCAACTTTCGCCTTTATAATATTAGTGTGATAAGCTTAGGCTAACATTTCGTTTTATATCAATGTATTTTATTTCGAGGGATCCTAACCTTCATGCAGACTAAGTTGTGAGCGCCAGCTAGTTTTATAAACATTTTTTTTTGTTTGTGGTATTAGTAGGTACATGCAGCGCGGCAATCTAAATATATATAACTCAAAGGTGACTGACTGACTGACTGACAACGCACAGCCCAAACCACTGGACGGATCAGGTTGAAATTTGGCATGCAGGTAGATGTTATGACGTAGGCATCCGCTAAGAAAGGATTTTGGGAACTTCCCACGGGAACCGCAAAAATCGGGATCTGCGCGGGCGAAGCTGCAGGCATCCACTAGTAATGAATATAGATTCATCATACTGACAGCAGTCAATCTGTTAATTTAACACGTTTTTATTATAGCTCGCTTTGTTGTTTGTCTCTTCAGTAAATACAATTTTTAATCACATTTATTATACACCTGTTTCTTCCATGAAACTCACAAACCAACTCATTGTTTAAAACAAGTAGCAAGAATCGATCTACATTGGGTTTATTTATGCGACTAGAGATTAATTAAATGGGGAGACGACACGAGGCATTTACATAAGACATGGCGCGCGCATTTGCGGCAGAGCGGCGGCGCGGAGGCAGTGTGGGCGAGAACATCGCGTGAGGACCTTCCTGAGCAAATGTATTTCTCCGGGATATTCTCTCCACTTAACTGATAGTGATATGATAACTGTCTGATAAGGTGTGAAAAAAAGGAAAGTGAAAGAAGACTTTTTAAACGTGCGGTGTTTTGGAATATATTTCTTGATGTACAACGTCTTTCGTTTGACTTTTAGTTAAGGGGGTAATTGGATATTTTACTTTGTGTAATACTAGTATAACATCGACAAATCTCAAATTTGGGTGAAGTGTCGATCTCAGTTAAAACGACAAACACTTAATCTGTTTAATTAAAACTTCCCGCGATTGTAGGTCCTAAAAACGAAAAGTAAAATAACTTTGAAAACATTTAATATTTTACTCAAAATAGGGGGTCAAAATTTAATAAGGGTCGAATAAAAGAAAATGGCTTCATGTACAAAATATGAAAGATTTTTTTATTCTATTTTATCCCGTAGTTTTTGAATAACAACAAAATGTAAAAAAAAAATTAAAGATTGCCAGGCGAAAAGTCTGAAAAAAAATTGAATAATACTTAATATTTTACAGGAAAATAATGGTATAAATAAATTTCGAGAAAATAAGCAAAAACCCGGTCAAGTGCGAGTCGGAAACGCTTTGTAAATTATACGTATTCACATTACAAGCAAAACATATCAACGCGAGTGACAGAAATATCCTTTTTTGACGTGAATACGTCTTTAAAATTACCTCCATAGGGATGCAATCCAAAAAAACGAATGATAACAAAATCGGGGGATACAGTTTAGTGTTGTAGCTACATATCTATCATCTCCATCCAAATTTCGTTTACACCACTTGATAGCTAAAGAATCAAAGAATTTATTACGCTAAGTAAGGACTGTACACATCGCGCGCGGGGGGGAGGGGGGCAGCCCCGCCATTTTGAAGGTCATTTTTCTCGCTTACTTGAACCCGACAAGACGTATTCACGTTACAAACATACGGGCCGTGTCCACGACTCAGCCATACCCCGATTTTTTTTATTCAATTTGGACCACTTAGCGCAAATGCAACTGACACTTAGCCGGTTTTTGTTATTTCTTGTTTTGCTTCAGAATTAGTACTATAATTACACCAAGTTTCACGATCATAATGTATTACCGTTTTTACGACAGAGCTAAATCAAGAATACATTTAAAATATGTTTTTTGTAGGACCGCTTAGTTTTTAAATTTATTAATTTTAACCATGTATTGGTCCTTTTAGCGGCAACAGAAATACACATTCTGTTAAAATTTAAAATATTACGGTTCATGAAATACAGCCCGCAGACAGACATATGGACAGACAGCGGAGGCTTAGTATTAGGGTCCTGTTGGTCACCCTTTGGGTGTACGGAACCCTAAATCATTATCTTACTCTGTCTGAATGACCGAGAGAGTACACATTATGTATATTATCACTTCATCACTAAAGTCGGTCCGCCTGAAGATAACGTTATGGTATTTTCGCGTACTAGTATCCCGGCACTACGATACTACATACAATATACCACCACACACTACATAACATTTAGGGTCCCCAGTAATTATGCTAGCTGTACAATATTATTACTAGAGGAATATATTGCAAAAGTACTATTTCTAGGTAGAAAATTCAATTTAAAAAAGGTTTACACCCTGAAAACGGCTGCCGCAAGAAAAGGTCGCTGGAAGAAAAGCACGTTTGCCGCCAAGGATACGATGCAAAAAAGTGGCGCATCTCATCCCAGTCTGCTGACTTGTACCGCCATACCCGTCTAGTGCCCTTAGGACTATGATCAGGAGGTGAACATGACAGCACAGATTTCACCAGACAGTGGTCGGAGGTACCCAAAGAAGAAGATACTGACACACTATATCGGTCTGGTTCCGTTGTCAGCAGAAGGTCCAAACAGTTAGCCGTTTGGTTGTCAACGTCAGTTACACGCGGTGGCTGGTCGACCAGCTGGGAGAGATTAAGCGTTAGGGAAAGTTTCTCTCTCTATCTCTTACAGCGTGGTCAGTCTTCTCGTATGGATAGAGCCACTGTTGATGGTGGGCATTAAAGTCCCTGAGAAGAACCAGCTGTGCTGTTGGGTACCTGAGTTGAGCCTCATCGGCAGCCTCACACAGAAGTTCAGTTAGCCTGGTTGTCTCCTGGTCACCACTGTGCGAAAGGTAAACACTACCGTAGATAATTTTGACTACCCCGGCCCCGGTATTAACCATCACCCACAAATTGGAAAAACAGGAATCCTCAAGGTTCCAGAGACGCTTGCAGCAGATGTTGTCGCTAACATAAAGACAGAGACCGGCGTGCGCTTTAAAATTGTGCTTCAGAGAATAACCCGGGTACTGCAGATAAGCTACGACTGCCGGTTGGCTTATTTGTGTCTCCGTGAAAAAGAACAGCTGCGGTTTCTCGGTCTCGAGGTGGTGATGGACCGCAACGAGATTGAGGTGCCAACCTCTGATATTGGCGAGGTGCACTTTAAGTTGGAGGAAGTGCAGCCGCTGTGGAATCTTCTTTCTTTTTTTGTGTTTCATAGTTTGTTTGGGTGGGGAGTGAATAGTCAAGACTTCACATTATATTTTATACACAGTCAGTACACCTGTATAGAGTGTAACAAAATTAGTGGGTCCCGTAAACTGGGGATTCTACTCATCCTACCGAACAACTTATGTCCTATGACTTAGCTGAAATCGCAAAAAAAGGTAGCGCTTCATACAAATTGATCAGCTACCAAATTATCTCAATTTTTTTGAGAATTGGCTATGAGTTCCTTTGGAAAAGTTGTTCAGTATAATGAGCAAAACCCCCAGTTAACGCCATCTACACCGATTTAGTTACACCCTGTATGGACGTTCCAAGGATTTATTTTATTTATACATTCGTTCTACCCTTTTTATCAAAGTTACGTATTTTGCGGTAGTCGATAAATTAAAAGATCTGTGAATGATAGTGCTGATGTCGAAGCCAAATGGTTTAACTTAGGCATTCAGTTAACGGGCTAACCCATCGATTAACTACTGAAAAAACCGAGCCTTGACTTCTTTCTGCGATGGCATCAGACATGCTGAACTAATCTAATTAGGTATAATCTAAACGTCCAACAGTCCATACGTTCGTTCGACTTGATGTTTTTCTGAACCCCGCATACAGTGATTAATCAGTGGTCTAGCCCAGTAATTAGGTGGTTTATTTTACCCTTTGGCTGCGGGGTGCGACAACTATACATGAAAACACCGAAAAGTAGAAGAACGAACAGTTAGTATTACTCTTCGTAACTTTGTGATAAATGATAATGAAATTCAAATGTTTATGTATACTTACTAACATTGTTAGGTAACTAGGTAGCTACAATATTTCATTCCATATGACTTCTCCGTTCAAACATCCTGTTACAAAGAACAAAAGCGAGACAATAGCCCTCATGGCGGCTAGCTTCAGCTACCACACAAAAAGGCACGCTAAATAAACAATCTACAGATGATATATCAACAAAAGTAATTACGTCTGTGCCCGACGGCAATCGGCGATTTACGCTACAGCCGACACCACTCGTTACGGCCAATACACACTTATTTATACACAAACAGATTGGCCCCAAAGGAAATACATATTGTAAAGTTATCTATATGGTTTACGTTGTAAAAATACTTAGTTTCTGATTACTTCAACTGAACTATTTTCTGATCTCATAAAACTTACATGAGGACATTTTTGTGACTATTACTTACCGTCAAGTATATGACGTCAACAGCGTCAGCCCAAGTAAAAAATATCATCGAGCGATACATTTACTGTGTATTGGCATATTAAAGACATGTCACCGAGCCATATTTAGCTATCGGCGAGTAAAATATATCAAAGTGAGATACATTCACTATGGCTCTGAACATACAAAAGACACCAACGAGCCATACAATTAATTAATACTTAATCAGGCAGTCGAGTAAAAATGTATCCTATGGCACATTCCGAATCAAGACCAATCTAACGACAACTTGCACTCTAAAATCATTTAGGCTACAGGCTCAGCCAAAGAAACAAACCTACGTACATACATAAATACATACGAGCACACACATACATGCATAGAGTAGGCGGCACCCGATTTTTTTCCTGGTGAAAGTTAGTAGGTTAGTGTGATCCTATGACCCAAACACAGATATGCAAAGTAAATAAATATATTTTTAAAATATGGGTTATTTTCGGGGAACAAATAAGGAAATTAAAAAAAAAAGTTTTGGAAACCTAATTGTGTCATATATCAAATGAAAGGGCTCGTTATCAGGATCTTAAATATATTTTTGTTTATATTGTAAAATAAATAGTTTTGATTTTATTCATGAAAGAAAACGAAAATTGACCATTCTCACCCCTGTTCTCCGAAACTACTGAGCTTGTAGCTTACAGGAAAACCTATAAGAATTCTATCAATTGAAAAAAGTAGTAAACTCAATATAATACGTTCACCAACGGAAAATAGTTCTAGTCATAATAGAATATAGTCTATCGGTGTTCTACAGGATTAGAACACCGATAATGTGTCCTGGAGCTTCACGACCTCATTACCCCTCTTCATTTCATCATCGAACAACCAGTTGTGGAGGGTGATTCCACACCTTTGTCGTTGATGTCCCACCTTTACGCACGAAGCGTTTTGTTTCTTCATTCATTATGCGAACGGGCAAGGAGTGGAATTCCCTGCCGGCGTCTGTATTTCCCGATTCGTATAATTTAGGAATCTTCAAGACGAGAGTGAGTAGGGACTTTTTGAGCTTGCGTGTTACATCCTCGGCTGCATCGGCACTTACCACTAGGTGAGGTGCAGCCAAACGCACTAAATTTTTTATTTAAAAAAAAAGAAGTTCACTAAAACACCACTAGATTGCGCTAGTAGTAGTTAACTGTATGGAGTTCTGCTTTCACTTGTGGGACGGATCGGCTCGTTACCAGCTATATGCCTTGAATTCTATCGAACGATGCGCTAGGAGACTCATTGGCGACGAGGAACTTGTATCAAACAGGCTCCAAAGCCTCGAGCATCTCCACAAAGTCGCCTGTCTATCGGTGTTCTACAGGATTCATTTCGGAGAGTATGTACTGGAGCTTCATGACCTCATCCCCCCTCTCCATTTCATTATCGGACGACCAGGTGCCACCCCTTTGTCGTCAATGTTCCACCTTACACACGAAGCGTTTTGCTTCTTCGTTTATCATGCGAACGGCTAAGGGGTGGAATTCTGGCGTGGCGTCTGTATTCCCCGATTCGTAAAATTTAGAAATCTTTAAGACGATAGTGAATAGGTACTTTTTGAGCTTGCGTGTTACATCCTCAGCTGAATCGGCACTTACCATTAGGTGAGGTGTAGCTAGGGTTACCATCTGACAGGAATTTGGTGGATTAGACAGACGTGCGGCCTGCGCTAGGATGATACAGGCATTTTTGAATTTCGCGGGTCTCAGTGAAATCTAATAGCTCTCGTACGTGCTCCAATCACACAAGATGATGAAACTGACTAAAAATCGCGCCGCGCGGGCAGAGCGTGCGAAAAAACGAGTTAAACTAATTATCTAGCATAGAAAAACTATCTATTGTGTATTATTTATTTTTAGACCTATATAGTTTTGTTACTGTAGACAGGCATTTTTCAGAAAAATCAGGCATTTTGTACATCCTAGACAGGAATATCCGTTTACAAAGATGGTAACCCTAGGTGCAGCTAAAAAACACACTCAAATCTTTAATAATAAAAAAATTACTCGCGTCTTACTGTGAGGATTTCAAATGCGATATTTTGTATTTGACCTTGGCATTGTACGGAACCCTCTCCACACGAGTTCAACTCGCACTTGGCCGGTTTTGTTTTGTATTGGACCGCCTTTAATTTTGAACTAATTACTAACAAAAATTTCAACTGTCTATACCTATAAAGGTTCATTAAATACAGCCCGCTTACAGACAGACGGACAGACAGCGAAGGCTTAGTAATAGAGTCCTTTAAATTCATTGTTCTCCAAAAGGCTTGGCCAAGGTAAGGCCAAGCTATTAAGCGTATAAAAGAAGTAAAGTTCTTGGGTATCATGCTAGATGAATATTGTATACATGGAAACAACATGTTCAACTAGTTTGGAGTAAACTGGATCGGTTCGTGTATGCAGCTAAGAAGAGCACTGCGTTAACTGCTTACCATGGGTATGTTGTCTCAGTCCTTAGGTACGGTCTCCTGATATGGGGAAATTCTACTGATATAAAGAGAGTACAAAAGAAATGTTCAAGGGCAGTGGCCGGAATAGGCCCAAGAGATTCATGTCTACCTCTTTTACGAGAACTCAAACTATTAACACTTACAATTCTTTACATTCTTGAAGTTGGCATTTTTGTAAGGAAATACCCTGGTTATTTCAGTCATCCTGTACCAAGTCATAGACTGAGAAATTGAGACCTTACTAAAATTGTAATACATACCAAAGTATAGAACTACGCTCTATGAAAAAAAAATGCCATCTTAATACTATTAGAGTATACAACAAAATCCCTACTGTATTAAGGCAGCTTTCAACAAAAATTTTCATCAACAGGTTACGTGAATGGCTAATTAATAAATGTTATTACTCACTTAGTGATTTTTTCATGGATTCTGGATAAGACTATCACTGACGTAATGGGTTACCAAATGTTTGCATGCCATTTTATGGTAGAATATACTGAGACTGTAATTATAAAAAAGGACAATATCTGTTAAATAACTTATGTTCTCAGCAAATAAATATATTGTATTGTATTTTAAAATAGCGCTTATTTGAGGAAATTTGTTAAAATATTTAAAACGACATCATGCGTGGCGGTGACGGCGATAGTGAAGAGGTGAATCTAACAATTAAAAAGTGAACTATAGGTAGGCTTTCGCATTTTTAGAAAATGTATCAAAATTCATTAAATGTCTAAATTCATAAAACCTAAGAAGCTAATTTTATAGACGTAAAGGGTAGAAAAAACCTAAAGGGAATTCGCTTGACTTATGACTATGACCTATCGAAAAGGTAAAAAAAGTAGGAAAAAGTCGATGGTTTTCAAGTTATTGACATTTGTGTTTTCTAATATTGGAGACCCTGTATGGTATAAAACAAACTCGGGTTAGATACACCAACTATTACACTCAAGAATGGTTGGACCGATTTTCATGATTTTGTTGGATTTGCTTTCACTGCGAATAGCAGAATAACTATAAAAACATCACAAAGAAAAAAGTAGAATAAAGTAGATGCAGTGTAGTGTGGTGTAGTCTAATATGGTGTGGTGTAGTGTAGCGTAGCGTATTATAGTGGTGTAATGCAATGCAGTGCAGAGAAGAGTAGTACCTGTCTTATTGATTCTGAGCCGATTCGACGTTCGCCGGGTCAGCTAGTTGTGTATTTTATCCGGTTTTAAAAGCATCAAATTCGAGTTTCCGTAGTTGAACAGTGTTAACTAAGGAATATCGAAAATATTTTTGTGATTGTTTTGAAACACTATATTTTACACTATATTTTACACTATATTTTACGATATTACTACTGAAGCAGAGTCACTATTCTGCGGGAACTGGGGAACGAAACGAACATTATGTCATCTTATAAATCTTTTAAAAGCTATCGACTCGTATCGAATAAAGACTTGTAATACTTAATTACTTGACTTAATGTAATTTATTTTTAGAATAAAATGAAAATAAGAAGTAGATAGGTGCATACCTATGTTTAAGATTAGTTAAATGCTTGTAAAATGAAGTTTCTAATGCAAGAGGAGCACATACTGTGCTGACAGAGTTTAGACACGCACGTGAGGAAGACAATGCGGACTAGGTGACTCAACAATTAGTGGAGTAGATACAGGACCACCATGAGCCCTGAGGTCATCACGGAACGCACCATTGACATCGGTCTCATCGACCTTTCTATCGAGCGGGCATACCATTTCGCTGTTTCGATTGAAATATATGGTTTCACGTCGCACCCAGTTATCACAATCAAAATAAATGACAAATGAATACCAACGATGTTGCAAGTCACGCTGCAGTCTCAGTATTTTTTATCCCAGCATAACATTCTCCGTCACCGCTCTGTTGTCCCATTCGGGCGGAGATTTTTCAATAAAACCACTCTTCGAGATAGGGGCATACTTTTTTTTGTTTTGACTCTTGAGAATAAGTTCTCACGCACCTGTTGGGTCTTTGGAAGAAACCTTTGTGTAAAATTTGGAGCATACGTCTATTAAATTATTACAGCAAGGTGGCTGTATCAGAGTATCATGGTCACAAAAGGTAGTTAGGTATGTAGGTAGTATTATATCAATTGCATTTTTCTTTCTTTTCCCACAACCTTTATAATATAATTGAGTGTAATGGTTGGTGTATGTAGGTTTAATATGGATATGGAACATTACGAATCTGATATTTTCTCCCGAGTATCTGTCTACACAAAAAGGCCGACCCATCAGTGCGGCTGTCGATAGTGCATCATCACGGCCGCCACACAGCGCGCAGGTCACAGGTCGCCTGCCCACCGGACCGCCTACCCTGCCAGAATACTTCGAAACATTCCTCCTATAACCCCACCACGAACATACAACAACTGATACCAACAAAATTCAAACACAAAAAAGAATTCTATTTTGGCCGGCTATATCGGCTTCACAGACAACGACGCGGAATATGATGACTATGGGTATTTTTAATACGTCGAAGGTTAATTGGACGTAGGTAGGTAGTGTATTGTATAGGAATTTACATGCGAACCGGTTAAGCGATTGCTTATGAATGCGAATTTTGTCAATTTGAACGTTTTCAAAACAATCTATCTTCGAATTCCCTGTTATATTTGAATGCACAACAGGTCAAATGCATAACAAGTAGATGCAGTATTGCTATTCAAAATCTTTTTACATATTTCAAATGTGTCATGTGCGTTTTAGTGAATGTCTACTGTAAGATCATAGTTTGAGGAAAAGATATTATAGAGTAAATCATTGTTAGGTGGTTATTCAAGTTACATTTAGGTTTCCTTGAAACGCGCACGTTTGAGTGCTCTTGAGTGCACCTGTACTCTCTACCACTAGAAGCAGTTCATCTACATGGGTAAGGCCACTTTCGATATTGGCATCAACATAGCTTTCAATCTTGTCTAAGCTTTCAATACGTGAGATGACCCATTGGCAAAATTTTAAATTAAAAAAAACATCTTAACCACATAACTTTATCTAAAGCTGTACAAACCGTAAGGACCATTAGCTGTTGCTTTTTGATGTACTAAAGATACAACAGTATGATTGTTTCTATTTGATTTTGAACGTGTTACAACTCATGGTGTAATTTATTATATTACATATTATTATGCACCGCTCCTTGTATTTTCTTTGAAGAAACAGTGGTCACGTAGATGACACTGAATTACGTCATCGCAATTTCTGTGTTGCCTCTGGTGGGATCGTAGCTCCCCGAGTCTCATTATTATAGTGTGATGTCGTAAAATACTTTCATTTATGATTAATTTGAGTATTACGTAAACCAGGTTAAAGTTGAATTTTTTTTCGATTTTTTAAACCAAAATTATCACATGTGGTAACCGGACAGTGACATAGGCAAGTGTCACTCCCGGAAAAGAGGTCCATGTTTGTTTGGACCATGTCACAACTTTGGATGACTTAAAATATAATGCGTTCAAAAAAGTAACAGATTGAAGCGTTCTCTAACAATGAACCACTTTTTTGTTGGTAGGATTACATTACAAACAGTTACAACCATCATACATTTACGAGCATTTGAAAACTCCAAAACTTGCGACATTTGACATTCATAAGGCGGTTTCTATAGCTTTAGTTAAAGTTATGTGATGCTAACAGCTAGAGACAGTCATGCACTCACTTAGCGTAGTCCTGCTTGCAGTAGACTTGGCGGTCGCGCAGAAAGCAGGAAGGGTGGCGGTCGAGCTGCACGGCGCACACGCAGCAACGCAGGCAGCCGGTGTGCCACGCGCCGCCACCCACCTCCAGCAGGAAGCGGTCCGCGATTGGCTCGCCGCATGCGCAACACGTGCGATGCTCCGTCTAGGAACAATGCAGATAATCACCTATTAATAATTTATGTACAAATTAACTTCTTAGAATAAGCCTCCCACCTCCTCGCTTCCCACCAAAAATCTTAAAGCTTTATGTTTATCTCGACGGTACTAGAAGAATTTTCAGCGAGACAAAACAAAGGAACCTAAATTAGATGAATAGATATACTTTTAGATATTTATTCGCTTCATTAATTGATTTCCTAAACCACCTACTGGCTGAAGTTGGAACCTTTAAAATATTTGGTTTTATAAATTAAGAGTTACTAAAATGTAGCATTCCGACTACGTGTGTAAATCCCTCGAAGGCGCAATTTTAATTGAATATACAGTAGTATTTAAAGTTATTAGAGGACAGAACTTCAATAGAGCAATCTCCTGAAAATGGAACATCACTTTTTACGAGCTTTTATTATTTATTTACAAGCTTTATTTAACTTGCAATGTTCGTGTGTGTCTTCAAATCTTGCGATCGAGTTTATAGCGATTTCCAGTTATTTATACAAGGGTCCATGTATCATACGATGTTTTTAAAAAAGTTGTTCGAAAAGTGGTACTTTACGTGCCAGTTTACTGTGAGCAAAGTTTATTTTAATGCACATGTGCTTTTTTTACGTTTCCGTTTTTTTATTTCTAGCTCGGAGGAATAAGAAATATAACAACCAAAGGCATAGAATCTTCTTTATGAGTTTTGAAAGGAGAATTTTAAAAGAGATAGGTTGTTCCTCAGAGTAACAGTACATACCAATTCAGCTCGCCTTTTTTTGAAATTGTAAACATTATTATGCATTTACATTCACATTTTGCAAACTAAATATTTGAGGATTTTATCATAGTATATAGGTATATTTTATGATACAAGGGCCTATGTATCACACGACGACGTTTTTCAATACAGTTGTGAGAAAACAAGTAGGTAAGATGAAAAGGACCTAACTAAACACAAAAAACATGGGTACATACGAGTACCTATCAAGGTTTCGCCAACCAAAGTTCATTTTACGCGAGTTGTGGCTCATAAATGTCCGGGGGAGTATTATTACTATTTTTTTCCTATACATACATATAACTTTATTTTTTATCACAAAATATTTTATTTTTATTTTTTTTTCGTATTTACTACTAAAACAATTCAGCTTTATTAAAAATTGCGCCTTATTTTATTCTCCTTTGTTCACAAAGATGTAACCCAAAGAGAATATAACCAACTAGCGTTATCTAACCTCCCGGAGGAACAACCTATCGTTGTTAATATTCTCCTTTCAAAACTCTCAAAGATGATTCTGTACCTTTGGTTATCATATTTTTTATTTGCTAGTAATGTCTTGTTCCTCCGAGCTAGAATAAAAAAGCGGCAATGTAAAAAGCACTCATGCGGTAGAATCAGTTTTGCGCACAGTAAACTGGCATATAAAGTAGGTACCACTTTTCGAGCAACTGTATTGAAAAACGATTTCTAAATTAAAGCTTCTAGGTACCTATTTTTTATTTTTAGGGTTCCGTAACACGAAGTACATGGACCCCAATAACTTTATCCTACGATGTCCGTCCGTCTGTACATCGTTCTGCCCAACTTTTAAAAGAATGTCGTTTTTGAAACGGTAATAAGTGGTAAAATATGTACTATCATGGCGGATTTATAAACAAATAATCAACATAAATAAAAAATACAACAAACGTGTTTTAGGGTTCCATTTCTTAAAAGGAAAAAAGGAATCCATAAAGGATCAATTTGTTGTCTGTCTAACTTTATTTTAAGACCCTTTTTCTCAGGAACACGTGGATGTATCAAGGTGATTTTAATATGAAATATACTTAAAATATGATCCCTTAAAGCTGTACAAAATTCAAGCTTCTAAGTCAAAGCAATAAAAAGATATGATCATTTCACTTACTCGCAAGTAAATTACAACTTATTGGGTACGTACGTCCCTTTGACCTATTTTTTTTTACAATTGGTAAACCCTTGGCATCATCTCACCTGGTGGTAAGTGAAGATGTTGCCGAAGATGGAAGCGGGCTTACCATGAAATTTGGCAAAAAGTAAGGTCTCAAATCTGAACATATCGTGGTTATTAAATGCAATGTTTGTATTTATGCAAGTACTAGCTGTCCCAGCGAACTTCGTTACACCTTACCAAAGTATATATATTTGACTTACACTACACTACACTAAGCTACGCTACACTACACTACCCTACCCTACCCTACCCTACACTACACTACATTACATTACCCTTTTCTACACTACACTACCCTACCCTACCCTACATAAGAACCTTTTCTTGACAATAACGAACTCAACAAAAAAGAATTAGCGAAATCGGTCAAGCCGTTCACGCGTAATTAGCGATTCATTTATATGTATAGATGTAGTTATAGAACCTGTTGGTGTTTTCAAGTTGATCTGATGATGAAGTTTGGAGGTGGAAACAAGGTACCAGAATCGCCTTTTTTGAATTTGGAACGTGTATTTAAATTCTTTGAGCATTTGGCATTTGGCTTTTTGTACATAAAAACTATTTTAAAATAAAATCTTGTACCTTAAAGCTTTTAGTTTTTTCGAAAATTACTGATGTGTAATATTAATTATAGTAACTATTCTGCAAAGTGCCATTAGAGTGTTTATTTATTGTGTAGGATAATGACATATAAATCTTGTACCTTAAAGCTTTTAGTTTTTTCGAAAATTACTGATGTGTAATATTAATTATAGTAACTATTCTGCAAAGTGCCATTAGAGTGTTTATTTATTGTGTAGGATAATGACATATATCCACAAGAAGTCCGTCCGTGAAAACTTCAGCAAGAGCTCTCCTCTTTCTGGAGTAGGTAAGTTATCTAAATAAATAAAGAAAATTACTAGAGACACAAGGCGGAAAATTATAATAAAGGTGCTCTGGAATATGAATGAAAGAAAAATGGATTGACATAGAAAATTACTCCAGATAATAAACTTTTACAAGGCGGAAATTATAGTAACTGCGGTTCTTATTTTTCCGAGTAAAGATACCTCAGATTAATAAGAAAGCGCTTCGGAATATGAGAATGGATTAACTTATCATGACATAACTAAAAACAACGATAAAATTCCCTGTACATAAAAGTAGATAAAATCATATGAAAATAGAGAAAAATAACTCTTCAGTTTCGTCTTTACGTAGCTAAATTTGGACCACCATATATTTTTTTTAAACTCATTAGTCAGATAATCTAGGCATGATTATTTTAAAACAAACAAATTTTCGAACAAAATTTACCAATTTTTAAAACAAAGGACAAAATAACGTTTTGATAAAATAGTAGTACTCTGTGGACCACTAGGTTTTTAATATGGACCCTAGGTGTTTAAAATAAACTATAGTAACATTTTTGACGAATCAATCACAGCATGTTTACAAACTATAGGAAATTTACTTACATATGAGTTAAAAAAATATAAATAATGAAGTATAAGATAATGAGATCTATAAACATAAATATCAGAAACAGGGTGTGAAATGTGGACCACCAGGTTACGATTACATTAAAAAAAACGAAAAACAGTAAAGAACATATTCTAAAAAAAGTTCACACATATAGTGAATGCCGTCGACAACTGTACACTCTTCGTTTTTTAGAAGGACAGTTTTCAAAGTACTTTTTATTAGTCCATACCTATTTAAAAATTCACCTGCGGTCCATTTTATGAAATCATATCCCAAAAATTCAAAATCAATGTACCAAAAAAGATTGACTAAATGTTATAACCCATACAAAACATGGAGTAAAAATGTGAAATTTTATTAAAAAAATCGTATTCCCGTAAAAATCTGCCACAATTTGAATCGTACGGACAGTCACATAATCGTAGGAGAATACGATTTTTATTTACACTAAGCAACACCGCATCAAATACAACTAGATAACAACGATATCTACCGATATATTACGTGACTAGTCCATATTTAGGGAACTTACTCTAAGAACTAAATATTACAGAAATTATTAAATTACTACAGAATATTACTGAAGACCCAAAGTGGATCCAAGGTACATATATACGTAGTTAAGGCGCTCTAAAATATTTGAATAAAGAAGAATGGATTGACATAATATGATTGTCACTACTACAGGCAAAGAAAAATATATTTAATAATGAGAAAATTATTTGGGCATGAATACTTGAATTTGATTGCAATGTAAAACATTTCTACTCAAACATTTTATAATAAAGAATGAAGAAAACTACTGAAGACTAATTAACTGAAACTATACACTTTTATACTAAATACTAGAGAAAAATATGTAACTGAAGACAAGACGGTGTGGCAATAATGGAGTCTAGGATCAAGTTTCCAAGATATTGCCGTTTTAATGGTGACGCTCTGTCATCCGGAATAAAAATCTCGTCGAGACCTACTTATTCTCTTTAGGAACTAGTACTCGTAGACTAGGATCTTGATTTGGCCAGCTGTCATACGAAATAAAGAAGTTGATGAGATCTATAATTTCTCTAAAAATAGTAGGTAGTCTAGGACCAATAGTTACCGAGTAATGGTGGTTTAAATTCGACAGATGGCATCCGAAATGAAGATCTCGTTGAAATATACAGCGTGTAACAACATAAAGGTGTGGGTGTACTTTATAGTGGGTCAGTTTGATGAGTATTGTACTCATATTTGTTGTGCAACTTCATTAATTTATTTTTCATACAAATCGGTCAGCTGATTGGCCGGTTTTGTATAGGAAGTAAAAAATAATTTCCAATTGATCGTAGGTTTCTTCTTGAAAGTCGTACAATTTGACGAGTGGAAACTCATCTTTAAGTATCACAACACCTTTTAGTTACACCCTGTATAATTTCTCTGTAGTAACTAGTAGACTATAGGATCGATTAGTATCAGCTGTCATCCGAAATGGAAATCTTGTCGGGAACTATTAAACAAAAAAACTTTCATCATCATCATATCAGACGAAAAACGCCCACTGCTAGACACAGGCCTCCCCCAAGGATTACAAGTCCTTACAAGGATTACAAGTACTTATAACAAACTTTATTTTTATTACTATTTATCTATAACTTATTCATTAAGATTCTAGATTCCAGGTGATACTAAAGCATCAGGTCAACTTCATGATATTCTTGCAATATCATTGAAGTAACAGGGATACCAAATTTCAAATCGATCACATCTGTGAGAGTCACTCAACCCCATCGTACTTATACCAAAATTTCATTACGATTGAACTAGTGAACACTAATTTATCCTCATTTCTGCCCCATCACCAGATCCTGATAATCCAGATAACCCATTTATTAAGACCATTCCAATAAGCCCAAACACAATACCTCTCTCTCTGCAATAAGTTGGTGAGGAGTTAGGTATCCTTCAGATTACAGGTGATGCTGCAGAATCAGGTCAACGTTACAATGCTCTTGAAATATAGTTAAAGTAACAGAATACCAAATTTCGAATCGATCAGACCAGAGTAAATGTTGCTCACATTCCTTCATTAACCAGAAAAGAGCTGATGATCTTTAAACCGCTGAACATATTATCTTGAATCATATTCGTAGCTAACGACACTCTCAATGAAGTCACCTTTCAAACAAAAGAAAAAATCAAAATCGGTTCAACTGTTTGGAAGCTACGACGCCACAGATACACACGTTAAACCTATAACACCCATGTGTTTGCGTAGGGGCACATAAAATAAATTATATTTTTTATCCACAATAATCGGTGTTACTTAATTTTGTGTTCATATGTAGAATTTAATCTTTAAGATGCATTTTTTACAAAACCTTTAATTTTGCTTTTTGTAACAACTAACTCTCACTCGATAAAATAAGTGGCCATGCATGAGATAAGAACATGGCAAGTTAATTTAACTGAATTTTAGTTACAAGTTACAACATTGTAAAGTTTCGCGAGCTCCTGACAACAAATAAATATTATCTGTCAGTTATTGACTCCCCGAGTGGCGGGAGCCACACCCGGCCGATAATATAATAACAAACAATACACGAACAACATTAACGTTTAGCTACGCTCTGCCACCCCAAAACAACTTCACAGCACTTTGTAAGCAATAAATATAATTTTGCTAGCACCCGTCCTCGAGCATACGGTACGGTCGCTCCCGCAGTTGTCGGCCGCGATTCCCGAATAATAATCAAACCACACATATGTAATGTCCCCCTGACAGCGGGTTACTGCCGCGGAACAAAGGAGCTCGCCACCTATCAAAGTCTTCGTAACAAATTTCTTAAGGGTCCATTGACTGCAGCGTATAATAGATCCCTGGTGGCCGCATTGTCATAGATGCAACTTCAGCTGACTGGTACGTTTTTATGACACTTTTTATGCTACGATGAAAATGAGCGAGCTACTCGTATATAATGACGTTATTTGAGTATATTTAACGCGCCATTTAGAGGGTTTGTCTTGTTTACCTTTTGGTTAAAATTATGCAAATGATGTAATATGTGCTCCTTTTTTAAGCTTGCCTTTCTCTATATTTTAGAGGTAAGTATCTCATATGATATGACAAACCAAACGTCCGAATTTGAAAAAAAAAAGATATTTATCACCATCTTAGTAGGCTTTTTATACCTATAAGTGACTAAACCTTCTAACGCGATTACAATCTTAATTTTCACTAAACTACCCAAAAATGACTTTATAAATACACAATCCACGCTATAAAATGCAACAATCGGGCACGAAACCGGAGACAGTAGCAGCGCAGCCAGGCGGGACATGATGTGACAGGCAGACAGGCGTGATCGCGGACACTCGTCTAGCATTGTCCCGGCAAAACCAAACTGTCCCGCCATTGTCCTGCTTCCGACTATTATCCGGGAGCAACCGACCCGGCAAAGGTGGTATCACGGCGCGGCGCCTGCCTGCCTACGCTATTGTCACAAGCTTACGTTTGCAAATCCGATTTATATTTGAATATAATTGACTTTCTGCCTCATATCAGGTACCGCGTGTTTGTATCTCATTGTGTACCGCATGATCTCAATGGCATTTTATCGGCTGAACATGATAAATGTATTTGGGAGATTAGGTTTAGTGGGTGGGTGCGCTTTAGAGAATTTCTTAGTCGGGCATGCTCGAAATATTTAAGGGATCATTGACTATTGCTTGGTAGGACGAGTTTGGGAGATTATAAATAGATTACGTACAGAACATTGTTTATTTACGTTTTCTTAATCTTTAAAGTAAGTACTAGGTAACTACTTATATACTTACTGTACTATATCCTTCCGAATGCCAATAAGGTAACTATAAAAGAAATCTTAAAACGTCTTTAGTAACCACAAAAATCAGCCAAGTACGAGTCGGACTAATGCTCCATGGGTTCCGTACCACCACACCTCTCCACACAACTAAGACAATTATACCTATTAACATTACAAACAAAGGACATCTACGCGAGCTACAAAAATATGCTTTTTTGTCATCCAGTTCGGACTCCTTAGCGTGAGTACGATTCAAACTTGGCTGATTTTTATTATTTTTTGTTTTACTTCAGTATTAGTACTGTAATCATAAGTTTCCCGCTTTTATGGTAGAGCCAAATCAAAAATATCTTTTAATTTTTGTATGGAGACCCCCCTTATAATTATACTTTTTGGTTAAGTTGTTATAGGGGCAATAGAAATAAATATAAAATACAGCCGGCTGACAAACAGACAGACACGCGGACAGACAGCGGAGGCTTAGTAGGTAATACGGTGCGAGGATCACCCTCTGAGTGTACGGAACCCTAAAAACAAATTCACTTACTACTAGCTTTTGCCCGCGGCTCTGCTGCGTGGACATCGAGTGTGGGTATAATAATGGTTAATGGACAAATCTGTTCATCAATATCTTTCATTAAAACAATAATAATAGGCAAATCGGTTGGATAGAACGGCCGGACAAGCTCGTATTATATTTCATAAAGGGTGTGCGATGCTCGAGCCGCACTAGTGGCTCGCGGGGTTTTCTAATGCTTAATGACAATTAATCTGTACATCTTATTTTTGCCAACTCCTTTTTCGTTGTGGGGTTTGTTTAGGCAGAAATAGCGCAATAATTTGCTCGCTAAGATTTGGTGCTCATTTACTACATTTGGTGTTTGAATAAAATTTTTTGGTAAGAGAGCTTAGGGTATCAAGTATTTTTTGGTGCTCATTATGTTTAATCCCAATACTAATCATACTGGTACTCAGATAACTTACCAATAGTATAGGACTCAAAATAAATCATTACCCAAGCGAGTAACAAAAAAAAATTAAGAAAATTGAAGAAAACATGCTCGTGTTTATTTGAAAATTCAGAATTTTTAAAATTATGAGAATAATTGACTGACTCGGTGGCTCAGTGGTTAGTGCCCTTGACTACTGATCCGAGGGTTGTGGGTTCGATCCCCACCCAGGGCAAGCGTTTGTGTGATGAGCAGATTTGTTTGCTCTGTGTCTGGGTATTAAATATCTATATATGTATGTATTTAAACGTATATAAGTATGTATATCAGTCTCTGGTAACCCATAACACAGGGAATCCTACTTTGGGGCCAGATGACCATGTGTGATTTGTCCCAGAATATTTATTTATATTTATTTATTTTATTAACCAATGATTCAAAATGGACAAATTTTTGTAATGTCTGGTCTCACTTTCAGTGGTAGGTATGATTTTTTTCGTGAGAATTGATTGAAAACTAAGTAAAAATTTTGTTACACCTAGCTTGTGTATTTTTTAATCTTATTTATTTAACACACATTCGATAGGTGAATATTTTAGGAGAAGCATATCATTCTTTTTTTGACGTGATAACGTCTTATAATTCGATGGAGCCGGCTGCACGCACGAAAAAACATGACGCATGCGTCGTTACCTCGCTCTGAGGCGTTCCGAAAAATGCGTCGTTACCTCGCTCTGAGGCGTTCCGTGAGGCGTTCCGTTTAAGGCTTTTTTCTTATGACGTTGTCACGTTCAACTATCGTCAGTAAACCGACTTTACAGACAACCGTTATTTTTTTTTTTTTATTCACAATTGGTAAACCCTTGACAACATCTCACCTGGTGGTAAGTGACGATGTTGCCGAAGATGGAAGCGGGCTTACCAAGATTCCCCAACGCAATGGGGAACTGGCTATCTACAAAATTCAGAGGAAAACAAACAGCAAACCTTATTACCTTTTTTTCACACACGTTCATAGGGTTAAAAAGTTTACGAGTGACCTCCGCCATATTATATTTTATCCACACTTCCCGGGACACCCTGTATATGAAAAATACACAGTCAACTTGAGAGCCTTCTTCCTACATAAAGTTGGATAAAAAATTAAAACTACTGTTGAAAAGTAATACGTACTGCCTATTTTATAAGTTCAAGCTTTTATTTAACTTGCAATGTATTTTTTTTAGTTCGGGTGGAATCTTGCAACTCAATTTTGAGGCAGATATCTTCAACCGATTGAGATGAAATTTTATATACACGTTCAGTTTGGATGACAATGTATGTTTAACTGTGTGACGTCATTCTATATTCAATAAGGTGGCGCACCCAAGATGGCGGACTAGCTATTTTTAATGCACTCATACGAGTACAATATGGGTATCAAATAAAAGAGCTAAGAGAATTTGCTAAGAGGATTATGAAATAATTTAAATTATTTTCAAATAAAAGCTTGTACCTAAAAGCACACAAGGAGGTCACGGGTTCGAATCCTGGCGGGGTCAACTTGTAAGACTCGGTTTGGTTGGTGGTAGGGCATTTTCTAAGCCCGCCTGGCTAGCTATCACCATCTTATCTAGGTCTTGCTGCCAAACATCAGTGTAAACAACATTGATGTGTTCCGTCTTGAAGATAAGATAGCCAGATCCCCATTGCGTCGGGAAATCTTGGTAAGCCCGCTTCCATCTTCGGCATCATCGTCACTTACCATCAGTTAATATGATGCCAAGAATCTCTATGATTGTGAATATAAAAAAAACTTAAAGGTATTTAGGTTTTTCGAAAATTATTAAAGTTATGTTTTCTTAGTATTATGTATAGCAGGCAGTTGGTAATCCAGCAACGTGAATTGTTTCCCCTGCGCCGGATTTGCCAGATAGTTTAATTTATACAAATAGAGACGAAGGTAGAGAATTTCTGATACCTACCTACTAGGAAAAAGCACTGAAACAGTTAAACTTCGAATAAGGATCTTTCTGTTATCTGAGCCGCAGTTAGGCCCTCTACTCACCGGACCTAGTAAGGACGTCGGTTCCTGGGACAGCTGTATAATAATCTCATCTGTGCCTTCTTCTTCTTCCTCTATCGAGTCAATGGTTCTGGGTGCATGAAGAGAGCCTCCCCGCGACGCACCCTGGAAGTAGCTAGGTCACGGTAACGAAGTGGCCTAGGCTGACCAATCTCCTCACCACAATGGTTCTACAAAATGCAAATCTGTGCCTATAACATGTGTGTAGTACAGTCGTATGAAACATGTTTTCCTTGTGCGCATTGGAGAAACATTTTGTTTTGCTCAAAACATAACAACAATAGCCTCAAACGAATCAAAGTTTTCAGTTGAATAAAATAACGATTTCCATAATGGTATCGGCAAATCCAGCATCCCTCGCTTCATTCCTTTTTGTATTCAATGTAGTATTCAAAGAGCAAACAGTTATCCCCGACGGAGAAGAAATCACAGAAATTTGTAGGTAGATATCTACGAATTATTATATTCCGACAAATGAAAATATTCGTTTTCATAAATAATTGTTTTTACAATCTTTTATTTAACTTGCTATGTACTCGTATGTATGTTTATTCAGGTGGAATCTTGCAAGTTAAATTTGACCCACTACCCGGTTTTCGATTGAGCTGAAATTTTGCATGCATATGTATATTGCGTGACAATGCATTATTAAAAGCTTGTAACTAAAAGTTTTCAGGTTTTTCAAAAATTAATTTAATATAAAATCTGTTTTCTTGATTAGATTGCCCTAGAAGATTGAAGGATTTAAAATACTGTAATACCTTAAACTCCTTATACTGCGGTTTATACTTATTCTGATTTACCCTTGAAAAATACATCAAATTCAATTCAACCGTTTAAACTGTTTTAATAGGTAAATAAATGTGGGTTCGATTCTCAAATTTTTTCCTCGATCGCAAGTCAAAGCTCAGCTCAAGTATTTACAAAGCCAACTGAGTAACAAAAAATCATTGGATATAAATCGTTGTGCACGTCAGCGATATGAGTAATATCTCGGAGGTGTCTGTGGGCGCACAATGCGTCCACAGAATGGCACAGCGGGGGCCGCCGCAGGATAATAGAGAGAGTTTCACACCATTCACACATCGCTCTCGAGTTTTTTCACGGGGATATAAGGGTCACGGCGACCATCACTCATTGAAGAAGACAGCTATCACAGAATGTATGCAAATGTCACATCACGATGTAAGGCAGATCACCCAGAAAGGTATCCGTAGCACAGATTACTAATTAGTTACTACGTAACAGATACTTCACTCAGTAGTAAATTTCCAATACCTACTGCTATAATAGCCTACTCCATCGCGTCAGCTTGCTTCACACCACGCGATCCCACAGCAATCGCAGGGCTGCCTCTTCGATAAAATTAAATTAACATAACTTTTTGTGTCTATGTTATTGAGAACTGTGAATATGTTTTGACTTATAGGTGGTAGTTTAAAATTGTATCATTTATCTATCTATATATCTTAATATATAAAAATGAATCGCAAAATGTGTTGGTAAGCGCATAACTCGAGAACAGCTGGACCGATTTGGCTAATTCTTTTTTTGTCGAGTTTGTTATTGTCAGGAGAAGGTTCTTATGTAGGGTAGGGTAGGGTAGGGTAGTGTAGTGTAGTGTAGGGTAGGGTGGGGTAGTGTAGGGTAGGGTAGGGTAGTGTAGGGTAGGGTAGTGTAGTGTAATGTAAGGCGGTACGTAGTTCGCCGGGACAGCTAGTATATATATATATATATATATAATTCTCGTGTCACAGTGTTAGTAACCATACTTCTCCGAAACGGCTCGACCGATTTTTATGAAATTTTGTGTGCATATCGGGTAGGTCTGAGAATAGGTTCTTATCTATTTTTCATACCCCTAAGCGGGCGAAGCCGCGGGCAACAGCTAGTAAAATATATTTTTTTTTTAAAAAAAGGTGCTGATTGTGCAATACATCTAGATAACACATAATTTTAGAGGTCAGTGTGTAAGTAAAATGAAAAAAATCTTTAAGAGTTACATGTGTTTTATTTTGATATATTTTTTTATTAATTTCTTACCCTTTCTAAATTCTCGGTTATAAATCGCATAAAATCGAATCACAAGCACAGATTACTAAATAGTTATGTCACAAGTGTTTGTGTGCGCTAACAGCACGACAAGTTGAGACAGGTCGCCGCGCCTGCGACTCACATATTATCACAATTTTATTTTAGTAAAAATAGCTTTTTAAACGTTGTTAAAATAGTGTTTAAGATAAGTATGACGTTTCTATGTAACAAAAAAATGTAAATCTGTGTTTGAAAGGCAAGCTAATGCCGCAGTGTAATAAAGAGTACTAGCTAATGCTAAGTATACCTACTATTAAAAATAATTTTAAAACGACAAAAAATAGTAATAGTTTATCACTTACCTTTCTTCATTGACAGGTAAATGGAAAAATGTTAGGTGTTTATCTCTTCTTTTGCTTTATTTGCACCCATCTACAGCACATAAGGCACCAGACGGCATCGTAGGTACGCGTACGAACGAACGAAACGATTTAAATTGAACTACGTGCGTGCGCTTCATTTGTGAAAACCGCACTGAATTGGGTCCGCAAACGGCCCGAGAACGCTCGGCCGGGCGGTAGGTAATTATAGCGCGCAAGTACATGGAGTGACGGAGGCCTGTCCGTAGTATCTATACGAGTAGGTATCTGTTTTCGCGTTAAAATAGAGAAACTCAAAGAAGAGCAATTGTCAACATATTCATCTTCTAAGCAAAATAAACTTCATATAACATTTCGAAAGGTTTTCAATTCGCACAAAACCTCGTCTTCTTTGCAAGTGTTTCTACAACTTTATGTCACTATAAATTTCATCATCATATCAGCCGAAAAACGTCCAATGCCGGACAAAGCATTTCCATAATGACCGGTCCGTCGCTGCCCGCATCCAGCAGCTTCTCGCTACCTTCACCAGATCTTTGTTGTGCTACACTTTCCTACGCTACGTCTTCTGGTGTGCGGTCGCAACTCCTGAACTTTACTGCCCCAGCGGCCATCTGTACGACCTATGTGCCCCGCCCACTGTCACTTAAGTTTAGCGATTCTGAGAGCTATGTCGGTTACTTTGGTTCTCCTACGGATCTCCTCGTTTCTAATTCGTTCACGCAAGGAAACTCCGAGCATAGCACGATCCATTACCCTCTGGGTGACCTTGAGCCTTCTTATGAGGCCCATTGTAAGCGACCATGTCTCAGTTCCGTACTTCATCACTGGCAACACACATATTGATCAAAGACTAATGACTACATGACTGCATTAAACTGCAGAAAGACTAAGATCGATTAGCAGCATACTACAAACTCAATAGAACCTCAGTAAATACTAAGAAATGCCAAATTATCACTTTCTCCCGGAAGCGTAAGAATTCCAAGAATTAACAAGTACCCTTGACTATCAAACCATAGTTCTCAGAATTGCTAAATAGCTCATAGCTCGTAGAACAGATGGCCGTTAGGGCAGTAAAGTTCTCGAATTTCGCGCGCCGGAATACGTAGCGAAGACAGGTGTGTCCCACTCAGTAGACCGATGACCTGTTGAAGGTCACGGGAAGCCGCTGGATGCGGGCAGAGCAGAACCGGTCGTCGTTAAATCCTTGGGGGAGGCCTATGTCCAGCAGTGGACGTCCTTCGGCTGATATGATGATCAAATCTATGGCTCTATTCTGGACAAAACTACTCTAGTAAGAGATTTGGGAATCCACTTATATCAAAAGTTACTTTTGAATAGAGACATTGACTTAATTATTGCCAAAGTAGTGTATTGACACGGTTATCTCATATTTACAATACCAGATTCAGTAGTCTGGATCCTTTTTCATGACTTAGAGTTTTCTTAGGAACAGTTTTAAAATGAAAATTCACATAAAGCTGTTTGACAATAGTTATTTATGATACAAGGGTTGTAAAAAGGTCAATAACAAACGAGTGACATTAGTGAGCCCGAGTCGCAGGCGAGGGTTTACCATCGTCACGAGTTTTTTTATTTCCTTTTACACCTATGTATAAGAAGTTTTTCAATACAGTTGTGAGAAAATAGTTAAAATAAAAAAACGACCGTGACAGAAAAACAAAATACATGGGTAGGTTCAAGGTTTCAGCAACCAAAGTTATTTTAAATGTCAGGGGAGTAATCTCACTTTCTTTTTTCTTATACATACACGTAATTATATTTTTTATTACATATATATTAACTATTCTTAATTTTATTAGTTTTCACAACAAAAACATCTCAATTCAGTTTTACGAAAATTGCGCCATATTTTAGCTAGCACAAGTCGCATGCGTAAGTTTTTTTTATTATCATAAATAGACTACAATACGACTTGGGATACTCAACCTCTTTGGTAAAGATGATCTATTCCTTGATGTAACCGGTTCCACTTCATTCATATTTTTTCTCTTTTCTTCACAAAGATATAACCCAAACATAATATAATCATGATATAATCTAAACAGCTTGCGTTATGTACTAACCTCGAAGGAACTACCTATATCTTTTAAAATTCTCCTTTCAAAAGTCTTAAAGAAGATTCTGTATTTTTGGTTTTTTTTTTTTGCGTAACTTCAAATTACGAAAAAAAAGTGTTGTGCTAAACATGTAGAATTTAAGAAACACTGACGGTGACTTTTTCAAGAATTTCAAAGCTTCAAAACTGTATGAGATTATTGAGACTTGTGATAGATTGTGATAAACTGACGTGAGAAGATGTATTAAGCCTCGGATTAGTAGTTAAGATTGATCCTTCATATTTATATTAGTATTCTAATGTACGAGTACCTACCTACCCTTTGTGTTAGCCTCAAGCCTTGATATTTTTCTTTGTTTTATTATAAAGAAAAGGTTTTTTTAATAAATTCTTCACACAATCCATTCCTGATTCCTTTTAATGTTATGAGAAACATGACATTAAAAAAAAGGATTTTGTGGTTTTATGAAACTACGGTAAAAGTGAAACTTTTTTTCACATTATAAACATTTGCAGAGGACGAAACGATCATGGCTGCTCTCGTCTTGGAGCTACGGTACAGAGGACGAAACGATCATGGCTACTCTGACGAGCGTCTTTCACTTTATCCCTACTCCGCGGCCGACCGTCACGCGACATGCAACACACATCAAAAAAGTTTGGGACGATGTAATAAAAGTCTCACTTTAAATACAAATCATCCGGTATAGGACGCATGAATCAAACAAAATTCAGGCAAATTTTATGTATCTAGTAGAAATAGATGAATCGGTGCTACGATGGGTGAATCGGCGACAACGGGTGCACCGGGTGACGGCGGCGCGGCGGCGCGGCTGCGGAAGGCGCCGGCAGGGCGGGGATGGGCGTGGCACACTCCCAGCGGAACCGGGACCATGGGGTAAGGCTCACCATACACCGTTACTGCCATACTACGGGGTACTTATGCATACGACGCATGCATGCACCGCAAACCTCAACAGAATTGGAAATTGAAATCCTTCGTTTCCAGAATAACGCAGTCTGTTTCGATACCTACTACATACATCTAATTTAAAAAAAAACATAGAGTCGAATTGTGAACCCCCCTCCTTTATGGAAGTCGGTTAAAAAAACTGACCAAGTGCGAGTCGAGCTCACGCACTGAAGGTTCCGTACCACCACACCTCTGCGCACGAGTAAAACAATGATATTGATATAATCCGCGCGCGATCAGAATGGGATAGTTTATCGTATTGAAGCGCGTATAACTATGTGTGTCAGGGTTCCATGTTGCTAAAATGGAACCTTGTCATATTGACTTTGTATAGTCGCATGCGCCAAATGACAAGGTTAATTTTCATTTTGATTATACCTATATCTCTAATACGAACAAAATAAATCAGTGGGAGCGATATAATATTGTTTTCATTCAATTCAAATTTATTTTTTGAGCTATGTCTATGTTTACATTTTGGTTCTTCTACGGATCATGTAAAGAAACACCGTGCCTAGCTCTGTATGTAAATTGGCATCCTTCAGTTTTTATGAACCTCCACTTAATTCGAAAACGATAGAGATTTAACGATTTCATACGTAAACAGTACCTACTAAATAACTTAATTCTATATATAAACGTAAATTGAAATTAGTACTAGAGCCTTTTTAGGGTTCCGAAGTCAACAAGGAACCCTTATAGTTTCGCCATGTCTGTCCGTCTATCTGTCTGTCTGTCCGTCTGTCCGCGGCTTAGCTCAGAGTGCTGCACTAGAAAGCTGTATTTTATATACATATTAATCACGCGATGAAGTGGTACAATAAAATCAAAAAAAATGTAAAGTACCTCCCCTACATATAAAGAGGGGTGATTTTTTTAGTAGACGTACTCTATCGTGAGCGGTGTTGCTGAATATGTCTTTCAAAACTATTAAGAGTTTGCTAAAACAATTTTTCGACTGAGGGATTGGTTTGCGAAAAATTAAGCTTTAAAGTGCAATTTTTTCTTAGAGTCAAGTGTCCCCACCTCCCCACCAGCAAACCGCTAGTTTAGAACATCCGAAAAAAATATGTAAATAGTAGGATATATACATAAACAATTTAAAAGGAAAACTGTCACGGCTAAATAGACTTTCTTAGTTTAGGAGTAATAGTCGACCAACTTGTAGCGTGGTGCGCAGTTATATAATCTTCTTTCATTCGATCTCTATTAATTCCATCTATTTCTTCTTTTCCGCGCATGCGCTGTCAAACTATGTGACATTTGATTTAAAAACCGAAAACCATCATCGTTCATCTTAACCAGCACAAATTATTAATTTATATTTATTTAATTACTGTACTTCCTAAAAGACCTATTTCGGGTAAGATTTATTTATGTTCTGTGATTTCTATTTTAAATTTAAGTGTGTCATTTTCTAATTCTTATGTTCTTTTTAGGTCTTATATTTTATCCTCATTAAATTATCTGAACACGCACGGCATCTTTTAAGAACCCACTCCCTACGCCCTACCTAACTAACTACCTGCCGTGCGACACTGGCGCCTAAACGTAGTAATTTGTAAATAAACCGAAGATCTGTAAGTTTTTAAACATTATTAATCTGAAACCACTATATCTCAGCAAGATCTCCGACATCAAGTTTTCATCCTTGTACCTACCGACGTGAGCAGTACCATCTCCGAGCCCTACCTTCGTCACCAGTTCAAGCCTACTTCAATTTTATTTCTTCCTTAGTTTAATTCCGTTAATTTTTAATTTATTTGATTTTGTAAAACAGAGCATCAATTTGACCAACTTAGATGTGCAGTTAGATTTGTTAAAAGTTCACAGATTTTTCATACCAAATAAATGTTCTATCAAATGGTAATATAATTTTGTTTGTTTAAATTTAGATTAATTTTTTTAAAAGACAACGGAACCCTGCTTTTCGCGAGACCAACTTGCACTTGGTCGGTTTTTTTCATGGTATTTGAGCCTGTAATGTCATCACAAAAATTTGAAAAATCCAAAAAACATAACTAGTGAATAAAAAAAATATTCAAATTCGTTTCTTTAAATAGGTCGTCTATTTTTCATTAAAATATTTTTTTTTTGAACAATACTAATTCATATGAAGGTACTTGTGCTGTGCAGTTTTAATTTGAGACCAGCAAGTACTCGTACCTACAACAGCACAAAGTGAAGATTTTTTTTTTCTAATATCAGTAGCCCGTATACAGAATGTAACAAAATTGATGTAGAAACCAGTAAATGTGTCTTTTATTCATCATACTGAACAGCTTTCACCATAATCAATTCACAAAATATTTTTTGCCGCTCCATACAAAAATGCACAAAATTGGTCAATCAGCATATCGATTTGTATGAAGAGTTAATTTTGCGAATGGACTACATATGGGTCGCCTGGGAAAAGTTGTTCATTATGATAATTAGAAGCCTCAGTTATCGGCTCCTACTCTGACAACAGACACCCCACACGTTAGAATTTTTAGATATTTTATTCTCACCCAACTTAATCAGCATCATCATATCAGCCTTAAGACGTCCAATGATGGAAGAAAGCTTCCCCTTCTGTATTTCCACTACGACCGGTCCTCTGCTGTCGGCTATTACCAAACTTTATGCCTTCTACATTCACCAAAAATATTTTAAATATTTTAATATTACGAAAATATGAGTCATATACAAAATGTACTAAGCCAAGTTCGATGCAGTTACAAAGGGAACTAAAAAAATACTCTTTTTTGGTCAATTTCTTTAACATCTCAAAGAAACAATGGATTGTTGTGATTTTTGCACAGAGATGGTTCATCAACTCATTTCTACGCTCGCGTACGTCGGCGTCGCAACGGAGTTAAAATGAATTTTTGTACAGAATTGGTAGAGGGGATGGGAAGAGACATAGACTGCTAATAAGAATAGCCCGATAAAGTTCCTGAGGGATCTGGAGAAAAGACATATCGAAGCTCACGAGCCGCTTGCGGCTCTCGCACCACTCATCTTCAAAGAACAGTCACAAAAACATTGTCCACGCGGGCGAAGCCGCGGGCAAAAGCTAGTCTTATATAAAGGTTTCATTTTGTCCTTGTGCAGTACGGAACCCTAAAAGGAGTTTAAATAAGAAGCAACATAAACAGAAGTAGGTTGGTACTAAAAAAAGTAAGGATAAGTATTGTTAGGGTTCCGTATACCCAAAGGGTGACCAACGGGACCCTATTACTAAGCCTCTGATGTCTGTCCGTCTGTCTGTCTGTCAGCGGGCTGTATTTCATGCACTGTAATAGGTAGACCGTTGAAATTTTCATAGAATGTGTATTTCTATTGCCGCTATAACATCAAATACTAAAAATTTGATGAAAAAAAACCTGTTTTTATTCGTCTTTGGAAGTATTTTTGATTTAGATTTATCGTAAAAACGGTAATACTTAGAAGCGTGAAAATTGGTCTGATTATAGTACTGATACTAAAGTAAAACACCAAAAAATAAAAGTCGGCCAAGTATGAATCGATATCTAAACTGAGTGAAAGAAAAACATATTTTTGCCGCTCTCGTTGATGTCTTTTGTTTGTAATATGTGAATAGCAATGGTGGTTGGTGGGCCTTAGTGCTGGAGGTTCACTCCCTGTCTCCTTCAATACTTATTTTAACCCCCGACGCAAAAAGAGGGGTTTTATAAGCTTGACGCGTATATCTGTGTATTTGTGTATCTGTCTGTCTGGATGAAACGCTTCCAGAAAAGGTAGGTAGTGCCTCTTTCTCCTTTGGCTCGTCTTGGAAGGGGCACTACCGTACTTAATCTTTTTTATTTATGAAATTCCCAAAGAAACTACGATTTCTTAAGCTTCACATAAATCAGCTGAACGATTTGATGAGTTCATAATGTCTTCTGAGAATAGATAGATATACTCATAGGTACCTGGGTTCCTTGGGATCAGTTAATCAGTTCCATGACTGACTGTTAAATTTTAACACCTGTGTATACGTAGGTATTCTGAACAGTAAACCATAGACAAAATCTACATAAACATTTGCTTGACTTCATCACTGTTACCTAACTGATGAAAAGCGGGCTGCCGGCCAAACTAGAATATACTCATCCTTACCGCCATCTGTAACTGGTTATCTTATTGAAAACTAAGACCACATTAATGGAATTCACAAAAAAATAACGTACAACATAAAAGTAGAAATTAAAATGAGAATAACTAATAGGGAGGTCTACCATAACCGATAGCAATCTTCATTTATTCAAAAATATATGGCTATTTTAAAGACAATTCAAACGAACTAAAACGTATTAAGCAATAAACAGTTCATAAACAAGAGGCGCATAAAGTTTAAAGACAGCGCCATTATTACGGGTCATTCTCATTTCTTCTATCTAATGTTTCATAATTTTATCTTCTCTTATTACTTTAAGTAAGCAATTCTTGTATAATATATATGTTCCTAGGAAACGGCTCTAACGATTGGGATCAAATTTAGTATTTAGGTATTTTTTTACATTCCAAGTCTATCTACGAGTAAGTAGGTGTTATTCCTGAGAAATTCGTTTTCACAAACAAAAAAAAATTTAAAGTTTCCTAGGAGACGTCGGTCGCCTAGGTTCTTGTTATTGATTCGAAGGATTATATTTCGAGTGTGTTTAACTCATTTATGATTGTCGTTTTACTTGATTATCACACTACGTAGACTGGATTTCCCCTTTTATACCATAGAAGCGACGTACCTCGTGTGTGCGGTGCAGCAATCCTGCAGAGGCAATGCAAGCAACTATTGCCTAAAACCCGGTTCCACTGAGGGGCCCGTGAAAAAATTTAGTACTGTAGAATATTTATTTATAAGACAACTATAAATTTAGACTCGCCTCGTTGCCCTTATGATTTTGGTACAGTATAGTAGAAGCAATTTAAATGCTTGATAACCTTTAAGTACTAGCTCTACCCCTAAGCCAGGGAAAAGGCCCAGTTTCATATTTCAAGAACACTTAGATATATACTTATTTTTGTAAATTATTTGTAATTATAAAATGTATAGTTCAATTATATAGTTTTCGGACTTCCAGTCACCAACGTGTTAACAAAACAAAACAAGTCAAAGAAAGTCACAAAATAAAAAGAGCGTCCGGAGGACTTTTCGTTAGTTAATCCGGCCCTGGATCTGGGCAGCGTACAATTAGTGAGATAATGATAAACAATAAAAGGTATGTGTCTGCCCCCTGTGGTAGGGATGCGTGAGCAGCGAGGCTACCTTGGCGCTTCAACTGAATATTACACGTTTTTAACCGACTTAAAAAAAGGAGGTTATCAATTCGACATGTATGTACGAGTATATAATAATATTAAAATTGCACAACATTCGTATATGTTAGTCTGTGTGGGCTTTTTAACAGGTGTGCTAAATTTCTTAAATGTATATATTTATTTGTGTTTTTATGTATATGTAGTTTTGTCATTGTATTTCTCAGAAATTCAAAATCAAAATGCAATCAATATTTTTTAACTGCATGAAGTATTTTCAACGTAGGGAACAGTGCAAGTTTCTTTTTTACATTTTTAGGGTTCCTTACATCTGATGAATAACCTTAAATTAAAAATTTTGTAAAAACACGACTGCGTAGAAACATTACCCCGCATTTTTTAAAGTTGGGTAATATGTATTCTAAATTTACTCACGGGATCAAGACGAATCTAACGATGCCTCATATTCTAAAATCCATCAAGCCGTTTAGTAGACATCGTAGAATAAAAAACACACACACATAAATACATTAGACCTGAAAACAATACACTTCTTTTTATGGGCCATCGTGTTAAAAAGGTATCCTTTTATCGTTTTTCATGTACCTGTCTGTCCGTCTGTTGTACCCGGTTTTCTCCTAGAATGTTGAACAAAGAAGATAAAGGGGTTGGAACATTTTTGTATGGAACGTGGAAAAGTGACAATGTGTGTACATACATTTTTTTTTTTCAAAACCTTACGATGCACGATTGAACGTATATATTTCGATAAGAGATGCATAACAAACCGAAAATATACTAGGACATTTTAGCTTAAAACGTCACGTTGCTAAGATATTTAGAGTTAAAAGTTGTCAAAACACTAATTTTCCTCCCTATGTCTCAACATATCTCAGTTACGTGACACTTTAGGTCAAAATGACCTTTTACATTTAAGGTTTGTATTTGCATTTCCTATAGGTTAAATCGTGCACCGAAAGATTTCGAAAAAAATGTATGTACATATATTGTTAGTATGCCACAGAAGTTCATACCCTTTTGCAAGAATTAAGAAAATATTAAAGAAAATGTACGAAAATTCCTCAAAGATAACAGGAAAACCTAAATAAAATTCTAAGACTTTATATTTTTACGGAAAACAAAATGGTACGGAACGCTCTATACGCTAGAAATCGAAATGGTACGGAACCCTCTCTACGCAAATTTGACTAATTTTTTTAAACAAAGTATATATCATTTACGAAATTTTAGTTCCAGAATGACGCTATTTTTAATTAAGGGACTAAAAATCTGACAAAATACGGGTGCTGCACACCCTTGTCTAATATATTTTGTACGTATTTTGCTTACTTATATAGCAATAACTGGTAAAATCGTTGCCAAATAAACTTTAGGGTGCCTCCCATTTACTAGTAAAAGTGTCACAAAAATACACCTGTGCACCTCTTGTGCACAGGTGTGCACTTCTTCGTGTTATGTATCATAAAATTGGTCTTTTAAAATTAGTGCTTGCAAATTACATATATTCGTCAGATGTTCCGTTCCTAGGTAGCTCGTCAAATTAGTTTTAACAACGTGTCCCTGGTGTTTCTAAACTAGTGGACCAATATAAATTTGAAATATATCCACTACGTACGTAACGTACACTATACGTGATCCAACTCGCACTTGACCAATTTTGCGACGAAATTGAAATTGAAATAAAAACGAAATTGAGCGACGACGAAGGAGTGAATAAGTTAACTATGAAGGCAACAAAAATCAAAGGTGAGATTTTAATGGGGATGGATTGTAATAGTCGAAAAAATAATTAAAAAAGGGGAACGCATGTGTGGGCGTAAAATTTGGAATAGAGCAATATTATTTTTATGTATTTAGCATTTATTTTTTTTATTACTCTTATATTGATTTTTTAGGATTGCCATTAATCTAGGAAAAATCTGAATGAAGTACCTACAAGTACCTACGACGCAAATTATTTGTATTTTTTTCATCAACTCCGATTGTTTGCTGTTAATTAAGCGTAATGTATATTGCTGACTTGTGTGATTGTGTATGCCCGATTATGCCAGACGAAGAAGGTTTAGCAAGAAAGTATGCGCAGCATGTCTGTACAATTTATTTTTAATGGTTTCAAAAAAAATGAATTTGGAGTTGTTCTGCGTTCGTTGCGGCAGCGGCACCGGGCGTAGAGTCATATCACCCTGGGCCACGACGCCACCACCAGGCGGCGCGCATTATACCTGTCATATAACTCACCGGTTAATAGGGGCGGCCCTGTCTTTGCTAACTATTAAAACCTATTCACATTTTACGATAATGCTCAATACCCAACAAACTTTTAGTAACGTATAAATTTCAAGTTTTTTCCTCACCAAACGGCCGAAGGCGCCAGTTGTTTCTTGATATTAATACTAGTTCTGCTTTTCGGGTTTCATCTTCGTTTATAATTGCGTCCAGTCATCATAGCCGACAATTCGATACCAGTCGAATGGATGCAAAGTAGTAAATTAAACGGTCGGCGAGCCTCTTTAATATTCATAGCATTTTCAAACAATTTTTTAAACTAATTAAAAGTTCTGTTAATAATTCTGTGGCAACGATATTAATACGCCCGAGGCGCTGAATTCGATTTGTTTGTGTTTGTGTACTCTGTACTATTGTCTCATTTCTCACTGAATATTAATTTCTGCTATGAAATATCTAACAAATTAACTAAATGAAAAAAATGTTATACTTAGCAAAAAATCATCATAACGGCTCTGTCACCAGCAATGTGCGCAATTCATCGCTCCTACACTTACTATGTTTGCCGGTTTGCCTAAAAGCGGTCTTCGCTTTGTCCAGCGTTTATCGATTCTACGACAGTTGTGTCTGCAGGGCATGTATATAGGAAGCTTTTCAATTCCGATACTGATTTCCGATATTAGATCTAAATATCGGAATTTTGATATTAATATCGCAATTTTATAACATAGATTAGATTCTTATTAGATTCTAACATAGATCTTTATAAATTTTACATTACATATTCCTTATAAATTGCATGTTATTCGTGATAAAGTTAGATTGATACAATAAATTGATTTACAAATCAAATTTATTGTAGTACTTGTGTCAAATCTTGCGACCGACTTTTCTGCTAATTCTTCTTAAAATATTTTCATCAAACTCCGACTGCGTATACAGTTTTGGGGACCATACAATATAATTAATATATCAACCTTCGACATTCAAACCCTGATGCCGTAGAGGTACTGCCTACCTATATGGCAAGAACTGTGTAAAACTGACACTTTGCACAAGAATAAAATCGCCATGACAATACAACCTTATGATAAATTCAACCTACAATCTACAAATTCTGATGCTGCAGGGGAATACCTGAAACGTCATAGGTTGCGTTGTACCAACTTTAAGACGATGACTGAGGATAGATAGAATTGGCCATTACTCCACAGACAAGAGCAGTGCTCTTAAATTTGATGATGATGATTGTAGGTATCAAACGAAATGTTTCTCACTATTATCCGGATTGTGACTCCTTAGTCCTAATAATACACACTCCTGACCGACACCGTGTGACTTGAGGGTCTGAAATTATTATTTAGAATTTGAATTTTAAATCCCACGAAAATAAAAAATGATGATAAATTCAACTTAAACCCTATAACTCTGAAGCTACAGGGGTACTGCCTGCTTTAAAATGTTTTCAAGATTCTCAAGATTCCAGCTCCTCAGTCCCGATGCTGTAGGGATATGTATACATATTGCTAAGTTATTTGCCTAAACAGTTGAGCGAGGAACTGAAACTGTGCACTCTAATTAAGTTTAAACAACAAAACGATTGTTTTTTTGAAGATTGTTTTTTTGAAAAAGAAGAGCTGAAATGGTGACTGTGAAATATTAGGAAAATTTATTACTAGTTCATTGTGCTATATATGTTTTGTGCAGTTTTTTAAAACAAAATCGGGACCCTGCCGGAATTTCAAGGTTCGTATTTCCTACTTTCGTTTTCATTTTTCCTTTACGATTTTCACTATGCTAAATTGGTATTCTTTTGCATTTTTAGGGTGTACCTTTACCTTTTCCTTTTTACTGACCATATAACACCGAGGAAATCTGTGAAAGACGTATTGGTACCACAGGCCCAGCAGGCTGGACAATTTACTGTACTGATCTTAGCTGAAGCAGCATGTTTGCTTTGCCATCGCTCTAAGCAACTTCCATCGAGCCAGCCAGAGATATGCTATATATAAGGGGAGGTAGATAGGTTACATGCGTCTAAAAAGTCAAGCAAAAAAAAGATGTCAATTGGCATCTCTTTTCTTAGTAACATTCGGGGCAATCGAAGGGAACTACCTATAACATTGTGTGTGTAAATGGCTTCGATTTTCAAATTTTGTTTGTTAGTGCATAACCCATCTATGGTAACAAATCTCTGGAGCCAGCAGTTAAGGGAAGTACATACTCCATTTTCCTTCAGTTTTCCCGGCCAAGAAACCATGGTTTTTTATGAACGTTAATCAGTGTTTAATTTAACTTGCTTTATGTGTGTCTTATTGTATTTCACAAAATTAACAGAAAACGATCTATACGTATGGATCGTCCACTCTACAATTCTTAAATCTTCAAAATATTCAATGTAAGCTTATGTTCATACATTTCGTTCTATATTTAGTAATTGGTTCTAAACTTCCTAAATTTGACCCTATATAATTAATTTTGTTTTGTAAGAATTTTTCATATAATCCTGCGGTCACCAACCTTTTTTTTCATATAATCCTGCGGTCACCAACCTTTTTTTTCATATATCCAATTATTAACTTTACATATTTTAAATTATAATTTTATTTATACCTCTAATGTTCTTTTCCATTATTCCACCGTTGAACATTTCCCTAAATTCTACGTATGATGTAACGGAATTTTGAAGGACATTTATCCCGATTTCAATCATTTTCGTTACACTATATTAAGCAATCCTTACTAATAATAATATTATAAATGTGAAAATGTGTTTGTTTGTTTGTTACCTTTTCGCGCTTAAACGCCTTGACCAATCTTAATGAAATTTGGCATGCATGTAGCCTGTGTCACGCGAGGAAGGACATAGGCTCCTTTTTATTCCGTGAAAATAGCATAGCCTGATGCCTACGAAGAAGTTATTCGTAGCCTGATGCAGTTCCTGAGGGAACTGAAAATATACTCATTTTTGGTAAATTTCTTTAACATCGCAACGGAATAATGGATTGTGTCATTTTTTGCACAGAGATGGTTGAGGAGGTGAGAAATTACATGATTTACTAATAAGCATATCCTGACATAGTTCCCAAGGGATCTGGAGAAAAAGCATGTCCAAGCTTAAAATTTTTATTTTGATGCTAAACTCCTTGTCGAAAATGTCGAACCATCCAGTCTCGAGGAGTTATTTGCACAAAGAGTTTGTATGTTGAATATTATTTGCACATGGAGTTAGTATCGAGTATTTTTTGAGCAAGGAGGTTGTATAGCATTGATATGAAGGCCAAATATATTGGTTTGTTCTAAATTCAATCACCAAAATAGTGATTAAAAGTGCTATTTATTCACTTTTTTCAGTAAATAAAATAAGCTTTTTAGAGTAGCAATAGTATAATAGTAATAGCAACTAGTGAATAAAGGACGGATTTAAAGCAAAGTGATGAATCACGAGCAAGTAAAGGATTCTAAAGACTAAATCACGACCGTAGGGAGTGATTCATGACGATTAAATCACGTGCGTAGCTAGTGATTTAAGTTTTATAATCCTGATTGACGCGAGTGATTCATGGCCCTCGATATAAATCCGTTTTATTCAAGAGTTGCATACTATACTTTATTACATGACTCCGAGAAAAATTAAGATTTTAGCGAAAATAGACCTTTAATGAAGAAAAAAGAAAGGTTAAATTATTAAAATGCACATTAAAATTGGAACAACTACTAAAATTAAGAGTAAAATACATTGTGATTGATCATAAAACTTATAGTATTCAAAATAGCGCCAATTTACTAATGACATAACAGCAAAGAACACAAAACAATTTTTATTCTAATGCTAAACTCATTGTCTAAAAAGTAGAACAATCAAATCTCGAGGAGTTATTTGCACATGGAGTTTGTATTTCGAGTATTCTATGATAGAGGAGTTTGTATCGAGTATTTTGTGCTCAAGGAGATTGTAAAGCATTGATTTGGGTGGAATATATTGGTGTATTCTAAATTTAGACACCAAAATAGTGATTATAAATGCTTTGTATTCACTGTTTTCAGTGAATAAAATAAGCGTTTTAGAGAGGCAATGGTATATAGGTATTTTAAGGCTGATTCGAGTGTCCACATCACCGACAAGTTTCCATACCGTGAAAAGGTGCGACGTCCAATATTTTAAGGCTGATTCGAGTGTCCACATCACCGACAAGTTTCCATACCGTGAAAAGGTGCGACGTCCAATCAAGCTGGTGCGGCGCCGCGCGCCGTGAAACGGTACGGCTCGGTGCGCGCTCGGATGCACGGTACGGTCTATGGTATACGGTCACAGATGAGATACTAGTTACTTTGACAGTACCGTAAGAGTTGGGTTACCTGGTAGTAAGGAGGGTGAATAAAAAACCCCGACCTTACTACTGCAAGCGTTGGTTGTAAGGTGGGTAATAAAATTTCCCCCCTTTACTACTGGTAGTAAGGTCTGGTAGTAAGGTGGGAAACGGACGGTACCAGCAGTGATGTGGCCAGACCCTGATTCGTATAAATAAATATTCTGGGACAAATCATAATATTTATTACGTTCTTATCATCATTACAAATCATATACGTCCCCACCGAGGGGCTCGAGCCTACCCTGAATCAGGGCGATAAGGCCTTAGTCGATCACGCGGGCCCAGTGCGGGTTGGTCGACTTCACACACAACCTTCGAGTTTCTTCGCAGGCGTGTGCAGGTTTCCTCACGATGTTTTCCTTCACCGTTAAAGCAATCGGTAAGTATGTACGTAAGTTTTTGAAAAACTCATTGGTACATTGGCCGTCCAGATTTGAACCCGGTACCTCTGGTTAGATGGACCGAGTCGTTACCGGTTGAGCCACCGACGCTTTTTTTGCTTTTTACGTTCTTATACTTCTTTCAAAAACCTACGGATTCAACATATTTTAACATTATAACTAAATAACCGCTTTCTAAGTTTTATCCTATTATTCCTATTTTCCGTAGACATGATATTTAAAGTTTAATTACCATTTGGCACCCGCCGACGGCAATAGTAAATTCCAAAAGGTCAAATTGAATTTGGAAAATACGAGATTTTGGTATTGATTAAAGTAAGTATACTCTAATCGCAAATTATGACCTAACGTGTAGTCTCCAGTCCGATAGTAATGATATATATGATTATTTTAGTTTAAAAAAAAAGTCCACTTAGGTCCAACTTCGAGAAAGAGATCAATCGTCGAATCCAACTCGGCTGGGCAGCGTTCGGTTGGAAAGCTTTGCAATATCTTTACGTCCCACATACCGCAGTGTCTTAAGACCAATGTGTTCGACCAGTGTGTGTTGCCAGTGATGACATACGGAACTGAGACATGGTCACTTACAATGGGCCTCATAAGAAGGCTCAAGGTCACCCAAAGGGCAATGGAGCGTGCTATGCTCGGAGTTTCGCTGCGTGATCGAATCAGAAACGAGGAAATCGGTAGGAGAAACAAAGTAACCGACATAGCTCTCAGAATTGCTAAACTTAAGTGGCAGTGGGCGGGGCACATTGTTCGTAGAACAGATGGCTGTTGGGGTAGTAAAGTTCTCGAGAGGCGACCATGCACCGCAAAACGTAGTGACCTGGTGAAGGTCGCGGGAAGCCGCTGGATGTGGGTAGCGCAGAACCGGTCGTCGTGGAAATCCTTGGGAGAGGCCTATGTCCAGCAGTGGACGTCCTTCGGCTGATATGATGATATGATTATTTTATATTATTTACTAGCTGTTCCGGCGTACTTCGTTTTACCTTACACTACACTACACTACACTAAATTACACTATACTACACTACCCTACCCTACCCTACTCTAACCTACCCTAACCTACCCTACACTACCCTACACTACCCTACCCTACACTACACTACACTACAATAGCCTACCCTACCCTCGACTACCCTACCCTACACTACAGTACACTACACTAGCCTACCCTACCCTCGACTACCCTACACACACTACACTACATCCTCCTGACAATAACGAACTCAACGAAAAAGGAGTTAGCGAAATCGGGCCAGCCGTTCACACGTGATGCGACAACCAGAAAAAATAGGGGTTCATTAGTTTTATATATTTAGAAAGTATTTTCTTTTCAGTATGCCGTTCTCACCAGAGAGGAGCGGCGCGCTGAGAGGGGCCTTTAACAGCGGCGGTTTTGTAGGCAAAAGTACATAATGCCTTAAGCTGCATGCTACAGGTCATTTATAGGTGAACGCGTGTTGTGGGCAGGTGATAAGCCCTCGTAATTTACACGGGTTCGGAACGTTCTATACAGTTCATATATTGGACAGGACACCTATAGAAATAGAGAAGTTATCATTTTTGATATCGAAAGTATTCTGATCTGATATAAAAACTTTATATACTTAGGTAATTAATAAAATTACATTTGTGACCAGTTCATTTGTATGAAAAGAAACGGTGATCCAATAATTATTATCAACAAATATAGCACCTCATCTTAGTAAAACAATTACAAAATGAGTTAATGTGTGCATAACACTAGGTACCTACACTTAACTTTTGTTTGTATGTTACCTTGTCCCACCTTTCAATCTCTACCTACTCTACAAGATCATATCTGAGCTACTAAGGTTTCGACATGACCATTCTCTTAAAAGGTGGCATATCGATATCGCTATCGATATTGTTGTCGAAACCGACTAGCTGCGTCACCAATCGCAGCAGGGCGCCGCTCGTGCGCTGGAGGCTGCGCGGGCGCACGCCCAGCCCGGCCCACACCTGTCCCTGCGATGGTCAGTCTGTAACATGGTACCATCCGTTTATTGAACAAAACATTTAGTCTTACAAACATCTGTTTTTACGAGGTAAATATTTTATTGAATATTTTTGTAATAATGCGTATTTATTCGTACATTAACGAATATTATTTTAAATTCTAGATAATATTCACTATCCACACAAGACATATTTTTTTACCCCTACGTGATAATATAATAAAAATAATAAGAAGGCTCAAGGTCACCCAAAGGGCACTGGAGCGTGCTATGCTTTGAGTTTCTCTGCGTGATCGAATCAGAAACGAGGAAATCCGCAGGAGAAACAAAGTAATCGATATAGCTCTCAGAATTGTTAAGCTTAAGTGGCAGTGGGCGGTGCACATTGCTCGTAGAACAGATGGCCGTTGGGGCAGTAAAGTTCTCGAGTGGCAACCACGCCACGGAAAACGTAGTGTAGGCGGGCAGCGCAGAACCGGTCGTCGTGGAGATCCTTGGGGGAGGCCTATGTCCAGCAGTGGACGTCCTTCGGCTGATATGATGATAATATAACGAGAAAAGGAACAGACAATATATGCATACTACCGTATGTTTCCGTGGAACGTCAATTTTTTTAACACGCTTTTATATTAGCTTCACTTGTAACTATGTAAGAAAATCTTGGAATCTTGATGAAATTTTGCACACGCTCTGAGTTCTGATGATAATACATGACTAGCTAAGATACGTCATTACAAATCCAATATGGCGGCCTCCCCAAGATGGCGGACTGGCTGTTTGAAATCCACCCCCATGATATGGGTATCAAATGAAAGGGTTTGCTGTCAGGAATATGAAAAAAATAGTCACGTGACTTAAATCCAACATGGCGGACGTCCAATATGGCGGACAGGCTATTTGAAATGCATCCCCATGATATTGGTATCAAATGAAAGGGTTTGCTGTCAGGATTATGAAAAAAAGGTCACGTGACTTAAATCCAACATGGCGGAAAACCAAGATAACTACTCAACGTGTTTACTAAAAGCGTGTTTTTTAGTTTTTTAAACTAATTGATGATTATTTATTTAATTCACAGTTGGTAAGCCCTTGACATCATCTCACCTGATGGTAAGTTATGATGATGCTGAAGATGGAAGCGGGTTTACCAAGATTCCCCAAAGCTGTGGAAAACTGGCTATCTTATCTACAAGTCGGAACACATCAATGCTGTTAACATTGATGCTTGGCAGCAAGACTTAGATAATATGGTTAAAAAAAACATAAATGTATAGTGATCTGAAGACTTGATGGAGCTGTAAAGAAGTTAACGTAGTTTAGGATCTATTATTTTCGATTAGTTCTCTGCTAACAGGGTTGTGTCTTATAATTTGAATTCCTCGAATCCTCACTGATCTCTTTTCCATGTAGTCTAAATCCTCATTCATTCATCGATAATGGAGAACACTGAATCTGTGTCGTCGAACAAAAGAACGGTGGCTGGTTTGCGGGAGTGAAGTCTCGTTGATGTCAAGGAAAACAATTCCGAGTTATGCCCAATGTCAGATGTTTTCAACATGGCTATTTAATCCAGACACACGGCAGTGTGTCAGCCAAGTTCGAAAAGAAAAGGGCGACAACGGCCGTAGGTTATAATATTATGAAATATATATTTTTTAAAGGCATAATAAACATTAAGTCCGCAAAATAACTACTTGAGCGGCAAGATTTCATGATTGAGCGGCAGAAAAACATGTCTATAAGCAGCAACTCAACACTGTAGGAAGAGTGTGGTACGGGGAGTTCTAAATGGAAGCGGGAGCGAGCGAAGCGAGCTCGGACTTGCGGAGCACCCCGACTCGGATCCGTTAGGTTCGGAGACTGTTAGGTTTAACATGAGAACACAGAAGTAGGAGCCCCGAAGGGGCTCCGTCGACCACTCAACACTGTAGGAAGAGTGTAGTACGGGGATGTTTAAAATAATTACAGCCATCCAGAATGACATAAATTGCTGATTGATTTTGAAATGTTTGCTGACCATGAGTTGCTGACCAATTAGCTATTTCTGCTGACCGATTAGCTATTTCTGCTGACCGATTATATTTTTCTGCTCACAGAAATAACAATACTATGCTAACCATTTAATTGACACCCTAATATTATTACACGAACCATTTCGGGCCACTTTCGACTTTTCGTGTGTTTGAACTACACACTTGCGATTTTGTGTTTTGATCACCTAGAATCCCAATATTCATAAATAGATCTTTTACAATTTCTGAGATTTCGACATCGGAAAACCACTATTTTTATGACTCACTGACTGACTCATCAAAAGTATAGACCACTTCCAGGTGACTTAGAAACTTCAAATTTGGAATTAAGATAAGTTATTGGATGTTACAAAGAAAAATTCAAGAAACGGCCAAGTGCGAGTTGTACTCGCGCACCAAGGGTTCCGTATCACCACTAGTCATCAAAATATATAGACCACTTCCAGGTGATTTAGAAACTTGAAATTTGCCATGAAGGTAGCTTATTGGACATATACAAGGAAAAATATGAAAAACAGCCAAGTGTGAGTCGTACTTGCGCACCAAGGATTACGTAACAAAATCAAAAATCAAAATCAAAACAATTTATTTCAAATAGGTGTTTACACACACTTTTAAATAGTCAAAACAAAAAAAAATACTGTATATAACAAATAATGTCATGATTCAGATTACAGTCTCGGGTAATGGTATTTGATATAGAATCAACATATATTCTTTGTCATTTACATAATCTATTATTTTATAATATCCTCTAGAGCACAAAACTTTTTTGACATGAGTCTTGAATTTATTCTCTGACAAACTAGTTACATTTTCTGGAATTTTATTGTAGAATCTTATACACTGCCCCACAAATGACTTTTTAACTTTACTCAGTCTCCAAAAGGCTATATCTATTTTATTTACATTTCTTAAATTCAAATTATGCCTGTCACTGTTTTTAGGAAATAAATGCAAATTCTTACGAACGTACATGATGTTTTCATATATAAATTGACTAGCAACAGTTAAAACACTTTACTCCTCAAAATATATAGACCATTTTCAAGTAACTTATAGGTAATACGTAAAATTTCGCATCGAGATTAGTTACTACTATACTAAAAAGAACCCTAAAAATCCAAAATCTAAAAAACTGGCCCCTTTCAAGTCATACTTACGAAATTAGAGTTCCTAACTACTATTATTCATCAAAATTATAGACCACTTAGGTGACTTCGAAACTTAAATTGTTCGGCATTTAGGTAAGTTATTAGGACAAAGGAAAAATATGAACTCGTCATGTGCGAATCAGTATAGTAAAATTAGGGTTCCGTACCATCATTACTGATGAAAATAATTAAGAACACTTCTAGGTGATTTTTTTAGCTTGAGGTTAAGATCGATATAGGTTATTGGGAGTAATAAAGAAAAAGAAAAAACCGGCCAAAAGCGAATCGAGCTTGCACACTGAGGGTTTCGTACCAACAAAAATATATAATATGGCTTTAACTTGACAGAGGAAATAAATATTATAACTTAACTAAACTTCATGATATCCCAACAAAACATAAATGCGAAAGGGAGCCAAGTTCGATACAAAAAATTACATAGATCTAAATGGGTGTACCAAATTCTACAGTAATTTCTCAAGCTCAAAAAGAAAATTTGTTAAGTTCTGTGCTACTAATGGTGTAACTTGGCAAGTTTTCTATGACATCAGCTCATATACGTCCCCACCGAGGGGCTCGAGCCTACCCTGAATAAGGGCGATAAGTTTTCTATATCCAACTATATCATCATATCAGCTCATATACGTCCCCACCGAGGGGCTCGAGCCTACCCTGAATTAGGGCGATCAGGCCTTAGTCGACCACGCGGGCCCAGTGCGGGTTGGTCAACTTCACACACAACCTTCGAGTTTCTTCGCAGGCGTGTGCAGGTTTCCTCACGATGCATGTTTTCCTTCACCGTTCAAGCAATCGGTAAGTATGTACGTAAGTTTTGAAAAACTCATTGGTACATTGGCCGTCCAGATTTGAACCCGGTACCTCTGGTTAGAAGAACCGAGTCGTTACCGGCGCTTTGTGCATTGACGACTATATCATCTATTGGTTTTTAAGCTTGCTTGGCGGCTTGTCTATTTAAACTTGCCACGTTACACCATTAGTAGCACAGAACATAACAATTTTCTTTTAAACAACTGAAAACCGTTGTACATTCTCTTGTTTGTAGAAGTCTAAAATAAATATCTGAATTGCCGTAAGTAGCTATGGCTTGAGAAACCACTGTAGAAATTAAAATAAAATCATAAATGTGTTTATTTTAAGGTACAAAGTCCAATACAGTCAAATTTAAATAATTATTACCTAGTGGTTACATTACATGGTACATTCAATAGACGGTAATATATTTGTTAATAGTCATTATATATCACATTAACAATATAATTATCGCTTAAATACAGTATTTCCTTAAAGGAAACGTGAAGTCTTTTAAATACTTCATAAAAGTTATCAACTTTGTTCTCAGAGAACCTGCCAGTTGCACTACACCCCCACGACAACTCTAGCATGCAGTGAAATGCATTATTGTACTGCACGCGTAATACATTTGATTGAAGGCGCGCTGCGTGTATTCGGCCTACAGGAGGACGATGTAGAACAACTGGCAGTATGCCTTGAACAGCGTCACATTAGCGTCCGTTGAGCAGCTTTCAAAGCGCGTGCCAAGCATATATTGCTTTTCATAGCGATTGCTCGTCGCTGCCTTTCCAAGTCATTAAATTGTCATCTTTCAAGTCATCTCGTATAATATGATCCAGATATTTAGAACTTGGTACACCCATACTCGTAGATCTATGTAATTTTTTTGTATCGAACTTGGTTTCCTTTCACATTTATGTTTTGTTGGGATTATAGTAACCAGAACCAACGGCTGAACGTACCTTGCAGTCGAGCAGATTACAATGGTTATCTGACCATAAGCGTGGTCATTGCCAGGATGGGCTTAGCTATTAGGCGAATTAAAAATACATAGGTACAACCAAAGTCATTGGGTACAACTTAAGAAGAATTTGAAACATTTTTTGTTACGAAATTATCCCTACTACTCGTAATATTATAAATGTGAAAATGTATTTTTTTGGTTTTTTTGTTACCTTTTCACCCTTCAACACCTTAACCAATCTTGATGAAATTTGGCATGCAGGTAGCCTGTGTCACTGGGGAGGACATAAGCTACTTTTTATCCCGTGAAAATAGCAAAGTCCGATGCAGTTCCTGAGGGAACTGAAAATATACTCTTTTTTGGTTAGTTTCTTTAACATTGCAACGGAACATGGATTGCTGTGTTTTTTTACAAAGAGATGACCGAGGGGGTGGGAAAAGACATAATTTACTAATTAGCATATCCTGACTTGGTACCCGGGGGATCTGGGGAAAACTCATTTCCGCGATCGCGCACGTCAGCGTCGCAACGGAGCTACGGACTGAAGTGGTTTTTTGTATAGAATTGGTTGAGGGGATGGGAAGTGACAGACTTTTAATCAGAATAGCCGGATATGGTTCCTGAGGGATCTGAGAAAAACTCATGTCCGCGCTCGCGAGCCGCTTGCGGCTCGCGCACCACTCACCCTAAAGGCCAGTCATAAAAACGATGTCCACGCGGGCGAAGCCGCGGGCAAAAGCTAGTAATTAATACTTTTCACTTAGCTTACTGGCCAAGAGAGATAATTACGAGTATATGACTTGTCATCGACACGATGCAGGAAGAAGGTTAATATTTTTCAATAAATTCATCATATATCAGCCAAAAGACTCTAGGTACCTACTAGACAAGTCGTCCCCCAAGGACTTCCACGACGACTGGTCCTGCGCTACCCCTATCCAGTGGCTTCCCCCGGCCTTCACCAGGTCATCGATTCAGTCGGAGGCCTTCCTACGCTACATATTCTGGTCGCGGTCGCCACTTGAGAATTTTACGGTTATCAGTTCTACGAGCTATATGCTCCGCCCATTGCCACTATTTTGGATCTCCTATTGATATTCTCATTTTTGATTTAATTGCGTTGAGAAACTCCTAGCATATAGCTTACTCCATCGCTCTTTGGGTGATATTGAGCCTTCTTATGAACCACATAGTAAACGACCATGTGTCAGATCCGTTACGTATGTCTTCCATCATTGGTAGGCATAAACTAGTCCAAAAGCTTAGTCTTAAGACACAACGGTATTTGGCACAATTGCGAAGCTTCCTGAACGCTGCCTACCCAGTCGAGTTAGATTCGACAATTGATCTCTTTCTAGAAGTTGGACCTATCTAACTTGACTCACCTGGCACGCCTCCAGCAGTTGGTCGCACGTAAACTGGCGCTGCCAGCTGCGCCATTTTGTTTCAAGTGGCGGGGCCCTTCGTGGGTGGTCGCCATTATTGTCAAGGGTTAGAAAAACAAATATTTCGCAATGTTTTTGTATGGGAACTATATATAAAACTTATATCGATGAAATCGTCTTTAACTGACTGCCTGACTAAAATATTTGTGTATGAAATTATGTGAGAAAAAATTCAACAGTCTAAGCTAAAGATAGGGTAAGTAGGTATTGCACTTGAACCTAAAAAAATGTCAAATATGAATGCTACAATAACAATTCTTAATACAATAACATTGTATTGCTTACCCGGTTTATTGGAAATTTCAACAACACAGAGTTTTCTATGCAAAACAACAAAACAATCACTAAACAATCACTTTTAACACCACGTACGCGCACCGCCCGAGCGCAGCGGAAAGCACTGACTGATTCGAAGGAGATTTCTATCGAAAATCATTCACCGTTGGCTTTTTACTCATTCCTAACTCTATCCTAGTCTTACCTAGGAGCTTTAGCAAACGTTAGACGCACGCAGCGATTGTTTTCGCTCCATAATCAGGTATGAAGTGAGTCACTTCCCGCGAACAGGGCCCCGTCCAGCAGCCGGACGCTGCCAGATGCGCAAATTCCCGCGCGACCGACTATCGGTTGCTTGCCAGATGCGAAAAGAGCAAAAATAAGTCCGTGCCAGGCGAGTGGATATCCCAAGTACGAATATGTCATATGCGTTAACAACTTTAGTTTGAGTGTAGAGTCTCCAACCTTTAGAGAAGTGGGTGCCATACGGACATACGACATAACTTTGGTCTAGTCCATGTTCATTTTAAGACCCACTTGTTGAAAGGCAATACTGAGGCCATCTGAAAACAGATATATAGTGCACTAAACTAAACGGTCGAGCAAGTATTACGAGTAGATCTATCTATACGTCCCTACTTTAAATGTGGTTAGTCCACTGCATAGTTTACATAAAATCAATGCAATGGTGTTGTTGGATAAATGCAACGTGTGTTTGTACGACTAGAACCTAAATTCTTATTTTTCGTGGCGTGCCACTTAACGTCACGAATCATGCTTCGATGATTTGTTTTCGTGTTAAGGCTTACACTAAATTAGATATTTTTAAATTTAATATAGTTACCTACCTAACATAATAATTGTCTGTCACAAAAGAAATAGCGTGAATTTTTAAAATGACTTACTTATTTGTTTGACATTATACATTACAGTCGTTCTTGTTCAAAGGAATATCTATGATCGGGCAGGCCGAGCGCACTGAAAATTGACACAAGTGACTCTTGCGCACGGCAAACAAACGCGTCTGTGTACACAATGAACCCTACTTTACGAATTAAATTCTTAAGTTTGTTGCTTAGGGTTGTGAATTGATCAATGATGGACATTAATTGTGTCGTTGCGGTTGGAATTTGCGTTAAGTTTAATATAGATATCAGGCGGCAGGCGACAGGCGGCTGATACGTGTGTACGACAAGACAGCCGCGCGCGCCCAGTTTGCGTTTCACACGCGGCTTCTCTATGAAAGCGACACCGACCTACATTCCTGGAAAACGGGACTCGTTTTCAAGCATTTCATTTTATAATATTTATACCATTAAAATGATTTTTTAATAATTAAAAAAAAGTACTCAGTTATAACGCTGTTATCGCATTTATAGGTTCATATGTAGTCCTTTGTGGTTCCACGCGCGAGTGTGCGGCGCGTGACGTGGCTATCGGCGATGAAGAGGAGATGCAAAGCATCTTCTATGAAAGCTCCAAGTTCATGCCCGCGGAGGGCTCCTTCTAGGGTTCCAAAGTCATTTCTTGAAAACTGTTTCAGCATCGCCTGGGTCTTATGGGTAAACTAAAAAATATTTTTACCTCTCTTACATACCCTTAATTATTTTTTTTTATAACAATTTTCCATTTTGAGTCATAATTTTAAATCTGTGAACAAAATATCATTATTTCATTAATTAAATTTATTTCATCATTTTTTTTACTTTCTCGACCCCGTAGTACGTACGGTACGTACCGTCGTCGTAAGAAGGGTAGAGGATGTATTGTTCTCGCGAAACAAAAAGTTGTTCCAATTTTTCATTTATTTGATTTTATTCAATTCGGAAAACATACAGTTTTAATAAAGTATATAAACGAATAGTAGGTATCTAAGAAGCCATTTTGAAAGGTTAAAGAATGGTAGGTATCTAAGAAGCCATTTTAAAATGTGTGCTATATCATTAACACATACCGAAAAACCGAATATCTCAATTCCGTCCGTCCGTCCCGCTTGGCTCTGGAGGCTTAATCTTTAGTCCGATTGGGTCCAAATTTGAAACTTGAGTTTTAAATTATTTCATCGAGAGATTACCAAAAGTTTCTTCGTACCATAGCTCCGAAGAGTAGCTGTCATACAACAAAAACTGTTTATTTTTCTCAAAAATGGCTCTAATGATTTTGATAAAACTTTGCACGTCATAGTTGCTTATGTTTGTCTATTGCATAGTAATACCCATTGTCTGAGAAAAGTCGTGTTTGTATGATTCTCCTACAAATGAAATTGAAACTTGCGATTCACCTACAAATGGTTGAAGCTTGAATTATCATGTATTACGAAGAAGTATATATTTGGTTACAGATAAATATATATTTAGACATGCAACATAAATTAATCAAAATATTTCCTTTTTTTAAATATATAAGAAAAAAAATTGTCTAGAAAGTCTAGTGTCGGCTGCAGTACAGTTTATTCATTATTTCATAGTGACAGAAAAAAGATATACACACTGTGATATTACGGACGGAAGGACGGTTCGACGGATGGACAGACATGACGAAATTTTAAGGGTTATGTCCTTGCCATTTTGACTCCGGTACCCTAAAAAAGTATTAAACCCTATGGAACCCTAAAAATTTATCATAATCAACTGGTTTAGTGGTAAAATATCTAACGAAATCCGTATATATTTCATCAGGTCCACATAGTGTTTATACATTCTTTGTGCCAACGTCATTCTAGGTCTAATCGGGAATTTGTTCACCAACAAATCATTTCATAAAATAAATTACAAATCCAGAAACACCATGTAACCAATTGTACCACACCAGAGATTTGTTACCATAGATGGGTTATGCACTAACAAACCACATTTGAAAATCGAATCCATTTACACACACATTATAATAGGTACCTACCGAATGCTACTATGAAAAGAGATGCCAATTGGCATCTTTTTTTTGCTTCACTTAAGGATGCATGTAACCTATCTACCTCCCCTTATATATAGCATATCTCTGTACCACACCCATTTCGTGAACACAGCAGTGTTATAAATAGTAAGAATTTGATAAATTACCAAACAGGACATAGATAATCCCCAAGAAATGAGCTCTTATGAGAGGATTACACATCCGATTCGCCATTGACCAGCTACTTTACTGGTACCGACCGATTCGTTGGCCTCTGGGCAGACGACAACCGACAACCGGCCCGCCGGCCGTAAGCACACGAGTAAACAGGATGAATGATACACTAATAATAATTAATTTGTTTTTGTTCTCTCGCGGACTTACGGCCTATAGAACTTAAAAGAGCGATGTCTGGGCAAAGCCTTATACTAGGTATTTATTTTTATGCGAGTGTATGATTATAGGGTCTAGTGTGGCCGAATGCCTTGTACTTTATACATACGCGTGTTAAGTTATTTGAAAGATTAAAATCTTTAATTTTGTTAACTGCTTCCGTGGCGTAATGGTTAAGTCCATTAGCTTAACATCAGGAGGTCGCGGGTTCGTCTAACTATGTACAAGTTTCGGTTTGATTGGTGGAAAGGCATTTTATAATCCCGCCTGGTTATCACTGGTATCACCATCTTATCTAAGTCTTGCCGCCAAACATCAATGTTAATAACATAACAGCCAGTTCTCCATTGCGTTTGGGAATCTTGGTAAGCCTGTTTTCATCTTCCGTATCATCGTCACTTATTATCAGGTGAGATGATGCCAAAAGCTTACCAATTGTGAATAAAAAACAACAACAACCTTATATTGCTCTCCAATTGTATTTCGCATGAGTAACTTAACGTGATCTACGTCCTCTACTTCACACTTTTCATTTATTGCGAGCTCAGTAAAAGTTATAGAATAAAAAACGGTAATTTAAAAAACTAAAAAACTCGATTGCGTTTCTGTGTAATTTGGAAAATAAAAACCCTAAATCAAGAAAGTTGTCATACCCGATTGCACTTAACTTAAGAAAAATTGTAGCAGTCGGGTCCCATTCTAGAAATGGAGGCATAGTGAATTGAGAATACATACCGATTTACATTGCAGATTACTCCAATATACTGACTAGATGGCTGACTTTCTAGAATGGGTCCCGACTGCTACAATTTTTCTTAAGTTAAGTGCAATCGGGTATGACAACTTTCTTGTTTTAGGGTTTTTTGTACACAGACACGCAGTCGGGTTTTTTAGTTTTTTTAAATTACCGTTTTTTATTTTATTCATTTTTTAGTTTTATTATTGAATGAGTTTGTATAGTAACCTATATACACAACTAAGAGCTACATATGCTTGAATTTTAGCAAATATATGTGAGCCAAAGTCCACAAGTGTCAAATCGAGTGTAGTACCTTGAAGTTTGTGGACAGTTATAGCCCAACTTAGGATTAATGGCAACATCCTGCGTTCAATTTTTCCTTGTCCTCGAAGTGCGTCAAAATCAATCGTACATGGTTCAATCCGTATACGAACTCCTGGTTGATATTTTTTTATTGTGCGGTCGTCAACAAATACCGCTTGCTGTAATTCTCCGGAAAATCTGCAATTTTTTTATATATTTTGATATACCCAGTGTCACTCTCACAGTAAATACGTATCTAACGAAACCCCTCAAGCTAAAATCCAATCGGCAAGCTTGCAGCCGACTCAACATATTCTAGCAAAATTTTGGCAGCCTGCTCTTAACGTGTAAGAAAATAGTTATTTATTATACAAGGGTGGTAAAAAGGTAAATGCAGGCGAGTGTTTACCATCGTACGAGTTTGTTATTTCCATGTATCTAAAACCATATTCAATATAGTTGTTAGAAAACAGGTAAATTATAAACCGGCCAAGTGCGAGTCAGAACCGCACACATAGGGTTCCGTACCATCATACTAGATGGCGCTAGTTTCTTCAATTCTATACTATCATACTAGATGGCGCTGGTTTCGTCATGTTTAAAAAAAGACGTTTTTTGTATGGAAACTTACACTTTTTAAAATTTTTAAGTATTTGTTGTTTTAACGGCAACAGAAATACATCATCTGTGAAAATTTCAACTGTCTATCTATCACGGGTCATGAAATACAGCCTGTTGACAAACGGACAGATGAACGGACAGCGAAGTCTCAGTAATAGGGTCCCGTTTTTACCCTTTTATAATAGATCTTTTTGGTATTTTGAAGTTGATCTGATGATGAACTTTGGAGTTGAAATCAAGGTCCCAGGATCATCTTTTATTTTCAAAAGAATCGTAGGTAATAATAATTTGGTGTTATACTGTGCTCGTCTTTTGTGAATTTGGAAACTTAACGGTATTTTATTCATATTTGGCAAGCTGAGCATTAGGCCACAAATTTGGCTTTTTGAGCAAAAAATCTCTTTTCAAATAAAAGCCTGTACCTAAACTACATAAGTTTTTAGGTTTTTAGAAAATTTTGATTGAGCGGGGTCGATCGAGACATGATATGACAGACGTCTGCTTTACGAGAACACACGAGAATTACAAGTATACGAGTACATCGCATCGCGAGCTGTTTCCTGCGGATTTGCTCACGTGGATATCGAATCCGGCGTGAGTATCGAGGGTGTGCAAGCCGCAAGCGGCTTACGATCTTTTCTAATTGTTTTTTAGCCTTTGTTGATTGGTCTGTTGCAAATTTTGGTGAAAAAATATTTGAAATCGGATAATTATATACAGTTGTGGTCAACTAATTAGGGAAGCTTCATAGTTAAACATGAAAGGCTGTATCTTTTGAACCGTACATATTATCCTTTATTGTACACAAACATTTAAATGACAATAACTTAGAGAGGACATATACAAAGGTGGACTTATCTCTATAAGAGATCTCCTCCAGCCAACCTTACCGGGTGTTAGGAGACTTTAAAGTATGGGAGGTAAACCTGTGTGTACTTACTAATCATATAAACTAAATTAAATACAATCTAATATAAACTAACCTAATGTACGTACATAAATAACACATACTTATAATAAATAAATTAATAGCATATACATAACTAAAATTATAATAATTAATGTTCTTACTAAAATAAATACTATACTAACAAACTCACATGTTCTGTAGGGAAAGAAGATGCTCTTTAAGTTTAGTTTATACCCTGTGATAGATTGCAGGCGAAAATTTTCACAGAACATGTGTTATTAACCAAAGTAAAAAAAATAAAAAAAGCCAAAAAAATAAACATACGTATAAGTAACATACTTTTAGATGTATTTTTTTTTGCTATATCTCAAAAACGGTAAAACATACAAACGTGAAACTTGGTGTATTCAAAGTACTAATCCTCAAGTAAAAAAAAACCAGCCAAGTCTTTATTATCATTTTTAGGGTAGCAGTCGCAAGATTTGTTTTTTCCAATGGTTTTTGACGCGCAATTTCGGAAGCCCGCTTCCATCTTCGGCATCATCGTCACTTACCATCAGGTGAGATGATGCCACGGGCTTATCAATTGTGAATAAAAAAATTTAAAAAAGTAAAAATATATATTCCATAAACAAGGAACTGTTCATAAACGTTTTTTTGTTTTTGTTCTATCGGCCAAGTGTGAGTCGTACTCGTGCTAAGGAGTCTGAACTGAGTAAAAGGAAAGTGTGCGTGTCTGCGTGTCTAGTTTTGACGTCACTGGCCTTGTAGGAAGTAAGAAGCTCCAGGCTTTCCCTTACGCGGAGCTCGGCCAGCAGCCGCGCGGTTCGGGTTGTATGGCCACTCAGTCTTAGCCTACCTCAAAAAGGTGACTGACATAAAATATGAACAAAAAACGTGATAAAACTCAATTTCTCTCCCCATCTATAAATTGTTTCTTAGAGATTCAAAGTAAACTCCAAATAATTTTTCTGTCGCTCTCATTTATTTCTTTTGTTTGAAATGAATAAGTGTTATTGTGTGGAGAGTTGTGGTGTTGGTACTGGTACGGACGGACGGAAGCCTCAGTGCGCGAGACCATCGCGCAATTGGCCGGTTCTTATTTGGTTCTTATACGGTTCTTAGTTGTTTTACTTGTACTTTAGGGTTTGCACTATAATCACATTAAGTTTGACGTTTGTATATGTACGAGTCCATATCTTATACCTTTAAACAAGCAATTCTTGTATATTTATATATTTCTGTGATCTCGGAAACGGCTCTAACGATGTCGCTGAAATTTAGTATATATGGGGGTTTTTGGGTGTAAACAATGGATCTAGATTAGTCTTATGTTTGGGAAAACGCGTGTTTTCGAGTTTCATGCGTTTTCTTTCCACGCAGGATATGGTCGCTAATTTCATGATTATTGCCGGATGTCCGTCTGGTCCAGCGGGTTAAGACGCGAACGGCAAGAAACTAGTGTTACGGGGTCGAATCCCTCCAGGTGACTATTTTTGTTTTTTTTATATCACCTAAACACCACCATATTACAATAAATAGTTATAACCGAGCAAAGCTCGGTCTCCCAGGTGCTTACTGTTTATACGATAAAGCAAAAATAAAAACACTTTTTAACCACTCGTTTCTTTAATGGGGCACCTCCTTAATTTTTGCTATTTGTTATATTTATTGTTTGTTTGTAAATCAATATCAATAGCTCAGTCCAAAAGATACAGCCCTTTACAGCAGCCATGTTATCCAATATTGTGATTGTTGATCAACACATAGACTGGAATTTTAATTTATTATAGGTAATTACCTAGTTTACCCACCTTTCCAGATTCTGACTTAACAGGGTATTGACATTTCTGGACTTTACAGACCCACTACTAACAAATAACGCATTTCAGGGAGAGAAAGATAAGAAGAAACTGAATAACTTTCCCCAAGGATTTTTTTTTAAATTGACTTCTTAACCTACAAAGTTGGCGTCTTATTGTTTGTGATAGATAGTCCTTAGGTTTTTGTGAAAAGTAATTCGGTTTCGCCTTCTTTTTCACCTCCTAAAATGCGTCTGTCGTTCAACTGGTCACCCTGTATAAGGAAGAGTTTACTATTTGTAGACTATTAAAAAGTGAAATATGGTATGTTGCCATGTCCAAACCAAGGACAATCAAAATAATATCTCAAAAGGCCGCACCGAATACCGCGGTCGTACTCGTGCCAGCGCGGGCGGCTTAATATCACTCCACATCGACAGAATTATGTACTCGTCATGGCTCCTCACATTTAGGTTCAATATTAATAGGGTTGGATTCCTGGAGCTGCAATAGAACGTAAGGCCACAGAGCCTCGCCTGACCGCGACCATATTAATCACGCCGCCCATAATATTGTTGTGTTGTATTGATCGATCAACCACACGTGCAGACCCAGACCAAGTGACTAATGCGCTGTTTCTCGTACGATTATAAACAGAGGTGTTAAATGTTTACAAGGTGAGAGGTGCCGACATCTGTCACTGTCTAAACACCGCTTTGAGCACTTATGGACGGACAAGAAATGAAACAAAGCCACACTTTATTGTGGAACCTACACCATTCTCCAAACATAGTGGCGTGGCCTTAGTAATACTACCTATCACTGACTGAGGCTGATTTATGGGGTGGTTATTTTTAATTACTGAACCAATCTGTTTGTTGACAAGTTATTTTATAGCTCTACATTCTTAATATTGTTTTTTTTATATAGAAGAATAAGAACATTTTTTACATACATTCTATCACATACTAATGGCCGTGCGTAAATCCCGCAAAAACTCGGAAATGGCTGGACCGATTGGAATTTTTTTAGTGTTCATAATTGTCAGGACAAGATTTGCATGAAAAACAAACCCCTACAGCTGCTTGCAACTCGCGTACCACGCATCCTTTAATGGCCTTATACATATATTGTTTATTTGATTAACAATAAGACACATACTATTACGGATTACCTACACACACAACTTAACTTACACTTACCTTATTTTAACGAAGTTCTTTTTTTACTTATTCGAAAGAACAACAAGATGACCTCTATGAGTAGGTAAGGATGCTCGTTCACGTATCAACAACATATTGAAAAAGGCAAGCTTATTAAAAAATATTCCACCCAAAGCGTGTAGCGATGCGCTCACAGCGAGGGTTCCGTAGGTACACCTTTACATCCCATCGATCCAATGGGACCTGGAATCCATTTCCTTCCACCTTCTATCAGTCAAACCGATCAATGTCTACATTGTATTGATGAGCATTTTTAATTAATTTAAAAATTATGTGAATTTCGGTCACGGTTGTTTTATTGATAATTATTTAAAAACGTTGCACACGTCCACACGTGTAAATCCAAATCTAAGTGCCCTACACATGACCGCGGGTATGCTAAGTGCAACACCAGGCAACCGCCGTCTATGCCTTGGATAGCGCGGTTAATTGAGGCATACGATAAGAGAAGAGAAGATTTAAAAAATCAAGTGATTGATGCAAATTAATTTTGCTCAGTCCGTCACTATAACCGACTAAGCCAAGGCCAAAAGGGAGAGTTAGGTTATGTACAGCCAATGATTTTTTTGAATATAAGATAATACAGAAATTCTTTGTGTATAGCAGTCTTTAATATCTTGTCTATAAAAAAAACAAAAGAATGTGTGTGTGTGCGTGTGTGTTTGCGTCTGTGCGTCCGTCCGCTGCTCTAGTTCCCAAACTACTGGACGGATTTGGGTTAGGGCAATATACACGTATACCTCAAAGTGAATTGTGATGTAGCGTGGCTGGGTAAATGCTTTCTGTCTCTCTGTATCTAACTATCTTGTAGAGATTTCTGTTAGAGCGTCAACAGGACCCTGTGAGGAAACAGTCGCGTCACTCGAGTACAAAGCGGCCTCGCCACGTATCAGCGTGCGCCCGCACCTCCTCAATGCCTCTATCTCAGGCTGTTTATTCAATAAACAATCCAAATCCTTGCCTGTCTCAACCGTACCTCTCCTGTCCTCCGGGTGACGTGAGGCACCTTTTATCCCTAGAAGTATATACTACAAATACATTTTTATCACTTTTACAAATATGAAGGTACAATATTTAACTACTTGATACCCGCGGCTCCGCCCGCGTGGACATCAAGGGTGCGTGGTGCGCGAGCAGCCAGCGGCTCGAAGCTATTTTCGAGTTTTGCCTTGGTCCCCTGAGTGACTTTAGCAACTTTTTGAGGCATAAAATGAGGTCGGGGTTTTAATTGTTAGTTAAATTGTTCAGATTATTATCTAGGTCGATACGAAAAAAAATTTACCCTATTACAATGTTAGCCAGTCAGCTGATTGATTTATTTGAGTCATCTAGAAATTATTTTGCGAATTTACCATAAATTGAGGGTAGTTGTTCAGAGACACGGATAGAAACCCTAAATTAAGAGGATTATACCAAATAATATAAGGTGATTAAAATAAAACACTTTATTTACAAAGGTGCTTACTGACACTATTGCAACTAGGTCTTCTGCTCTGAAACTATACACAAAATCCCCTAGTCAGTTTACAAAAAAATTACTTCTTAAAGACATCGATCAGCTGATCGGCCAGTTGCCATAGAAAATTTTGGACTTTCAAAAGTTTTGTATGATAATTTAAAATTTTCTTTGCAAATTGACTATTCCTTGGGAACAGTTGTTTAGTTTTAAGAGTTTAATAAGCTCTTTTCGTTAAAATTAAAAACTTTTAGGTACTAGCTTTTATTGGAAAAGAGTTTTTAAGTTTAGTGATTCCAAAAAAAATCCGTATTTCCTTACCTTACCTTTGCTAAGACTCTGTAAATTGTTTAATTATTGATTTTTAATCTTCTATACACACAGAAATAAAATAAGAGTCCCAAATCACTTAACATTAATAATTTCTAAAAAACTTCTAAGGAGAAAAACAGGATTAATATGTACCTACATTCAGGGCCTATCACCTTGCTCATCTGGCACCGAACTAGGACTCCCCGTACTGATGCTAATGGTTTGATTTGCAAATCGAACGTTAAATTGCAGTTTTTAATACTTATCGAAATAATATGTCCACTTCATCTCCGGTCCATGTTTTGCTGCATTCCTGAACTTAGCGGGTGGGCTCGCAGCCGTGGTTACATAGCGCAACGCTAATAGGGTTGGGCTGTTAACCCGTCAAGTGATCAACGTGAGGCCAAAGAAGACATTCGCCAGCTGGGTCTTGAAGACCAGTGATACATTCCGATCATTAATATCGGCATTGAGCGGGTGGCAGCGCCGCGGGGCTCCGCACCGACGCGCCCGCCTTAAATAACATATTAGCCTCCAAAGCAGCCGCCTCTATATTTCTCGATATATCGAATAAGTTTTTCGGTAAATCGAAACGTAACGAATCGCCGCCGATGACAGCCGACGTTCCGGCGACGATTTATCGCGAGCACCCGATACTACAGTAATCGGATTTTATTTAACGCGCCTCGGCCTCGCGACGCGCGCGACGGATTATACTCGCCTTGGTCCTGCTATTGTGCTCCCTTTTTGACTGAGACTGGATAATATTTGTAGACCCGCAAATATATTTTTGTTAGCCACAGTACATTTTTCAGATAGAGCGTCGGTGGCGCAATGGCAATGGCCGCTACCTCCTGTCCGGGAGTTCGTGGTTCGAATCGCTACGCACCAATGTGTTTTCGAATTTACATTTCATGTGTACGTTTATCCGACACTCTTACGGTGAAAGAAAACATCGTGAAGAAACCTGCACACGCCTGCGAAGAAACTCGAAGGTTGTGTGTTAAGTCGACCAACCAGCACTAGGCCCGCGTGGTGGACTAAGGCCCGATCAACCCTAATTCAGGGTAGGCTCGAGCCCCTCGGTGGGGACGTATATGAGCTGATTGTTATATAATTTTTTAGTTTACTTAAATATGGATGATAAAACTTCCAAATCCAGGTACTTACGAGTAATTTAACACTAACCATAGAATTTAAAAATTTATGGAGTATCTTGAGTAACATATATGTAGACAATATACCGAATTAAAAAGCTTTATGATTAAAAGAACGAGGGATATGTGATACAAAGTTAAAAAGCTGGGTGAATGGCTTCGTGTAAAGAAAAACACAGCCTATCGCACTGCCGAGCGCTTGGATTAAATTGCACAAGAAATAAAACTCACTAGTTTAATAGTAAGTAGGTACCGAACTAATGTTTAAAATTTTCATAAAAAGTATTCATTGGAATTTTACGGTAAAATAAAATTGCCGAGTCAGAAAAACATCTTTTATTATTTACTCAGTATGTTTAAAAGAAAACTACAGTACAATTAGCTGAATATTGTTTTTTTTAAAGTACTGCCAGACTTGGCTCTACCTTAGATCTCTTATATTTTAACGGGACAGCCACGAGACTTGACAAATTATTACATAAAAATATTTTTGATGGGATTACACTTACGTAATTAGCAATGTAGCAAAAATAATTATTGCTTTCGTGATTCTATTGTAACAATGTTGCCTGACCCGGCTACAGATCACACGGCTATGCTAGCAGAATAATTATGAAATTAGAAATTTGAAGAAAACTTTAGCACTAGTTAAATAGGAACCTCACTTATAATCTAAGGAAACATTCCTTTATTTTGAAAAATAAGTAAAACTGCATATGAATATTTTTGAAAAATTGCTTGCCTTAGCCGGGAATTAAAATTTGCAAAATTTTAAAAAAAATTTAAATTGAAGATAGCAAATTTTACTCAAAACATACATTAATTTACCTATTTTAAAATAATTTTCGAAAATCCTAAAAACTTTTAGGTACAAGCTTTTGATATTGCATTGTCACGCGATATACATATGCATGCTTAAGGCGAGGCACCGGTGGAGAAGCGGAGAAACCCTTTTGCTAGATTAAATTTTTTGGGTAATTACTACTAAATATCCGTCTTGCAAAAAATATTGGACATACTTAAGGATATTTCTGAGGAATGTGCTATTATGTTACACGGTAGTGTGTACTTAATCGATCATCTAAAATCCCAAAAACAGGTCTAAAACGTCTAAAAAAAAGTCTAAAACGAATTCTTTATTCATACAATTTCTAAATTTGCACATAGTTTTTATATGGAGATATTCCTTTTCAAGTACTACAGAGAATCTGCTAAATTTTAGTTTTTAAATTGAAGTCTTAAGAGAAATAACAACGTAAAACATTGAAAAAGTGCAAAAGTGTGGTTATTGTCTTTACTCTTACACGTAAAGGAAAAAACAGAGACAACTGTTTTAAAAATGCCTCGCCTTAATCGGAAACCGGGAAGCGGGTCAAATTTAACTTGGAAGTTTTCACCCGGACAAACATACATACATTGCAAGTTAATTAAAATCTTGTAAAATCAGTAAAACTGCATTTAGAGATTCAGTGCAAGTGCAGTGCAGTCAGTGCTAGACTGTCGGGAATCAAAGTGGTAAACCGGCTAAGTGCGAGTCGGACTCGCGCTCTGAGGGTTCCGTACCACACCTCTATGACAATGATACCTTGGCGTGTGTACGACTCACACTTGGCCGTTTTTTTTTGTTACTTATTTTCAACTTTGATATATAACATATTACCGTTTTTACGATAGAGCTACATCAAAAACACCTCTAAAATATCTATAAAAACACGTTTTTAATACTAGTAGGTATTTCATTATTAATTTATCACTTTTTTTAATTTTTATTCTTTGTTTTTATAGCGGCAACAGATATACACATTCAAAAATGTCAACTATCTACCTAAGGTCAAGTGGGGTAAGAGAAACATACTTTACTGGTATGTGCATATTTTGGCCTTCAGCTATCAAAAATATACATTTACTTCGATATTAATAGAAACAAATCTTCGTTTTTAAATACATCTCGCTGACAGACAGACGGACAGACAGCGGAGGCTTAGTAATGGGGTCCCGTTGTCAACCTTTAAGTGTAAAAGACCCGAAAAATTTAATTTTAAATTAATTCCATAGTTGACCTTTTATTGTTGAAACATAGTTTATTGGACGATATTGGTGCTTCGTATAACTAAAGGGTCAGTCCCTTTAGATTGGTTTCATAAATATACAGGATGGTTTTTTAGGGTTCCGTACTTCAAAAGGTAAAAACGGACCCATTAATTAATAGAATCACTCGTGTGACGTGTGTCTATCCGTCCGTCTGTCACAGCCGATTTGCTCCGAAACTACTGGACCAATTGAATTGAAATTTGATACACATATGTAAGTCGGTAACCCCAAGACGGACGTGTAAAGTTAATTACTGAATTTTGAACATTGGGGCCAATTTTGAGGGTAATTTAGAAACATAAAACAATCAAACTATATCGTGTGATAGGGCTTGTTGTTAGACTTTTTACCTAATTTTTTATCATCATGATCATATCAGCCGAAGGACGTTCACTGCTGGACATAGGCCTCCCCCAAGGATTTCCATGACGACCGGTCAATTAAATCAATAAATTATTAGGTCAATAATTCAAAAAATCGTCTCACAATCTGCATTTAATTATTCTCTCTTGATTTTTAGGGTTGCCACCATAGTAAAAAGTCACTTTTTATTTTTTAATGAAAAATAGCATTAAATTTTGATGAAACTGTGTACGTTACTATAACTTTACGCACGCTGTTCTTTATTACAATAAAAATCGGCATAAGGTACCTCCCACATAAATTCAGGTTGTTTGTTACTTTTTATCAAAAATGGCTCTAACGATTTTAAGTTTTAATGAAACTTTGTGAATAACTAACACTTAATAAGGCCTACTACTGCACTACGTAGTTAATTGTTCCAGGAAAAATCCGTCATATGATGATGATGATAGGTTATGCTTTCGTGGTGTCCCATAAAAAATATTGTAAATTTAGAAAAAAAAGAATTGTAATTCACCTATAAAATCTGCCATGCTGATTTTTTATGCTACATCATCACTCACAGTCATGGCACGAATCAAAAGATACCATATCTGTCAAAATCAGTTAAGTGGTTTATGAAATGCGAGGGAACAGATGAATATACCAGCATGCACAACAATGTACCTACTGAAACGCTAACTATCGTTTCGAGCCGATCTCTTTTGTCGCGTTTCAGAATTAAATTCTTTTTTGATGTCGTTGCTCTATGGTATTTGAATTTGAAAATTGTTGTTATTTTTTGAGAAGAAAAACAAAAGGTTGACCGTGATCCCGTCTACAGATGCGAATTTAAATTTTTTTTGATAAATTGTTTTATAAGTCGTTATTGAGGCCCACAATTTTATTCTGTGGGTTTCATCCAGCCCCTACGAGGTTGACGTCCCCGAAGTTTTACAATAAAGGATTAATCCCGGGATGGAGCAGTGCTGATCACCAGCCACTCCTTTCTACTGCCCGCCCAGCTGCTCGCCATAAGGGAAGTGAATTTATTTTATCTTTTATCCCAAGCGACTCTCTGACTCTCTGACCTTTCTGCCGACCTAGAAGATTTCCTGTTTCCAGTTTCTGACCATTAGTTATTTATTTTAAATTTTAAAAGTGTTTTGTATCTGATACATATTTTGTTAAAAAGATAGGGTAATTCAGATCAAACTGAAATTTTAAACTTAGTAACTTATTTAAGTACCAAAGGGACGGTGACGATCGTTGCCTGCCGGCATACTATAAAATAACCATTTTATATACAGATAAAATTGTAACCTTAAATTTATTTCCGTAAATTCTCCATAAATATATTAGGTCATTGTTTTTAATTGTCTACACGGTCAACCATTGTATATTGTTCATATTGTTGGTCATATTGTTTATTGTTCCTTCTTTTTAGGAAAAAATCATAAAATATATTTATTCTAATTTACCCCATAATATTTTTTTCTTCAAACTCCATTTAGGCCTGAACCTCTAAATCGTACGTATCGTATGTGGCAAATTCCGTGAGGGTTTTTATCCCCAGTTCCCTTTATTTTTTGTCACACTACATAGGCTATCAAAAGCATAACCTTCCTTTTTCCGTAGTCGGGTAATTAACTCCTTGGTTGCGTGCATAAATAGAAACTCATAAGTCGAAAAAAACTAATATTTTCCTGTTTAATCATGGTTACAATATCTTCTTTCAGCTATCTTAGAGTGGTTGGCGGTTGTGTAGAGAACCATATTATTATTAGTGATGTGTAATTTTAATGAGATGTGTAAGTTTCTATGTAAGTTACCCGACAGAAGGCTGTACTGTACCTACGGCTAGAGATGCCTTTGTATTTTATATGCTTTTGGACGCCTCAAAAAATATATTAAATAAAGTTCCTTGGAGATTATTTTCAGCCGACTTCAAAAAAGGAGGAGGTTTTAAATCCTATACATTTTTTTTGTATGACCACGCATAACATTTTACTGAGTTATAGAAGTCCGAAGTAGATAATTATTTTTAGGGTTCCGTACCCAAAGGGTAAAAACTGGACCCTATTACTGAAACCTCGCTGTCCGTCTGTCTGTCTGTTTGTCCGTCTGTCACCAGGCTGTATTTCATGAACCGTGGTAGCTAGACAGTTGGAATTTTTACAGATGATGTATTTCTGTTGCCGTTATAACAACATATACTAAAAATAGAATAAAATAAATATTCAAGGAGGCTACCATACAACAAACGTGATGTTTTTTCTCGATATTGATAACGGTTACAGGTAGACGCTTGAAATATTCACAGAATATTAAGTTATATATTCACTCTAAAAATGAATAATGAAACTAAAATAAAATAAATATTTAAGGCGGGCTTCCATAAAACAAAAGTGGTTTTTTGCTCGTTTTTGCTCGATATTGATAACGGCAACAGGCAGATGCTTGAAATATTCACAGAATATTGAGTTGTACTATTCACTTTAAAAATAAATAATTAAATTAAAATAAAATTAATATTTAAGGGGGGCTTCCATACAATAAACGTGATTTTTATAGTTAATGGTTCGGAACCCTTCGTGCGCGAGTCTGACTCTATAACTTTGCCGCTATAACAATACCAAAAATAAGGGGATATTCATACCAAAAACCCGTTTTTTATAGGTCTCTAAAAGTATTTTTGATTCAGCTCTATCGTAAAAACGGTAATACATACAAGTGTGACTCTTGGTGTGATTGTAGTACCTAATGTAGCATAAATGACTTTAAATCAATTTAATAACAATGCTACATGATACGTGGAATTTTGAAAGATTGCCTAATAGTTGAAACCTATGAAAGAAAAAGAAAATTGCATGGTAAATATAGAAATGTAATCAAAGGAATAGATTAGAAGATTAAAAGAAGATTTTAAAATGGGAATGTCATCGCTGATTGGTAAAAAAAGGAACTTAACAGTAAGATTTGGAATTTACAAGTTTTCAAACAATTAAAATAACGAAATATTTAAATATACGGTAGCTACTACGCACGTGCAGAGTTGCTATGACTGATGGTTTTCTTTTAAAAAAAATATTAAGTTAGCACACAAAATCTGAAAATAAATGGCACTTGCAATCTTCACTTAAATTTAAAGTTCATTTAATTCCTACGTTTGGGTATCTTCCATTTCGCGGGAGAGAATAAATAAAAGGTATCTCTCCACGCTGAGGTGTACCAAATGGGGGCGCTCAAACAAACACCGGTGGGCCGGACGAAGAAACGCACACCCTAGTCCTTTGGTGCTCATAATGACGAGCACGAGCTGGCTCTCAGCATTGTTGGGGCGTCGTAGACTAAAACCCTCTTAAAAAATATCGGAGAGGGACCGAGGACAATAGTTAAAACATCTTGCTGAGCAAAACTGGCACTAATTGATAAATTTATAAAAGATTTTCAGAAAAATACAATTAACAGTCGCGATGACAATTCCTTTCGTAAAAAAAAACACACGGCAGTTTGACAATCAATCACAATTTTCAAAACAATTCGGAAAAGTGAGTATAATCCAAAACTGAAGGAGCCAACAGCGGAAACCAAAAAGAATTTAATATGAAACAGCAAGAAAGAAGATCGGTTTTGAAGCGATACTTTGCGCTTCACTACTAATACAGAAGTAAAACAGCAAATAATAAAATTCGTACTCGCGCTATGCAGTCCGAACTGAATGACAAAAAAAAACATATTTTTTTCGCTCGCGTTCATGTCTTTTGTTTGTAAAGAAATAGGTATATTGTCATTATACTATGTAGTTGTGTGGAGAGGTGAGGTCCGACTCGCAATTGGCTGGTTTTTTTGGAATAAGCAGAAACGTTGCGATAGACGGTTTTAACGTGTTTAGCGTTTCCACAAGATTATGCTCCCAGCCATACGTCCTGCATCGCTGAAGCTACCGTGGGTACACCAAGCAGGCTTTTCATGTCTTTTGTTTGTAAAGAAATAGGTATATTGTCATTATACTATGTAGTTGTGTGGAGAGGTGAGGTCCGACTCGCAATTGGCTGGTTTTTTTGGAATAAGCAGAAACGTTGCGATAGACGGTTTTAACGTGTTTAGCGTTTTCACAAGATTATGCTCCCAGCCATACGTCCTGCATCGCTGAAGCTACCGTGGGTACACCAAGCAGGCTTCGAATTGGTGAAACACTCACTGTATTCGCCAGATTTGGCCCCCAGTGACGAGTAAGTATTGTTTTTAGGTTTCCGTAAACTCAACGGGACCCTATTACTAAGCCTTCGCTGTCTGTCTCTCCGTCAGCTGTTTTCCATGAACTCCTCAACTTTTATTTAATTCACGAAGTGAGCATGTCAAATAACGCTGAGAATCTATGATGTCGCACGTTCCTATTTCATACATTTTAGAACCAAATTTCATTTTTGACAAATGATTGAAAGTTACCCCAATGACTAGCAGTCAATATCCCTGTTGTTGAAATCGGTTCAGTATTTCAGGCATTATAGGTAACATATGAGTATTTATATAGGTATACGTATAGTTAACCTATACATACAAGGCCATTAATTTATAACCTTTCCTGTTAGATTTTCCGTAGTCGAGTAATAAAACATACGCATTTTACGTCAAAAAAATGTAAATTTTACCTTCATTTCTACCTTTACGCCCAACACTTTGCTGATTTCTGCCACCAGTGATCACAATGGAAAATACAACATTAAAATTCATCAAGTACCGGTTTCCTCCTCAATGTTTGAATTTCTTCATTGTTTGTAAGAATAACTGTTTATATCACATCAAGTTTATTATTCTTTTAAAAACACTACAGGGTTCCGTCGTGTGTCATGCACTACCACTCGACGCGAAGGTGCCGTATAAACTAACTTTTTAAGGTGGGCTAGGCGTTGCCGGCGCGCCCCTGGGGCCGTCGCGGACTGGGATTGGTGGCGCGGGCGCTGGGCGTGGCCTCACGCACAGCGTTCAGCACAAGCCTTGGCCTCGTCTATGTAAAAGTGTCCGATAAATACAGGGAAAAGTCTCATCTCCTTGAATTATTGTACTTTGACCTGTTTGAATTCGATACTCACAAGACTTCCATCCGGTCGAGAGTTATGTGTGATCGTTTGATGGTAAGGTAAGTCTCATTTCTATAGGCCGATTATTGCATTTATAAAAAGTTGGATGAATTATTGTTACAAATTTTAGACGGTAGTTACGAAAAACAAAGTCGGGACAAAACAGATTACCTACAGACCGTTATTCTTGTAAATTTTGTTTCTTTCGAGAAAATAACAATACCTATCACCTTTGTCACAGTTACAATAGGTATAGCGGCTTATATCGCATAACTGTTCCATTATTTAGTGAGTAAATATTATTGATAGCACATCAAAAAAACATAAGAAAAAATTAATTTAAATGTAGGTACTTTAAACTGCAAAGGCGGCCTGGGATCGCCTCTAGTTATAAACACATCTCAAAATACTTTTTCCAATTGTTCATGTAGTTTTAATTATTTATATTCTTACGTGATGTGGTTTGAAATTTACGTCTGTTGTGGTCTAATAACTGGCATAACGTTACCATATACCTAGGTATGAAAAGGATAGATGCCTCTGTCTTTTAGGGGATAGTCATATTTTACAAGCTTTTATTTAACTTGAAATGTATGTATGTTTGTTCGGTTGGAATCTTGCAAGTCAAATTTTACCCACTTCCCGGTTTCGATTGAGCTGAAATTTTGCATGCATAGGTAGGTATGTATATCGCGTGAAAATGCAATATTAAAAGCTTGGGCCTAAAAGTTTTTAGGTTTTTCAAAAATTATTTGATTTTCAGATGTTCAATTTAACATGTTCATATTTGAGTTATTTGAATACACAAATTTTATTGAAATATAGTACCTACTAATATCTATCCCTTAAATTAGGTACCTACCATAATTATTTTACCTAGGCACACCCCGGACACTGCACACAACGGTCGTGAAATGACATTTCTAAAAATAAATGACGGAGCAAACAAAATCACGGCGAAATCCTATACGTTCGAGAACCTTACTATAACCAATCTGCATTAATCTGGGTGACGAGGTGTTAAGGTCGGAATCTAGAGAGCGGCAGGGAGTGTCCATACCACAGAATAGAAAAAACGGCAAAAAAAAATCTTATCTGTGGTCCATACTGTATGTTAGTACTAATATTATATACTTTGACCTAGGTGTTTCCGGTTAGACCAACTTAGTAATTATTATTTTTTCTTTACACATACCTAACTTCATGTTAACTTAATTTGGTTGAAGCTAGAAATAATAAATAGTTATCTTTCCGTTTAAACTAGGTATGCAAAAAAAAATATTCATGCATCTATACTATACTGACTAAGTCAAATCAACTTTAGAAATGCAAATTCCATTCCTTGTTAAGTTTTCCTTTGACAAATTTTCACCGCATTTCAATTCGTATATCTGACATAAAATATCATTTATTTTAACTACAGCTGATAATTAAATGATAAGGAATAATAACTAAAAGAATTAATTAAAACCCGACTGCATGAAAACTTAACCCATCTTTTTTGGGCAGTCGAGTAATAATTACACGGGATCAAGATGAATTTAATGACACCTAGTACTCCAAAATCCATCAAGCCGTTTAGGCTACAGAGCGTGCCAAAGGAATAACATACATACACATGAAAAACGTAACCCTCCTTCGAGCGCAGTCGGGTAAAAACATGTTTGTGTCAACACCGTAATATCCGCGATATGATTATAGTCCCCGATGAATGACTGTATCTTTTAAGAGGAAGTGTTTTTCGCTGGAAGGCGCAGAATGGTACATTCTACTCATGAAACAGAACAACATTCCCCAAAGAAGTAAATAACCTTATTAAAAATTATAACCCGACTGCTTAAATTGTATCCATTGTCACTCAAAGGATCAAGATGAATCTAACAACACCTCACACTCCAAAATCCATCAAGCCGTTTAAGCTACAGGCTCGGTCAAAAAACAGACATACATACATTACACCTGAACACATTACCATCTTTTTTGGGCAATCTATCTATATACTCACATCTCAAAAATATTACCCTCCTACTTCAACAGACGTATATTTTTATACATATCGTCTAGGACTGAGTTGTTGGAACTTAAGAAGTTCTACGGACAAATATATATACACGACAACACGTCTCCCTGTCAGCGATCTGGCTAAATACCCAAGAGCCAGACTAACCTGACACTATACCGAAGATATCCTGGACGTTAGCCTGTATGAAATTATAATGGCTCTTAAACTGCTCAAGAACAAAGACACCGGGTGATGATGGAATTACGGCTAAACTTTTGAAAGCAGGTAGAACACTGGTTCTAAAAGCTCTTAAGGAGTTGCTCAATTTCGTTACCTACTTATACTAAAAAGACGAACACCTAAATAAGACCGAAGTGTGGTGGTGCTCTTCTCCGCTCTTCTTCAGAAGGGAAAAAACACCCTGCTGAAGATTATAGACCAATTTCGCTTCTGAGCCATGTCTACAAGCTGTTTTTGAGTCATTACGAATTGTCTCGCACGCAGGTTCGACTACTACTAGCCTCCTGGACAAGCGGTCTTTCGAAGAGACTTTAGTACATAGACCACATACATACGCTGCAGCAGATTATGTAAAACCGAAGAGTACTATTAGACCGAAGAATAGATGGACTGTGTGAAAGATGTTAGGTACGAGTAAGATAGAAGTGAAGAGAGATGACTGCAAATGAGGAATAATTGTAGAGAGACCATGTTGCGCGGACCCCAAATAATAACCAAGTGCAGGGAAATGGCGGTAAAGTTTGAGTTACTGTAACCTTCAATCGTGGGAAACTTCAACTACATACGAAGCTTTAATTTACAGATAGGTATAAAATATTAACTAAACAATTCTTTCATGCACTAATATGGCTCTATCTATAAAATATCAGTTAAAATTACGGTGACTAACCTTCCAAAAGTTAGGATTAGACCTCAATCATGTTCTCGACACAGTTCTATCAGTAATTGTAGACAAGTAGATAATGAGAGGATTATACTCGAGGAGAGAGGGAGTCACAAACCGCGCGAGCCGGCGCGGCGCGGCGCGGCGGCGCCCGGGGCGCCCGGGGCGCAATCAGCGCCCTTGTTGCGACCCCTAATGCCACTTCTCTGTCAGAGCTACAGTCTACTGTACAAAATTTGCTATATTTGCTATACATAACTATATAAATTTCAATTACAATATTTATTAATAATTTAAAGCAAATTACAAGTCATTTTAAACATAAGATTAGTTATAATATATTTTTTTAACTTAGGTAATTAAATGTTATAAAGCATTTCACTGTTATTATAGTATTTTGTTTTTTCAAAGAATAAATAATTCGTCAACCGAGATAGTTACACGCCTCCATGGCGTAGTGGTTAGTCCACTTGCTATACACATCAGAAGATCGCGGGTTCGACTACTGGCGGCGTTTAACTTTATAAGTCTCCGTTTGGTTGGTATTATGTTATTTTCTAAATACGTCAGCCTAGCTACCACCATCTTACCACTAAACATCGAGATGAGTTCCGGCGTGTACTTAAGATATTCGCTTTCGACATCATCGTCACTACCTACCAACCAGGTGAAATTATACTACCTGTACTTAAATATGTATAAACTGTAGTTAAATATTAACTTGTGCCCGAAGAAAATGTTTTCGAGCATCACATCCACAAATAAGAAAAAAAAATTGCAGCTTTTTATTCTTCTATTTTGTGATCACACCTCTAGATCAGATAAATTATTTCCCCGCAAATTAGAGAAAATTACTTACATGTCTTCAATCTGGTTTGGTTAATTTATTAAATAGGACCCGGCTGGCAGCTCGTCCTTTTAAAATGACTTCCTAAAGAATCGGCTTCGCCTCGTCCTTCCAATGTCACTCGGTCGTAAATAGCTTTTCACACCACCTGCTCAACAGTGACCAATCGCAATCTCAACGTAAAGCAAGACATTATATCCCAAGGGAGATAAAGATGTATGAAACTCCAAAAGGGATGTTATTTGATTTGAATATGGAACGTTAAAATTCGTAAGAAAACTCTTAGCATACGGGCATTGTAACTCGGATCAAGAAAAGACTTATCTTTGATCTGAACATTATAAAGACAGTTTATTCGAAAATAGTGGTATGGCAGAAAAAAACATCAAAAAAGGCGTGCAAATAATGTAAAACGAAAGACGGTGTTTGGTATTATTCTATTCTAGTTTAGTCTTTTTATTGCCTTCAAATCCTGTATGCATCTTAGGCGGTTTGAACCCCTCGCTCTACACAAGACTCTCATAACTCTCTCGCTTCGCTCGGGAGATTGGGTTGAAGCTCTACGTTACTATAACGTTATATAAACTACTATACGCTGTAGCTCTTCAAACGGAATATGGTACTACCTATAGCTTGTTACTTTAAAAAAAAATCTCTAACGATTTTAATGAAACTTTATTATTAGTAACGACTTGATAAGACCTACTGTACTAGTTAGTAATTCATTAAAAAAAACTAAATAAGTTAACTCCCATATAAACCAAAATTATTTTTTAAATTTAATTCACCTCTTTTTATTGCTACTAGGTAAGCGTGATGTTTATTGTTATTTAGTGTATCCTGACTATGCCAGCCGTGTACCGGCTTCGCGAGAAAGTATGCAAAGTGTGGCTACAGAATTTATTTAACTTTGAATAATTGTACGCTAGGCGAAAATACGATAGGAACGTACTTAAAAGTAGCAACGTAGAACCGGTTTTGATAAAATTTAATTTTTTAAAACAGTTTCCTGGAAGACATAAATGTTTGCCGTAAATGGAACGGTTACCAAAGGTTAAAAAAAGGTTTAAACCTATAATAAGGATGACGAAAGCATCAGAAATAAATTATGAACTCTTGATCACTAATTTGCCCTCCTACATAAACTTCGGAAAACCGTACTCGTTTTGCTTTCCATCAAGTCTTCAATTTTTAACTTACCAAAATCACAAAATGAGTACATAAATGACGCTGCAAAACGTCATGCCTAGGTATTTCAAACATTTTTAGATCAAAATGTCGTTTTTGACAGATGACAAAAAGTAAATGAGATGACTAGCATTCGTCATCCCTATTCTCGGACAACTACTATTTAGCCACAAAGTGTCAATTTTCTTTAAAAAATTAACATATCTCGCCTGTGAATTGTAAATTCTGAATTAATATTCGCCAGTATACTCCAACCTGCCGGAAATACGTTTGATTGGCCGGAAGGATCGATTCGTTCTTTTCGACGAGTCTAACAAAAATTTGCAATTCCTATCAGATATTTTTTCACCGAAGCAAAACGTTTAACGCCAAAATAAAAGAATACGACCCGTAATTGCAGTCGGTGCGAACTTTTTTTCTATCTTTTATTTTTATTTCCCTCCCTCTCCCTCTAAGATCGCTACGGTCATCGCACGGAGTCCATTGAGTTCAGGTCAATTATGGCTCCAAATTAGGTAATGTTGATTTTTTAAGTATACTATCTTACCTTTTTGTTTAAAATCTATGATATCCACACTACTCTACGCCCCAATATTGGGAAGATTAGAATAAAGTCCCCACACAGGGGGGGCTAAGACTAGATTGGTGGAAGATGTGGGGCTAGTGGCAAAGCCCACTGTCAGAATTTTTTCAAGCTGAACTGAAACGACTAAACGACTGCCATCTAGTAATAGCAACGGGCATGAAAGGCGTAACGTCATTATTAACGGCATAACTATCTTACCTATTGATCGATCTATATCTTATTACCTATCGGCATCTGGCCCGAGAAATCACTGTATTCCACATTATTGAAAATAAAGAGGCAGCAGGACGCTTGACTACTAAGTCCCGTATATTTCCGTCACAGATAAGCAAATTTCCTGGCGTTCAAGTGATGATCATCCGTGTCCCTGTATGAGAAAGGTACGGACTCTGCACAGCGTAGCTGGATAATCCGGTATTTTCATAAGTACATTGGCGACCGCGGAAAAAATAAAAAAATAAAACCAAAAAAAAAAATATTTTACTTTACCGCGAGATGAACCCATGAGCCACGAGGCTGAAGTCCAACGCTTTCACCACTGGACTATTGCTTATATATCTAGTACAGTCAAATTGCGGGGTAAAGGCGACTAAACTATGAAAAACGCGTTTTTCCGGAGACCTAGAGCTAGATCGATTTTTCACCCCATGAACCCCCTATATAGCAAATTTTATCGAAATTGTTATAGCCATTTTTGAGGTCTCAAAACATACGAATATGTAACCTAATAACCTATCAATTATCATTGTCAAAAATATATCCTACTCGTCCAGGGACCAATCGCACACGGTCATCTGGCTCCAAAAGTGAACCAGAGTCTGATATACATACTTACTCGTATATACTTTTAAATATGTAGGTTCGTTAGGTTTGAAGATGATACCATCGAAGAGCCTCACGCTCATTTTGGTGCCAAAAAGAAAAAGAAGACTAAATAATATTTTTGTGTTTTATTTTAAATATGTAGCAACTAGCATTTCTCGTTGAGTTCTGTTCTCTTTGACAGGTACGGAACCCCGATTACCGCGCTCTGTACAAAGCAGTTGAAAGAACACAATTAACTAAAATGTACGACGTAAATTTTATAATATATCTTCCTCTACTTATTTTTGACTACGACATCACAATACGATTAACAGTAACGTTTTCAGAACAAAATTTCGTTAATGATACTTGATGAAAAGTAACTCAAATGGCTGGTAGTAAAAGGCCGTTGATAAATGCTTATACTTACTATTATAATAACGTAATATTTAAATGTTTTGATTGTAATTTGGAAGTATGTTAACTGTGTAACCTTTGTGTAAGCTTACCAACACCCTTCGTCCCGATATCAGAAAGCCTTCCCCCTGGACATGACTTGCCATGGCCGGTTTGGAAGTCTTTAAACAGACTCCGGACCCCGGAGCAAAGAAAACATGGTCAGGTGGGGATTTGTGGGTGACTGGGATATAAACTGTTTGTGCGGTGCAGTTCAAACGATGACACATTTAACATCGTGCTCTGCGTGCCCCTACATCTGCACGCAGGAAGACCTCACGACAGCGGCTGATAATGCTGTTAACGTGGCCAAATTCTGGGCTGCTACAGTGTAGTGTCTGCCATCGACACGCTAAGAAGAAGTATGTTAATCAATATTGCTGAAACGGCTTAGCGTTTTAGATGAATTTCAATAGGTTCACACTACACACATTGGTGTATAACATTCTAAATTCAGTAAGGGCTATAAGTAAACAAAAAATATTAACTGTAACATTTACCATTTGCCACCCTGAGTATTTTCTCGACAAGATCACTATCTCAGGTGAGTTGATTGTCAACCCTATCCACAACCGCAACAATAACTGTCAGCCCTATCTGTAAATCTAAAGGACATCTAATCTAACAGGTGGTCTTTGAATTGAAATAACTAATTTTAATAGATAAAATCATAAGTATTATGTATACAAATACTTGTATTTTAATTAAGTAGTGTTTCATAAAAATAATTTAATTATTTTGTGTTATTAGTTTGGGTAAAGATTGGTAACAGGTTATTAAATTTAAACATATATTATTTTAGGGTGGCCCTGCTGAAAATTAACATGTTTTAAATTTAATGGGTAAAGGTACCTACTGTATGTAGGAGCATGTAGGAGCTGAATGCACCTTAAGGCTTCGATATCCCTAAATTTCTATAGTACGACAAGAAACCTACTCCGTAGTCCTAAAACCCTACAGTCAGTCAATCCCAAACACGTCATAACGGCCCCTCCCTCACGCTTTAACCGCCTCCGTGGCCTAATGGTTAACTCCATTAGCTTCACATCAGGAGGTCACGGGTTCGACTCCCGGCAGAGTTAGTAAGACTCAGTTTGGTTGGTGAAAGGGTTTTTTCTAAGCCCGCCTAGCTAGCTACCACCATCTCATTTAAGTCTTGCCGCCAAACATCAATGTTAACAGCATTAATGTGTTCCGGCTTGAAGATAAGATAGTCAGTTTCCCAATACGTTGGGGAATCTTGGTAAGCCCGCTTCCATCTTCGGCATCATCGTCACTTACCATCGGGTGAGATGATGCCAAGGGTTTACCAATTGTGAATAAAAATATATTTTTTAATATATATTAATAAATCCAAGGAGTTTTGCACGATCTTAGGTGAAGATCTTGTTTTTCATAAAAAAGATAACCTACTTTTTATCCACAATTGAAAATTGAATATTTCTTTACTTGGAGATTATTCCCACAAAAAGTAAACTTACCGTTAAATATTATTTTTGCTGATCTATAAGTGTCGCGAAATTAATATAGATTGGAATTAATGGAATTCATAATGAGGGACGAAACTCCACTAAATACTAAATGCCACGAGCCTCCCGGGGGGTGGCCGGTGGCAAATTAACAATCAGCCCTGGGCTTGTGCGCACCCACTGATTTGCCGAATGCCGGCTGAATGCTGATCAACCGGGGCCGCGTAAAGAAACATTTCAACTGCCCCTCTAATTTATAGTATTATCTATGATGATGTACCTCGGTACTTTTTCCTTGCGGACTGATAATCTGAATTTGAAGTAGATGAATGGATACGATATCACGATGGACGATCACTCCTATAAGTTTTTGGAACAGAAGTTAAAAAAATTGGAAGAGAGCATCCAACAATCGTTTGAGCCGAGGGACTACTAACAACATTAAGCAGCCCTGGCTGGGCAATGCGATTTCCACGGGGCTCCTCGCAACGACTATATGCGAAGACTGCTGACATAGCGTGTGCGCTTTTAGTATATTCTCACATACACAGGGAGAATAAGCTTTAGCGTTTCTTAGCTTATGAAATTACTTTTCAATAGTCAATAAGGATAGCTTACACCTACTTAGGTTAACTACATCGACAAATAAAAACACAATCAAAAATGGGTGGTATTTTAACTTACAAAATGTTATTTTCATTTCAATTTTTATTGTTTCATTGTGACAATATTGACATCGATCTTGTCTAAATGGTGCAGACGATATTACAATTCTCAATACATCTATACACCTACCTACACGTAAAAGAAGCCGGAGAAGAATTGAAGAAATCCAAAGTCAAAGAATTGCGGCACCGACATTTGGTGCATCAAATTGGTGCGTTTGATCAGCCCTTTGTGCGACTTAAGACTATTAGGACAACGAGATTACACGGGAGGCGCGCGCGCAGCCGACCGGCGCAATGCGATTACGCTTCTGGGCCGCTCCTCTGGCTACCCCTCGTTATATATTTTTTGATTCGTAACTGGATTTACAAGCGGTTAAAATGAATACCTCAGCCGCAGAGTGTAAGGCATGCCCTTTAAATGTGACAAACATTATTATTATTATTATTTCTATCCCTTTGATTTTTTTTGTCTAATTTTCTGAGTAGTGATGAGCCAAGTAATGATGATGATAAACTCTGATAACGTGTTTCTTTGTGTCACGAAAAGTTAGTAAAAACAAATACCTGAATGGAAAATAAGGATGAATATCTACCACCGACTGCCAGTGACTTTTTTGATGTATCGAGAGGTTTGTTTTCTTCCAGTCCGCCCGTTTCACTTTCGTCAAAGTACAAGCATTCTTGTTAAATCTACTCCCCAAGAGACGGGGGTGTTACTTACAATTGTCGCTGTTATTGTTTTTAATTTGATATCCCAGGGGACCTGTTTGCTCCTGTTAACATGCGTGGGGCAGGGACGGTTACAATAGAGCTTACTATATACGGCTTCAATGGTAAACTTACTTACTCCTATTGATAGAATATTTCCAAAATATTTGTTTTATTTGGTGTACGTTACAATTATAGATAGGTCTGCGTTTGCCCTAGGAGACCCATGATATATACACATAACTTTAAACGTATAAAATATAATTAATAAATTATGATTAAAAAGATTTTATTTTCTATTCAAATTCACTCACATATAATATTCTATTACCAATTACATAGGTATTCGTAGCACGCGCTACATTATATTGTAGCTACATTCGTCTTTGTTGTGGATGGGTTTAGAAGGCACACATTAACGTAAGCCACGCGTTTGCAATTTTCGAATTTAGTGACACAATTTTTCTGCACCCATTCATGGATAATTGTCGCTTGGAGTGACCGAGTGATTTGCGTGAGAGTCGCATTGAGCTTTTCTATCTCGGTAAACACGAATGTATGGCTTAACTACAGTAATGATACCTCTTTAGTTCGCCTAAAAGCGACCTTATGCCTAAGTAATAAATATTTGTGTTTCGATTAAAACTGATGATAGTTGGTCTAAAGTAAAACCTGTCTTTGAGCTAAAATATGCGGGCGTGAAACAATAATGGCCATCATAGGGTGGATTATTGTGGTTATTTTTTCCAAATTTCTTAATATTATTTTTAAAACCAAAAGTATACCTATCTCCACGCAGATATCGATCTGATAAGCTACCGTTCATTCGAGTCACGTCCTAGCCGCCTCTGATACTGAAATAAACAGCGGGAAAAACGTTATAGGTCCGGATTTGATGCAGAGAAAAGAGGGTGCCCTATTGGATTACCGTCCCGCGGGTCGCAAACAGTTCGTTACCTACGAGTACCGACGCGACGGCGAGGACGCAACGCAAGGCGGTAACGAGCTCACAAAGTCGCTGTACGTAGATATTTATACTGTAGCTACAAATGTAATATTGTAGCAAACAGTATACCTATAGCTACCTACTAAATTATTTGAAATGAGCATTGATGAAAATCTTTGGGAAGATTTCAATAAATAAAAGAAATTGTTTGTAGCCTGGATTACGTTATATAAAACCGGCCAAGTGCGAGTTGAATTCGCGTAGAGAGGGTTCCGTACAATGCCAAAGTCAAATACAAAATATCACATTTGAAATCCTCACAGTAAGATGCGAGTTTTTTTTATTATTAAAAATTTGAGTGTGTTTGGCTGCACCTCACCTGATGGTAAGTGCCGATGCAGTCGAGGATGTAACATGCAAGCTCAAAAAGTGCCTATTCACTCACGTCTTGAAGATTCCTAAATTTTACGAATCGGGGAATACAGACGCCGGAAGGGAATTCCACCCCTTGGCCGTCCGCTTGATGAACGAAGAAGCTAAACGCTTCGTGTGTAAAGGTGGAACATTGACAACAAAAGAGGTGGAACCGCCCTCCGCACCTGGTCGTCCGATGATGAAATGGAGAGGGGGAATGAGGTCGTGAAGCTCCAGGAAACACTCTCCGGAATGAATCCTGTAGAACACCGATAGACAGGCGACTTTGTGGAGATGCTCGAGGCTTTGGAGCTTGTTTGATACAAGATCCTCGTCGCCAATGAGTCTCCTAGCGCGTCGGTCGATATAATCCAAGACATAAAGCTGGTAACGAGCCGATTCGTCCCACAAGTGAGAGCAGTACTCCATACAGTTAACTACTACTAGCGCAATCTAGTGGTGTTTTAATGAACTTCTTTTTTTAAATAAAAAAAATTGTGCGTTTGATTGCACCTCACCTGATGGCAAGTGGCGAGGCAGCCGAGGGTGTAACACGCAAGTTCAAAATGTGCCTATTCACTCTCGTCTTGAAGATTCCTAAATTTGAATTTGACTCCTTGCCCGTTCGCATTATGAACGAAGAAGCAAAACGCTTCGTGCGTAAAGGTGGAACATCATCGACAAAGGGGTGGAATCGCCCTCCGCACCTAGTCGTTAGATGATGAAATGAAGAGGGGGAATAAGGTCGTAAAGCTTCAGGACACACTTTCCGAAATGAATCCTGTAGAACACTGATAGGCTATTTTCTATTATGACTAGAACTATTTTTCGATTACATTGAGTTTACCACTTTTTTTCAATTGATAGAATTCTTATAGGTTTTTCTGTAATCTACAAGCAATGAACTATATAAATTTTAGACTCAGTTGTTTTTAGAGAACAGGGGGGGATGGTCAATTATCGTCTTCTTTCATGAATAAAATCAAAACTATTTATTTACAATATGAAAAAAAATATATTTAAGATCCTGATCACGTGTCCTTTCATTTGATCATATATCAAATGAAAGGACACGTGATCAGGATCTTAAATATTTTTTTTACACAATAAGATTTCTTAAAACTTTTTTTTTTAATTTCCTCATTGGGTACAAATATATTATTGGGTAAAATAACGCTTATTTAAAAAACTAATTTTTATTTACTTTGCACATCTGTGTGTGGGTCATAGGATCACACTATTCTACCAAATTTCACCTGATTTGGTCCAGTAGATTCGGAGAAAATTGGCTTGGACAGACCAACGCACAGACAGACGCACGAGTGATCCTATAAAATTCCGTTTTGTTTTTTTTTGTACGGAACCTAAAAAGCGGCCAAGTGGAGCCGGCTCGCACACCGAGGTTTCCGTACTACTTCTTCTCTCTACACAAGTATCACAATGATACCTATTTATTACGAACAAAAGATAATAATTAATCAAGACATCTTTGACCCGAGTCGAAGAATAAAGACTTTACTATGCCCGAATACGACTCACAATTATTTGACCGGTTTTGTTACTGTTTGGTTTACTTCAGGAAGTACTTTAATTATATCAAGTTACACGCAGTTTTTACAATAGATCAAAGACAAAAAAAACTATAAAAAACACGTTTCTTAATTTTATCTTTTTAATTTTTTTATTGAAATTCAAACTTCTTTAGGTGCATTAGGCATTTTTGAGATGGGAAAAAAACCAGTGAACTCGCAACACCGTCACCGAAACCTTCACCGGCACCTTACTAGGAACACTTGTAGGGTTAAAACTCATAAAACTGTAAAAAGCTTTCACTTCTGTCGGCACTACCGGCAGGCGTCCGTCACTTGCTCAAGGCCACGCGTTATATGCCTACCGCTACGCGTATCGGAGACGATACAACGTACAGTAGGTTGACGCACGACCGCCTGAGTGCTCGCACGTCACATTTACCGCTCTGACTATCGAAATGCCGAAACTACGCAATTATTGTGCAGTGGATGGGTGTCACAGTCAATAGACAAATGAAAATTTGTCATTTTTTTCATTGTCGAGAGACGAACAAAGGTACCTAAGTTAATAGTATTTTAAATCTTTTGTTTTTTTGAATTCCCTTTTCTCATTCCTTTACAAATTATAATCATTTATTCCTTAAACTTAGAACAATGGTGGGTAGGTACCTACTATGTTAATCGTCCTAAATTAAGGATTTCAGGTATTATTTATGTGTTTTTTTAAATATAATTAACAGTTACCTACTTAGTGTCAGAACATACTAGGTACCTAGCGTCGTCGTCGTGATTTAGGTAGGTATGTCATAGAATAGAATTACTAATGCGCCGGCCACTCGGTAGCTGGGATGCACTTCTATAGCTGTAAATAAACCGTTTTAAACCAAAATCCAAGGTTTAACTTGTCAAGTACCATTACGTCATCGAAATAACTCCATCAAGCCCCGCCCCCCCGCACGCGCCGCCGACTTCTATTACCAGGATGAATGTAAACAAAAAAATCTCAAGAATTTAGCACAGATTACTAAATAGTTACTTCGTAAACTATAGCTTGCATTCACAAGCCGTTTTTTGTTATGACTTGTAGATAGTAACAGAAAAACTATTTTTCTACCTAGCTTTTTTTTTATTTTTTTTTTATTCACAATTGGTAAACCCTTGACCCTTTCACTTAAAATAACAATAATTCAAGCTCACCATGAGGCCCTCTTGGGGAATGATTTTGTATAAATAGTAGGTATGAAATTCTCCGTCAACTCAAGTAAAAAGCCAACTTTGATTGATTTTTCTCCGCTTTGCTCCTGTTTCCCTTTTGTTTATTTATTAAAATTATTTACGAAGTTTCTAATATTTTCAACATTAAAATTTATTAATCGGGAATTCAGGGAAGGGAAAAAATGCGTCTATCATTTTATTAAACTTAAACATATATGATCGACAAATATAAAATAATTGATTTTCCACAACATTCGTTTCATTACCAAAATCATCATAGGTACAACCCTAGCACATTCGCTCGATGACGCGCTCGCACGTGGGTCGCGCGGCTGGCAAAACAATCTCAACTCTCTGTATGCGTAGTTATGGCACATTACTTCTCGCTGCAAACAGCTGGTATTATTATTACGATTTTGTAGGCTAATATAGCGTAGTTATTTAAGCTTTTGTATGGGAGTGATGTATCTGTTACGAAGTAACTATTTAGTAATTTTTATTTGTACAGAGAACCCTAAAAAACGTTCTAAGTCATTTTTTATAGTACATAATTTGTTAATATTTTCAGATAAGATTCTGACAATATTTAAAACAATATCTGTTAAGATTCGGACAATAAATGAACTGACGTGGAAATATATTGTTATGGACCATTGGAAACATGGTAGTAGTAGACACAGCCCAATGGGTGAAGAATTTAGATATGATATTGTTATTTTCATTATTATTTTTATTCTGTTTTTAGAAAAGCGACCTAGAAAGCCATACGAATATAAAAAAAAATAAGAAATTAATTTCTAGTTTTTGCACTTTTGGAGATAACAACTGAAGCAAAGGTGAGAAATTAACTATTGTTAATCAAGATAGGTATTAAGTACAGTAGTTACTAAATAAAGTGTGCTGGGGCCAACCCTGTTGAACCCCAGCACCACGACACCACCCGGTTTCTCTGTGTCAACGACCGTACACTCACGTGCAAAACGAAGGATATTTTCGCAGAACAACACCTAACTGAAATTATTGAACAACTCAGCCCTACTAGAACATTTTTTTTTAGATTTAACCTCACTGAGACTGAATCCAGTGCGTTCTATGTCAGTGGCATAATATTGAATATTACTTGGACAAATAGCCCAATATACCACCCTAAATACTTTGGTGTCACCCAAGATAGGTCTCTCATATACACATAAACTGTATGACTAGAGCTTTAAAATTATAAATGTGTATTTTTTTCCTTTAAACTGGTGATTTATGAGTTGTAAATAATCGTATTCATGGGTTTAAAGCCACCATGCTCTCAAAATATCTAAACAATAAGCACACATTTACCATCTATTAATTTCTAATACTCTAATGCTATATTGAGAATAAAATTTGTTTGAATAACTATTTTTCTTAATATTAATTTTCTAATTTAAACGTTTTCATTCAAACAGCAATTTCATACTTAAACATTCTGACCATCCATTGGTAAGCCGTACCACACGTCCTTAACACAAGTTGCCTGGCTCTTTTCCACTTAGCCAGTGAGTACGCGTCCCTGTGCGGGCACGGTCGTTCCATGCGAAGGAAGTAGATTGCCGAATAGTAACAGGCACACTCAAAACTTACATTATTTGGCCAACTATATACCCCTAGCAGGGAACTCTCCACCGAGGTCCGAGTGTAAGTTTCGAAGAAGCCTGCTCTTACGAGCGTTTAAAACAGTGTAAAGACAACAGACATCTCCTCTTTATCCACTGCCATCTTCCACGACGTCTTTCCCTGGATGGGGACCCGTTAAAACTAGAGTAAAATTTTAGGCGTAGAACTAACCCCCAGCAGACTCCCAAATACCACTCACAAAAACTACTCCCGTGCCAAAACCTGACCTGGGCAGCCTGCAAATACCTCAAACCTCAACATATTTAAAACCAGGCGGGGGTATATGTAGCGTAAAGAGTAAAGGATTGGGCTTTTCTAACGAAAAACAATGTGATTGTGGCGCTATACAGTCCATGGCACATCTAATATCGAGCGCTACAAACCCTATGTAGTGCACGTTTACAGATTTGCGTGAGACATATCAAAAACACACTGGGCCAAAGTTGTTTGAAACCATCGACACGCAAAGAAGAAGAAAAAGACTAAACAAATTGTATATCAAAGCTTCTCCCTGAATCCCTGGCAGGAGCAAACTGAATAAATTTGAATAACACGCACTGTAATGAGCCTCCATACCATACCGCTCGCGCCCGCGCCTCCGCAGTTTGCTGATGAGCGCCGAATCGAACCGCAGCCTGACTGAACAATAATTGTCATTTATTTCTCTTGTGAAGCTACGAATAAAGATAATTCCATTTGTTTCACGAATTAAGTTGCCTTGCTATGTAAATGAATAGAACGTGGCCAGAATTGGTATTTCTACCTCTAGAATTCGTTATCCGAGGTAGAGTCTGTCTGCCTGCAAAAATTCCAGAACTATAAAAACAGAAACAAAGCCGATAAGACCCGTTTGATATTATTTTCCCTAATAATAACTTAATTGTACAGTCACGCTGGGCATACTTTCTCTCATAGTTTGACCGATTGCCATACACAAATCAACAAATAAATGTTATAGACAAGGGCATGCATAAAAAATGATTTTTGGGTTCCATACATCCAAAGGACGTTACTACTAAGCCTCTGCTGTCTGTCTTTCTGTCCGTCTGTCCGTCACCGGGTTGTTAAGTATTTCATGAACTGAATAGGTGGACAGTTGAAATTTCAAACAGTGTATACTGAAACGCAAAGTATCAATTCAAGCCGATCTTCTTTCTTGCGTTTCATGATTAAATTCTCTTTTGGTTTTGTTCGTCTATGAAAATTTAATTTGAAAATGATTGTAAGCTTTTGACATGAGAAAACAATTGATGACCGTCGAAAATATTTTAAAGTGCTGTGAATTTCTTTTTGTTAACAAGACCTCCTATATTTATCAGGGGAAAGTGATTTATGTTTAGAGACAGCTATCCGTTTTTATTTGTTGCTGTTGCGAACTAAATTTTTATTTATGTTCGTAGGGTCTTCCACCCTGCCCGTACGAATCATTATAACCCTGGGTCACTGCTGAGTCTTCCACCGGCATTTATTTCGCCGCTCTACACTACCTGCCGCTTACCCAAAGGGAAGTAGAACCTTTACTTCTATCTTATTTTAAGGCCCATCGATATTGCGTATCATTGGTGACCAAGCATTACGACCTGCCACGCCAATTGGTTATCACTGGTGACCAAGCACTACTACTGGTGACCAAGCATTACGACCTGCCACGCCAATTGGTTATCACTGGTGACCAAGCACTACTACTGCCCTGCAAAATTCTACTACCTGCCTCCAAGCGCAGCTGCTGGCCTGCATAACCTCCTATTTCCGTTTACTTTAACAATTTAGCATTTAATTTAAAATTATTAAGAGTATCGTATATCCAAAGTGTTTCCTACAACTTTGGGGGGTAATTTCGACACCAAATAAATTAACTCCTTTTTATGTTTTAGGTATTTAGTAGATCATATTTTATACCTGGGGGGACGATCGATCGTTACCTAACCTTTTTTTGTATTTTAAAATTATGTAAATGTGTTATTTTTTATTGGTCTATTTCCACGGTCATCCATTTGTTTACATCTTTACCTATTTTTTCTTTAATATTATAAAATAAAAGTATTCCATATTACCCCAAAATTTATTTTCTTTCCGAAATTCATATTTAGGCTGCGAGTAAAAATTCTACGTATAATGTAGCGAAAGCAATACTGCATTGTTATATTATTTAACCCATTTTAATTAAATTATGCTGCAATACACACTATCTATTGCTGCTATAACAACAAATAATTATTGTTTTTTATGGCTCTGTTGTTTTTGCTGTATTGTAAAAACGGTAACACATTCAAGCGTAAAACTTGGTTTGGTAATAGTGCTTATCCTGAAGTATAACAAGAAAATAATAAAAACTGGCCAAATGTGACTCGTTCTTGCACTAAGGAGTCCGAAGTTAATGAAAAATGAAGGTATATTTCTGTCGCTCGCGTTGATTACTTTTGTTTGTAATGAATACCTAGGTATTATTGCTATAATTGTGTGCAGAGAAGTGGTGGTACGGTACCCTCGTAGCGCGAATCCGATTCGCACTTGACCGGTTTTCATATATTAATGCCTTATGAAAATTAACAATCCCAATTAACTGATTTGAATGGAAAATACTATTCCTATTGGACAGAACAGGCACGCTATGCTTACTTGGTTATCTAATTGCAAAGGAGACATTTTTTTGTAGTATGACGAATAGGCCCACCCACCACAAATTGTAGCGTATAATTATGAAACTCATGTCGATTTCGGAATATTGAGAAATTAATTATAACTTGAAATCAAGTTAGGATAAATATGCTTTTGATTAATACCTATTATTGGCCTATTAATGCATATTATGATTCCGGTTTCAATTTTGCTTTATCTTTCGTTCAATTACTATAATAAATTATTAACTTTTTTTAGAGTGTACCATCAATAAACGTAGTCGGCCCAAAAAAAATTGTCTCCTTTATGTACGTGATATTTGAGTTTGGTAGGTAAAAAGCAGCGCGGTACTCGGCGATCCTTCCCTATAAAAGACATCAACGTGGACTGCACGCTGCTACTTCAACTCCTTAGAATAAATTATCATTCGAGATTAAAAATTTAGCTTTATATTTAACCTATTTATACTAGACCTACTAGATATATTAGCCACGCTGGGTTTACTTAGTCGTAGACAAAGCAATTTTTTTTTTTAATTGTCAAAAAAAAACACCTTAATACTTACTAGACAAATACTTATTTATGACTATCTTTATTGACTTGCACGATAATGGAGGTCATAGTAATGATTTTAGTTGATGGTTATAGTATTTTCTGGATGATCTATACACATCCATATATTTTTGTCTTAAAAATAATCTATAGTTTTTTATGACAAAGATATATGGATTTTTAGTACATACTAGCTGATACCCGCGCCTTTGCCCGCGTGAATATATGTAGTTTTTATACGAATCGTTAAAAATCCCATAAAAAAAACCGGATAAGTCAGAACCGCACACATAGACTTCTGTACCATCATACTAGATGGTGCTAGTTTCATGTTTCAAAAACCATCATACTAGATAGCGCTACTTTCATTTAAAAAAACACGCTTTTTGTATGGAGAGCCTCTTAATTTTTACTTTTTCTAATTTTTAGTATTTGTTGTTATATCCGTAGCAGAAATACATCATCTGTGAAAATTTCAGCTGTCTAGCTATCACGGTTCATGAAATAACTGCCTAGTGACAGACGGACAGACAGACAGACAGACTGACGGACGGACAGCAGAGTCTTATTAATAGGGTCCCATTTCTACCCTTTAGGTACGGAACCCTAAAAATCCCTTTTCAATCAATTCTCCAATTTTACGAGCTACTTTTTTGGAATGTAGTTCATTATCGCTATGCTGAAAAAAGTGTCTAATGACGACATCGCTTTCGTGTTATGTATGTTGACGACTTTGTCACGCTTTGCTTATTTCGACAGAGTTTTGGTTTCGGATATTAATGGTGGCAGAATGTTTTTGAACTCTTTTTTTCATTTTAATCTATTAAATAACTTTTACGTGTTTTACTTTCGAGATACTGAGGAACGAGCCGTAGCGAGCAACGAAAGACTGAAGATATTGTGATTGTTCTTCAACCAGCACGTTCCAACTGTTCCACAACAGATCACGCCTTTTTAGGGTTCCATACTTCAAAAGGAAAAAGGACCCCTTGTAGGATTCATTGTCTATCTGTCTGTCAAGATTTGCCGCAGAAACGTGTGGAAGTATCAAACTAAAATTAATATTAAATACTTAGACGCAATGGTACTTAAAAATCTGTCTTTGTCTTTTTCTTTACGTGTAAAGAGGGAAGAAAATAACCACACTTTTGCACTTTTTCGATGTTTTCGTTTTTATTTTCATCATATTTATCTTAAATAAAAATCCATTCGATGTTTTCCCTTCAGTCACCTATGAACTTTATTTCAGTAAATAAATCATATTATCAATTTACTTATTTTAAGAATAAAACCGAAAATAGACGATGAAATGGCTAGAAAAAAGGTACCTTTGCGAAATTATTCTATAGAGTCAACTTTATTAAATCGTGTTTCTAGTCGATATAGTCCCTCGTAACTATTCTCAATAATACCAGTATGTTTTCCTAGAATTTAAATTTACTGTTAACTACTTCAAAAATGAATTCTAAAAACCTGTTTAAGTGGATTTTTTGATACCACTGGGCCTTAAGCCTACAGTCCCATGGAGCTGTAAAAAATCAAGTTCGTAAGTCAACGTAATTAAAAATACGGCTTTGTAGTTATATATGACGCATATTTCACACACTCGCTAGTAAATGAAAACTTACAGAGTACTTCCGGTTGACCTATATTAAATTCATGAAGTTTTGCAAGAAAAAGGTTTTACAGCACAAGTTAAAAAAACATCTGAAAATCGTTATTTTGTAATTATATATCACAAACAAAATATTTTTACGCTTTTAAAAACTTACATTTTATACAGGCTGTATAATATAATATCATATTATGATCTATCCGACCGATTTCGGTCATGGCGACCACTTCGACTCCTAGTCGGTTTGCCAAATTGGTGTAGGTCCCGTTAGCCGGAGCTTCTACCATCATACTGAACAAATTTTGTTCTCTTACTTTGCTGAAATCACAATAAAAATTTAATTCTTCATAGAAATCGTTCAGCTGATCGGCCAATTTTGTGCATTTTCGTATAGAGGGACCGATTTTTTTTGAGAATTGACTATGGGTTCTTTGGGGAAAGTTGTTCAGTATGACGAGTAGAACCCCCAGTTAACGGGTCCTACATCAATTTTGTTACATCCTGCATGCAGTTAGAGAATTGACCCTGACGTACCTATATCAATCGATGTATAAGTACTGCAAGATTTGTCCTTCAATCCTTATAGCTACAATGTTTGGTGCGTACATTACCTTCATTGCTATTAATTTTTCATTTTGACATTTTTAATTGAAAACACCAAACTAAATTGTACAGCCAATTGTGCATACTTCTTCGCGTATTGTTCACCCCTTGGCATACATCAACATGACAGCAAAGAAAAGAGGTGTTCAAAAAAGGTGTGATCAGATTTAATTAAACATTTAAAAGTAATCAGGGTTTTTGTTGGAGGTACCTAATTATGTTTTTATGGAAAAAAAACTACCTATACTTACTTACTTACTACTTATTGTTACTTATAGCTTTATTATAGGTTCTAATAACTAAGTTTCATTTAAATCGTTACAGAATTTTTTGAGAAAAACATACAAATGATTTGTGTGTGTTATTCAGTTTTTTTCTAAAATAATGAACTTCTGTAGTATGCCATATAAAATTTCTGTTATATGGTGTCTTAAAAAATGTAGAAACGTACAGTTTTACTGAAATCGTTGGAGCAATTTGTTTTAAGAAAGTGTGATTTTTTGCTGTGGTAGCATCTCTAAAAAACCGGTCAAGTGCGAGTCAGAACCGCACACAGAGGGTTCTGTGCCACCATACTAGATGGCGCTAGTTTTTTCATGTTTCAAAAAAACGCGTTTTTGTATGGAGTCCTCCTTGCTTTTTCACTTTTTCAAATTTTTTGAAATTTGTTGTTATAGCGGCAACTTAAATACATCATCTGTGAAAATTTCAACTGTCTAGCTATCACAGTTCATGAAATACAGCCTGGTGACAGACGGACACACAAACGGACGGACAGCGAAGTCTTAGTAATAGGGTACCGTTTTTACCCTTTGGGTACGGAACCCAAAATAATCAAGATTGTTTTTTTTTAATCGGTAAGAGATACCTAAACACAGATAAAAATAAAATGAACTTTAAATTTGACAATTAAAGTAGAAGGCCCAGCTTTTTTCCGAGGTATTTCTGAAAACATGTATAGAAGCCGGCGTACATCAAGCTAGACATTTTGGACTTTGTACCGTTCTTATGTTGTATGCGTATGGATCAGAAACGCACTACGAGTGTCTAGCTTGATGTGCTGCCCTCTGTACTTACCTATTCGTACCTAACCTACTGATGTTTTTGAGAAAAAATACATGGTGCAACTGTATGAAGAGCCCTGGGAGGGCCAGAACCTGAAAGAGCTTCGAGTATTCACTGATGGCTCCAAAACGGGCTCTGGCACTGAGTATGGTGTCTTCTCCGAGGATCTAAACATCAGGATAGCCAATCCTCTTGGTGCACATAACACGGTCTTTCAGGCTGAGTGTATGGGCATCATCAAGGCAGCTGAAGTGATTGCTGCAAGGGAGGTGCGCGATTACCCCATCCGCATCCTGTCTGACAGCAGAGCTGTACTACAGGCCCTGCAGAGCAACACGATTACATCGGGGCTTATACTGGAGTGCCAACAAAAATTGACAGAGGTATGTAACCACGGCGCCGTAACTCTGCAATGGATTAAAGGGCACAGCAACTCGCGCGGCAACGATGCGGCGGACGAGCTTGCCAGGAGAGGGTCAGAGCATATGGCCGTGGGACCGGAACCTATAATACCCCTCCCATCTGGCTGGCTGCGGTCCACCCTGAGGCAACGCACAAGAAACGAACACAATTTGTACTGGTCCGGTTTGGAAACCTGCAGGCAAGCGAGGTTGGTACTGCCGACAACCAATCCTGGCCTATCTAGGAAGCTCCTGAGACTTGGGAGAGCTCAGCTCCGCAAGGTAACAGCCGCTATTACTGGACATGGCCATTTCAATAAACACCTATTCGCTCTAGGTATCACCGACAGCCCACTATGCAGAGCTTGTGTGGAGGCTGAGGAGACTGCTGCCCACATCCTACTGGATTGCAAGGAGCTAGCACAGTACAGGGTCGTGCACCTCGGTGAGCCGAGGTCGCTTCAGGAAGTCGTCAGCAACCTTCGGGGGCTACTGGGCTTCTTGGAGGAGCTGGGCTGGCAGTGATGCCGGCCAAACACGCAAAATGGGCGCAGTGGTCGCCTGGTTGCGGAAACCAGCCCGCCCCCTAACAACAACAACAACAACCTAACCTACTGGCTACTATCACCTATGCTATCACTCTGTACCTAAATTACCTATTTAAATACCTATTTGAAATCTTGCACCAGGCACTGTGTAAGTAGAGCTGGACTCTAGGGAGTCCTGGGGGCTGGGGCGTAACTGAAACCTAACTAAATAAATACAGGTATATCTTTCTAACTTTAATTTTATTTAACTTTTTTTATTATTTTGGATTTTCTTTGGCAATCTACTTGAAAATTATCATGCACCCAGAATACTTCGCAAAGAACTGAAAGTTAAAAGCTTAACCAGTTTCAGGTTCAAAATCGAAATTGTGAATCAATTCTGAAGACAAAGTCATTGGATTTCCCTCCAATTTTTTTAACTTTCGGCTGAAGGCATTCTAAATGCGAGCCATTACTATTTAAAATTTGGCTTTTTCTATTACGCGCGGCCAGTATGCTTACATAAAGAGATGCAATGGTCCTTTGTAAAGAGATCCTTTTAGTACCATTTAATATTCTTTTACAAGAATTCGATCGTAGGCGTTTAACGATTTAAGACCGTATTATCATCATGGTATAAACCTACAGTGAATTTATGACATACGTACATAACATTGTGCATAATTCTCTGACGTTAGCTTAAGGTCATCACATTACGTTCTCGTCATGGATGACGATCTCCTTCCGAAATAACGTGCAGTCATGCTGGTGAGAGGCTGTAGGCTGGCGGAGACTGCGACGCTTGTGCGGGGGTGCGGGGGTGTTTACACACTGAGCAATTTATCCTCCGGCAGCCGTAAATAACGCGGCCAACCGCCGACAGATATATGGAGCTGGCTATTTATGGCTATCTGTTTGAGATGGTACGGACAGCACGCACAAACCCACGTGCCATTCAGGTCTGGTGCGCAAAATATAAGAAACATTTACTTACTTGTCAGCTATAATTTGACATTCCTTGTCATGATAGGTAAACATATAACCTCCTTAGTCATGCATGACAACCACTCATTGGCTTCAAAATATCAAACCGTGGTTCCGATGCTAAAGGTAGGCTAAAGGTAGGTACTGAGCAGTTAGGCAGGTACTCGCCTACCTACATGGGCCTAATAGTTTACCTAAAACTGAGAAAGACATAGATAGAACCTTAATATTCCCTACTCTTTGCTGTGATCTTAAACAAATGTGAAAGGAAATAAACTCCAGATGTTGTCGCTACTCAGCTCGCCTTCACACGTCGTTCCTGAATGAGAAAAGATTTTGCTCACAGCAGCACCAGCGGACTGCATTAAACCACTTCATTGTAATATTTAGGTAGGTATTTAGTGTTCAAAACTCAAATATATTACCCATAACGTGAGCGAGTTTTTTCAAGAATATTCGACTACATTTTAAACTCTTATCAACGGCCGCGGCCGGCTGCCTGAGTTATGGCTACAGAAAGATACAATCGAGATGGAAACACTTTTTGCCATATCCTCACAATCAAATTTTGATTTACAACCCTTGAGTTATTAAAATCTTGGTGTGTGTTGGCTATCCAGAATGAATATTTTTTCAGAGTGCTTAGGTAGATATTTTTGTAAATCACACACAATGTAAAGGAGGTGAATGTAATGTTGATATTGAAATAAGTACATTGTTCTATTAAATAAAATGTATTTAGGTGTGTATTCTACAATACGAGTAAAACATAGGTATACCTACATTGTACATTATTACTTCCCATCCGAAAAGTTGTAATAAAATCTTTTTCATAAATCTTTTTCGAATAACCTTTATGTTGAGCTTAGAGCATAATATGCTCTAAGATGTTAAGCAACAACGGCAGAAACCTATATGGCAAGTCTCACTTCGATTAACACTAAACTGGTCAAATTTTAAGTCCGCAAAAGTACTATACAAGCCTTGGCCACAACTAGGCATTGATGGACTTATGTATGTGTGCCCCGGCTTCGCCCACATTTACACGTTCGTCCATCTATGCCTCCTTTGCTGGCCGCCGCAGTTATGTACTATAACTGACACTGAGCGTAAAAAATAAAAAATACGGCGGAAAAGCAATATTACTGTAAATTCTTTTTTAATTGATATTTGTTGCATATCTGGCTTTTATTTACTTTGCTCATAATCCGAATGAAAAGTAGAGTATATAACATGGATGAAAGGCACCCATTTCATTAAAGCTATCACCTAAGCTCACCGTTTTAGAAAGACGCACAATACGGAGACATATAATATTATATATCTTAAAAACTCTTCGGCTTGATCGCAATGAAGGTAAGCGTGAAAATTGGTAATGAAGTGTGGCGGGCAAGTCGGCGGCGGCGGCGGCGTGCCGTGAGCACGCGTTTGCAAGTCCACTGACCAGTTCAAGGGAGGACGTCTTACTAACGACGAGACGCGCTTTAGTGTGTAGTCCCTCTGGAATACGACTCTAAATGTTCTCTTAGAGTTTATTGCTACCTACTAGTACTGTTTAAAGAAAATGTAGAATTAAAAATTGTATGCTGCGATCGCGAATATTCGAGAATCTGAGGAAAACGGTAAACTGTAATGGTTATACGGGAAAACATATAAATCAGATTTTGCATATCCACACAAGTGTTTGTATTTTATATTTACACAATCTTCGGCCGAACCAGTGCAATCTAGTTCTATTAATCTGATTACAGTTCACCCACCGTGGGTCAGGGCTGACAAAGGCCCAATATTACCAAGACAGCGCCTTTTGGGTGCACGGAGTAAGGACGCCAATTCCCGTTTGTCAATAATAAATAAAATACCCCTATTTTAATGCGTCTGAAGTTTGAAGGCACTTGACCTCCTCCTTGATAAATCCTCTCGGTGGAGACGTATATGAGCTGATATGAAAAGTCAAACTAACTAAATTCTCTAATGCATAGTGGAGGAAACGACAACATGGTTGACAGCAGCGCGCCCTCATTCATGGACTATCAAAACTAAATTCAGATATAGCCATGTCGAGCTGTACCTATGTCCACGGTCCACAGGCCACCCACAATCCAAAGATTCATCAATAAGTATATTCATTTGAGGTCCACATCATGTCTAACTTAGAAATAAATTCTTGCAACGCTACGCCAAGAAAACTGAGGGACCGTTGTCGAAATGAAGCAGTTAGAATAGGCACCCAATATAGGTAAAATAGTATAGATATATAATAATTTATTTTATTTATTTATATTACAATTTATTGTACGCAGAAATAGGGGCAAACAAACATTAAACAAGATATAAAAATATAAAAGGTACAGCTTATTTCTAGAAGAAATTTCTTCCAGCAGACCTTGGAAAGTGAACGTTACAAAAAAATTGCAAAAGACGTGAAAAACAAATTTTGATAACTGATTACTAAATACCTTGCAAACAAATAAATATTGCGTACAAAATAACACATGTATACTACTTATGTTAAGTTAATAATAATGTAAATAAATGTAACAAAATACATATAGTATAGGTATGTAATAGAAAAACTATTATCACAATACTAACGAGAAAAAATAGGAAATGGCAAAGATCACCGTGTCAACAATTTCCAGAAGTCACCTTGAAAAGTGCATTTACGTATAGGGGCAGTACAAGAAAGTGTTTTTTTTTTATTTTGTTGATGGGTACTTTTGCCAACATGGAATTGCTACAGTTAGTGAGGACAACTGGGAATTTACGAGAGGAGAGAAGAGTATAGAACCGCCGCGTCCCGGGGGGAGTGAGCCCTATTTATCGAGTTAGGCACATGTAATCACCGTCGTTGCGCAACTTTTGTGTGTCCCTTTGATACGTGTGACATGTTTTGATTATTGTGCATTGTGCTGTTACATTTTAACCATCGTGTTAGTATGTATATTATTAATTCATGTGGGTGGTAATTAAATGATCCGCGTGCTCAAATCTAAACATTTGAATATTTTAAAATTAGTCAAAACACAAATGGCATACAAAAGAGTGATTTGGCTGCATTGTCGCAATGATGCACCCAAGAAAATTACTGCTCTCAATCGATCCGCCGCAGTATACTTGTATAACTAGTGTTGTTTGTAGGTTAGTGTAGTTGGATATACTTATTTGATCGGTATCTATTTCTAAAAGTAACATTCCTACGTTAATAGGTAACAGTCATAGAATTAAATGTTCATTGTTATCATTATTTTATGTATTACCAAGCGACAACGTTGGTTATTACATTTCTTCAATTTTCTTTTACAAATAAAAACATGATTAGCAACACCTTTCAAGTTTCCTCACCATACTTCTTTATGAAGTTACAGGTTAGCAACATTTGAGCTCAAACTCGAAGCACCTCGCCAACAAATGGCGGGAAGTTGCGAAGAGAGGGCGGCTCCCCTCCAAGTTTTGTAACAGAATTTTGCAAGTAAACACCGACATGCGGGCGAGGGAGGCGCGAAATCAGACAGAAGGAGATTAAAGCACTTTTTGTGTGTTCTGTTAAAAAAAAACTTTACATTTAAATGTGATCGGAGCTTCGTGTTATTTACAAAAACATTATACGTAATCGTTATTATACGTGTGACACTCTTAAATGCATCTGGTTAAGTAAGACGACACTGCAGGCCAATGAAGATGATCAGTAGATCTAAGCAAAACATTGAGTGAGGTGGAATCTTCTGCAATAACTTCAACATTTTATTATGGCACGCTTGAGAAGGTATTCCATAGTAGATAGGAAAGAAAAGCACACAATGAATTAATTATGGCAAAGCGTCATGAATCACACAGGTTATGTAGGTATGTGTGACGGAAATTTTGTTGCATTGCACAGTTTTATTGAAGTACTGAACTGATTAATTAAAGGAATCCCCTACTTAGCTAGCGCCGCCATCAGATAAAAAATTCACTGTGTATATCGATAAGTTTCAACGACGAAAATGAAGGCCTATTTCGAAACTATCAACTCTGTGAAAAAAAGTTAGCTGTAGTTAAAGATAGCATAAGTGTTAAAAGCAGCCACCTTTGACACTTATGCTATCTCTAACTACAGCTAACTATATTTTAAACAGTTTATAAATTCTTAACTACAGTAGGTGCCTATTCTTCATTAACACCGTTGAAAATTTTCTTTAAATTATGTACTCAACGAGAATATTTTTTTACTGATGGCGCCGGGAATTCTTTTGTGCCCTACATAATTTCCAAATAAATGAAGAAAATCATAAAACTTCGAAACATTCTAGGTGTTTGTTTACAATGTAGTCGATCGTAAATACGACTCGTATAATTAACCAAAGTAGGGTACCTTTAGTAAATACGTATACTTACCTTATCAAAATACCCTAGGAGTTCAGACTTGTTGGTTCTTTGATCTCTACTAGATGTCACTCGTTTATTATTTACTTTTTTAGTATCATAAATAACTATTACGATATCAAGGACTGTTAAGGGTAGTTGTTACACATGTTTTATCATATGGACAATTCATAGGTGAGAGCATCTTTCCGTTGTCTAGTCTAAATTTTTAACTTGTTTACGTAAAAAAATGCGAGTCCAAAGCACTGGGCGTCAATATAACTTCGTTAAAAAGGTGGGCGTGGATTGCGAAGCGGCAGGAAGGAAGCGATCGGGTGTGTTGTGACGAGAGGCACGTGCTGACACGTGCGCGGGTGCTTTGTCTACAGCACTGAGGGCGTAGTAGTAGGTCTGAGTTTAAATCAGATGTACCTACGAGTAGTTCAATTTGGTAACAAAAACTGGTGTGTCGACAAAACTGTGTAAATTCGTCACTAGATTAGTATAGACACACATTTTAATTCTACATCGTTAGTAGTTTAATGTATTATAAAATTTTGATTACGTACATCCGTATTTTGTAAATATGTAGGTTGTGTGTCTTTCTTAGCATGTGGCACAATTAACTGTGCTACCCATTTGAATTAGGTATACATGTATTCCTTCTGATGGAGTAATTGAAAATAATATACAGATTTAACATCTTTGTAGGAGCCGGTAGCGGTTCTACCCATCATACTAAACAACTTTCCACAAGAAACTCATAAATGACTCGCAAATTTCTTGGTTCTTTTCTGAGATTTATCAGCTGATTATGCAATTTTGTGATTTTTTGTTTGAATAGTTCAATATTTTTTTGCGTATTTGCTGTGAATTCCCTGGAAAGAGTTGTTCAGGGTCAATGAGATTATTTGTCTTACAAAGAGAAGTATTTTCTTTCCACGGTTTGACAGAGAAGTGGAGTTATTAAAAGATTATAAGATGTATCTAAGAAAAATACATTGTATCGATATAACACTATTATTGTCTCACTCTCACTACAGCAACTTAATATGAAGGCAAGAAAATCTGAAATTGCCAGACTGATTTTTACAAATTGTCGTTCCTTTGAATATCTTTTTAACCGAATTTCAAAAAAGAAGGAGGTTCCGGATACATACGTCGGAGTCTTCTTTCTCTTTGTTCTCCGATTCCTCGAAGACGGCTGAACCGATTTTGAAAAATATTTTTTAAGGTTCAGTAGGTACCTCAAAACGAAAAACCGAAACCTTTATAGGATCACTCGTGTGTCTGTCCGTTTGTCTGTCACAGCTGATTTACTCAGAAACTACTGGACCGATTAAGTTAAAATTTGGTACACATATGTAAGTAGGTGAATTAAAGATTTTTAACATGGAAACTAGTTTAGAAACTAGCGATCTAGTAATATCCTCTAAATATGTAGTTAATGTACGTAGTAATGCGACAACAGAAATTATATGAAACACGTAATACGTGTCTACAAGATTTGAGAGTTGCCCTCGACTTCCCTGGGATACTATCATCAGATCCTGTCTTGGTGACAATGAAACCACCTGAGAAGTACCCTTTCAAACAAAAAACGGCCAAGTGCGAGTCAATCTCCCATACTTAGGGTTCCGTACCAAAAACTGATAATAATTCTTGAATTTTGAGTAGTGTACAGTAGTTTGTAGTAGTAGTTTGGATATTCGATAACACATGGCAAGTGCGTAAGTATATTCTATTGCAGTAAACAATATATATAGTCTCCATTTTTCCAAAAACTCACTTTGTCTGGCTTGCTATATATGACAACGTGGGGTTATTGACGTGATATAAAATCTCCCTCTGAGATAGAAACTCATTGTTCAGAATAATAAGTAGCAGCCCTACACCAGTTTTGTAACACCTGTATAATATGTAATTTTACAAATCCAAGTTCTCCTCTAGTAACATAAAAAAAACTATGAACTCATACTTTAATAATGTAATATTTATTGTTATTATTTCATGTAAAATAATCTTTTTTACAACAAACGCCCAGTGATATGGAGTTCCATCTGTCTTAGAAATGTGGATGAACCGCAGCTTAACAATAGGTTCAATGGTCATTGGTCATCGCGTCGAGGAGGGTCATCTTGTGCCAATGTACCATAGTGTCTGTGTCTTCACTAATTTCGGAAATTTTAATTTTTTTTTCGAGACACAGGTTATTTTTAGGGTTCCGTAGTCAACAAGGGACCCTTATAATTTCGCCATGTATGTCTGTCCGTCCGTCTGTCAGTCCGCCGCCACAGTATATATATTAGTACTAACAGTATATATATTAGTACTAACGTACAGTATGGACACTCCCTGCCGCTCTCTAGATTCGACCTCACCCCCCCGTCACTCAGATTGGGTGTAGATTGAGTACCAAACGTAAAGGACGAGCTACGCAAGCACTTTTATTCACTATATTCACTTTGCGCGCCGCTGTGATTTCGTTCACAAGCATAAAAACCAACCAGTTAGCGAACGTAAAGGCCCAACTGAACTCTTTTTTTTTCATACTTGTCTTATGTTGTAAATAACCACCGCTCGAACAAAAAACACCACTTTCCGAATACACCATACACATTATGAGACTATAATACATTGTAAATGGTAACTGCGACGTGGACGTATGAATTAACACTGAAAACTGCTATTATTTTATACATCTTTTAACACTTTTTCCATAAAATTGCGAAATTGATAAAGGATTTTGTCACAGATTAAAAATCGACATGATAGTTTTGTTGCTTTGGTGTATAGATGGGATGAAGTGAATGACTGTATGAATGATTTTGAACTGTTGTTGCGAGGTAAAAATTGGGTCATCTTTGGGCTCAACTGTACAATAGAGTACATCGATTTGGCAGTCCGCGATTTTTTGGTAAGAGATAGGCTTTAGCTGAACATCCATACCATATTTCAAGGTTAGGAAACCAGCGGTTTTTGAGTTATGAATTTTTGAAAATTGTATTTTTAGGTACTCTTTGCTCTTTGTTTTGTGAGTTTATGTAGGACCAAAGATGACTTATTACTGATTGTATAATTTGATTCCAAAGATTCATAATATGGGGTTAAAACCCCCAACAACCTTCGGGATCCGAGGGGGATGTTGGGGTATCAAGGCGGGGAAAGCACGCGGGGCTGACTTGAGGGCAGACAAACTTGGGGGTAACAAATCGAAAACCAGGGGGTAATCCGTCAAGGTCAAGGTCATTTCAAGGTCAAGGTCTAAGTCAATTTGATCCCAAAGATTCATAATATGGGGTCCGCGAGTGAGGTACGGGAAGTTCTAAATAGAAGCGGGAGCGAGCGAAGCGAGCTCGGACTTTCGGAGCACCCTGACTCGGATCCGTTAGGTTCGGAGACTGTGCGGGGAGGCAAGCTAAGCTCGCCTCCCCGCACAGTCGTAGTGTTAGGTTTAACATGAGAATGAAGAAGTAGGAGCCCCGAGTTTGTCGGCCCCGCGTGCTTTCCCCGCCCTGATACTCCCACATCCCCCTCGGATCCCGAAGGTTTGTAGGGGGTTTTAAATGGGTTAGGGGTCCGGGCCCCGCGTCTTTCCCCGCACTGATACTCCCACATCCCCCTCGGATCCCAAAGGTTTGTTGGGGGTTTTAAATGGGTGGCGGGGGCTACGCCCCCGTTAGGGGTCCGGGCCCCGCGTGCTTTCCCCGCCCTGATACTCCCACATCCCCCTCGGATCCCGAAGATTTGTGGTTGACCTTTTTTTTATAAAGCGGCAGCGATTTTCGGCATCATGGAAGTAGATGACCTTTTTTTAATAAGCGGTAGCGATTTGTCGGTCAAAGACTACATTTTGTCACCATTAAGTTTGCCCGCCCTCAAGTCGGCCCCGCGTGCTTTTCCCGCCCCGCTTCGCGGACCCCATATTTGGAATCTTTGGAATCAAATTATACAATCAGTTTTCAGCTCGCAACAACAGTTCAAAAATCATTCATTCAAAGTAACTATTTAGTAATCTGTGACCAAACCAACAAAACTATCATGTTGATTTTTAATCTGTGACAAAATCCTTTATCAATTTCGCAATTTTATGGAAAAAGTGTTTAAAGATGTACAAAATAATAGCAGTTTTCAGTGTTAATTCATACGTCCACATTGCAGTTACCATTTACAATGTTTTTAGTCTCATAATGTGTACATGGTGTATTCGGAAAGTGGTGTTTTTTGTTCGAACGGTGTTTGTTTACAACAGAAAAGTATGAAAAAAAAGAGTTTAGTATTCACACTGTTGCATTCAGTAAATAACTAACAAACATTTCGTGACCAATACCGCCGGTGTGCTTCAACCCTACCTGCATTCTTGCCTATAGATACGTCAGGTATAATTATGTATATCATTTCTCGCTCGTTTGTATGGAGTGTCCGGGGTGTGCCGCCGATCAGCTCTGAGACTATCAGTACTAGAAAACTGTAATTTGACATGGGTATACATATTTATCACGCCAACAAAGTGAAACAATAAAATCCTGAAAAACACGATTTTGGTGGCCGCCTTCTAGGTTTACCGATAACCCGTTCTCGGCTTACCTTTAGTGGCCGCCTTCTAGGTTTACCGGTAACCCGTTCTCGGCTTACCAATATTTTAGTGGCCGCCTTCTAGGTTTACCGGTAACCCGTTCTCGGCTTTTTAACATTTAAATAAGAACAGCCTTATTTCTTGGACATTAAGACTAAAATTCCATCGAAGAACATAGTGGCCGACAACTGGTAAATAGGAGGCCGGGAACTAGACAAAGTGGCCGACAACCGGCGATTCTGCCTTATTTCTATTAATATATTTTTTAATTAAAATCCAATAAATATACGAGACAAATAGTTACTTTAAAGAATATTACAATATATTAGGAATACACGTCTTTGAAAATGAAAAAAAATAGTAATTTATTTCATTGACAGAATCTTGCCTGAAGTCTACAACTGGCTTAATTGGCCGACAAGGGGTCAATTCACCCTACTGCCCCTACATAGAAAGAGGGGATGATTTTTTTTTCGTTAACGTACCCTATCGTGTGCCTATCTTTAAATAGGTTATTTAAAAACTACTGAGGGTTAGCTAAAACTATTTAATAGCTACGGTATAGTACTGTGGAGAATGCGTCTGACCTATTTCTACAACATAAAAAGCTAGTAAGAATATTGGTAAACTTCTGTAATCACGAAAGATGCAAGCATCACTTCCAGGATCAAGAAACACTACCCCTTCCACCAATCTACATCCTGGAAATTTGTAGATTTGTCAAAAAACATCAGGACTATTACACTAAACGAAAACATATAAATACACCACCCCTTACGCCATATACGCCATACGCCAAATTATTTTATTCACTTAATGAGTTTCTACAGGAAAAAATATATAATACCTAAATATATTAATGATAAATTAATTAACTTTTTAAAAATGATTTTTTTTAATCTTAAGCATAAATTTATTAATTATTAAATATATCAGATCAAAAAATATTATATATTAACATACCTATTTATTATTATATAAGGTCTAACAAAATTAGCCGAAACTATTTTAACTGGTGCTTCTACCAATGAAACTGAACAACTTTCCCCATGGAACCCATAGTCAAATCTCAAAAAAAAATTAACATCCCATACTAAGTTGGCTGATCAGCTGATCGAGTTAGTATGGGACAGCCAATTTTTTTTTGCGATTTGACTATGGCTTCCATAGGAAAAGTTGTTCAGTTTCATGGGTAGAAGCACCAGTTAAAATAGTTTCAGCTAATTTTGTTACACCTTATATACGGTAAGATCAAATCAAACTTTGTTTACTGCACTAATATTTTATTATTTTTACGAGTAAGTCCTCCTCTCTTTTAATATTGTTGTGCCCAAACAGGTTCCATGATGTCCCTACTACACTTATACTTTTTAACAACTGAACATACTCATGATTACAATAAAAAATTGAGTATTGAGTGCTGAGTTTTTTCCGATTCAGGGATCCGTTTGCGAAATATTAAGATCAAAATGCTAATTTTTGATAGATTCAAGTGTCCCCCCCCCCTCCACCTTCCCTGCCCCTACCAGATAAAATTTCAGGACATTATAAAAAAATAAAGTAATAGGACGTATAATCAATTGAAAAGGAAAACTATCACGGCTAAGTAGGCTTTCTTAGTTTAGAAGGAATAGTCGACCAACTTAAGATGTGCAGTTGGATTTGTAAAAAATAATCTTATGTTTTTTGAAAAGACTACAGAACTCTACTTTACGCAAGTCCGACTCGCACTTGGCCGTTTTTTCATAATGTAATTTCCCGCGGCTCCGCGAAGGACAAACCAACAAACACACATTATAATGGTAGTGTTTTACGTAGTAAGTGGCTTTGGATATAAGAAGTAAAGGACTTAGTAAAAATATCAACCTTTCTTGAATTTTGAGTAGTATACAGTAGTTTGTATTAGTAGTTTGGCTACACGATAACATAAGGCAAGTGCATATATTCTACAGCAGTAAACAGTATAGTTTCCATTTTTACAAAATTTCACTTAGTCTGGCTCCAGGCTTGTTGTATGAGAACGGGTATGCCGCCTAACGTGAGATCATTTACGTAACATAAAATCTCCCTCAGAGATAGATATATAAACTCATTGTTCAGAATGATAAGTAGAAGCCCTACACCAATTTTGAAACACCTGTAGGTATATGTAATATTACAAATCGAATATAAAATTTAAAACTATCAACTCATAATTTAATAAGGTAATATTTATTGTTATTATTTCATGTAAAATAATCTTTTTTACAACAAACGCCCAGAGACATGGAGTTCCATCTGTCTTAGAAATGTGGATGAACCGCAGCTTAACAATAGGTTCAATGGTCATTGGTCATCGCGTCGAGGAGGGCCATCTTGTGCCAATGTACCATAGTGTCTGTATCTTCGCTAGTATCGATAGGGTTATTCTATGTCACTGGGTCGTATATTCTCTTTACCATTTATACCTGGCCATTATACTTTAGTTAAAACATCTAAGGAGAATTAAGTATACGCTAAGCTTAATATAGCGTCGGTGGTGTAACGGCTAGGGCCGCCGCCTCCTGTCCGGGAGGTCGTGGTTCGAACCCCGCCACGTACCAATGTGATGTCGAATTTCGATTTCATATGTACGTTTATCCGACGCTCTTACGGTGAAGGAAAACATCGTGAGGAAACCTGCACACGCCTACGAAGAAACTCGCAGGTTGTGTGTGAAGTTGACCAACCCGCACTCGGCCCGCGTGGTCGACTAAGGCCCGATCGCCCGAATTCAGGGTAGGCTTGAGCCCCTTGGTTGGGATATACATGAGCTGATATGATGAAGCTTAATATCATGTATCGGGTTGCTAAGCCACCAAAAGCGTTTTCTCTAAACCAGGACACTGTAGTGAATCATCTTTAACAGACGTTAGAGGCCAACAATGATGAAGCTTATTATATAATTAGATGGATCCACAGGCTAGAGTACAAGTGGTAATAAAAAAGACAGACTAATGAAAGGGACTGCACATGACTGTACGTTAAAACTTGAGCACTTATTATTAGGTATACACAAATAATTTTTAAATACCTAAAAATTTTAAGGTAAAAGCTTTCATTAAACAGTCGTACTTTGTCATGAGAAACAAAAGTGTGTTTCAAATATTTCAGCCTGACAGCTTCAGTGGAAGTGGGTAAAATATTGATTGCTAAGTTCCAGGACATACATACAAGTAAAAATTTTAAGAACGCTTTTTTTTTTAAAAAAGAAAAAGGTTTTTGAAAAGGACACGAACCTTTTCCAACGCTACGTCTTAATAGATAAGTAGGTAGGGTATTAACTTAATGCGTAAACATCGAACACTGAGGCATGTTTTTAGGGTTACGCACTAGGTAGTGTTACAGACACGTTAATACGAGTATAGAGGATACTAAAAAGAACAAATATTTTAAAAAATATAAATTATGAGGTAAAATTATACAAGAAACGTGAATCTTTTTTGTGTTTTTGCTTTAACGGTTAACGGTAAAACAGTCAAAGCGTGAAATTTGTTATGATAATAATTATAATTTTAAAGTAAAACTATAAAAAATAAAAACCGGCCAAGTGTGGTCGTACCTGCACTAAGGAGACTGAACTGAATTATTTTTTCTGTCGTTCGCGTTGATGTCTTTTGTTTGAAATGAATAGGTGTCATTGTTGTACTTGTATGAAAAGGTGTGTTGGTACGGAACCCTCGGTGCGTGAGTCTGACCCGCACTTACCTGGTTTTTTGTATTTACTATAAAAGACAGGGAAAGAAACATTATATCAATACTAGTAGACTCAAGTAGAGGTAGGTATAATTTTAGAAAAAGCAAAAATCTTTTAGGTACGAGCTTTTATTGAAAATAATTTTCAATATTTCGTATTCTTATCAGTAAACCCTTTCATTAGATCTCATGGGGGTGCATAAAAATAACAGATCCATTATCTTTGAAGTCCGCCTTTTTTGATTTAGAATGACGCCGCTTAGTTAAGTATGCATTGTCATCTTTAATAAACGTTTATGCCAAATTTCAACTGGATCGGAAACCAGGAAGTGGGTCAAGTTTAACTTGCAGGATTTGATAAAAGACACCGAGACAGATGAAAGTAAATAAAAGCTTACTCAAATCGTCCCATCTCCAAATAGTTTCTCCCTATAAATGGGATTTCAGTGATCCGAATGGGTACTCTAGTTACTTATAATAAGCACGGATGATGATTTAGTTAGTGTACATATAAGTGCGGCCCGCTGCACGGTCCACTCGACGCACTAACACTCACAGATATTGACAGGCATCAAAGCGGCCTCGCTATATCATATATCATCCTCGAGTCGGAACGAGCCGTCCTTTCATATCGCCCTCTAAAGGCTGCGATAGCCGTCGACCCGCGATGACGGTGCAGGGTTTGAAGTAAAATACTAACATTTGTTGTTTCTAATACTCATTTGATTTAAAAAAAACGGCTAAGTACGAGACGGGCTCTCACACCGAGGGTTTCGTACCACCACACCTCTCCACACAAGTATAACATGATACATAGATTTTAAACAATTCATCAAATCGAGTGACAAAAAACCGGCCAAGTGCAAGTTGGACTCGCGGTATGAGGGTTCCGTACCACCACACCTCGCCACACAAGTATAACATGATACATAGATTTCAAACAAGGCATCAAATCGAGTGACAAAAAACCGGCCAAGTGCAAGTTGGACTCGCGGTATGAGGGTTCCGTACCACCACAACTCTCCACGCAAGTACAACATGATACATAGATTTCAAACAAGGCATCATATCGAGTGACAAAAAACCGGCCAAGTGCAAGTTGGACTCGCGGTATGAGGGTTCCGTACCACCACAACTCTCCACGCAAGTACAACATGATACATAGATTTCAAACAAGGCATCATATCGAGTGACAAAAAACCGGCCAAGTGCAAGTTGGACTCGCGGTATGAGGGTTCCGTACCACCACAACTCTCCACGCAAGTACAACATGATACATAGATTTCAAACAAGGCATCATATCGAGTGACAAAAAACCGGCCAAGTGCAAGTTGGACTCGCGGTATGAGGGTTCCGTACCACCACAACTCTCCACGCTAGTACAACATGATACATAGATTTCAAACAAGGCATCATATCGAGTGACAAAAAACCGGCCAAGTGCAAGTTGGACTCGCGGTATGAGGGTTCCGTACCACCACAACTCTCCACGCAAGTATAACATGATACATAGATTTCAAACAAGGCATCAAATCGAGTGACAAAAAACCGGCCAAGTGCAAGTTGGACTCGCGGTATGAGGGTTCCGTACCACCACAACTCTCCACGCAAGTACAACATGATACATAGATTTCAAACAAGGCATCATATCGAGTGACAAAAAACCGGCCAAGTGCAAGTTGGACTCGCGGTATGAGGGTTCCGTACCACCACAACTCTCCACGCAAGTACAACATGATACATAGATTTCAAACAAGGCATCAAATCGAGTGACAAAAAACCGGCCAAGTGCAAGTTGGACTCGCGGTATGAGGGTTCCGTACCACCACAACTCTCCACGCAAGTACAACATGATACATAGATTTCAAACAAGGCATCAAATCGAGTGACAAAAAGCCGGCCAAGTGCAAGTTGGACTCGCGGTATGAGGGTTCCGTACCACCACAACTCTCCACGCAACTATGACGATGATATCTATTCACATGACAAACAAAGACACAAACGCGAGCAACAGAAAAATACTACTAGCGCTATCTAGTGGTGTTTTAGTGAAGTATTTTCCGTAGGTGAACGTATTATATTGAGTCTAACACTTTATTTTCAATTGATAGAATTCTTATAGGTTTTCCTGTAATCTACATGCAATGAACCGTATAAAATATGGTTTTCAAAATTTTTTACTCAGTAGCTTTGGAGAATACTCAATTTTCGTCTTCTTTGTTTGAGATCCTCATAACGAGCCCTTCATTTGATATATGTATGACACAGTAAGGTATGCAAAACTTTTTTTGCATACCTTACTGTGTCATACATATGTAAGGACATGTAAGGACCCGTTTAAAAAAAAATACTTTACACGTCTGTGTTTGGGTCATAGGATTACACCATCCTACCAAATTTCACCTGATTTGGTCCAGTAGATTCAGAGCAAATTGGCTGTGACAGACGGACGGACAGACACACAGACGCACGAGTGATCTTATAAGGGTTCAGTTTTTGTGTTATTGTACGGAACCCTAAAAATTCTGTTTTTTTATTCTGTTTGGACTCCTTAGCTTATTCTGTACTATAATCATAAATTCATTACACACTTGCATTTAATATAGGGGTTTAAAAGTTATTTATATTTTATTTTATTATATTTGAAAAACTTACTGCTATTTTACAATAATGATATATTATTAGTGACTTTAAGTGATATATTTTACGGTCTTTTATTAGTGACTATATTTTATGTTCGAATTCCCGGAGCGACGTAACATTAAATGGAACAAAGGCGTTTTCTTAGTTGTGGGGCATTTATTTGACCAATTACATTTCTTGGATTTTCATGAAAGTGACGAAATGTTATGCGGGGTATTCCCAAATATGACATTAGTAAGAAAGAAAGTGCTACGATAATTTCAAGAGCTTTAAAATTAAAAATACGTATTTTTTTGCCTTCTAAAATGGAGATTTATGGAGGTGAAAAAACCTAATCTTAATATATTTGTAAAGCTGTTTTAAGATTTTTTTTTTGTTTTTATGACTATGTTTATAATTTTAAACTTTTTCATCCAATTGACAATTTCATACTTAAACTATAAAGAAAAAACGTTTTTACTATCAAGAAAAAACAAATAAACTAAAAAAAACATGTTTCTACAAGACCCTCCATAATTTTTCACTTTTGAAATTTTTATGTTTTTTTTAATAAATCCTCTATAATATCACATAATATTCTGTGAAAATTTCAGCAGGCTACCTATCACGGTGTAAAAGATACAGTGACTTTATTGATAACAAGAATAGTAACCTGCGACGGTATCCGTGTAGAATCTAGATTGTATGTTCCAAATTAAAAATAATCGTTAATAGTAATAATCGTGTAAAGTATGATACATAGTATAGAGTTTAAAAAAAGAATAAATAAAAGGGAATAAATAATATAAGAATAGAATTTTTAAAAATGCTTCTACTCACGAATTGAACAAACAAAATGATGCGACAAGTTGATTTGTTTCGTAAACACGATACCAAGTTTGAAAATATGGCCAATGATTTCGATTTTACCAGTATTATACCTAATTCAGAGTACGCTCTACATGTCTGTCCTCCATTAAATTATAATTTTATATTTATTCTTTTTTTTTTTTTTAATTTGATTGCGTTTGGCTGCACCTCACCCTTCCGCTTTTTGTATCAGTTAAATTATACTGATCCGTGATTATTACTAGAAAGTTGTAATTTTGGTATGGGTATACATATTAATCTCGCTGACAAAGTGGTACAATAAAATCTTGAAAACACATTTTTAGCGTACTTTGATACGTATTACGTAATATTGCGTGGGGTATCGTTGAATAGGTATTTCAAAACTACTGAGCGTTTGCTATAACCATTTTTCAATTTAGTAATCGGTTTGTGAAATATTAAGCTTTAAAGTGCTCATTTTTTAAAGAGTCAAGTGTCTCCCTACCCCTTTCCTCCCACCATCTAAACGGCTATTTAAGGATATCTAAAAAAAATTTAATAGTAGGACACATAATCAATTTAAAAGTAAAATTATCACGGCTACGTAGACTTTCTTAGTTAAGGTGTAAAAGTCGACCAACTTAAGGTGTGCAGTTGGAATTGTAAGAAGTTCAGAAATTTTCCATACCAAATTTTCTATTACCAACTGCAAATAAAATATTGTTTATTTATATTAACATACATTTTTGAAAAGACCACGGAACCCTACTTACTTTATGTGAGTCCGACTTACACTTGACCAGTTTTTAACTATTAGGAGTCGCCAGGAGGTGCGAGTTTCCATACAAACGTAGTTCCGTTTTCATAGAAAAACCACATGCCGGATCGAAATCAAACTTTACAAATATATTGAGAAGACATATCGATGTCTGTAATTTGTTTTCGATGTAGCAAAATAAATTTAAAAAAAAGAAAACAGTTCAAACTTTTAGTGCTAAACTAATTTAAGACTTTGTTTTAATAGTATAGTTTATTACAGTGAAAACAAATCACATACATTGTCATGGCAAAGTTTTCATTCGATCTGGCTTGTTGTTTTTGTACTAAAATAGTAGGTATCCTTTTATTTATTTACACTTATTATAGTACACCAAAATACAATTCCTTAAAGCTATAATTCCTTTGTTTGGAAACTTGATACCGTGTATCAGGAGGTACACAAATCATTGTGGTGATTAATCTAAATAATTTAAAAACACTACTTGCGCAATATCTTGCATTTCAGATAGGTATCCATTCATTTGAACCAGGCAAGTTCATGCAATTATTATTATAACTGCAGACAGATTCCGTTACCTATATTTTACGACTAACAACCAAGTTTAAAACAACTATAAAACACAAATATGTAACATATCGCAGAATAAGAATCTCTGTACTCTTAGAATAATAATAAATCATTGTTGGCATCGATACTATGGCTGTTATCAGGCTGTGACGTGCGTGGCTTATGGTCTGGACCACCGTGCCTTCAGTGCAAGTCACGCAGGACAGTCACAAAACTATCAAATCAATGATATATTTAACGACGCATTTTTAGGGTTCCGGAGCCAAAATGGCAAAAACTAGAACAACATTTTTTCATGTCCGTCTTTCTGTCCGTTCGAAAGTCACAGTCAATTGCCTCTGACATGATTAGACCTACAGTAATAAAATTATTAACATATGTAAACTTACATCATAAACAGAAAATGAACCTCCTTGATACTCGTACCTCACTTATAAACTCGAATTATTCGTAATTTTTATCAAGTCTGTTTTATTCCGTTACTTCCAAGCGTTCCTGAGAAAAAGGGTAATGACCTACAGTCAGACAGACAAATAGACAGATGGACAACAAAGTTTCTTTTGCCGTTTGAGTTACGGAACCCTAGAAATTTAGTAATTCTGTCGGAGAAAAAAACAAGGGTGCCTCCTATAAAAGGGGCATGAACAAAAATGTTTGTGTGCACCCCCATGTGTGGGGTATCATTGGATTGTTATTTTTAATGCAGTACCTAGTGATTTCTAACAACACATTTTAACCAAACGTTTTACTTTCCCAAGAAATAGCTAATTAAATGTGTTTGTTTATTATACAGAGGGTAACAAAATTAGTGTAGGTCCCTTTAACTGTGCCTGTAACCTTATGACTCGAAACTCAGAAAACAAGAGTACTCGTACGCGAAATGAGAAATGAAGCCAATAAGTAAAATAAAACAATATTTTGGCTTACATACAGGGTGTAAAAAATTTGGTGTAGGTCCCGTTAACTGGGGCTTCTACTCATCATAATGAACCACTTTTGTTTTGTGACTTTGCTGAAATCGCAAAAAAACGAACTCTTCATTCAAAGCGATCAGCTGATCGATAAATTTTGTGCATTTTTGTATGGAGGCTCCAACTTTTTTGGGAACTGACAATGGGTTTCTTGAGGAAAGTTTTTCAGAATTATAAGTAGAACTCCCAGTTAACAGGTTGTTATACTTTTGTTACAACCTGCATATGGTTATTTATTATGCTTACATAAAATGTATGTTTTTTTTGTGTGACACATATTTATTGAACGACTTAGCAGAAGCGCGAGCTAAGCATCTCCCTTTTGGACATCACAAAATTTCACGAGGATCGGCTAAGATATGCGACTTTCGTCATTTTTGCTTTCGTATGTCACTTTACTGTCACTGTTGACAGGTCGCACTTCTAAGCCAATTCTCGTGAAATTTTGTGAGCAGGTTTGATAATTTTTATGATTTTTAATGTCAATTAAGTTATTGGAAGTTTTTTGGCGGAGCTACGGGTGTTGAAAACGTAAAAAATATATTTCATCCATTCCGAAAAAACTCGCGAGGTCTGCTAGCTCACAGAGCCATAGTAGTTATATATGGTTAGAAACGGCTCTAAACATACTAAGAGTGGCCTGAGACACACAATTATCAAAGTAATGGCTACAATATGCGTAGTCCAACACGCACTGAGCTATATTTTCTTTCACAAGCGGTTGCTTTCGCGTGACTTCATCAACGTTGAGTTCGGAGAGATGCGTAGATGTTTTGCTGTTAGGTAGTGTAACGAAAACTATTATATCGTTACAAAATGAAGACTCTTTTCGCTCCGATAGTAAAACTGTTTGGTTCGATTTCCTGGCTTTTGACTGGACGTATATTTTTAGAATGTGCTATAAAATTAAAAATTCAATTTTGTTTTTGTTTTTGATAGAAGGATAGAGAAAAAGTGATGGTCGTCGTAAATTTATATATGTTTCTTGAATTTTTGGTATATCGTACAAATTATGGTTTGCAATTATTTTTGATTGTATTGTAATCGTGTAAAAGCTTGTGAGCAGTGCCCTCTTTTTTTTCCAGAGGGCAACTACCACCGGTCTTACCACTTGTAAGGCCACCACCACCTAGCCGCCGGTCGTAGTCCTGCCGTGGAACGCTGCAGCCGGGCAGACCATTAACGTGATTGGATATCCGAGTACTGCCAGGCATTTTCCAGTCTCAGCCGCCTAAAGGGAAGTGTGCCTTATCTACTAACCCTACTTTCATACCACCGGTACCTTCACCGACCGGCGTTACAACGATACGGGGTACTGCATCAAATACTCTGCTACTAATTTATTTGTAATTTCAAGTTTTTTTTTAAATTAAATAAGGAACTGTTAAGTGTGCCTCGAGGCTATTCTACTACCTCAGGTTTTCAGAAGTTTGTAGACTGCCTCGGGGTAATTCCGTCAAACACTAGTTTTTAAGATGTGTCCTGTACATTAGTTGGTGATTCTGGGGTGAGCGACGATATTTGTTTATCCGGTATTCAACAAAATCCTTTTTCAGTTAGTTTTTTGTTCCTTCTTAACTTAACAATTTATTTAAGATAAAAAAATGATATTGCATGTCTAGTCTAAGACGACCTATCAATCACGACCATCACATTTTTAATGTCCTTTTTACCTTTTTTCCATTTTAAAATATATTTCCGATTTAGGTACCCCACGAATAATTTCTTTTCATATATTACTCTTAAGTACTTATTCTAAATTCTACGTATTATGCAGCGAAACCGTAGCAGGATATTTTAATTTAATTTAATTTATTTTTGCTACACTAGGTAGTATGCATCTGTTTTATACGGTCAAGTATACAAATAATTTTTTTTTTTGCGAATTTATTGTGGAATAAATGATATGGAAATTTTTGTTGAAAAATATGGAAAGCTTGGTATGTTGTCAATCAGTAGCAGTGAATCAAGCTATGGCATATAAAATCGGCCAAGTGCGAGTCGAACACGCACACCGAGGTTACTTCACACAACTATAACAACGATATATATTCATCAGCAACAATAGACATCAACGCGTATACGACAGAAAAATCGCCTTTTTTCATGCAGTTCGAACTCCTTAGAGTGAGTATCATTTACGCTTGACCAGTTTTTATTATTTTTTTGTTTTCCTTCTGGGTTAGTATACTAAAATTACTCCAAGTTTCACGCTCGTATGTATTACCGTTTTTTATAGGAAAAAAAATATGAAAACTCGTTTCTTGTATGGGACCGCCTAATTTGTTAACTTTTTTTATATTTTGGTAAATTGTGAAAATTTCAACCAGCTACATTACAGTTCCAAAGATACAGCCTCTTAAAGGTCGAACAGGACAAATGGACGGACGGAAAGACGGACAGACGGATGGACAGCGTAGGCTTAGTTACAGGATCCAGTTAATATCCACAAAAAATAATATCCACATAAGAGTGAGAAATTTTATGACCAGTTAAAATAGGTTAAAATAGCGTTAATCAGTATTCAATTCAATTGTATATTTAGTAGTTCCAGCTCTCGCCCGCGCCCGCGTACTGATGCGCCTCAATATTTGCATGGCTAACGAGCCCCCGTCCACCGCCCCGCCGCCCCGCCGCGCCGGGCTGGGGGCGACACCCCGCTTGGGGCGCACTGAATGAGGCTATAGATATTTACACAGGTATGTATTATTTACATTAGTAGATCCCGTGTAACTATTTAATTTGATACAGGAAACAGGAGTCTGCGCGGAAATGCTGTTCGTCTCGGAGAATCTACCCAGTTCAGTAAAATTTACTGAGTTTACCTACACTTGGGTCATAATATTTGAAAAACCGGCCAAGTGCGAGTCGGACTCACGCTCCGAGGGTTTCACAAAATCACAAAACTATGAAAATGATACCTATTACATCACAAACAAAAGTCATCAACGCAAGCGACAAAAAATAAATTTTTTATTCAGTTCGGACTCATTAGCGCCAGTACGACTCACACTTGGCCGGTTTTTATTATTTGTTGTTTTACTTCAGAATCAGTATTGTAATAAAACCAAGTTTCACGCTTGTGTGTTTTACTGTTTTTTATATGTTGGAGCTATAAAAAACAAGGTTTTTGTATGGGGACCCACCTTTTTTTCTAAATTTTATTATTTGTTGTTAAAGCGGCAAAGTAGCAGTAGAAATATACACTATGAAAATTTAAACTGTCTAAATACTACAGTTCATGAAATAGTACCTGGGCGACCGAACTTTGCTCAGGCATAGTAAGTACCCAGAGCCGTTGAAAACATTTAAAAATACGTTACCTTTAATACATTTTGCGCGGCGGCATATTAAAATACGATTTTCCCAGATATGAGACCTATCTAAGTCAATTTTTTGCCCCCAAAAATCACCGTAATTTTCAAGCAAATCATTGGAGTCGTTTACGGGATTCAGATTATATATATAGATTCAGATTATGTATCATCATATCAGCAGAAAATCGTCCACTGCTGGACGAAGGATTTCCACGACGACCGGTCCTGCGCTGCCCTCATCCATCGGCTTCCCGGGATCTTCACCAGGTCGTCGGTCGACCGTGTGGGAGGCCAATAATTCAACAGATTATATATTCAAGAATTGCTCGTTCAAAGGTATTAGATAGCGCACTGACAGACAGACAGACGAGCTAACGGACATCTAAGTTAAATCTTTATGACGAAATTATATCCAAAATAGATTATAGAGCCACGCTGAGCATACTTTCTCGCAAAGCCTTTACCGTCTGGCCACTGGCGTAGTCGGGAATACATAGAACAAATACGCTTTCCCAGTAGCAATAAAAAGGAGTGTATTAGATATGATCAAAATTTTACAAAAAAAATTGGGTTTGTGTGAGTGTAGCTTATTCAGACTTTTTTTGGAATAATGAACTACCCAGTGCAGTAGGCTTTATTAAGTCCTTATTGTTCACAAAGTTTTATTAAAGTCATTAAAGTATATTTTGAAAAATAGTAAGTAACAAACAACCTGGATTTGTGGAAGAGTGACCTTGTCTGGATTTTTCCCGGAAAAACGAACTACAGGCAGAGTTTCATCCAAATGGTTAAAGCCATTTTTGAGAAAAGTGTTCATGGAAGCAAACATTTTAAAAACAGGCTGGAGCTATAAAAATAATATTGCCTTACTCAACCTAGAACTAGACAACCAGACTGACGCACATACACACATATACATATTTTTTATTTTATTTTATTAGTGTGAGACAATTGATCCCCGTCAAAATCTCGAACTTCGATTTTTTTTCCATCACAATATCTTCTTAGAAGTTGAGAAGTTCTACGGACAATTGTACTCGACCACACGTCTGCCTGTCAACGATCTGGCTAAAGACCCAAGAACTAGACTTACCCGACACTATACCGAAGATATCCCGGACGTCAGCCTGTACGAGATTAGAATGGCTCTTAAACAGCTTAAAAACAATAAGGCACCGGGTGAAGATGGAATTACGGCTGAACTTCTGAACACCGGTACTTAAAGCTCTTCAGAAATTATTTAATTCCGTTATAATTGAGGGACAAACGCCTAAGGCATGGCACAGAAGTGTGGTCGTGCTTTTCTTCAAAAAGGGCGACAATACCCTGCTGAAGAACTACAGACCCATCTCACTTCTGAGCCATGTCTACAAACGGTTTTCGAGGGTCATTACGAATCGTCTCGCACGCAGGTTTGACGACTTCCAGCCTCCCAAACAAGCCGGTTTCCGAAAAGGATTTAGTACCATAGACCACATACATACGCTGCGGCAGATTATACAGAAGACCGAAGAGTACAATCAGCCACTATGCTTGGCGTTCGTGGACTATGAGAAAGTCTTCGATTCGGTCGAAACCTGGGCTGTGTTACAGTCTCTCCAGAGGTGCCAAATTGACTATTGATATATCGAAGTGCTGAAGTGTTTGTATGAAAATGCCACCATGTCGGTTCGCCTCCAGGATCAAAACTCGGAACCTATCCAGCTGCAGCGAGGGGTGAGACAGGGAGACGTTATATCTCCGAAACTGTTCACTGCCGCCCTGGAAGATGTTTTTAAGCTTTTGGACTGGGGTGGACTCGGCATCAACATCAACGGCGAGTACATCACCCACCTTCGATTCGCTGACGATATCGTGGTCATGGCTGAGACTATGGGCGACTTAGGCACAATGCTCGATGGCCTTAGTAGAGCCTCTCAACAAATGGGTCTTAGAATGAACATGGACAAGACGAAAATTATGTCAAACGTCCGTGTCATACCTACTCCTCTGAAGGTTGGAGGCTCTACACTCGAAGTTGTTACCGAATATGTATACCTGGGACAAACAGTCCAGTTAGGTAGGTCCAACTTCGAGAAAGAGATCAATCGTCGAATCCAACTCGGCTGGGCAGCGTTCGGGAATCTTCGCAATATCTTTACGTCCCAGATACCGCAGTGTCTTAAGACCAAGGTCTTCGACCAATGTGTGTTGCCAGTGATGACGTACGGAACTGAGACATGGTCGCTTACTATGGGCCTCATAAGAAGGCTCAAGGTCACCCAAAGGGCAATGGAGCGTGCTATGCTCGGAGTTTCTCTGCGTGATCGAATCAGAAACGAGGAGATCCGTAAGAGAACCAAAGTAACCGACATAGCTCTCAGAATTGCTAAACTTAAGTGGCAGTGGGCGGGGCACATTGCTCGTAGAACAGATGGCCGTTGGGGCAGTAAAGTTCTCGAGTGGCGATCACGCACCGGAAAGCGTAGTGTAGGCAGGCCTCCCACTCGGTGGACCGATGACCTGGTGAAGGTCGCGGGAAGCCGCTGGATGCGGGCAGCGCAGAACCGGTCATCGTGGAGATCCTTGGGGGAGGCCTATGTCCAGCAGTGGACTTCCTTCGGCTGATATGAATGAATGAAAAAAATCTTCTTCACTCCTTCGTCGCTCGAAAGTAAAAAGTCATAATGATTCAGGTTCACTGAGCGATTTAGCGCGAAGTTGTATCTATACAGGTTAGGAACTCAATCTCAAGTAAAGAACACTGAAACAATATTTTTTCAATACAGTTGCTCAAAAAGTGGTCCTTTTTATGCCAGACAAGTGTGCACAAAATTGATTATACGGCACAGGTGCTTTTACTTTACCATTTTTTTTTATTTCTAGCTCGGAGGAACAAGACATTTCTAGCAAATAAAAAACACCATAGGGGTGGGCGTCGCTCCGATTAGCTTTTAAGGCAGCTTAGCTCGTTAGAGGGTAGTGTGGTCTTGGGCCTGTGCATATTTATTTATATATACCTTAAGTATATAATGGGTATGTATGCATATAGGCGCAGGGCTGTGAGTCCCACATAACCAATACAGCCGGCTGTATTGGTATGCGTAAAAGCATTTTCCCCCTTTCCCATTAAATATGGCGCAATTTTCGTAAAACTCAATTGAGATGTTTTTGTTGTGAAAACTAATAAAATTATGAATAGTTAATATATGCGTGACAAAAAATACACTTATGTGTACGTATAAGAAAAAAAAGACGTGTGGCACTCGGGGACTGCCGCGATAAAGCTGTTGCATAGCATTTTTTATCAACTTTTAACACTGAGAAAGTTACACCAGTAAAATTGACTAAGTCCTTTTAGTACCGCAAATCGCTAATAGATGGCAATGTGAGTTTTTTTAGAACGCGGTAACTTTACGTCACGCTCGGCTGAGCCAGTAAAATTGACTGTCCTTTTAGTACCGCAAATCGCTAATAGATGGGACTAAGTTTTTTTAGAACGCGGTAGTGTTAGGTTTTTTCGTTACGGAATTTCTTGATTCGGTCGCCGCGCTCAAAGCCCGCGATAAAAGCTATGCAATAGCTTAAAAACAAAGTGAGATTAAACCCCTAACATTTAAAATGAGCCACAAATCGCGTAAAATTTACTTTGGTTGCCGAAATCTGGATAGGTATGTACACCAATGTATTTTGTTTATTTGCCACGGTCGTTTCTAATTTTCCCTGTTTTCCCACAACTGTATTGAAAAATGTTGTATGATACATGGGTGTAAAAGAATATAACAAACTCGTGACGATGGTAAACCCTCGCTTGCAGCTCGGGCTCACAAATATCACTCGTTTGTTATTGACCTATTCACCACCCTTGTATCATAAATGACTATTAAATCTATCTTCAAAAACAGTTTTCATCTTCCCATACAAACCTAAAAATGCCACTCGAAATTTTTTAGGTAGATACATATACTCGTAGTTTCACAATATTACCAGTTTTCATGCCTACTGCCTAGCAGGTCAACGAACTGGTAGGCATTCACCTTTTTGTGTGGGATGCATTATGATGATTTGTATGAAAAGTGAGTTTTTAATTTGGATTTTTTTATATTTATTTCCTTAATACCCTGCAAAAATAAAAATGAAATTATATTCATTTGTAAGCGCAAAACTTGAGAACCACTGGACCGAATTCGCATTTTTTTTATTTTAAAGTGTTCTTAATAATCGGTCAAGTAGATTAGAAGTTACACGATCACCAACAGAAGCACAGACGGTTTTTACATATAAAGATTAAGGCTTACAAAAAAGTCAGTTCATTTCGTTTAAAAGTTGTATTTTATTAACCTATGTCGGTAAAAACATGTTACATACTTGTCTTTAAAAATATATAAGTACCTACTAAATAGTGGTAATTATATTTTATTTAAATATGATCAATTAGGCTGTTGGTGTACTTTTTGATATGGTAATTTTAATAAAATTTAAACAATATAATAAAATCTCGTAGAGATAGAAATTTTGAAATGCATAGCTACTCTACTTATTAAAAAGACGAGTTACAAAACAAGTCTATATGTTAATCCAGGTTTTAATCTGTCTACCTACCAAATTTCTACCAGATACGTTCAGTAGTTTTTGCGTGAAAGAGTAACAAACATCCTTACATACATCCATACATACAAACTTTCGCGTTAATAATAATATTAAGTAAGATCTATAAAATAACTCTAGAAAATCATAACATAACTTTCCTTAACAAAATTTAAACAATCGAAAATGCCTATTTCTACAATTATGTCGGAACCTTAATATCAACTGTAATAAGATGACTAAACTTATAAACTCTACAACGCTCAGCTTCCGTCTCAAGTTGACGCTATAAATACATAATATAGCCCTTTCGGGCCCAACCCGGACGTGAATGTACTTTGTTTAAACTCTGTTTTCGCATCATAGTTACGTATAGGTTACGTCACAAAAAAGTATAAAAAATACAGTTTTATTTAAATAAAACTATTAATGATTATTTAAAAAACTATTTCAATAAGAAAAAGTAAATAGTATAGATTGTTTGTAGATTTAATTAAAATACACTAATGTATTATAATAAGGTTCAGAATTATTTGTATTATGAATGCAAGATCGGACTATTCAGGTCCGAAGGGGCTAATCTAAATAATAAAGGGTATTTAGCCTCTTTAAGAAAATCTCCAGGTATCGGCTCATCAACTTAAGACTTAGCGAGCCTAAGCAGCTCGTAGAAGGTCTATCGGAGGTAGCACGGCGGCACCAGCGCAGTGCTGAACATGGCGGCAACCGCGGCGTACGTGGAGAACACGCCGCCGACCACGCCGAGCGCCAGGACCTCCCAGCACGCCATCTTCATCCAGCCAGGCGACTCACTGTAACACAATTTTTTACAGTGCAAGTACATTTCGACGTGATTTTGATGAAACGTTTTGGGGCTCAGGCGGGGTATTTTACAAAAAGTACGTCACGCAAATTATGTACTTTGGAGGCTTAGATAACGAAAACTAGAAAAGTACAGCTAGGTGAGGCATATCGTTGTTCCGACTTGCCTGAATATGACACCCAAGAGTCTTACATCAAAACCTTCGAAGGGGGCCTTATAAATAGTATCAAAACTAAAATATTTGAAAACCTGAAATACCTACTGGTCGGAACGACTTGAATATTTGTATTGTTTTTACAATTGTGTCATCAGTTCACGAAACTTAAAAGTTAAGGAGCCGGGGCTTTATATTGCTATCTATGTACTTGGTGCATAATGGTGCATCAATCGTTGCCATTGAAGTCGCAATTAATTACGTAACCAATTTAATAAAAATTTAAATCCCGACTGCGTAAAAATATTGCCTCTCTTCTTTGGGCAGTTGAATAAAAATGTATCCTAATTTAACGACTCCTCGCACTCCAAAATCCAACAAGCCGTTTAGGCTATAGGCTCAGCCAAGTAAACAGACAAACATACTTACGTACCTACCTACATATCTACCAACATACATACATACATACATGTACACGATAAACATTACCCTCCTTTTCGGGCATTCGGGTAAAAATACCTCCGTCCGTATTTTGATTAGCCTATTCTAAATCTAAACCTGTTTAGAGACCAAGTTCAAATTATAGAAGTTTTTTGATGTTCTGTTGACGTATTTTCTTCGTGACTTGAGAATAATCTCAAACCTTCAAAAAGAAGATAATAGGGTGCTTCCGTTGATGTCTTATCGGTCTATGTAAGCACGCAAGAATATGTACGAGTATGTAGGCGTGCATACTACATTATATTATTTGCACTGCGTAAGCAGCTTGCTAATGCACTAGGCTCGACTCGGCAGTCGTTCCCCACCCGCTTCTCGCTATAGATACGTTAGTACTAATATATATACTTTTATATAGACTCAATGCTAAATCTTTAAATCTATTGTGTAAAACAAAATATATAAATCCAATAAATTCGGACTTTCATTATCTCCACGCAACCTATATCTATCGTACAACCGTACATACGAGTAGGTGCTCAAATCCGCACATCTAAAATACAAAACAGATTAGTAATCTACTAACCTTTGTCATCCATTATGGGGGTGCTGGTGCCTAAAGCACAGGCTTTGGGCCTACACTGCTCAACGTTTCCTAGGGATATTAAAAAAAATTTCATGCAAAACATGGTTTCTTGAAAATCTATTAAAAATTACTTGGAACATGTGCAATACAGGGTATAAAACTTTCAAGATGGGCAAGTCCTATATTTACGAGTAGCTTCTCAGTTCTTTCCTACTAATTTCATACAACTTGTGCCGTCCTCCTATGACAATATAAAAGAAACATCATTTTCCGCGCGTTTGTACTAAATCTATTTAAAACTAAATTAATTTATAAGAACTGACAGGGTGAAAGTTGCTCATTTCGAAAGTTTCTACCCTACACGTGTCCGAAGTAATTTTTATAGTTCTTCCGAAAACCATGGTTTGTATGAAAAGTCTAAATATATCCCTAGTTAAAATTGGCGTGTGTATTTTAGGTATCAGCCGTATTTATGCGAAATAAACAATTTATTTATGTACAGGAAGCTTATTCAGCTGCGCGTTGATTTCATTCAACTTATTCTACGGGAGATAATTAAATGCTTTTTGGCATTGCGATGATCATAATTACATCATACAAAAGATATTTACTGCTGCACATAGGCCTCCCACAAGTTAGGGTTGAGCGATTGCCTAATCGCCATGCTTAGCAGACCGGATTTAATGTAGTAAAAAACTGTTCTACATAGTTTAGCAGTTAGACGTTACATTGGACTTGGGCTCAACTTTAATCATATATTATTTTATAGAAATCTAAACATTACATGGGCGAGTGTCGCTTCTTTTGGGGTAACCAGGATGAAGTTCAGCAGCGCCAACAAAGTGATCCCAAGCGATAACGTCATGAAGAGGCGCAGGCGGAGGCACTGGCACAGGATAGAACGCCGAAAATTATGAAGTAACACAAAGCAAAATCAACTTACACAGGCGCCTGTCCCTCCCTAGGGGCGAGAAGGCTGAGGTACAGGTACGGCGGCAGGATGAAAGTTAGCAGCGCCACTGAGGTGCCGCCCACCAGAGCTAGGATAGTATAGAAACGCGGGATGCTCTCTCCAATGAACAGGAGGCCCAGCATGATGGAGATCCGGACGCCCAAGCGATAGCCTGTCGAATCTGAAAACAAAGCCGTTTAAATATATTTATTGTCGAAATTAATTTAGAAGGTATTCCGTCTACCGTTTGTTATTATTTCACGCTAAGACAATTGAATTGATTTAGTTGAAATTTGGCATCGATCACAAGTTTTCGTTACGTATAATCCTAAGGGATCCAGAAAAAACGATCTACAAATCGTTTGCAGCTAGCACAGTTACAATAAAAGTAATGCAAATTATAATTAGTGTATATTATCGTCGTTATTTTATGTAAATTTTATTTTAAGTGCAAGGTGTAAGACAGAACGTCTGCTCCGTATTAGACGCCAGTACATGGAAAAACGCTGGTCATCAGGCAAAAACTAGCTCAGTATGTCTAATGAGAGCGGGCACACCAGCGTTAGCTAGACATCGTGGACGTCATGGCACACATTTTCCTTGTCTTCCTGTGGCCATTCCGTTTCGTGTCTGTGTAGAAACTCGGGCCCTATAAGCCACCTGGTGCCTTCCGTCTGTACATCACGTGTCGTGTCGTCGGCAGGATTCATACTTGAAGGGACCCACCTCCAGTTATGAGGTGACGTAAGTTCCGTTATTTCAGTGATCCGGTGGCCTACAAAGGATTTAAATCGACCTGTGTCTGATCTTAGCCAACTGAGTACCGTCTTTGAGTCGGACCAAAATCAAGTCTTCGAAATTTTGGTTGATGCAGAGCGAACGTATGTTCTCAGGACATTGTCAAGTCGTGCTTCCATGACAGCAGCCTGAAGTTCTAGACGAGGTGTATGGAGAATACAATACAATATTTTAAGGGGTGCAACTCTTGCGCGGGCCATAATAAAGAACACGGCCCAGGTGCCAGACTTAGTAGTTCGCCGTAAGTAGCCGACAGCACAGAAAGCGTCACAAAAAAGGTGCAGCTCGACAAGACCAGCCCTGTCGCCTGTCATCGTCCACCTTGGCACTACAACTCTTTGTACGGAGAGCAATTCTCTTAGCTAGGTCTGCCATCTGACGAAAACAGAGGCTCAATCTCATCGTCCCAGCCTATCTTAGACTTCCAGACATCCTAGAAAATTATTCTAGCCCTAACTGTCATAAAGATAAGAAAGCCAAGGGGATCAAACACAGACATGATGAGTCGTAGCACTTCTCTTTTAGTTGGCCTTTTCTTTCCAGTCACGAATTTGTCTTCGACTTTATGAAGTTTAGTTAGTACGTGAAGTTGTCGGTATCTGGATCCCAGTTGACGCCAAGAACTCGTTCGAGATGTTCTCCCTCTACATCTGAGAGAAACTTCAATCCACTGGGCGCTAGCTTATCTTGGTTTAGGTGTCTTAGAAGCTTTTAGGAGTTCGAAATGAAATTTCTCATGTTGAAGCCCCCCAGAGAGTGGATTCGAACCACGTTGTCAGTTATCCGTTGCGCGTCACTCTCACTTTCTATAGACAAGACGAAATCATCAACGTAGTGATGGTCGATTATAGCCATAACAGCCCCCGGGTGGGTTGACTCAAACCTTCGTGCATTTTGATTTATTCATATCGTAAGTTTATATATTGGTCAGAGATTTATATAACTTTGCTTCAAATAGAAATCAGCTTCTTTTGATTAAATGCATTTTAGGTCGTCGTGTATTTTATTCTTGTTTAGTCGAAAAATGCATGAAAAAGCCAGACTTTGTATAAAACAATTGCATTTCATGGAAAAAGTTGCATACATAATAATGTCATTTACCTCTATTTATATTATACAGCTCCTCAACCTCCTGGCAGACGGGATTGATGAGGATGACGAAGGCGGTGAGAAGTGCAACCACCATCAGGACGTTTCCAACCAAAGTGAGAGGTGTCTCGGTCAGCGTAGTCGCGATGTTGGGGGCAACCAGCTCTCCGTACACCCCGTAGCCGCCCACAGCGATAGCAAGGTACAGTGCTAAGGTGGCTGAAAATAATCACATACACATCGTACACATAAGAATAAGAAAAATAAGAAAAATAAAATACTAGCTTTTGAATGGACTTTAATGGAATATAAGTGGGCACTAGCTCAAATGAAAGATTATGTTCCAGCGAGTGTTCTAAGACCAAAACAAACCGCGGACCTCAGTTAGAACCAGAGGGTGCGAGGACTGCGAGCCGCAAGCGGCTTGCGGGTGGTTTCCAATGCTTGATGACAAATCTGTGCATCAATATATTTTATTTAAAAAAATAAATTATACAAATCGGTTGGATCGAATAGCTGCAGGGACTCGCATTTCTCATTTTTTAAATATATATATTATAGATTTTTTTTATGATTAAACGTAAAAGAGGTGTTGAGATATACAAGCATATGCACACTATGATCCTCCATAAGGCACACAAATATATAAATGCTCAACAATAATCCATTAAATTTCCCTTTACATAAATTGATCTTATTTAAACTTAAATTTTAAGAAATGTCACAATAGGATGGATTGCTGATGCCAATGAATTTGTATATCTTCAGAGGGAAATTCTATGTCACGTACATGGCTCTACGTGAAGTATGGCCTGGAACTTACCAGGGGCGTACCAATCGGAAGTGGCTCCAAAGACAAAGCATCAAAGTTCATCTAATCTTTCGTAAAACATTTTTATTTTCGATTTTAAAACGAAAAATGAGAGAAAATAGTTTGATAAAATACACCTCCCTTGACCGATATAAAAAAATATATAAAAAACCGGCGAATTGCGAGTCGAACTAGCGCATAGAAGGATTTCGTAGTCTTATCAGAAAATAAATGTACAATTCAAAACACAAAATTGTTTTTGCAGTTGGTAACAGAAAATTTTATATGAAGAATCTATGAACTTTTAACAAATCTAACTGCAAATCTTAAGTTGGTAAAAGAATTTTGCCCCCTTTTGAATACGCCACTGCAGGTTACTCCTTCTCATAAGTTACTGCATTGAGAGTAAAACAAATGTAGTGTAACTTTCATACAATTTATTTTGACTCCACTTCTCCGTAGCGCATTGAAGTCACTGCTTCTCTGAAGATAGAAACGTATTGACTGATCCAAACTATAGCAATAGGTTTTTAGTAAGTAAGAACCATACTACCTTTATTGTGAATGTTCTGTGAGTGAAAAAGACTCTAAAATTCTTCATTATCTGTGACTACGGTAGGTCCAAGTCCAGCAAGCAATGTTTGGAAACGTGTTTGTCGTGACGTTACTCACACAAAATAATGATCTAAATACCCACGCTAGCGTAAGTTTTACATCATACGCTAAAATTTAACTGTGTACATAAATACTTATATTTTTAAAAAGCAACTTACTGAGGAACCCAAATTTCAAGCTTGAATTAAACTCCGATTTGTTAGTCATGTCGTTCTGTATAGTGGGAAAGGCGGAAGCTCCTCCAAACGCAAACATGAAGGTGCCAATAGCGAGGAAGAAGTCCTGGAAGCCGTGAACTCCAAGACGGAAGACGAAAGGTCTTATATCGATCATCATTTGGACGAAGTACATAATACACGCCAGAACTATGGAGCCGAAGGCTATGGTCCCCATGAAACTGAAATAAAGAAAATAAAGCATGTTAATGTCTTTGTTATTATAGGTGCATCATACATGTTGTAGGTATCACGTAGGTACCTACACTTAGGTAGTACTAGTAATATTTCCCTACTCTTTGGTAGTACAGAATTCCGTCAGTCGGTTTCTGTTATTATTATTAGGCACAGTCCAGCTCAAACCGTGCAATCTAGGTCAATCTCATTGACACGAGATGAATAGATAGCTTATCGTAAGTCAGCTGTACTTAGGTTGGTACCTAGTTATTTTTTATTAAAATTTTCGGATTGAATGTAACACTTGTAACATTGAAAGACCCTACAGAAACGGATTAATGGATATCTCTGATGTTTTACTTCCAGAACATTCCGATAGTTACTACATGAATAAATAAAAAGAAGAATCACCATTTAATCGAATAACAGTTTAAGTACCTACTCTATGACAGGTGTGACTGCCATTTTTTAGACGTGAGCACGATAAAAGTCATCATCATCGTCATATCAGCGGTAAGACGTCCACTGCTGCACAACAAGGGCCTCTCCAAAAAAATTCACAACGACCGGTCCTGCGCTTCCCGCATCCAACGGTTCCCGCGACTTACATCATGTTATCGGTCAACCAAGTGGGACGTCTGCCTACCCTACATCTTCTGGTATGTAATCACCACTCGAGTACTTTACTGTCCCAACCGCCATCCATTGAACGAGCCATGTGCCACTTAAGTTTAGCAATTCTGTGAGCTATGTCGGTCACCTTGGTTCTTTTCCGGATCTCCTCATTTCTGATTCACGATAACAGTATACGTGAGCATGATTTTGATTTCGTTTATAGGTACATGGGAGAAATAACTCTGGTTTATAACTTTACTAGCTTCTGCCAGCGGCTGCGCACGCGTGAACATAGTGATGCCTATGACTGTCTTCGAGGGTGCGCAGTCTTTCATTACGATAAGCAGAAGCTTAAATTAACGAGAAAGTTAAATTCGCGTCGAAGCATCTCCAAACAGAGAGCTGTAGCTCGAAAACTAATACACGTACTACAATTACCTAGTTACATCTTATTTTATAGGTAAATAGATAAGGTTTATTGTGGTTCACATTGTCCTATAAAAACTTCCGCGGTTTCGTATAAATTCAAACAAAATGGAAAAAAAAAATATTTTTTCAAGTTTCGTTCAATGTCGACAAATATTCGTGTATTACAAAAACCCGGTCAAGTGCAAGTTTGTCTAGTGCTCCGAGGATTCCGTACCACCACACCTCTCCACACTACTATGATATCCACATTACAAACAAAAGACATCAACGCGAGCGACAAAAATATGCTTTTTTGTCATTTAGATCGGACTACGAGCGCGAGTACAACTCACACTTGGCTGATTTTTATTATTTGTTGCAGTATTAGTTCTATGATCACATCTAATTTTATCCTTTAGATCTAAATCAAAAATACCTGTAAAATACAAATAAAATACACGTTTTTTGTAAAGAGACTCCCCTTATTTTTTCCCTTTTCCAATTTTTTTGTAGCAGCATAGAAATACACAGACACATTCTGTGAAAATTTCACCTGTTTTCCTATTACGGTTTATGAAGTACAGCCCGCTGACAGACAGACAGACGTACAGATAGCGGAGGCTTAGTAAAAGAGTTCCGTTGGTCACCCTAAAATATACGTCTTACCAACATGAATAATTCTATGTTGTTCTTTAGGTATAATAGTACGAAGAATGTCAGTTTCCTCTTAGCTCCTACCATTTCTCTGTAAAATTAAAGAATAAAGACTATTTACGTAAAATTGTAAAACAGAGGCGTGGGTCACTTCGGAGGGGAAAAGGAGGGGACCGCGGGGGATTAGGTTTGGTCATCACTTCTCGGAAATAATCTGAAGGTCTATTGAGCTGACTGGCATTGCTTAGTCATGAAGTGCAAGGTTGGTGCATACTTTGTTTAAGAATTAACCGTGCTATAGCGTAAGTTTTTCCTAAGTTCATGATTACCGAAACATACATTTTAATTAATTTAATACTAACGAAAAGTCTTTAGGTGAGCCGAACATGAGGAGCGGTGTCATCGCGCCCGCCACGATGAGATACCACGCGCAGAAGGTGATGGACGGCAGTAGGGTCAGCAGTACGCGCCGAACTAGCTGCGCTGCCAACTCCAGGTACACCACTGAGGTTCCGAACAGTGTAACGATGATCGCCACTGACACCACAGCACTAGAACATTGTAAACACTCGTTATTCTCATAAAATGCTCACATTGTTTCACTATTTATTCTAATAGTGGTCGTGTCCCAGACCTTCCTATTTTAGTTCATCTTTTGGAATTAACAAACAAACAAATATCACCATATCTCTTGTGACTACTTGACTGATCACGGTAAGGATCCACTATACTATAACAATACCTCCAAGTCCTTCCCAGCGTCTGGGCTGCGATGATGGCGTACGGGTTCCTCTTCCTGCTCCTCATCTGAGGGTCACGCTCCTCAATGATAGACCAGCAATCTCCGAGCCGCTTGCCATTGAACGCAGCGATCGCCCCCATCAAGATCAGTATAGGAACACCAATCCATCCTAAGGACATTCATTTCTAAAAGTCATTTATCCTTACCTACTTATTTATTATCATGTTACCTAAATTAAGACAGGCTGAACATTCCCTAGGGTACTCACAAACTATCTATTAGACCCAGTCAGTTTTTGAAACTGCTTGAATCGAGGTAATTGAACTCAAAACAAAAAGACAACTGTTAAAATCGGGTCAATAAAGGTTAACAGCTAACTTACAGAAAACAAACCACTCTTTATTTAAGTATTTCTGTAAGTCTATGAAAAAACTTCTTCATCGCACTATCTTTCTTCAATCAAATGTTGTGAAATAAAAATACAAAATTCTACTTTTTCTTTTCAAATCGATGGTATAACTTAAATGGTCACATCATCATGTCAGCCGAAGGACGTCCACTGCTAGACATAGGCCTCCCCCAAGTATTTCCACGGCGACCGGTTCTGCGCTACCCGCATCCAGCGGCTTCCCGCGACCTTCACCAGGTAATCGGTCGACCGAGTGGGAGGCCTTCCTACGCTACGTTTTCCGGTGCGCGGTCGCCACTCTAGTACCTTACTGCCCCAACGTCCATCCGTTCTACGAGCTATGTGCCCCTCCCACTGCCACTTAAGTTTAACAATTCTGAGAGCTGTGTCGGTTACTTTGGTTCTCCTACGGATCTTCTCGTTTCTGACTCGATCACGCAGAGAAACTCCGAGCATAGCACGCTCCATTGCGCTTTAGGTGACCATGAGCCTTCTTATAAGATCCATAGTAAGCGACCATGTCTCAGTTTCGTATGTCATCACTGGCAAGACACACTTAAACCGGAGGATGGGCAGCAGCGTCCTTTCCGCGATTTGCAGTCGACCTGCAACAACATTGCGATCGCCAACCCTGCAATCACACTCTCCCAATGATCTGCACAACTAGATGATCCCATAATTATTAGCCACGCCACTATCGGTGGCCCCCTAGAGGTCCTCCTTGTACAGATGTACGGGCACGCGAGGCAAGCCAATAAGTGTGTCATATGTAGTTTGTATACTGATTCCACATGGACACTCTTCTCCGTCATGGAAACCCAACCGACACAAATTTTTCCTGCATCGGGCTAAATTGAGTCCGCTGTCGATTCAGCGATTTCCAGATAGACCACGGCAAGGCACTACGGGGGGAGGGCCTTTCGTTGCGAGTTAGAGCTCAATCGGACACTATTAGTAATATATTCGTCTGTCCGATCTTGAAAGTGCTGTATCTTTTGAACCGTAATAAGTACACAATTGTAATATTCCCAGGTAGATGTACGTGCTATAATGGTACTCCACACATGAAGGCCAAGTCCGGTTGTTGGAGGTTGTTGTAGGGCTAGTGTAGTGGCGAAGTCCACAAGTTTTCAAGTCATACAAGCTGCCTTGAGGCATCTGACATCGAGTGATAGCAACCGGATGCCACTAACAGTCAAATTCATTCAAGTAATGACCATGCTTCTGGTCAGATAACCTGCGTGATTGACGCACCCACTGAGCTACGATCACTTCATTCGTGTTTGGAATTCAAGATTTGTCCAGACATGTAACATAAAGTAGATCCTAGTAATCCAATTTTGAAACATATGACTATGTAAAAAAACTTTTGAGGAAGAAAAATAACAAAGAGAAAATCCACACTGAGCATTTAGTTAGTAGCAAAGAATACAGTAAGGTATATTAGACTCGATGAAATATTTCCAAATAATTTCGGTTTGTATGGAAGGTACTTTACTCCAATTTTCCTTCAATTATTAAGTACTCAGTGCAGTAGAACTTATTAATTCCTAGTTTTTCACAAAGTTTTATTAAAATCGTTAGAGCCATTTTTGAGAAAAAGTAACTACCTGGATTTGTATGGGAGGTACCTTAATCAAATTTTTGTTGGAATAATAAACTACTGCGTGCTTTAGACCATGTAAAGTTATGGTAACGTACCTAGTTTCGTCAAAACCTTTAGAGCTATTTTTGAGTAAAAAAATAATACGTATTTTTTTTACTATGGTGGCAAGCCTAAAAAGTGAAGATAGTGGAAATTTGGAAAAAAAACGGCTGTAGGTATATAAATTATATTTCCCTTACCCAAATTTCACCCAAATCCGTCCAGTAGTTTGGAAACTAGAGCACCGGACGGACGTACAGACACATATACACACACACATGTTTTAATTTTTTTGACTCTATTAGTGTAAGACAATCGATCCCCATCAAAATATCAACTTTGTTTTTTTTACCATCACAATACCTTCTTCACTCCTTCGTCGCTCGAAAGTAAAAAAAAAAGAAACTTGATGGATGAGATCACATCTCTACGAAGTTTAAACAACTGTTTTGTACTCTTGGTACATAAAATATCTTGATGGTTTCAGACATTTTTTTTGTTTTTGCTGTCTTATCGGTTGCGTACCAACAGATTCTTTCCGTAGGAAGGACGTAAACCCACCGCACAACCCCTGAATTGCTGGACGAGCACACCCTACTCAGTGAGTCCATCATAGTTTTCCGAAAGCACAGTATAATAAAGAGTACTAGCGTACGAAAGCATAGCTAGGCTGTTCTACCGACCGTTCCCCCATCCGCCACCCGGGGACGCTCATCCACACCGTGAGGGCCAGTAGAAGTACCAAAATTCGCATATAGAAGACTGTAATAAGACCGTATTTGAATGTTAGCTGAGGCCTTGACAGTTACACTTAAGGTAGAAAATAAGTTCCTAGTTGCCGAAAGAAAAATCTTCCGTAAAATCCACGGCCCAAATCAGAGAATCGATGACAATTGGAGAACCCTAAAAACGCCGAGATTCAAGAGCTTGTGGCTGACACGAACATTATCGGAGAGACAAAATCTCGCAGACTCCGGTGGCTTGATCATTTAGAGAGAATGGGAGAAGATCGGAGGGTAAAAAGAGCTTATCAGAGTCAACAGACAAGTCGACGCCCGACCGGTTGCCACAGGTATCGATCTGCGCGAGCTCCAAGCTAGTGACTGGCGAGAAACCGCACAAGACCAGGACAAGTGGCGAGTTCTCGTATCGGAGGCCAGGACACACTTTGAGTCGTTGAGCCAGCGGAGTAAGTAAGTAGTATTACAACGGTAATACATGCAAGCGTCAAGCTTAGTGTGATTATAGAGCAAACCTTAAAGTAAAACAACAAATAATAGAAACCGGCCAAGGGTGAGTCGGATTCGCGCTAAGGATGCGGAACTGAAGAAAAGAAAAAATATTTTATCTATCAGTCTCGTTGACATCTTTTGTACTGAATGATATTATGATATCATTTTGGTACTCTCGTTGGTGTTTTGAGTTCCAAACCCAAATTTGTGGTAGTATATATAGAACTTGGTGCTCGAATACGACTTGCGCTTGGCCATTTTTAATGTGCCACGTTTTTAATTATCCTAAAGTGCTCTAGCTATAGATGAATTTTGTAACACAGATTTTCATCTAATTTATCAGAGGAATAAAATATAGATATTTACAAAGTTCCTTTATCCCTTAAAATAGAAAGACCTAGGTACTTTAAATAGGCAATAGATTTAAATTCCAGGTTATTAATTATTATTCTGGGTTGTCCAACCGTTGGAAATATAGAAAGATAGAGAGATGAAGTCAAAAAAGACCTCAATGGCCTCCAGATAGTCAACTGGCAAGAAGTGGCGCAGATCGTGATGGTTGGCGTCAAAAGTGTCGGAGGGCAAGATCCTCTTGGGGTCGCTGAGCCAGCGCAGTAAGTAAGTAAATATTATTCAAACTTGGGTAAATAAAATGTATGTTGTGTTTCAATTTTGTTGTAGAACTACCTACTTTATATAATAATATGTCGCAGCCATCTGGTTAATTCTGCCAGTTGATTGAACAGCTAACCCGTTGATTGAATGGCGATATTCAATTGAATGACTAGGTCTAACATTGATTGAACAAACGTCAATCAATGTTGAACTAGTTGGCCGATTGTAAACTAGCCCGAACGTTAATTGAACAACAGTGTAGTGTAGTGTAGCGCGTAGGTTTAGCGTGTAGCGCGTAGGTGTAGCGTGTAGCGCGTAGGTGTAGCGTGTAGCGCTTCTTAGCCATAGAGGCTGGATCCCCCCTCCCCCATGGGTCAGAATGCTTCACAGAAGAAGAAATCATCGGTTTTATTCAGAGTTCGTAGTTACTACTTGGCTAAATGACGTTTAGCCAAGTCGTTGGACGTTGCATTCAACGACTTGGCTAGTTGTCCTTAAGTCATGTAATTGAATGCCGCCATTCAATCAACGGCCTAGCCGTTCAATTGAACGGCAGATTTAACTAGATGGCTGCGACCATATATAACACAACGAAGAGTGAACAGATATAGAGATGTAAATTATTTTAATGTTCCTAATTGGAACATATAGAAGAAAATATGTATACCTAAGTGTTTACTAGAAGACTCGGAAACGTTGATCGCCCAGCCAGCCAGTTCGTGTCATTAAAGCAGTAAACAAGTTTGACTGGTTAAAAAATGCACCGAAATGTGGTGTTGACTAGTGAGTGAGGCAGATTAGATTTTAAGTGAGCAGGTATCAAATCTTCAACCTTCGCATTGCATTAAACCTACTTAATGAATCAATCAGCTATGTATTGCTTTTTAAAATAGAATGTTTTAGTGATTAACCGTTTTAGCTAACTTACGTTTTAGCCAAACATAACTGAACTAAACGAAACTTAGTTGAAATGTATTTTCTAAGCCTCAGCAAGCCATCACCGTAAGACTTGCCGCTCATTTCAATGTTATCAGAATTGATGTGATTTGCGACTTTGGAGATAAGATAGCCGTTTCCCGTTGCGTTGGAAATTCTTGGTCAGCCAGCTCTATTGTTTTATTATCATCACTTACTATCGGTTGTGAGTTAGATGATGCTAAGGGCTTAACTTACCAATCTCGGAAAAAAATTAAAAAATCGTATAATAAATATAACAAATTAGAGTGACATCGTATAGGACCTATACAGTCTATCTACTCGTGTATCGTGTAGGTACCCTACACTACACCTTCAATATCAGATAACCAAGCCACAATTCATTATATGTAGGCCAATGCCTACACAAACGAAACATACGGGTACTTAGGTATTAAAAACATAGATCGTTATATATATCTTTCTTTATATATATAAATCTTCTGTCCGTGTGTTAGTCATTGAACTCCTTCTAAACGGCTGGACCGATTTGAATGATTTTTTTTGTATGCGTTTGGGTGGCACCCTGGATGGTTTAGATTGACAAATCAGCGCGGCAGGTGGCGCTGGTAGTGTAGGGTAGTGTGAGGTGGAACGAAGTTCGAAGTACTGAAGGTTCGCTAACAAAATCGTCTTCGCTAAAAACTAATAATTCAGATTTCTTTTTTACCATTACTACAAAAAGCTCACTATTCAGTTATACCAATTGCGCCTTTGTTTGATTGTAATTATAGTATCTCGTATAAGTTAAACACAAAATTTAAAATTACTAATATATGAAAAACTTAAAATCTCAATAATTTTGTAAACATTTTTTTTAATGAATTCGTACTCTCGCTGGAGTTTCGTTTTTTTCGCTCAATTGTATAAAATTACATTAGAGTAGGTTTTATAATTCTTAGATAAAATGTATTCTTTTAAATGAAAGACGATTTTTGAAAGGAAGGCTATTTTTGATAGGAACTCTCGTTTTATGCATAGTAACAAAAACTTCGCTTAGCAGTAATAACAGGAATTATGTAACAGGATATCGATATAGGTACCTATCACTTTGAAGAATGGTATATAATTACATATTTCGAAATACAATTTAAACAAAATGTGATTAGTTAACTATGTCCGGAGTAGGAGCAGGTAAACATTACAGTCAGCATTCTATGACAAAACACAGAAACACTTATACATTTTGAAAAGAAGTCCACTTTTTTCCCTTATTAAGTTATTACCCTAATCGTCATCATCACTCCTTAATTACCCTAATAATTGTCGTACATTATTTAAGTCTGTCATAGCTAACGCTACCGACCCTTACCTGTCTATAGCTAAGTGGATACACCACCACCCCCCCCCCCCCACGCCTCCCCCCCCCCCCCCCCCCCCGATTCGCGACGGTTCAAGTTCGATTCGTAACTCGGAATTGGAGAAATACTCGAACGGAAATGTACTATAACGGCAACTGTTTCCATGTAACGAATCGAAATCAAGACCGTCGTTAGGATTGAGACTAGATCCATATAGGTACTAGAATACTCACCGGTCCTGGCGAGCGCACGTGGAAGGGCCAGAACTCCAGCTCCAGCCATCTCACCAGCCACCAATAGGGCTGCCTCCTTCACAGACAGCCCACCACCCGCGCCGTTGCCATTCTTCTCAGGGGAGTCCTCATTGCCTTCCTACATAAGAAATAGATATTAACCATGTTAAATGAATCGATTCCTTGTTGCAGATCAGATACTTATATGTAAGAACTATTTCATTTCACGCTTCCTATTTATCTATCTACTTCCCTAACTACTTTGTATATCTATCTACCCACTCTGCCTACTTTGATACTATTCGCAGACAGACATTTTCATAAACGATTATTGCAAGCAACTATAGGTATAGATAGAATCGCTAATAAAATAAATGATAAGTGGGTATTTAATTTCGAGTGCCCATTAAAAACGTGCTACAAATTATTATTTCGTGATTTATTTCTAAATTAGTAGAAAGCGGTTAATGTTAATATTGTCGACGCAGCCAACGTAAAACGTGATACTTCATCGTCATCATCGCTGTCATTTCAGCCCAAAGATGTCCACTGGTGGACAAAGGCCTCCTGCGAAGATTTCCACAACGACCGATCTTTCGCTGTCCGCATCCAGCGGCTTCCCACTCAACCTTCACCAGTTCGTCCGACCACCGATTGGGACGCCTTCCTAAGCTACGTCACACACTCGAGAACTTTGCTGCCCCAATGGCCATCTGTTCGACGAGCTATGCGCCCTGACCAATGCCACTTAAGTTTAGCTACCCTGAGAGCCAGGTAGGTATTACTGTTCTCTGTACTTTGGTTATCCTACTGATCTCCTCGTTACTGGTTTGATCCCGTATGGAAACTCTAAGAATGGTACGCTTCATCGTCTTTAGGAGGCCCACAGACGCGACCATGTCTCAGTAACACACACTGGTCAAAGACCTTAGTTATGTATGAGACACTGCGGTATTTGGGACGTTATTATTGCAAAGGTTTCATAACGCTGCCCAGCGATTTTTTGTAAACCCCTCTCAAGATATGGGAAATCTAGTCTTTATACATGTTTACATGCAGTAAGTACCTATTCGGTGAGTCACATGGGGATAATATAAAAGGCCTTAGTATTTAAATTAGTCTAATTTAAATTAGTCTAATCCTGAATTAGAACCAATCCGGACTTGGCCTCCGAGTGTGGAGTATGACCTAAAGTTGTGGTTTTTTAACAATTTTAAAAAGGGTTCAATATAAGAAAATATTAAAACCGGCCAAGTGCGAGTCAGAACCGCACACAAAGGGTTCCGTTCCATCATACTAGATGGCGCTAGTTTCTTTATGTTTAAAAAAACACATTTTGTGTATGAAAATATATTTTTCTAATTTTTAGTATTTTTTTTAAATGCATCATCTGTGAAAATTTCACCTTTGTAGCTATCACGGTTCATGAAATACAGCCTGGTGACAGACGGACAGACAGACAGACAGACAGACGGACGGACGGACAGCGAAGTCTTAGTAATAGGGTCCCGTTTTTACCCTTTGGGTACGGAATCCTTAAAATAATGTTACGTACACTTACTTACCTCTTCCATGATACAAAAAGTCCATAATCCTAATAAGTATGATTAAAATTTTGTGCAAGACTTACCGTTTTTACAACGGTGACCAGAGGCGTAGTTTCTGTGGGAGTCTGCTTGCTGCTCCCCTGCTTCACTTCTATTGCCTCATATCCTGGCTTCGACATCTCTTAACTCCACCTAATCAAACAAACAAAATGAGGTACTTATCATGCATCCAATAAATCTTTGAAAACTGGTTTGATCACATCGAAAGCTGACGCTTGCCACAAGCGCGTGGTCGCTATGCATAAGTTTAGTGGTAGTTCCACTTCTATAAACATTTCGTATAAATGCAGGTAGGTATAAGTATGTCTAGCAGAGCATATCTATGTTAAAAATACACTATCCTAATTTAATTTTGTTTGGCCCCGTAGATCAATACTTTAAGCTTAATAAGAGTCTCAATTACAATTTCCTGTCCAACGAATTGTCGTTGTCCGGCTTCTTACCCGCTGGTATTGCTCGTCGCGTCGGTTTCTCTACACTACACACACAGTGAGGATAGACGTTAGTCTGTCCGTCACACAGCCACTCGTTAGAGAACTCACTATGACACTGAACTGTGCGTTCTTCAAAGTGAACAGTGTCTTCGAAGCCTTGCACAATAAACAAGCTAGACGCTGTGGTAGTAACTATTATATTAATCTGTGGCTGAGGTAAGATAGACGATTCTATATAGAGTGTTCGTGGTAGAAGGAGCATGCCGGCTGGCTGTGTAGTACCTACCTATACCTGCTTACTTGGTGACTCGTGAGTTAGATAGATAACTGGATTACAACTCAATTAGAATTGGATCAAAGTTTTGATTTAACTGAGAGATTTCGGGTTTTTTAAAAACAGTAGTTAATCAATCAATCAATCAATCAAATATGCTTTATTGTGCAATAAAAAAAAAGAATAAATAATTACTATTTATCTGTAGAACTCAGAATATGTATTAAAAAATTAAATTGTAAAATTTAGGCGGCCTTATTGCTTAAAGCAATTTCTTCCAGGCAACCCAGAGATTGGATACATCTAAATAAAAGTAACCGCCTCCGTGGCGTAATGGTTAGCCCATTCGCTTCACACCAGGAGGTCGCGGGTTCGATTCCCGGTGGGGTCAACTTGTAAGACTCGGTTTGGTTGGTGGTAGGGCATTTTTTAAGCCCGCCTGGCTAGCTACCACCTTTTTATCTAAGTCTTGCCGCCAAACATCAGTGTAAACAACATTGATGTGTTCCGGCTTAAGAATAAGATAGCCAGTTCTCCATTGCGTTGGGGAATCTTGGTAAGCTTGCTTCCATCTTCGTCATCATCGTCACTTACCATCAGGTGAGATGATGCCAAAGGCTTACCAATTGTGAATAAAAAAAATTAAAAAAAGAGCTGTGCAAAGCAAACACATGTACAGAAAAATATAAAATGTCCGTGATTATGGCTTCAAACCGAAGAACTGTTATTCGTTGCGTCTCGACAAAAAAATAAATTTTGCCTAACTTTATTAGAGTTCCGTGGGACCAGGAAATGTGGTCACAGGTTACTAAATAGTTAATGTGGTCGCCATACATGCAACAAAATTGCAGAAAGGAAAATTTACTATAACTACTTATTTAAAATCGAAATCATAAATCATAATAGAATATATATAATATAATATAATAATAATAATTATTATATATATATTATATATAATTTATAATATATATTAATATTATAAATGTGAAAGCGTGGATGTTTGTTACGCTTTCACGCAAAAACTACTGAACGGATTTGGCTGAAATTTGGTAGGTCGACAGATTAGGACCTGGATTAAGACATAGGCTACTTTTTACCACGCTCGCGAGCCGCTTGCGGCTCGCGCACTGCGCACCCTCGAAAAGTCATAGTAACGTGGTCCACGCGGGTGAAGCCGCGGGAAACAGCTAGTAATAATATAAACTATACTTGCATATTGAAATAAAAATATGTACTAATAAATATTGATCAGTAAAACAAGGAATAGTGCTAACACGTTGATTGAAGACATAAAAGGTATTCTTTAACTTGATATTTAAAAGATTAGTCTTATTGACGATCAAGAAAAAAATTACTTATTGTTAGATAGATGTTAGATAGACAATAAAATTAATTGTAGGAAAGGAAGGAACTCTAGAAAACTGTCAAAGATAGGTAGCCAAGAAGCAGCACCTATCTAGGATAGGAAGCGTCAGTAAAAATGTCTAAAACCAATTTTTGCTGGTGTAAGTTGTATTGTCTATAAGACAGTAGGTAACAACAGTAATTTTCTGTAGATAATATTATTAATAAATTAAACAAACCATCAAACCAAACGATGCTCTATTGTTTTTTTTCTGTAGCAAGTTAAAAGTTTAAAAACAAAAGGAAAAACGCTCTCTGTAAATATCCATAATTATAATGAATATAGTAATTTTTAATGTAAGGGTGTTTGGTTAAAGGACGCGAAGAAGACGTAGTAGATATAATTAAATTTAATATTCTTTATTGCATTACATACAACATTAAAAAAAACTGGCCAAGTGCGAGTCGGACTCGCGCACGAAGGATTCCGTACCATTATCTATAAAAATCACGTTTGTTGTATGGAAGCCCGCCTTAAATATTAATTTTATTTTAATTTAATTATTTATTTTTAAAGTGAATAAATAATACAACTCAATATTCTGTCAATATTTCAAGCTTCTACCTGTTGCCGCTATCAATATCGAGCAAAAACGAGCAAAAAAAAATCACGTTTGTTGTATGGGAGCCCCACTTAAATATTTGTTTTATTTAAATTTAATTATTTATTTTTAAAGTAAATACAGGGTCTTCGGCAGATGGTTGAAAATACGAAAATGGGGGATAGGTGGGGTCGCCTCCCACCTATTTTGAGAATTAAAAAAAATCTAGGACTTGTAATTTTTTTTACAGAATTTTTTTTCCTTTTTTTAGAAATTTTGCCATTTTTATACCTTTGAACACATGTAACTTTTTGTTTTTTAAAGCTAGCTCCAAAATCTTTTTTTTAATAGACTTTTATAAGATTGTCGGCTCTAAAAAAAATTATGTTTGTTTCAAGTTATTGCTCAAAACAAAAATGTGGGCCCCCGAACTTAAAAAAAAAGTTGAACAAAAATTTAAAAGTCAACTTTGCGATGCATTTAAAAAAAAAATAATGGGGCTCGAAGGCTTCTGTTTTTTTTAAAACATCTCTAAAGCTTAGGCTTTTGAATGGTATGTAATTTGTTTCGGTATCTTTTTTGTAACCGGAGTTGTTAATTTTTTTTACTCAATTGGACCATGTTGACGAAATTCCACTAGTTACATGTTTTGTGAAATGTATCAAATGCAAAGTTGAAAATAATGTAAATACTTACTGTTGGGACGGTTACAAAGAGCAGGTACGTTTTTTTACATTCTTGCACACACATAATGGCTATCTTTTGTCATTTATTGGCATATTGGAGTTAGCACTTCCATATGCCAATAAAATGTCCGCATATTCCGCATTGGTAAATTGAGCCATTTTAAACCACAACAAAGTCTTAACAAAACGTCTGTTAATAACAAAAAGTGACAAACAACAAAAAAACTTAACAAAATCACAAACGTTAATAACGTTAACGTTTTTTTTTGTTTTCGTTAATTTCACTTTGCTGTGTTTGTGATTTTGTTAAGTTTTTTTGTTGTTTGTCACTTTTTGTTATTATCAGACGTTTTGTTAAGACTTTGCTGTGGTTTAAAATGGCTCAATTTACCAATGCGGAATATGCGGACATTTTATTGGCATATGGAAGTGCTAACTCCAATATGCCAATAAATGACAAAAGATAGCCATTATGTGTGTGCAAGAATGTAAAAAAACGTACCTGCTCTTTGTAACCGTCCCAACAGTAAGTATTTACATTATTTTCAACTTTGCATTTGATACATTTCACAAAACATGTAACTAGTGGAATTTCGTCAACATGGTCCAATTGAGTAAAAAAAATTAACAACTCCGGTTACAAAAAAGATACCAAAACAAATTACATACCATTCAAAAGCCTAAGCTTTAGAGATGTTTTAAAAAAAACAGAAGCCTTCCAGCCCCATTATTTTTTTTTTAAATGCATCGCAAAGTTGACTTTTAAATTTTTGTTCAACTTTTTTTTTATGTTCGGGGGCCCACATTTTTGTTTTTAGCAATAACTTGAAACAAACATAATTTTTTTTAGAGCCGACAATCATATAAAAGTCTATTAAAAAAAAGATTTTGGAGCTAGCTTTAAAAAACAAAAAGTTACATGTGTTCAAAGGTATAAAAATGGCAAAATTTCTAAAAAAAGGAAAAAAAATCCTGTAAAAAAAATTACAAGTC